>OY288292.1:6478481-9180981 GCA_958450335.1 Hibiscus tridactylites | reverse complement strand
TTGAAAAAAATTATCTTATAATATTTTCTGTGTGTACACAAATGTGTACCATATATTCAATTACTTTTGGTTGGGCGCTTATTTTTCATTCAAGCTTAAAATTAAAAGCAACAAGATTTAACTAAAATTGGCCTTACCTCAAATGGCTGAGACATACCTTTAGCATCCACGTGTTTTAAGTTCAAAATCCCTTGGCATCAACTCCTATTTCTTTTATTTGTGGGTTTATTTTTTCAATTTCTTTTATTTGTGGTTCTTTAAATTTGCTTATATATATATATATAATTATTTCAGTATGTTCACGAGTTTTTTTGAGTCGTGCTTAGGTCGACTCGGCTCGGCTTATTAAAGTTTCGAGCCGAGCCCAAGTAACTTGCGAGTCGGTCAGGTTCATTATTACCCTTAGGTATAATTTTAGGTAAAATCAGTTAATGGTTAAAAGTATTTTCAAACTTCGGTTATCAGTTAATTCGGTTCAAAACCGGTTAATTAATCAAAATTATTATATATTAAATATTATATGGATTAATATTTGATACACTGCCAGTGTAAAAAAAGTTTACACAAACATGTCTATTTTCAAGCCTAAATTTAAAATCTAAAATTCTAACCTTAAAACCCTAAAAATCTAACCACAAACCCTAAACTCTAAACCCTAGATTCTAACCATGAATCCTTAATTCTAAACTCTACAACCTAAACCACTAACATATAAACCCTAAACCTCTAAATAACCCCGCTTGTGGAAACTTTGTTTCCCATCGCTAGTGTATAGGATAATAATCCATATTATATAAATTACATATATTTATTTTTGGTCATTAAACTTTTAAAAATATAAAATGATCATTAAATTTTTTTATATATTATAAAATGGTCATTAAATTTTTTGATATATTATAAAATGGTCATTAATTTTTTTATCAAATTAGCATAAAATGAAAGTTCATAGACTAAAAAGATCATTTTAGCATAATTTAGCGACCAATTGTTTAATTTACCCAAAATTTTATAACAAATTTTGGTTAATTCGAAAACCGATCGAATTAATCGAATTTTTTTCGGTTCGGTTAAAAATTTTCAGAAAAAAAATCAGTTCGATTAACGGTTAAAAGGAAAAAATGGTTAATGAATTTTGGATAATTCGGTTCGATCGGTTAACCAAATTAACCGAATGCACACCCCTATAGGAAACTATCGATCTTAGATTTTTATTTAAATTTTGAATATATCCAAAGCTAAGATTTAAAAATTAGGCTTAAATGAAAAATAAGTGCCTAAACTATAGCTTTTTTGAACTTTAGGTGCCTAAAGTTTCAACCGTTGTAATTTTAAGTGCCTAGAGTTTCAACCGTTACAATTTTAAGTGCCCGACTGTTTAAAAAATGGTTACCAAATAAGAATGTAACACACATCATGTTTTTTATTATTATTTAAAAAATAAAAAAGAATATAATTAAAAAACTCAAAATACCTAAAATTCTCAAAAAAATCTCAAATCTCTAATACCCAAAACCATAAATTCTCCAAATTGTTGCCGCCTTTGCCGTTGTCGAACACCACCACTGCCTTAGTCGTAATTAGCCGCCCATTTCCTCCAACCACCCATCGCCAATAACCAACGAGAGGCGTACCAATTGGACAGTGAACGCGAATGGTTCTATTCGAACGATGTCCAATTGACACACTTACCGGCAGTTGCCGGCGATGGGTTATTGGGGGAAATGGGCGGTGACCTCCATCGACGACAATGGTGGTGTCCGAAGACGGTAGCAACAACGACAACAATTTGAAGAATTTGTGGTTTTCAGTATTAGGGATTTGGGGTTTTTTTTTGAAAATTTTGAATGTTTTTTAAAAAACATATTCTTTTTTATTTTTTAATATAAAAATAATAAACATGCTACATGTCACGTTCTTATTGGTTACCGGTTTTTTTAAACGGCCGGTCACTTAAGATTGTAATTGTTGAAATTTTAAGCACCTATTTTTACAAAAAAAATAATGTAAAACTAAAGAATTGATTTTGATATAACAAAGGATTTAAGGACTAAATTGAAATTGGAAAATAAAATTTTAAGACCTCAAAACTTCTCAAAACCCTTAAGCAAAATGGTCCAAGTCAAAACCAATGTTTATGAAAAATTTTCTAAGTGTTTTCCAAGTCAAAACAGTGATTTTCGAGTCACCGTTTCGAAACGGCCCTTAGGCGTTTCGGAACGTTTTGAAACTGTTAACATATGTTTCAGAACTAGACTTCCCGTTTCGAAACGGGTGTATCGAAACAGGTCCTTATGTTTCGAAACGGACGAAGAACAAATGGAACAAGTTGATCCGTTTTGATACGATATTATTGAAATGATCTCAAACGTTTCAAAACGATTTTCAAACTTGGATTCAAAAATGTGACCGTTGCAATTTTATAACTAATTTTCAAAAAATGGTTAAGGTGTATCGAAACGATTTAAGCCGTTTCGATACGGGTTTTGGCAGTGGTAAAATGTTTCGAAACGAGCTCTAGCACGTTTCAGAACATGCTTTTAGTTGTATCGAAACAACCAGATCTGTTTCGATACGGTCTTTTAATTACACCCAACGACTATTTCTTTTTTGTCTGTTTCGAAACAGGTACAAGTGTTTCGAAACGGGTAGTTGCAGAAGTGCATTTATGGTGGGAAAATTGCATCCCAACAGCTATATTTATGATGGCAGCAACCCCAACGAATAGAATTGAATGAGAAGATATAAAAAAGTGTCTCAAATCAACCAGCAATAACTATTGATCTTCAAAGAAACATTCCAACATCAAATTCAAGTTGTAGTGCTAAACTTTCATATTCTTTGTAAAAACCCCAATTGTTGTTCTTTGTAATTCCTATTTTCTTTGATTCAATTGGGTTGAGTGCTTGTAATTGGGCAACATTTGTATTGAGAGATACTTTTTATTTGCCTTAATCTTCTTTGTAAACATTGTGTGAGGATTTGGTCAATTTTGGGTAGAAAATTGACCATTGTGTAAAGGTTTCCTCCTTAGCCTAGAAAAGGGGAAGATCAACTAGTGGAGTTGTTTGAAAATCCTTAGTGGGAGCTAAGGTAGTGGATGTAGAGTTCATTTGGAGCTTGAACCACTCTAAGTGCCTTGTCTTCATATTTTTAATTTACCACTTCATTACCAATCTCTTTAAAAATCCAATTCACCCCTCTTGGCTTAAATCGATTCAACGATCCATTCAACAATTGGTATCAGAGCCTACCTTTTTTGAACGATTAACAACCACAAGAGGAGTTCCTAGGAGAGTGTGATCAAGTCAAAAGTCAAGCCATGACATCTACCTCAACCTCCAACCTTTACGATTCACAATCCACCACTAAACCACCTTTCTTCAATGGGGACAACTACCCATATTGGAAGAATAGGATGCGTCTCTTCATCAAGTCCACCGATTATATGGTTCGGGATGTAGTGGAGGAATGACCTTACATTCCGGTAAAAAGAAACGATGAAGGAAGACTAGTCCCGAAGGTGAAGTTGGAGATGACCGATGAAAATAGACGAAAGAAACAAGTCAATGACAAAGCTCTATACATTATATTTTGTGCACTTGGCCCGGACATCTACTCGAAGGTTTCATCTATCGAGAGCGCAAAAGAAGTGTGGGACACTTTAGAGACGACTTATAAAGGTACTAGCGACGTGAAGGAGACGAAGATTGGGTTATTGAATTTGAGGTATGAAAATTTCAAGATGGATCCCGATGAGAGCGTCTCAAAGATGTTTGATCGGTTTTCGATCATCGTCAACAGTCTTAAAGGATTCAGTGAAGTGATTCCCGAAGATAAGCTAGTAAGAAAGCTTCTATACTCTCTCCCAGAGTCTTGGGATGGCAAAAGAATGGCCATCATTGAAGCTAAGAATTTGAAGACATTAAAGCTTGATGAGCTCGTTGGTTCTCTTCTTACACATGAGATCATGAAACAATGAAGAGAAGAAGAAAAGAAGAAAGAAAAGAGAAGAATAGAGAAGCATAAGATGGAAAAGAAAAAGAAGCTAGGAGTTACTCTCAAAGCCTCTCTACAATAGGAGAGCTCTTCTAGTGAGGAGAAAGACTTTGAGGAGTTGGCTATGATAACCAAATGATTCTCACGGTTCATGAAGTCCAACTGAGGGAGAAAATTTCAAAGAAAGATGAACTTCAAGAACAAAAGCAAAGAAGAAGAAAGGGATCCGATCATTTGCTTTGAGTGCAAGAAGCTGGGTCACATACGTTCCAATTTCCCTCAACTAAAGAAGAAGGGCTTTGAGAAGAAGAAGAAGCTCAAAGCTAAGCTTGCTACTTGGAGTGATGAGGAGTCATCCGAGGATGAGGAACATGAAGTGGCCAACTTTTACCTCATGGCTCTTGAGGAGGATTCGATGGTAACCTCTAACTCATCTTGCTTTGATTTTACATTTTATGAATTGCATGATGCATATGATGAGTTACAAGATGTGTATGATGAGTCAGTAGAGAAATATAAGGAGTCCGTTTCGAAAAAAAAGGTCATTTCAGATTTAAAAGCTCAAAATGATTTACTCTCTAAAGCTAACTCGGATTTTGAGAAAAAGGTTTTAAGCTTACAAGATGATTTGAAGTTCTTTGAACAAGAAAACATTGATTTAAATAACCTTCTTTCTTAATGTAATGATGAACACCAAAGGTTGGTGAATGAGCTTAGTGAGCTAAAAAATTCTTTCAAAAATGTTGGTTCTTCAAAACTAGAAAAAGGTGAATCTTCAAAACCCAACTTTGTAAAAAGAAAGAATTTTAACTACAAACAAAGTGGCTCCAATAGGCATAATAGAACTAAAAATATTAGAAGTGTATGGGTTCCTAAGGAACTTGTAAAATCTAATAATATTATTGCCATGTCACCTTGGATTCCTAAGGGAACCAAGCTTTTGGGAGCTAACACTCATGGACCCAAAATGATTTGGGTACCAAAAATCAAAGTTTAACTCTTTGTTTGTAGGGGGAGCATTGCTACAAGGCCAAAGCACAAAGTCAAAATTCGTGGTACCTTGATAGTGGATGCTCGAGGCACATGACCAGAGACAAGAATCGATTCATGGAATTAAAGTCAAAAAGTGGAGGAGTAGTAACATTTGGTGACAACTCCAAAGGCCGCATTGAAGGTATTGACTCCATAGGTAATCACTCTTCTATACTTATTGAAAATGTTTTGTATGTCAATGGTCTAAAGCATAACTTGTTGAGCATTTGTCAACTTTGTGATAAAGTGTTTAATGTCATGTTTGATGTAAACGAGTGTAGAATTGTTGACATTGAATCTAACAAAACAATGCTCATTGGTCACCGCATAGCAATATATATATGGTGCATCTAGATGACATTCATACATCCCATGCATGCTTAGTTGCAACAAAATGAAAATGATGTATGATTATAGCATAGGAAACTAGGACATGCTAGCATTAGCATTTTAGAAAAAAATAGTTTCCCTTAATCTAGTTAGAGGCCTACCTAAGCTCAAGTTCTCATTAGATAAAATTTGTGATGCATGTGCTAAAGGTAAACATCATAGAGCCTCGTTTAAGCCCATTAATGATGTTTCTACAAGTAGGTGTTTGCAATTGATCCATATGGATCTCTTTGGGCCAATTAGAACTACTAGCTTGGGTGGAAAATTATATGCATTTGTGCTTGTTGATGATTACTCTAGATATACTTGGGTTCTCTTTTTAAGCACCAAGAATGAGGCTTTAGAAAACTTCATCACATTTTCAAAAATAACCCAAAATGATCTTGAACTTAAAATTTCATATATTAGAAGTGATCATGGAACCAGATTTCAAAATATGGGTTTTGATGATTTTTGTAATGAAAATGGGATTAACCATAATTTTTCGGCTCCTCGAACTCCTCAACAAAATGGGGTAATTGAGAGGAAAAATAGAACTTTAGAAGAAATGGCTAGGACTATGCTTTGTGAAAACAATTTACCTAAATATTTTTGGGCGGAAGCCACTAACACTGCTTGCTATATTATAAACCGAGTAATGATTAGGCATGTTTTGAAGAAAACTCCTTATGAGATTTTAAAATCTAAAAAGCCTAACATTAGCTATTTTCATCCTTTTGGTTGCAAGTGTTTTGTTTTAAACAATGGAAAAGACAATTTAGGTAAATTTGATGCAAAAGGTGATGGAGCTATTTTTCTAGGTTACTCTTTAAACTCTAAAGCCTATCGAGTGTTTAACAAAAGAACTGTAGTTGTAGAGGAATCTATTCATGTGGTTTTCAACGATAACCTCCTTCCGAGGAAGGATTCTTGTGATGATGATGATGTATGGATCATTGAAGCTAATGATGGTGGAGAATCATCAAAGGTGAATGAGATTCCAACCAAAGAGGAAGAAGCACAAGAACCGCCTCTAGAAGCATTGCAAGACATGTCTCTTGAGGAAAAGGAAGTAAGCTACCCAAGAGAGTACAACTATGTCAAGGGTGGTGAGGTCCTGGGTGATCCATCCAAGGGGTAACTACTCACTCTTCTCTTAAAATGCTTAATCATATTGCATTTATCTCATGCATTGAGCCTAAAAATGTTAAAGAATCATTAAAAGATGACTTCTGGATTACGGCCATGCAAGATGAGTTAAATCAATTTGAGAGAAGTAAAGTGTGTACATTTGTAACACCCGTGTTTTGGGGTTAGAAGTTAGTCGGGTTAGTTGGTTTGAGTCGGTAAAATTAATTTTAATCAAGTTGACCTAGGTTTGACCTAATTGAGCTTTTAAATAAAAGGGAGTGACCATTTGGTAATTTAGCCAAATAATTTGAAAAGGTAGACAACCTTTTTGAAAGTTAAAAAGAACAAAAAAAAGTGGTCTTCTCTCCCCCATTGCCCCCAACGTGAAAACCCAAACCTAAACCCCTCTCAAACCCCATCTACTATTCCATTTGATTTCTTCCTCATCTCAAGGGCATTTTTAAAGGTAATTATATATTTGAACTCTCCTCTTCATCCTTTACATTTACCTAGTTTTAAAATTTAAAACTATCATCTTTTGAAATTTGGAGATTCAATGAAAGCTTGAGTTTTTATTGGGTTTTTCAGTTGATGTTGATTTATAAAGTTGGGTTTTGGTTTAGTCTCCTTAAAATACTCATAATATGTTAAAATGGGCAAGTTTGGGTGAAAACCCGAAATGGGTCCTTGTGGCCATTTTTGAAGTGTCTAAAACTTGGATTTTGGTGAGTTTTAGTGTTAGGTTGAAGGGATGATGGGTTAGGGATGTTAGGAAGGTGTTTTGGGACCATTTGGGTGTCATTTGGGTGTTTGAAAACATGGTTTTCAGCTAGGTTTTAGGTGAGCTCCAAAATGGATATTTTGGGTGATTGTTGGGTTTGAAATTGTTGAAGTGTAGCTTGTGTTTATGGGTTGAAGTGGTGACTGAGTTTTAGCATTCATTTGTGAGTAATGGATGTGTTTTGATTGGCTAGAAACAAGAGGAGACTTTGGTGAAGCATCGGGACCGAATTCGGGCACATAGAAGGCTAGCTTGCTTGCTTGTTTTGGTTGCTAAGGAAGGGTGGTGAGTAACTTTAAATATGGTTTTAAAATTGGTTCAAGTACGTAGTGTATGTGTTGGAATGTGCTTGGTAGGCCTTTCCTATGTGGGAGTTGAATTTGTAACTTAGCTCCTTGTTTTCTATTGATGCTATTTATGCCTTACCTAATTGCTCTTGTGAAATGTGGATTGATTTATACATGTGTACTTTGGCATATGTATGTGATTGAGCATGTGATATAAATGGTGGATATGTGATGTGGTTAAAAGAATTGGCACTAATTAACTTACTGGGTGTAAATGATCGATCATTAGGATTAGTGTGCACACAAATTGAGTCAAAACGTACGTGGCCTTGATGGCGTTGAGTCATCAAGGAGGAGTATGGTGATGTAACATTCCACCGGAAATTTATATATATTCTACATGATGGTGAGTGGAATCCCGCCCATGCGAGGTCCGGTGATGAGTGTAATCCCACCGAGGTAATGTTGTTGTTAAGATTAAATCCGCACATCTGGGTAAACTAATAGTGGCCAATTGAACTTGTTCTTATAATTATGATGCTATGATGTTGATATATGATGTTTGAGCTTAGTACGATGTGAGATGCCATATTATGACTCTTGAAAGACTAGCTAAGTTGACTTGTTGATACCTTTGTATGTTGTACGTGAGATAAAGGATTTGCATGCTTGAACCCTGCATTGTAGATGTTTTCGATTTTAGAGCATCCTCACTAAGCTTCTAGCTTACGCTCTCATTTTCAACAATGCAGATCATTAACGTGGTGTTAGCACGGAGCAAGGCGAAGGGGCTTTCCAAGTATTTGCTGCTCAAGTATGGTTTAACAATTAATGTAGTAGCTTAGCAATGGGGCAAGTGTGTATTTTGTTGAGCATTGTATGACTCATGGAGTTTGTTGGTATTTATGTTTTGTTGATTTTGTAAACCATGTTAAGCCTTGATGAATGCTTGCTTGTGATGCTATACTTTGTATGAGCGCATGTGTGGTGGTGGCATGTAACTCTATGAGTGGTAAATTGAGCCTTAAGGGCCTTTTAATGTTTAAGTATGATTGGATGATTCTTAGGATGATTGCCTTGTCTTAAATCTTGTGATGTTTATGAATGGTTGAAATATGGAGCATGCCTCTAGAGTGTATTTGTTGTGGTGTATGCTTCTTGAAGTTGTTGAGGTCTTTTGGGATCATTTAGAGTTGCCTAAGTCTGATTTTTGAATGTTGCAAACAGTCATCGTATCGAAACGGGCTGAGCCGTTTCGGAAAGGGTAAGGCTTCAGGGACCCTGTATCGGAACCCGTTTCGGTACGGTTTGGCCACTGTGAGCCCCTGTTCCGAAACAGGTTTCAGAACGTTTTTTCCACTGTCCATGCCTGTTTCAAAACAAGTTTCGAAACGCAAAGGCAAATTCGTAGCCCTGTTCTGAAACGGGGTGGAGGCATTTCGGTACGAGTGACTTGCTTTTTACCTGAAGCCCGTGTTTCGAAACGGGCTGTACCTGTTTCGAAACACATGCCTGAATGTGGGCTTTTAGGCATCTCTAAAGGGTCTTGATGCTCGGGTTAGGCCTATTTTGCTGTAGGGTCTCCCGAGAGTCTTGTTTCTGCTGTAGAAATCACTTAAGAATCAATTATGCCTCTAGTAAGAATGTAATTTAAATGAAAAAAAATTAGGGTCGCTAACCGAGGGGGAACCCTAACGGGTTTCACTTTGGTTTTCCCCGTGTGGCCTACTCGGACCGGTCATCCGGCCAGACCGGAACGAGGGGTTACATTTGTTGGTATCAGAGCCTGAGGTTATCGAGACCCCGGGCAGGTAAGTGAGGTAAGCTTGATGTGTTAAGTAATTGTATTGCTTGGTGTGTGCTTTGCCATGAAATCTTATTGTTTGACTGTTCGTATGATGATTTGAAGCATGAATTGTTGTGTTTGGTGTCGAGTCGAGTTCCCATTGCTACTATTACTTAATTTAAAAAGATTTTTGTAAAGGGAGTACTTGAGCACTGTTGGACCCTTGCTTTGGCTAACGTAATCCTTATCTGTTTGTTGTTGTAGTTATTATCTTGCTAGCTGTACCATGAGACCACGTGGGAGGCCTAGGATGGTTCGACCGGAATCACGGACAGCGACTCCGGGAGTTGAGCCAGTAGTTAGAGTTGAGGCTCAAGTGGGAGAGCCTGTGGTTGGATTTGGAGCTCCTCCACCACCTCCACCACCACCACTTCCTCCACCAGGAGCAGGAGGCGAGGCCGGGGCCGAAGGAGAGGGACCTCAGGGAGGCCAAGGTGGCCAGGGACCGGCCGGAATAGACTTAGCCCCTTTAGTTCAGGCGATAGCCGGGGCATTTCAGGCTGCAGTGGCTGGGGGTCAGGCAGCAGCACATCATCAGGGAGAGGGCACTGGTTTGCCATTAGAGAGACTCCGTGGTCTAGGGGCCGAAGAGTTCAGAGGGTCTACACCGGAGAGATCTGAGTTGTGGTTTGAGAAGACTGTCCGTATCCTCGCACAAATGGGATGTACCGGAGAGCGCAAGTTAGGGTGTGTTGAGCCTCTGCTTCAGGGTGATGCCTACACTTGGTGGGTCACCATTACTATGGATATGGATGAGGCCAAGGTTACTTGAGAGTTCTTTGAGTCAGCATTCCGTAAGAAGTACTTGGGTCCTCGATATCTCGATGAGAGGAAGAGAGAATTTATGGCCTTGCTTCAGGGGAGTATGACCGTGACAGACTATGGGATTCGATTTGTTAGACTGAGTCAGTACGCATCTGAGCTTGTTCCTACTGAGGTGGAACGATGTAACCGTTTCTGTTATGGGCTGAATGAAGAGATCAAGAGGTATACTCTAGCTTCAGACTACACTGATTTTGATGTCTTGGTCGCGAGGGCCAAGGACTTAGAGCACAGTTTGGGCTTGACCAAACGATCTGGTGGTTCTAGTTCGGGTAAGAAGTCCAGTGACTTTGATAGAGGTGATGCCAAGAGGCATCGGGACAACAGGCATCATTATGATCATAGGTGTGGTGGCGGTAACCACGGTAGGGGCCAACAGGGCCAGAGGGCTGGTGGGAAGTTGCCCACATGTGCTACTTGCAGGAGGAACCACATCGGTGAGTGTTGGGGGAATTTCCACTCGTGTTGGAGTTGCGGAGCTAGGGATCACATTAGGCATTACTGTCCACATTAGGTGGGGCAGGCACCAGCTCAGGCTCCTGCTAGAGCCAATGACTTCCAGAGAGGCCGCGGGCGCAGTAGAGGTAACTTCCAGCCAAGGAATGATGGTCAGAGGAACATAGCACATGTAGTTGCAGTCCAGCCGGAGGGCGGAGGTCAGGCCAGAGTTTACGCTCAGCGTGGGGATCAGCATGACACCGATGTGATCGCAGGTAACTTCTCGATACAGTCTTTGGGTTTGCTTTCTTTGATTGACTCTGGGTCTACACATTCCTACATATTGAGTGAGCATGCACAGTCGTTGAACTTGCCTTGTGAAATGTTATAGGTAGGAGTTAGTGTTACTAGTTCCTTTGGGGACACGGTAGTAGTTAGAAAAATGTACAAAAGGTGTCTGTTGATGGTTTAGGGACATGTTTTTCCAGTGGATATGATGGAGCTACCTTTCTACGGTTTTGATGTAATTCTGGGTATGGATTGGCTCACTGAGCATAGAGCTAGGATAGACTTTGAAACTAAGAGGATTTCTTTGAGGCTCACAGATGATTATGAGATCGTAGTGGTGGGTGAGAACGTGAAGTTCTTATCCAATGTAGTTTCAGTTCTGGAAGCCAAGAGGTTGGTTGAGTTGGGTTGTGAAGCATACTTGGCCTATGTGATGAACCCTAATATGAGTGAGGTTAGACCTCAAGACAACCGGACAGTGTGTGACTTCCCTAGTGTGTTTCTGGAAGAGTTGCATGGGTTACCACCGGACAGAGAGGTAGAGTTCACCATTGAGACTTATTCTGATTCACCTCCTGTTTCGATTGCTCCGTATCGCATGGCACCGAAAGAACTGAAAGAGTTGAAGACTCAGTTGCAAGAGTTGACAAATAGAGGCTTCATTTGACCTAGTTCTTCACCTTGGGGTGCACCAGTTTTGTTTGTGAAGAAGAAGGATGGAAGCATGAGAATGTGTATAGATTACAGACAGTTGAATCAGTTAACAGTGAAGAATAAGTATCCTTTGCCTAGAATAGATGATTTGTTTGACCAGTTGAGAGGGGCATCATTCTTTTTGAAGATTGACTTGAGATCGGGTTACTACCAGCTAAAGGTAAGAGAGGTTGATGTACCGAAGACGGCCTTTAGAACTAGGTATGATCACTATGAGTTTCTAGTCATGGTTTTTGGGTTGACTAATGCACCGGCTACTTTCATGGATATGATGAATAGGATTTTTCATCAGTACCTAGATCAGTTTGTAGTTGTATTTATAGATGACATCTTGGTGTATTCGTAAACTGAAGAAGACCATGACCGACACTTGAGATTACTTTTGAAGACTTTGCTAGATCATCAGTTGTATGCGAAGTTCAGCAAGTGTGAATTCTAGATCCGAGAGGTAGTCTTCCTAAGACATGTAGTGTCAGCTGATGGGATTAGAGTTGATCCGAAGAAGATTGAGGCCATTGTTGAATGGAAGCAACCGAAGTCTGTAACAGAGGTACGTAGCTTCCTAGGCTTAGCTGGATACTATAGGAGATTCGTAGAAGGTTTCTCTAAGTTAGCCGCTCCATTGACATAGTTACTTCAGAAGAGTGTTCAGTTTGAGTGGACAGATGCAAGACAGAAAGCCTTTGAGAAATTGAAAGAAGCTTTGACCCAAGCACCGATTTTGATTCAGCCAGAGTCTGGGAAAGACTATGTAGTTTACAGTGGTGCTTCTTATGTAGGCCTAGGTTGTGTTCTTATGCAAGACAAGAGAGTGGTGGCTTATGCCTCAAGACAGTTGAAGACTCACGAGCGCAACTATCCGACCCATGACATAGAGTTAGCTGCAGTTGTGTTTGCTCTGAAGATTTGGAGGCATTATTTGTACGGTGAGAAGTGCACAATGTACACAGATCACAAGAGTTTGAAGTACATCATGACTCAGCGAGATTTGAATCTCAGACAGCGTAGGTGGTTAGAGTTGCTAAAAGACCATGATCTTACCATTGAGTACCATCCGGGTAAGGCCAATGTAGTGGCTGATGCATTGAGTAGGAAGATAGTCGTAGACTTGAGAGCCATGTTTGCTAGATTGAGCTTGTCCGGAGATGGTGGCTTGGTGGCCGAGCTTCAGGTTAGACCTACTCTAGGTCAGTTGATTAGAGAGAAGCAGCTCTTAGATAGATCTTTGGCACCTCACGTGCAAGATATAGCCGAAGGTAGATCTTTAGACTACAGTTTCAACACCGATGGGGTTTTGTGTTTCAAAAATAGGATAGTTGTGCCAGAGGACAGTGACTTGAGACGTACGATTTTGACTGAAGCACACAGTAGTCCGTTTGCTATGCATCCGGGGAGTACGAAGATGTACCGTGATTTGAAGAATGAGTACTTTTGGGTTGGCTTGAAGAGAGATGTGGCCGACTTTGTGAGTAAGTGTTTAGTGTGTCAGAGGGTGAAGGCGGAAATCAGGTTCCCTCAGGTTTGTTGCAACCGTTGAGAATTCCGGAATGGAAATGGGAGAATATTACCATGGATTTTGTTTCGAGTTTGCCTTTGACTCCTACGAAGAAGAACTCAGTGTAGGTTATAGTGAATCGTTTTACGAAGTGTACTCACTTCTTAGCAGTCAATACGACTTATACTTTAGATAGATTGGCCGATCTGTACATTGGTGAGATTGTTAGACTGCATGGTGTGCCGAAGTCTATTGTGTCCGATAGAGATCCGAGGTTTACAGCTCGATTTTGGGAGTGTCTGCATACAGCCTTGGGTACCCGTTTGAACTTCAGCACGTCTTATCATCCTCAGTCAGATGGTCAGTCAGAGAGAGTTATACAGATCTTAGAGGATATGTTGCGTTGTTGCATCATTGATTTTCAGGGTACTTGGGAGAAGCACTTGCCTTTAGTTGAGTTTGCTTACAATAATAGCTTCAAGTCGAGTATTCAGATGGCTCCGTATGAGGCCTTGTATGGCCGGAAGTGTAGAACTCCAGTTTGTTGGGCTGAAGTGGGACAGAAGTTGTTACCTATGCCGAATTTGCTCAAGGGGACAACTGACAAGGTAAAATTGATTTGCGATCGATTGAAGGCTGCTTCGGATAGGCAGAAGTCCTATGCCGACTTGAAGAGAAAGGAAGTTGAGTTCTCAATGGGTGAGAAGGTATTCTTGAAAGTGTCTCCGTGGAAGAAAGTAATGAGATTTGGCCGAAAGGGGAAGTTGAGTCTGAGGTACATAGGACCGTACGAGATTGTGAGGAGGGTTGGTCAAGTTGCTTATCAGTTGCGTTTGCCATCCGAGCTAGAGAAGATACCCGGTGTATTTCATGTTTCGATGCTCCGTAAGTATAGGTCCAATCCATCACATGTTATGCATGTAGAGAAGATTGAATTGAATCCGGATTTGACTTATGAGGAAGAACCAGTTGAGATCCTAGCTTCTGACAGTAAGGTGTTGCGGGGTAGATCGATTGAGTTAGTAAAAGTGTGGTGGCAACGTCGAGGTGTGGACGTGTCCACTTGGGAGAGAAAGGAGGATATGGAAAGGCAGTTTCCGTATCTCTTTCAGTCAGGTAATTTCGGGGACGAAATTCCTTAAGTGGGAGAGAGTTGTAACACCCGTGTTTTGGGGTTAGAAGTTAGTCGGGTTAGTAGGTCCGAGTCGGTAAAATTAATTTTAATCAAGTTGACCTAGGTTTGACCTAATTGAGCTTTTAAATAAAAGGGAGTGACCATTTGGTAATTTAGCCAAATAATTTGAAAAAGTAGACAACCTTTTTGAAAGTTAAAAAGAACAAAAAAAAGTGGTCTTCTCTCCCCCATTGCCCCCAACGTGAAAACCCAAACCTAAACCCCTCTCAAACCCCATCTACTATTCCATTTGATTTCTTTCTCATCTCAAGGGCATTTTTAAAGGTAATTATATATTTGAACTCTCATCTTCATCCTCTACATTTACCTAGTTTTAAAATTTAAAACTATCATCTTTTGAAATTTGGGGATTCAATGAAAGCTTGAGTTTTTATTGGGTTTTTCAGTTGATGTTGATTTATAAAGTTCGGTTTTGGTTTAGTCTTCTTAAAATACTCATAATATGTTAAAATGGGCAAGTTTGGGTGAAAACCCGAAATGGGTCCTTGTGGCCATTTTTGAAGTGTCTAAAACTTGGATTTTGGTGAGTTTTAGGGTTAGGTTGAAGGGCTGATGGGTTAGGGATGTTAGGAAGGTGTTTTGGGACCATTTGGGTGTCATTTGGGTGTTTGAAAACATGGTTTTCAGCTAGGTTTTAGGGGAGCTCGAAAATGGATATTTTGGGTGATTGTTGGGTTTGAAATTGTTGAAGTGTAGCTTGTGTGTATGGGTTGAAGTGGTGAGTGAGTTTTAGCATTGATTTGTGAGTAATGGATGTGTTTTGATTGGCTAGAAACAAGAGGAGACTTTGGTGAAGCATCGGGACCGAATCCGGGCACATAGAAGGCTAGCTTGCTTGCTTGTTTTGGTTGCTAAGGAAGGGTGGTGAGTAACTTTAAATATGGTTTTAAAATTGGTTCAAGTGTGTAGTGTATGTGTTGGAATGTGCTTGGTAGGCCTTTCCTATGTGGGAGTTGAATTGGTAACTTAACTCCTTGTTTTCTATTGATGCTATTTATGCCTTGCCTTATTGCTCTTGTGAAATGTGGATTGATTTATACATGTGTACTTTGGCATATGTATGTGATTGAGCATGTGATATAAATGGTGGATATGTGATGTGGTTAAAAGAATTGGCACTAATTAACTTACCGGTGTAAATGATCGATCATTAGGATTAGTGTGCACACAAATTGAGTCAAAACGTACGTGGCCTTGATGACGTTGAGTCATCAAGGAGGAGTACGGTGATGTAACATTCCACCGGAAATTTATATATATTCTACGTGATGATGAGTGGAATCCCGCCCATGCGAGGTCCGGTGATGAGTGTAATCCCACCGAGGTAATGTTGTTGTTGAGATTAAATCTGCACATCCGGGTAAACTAATAGTGGCCAATTGAACTTGTTCTTATAATTATGATTCTATGATGTTGATATATGATATTTGAGCTTAGTACGATGTGAGATGCCATATTATGACTCTTGAAAGACTAGCTAAGTTGACTTGTTGATACTTTTGTATGTTGTACGTGAGATAAAGGATTTGCATGCTTGAACCCTGCATTGTTGATGTTTTCGATTTTAGAGCATCCTCACTAAGCTTCTAGCTTACGCTCTCATTTTCAACAATGCAGATCATTAGCATGGTATTAGCACGGAGCAAGGCAAAGGGGCTTTCCAAGTATTTGCTGCTCAAGTATGGTTTAACAATTAATGTAGTAGCTTAGCAATGGGGCAAGTGTGTATTTTGTTGAGCATTGTATGACTCATGGAGTTTGTTGGTATTTATGTTTTGTTGATTTTGTAAACCATGTTAAGCCTTGATGAATGCTTGCTTGTGATGCTATACTTTGTATGAGCGCATGTGTGGTGGTGGCATGTAACTCTATGAGTGGTAAATTGAGCCTTAAGGGCCTTTTAATGTTTAAGTATGATTGGATGATTCTTGGGATGATTGCCTTGTCTTAAATCTTGTGATGTTTATGAATGGTTGAAATAGGGAGCATGCCTCTAGAGTGTATTTGTTGTGGTGTATGCTTCTTGAAGTTGTTGAGGGCTTTTGGGATCATTTAGAGTTGCCTAAATCTGATTTTTGAATGTTGTAGACAGTCAGCGTATTGAAACGGGTAAGGCTTCAGGGACCCAATATCGGAACCCGTTTCGGTACAGTTTGGCCACTGTGAGCCCCTGTTCCGAAACAGGTTTCGGAACGTTTTTTCCACTGTCCATGCATGTTTCGAAACAAGTTTCGAAACGCCAAGGCAAATTCGTAGCCCTATTCCGAAACGGGGTGGAGGCGTTTCGGTACGGGTGACTTGCTTTTTACCTGGAGCCCGTGTTTCGAAACGGGATGTACCAGTTTCGAAACACAAGCCTGAATGTGGGCTTTTAGGCATCTCTAAAGGGTCTTGATGCTCGGGTTAGGCCTGTTTTGCTGTAGGGTCTCCCGAGAGTCTTGTTTCCGCTGTAGAAATCACTTAAGAATCAATTATGTCTCTGGTAAGAATGTAATTTAAATGAAAAAAAATTTAGGGTCGCTAACTGAGGGGGAACCCTAACGGGTTTTGCTTCGGTTTTCCCTGTGTGGCCTACTCGGACCGGTCATCCGGCTAGACCGGGACGAGGGGGTTACAACATTAGTTGATAGACCTAGAAATAAATCTACTATAGGAACTAAATGTGTCTTTAAAAACAAACTAGATGAGAGTGATAACATAGTGAAGAACAAGGCTAGGCTTGTTGCTCAAGGTTACACTCAAGAAGAGGGAATTAATTTTGATGAAACCTATGCACCCGTAGCTAGAATGGAAGCAATTAGGATGCTACTTTCATTTACATGTTATCATGATTTCAAGCTTTTTCAAATGGATGTCAAAAGTGCATTTTTAAATAGTTTTATAAACGAAGAAGTGTATGTGGAACAACCACCGGGTTTTGAAGATCCTATTTTCCCAAACCATGTTTTCAAATTGTTAAAAGCTTTATACGGTTTAAAACAAGCTTCTAGAGCTTGGTATGAAAGATTATCAAGTTTTCTAGTTGGAAAAGGTTTTGAAAAAGGAAAGGTGGACACAACACTTTTTATTAAAAACAATGGCAAAGATATCTTAGTAGTTCAAATTTATGTTGATGATATCATTTTTGGTTCTACTAATGAATTGCTTTGTCAAGATTTTTCTAAGTTGATGCAAGGTGAATTTGAAATGAGCATGATGGGGGAGCTCTCATATTTCTTGGGACTCCAAATCAAACAAATGAAGGATGTCATCTTCATCAATCAAGCTAAGTATATCAAAGATATGCTCAAGAAGTTTGGCTTGGAGCAAGCAAAGCCTCAAGCTACACCAATGAGTTCATCTACCAAGCTTGACAAAGATGAACGAGGTAAGTGTGTTGACTCTAAGCTTTATCGCTCTATGATTGGATCTTTGCTTTACCTTACCGCAAGTAGACCGATATATTGTTTAGTGTTTGCCTATGTGCTAGGTTCCAAGCTAGTCCTAGAGAGTCTCACCTTATAGTCGTTAAAAGGATCTTTAGGTACCTTAGAGATACTCCTTGTTTAGGTCTTTGGTACCCTAGAGACTCAACATTTAACCGTCATGCTTATTCAGATGCAGATTACGAGGGTTGTAAAATAGATAGGAAAAGTACTTCCGGCACTTGCCAATTCCTAGGTAGTATGCTCATATCTTGGTTCTCTAAGAAACAAAATGGTGTAGCTTTATCTACCACCGAAGCCGAGTACATATCCTTAGGGAGTTGTTGTGCTCAAGTCCTTTGAATGAAACAAAAACTCTTAAACTATGGAATTAATGTAGACACCGTACCCTTTAAGTGTGATAACACTAGTGCCATATGTCTTACCAAAAATCCCATCCAACACTCTAGAACCAAACACATAGAAATAATGTATCATTTCATTAGAGATCATGTCTTTAAGGAAGATGTTGTTTTAGAGTATGTAGACACCTTAAATCAATTAGCAGACATCTTTACCAAACCACTAGATAAAGAGCGTTTTTGGTCCCTTAGGAGAGAGTTAGGTCTCACTAGCCTATCTTGACCTTTTAGGACCTTTTGTGCTTAAAATTGCTTGAATTTTTGTTAAATGCCATGCTTATGTGTTTTGATCCTAATTTCATTTATGCTTATAGTTAGAGGGAGTATGTTTGTGGTTTGATATGTTTTATTTGCTCATTCATATCATTCATGCATCTAGGATCTATTAAAATTTAGTTTTTTTTGCAATTTAGAGCCTCATCTGCACTTCTAGGCCTATTGGTATCGAAACGGTTCATCCTGTTTCGATACAGGTGCCTTCTAAGAACAAAAATGGACCTAAGTGTTTCGAAACGTCCGAAAGGGTTTCGAAACGATTTGGTTCTGCCAGAACATGTATCGAAATAACCACTATACGTTTCGATACGGGCAATCTCTTAGGCTTCGATACGGTCAAACCTGTATCGAAACGGTCAGTTTGTTTCAAAACGATCGTAGACGTTTCGGTACGCCTGTTTCAGAATGTTTTCTCATGTTTTGAAACGCGCATCCGGAAAAGCCTATTTTAAAGGGTTTTAAATGCTCAAATTCACTTTTTATCAAACTCTCACAAACCCTAAAACACTAAAACAATTTCCTCTATAAAAACCCTCCAAATCTCCTTGTTTTTCATCAAAATTTGAGGGCTTTTACCCCCAAACGAAAATCTAAGCAAGCTTCAACAATTTGGTGCATCTTCATCCATCAATTCTTTCAAAATCCCTCTTTTAAGGTATTTTCTAGCTTTTTCTTTTCCTTTTGATTTCATTCGAATCTTAGGTTAGAAAATTATAATTTTGTATAGAATACATGTTTTATATTATGGGTTTTCAAAATACTGTAAATTTTTTTCAAAATCTCAAATTTTTTGATTCGAATATAATTTATTTTAATCCTATTTTTTAACAAAGTTTTTCAAATTTGTTTTTTTTCAAAAAAAATTATGCATATACTTTCAAAGAGATTTTAAAACCTTAATGTGATTTTTATTGGATTGAATTAGGATTTAAATGCATACACTCAAAATTTCTTTCTTGCTTTGTTTTTAGGTAACTTTTAAATGGAATCTAAGAAACGAAAGACTCAAGGGGGTGAAGCTTCGAACCAAAACGACATGCGTCCAAACCTTACCCTCATATATTCCAAAAGTCTTAGGAATCAAGATGCTAAGGAACACTTTAAAATCCTTCAAGATTCCGTTGTTTGTAGAGAGCGAGTTGTGGATATGGATTTCCTTAACTCCTAGCGTTTCCTCTTTCGTTACCTTCCTCTCTTGCAAGAATGGCGTTTCTTAGCCTTTTTGAGCATTCACGACATCGTCTACAAGAACATGGTTTTGCTCTTTTATTCCAATGCCATTCTCATCAACAATGAGGATCGTTCCGAGGTCATAACCATTGAGTCTTACATATTGGGAAAGAAGTTTCGTGTTGATCCATCCGTCTTAGTGAACATCCTTGGGCTAAAAGATGAGGGTATTGAGAATGAAAATCACTTTGGAGCTCATACAAGATCGGTTCTTACCTTGGACGTCCATGACCGTTTCTTACATTTGATCATCTCATGGTTCATTCGCCCATCCGGAGGTAAACTTGCCCACATTCGCCAAGTCGATCATTTTTGGCTAGAGTGTTTTCGTCAAGCACAAAGACCGAATTTGGTGAAGATCATGTTTGCCGAGATGGTCCATTAAGTGAGGCATTGTATGTCTGACTTCATTACCTCCTTCACCTATGGGATAATGTTGAGCTACATATTTGTTAACATTGGTCTAGATTGCTCATATGATTCTCCGGAACCCCAAAAGCAAAAGATTGGTGAATCTTCTCTTGTGAGATTCGGGTTTCGTTACACTCTTGGTCAATGGGTTCGTGTTGATAGAAGAGCTCAAGCACCTCAAGTTGAGCCTCAATCACAAGCTCTGGCTCCCGTTGTGGCTCCCAACAATGATGCTCTTATGACCTTCCTTACTGAGAGGTTCAACACGATGGACACGAACATGGCTTCGGGTTTTGGTGCTATCAACACTCGTTTGCAAAACTTGGAGGATCGTGTTCTTGGGAAAGAAAATCATCTTACTGCTCTTGAGAATCAACAAACATCCATGGATCTTTCCTTTTCCACCTTCTATGGCGATTGGATGCGTTTTCGCCAAGATCAAGCAAAGGATAAGGATGATTTTATGGATGACGTTGGAGACAATGATGGTGATGACGCACCCTAGGATCATTGCATATCATATTATTATGTCATATTAGGATTAATTTGCACCTATTTATGTTTTTATCTTTAAGACCTATGCTTTGATTATTTGTTTTTAGGATTGAGCTTGCTTTTTTATGTTTTTGATGTTGTTTCTTGAACTTCAATGATATCTATAATATTATGTTGTTTGGTTTATGCTTTATATCTCCTTTATTCTCATATTAGCCTTGATTATGTATTTTGATCTAACATAAAGGGGGAGAAGTAATCTAAGAGCCTAAGTGTTTTTAAGTTGGTTTTGAAGTTCAAATGATGTTTCAATTTCAACCTTTCAAAACTTTAAAACCTATCTTAAATTGAGGGGGAGTTAAAATTTTTTCAAAGATTTCAAAACACTTAAAATTTTTTATTTGGTTTTGTTATATCAAAAAGAGGGAGATTGTAAAACTAAAGAATTGATTTTGATATAACAAAGGATTTAAGGACTAAATTAAAATTGGAAAATAAAAATTTAAGACCTCAAAACTTCCCAAAACCCTTAAGCAAAATGGTCCAAGTTAAAACTAATGTTTATGAAAAATTTTCTAAGTGTTTTCCAAGTCAAAACAGTGATTTTCGAGTCACCATTATGAAATGGCCCTTAGGCGTTTCAGAACATTTTGAAACTGTTAACATATGTTTCGGAAACTAGACTTCCCGTTTCGATATGGGTGTATCAAAACAGGTCCCTATGTTTCGAAACGAACGAAGAACAAACGGAACAGGTTGATCCGTTTCGATACGACAGTCTCGAAACGATCTCAAACGTTTCGAAACAATTTTCAAACTTGGATTCAAAAATATGACCGTTGCAATTTTATAACTAATTTTCAGAAAACGGTTAAGGTGTATTAAAACGATTTAAGCCGTTTCGATACAGGTTTTTGCAGTGGCAAAATGTTTCAAAACGGGCTCTAGCACGTTTCGGAATGGGCTTTTAGCTGTATCGAAACGATCGGGTCTGTTTTGATATGGTCTCTTAATTACACCCCAACAACAATTTCTTCGTTTTTTCAAAACAGGTATAGGTGTTTCGAAACGGGTAGTTGCAGAAGTGCATTTATGGTGGGAAGATTGCATCCCCAACGGCTATATTTATGATGACAACAACCCCAACGGCTAGAATTGATGAGAGGATATAAAAAGGAGTCTCAAATCAACCAGCAACAAGTATTTATCCTCAAAGAAACATTCCAACATCAAATCCAAGCTCTAGTGCTAAAATTCCACATTCTTTGTAAAAAACCCCAATTGTTGTTCTTTGTAATTCATATTTTCTTTGATTCAATTGGGTTGAGTGCTTGTAATTGGAAACATTTGTATTGAGAGTATTTGCCTTAATCTTCTTTGTAAACATTGTGTGAGTATTTGGTCAATTATGGGTAGAAAATTGACCATTGTGTAAAGGTTTCCTCCTTAGCCTAGAAAAGGGGAAGATCAACTAGTGGAGTTGTTTGAAAATCCTTAGTGGGAGCTAAGGTAGTGAATGTAGAGTTTATTTGGAACTTGAACCACTCTAAGTGCCTTGTCTTCAATTTTTTTAATTTACCACTTCACTACCAATCTCTTTAAAAATCCAATTCACCCTCTCTTGGCTTAAATCGATTCAACGATCCACTCAACAAATATTTTAGGCACCTAAAATTGATAGAAGGTATAATTTGGACACATATTTTTCATTTAAGACTAAAAATTAACAGCAGAGCTTTAACTAAAATCGACCTCACCTTAAATGGCCAAGACATACCTTTAGCGCCCATATGTTATAAGTTCAAAACCCATTGACAACAATATATATATATATATATATATTAGGATCCACTTACATAGTGTAAAACTCTTTAAGTTTTTCACGTTTATTGGATCGTTGGATGGGGAAATGGATGGATGAGATTAACTCATTACTTTTTCCCCAAGTGATAATCTTCACATATTATACCGTTAATCTCACCCATTCGTTTCACCCATCCAATGATCCAAAAAACGTGTAAAACTTAAAGAATTTTACACTGTGTAACTGGATCCTATATATATGTATATACACTTAGGTATAACATGTGGTCTGCAATCTGCTCGGCTCAGCTCGTCAAAGTCTCGAGCTTTTTGAGCATGTTCACGAGCTTTTCGAGTTGAGCTTGGGTCGGCTCGTTAAAGTCTCGAGCCGAGCCTGAATAGCTTGCGAGCTGGTCATGATCATTATCACCCCTAGGTATAACCTGTGGTATGCAATATATATATGGGTTAGGATCCACTTACACTATGTAAAACTCAATTAGTTTTACACTAATTCATGGCCATTGGATGTATGAAATGGATGGATGAGTTTAACTTCTTACTTTTTCCCCAAGTGGTAATCTTCACATATCCTACTTCTAGTCTCATCCTTCCATTTCACTCGTCCAATAATATATATATATATATATATATATATATATATATATATATATATATATATATATATATATATATTAACTTTTTTTTTGTATTCCGATGAAATGTCTAAATGTGGAATAGTAACGTGGGACGTCGTCTTATTAGATCTCATTTTGCGACTAATTAGATGATGTTACACGTTATAGTATTATTAGATGTAGTGTGACGAGTCAGATGTCATTAATAGTTTAACACTCGGGCTAAAGTGAAAGTTTTTCTAACGATGATGATTAAATTGATATTGCCTTAAAAATTAGGGACTCAACTATAGGGATTTTTGTTTGGGCGACTAAATTGACAACAATTTGAAAGTTGTGTGACCGCTTGATTCATTTTGATTAATATTCTAGTTTTTAACTTTGGACTCTTATATAAACCCGTTGAGTGGTCTAGTAGAAAAGGATGATGTGTTTCATCCTGGTGACCCGGGTTCGAGCACCATGTGTGCACGGTGTGTGTGCGTCATTGAAGGGCTGAAAAAACTAAACAAATACTATCATGTAATCACACTAGCATATTAAAAAAACTTTGGACTCTCATATAAATGTTGTCCCTCTTGAATTGTTTAAAGATTGTAGTCGGTAGTGAATACAGACTTTGACAGTTTAAATATTTTGATTCGAAACAACACATTTGAATTGATTTGAACTTGAAATTAACTCAAACATGAAAGTTTTTCATTTCAAACTTGTTCGTTCTAATTTAAACATTTTCTATTTGTTTTTTTTTTTTGGTTTTTGGTTCTCCTCCCACTTTTCCAAGGCTTTGTACTAGCTAATTCGGACAGACTCGGCTTTGGCGGAATCTCACACAAAAGACTTCGAACTCGAGACTTCCATAAATAATATCAAACTGCTTACCACGTGGAACAACCTCATACACTTTCTATTTGTTTTAAATGAATATAATCTTGCTAAAAATAAATATGATATATTTACTTAAATTGAGATTTTACCATTTTCTTAGGAATAGTAAAATGAAAGTAATAAAAAATGATTAGGAAAATTTAATCTAAAAATTCAACAACTACTGTATTTCCCGCCAATAAAGAGAGAGAGGGAGAGAGGCAGAGAGCGAGCGAGCGAGCGAACGAACTATACACTCAATTTTCAGCTTGGGCGAGTCTCAACTCAGTTTTTCGTCTCTTGGTTTCACTAAATCAGTTTCCTAATTTTTTAATCTCTGAATCACAAATTATTACCCGATTCATTCGATTTCTGAACCAGCAAAACCCTAGATCACTTAGCTGACATGGCCAATCCGGTCTTCATACGAAGATGTTTACTTCTCTGCTTTCAATGTACTTTATACTGATTTGAAATTGAGAGTTTACTTAAATTTTTTGTTTGGTTGGTTTTAATTAGGTGGAATTGATGGGTGAAGATGAACTGATAGATATTGTGCCCAATATGTGAATGGATCCTCTCACTTTGGTCTGCATAATCTTCATATCCGTTTGTCCTATCCTTTTTTCTTATACATATAAAAAGATATTTGATTGATTAGTTTTTGATTTTGATGAAATGACAGGGTGATTTTGGTCCATTTTAGCCTCCAGTGGATGTCAGTTAGTCACCTTCTTCTTCTCCATTATTTGATAATGTTATTTTTGTTTCCCAAATTGAATCAGAATTTTTAGTTTTTGAAACTTGATTTGGTGCTAATGTTTTGGGAATTTCATTTGTATATTCAAATAGGGAAAGGGCTGTTGGACTTTGATTTGAATTTTTTGGATATTAGAAAAAAGGTTCTATTAGGTTCTTGACTTATTCGAGTGAAGCATTAGAGTTGTTTAATTTAGGACACTCGATAACTCAAGCTTGTGAGCACATGTGTTTAGTTTATATTACTAATTTTGCCTTCTGTGTTGGTACCAATGAGAGTCAGTCAACATTTTCAAGCAATTTTACTAAAGTTTTACATCGTCAAGAAGAGGAAACGTGTTTTGTCATCTCTATACGTCCCTTAGACTTCATTGTTTGGAACATGTATGGTTTGAGTCAGGGACGAACACATGATTTTCTGTTAGGGTGTGACTATTTTGGAAGTTATATTAGAAATTCAAGGGGTGCGAATTTACAAAATTTTAGGGGATGAAATTAGATAACTAATAGAATATACAAAGAAAATACCTAGAATTAGAAAATTTCAAGAGTGCGACTGCACCCCCTCGGTCTTCCCTAGTTTGAGTAGGGCTTTGGAAGTTGAGAATATGCTGTATTACTGGTTAGGGGATATTATGTTTATGGTTCTATGTATTTTTTAGAATGTTTTTTTTTTCGATTTTATGTTTTGGACTAGAAAATTTGACTTTGGGTTTTGTAGGCATTTCAGGTGCTGCCATTTCTTTGATCAGTAAGCCTTGCTTGACATTTTTCTTACCATACTTCCTAATCAATAATGCTTTCTTCCAAGGCTTCTTACATGACAAAGTATTTTTAAAACAACTCTTTGGCTCTGTGGATTCTCAGTTTTCTAGGTTGGTTGTAACTGAAAAGCAGAATTTAAACCTTTTCTAATTTAGTATTTAACTATCTAATCAATTGCGGGTATAGCTCAGTTGGGAGAGCGTTACACTGAAGATCTGAAGGTCACGTGTTCGATCCATGTTCACCGCATATTTCCAATATATTTGTTGTTTGAACTTTAGTGTGACACATTTATAGTGAAAGTATATTTTTCCCCTACCCTAGTGAATTTGTTGACACTTATTAGTTATTACTACCAAGATTTAGGCACATTTCTATGTAGATTTCTTATTAATATTTTATCAAAATTAACTTTTATGTTCCCCTAGATATCTTTGCTTCTAAACACTTGGGATAGCCCAGATTCTAAATTTCTCTGGTATGGAATTGACCGTATTCCAAATAGAAGCATATTTTTTAGTTTGTGAAACTTCATTTGGTGTTAATGTTTCAGGCATTTCATTTGTATATTCGATTAGGGAAAGGGTTGTACGACTTTGGTTTCATGTTTGTATAGTTTCATGATTCATTAACCAATTTAATAAAATGATGGAATCCTGGAAACGTTTCCCGACTTAATCCAATAACTTTATTTTCCTATGGGTGTAACCAAGATGAGCAGAGATAAAATTGTAAGAAACAGAGGCTTGATTTGAAATTGGAGCACGGATGCTTGGCACTATTTTGATTGAGCTTTTCTCTTAAATTTTGAACTTGGTTTGAGATAAAGATCAAATTGTTCGATCACATTTGATTTTGTCTATTTACCTAGTAAAAATGAGCTCGATTCTCATGTCTTCATGTTCAATATTATGTATTCACACTTGAGTTATACTTTGATTTGAACATTATGGATATTGATTAAAACAAAAGGTTCTATTGTCAAATTCAGAACACTCGATAGCTCAAGCTTGTGAGCACATGTGTTTAGTTTAAAGTACTAATTCTGCTTTCTGTGGTGTTACCAATGAGAGTCAATATTTTTCAAGCAATTTTTCTAAAGTTTTACATCAGCAAGGAGAGGAAACATGTTTTATCCAGAAATGTCCATTAAACTTCATTGTTTGGGGGAAAATGTATTGTTTGTGTAGGGCTTTAGAAGTTGAGAATTTCTTGTGTTACTAGTCGGGGGATATTATGTTTATTGTTTTATGTATATGTTATACTATTTTTTCCGATTTTATGTTGTGTACTAGAAAATTTGACTCAGGTTTCTCTCAATCAGTTTCCTAGTCTGTTAATATATGAATCCCAAATTATTACTCGATTCATTTAACATCTGAACCAGCAAAACCCTAGGTCTCTTCACAGACATGGCCGATCCGATCCTCAGTCGGAGAGGTTTACTTCTCTGCTTTTGGTGTACTTTATACTGGTTTGAAATGGCAATTTCACTTGAATGTTTTGTTTGCTTGGTTTAAATAGGGTGGAATTTATGGATGAAGATGAACTGATAGAGATTGTGCCAAATATGTGAATGGATTCTCTCAATTTCATTTGTGTAATCTTCAAAACCGTTTGTCCTATCCTTTTTTCTTATATATATATAAGATAATTTGATTGATTGGTTTTTGATTTTGATGAGAGGACAAGGTGATTTTGGTCCATTTTGCCCCCCCCCCCCATCTGTGGATGTTGGTTTGTCACCTTCTTCTCCATTCTTTAATAATGTTACTTTTGTTGTCCGAATTGAATCAAAGTGTTTAGTTTGTGAAACTTGATTTGGTGCCAATGTTTTGTCCTTTCGGGCATTTCATTTCTCTAGTGTCATGATTCTATAACCAATTTAATAAAATGATGGAATACTTGAAATGCTTCACGACTTAATCCAATAGCTTTGTTTATCCGATGGGTGTAACCAAGATGAACATAGCTTGATTTGAGATTGGAGCCCGAATGCTTGGCTCTAGTTTGTTTGAGAACATTCCATAGCTCGAGCTTGTGAGCACATGTGTTGAAAGGCTGGTCAAAACTGATCTTTTTATTATATTTCGACTATGTTAAAAAGCTACTAATTTACAGACTAAATATATAGACTCAAGCCTTAGCTAAGGAAACTCCTAAATAGGAAAGAAACTAATTCTAGTAAAGAAATACATTCCCTTATGAATAGGGATCCTAATGAATAACAAAATATTTACAAATCTTCTGAACTTTAGGAAACAATACTTTAGGAAACAATCTTTGACACTCCCCCCCAAGCTAGGGCATGGATGTCCTCCATCCTCAGCTTGCTTGTTAACTTCTGAAAATCCTTACCAAGTAAACCCATGGTGAGAATATCTGCAATCTGATTACCAGTAGTCACATAAGGAGTACAAATCAAACCAATGTCAAGTTTCTCGTTTATAAAATGTATGTTCACTTCAACATGCTTTGTTCTGTCATGTTGAACTGGATTATGAGCAATATTAATTGATGATTTGGGTGTATCGAAACAGGTCCCTAGGTTTCAAAATGGACGAAGAACAAACGGAACGAGTTGATCTGTTTTGATACGGCAGTATCGAAACAATCTCAAACGTTTCGAAACGATTTTCAAACTTGGATTAAAAAATATGACCGTTGAAATTTTATAACTAATTTTCAGAAAATGGTTAAGGTGTATTGAAACGATTTAAGCCGTTTCAATACGGGTTTTGAGAGTGGAAAAATGTTTCGAAACAGACTCTAGCACGTTTCAGAATGGGATTTTAGCTGTATCGAAACGACCGAGTGCGTTTTGATATGGTCTATTAATTACACCCCAACGACAATTTCTTTCTTGTCTGTTTCGAAACAGGTACAGGTGTTTCGAAATGGGTAGTTGCAGAAGTGCATTTATGGTGGAAAGATTGCATCCCAACGGCTATATTTATGATGACTACAACACCAACGGCTAGAATTGATGAGAAGATATAAAAATGAGTCTCAAATCAACCAGCAACAAGTATTTATCCTCAAAAAAACATTCCAACATCAAATCCAAGTTCTAGTGCTAAAATTCCACATTCTTTGTAAAAACCCCAATTGTTGTTCTTTGTAATTTCTATTTTCTTTGATTCAATTGGGTTGAGTGCTTGTAATTGGCAACATTTTATTGAGAGTATTTGCCTTAATCTTCTTTGTAAACATTGTGTGAGTATTTGGTCAATTATGGGTAGAAAATTGACCATTGTGTAAAGGTTTCCTCCTAAGCCTAGAAAAGGGGAAGATCAACTAGTGGAGTTGTTTGAAAATCCTTAGTGGGAGCTAAGGTAGTGGATGTAGAGTTCATTTGGAACTTGAACCACTCTAAGTGCCTTGTTTTCGTATTTTTAATTCACCACTTCACTACCAATCTCTTTAAAAATCCAATTCACCCCATCTTGGCTTAAATTGATTCAACGATCCACCCAAGAAATATTTTAGGCACCTAAAATTGATAAAAGGTATAATTTGGACACTTGTTTTTCATTTAAGCCTAAAAATTAACAGTAAAGTTTTAACTAAAATCGTCCTCACCTTAAATGGCTAAGACATACCTTTAGTGCCCAGAGGTCATAAGTTCAAAACCCCTTGACAACAACTCCCATTTTTTTATTTGTGGGTTTATTTTTTCAAATTTCTTTTATTTGTGGTTCTTTAAATTTGCTTATATATATAATTATTCTGAGCATGTTCATGAGCTTTTCGAGTCGAGCTTGAGTCGGATCGAGACCATTTCTTTTATTTGTGGTTCTTTAAATTTGCTTACATATATATAGGTTAGGATCCACTTACATAGTGTAAAACTCTTTAAGTTTTTCACGTTTTTTGGATGGTTGGATGGGGAAATGGATGGATGAGATTAACTCATTACTTTTTCCCCAAGTGATAATCTTCACATATTCTACCGTTAATCTCAGCCATCCGTTTCACCCATCCAATGATCCAAAAAACGTGTAAAACTTAAAGAATTTTACACTGTGTAACTGGATCCTATATATATGTATATACACTTAGGTATAACATGTGGTCTGCAATCTTCTCGGCTCAGCTCGTTAAAGTCTCGAGCTTTTCGAGTTGAGCTTGGGTCGGCTCGTTAAAGTCTCGAGCCGAGCCTGAATAGCTTGCGAGCTGGTCATGATCATTATCACCCCTAGGTATGACCTATGGTATGCAATATATATATGGGTTAGGATCCACTTACACTATGTAAAACTCAATTAGTTTTGCACTAATTCATGGCCATTGGATGTATGAAATGGATGGATGAGTTTAACTTCTTACTTTTTCCCCAAGTGGTAATCTTCACATATCCTACTTCTAATCTCATCCTTCCATTTCACTCGTCCAATATATATATAAACTTTTTTTTTGTATTCCGATGAAATGTCTAAATGTGGAACATCAACTTGGGACGTCGTCTTATTAGATCTCATTTTGCGACTAATTAGATGATGTTACGCGTTATAGTATTATTGGATGTAGCGTGACGAGTCAAATGTATAAATGAAAGTTTTCTAATGACGATGATTAAATTGATAATGCCTTAAAAATTAAGGACTCAACTATAAGTATTTTTGTTAGGGCGACTAAATTGACAACAATTTCAAAGTTGTGTGACCGTTTGATTCAAATTCTAGTTTTTAACTTTGGGCTCTCATATGAACCCGTTGAGTGGTCTAGTAGAAAAGGATGATGTGTTTCATCCAGGTGAACCGGGTTCGAGCACCATGTGTGCACGGTGTGTGTGCATCATTAAAGGGCTAAAAAAACTAAACAAATACTATCATGTAATCACACCAGCATATTAAAAAAACTTTGGACTCTCATATAATTGTTGTCCCTCTTGAATTGTTTTAAGATTGTTGTCGGTAGTGAATACATGCTTTGACAGTTCAACTATTTTGATTCGAAACAACACATTTGAATTGATTTGAACTTGAAATTAACTCAAACATGAAAGTTTTTCATTTCAAACTTGTTCGGTCTAATTTAAACATTTTCTATTTGTTTTTTGTTTTTGTTTTTGGTTGTCCTCCCACTTTTCCAAGGCTTTTTACTAGCTAATTCGGAAAGACTCGACTTTGGTGGAATCTCACACAAAAGACTTCGAACTCGAGACTTCCATAAATAATATCAAATTGCTTATCACGTGGAACAACCTCGTACACTTTCTATTTGTTTTAAATGAATATAATCTTGCTAAAAATAAATATGATGATATTTACTTAAATTGAGATTTTACCATTTTCTTAGGAATAGTAAAATGAAAGTAATAAAAAATGTTTAGGAATATTTAATCTAAAAATTCAACAACTACTGTATTTCCCGCCAATAAAGAGAGAGAGGGAGAGAGGCAGAGAGCGAGCGAGCGAACGAACTACACACTCAATTTTCAGCTTGGGCGAGTCTCAACTCAGTTTCCCGTCTCTTGGTTTCTCTCAATCAGTTTCCTAATTTTTTTAATCTCTGAATCCCAAATTATTACCCAATTCATTCGATTTCTAAACCAGCAAAACCCTAGATCGCTTAGCTGACATGGCCAGTCCGGTCCTCATACGAAAATTGAGAGTTTACTTAATTTTTTTTGTTTGGTTGGTTTAAATTAGGTGGAATTGATGGGTGAAGATGAACTGATAGATATTGTGCCCAATATGTGAATGGATCCTCTCAATTTGGTCTGCATAATCTTCATATTCGTTTGTCCTATCCTTTTTTCTTATACATATAAAAAATATATTTGGTTGATTAGTTTTTGATTTTGATGAAATGACAGGGTGATTTTGGTCCATTTTGGCCTCCAGTGGATGTCGGTTAGTCACCTTCTTCTTCTCCATTATTCGATAATGTTATTTTTGTTTCCCGAATTAAATCAGAATTTTTAGTTTGTGAAACTTGATTTGGTGCTAATGTTTTTGGAATTTCATTTGTATATTCAAATAGGGAAAGTGTTGTTGGACTTTGATTTGAATTTTTTGGATATTAGAAAAAAGGTTCTATTAGGTTCTTGACTTATTCGAGTGAAGAATTAGAGTTTTTGAATTCAGCACACTCGATAACTAAAGCTTGTGAGCACCTGTGTTTATTTCATATTACTAATCTGCCTTCTGTGCTGGTACCAATGAGAGTCAATCAACATTTTCAAGCAATTTTGCTAAAGTTTTACATTGGCAAGAAGAGGAAACGTGTTTTGTTATCTCTATATGTCCCTTAGACTTCATTGTTTGGAACATGTATGGTTTGAGTCAGGGACGAACACATGATTTTCTGTTAGGGTGTGAATATTTTGGAAGTTATATTAGAAATTCAAGGGGTGCGGAATTACAAAATTTTAGGGGATGAAATTAGATAACTAATATAAAAAAATAAAGAAAATACCTAAATTACAAGGGAATTTGAAAATTTCTGGAGTGCGGCTGCACTCCCTCGGTCATCCCTGGTTTGAGTAGGGCTTTGGAAGTTGAGAATATATTGTATTACTGGTCAGGGGATATTATGTTTATGGTTCTATGTATATGTAAGAATGTTTTTTTTCCGATTTTATGTTTTGGACTAGAAAATATGACTTTGGGTTTTGTAGGCATTTCAAGTGCTGACATTTCTTTGATCAGTAAGCCTTTCTTGACATTTTTCTTACCATTCTTCCTAATCAATAATCCTTTCTTCCAAGGCTTTTTACATGACAAAGTATTTTTAAAACAACTCTTTGGCTCTGTGGATTCTCAGTTTTCTAGTTTGGTTGTAACTGAAAAGCAGAATTTAAACCTTTTCTATTTTAGTATTTAGCTTTCTAATCAATTGCAGGGATAGCTCAGTTGGGAGAGCGTTAGACTGAATATTTGAAGGTCACGTGTTCAATCCATGTTCACCGCATATTTCTTATATATTTGTTGTTTGAACTTCAGTGTGACACGTCTACAGTGAAAGTATGGTTTATTCCCCTGCCCTAGTGAATTTGTTAACACTTATTAGTTATTACTACCAAGATTTAGGCACATTTCTATGTAGATTTCTCCTAATATGGCTTCAATTGAACTGAATTTCCTCGATGATCTTTGTGTTTCTTATTAATCTTTCATCAAAATTAACTTTTATGTTCCCCTAGATATCTTTGCTTCTAAACACTTGGGATAGCCCAGATTCTAAATTTCTCTAGTATGGAATTGACCGGATTCCAAATTGAAGCATATTTTTTAGTTTGTGAAACTTCATTTGGTGTTAATGTTTCAGGCATTTCATTTGTATATTCCTTTAGGGAAAGGGTTGTTCGACTTTGGTTTCATGTTTCTCTAGTTTCATGGTTCATTAACCAATTTAATAAAATGATGGAATCCTTGAAACGTTTCCCGGCTTAATCCAATAACTTTGTTTTCCTATGGGTGTAACCAAGATGAGCATAGATAAAATTGTAAGAAACAGAGGCTTGATTTGAAATTGGAGCACAGATGCTTGGCACTATTTTGATTGAGCTTTTCTCTTAAATTTTGAACTTGCTTTGAGATAAAGATCAAATTGTTCGATCACATTTGATTTTGTCTATTTACCTAGTAAAAAATGAGCTCGATTCCCATGTCTTCATGTTCAATTTTATGTATTCACACTTGAGTTATACTTTGATTTGAACATTCTGGATATTGATTAAAAGAAAAAGTTCTATTGTCAAATTCAGAACACTCGATAGCTCAATCTTGTGAGCACATGTGTTTAGTTTAAAGTACTAATTCTGCCTTCTATGGTGTTACCAATGAGAGTCAATATTTTTCAAGCAATTTTTCTAAAGTTTTACATCAGCAAGGAGAGGAAACATGTTTTATCCAGAAATGTCCATTAAACTTCATTGTTTAGGGAAAATGTATGGTTTGTGTAGGGCTTTAGAAGTTTAGAATTTCTTGTGTTACTGGTCGTGGGATATTATGTTTATTGTTTTATGTATATGTTATACTATTTTTTCCGATTTTATGTTGTGGACTAGAAAATTTGACTCATGTTTCTCTCAATCAGTTTCCTAATATGTTAATATCTGAATCCCAAATTATTACCCGATTGATTCAACATCTGCACCAGCAAAACCCTAGGCCTCTTCGCAGACATGGCCGATCCGATCCTCAGCCGAAGAGGTTTTCTTCTCTACTTTTGGTGTACTTTATACTGGTTTGAAATGGCAATTTCACGTGAATCTTTTGTTTGCTTGGTTTAAATTGGGTGGGATTTATGGGTGAAGATGAACTAATAGAGATTGTGCCAAATATGTGAACGGATCCTCTCAAATTCGTTTGCGTAATCTTCAAATCCATTTGTCCTATCCTTTTTTCTTATTTATATATAAGATAATTTGATTGATTGGTTTTTGATTTTGATGAGATGATAGGATGATTTTGGTCCATTTTGGCCTCCTCATCAGTGGATGTCGGTTTGGCACCTTCTTCTCCATTCTTTAATAATGTTACTTTTGTTGTCCGAATTGAATCAAAGTTTTTAGTTTGTGAAACTTGATTTGGTGCTAATGTTTCAGCCTTTCGGGCATATCGTTTCTCTAGTGTCATGATTCTATAACCAATTTAATAAAATGATGGAATCCTTGAAATGCTTCCCGACTTAATCCAATAGCTTTGTTTATCCGATGGGTGTAACCAAGATGAACATAGCTTGATTTGAGATGGAGCCCGGATGCTTGGCTCTAGTTTGTTTGAGAACATTCGATAGCTCGAGCTTGTGAGCACATGTGTCGAAAGGCTGATCAAAACTGATCTTTTTATTATATTTCGACTATGTTAAAAAGCTACTGATTTACAGACTAAATATATAGACTCAAGCCTTAGCTAAGGAAACTCCTAACTAGGAAAGAAACTAATTCTAGTAAAGAAATACAATCCCTTATGAATAGGGATCCTAATGAACAACAAAATATTTACAGATCTTCTCAACTTTATGAAACAATACTTTAGCAAACAATCTCTTACACTCTCCCTCAAGCTGGGGCATGGATGTCCTCCATCCTCTGCTTGCTTGTTAACTTCTGAAAATTCTTACCAAGTAAACCCTTGGTGAGAATATCGGCAATCTGATTAGCAGTAGTCACATAAGGAGTACAAATCAAACCATTGTCTAGTTTCTCTTTTATAAAATGTCTGTTCACTTCAACATGCTTTGTTCTGTCATGTTGAACTAGATTATGAGCAATATTGATTGCTGATTTATTATCACAATATAACATCATTGTTCCATTCCACTTTCAAATCTTCTAGACTGATCTTCAGCCATAGTAGCTCACAGATTCCTAAAGCCATAGCTCGAAATTCAGCTTCTGCACTGGATCTAGCTACAACGTTCTGTTTTTTGCTTCTCCAAGTAACCAAATTTCCTCTAAAGAAGGTGCAGTAGCCTGATGTTGATCTTCTGTCCATCCTTGACCCTGCATAGTCTGCATCTATGTAGGCTTCCAGAGTCAAGCTTCCTCCTCTTCTAAACATGATTCCTTTACCTGGTGTACCTTTCAAGTATTGCAAGATTCAGATTAGAGCTCTTAGGCGTGACTGGTCTGGTATGTGATAAATAAATATGTCTTCCCACATGTCTCTGAAATGAACCCCTATCAACTGTCATATCATCTTCATCTGAATCTCCAAGCTTGTGGTTAACTTCTATGGGCGTTTCTGCTGGTTTGCATCCAAGATTTCCAGTTTCCTTTAAAAGATCCATGGTATATTTTTGCTGTGATATAAAAATTCCCTGTTGTGAGTGTGCCACCTCAATACCCAGAAAATATTTTAATCTCCCAAGTTCCTTCACTCCAAACTCTTTTACAAGACATTTTTTTTCTTCAGATTGTTGATTCCTTCTGAATCATTACCTGTAACTATGATATCGTCCACATAAACTAGTAGTATGGTTACTCCCCCTGAAGATGAATGCTTCACAAATAAGGTATGGTCACCTTGACTCTGTTTGAAATCCTGCCCTAACATTACCTTAGCAAATCTTCCAAACCAAGCTCTTGGGGACTGTTTTAATCCATATAGAGCCCTTTTTAACTTGCAAACTACCTGTCCATCAGTCAAATTAAACCCAGATGGAACATCCATGTACACCTCTTCTTCGAGATCTCCATGCAAAAATGCATTTTTAATATCAAACTGCAGTAAATTCCATCCCTGGTTAGCTGCTAGGGAGAGTAGAACCCTCATTGTGTTCATCTTTACAACATGTTCAAATGTCTCTAGATAATCTATCCCATAGGTTTGCGAGTATCCCTTTGCCACCAACCTTGCTTTGTATCTTTCCAATGAGCCATCTGATTTGTATTTTACATTGTACACCCATCTACATCCCACTGTTTTTTTGTCTCCTGACAGCTTTACTAAATCCCAGGTCTTATTCTTTTCCAGTGCATCCATTTCCTCCTGCATAGCCTTTTTTCCAATTCTCATTATCTAATGCCTCGGCTACTATTTTAGGGATGACAATATTGTTTAAGCTGGTAAGAAAGATTTTGTGATTTGGGGACATATTTTTATAGGTCATAAACAAATATGAATGGTGTTTAGTGGTGCAGGTTCTTTTTCCCTTTCTAATAGCAATAGGAAATTCAAACTCAGAATTAGAATTCATATCATTATGATCAGGATCTGTTTCAGAATGTACCTCAAAATGTATGGGAATGTGAGCAGGAGCATGAGTAGGAGACGATTGAGTCTGCATAGGTATCTTCCTTCTCGAATATGTCTTTAGAGGACCAGCAGTTTCTTGAACATTGGGCTGAGGAATATTTATGTTTGGTTGAGGAGTTTGAGGACTATTGGGTTCTGTTTGTAAGGACTGTGAAGACGGCTGGATTTCTGCAGAATGAGAATGGGGTAGATCAATGAGGGACAAAGATTGTTGTTGAAGCAAAAACAGACAAGCATCCTTATCTTCCCTAAAAGACATCTCCCCCTGAAGATAAGGAGCAGTGAATTAACTCTCTCTTTCAACAAAAGTAACATCAGGAGTGACATAGACCTTTCTAGTAGGTGGATGCTAGCATTTGTAGCCTTTTTGAGTAGAGGAATACCCAAGAAAAATGCATTTTACTGCCCTAGGATCAAGCTTACCTCGGTTTGGAGAATGAAGATGAACAAAGGCTACACACCCAAACAGTCTTGGCTGAAGGTTAAGAGATAAGTTGAAATGTGGGAAAAAGCTTGTAAGGGTTTGAATAGGACTTTGGAATCCAAGGACTTTAGCGGGTAGTCTGTTCATCATAAATGTAGCTGTTAAGACAGCTTCCCCCATTATTTTTTTGGAACATTATTCTTAAATAAAAGAGCTCTGGTTATAGCAAGAATATGTCCATTCTTCCTTTCTGAAAATCCATTCTGCTGGGGGGTGTTTACACATGATGATTCATGTAAAATACCTTTTTCCAAGAGATAAGGAGACAAGATTTGATTAAAATAATCCTTGGCATTATCTGATATAATTCTTTTAATCTCGGTTCCAAACTGTGTGTTTTATCATGGTGTAAACGTTTTGAAAGGTAGATGCAACATCATATTTTTGTTTTAACAAATAAATCCAAGTAACCCTAGTGTGATCATCTATAAAAGATACAAACCACATTGCCCCAGTTATGTTAGGAATAGAAGAAGGTCCTCATACATCACTATGAATAAGACTAAAAGGAATATTGGTTCTATTATTGCTTGTTGGAAAAGATGAACGTTTGTGTTTAGCAAGTTCACACACATCACAATGTAATTCCTCAACATCCAGGGTTTTACATAAAGAAGGAAACATAGTCTTTAGGAGTTTAAAAGGTGGATGACCAAGGCGAAGATGCTGGATCCAGATTTGGTTTTTATTGTTTGTAGAATTAGATAAAAAAGATAAGGGGGAGTGTTCAAGACTCTAACTTGTCCTCCAAGATTCTCAACATAATATAGTCCATTGGTCTCCTTAGCACACCCAATCATCTTCTTCGTTTCCTGCTCATGGAAAAACAGTGTGTAGAATGAAACAAAACACTGCAATTAGTATCCTTGACAAGTTTTGGTATTGAGATAAGGCTGGTAAATAATTTTGGAACATGTAGAACTTTTCTAAGCAAAATATTTTTACTAATGGCAACATCTCCTTCACCAGCAACTGTTATCATAGTACCATCAGCAACTGTAATTTTCCTATTGCTAGGGCATGGTGTATAATTGAGAAAGTTGAGAGAGGAATTGGTCATGTGATCAGTTGCTCTTGAGTCTATTACCCAGGAGGTTTGAGTAGGTATGGAGGATTCTAAGGCATTAGAATTTTGAGAAGAGGAAGAGGATATACCTGAGAAAACCAGATTACCTGTACCAGCAATTGATGATTTTCCTAAGGACTCCAGTAGAGTCTTCAACTTCTCTACTTCCTCTTGATTGAACTCACCAGATTGTTCAGTGGATTACTTGGCTACTTCTCTATTTGCATAGGCTCTGCTCTGCCCCCTCGTTGACCCTTCCCTTTCTATGAAGTGTTTGTTTGTGGACTGAGGCTTCCCATGTAACTTCCAACACTTCTCTCTAGTGTGTCGAGGTTTTTTGCAATACGTACACCACATGGAATCTCGATTCACTGCCCTTGTTGTTTTTGATTTTCTTTCAAAACTTTCCAGGCGTGTTGGTTTTTCAGACACTATTTGGGTCACTAAAGCCGAGCTTTCTACTTGATTATTCCCAATCATCATTACTTCTCTTCTTCCTTCTCCAGCTCGAACATAAGCAATGGTTTCATTTAGTGAGGGTAGATCTTCTTTCCCCAAAATTTGGATTCTCACCGCGTCAAATTCAATATTCAGTCCATCAAGAAAATCGTAAATCCTCTATTTTTCAACAAACCTTTTTAGAACTGCTGCATCCTCACTGCATTTCATTTGAATGCATTGATAATGGTCCATCTCTTGCCAAAGGTTTTGCAGCAGATTAAAGTATTTTGTGATTGATTTGTTTCCCTATTTTGTGATTGAAATCATGCTCTTGATCTCATAAATCTGGGAAACATCACAAACTTTTGAATAGGTTTGCTTTACAGATTCCCATATTTCTTAGGTTGTGCTGAGAAACATACAAGTGTCACTGATCTCAAGCATTATTGAGTTCCACAACCAAGACATAACCAATGAGTCTTGTTCATCCCAAGCTTCAAATTTAGGGTCTCCTTCTCTAGGACCCTTTCCAAGAAGATGACCCAGTTTTCCTTTTCCCTTTAGAAAGGTTCGAACCAATTGGGACCATTTAAGGTAATTCTTGCCATTGAGTCTATAAGCAGCATGGATGTTCTGTAAGTCATTCATCTGACTAGAATGACTTCCTTCATTCATCATATCTCCTTGGGCAGTCGCAGAACTGCTGGAATCAAATGTGTCGACCATACTTCTCTAAGGGAACGAGAAATCGAACAAATATTGTCTAACAGAACAGATAAAGCCTAAAAAAAAGGCTCTGATACATGTCGAAAGGCTGATCAAAACTGATATTTTTATTATATTTCGACTATGTTAAAAAGCTACTGATTTACAGACTTAATATATAGACTCAAACCTTAGCTAAGGAAACTCCTAACTAGGAAAGAAACTAATTCTACTAAAGAAATACAATCCCTTATGAATATGGATCCTAATGAATAACAAAATATTTACAGATCTTCTGAACTTTAGGAAACAATCTCTGACAACATGTGTTTAGTTTAAATTACTAATTCTGCCTTCTGTGTTGTTACCAATGGGAATCAACATTTTCAAGCAATTTTACTATCGTTTTACATCAGCAAGGAGAGGAAACATGTTTTATCTAGAAATGTACATTAAACTTCATTGTTTGGGGAACATGTATGGTTTGTGTAGGGATTTAGAAGTTGAGAATAAGCTATACTACTGGTCGGGGGATATTATGTTTATGGTTCTATGTATATGTTCTAACGTTTCTTCCGATTTGTTGTTGTGGACTAGAAATTTTCACTCGGGTTTTGGGAGGAGAATGAGAATCTCAAGGGACATTTCAGGTGCTGCCATGTCTTTGATCAGTAAGCCTTGCTTGACATTTTTCTTACCATTCTACATATAATAAATATTGATTTCTTACAAGGTTTCTTACATGACTAAGTATTTATGAAACAACCTTTTGGCTCTGTAGATATTCTCAGTTTCCAAGTTTTCTTAAAACTGAAAAGCATCATTAAAACCCTAATATTTAGCTTTCTAAGCAAATGTGGGGATAGTTCAGTTGGGAGAGCTTCAGACTGAAGATCATGTTCGATCCACGTTCACCGCATATATCTTTTGATTCCATTTTCATCTTTTTTAAAGATAGTTTGATCATTTTGCTATGATTTTGATGTAATGGCAAGATGATAATCCTATTGACTCCACTGAGCCTGCCTGGTAAATTTATCTTTACACTTCCTATTACATTGCATAATTGTTCATTCCAATAGTAATTTTCGCGGATTGTGTCTTATCTCGGTCGTAAATGCTACCATTGAAACGATGTGTTTGTGCGTGTTTATGCTACAATATTCTCCATTTTAATTAGGTGTTTGAGGGTTACGAGTAGTTTATTATAGTGACATCATTATTCTATTTTCTGTGGCAGATCTTTGAGGGTAGTTTATTGCAAGTGATTTCATTGATAAGTAACTTATTCTGTTTTCTGTGGCAGATCTTTGAGGGTAGTTTATTGCAAGTAATTTTGTGGAGGCGGGAGAGCTTTATTTGAATGGCACAAGATTTTGCTGGAATTAACATGGTTAGTGTTAATCTTGGTTATGAAAGTTGAATTAGTTTGTGCTATCGTATCAATATCATTACTACTCTTTTCTCCACTTATGCAAAATCTGTTGCTTTTACATTTCACAGGGCGGGAGAGATATTGGAAAACCGTGGTACTTGTATACCATTCTTTCTCCCATTACTCGATATCTTTTGAAATATATGTATTCACACTTGATTTATACTTTGATTTGAATTTTCTGGATATTGATTAAAAGAAAAGGTTCTATTATGCTCCGAAGTTAATCGAGTGAACCATTAGAGTTGTCGAGTTCAGAACACTCGATAGCTCGAGCTTGTGAGAACATATGTTTAGTTTATATTACTAATTCCACCTTTTATGTTGTTACCAATGAGTGTCAACATTTTCATGCAGTTTTACTAAAGTTTTACATCAGCAAGAAGAGGAAACATGCTTTTATCTAGAAGTGTCCATTAAACTTCATTGTTTGGAGAATATGTATGGTTTGAACTTTGAGTGGGGCTTTAGAAGTTGAGAATATGTGCTATATTACTTGTCTGGGATAATTATGCTTACGGTTCTATGTATAGATGTTCTAATGTTTCTTCCAATTTTTTGTTATGGACTAGAAATTTTAAATCAAGTTTTGGGAGGAGAATGAGAATAATCTCAAGGCCCAAGGGACACTTCAGGTTCTCCATTTCTTTTTTGAATATGCTGGTGTGATACAAGGGTAGCATCTGTTAAACTTTCTTAGTCTTTTTTAATAAGACACACACACACCGTGCAGAATTGGTGCTCGAACCCGGGTCACCTGGATGAATTACATCATCCTTTGCCACTGGGACAACAAGGGGTGAGATGTTTCTCCATTTCTTTGATCGGTAAGCCTTGCTTGATATTTTCTTACTAATACCTAATAAATAATGATTTCCTACTAGGTTTCTTACATGACAATGTATTTATGAAACCACCCTTTGGCTACGTGGACTCTGAGTTTTCAAGTTTTGTTAAAATGGAAAAAGATAATTTAAATTTAACATTTAACTTTCCAATAAAATGTGCAGATAGCTTAGTTGGGAGAGTGTTAGACTAAAGATTTGAAGGTCATGTGTTCGATCCACGTTCACCGCATAAATTCTTCTAATATCTCCTAGAAAATTTGAGTGTACTTTAATTATTATTGAGTCATGTTGTTTCAGAATTTAAAATTGAGTCTTTATACTATTTCTTATTTAAATATTTTGATCTCTCCCCTAACTTAATGTTAATTGTTTGTTTTTTGTTCGAAAATATTAATTGTTGACATGATAGTTAAATAAAAAGAAAATACTAACTCTTTTGTTTCCTACGTTTACAGTTATGAAGTAGGAGGACTAAATTTTAAATTTCGAAATAGTACAGGAACCCTTAACATATTTAAACCTATTTCTTTACTCTAGTTCTCTTCAAAACACTTTTTGGAGAATCCTACTTGGTGCCTATGTCTTTGTAGTTGGCATATAATTGTGGCATTTGTTTTGAACCCTTGTCGAGAAAATCTGTCTGTATATTGTAATAGCCATTGACGTTGTTATTTTCCCCAAATCTGTGAACGCACATAATAGGATGCGGTGATTTAAGACGGTTCATTTTGATTGACTAGGGTGGAGAACCGTTGTACACGGTGATCGATATATATTATATGATGTTGAAAGATTTTGAGATTAACGATGTTCTAGTTTTGTTATAGCTGATACTTTTTAGTTCTTTGTTTCTCTATTTTATACTCTTTGTTGCGTGTATTCTCGTAGTGACATGTGTTGATCGACTATAATGAAATAACAGTTATCGTGACAATTTGTCAATGTTCTTGTCCTACTTGGACCGAGATCATCATTTGTCCTAATGCCACTCATTTGAAATTTGTATTGCTACAAGATCTGCGTGTGCATGAGCCAGGGACAGTCATGAATCAATATCATAGGCAAGGTACATAGCAATTCCCTATTTGTGAAGCCTTTGTTGGCGAATCTTACGGTGGAGTCATTTTCTCCATAGACATGTTCCTTCTTTTAAAGTATATTCGAAAAGATAGAGATAGAGGAGGGTATATAACACATGTCCTGCGGTTGGAATATATCAAATAACTTTGAGAGGTTTTGTGGTTGAAGATGTCATGGAGTGGTGATTTTACTTCAAATCTTGTGTTTGGTTGGTTGAAAAATATAGTTTGACTATTTTGTTTTTTTATTTTGATGTAATAGCATGATGATGACCCTATTGCATACCAATAGTTATTGAAATGGCACAATGTTTTGTGGATAGTAACAACGTAAACTCGAGCATAATTTTGATGTTTTAAAAAAATTGACCTTCGAATTGTTATGGTTGAACGATCTCGGTGAACATGAGGATGGAAACTTTGATATTCTTGATTTCACTCGGTCAGAGATTGGCTTATCCGGTGATCGGCTTTTGAGGGTGAAGAAGATTGAAAAAAAAAATCGATGTTTTGTTTTCTGTTTAAGAACATATAACTCGAACTAAAAACTTTCGATTCGATTAACAAAAAAATTAAATAAATCTAAACCCAATCTCAATACTCTCAATTCGACTAATTTCAACTTGAAATTGATTTGTAAAAAGTTAATAAATCAAGTTTGTTCAATTTAGGCTAGACTTAATTTGAACAAGAAAAATCTTGATCTTGAAATAATTCTATAAAGTAAACATAAATGAGCCGAATTTGGAGAGACTAAGATTCAAATTTATATAGATGTGTATGATTTAACTAAAGGGTCAACCCTTAAACTCAAATGATTTCAAACCTAAAGTAATTCATGTTCAAATGGACCTGAATTTGAATTTGATTTCATTGTTTGAAACTTAAATTAACTCAGTCTAATATCAATACAATCCATTTTGATAAGTTTAATTTAAAGTGTTTAACTCATTTGAATTAATTCAAAATAAGATGGTACAAAATATTTAATCATATTTGCTCAATTCACGTTGAATTAATATATATATATATATATATATATATATATATATATATATATATATATATATATATATATATATATATATATATATATATATATATATGTCTAAAATGAAACCCGTTAAAATAAGGTTAAAATGAGGTGGTACAAAAATGTTTATAAAAATAGTAAGAATTTATGTATCGACCTGTAAGTATTTTGTAGGTACATAATTTTTTCAAAAATCGTAAGCATTTCTGTATATACCGAAATAAAAAAAGGGTAAAAACTAAACTGGTTAACCGATAGCCTTAAAAATAGGATAAGAAATTGTGTACGTACACTATTCCTTACCTTTTCTGTAATAAATTATGTATATTTTATAATGATTTTTGTAGATACTTAAATTCTCATAATTTTTGTAAGAAAATAGGGTTTCATGTAGCCCAACCTGTATGTATACAAATGCTTACCCTAAGTTGAGCTCCTTTTGGTTTTGGCGATATCGGGTAAGGATTTCGGTACGTACATTTTTATTACTATTTCGGTAACAAACTATGTATATTCCGTAATAATTTATGTACCTACTAAAATTCTCATTGTTCTAATAAGAAAAAAGGTTTTCTTGTAGCCCAATATGTATGTACACAAATGCTTACCGTAAGTTGAGCTCCTTTTGGTTTGAGTGATCTCGGGTAAAGATTTCAGTACGTACCTTTTTATTACCATTTCTTTAACAAACTATGTATATCCCGTAATAATTTTTGTACCTACTGGAATTCTCATCGTTATGGTAAGAAAATATGTTTTCTTGTAGGCCATTTTGTATGTACAGAAATGCTTACTGTAAGTTGAGCTCCTTTTGATTTGGGTGATCTCGGGTAAGGATTTCGGTACGTACCTTTTTATTACCATTTCTGTAACAAACTATGTATAATATGTAATAATTTATATACCTACTGAAATTCTCATCGTCCTGTTAAGAAAATAGGTTTTCTTGTAGGCTAATATGTATGTACACAAATGCCTACCCTAAGTTGAGCTCCTTTTGGTTTGGGTGATCTCAGGTAAGATTTTCGGTACGTACCTTTTTTCTTACCCTTTCTGTAACAATTTATGTATATGTTATACCTATTGAAATTCTCACTTTTCTAGTAAGAAAATAAGTTTTCTTGTAGGCCAATCTGTACGCACACAAATGCTTACCGTAAGTTGAGCTCCTTTTGGTTTGGGTGATCTCGAGTAAGATTTCCGGTACGTACATTTTTTTCTTTCCTTGTAACAAACTATGTATATTCCGTAATAATTTTTGTACCTATTGAAATTCTCATATTTCTAGTAAGAAAATAGGTTTTCTTGTAGGCAAATATGTATGTACAGAAATGCTTACCATAAGTTGAGTTCCTTTTGGTTTGGGTGATCTCGGTACGTACCTTTTTATTACCATTTTTGTAACGCTCTATGTATATTCCGTAAAAATTTCTGTACCTATGAAAAATTCTCATCGTTCTAGTAAGAAAATAGGTTTTCATGTAGGCCAATTTGTATGTACACAAATGCTTACCCTAAGTTGATCTCCTTCTATTTTCGATGATCTCGGGTAAGGATTTCGGTACATACATTTTTTATTACCATTTCTGTAACAAACTATGTATATTCCGTATAAATTTCTGTACCTACTGAAATTCTCATCGTTCTGGTAAGAAAATGGGTTTTCTTGTAGGCCAATATGTATGTACACAAATGCTTACCCTAAGTTGAGTTCCTTTTGGTTTGGGTGATCTCAGATAAGATTTTTGGTATGTGCCTTTTTATTGCTATTTCTGTAACAGATTGTGTATATTCCGTAATAATATCTGTACCTACTAAAATTCTCATCGTTCTAGTAAGAAAATAGGTTTTCTTTTAGCACAACTTGTATGTACACAAATGCTTACTGTAAATTGAGCTTTTTTTGGTTTTGATAATCTCGGGTAAGGATTTCGGTACGTACTTTTTTGTTACATTTCTATAACAAACTATGTATATTTTGTAATAATTTTTGTACCTACTGAAAGTCTCACCGTTCATGTAAGAAAATAGGTTTTCTTGTAGGACGATCTGTATGTACACAAATGCTTACCCTAAGTTGAGCTCCTTTTGGTTTTAAAGATCTCAGGTAAGAATTTCGGTACGTACGTTTTTTCTTACCATTTCTGTAACAAATTATGTATATTCCGTAATAATTTCTGTACCTACTAAAATCCTTATCGTTCATGTAAGAAAATAGGTTTTCTTATAGGCCAATCTGTATGTACAAAAATGCTTACCGTAAGTGAAGCTCCTTTTAGTTTGGGTGATCTCGGGTAAGGATTTCGGTACGTACGTTTTTTATTATCATTTCTGTAACAAACTATGTGTATTCTGTAATAATTTTTGTATATGCTGAAATTCTCATCGTTCTTGTAAAAAAATAGGTTTTCTTGTAGGCCAATCTGTATGTACACAAATGCTTACAATAAGTTGAGCTCCTTTTAGTTTGGGTGATCTCGGGTAAAATTTTCGGTACGTACGTTTGTATTACCATTTCTGTAACAAACTATGTATACTCCGTAATAATTTTTGTACCTACTCAAATTCTCATAGTTTTTGTAAGAAAAAATGTAACCTTGTAGCATTTATGTTGGTACAGAAATCCTTACGTCGTAAGACTTTATGTGTATACCGTTTTCTTACGGTTACTGTAAATATTTATGTACAAACCTCGTAAGAATTTATGTACAAACCTACTACCTGTAGAATAGGCCAGCCTTATTTTAGCCTTAAATTACTCGTTTCACCGCAGAACTTCCCTTTACCAATCTGTCAATCCATATTTAGTAATATAAATTGCACTCTTTTATATATATCTTATAACGTAGTACATGCTAGGAAAAAAAGAAGTTAAAATATATGAGGGGGACTCAAACTTAGATAACTTAGGATGTGTAAAAACACACAAACCATTGAATCAATTTAAATAATTAAATTAAAAATAAAAATATTTTAAATATACTTACAGTAATTTATAGAAAGATTTAAAATGGAAATAGATTTATGATCTTTATATTTTTAAACTGTTCAAAAAATTGAAATTTCCATATATGTGAATTGTGTAATATTTGTTTTGTTAATTTGTTTCTTATTATATTGGAAATTCTAAAATTTTTATAGATAGAACCGTTAAATTCGAAAAAAATACACTCATAGATATTTGAAATGGTGAGGGTTTCGGCAGAGATGAATAGGAGGCAGGTATGGGCGATTTTTGTGGGAAACTTATCGGATCAAATTTACTGGAAGGGTTGTGGCAAGTCTTTGATTGCCATGGAAGAGTGTTGGATGCTTTTATCCCTAAGAAGCGATCTTGAGAGGGGTTTCAATTTGGTTTTATTCGGATGGCATCAAAAATAGAGGCGTTGAGGTCAATCGAGCGCCTGCATAATAGGTGGATTTATGGATCCCGATTGCATTGTGAGAGACGAGTATAGTTTTTGGCGGCGCAAAAGGAGTGGGGAGGGAGGTCAATCCTTGCGTGGTGCCGACATTCAATAGGGTTAGCATTGTTAGAGTAAGAAATAAAAGCAGCAAATATGGGGGATTTCTCGGAGATACGAATATCGGGATCGAGAGTCTTGTTAATGTTCTCGAGTGGGGATGCCCGACAGAATGTGATAGAGAGGGTTGAGTTTCATCGTTGGTGTACAAAGGTTCAGAACTGGGACCCTGGTTTGGATATTTGCAATCGTTGCGTCTGGCTATCAATATATGGTCTGCCAATGGATATTTAGTCTTGGGGGTCGTTTGCAAACACAGCGGCCAATTGGGGTGTCTTGCTTCGATGTGATGGTGTGACGCTCGAACCAAATTCTTATTGACATCGAGCACATGGGACGAATTTAAGACTATGTAGAAGTGTAGGTTGATGTATAGGTTTTTAGGGTTTTGTTGTCGGAATTGAATTGTTTTTTGAGTAACAGATGTAATACCTTAAATCCTAGCCTAGTAGAAAACATAGAATAATTAGAAAGAAAAGTGTAAACATTAAGCAAATATCACTAAAATGTAATAAATGAAAGATTAATAGCCTAAAATAATAAGGATTTAATCATTAATAATTAAAGTATATGAGTTTGCTTGTAAATGTAAATTAAATTAAATGACTAACCAAGTGTCACCACCACCCAAATGGTGAGTGGGACACTCAGCTACCCTAGTTTAAGACAACAAAGTTGTTGTCTTCTTCAAGCTCCCAACTTAGCCGAAACACGCCAGGAGAGAGACAAAAGAAAATTATGAGAGAAAGCTTGATAAAGGGAGAGAATTGAAGGATTAAATTCACCATTATTGGGGATTAGAAGCTTGTTAGGGTAAATTGTTCATGCATGTTGCAAGGAATCCATGTAAGTGTATCTCCTTGTTACCCGAATGTATACTTGTTAGAATTTCTTGAATTGAATGTTTGTATAAACTTGAAATCTAGAATTTGATGATTGAATTGTGTTTTTGAACATAGAATTACGGATTGGATTGAATAACTGATGGAATCATATTGATATTGAAGGAATTCTGGTTAACCGAATGGTGTAAGTATGCTTAGATCCACTCTAGTGATGTTGTTCTTGAAATCGATTGAATAAATGATGATACAATCATAATTAGAAAAACTCATGTAGAATAAACTTGTGGAAATTTAGTTTATTAGTAAATTGAGGTGTTGGATTGATGAAAATAATGTTAGAACCTTGTTTAAATGAATTATAAAGCTAGGAACATGACCTAGTGTAATCTGCCCAGAAAACTCTGTTCTGGGCAGTAACTTTGAAAAATCACCATAAATTACATAAATTGAATTTAAGAGTGAAAATTATATGGAGTGAACCTTGGTATGTCTATTTTCATTAGGAACAAACAGAGATGAATTCTGAGTTGTACAATGAAAACTGTAAATAGAAACCCCTGGACAGGGCACACTGTCTAGCAATGTATTTTGACTTGTCTTTACACTAAAATCTATATTAATCTATGTAGGCTAAAAATATGAGGCATATATGGTTAGAAAGATAATTAAGTTAGCTTTCTAACGGTGTAAATAAATTTAAATTTTGACGTACATATCAAAAGATGTAAGCATTTTAGTGAATGATGTACATGTTGTATGGCAGAAATTGTTTTGTGTAAAAAATGGACAATGGACTGCTATGAATGAAATGTGTAAAATAAGTATTAATTCTACCTTGCTATGATCAATGTTGCATGTAAGAGGTGCTCCACAATTAGTGCAAGTGTACACGGCTCAAGTAATATAATAATAAGTATTAGAGTATCGTTTCCACGTTTTCTTTTAATTGAATTGCAAGCAGTCGTTTAAAAGCTTGAATGATTTGAATTTGCATCGGTTATTTAATAAGTTACATGGACTCATTGTGTTTTTCAAGTATTCATACATGATACATGTATCTCGTATATATTCAAACATTGATATCGAAATATGAATATGATCCTCCAAATCACGTTTGAATCGATTATTTACTTAAGTGGTCTTTACGCAAGGAGTGAACCAAAGCAAAGAAACTCGAGCACTAGCCATGGCCAAACTCAAGCTTGTGGAGATGGTGAAAAATAAACTTTTTAAAATTTGAGGGTCGAAATTAACATTTTTACTAACGTGTCATGACATCGTATTAACATGAGTTAACGCTCGGGTGACCAAAACAGTAATGATCCAAAACATAAGTGGTTAGAATAATTTTTTTTAAATTAGGTGACCAAAATAGAACAAGCCCTAAACAAAAGAGACCTCTAGTAAAATTTACCCTTTGATAAACTATTATATAATTAATATAATGCCTCATCAACCCTTGTTTTTCTTCTTTAATTTTCCCCATAAGTTAACGTTTAGTTAAAGTTGTAAACTCTTCTCAACAAAATTAGCTTATCTCTGGTTGTTTCATTCCCTAACATGTAGGCGTCCTGGGATCAAATCCCCTTGGAACGGTTACTTTTATCCTTGATTGGAGGATTAATTTATTATCTTGAATTAAAATTAAGATTAAATTGATAAGATTTATAAGTAACGAGGATCAAATATAAAATTATACAGATATATATTAACATTCACACCATCTTTTCCGTTACGTTTTAATGGTATGTAATTTTATTAATACCAATTCAATAGTTAAGTGGTCAATTTGACACGATTGGAAGTATGATGGTCATATTGACACGACCAAATGTAAAATTATACATATATATATTAATATTCACGCCATCTTTTTCGTTAAGTTTTAATGGTATGTGGTTTTATTAATACCAATTCAATAATGAAGTGATCAATTTGACACGATTAGAAGTATGATGGTCATATTAACACCAATCATATAATTACTTGAACATTTAAGTAATTTACCCTTAAATATTTTAGATCTAACCATAACTGAAAAATAAAAATATTTTTATTTAGAACGTTTCGTTTGCAAATTTGCATTATAAGATTATAAGGAGTAATTTCAGATTTTTGGTATAGGATTATGATTTTTGTTTCGCGAACATTATTGATATAGTGTAATCTCATAACATCTCATTTTACTCGTAATCTAAAATTATAAGTGTATATTTGATTTTTGTCTAATTTAAAATTATTTTGTTATTTTAATCAATTTAGTCATTTCTAATAAAGTTAAGTCTAATTAACAATAAAATCTCTCTTTTATACATACTCTAATGATTTATTCATCAATATATTAATTATAATTATAATTTTTATTTTATAATTTTTCATATAAAATTATAATAAAAATATCGTATTACGTAACTCAAAACTCAATAAAGAAAATATATTTATCGATATAATCAAATCTAAGATATACTTACTTCATTTGTTAATTAAAGTTTGTCATTTATAAAAAAAAATATCATGAATAAGAGACAAATATATTAATAATTTAATATTAACATATTTGATTTTATGTATATGAAATACCTCAAATACATAGGTGGATTTAAATAGTTGTATGTTTTAGACTAGAATAATGATAATCAAATTTTAGTTTGTTTTGGGTCAAAATAAATAAATTCAAAGTGATGATAGAGTTTTGGTTTTAGTATGTCTTAATACACATTTTCTCCCCCTAAATTTTACATGTTTTTCTAACTTGTCCCCTAAACTATATTTTGTTCACTTTTGCCCCTTAAAGTATTCTTTTGCCCCATTCTGTTACCTTTTGCCGTTAATTTTTTTTAGCCAGTTACATCTTGCCACGTCATTAACTCATTTACTAAGTCAATCCCCATGGTTTTATTTAAAGGGTAAATGACAAGTCAAGTCTATCAGGTTTGTTTTTGTTCAATTTAGTCATTGAAAAGTCTATTTTTTACTTAAATCGACCCCTAATTATTTCTATTTTTTATAATTTAGTCCAATATTTATTAATATTAATAATTTAATTTATTTAAATGTTAATATTTAATAAAAATAAATAAAATCAAATATTTTAATATTAAATTAGTAATTTTTTAGATAAATTAAAGGGAAAACTACATCGTTGGTCCCCTAACTATTATTGTTTTCCTATTTTGGTCCCAAAACTATTTTTTGGCAAAATCGTCCCTTTTGTTACATATGTCTCCTGTTTTGGTCCCCGGTGTTAAATAGCTAACGGTTTTGCTGACGTGGCATTTTTTAAATATTTTTTAATCATTTCTCTCTCCTCTTATATTATTTTTATTTAACTTTATTCACTCAATCATGTGGTGCCACGTGGCATTACCCTATTGGTTGAAAAAAAATCCCAAAATACTTAAAGCCAAATTTGGTGCTACTGGGATTCAAACCCAAGACCTCCAACATACAAGCCACACACATGAACCACTTGTGTTAGGCTAATTACTTGATTTAAATCTACTAACAATTATATATAAGCTATACATATTAACCCAAAAAACCTTAAAAAACAAATTAGAGCCACCAAGATTCGAACCCAAGGAACCAACATGCAAGGTCAATGAGCAAACCAACTGTTCTAAGCTAATTATTTGATTTAAATCTTCTAACATTTATATTTAATCTATACAAATTAGAAACAACACATGATTAATGCATATAAAAGGTGGAGAGTAATTCGAACACAATACCTTATTAATAAAATTTTAAATATTTAACCACCAAGTTAAACTAATAAATTGTGCTATTTTTAACTTAAATATTTTAGGAATTTTCATATAAAATAAATAAATATTTAAAATTTTATTAATTAGGTATTACGTTCGAATTACTCCCTACCTTTTATATTCATTAACCATGTGTTGTTTCGAATATTTATAGGTTAAATATAAATGTTAGAAGATTTAATTCAAATAATTAGTTTAGCATAGTTGGTTTGCATATTGGTCTTGCATGTTAGTTGCCTGGGTTTGAATCTTGACAGCCCCAATTTGTGTTTTTAAGGTTTTTTGGGTTAATATGTATAGCTTATATAAAATTGTTAGTAGATTTAAATTAAGTAATCAGCCTGGCACAAGTGGTTTTACGTGCATGGCTTATGTGTTGAAGGTCTTGGGTTTGAATCCTAGCAACACCAAATCTGGCTTTTGAAGGTTTTTGGGGTTTTTCCAACCAATAGGGGAATGCCACGTGGTACCACATGATTAGGTGGATAAAGTTAAATAAAAATAATATAGGAGGAAAGAGAAATGATTAAAAATATTAAAAAATATTTAAAAAATGTCACAGAACTATGTAATAAAAGGGACGATTTCGCCGAAAAAATAGTTTTGGGACCAAAATAAGAAAACAATAATAGTTTGGGACCACCGATGTAGTTTTCTCTAAATTAAATTACATCAAATTGACCCCAAAAATTACTTATTCGAATTATATTTTTTTTAGAAAAATTGGAATCATATTTCAATTATATTCGATTTTTTCTTCAAATTTTTCTAAATTTGAATTATATTTAAATCATATTCCAATTATATTCGAATTTCACTATATTCGAAATATATTTTTTGAGTAAAATTCAAATTATATTTGAATCATATTCGTATTAAAATCTCCAATCATATTCATATTATATTCTAATTATATTCGAATTTTGCTATATTCGAAATATATTTTTTGAGCAAAATTCAAATTATATTAGAATTGTATTCATATTATATCTGAACTATATACATATTATATTCCATCGCATTCAAATTATATTTGAATCATATTTGTATTATATTCAAATCATGCTCGTATTATATTCAAATCGTATTTTGAATATAATTTAAATATAATTCGAATATAATATGAACATGATTCGAACATGATACGAATATAATGACATATTAAACATGATTCGAATATAATAGTTGAAAAACATATAATTATATTCGAAGTATCATATTCAAATTATATTTTGAATCGTGTTCATATTATATTTGAATCATGTTCCAATTATATTCGAAATATCATATTCAAAATATATTTTGAATATAATTTGAACATGATTCGAATATAATATGAACATGATTCAAATATAATTCTAATATAATTTAAATTTTGCTCAAAAAATATATTTTGAATATAGTAAAATTCGAATTAATAATTAGAATATGATTCAAATATAATTGAATATGATTCGAATATAATACGAACATGATTTAAATATAATTTGAATTTCACTCAAAAAATATAATTCAAATATAGAAAAATCCGAATTAATAATTAGAATTCGAATTTTGCTCAATAATACAATTCAAATTTAGCAAAATTCAAATATAACCGGAATATGATTTGAATTTTTCTCAAAAAATTATTTAATTTATCTAAAAAATTACTAATTTAGTATTAAAATATTTGATTTTATTTATTTATATTAAATATTAAAATTTTAATAAAATAATATTATTAATAATAACAAATATTGGACTAAATTATAAAATTAGAAACAAATAGGGGTTAATTTAAGGTAAAAATAGACTTTTCAATGACTAAATTGAACAAAAAACAAACCTGACAGACTTAAAATGTCATTTACCCTTTAAATAAAACCAGACGGATTGACTTAGTCGATGAATTGATGATGTGGCAAGATGTTATTGGCTGAAAAAAAATTTAACGACAAAGGGTAACAGAATGGGTTTAAATAGATAACGGCGAATGCTTTAAAGGGTAAAAGTAGGAAAAACGTAGTCTATGAGGTAAGTTGAGAAAACAAGTAAAGTGTAGGGGGAGAAATGTATATTAACCTTTTAGTATTGAATTTGGGTACACAAAAGAAAGTAGAGATAAAATGTTTTTCATTTTTTTATAAATTTTAATATATATTTAAAAAAACTAGTTTTACTTTATAAAATTTAATGTGTAAAAAATATTAAACGAACTATTTTTTACTTAAAAATTGTATACCAAGACAATTTAGTAAAATGTCTTATATTATTCTAATTAAACATAATAATTCGAAAAAAATAATCAAACATGATAATATAAAAATTTTCTTAATCTCACATTGTATATCATAATTTTGATTCAATTGTTATCTTTTGATTTATTTTTAGGCAAAAGGTGTTCCCATCGTTTGCATGTTTTATCTTTTTTCTTCTTATTCTTTTTTTTGAGTAAACAATCTTCAATATTTTAATTTGGTCCAAATATGCTTCTGTTAGATGAAAACTATCAGTCAACGGCTGATTCTGACTGGACTTGCTACGCATTAAGATTGACTGACATGGCATGTGCCACGACAATTTTTTTTAAAAAATATGATGACACATTGCTGGCTATTATGCTGACACGTGGCCGAACCGGATGGTGACACATGACGAATATGATGTTGACACGTGATAAATATGATGCTGACACGTCAGTAGATCTTAACACATGGCAAGATAAGTCAACATCAACCGTTGACCGTCAGTTGGCTGGTAGTTTTCATCCAACAAAAATATATTTGGACCAACTTAAAATGTTAAGAGTTGTTTGTTCAAAAAAAATAAAGGGTAAAATAACAAAATATGTAAATATTAGGGACATCTTTTGTTATTTTGCTTTTTTTAATGTGGAACATATGGAGGGAATATTCTAAGCAATAGATAAAAGGCAAAGGAAGATGCCGCGAGTGAGGTGTCGCCTTTTCGCAGAGATGCGCGCCACCCATTAGTCCTTCCCCTCTTTATCGCCAATTTGCTGTGGGCTCCTCGTTCGTCCATAGTTTTCCTTTTTCTAGAAACCTAATCAAACAAATTGAAAACTCCAAATTTTCTTTTCTTTTTCAAAATTCAAACAAGAAATTCATGACCACATTTTGAATTTTTAAATATGCCGTTAGATTTTAAGGGCATTTTTACATCAAAAAGCCATTTTTATTTATTATTTGAAAGAATTACCCCGCCGTCTTTTATTTGGAAAAATGACCCACAAATCTGCCACGTATCAAGAACTCATTTTCTGAAAAACGCAATACGCAATATCGCTTTCTGCAGAAAACGAGTTCTACATATGTGTCAATGCTTTTCAGAATAACAAATTTAATAGGAACTCGCGTTCTGCATAAAGCGAGTTCCCGAGAATTTGAAGAGTCGGCTTAATTTATCGCGGGAACTCGCTTTTTTGCAGAAAGGGAGTTCTTTTTAAATCGGGCTGGCAGACCAAGCGTCTATAGGCATGTTCGAGCAATATTTCAGGGTTATTTATCGTATAATTTTAGTAAACATTGAGTTTAGGTGTGTAGTACTGGAACTTGTCTTTCATTCGACACCAATATGGGCAAGTTCGGTGCATTTTAAACTGAGTAAAATTCGCATTGAAAACGGTTACATAGCTTGTTTTTGTGAATGAATGAAATTATAACATGGCATGATAGGCTTGTTCTGTCAAAATTTCTGGGTTTTTAATCCAAGATTATCGAAATTTTTTACCTTGGAGGCGTTGTAGTGGAACTTGTCTTCGATCTAAGACTGATATTGAGACACGTGATACATGGAGAAGGGTATAAAATTTGTGTTGAAAATGGTTCCAACACATACAGTAAGAAATTACAATCACTGAGTTGATACGAGGGCCCGAGCGATTAGGACACTTGTTACGCGTGTGTACGGGATTTCTACATATAGTGCAATATTTATTTTGTCCAGTTTTTTCTCTATGTTCGACCATATCCTCCGCACAGTAAATTCGTGTCGATCGTGGACGTCCTTTATCTCATAGTAGTACAGGATCTCGGCGTATGGTCGGTTCAACGTCAATGGCATATAGATCAATTTCATTTCCGATGGGAGGAAACTCTTTTTCGTAACCTTGAATACCATTTCTAGTAAGTATACCGAATCAAGCACTCTCATGTAGTGAATTCATATGGAAGAACAAGCAACAATGATCGTGTGCGCACGGATATTTGAATGTTTGGAAGACTTCGCACTTGCAGGTTCTTTTCCTAAGATCTACCTTGTACGCGTTGTGTTGTATGCCTTCTAACGTTCTCGAAAAATTCTAAAACACTGAACAAATGACCTTCTCGAGAGAAGAGAGTTGCAGTCATTGCATTTGAATGACGCACATAAGTTTGCAATTGTTCAAGGAGGTAGGGTGGATTTTATGGCCACCTGTCATGTACTCAGTTGCTTTCCTTCCCAATATTACAAATAGGGTAGCCAAACGATAGTAGGTCGCTTTAACAACATAAGTGATAGGAAAATGACGCACTCTCTTGAGTGCTGAGTTGACCGCCTCAGCCAAGTTTGTTGTCATGTGACCATATCGTTTACCCCCGTCATATGAACGAAGCCATTTTCCCCTTAGGATTTTGGCAAGATAGTCTGCGCCATCTCTATTCCTAGCTCTCAGTTCTTTGAATAGTCGGTCTACCTCATGTACGTAATGCGAGTTGCCTAGGGAATGACAGTTGAATAGTTAGGGGCGAACAATACATGAAAAGATATCGTAAATGCAAATGACATAAAAGACGTACCCATTCGAAGCATCATAGCACGTTCATCTTGGTTCTTGTAGTTCTGCAAGTAGTTGGCACAATGTGTCGTCAGCAGTAACGGTGATAAATATGGGGAGGCTCCCAAGACAGGCCTAAACGTTCTATTGCCCACTTGATCGCTGTGCCTCTGTCAGAAATAACACATATCTCATCATCCTTTGCCCCCATTAGAGGATAAAGAACATGTGTCTGTAGGTTCTTAAGAAATAACAGCCAAGACTCGAGATCTTCTTTTTCAACTATTGCGAAGGCTATAGGAATGGTTTTCTGATTGCCATCTTATGCAACCTCCAAAAGTAAGATTTGTGTACATTTCTCGTACAACCAAGTACCATCGATCTGAACCATTGGCTTGTGGTGCATGAATGCATTAATGCACTGCGGAAATATCCAAAATAACCATTTGAATTGACAAACACCTGGTCTGGTACGACACGATCATTTTCGAATGCCGAAATCATCTCAAGTTTCACAATCGTTCCGAGTATGTGTTTCTACATTAGGTTTAGCCACGGGCGTAACTGGTTGCAAGATTCCTCCCATTGGCCAAACACTTTTTGTACAACCCGCCACCTTGCATACCATGCTTTATGGTATACAGGAATGTAGTCGTGTTGATTTTTAGCTGTAGTGATACAAGTGGAAACTGTCACACAAGGATTTGCTTTGACTATTGCCATAAAGGTATCACATAGGAGTGCACATCCAAGTTCTTGTGATCCTGACTTAGGTTGCTCACGGTGCATGTTTGAGGCCCCTCTAGTTTCGTGATTCTCGAGAGCCCGCTCGCCTTCTTTAAGGATGATACACGAACCCTTCAATTACATCCTTGATTCTTATAGGCGCACTGCACAATGTAGAAATCCAGTTGGATTTTCTTCACAGTCGTCGTAACTGCCCGACGAATGTTGTAGTGCTTAATAGCGGTCACGACCAGTTCTTTTGTCAAGAATGTCATCCCAATGGCCAGTTCACCATTAACACGTTGGTTGTAACCGTCAATTGTTTGGAATTGTGAAAATTTTGGAATGTTCAAGGCATCCATATCAACCGTTGTGAAGTGGGGTGGTGGCTAGTAATAAGAAATATGTGTAGTCGATATTGGAACGTTGTTTTTTGTCGGGTGTTCTTTGTTACCTTCTAAACCTTTGATACATCTTGCTGGAATGTTCACATCTGCTGGTAGTTCATAAAAGGGCCCTTGCTCGTTGCCATCTGGTCCGGGTTCCCTAACCGGCTCTTTATCAAAAGTATCCCCCTCAAACTGGTATAGTTCTGCATCATTGACTGCTACCCTTTCAGGCGAGTAGACTGGTCGTCGATCGCGAGACCGCTCACGAACCGTATTACCAAGATCAAAGTCGAGCGCAATAGATGGTTAAATGTACTTCGTACTAGGGACATACGTTGAGTATCATCCGTGTAAGAAATCATCAAAGGGGTTGAACGCTACATGGTCGGATGACCTCATGTAGTTGTGGGATGATGACGCTGCCTTCTCCATATTATACGGATTGTACGTTTCATGTCTTCGTATTTGAGAGGATGGTGCATTGAATTCATCGTTCGAGGACTGGTTCAAGTCAAACCCAAAACTAGCTACGCATGAATGTCTTGGCACAGAAGACGACGATGCACTAAACTCATTGTGTTGACTGTATGTAGTTAGTAGGTTGAAATCATTTCTTAAACCGACCGTCGGGATATCAACATTGGCATTAGGGTCGAATTCAAAATTCGCCCGTCTCCAGCTTGGGATTTCGATAGCAGCATTAGAATTAAAAAACGACGCATACAACTCGAGGGGCCCTCCTAAAGAATACTCCAAGTGGATAGCCATCATCAACTCCACATCACCGTTGTCCTCAATACGCCATACTGAGTAGGTTAACGATTCTAAAGAGATCGACAGACGATACTTCAACTCGTCCAACTTTTCCCCAAGGCCATGCAGGACACTGTTTTCCACTTTCTCAATCAACTTCTTGTACGATAATCTCCTCGGAATCGTTATTGTTATAGTATTCACAGACTAAAAAATGACATCGAGTGAGGCATCAAGGATTATCTCGCCATCGTAGTATACTAGAACAACAACACCTCCTCGTCTCGACATATTCCCAGCAATTGAAAGACTTGAATGAAAACTATACAATATCAGTATTGCATTATGCTTCATATAAGGGAACAAATGACCAATCTTATTCATCCGGAAAATCTCGAAGGATCTCGCTTTTACAGACGTGTCAGAAAAGCAAAGAACTCGTTTTCTACATAAAACGAGTTCCTATCAGATTCATGGATCTCGCGTTTTGTAGAAAGCAAGTTCTTTTAGATCTTGCGTTCTACAGAAAGTGAGTTCTTTGCAGACTTAAACGATGACACAACGAGTCTGACACATCTGAAAAAGGAAAAGTTCGGTTCGAATGAATATTTTTGGTACTGTTTACCCATATATCAGGCAGAATTGAATATATGTTTGAATAATTGAGGTAATGTGAGGTAAGTAATATTGTTTGAACATTTGAAGTAAATTGTATCCTTCTACTGTAACGTGCTGGAAAAATATAATTTAAGATGATTTCTACCGAATAATGTTTCACATAAATAAAGGATGATAAATTTCAGCGTTGCACATACTTATAACATTAATAAAGGATGAAAAACCAACTCATAAAACATAATTTGACGATGATTTCAGAAGTGAAATGTTAATCGGAATCATCGTAGTAATTTAAAACGTCTGAACTTAAGTTAAGTTGTTCAATCAATTGTTGTTTTTGTTGTCTGCGCCTGTACATAAAAAGCTGCAACTCGTCGGCAACTGCATCAACATCCAGTGAAGACGGAGCTTGTTCAGTGGTTGTTGCAAGTGCGGACAGAGCAGCTTCTACGAGTGCAGATGTACTACCTTTGTTTGTGTTGACCACATCGAACTTAACATTTAAATGGATGTATTTAGCTCCTATAGAATTGAGTTGGTCATATATGTTACGAACATTAGTTTCGTTTGTAAGCTTCAGAATATGGTGCATTTCAGCTACCGTCGGCGTTGGGATTTTACATTCCAAGTAAGAAATTTGCTTGTCAGTGCGTTTACTAACCTCGTTTGATATCAAGTGCAATAAATCGTCGAGTGACATTTTGCTGGTGATTGTTGAGTCGAAATAGGTACCGAGAAAATAAAATGTTGCGAAAAATTTAGCCATGAGAGGAGCAAAGAGTTGAGTTGGATGTTTTGGTGACATACACATGAGAAAATAAAAGTTCAATTTGTGGGTTTTTATAGTAAATAAAAACACCACATGAGTAAATTTAATTCGAATGAAAAAACGCGAGTTGTGCTAGTTTTACAGATTCCTGACGTGTTAGGAGAAATCGTGTTTTATAGAATACGAGTTTTGCCAGAAAGAACTTGTGTTTTGTAGAACGCGAGTTTCATAGAAGTCGTGTTATATAAAACGCGATTTTCGGCAAGCTTTGGTATATATATGTCGATCTATATAATATGTCGAGACGAGAAACTATTACATCTTTGGTATACTACGATCAATATAATATGTCAAGACAAGAAACAATTACATCTTTGGTATACTAAGATGGGTAGATAATCGATGATGCATCTCTCGTCGTCGTTTTTCAGTCCTCAAGTGTTATATTGCTTCCGCTGCCATACAACATATCATATAAGAAGTTGATGAATGAAGTGAAGAAACATGTTCCACATAGTCCAGGGCAAAAGCTGGAACTGTTGAAGTATCAAATGCCGACATCGTTAAAACCATTAACGTACTCATTATTCCACATTGTTAACGATGCTGATTTGGGAATGATGGTGGAATCTCACCTACAGTTTTGCTCAGGGTGGGCCCTTAAGCTTGAGTTGCATGCAATATTTTTTTATCGTAGTAATGTTATCGGAGTCCCAAGTAATATATAAATTTTTAACATTCCTTAAAATATTTTTTGATCGTGTGTACATGAAGCCTGTTTATCTTTCAAATTATAGTATTTATAGAAGACAAGCATTGAACCACGTAAAATATTAGATATGAATTTCATATGTAAATTATATTTTTATTTCTATAGCAGAGGAGGAGCGTAAGAACTCGAGATTCAACATATGAGCTGTAAATAGCTTCCCGTGAAGGTGGCAGGTGTGGAAGCACTAAGACACTGAAGTGTCAGGTGCATGGGAGCTGCAGAACGCAGTAACGCTACAAATGAAACTGGCACCCACTAAACGCAGTAACGCTAGACATGACAGCTAAAGTTGTAGCTGTTGTGATTTTTTGGTACTGATCATTTTTGTGGCACCCCACCACACGTTTCTGAATATTGTGATTTGTCGGTCATCTTCAACAAACGCTGTTGGAGCCTTAAAGCTTCGTGGATTTCGTGAGTATGCGATAATCATCATCATCCACGATACATATGTCACCAACAACGTTACATGCAAGTGTCTTAACATATCTTCGAAAACACCAAAAATTGTAGAAGCTTTGACCGCATTATCAAATGTAATCGGCGCCCGCCAAAAGCGATAACCTTGGACAAGACACCTAAAATTGCAGCTATTGTGATTTCACAGTACTGATCACTTTCGTGGCACCCTACTACGCGTTTCCAGATATTGTGATTTGTCGATCATCTTGCACAAACACAGACGATACACACATTGCACCACAACTTGTATCCTACCAAATCCATCTACTAATCATGTAAATGCATATACTTTACAAATCAATACAAGTGAAAATATTCACCAACATTTTGGACTATATATAGACCAAACTTGCGTCTTACAAAATGTGACTTCCTGACATCTCAGGAAAGTCGGGTTCTACAAAGGACAACTTTGCCAGGATTCTTGACGTGTCAGAAAACTTGCGTCCTACGAAGCGCGACTTTACGAGGAACTCGCGTCCTACAAAGCGCGAGTTTGCCATGTCAGTAAAGTCGCGTGTTACAAAATGTGACTTTTGCTTCTATATAAGAACCTACCCGACTGATCGAGGGAAACCCACACCACTGAGTCGAAGAAAACAACCACGCATCTAGAAAATTTATTCGCAAATTGTTTTTTCAGATATTGTGATTTGTTATTATTTGTAGTTGCATATATATGTTGATTATATGTTAACTATTTGGTATTTTTGTTCACGAGGATCAACAACAACAAATCACAATATTTAGAAATTTGAGGTCTTTTTGAATGGCAGGCAAATGACAATATCCAATAGATCTCTGAGATTCAAGACAACCACATGTTCTTAACGTTTTGTTCTACCCTGTGTCCCCCGCATGCAATCGGAGTCAAATACCCAACAATGTAAGCATGTTTAGGGGTACAATACTCGGCTCCAATAGACCACTGAGCTTGAAGACAAGAACCGGTTCTCTAAGACCAACAGATCAAAACAAGTCGAGGATCTTTAAAAAGTGTTGGTTGGTTGCAAATATGATTTTATCCTTTCAATTGTAAAGAAATACTCAAATCTGGTTTTATCTGGTTCTCTTACCAATACGTAGTTGGTGGCCAAATAGTCTTGTGCTCAATTGTATATTTTAATCCTTATCATTTAATAACTGAATAGATCAACAAAATTATTTGATTATTTTTGCTAATGATTCCAACCAAAACCCTTTTTTTGGCACAACAATAATTTGAATAAGAAATCAACGGCCATTTGCAGGTATATTACTAAAAAACAACGAGCATTTATATATTTAATAATATAATATAATATATTATATACCATTATGGATCCAAAAATGATCACTCCCACGAATTTTTCAGATTTTGAGACACATTCAAATTCAATATTCAATAATAACGTTGAAGTAGAAGTTGTAAAAATGAAAATAAAAAAATTAGAGGGGCACCCCTCCGTCAAACTTCTGTAATCTGTAACTTAAATGAAATAAATAGAATTTGAATGATGAATGAAAAGAAAATAATAAAATAGAAATAAAAAATGAAATTCTAAATTATTAAATTATTATTTATTATATTTAACTTAACTTAAATTTAAATAATAATATATAAATAATAAAATATATAAATACTAAATAAGATTAAATAAATAAGATATATAAATAATAAATAAGATATATAAACAAGAATAATATAAGATACAGAAATATAGAAATCTAGATTGATTTTTAAATTGAAATATATTAATATAATTTTATATTTCTTTTAATATAAGTATTATTAATTACTTAAAATTAATAATAATAACAAATATATTAATAATATAATTTCTATTATATGAAATATATTAGAAAATATATTTATATTTATATAATATAAATATTATATTCTTAAATTTCCGCGTAATTACAAACGACGTGAATAAAAAAACTCGTGACCTCGCATTCTGCACAACACAGTTTTTTTCGAAACTCGCTTTCTACAAAATGCGAAGTCCATTCTGATTGTTCAGTATACGTGTCTCGTCAAATACCTCTTTTCAATGAAACTCGCGTTCTATAAAACGCGATGTCTCTTTAATGTCGCTTCCCAAAGGGTGCGAGTTCTGCTATAAATAGCCGACCCTACAAACCCTTACCCCACACTGAATTCTCTTCTTCTTCTTCTCTTATTTATTTATTTATTTTCTATACAATATAATGGCGGGTTTATTGAGGCTAGAATGGACAACACGTGTTCGACTATTGGCAGACGAATTTAGTGGTAATGTTCTTTGTATTTTTGCGACTTTATATTATTCCTTTATTCTTTTATTTTTTTCTTATATATGTTTTATTATTTTTTCGAGCACTACGAACGAGCTTTGACATGCTATTTGAATCGTATCACCGACCCGCCGAATGAGGATATTCTTTCGTTTATTGAGGAAGCCGGTTTTGGCCATGTCGCTACTATAGTTGGCGGTACGAAGTTGAACCGTCCTTTGACTAATGTAATATTAGAACGATGGAGGCCAAAGACGCACACCTTTCACCTTCCGTGTGGCGAGGCAACAATTATACTAGAAGATGTTGCATATCATCTTGGGTTATCTACTGACGGTGAGATTATTACCGGTATTGCCGACTGTGACTGGCCGACCCTATGTGCCGACCTACTGAGAGTGGTGTCGGACAAGTTCGACGGTGGCAAAATCCTCCTAATTTTTTTGGAGCAAAATTTCACAATCCTCCCCCAATGTGGATGACGAAACAAAGAGGGTAAATATTTTTATTTTATTATATTTTTATTTTTTTAACTAATTAAAATATTTTTATAACACTACTTATTATTTTCACAGTGATTTGCTCGTGCCCACATCCTACGAATTATTGAAGGGATTTTGATGCCTGACAATTCTCGCAAGAAAGTTCATGTGATGTAGTTGTACCATCTCGGTAATTTTGCTGAATCAAGAAGAAAATGTTGGGGAGCATCAGTCTTGGCCTTTCTGTTCATGGAGCTTTGCAGAACCGTCGACCCTGACAGAGCCGCAATCAGAGGATGTCTTTTACTGCTGCAGTCTTGGGCTTGGTTTCAGATGTCATTTTTAAGCCCGCGACCTAGAATCCCCACCTCGTACCTATTTCTACTTATTCAGAGGTACTATTAAAATTATTTAATTTAATTTAATTTATAAATATTTTTTAAATTATTACAATTTTTAATTCTTTTCCATTAATGACAGGTGGTGCGTTCTACTTATTCACCAGGGACTGCCAACTATACAGCGAGACTATAGACTGCTGATCGACAAGATACATAACGTGGTTAGAAATTTAGACCATTTTTTTAATTCTTCAAATTTTTTTTCTAATCAAACTTTATATAACTCACGTTAAAAAAAATTTCAGTTTGTATGGACTCCGTACATTGCTCATATGATTCGTGACTGTGTTTCGGGAGACATTATGGACACATCTCACGTATGGCTGCTGCTAGTGCCACTCATCAACTTAGAAATTGTTGAGTGGCATTGTAACCCCCTAAACCCGGCCTAGAAGAAATAGCCGAATTTAGGAAGTCACGTTTGAAAACTTTACCCTCAAGAAAGCTAATTTAAAAAAACTACACTTTAAAATAAAATAAAATAAATTTAATAAGTATCTTATAGTAAATAAAAATAAAAATATCATAATAAATATTCGAATGATTATATAAAATATCAAAATTAAAATAACAGTAGATGAACGCTAAAAATAATCTCAAAATATAAATAGTTTAAAATTACATCAATGTCCCAAAATAATAAATAGAAACCTGATTAAACTAAAATAGTTTTGTACTGAATGATAAAATAACCAAATAAAATCTGAGATCCTCCAAGTACCACGTCGCCTAAAGCCCAAAGATATCTATAAGAGGAAACTATGGGGGAGTAAGCTAAAGAGCTTAGTGTGTCTCTAAAGTGCAAGAAAAACCATAATTATAAAATATAATATTATTTTGAATGAAATCTTTTAAAGCATAACACAAATCACAAGCGCAGTGCAATGCACCCAACTACATCACCGTCCGAAGAGTGAGGTTCCCCAGAACCACTCTCTACATCGTCACCAATCCGAAGTGGAACTCAACTCGAAGGGTGGAACCACTGATCCGAAGTGGAATTCAGCCCGAAGGATGAAACCACTGAACTTCCTCCGTACAAATCCCAACCCATGCTCATACATATATGATGTTTAAAAATCAAATTCCATAAACACAGTTCCATAAATCCGATATTCCGTAAACATACTTCATAAGCCATAATCCATAAATTCATAAATCATAGTTCCGAAAATCTGATGTTTCATAAATCAAATATTCCATAAATCATAATTAAAACACATTCTGAAATCGTATGCATATGATGTCAACCATACAAACCATAATACATATAAATAATCACAAAGAGATGAAACACCAACACATAGAAAAATAGTATATAATTTAATTATAGCACCGGAAGAAAACACACCTTAGCCAAAGCAAAACTCAACCAATCGAGTGATATGTTTGCCAGGATCAAAAGTACTGGATTCAGTTGTATCGGTACCTACTAGATTCGATTGACTCACGGTTGCTAGCACACGGTTAAAAAAAAGATACAAAGTTTTCTTTGAGAATAACCTTGGCTAAAGGTTTAGTGGGGATACCCACACGGTTTGAAGGTAATTGAAACCCCTAGAAAAAAGACAATGGGTGCCAAGGGTTTTACATGGTTTCGGCAGATGTGAAATTAGGAGATGGAAATATAAGGAGAGTAAATCTAATTTAAGTAAAATTATAAAAGTGATATAAGATAAAAAAAATAATAAAAGTAAATAAAATAATTAAAAGAAGACAACTAGAAGAGGATTAGAATTCACTTTAAAATTAAATTACTAAATATATATATATATATATATATAACATTTAAATAATAATAAAAATGTTTCGTCTGCTATAACGGTAATTTAATTCAAATTCTCTACTTTTAAAACAATGGGCTAATCACCCAACAAGTCCCCAAACTTCTTATTTGTTTGATAAAGTCTCAAAATTGATTAAAGATCATTTAACTCCAAAAATTCTCAATTTGGCCATAAGAATTAAAATTAGGATTTTGAATTAAAATTCAAAAATAAAAAGTTTTTTTTTGAATTCAGGATTTTAAAATTATATTTCTAAATAAGGATTTTTCAAATCTAGGGTTTACAATTTGGGCATAATTTTTGGGGTGTTACAGGCATCCTATATACCGGTTTCTGCGACAATTTGGCTTCATCGAAGGGGTTTCGCTGCCGCCACCCAATTTGGACGAATTACATCGGTTGACGTGATAGGGGATGACGTAAGTCCATTGGGACCATCATCACGCTGACTGGGTCGGACAATGGATGACAAGATATAGCAGACGACCACCTATATGTGCACCCATTGTGGATCAGGCCGTCACTTTTGACTATATGCAGTGGTACCACCAAAATGGGAAGCCGCATATACTCACTTCGGAGGAGCGCGAACGAGAAATTGATGTACCTCCCCAAAACCGCCCGCCCACACAACGTCAAGCCACCCAGAGCCAGCCGATGCAACGCGGTCCGAGAATGGGGCCTGAAAGCCAGATACCGCGAACTCACACTAGAGGGGTCTCGTCGTCTGGAAAACCGTTTTAGCAGACGAGTGGTTTGAAGACGTTTCAGCAGATGAGGCCTCCACCCGAGTTCGGCTTGATGGATGCCTATCGTTCCTTCATGCCGATGAGTGGTCCTCCGGTGTTCGATGTTCCACCGTTGGCATCACAATTCGACTACAGCATTGTCGAGCTTACGCCGCTGCAGAGCTTGTTATACACCGGCCCCGGTCCCAATAGTGGTCCGTGTTTCGAGGACGTTCATGGAGCCGATGGTGATGCCGCTGCTGATGAGAACGACCTTGGAGCACATGACATTCAGAGGAATCCGCCACGGGATCGTCGTGCACTCAACTGCGGAACGAGTGGACATAGGCATCATTAGTACGAGGGGGTTGTCTAAAAAAATAATTATGTTTATGCAAGACATTATTTTTTTGAATTTTATAATTACCAATAATTTATTCCGCCTTATTTATTTTTTACATAGTTTTTAGAATTTATATTTAATTTCGTTTTCTTTGAATAAACAATAACCTACATTATTTGATTAATAATCGAGCCTATCACGCCTTTTTAAAAGCAAAATCATTCAGAAAAACAAGCTAAGGAATCGTTTTCGACGCGAATTTTAGTCGGTTTAGAATGGACCGAACTTGCCCATATTTGTGTCAAATGAAAGACAAGCTCTAGTACTACGAACCTAAACTCAAAGTTTACTAAAAAATACGATTAATAAGCCCGAAATATTACTCGAACATGCCTATAGACGCTTGGTTTGTCAGCCCGATAAATTCAGTCAGCTTTTCAAATTCTCGGGAAACTCACGTTTTGTAGAAAACGAGTTTCTGTTAAATTCGTTATTCTGAAAAGTGTTACCACGTATCAAGAACTCACGTTCTGCAGAGCGCGAATTCGTCTCTCGCTTTCTCCAAACCGCGAGTTCTTCATACGTGACAGATTTAGGGGTCATTTTTCTAAATAAAAGTCAACAGGGTCATATTTTTAAATAATGAATAAAAAAGGTTTTTGATTTAAAAATGCCGATTTTAAGTCTTAACTACAACGGGGTGGGTGATGCTTTCGCCTCGCTTTGTGTGTCTTGAAAATATATTTTTAAAAAATAAATTGAATAATGTTATAAAATAACACAAATAATTAAAAAATAGAATAAAAATTGGTATTGCTTCATTTCTTCCCACTTAATTATGTCATTTTTTTACCAAAACTTAATTAAACTGGTCAAATAATTACAAGTTTAATTGTAGAAGTGAATTGAAATTTAATAACGTGCCAAAAAGTAATCTGGTATAAGGAAAGGAAATACTCCACCAAATTATTTAAACAAAAAATATGGATTTTTATCACGTCGGTTTTAATATTTTTTAAAAGTATAATAGTTTCTAATAAATTAATTCAAGTAGAATGAAAAAAGTTTTCCGATTTTCTTGTCTTAATTTAATTAACATAAAAACAGTTACTATACTATTTTTTTGCAAACTCATTTTATCGCACTAAAATTATAAGACAAAAATGGTATTCAGGCCATTGATTCCATTCCTATTTTGTTTTTTTTCCCGGTTATTCGGGTTTCGCCCGAACTAATCTAGACCGACTTTTATCGTACATCTGACTTTGTGGATGAATTTTTCGGTGAAAATTTTCTGCATACAACGAACCTCGAACTCAAGACATGTTTAAGTTATACCAAACTGCTTACAACTTGAACCAACCCGCTAATTTTTTTTATTTTTATTATTATATTATTTAAAGGAAAAGAAAGTGGGTTATACTCGTACATATAAAGTTATATGTGCGTTATTATTTTTATTTGGCAGAACGAGCTTAGATAATCTGTTTTGAAGGTGACAAACAACACCACGCCACACAGCAGCTCATTCGTAAGATCCTCTCTTTCTCTCTTAAGAATTCAGATATATTTTTTCCTTTGTGTTTCAGTTTTCTTCGATTCTGAGATCGATCCAAATATTGTTATTATAGCAGCTTTGTTGTTTCCAATGGAAAAGCTAGAAAGCCTCAAATCTGCCGTCGCTTCTCTTTCAGAAATCAGGTTCCTTTTCCTTTCTTTTCTTTCGGTTCTGACTGTATCGTATTGGACTGATTACTGAAGTAACAGAAAGTAATACCAAACAAATCTGCGGTTTCTGATTTGTGTGTTCAGTGAAAATGAGAAGAACGGATTCATCAACCTTGTCTCCCGCTATCTCAGGTACTATTATTCAAATCATTTCTCTTTTACTTGTTCTGTTAGCTTCAGATCCTGATGTTGAAGATAAATATGATTTGATTGAAGTGGAGAAGCGCAGCACATAGAATGGAGTAAGATCCAAACTCCAACTGATGAAGTGGTTGTTCCTTATGACACCTTGTCTCCCTCTCCCGATGGTAATTATCTTGATCTCAATTAGCAAGAATCATTTGGATTTCATCCATCTCTCACTAAATCTAACTGCAGATCCTGCTGATACCAAGAAGCTTTTGGACAAACTTGTCGTCTTAAAGCTTAACGGAGGTCTAGGAACCACTATGGGATGTACTGGCCCCAAGTATGCTTATTAATCCTCCTACTTCACTCTCTGCATATTCATTCTACGCCAATTGATCTAATTAACTGCTCTTTTTTTCTTCTCAAAAACCAAAAACAGATCCGTCATTGAAGTTCGCAATGGCTTGACATTTCTTGACCTAATTGTTATTCAGATTGAGGTCATAATTTGTTGACTTCCTTTCTTTCCCCCCCTTTTTTGAATAATCAGATCAAACTAACAGTTTTTATTTTACTATTTATTGGTATTTTGCTCAGAATCTTAATTCAAAATACGGTTGCAATGTTCCATTGGTTCTGATGAATTCATTCAACACCCATGATGAAACATTGAAGGTTCCCACTTTTGAATTTACATATTTAAATTAATTACTCGATGTTTATTTTCATCTTTATTAGATATTGGCTTTAATTTCATTAAACTCTTGTTCAATGCAGATTGTTGACAAGTATTCAAATTCGAACATTGTGATTCATACTTTTAATCAGGTTGGTGATTTCAAATTGCAGCTTCTGCAGATTCAATTCAGACTCAACAACATGAGAAATACCTCTTTTAATTCTGTTCTGTTTTCTCTGACTTCTCCCCTTCTTGGATTTACGTAGAGCCAATATCCTCGTTTGGTTGTTGAAGATTTTACTCCATTACCAAGCAAAGGCCAGCATGGCAAGGAAGGATGGTAAAAGATTTTATTTATTTACTTCTTTTCACTTAAGTTTCTTAGTTAGTCACACCATTACCATGAAAGTGCAAGCCTGGCACGTATAAATGGTAAATTGTAGCTAAAGATGAATTGTATGTTCAAGGACCAGAGGGATGGATGTATCATAAATGTTTTTTAGTTTTGATTCAAGAAAGTAGGGGAATACATGTGACAATAATAATTCAAGCAAGTGTTAATTGCGTTTGTTGTTTTAAAAATGAGCTATAAGATTATTTGAATTTTATGTTAAATGATGTATGTTACTCTTATAGTTTAAGTTTTTCAGAGGACAGATGAAGAGGTTCAGATATTTTTATATGAAGTGTAAGATTTTTGTTGAATGATGAAAGTTTCCCTTCTACGTTAATATTTTTACTGGATTCTTTATGAATGTAGTGGTCGTCGAAGTCATAGGACTAATTCATCTAAAGTTGTATCTATAGTTTCTATAATGTTCTATCTTCTTACTCACTTGGATAGTTCATAATGATAGAGATTTTTAGTTATCTACATTTCGTCTCATGCAGTGATTATGTTTGAGAAGTATTAATGGAGATTTTTATTATATTTCTGATTTCCTTATTGGTGGTAATCTCCTTACCCCAACAACTTTTTTGGCTGAAGGTATCCTCCTGGTCATGGTGACGTCTTCGCATCTCTAATGAACAGCGGCAAGCTTGATGCTTTCTTATCACAGGTTGTATCTGCAATTTGTTGTGGTTTTTGTTTTATTTTATGTTTCAAAAACATTTTATGTATGAAGGTTTCTTTCTTTCTGGTAATTTATTTGTGTTTCATCATTCAATACAGGGCAAGGAGTATGTGTTTGTTGCCAACTCAGACAACTTGGGTGCTATTGTTGACTTGAGTATCCTTATTCTGGTTTCCAGTGAACTTTGCTTTCTAGTTGTTATTCACACAATACACACAAGTTTCTTTTTTTGGCAGTTTTAATCCTTGACTGCTTGCTCTAGAAATCTTAAACCATTTGATCCAAAACAAGAATGAATATTGTATGGAGGTAAAAAGCAAATTGTAAGCTGTGTTGTATAGTTTTCCTAGATCCGTGGTTTTGCTATATTACTTTTATCTATGTAGGTTACACCCAAAACCTTAGCTGATGTCAAGGGTGGCACTCTTATCTCCTATGAAGGAAAAGTTCAGGTATGAAATGTGCTCTTATTTGCTTTTAGAATTTTATCTTCATATCCTCTCTCCTTTTTGTAAACTGAAGCATGTCTGAGGTTCTTAAGATGAGCTCTGTTTCAACCACAGTTAGGTTTTGGTGTGTAGTTACTCTTTCACTTGTTTTTTCAACGATGTCTTGGTAAACCAAATGCAGTAACAATCTCATAATAATTTTCTAATTTTTTTATATGATTTTTCAATCATACAAAAACAAAATTATTCTTATTGCCATTCACTGCAACATTAAAGGCAGTACGAGTTCTACTGTAATCTCCCTATAATTATCGAATATTGAGAAACCTGGGATAATTTCTGAAACAAAGAGCTTATTGCAGTTAATTCTGTAGAATTTCTTGCTCAAGTTTTTTGTTTTAGCCGATTGTCTCAGAATTTGTTTTGGTAGGATCATGATATTAAGCTTTTTCATTCTTAGTGGTGAATCACCAACTGAGAAAGAAAAGAAATATTTCCTTATAGGATACAACAAAATTTTCCCCTTCCACATTTGAAGGGAAGAGGAAAGAATGAAATTAGACATATTAACACCCTTCTATTTTTTGTGTAATTCAGCTCCTTGAAATTGCTCAAGTCCCGGATGAACATGTAAGTTATCTGTCTCTCCATCTACCTTTCCCTATTTGTTGTTTTGCTATTTGTTCTTCCACCTCAATTTTCTTTTCAATTATGTTAAGAAAAACAAGGATCATGTGGTTTTAATATTAGAATCTGTGACCATAGCTCAAAGTCAAAAGGCAATTGGACTGCTAGGTGGTAGCGTGGTATGTCTAATTATATTGATGCAGCCTTTTTTTTTTTGTCGAGATGCCAACTGGCCTCTAAAAATTCTTTTCTTAAAAGGACTAGAAGTTCACAGCTTGAAACTACCAAAGACTAAACAACTAGAAAACGGTACATGGCATTAAATAATACAGATTAATACCAATTTCTATTTTAATCAAAATTAAGATTTAAATAACATTGTGGAGCTTAGTTTGGGCTGTTGATTCAATGTGTCCATTTTGACAAAGCATGATATTGGTAAGTGAATGAAGTCTGAGAAGCTGTGTTAACCATTGCTGCTTGATAATGGTCTCTATTTTTGTTGATTGTGCTGTTACTTATAGATTGTGGTATCTTTGGTAGCTGGTATAAGAAGAAAAGAGAGGTAGAAACTTAAAAAGGGAGGGAAATGGAAAGAAAAATCAAGAATTTTAATTGAGATTTTCAGATTCTCTCAAGTATTTTCATTTTAGATGTGTTGTTCTGCATTCGCTGTCATACACTGAAACACTGACAAAGATAACATCCAGTAGCTTTATGGCTGAGACTGACATGATTCTCTCTTTGTAACAGGTCAATGAGTTCAAGTCTATAGAAAAGTTTAAAATTTTCAATACAAATAATTTGTAAGTCAAACTGCCTTACATTGTTATATCTATTTAGTTGGCGTAGCACTAATGATTTAAGTTACAGGTGGCTGAACCTGAGTGCAGTCAAGAGGCTCGTGGAAGCTGATGCACTCAAGATGGAGATCATTCCAAACCCGAAGGTTTGTATCTTTTTCTTTAGGAAAACCCTTTTGTTACAGTTGGTAAGAACTGTAAAATGAAGTTGCAAACATTTTCTCCCCACCAAGTAAAATGAGTTGCAAACCTTTTAAATTGTAAGTGGACAATTATTTACCCAAGTGAATAAACAGTTTGTATTTGATAAACTGATACTTTCAATGAATTATATCAAGCAATAAATCAAAAATCATAACAAATAAATATAATTATTATATTTTTTAAAAGCTGGCATTATTTTGGTTCACTAGTAGCGAATGGATTTAGACATTGTCAATGTATTAAACATAAATAAATACAAATCTGTGATTATAACGATATTTGTGATTCCTAATGAAATTTACAGACTCATATAAGGGAAGTCCTTTTTAAAAAGATGTTGTCTCTGGCAGATTTCTGATTCCAAATAATAAATTTGGTTGCAGGAGGTCAATGGAATCAAAGTTCTTCAACTGGAAACTGCAGCTGGTGCAGCAATTAAGGTATAAAAATGTACCAATCATGGATATGATGTATTAAAAATCGGTCTAACTGTGTTTTATCCCCTCTGTGAACTAGTTTTTTGATAATGCTATTGGTATCAATGTACCTCGATCGCGATTCCTTCCAGTGAAGGCAACTTCAGATTTGCTTCTTGTTCAGGTTATTTGTTGCTTCCCCTGACATTGCAATCAATCCTGTATGATAATATATATGAAGCTTCCTCAACCCATCTTTTGTATTTTGTTTTGCAGTCTGACCTTTACACCTTAGTTGATGGATTTGTAATCCGGAATAAAGCTAGAGCAAATCCTTCAAACCCATCCATAGAATTGGGGCCTGAATTCAAGAAGGTGAGTACTTGTGTCAATCTTGCTACGTAACTTACTTAAAAAAACTCAACATATTTATATGTATTGTATTTAATTTTCTTAACAGGTTGGTAACTTCTTAAGTCGATTCAAGTCAATCCCGAGTATCATTGAGCTTGATAACCTTAAGGTGACGGGTGATGTTTGGTTTGGTGCTGGCATTGTTCTCAAGGTATTTCTTCCCCTTTGCAATCAACAGCTGCAGTTCCATGTCAGCGTTATATTTTAAAACTATAGAGAAAACATGGAGAAGTAAAGCATGTGGTTAATATTTTAAAATGTTAGGTTGTAATGGATTGTAATTGTATATGTTGTTTCAGGGGAAAGTGAGCATTGCTGCAAAACCCGGGGTAAAGTTGGAGATTCCTGATGGAGCTGTAATTGAGAACAAGGTAAAAACATTTTGCATGCCAATTCTTTACTTTTTTGGTTGAACAGGCCAATCCGGTCGAGTATTTTATTCCATGTTTTGTATTGCAAACTGATCAGTCATCTTTTTGGTGCCTAGGAAATTAATGGCCCCGAAGACATATGAGAAAGAGTTGAGTGGCAGCCGAAGTTTCCCTGATTTTGGTGTTGCAGTGGATGACGAATCTTCTATGTAATAGGAAGTGAAATAAAAGAAAGTGGTATCTGTGTTTTATATCAACATACAGACATCGTATGGTTTGCGGGAGTTTCTCTTTGAATTACTATTTTCGAGCTCTGCAAAACAGTATTATGAATGTTGTATGCACCTTTTACGTTAAACAATTTACCCCTTTTTACCATGCTTATTCAGTTCCCACATTTTAACCCATACCCAGGAAAAATATATACAAACAGAAGTCACAGCTCACAGGGTTGTATGAGTTAGAAATCTTAAAATTTTAGAGTTTTGTCGTACTGCTATCATTTTCGACACTCACTCTTCTGTAACAAAGGTCCTCCAACGTCCCTAAAGATATTCTTCACCTCCAAACTTATCTGCTTCCAAAGTCCTGCAATACGACCCTCAAGAATCATCCCGAAAAGCCACAATAGCTCATTTAGAGCCTACATCACCATACGCTCTAGGCGGAGCTCATCTTGATAAGACCAAGGTCAAATGCGCCCGTCTTATCAGTCAAATTCACTGTCTGATGCACAGATCTAATCGTCACGCTAAGAAGTCAATAGACGTCAATCCGTAAGGATTAGACTCAACACTTATCGTTAAAGGCTGTCAGCTGCCCTCTTTAAATACCCCAAGAAGGGAACGACAAAGACACGAAGAGAAAAAGAAGAAAAAGAAAAAAGAACAAGACACCCTCGACCAAACTCTTCCATCTCTTATCAATCCCAACTAGGGGTGTTCAAATTCGGGTACCCAGATCGTCGGTAGCTCTGAAATCGGCCCGTGTCCCAACCCAGGTATTGCGGGTACCCAAAAAATCGGGTACTCGAATCTAAAAATATATATTTTTAATATAAAAATATTTTATTAGTTTAATATAAAAATATAAAAAATTAGTTTAATATAAAGTATAAATATAAATTGAATATAAAAAATATTAAATTTAAATATTCTCGGGTAAACTGGGTACCCAGAAATTACATATTTTGTTATCCGGGCCCGACCCAGATAAAAAAATTTCGGGTAAATACCCGATTATTTTTGTTCGGGTAGTCAGGTCAGGTCGATCGGGTCAGATATTTTTAAACACCCCTAATCCCTACCATATGGCCTTCGACCTCACTCTAATTCGTCATTCATTATTCTGACCATCATTTATTGTGGCTTTTCGCCCAAATCATAAGGGAAGGGCCACCAGAAACCACCACCACAAACCTCTGACCAAAAGAATCAGTTGAGATGCTTAACCCCGAGCTTCATGATAACGTTTATTTTTATTTTAAGCTATCCCCGTGGCTTGGCTTTCCTAATTCACGAAGCTTTCGTTTTGATTTTTGGAATAATAACGTTTGATTGGATATTCTCTCTGGTCCTTATTTTTTAAGCAATTTAGGCCTCACGTTTTACTTTGGGTCAATATACCCCCTTTGTGAATGAAAATTGCTAGTCAAGTGACGATAAACAACTTGAAATGACTTGGCAGAATGACACGTCGGAAGAAAAAAATATTTTATATAATTTTTTTTAATTATTTTTATTGATGTGTCATTCTGTAAAGTCAGCATATTTACCTATATGACACTGTTATCGTGGTGTGCCTTGCCATGTAAGTTTGTCATGTCATTTCAAGTGATTTACGGTTGGTTGGCTAAAAAATTTCATCCGTAAATAATCATTTTGACCCAAAATTAAACATTAAGGGCTAAATTACTTTAAAAAAATAAAAACCAAAACTTTAAAGGTATATCAATCAAACATTAAATGTATCTTTTAACATTATGCCTTATTTTTCTTCCCAGATAATTCCTCCTAACCTTTACAAAACTTTTGCTTTGAGCTCCACTCATCTTGAATCTGTCAAAAATGGCTAAGAATCCATTAAAAATGCCCTTCAAAAATAACTTTGTTAGCTTGAATTCGAAAACTATAAATCTCTCCAGTATGATGTTTTTTCCTAACTCTCTCATAAGGGTCAAAACACTATTTATCTAAAGGTTTGGTAAATATATCCGTTAATTGGTTCAAGGTATCAACATATTCTAGAACAACATTATTTTTTAAAATATGGTCTCTAATGAAATGATGTCTAACTTCTATATGTTTGGTTCTATAGTGTTGGATGGGATTCTTAGTGAGACAAATGGCACTGGTGTTGTCACACCTAAGGGGTATAGCTTCTACTTGAACACCATAATCTAAGAGTTGTTGCTTCATCCAAAGGACTTGAGCACAACAACTCCCTAAAGATATGTACTTCGCTTTGGTGGTAGATAAGGCTAGGCTATTTTGTTTCTTAGAGAACTAAGATACGAGCATACTACCTAAGAATTACCATGTTCCAGAGGTACTTTTCCTATCTATTTTGCATCCCCCATAATCCACATTCGAATAAGCATAAAGGCTAAAGGAAAAATCCTTAAGATACCAAAGACCTAAGTTAAGCGTGTCTCTAAGGTATCTAAAAATTCTCTTAATGGCTACTAAGTGTGATTCTCTAGGACTAGCTTAGAACCTAGCACACAAGCAAACATTAAACATAATATATGGTCTACTTACGGTAAGGTAAAGCAAAGAACCTATCATAGATCTATAAAGCTTAGAATCAACACACTTACCTCCTTCATCTTTGTCAAGCTTTATAGAAGAGCTCATAGGAGTGACTTGAGGCTTTACATTCTCCAAGCCGAACTTTTTAAGCATATCATTCACGTACTTTGCTTGATTGATGAAGGTGACATCTTTCCTTTGCTTGTTTTGGAGCCTCGAGAAGAATGAGAGCTCCCCCATCATGCTCATCTCAAACTCACCTTGCATTAGCTTAGAAAATTCTTTGCAATAACATTCATTAGTAGAACTAAAAATAATATCATTAACATAAATTTGCACTACTAAGATGTCATTACAATATCTTTTTATGAAAATTGTAGTGTCCACCTTGCCTTTTTCAAAACCTTTTTCAATTAAAAAGTTTGAAAGTCTTTCATAGTAAGCTCTAGGAGCTTGTTTTAAACCATAAAGTGCTTTAGTTAATTTAAAAACATGATTTGGAAATTTAGGATCCTCAAAATTCGGTGGTTGTTCAACATACACTTTTTCATTTATAAAACCATTTAGAAAGGCACTTTTTACATCCATTTAAAAAAGCTTAAGATCATGGTAACATGCAAATGCTGGAAGCATCCTAATAGCTTCCATTCTAGTTACAGGTGCATATGTTTCATCAAAATCAATTCCCTCTTCTTGAGTGTTACCTTGAGCAACAAGCCTAGCCTTGTTTCTCACTATGTTACCACTCTCATCTGGTTTATTCCTAAAGACCCATTTAGTTCCTATAGTAGATTGATTACTAGGCCTTTCAACCAATGTCCATACTTTACTTCTCTCAAATTGATTTAATTCTTCTTGCATGGCCAAAATCCAAAAATCATCTTTTAATGCTTCTTTGGTATTTTTAGGCTCAATGCATGAAAGAAATGCAATATGGTTCATTAATTTGAGGGATGGTCTAGTAGTTACCCCCTTGGATGGATCACCCAAGATTTCACCGCCTTTGACATAGTTGAACTTCCTTGGGTATGTCACCTCCTTTTCCTCAAGAGTCAAGTCCTTCAAGGCTTCAAGAGGTGGATCTTGTGCATTTTCTTCTTTGGTTGGAATCTCATCCATCTTTGATGTTTGTCCCCCATCAATGATTTCTATGATCCCTACATCATCATCATCACAAGAATCCTTCCTCGGAAGGAGGTTATCATCGAAAACAACATGTATAGACTCTTCAACAACCAAAGTTCTTTTATGAAATACACTGAAGGCTTTAGAGTTTAGTGAATAACCCAAAAATATTGCTTCATAACTTTTTGCATCAAATTTACCTAAGTTGTCTTTTCCACTGTTTAAATCAAGACATTTACAACCAAATGGGTGAAAATAGCTAATGTTAGGCGTTTTGGATTTTTAAACCCCATAAGGTATTTTCTTTAAAATTGGCCTAATCATCACTCTATTAATAATATAAAAAGTCGTATTAATAGCTTCCGCCCAAAAATACTTAGGTAAGTTGTTTTCACAAAGCATAGTCCTAGCCATTTCTTCTAAATTTCTATTTTCCTCTCAACTACCCCATTTTGTTGAGGAGTTCGAGGAGCCAAAAAATTATGGCTAATACCATGTTCATTACAAAAATATTCAAAACCCATATTTTGAAATTCGGTTCCATGATCACTTATAATGTGTGTAATTTTATGATCAAGATCATTTTGGGTAATTTTTGTAAAAGTAATAAAATTTTCTAATGCCTCATCCTTAGTACTTAAGAATAGAACTCAAGTGTATCTAGAAAAGTCATCTACCAATACAAATGCATATGACTTACCACTCAAGCTCATAGATCTAATATGCCCAAATAAATCCATCAAGATTAGTTGTAATACCCTACTAGCCGAAACATCATTGATGGGTTTTAATGAAGTTCTCTTTTGTTTACCCTTAGCACATGAATCACAAATTTTATCTAATGAAAATTTTAGTTTGAGTAAACCTTTAACTATATTTTGAGAAGCTAATTATTCTAAAACACTTATGCTAGCACGCCCAAGTTTCCTATGCCACAACCATGGATCATTTTCATCATGTGCAACTAAACATGCATGAGATGAATGTATGTCATCTAAATGCACCATATAGATATTTCCTATGCGATGACCAATGAACATTATTTTATTTGTTTTAATGTTCACAATTTTACACCCATTTTTATCAAAATGAATATTAAAGCCTTTATCACAAAGTTGACTAATGCTCAAGAGATTATGTTTTAGACCATTGACATATAGCACATTTTCAATGAATGTAGATGAGAGATTACCAATGGAGCCTATGCCTTCAATGTGTCCTTTGGAGTTGTCACCAAATGTCACACATCCTCCACTTTTTGGTTTAAGCTCCAAGAATCTACTCTTGTCTCCGGTCATGTTTCTCGAGCATCCATTATCAAGGTACCATGTGTTTTGACTTGAGGCTTTGGCATTGTAGCAATGCCCCCTACAAACAAAGATTAGTTTCTTGATTTTGGTACCCAAATCATTTTGGGTCCATGAGTGTTACCTCCCAAAAGCTTGGTTCCCTTAGGAATCCAAGAAGTAATATCATTCACATTATTAGAAACAATGAGTTCCTTAGGAACCCATACACTCATAATTCTTTTAACTTTGGATTGCTTTTGAGAAACTCTTTGTTTGGGATAAAATGTTTTTCTCTTAACATATTAAGTTTTTGAAGAACTTCCTTTTTCAAAAACATGTTTCCCAATAGTAAGAGAAATTATAAGATTATCCACCTCATTGGTGTGATAATCTTGAAAATTGGAAAGAAGTTTTTCTAAATCAACATTTTTCTTTTTGAGATCATTTGAAAGATTAATCAAATATAAAACTTTATTTTCCAATTCCAAATTGGTTTTTGAAAGAGACTCATTTTGATTTTTCAAATCGGAAATGTTTTTCTTGTTTTTCAAAATAGACTCTTTATACTTTCAACCAACTCATCATAAACATCTTGTAACTCATCATAAGCATCATATAATTTATTGTAAGTAAAAGATGATGAGTTAGGGTTTACAAATGGTTCCTCCTCAAATGCCATGAGACAAAGGTTGGCCACTTCCTCCTCCTCTTCGGATGACTCCTCGTCACTCCAAGTTGCCACTTGAGCTTTGAGCTTGTTCTTATTCCCAAAGCTTTTCTTTCTCAATTGAGGGCACTCGGATCAGATATGGACGATTTTCTTGCACTCATAGCAAGTGGTTTGGTCATTCTCTTCTTCTTTACTTCTATTCTTGAAGTCCCCCTTTCTATTGAATTTTCTTCCCCGGTTGGACTTCATGAAACGTGTGAATCTTTTGGCCAACATGGTCATCTTCTCATCTTCCTCTTCACTCGAATCACTATCATTGTATGAAACTTTAAGTGCAATTTCGATCTTCTTCTTCTCAACTTTCTTCTCTTCTTTCTTTTTCTCTTTTTCTCTTCCTTTTTTCATGATCTCATGAGTGAGTAGAGATCCAACAAGGGCATCAAGCTTGATAGTCTTCAAATCTCTAGCTTCAATGGTGGTTTTCTTTTTCCATCCCAAGATTCTAGAAGAGAATATAGAAGTTTCCGAACTAGCTTGTCTTCATGAATGACTTCACCGAAGCCCTTTAAACCGTTGACGATGACCGAGAACCGATCAAACATCTTAGAGACGCTTTCATCGGGATCCATCTTGAAATTGTTATAGCTTAAATTGAGCAACCCGATATTTGTCTCTTTAACATCGCTAGTTCCCTCATATGTCGTCTCGAGGGTATCCCGAACTTCCTTGGCGCTTTCGATGGAGGACACCTTTGAGTAGATATCGGGACCGAGAGCACAAAAGATCATGTGCAAGACTTTGTCATTGACTTGCAATCGTCTTCTATCTTCACCGGTCATCTCGGCTTTGACCTTCAGGACTAATCTTCCTTCACTATCCCTCTTCATAGGAATGCTTGGTTCGTCATGTACAACGTCCCACACTATGTAGTCGTTGGATTTGATGAAGGGACTCGTCTGATTCTTCCAATATGGGTAGTTATTCCCATTCAAAAATGGTGGTTTGGTGGTGGATTGAGACTCATAGAGGTTGGGGCCGGAGGTGGATGCCATTTCTTGAAGTTGTTGTTGATCAAACTCTCCTAGAATCGACTCAAGAGGGTTGTAATCCTTCCAATGAGTGTAGCTCTAATACCAATTGTTGAGTTGATCAAACGATTGCAAATGGCCAAGATGGGGGTGAATTGGCGATTAAAAATTTGAGGGTGGAAATTGGATGAAAGAAAATTTGACACAAGGCAATTATAGTGGTTCAAGTTCCTAAATGAACCCTACCTCCACTACCATAGATCTCACTAAGGATTTTCAACAAATCCACTATTGATTCTTCCCCTTTTCTTGGATGAGGAGTAAACCTTACAATATCGATTAAGCTTTCTACCCAAAGCTTAATCCAACACACTCTTTAAAATGAAGAATTTTTGGTAAACATAACAAGTGCCTCTCAGAGGATAATGTTTACCCAAATACAATCAATCACTCCCAAACTCTCAATAAAAATTACAATGAAGAACACACTTGAGTTGGGTACAAGATTTGACTCTAAAAGATCAAGGTTTGGATTTGAATGCTTTGATGTTGCTTGAAGGCTCAATAGTTGTTGTTGTAGCTTTAGAGACATGTTTTTATACCTTCTCATTGATTTCTAGCTGTTTGGGTGGTTGAGATCATCAATAGAGTCGTTAGGGCTCTCTCTTCCCTCCATAAATGTAGTTATGCAACTACTCATATCAGAACACGGGACCCCTGTATCAAAACGAACATTCAAAAAAGAAAGAGTCGTTATGTGTAAAATAGGGTCCGTATCAAAACGGCTATAGGCTGTATCAAAACAGAAAGTGCAAAAAGAAGGTCGTGTCGAAACGGATAAAGGTTGTATCGAAACGCTTTGAACTGTAATTTGGTGTTTCGAAACAGCTTAGGGGTGTATCGGAACACTTAACCAAATCTTTAAAATTCAGTTTCTGACAAGTAGCGGCTAGTTCATTAAATGCCCAATTTTAAAATTACTTAACCCCTGTATCAAAACGGGTGTTAGTCATTCCGAAACGATGCTTAAAAATCAAAGAGCTAGATGAAGGCCGTATCGAAACGAGTGTTAGCCGTTTCGAAACACGTACTTCAAGTGGCAAAACGTATCGAAACACTTTGAGGGTGTTTCGAAATGCCTGGGCGATTTTGTATACTTTGGCTTGAAAACACTTAGAAAAATGTATGGGGTTTAAATTTTGACTTGAAAACATTTTAAGTATAATTTGTACTTGTCAAAATCGAATATTTTGATTACTTAAAATTTATTTACTTTGCAAATTAGTCCTTGAATTACTTGTTATATCAAAATTAAATATTAGTTTTACAAGTTTAGTAATCTTTAATATTTTTGGACTCCTAACATCCCATTCATATTTTGGGCATTTATAATCTTAAGAGGACAAAAGTACTCTTAATATCATGCAATCTACTCAAAATATTGTACTTATGCATATAAACTAAATGTTTATATGTTGCACAACATATTGCATGCAATTATCATTTTCAGACACCCCACACTTTTTAACTTTTTAAAGGTAGAATTTATTCCCTAAACACAAGATGTCTAAGTCATGTGTAAATATTTTTTTTCTAACACATTTACTCGATTATACTAAAGTAATGTCATAATAAGTTTCATTATAAAACCCTTACTAAGAGTGATCATGACTTGTTTACACACGCCAATATTCTTGAAGTCTTATGAAATTTATTTTATCTCATTCAATATATCAATCGGTCATTTAACTAATATAATTTTCGAATTGTACTCTTCACTTCTTCACTAAGTTAATGAGTGTAATTTTATCATATTATTCATAAGTTAGAATAATGAGCATAGTAATGAAAAAATGCACCATGTAAGTTATAAGAAAGAGAGGTGGTGCAGAAGTAAGGATGGCCATGGGTCGTGTTTTTGGTCGATTCGCACTCGACTCGAAAATTTAACACCTCCATCCAAATTTGACCCAATATTTTATGATTTTCCACCGACCCGAATCCGAACCCGAATTCTAGATTAAAAACTTGAATCCAACCCGACCCGACATAAATAAAATAATCATTTTTTCATTATTATTCAATAAAATAGAGAGCTAATTGAAAAATACAAATAAAGAGGGAACATTATAATAATTATTTCATTTTTATTAGACAAAATAGGGAGATAATTGAAATATATATATAGGGGCATTGTAGCAATTATAGTTAAATATTTAGAATAAAATTAAACTAATATTTCGGGTCGGGTCATGTATTTTTCTCTTTAAACTTGACTTGACATTATCCTCAAAAAAATCAAACCCGAACCCGGCCCGAGCCTGAAATTTTCTTTAAAAAAGGGTTCGGTCGAAACCCATCGGGTATGGGTCAAATGGCCATCCCTATGCACAAGGCACGCTCAAATACCAAGTCTTTCATAGAACTAACCCTAGACTTGCACTTTCATACTATCACACTACTCTTAATAAAAATTATGTTTGATATTTTTTACTCACAATACTATCTTATTAAGCATACTTAATATAATGCTCACTACTTAGAAAAATCATTCAATTTAGCCTTATTCCTTACACTAGTCTAAACCGTGCTCATTGGGTTTACACACTAGCTTAAAGGATCAATATAGATTCATGAATATAAAAGCATGAATTATCAAACAAGTCTAAATAATTTGACCTCATTGGTAAAACCATAATTCTAAGCAGACTTTATTCATTTCCACCATGCACGTAAGATTAATCTTCTCTTAGTGATTTGGAATTTTTTCACGATAGGTACTCCATATGAATTAACATCTCTTTAAAATCCTGTTAATTCTAAAATTAGAAAAGATTCCACAAGGTTAGCCTTTGAGAAATAATTTACTAACAACAATAAAAATTTATTTAAAAATTTACTGAAAGTTTCCACAAACGCCTTAGTTTTAAGGTTTAGGGTTTTAGTTTATGGTGTGGGGTTTAGGTGTAGGGGTTTAGAATTTAAGGATAGTGGTAATAATTTAGACTTTAGGGTTATAATTCAAGGTTTATAAATTAAATCCTAAACCATAACTGCATTACCTTAAATGTAACACCCCAAAAATTAAGCTCAAATTGTAAACCTTAAATTCAAAATACCTTAATTTTAAAATTTTTAAATTCAAAACCCTAGAAATTGGGAATTTAAATATGAAACCTAATTAGGAAATTTGTGAATTAGTTGGTTTTTTAACAAATTTAGCGATCTTTTTATAAAGAATTGATATTAGATATTTATTTTGTGAACCTAGAAAAGTACAAAGACGTACCTTGTAATTTATCCAAAATTTTGGTTATATAACCCCCTTTTCCCTGCATTTTTGTTTCTTTTGTCGCAGCGGTCTTTCCCTCTTCCTCTCTCGATTTATATTCGAAACACATCTTATTTTTCTTTTTTATTTATTTATGTAATTCGACCAAACGCCGCTGAGCCTCTGGCACCGCTCAATTTAACTATGTCTCCGGTTGATTTGAAGATCAACTATTCGAATCAGATAAGTATTCTTGTATCATTAAATTTCGTTAGATAAGTATATAGGAATAACCCCTTGGTCATAGTGATAATAGTACTAATATAGGAATCATTCGTATAAGTTCTGATACAGCTAAACCCAGTACTTCTGATCGTGAGAGACACGATATTCAATAAGTTGAGTTTTTCTTTGGCTAAGGTGTGTTTTCTTCTTGTGCTATAAATAAAGTATATGTTATTTTCCTATGATTGATATCACATGCATACAATTTCAGAACATGATTTAATTAGGCTAAAGGGGTACTTTTGCCCCTTAGTTCGACCCAAAAATGCAATTTCGCCCCTCGTCGAAAAATGCACTTAATGTGGCCCTCCACTCCATGAAATCGATCAAATTGACCCTTTGACCGACGTTGACTGTTACGGTGCTGACATGGTAGTTAACGATGATGACGTGGTAGTCCATGATGCTGACGTGGTGGTCAACGGTGCTGATGTGGCAGTACACGTGGGATGATGACGTGGCAAGATAGGCTGAATTGATTATTTTAACCTAATTCGAGGGCATAATTCATTTTTTCCCGAGTTTAGGGGCGTAATTAAAATTTCAATAACTTATTTAATCTTTAAGCTAAAAATAAAAAAACTATTAATATTTAAATATTCATAAAATATTAAGAAAATATAAAACACAATAATGAATTAAATATAAGTAAAAATATTAAAGTTATAAATATAAAAAAATTAAAAATATTTATAAACTATTGGAGAATCTTTCGATTGTTTCTCGTTATGCTACGCGTACTAATGTTCCTTGAACATATTTTCAATTGAGACATCCTTGTATTAAAGTATTAATAAAGCCAAAATTCACTTTTATTTCTCTACATCAAATATTAATGAGCATCAATTTGATTAAAAAGCAAGAAAAAATTGAATTCTATTGTTACTCTAGTACAATGTTGATTCCACTAAAATTTTTTAACGAATAGTAATACTCAAAGTGACGAAGTTGATTTTTTTTTTCTATAAAAGTGTTTAATTTTTAAAACTTTATAAAAAATTATTAAGTTTTTACATTAAAATTTTATCATTTTTTTAATTTATAATATATTTTAATTTTTTATATAATTTTTATTTTCAGTAACTTTTAGAATATTTTATTTATTTTTATTAACTTTATGGATTTTTATAAAATAAATTGAAGAATATTTTGATCTTCTGTGAAAGTCTTCACTTTGTTTTTTTAAATTATCCTCACTTAATAAAATTATTTATCTAGTTTTAATATTTTAATAATTTCATAAATTCTTATTTTTCAACTTAAATATTACATAAGTTATCGAACTTTTAACTAAAATCAATTATGCCCATAAACTCAAAAAAATCAATTATGCCCTCGAATTCGGTTAAAATAATTAATTCAGCCTCTCCTGCCACGTCATCATCCCACGTGTACTGCCACGTCAGCACTATTGACCACCACGTCAGCATCATGGATTGCCACGTTATCACCGTTAACTGCTACGTCAGCACCGTAACGATCAACGTCGGTCAAAGGATCATTTGATCGATTTCATGGACTGAAGGGCCACATTGAGTGCACTTTTCGGCGATGGGCGAAATTGCATTTTTGGTTCGAACTCTGAGAAAAAAGTACCCATTTAGCCAAATTAAGATTTATGGAACATCGAAATTACGAAATTATGATTTACGAATTTTATGGAGTATGATTTTATGAAGTATATTTATGTAATATCGTATTTATGAAATTTTGTTTTATGAAACTTAAATTTTAAACATCATATATGTATGAGCGTCGGTTGGGATTTGTAAGGATGAAGTTTAGTGGTTTTATCTTTTTGGGTTGAATTTCACTTCGGAAGGCGAACGTAGGGAAGAGGTTATGTGAACCTTCCTCATTTTTCACAGACGTAGTTGGGTACATTGCAATTACGCTTAGGCTTGTGATATTGTACCGCTTATTTTATGTTTTAAAGAATTTCAAGAAAATAACATTATGTTTTATGATTACGATTTTTCTTGCACTTTAAAGACACACTAAGCTCTTTAGCTTACTCTCACATAATTTCCTCTTACAAATATCTTTGGACTTTAGGTGATGTGGTACTTGAAGAATTTCACATTTTATCCGATTATTTTAGTATCCAATACGAAACTATTTTTAAGTATTATGGTTATTATTTATTCTTTTGATACATTGATGTAATTTCATACTTTGAGACTATTTATGTTTTGGGATTATTTTTAGCATTCTTTCAATGTGATTTTTTATTTCAGACATTTTATTTAAACATTCGAATATTAATTATGAAATTTATATTTTATTTATTTCATATGATTTAATAAATTATTATTATATATTATTTTAATTTGATTTAAAGTATAATTTCTAAAATTGATTTTCTTGAGGGTTAAGTTTCAAATATGACTTTCTAAATCTAATCTTTTTTTCTAAGTCGAGTTTAGGTGGTTACACTAAATTCTAAACCTAAACCTTAAATTTCTAACCACCCTCCCTAAATTCTAAACCCCTACACCTAAACTCATAAACCCTATACCTTAAACTAAAACTCTAAACCTTAAAACTAAAGCGCTTGTAAAAACTTTCAATTTCTACCGCTAGTGTATAGGATAAATCCAGGAAAAATTATTATTAATTTCTAGAGCATGTGGTTAAAAGCTTTCGGTTGATACTCTCCCCTCTTCTCTCCCCCCTTATATTGTGTTTTCAATATTCATTATGAGCAAATTTCACCTCTCTCCTCCTAAGTAAGAATTTTCAAAAGAGAAATAACTTTCAATGAGTTCATCATACCATGCCATATAGTGCACAACGGAAATTGAATCAAAATCAAAATACAAATCCATTGAATAATGTTACATTAAAATTCAAAAAGATATAAATGATGAGACAGAGTGTGTGTTTCTGTATCTAATCAATTGGTTGATTAAATTCATGAATTGACAACATCCCGTCCCCACCACCCTCCTCACAGTGACGCTCTTATTATATTATTTCCCACCAAAACCATCAACCCCTTGCCCTTCTCGAACTGCATCAAATAAAATATGCAAACGTTAACGTTAATGACCAAAGAATAATAGACAAAGACTTCATTTAAATATGTTTATCTTCCGAATAAAATGATCTCTTCAAGGTGTAGGGGACAAAACAAGCACACGAGACTTTGTCGGTTAGGTGTAGTTACCATACTCAGAACGTTGCTTAAATTGGAAGTCTTGCTTTTAGATCTGCTGCGACAGCATCAATGAACTCCTCTGTATTCAGGTAATGGTCCCTAGAAAGCCTGCAGCATTCATGTCAATGTTACAACCATATACAAGTATGGAAAGTGAGAATAAAACAGACATGACACAAACGTTTCTTATGTAGATAGACCATAATCTGCATGTTATTGGCATTTAAATTGCATAAAACATGCTTACTTAGAGCCATGAATGATAAGTGCAAGATCTTTGGTCATCTTTCCAGATTCCACAGTTCCAATACAAGCTGCCTCTAGTTTCTCAGTGAAATCCAAGAGTTTAGGATTGTCATCCAATTTTGCCCTGTAAACAAAGTAATTCCAGTGAACATTTTAAAAAATTAACAAGTAGAAATAAAGAGTAAGTGTTACAATTATTACCTGTGTGCAAGTCCACGAGTCCAAGCAAAGATAGATGCTATGCTGTTTGTGCTGGTTTCACCACCTTTCTGGTGGACTCTGTAATGTCGCGTAACAGTACCATGAGCAGCTTCTGCTTCTATTGTCTTCCCATCAGGGCAAACCTGAACACAAACCGATTCATTTTCAACATTTGGTGTGTAGGATGGTGGTCAGAATAGGATCAAGCATGCATCATCCCATGTGGTATTTATCTTAAAGAGAAAGATTGGATGACTAAATACCATGGGGAAAAGGAGGGGTATATTTTGACATGAGATATACCAGCACAGATGTCATCAAACACTACCCTTTATATTTGCACCACCAAACAAAAGATAGGATAGATATTAGTTAACCCAATCCACTTCCTATTCCTATTTTATACTATCTACATTATCCTATGCATTAAAAATACCCATAGTCCCTTTATGAAGTTATTTATTACCAACAGATAAGAAGATAAAAATTAAAGAAACTGTTGACATGAGATATACCAGCACAGACGTCATCAATCCAAGAGATCCAAACCCTACAAAAACAATTCAGGTTTAGTTTACCAGAGAAATATAGCTTACAAGCCACAAGAATAATGCAAAACCTCATCAAACTGGGCTGAAAGGTGAATATTCTTTGCCTGGCAACTAGTACCAACCTTGGGCTAAGAAATCACTCTGGACATCACCATCATAGTTCTTGCATGCCCACACATAACCACCTTCACTCTTTAGGGCATATGCAACCATATCATCAATGAGACGGTGTTCATACCTTCAATTAGATCATCTGAATCAATATTTGACATGAATATAAAGAATATTAACTAATGTCGTTGAAATCAGAAAGATACTTACCATATCCCAGCAGCCTCATATTTTGATTTCCAGTTAGCCTCATACACTTCTTGGAAGATATCCTTAAATCTTCATTGAATAAACAAACATGGGCTATAAGAGTCAAAAACTGAATACTGTGAAGTGCTTCCACTAGTAAAAGTTTTATTTATTACACAAGTCACATACCTTCCATCATACTTCTTAAGAATAGTATTCTTAGTACTAAGATAAAGAGGCCACTTCTTCTGATAAGCAGTGTTCATGGAAGCCTCAGCAAAAGCACGTATGGACTTCATTTCCATGTCAGACATAAAGCAAAAGAATTCAGACACCGATAGAAGGGTAAAAAAATTAAGCCACAAGATGTCCATCGGAAGATTCATAGGTTCAGACCTCATCTGTGTTATACATAGCAAGAGAAACTCCTCCCTCGCCAGTGAAGTTGAAAACTTCGGACTCTGTCTTCTCACCCTGTCCCTCTGGAACTGCAACATTGACAATCAATGCTAGTTATCCACGAATCAAGCACATAGTATTACCAAAAGCCAATCAAGATAAGCAATGGAATATCAAGAATCATCAAGCAAATAAAAGATTTTACCAAAAACAAGTTTAAGTTTCCCAGCTCCTTTAATGACAGCATCGGTTGCTCGATATTGATCACCAAAGGCATGTCTTCCGATGCATATAGGCTTTGTCCAACCTGATGACACAAGAAGTCAACATATCTTCATATAAATGTACATAAATAGAAAAAAAATATGCACAACTACGACATCAAGAGAAATTGAATACCTGGAACCAGTCGAGGGACATTTTTGCAAATAATTGGCTCTCTAAAGACAGTGCCTGAAAGATTATGCCAGCAATAATTACTAATTATGAACAATGCAAAAAATAATAGGAAAATTTTCTAGAAAGATACAAGTGGATTAATACTAACCATTCAAAATGTTCCTAATAGTCCCATTAGGACTCTTCCACATCTGCTTCAAGTTAAACTCCTTAACACGAGCCTCATCTAGCAAGCACGAAAATCATATTGTAAGAACTTGATGAATTTTAAGCTTTGATGAATATTATCATTCCAGTAAGATGTTCAGCCATGTATACCTGGAGTGATAGTAGCACACTTGATGGCTACATTGTACCTAAAAATAAGAACCAGAAACACTCAAGATCAGCCGAAGAAAACACAGATAACACAATGCAAGTACATACACCGAATTAAACAACATGTGACCAGGAAAAACATCAGGCATTGACTGAATATTGCTACAAAGAGATTCATCCCTTGGAAATTTTAGAAAGAAAAAACTAAAACATACTTGAGAGTAGCTTCAGCACTTTCAATTGTAACTTTGTCATCAGTAGCATCACGATATGGAAGACCAAGGTCAAAGTACTTTATGTCCAACTCCACAAAGGGCAAGATGAGCTACAGAAAAATCAAAAAGATATTGCGCCACAAGAATATCTTAAATGTTTTCAACAAAAATCAATATAGATCAATGGATCACCTTATCCTTGATTGATTTCCAAATAACTCTGGTCATTTCATCTCCTGCACCACAGACATGAACAAGAGAACAAATGATCAGAAATATGACAGGATGTACAAGACTATATTATACCAATTCAACAGAAGCAACCCAAAAACAGAATCGCATGGTCCAATGCACAACACTGTCATGTTCTTAAAAACCAAAAGCCCTGCGGCATTCGTATCATAGACCACAACGATTATTCCACCATATATATGTATATGTGTGTTCACCCGTGTACTTGCGCCCCACATGCTCGATCAAATGTCAACAAAACTATTGGTTTCCATATAGACAAGTCTTTTATGATAAGCCATGCAGTGACAGTAAGATGGCATGCTCTCGATAATCCTTCTTACTATAGAAATATATTAATATCAAAGAGAAATATCTGCTGAATCAAGTCCAGTCAACTTCGCCTAATAGAGTGACAAGGATGTTATTGGCTTTCAGTTTATAAGATCTGCGTCCAGATTCATTTTAATGGTGGTCTTCATTTCTGTTTTAGTTTATTTCGAAAGAGTTGATAATAAAACCGATTGGAATCAGAAGAAACAAGAGTTAAGAGCAAAGAAGAAAGCCAGATCGAAGTGAGAACATGAACAACAAGTGATATACTGAATCGAAGCAAATGAAATCTGAAATGGAAACTGAAACAGAAACAGAAACAGAATCTGAATTTGAATATCAAAGAAAAAGGAGATACCGTCCATCTCAACGATGGGATTGGCGACCTTGATCTTCTCGAAGCCCATTGCTTTTCCACTGATTTGAGTTTCTTTACTCAGATAAGAGAATTAGATGAAAAATAAGAATGAGGTGCCGTGTTTTAATAAGTTCTGGAGTCTATAAGTAGAAGCAGGAGAGATGGTATTGCTGACTTTATGGCGCACACGCACACGCACCTCACCTAACCCCAAACCATCTTTTTTTTAAAAAAAAAAATATTATATCTTAGCGGCGGTCCCCACCAACGGATATTATTATAGGATTAATTATTTATCACTTAATTATATGTTTGATATAATAACTAAGGTGTTCGTTTTTTTAATGGAAGAGCTAGTCTTATTAAAGAAGAAATATATCTAAAATTATAATTAGGGTTTGTAATTATTATTGTAAAATAAATACATAATTTAAAATTTTCTAATAACATTGACACAAAAATTAGCCAATATAAGACCATACATGGAAACGATTAAAAACCCAATCAAAATACTCGAATGAAAAATATATACGAACAAATTCGACTGCATAGGCAAATGAACCATAAAAGGCACTTGAGCTATTGAAAGATTACCGAGAACTACAAATTAGATTCGAGCGTCGTAAGAAACTATCCATGAACGCAAACTGCATATCTAAATTAAATCTGAGGGTCTAAAGATTGAAAGATCAACAAAATTACAAATAAGCGACATTTTGATCATTCATGGCGTTGTCAAGTCTAACCTTAAAAAAGACGGTCAAATGGCGAAAAACGATCCAAAAGGTAAAGATAAACATGCCACAAAGACAGTTTTCTTCTAAAAGTTATAAACTTGTCACTTAAATAAAATATTATTATAAACATGTCACTCCTTCAATAAAATCGAAATGTGCGTTTAATATAATTTAGAATAATAAATTTTTTTCATCAATTTTATCTTTATTCAATATATTCAATTTTGTATATTTAAAAAGTTTATCAATTTAATTTTTTGCAATATTATTGAAGTAAGTGAGTCCATTGTATCAAAACAATAGTTGAATAACTACATTATGCAACAAAGAAACGGCAAGTAAGTAATTAATTGTTATTATACCACATGGACGGATGTATGTTTAATGTGGAAGGGCAATCGTCCCTCCCAACTTTGATGATTTAATTGCATTTGACGCACACGCACCTCACCTAACCTCAAACCATCTTTTTATAAAAAATATTATATCTTAGCGACAGTCCCCACCAACCGGAAAATTTGTATTATGGGTCATTTTCACCACGTCATCCATGAGATCAATCAATAAAATATATTCATTTCATTAATTTTTTCATCTCATCTTTTTACCAAGTGAAAAAAGTTTTTTAAATTTAATTTATACTAAATATAAGTGAGGATTCAATTGGTGAAAAGATGATAAAAAAAAAATAAATACATTTTATTGGTTGGTCTAATAAATGAAGTGGTGGTAAGGCTCATAATGTAATTTTTCCATCAATTGATATTATTATAGGATTAATTACTTGTCACTTAAATACAATAATAAATAAGTGAGTTTCGTTAAAATCGAAACTTATGTTTAATATAATTTGGAATAATAACATTTTTTGTTCTTACATTTTATTAATTTTACCGTAATTCAGCATATTTAATCTTGTATATTTAAAAATTTTCCCAGTTTAATTTTTTTAGAATATGTCAAAGTAAATGAGTCGATAGTAGTTGGATAATTAGTTATGCAATAAAGAAGCAGCAAGTTAGAAATAAATTGTTATTATACCAACAGGGACATATGTATATTTAATGTAGGAGGGATGTTTTCCCATCCCAACTTTGATGGTTTGGTTGCATTTGAAATTATTGATAGTTTTAAATCCATTTCTAATTAAGTAATTGTCCCTTTTAAAATTTTGTAATTAATTCCTCGCCACTCCTATACTTTTTGGTTTAATTAATTTCTAGTACATTGTTAGCTTTAAAATTAATAAATTAAGTTCTAACTCGATTTTTTTAGTTTAATTACTTATTGAGTCATTCAATTTTAAAATTAGTAAAATAAAATTTTTACTCTTAATTTTTTTAGTTCGATTGCTTTTTAAAATTATATTCGTTTCAAAATTAAACAACTTGCCCCTCTCATGAGTGAATCTTGGCTCCGTTCCTGTGTACCAAAAAAGTAACAAGAATGTAATAGAACATTTTTGGAGAGGAAGAAGGCTAAAATGATGAAAATTTAGGGTTAAGGGTATTTATGTCCATGAGTTCAAACCAAATAATCAATTTAATCCATTCACAAAAAATGCATCCAGTTTTGTCCTCGAACTTATGAATTGTATTAATTTAGCCCTTTGACTAACGTTGGTCATTAACGGTGCGGATATGGCAATACACGTGTGAATGATGATGTGGTAGAGGGGACACATTTAAATTTTTAAGGAGTTGGAGGACAAATTGGAGGCTGAATTTTTTTATTTAATGTATAAACAAAAAATTAACATTTAAGAATTTGAAATTTTAACATATTAAAAATATTAAAAAAATTTATTGTAACATTAAAAAATAAATACAAAAAATATTGGAAATAAAATTATTATTAAAAATTTCAAAAAAATAAGTAAAACTTATAAATTCAATAATATCATAAGTTATATAGTGGTAAATTATTAAAAAAAAACTTAAAAGTATTTAATATTGAAATTATCAAAAATATCAAAGAATTCAAAAAAATATATTTTCAAAAAAATAAAAATATGTATATTTTGTGTTCTAGATTATGCAAGGTAACACTGAAGATGACAAAGTAGATAAGAAAGGTCTTTGACGAGCATGTAATATGCTCTAAGTGGCTTAATATCCTATGTTTTTTTAATGGAATGATAACTCAGGTGATTTTTGTATAGTTGATGAATGGTTCAAGATTTTATTTTACTAAATTAATGTGGCGTTTCTCATGGTCTTTCGCTTTTACTATACTATAATAGTTTTGCACATTGCCAACTTTTGATCCATAGATGTATTGTTTTATTTTAATCTACTTATTATTGTAGTTTTACGTTATGGCTTGACTATGGTCTTTTGCGTGTATTGATAACTATTTAAGTGAGTAATCGTGTCAGATATCATTTCTTAAGACACTTGTAGAGCATTTAAGTGTGTGCCCAACTGATTTACATGTTGTCTGCTTATGGTTGTTTGTGTTGTGATTTGTCATAACCCATGTATTTGGTAAAATATCTTCCTTAGTTTGTTACCATCATCATCACCTTCCATGGTAAAAAATTACATGTCTTGCAAAATCTAAAACATAATAATATAGATTTTATATAAAAAAGCTAAATATCTATTTTTAAACTTGTTATATTTTATAATGTCCCACCAAAATTTAAAACACAACAATGTAATTTTTTTAATTATAAAGGAAAGCTAGAGAACAAGGCTAGGTAGTGTTAGTGTTAGGCTCAATGATCACTCAACTATTGTTTACCAAGTTGTGGAGAAGGTGTAATTTTAGGTGTTAGTGGTAGAAGCAAAAGATAGACAAAATTGACACACGATTTCGAGTGGTTCAGCTTTCTAACCAAAGCCTACATCCACTACCTTAGCTACCCACCAAAGATTTCACCAATTCACTAAGAATTCTTCCCCTTTTCTAGACTAAGGAGGCAACCATTTACAACCTAAACTCACTCACCAAAGCTCACAACCCGAGCTTTGGGCACACTATTAAACAAAAGAGTTCTAAGCAAACAAAATCCCTCTACAAAGGTTGATGTTTGCACACTAAAGCACTCACCCAAATCCTAGGACACTTGAGCATACATTGACAATTTGAGCTCACAAGTGTTTGTCTATACAAGGAATGGAAATTAAGCTCTAAGACAAATTATCATCATAAAGTTGTTGACAATTGAAGCATTAGTCTTCCATGGATGCTTGAAGGTCCCTTTTATACTCCCAATTGAGCTTCTAGTCGTTGTAGATCGTTGGGATTGAATTGGATACGTTGGGGTCTTTATTTTCCTCCATAAATGCAGTTCTGGACAGTAGGGTATCGATACTCGTGTCACTGTATCGATACGACCTTCTTGGAGACTAGCTGTTGAGCCTGCTTTAGCTTATGCGTATCGATACGCTTACGAGCGTATCGGTATGGCCTGCATTTCAAATAACCGTTGGGAAAATTACCGTTGGGAGCGGTTAAGAAGTATCAGTACGCGATACAATCGTATAGGTACGTGACTAGCCGTTGGGGGGTTTTAAAGCTCTTCGTATCGGTACGACAAAGGCGTATTAGTACATGTTTTGGCTACTGGAATTTTGTTGTAGCTGAAATCCTAAGGGGTATCGATACAATATATATCGTATCAGTACGTGACTAGCCGTTGGGGGTTTTAAAGCTCTTCGTATCGATACGACAAAGGCGTATTAGTACATGTTTTGGCTACTGGAATTTTGTTGTAGCTGAAATCCTAAGGGGTATCGATACAATATATATTGTATCAGTACTGTAACATTAAAATCATAGGTTTTGGCTACTTTAAAATATTTTAAGTTTCAAAGCCTTGTAAAAACCCTTAAACATGTTTTCAAGTTGTTTGGACTTACAAAACATTTTGAAATCTTTTTCAATTTAGTCTAAATCAATTTTCAATTATTATATCAAAACATATATCTTAACAATCTCACCCTTTTTGATATAATAAAACAACTTGAAAATTGTTTGTTGTGATTCTCTCCCTTTGTAAAATAATTTTTGAATAAGAGACATAATTTTTAAAATTTGAAGCTCCCCCTTATTCTCACTTGAAAAATCAAATTTTCAAACCATTTCTCCCCTTTTTGTTATATCAAAAAGAATTCTAAAGACTTTAAGTTCAAAATAACATAGGAGATTAAATTTTTTTGACACAAATAAGAATTTTAGTTTTAAAATTGGCTCCCCCTTACTCAAAGCATCATCAAATGGTTAGTCTAACAATTATGATAAACTAGTTGAATTAAAAAAATAAAACAAATTAAAATAAACAAAATTCAACTAATTTTTACCACACTTGAACCAAAGGTAGTATGTGAAGCCTTCCTTCTTCAAGTGATCTTCTTTGTGTGTGTGGAGCTCTCCCCTCAATGTTGTACTTTATTGATCAATCTCCATCACACCTAAAACAAGACAATCAAGTAATTTTTGGTATCCAAATTGCTTTGAATCCATAAGCGTTAGTAGCATATAATTTAGTCCCCTTAAGAATCTATTTTTCAATTTCATCATTTTTAGTTGAAGTAATTAGTACTTTTGAGACCCAAATACCTGTAAAATATTTACTATTTAAAAATCTAGAGGTACTAGATAGTTCATCTCTTCTTCTTCTTCATTTTCCTTCTCACTTGAATCTACATGTGGGCATGTGGAGGAATTGAGAGCAACGACATTTGTGTTAATGCCTAGCTCCATGATTTTCTTCTTCCCCATCTTCTTTATATATTCCTTCATTCTTCTCCTCTTCTTTTCCTTTCTTCATGATTTCACGAGTGAGAAGAGACCCCAAGAGTTCATCTAGCTTTAAAGTCTTGAGATTCTTGGTTTCGATGATGGCGGTCTTCTTTGAGTCCCATGACTCGGGAAAAGAATAAAGAAGCTTTCGAAAAAGCTTGTCTTTCGAAATGATTTCTATATAGCCTTTGAGTTCATTTGTGATGGTGGAGAATCTATCGAACATCTTCGTAATGTCTTCATCTGGTTCCATCTTGAAGTTCTCATACTTGAGGTTGAGAAGACCGATCTTGGTTGTTGGTTCCTTCGTATGTGACTTCAAGCTTGTCTCATACCTCATTGGCCTCTTCACAAGAAGACATCCTCTCATAGATGTTGAGGCTAAATGCACAAAAGAGAATGTGCAAACCCTTGCAATTTAGCTCCATGTTCTTGCGATCATCCGCACTCCATTCCTCTTTGCTTCGTTGTGCCACGAACGGACCATCCTCAACTATGTCACAAAGCTTGTAATCTTTGGCTTTGATGAAGAACATCATTCTTGTCTTCCAATAAGCATAATTGGCCCCGTCAAAGAAAGGCGGCTTGTCGATGGATTGCGCCATTTGACCAGTTGATAGAATTGATGTATCGAGCTTCCTAAATTGCCTCAATAGGTGGTTAAACCTTCTCGATTGAGCCTCACACTGATACCAATTGTTAGGCTCGATGATCACTCAACCGTTGCTTGTCAAGTTGTAGAGAAGATGTAATTTTGGGTGTTAGTGGTGGAAGCAAAAGATAGACAAAATTGACACACGATTTAGAGTGGTTCGGATTTCTAACCAAAGCCTACATCCACTACCTTAGCTACCCACCAAGGATTTTATCAATTCACTAAGAATTCTTCCCATTTTCTAGGCTAAGGAGAGAACCATTTACAACCTAGACTCACTCACCAAATCTAGCAACCAAAGCTCACAACCCGAGCTTTGGGCACACTCTTAAACAAGAGAATTATAAATAAACGAAATTCCTCTACAAAGGTTGATGTTTGCACACTAAAGCACTCACCCAAATCCTAGAACACTTGAGCATACATTAACAATTTGAGCTCACAAGTGTTTGTCTATACAAGGAATGGAAATTAAGCTCTAAGACAAATTATCATCTTAAAGTTGTTGACAATAGAAACATTAGTCTTCCATGAATGCTTGGAGGTCCCTTTTACATTCCCAATTGAGCTTCTAGCTGTTGTAGATCGTTGAGCTTGAATTGGAGCCGTAGGGTCTTTATTTTCCTCCATAAATGTAGTTCTGGGCATTAGGGTATCGATACTCGTGTCACTGTATCGATACAACCTTCTTGGAGATTAACTGTTGAGCTTGCTTTAGCTTATGTGTATTGATACGCTTACGAGCGTATCGGTACGACCTGTATTTCAAATAGTCGTCTGGAAAATGACTTTTGGAGCGGTTAAGGCGTATCGGTGCGCTATACAACCGTATCGGTACGCGACTAGCCGTTGGGGTTTTAAAGCTCTCCGTATCGAAACGAAAAGGCGTATCGATACGGGTTTTGGCTACTAGAATTTCCCTGTAGCTAAAACCCTAAGGGGTATCGATACGGTATACTGTAACATTAAAATCATATGTTTTGGATACTTTAAAACATTTTAAGTTATTCCAAAGCCTTGTAAAATCCCTTAAACATATTTTCAAATTGTTTGGACTTACAAAACATTTTGAAATCTTTTTCAATTTAGTCCAAATTAATTTTTTAATCATTATATCAAATCATATATCTTAACAGCTAGCTTTACAATAAGGGGGACCAACAACATCTCTATGAAGGAATTCATAAAGATAACCAAGTGGGAGATCATGGTGTACCTTGTCGAAATGACAGTAAGGAATATGCTTGACCAAAACATCTGCGGGATGGTTAGCATCACACGTAATCTATATAAATTTGACCATCCAACCACTCGCTTATAGAAAAAACCTACTCGTTTTGAGCTTTCCAAATATGCCAAATGAGAGAAGCAAATAGTAAATTTCAAGGAAGGGATTCCGACGAGGATACAAGTATAGATTTGATATTACCCAAAAGCTAATTACAACAACTCTACTGAAAAGAAATTGGCCATCTAAGAAGGATGGAGGACGATATTCCAAATATCCCGAGCAAGAGTGCAATTTCGAAGAACATGCAAAACCGAATCAAGAGCAGGCCCACATAGAGTACGTGAAGGATTTCCAATAAGAGATCGTCGATGACGCTCTATGTTTGTCATCAATTTTTGCCTGAAGGCGAGCCAAATAAACACACAGATCCGTTGTGGAATGGGAAGTTTCCATATACATTTCCAATGTGTACTCTGGTGATCCCATAAAGAAATCTTACGGTCGCTATAAGCTTCACCAATGGTAAAGTAGGGACTCCAAAACCACACATAAGAATTAGGGATGTAAAAACAGCTAATCGGTCAGGTTTCAGGTCGGGTTCTGTCAGGTCGGGTAAAATCGGATACAGGTCATTTTAGGTAAAAAAAAAATTGACTCGACTCGGGTCGGGTGCGGGTCCATTTCAGGTCGGGCCCATTCCAGGTCGGGTCCATTTCAGGTCGGGTCCATTTCAGGTCGGGTTAGAACGGGTCGGGTCTGAAGCAGATAATTGGCAGGTTAATTCGGGTACGGATACATTTCAGGTCGGGTCCATTTCAGTTCGGGTTCATTTCAGGTCGAGTTCGTTTCAGGTCGGGTTCATTTCAGGTCGGGTCCGTTTCAGGTCGGGTCTATTTCAGGTCGGGTTCATTTCAGGTCGGGTTCATTTCAGGTCGGGTGCATTTCAGGTCGGGTGCATTTCAGGTCGGGTAATTTCAGGTCGGGTAGCTTCAGGTCGGGTAATTCAGGTCGGGGTATTTTTGTGATTGAAATTCGTATTCAGTTTGAGTTCGGTCGTACAACCATATAAGTAGTTGATAGACTTTAGGTTGACCTTCGTCAATCATCGTTAATTTTGAGTTAATTATTTAAAGTCATATGAAATTATAATTATAAAACATTAGAGTAATTAAAAAAAAATCAAAATGGGTCGATTTGGACAGAAAATGGGTCAATTTGGATTACAAATAAAATTTCAGAGATTATAATGAACATTAATATCAAATTAAAATTATAAAACATTAGACAAATTAAAAAAAAACAAGGAAAATGGGTATTTTGGAATAAAAATAAAATTTTAGGGACTATAATGAACAAAAATATCAAATTAAAAGTATAAAAATTAGAGTAATGAAAAAAAATAATAAGTATATGTCAATTTAGAATAAAAATAAAGTTTAGGGTTTAGGGTTTTGTGTTGAGCGTTCATGTATTAATATGTACACACGTATATAATTAATTACTTATATACAATATGGTTGGGTTTGAGTGTTTATGGTTTAGGGTTTGGGATTTAGGGTTTAGGGTTTAGGGTTTGAGATTCATGTATTAATATGTACACATGTACATACTTACATACATTAGGGGTTGTGTTGTAGTGTATGTAGGTTAGGGTTTAGGGTTTAGGGTTTAGGATTTAGGGTTTAGGGTTTGAGGTTTGAGATTAATGTATTAATGTGTACACATGTACATACTTACATATATTAGGGGTTGTGTTGTAGTGTATGTAGGTTTAGGGTTTAGGGTTTAGGGTTTAGGGTTTAGGGTTTAGGGTTTAGGATTTAGGGTTAGGGTTTGAGGTTTGAGATTAATGTATTAATGTGTACACATGTACATACTTACATATATTAGGGGTTGTGTTGTAGTGTATGTAGGTTTAGGGTTTAGGGTTTAGGGTTTAGGGTTTAGGATTTAGGGTTTGAGGTTTGAGATTAATGTATTAATGTGTACACATGTACATACTTACATTACATACATTAGGGGTTGTGTTGTAGTGTATGTAGGTTAGGGTTTAGGGTTTAGGGTTTATTAATATGTACACACTTAAAGGACTTGAATAAAAAACTTATATAATATAAAGGGCTTTATTTATAATTTACCCTAAATTGTTACCAATTTATATAATATAAAGGCCCAAGGCCCAAATTATTACCAATTATTGTTAATTATTATATAAATTATAAGTTATAAGTTTATATATATATAATATATATACATATATATATATATATATATATATATATATATATATATATATATATATATATATATATATATATATATATATACATTATAGGTTTTACTACCAAAGTCCAAGGCCCAAACTATTACTAATTATTATATAAATTATAAGTTATAAGTTTATATATATATATATATTTATACAATATAGGTTTTAGGGCCCATCTAAAAAAATGGGTGGTGGGATAAGAGCCCAAAGGCCCAAGGCCCAATCTATTACTAATTATTATTAAATTATAAGTTATAAGTTTATATATATATATATATATATACATATATATATATATTATTTATACAATATAGGTTTTAGGGCCCATCTAAAAAAATGAGTGGTGGGATAAGAGCCCAAAGGCCCAAGGCCCAATCTATTACTAATTATTATTAAATTATAGGTTATATATATATATATATATATACAATATAGGTTTTAGGGCCCATCTAAAATAAATGGGTGGTGGAATAAGAGCCCAAAGGCCCAAGACCCAATCTATTACTAAACCCTAAACCTTACAAACTAATCACTCGAGCTAACCTTAGTTCATTATACTAACGTAAACCCTAAATGCATAAATACTTACATACTTTAGGGCTTAGGGTTTAGGGTAAGGATCTAAGGGTTTAGTGTTTAATGCTTATGGTTTAGGGTTTAGGGTTTAAAACCATAATGATAACCATATACCCTAAACATTAAACCCTAAATTGGAACTCATAAAATCAAAACCCTAAGTCACTTGTTATCATAACATTAAACCCTAAGCATTATACACTAGACCCTAAGCACTATACCCTAGACCCTAACACTAATCCCTAAACCTTACAAACTAATCACTCGAACTAACCTTAGTTCATTATACTAACGTAAACCCTAAATGCATAAATACTTACATACTTTAGGGCTTAGGGTTTAGGGTAAGGATCTAAGGGTTTAGTGTTTAATCCTTATGGTTCAGGGTTTAGGGTTTAGGGTTTAGGGCTTAGGGTTAAGGTTCAAAACCCTAATGATAACCCTATACCCTAAACCATAAAAACTAAATTGAAACTCATAAAATCAAAACCCTAAGTCACTTGTTATCGTAACATTAAACCCTAAGCACTATACCCTAGACCCTAAGCACTATACCCTAGACCCTAACACTAAACCCTAAACCTTACAAACTAATCACTCGAACTAACCTTAGTTCATTACACTACAGTAAAACCTAAATGCATAAATACTTACATACTTTAGGGCTTAGGGTTTAGGTTTTAGTATCTAAGGGTTTAGTGATTAATGCCTAGGGTTTTATGGGTTAGGGATTAGGGTTTAGGGTTTCCAATTTTCTATATACATATATTGTAATATAAATTCTAAAATTAAAAAAAACATGAAACCCTAATGATAACCCTATACCCTAAACCTTAAACCCTAAATTGAAACCCATAAAATCAAAACCCTATGTGTCACATGTTGTCGTAACATTAAACCCTAAGCACAATACACTAGACCCTAACACTAAACCCTAAACCTTAAAAACTAATCACTCGAAGTACATTGCTTCATGAAACCCTAAACCCTAAACCCTAATAATAACCCTATACCCTAAACCCCAAGCATTATACCCTAACCATAAGTATTATACCCTAAACCCTAACACTAAACCATAAACATTAAAACTAAAGGATCGAAGTACATTGCTTCATGAAACCCTAAACCCTAAATCAAAACCCTACAAGTATTAAAACTAAAAATTAATTACTAAAACCTAAAACCCTTCAACCCTAAACATTTAAATTAAAACCCTAATTAAAGATCATAAACCCTAAACCACATTAACATTAAATGAAAAACTAAATAATCAAAGCTAAATGAAAAACCCTAAATTAACATATTTGTGAAACAAATATTTTAATTTTGATATAACTAAAAACCTAAGGACTAAATTAAAAAAAAAGTCAAAACGAATTTTAAGTCCTAAAAATATCCCCATATAATTTTTATATTATGCCTAAGTTAAAAACATACTTTTCCAATTATTTTTCTAAGTGTTTCAAGCCAAAACAGTGGTTTTCACGTACCCGTTCCGAAACGGCCTCAAGGCGTTTCGAAACAGTTTCACCACTGTCGACCACTGTTCCGATACGTGTATCGAAACACTTGAAAGCGTTTCGAAACGGATAAACTCGTTTCGAAACTGTTCTTCATGAAGGATTTAAAATGGGTTATTTTATTTCAAATATTTCATATTTTCAAACATATAAGGGGTGTTTCGAAACGGATCAAGCCCGTTCCGAAACGACCCTTTGACAGTAGCCATTCCGTTTCGAAACGGATCACTCCCGTTCTGAAACAAGGGCTAGGTTTTATTTTGAATAAAATGACCGTTGTATGTTTTAACTGAATTTCAATAAACCGTTACGGCGTTTCGAAACGGGCTAGGACCGTTCCGAAACGACCCTTTTCCAGTGGCAAAACCGTTCCGAAACAGCCTTAAGGCGTTTCGAAACGGGCTCTTAAATGCACCCCAACGGCTCTTTCTATTTTAGTCCGTTCCGAAACAGGTTTCCCGTGTTCCGAAACGGGTTGGTGCAGACAGCATTAATGGTGGCAAGAGAGGGTTCCAACGGCTCCATTTATGTTCCCAACCACCCAAACGGCTAGAAATCAATGAGAAGGTATAAAAGGGACATCCAAAAGCATTAGCAACAACTATTGAACTTCAAGCAAACATCCAAACATCAAATTCAAGCATTTGAGCAAAAATCCCAAATTTGTGTAAAATCCCAATTTGTGTTCTTCATTCTTATTTTGTAAAATTGGGTTGAGTGCTTGTATTGGGGCTATCATTTGTATTGAGAGATACCTAATTAGCCTTCAAATTTCTTTGTTCCATTGAGTGAGAGTTGGGTTGATTTTTGGGTAGAAAAATCAACCGATATTGTAAAAGGTTGCCTCCTTGTCCTATAAAAGGGGAAGATCAATTTAGTGAAATTGTTGCAAATCCTTAGTGAGACTAAGGTAGTGGATGTAGAGTTCATTTGGAACTTGAACCACTCTAAATCCCTTGTTCTTCAATTTTTATTTGCCAATTTCCACTACAACCCTTTAAATTTCCAATTCACCCCCCCTCTTGGTAAATATCGATCTTTCGATCCACTCAACAATTGGTATCAGAGCTTAACTCTTTGAGGATTAACAACCACAAGAGGAGATCCTTGGAAGAGTGTGATCATAAAAATATCAAGAGATGGCTTCAACCTCCGGTTCCGGCATGTACGAGTCACAATCAACCACCAAGCCTCCTTTCTTCAATGGTGACAACTACTCCTTTTGGAAGAACAAAATAAGGCTATTCATCAAGTCAAGTGACTACCTTGTATGGGATGTCATTGAGGATGGGCCATACATTCCATTGAAGCAAGATGGTGAAGGCAAGATGTTGTTGAAGAAGAAAGCCGAAATGAGTGAAGAGGAGAGGAAGAAGATTCAAGTCAACGATAAAGCTCTCCACATGCTTTTTTGTGCTTTCGGTCCGGACATCTATTCAAAGGTCTCTTCCATTGAAAATGCCAAAGAAGTGTGGGACACACTTGAGACCACTTATGAAGGCACCAATGATGTCAAAGAAACTAAGATTGGACTTCTCAATCTTAGTTATGAAAATTTCAAGATGGAGCCCGATGAGACGGTGTCAAAAATGTTTGATCGATTCTCCACAATTGTCAACAGGCTAAAGGGCTATGGAGAGATCATACCGGAAGACAAGCTTGTCCGGAAGCTACTCTATTCACTTCCCGAAGCTTGGGATGGGAAGAGAACCGCCATCATCGAAGCAAAGAACTTGAAGACATTAAAGCTTGATGAGCTTGTGGGTTCTCTCCTTACTCATGAGATCATGAAGCAAGGAAGGGAAGATGAGAAAAAGAAAGAAGAAAAAAGAGTAGAGAAGCTTGAAGTTGAAAAGAAGAAGAAGATGGGAATAGCTCTCAAGGCAAAAGCTTCACAACATGATGAGAGCTCATCTTGTGAGGAGGATGAACTTGAAGAATTGGCTATGATAGCCAAACGATTCTCACGCTTCATGAGGTCCAACCGGGGAAGGAAAATCCAAAGAAAGATGGACTTCAAAGGAAGGAACAAAGAAGAAGGGAAGGATCCCATCATTTGTTATGAGTGCAAACAATCCGGTCACATCCGTTCGGAGTGTCCTCAACTCAAGAAGAAGGGCTTTGAGAAGAAGAAGAAACTCAAAGCCAAGCTTGCTACTTGGAGTGATGAGGAGTCATCGGAGGATGACGAACAAGAAGTGGCTAACCTTTGTCTCATGGCACTTGAGGAAGATTCCTCCTTGGTAACCTCTAACTCATCTACTTTAGATTTTTCATATGAAGAATTAAATGATGCATATGATGAGTTACAAGAGGTATATGATGAATTAGTTGAGAAGTTTAAAGAGTCGGTCATTAAAAACAAGAAAATCATTTTAGAGCTAAATGAGAAAAATGACTCACTCACTCAAGCTAATTCTAAATTTGAGAAAAAGATTTTAGGATTAAAAGATGAACTTAAATTCTTTCAAGATGAAAATGTTGATCTTAATAATCTTTTGTCTCAATGCAATAGTGAACACCAAAAGGTGTTAGGTGAGCTAAATGAGCTCAAAAAGTCCTTAAAAAATGTTGGTAGTGTCAAACATGAAGTAGGAGAACCCTCTTGAACACACCAACCTAAGAAAAGGACTAATTACTACAAACAAGGTAGCTACCCTAGACATAGTAGAGCTAAAAGAATTAGAAGTGTATGGGTTCCTAAGGAACTTGTAAAATCTAATAATATTATTGCTATGTCATCTTGGATTCCTAAGGGAACCAAGGTTTTGGGAGTTAACACTCATGAACCCAAAATGATTTGGGTACCAAAAACCAAGGTTTAATATCTTTGTTTGTAGGGGGAGCATTGCTACAAGGCCAAAGCACAAAGTCAAAACTCATGGTACCTTGATAGTGGATGCTCGAGACACATGACCGGAGACAAGAGTCGATTCATGGATTTAAAGCCAAAAAGTGGAGGAGTAGTAACATTTGGTGACAACTCCAAAGGCCACATTAAAGGTATTGGCTCCATAGGTAATCACTCTACCATTCTCATTGAAAATGTCTTATATGTCGATGGTCTTAAACATAATTTATTGAGCATAAGTCAATTGTGTGATAAAGGATTTAATGTTTTATTTGATAAAAATGGATGCAAAATTGTTGACATTAAATCTAATAATATTATGCTCATAGGTCATCGCATAGGAAACATATACATGGTGCATTTAGATGACATACATACATCTCATGCATGTTTAGTTGCTCAAAATGAAAATGATGCATGGTTGTGGCATAGGAAGCTAGGACATGCTAGCATTAGTGTTTTGGAAAAACTAGTCTCTCTAAATCTAGTTAGAGGTTTGCCCAAAATTAAATTTTCAAATGACAAAATTTGTGATGCATGCTCTAAGGGTAAACAACGTAAGTCTTCCTTTAAATCCATTAATGATGTTTCTACTAGTAGATGCTTACAATTAATTCATATGGATTTGTTTGGGCCTATTAGGACTATGAGCTTGGGTGGTAAATCTTATGCATTTGTGTTAGTTGATGATTTTTCTAGATTCACTTGGGTTCTCTTTTTAAGTACTAAAGATGAGGCTTTGGAAAAATTCATCACATTTTCAAAATTGACCCAAAATGATCTTGAACTTAGAATTTCACACATTAGAAGTGATCATGGAACCGAGTTTCAAAATTTAGGGTTTGAAGAATTTTTGAATGAAAATGGTATTAGCCATAATTTTTCGGCTCCTCGAACTCCTCAACAAAATGGGGTAGTTGAGAGGAAAAATAGAACTTTACAAGAAATGGCTAGAACTATGCTTTGTGAAAATAATTTACCTAAATATTTTTGGGCGGAAGCCACAAACACCGCTTGTTATATTGTAAATCGAGTAATGATTAGGCCAATTTTAAAGAAAACACCTTATGAGATTTTAAAATCTAAAAAGCCTAACATTAGCTATTTTCACCCTTTTGGGTGCAAGTGTTTTGTTTTAAATAATGAAAAAGACAACTTAGGTAAATTTGATGCAAAAAGTGATGAAGCTATTTTTATAGGTTACTCTTTAACCTCTAAAGCCTATCGAGTATTTAACAAAAGAACTTTAGTAGTAGAAGAATCTATTCATGTTGTATTCGATGATAACCTCCTTCCTAGGAAGGATTCTTGTGATGATGATGATGTAGGAATCATAAATGCCTTTGATGGAGGTCAAACTTCAAAGGAGGATGAGATTCAACCAAAGGAAGAAGACACACAAGATCCACCTCTTGAAGCCTTGAAGGACTTGGCTATTGAGGAAAAGGAAGTGAGCTACCCAAGGGAGTTGAACTATGTCAAAGATGGTGAAATCTTGGGTGATCCATCCAAGGGGGTAACCACTCGTTCTTCTCTTAAATTAATGAACCATGTTGCATTTATCTCATGCATAGAGCCTAAAAACATAAAAGAAGCATTGAAAGATGACTTTTGGATTATGGCTATGCAAGAAGAGTTAAATCAATTTGAGAGAAGTAATGTATGGACATTAGTTGATAGGCCTAGTAATCAATCTACAATAGGAACTAAATGGGTCTTTAGGAACAAACTAGATGAGAGTGGTAACATTGTGAGAAATAAAGCTAGACTTGTAGCACAAGGTTACACTCAAGAAGAGGGAATAGATTTTGATGAAACCTATGCACCCGTAGCTAGAATGGAAGCCATTAGGATGTTGCTTGCATATGCATGTTATCTTAATTTCAAGCTTTTTCAAATGGATGTTAAAAGCGCATTTCTAAATGGTTTTATAAATGAAGAAGTGTATGTGGAACAACCACCGGGTTTTGAAGATTCAAAATTTCCAAACCATGTTTTTAAACTTACCAAAGCCCTCTATGGTTTAAAACAAGCTCCTAGAGCTTGGTATGAAAGACTTTCAAATTTTTTGATTGAAAAAGGATTTGAAAAAGGTAAGGTGGACACTACACTTTTCATAAAAATGTATAAAAATGACATTTTAGTAGTTCAAATTTATGTTGATGATATAATTTTTGGTTCTACTAATGAATGTCATTGTCAAGAGTTTGCTAAGCTAATGCAAGGTGAATTTGAGATGAGCATGATGTGGGAGCTCTCATTCTTTTTGGGACTTCAAATCAAGCAAAAGAAGGATGGCACCTTCATCAACCAAGCAAAATACATAAAGGATATGCTCAAGAAGTTTGGCTTGGAGAATGCAAAGCCTCAAGCCACTCCTATGAGCTCATCTACAAAGCTTGACAAAGATGAAGGAGGTAAGTGTGTTGACTCTAAGCTTTATCGTTCTATGATTGGATCTTTGCTTTACCTTACCGCAAGTAGACCGGATATCTTGTTTAGTGTTTGCTTGTGTGCTAGGTTTCAAGCTAGTCCTAGAGAGTCTCACCTTATAGCCGTTAAGAGAATCTTTAGATACCTTAGAGACACTCCTTGTTTAGGCCTTTGGTATCCTAGAGACTCTACCTTCAACCTACATGCTTATTCGGATGCGGATTATGGGGGTTGCAAAATTGATAGGAAAAGTACTTCGGGAACTTGCCAATTCTTAGGTAGTATGCTCATATCTTGGTTCTCTAAGAAACAAAATAGTGTAGCCTTATCTACCACCGAAGCCGAGTACATATCCTTAGGGAGTTGTTGTGCTCAAGTCCTTTGGATGAAGCAACAACTCTTAGATTATGGAATTAAAGTTGGAACCATACCCCTAAAATGTGACAACACTAGTGCAATATGCTTAACTAAAAATCCCATCCAACACTCTAGAACCAAACATATAGAAATAAGGCATCATTTCATTAGAGATCATGTCCTTAAGGAAGATGTGGTTATAGAGTATGTAGACACCTTGAATCAATTAGCGGACATTTTTACAAAACCTTTAGACAAAGAGCGTTTTTGGTCCCTTAGGAGAGAGTTAGGTCTAGCTAGCCTATCTTGACCTTTTAGGACCTCTTTTGTGCTTAAATATGCTTGATTTTGTGAAATGCCATGTTATTGTGTTTAATCTCCTAATTTCATCCATGCCTATAGTTAGGGGGAGTATGTTTATGCCTAAATATGTTTTGCCTGCTCATTCATGACATTTATGCATGTTAGGCCTCTTAAAAGATCATTTTTCTGCATTTTTCTGAGAAGAGGGCGTTTCGAAACGCCTAAAAGCATTCCGAAACGTTTTTGATTCTGCCAAGGGGGTGTATCGGAACGCGTTCCGATACGGGTCAAAGGGTGTTTCGATACGGTCAACAGCGTATCGAAACGTTCTTTTTATGGTTTTAAACTGGTCAAAACCCTAGCCGCCCGTTCCGAAACGGTCTTGACCGTTCCGAAACGGCATCGCGGATTGCTTTATCTAGGGCTTTTAATGACACAAATACACTTTTTATCAAACTCTAAAACCCTAAACCGCCTCCCTCTCTATAAATACCCTCTAAAACTCTTTGTTTTTCACAAAATTGTGAGGGGTTTTAATCTTCAACTCAAGTCTAAGCAAGTTTCATCAATCTTGTGCAAGGATTTCTTCAAAATCATCCAAAATCCCAAATTAAGGTAATTTTTCAATTTTTCTCTTTTCTTTCAATTCATGTTTGAATCTTAGGTTAGAAAATTTTAGTTTTGTATAAATTATATGTTTTTGTTGTGGGTTTTCAAAATCTTGTGAAAATTTTTTCAAATCCCAAAATTTTTTATTCGAATATAAAATTTTTTAATCGTATTTTTTTTAAAACTGTTTTTCTTTTAATTTTGTTTTCAAAAACTTAAGTGGGATTTCTTATTGGATTGATTTTAATTGTCAATGCATACACTCAATTTTAAAACACTTGCTTAATGTTTTTAGATGGCGGATCAATCGAACAAAAAGCGCAAGGCCGTTCAATCCGGTGAATCGAGCATTCGTCCGAATCTCACTCTGCTTTTTCAGAAATCCTTCAAAACTTCGGAGGCACGTGCTCGCTTTGCTTATGTCAAGGATTTCGCGGTTCGTAAGGAACGTGTTATCGATCTTGAATTCCTCAATTCCGAGCGATTCCTTTTTCGTTATCTTCCTCGTTTGGATGAGTGGAATCTCATGGATTTCTTGAGCCTTCCGGATGTTTGCTACAAAAATATGGTACTCATCTTTTACTCTAATGCTCACTTTCTTTATGATGAGTCCAAAATCGAGATCATAGGGGTTGAGTCATCCTTGCTAGGCAAAAAGGTTGTCATAAATGTTAAACTTTTAGAGTCTGCTCTTAAACTTAAAAATGAGGGTCTTGAGGATGAACGCCACTTTGGCACTTTCACCGGGAAAGCACTTAATTTGGATGTGCATGATCGTGTTCTTCACTTAATGGTCTCTTGGTTTATTCGCCCTTCCGGCGGTAAATATTCCCATATCCGTCAAAGAGATCATTTTTGGTTAGAGTGTTTCCGTAGGGGTGAGCGCCCAAATGTGCCTAAGATCATCTTTGCCGAGATAGTCAATAATATCAAGCTTATTGACACAAATGAGTTGACATCCTTTACTTATGGCATTGTCTTGAGCGCCCTATTTCACCATCTCGGTATTGATTGTACCTACGACTCTCCGGAACCTCGCAAGACCAAGATCGGTGAGTCATCCCTTCGCAAGTCCGGGTTCCATTATGTGAATGGTATTTGGGAAAGAATTGATAGAGAAGCGGATCCTCCTCTTGTTGCTCCTCCACCGCAAGTTCAAGCCGCGAACAATGATGCCCTCACGGCTTTCCTTACCGAGCGATTCAATGCCTTGGACTCTCGGTTCGATGCTTTGGACACTCGCATTACTTCGGGCTTTGAAACAATGGGCAATCGTTTGAAGAATGTCGAGGATCGTCTTAGTTCTCTTGAAACTTCTCATTCCAACTTGGATCTCTCCTTCTCCACTCTCTATGGGCAATGGACGAAGTTTCAACATTCTCAAGCCAAGGACGATGATGATGAGGATGACGAGGATGATGATGACGAGGCTTAGGATCTTCATATCATATCATTTTATTCATGCTTTTAGGATTTAGATTGCATCTTATGTTTTATCATGTTTTAGGACCTATGCTTATGGCTATTTTATTTTGGGATTTTGTTGTTTGAATTATATTGAACTTAATGTTTTGAATTATGTTTTGGATATTTTGATTATGAATTTATGGTTGCTTATTATTGCTTATTGGTACTAATCTTTTATCTTCTCTATGAGCTTATGTTATTCTTTTTGATCTAACAAAAAGGGGGAGAAGAAATTTAAGAGCCACAACACTAAAATTCGTTTTTAATTTTTAAAAGGTTTAAACTTCAAATCAAAATTGTTTTAAAAACCTATCTTAAATTAAGGGGGAGTTAGAATATTTTCAAAACTTTCAAAATTCTCAAAAATTCTAACTTTGGTTTTGTTATATCAAAAAGGGGGAGATTGTGAAACAAATATTTTAATTTTGATATAACTAAAAACCTAAGGACTAAATTAAAAAAAAAGTCAAAACGAATTTTAAGTCCTAAAAATATCCCCATATAATTTTTATATTATGCCTAAGTTAAAAACATACTTTTCCAATTATTTTTCTAAGTGTTTCAAGCCAAAACAGTGGTTTTCACGTACCCGTTCCGAAACGGCCTCAAGGCGTTTCGAAACAGTTTCACCACTGTCGACCACCGTTCCGATACGTGTATCGAAACACTTGAAAGCGTTTCGAAACGGATAAACTCGTTTCGAAACTGTTCTTCATGAAGGATTTAAAATGGGTTATTTTATTTCAAATATTTCATATTTTCAAACATATAAGGGGTGTTTCGAAACGGATCAAGCCCGTTCCGAAACGACCCTTTGACAGTAGCCATTCCGTTTCGAAACGGATCACTCCCGTTCCGAAACAAGGGCTAGGTTTTATTTTGAATAAAATGACCGTTGTATGTATTAACTGAATTTCAATAAACCGTTACGGCGTTTCGAAACGGGCTAGGACCGTTCCGAAACGACCCTTTTCCAGTGGCAAAACCGTTCCGAAACGGCCTTAAGGCGTTTCGAAACGGGCTCTTAAATGCACCCCAACGGCTCTTTCTATTTTAGTCCGTTCCGAAACAGGTTTCCCGTGTTCCGAAACGGGTTGGTGCAGACAACATTAATGGTGGCAAGAGAGGGTTCCAACGGCTCCATTTATGTTCCCAACCACCCAAACGGCTAGAAATCAATGAGAAGGTATAAAAGGGACATCCAAAAGCATCAGCAACAACTATTGAACTTCAAGCAAACATCCAAACATCAAATTCAAGCATTTGAGCAAAAATCCCAAATTTGTGTAAAATCCCAATTTGTGTTCTTCATTCTAATTTGTAAAATTGGGTTGAGTGCTTGTATTGGGGCTATCATTTGTATTGAGAGATACCTAATTAGCCTTCAAATTTCTTTGTTCCATTGAGTGAGAGTTGGGTTGATTTTTGGGTAGAAAAATCAACCGATATTGTAAAAGGTTGCCTCCTTGTCCTAGAAAAGGGGAAGATCAATTTAGTGAAATTGTTGCAAATCCTTAGTGAGACTAAGGTAGTGGATGTAGAGTTCATTTGGAACTTGAACCACTCTAAATCCCTTGTTCTTCAATTTTTATTTGCCAATTTCCACTACAACCCTTTAAATTTCCAATTCACCCCCTCTTGGTAAATATCGATCTTTCGATCCACTCAACAATATTAACCCTAAAAAAACTAAATAAAATATATTAGCCATAAAAAAATCAGTAAACCCTTAATTTATACCCTAAATTAAAACCACAAACCCTAAATTAAAACTATAACCCTAAACTTTAAAAGTTAAAACTGAATTAAGGATGCAATTGAAAAATAATCAAAGCTTTAAGCTCAATTTCAAAACAAAAAGGACGAAATTGAAAGAAATCTAAGAAGGAGTGCTTGCGGAGCAAAACCCGAAGACCCGTTTCAAAGTGCGCGGATCCTCTGACCCAGCTCGAGCCCTATAAATAAACCCTCACCCCTCAGCAAAATTTGCTCCTTTCTCCCTACTGTTACTCTGCCGAAATATCGTCTCAAATTCTCTCTCATCCACAAACACCAAAATCCCAGATCTTCCTCATTTCTTTCGATCAAAATCTCGTGTTCTTCCCAAGTTCTTCCCTGTTCTTCCAAAATTTCCTCCCAGATCTTCTATAAACACAAATTTCTTCCTTAAACCTGTTTTTTTTCGATCAAACCCCCTTCTTTTCTCAAGAACAACCTCGTGTTCTTCCCTGTTCTTCCAAAATTTCCTCCCAGATCTTCTATAAACACAAATTTCTTCCTGTAACCTGTTTTTCTTCGATCAAACCCCCTTCTTTTCTCAAGAACAACCTCGTGTTCTTGAGAATTTCTATCTTCAATCCTTCTAAACCCAAAACCCAAAATCATTTCTGTTTTACCCTAAACCCTAATTTATTCTTAACCCTAACCCTAGATCTGAAACCCTAACCTCTACACCCTTAATCCCAAAACCCTAACCCTAAATCTGAAACCATAACATCTAAACCCTAACCGTAAACATCTAATCCCCAAACCCTAACCTCTAATCCCAACATCCTTTCGTATTCTCATCTTACCTCTTCAGATTCTGAGATCTGTTCTTCTCTGTCTTTTCATTTTCCGAGAGCTGTTCTCTGCTTTTTCATTTTCCCAGATCTGTTCGTGTAAGTTATTTATTCTATTTATTTTTTGTTTGATTTTCAGATTCTTACTATTTTCCTTTTTTTCTCAGAATCGTTTCTGGCTTCTGTCTGTCTGTTCCTGTTGCGTGCCGGTCTGTTCATCAAGCTGGAAGGTTGTATATCTCCTTTTGCATGTTTCTTTCTGTTTGTTTATATGTATGATTATCTGAGATCTGTTTATTGCATGTTATCTGAGATCTGTTTATTGCATGTTATCTGAGATCTGTTTATTGCATGTTATCTGAGATCTGTTTATTGCATGTTATCTGAGATCTGTTTATTGCATGTTATCTGAGATCTGTTTATTGCATGTTATCTGAGATCTGTTTATTGCATGTTATCTGAGATCTGTATCATGTATGTTTCTGTCAGTTTGTATTTATGCATGTCAGCTTGTATGATTTTATTTTTATGCATCTATTTATATGTATGGTCCGAGTCTGTTTATTGTATCATGTATGTTTTTATGCATGTTTCTGTATTTATGTTTCTGTTTGTTTATATGTTTATTGCATGTTATCTGAGATCTGTTTATTGCATGTTATATCTGTTTTCTGCATGTTATATCTTTATGCATGTATGTATATGTATGGTCCGAGTCTTTAGGGTTTCGTTGGTTTAACCTGAGTATATCGGCTGGACTACCTGACCTGCGGGGCTACTGGTGCCAAAGGGGGATTTATAAATTTTGTCCCTGTGGACAGGTGTAACAACGCCACGTACAAGGGTTAAACTGAAACCATTAGAAATCTTATTCTTTGTTTATGGATGTCTGCATATATGATTTTGTATTTTTTTTTATTTTTGGTTCTCTGATTTGCACTTTTTCAGTTTTGTGACAGCTATGAATTCTTTCTCTTATGAGTTGGACTTTCCTGGAGAAAGAAATCTAAATGACCAAATTATATTGTCTCAAGGTAATTTATTAATCCTTGTTCATTATGATTTTTTTTAACTTATATTTTGTATATTTCTGACTCTTTTTTTGTATGTTTTTGCTAGAAGAGGATGCAAATGATCAACTGTCTGAGACAGTTCGTACCTCCAAGAGGAAGTCTGCAGCTTCAGCTGGAGGGGACATTGGGAGAAGAACATCCACTGTTTGGGATCATTACACATTCATCAAGCTTCCAGAAGGGCTTTTTGCAGAATGTAAGTACTGCAAAAAGAAAAGGTATAAAGCTGACTCTTATATTGGTACTTCTAATCCTAAAAGACATACTGAAAAATGTGATGCTTATAAGGAGTTTCTGGCTACTAATCCCAATAGTAGTTCAGAAGCTGCTTTTGATCAAAAAAGATATTGTGAACTGTTTGCTGAAGCAATTCTTTGTCATGGTTATGCTTTGAGTGTTGTTGAGCATGATAAACTTAGGGTTTTGCATAATTATTTAAATCCTAATGTGAAAGATATTTCAAGGTACTCTATTACTAAGGCTTGCATGTTAAAGCATGAGATGCATAAGAAATTGCTTTTTGATTCAATGCAATCTGTTCTGAGTCGTATCTGTTTTACATGTGATGGCTGGTCTGCTTGCACTTCACGTTCTTACTTTGCACTGACTGCACATTATGTTGATAATAACTGGAAACTTCAGTCTAAGATTTTAAATTTTCGTCGTTTCCCCCCTCCCCATGATGGTGAGTCTATTTACAAGTTTGTTAAAAATATGTTAACTGAATGGGGTCTTGAGAAGAGAGCTTTTACAATGACTCTTGATAATGCTTCTGCAAATGAAAGAATGGTGAGGCGTCTGAAAGATGATTTGCATGCAATTTCTCCTCTGCCATGCAATGGTAAGTTTTTTCATATAAGGTGTGCTGCCCATATCCTGAACTTGATAGTTCAAAGGGGCTTGAAGGTAATCGACTCATCTGTTGTTAAATTGCGTGAGATTGTTAAATTTATAGATTCTTCTGATTCTAGACTTTGTTCCTTTGATTCTGCTATTAATGACTGTGGTTCTGATTTTTCTGGTAAGTTGGTCTTGGATGTTCCTACTCGATGGAACTCTACTTATCTGATGCTTCGTAGGGCACTAGAAGCTAAACATGCTATTAACTTGTTTGTTAATAGGGAAAATGGTTTGGATGTAATCTCTGATGTTGAGTGGGAAACTGCTCAATTAATTTGTGATTTCCTTGAGCCCTTCTTTGAAATTTCAACTCTGTTCTCAGGATCCAAGTATCCTACTGCTAATTTGTACTTGGCTAATGTTGTTGCCATTGAGAAACTTCTATGTGATGCTCACAATGATCCATGTGAGGGCATCTCTGCTATGGCTGGTCCTATGCTTGAATTGTATGAGAAATACTGGTCTGATCATTCAACTATTCTGTCTTTTGCTGTTTTACTTGATCCTCGGTATAAGTTACAACTTCTGAAGGAGTTGTATGGTGTCCTCTATGTTGAGGATGAGGTTGAAAGGAGGGTAAGTGTTGTTTATAATGAGTTTGTGAGTATGTATATTTATTATTCAAGATCTGCACGTACTTCTTCTAATAATTCATCTGTCCAAAGTAACTCTACTCATTCTTCAAGTCTGTCAAGTTCTGGTCGCCCTAGGACCTTCAAGAAATCTAATCTCTTTCAGGTCAGTTTATCTTTTAGCTTCTGTTTTTATAGTTAATTTTTTTCATTTACAGTTTACTAATTTTTTTTATTTAATGCAGAACTTTGATGCCAATTTGGCAGCTTCTAGGAGTGGTAAGTCCGATGTTGACTCCTACATTTCTTTGCCCCCTTCTCCCTCGCACATCAGATGCTGAGTTCGATATTTTAGAGTATTGGAAAACACAATCTGTGTCTTTTCCAGTACTTTCACTCATGGCTAGAGATGTGTTAGCCATTCCAATCACCTCTGTAGCTTCTGAATCATCATTTAGTATGGGAGATCGAATATTGAACAAGTTGAGGGCTAGGCTTTTGCCTAAAAATGTAGAAGTATTTGTAACAACCAGAAATTGGTTGTATGGTTTTGAGCCTGAGGAAAGGGATGAAGAGTTTCTTGCTGTTGGGAAGGATGCCTCAGTCTCTGATGTGTCTGTTGAAGATCCACTTCAAGGTTAAGGTATAATCCTTTTTCTGTTTTTTTCAATTCTTGTTTTATTTTTATATTCAGTTACTGACTTTGTTTTGTTTTGCAGGAAGCACTTCAATGTAGAAGTATCTGATGTGTATGTTGCATCTGATGTTAAGTGAGGTATAATCCTTCTTGTTAAGTGAGGTATAATCCTTCTCGTTAAGTGAGGTATAATCCTTGTTTCTGTTTCTTTAATTTGACTTAGCGTTTCTTGTTAAGTGAGGTATAATCCTTGTTTCTGTTTCTTTAATTTGACTTAGTGTTTTGTTTTGCATCTGATGTTGCATCTGATTCTGTTTTTTTTTCTTGCTTCTTAGCTGAATTCTGCTGCTGTTTGTGAGTTGGTGATGCTGTTTGCTGCTGCTGTTAATGGCTTGGTGTTGCTGTTGGTTACTGGTAGCTTGCTGTTCCTCTCTTATCTTAGTGTTGCCCATAATTATGTTGGTTTCTTACCAGTTACCTATAATTAGCTGTTGGTAGCATTTAGATGAGATAGCCCGATGAAGAATTATTTGGTAGCAAAGTGCTTTTAGCTTTGCTATAAGATCTGAGGGCTAATTTTATTACAAACTTGTATTTTGTGACATTCTGTTTGTAAAATTATAAGTGTAAATTTTTATCTTGTATTTTTTTACATTCTGTTTTGATATTTTTTTAAGTAATAAAGTATTGATAATCTGAAATTCTAGTTATTTTTATTTTATATCTGTTAATTTATTTACTTAAGTGTATGAATTTTTTTTATATCTTAACTTAAGTCTACATTTTGTAACTTAAGACAACAATTACTTAATTTGTTCTACTTAAGTAAAATCATATACTTAAGTAAAATCATATACTTTAAAATCATATAACTTAAGACAACATTTTGTAACTTACAATTTTTATAACTTGAATCTGTTAAGTATAAAATATTACATATTAAAGTTGTAGACTTTCAATTTTTTTATAATTTCTAAATTTACTTAGTCATTTTTCAATTATAAATGTTATAGTAAGTTATAATTTCACTAAGTTTTACAATCTTAAAGAATCTGTTAACTAAGTATAAAAAAATAAAATTGTAGACTTATAAAATTTTTGACTTGTAAATTTTTGAACTACAAATGCTATACATATATATGTTATAACTTTAGTAAATTTTATGAACTACAAATAAGTTTACAATTGTTATTTAATTTTTTATAATTTCTAAATTTACAATTTTATTCAAGTTAATGAATAAACTTTAAAATTAAAAACAACTCTTCATTTAATTTTTTATTTTCATAAATTATCAATTACTTATTCTTTTTTCAAACTTTAGTACTTAATATATATATATATATATATGTATGCGCGCATATACATCACCTATATCAATATAGGTAAGTGTATATGTATATACATTATATATGTATATGATATATGAACTTTTATAAATTTTTTAATTCATCATGTCATAGGTTTCGGGTTAATTTCAGCTCAGGTCAAGAACAGGTCGGGTCACTTAACAGGTCGGGTTCAAAAGCAGGTCGGGTCCATTTCAGTCGGGTCCATTTCAGGTCGGGTCCATTTCAGGTCGGGTCCATTTCAGGTCGGGTTCATTTTCAGGTCGAGTCTATTTTAGGTCGGGTCCATTTCAGGTCGGGTAAAATCGGATATCGGGTCAATTCAGTCGGGTAATTTCGGTTATTTGCCAGGTCGGCTTCGGGTTCGGGTTCTTTTCAGTCGGACGCAGGTCGGGTTTCAGGTCCAAATTAACAGGTCCAATTCGGGTTCGGGTCGTTTTCAGTCGGACGCAGATCGGGTTCGGTTGCTACAGTAACAGGTCAAATTCAGGTTCGGATCAACAACAGTCGGTTGCAGATCGGGTTCGGGTAAAAAAAAATCGGGTCAAATCAGGTTCTGACTCGGGCAGGTTTCAGTCAGGTTACCAGGTTCTGACTTGTTTTTACATCCCTAATAAGAATCAGCTATGTCGTTCGGGTTAGGACAATGAACGCTAAGGATGTGATGTGCATCATTCACCGGGAAGAGATTGAAAACCAAAGGAACATTATATCGTCACGTGTCGGTCATGAGGTTCTGAAAGGATGGAAATAAGAGTGGGCTAGATGGGTCCAGAGCATGGTCATGCAAAGGGCCAATAGCAGGAACCCAAATATCGTCCCAGAAAACAACCATGTAACCATCTCCAATAGACCAAGATATATTCAACAGAAGCTTATCCCATATTTTTGTAAGTGATATCCATAAGGAAGAGCAAGAAGAACGCCTAATTGAAGTATGGAGGATGTTGAGATGTTTGTATTAATATAATAATAGAAAAATTGTTTTGGACTAAATTCAAAAGGTTTCAAAATGTTAATAAGTCCAAACAACTTGAAAATATGTTTGATGAATTTTAAAAGGCTTTGGAATGATTTAAAATGTCTTTAAAGTAGCCAAACCTTTGTTTTTCAAGCAACCGTATCGATACGGTATACACCGTATCGATACACTTTTAGGGTTTTAGCTACAGGAAAATTCTAGTAGTCAAAACTCATACCGATACGGCTTGTCCGTATCGATTCGGAGTAAGGCCGTATCGATACGCTATGAAGCATACTGATACCCGGTCTTTTAATGCCAACGGTTGTTTTCAACAAACCCCAACGGCTAGTATCCCATACCGATACAGTTGTATCGAGTACCGATACACCTAACTGCTCCCAACGGTCATTTTCCCAATGACTATTTGAATTGCAGGCCATACTGATACGTTCTTACGTGTATTGATATGTATCAGCTGAGGAAAGCTCAACAACTAGTTTCTAAAAAACCAGTATCGATATAGCTACCCGTGTATCGATACAGTTAGCTCTAGAACTACATTTTTTGTAGGGAAATAAAGGCCTCACCGGCTCCAATTCAACCCCAACGGTCTCCAATGACTATGAACTCAATTGAGAGTATAAAAGGGACCTACGAGCATCTATGAAAGGCTAATTCTTCAATTGTCAACAACATTATGATGTCAAATTTGTCTTAGAGCTTAATTTCTCATTCTTTATATAGACAACACTTGTGAGCTCAAATCATCAATGTATGCTCAAGTGTTCTAGGATTTGGGTGAGTGCTTAATAGTGCAAACTATCTACCTTGTGAGGGATTTCTTGTTTGCTCTTATTTCTCTTTGTAAAAGAAGGTCTACTCAAGCTTTGGGTTAGAAAGCTTTGAGTGGGTAAAGGTTGCCTCCTAAGCCTAGAAAAGGGGAAGAAATTCAAGAGTGAATTTGGGAAATCCTTAGTGGGAAACTAAGGTAGTGGATGTAGGATTTGGTTAGAAAGTCAAACCACTCTAAATCCTTGTCCAAATTATTTCAATTTTTGCTTCCACAAAAAACACCCAAAAATCAATCTTCTCCACACTTGGCAAGCAATTTGGTTGAATGGTTCCGAGTTTAACAATTGGTATCAAAGCGAGGCTTAATCAATAGGATTAACGCCCTATTGAGGCGATCCCGACAAGCTCAACCAACAAAAAAATTAACTGAAGTAATTCATGGCGCAATCCATTGATCGGCCACCATTCTTTGACGTGACCAACTATTCCAATTGGAAGAATAAGATGATGTATTTCATGAGAGCTAAGGATTATCATCTTTGGGACATAGTTGAGGATGATCCGTTCCTGCCACAACGAAGCAATGCGAAATAGAGTGCGAATGATCGCAAGAAAATAGAGCTTAATTGCAAGGCTTTGCACATTCTCTTTTGTGCTTTTAGCCCGGATATCTACGCTAAAATGTCTTCTTGTGAGAGTGCCAATGAGGTATGAGACAAGCTTGAAGCTACATACAAAGGAACAAATGAAGTAAAATAGACCAAGATCGGTCTTCTCAACTTAGAGTATGAGAACTTCAAGATGGACCCAGATGAAGACATCAAGAGGATGTTCGATCGTTTCTCTATAATTATCAATCAACTCAAAGGTCTTGGAGAGGAGATTTCAAAAGACAAACTCGTTCGGAAGTTGATATACGCACTTCCTAAATCATAGGAGTCCAAAAAGATGGCCATTGTAAAAGCAAAGAACTTGAATGAGCTCAAGTTTGACGAACTCGTTGGATCTTTTCTCACCCACAAGATGATGTCTCAAGCCTTGAAGAGGGAGAAGGAGAAGAAGATCAAAGAGTAAGGCATTGATGTGAATGTCATTGCTCTTCCATCCTTCACATGCCAACATGAAGAATCAAGTGAGGAGGAAAGTGAAGATGAAGAGATGGTTCATCTCCTCAAGAAGTTTACCCGGTTCATGAAGAGCGGAATGGAAAAATCAAAGCATGATTCGAAGAAGAAGATGAAGGATCCCCAAAAGAGTTATGAATGCAAGGAGACGAGACACACCAAATATGATTGCCCTCGCTTCAAAAAAAAAGGGATCATTTTCAAATAAGGCGTATGTGGCTACATGAAGTGATGAAGACTCTACCGATGAAGACAAAGTAGCACATCTATGCCTTATGGCCCTCCAAGAGGGTAAGGTAACTTCTAACTCATCTAGTTTAAATTTTTATTCGTTTGATGAGTTTCAAGAAGCCTATGATGAATTGATTTTTGAATTCAAGGCTTCATTTTCGAAAAATAAAAAGTTGATTTCAAAATTGAAAATCGAAAATGATTTTCTTTTAAAAACCAATTTAGAGTTTGAAGCAATAATCAAAGATTTTGAGCTTAAAGTTTCAAATTTATAAGAATTGCTTCAAACGATGGAAAAAGATCATCAAATGAAGTTGATGATCTTATGAAAGAAAAAGATTTGATTTCCAATGAACTTCAAAAGAAAAACAATTTGGAAAAATCAATTTTTTTATGTTAGACAATCTAGTGTCCCTAGATTTTTTAATGGAAAATGTTTTAAAAGTATTTGGGTCCCAAAAGGACTACCTACTTCAAGTAAAATGGATGAAATTGAAAAATAGATTCCTTAGGGGACTAAATTATGTGCTGTTAACACTTATGGATCCAAATCAATTTGGATACCAAAACATTTGTGATTGTCTTGTTTGAGGTGTGATGGAGAATGACCAAAAAGTACAAACATTAAGGGGGGAGATCCATACACACAAGGAATGCCACTTGAAGAAGGAAGACTTCGCATCGTACCTTTGGTTCAAGTATGGTGAAATTTTAGTTGAATTTCTTTGCTTTAATTTGTTTTATTTTCTTTAATTCAACTAGTTTATCATAATTGTTGGACTAACACTTATTGACGCTTGAGTAAGGGGGCATTTTAAAACCATTTTTTTAGTTTTTTTCAAAATTTTATCTTACCTCTTTCGTTATTTTGAACTTAATGTTTGAAAATTTCTTTTTGATATAACAAAAAGGGAGATAAATGATTTGAAAAATTGATTTTTCAAGTGAATAAGGGGAGCTTTAACTACTTCAAAATTTTAAAAACTCTTATTAAAATTTTTAAATACTAAGAGGGAAAATCACAAACAATTTTTCAAGTTGGTTTTATTCTATCAAAAAAGGGGAGATTTTTTTAGATGTTTGTTTTGATATGATAATAGAAAAATTTTTTAGACTAAATTGAAAAGGTTTCAAAATATTAATAAGTCCAAACAACTTGAAAATATGTTTGATGAATTTTACAAGGCTTTAGAATGATTTAAATTGTCTTTAAAGTAGCAAAAACTTTGTTTTCCAAGCCATTGTATCGATACGGTATACACCGTATCGATACGCTTTTAGGGTTTTAGCTACATGAAAATTCTAGTAGCCAAAACTTATACCGATACGGCTTGTCCGTATCGATACAGAGTAGGGTCGTATCAGTATGCTATGAAGCGTAAAGATACCCTATGTTTTAATGCCAACAGTTGTTTTCAATAAACCCCAACGGCTAGTATCCGGTACCGATACGATTGTATCGAGTACCGATACACGTAACTGCTCCCAACCATCATTTTCCCAACGGCTATTTGAATTGTAGGCCGTACCGATACGCTCCTACGTGTATCGATACGCATCAGCTGAGGCAAGCTCAACGACTTGTTTCTGAAAAATTAGTATCGATACGACTACCCGTGTATTGATATAGTTAGCTCTAGAACTGTATTTATTGTTGGAAATAAAGGCTCCAACGGCTCCAATTCAACCCCAACGGTCTCCAACGGCTATGAACTCAATTGGGAGTATAAAAGGGACCTCCAAGCATCTATTGAAGGATAATGCTTCAATTGTCAACAACATTATGATGTCAAATTTTTCTTAGAGCTTAACTTCTCATTCTTTGTATAGATAACACTGTGAGCTCAAATTGTCAATGTATGCTCCAGTGTTCTAGGATTTGGGTGAATGTTTAATAGTGCAAACTATCTACCTTGTGAGGGATTTCTTGTTTGATCTTATTTCTCTTTGTAAAAAAGGTTGTACTCAAGCTTTGGGTTAGAAAGCTTTGAGTGTGTAAAGGTTGCCTCCTAAGCCTAGAAAAGGGATGAAATTCAATAGTGGATTTGGGAAATTCTCAGTGGGAAGCTAAGGTAGTGGTTGTAGGCTTTGGTTAGAAAGTCAAACCACTCTAAATCCTTGTCCAAATTCTTTCAATTTTTGCTTCCACCAAAACACCCAAAAATGAATCTTCTCCACACTTGGCACGAAATTCGGTTGAAGGATATCTAACCTAACAGAGGATATCATGAATTTTATATTTTTGGCGAAGCAATTGGATCCATAGAGCATCACGTTTAGTTACCAAAGCAACTCCAATTTTCATTAGAAAAGCTTGGTTGTATTCATAAGATTGGCAAATTCCAAGACCTCCACGATCTAAAGGCTGACAGACCGTCTCCCAATTAACTAAGGAAACCTTAGGAGCTAAAGAAAAAATCCCCATATAAAATTATAGATAAGCTTCTTAATTTCATTGCAAACTTTCCTGGGAAGAAATGTTGTTTGCATGAAATAGACCATAGCTCCCAATACTAATTTCTCAACGGGAATGCGACCGACAAGAGACAATGATTGTGCTGCCCAACCTAAAAGGCATGAACACATTTTATCAAGGATGAAGTCATAGTCCGAGCATCATACCCTTTGATGTATAACCCGCACACCAAGATATTTACCAAGAGAGTCGACTATCTAAAAACCCAAGAAAGAGCTAATTTGCGATTGCAAATCACATGGGGTATTAGGCAAGAAGAAAAGAGTAGTTTTCTGCTTGCTCACACGATGCCCAGAATAATGGATGAATTCTGAAATGACATTAGCAATGGAAGTTGCATGTTTGCACGTGCATACAATATGAAATCATATGCGAAAAATAAACGTGAGAGCAGTGTACCTTGCCGTGAGAAGCAAAACGGAGTCCAATCCCCATAATGAACAACATTAAAGATATTGTGTCCCAATCGCTCCATAGAAAGCACAAAGAGGTATGAGGAGAGAGGGTCTTCTTGGCAAATTCCACGTTTGGTCGAAAAGGCTCAAAGAAGCTTCTATTCCATTGAACTTGGAAAGAGGAAGTCAAGATGCAACTCATGATGATGCGAATGAGGGAAGGAAAAAAACGAGCAGAGAACAATGTGTCATTAATGAAATCCCAATGGATTCTGTCAAAAGCTTTATCAATACTACTTTTATAGCCATCCACACATGTTTGGACTTGGTCGAGCGCATAGTATGTACAACTTCATGGTTGATAATTATATTACCATAGATGAATTTTTTTATTAGGATCAATTAGGAGTGGCATTAAGTTCTTGAGTCTTCAAACAATGATCTTCGTAAAGAGCTTATAAACAACCGAACATAGGCTAATATGCCTAAATTTAACGAAAGATTATGGTGTTTCTACCTTCGGGATGAGAACAAGAACATTTCGATTCAAATTAGCTTCAAGCCCCCCTTTGAAAACATCTCTAATGGTAACACAAAGAGAGGTAACAATAATATCCTAGTGTTTTTAGAAAAATTCTTCGTGAAGGCCATCAATCCCTAGAACCTTAAGCGGGGCCATTTCTATAAGAGTCGCATGCATTTCATCATTGAATTGAATAACATCAAGTCTGAACGGCAAAAAATGAGGTACCTGGGGGAAATGGCATGAGATTGGATAAGGACCAACAACGGGTGATCAAGGGTGAACAAAGATTTAAAGAAATTCACAGCTTCATCCTTGAGGACTGTAACACCCTCAACCCGAATGTCACATTTGGGCCTCAAGCCAAACTCGCAACCATAAAATTTCAACCTAGTTTGGCCCAAATCACAATTCATTGTTCATAAAACCAATTGATTCAAATATTCCACACATAGATAAGTGTTAAAACATTATATAGGAGCTCCATTTGAAAATACAGTTATAAAAGCATTCGACTCACGATTGAAAATCCAAAATATGGGTTGCAATACAAAACATAGGGTCCTACGAATACATAACCCAAATAAATCTAAGTATTATACTCCTAACAAGCCTATGCTAAAGTCCTACTCCAATGGTGCTCCAATAATGCAATTCAACCTACTAACCTAGAAACGAAAACAACAATTACGAACGATGAGCTAACAAATCTCAGTGGATACACTTCCACTCAACCACGCTTCATGCAAATCATAAATATGAGCATGTAGCAATACAAATAACATACGACACTACCTCTAGCTGCCTAAGCACATAGCAAACAACAAAGGATGCATTAATCTTACAAAGCATACATGCATCATACCAAACAAACCTAGAGTGAGGCCCGATGTCACACAACCTCGAGAACATACACTTTGAGTGAGGCCTAGTGTCACATAGCCTCAGGAATGTACACTCGTACTCAGAATATCTCATCAAGTATCATCAGATGTGGCCCGATGTCACACAATCTCAGGAATTTACATTCGACATCTCATCTCATGGTGTTGCAACACGCTCTCTAGGTATCTGGATCCCATCAACCAAGGTGACTACACCAAACAAGTGCCCTTGCTTGGCACATAACAACACTTGATCCACCAAGGATCCCTATTGTTAATATTACAAACAAGTCACCCAAAGTTTACCAAGTTATTACACATTATGCTCGTATACGAGGGTTAAATCCCGATTTCTCAATTTTACCATTTATTTTTTCACATTATAGGCCTATTGGGCCATAGTCCTCGAATTATCTGCCCCTCGAACTCAAAATGTATTTTTTCGGGTTGATTACCTAGTGGGTACCGGTATTGGCCCTCGTGTACCGGTATGGTACCCTTTGGGTATCGGTACTCACACCGTACCGATGCAAAATTGGCTTACTAGAATTTTTCAAAGCCTAGGCATAGTGATATGGGTCGACCCATACCGATACTGATTTGAATGGCGTACTGGTACATGTTAAAGACCGCACCAGTACCCCTCTCATAGTTCATCCAATGAAATAGTGTTCTTAAATCCCAGAACAATGAGGTACCGGTACTAGCTTCTCGTGTACTAGTACCGAAGCCTAGGAATGGCTTCCTAGGCTTGGGAAATCACTTCCCTAGCCCCTAAATCGCAACTATAAACCTCTTAACTCAATCTTACATCTTATGGGAGTGTTTAGGGTGGTTTACTACCATTTTACAAGTTACTAACACCCAATTCGGATTGTGCCATTAAAGAGGGCCTCTAACCTCTAACACCCAAATCAACCATAAACCCTAAATTTAAGCACACAAAGCATCATCCTTAGGATGTGCATGAAACAAAGGAATTAGTAGTGTACTAACCTTCTTTCAAAGCTGGAAATGCAACCCCCTAGCTCCAACTTCAAGCTTTCTCCTTTCCTTGCTCTTTGGAAGGTTCTTCAAACTCTTTCACTACACAAGGAGTTGTAAATTCGGATTAAAACCTTGCAGTAGATAAGTAACCAACTAAAAAATTACTATTGGGGCTGGAAAATGAGATCAAAACCACCAACAACCAACTTATCTGAAAACCCCCACAAAACCCATTTTCCACAACTCTCTATCATTTTTAACCATTCTTACCTCTTCTTGTAGATCCTTGAATGTTGATCAACCCTTCTTCAAGAACCAACTCGAGATTCACACTTAAAAAGATAAAGATTTCACCTTTGCTTACTTTCTTTTGGGGGAGGATAAGGAAAGAGATGAGGAACAACAAGAGGAGGAAGATGATGATATCATCTTCTCTACTTTCTGTAGAAAATTAAAGGAAAAGCCTTTCCCTTTCCAAAATAAGGTGATTTTACTTCTTTACCATTCCAACTCTCTTCTCATAACGTAACAAGTCCAAGACTCTAGCCCAACAGCACAAGGTAGCCCACTAAGGCTCTTATAAGCACTCTAGGGCCCAACTTACAGCCCAACATGCAAAGAACACGGATAATGATTAAACCGACCCGCAGATTCTGAAATTTGGGTCGTTACAACTTTCTCCTGCTTTAAGAAAATTTTGTCCTCAAAATTTACCTGATGGAAACAGATGCGAATCGAGCAACTTCATATTCCCTTCGGTCTCCCACGTAACCTTCTCGACTCCATGGTTCCTCCACAACATCTTTACTAAAGGTAATACATGTCTGCATGTACCCTAACGACTATATTATTTATTCAAGTAATCCATTTAGTCATTGAAACCCTAAACTTATGTCTAAGCCGGATTAAGACTAAGTTGACAACTTAGCCCCACTGTTCACGTTTGTTTAACCTAACTCTCTCGATATTAAGCCACAAATCAATAGTTAAAAGGCCTCTCTCGATAGCTCTTACAATAACTACGCATGAAGAATGATGAACAAAATAGATAAAGGAAAAGAACTATAATATTAAAATAGAGTATTCAAAACATAAAATCCTAATAAGCAATAAACCCAACTAAAAGTATTTAGCTCATGTGTGAGCCTAAAACATCCATAATAGAAATTAAAAACATAAGCAGTTTATCAAGCAAGAGATAAAAAAGTGTCAAGCGTCCTCGATGGTCTTCCTTCAAGCTTTGCAACTGTTGATGCAGGTCCTGCACTCCTCCAGCCTCTCTCAATAGCGTCATTCATGTGAAGACTCCTCTAGAACTTCGACTTCGATGGTTTTCCGATAGATGAAGACTAAGGACTGTCGTCTGTGATCGAGCTCCCTTGAATTGTTGTCCAAGTCTTGTTTATATATGCGGGGATGCTAAGGTTTTGTAACCCTAAAGAGCATGTCTCCTTAAAAATGATCTTGCTTTCCCGCTATATTTTAAAGTTTCTTATATAAAGAGAGTCCACATGGGTCAAAGATAGATTTATCTTCAACTTTTCTTGCCTAGTCAGCTCCAACCGAGAGATTTGTTATCCTTTCGTTCCAGTATTCCTCCAGCATCCGCTAGGTCCTGCACATGCACCACAAAAAGCACTAGATTTCCTATAAAAAGTACCAAAATACATAATAGTATAAGCACAACTAGTGTAACTCCCTAACTACATGTAAACTACTTTAAATGTAACTAAATGGGCTTAAAAACACGCAAAAGCATATTAAAAATGGTATGTAAAATAGGATATCTACATCGAGTCAGATTGGAGACTCAGGACATCATCGGTCATTCTGAAGCTCCGTCTAAGAGGTTTCGTACTTCGAGGGGTTCAAAGAGAGTTGCTTCAGATCAGCTATTGAGAGTCGGTCGAGGATTTAGACTGAGGGTTCATAGGGGTTCCTTGGTTTATGCTCTTGAGGGAAGTATTGATGGTTCAGCCAGAGCATCATTTTCACGAGTTTGTGAGCATTGTAGCCGACATCACCTTAGAGTGTGCTTCTTGTTATGTAAGGTTTGCTATAGGTGTCGAGCACCTGGTCACATGACGAAAGATATCCCGATCACGGATGGTGCTATCACAGTTCAGTCTTAGAGGTTAACTCCTTCTCAGCATGGTCAAAGCTTTGCTAAAGACGGTGCTAGGGCATCGTCTAGATATTGGGGTAGAGGTACTGTGAGACCCACCGTCAGAGTCGACGTTCGAGCCAATGCTAGACAGTCTGTCGTTCAGGCCAGATATGACAACTTTGCCTCCGATGATGTATTGGGTATCTTTATTTCATTTTGGGTTCAGTTGTTACATTGATGGAATCTTGATTTCTCTTTTAGTCAATGGTATTGATTCTCGGCGAATAAGTGTTGTGGTAAGATCTAGAAGTTGATGTCGGATTAATTAATTTGTCAGATTTGTAAGTGCTTGTAGGTAAGGTTTTTACCATATATGGTGAGTGAGGATTGAGAGTAATAGTCCCCTTGGACTTATTAGATTTACTATCTCCCTAGTTAGTGTATGTTACCCTTGGTGTAGGTTGGTCGTGTGAGCACGATGCACGCCCTAGTTTTCAAGTGGGAGTTTCGAAGCTTCGTGGATTTAGGTGAACCTGTTTGTTGGTAATAGATGCAAGGTACCAATTCCTCCCTAGCATGATCACCATGTTTCAATGATTTTAATTGAAGGACGGGTTCGTAAGTTATGAGACATACCCAACCCATGCTATAGATATGAGGGTTGACAATCTGAAGCTTTAGAGCTTACGGACAATTAAGAGTTTGTTGATGAATGAGCGGGCTTACCTCTTGATCATGGGTAAGAACCCACGATAAAGGTAATGTCGAGTTCAATGTTAGTGTCCATCACCTTGTAGTATGGCACCGACTGAACTTCTAGAGTGAGGAACTCATTTGTAAAAATGAGTGAATACGGGTGTCGTCGCCAAGTGGTTCACCTTGGGACGTGCATGTGTTGTTATCAATAATGGTATAGAGAAGAGTGTTGGAGTGGAAGGTTGTGAGCCGATGAGTAGCGGTGGAGGACCGTTATTCGTTCCTTAGGGTCGATGACCTTGCAATTAGTCAATGAGTTTCAAGGGTTTGGTATGGTGGTTTAAAATTCGAGTATCATAAGTTGAAGGTTAAAGAGAAGTCATGATAAAGATTACATTCGATATGTTGATTGGACTTTAAGGACAAGTCGTGAGATAGTTCGAACTCATGAGTGCGTCGGTATAATCATGGGCTTGATGAACTGAATGATTGTTCTGCCAAATTTTTTAGATTGATTGTCTACATGTATAGTAAAATAATGTGAATATTGTTAGTGTAGCGCAGTGGAAGTGTGGTTTATCAGTTATGGTTATGTCGAACCGAGATTCTTGTGTTGCAATAGATCTTGTTGGAATAACCATTTGAAATATTTGAGGGCTTGTTAGAGTTTCAGCACAATTGTCCGTTGGAATAAAGTGGTTTGTATGGAAGAGAATATTCGAACCTTTGAGGGTATTTAGGTGAGTTTTGATCTCTAGTAGAGTTCGTAAGCGGCAACAATTTTCATTTGGAATCAAAATGGCTCGATTAGTGGAGTTGCATGATTGTGAGTTAGCTTTCATTTGTGTTGGGACGAGCTCAAGTAAAGTAAGATGCTAAGTTCCATCTTGGTTAGTCAAGTCGGGGAGGAATGGTTATCAATTCAAGATAGATCGATGGTAAAGTCCGATTATCAGAGTTTCACATGTTACTGGAATGTTTGGTCATGGTGTTAATAATAGACGAAGAAATGTTCCTAGTAGTATGCCTTCGAAAAGGTGTCGCATCCCAGACACAAATGAGGTTTGAGTTCAAGGGCTTTGAATCGCAGATGATGGTAGAGATGATTGTTAATCGAGATGAAAATCATCCAAAGTTAGTTCCTTGGGTTAATTCTTGGACAATATTGTTTGGGTCCATCCTATATTGTTTTGATTTAGGGTTTGATGTGAATGATGAGAATGAATCGTCAAGAATTCATGAGAGAGGTGTCGAGGAGTCTAATGTTATGAGTTGTGGTTAAGGAAGTTTGTAGAGGAACCTTATATTCGAGCTGTGGTTAAGGAAGTTTGTAGAGGGACCTCATATTCTTTTAATTTCGAGGATGAAATTCCTTTTTAGGAAGGGAGAGTTGTAATGACCCAGATTTTCAAGTCAATGATTGAGTGTTGACCTGAGCCATGGGCTCGATAGCTTAGTTGAGAATCTGATTTATTTGTAAAGGACGAAATACCCATCTCGTTTTCTTTCCATGTGAAAAAGGAGGATTAATGATCCTCAAGCTCTCTAGGATCTTTTTCTCTCAACGATTGAGTGTTGACCCTCCATTTTCTCTTATGTTTCCTTCTTGCTCTTGAGTTTTAAAGTGAAAAGATATGATTTTTTAGTAAGATTTCAAGAAAGTCTATTTGAGAGAAAAAGATTCTAGAGAGCTTAAGGATCATAAATCCTCCTTTTTTTTCATATAGAAAGAAAACGAGATGGGTATTTGTGAAGGATGAAGTGTTGGAAGAAAATGTAAGAACTTTTAGTTTCAAGAATGCTTATTTGAGTTGTTTGGTGATTTTGAAAGTTGTAGTTATGATTCTTGGTGACTTTTATTGTTTATATGTTTTGGGTTGGTGAGATAATTCCATGAAGGTTAGGGTTTATCAAAGAGATGTAAGTAAGGAGAAAATAGACGATGAGATGCAATTCGAGATTTCTTGCTAAAGGCTAGTACACTACTAACTCCTTTGCCTTCATGGGCATCATAAATTTGATGGTTTTGTTGCTTGATATGATGTTTTGATTGTTTGGATGTTTAGAGACCCTTTAATGGTAAAACTTGTATTTGATGTTAATAAGTTGTAAAAATGGTAGCAAACCACCCTAAATACTTCCATAAGATGTAGGATTGAGCTAAGAGGCTAAAGGTTGTGATTTATGGGCTTGGGAAGTGATTTCTTGAGCCTAGGAAGCCATTTATGGGATTCGGTATCGGTACAAGGGGAGCACGTACCAGTACCCTAATGTTTTGGGTTTAAAAACATTATTTCATTAAGGTGAACAAAGAAGGGGGTACTGATACGATGTTTAACTTGTACCGGTACGCCATGTAAAGCGGTATCGGTACGGGTCGACTCGTACCGGTACAAAAAGGTTGGATAAAATTCTAGTGAGATAATTTTGTATAAGTACGCTATACATAGGGTAGCGTACCGGTACGTAAGGTCCAGCACCGGTACCCACTAGGCAATCTGCTCGAAAATTTAACCTTGAGTTCGAATGGCTAATAATTTGAGAACGATGGTCCAATGGGAGTCTAATGTAGAAAATTGAATTCTAAACTGAGAAATCGAGATATCACTCTCTTACAAGCATAACGTGTAATAAGTTGGTAAAACCTTGGGTGACTTGTTGTAATAGCAACCATAGGAGATCCTTAGTGGATCGAGTAATGTTGTCTATCGTATGGTAGTTTTGTCTATGTTGTGTGTTGTATTGGACACATTGTTTGGTTGAGTCACCTTGGTTGATGGGATCCAAATACCTATGGAACGTGTTGCAACACCATAAAATGAGACACCGATGATCCCGAGGGTGTGTGACATCGGGCCTCATTCGAAGATACTCGAGGAGAGATGTCGAGTATGAGTGTACATTCTCGAGGTTGTATGATACCAGGCATCACTCTAGGTTTGTGGTATGATGCATATGTTTGCTTGTGAGATTGATGCATCCATTATTGATTGCAATGTGTTTACGCGGCTAGTGGTAGCGCCATACGTTGATATTTTCCAAGTCATCATTTCTAGCTACATGCTCATGTTTATGATTTGAATGAAGCATGGTTGAGTGGAAGTGTATCCACCGAGCTTGTTAGCTAAGTGTTCGAAATTGTTGTTTCCGTTTGTAGATTAATAGGTTTGGCACGTTGCTTGGTGGAGCACCATCAGGGAAGGATTCCAGCGCTTCATCTCACCAGAGTAATATACTTAGATATTTGGGCTATGTATTCGTAGGACCCTATCGGATGTTTTGTAACTCGTATTTGAATTTAAAATGATTGGTTCGAGTGCTTTTATAATGTAATTTAAAATGAGCTCCATTATAAAAGCTTTCAAATATTTATCTATGTTTTAAATGATTAAAAATCTAATGGATATGGAAATTGATTGTGGATTGGGCTAAACTAGGTCAAAATTTTATGGTTGCGGGTTGGGCTTGAGGCCCAAATGTGACATCCGGGTGTAAGGTGTTACACCAAGATCTAGCCCAACAACATAAGGTGGCCCATTAAGGCTCTTATAAAATGCAAGGCCCACGGCTCGGGTTAAATCGACCATCGGATTCTAAAATCTGGGTCGTTGCAAGGACCATATCATCGTCACACCAAACACCGTCACTAAGCTTGAGAGCAGTGATCCAATTACACTGTTTGCGGACAACAACTTTTCTATGAAAGTAGGTGGTAATGCGATCTCCCAGTTTGTATCCAGTCGAAACATGATTTCTGTCTCTATAACATCTCTTCTTGATCAAGGAGCTTCTCAAGCTATAAGAGAATATATGGTTCTAAGTCCAACAAGAAGAGAGATTGTCGAGTACATAAAGCTTTTTATACGCCCATGAGCCAGGCCATGGTGTTGCGCTTCTTGGAATCAATAAAACCAAACACCTATATATTCCAATCATCCATAGAAGTATAGAAGTTGCGAATGGTTTCGGAGAGAGACTCGGATGGTTTCCAATTATCTATGAGTAGACGCCAAAAATCCTCAAGCATTCGCCACCCCGATACTTAGCGGAAGGGTGGTTTAGAATGAGTAGCTTGATGGGTCGACATGGAGAAGCAAAGGTTGATGATCTGATCTCGTTCGTAACAAATGATGGACAGTAGCTTCTGAAAAAAATTATCCCAATGAGAGTTACATATAAACCAGTCAAGACAAGCATGAGCAACACCCCTCGGCCAAGTGTAATTTGGACCATGGAAATCCATATCCCTCTGAGCAAATTCATAAAGCAATTGGCGAAAGGCGTCTCTAGGTTTAGAAGAAGCCACACAACCCATTCGATCTATTCAAATAGTGTAGAACTAAAATCCCCAAAGATTATCCACGGTTGAGTAATGTTCGAGGCAAGCTGGCGGAAGAGGGACCGAAAAATATTCCTCTTCGTAGAATTTGGACTAGCATAAACAAGAGTTGCTAATGAAGAGTTGCCATCTGCTAAGCAAAAAAATCATAAATGTGTAAACTAGAAGTTATTGAGCAAAATATCAACAACAACAATATCATACCAACAAAGTCATAGACCCCTAGAAAATCCTGCTGCTTCAACTCAGTGCGAGTGTGGAAATCCTAGATAATCTATCACTGAGTCAGCTCTACATCCACTGATACGAGGTTCAGAAAGACCAACACTATTTGGTTTAAAGTCACGCAAATATTGCTTAAGTGCAGACATAAATTTTGGATGCCCACACCCTTGCATATTCCAACTGAAAAGTTTTAAAATCATTAAAATAAATAATGATAGAAGAGATGGTCATGAATAACCTTTAATAGATGGTACCGAGCCCGTTAGTGAAGTCGAATCAAGAACCATGGGTCCACTAAGAATTTGATTAAATTTTGAGCATGGATAACATGTGGAGCAATGCGGCCTGAACTATTAGGTGGGTCACTTGGAGGGAGGACATTCACTGCTGATTGGGAAAGGTGAATGTTCATGAGATCGTGCATCACATTAGGGTTGTCATTTTTATATAGGATAACGGTCGAATGTTGGGACCGATCAAGCTTCTTAGTAGTCGTTGGGGGTCGAGGGGAAAGTCCGGAGGAGCTAGCGGCGCCATTCAGGCGGTGTTTAGAGGCAATGTAAACAACTATAAGTGGATTACGGACATGGATAGTTGACTTAGATTTCTAAGCCTTAGAAGTTTGAGTAGCAACCCATTTACCCTTTAAAGGCGACTAGAAGGTGGTGACACTGAATCTCCTCATAGACAAGTTCAATGGTATGGTGATTGGGATCGGCTTGGTCGCCTACTACCTCCTCAAAAATAGGGTTAAATTGAGAGGCAACAACAAGCATATAAGCATTGGTAGTATTATGATCAACTTGTTTCTTGGCTCCCCTTCATTGCCTTCGTTCAACTATCATCCAAGTGACATAGGGAGCAGATTCGGCCAATGGTGATTGGTCGACAGGCTTATCATCGCACATGATGTTCTCCTCAGCAAGCTGTATTATATCGAGGCAGTTTTTCTTGACATGGCTATACTTCCTCAAGAAAAGTAGATGGTTGGGACGGACTCATATTCCATGACTTTAACATCCCTGTTGATAATCAATTTTGACACTAATAGCTTGTGAAGATCCACCATGATGACCATTCGTGCGAACCGACCATGATGGCTGATGTCTGTTTGGTCGTCAATTTTGGCCACTGGCCCAATGCACTCTCCAATTTCCTTGATGATGCTTCTCTTGTACATCGTTACTGGAAGGCCAAGAAAATGAATCCAAGCAACCACCTTCTGTGGATAAAGCTGAGTCGTAGATAAGTCTAGGGACCAAGGCTCGATTGTGAGATAACTCCCAAATATTGTCTAAAGGCCAATGAGAGAGAGCCTTTAAGATGTCATTGTGGGTCTTGAATGTGACTAGGAAATAATCGTTCTCGATGTCCATTAAATGAAAAGGTTGAGACGGCTTCCATATATCATACAATTTACCACGCCAGTTATTGTATCTAATACGCCTTCCCAAAAGCATGATGACAACGGTTAACTCAAATTTGTGGATCACGAGTTCTTAGACTCTATTCGAGAAATCAATTGAGATGACCACATCAGTAATTGAATGGGCAACATATGTAACCCCCTTAGCCCGGCCTAGACGGTTGACCCGAACTACGAAGATTACACGGGGAAAACCAAAGTCAACTCGAAAGTCAACCTTGATTAACGACCCTTTTTTTTCTTTTTAATCTTGACTAGATGCACGTTAAACCTAAGTGAACACTCGAGATTCATATACGAGTAAAACACAGCGATCAGATTTCAGAAAGGGACTCAATTGCACAATATACAAATGTTAGGGACCAAAATGTAAATTCTGAAAATTAGAAGGTCATAACTGATTTTAAAGTTACCAATATTAAATTAGTCATATTATATGCTTCCCTGTCAAATTTCACCTTAATTGGACTTCTCGAACTCATACAATTGCAATTACAACTTTCGGGACTAAAACGTAAAGCTTGCAAACTTCAATATCATTCAAATCAGTGCCCAACGGTCACCTGTTTCGAAATGGCATTGACCGTTCCGAAACACGGGTTGGTTCCGAGACTGGTTCCGAAACAGGGCACACCAATAGCCAAAACGTTTCGGAACAGCCTCCAGTCGTTTCGAAATACGAAGGCAATTACAGGCCCCCGTTTCGAAACGTCAGTGAGTGTTCCGATACGGTTTGCCCAGAAGCTGGAGATTTTGCTGGTTTTTCATACATAAATACACTCAAACACAACCCTATGACTCCCTAATCATACCAACAAGTCATCATACATATATAGAGCATGTTTGCAACTCCTAAACACATTCATGGCATCAAACATGAAACTTCACATGTCTATAAGCATGCTTCCTAATATCCAAAACCAAGCAATCAACCAAACTCCAAAACAAGCATTATAAGGCCATTACAAATTCAAACCATCAAAAACAACATGCCACAACCTAGGGAGTTCAACACATCTCCCAAAACACATCTTAGGTTCCCATTGCCAAATTACCAAAACTAATAGTGTATGAAAACGTCACCATACATGAGCTTGGTTTCCCTTGGACACTCTTAGCTTCCTTGTTGCTCTTAAACACTTCAATTATCTACATTATTGGTACAAGAGAGAGAACGTAAGCACAATTTCTTAGTGAGGCATGCTCTAAAGAAAACAACACAATAATGCATCTTAGAAAACACTTTCAACAAAGCTTTTAAACACATGCTCATCTCTTTACATTCAACACAACCATTTACAACACAAAACACAATCGGATACGCGGATTACAAGCATTGTCCCATACGCTTCATACACACTACCGAACAACATAAGGTGGAGTTTATCGGTACAATCACAACCCCTCAACACCCGTGATGGAGTTTAACGACACAATCACAACCCCTCCACATCACTCATCGGTAGTTGTATAATTCCACTAACGAGTGCAAGGGACACATAACACAAGACCCACACATGGACTTTTAACCACCGTTGTGATCTTACCTCACTCGTTAGGGTACTTGGATGGAGTTTATTGTACAATCACAACCCCTCAACATCCAAGGCGACTTTATTCACGGTGCACCCAATCTTATAGCCGGCTAACTATATCTGATTCAAGTACTTTAAAACTATTACATCACTTGCCAATATACATCATTTACCATCAACAATTCACTGTTTTAAAGTATTAATCAAAGCCATTTAACACCATGCATCACTATGCATCAAAACCATATTAACAATATGTCAAACCAAGGATCTCTTACCTTGAGCATCCTTCAATACATGGCTTTCAAAACCAGCATTAACCATGCTAAAACATGCTTTCAAAACAGAACTTAAACATGCAAATTATAACCAATGCATCAAACCACTTCATGGCTCATCCAAGGGAGTTTTTCCGAAAACTTACTCTTGAGCTTAGCTAAGTTGTTTAGACTTAAATTAAGCTCCCAAAACCTTCAAATAATTGTTTCAAAGCTGGAAACCCAACTCCACTCACCAATTACGTTTCGCTTGCTTGCCGAAACGCCAATCAAGCCTCCGAATCAACTCCAAAAGTGTCCGAAGATGTCTCCCTTGTTTTAAACACATCAAAGCAGAGGATTAATGCATCATTATGCATTGAAATCTTCAGCCAACACACCTAAACTCACTGCTCTACTTAAAACCAACATTTCGGCTACCAAACACAACCGAAATCATCTCCAAACACTTCCAAAACTTAACCCAGCAAAGATCCATCACTTCTAACCATTTATAAACATCAATTAACATCCAAAATAAACCTAAACTCGTCCTTATACCTCCAGCTATAACAGAACACCAAAAACACCTCAAAAACCACCAATTTCATAAGCAAAAACTTAGGAATTTCAACCTATTCGAGATTGCATTGATAAAACCTAATTTCCACATCATTAGACATCCAAAATACATTTAAGAATCATCTCAAAATAGAGCCCAAGCAATCACAACGAAATTCTTCAAGATTTCTTCCAAATCTTGAGTTTTAAGCCAAAATCAAGTTTCTAACATTAAAACCATTTACAAAACTTAGATTAAGGATTGACAACTTGGGAATTTCAGTAAAGAACTGAGTATTTAGAGGAGAAGAACAATCTTACCTCTAAATGGTGATTTCTCCTTGATTTGAGCCAATTTCCTTGAAAATTCAATGAGGAAATCAAAAGGTTTAATGCAAAATTGATTAGGAAGTAATTGATGATAGAAATCTCATCAATTGAAGTGAAGATCAATGCAAAAGTTGCTGGAGAAAAAGTGTTTGGATGATGAAATTTTGAGAGAAAAAGGAATGAGAGAAATTTAGAAAAAGGTAGTTGTGAAATTCCAAAAAGTAGTTTCTCTTTTCTTTTAATTAATTAAAACATTAATTAATTCACCCAAATTAAAGGAAAAATCTGGAGAAATCATTTTTGGGTAAATTAGCTCCTTAAAGATTCAAAGTTTCAATCCTTACAAAACAGTCACCACTAAACTTTTCAAAAAAATCGCATTTTAGTCACTACCCCGAAATGTAGTATTTCCAAACCTTATTTTGCAAAATTGATTTCACCACTCTCCTATATATATTAAAATAGGATTTTTAGATATTTTTCCATATTTTTAAAGCATCCCGAACTAGGATTTCCCTAAAACCTCCTTTTATATTTGAATCGTTTCTCAGACCGGTCCGACCAAACCCTAAACTTCTAAGCCCAAAATTGGGGTGTTACAACATCTCTCTCCAAGATCTTGATCTATTCCTCATCAATTATTTCATCTTCCACTTAAGCAATATGAGAACCTCCCACAAATTTATCCTTATAAGAGGCAAGACGAGGGCCAGTGGGCGGCTGGGTCAGTGGGAAATCAGCGGTGTCCATGTGAACTGTTCCATCCGATTTATGTAACCCCCTTAACCCGGCCCAGACGGTTGAACCGAATTAAGAAGTTTACACGGGGAAAACCAAAGTCAACCCGAAAGTCAACCTTGATTAACGACCCTTTTTTTATTTTATGTCTTATCTAGATGCACATTAACCCTAGATATGTTCACAAGAACAGCATACTCAAAGATCATAACAATCAAAGAACATTCAGGGACTTGATTGCTCAAAGTACAAGTTTAGGGACCAAATTGTAAAATCTGAAAATTATAAGGACTTAACCCAATTAAAAGTTACCATGAAATTAATCATCTTTCATGCTTCTCTTCCAAATTTCAGCTCAAACGGACATCTCAAACTCATTCAATTGCATAAACAAGGTTCAGGACTAAAACGCAAAGATTTCAAAACATGTAACCGTCAATTTCAGTGCCCAACGGTCGAGTGTTCCGAAACGGGGATAATCCGTTCCGAAACGCGGGACCGTTTCGAAACGAGTTCCAAAACAGGGCTTGGCAGTAGCATTTCCGTTCCGGAACGGTTCCTCCCGTTTCGAAACGCCTAGGCCATTTCAGGCCCCTGTTCCGAAACGGTAGCACCCGTTCCGATACGGCCTGCCCAGATTTGCAGAATTTTGCTGGTTTAACACACAATTGACCCATCATACATGCTCCAAAAGCAACCAAATTATACCAGCAAGTCATTACATGCATAAGGAACATAATTGCATCAACCATACTCAAACATGGCATCAATTAAGCAAATCCCCAATTCTATAGGCATGCAACCTATTTAGAAAACCATTCAAGCATCATAATACCAAACCAACCTCACAAAGGCCAATTACATGTTCCATCATCAACAATAACATAAAACCAACTTAGGGAGTCCAAAACATCTCCCAAATCAACAACATAGGTTCCCCATTGCCAAATGCCCAAAAGCTAATAGTGTTAGAAAAACATTCACCATACATGAGCTTAAACCTTCACTTGGATTCTTGGCTTCCTTGCTGCCCCTAATGCACTTCAATGCTCTGCATTATTGGTTTAAGAAAAGAGAGAGCGTAAGCAAATAGCTTAGTGAGGAATGCTCATTTAAAATAACACAATAATGCATTTATAAAACACCTTTATAAACCTTAGTTCAAAACAACATTTATACATGCACATAAGCATTTAAAACAAGCATTTCATGCTTCAAGTTATTAACATGTCATATTGGCCACAAGTGATAATCACAATCTTTTTCCTTCACAAAATACAATCAACACAAGATCCACACATGGACTTTTAACCACCATTGTGATCTTACAATTCACAAGGACCACACATGGACTTTTAACCACCATTGTGTCCTTAGCCAAGAATCACCCATGGACTTTTAACCACCATGGTGTTCTTACAATACACAAGGCTCACACAAGGACTTTTAACCACCTTTGTGACCTTAACAAGAATCACCCATGGACTTTTAACCACCATGGTGTTCTTAAAATACACAAGGCTCACACAAGGACTTTTAACCACCTTTGTGACCTTAGCACAAGAACCAACCATGGACTTTTAACCACCATGTTGTTCTTAAAACAAGAACCACCTATGGACTTTTAACCACCATAGTGCTCTTAACCATTCTCAAAAAATCACTTGCCAATATACATCATTTAACAACAATACTCCACTGTTTTAAAGCATTTATCAAAGCCATAATCATCATGCATCATTATGCATCAAAACCACATCTAACAATGTTCAAAAACAAGAATCTCTTACCTTGAGCATCCTTCAACACATGGCTTATAAAATCAGCAAATAACATGCTAAAATATGCTTTCAAAACAGAATTCAAAACATGCAAACAAATCACATTGCATTCAACCAACTCATGGTTCATCAACAAGAGAGTTTTTCCGAAAACTTACTCTTGAGCTTAGCTAAGTTGCTTAGACTTAAACTAAGCTCCCAAACCTTCAAAACATTGGTTTCAAAGCTGAAAACCAAAATCCACTCACCGATTCCGTTTCGCAACTTGCCGAAACACCGATCAAGCTTCCGGATCACCACCACAAAGGTCCGAAGATGTCTCCCCTGTTTTAAACACATCAAAGCAGAGGATTAATGCATCATCATGCATTAATATCTTCAATGAAAGCACCTAAACTCGCTGCTCTCATCCACACTCCATTTTCGGCTACCAAACACAACCGAAAACACATCCAAACAACTCCACAACACTACCCAGCCAAGATCCATCAATTCCAAACATTCATAAACCTCAATTAACATCCAAAATGGATCTAATCACGTCCTTATACCTCCAGCTATAACAGATCATCAAGATCACTCCAAAAAACAACCAAAAACTCAAGCAAAACTTAGGAAAATCAACCTATTCGGGATTGCATTGTTTAAACCTCAATTTCTCATCAATTATACATCCATTTTACATCAAAAACTCATCTCAAAACAATGCCCAACCAATCCATACGAATTTCATCAAAAATTAACCAAATCTTGCATTTTAAAGCCAAGATCAAGAACACAATTGTAAAACCTTTAATAAAACACAAATCAAGGATTGAGAACTTGGGAATTTCAGTAAAGAACTGAGAATTTAGAGGAGAAGGACGTTCATACCTCTAAACTTGAGTTTCTCCCTTTTTAGAATCAAAATTCTTGAAAATCCAATAAGCAAATGCTAAGGTTTTGATGTAGAAATGATTGGAGGTCAAATGAAGGTTGAAATCTAATCTTTAATTTGTCAAAAACAGAGGGAATTTTACTGGAGAAATGTGTTTGGGTTGAGAGAAAAGTTGAGAGAAAAGAAAATGGAAAATTTGAGAGAAAAGTTAGTTATGGCCAAAATATCTTTCCCTCCCTTTTTCCTTTATTTTTAAACCATTAATTAATTGATAAATATTCAGAAAAATCTGGAGAAACTCCTTTTGGGTAAATAGCTCCTTAAAGATTCAAAGTTTCAATCCTTTTTAAAACAGTCACCAAGTTTTCAAAAATTACATTTTAGTCACTAACCCAAAATGTCACCCTTCCAAACCTCATTTTGTAAAATTGATTTCACCATTCTCTTATACAAAAATAAAGAGGATTTTAAGATATTTTTCCATATTTTTAATGCAACCCGAACTAGGCTTTCCTAAATTCACCCTTTATATTCGAACCGCAACCCGACCGGCCCGGTCCAAACCCAAAACTTTTAAGCCCAAAATTGGGGTGTTAAAATTTATGTGTAGTCTAGCCTACTCCATTCGATTTCTGAGTGACAGCCACTCCGTGTCCTCCTCCTCAGTCAGGTGACTCATCCTCAAGGCCCCTATGTTTTCTAGGGTTTCGGGGTACGCCACTTTTCTCCAAGAATTCTGTGATCAAATTGTTTAAATTGATGGTTAATAACGTAACTCTTTTAGAATTTTTAAATATCTTGTTTTTAAATTGTTATATTTTATAGTGTCATTTTAAATTTATTTTTAATAATTTTTTATAATTTTAACACTTTATAAATATTTTCATTTTTAATAATTTATAATTTTATATGTTTTGATATTTTTAATTTTTTTAATTTTTCACTTAGTTTTTTTTTTAAATTATAATACTATGAAAAATATTTTAAATTCTAATTTCTTAAATTTTTGTTTAAATATCACTTCAATTAAATCATCGAACCTTCTAAAATCTTCTGCATTAGAACTTGAGAAGCTATTAATAATTTCACTAACAATTGAATGATACTCCCACGTCCCAATATTCTTGTCACATGTTGACTTTTTACGGAGTTCTAGGGAAAAAAAGTTTATATGAGATGTATGATGAAAAATAATTTAAATGACAAGTTTGCCCTTAGAAAGTTAACTTCTGTTTTTTGGGAAAACTAAAAAAAAGATAGAAAAATAATTGTGTCTTATAAAAGTTGCTGAGTTTTTCAAAGTGGCAATTTTTGTGATACAATTTTAAAACACAAAAAATGACAACTTTAGTGGGACAAGTATAGCATTACTTTTGATTTAAACCAATATAATAAAAAGGGTAAACTATATAAATGGTCCCTAACTATGACCCAATTCGTTGTTGAATCCCCTGACTATGAAAAGTTACAAATAGGTCCCTCGACTAATCGTGACTAACAAATCGATCTAATTTCGTTAAAAAATAGACAGATGATGATGGGCTAGTTAATAAAATCTATATAATAACATATTTAACCCTCAACCTTTACATTTTATTTTAATTTGGTTCTAAATTTAAAATTTTAGGTTTCAACATTTAAGTATCACAACATTTTAGTCCCTTAAACCCTAAACTTCATCTTCTTCTCTTCTAAAAAAACAAACCTCCATTGTTGTTAATACTAGCCATCTACAACCCCATTTGTATGAGCAGTAAAAATAGTTGGAAAATCAAAACCTCCATTGTTGTTAATAGTAGCTAATCTCTTTAAAAGGCTTAAACAATAACTAATTCCATATCGTCTTCAGCTAAAGCTTTTCCTTTTCTTTTATTTCACTCCCTTTTGCAAAGTTTAGTAAATTCATGAGGATTTTACAGAGCTGAATGAAAGAAAGGTTATTCTATATATTAGTAAATTCATGAAGGTAGCTAATTTAGGACAAAATTAAAATAAAATGTAAAGGTTGAGGGTTAAATATGTTATTATACAGATTTTATTAACTGCCACATCATCAGCCGTTTATTTTTTTTAACAAAATTGGACTGGTTTGTAAGTCGCGATTAGTCAAGGGACCTATTTGTAACTTCTTATAGTCAAGAGACTCAACAAGGAATTGGGTCATAGTCGAGGGACCATTTTTGTAGTTTACCCTAAAAAATTTAAGTTTAAACTTTGGGGGCTTGGTTCATTTTATGATAAAGCTCTTGTCCTTTTGTGCTTGTAACAATGATCACTGAAGTTCCGTTGGCGTCCCAAAGTTTTGAGAATGAGGGGAATATTGGCCATGGGAAAGTTCTAGAAGTGGAAGTAGGCACTGAAGATTCCCTCGAAGCTTTGGACTTAAATGAGGATAGTGAAGTGAACCTAGCCATAAAGAACCATGCCTTGGTAGGTAAGATACTTGCTGACTTCATGGCAAAACACAATATAGTTACTGCCATCCTCCGAAAAGCTTGGAATTGCTGCGACTTGGAGTGTCACGACTTAGGAAAAAATATGTTCCTCTTTGTTTTCCTCACTTCTGACGACGGATTAAGGGTTTGGGGCCAACGTCCCTGGGCGGTGCATGATCGGCTACTGATTCTCAAAGAATAGAACCCGAAAATCACTTTTGAAGAATTTGATTTCTCCATGGAGGAGTTCTAGATTCAGGCCTATAACCTTCCCATGACTCTCATCACTCCAAAAAACACGAGAAAGATAAGGCATCTATTCCCACAATTCTTCGGCTCTAACGTGGAGAAAGACCGGAAAGCAAAATGGGACAATCAACTAAACATCAGAGTGGCGGTCAGAGTGGAAGATCTGTTAAAAACGGCTTCTCACTTAATCGAAAAAACTTTCACCCTTTAGAGGTAACTTTTCGGTATGAACGATTACCAAAGATTTGTTACCGTTGTGGGAGGCTTGGGCACAGCGAAAAAGAATGTTGGTTTGATACCAAACCATTCAAGCTTGTTGGTCGATATAGTCCTTGGCTCCAAGTTGCTCAGGCATGGGAGCCAAAGATTGGCAAACCTGGGAAGCACGCTAGGCAAAAAGGTGATGTGCATTCAAGCCTTCTTGTCCCCGATCAGGGAACAAGGAAAAAAAACAAAAAAGCGAGCCTCTCGATGCAAATCTAGGCTGCCTCGTTCCCCTCCCCCGAGGATACTAGGTTTCCCAAGTCAACCTCTAGGGGTACTAAAGATAACGAAATACACAAGGTGGATTTGGCTGCTGCAAATCTAGACCTATATCCTCCTAATGTTGCGTCCGAAACAAAATAAAATATCATCGGTACGTACGAGTCAGAGGGAAAAGGGAAAGGAAAATGTCTTGTGTTGGTTTCTGGCCATGGCAATGTTTTATAGAACCAAGAAACCACTCTTCCTTCGTCTGAAATTTGGGGCAACATGATTCTGGAAGGTATTGGCTCTATGAGAGTATAAGGATTAGCGAAACACAAAAGGGTGGAGGAATCGGCTGAGTCTTTTTTTTTGTTGCCAAACGTAGAGAGCTGTGGAATCTTATCACTGAAGGTATCTTCCAAGCGTCACCCGGGAATTGGTGTGCGAAAGAGTTTGGTGCCGTTGCAAATAAAGACATGCTTAAGGTGGCTTTATTCCCAGAATCTTTCACATTCTCATCTCCATTGATAAATCATCTCGAACGAAAAAAGAGAGGTCAGTTCTTTGGCACAAAGAGACTAACTTTGATCAAGTAAGCAGCTAGACGTAAACACGCGATGGAATTCTCAAGGGTGATGTTGGATGAGGTGGGAATCATTGAATTGGGTATTGACCCAACGAGGAAAAATATCACCAAAAAGACATCAATAATTGTCGGGGAAGACCTAGAGCTGAATGAAGAAATTGTTCTTAGTGACGATGATTCTATGAATGAGGAATGGAATTCCAGCATGAGGCGTCTGCAAAGCTCATGATAGTGGATAACCCGTTTATAGGTTATCCGCAGCAGCCATGATCGCATGTTACCTTGTTACCTTTGTCGGGAAGGATCGAAGAGTAGTTCCAAGGGTTTAACCTTCCCCATGGATCATTAGTCGGTGCTCTATCGTTTATGATATATGGTCGTCTTCTGGATGGTTTTCTCGATTCATGTCTTTTGTCGTTTGCTCTCCCCCAAGATCAAGGCTTGTCAAGGCTATTGGCGGAGCTGGCCCTTCACTGCTCAAGCATGGGTACATTTTCACATCGTTCAAGATGACAAGACCCTCAGCTCGTTCGATCGAGGGAGCCTGCCTCCGAAAGGAGCTCTCGCTTAAATGTAGTAGATCACGTGGCATCCATTGCTTTTGCATGGTGTTCAATGTTTTTTTCTCCTTTCTGGCTTTGTTGGCTCCTGCGTGTTTGCTCCTTTTTTAGCCCTTGTTTTGTTTGCTGGTGTTGGCTATGTGTGCCATGATGTGGTCTTTTTCGGCTTGCTTGCCTTGCTCGTTTTTGTGGTCAGTCCCTTTGGATTGTCTTTGTTTGTGCATGGGTTTGCATAGGGTTAGTTCCATGTTTTTGTTTTCTCCGTTCTGTAGGCCTTCAATTTGTTGGTTAATGCATTTGTAGTTGGGGTTTTGGACATGTGCGAGGTGAGCGACCGCACAGGGCCCCCAAGAAAAGAGGGCCCCCAAATGAGTTGAATTAAATGTTTGTAGGTAGAAAACAAAAGATTTTGGTTTACTAAATTACAAGAAAAAATATAAAAAATAATCTTATATACCTTTAAGATTATAAATTAAAGGGCCTTATTTTAATAAGTTGTACAGAGTTCCGTAAACCTTTGAACCGCCCCTGTGCATTTAGAATTTCCTTTGATAAAAAAAAAGCTCTGACGTTTGGATGGAGGCCATGGTGGCATGGTCAAATCGACAGACTGTAGAATGATTTGATGGAGTGGAAGTAATTACAGTGTGGATGTTCCAATATGAGAGGACCCGAATCTTGTCTGTCCCAGCAATAATGTAGAAGCCTTTCCGCTACATTTCATAATTGACTTAAACTTCGTCGTCTTTATATATTTCTTATCATCCCAACTCACGCGTCTTTAGCTCGCCACTTGCTCTTTCTTCTTCCTTGTAGTTGAACCAAATAGATTAAATTTGGTTCCCTTTCCTCTTTGCAGTTGCAGCGAGGGGAGAATGGAGGCCTGTTTGGTTGCATTGGCCGTTGCCACCCTATGGCTATGCTGCATAGCGCAGGTGAGATCCACTGCCTCTGATCATCGTTACAAAGCTGGAGATGAAGTTCCGTTCTATGCTAATAAAGTCGGCCCCTTCCGCAATCCCAGGTTTTCCTTCTTCTTCTTAATTTCTCAAATTTTATTTTTCCTTAACCTAATTCTTCTTTGAATAACAGTGAGACATACCGTTACTTCGATTTTCCCTTCTGTTCCTCAGGTTCGTCATTTATGCCTGTTTGATAATTTTTATTCTTACTTTATTTCATTTTTTAGAATTTAAGATGAACTGAGATTATGCGGTGCAGCCCCGGTGAAGGAGAAAAAGGAAGCTTTGGGCGAAGTGTTGAATGGCGATCGGCTAGTGAGTGCCCCTTACAAAATCGACTTCTTGAGGGAGAAAGATGCTGAAATTGCTTGCCAAACGAAGCTCTCCAAGGATGAAGTCACCAAATTTAGAACCGCCGTCTATGAAGACTATTACTTCCAAATGTACTTTGACGACCTTCCAATTTGGGGCTTCTTTGGCAAAGTTGATAAGGAAGGCAAGGAAGATCCAAGCAAGTACGAATATTATCTATATAAGCATCTCTTATTTGACATCTTTTACAATAAGGATCGTGTTGTTGAGATTCTTACTCGAATTGATCCCAACGCCGTCGTCGACCTCAATGGAGACGAACCAGTTGATGTGGATTTCATGTACACGGTTAAATGGAAGGAAACAGACACTCCTTTTGAGAAACGGATGGAAAAGTACTCCATGTATTCACGCCACTTGGAAATCCAATGGTTTTCGACCATTAATTCATGTGTCATTGTGCTGCTATTGACTGCTTTCCTTGCCACCATTCTTATGCGCATCCTTAAGAATGATTTCATGAAGTAAGAACCGAATCCTCTCTGTTTCAATGGTTGAAAATACACATTTAATTCAAATAACATGGTTTTATTTCTTGGTTTATAGGTATACACATGATGAGGAATCAGCAGATGAGGAGGAGGAGTCTGGGTGGAAGTACATTCATGGTGATGTCTTCAGGTACCCAAAGCATAAGTCTTTATTTGCTGCAGCTCTTGGTTCTGGCACCCAGCTGTTTACTATGTGAGTATTGGCCTTCCATTTATTTTTAGCTTATTATTCATGATCAATCCGGTGATTGTCTTATTTGCATTGTTTTCCAGGGCAATTTTCTTTTTTATCCTTGCTATAGCTGGGGTCTTTTATCCATATAATCGAGGAGCTTTGTTAACTGCTCTGGTACTCATCTACGCCCTTACATCTGGAATCGCTGGCTACACTGCAGCTTCTTTCTATTGTCAGCTAGAAGGAACAAATTGGGTATGTAATACTGATCTCTATTCCTGTTTCCGATCAAACCAACTAGATTTAACTCTTCTAGGTTTGTGTGTGTTTGCTTTTCTTTTTCTATATTGGTAAGTAGACATAAGCGATTAGGAAGAGGCAGAGAAGATTTAAGGTGAAACTTAAGAAATAGATAGGGGGGGGGGGGGGGGGGCAAAAGGAACAAATTAAAGGGTGAACATTTCACACATTCATTGTCCAAATCTATAATATGAAACTAAATATTGTAGATATTTATAAGCTAACTCCTAAACACGCAAAATTAACAAATATAACTCCAAAGCCGAGACAATTGGGAATGAGCAGTAGTAATCAATGCAGAATAACCTAAATCTACATAAAATGACATTAAGCTCATAAAATATTCTGCTTTTCTTCCAAATGGAATTTCCATCTTACTATTTTAGGATATTTCAAATAAAGTTGTCTTCCCAAAATGGAAAGAAAAATTTCCCAATGTTCCTCCATTGGAATACTAACTTTGGGTGGGATAACTCTGGCCTTTATCTTAACCATGTGCACTCTTGCCTGCTGAATCTCAATGACAAAAAGTAGGAACTTAGAACTAAAGCATGAAAATGGTAACTAAAATGTTAATATATAATTATTTAACCCTTCTCTCATGGCAGGTGAGAAACTTATTACTGACAGGAAGCTTGTTTTATGGACCTCTATTTGGCACATTTTGCTTTCTTAACGCCATCGCAATTGCTTATAAAGCCACTGCAGCATTGCCATTTGGGACCATTGTAGTGATTTTTCTTATATGGGGTCTGGTCGCTTCTCCTTTATTAGTATTAGGAGGTATTGCTGGAAAGAATAGCAAGGCAGAGTTTGAAGCCCCGTGTCACACCACAAAGTGCCCTAGAGAGATCCCACAGCTGCCTTGGTACAGGAAAACACTTCCTCAGATGGCAATGGCAGGGTTCTTGCCTTTCAGTGCCATCTATATTGAGCTTTTCTACGTATTGGCCAGTGTGTGGGGACATCGAATCTACACCATTTATGGCATCCTGTTAATAGTCTTTATCATTCTCTTGATTGTCACCGCTTTTATTACCGTTGCTTTAACTTATTTTCAACTTGCTGCTGAAGACCATGACTGGTGGAGGAGGTATGCTGTTTTCGGCTTTTAATATGCATATGTAAAGAAATTCATGCATTCACAAGTAGGCACAAACAAAATACATGAATATATATGCATGGTTGGTTGAAGAATATTTTAAAATTCCCATATTGTTGCTTTGATGAGCTCAAGTACTCTTTCTTTGTTTGTTTGTTGGTGCACGCGTACCATATTTGTCTTTGAGCATTGCATTCATAATTTCTTGTGATATATGGGTTCGATGTTGATATCCTTTTCATAATAGGCCCCTTTATTCCAAACAAAATGTAAGAAACCCAACTGAAGTTGCATGAGTTATAGTGCTTCTATTTTGTCTAGTATGTAGTTGATAAGCTAGCTCTTTAGCTCTGTAGTAGATATGCAATTGGTCTCCGGAATACTGATACTATCATACATTCATACTAAGTGGGATACAGATATAGCAAGCTACGTTATGATAATGTAATGTAAAGTCGATGCTACGACACATATATTAGCACCCAGAGCTGTGTTATTTCAAAGTCGATGCTGTAGGAACAGTCTCTGCAATTTGTAAGCATCTGGCTTTTGTGCAAAGGGAGCCTTGTGGTTTTCAAAATATGTGGCAACCTAATTTGAATGAACGAAATGTTCTGGCTGCTCGATTATCACACGTGTCATAGCTTCGTAGGCGTTTGTTTTTGGAATCTGAATTCTCTCCGACATGTATTATGCAAAGATACGAATGCAAAATAACATCACAAACATCAAGTTGCTATCATTCTGTAAATCTTGCATCATTTGTAGAATTATCGATATGGATTATTTTGAACATTCATATAGCATGTCAAGCACACCACGTTCTTCATTAATAGGTTGGTCTTAACTTGCATTCTCATTGGTTTCTTAGGTCCTTCCTTTGTGGTGGGTCAACTGGGTTGTTCATATATGCCTACTGTTTGTACTACTACCACGCCCGATCAGACATGTCAGGCTTCATGCAAACATCATTCTTCTTTGGGTATATGGCTTGCATTTGCTATGGCTTCTTCCTCATGCTTGGTACCGTTGGCTTCCGTGCATCTCTGTTCTTTGTTCGTCACATTTACCGCACCATCAAGTGTGAGTAGAGGAAGACGCAAATTTGTCTGTTTACAAGAGGTGGTTCTTATTACTGCCGCTTCATGATAGGAAGTAATGGTATAAGTTTTGGAAAGATTTCACGATAATTGTTGGTCGCCATTATTCATATCACAGACATCATGCTCTGCTTGGGACAGGTATTGTATGTATGGATATTGCAATCTTATGAAATGTGAATCACATCTAAAGCTTACAGAAATTTGTATTTTTCTCATTTCACTGACTAAAACTAAATCACTTCCCTTTTTGTGATATGAAATTATGTAACCAGGTAGGTTTCCTAAGATTTTACTCGTATGGATCAGGTTATCTTCAGGGATAGAGGCATTGTCATTGCCCCAAATTTTTGGTATAATGACAGTTTAGGTTCTTTTTAATTTGAATATTAGTCAAATAATACCTTTGTTCCTCCTAATTTATACATTTAAATACTTAATTTTGATGTTTAATCTTTAGCTCCATCACCACTGGGTATCTTATAGACATGACAACATTAGATACAGTTATACAATATAAAGCAGTGTAAATACTATATGGTGAAAAAACTTAATTCATTAAAATAGAGAAACAAAAATTTAACATTGAGATGAAGCATATGGCAAATTTGCCCTGAATCAAAACATCTTCACATACTTTATCAATTTCATCTATGACTATGAACATGCAATAGCATCTCACCCATATAAACAAGCACAAAAGCTGACGAAAACGTAAGCACAAGAATAAAATTTATACATATGTTGAAGCATCTAGCAAGCATTTCAAACTGAAACTTTGTGCACTTGCTGTAGTGTTCCAGTTCCTAGTCACGGTGGGCGTGCTGAGCAGACGATCCAGTCATGCTCAGTGACTGCTTAGCAAAGCTCATACTTTTCTTAGTGCCCAACCATATGACCCAAAAGAATCCAACCCAACCTGATTTCATGTTGAAAATACATACTATATCAGATGAAAATCACCAGTCCTGAACATTCATAAGAAAACTAGAAAAGCCTGAACATTCAAGTTGTAGCATGATAAGAAAACTAGAAAAGCCTGAACATTATCCATGTCCTGAATAAACTAAAGCTTCAATCCAAGCAGCTTGACAGGAGGAAATCCACCACCGAACTCACTCAAGATTATGATTAGCAAAGCAGAAAGTCTGAACTCACTTCTCCATTATGGGTCCTGATAACTTGTGCTTTCCAGTTTTACTTGATAACATTTTGCATCAATTTTCCACAAAGATACTTGAAGGACAAAATCATAGAAATGATCTGCCCCAAGGCGAATTCTATTTCTAGCAACTTAATTTGGCTTTCCATATAAAACAACCCTAAATGGAGGGATGAATGAACAGGCTGAATCATGATGTAAAATCGGTTGTAAAGTAAGCAAAGGCATGGTTAGAGGGAGATGTAATTACCTGCAGCTACCATAGCAGCAAAAATGGCTGAAATGGTGGCAGCAGAAATAACAAATGCAGCTATTGATAAAGCCCCAAGATAAATGGCTGTTACACAGGCAAAGGAAAAGAACAAGAAACCTCCCGCAGCTGCCAAAGAGATGAGAAGAGAGACGATGATGGCATTGGCAGTTGCTAGTAAAAATAAAAACATAAATATTAGCAACCCTGTCAATGTAAGAAGAGCAACCGTCCCAATCTGCAAAGGAAGAAAATCAAAAGAAATTGAAGCCCAAAAAACTAAAAATTAAGAGAGCGTCAATGATTTCATAACCAAATATTTAATTAAATGATTAAAAATAAATTCTTACAGAAATGACGAGAAGAGCACGAAGGGGGCTGCCTCGACGAGTCCACAGCAGGACATCCCGGCCGGTGTTTCTGGAGGCTTCACGGAGACGACGCCCGTTCTCCGAAACGGATATCTTGATCCGCTGCAGCAACGGCGTTGATTCCGGTGACGATCCATTGGGGAATATAATCATCGAAATCGAACGGTGGAGAACATCATAGAGCGTTTCTTCCGTACGGTTCCACTGGTTTTCGTCTGTTGTGACGCCGTTCATTTGGTCCGGCATGGCGGATATTATTTACTTCAAATTGAAGAACGAAGATTGACGATTGAAGAATGACAAGAGTAAATTAACTTTTGATAGTCATTCAAATTACACCTATCCAAATCGATCTCAGCCAAATTTGAATCATTTAATTTAGGAAAATACTTTTCCAATTCTAGAGTTTAATGTTTATGGTTAGATTTAAACTTTAGATTTTAGATTTGGCTAAATTATAAAATAAGTACTTAAACTATGTCTTTTTTATAATAGGTGCCTAAAGTATATTTTGGTTAAAATGTGGGTTTAAATTTTTATTTTGAATAAAATATGTGTTTAAACTTTCATTTTTGACTTATTTTAAAGTCAATTTCGACATCTACTTGGACACTTATTTTAACCAAAATGAATGTTTAAGCACTTATTTCAGCTAAAAAATACTTTAGGCATCTATTTCAGCCAAAAATAAAACTTTAGGCACCTATTTCAACCAAAAAAATATTTTAGGCACCTGTTGCAAAAAAGAGTCATAGTTTGACACTTATTTTGTAGTTAAGCCTTTAGATTTTATAGCGAGTTGTGTAATTTTTTTTTCACAATTTGTATATCAAAATATAATCCTTAAATTTAAGGGTAAAGGGTAAAATTTACGAATGGTAACTGTATTTAATTTGGTAACTAAACTTTTAATTGTTTTAATTTTATCATTAAATTTTTAGTTTTATTTTAATATTACCTCTGACACATTAACCGACGTTAAAACATTAGTTAAAACGTGTATTTATATTTAAATTATTTACATTAACAGACCTATTAAGTTCGTGTACGTAATCAGATGGATTTGAATTTTATAAGCGACTTTAAGTTAAATGATTTATATTTAAATTCAAATTACAAATCTCAAACATTAGTCAAAACATGTATTTTAAAAATAAAAGTTTAATCAAAGCACTAAATTATGTATTAAAATGTTCAAAGTCAAATCATTGGATAATTCGAACTCCCCCAATTAAGCTCTTCATTCTTTTTGATAAAAAAAAAAACCTCTTAATTTTAAGGGTAAACTAGCCCAATGACCAATATACTATGGTAAATGTATTAAAATGATCACATTAAAAAAATCGACTCAATTAAACCACCAAATTATTTAAATGGTATCAATGTGACCACCAGCCGTTAAAGGTTAACGGAAGGGTGACGTGGCAGTTAAAAAAATAATGGTATAATTTCACATTTGGTCCTTATTACTTATACACTATATCAATTTAGTCTTAATTTTAATTTAATAAAATAAATTAATTATTTGGTGACACGTGTCACCACCTTATTGGAGGACTTTAATTATTTTTATTTAATTTAATTAATTAATTTCCCCTCAAATCAGGTGATGACACATGTCACCTGATTGGGGGAAAGAAAAATCAAAGGCAAAGAAATGCCATTTAGAGACTCAAACTTGGGTCTTTTAAGAAAAAATGAGACATGCTTACCACTAGGCCAAACATGTTTTTGGGATATATGATAGAACGTTTAGTATATGTATTAAAGGCCTCCCTCTCGCCATCCTCGAAGCCATACATCCCAGACTACAAGCTCGCGTTCGAACACTTCTGCGTGCACGCGGCCAGCAAGACCGTGCTGGACGAGCTACAAAAGAACCTGGAGCTCAGCGACAACAACATGAAAGCATCGAGGATGACACTTCACCGCTTCGGCAACACCTCGAGTAGCAGCATATGGTACAAACTGGCGTATTTGGAAGCGAAAGAGAGGGTCAAAAGAGGCGATCGGATTTGGCAGATCGCGTTCGGCTCTGGGTTTAAATGCAATAGCGTGGTTTGACGGTCGATGCATCGAGTGAGGAAGCCTTCAAGGGATAATCCATGGCTTGACTGCATTGATAGATACCCTGTGAGAGCTTGAATTTGGTTTTAATGGTTGCTGCTTCCTGCTTGGTTGATAATAATGGCCTAATTCAACTATATGAAACATGTTTGTTAATTATATTCTGGATTAATATTTGGGTGGAGTTTTTTAATTTTATAAATTAAATTATAAGATTAATAATGAGTCATGGATGCAAACAATTCAATTATGAGAACAAATCAATACTAAAAGAATACAAGAAATAACAAAATAAATGAAGCAAAGGAACTGTATACTCAAAACCATTGTTTCTTCATACAGAAGCCTCAATCCTCGGCTCGAACGAGAATGCAGACGTGAACTCCAAGGCTTCACCGTTCATCGAACATTCGGGTAGTTCGACCCATTGGTTTGACGCAAAATCGTAGAGTACGTAACTGCAAAGCTCGGCAGAGCTTAAGCAGATAAATATCTGATCACCAGCACCAACACAGTTTATGTCCAACTTCTTGTCATAAAACTCATGCGACATTGCAGGTGGCATTGCTGCAATCTGATTCCATGTCTTTGTTTTCAGATCGTACCACCACACCCTGAGGCTAGCACTTTCGAAGAAGTCGGATAACACGATGACTAGAATCTCTCCTTTACATTCTACCATGTCAATGGAGTACTCGAAAAAGAGCGGCAACAGTCTCGGATATTCGGAGAAACACTTTTGGGTTAGATTGCAAGCAATTATTGTGCCTGAGGAGCTAAGGAAATAAACAATCTCCTCTCCATCTTTAAGTGTAAGCACTGATGAATATTGCTTGGATGGGCTTCTTTGCATGTTGGTAATTACCACTATGTTTCCAGTTTTACTAAGGAAGTAGACCGCATCATCGTCGTCGTTAAAGTCGGATTCTATACAATCATCAGCTTTTCTCCTCAATATCTTTGTTTCCCAGCAAAGATTAATACATATACTAAATGTTCTATCATATATCCCAAAAACATGTTTGGCTTAGCGGTAAGCATGTCTCATTTTCTCTTGAAAGACCCAGGTGACACGTATCATCACCTGATTGGAGGGGAAATTAATTAATTAAATTAAATAAAAATAATTAAAGTCCTCCAATAAGGTGGTGACACGTGTCACCAAATAATTAATTTATTTTATTAAATTAAAATTAAGACTAAATTGATAGAGTGTATAAGTAATAAGGACCAAATGTGTAATTATACCTTTATTTTTTTAACTGCCATGTCACCCTTCCGTTAACCTTTAACGGCTGGTGGTCACATTGATACCATTTAAATAGTTTGGTGGTTTAATTAAGTCGATTTTCTTAATGTGCTCATTTTAATACATTTACCATAGTATGTTGGTCATTGGGTTAGTTTACCCTAATTTTAAAGTTGACTGGCGAAGATGAGAACCGCTTAAACCCGACTTGAATTAACCTAATTCGGTCAGCATTTAACCGAATCAGCTCCGACTCAAGCTCACTTTCTGGTTCTGTTCTCATCACCACCGCTCACGACAAGTTCTTCTCCAACAGCTATGATCTCGCCTGGGCAGGCTTTTTACCGGAAAAGATCCTTTTAATGTCTTTCAAACTCTAAGATTTTGTCGCTAACCTATATCCTTTTTATGCCTATCGTCGCCGCCATCATTGGTCATGCCTACGCTGGCGGAAAAATCTCTACTCTTTGTAACACCTATCACCTGGTTCATAAGAATTAGACTTAAGGGGCGGATGTCGCATTGATCATCGATGTGATCTAAATTAAAGCATATAAAAAATACGTATATTATTTATGTTACGAAAATAAATCTAGATGCATAATTAGGTCCTACATTATTTACATAGGTCGTGCATAAAATTTCATTGCAATCAGATTCCTTAAACATACTCAATATTGTAATACGAGGATTTTAGGGACAAAATTATAAAAATAGAAAATTAATGGTGTAAAACGAAAATAAATCACACCAATATACAATTCAATCATATTCTAGCTTGCATATCAAAAATCAGCTCAATCAGAGCTAGAAAACTCATCCAATTGCAACATAGAAGATAGGGACCAAACCGAAACATATATGAAAATCGTTGCTCTCGAAAACTAATCAATTATATCGAAAAACTCATATTGTGTAGAAATATATGTTTTGATATAATAATTGAAAATATTTTAGACTTAATTGAAAAGAATTTAAAATATTCTCTAAGTAAAAAACAACTTGAAAATAAGTTTGAGGTTGTTCAAAAAGGTTTTGGCAATGTTTGAAACGTTTTTAAGTTGCCAAACAAGTGCTTTTAATGTACCCGTTTCGATACAGGCATAAACTGTATCGATACGTTTTGAAACTTCTAGAACCCATTTCAATACATGGCTCACTTGTTTCGATACGAACATGTGTTGTTTTGAAACACCCTTTGGTGTTTCGATATGCCTACGTGGCAAACACCCCAACAGCTATTTCCTAACGGCTATTTGAATTGTAGGCTGTTTCGATACGACACTAGGCTTTTTGATACAGGCGTTCTGATACGGCCCAAAGCGTTTCGATACGGCATACTGCATCAAACTCCAACTACTTGTTCTGAATAAGGGCGTTTCGATACAGCTACGCATGTATCGAAATATACATCACCAGAACTGCATTTATGGTGGGAAATAAAGTCTCCAATGGCTCCAATTCAACCCCAACGGTCCTCAACGGCTACAAACTCAATTGGGAGTATAAAAGAGACCTTTAAGCATCAAGGAAAGGCTAATGCTTCAATTGTCAACAACATTATGATGTCAAATTGTCTTTAGAGTTTAATTGTCATTCTCTTATATAGACAAAACAATTGTGAGCTAAAATGTTTATGTATGCTCAAGTGTATAGGTTTTTTGGGTGAGTGTTTAGAGTTGCAAACACATACCTATTAGAGGGATTTCTTGTTTGCTTTGAATTTCACTTGTAAGAGAATGTTTGATTAAGCTAAGGGTAGATAGTTTAATCGTTGTAACGGTTTCCTCCTCATCCGAGAAAAGGGGACAAAATTCTTAGTGAATTTGGGAAATCCTTGGTGGCGTTCCAAGGTAGTGAGTGTATGCTTTGGGTTAGAAAGTCGAACCACTTTAAACCCTCGTGTTTAATTCTTTATTTTTGCCACCAACTCAAATACCCAAAAATTCAACTTCTCCAGCACTTGGCAATCTATAATGGTTGAAAAAAAGCAAGCCTATCAAGCCTAACAATTGGTATTAGAGCGAGACTTAATCGAAGGGGATTAACATTCTATTGAGGTGATCCGGGAAGCTCGATATAACAATTCAATCAACCGATCAAATGGTGCAATCTATCGACAAGCCACCATTCTTTGACGGGACCAACTACGCTCATTGGAAGATTAAAATGAAGTTTTTCATCAAAGACTACAAGCTTTGTGATATTGTTGAAGAGGATCCTTATGTATCACAAAAAGTAAAGGCATAAGGGAATGCGGATGATCGCAAGAAGATGGAGCTTAATTGCAAGGCATTGCACATCCTCTTTTGTGCATTTGGCCCCAACATCTATGAGAAGATATCCTTTTGCGAAGATGCCAAGGAAGTATGGGACAAGCTTTAAGTCATATATGAAGAAACTAATGAAGTAAAGGAGACCAAGATCGGTCTTCTCAACCTCAAGTATGAGAACTTCAAGATGGAACCGAATGAAGATATCACGAAGATGTTCGATAGATTCTCCACCATAAAAAATGAGCTCAAAGGCTATGGAGGAATCATTCCGGAAGATAAGTTTGTTCGAAAGCTTCTCTATTCTCTTCCCGAGTCATGGGACTGAAAGAAGATTGCCATCATTGAAGCCAAGTATCTCAAGACTTTAAAGCTTAATGAACTCATGTGATCTCTTCTCACTCATGAAATTATGAAGAAAGGAAAAGAAGAGGAGAAGAAGAAGGAAGAGATAAAGAAGATGGGGAAGAAGAAAATCATGGAGCTTGACATCAACACTAATGTCATTGCTCTCAAGTCCTCCAAGTGCAACCATGTTGAATCAAGTGGGAAGGAAAGTGAAGAAGAAGAGATGGCCTATCTCTTTGAGAAATTTTCCCAATTCATGAAGAGCAAAATGAATGAATCCAAGCATGAATCGAGGAAGAAAGAGAAGGTAAGCTCTTCAAGCCATAAGAAGAATGCATATGTGGCTACTTGGAATGATGAAGACTCTACCGACAATGAACAAGCCAACCTTTGCCTTATGGCCATCGAAGAAGATTCAAGGGTAACTTCTAATTCATCTACCTCATGTTCATATTCTTTTGATGAATTACAAGATGTCTATGATGATTTAGTTTTAAAGTTCAAAAAGCACATTTTGAAAAACATGAAAGTTGTTTCAAATTTGAAATTTCAAAATGATTTGATTTCTAAAACGAAAATTGAACTTGAAGCAAAACTCAATGAGTTTGAGCAAAAATGTGTCGATTTACAAAATTTGCTTCATAAAATTTAAAAGGAAAAGGATTTGATTTCTAAAGAGCTTGAAAAGAAAAATAATTTTGGAAAATCAAACTTTTATATTAGACAATCTAGTGCCCCTAGATTTGTAAATGGAAAATGTTTTAGAAGTGTTTGAGTCCCAAAAGGACTAATCACTTCAACTAAAAAGGATGAAATTGAAAAAAGGATTCCTAAGGGAACTAAATTTTGTGCCACTAACGTCTATGGATCCAAAGTAATTTGGATACCAAAAATTACTTGATTGTCTTATGTTTAGGTGTGATGAAGAGTGATCACCAAGTCTGTTGGGTTATTCGGTGCTCGATTCCTTCAACCGTTCTTGCTCGCCAAGTGGTGGAGAAGTGGAACTTTGAGTGTAAGAGATGTGGAAGCTAAAAAGATAAATGACAAGATGAATTATAGTTGTTCAACCTTCTAACTAAGGTCTACATCCACTACCTTAGCTTCCGACTAAGGATTTCCAATCAATCCACTATTGATTCGTCCCCTTTTCTAGGCTTAGGAGGAAACCCTTACAAACCGATCAAGCTTTCTACCCAAATCTTTGATCAAACCCTCTTTACAAGAGATAAAAAATACGCAAACTCAAATCCCTCTAATAGGTATTTGTTTGCACAATAAAGCTCTTATCCAATCTTAAAACACTTGAGCAAATCTAACAATTTAGGCTCACTAGTGTTTGTCTATACAAGAAAATGACAATTAAGCACTAAGACAATTTCTTGATCATATGTTGTATTACAATTGAAGCATTAACCATTAGTAGATGCTTTGAGGTGCCTTTTATACTCCTCTTTGAGTTTGTAGCCGTTGGGATTGTATTGGAGCCGTTAGAGACTTAATTTCCCACCATAAATGCAGTTCTGCAGCTCCCCGTTTCGAAACGCTCGACACCGTTTTGAAACACTCTTGGAGTAGAAAGAGTCGTTGCAGTCTGATGCAACACCCGTATCGAAACGCTCTTGGCCGTATCGAAACGCTTATCACCGTATCGAAACGCTCTGCATTTTAATGTTAGTTGGGAAATAGACGTTGGGGGTTTATGACCGTTAAGGTCAATGCCACGTAGGCGTATCGAAACGGTAGGGGCCGTATCAAAACACTATGCAAAATCTCACCCAGATAAAAGCCCGTTTCAAAACTCGTTTCGAAACACTTTGACACTGTAAAGACCCGTATCGAAACACCTAGGGGTGTTTCGAAACACCTGGATGATTTTGTTGAATTTGGCTCTGAAAACACTTAAAACCTTTTTGAAATATCCCATAAACATAGTTTCAAATTGTTTGGACTTAGAAATGGTTTTGAATTCTTTTTAACTTTGCCCAAAAACATTTTTCAATTATTATATCAAAACATTAGTTCTACAATCTCCCCCTTTTTGATATAATAAAACTAACTTGAAAAATTGTTTGGGATTCTCCCCCCTTAAGTTTAAAAATGTGAATAAGAGATAAAAAATTTAAAATCAAGTAAAGCTCCCCCTTATTCATATTTTTAAACCAAACTATCCCCCTTTTTGTTATATCAAAAAGAATTCAAAAGACACTAAGTTCAAAATAACTTAGGAGGTTTGAAAGGATGACAAAAATTTAGAATTTTGGTTTTAAAATGGCTTCCCCTTACTGAAAGCATCATCAAAATGTTAGTCCAACATATATGATCATCTAGTTGAAATTAATAAAAAAATAAATCAAATAAAAGCAAGAACAACTAGATTTTACCATACTTGAACCCAATAGAGGATGTGAAGCATTCCTTCTTCAAGTGTTCTTCCTTGTGTGCATGGAGCTCCCCCTCAATGTTTGACTTGTTGATCACTCTCCATCACACCTAGCAAAAGACAATCAAATAATTTTTGGTATCCAAATTGCTTTGGATCCATAGACGTTAGTAGCACAAAACTTAGTCCCCTTAGGAATCCATTTTTCAATTTCATCCTTTTTAGTTGAAGTGGTTAGTCCTTTTGGGACCCAAACACTTCTAAAACATTTACCATTTACTAATCTAGGGGCACTAGATTGTCTTACATAAAATGTGATTTTCCAAAATTATTTTTCTTTTCAAGCTCTTTGGAAATCAAATATTTTTCTTCTTGAACTTTATGAAGCAAATTTTGTAAATCAAAACATTTTTGTTCAAACTCTTCAAGTTTTTCTTCAAGTTCAAGTTTGATTTTAGAAATCAAATCATTTTGAATTTTCAACTTTGAAATCATTTTATTGTTTTTCAAAATGTGATTTTTAAACTCTAAAACCAAATCATCATAGGCATCTTGTAATTCATCAAAAGAATATGAACATGAAGTAGATGAATTAGAAGTTGCCCTTGAATCTTCTTCGATGGCCATAAGGCAAAGGTTGGCTTGTTCATCGTCGGTGGAGTCCTCATCACTCCAAGTAGCCACATATGCCTTCTTCTTATGGCTTGAAGTGCTTACCCTCTTCTTTTTCATGGATTCTCGTTCAAGTTCTTTCAAGGCTTTCTTCATGAAAGGGGCACACTTCTTGAAGAGATGAACTATCTCTTCTTCTTCATCCTCCTTTTCACTTGAATCTACATGATGGCAAGTGGAGGATTTGAGAGCAATGGCTTTTGTATTGATGCTAAGCCCTTTGTACTTCTTTTCCCCCATAGCTCTAATTTCTTCCATCTTCTTCTCCTCTTCTTTGTTTTTCTTCATAATTTGGTGAGTGAGAAGTGACCCCATGAGTTCATCAAGCTTCAAGGTCCTCAAATTCTTAGCTTCGTTGATGGTGGTCCTCTTTGAGTCCCATGACTCGGGAAGGGAGTAGATGAGCTTTCGGACAAGCTTCTCTTCCGGGATGGCTTCTCCATAGCCTTTGAGACCATTGGTGATAGTGGAGAACCTATCAAACATCTTCTCGATGTCCACTTTCGGATCCATCTTAAAGATTTCATATGCTAGATTGAGGAGCCCAATCTTGGTCTCATTTACTTCGTCGGTTCCCTCGTATGTGACTTCAAGCTTTTCTCATACCTCCTTGGCACTCTCACAAGAAGACATCTTCTCATAGATGGTTGGGTCAAATACACAAAAGAGAATGTGCAAGGCTTTGCAATTAAGCTCCATCTTCTTGCGATCTTCGGCACTCCAATTCGCTTTGCTTTGTTGAGTCACGAACGTACCATCTTCTACTATATCCCAAAGCTTGTAGTCCTTTGACTTTACGAAGAACTTCATCCTTATCTTCCAATGGGCATAGTGTGTTCCGTCGAAAAAGGGCGGTTTGTCGATTGATTGTGCCATTGAGCTGGTTGATTGAAATGTTGATCAAACTTGTCGGATCTTCTCACTAGGATGTTAATCCTCTTTAATTGAACCAAGCTCTGATATCAATTGTTGGGTTATTCGGTGCTCAATTTCTTCAACCGTTCTTGCTCGCCAAGTGGTGGAGAAGTGGAATTTTGGGTGTAAGAGGTGTGAAAGTTAAAAAGATAAATGACAAGATGATTTATAGTGGTTCAACCTTCTAACCAAGGTCTAAATCCACTAGCTTAGCTTCCCACTAAGGATTTCCAATCAATTCACTATTGATTTGTCCCCTTTTCTAGGCTTAGGAGGAAACCCTTACAAACTGATCAAGCTTTCTACCCAAAGTCTTGATCAAAACCTCTTTACAAGAGATAAAAAATACGCAAACTCAAATCCCTCTAATAGGTAATTGTTTGCACAATAAAGCTCTCACTCAATCCTAAAACACTTGAGCATATCTAACAATTTAGGCTCACTAGTGTTTGTCTATACAAGCAAATGACAATTAAGCACTAAGACAATTTCTTGATCATATGTTGTATTACAATTGAAGCATTAACCATTAGTAGATGCTTGGAGGTCCCTTTTATACTCCTCTTTGTGTTTGTAGTTGTTACTAGCCGTTGAGATTGTATTGGAGCCATTGGAGACTTAATTTCCCACCATAAATGCAATTCTGCTGCTCCCCGTTTCGAAACACTCTTGGAATAGAAAGAGTCGTTGCAGTCCGATACAACACCCGTATCGAAACGCTCTTGGTCGTATCGAAACGCCCGTAACGAAACGCTTATCGCCGTATCGAAACGCTCTGCATTTAAATGTTAGTTGGGAAATAGCCGTTGGGGGTTTATTACCATTGAGGTCAATTCCACGTAGGCGTATCGAAATGACAGGGGCCGTATCAAAACGCTATGCAAAATCTCACCCAGATAAAAGCCCATTTCGAAACCCGTTTCGAAACACTTTGACACTGTAAAGACCCGTATCGAAACACTTGGATGGTTTTGTTGAATTTGGCTTTGAAAACACTTAAAACCTTTTTGAAATATCCCATAAATATAGTTTCAAATTGTTTGGACTTAGAAATGGTTTTGAATTCTTTTTAACTTTGTCCAAAAACAATTTTCAATTATTATATCAAAACATTAGTTCTACAAAGTCTAAATTTGAGGGGGAGCTCCATACACAAGAAAGAACACTTGAAGAAGGAAGGCTTCACATCCTCCCTTGAAGTTCAAGTGTTGGTAAAATTTTCTAGTTGTTTTTGTTTTAATTAGATTATTTTTCTTTACAACTAATTATCATATTGTTGGACTAACAATATTTGATGCTTTGAGGGGAGCTAATTTTAAAACCAAAGTTTTTAATTGTGTCAATTTTTTAACCTCTTATGTTATTTTGAGCTTAATGTCTTTTAAATTCTTTTTGATATAACAAAAAGGGGAGAAATGGTTTGAAAAATTGATTTTACAAGAGAATAAGGGTGAGCTTTAATTTTATTCAATTTTTAAAATCTCTTATTCAAAATTTTAAAATACTAAGGGGGAGAATCTCAAACAATTTTTTAAGTTGGTTTTATTATATTAAAAAGGGGGAAATTGTAGAAATATATGTTTTGATATAATAATTGAAAAATGTTTTGGACTTAATTGAAAAGAATTTAAAATATTTTTGAAAATAAGTTTGAGGTTGTTCAAAAAGGTTTTGAAATTGTTTGAAACGTTTTTAAGTTGCCTAACCAGTGCTTTTAATGTACTCGTTTCGATACAGTCATAATCTGTATCGATACATTTTGAAACTGCCAGAACCTGTTTCGATACAATGCTCACTTATTTCGATACGGATAGATGTTGTTTCGAAACACTCTTTGGTGTTTCGATATGCCTACGTGGCAGACACCCCAACGGCTAAAACCCCCAACAACTATTTGAATTGCAGGTTGTTTCGATACGACACTAGGTGTTTCGATACGGGCGCTCCGATATGGCCCAAAGCATTTCGATACGGCATACTGCATCAGACTCCAACGGCTAGTTCTGAAAAAGGGCGTTTCGATACATCTACACGTGTATCGAAACAGACATCACTAGAACTGCATTTATGGTGGGAAATAAAGTTTCCAACGGCTCCAATTTAACCCCAACGGTCCTTAACGGGTACAAACTCAATTGGGAGTATAAAAGAGACCTCCAAGCATCAAGGAAAGGTTAATGCTTCAATTGTCAACACCATTATGATGTCAAATTGTCTTTAGAGCTTAATTGTCATTCTCTTGTATAGACAAAACACTTGAGCTGAAATGTTTATGTATGCTCAAGTATATAGGTTTTGGGTGAGTGCTTAGAGTTGCAAACACATACCTATTAGAGAGATTTCTTGTTTGCTTTAAAAATCACTTGTAAGAGAGTGTTTGATTAAGCTAAGGGTAGATAGCTTAATCATTGTAACGGTTTTCTCCTCATCCGAGAAAAGGGGATGGAATTCTTAGTGAATTTGGGAAATCCTTGGTGGCGTTCCAAGGTAGTGGATGTAGGCTTTGGGTTAGAAAGCCAAACCACTTTAAATCCTTGTGTTTAATTCTTTAATTTTTCCACCAACTCAAATACTCAAAAATTCAACTTTTCCACCACTTCAATCTATAACGGTTGAAGGAAATCGAACTTATCAAGTCTAACATATTGGTACCCCTAAGTACTATCATGCTTTAAGAAACATGGCATAACAAATTTCATTGCATAACAACAGTAAGATTATCTTGTTCGAATCTTCAAAACAAATCAAATAATGCTACTCCTTATAGAATAGTTCAAAGCGAATAAAGAGATAGTTTGGAAAGCTTATTTTCAAGCTTAACATAGCTTTCTAGGCTATTATTAAATTCTCAAAATTCATTTCAAACCTTACGAAAACTCAGTGTATAGGTTTACACTCACCCACTAGCTTTTGCTTCACCGCTGAAAGCTTTCTGACAACGCCGACATCACCGAAAGAGAGCTAGACTTCGTTCGTTAGATCCGAAATGTCTACAACTCATCAACAATATGTTTCATATCAAAAACTAATCCAAAAGTCCCGTCAATTATCTCTAAAGCTGACCGCTAACTTACACGCTTCCAAAATATCAAAAATTCATCTGAAACAACATAGTATAATCTAAATTCCTCATATAGAAATAGTAGCTAACACTTAGGAATCCAAATTGCCACCAATTTTTCATAAATCCTTAAGAACACCCAACTTAATTTAACCAAATTAATTGATTTTGTGATTAATCTTACAAAATTAAGTTTAAATTATATCCAACTCATATAGAAACATCACAACCCAATCCAACTCAATTAAGTTTACAAGATTAATCAAGATTCTACCGTCAAAACACTTAAAGAACTCAATTTCCATCCTGAACTTACTTTAAAACACAATTAAAACTTCAAATTAAAAAAAATCTAAGCATGTGAAATATCATCAAGAAACATCTCCTTACCTTGAGCAATTGAGAAAATGAATTTCGAAGATGAATCCTTCAAGTTTGACGCCAATTTCGATTAAAAAGATCATGAAAAAAATCAATTGATTTGTAAGAATCAAGAAAGAATTTAGGAAATAATTTGATGTAGAATTGTTCAGAATCAAAGAGAATTTGTGAAAGTGATAGAAAATGAAGAGAACACTTTTGAGAGAAAATGAAGAACTCTTTTCTTATAGAAAATAACCATCGATAGTTTTCTTGTTGAAAATCAAGGGAATTTTAATTAAAAACAAAAATATGAATATACTCCTTAAAGATTCTTAGATAGCTTCTCTTTTTATTTTAGTAAAAACACATGTCAAAATTAATTTAGTTTAATTGAAGTCATTCGAACAAAATCCATTATTTAATATAATATATAAATAAAAATATGAAATTATTTAAGCACATCCCATAATTCAATAATAATTTTCAAACCGTTAATTAAATTTTTAAAATGGGAGAGAGAGGTTTGAAAAATTAACTTTAAAAATGAAAAAGGGAGCTTTAAATATTTTTTTAAAAAATATTCTCTTTTTCTAAATTATTTTTAAGGGGGAATATTTAAAAAAAATCAAGTGGTTTCGTTATATAAAAAAAGAGGAGATTGTTGTGATATTTATTTTGATATAATTTAGTGAAAAGTGTTTTTTGACTTGAAAAAATATTGCAAAATTAATTCAAGGTCTATTTAACTTGAAAAATGTATTTGAAAGGTTTTTGAAAAGATTTTTGACTCGAACAAATTTTTTAAAATGACTTAAAAGTCAAAAATCGACTGCTCGTACTAGTACGACTATACCTTGTACTGATACGCTTTTTGTTTTAAGTTTTCCAGTCAGCACTTTTCGTACCGATACGTGAAGTACTATACCGATATGGGTGTATCGTGTACCGGTACGCTCTACATTTATGTACAACGACTCTTTCTTGTTTTGGCAGGTACCGATACCCAAGGTTGTAGAAATGCATTTATGACTGAAATTAAAGTCTCCAACAGCTAGTTTTAACGACTAGTTTTTTTATTCCACACTATAAATACAAGTCAAGGACACTTAAAGAATAAGAGAATGAAAACTCAAGCTTAAAAATGAAGAGAGTAGAGTTTTTCATTGTTTATTTCTTTGTAATCTCTTGTAATTCTTAAGTCCAATCCTACTAAACCAAAAAAATGTAAACACCCACCTAGAGGTATATTGTTTACAAATGTCATGTAACACCCGAGTTTGGGGGTCCGGTGAAATTAAAATAATAAAATAATATTTTGGGCCTCGTGTTTTCAAAACAAATAAATTATGTTGGACTTATTTCAAACCAAGCCCAAATAACCATGGATATCCTACTTTTGTAAATACCTTATTTCATTAAGGGTAAAATAGTCTTTGGCTTTTAAATTAAAACAAAACATAAAAAAATCACTTTTCACTCATCTTCTTCCCCACCCATTCTCCATTTCCACGACAAACACACTCCCCTCCTCAAGTTTACTATTTCATCACCATTCTTCCTCATCCTTGAAGGTTTTTGAAAGGTAAACATATTTTTGAGTTGTCCTTATCATTCTCTACAAGTCTATACCTTTATTTTTCATTAAAGCTCATGGTTTTGTAATTTAGAGTTTGGTGTTTTGGATTAAAAATGCTAACTTTGTTAGCTTTAACTTAAGTTTTTGATTTACTGATGTTAGATAAGTTGTTTGCTACCCAAATGGTCAAACATATGTAATTTTTGCAAGGTTTTACAATGATTCCCGAAATTGGGTTTTAGAGGTTTTAGAGGGGGTTTAGGTTGATTTTTGGGGTTGTTTTGGGTGAAGTATTGTTGGCTGATGGTTGGTTGAGGTTTAAGGGTTGTTTTGGAAGTTTTTAGGTGTATTAAAAGTGTTGAAATCAGTGGGTTTTGGCTGTGCATAAGGGCTGCTCGAAAATGGGGTTTTGAAAATGTTTTTGGGTCGAATACTTGCTTGAATTGTGTTCCAGGTTGTTACAGTGATTTGTGGACTGAATTATGGTTGTTTTGATTGTGTTGAATTTCTTAGAAGTAAGGAATTGTGTTGGTGAAGCCTCGGGATCGAATCCGGAACCGTTTGGAGCTTGATCGGCTAGAGTTGTTGAGCTTGGAATAATTGGTGAGTGGTTAATGATTTCAACTTGGTTTAAAATGGTTTTCAAATGTTGGTTCAAGCATGTGGACCTAGGTTGGGCTCGGTAAACCCACCTAGAGTTGGGATTAGAGTGGTAGCCTAATCCCAAGCTTAGTGTAGGAGACCTTTGGTTGAACTTCTAAATGCTTGATATGCATCTTGTTTCATATTAATTGTGATTATTGTGGTTATGTATATTGTGTTATACATGTGTGTTGAGGCATGATATTTGATTCATATTTATATGCATGTGGTTGTGGAATGTGGTATGTGCATGATGTAAATCATGGTGAGTACGTGCTAAGCACGAAAATCGGTAAGAAATTGTGTTGTGAAAGGTTGTAAAATGTGTTAGTATTGGCACTAGTATGCTTGGGTACAATGATCGATCATTAGGATGTTTTGTGTGCACACGAGAGTCAAAATGCGCGCGTGGTCTTGGTGATGGTAGTTATCAAGATGGAGTACGGGTTCGCCCGGAAATCTTCATATATATATGTTAGTCGGTAATGAGTGGAATCCCATCGATGGGGCGTAAGGATGAGTAGAATCCCCTCCACGTGAAACGGTGATGAGTGTAATCTCATCGTAAGGTAAATGTGAGTTGTTGGATGTGAGTTCCAACGGTTATCCGCGTATTCGGGTCATAGCTAGGTGCCAATACGGATTGTGGAATGTGTTGCCATTACGTTCGATATATGTGTTCCATATGTTGTGATTATGGATTCGTTGAGCATGACATGATAGTGAAATTATGTTCATGCATCATATATATTTGACTCATGTGGCTTCGAGGGTAAGAAAACATGCATTCTTCCTTGGTTGTGTTGTTCGTGCTTGGACCCTGCATTGTCGAGGTTTGTTTTATGAGCTACCCTCACTAAGCTTTATGCTTACGCTCTCTTTTGTTCGACAATGCAGATCCGTAGTTCGTGGGTTGCTTGTGCAAGAAGAGGGCCTCCAAGTGTGCTAGTTGCGCTTTTGATAATCAAGTATGGATTTTAACTTATGGATGTAATAGACAAGCAATGGGATTTGAGTGTTTTGGATTTAGGTTGTTGATGGGTGTTAGGAGCATGTTAAACTCCTTGTTGATGTCATGGTGGCTTGTTGATGCCACATTTTGAATTGTAAGCCATGCTTTATTTCTTATCTTGAATGCTATGTGTATGTTGGCTCTAAGGCGTGAAACCTTAAAATGCAATATATGTCTCTATTGTGGTGAATGCTTGTTCCTTATGAATGTATGCTCGTATCATGTATCTTTGTGTGTTTTGAGCATGTGTGTAATAGGGTGTATGCCTCTAGAGTATATGTGTGCATGTTGTGTTTGATTTTTGAAGTCGTTGATGGCGTTTGGGATCGTTTAGAGATGTTTAAAACTGATTTTGGAAACTTACAGACTGCAGGTGTTTCGGAACGGGTTTTGCTGTTTCGGAACGGGTGTGGTTTCAGGTCCACCTGTATCGGAACGCGTTCCGGTACGGTTTGGCTACTGTGAGCCCATGTTCCGATACGAGTCTCGAAACACTTTGGCCACTATGAACGCCTGTTCTGGAACGAGTTTCAGAACGTCTAGGCAAAATGGGACCCTGTTCCGAAACGGGGTGGATGCGTTTTGGTACGGGTGCCTGGCTTTTTAAACTGGAGCCCGTGTTTTGAAACGGGCAATGTCTGTTTCGAAACACAGGCCTGAAAATGGGCTTTTGACATCTCTAAAGGGTCTCTAGGGTTAGGCTTAGGCCCTGTTTGCTATTGGGCTTCTCGTGAGCCTTATTTTTCGCTGTCGCTTCACACATATGTTTAGTTAACGCATCTAGACAAGATAATAATAAATGAAAAAGTTTTCTTGGGTTGTTAACCGAAATGAAGCCTTAACGGGTTTTGCCTTGGTTATCCCCATGTAGCCCACTCAGACCGGTCAGTCGCCCGGACCAGGACGAGGGGGTTACACTTGTTGGTATCAGAGCCTGAGGTTTCCGAGACCTCGGGCAGGTAAGTGAGGTAAGTTAAATTCTTGAATTGCAATTGCACGGTGTTTGCTTGCCATGTAAGTATGTTTGCTTATTTAACAAGTATGATTTGGTGTATGTTGTTTGAAGCACATTGAGTAGAGTCTCATTGCTTTTATTACATCGGAAAAAAGATTTTTAAGTGAGGGAACATACTTGAGCCACTTGGACCCTTGCCCTTGCTAACCCTATGTTTGTGTGTTGTTGTTGTGTTGTAGTTGTTATCTGTGAGCGCGTATGTCAAGGCTTAGAGGTAGACTGAGGATGGTTCGTCAGGAACCTCGTGTTACGGCTCCTGTTAATGAGCTGGTGGTTGGAGTAGAGGCTCCTGTGGAAGAGCCTGCTGTTGGAGTCGTAGCTCCTCCACCACCACCACCTCCTCAGCCTGAAGCGGGAGGCGAGGCTGGAGCTGAGGGAGCAGGACCTTAGGTTGGTCAGGGTGGCCAAGGTCCTGCAGGGATAGACATGGCTCCGCTAGTTCAAGCTATAGCGGGAGCGTTTCAGGCTGTAGTTGCCGGAGCTCAGGCTGCAGCTCAGCCGAGAGGTGATGATACTAGCTTACCGTTAGAGAGGCTTCGAAGCCTAGGGGCTGATGAGTTCAGGGGATCTACACTTGAGAGGTTAGAGTTGTGGTTAGAGAAGACAGTCCGTATTCTAGCTCATATGGGATATGTTGGAGCTCGTAAGTTGGGCTGTGTAGTTTCGTTGCTTCAGGGTGATGCCTACACCTGGTGGGTCACCATTACTACCGGCGTGCCTGAGGCCGAGATCAGTTGGAACTTCTTTGAGACTGCTTTCAGGAAGAGGTATTTGGGGCCAAGATATCTGGATGAGAAGAAGCGAGAGTTCATGGCTCTTGTTCAGGGAGACACTTCATTAACAGATTATGAGATTCACTTTGTCCGACTGAGTCAGTATGCTCCGGAGTTGGTTCCTACTGAGAGGGACCATTGTGATCGGTTCAGATATGGACTTCATGAGGAAGTCAAAAGGTACACCTTGGCTTCAGATTATCCTGATTTTGATGTCTTGGTCGCTAGAGCCAAGGACATCGAGCATAGCTTGGGGCTGACCAAGCGTTCATGAGGATCCAGTTCAGGGAAGAGACACAACAACTTTGATCGTGGTGATGCCAAGAGGCATCGGGGCAGTGGACATCAGTTTGACCATAGGCGTGGCGGTGGCCACCATGGTAGAGGCCATCAGGGCCATACAGCTGGAGGGTGGTTGCCCGAGTGTGCCCATTGTGGGAGACAGCATTCAGGAGAGTGCTGGGGGAACTTTCATGCTTGCTGGAACTGTGGATCGAGGGACCACTTCAGGAGAGAGTGTCTGTATCAGGCGGCACATGCACCGGTTCAGGCACAGGCTTCTGCGAGAGCGATTGACTAATAGAGAGGTCGTGGTTACTTCCAGTCGAGGCCTGATGCACCTAGGATAAAGGCACCGAGGAATCTTGCTCATGTTGTGGCAGTTCAGCCAGAGGCCGGTGGACCAGCTAGAGTCTACGCACATAGAGAGGCAGGGAATGACACAGATGTGATAGCATGTAATTTTGAGTTACAACCCATGTCTTGGCTTTCCTTAGTTGATTTGGGTTCCACGCATTCTTACATTTTGGGTGAGCATGCAAAGAAGTTAGACATACCTGTTGAGATCTTAGATGTAGGGATGCATGTGACTAGTTCTTTCGGTGAGACAATTGTAGTTAGACGGATGTATAGGAGGTGTCCGTTGAAGATTCAGGGTCATGTGTTTCCTGTAGATATGATGGAGCTTCCGTTCTACGGTTTTGATATTATTTTGGGTATGTATTGGTTAGTTGAGCACAGAGCTAGTGTAGATTTTGAGACAAAGAGAATTTCGTTGAAGCTTTATGATGACTATGAGGTAGTGGTAGTAGGCGAGAATGTTAAGTTCTTGTCGAATGTTGTGTCAACTTTAGAGGCTAATAGGTTGATGGATTCCGGTTGCGGGGCTTATTTAGCGTATGTGATGAATCCGAATATGAGCGAGGTTAGACCGAAATATATCAGAACAATTTGTGATTTTCCGGATGTGTTTCCAGAAGAGTTACCAGGTTTGCCTCATGACAGAGATGTAGAGTTTGTGATTGAGACTGTTTCAGGGTCTATTCCAGTTTCTATTGCTCCGTATCGTATGGCTCCGAAAGAGTTGAAAAATCAGCTTCAGGAGTTGTTAGATCGGGGTTTTATTAGGCCTAGTAGTTCGCCTTGGGGTGCTCCCGTGTTGTTTGTGAAGAAGAAGGATGACAGTATGAGAATGTGTATCGACTACAGGCAGTTGAACCAGTTGACAGTAAAGAACAAGTATCTGTTGCCTCGTATAGATGACTAGTTTGATCAGTTGAGGGGTGCCTCAGTGTTTTTGAAAATAGATTTGAGGTCAGGGTACTATCAGTTGAAGGTAAAGGAGTGTGATGTTCCGAAGACGGCTTTTAGGACTAGATGCGGTCACTATGAGTTCCTTGTGATGCCGTTTGGGCTCACGAATGCACCAACAACTTTCATGGATATGATGAACATCATTTTCCGAGACTATCTAGACCGGTTTGTAGTTGTTTTCATAGATAACATCCTTGTGTACTCGAGATCAGGAGAAGAACATGATGAGCACTTGAGACTTGTTTTGCAAAGATTGATACGTAATCAGTTGTATGCTAAGCTGAGTAAATATGAGTTCTAGATTCGAGAGGTTGTGTTTCTTGGCCATGTTGTATCAGCTGAAGGTATCCGTGTTGATCCGACGAAGATTGAAGCTATTGTTGAGTGGAAACAACCTAAGTCAGTGACTGAGATTAGGAGTTTCCTAGGATTAGCTGGTTACTATAGGAGGTTCGTTGATGGTTTCTCTAGAGTAGCTGCTCCGTTGACTAAATTGTTGCAAAAAGAAGTGAAGTTTGAATGGTCAGATGCGAGACAAAAGGCATTTGAGAAATTGAAAGAAGCTTTGACAAATGCTCCAGTGTTAGTACAGCCAGTTTCAGGGAAAGAGTTCGTGATCTATAGCAATGCTTCCTACGTAGGGTTAGGTTGTGATCTGATGCAAGAAAGAAGAGTTGTTGCCTATGTTTCGAGACAGTTGAAGATGCACGGGAAGAACTATCCTACGCACGACATTGAGTTAGCAGCAGTTGTGTTTGCGTTGAAGATTTGGCGTCACTACTTGTATGGTGAGAATTGCACGGTTTACATTGATCATAAGAGCTTGAAGTATCTGATGACTCAGAGAGAGCTGAACTTGAGACAGAGAAGATGGCTTGAACTGCTGAAAGACTATGATTTGACTATCGAGTACCATTCGGGTAAGGCAAATGTAGTAGCTGATGCGTTGAGCAGAAAAGTTGCAGTTGAGTTGCGAGCTATGTTTGCTAGGCTGAGTGTATCTGATGATGGTGGTTTGATCATAGAGCTGCAAGTGAAGCCTTCTTTGATTCAGATGATCAGAGGAAAGCAGTTGCAAGATGTATCACTAGTTCCGCATGTTCAGGCATAGCCGAAGGTAGACCGACAGAGTATAGTTTCAGTGGTGAGAATGTGTTGTGTTTCAGAGACAGAGTTGTAGTACCTGAAGATGTTGAGTTGAGACGTATGATTCTGAGTGAGTCACATTCGAGTCCTTTTTCTATGCATCCGGGTAGTACTAAGATGTACCGAGATTTGAAGAATGACTATTTCTGGGTTGGTTTGAAGAAGGATGTAGCCGAGTATGTGAGCCGTTGCATGGTTTGTCAGAGAGTAAAGGCAGAACATTAGGTTCCTTCAGGTTTGTTACAGCCTTTGAAGATTCCGAAATGGAAATGGGAGAGGATCACTATGGACTTTGTTGCGTGTAAAATAGTCTATCGCAATGGTAGTGCAAGTATACACGACGCAAGTAGTAAAGTGATACGAAGTATCGGATATCGTCTCCACAGGGATTGGGCTAATAGCTTCACCTTAAATTGCTGCACGAAAGTAAAGAAAATAATTGAGAAAGTTGTCACGAGAATAATGAAGTAAACGTAAATAAAAGAGTAGAAATATCAAGATAGAGAGAATGGGCTGGTATTGAATTGCTTAGTAGTGCAGGTATTGCAGAGTTTAGGAAATCCAGTTCTGTCGTCGCGTCCGTCGCGGCAGCACCTGTCGCGGCAGCAGTCCGTTGATCGTTGCGGCAGCAAACGCTCAACTTAGTACTTTCAAGTTTGGCAAGAATCCCAGATCTGCCTTGGCCTATCCCTAGGTCCAAGTCTGTCGACGATCACGTCTTGATGATACCTCCCGGCGTGAATCGAAGGATGAACACCGATGTGTATGAATTCTTCTTTGGCCACTTAACCTCGCCCTATCCTTAGGCACAAGATAGTTCAACTATAAACTAGAGAACTTTCTCTTATTTCTTTCGTATACTTAACTCTCCCGATGCTAAATAAATAGATAACCTCATAATGCTCTCCCGATTCTCTTGCAAGATATTAATAACCAAAATAAGAGAACTTGAAGTTTATTTCATTGAACTGAAAATTCCTAAAACAAAACAACACTTGCAACTACTTTACAAATCAACCCGTGGCCCTAGGGGGAATTTAGAACATGTCGACGGCGGGTAAACGGCTAGGGGTTTTTGGTTATCGATTATGGGATATGAGGTCTCCCTAGGTTAAAATACATGCCCTTATATAAGCTTTGGGCTCAAGTTATCTAATTTAACAAGTATTACAACTTTAATTAAAAGTATGATTCTAATAAAGACTAATCTTCATGGAATCTACTTTCTAGCCGTTTTCCTTGTTTCTTGGGATTTTCTCTCCTTGAGCTTTGGGCTTGACATATCTTTTGATCTGGGGCTCGGAAAAATATAAGGTTTTCACACGACAGACGAGCTGAATTTTCTCTATCTGTCGAGGTCCATTTTGCTTTTTTCTCCACTAAACTGCTGTCGTCCTCTGCTGTCACGGCAACACCATGGCAGCATCGTCCTCTTTGTCTGCTTGTTCAGTTCAGCTCTTCAGCTTCTCTGCCCCGCGCCTGCCCTCTCCATCTGCTATGGCAGCAACCTGCAAAAACAGCCATTCTTAGTAGAATCTGTGCCTTTAATATATTTGTGATGTTTTGCTGTAAACTAACCTAAATGAAATGAATAATTCTTGAATGCAGCAGAAATATGGGTTAAAAGGGTGTAAATAATAGAACTTTTACACACTCAACAGACTTTGTGTGATAGTTGAAAGATTCACTAAGTGTGCTCATTTCTTAGTAGTGAATACCACAGATTCTTTAGACAAGTTGGCAAGTTTGTACATCCGTGAGATTGTGAGGTTGCATGGAGTTCCGAAGTCTATTATATTATATAGAGATTCGAGATTCACAACGAGGTTCTGGAGTTGTTTGTATAGTGCCCTAGGTAGTCGTTTGCATTTCAGTACTTTGTATCATCCGCAGTTAGATGGACAGTCAGAGCGAGTGATACAGATTTTAGAGGATATGCTCCATTGTTGTGTGATTGACTTCCAGGGTTCTTGGGAGAAGCATTTGCCCTTAGTTGAGTTTGCTTACAAAAACAATTACCAGCCTAGTATACAGATGGCTCCTTATGAGGCTTTGTATGGTAGACGATGTAGGACTTCGATCTGCTGGGCTAAAACAGGACATAAATTGTTACCTATGCCAGATTTTCTTAAAGGAACTACCGAAAAAGTGAAGTTGATTTGTGACCGTTTGAAAGCAGCTTCCGATCGTCAGAAATCTTATGCAGATTTGAAGAGAAAAGAGATTGAGTTTTCAATGGGTGAGAAAGTGTTTCTGAAAGTATCTTCATGGAAGAAGGTAATGCGATTTGGCTAGAAAGGCAAGTTGAGTCCGAGGTTTATTGGTCCGTATGAGATAGTTGAGCGGATTGGGCCAGTAGCTTACCGTTTGAGATTGCCTTTGAAGTTAGAGAAGATCCATGATGTCTTCCATGTGTCGGTGCTTAGGAGATATAGATCAGATCTGTCTCACGTTATGCCCGTTGAGGAGATAGAACCGAATTCAGATTTGTCTTACAATGAAGAACCAATTGAGATACTTGCTTCTGATAGCAAGGTGTTGCGTGGCAAGACCATAGAGTTGGTCAAGGTGTTGTGGAGACATAGAGGCGTGGAAGAGGCCACGTGGGAGAGGAAAGCTGATATGCTTGAGCAGTTTCCGTACTTGTTTCCGTCAGGTAATTTTGGGGACAAAATTCCTTAAGTGGGGGAGAGTTGTAACACCCGGGATTGGGGGTCGGGTGAAATTAAAATAATAAAATAATATTTTGGGCCTCGTGTTTTCAAAACAAATAAATTATGTTGGACTTATTTCAAACCAAGCCCAAATAGCCATGAATATCCTTCTTTTGTAAATACCTTATTTCATTAAGGGTAAAATAGTCTTTGGCTTTTAAATTAAAACAAAACATAAAAAAATCACTTTTCACTCATCTTCTTCCCCACCCATTCTCCATTTCCACGACAAACACACTCCCCTCCTCAAGTTTACTATTCCATCGCCATTCTTCCTCATCCTTGAAGGTTTTTGAAAGGTAAACGTATTTTTGAGTTGTCTTTATCATTCTCTACAAGTCTATACCTTTATTTTTCATTAAAGCTCATGGTTTTGTAATTTAGAGTTTGGAGTTTTGGATTAAAAATGCTAACTTTGTTAGCTTTAACTTAAGTTTTTGATTTGTTGATGTTAGATATATGTGGAATGTGTTCCATATGTTGTGATTATGGATTGTGGAATGTGTTGCCATTACGTTCGATATATGTGTTCCATATGTTGTGATTATGGATTCGTTGAGCATGACATGATAGTGAAATTATGTTCATGCATCATATATATTTGACTCATGTGGCTTCGAGGGTAAGGAAACATGCATTCTTCCTTGGTTGTGTTGTTCATGCTTGGACCCTGTATTGTCGAGGTTTATTTTATGGGCTACTCTCACTAAGCTTTATTCTTACGCTATCTTTTGTTCGACAATGCATATCTGTAGTTCGTGGGTTGCTTGTGCAAGGAGAGGGCCTCCAAGTGTGCTAGTTGCGCCTTTGATCATCAAGTATGGATTTTAAGTTATGGATGTAATAGACAAGCAATGGGATTTGAGTGTTTTGGATTTATGTTGTTGATGGGTGTTAGGAACATGTTATACTCCTTATTGATGTCATGGTGGCTTGTTGATGCCACGTTTTGAATTGTAAACCATGCTTTATTTCTTATCTTGAATGCTATGTGTATGTTGGCTCTAAGGCATGAAACCTTAAAATGCAATATATGTCTCTTTTGTGGTGAATGCTTGTTCCTTATGAATGTATGCTCTTATCATGTATCTTTGTGTGTTTTGAGCATGTGTGTAATAGGGTGTATGCCTCTAGAGTATATGTGTGCATGTCGTGTTTGATTTTTGAAGTCGTTGAGGGCGTTTGGGATCATTTAGAGATGTTTAAAACTGATTTTGGAAACTTACAGACTGCAGGTGTTTCGGAACGGGTTGTGTTGTTTCGGAGTGGGTGTGGTTCCAGGGCCACCCGTATCGGAACGCGTTCCGGTACGGTTTGGATACTGTGAGCCCATGTTCTTATACGAGTCTCGAAACACTTTGGCCACTGTGAACGCCTGTTCCGTAACGAGTTTCGGAATGTCTAGGCGAAATGGGACCCTGTTCCGAAATGGGGTGGATGCGTTTTGGTACGGGTGCCTGGCTTTTTAAAGTGGAGCCCGTGTTTCGAAACAGGCAATGTCTGTTTCGAAACAGAGGCCTAAAAATGGGCTTTTGACATCTCTAAAGGGTCTCCAGGGTTGGGCTTAGGCCATGTTTGCTGTTGGGCTTCTCGTGAGCCTTGTTTTCCGCTGTCGCTTCACACATAGGTTTAGTTAATGCATCTAGACAAGATAATAATAAATGAAAAAGTTTTCTCGGGTTGTTAACCGAAGTGAAGCCTTAACGGGTTTCGCCTCGGTTATCCCCGTGTAGCCCACTCGGACCGGTCAGTCGCCCGGACCGGGATGAGGGGGTTACATGTCAATACCTCGTAATTAAGGGATAGATTCTAGTTAGTCCTTATAAAAACTAGGGAGATAGTTTTATTTTAGCCCGTGAAAAGATAGGGATGTAAAGGTTAGTCCTTTAGCTTGTAAAAAGGAAGAATTCATTGTTAGTGAATTGAGAAATCCTTAGTGTGGATGCTAAGGTAGTAGATGTAGACCTTGGTTAGAAGGTCGAACCACTCTAAATTCGAATGTGTCTAATAGTCATTTCTTTCTCGGTTTTTGTTTTCCCAATTTTAAAAGAAACATTTACACCCTTCATCGGCGCTAATTTCGGTTGAAGATATCGAGTCTTTCAATTTTAGTGCTGAATTTTGAAACATATTGCTACTTTATTTTCTAACCTTTCATCATTTAAAAATTCATATATTTTGATGCACAAATCAAAATCAGACATCATTTGTCACAAACTAAACTAGACTGAAACACGATTTAAAGATATAAGGCTCACATTCTAATTATTTTTGTAAAATTTATGATGAATTTCTGAACTCACTGCTAATGATTAAAATTCGAGATAGATTCCATAAGTCTATTCTTTGACATATATTAATCATTCCAGCACTCTTCAAAATATTTACCAACATATTAGGTTATGTAGAATTTTTTTCCTTCATGCAAAACCTCAAATTTAACTTGAATCTAATAACCTTAAATTAGCCTTAACTTGTCAAAATTAAGAGTTTTACTTTACACTTGAAATTAAACTTAAATCAAGCATGAAAAAGCTAATTAAACACTTAACTCTTAAAAAAACCCTACATCAGTTTAGATTCATAAACCCTAAATTTTAGTCCTTCAAATTCATGAAGATGTCTCTTGCAAAACCATGAAATTGCAGTACTAGATGATAGAGAACACAATAAAGAACAAATTTGTATTTCACACCCACGCCCTAAATTCGTGTATTTAAGGTTTAAAAATTTAAAAAAAATTCTCACCTTTTGTGGAGAACTATAGTTTGGAGAGAAGATAAAGAATTGTCTTCAATTTTCCTCTTTTATAACCATTAGTATTAAAGTATCTTCTAGATATTCAAATGGCCATTGTGCTCTTGAATCCAATATTCTATATTGTGCCACTTAGCAAAATCGCAAAACCAATGGCTTAGATTTAATTTTGCGTTAGTAGTTTACAACTTTGCCCTTGTAGGAAAATTAAATTCCCACCTTGTCTCGTTTTAATTCAATGGCCACGATTTAACACGGCATTTAACTTCAATACAATGGTTCAAATTCCTCCAACAATCCATCATCTTAACCCAATGGCTTATATTAATCCTAGCATTAGGAAATGACATCTTCTCCCCTAAATTCAATGACTAAAATTAGTTCTTGAATTTTCTATGATCCGATTATTCGAAAATTTCTAAAACTTTAACAATTCATTCCTTTCAACATAAATCTCAGATCAAGTTCGTATTTTTTTTCTTTTCCAACGCACTTCTTATAGGTAAACTATCTATTTACAAGATAAAAATTATTTTCAGGAAAATTACCATTTAAAGTTCTAAACTTTTCTAAAGTTTACACTTTAGAAGCCAAACTTTCATTTTATTTATTTTAGTCACTTCACTCTAGACATCAAACTTTCACATTTTTTTCCATTTACCAAAATTTGGGGTATTACACTCAAGGCCAACCCTGTGTCAAGGTAAAAACATATCACTCCACTCCCATTTTTGCCTTCTCTACACAAGCTAAAAAACAATACAAAATAAAAAGAATACAAAAATTATTACTAACCAAAAAGTTTCCAAAGCTCATACTTGTTGAGGTCAACTTCAGCTATGACTATATCAGTAAAACAACTATTAAGAACTTTCTTCATTAAATAACATGTAATGAGCTCTTCATTGGTTGGGTGAAAATGAAAACCAGTTGGTAAATGTGTTTCACTATTGTCGAAAATTTGGTAGTTATCAATTTTGATGTGATTCAGATAAGCACCAAATTTCATAGAGCCTTGCTCTTATCATTAAAGAAGTTTAAGAGTTTTCATACTCGTGTTCAAGCCAAAAATTGCAAAAATTCAGACCCGAATATGTTTTTTCAAGCATTAAGTTCTAATATCGAACATGCAACGTTTTGAATGAGATCTTTTAATGCATGCATGTTGTTGGGGTGTGTGTCATTTTATTGCATGCATTCTCATAATTAGGCATGTAGATGTGTTAGTTTACATGTTTAGGCATGTATGTTGCATTTAGCACATATAATTTAATAAGTTAATTAGTTGTTAGTTGCATGCATTATTAGTTTAAGTGCGTGTTGGATAATTAATGGGCTGCATATTTAATTTACCATATTTCAATACACATTTAATCTCATGTCCTCGCATATTAAAGTGTCAATTATTAGGTGCATTTTTAGGTCATATTTATTTGCTATAAATTAGTGCATTTTCCTATACAATTGAGTGTTACATTCTTGCATATTAATTTTTCTTACTTAGTTTGATATTGTGTCATGCATTCTTGAATATTGAATAAAGGAATAATATTGTCCTAGTCATATGTGCTACACTTATTGTGTCCTAAAGTGTGCATATGTATCTTGTAGGTACTAAAGTGACTAGCCATGGGATAAAGCATTTAAGAGGAAGATTCAAAGTGCATGAAAGACAATTCATTTACATGGCAGATTCATGTAGTATATGGAAAGGCTATGTGCATGTTCAAGTGAATTTATGAATAACAGAATTAAAGAGTGCCTTTAAGAACCAAAAAGACCTTTTAAGCTTCAAAATCTATTTGGCTACTAAGAGAAGTCGAAAGGTTCCAAACTTTAAAGACATGCATGTATTGCCATTAAAGAAAATTTTTATATCCAAATTGAGTTCCTCTTCTACCATGTAAAGCATAGAAATATGACTTATTTCAACATTTGTGATGATCAACTTGAAATTTTATAAATTATCTTTTTTGTGAGTGTTCACTCTCTAGTTCTTCAAGAACTTTATCAACTTATCAAGTCTCGTACTTATGACGTCAATCCTATTTCATTTTAATTACATCGTAGGTTCTTAATTGTCATATAACTAGTGGGTCTCGATCTATTACCGGTTAAGAACATTATAAGGTTCGGGTCAGCAATTTTTATATTGTTGGTTCTTCCTTCATTTTGAAACTACTTGCTTCCATCGATTCTATTTTCACTTACATTCTATTGCCATTTGAATCTTTCAACCATTAATATTTCAATATTCTCCATTAAGACATCCATATACCACTTATCATACCTTTCTATTCATCCAAACTAATGTTGGAGTATGCCCAAATACCAATCATAAGATGATTGTAAAATACATACTTATTTATTAATATAAAGCCATTATTATTCTTTCATTCTTATTCTGTGCATTTATAAATAAACTGAATTTTAATAAAGTCCTTAGAATAATATAGTTATTCTTGAATGTCCTTAGTCGAGTATTATTGTGGGCATGGACAACAATAATATAATAAGACTAATATGTAGTTGATTGATGACAAAGCGTTGTCATTGACATGGAGATGTCAAAAATCAATACATAAGTATGTGTTAGAGAATGACATACTGGACTGACATGCTATGAGCATGTTTCTTGGATTATTATGTGACAGTCACGACATTGCTCATGGTGATAAATACATGTATGATCCTCAGACTTGAGATCATCATTATTTCAACATCGTGAGTGACATATTTTGATACGGTCAAACGTGTGTCGTAAATGACTACATTATTAAGATTGACATTGGATATGTCACAATCTATGTAGCGAAATATGGTTGATCAAGATAGGATTTGTCCCTCCTACATAATAGAAGTAATATCATAGGCCACTTGATTGAGTGAGACTAGAAAATGCATGACCATGCTCGAATAAATTGATATGAGATATCATAGTTTTTCGTTTATAATAGTCTACTCAAGATATCAAGAAATATTAGATGAACTATACAAGTGTGACTAATCCATGACTTGTGTCCGATCTAGATATGAGGACAAAAGAATGTAATACATAAAAGAAGTTATCACGGAAAAAGGTAAAGTCGAACCACAACTTCATGTAACTTAGGTAGCAATGATGTATTGCTAGATGTCACTCATTGTTTGTAATATTAGAATTGTTCTAGATATTTATACTAACATTAGATGAACCTACAAGGGTTACACCCTATGATTAAAACGAACAAATATCGACTAAATAGCACGTGTACAAACTTGTTGTACACGTAATAATTATTAAAACGGAATTATTATAATTATTGTAATTATAGATAATCTCGTTTATATATATATATATATATATATATATATATATTTAATACTAGATAATTATTGTAATTATCAAATACTATTAATATATATATATATATACATATACATATATATATGGTCATTAACTCAGTCCAATTTACCCAATTAAGCAATGATTAATCATCGAAGGGCCAATTTGCAACTATTACAAGTTTTGGGGACCAATTTGTAATTTTGACAAACTAGAGGTCTTTCGATGCAATCGACTTTATCATATTGAAATTCAATACCTCAATGTCATGTCTGCAAAATTTCTTACAATTCGAAGGTCATTAACTCACTCAATTTAACCTTACAATATTCAGTGATTAAACTATGAAACTGTCAAACTATTTAAAAGGCCCTTAACTAACTTAACTTACACCGTATTGAAACACCCTAAGCTGTTTCGAAATGGGTGTAAGATGGTCAACTTGTGTTCACCTTGCCCTTTAGACCATATCGATACGGGTATGACCTGTATTGAAATGGGTTGACCTCACTTGACTTTGACTTTGACCCGTTTCGATACGCTATGAACCCGTATCGAAACAAGGGACTCCAGTGGAAAATTGTTTCGAAACGACCATGAACCGTTCTGATACACCCTATTCCTCATGCGAGATTATGCTTACTCATATCGAAACGCCATCACCCAATTCGATACGGCCTGACCTGTAATGAAAGATTTTTGCTGGTTTTTATTTTATTTAACCTACCGAACGATGTCCAAATGCAACAAAACTTTACACACAACATTTCAATAATGTAAACTACTAGCATTCCAAATTTCATGATCATATGAATACGTTTACCATGTTTTTACCTTTTTGAGCTAAGCATGTACTTTTAAGCCATTTCAAGGAAACCAAAAAGGCCATTTAGAGCCATTAGCCATATTACAACTTAAGTATCATACCAACACAACAAAATGGGCATAAATGACTAGTTCAACTACTTTTCCACCTTTCTAAGAGTTCATAAGTCAAAAACACATTACTTGAGGCTTGTAGTGACTTGTCTTGCTTGCCAATTCGATCTTCCAACTCACGCCCCTTTTTAACTTGAAAATGCATGTGATGCGACACGTTAGGCATACTTTGCCTAGTGAGGTAGTCATAAACATTATGAACAACATCAATGCCATGAATGTACACGATCATGAACTCATGCCAACAATATCAATGCTATATTGTAATATGCAATGCTTAAACACATATTCATTTCATCTTTAATCCTTGGATTGAATCAAGATCGTGGATATGCGAATTCCTACGCTTCGCCAAGTCAATGAATGGTTCAATCCTTCTGCCTCGCCAATATGACCAATATCCATACACGTCCCTCCGCCTCGTCAAATCAATATAGACCGTAGCCTTAGGACCGTAGTCCACCCGTACACTGAGCTCATGAATTCTATGGCATGCCAATTGTATCTAGGGGTGAGCAAAACTCGACTCGACTCGAAAAAATCGAATTTATTTTCAAATTTCGAGTTATTCGAGTCGAGATATTCGAATCAACTCGAATTAATTTTGAGTTCGAGTCGAGTTTGATTTTTTGAAATTCGAATAATCGAAAAACCGAAATTTAAAACGACGTCGTTTTAAATAATAGGCTTTAGTTATGCTATGTGTTTTATCTCTTGAGAATGGGCTGAATTTTTAATCACGTGATTTTTCTCCCTCAGTTCTTCATCCCTCACGGCGACAGTGTAAACCTAAATTCCCAATTTTCTAAACCTCAATGCTTCTTTCAATCTTTAGTTTTGCAACAGAGAGATCGTCAGATGGTCATCAAAAAGAGTCCTCCGTGTTTGAGCCTTCGAGGTAAGCATATCGTTTTATTCTTCTCTAATTCAATTGTGATGCCTCTTTTGTATCATCTTCTGTACTTTGGGTGTGTATTAAAGCTGATATAAAGAGGGATTGAACTGATGAGAATCATGGCAATGGTTGAAAGAAAAAGTTTAAGGCAAGTGTTACGATGAGAGTTCTTTCCATTGGGAAGTTGTATGCGATGAAATTTCATGGTGGATAAGTTCTGAGGCAAGAAAAGTTGGTGATTTGTTCAAGTTATATGAACTGAAAAGAAAAAAACATGACATTTAAAACTAGTTCTTGAGGTTAGGCTTGAGTGGAACCAACTAACTGATAATCATGATTCATCAAAATAACATGAATTTGGCCCAATGCATTTTTCTTTTTGTTCTTTTTAAAAGAATTCTCTCTAGATCAAGTTTGGTCTAAATCTGTTTACATATATATATATATATATATATATATATATATATATATATATATATATATATATACACCATGTCTTTATAATAAGAAAACATGGGGATTCACTGGTATTTGTAAAACCAAGTCTCTTTATCTGTTTTGTCCACTGTTTTGAAGGTTTAAGTTCATTAAGAAATCCAAATTTAATGGTATACATTATTGATAAGAGTTGGAAAAATAAATCAAAATCAATCATATGATATTTTATTGGCATTCCATTTCATGATTTATTTTGGTTCAAACTCATACATATCTGACAAAGATCATCTCTGTTGCTTTGTTACTGCCTGTTACAAATTTGCCAATGAAACGACAAAAACCTTTTCTTATTTACACTCTGCTGCTTTGGTTTATAGAGTGATGCAAAATTTGTTATTTATAAACCTTTATAAATTAGTTGTTAATTTATAAATAGTCAAAATGAAATTACTTGTTATTTTGTAACACTTTGCAGCACTGTAAACGCTCAAAACAATTTTTTTTTGTTAATTTCTAATTCAATGTTATATTTTGATATTGCAGATGAGTGAATCACAATGGACTCAAAGTTCACAAAATTCTTCTCCGACTAAAGTCAATGACCCATCGGCAATGAGTAATAAACGTGTCCGAAAGCAAAAACAACCAAGAGCATTTTGCTGGAGCCATTTCACCAAATATGTAACTGAATATGGGGAGAATAGGGCAATGTGCAAACATTGTGACTCGACTTATACCATGCAAACTGGAGGTTCTACGACTAATATGAATAATCACTTGAAGACGTGCTTAAAAAAACCTCGAGGTAGTACTTTTGATTCTAAGCAATCAGAGTTAACATTTGCGAAGTTTGGCCCTGAAAGTGAAACATCTTTTTCAACTTGGAAGTTTGACGAAGATGCTATTAGAAAGGCGTTGATTCACATGATAATTGTGGACGAACTGCCTTTTCGAATTGTCGAGGGAGAAGGCTTCAAGCTATTTCTTTCCAAAGCATGCCCAAGGTTTCATCTCCCGTCTCGGTTTACTGTTAGAAGAGATTGTCTTGATTTGTTTAACTCTATGAAGATTTTAATGAAGAATTCTTTTGGTCAAGATATGAGTAGAATTTGTTTAACAACTGATACCTGGACATCACTGCAAAGGGTTTCTTACATGGTTCTAATAGCACATTGGATAGATGAGGAGTGGATGCTGCAAAAGAGAATCATAAACTTTTTCCCGATATCTGGTCATAGAGGTGAAAACATAGGCCAAGCCCTTGAAAAGTGCATTCGAGATTGGGGGATTGGGAGGATCTTCACTATTACTGTTGATAATGCATCTGCTAATACTGTTGGTGTTGAATATTTAAGAAAGAAATTGAACCATCGAAATGTATGTGTTGCAAACGGAAAATATATGCATACAAGATGTGTTGCACATGTTATTAACCTTATCGTGCAAGAAGGTGTTAAGCATGCTTATGTGTCTGTTGATCGAGTTAGAGCTGTTGTGAGGTAATAAGAGCATCACCGTCAAGGATAATTTTTTTTACAAGTGTGCGGAAGAAGAAATGATAGATACTAAGGCTCACTTGTGTTTAGATGTACCTACCAGGTGGAACTCAACTTATATGATGTACCTACCATAGCTTTTTTCTTGACCTCTCAATTGGAGATGGAGTCCCTACATTTGATGATTGGGAAAATGTTCGAAGAATTGAAAAGGTTTTAGAACCCTTTTATGATCTTACATTGAAGGTATCTGGATCATTGCATGTCACATCTTATTTTTTTGGGAAGTATTGATAGAAATACATTGTTTACTAGATGTGTGGGCAAATTTTGAAGATTTATATGTAATCTCTATTACTTATAAAATGAGGGAGAAGTACAATAAGTATTGGGGTGATGCAAAAAAGATTAACTTCTTAGTTTACTTGGCGAGCATCTTTGATCCACGACACAAAATAGAATTTGTGAACTTTGGGATAAAGTTTCTTTTTCCTGATATTGCTGATGAGGTTATGAAGATGATTGACAAAGAATTGCATTCTTTGTTTGATGAATATTCCTCCATTTCTGGGAGGGCTATGGTCTATGAAGGTCAATCTAGTATTCCGACAAAAGTTTTCAATTCCTCGGAATTAAATCTACCAAAGACAAGTTTGGCCATGCAACAATATCTCTTAAAGAAGCAACGAGTTGGTTCAGAAAATAAGTCTGAGTTCGATAGATATTTGACTGAGGAGGAAGAAGCAAACAACTCGAGTTCATTTGATATATTATTGTGGTGGAAAATGAATAGTCCAAGATATCCCGTTCTTGCACAAATGACTCAAGATGTTTTCTCTAATCCTATCTCGACAGTTACCTTAGAAAGTGCATTTAACACGAGTGGGCGTGTTCTAGATGGCTTTAGAAGTTCATTGACTCCGACGATGGTTGAGGCTTTGATTTGCACTTAAGATTGGCTTCGGAAATCTAAAGATCCTATCAATCTTGATGAATATGCTGCAGAACTTCAAAATATGGAATATGGTAATATTTAATTTTGATTGATTAAGTTATTTGGTGTGTCATTTATTTTATCAATTTATTTAAAATTTAACTAACATTCTACTTTTATATTTGTTAGATTTATCAAGAATACCCGAAAATCAAGAAGTTCTTTCAAGTAAATTGCACACATTGCATGATGAAGAAGAAACCTAAGGTATTCGAAAATGTGGTGTTTTGAAAATATAATGCAAACTATTGATATATCATATATGTATGTTTTTGTTTTGACAATTTATATTTTATACCCACATTGTTTCAAGTATGTTGATCTTGCAATGTATTCTTGGCTTCTTGCAGCTCATATTGGAGTTTTGCCCTTGTATTTTTCTCTCGTTGCAACAGTCTAGTGTTCATTCTCCATGTGGTCATATTTTGATTCTCCCAAACGTATTTTTGGAGTTCCAGTGTTGTTTGACTTTTGATTTTTTGGTTGTCATTGTTTTGCTCTTCGAATTATGTCTTGGACTAAGACTCTTGGTGGCTGGTGCTTGTCTTTGAATTGTATTTTGGGATGTGTTTGTTTAGATTATGTTAGGTTGTTGATGCCTTGTAGCATCATTGTTGTGTGGACTTATTCACAGCCTTACACCTAATTGATATGGTCTTATTGAAGCTTTAATATTCTTTAGCATCTTATCAAATTAAATGTTCTATACTTATGTAGTTATGTTTGCAAATTAATATTCCTTAGCATCTCACTAATATTTGATAGAGTTCCATAAAAATTGAAAATAATCGTACTATAACATTATAAATATTTATAAGTAAATTTGAGAGGAACTCGAACAACTCGACTCGACTCGAATCGAAAAAATTTCAAATAAAGTTTGAATGATAAAACATGACTCGTAAACTCGAATAACTCAAAATTTTTTGACTCGACTCGATCGAATACTCACCCCTAATTGTATCCAATGTCCATTCCAATCCAAGGCTTACAATGTTCATTACCATTTCAATAATCAATAATATACCAATGTCCGATGATTTCAATATCACCAATGACAAATATATGTATCTCATCATCAATAGTTCATAGTTCGATGTCAATATCAATGTCCAATGATTTCTATACAATAACTCGATGACAATGACTATATCAATGAAAATGCACAATGACAATATCAATGACTATTTTTGATGTTCAATAACAACTTACCGACACTTACCAAAGTGTCCGATTAACCATCCAATGTGATTTCTTCAACAACAATGTTAGCGATATAATCTAAATTATCAAATAATGATCTGGGATGGCCTTTCGCCTATACCCGAGACTCCGACTACACTCACCTTGACAATCCGAAGCTTTCAAGGCTCTCGAATAGCAATCCTCTTGCTCCTAGCTTTAGATGGAGACGGTGAAACCTTTTTCTCCACTTCTTGAACTAGAAAGTCAATAGAAAACTATTAGAATCGATATTTCGATATCAAAATCAATACAATAATATCAAAATCGATATCTGACTTCAATAATAACACTTTCGATGAAATATCCATGGATGGTCAAAATCCTAGCTTAAGTTTTAACTCGATATATCCATGGAATCCAACAATTTTTTGAGGATTATTATTTACCCGAACAATAGCAACGATTCGATATCTATGGAACGAAGAAAAATCGAGATTAATATTCTCTTCAATGGAGGTGCTTGCTTAGTCAAGGAAGATAAAGATGACAAAGATGGATATGTGTGTGCTTTCTAAATGTCGGGTAAGTTTTCTCAATCTTTTTCACTAAGTTTATGAAGAGAGGCTTTCCTCTTGTTGAAGCACTCTCACCATATTCACCCACGTAGGTTGTTTTAATTAAGGAGGGGCTAATCACAAGATTAGTCCCTCAACTCTCATCCTACAATCGTTTTGACCTTCAACTTATATTTTTCTTCAATTTAATCACTAAAATGTTTTCGATACTACTCAACAGGGTTCGATGGAAATGTTTTAGTTCATTAAGAGTTCAATATCAATAATTACTAGCCAATACAATATTTAAACTTCATCAATGTAGAGTTTTTCGATCACTGGAACCAAATTCCGACTAGACCGGATTTTGGGGTGTTACAATTATATTCGGTTAAATATATTGTATATTTAATAAATCCGAATTAAAGTAGAATCATATTCTATATATTTAATTATATTCGATTAAATATATTGTATATTTAATGAATCTGAACTTAATTAGAATTATATTTTTGAAAGTTATATAAAGGCATAAGGTCTAGCGGCCAATATATGCTTTTGGAAATACTCTCTAACAGTTAAAAAAATATTGTTTGTTTCGTTCGGGTGGACTGCGTAGAGGTCGGAAGGCGATTGTGACGACTCAGATTCGATTTGGATTCTCCTACACTCCCTGCGAATTTCCAGATTTATTAAGGTAACGTTTCATCCTTTTCACCCCAAATTCATTCCTCGTACATGAATTTCTGGAGGTAATTGTCAGATAATTTTTTACTGCGCCATGGGGTGTACCTGCGTTTTTCAACAACTAATTCTTTTAAATCTAGCTTTCAACCGTTAAGAAACTTACTTAACTAAGGACCGAGCAAACATATATAACTCGGAAACTCACGTAACCGGTCGTATCACATTTGCTCAAAAAACCCTTAACCAAAACTAATGAAAAGTGAAGAGTGAAAGAAAAAAAGTTTATATTGGGATGGATTTAATGAATAACTGAGGCGAAAATGACAAATAATTACATAAAATTTGTGTGTGTTTTCAAGGAACCAAAAAGGAGGGTTTATCAATTGTACGAACTTTCATATTTTAAAAAATATATCAATTTGTATATTAGATTAATTAATGATTTTAAATGATGTATTCTAATGTTAACGAGGGTATATAAATGATTTGAAAAAAAAAGACTGAATTAATGTATTTTTTAAAATATGAAGGGTAACCTAAACGTAATCTTACCCATAATTGAGTGACCCAAATGTAACCGTTAATAATTGGATGACCCAAATGTAACCTTACCCATAATTGAGTGACCCAAATATAATTTTTAATAATTGAATGACCACCGTTGTAGTTTACCCATTAAAAAAGTGGCCAGAATTATAGGTAAACTACATAAATAGTTATCAAATTTTTTGGATACTTTCATTTTGGTCACTTAACTTTTAAAAATTATAATACAATTACAAAACTTTTAATTCGCTTTCATTACGGTCACTATCATCAACTGTGATTGCAAGATTAAAGCCATCCAATTGAGACAATGTGTTTGGGAACACATTTTAGATAAGTTCAATGCCACTATCGCTGATGTTAGACCTAAAATGATACAACAATATTTTATGTCTTCTCCTTTTGTAAATCAGTCTGCCATTAAATTAAAAAGTGGAGGTTTTACTTGTTCAAACAGACGAGGATGAGTTTTTATAGAAATTTGTAACATAACATTAAATTTAAAATGACATAATTACCCTCAAATGTTTCTCAACCCGGAAACGCCAAATAAATTCTACACATATTTTTCAATTTGCATGTTGCTTATTTAAGAAGAGTCCATGTTTCTTGAACAACCTAAATAAATTTAGAGCAATAATTATAAAAGTGTATTTAAAATGCGAAATCTATTAAATCTTTTCAAAGCAAAGCTGTAGAGAAAAAAAATGCGAACATTCTTGAGCTTTTGAGCTCTCTCCTCAACACCATATTCCTCCAATGTCATTAACTAGCTTATGATAAGAGATGCAACATGACAACACAAAGCATCTTGAATGTTACAAAAATTATTTAATAAATATTCAATTCTCCAAATTAAGGTTCAAACCTTCATAGCTTCACAACAATGTGCAACTATCATCAGAAAAAAAATTAATTGAGATTAAGATAACATAGGCATATAGTTATAGTAGAACCTAAATGATAATCACAATTCATTCCAAGCAACCATTGCCCTTGCGTCAATTTGCAATGTGATTTTTTTGGGAAAAAGTTGACTTTAATGTGCCATATTAATAACTCTTAAGGGTAGTTGAAAGTAGTGACCGTAATAGAAATGAATTAAAAATTTAGTGATTGTATTGTAAGTTTTAAAAGTTTAACGATTATTTATGTAGTTTACCCAATAATATAGCAAACTAAAACTTAATGATTGTACTATGACTATTAAATGATTGATGGTAAAAAAATGCAAATATTCTAAAAGTTTAGAAACCATTTATGTAGTTTATCCTTACAAACAAAAAAAAAAAAAAAACCGTTTGGTGGGTGCGGGGAAAGCATGGCATTTGTCTATAGCAAATTTGGCGATTGCATTAGCCAATGGCCATACTCCTGTTGGCGTGTGGTGGAACCCGAAACCGGCAACAATTCCCAGATTCGCCAACCCCAACCTCAGGGCTCGTCACATGGAATTAATTTGGTTGAATTCAATCTCGATTCATCTTAAAGTCAAATGGAGTCAAATTTAACATGGAGAGAAAAGAAGACAAGAGAAAGCTCTTCCGAGTCCAACACATTATATATTTTGTGTGATAAAAACCAAAATCTTCTTTTAGTACTATATAGGTTGTCTTATAATTTATATTCGGAGTATAAGATTTTCTCTCTTAATAATATTGTCTTAAAAGTTTAAATATTTTTTTTTCCTTAAGAGTGCAATATGTCTTACTAATAATGTACCAAAACTTATTCCTCTTGTTAGGAATAAGCATCGAAATCTTGGTGAGCCTGGCTTTTAATATTATCTTTGTGACAGCCTTTACTTAGCTAATTCGTAGATTCCCCATGCAAGCCTGGGCAGGAGCTATGGGTCCCCACCTCCCATGTGCACTACACTGCAACTCCTTTCTTTGCTCTTTTGCTTTCTAAATTCCCCAACCTGCCTCTGCCTTTGCTTCCTTCCCATCTTTCTCTATTTTCATTTCTTCTTCTTCTTCTTCCTACTCCTTTGCCGCTGCTTTTGCCTTTTGGGTCTTTCAGTTTCTCAGTTCAACTTCAGTCCTCCTATACTATGTTTGCTTTATCCATCTAATGCCTTTTACACAAAGTTGCAACTCTTTCCTGCATCATTTTCCCGGAAAATAAAAACTAAAGCTTTGCAGTTTTAAGCTCTCTCAACATGAACTACAAGCCCAGACTTGGTTTTTGCTTCAAGCTTCTTGCTTTTATTCTTGGCTTCTCTTCAATCTTCGTCGCTGTTAAATCCCAAGAAACTGTAAGTGACGATGTTGCTGCCATGTTAGCTATTAAGAAAGCCCTCAGTCCACCCGAATCTCTCGGATGGTCCGGCCCTGATCCATGCAAATGGAACCACGTTGTCTGCTCAGATGACAAGCGTATCACTCGGATCCAAATCGGTCACCAGAACCTGCAAGGTACACTTCCTTCCGATCTTCAGCACCTCTCTGAACTTGAGCATTTAGAGCTACAATGGAACAACATTTCGGGTCCCGTCCCTAGCTTAAGCGGGTTAAGCTCACTTCTAGTGGTTATGCTGAGTAACAACCTCTTCACTTCATTCCCCGCTGATTTCTTTTCCGGTTTATCTTCTCTTCAATCCTTGGAGATTGATAACAACCCTTTTTCTGCCTGGGAAATCCCTCAAAGCTTGCAAAATGCTTCAGCTTTGCAGAACTTCTCGGCCAACTCTGCTAACATTACTGGGAAAATACCAGACATCTTTGGATCTGATGCGTTTCCAAGTCTAAGCATTTTGCATTTGGCCTTGAATAGTCTGGAAGGGGAGCTGCCCTTAAGCTTTTCTGGGCTATCACTCCATTCTTTGTGGGTTAATGGTCAGAAAAGTGGCAGTAGACTTACTGGTTCCATTGCTGTAATCCAGAACATGACACTCTTAGAGGAGGTTTGGTTGCATTCCAACTCATTCTCTGGTCCTATACCAGATTTGTCTGGGTTGAAAGGCTTGCAGACCCTGAGTTTGAGGGACAACTCGTTTACTGGCCCAGTTCCCGTTTCTCTTACCAAGCTCGAGTCACTAAAAACTGTGAGTTTGACAAATAATTTACTTCAAGGACCAGTGCCCGTGTTTAAGGATTCGGTTTCTGTGGATATGGTTAAGGATTCCAATAGATTTTGCTTGCCAAGCCCTGGTGACTGTGATCCAAGGGTGACTTTGTTGCTTAATGTTGCCAAGTCCATGGATTATCCACAAAGGCTTGCTGATAACTGGAAAGGGAATGATCCTTGCAGCGATTGGCTTGGGATTACATGCAGTAATGGCAATATTACTGTTATTAATCTTGAGAAGATGGGCCTTACGGGTACCATATCTCCTGATTTTGCGTCACTTAAGTCTTTGCAGAGGCTGATTCTTGCTGACAATAATCTCACTGGTCCCATTCCTGAGGAGCTCACTACACTGGTTGCACTTAGAGAACTTGATGTTTCCAACAATCAACTCTATGGGAAAGTCCCCACTTTCAAGAGCAATATCATTTTGCACACAAATGGTAATCCTGACATTGGCAAGGAGAAAAGTAATTCTACCTCTCCAGGTTCTGAATCTGGCAATCCCAGTGCTGGCTCAGGATCTAAAAGTGGTGGAAATTCTGGAAATGGTGGCAAGAAATCTTCAGCTTTCATTGGAGTTATCATAGTTTCTATATTTGGGGGTCTGGTAGTTATTGGCTTGCTTGGTTTGTTGGTTATCTGTCTTTACAAAAAGAAACAGAAACGGTTCAGCAGAGTGCAGAGCCCAAATGCAATGGTGATTCACCCTCGCCATTCTGGTTCGGATAACGAAAGTGTTAAGATCACGGTTGCTGGTTCGAGTGTTAGCGTTGGTGCGATCAGTGAAACTCATACAATTCCGAACAGTGAGTATGGCGGTGATGTACAAATGGTCGAGGCAGGTAACATGGTAATCTCTATCCAAGTTCTAAGAAATGTGACCAACAATTTCAGTGAAGAAAACATATTGGGACAAGGGGGGTTTGGGGTAGTTTATAAAGGTGAGTTGCATGATGGTACAAAGATTGCTGTGAAGAGAATGGAATCTGGGGTTATTAGTGGGAAGGGTTCGGCTGAATTTATGTCTGAGATTGCTGTGTTGACAAAGGTCCGACACCGGCATCTTGTTGCTCTTCTTGGATATTGCCTTGATGGAAATGAAAAGCTTCTTGTGTATGAGTACATGCCCCAAGGTACTTTAAGTAGACATATCTTTAACTGGGCAGAAGAAGGATTAAAACCACTTGAATGGACAAAGAGGTTGACCATTGCCTTAGATGTGGCAAGGGGTGTTGAATATCTTCATGGTTTAGCCCATCAAAGTTTTATACATCGAGATTTGAAGCCTTCGAATATTCTACTTGGAGATGATATGAGGGCTAAGGTCGCAGATTTTGGTCTTGTGCGTCTTGCCCCCGAGGGGAAAGGCTCCATTGAAACTAGAATTGCTGGAACCTTTGGATACTTGGCACCAGAATATGCAGGTATCCTTTGTTTATTGGTTTTACCCTTTATTTTCATATAGTTTCTTCTTCATAAAGCTAAATGCAAACAAGTTATGCATGATGAAAGTATGCAAGTATATGATTTGATTTGATTTGATTTGTTGAAGTGGTGTCTAATACTTTTATTTCCATACACAATATTCCCAACATCCAAGTCATTTTTTTCTTTGAATACCAATTGCAGTTACCGGACGAGTTACTACTAAAGTTGATGTGTTTAGCTTTGGGGTGATACTGATGGAGCTGATCACTGGTAGAAGAGCACTTGATGAGAGCCAACCTGAGGAAAGCATGCACCTAGTTACATGGTTCAAGAGAATGCACATCAACAAGGATTCGTTCCGGAAAGCCATCGACCCCACAATCGACCTCAATGAGGAAACGCTCGCCAGTGTCAGCACCGTTGCCGAGTTGGCTGGTCATTGCTGTGCAAGGGAACCATATCAAAGGCCTGATATGGGTCATGCTGTAAATGTGCTATCTTCTCTAGTGGAGCTTTGGAAACCAACCGATCAATGTTGCGAAGACATATATGGCATCGATCTTGAAATGTCATTGCCACAAGCACTAAAGAAATGGCAAGCTTATGAAGGCAGAAGCAATTTGGAGTCTTCATCTTCTTCGCTTCTTCAAAGCTTAGACAACACTCAAACCAGCATTCCCACGCGGCCTTACGGATTTGCCGAGTCATTTACATCAGCAGATGGAAGATAAGCAGCATTTGTATATTATCGGATCAATCATTCTGTATGTTCATTCTCATTGCTTCTTGCTTCTTAGTAGAACTTGTGTAGCCTAATTATTTCCTCGATGTTGTATTTTGCTTGGAATATGATTTGAATGTTCTTTAGTTTTGATGCTCTCGAAGGCAACAAATTAATGTTTCGTTTCATTCATGCAAATGCGTTCGTTCTCAATCCTGCTGGAAGACTCGACCCTTTATTTTTCTTTTATGTGCTCATGTTCGGCATATGAATTCGTCTTCAAAAGATCTACTATATCCATGCCGGATATATAAATTTAGTAGCCAGGGATTTAAATAGGGTTCCGTTACCGTATTAGTAGCCGTTATATAGTAGTTTTGGCACTGTCCGATACCTACAATTATTATGTCCGTAATAGCATCGGTTATTTAAAAAAGACTCAGAGTTGATGTGATGGTAGGAAATTATGCAAATAAAAACAGAAAAAGGCAGAAGTGAAACAGCTCAACGCCAGCCAATGGAGAAAGAGATGGGCGTTGGTGTCTTGTAATGTGTATGTAGTATTAAAGTATTATGCGGGTGTTGGTGGTGAGGTGTAACTCTCCCATTTCCAGTTTCCCACACACATGGGCCATGGCTTGCGTTCTTCTCGCAAATTTCAGAGGCATGTGTCCCCTCTGGCTCTCTGTCTCACTCCAATTGTTGCTTTCGTGTCTTTTATATATGTCTACCCTTTTATCCTATCATTATATACGGCTACTATTCATGGACGATATTATAAATTTTATATAAGAAATCTTTTGATATATAAATTGCGTAAATTTTAGTTTCTCTAAATTTGTTTAATTTAAGGTGTATGATTTATGTGTTAAGATTAGAAATTTATTATTTAAGATTAGAGTTTAGGTTTTAGAGTTTAAGATTTAAGGCGTTAGGATTAGAGTTTTAGATTTTAGGGTGTATAGTTTAAATGGAAAGAGTTATGTAAACTTATTATACATATTATGTATCAAAATACAATCTTTTTATATAAAGTCAAAGATAGAAAATAATTAAATTATAAATTTTAGAGATAAAACAAACATTTTATTAAATTTTAAGGTTTAATTTACAATTTAGTTCTTAAGAATATTTACTTTTTCCATTTTCATCCTAAACTATTTTTTTTGTCAGTTCACTCCCTAAGCTATCGTTTTCATCCCAGTTTGTCTAAAAATTATCAACACGCAATAATAAAATATTATGTTTTTATAGGCCGTTTTCTACTTTAGGATATATTTAGATGAAAATGATAGTTTAAGCGAGTAAATTGTGATAAAAATAGTTTAAGGGTCAAAATGAGAAAATGTTATAGTACAAGGACTAAATCATGAATTAAGTCAATTTTAACTATTTCCGAGGGTTAATTCATAATTTAGTTCTTTAAGTATATTTATTCTTGTTTTACCTCTGCCAAACATCTCCAGAAAACTCCACCTCCAGAAAAAACGCCTCAATCTCCGCACATGTTCGAAATACCATCCTTCAGACCCACAAGCCTTGGAAACCATCACGCTGACAACCATCGAGGCCGAATAAGTTCGCAGTCTAACAAGCCAACCTATCATCTGACAACTCATCACTAGGCATGGCACGTTCTCATCAACTGTCACTTCATCTACAGCTCTAAGGGGATATAAATATCCCCGATACCAAAGAAAAGGGGACGACTCCTCAACTCTACAACACCCCATTCTATACCGATCACTCACTATCCTCTCCCCATGATTTCAATTGACCATTCTACACGATCTGTGGCTCTCAGCCCCAAGTCAACCAGGGGTGAACCGCCCACTTCTACAACCCTCCACCTCATCATGTGGTTCTCAGCTCGTCCCACGATAGGTGAACCGCCAATCCTCGTCGTCCGACCACCCTTTAACAGCCATCCCCACCTCCTTGTTTGGTGTCGTCAAAAATCGGTATCAACAATTAGTGCGGTGAGCATGGACATCTTCCCGACCAAAAGGATCAATCGTGATGGGTCTCTTATCCCTAACAACCCCTCGCCTTTTCTGATGATGCCCTCGTCGTCGCCGTGCTCCACTAGAAGTAATGTCGACAACGACGAAGAAGAAAACAACGAAGAATATGAGTTAGCAATTCCTCACCATATATATCTTAGGGAGCCCCCGTAGCGGCGATCAGACCTCAATGCCTCCTCAGATCAACTAGAGGAGATCGGTCATTCGGTGATATACAAGACGCCATCTTGATGAAGCTATGAATCACCCCAGATGCCGGCGCGAGGTCTCCAAACCTCTTTTTACATGTAACAAGAGATGGAGCAGCCAAGAGACCTCTAGATAGGACGTTGAAAGTTATCATCTCCAGTCGGTCCATGAAGCGGTCTCCCAAGGAGTACTCTATATGATGAGGGCACATCCCTGCAAAGAGCAGAAGAAGCGTCAAAAGAAGTAGCAAAAGTCAGTTGACAACTAAAGGCAAACAAACCGCCAAGGACGGGAGAAAAAGGAGTACCCCAACCAAACTTTTACCCTTTGTAAATTAGTGTTTGCCGCTTAGAGCGACCTTGTATTTAGATATCTCATGAGGAGATACCAACAAATGTAAATGTAAACATAAGTTATCTATATGGTAACCTCCACTTCTTAGCTGCCTCTGTATGTAGAGTTAAAGATGTTAGGTCACGCTGGTACACCCCATGGCGCAGCGGAAAAATTATTTGACGATCACCATTAGAGATCCGTGTACGATGAACGAATCAAGATGAATAAGAGTGAAGAATTACCTCTTTTAAAATATGAAATTATAACTTTGGAGAAGATGAATATCCAACCACGATTCCATGATGTCGATTCTTAAGCCGCAACGATAACGCTCCAACCTCTACGTAGTTCCCTAGTTGAAACGAGCATATAAAACTCTCTAAACTATTTAGAAGGGAACAAGCATATAAAAAAACCCTCTAAACTATTTAGAAGGTTTTTCCCAATAAAACATTAATGACTGCTAGATCTCTCATGCATTTATATAGCCTTTGAAATCCTAATTCAACTCACATTAGGATTTCAATATATATAATATATAATCCCAATTCAACTTAATTTGGATTTTAATATATATATATATATATATATATATATATATATATATACACATTAAATATATATAATCTCAATTCAACTCAATTAGGATTTCAATATATATATTAAATATATGTAACCCCCTCGACCTGGCCTAGCCGCCGGACCGCATCGAACGAGTTACACGGGAGAAACCGAAGCGAAACCCGTTAAGGCTCCACTCCGATTAGCAACCCTAGAAAATTTCTTTTAATGTTATCTTGTCTAGATGCATTAATTATATCCTATGTGAGATGACACGCAGCGGAAGACACACATGGATACAAAACAAGCAAAACAAACAATAAGATAACCATTTTCAAATTTTACAACATGTCGTATCGATACTCTAAAGGACCGTATCGATACGCCTGTACTTAGTCAACACCCCAAAGTCAAACCTAGGGAGACCTATCGATACCCACAAGGTGAGTATCGATACGACCTCAACGGTCAACTTCCCTTGGTCAACTACGAAGACCGTACCGATACTCTCAGGACCCGTACCGATACGCCAAAATCTCGTCAATTTCTAAGATTTCCAGAGAGCATTTTGGGTATTGATACGCCCCCGCGTATCGGTACGCCTTGCCCAAAACAAGGGACCATATTGATACCGCCCTTGAGTGTATCGATACGCCCTACCCTGCAAAACTAATTTTAGCTGCTAAAAGCACAAGGAACTCAACACAAGAGGCATATAACAAGCATTTAACCAACATACAACCACACACATAACACAAGGCATCCATGGATAAACATATAAAGCAATTTAAACACTTAACGAGGCAACATCCAACATGATAATATTCTTAGAGAAAACAAGCAAGCATAGCATTCGCCAACATAGCCAAAAGCTAAACAAAAGCATAAATCATCATGGTAAAAGGCAATACAAGCCCAAAACAACTAAGCAAACTTGTCTAAAGCAAGAGACATGCCAACAACACCTCAAACATAAAGGTCCTATCCCATTGCTTAATACTAATTATTGAACTCTAAACTCATACTTGAGCAAACAAACTCCCTTAGATTCTCCCTTGTTCCCTGAGCTGCTTCGAAGGTCCAAGGGTATGTATTGTTGGAAAAGAGAGCGTAAGCGTTTAAGCTTAGTGAGCGGTGCTCAAAATGGTAGCTACAACAATGCAATTTTAAAACGTAGTTTGCTTGAAAACTAAAACAATTTCCAAATCATCTCCACATGCTTGAACATATAACAACATGCATTTACCTTCACGTGCATTTACCGAATGCAATCACAAGCCATAGGCTTACCACATGCTCCTTCTCATAACGCAAGCAAAGTAACCAACAATGCATAAGCATAAAAGAAGAAATCAAAAACATGCTTAACATGAGAATTAAAACATCATGGGTATATTGACATTAATCGTTTTTACTCGGATATGCGGATAGTTTCTCAAACCCACTAGACATTTCTGGTGGAATCTCACATCACCGTACTCATCCGTCTAGTAAAAACATAACTTCCGGTGGAATCTCACATCACCGTACTCCTCCTTAGTGGAATTAACATCACTAAGGCCATGCACGACTTTCACCTTGAGTGCACTATAATCCTATTGATCGATCAATTATATCTGGTAATAACTCAACACATACCAATATACTCATTCACAACCACAAGCATTATCGATGCTTGAACCACTTACCATGTCCAAACTTCCATGCCAGGCATGTACTCATGATGCAAATATAAACACAAGTCCCACATCGCAACATTTGAAACAAAGCAATTCAACACATAACAATATAACATGTTCATCATGCATTGAGGAAACATAAAACACGATTTAATTTCTTAAAACCATTAAAACTTACTCTTGAGCTTGGATTGACGTTTCAAGCTCAATCCAAACTCCCAAAACATTCTCTTAACCACGTTAAGACTTTTAAAATCGATCCACTCACCAGCCAACACACAAATGATGTCCAAGATGCCGAATCAAGCCTCCGAACTACCCGAATTTCCGTCCACAAAGCCCGAATCTGATTCTTCTGTTTAAGCAACCCAAAACTGAACATTAGAACATCAATACACTCACAAACACAGCAAAAACCTGAAACTCAACAATCTTGCAACAACAGACATCGATTCAAGCCCAAATTTCACCCGAAACATATCAATTCAGTCTCAAACTACTTACAGCCACACCCAACGAATTTACCATAAAAAATCTACCTTTTAACATTCCAAAACATCAACCCAAAGCTATCAAACCTTCAGCTGTCATTTAGACCCAAAACCCATCCAAAAACTCAAGATTTTCAACTCCCAAAACTACCCACACTACCCAATTCGGGTTTCCTATAACAACCCATCATTTTCATGTTATTTTAGCAATAAAACAAAGTTAAAAACACACTCAAACTCAGCCATAGTCAACCTAAACGAAGAACTCATAAACTCCCTTCCATTTCCAACCAAACTTAAAAATCAAAACAAGTTTAAACCTTAGGTTTTGTAAAAATCTTAACATTCATGACTCAAGGAAGATAAAACCAAGTTAAGGGATCATTTACCTTGAAGAAATCACTTGGATTGAGAGCTTGGGGCAATGGAATAGTGAAATGAGGTTTAGGGGAGGTTTTGAACGTGAAAATCAAATGGGAGAAGATGATAGCTTTCAAAAATCCCCTTTTCTTTATTTCTTTTTGTGAGCAAAATTCCCATTTTACCCCTTTGATAAAAATCAAGGTTATCCATTTAAAAATAGTTTCAAAATTAACCTAACCTGAAACGGTTTAACTAATCCGATTATCTCCCGGCCCTAAACTCGGGGCGTTATAGCTCTCCCCCAGTTAAGGAATTTCGTCCCCGAAATTTACCTAGCAGATAGAGATGCGGAAACTGCTTTCTCATGTCATCCTTCCTCTCCCAAGTGACTTCTTCCACTCCTCGGTGTCGCCACTTAACCTTAACCAACTCAATGGTCCTTCCTCGCAACATTTTGCTGTTCGAAGCCAAAATCTCAACTGGTTCTTCATCGTAGGTCAAATCTGGATTCAATTCTATCTCCTCAACTGGCATAACATGTGACGAATCTGATCTATACCTCTGAAGCATCGAGACATGAAACACGTCGTGAATCTTCTCTAGTTCGACTGGCAGTCTCAATCTATAGACAACATGACCCACTCTCTCAACTATCTCATACGGACCAATAAATCTCGGGCTCAACTTACCTTTCCTACCAAACCTCATCACCTTCTTCCAAGGTGAGACTTTCAAAAACACTTTGTCACCCACAATATACTCCATTTCTCTTCTTTTCAAATATGTATAAGATTTTTGTCTATCTGAAGCTGCCTTCAAACGGTCACAAATCAACTATACTTTCTCGGTAGTACCTTTAAGCATATCAGGCAAATGTATCAATTTCTATCCCGCTTCGGCCTAACAAATAGGTGTTTTACATTTTCTACCATACAGAGCTTCGTAAGGTGCAATCTGTATGCTCGCTTGATAACTGTTATTATATGCAAACTCTACTAACGGTAGATGCTTCTCCCACGAACCCTGAAATTCAATAATGCAACATCTCAACATGTCTTCCAACACTTGTATGACTCTCTCTAACTGACCATCGGTCTGAGAATTATATGAAGTGCTGAAATTCAGTCGAGTACCCAAAGCACTATGCAAACTCTCCCAAAATCTAGCCGTGAACCTCAGATCTCTGTCTGACACTATAGATTTCGGTACACCATGCAATCTCACTATCTCACTGATATACAAATCGACCAACTTATCAAAAGTATAAGTGGTGTGAACGGCCAAAAAATGCGCACATTTCGTAAGATGATCAACAATTACCCAAACCGAATTCTTCTTAGAAGGTGTCAACGGCAAACCCGATACGAAATCCATGGCAATTCTCTCCCACTTCCACTCGAGAATTCTCAACGGTTGTAACAAACCTGAAGGAACTGGTGCTCGGCTTTACCTCGCTGACAGACTATGCACTTACTCACAAACTCGGCAACATCTTTCTTCAAACCAACCCAGAAATACTCATTTTTCAGATAGCGGTACATTTCCGTACTTCTTAGATGCATAGAAAACGGACTACTGTGAGCTTCAGTTAGGATGGTGCGTCTCAAGTCTACATCTTCCGGAACAACTACTCTACTCTTGAAACACAAGACTCTATCACTACTAAAATAGAAATCTGTCGGTTACCCTCCGCTATGTCTTGCACATGAGATGCTAATGATCTATCTTGCAACTATTTCTCTCTAATCAACTGAAGCAACGAAGGTTTAACTTGCAATTCGGCCACTAAACCACCATCTTTAGACAAACTCAATCCAGCAAACATAGCTCGTAATTCCACCACTACCTTTCTACTCAAAGCATCGACCACTACATTGGCTTTACCTGGATGGTACTCAATCGTGAGATCATAGTCCTTAAGTAACTCTAGCCACCTACGATGTCTAAGATTCAACTCTCTTTGTGTCATTATATACTTCAGACTCTTGTGATCCGTATACACTGTGCATTTCTCACCATACAAGTAATGTCTCCAAACTTTCAAAGCGGAAACCACTGCAGTCAATTCTATGTCATGCGTAGGGTAATTACGCTCATGAGTCTTCAACTGTCTAGACGCATAGGCCACTACTCTTCCCTCTTGCATAAGCACACAACCTAAGCCAACATACGACGCATCACTGAAGACTACAAACTCTTTCCCTGACATGGGCTGAATTAAAACAGGAGCTTCGGTTAAGGCTTCTTTCAATTTCTCAAATGCTTATTGTCTTGCATCAGTCCACTCAAACCGAACATCCTTATGTAGTAATTTAGTTAAAGGAGCTGCAACCTTTGAGAAACCCTCAACAAAACGTCTATAGTAATCGGCCAAACCTAAGAAACTACGAACTTCGGTCACTGTCTTTGGTGGTTTCCAATTCACAATTGCCTCAACCTTCCTATGATCCACTCGGATTCCCTCGACTGATACTATATGACCTAGGAAGATTACTTCCCTAATCCAAAATTCACATTTGCTCAACTTGGCAAACAACCGATTGTCTAACAATTTCTGCAACACCAAATGTAAATGCCGATCATGATCTTCCTTGGTACGAGAGAACACTAAAATATCATCTATGAACACTACCACAAACTGATCCAAGTACTCGTGAAACACTCTATTCATCATGTCTATAAAAGCTGTTGGTGCATTAGTCAAACCAAAGGGCATCACTAATAATTCGTAGTGCCCATAATGAGTGCGGAAAGTTGTCTTCAGTATATCTTGTTCTCTTACTTTCAACTGATAATAACCGGATCTCAAATCTATCTTCGAGAACACTGAAGCACCTCTCAACTGATCAAACAAGTCATCAATCCTCGGCAACAGATATTTGTTCTTCACTGTCAACTTATTCAACTGCTGATAATCGATACACATTCTCAAATTGTCGTCTTTCTTCTTCACAAACAACACTGTGCACCTCAAGGTGAAGTACCCGGACAAAGAACCCTCGGTCTATCAATTCCTGAAGCTGTGTCTTCAACTCTTTTTTTCTTTAGGAGCCATTTAGTACGGTGCAATCGACACTGGAGCTAAATCTGAATAAGTCTAAATAACAAACTCTACATCTCTATCTGGAAACAAACTAGGAAATTCTTTTGGGAATACACTCAGAAAGTCACAAATTGTCCTAATTTCTTGCGGCCTCGCCTCATCCATATTTGGATTCATAACATAGGCTAGGTACGCCTGACAAGCCACATCTAGTAACTTCTGAGCCTCTAAGGCTGAAACTAATTTGGACAAGAACTTAATATTCTCGCCCACTATTACTACCTCGTGATCCTTTGAAAGTCTCACAGACACTCGCTTTGTCCCAAAATCTACCCTAGTCTTATGCTCTACAAGCCAGTCCATGCCTAATATTACATCAAAACCATAAAACGACAAATCCATCATATCCACGGGAAAAACATGACCCTGAACCATCAAAAGACATCTTCTGTACATCTTTCTGACCACAACTATCTCACCAAAGGAACTAGTGACATTCATACCCACATCTAATATCTCAACCGGAATATCTAGCAATTTTGCATGCTCACTCAATATGTACGAATGCGTAGAACTGAAATCAATCAAGGAAAGCAATGTTAAAGAATGTAACGAGAATTACCTGCAATCACATCTGTGTCATTCATGTCCTTACGGTGTGTATACACCCTAGCTGGCCCACCTCTCTCGGGCTGAACTGCTACAACATGAGCTACATTCCTCTGACTGTCATTCCTAGGCTGAAAGTTACCTCGACCGCGCCCACGACCTCTCTAATGCTCGACAGCTCGTGCAGGAGCTTGTCCATCCCTAGACGGATGTGGAAAATCACGCTTCAAGTGTGCTCTATACCCACAGTTCCAACAAGAGCCATAAGTGCCCCAACACTCACCGAAATGATGTCTACCACACTTGTTGCACTCGGGAGTATGATTCTCAGTCCCTTGGCCGGGATGGCCTCGCCACGGATTACCACCTCCGCATCTATGATCATGATGAGGTTTCCTATCCTTGAGCCTCTTGGCACGATCTTTGTCCCATTCAATAGTCCTTTTTCCTGAATTAGATCCACCCTTGCGATCCGCAAGTCCCAAAAACTGTTTGATGTCCTTGGCCCTAGCGACCAACACATTAAAATCTGTATAGTCAGAAGCTAACATGTAGGTCTTCACACCCTGAACTAACCTATAACAGAAACGCTCACAACATTACTTCTCAGTGGGAACTAAGAAGCATACTGACTCAGACGTACAAGTTGCACCTCATAGTCGGACACGGTCAACCTACCTTGAACTAGAGCCATGAACTCTCTCTTCTTCTCATCTAGGTATCGAGGACCTAGGTACTTCTTACGGAAAGCAGCCCTGAAGAACTCTGAAGTAACCTCGGCCTCTGGCATACCCGTAGTGATAGTAGTCCACCAAGTGTAGGCATCCCCTTGAAGGAAAGAGACAATGCAACCCAACTTATGTGCTTCAGAGCACTCAATCTGACTCAAAATACAAACTGTGCTCTCAAACCATGCCTCCGAACCCTCGGGTGACAACCCACGGAACTCAACCCCGCCCAAGCTACGGAGTCGCTCTAACGGTAAACCAGAACCTACACCCTGAGGCGGTGCTGCAACCCGAACACCCGCTAAAGCTGTCTGAATAGCCTCAGCTATAGCCTGAATCAACGGATTCACATCAATACATGCTTGCCCCTGACCAGCTTGGGGTCCAACACCCTCAACATTCTCTCCACCCCCCCGGAGGAGAAGAAGGAGGCAAGTTCTCTCCTCGCACATCCTTAACATTCTCAATCCGCTCAACCCTCAGATTATCCATTCTTGGCCTTCCTCTTGGTCTCACCATGCTAACAGATGCAAAGCTAAACAATAAACACAACAAGTGAAATGATTTGGGGTCAACAAAGAACAAGGTCCAAGGTGCTCAAGTCCTTAAACTTAAAATCACTTACAATAATAGTATACTAGTAATGGCGTCTTTAACTATTTCTCAACCAACACAAAGATAGCCACAAGCATGCTTACAATCACCATGCAATCACAATTAACAAGCTTACACCATAAAACTTACCTCAGTTACCTTTCGGCTTGCGAAAACTCAACGAACCTAGGCGAAACCTAGGCACTGATACCAACAAATATAACCCTCTCGACCAGGCCTAGCCGCCAGACTGCATCGAACGGGTTACACGGGGAAAACCGAAGCGAAACCCGTTAAAGCTCCACTCCGATTAGCAACCCTAGAAAATTTCTTTTAATGTTATCTTGTCTAGATGCATTAATTATATCCTATGTGAGAGGACACACAGCGGAAGACACACATGGATACAAAACAAGAAAAACAGACAATAAGATAACCCTTTTTCAAATTTTACAACAGGTCGTATCGATACTCTAAAGGACCGTATCGATACGCTTGTACTTGGTCAACACCCCAAAGTCCAACCTAGGGAGACCGTATCGATACCCACAAGGTGAGTATCGATACGCCCTCAACAGTCAACTTCTCTTGGTCAACTACGAAGACCGTACCGATACTCTCAGGACCCGTACCGATACACCAAAATCTCGTCAATTTCTCAGATTTCTAGAGAGCATTTTGGGTATCGATACGCCCCTGCGTACCAGTACACCTTGCCCAAAACAAGTGACCGTATCGATACGCCCTGCCCTGCAAAACTAATTTTAGCTGCTAAAAACACAAGGAACTCAACACAAGAGGCATATAGCAAGCATTTAAGCAACATACAACCACACACATAACACAAGGCATCCATGGATAAACATATAAAGCAATTTAAACACTTAGCGGGCAACATCCAACATGATAAGATTCTTAGAGAAAACAAACAAGCATAGCATTCACCAACAAAGCCAAAAGCTAAACAAAAGCATAAATCATCATGATAAAAGGCAATACAAGCCCAAAACAACAAAGCAAACTTGCCTAAAGCAAGAGACATGCCAACAACACCTCAAACATAAAGGTCATATCCCATTGCTTAATACTAATTATTGAAGTCTAAACTCATACTTGAGCAAACCAACTCCCTTGGATTCTTCCTTGTTCCTCGAGCTGCTCCGAAGGTCTAAGGGCCTGCATTGTTGGAAAAGAGAGTGTAAGCGTTTAAGCTTAGTGAGCGGTGCTCAAAACGGTGGCTACAACAATGCAGTTTTAAAACGTAGTTTTCTTGAAAACCAAAACCATTTCCAAATCATCTCCACATGCTTGAACACATAACAACATGCATTTACCTTCACGTGCATTTATCGAATGCAATCACAAGCCATAGGCTGACCACATGCTCCTTCTCATAACGCAAGCAAAGTAACCAACAATGCATAAGCATAAAAGAAGAAATCAAAAATATGCTTAACATGAGAATTAAAGCCTCATGGGTATATTGACATTCATCGTTTTTACTCGGATATGCATATAGTTTCTTAAACCCACTAGACACTTTCAGTGGAATCTAACATTATCGTACTCACCCGTCTAGTAAAAACATAACTTTCGGTGGAATCTCACATCACCGAACTCCTCCTTAGTGGAATCTAACATCATTAAGTCCACGCGCGACTTTCACAACGAGTGCACTCTAACCCTATTGATCGATAATTATATCTGGTAACAACTCAACACATGCCAATATACCCATTCACAACCACAAGCATTACCGATGCTTGAATCACTTACCATGTTCAAACTTCCATGCAAGGCATGTACTCACGATGCAAATATAAACACAAGTCCCACATCTCAACATGTGAAACAAAGCAATTCAACACATAACAATATAACATGTTCATCATGCATTAAGGAAACATAAAACACAATTTAATTGCTTAAAACAATTAAAACTTACTCTTGAGCTTGGATTGGCTTTTAAAGCTCAATCCAAACTCCCAAAACATTCCCTTAACCACGTTAAGGCTTTTAAAATCGATCCGCTCATCAGCCAACATACAAACGATGTCCAAGATGCCGAATCAAGCCTTTAAAATACCCGGATTTCTGTCCACAAAGCCCGAATCTGATTCTTCTGTTTAAGCAACCCAAAACTGAACATTAGAACATCAATACACTTACAAACATAGCAAAACCCGGAACTCAACAATCTTGCAACAACACACAACGATTCAAGCCCAAATTTCACCCGAAACATATCAATTCAGTCCCAAACTACTTGCAGCCACACCCAACGAATTTACAATAAAAAATCTACCTTTTAGCATTCCAAAACATCAACCCAAAGCTATCAAACCTTCAACTATCATTTAGACTCAAAACCCATCTAAAAACTCAAGATTTTCAACTCTCAAAACTACCCACACTACCCATTTCGGGTTTCCTATAACAACCCATCATTTTCATGTTATTTTAGCAATAAAACAAAGTTAAAAACACACTCAAACTCAGCCATAGTCAACCTAAACGAAGAACCCATAAACTCCCTTCCATTTCCAACCAAAATTTAAAAATCAAAACAAGTTTAAACCTTAGGTTTTGAAAAAATCTTAACATTTATGACTGAATGAAGATAAAACCAAGTTAAGAAATCATTTACCTTGAAGAAATCACTTGGATTGAGAGATTGGGGCAATGTAATAGTGAAATGGGGTTTATGGGAGGTTTTGAACGTGAAAATAAAATGGGAGAAGATGATAGCTTTCAAAAATCCCATTTTCTTTATTTCTTTTTGTGAGCAAAATCCCCACTTTACCCCTTTGATAAAAATCAAGGTTATCCATTTAAAAATAGTTTCAAAATTAACCTAACCCGAAACGGCTTAACTAATCCGATTATCTCCCGGCCCTAAACTCAGGGCGTTACAATATATATATATATATATATATATATATATATATATATATATATATATATATAACCCCAATTCAATTTTAATTAGGATTTATATATATATATATATATATTAAATATATAATCCCAGTTCAACTTAATTAGGATTTTAATATATATATATATATATATATATATATATATATTGATTTAAATCGAATTATATTATTTATATATTGAAAGAGTTTTAATTACAATAACTATTTTTCTTTTAATATTTACCCAATAGTTAGATTATATATATATATATATATATTAAATATATATTAATTTAACTAAATCCATGTACAACAAATTTGCACATATATAATTCATTTAATATTTGTTGATTTCAACTGTGGGTATGACCCTATAGGTTCATGTAACGTTAATAGTAAATATTATAACATTTCTAATATTACAAACAATTAGTGACATCTAGCATTATGTCATTGTCACCTAAGCTTTTTATTTCATTTAAAAAAAGTCACACTTGTATAGTCCATCTAATATTTCTTGATATCTTGAGTAGACTATTATAAACGAATAACTATGATATCTCATATCAACTTATTCGAGCATGGTCATATATTTCTAGTCTCACTCAATCAAGTGGCCTACGATATTACTCTTATTATGTAAGAGGGACAAATCTTATCTTGATCAACCATATCACACTACATAGATTGTAACATATACAATATCAGTCTTTATAGTGTAGTCAGTTATGACACACATTTGACTGTATCAAAATATGTCACTCACGATGTTGAAATTATGATGACCTCAAGTCCGAGGATTATACATGTAGTTATCACTATGAGCAATGTTGTGACTGTCACATAATAATCCAAGAAACATGCTCATAGCGGGTCAGTCCAGTATGTCATTCTCTCACACATACTTATGTATTGTAATACCCCAAACTAGGACCTAGTAGCTTGTTACAAAAGTAACCAGAACTCAATGGTGCAAACATTCTATAAATAAGGAGGATTAATTGAATTCAAGACTAAATTTTTAAAAAGTTAAATAAGTGACTATTTTTGAAAGGGCTAAACCGAATAGATTGACAAATGCTTGGTTTGCATGCTAAATTGAAAACATCAAGTGGACATTACACATGTCCTTCTTTGAGCTAACATTCGGCCACTTAGGAGAGATATCCTTTGAGTTATCTCCTTCATTCATCAAACCGAATGCCTTGAGAGAGTTTAGAGAGAGATTTTGAAAGAGAACTTCATAATAGAAGAGTTAAGAGCTTGCATGTGGTGTTATCCTTCATGGAATTCAGTGGCTAGGAAGATTGTAAGTACCTTCTTATTGCTCTTGTTGATTGATGCTATATGTTATGTTCAAGGTGATTTTCGAGTGTTGCATGATTTCATTGGATCATTATAAGCATGAAATTGTACTGACTTAGATAACTATGGATGAAGGTTCAATTATATAGGTTTACATGCATTGGTAGAATCATTCGAATGGATTAGACTATGTAATCTTAGTAGCATGATTTGAAATTCCTATGAATTGAGACTTGAATTGAATAAAAAGCTTGCTGGAAATTAAATTACATACTAAATTGAGATGTTGATCAATTGAAAATCATGTTTGGATAGTGAGAATTTAGCTTGAAATGAAACTAGTCACATTTGATTGTTAATTGGCCAACTAGGGACTGTTTTGAAAGAATTGGAAATTTTGGGACTGTATTGCATGAATTAGGGGCTGGAAATGGTGACTTAAAATAGGGGAAACTAGTTTAAAAGCTGGTTGAATTGCTTGTATGATATAATCACATTTTGGGAATGTTTTTGATGCACAAATGTACTTGGGACAGTTTTGAACATATAGGAAATTAGTGGACTGTTTTAGCACAAAATCTGACTGTTTTTATAACTATAATGGACTGAATTTTAAACATAGTTTTATGGACTGTTTTTGAATTAAAAAATGCACTGTTTTAAAGCTTTAAAAACTGTTTTGGACTTGTATAAAACTATGCATAATTAGGGACTGTTTTTGAGTAAAATGAAAACAATGGGGACTGTTTTGTATAACATTATAAATACAGTTAAAATGAGACTGTTTTGGGCAGTTTAAGAGCAGGGCAAAACTGTTTTGATAAGTAAAAGGTTATAAATTGTTTTACAATATGTATACAAGTGCTAGGTTGACATGAATGCATATGCTTGATAGAAATGACATGCTTGAATTGTTTGAATGTTAGATGCACAATGCTTCCCTCTAGTTTCTTGTGAACTTGGATGCTTGAATGTATTGCTTGATGGTTGATTTTGATCCCATTGTATCGAATGATTCCTAGAAAAAAGAGTGGATCTTGTTGAAGACGAAAGGGTTGGTCAAGCTAGTGGAAAGCAAAAGGGAATTTGGATCCAAGATCAAAAATAGCTTGTAGTATTGTGAGTGTAGCTTTTATAGGGTTAGGACTTAGGTTCTAACTAAATTATACATGTTTACATTTTCCTTGATATGTTATGCTATGATAATGAATCTAAACTATGCTTGGTAATTGAATTAAGGGAAGAATGGCTTAAATGGAAACTTGGTATTAAACTATGCTTGATATATGACTTGATAATGCAAATGGATCATGTAACAAATGCTTGATTATCTGTGCCTTGTATTGACCTATTCGAATGATTCATGAGTACCTAAAAATGATATTGCTTGATGTTTATTGATGACATGAAATATATACTTGCTTGAATTACCATGGACACATGATAATAAGAGCTAAGGCTCGAATAGCCTAAGGGCTAGCTTGATCTTGATAAACAAACACTTGAAAATGATGCCTTGAATAAGCTAGTTACTTACCTTGATCATAAAATGTATACTTGCCTTGTTTTGAACACTTGAATCTTGTGTAAATGATCTATAATCAAACAAAGCCTTGGTTGCTAGTGGGTCTTAGGTAGGATGGCATGCCATAGAGTCTAGAGATCTCTTGTGTTGGGCGGACTATGGTCCAGGGCCAAGGCCCTTGTTTGGCGACAGTAGAAGGGATGTGTGTTATGGTCACCGTCGACAGTATGAGGGATATGACCAGTTTCTTGTTTTGGTGACAGTTTGGTTGGTGACTCGATTACCTAGACATAACCAAGTACCAAGACCTAATCTAAAGTAAAATTAAGCAAGAAAGAAAAATATCATAAAGCTTAAACGTTACTTGATATGATACTTGAATTGGATTGTTTACATGATACTCGAATGAATACATGAAATGAAATGTGACTATACTTGAATTGTTATACTTGAACATGCTTCTTGTCTTGACTTGATACTTGATTAAACTTGAAATGAAAATAATCCTCTTGTTGATATGCTATTCAAATAGTGATAGAAGCATGACATGATATAGATGGCTTGAGCTTGAGATTCTCATTGTTTGCACTTGTGCTTGCAATGATATGTATAAATGGTAATAACTATACGTGATTACATGACTTCATACTTGACTTCAAATGCTTGAAACCTTAAGCTAGACTTGACTTCACATGTTACAAACCTTAGCTAGGTTTATACTTGACTTAAAGACTACTTAATTGGATAATTGATTAGCAATAAGTTGCTACCTCACTAAGTACATTTTTGTACTTATCACTCTTGTTTCTATTCTTCCCAACCTACAGGTTAAAAAAAACCTTAAAGCTACCTTCCTTGAGCTCGAAGCAAGACACAAACAAAGCTAGAAGTATGACTTCATATCTATTTTGTAACTCTCCTAGTTGGTGGCACCAAGATATGTACATAGTTAAGCTAGATCATGCATTTTGCTTGTTGTGTGAATTGTATATATATGACATTGATCTTAAAGGATTGTAAAGACTAGTTGATAATGCTTGACATGTTGAATGTGGAAAATGGTACTTGGTTTACATGACCTAGTTATATTCGAATATGCTTAGAAATGGATCACTATGTGCTTAGCTCTTGTATGCTCTATTCGAGTGGATCATCGAGTCATGGTTGCTAGCCCCTAGTTCAAATTATAAGTCTTGAAAGCTTGCCTTGAATGTCATATGATGTTAAACTTGTTGGATGTTATGCATATATATATATATATATATATATGAGATATGAGTATGACCTTGTAAACATGATTGATCATAGTCTTGAAATGAATTAAAGCTGCGCATGCATGAAATGGAATTGAAAAGTATGTGATCTAGCCTAAGGATACTTGATCGAATGCTATTCATGCCCTATTAATCAAGTATGATAAATCCTTGAATGTAACTTGTAAGGAATGTTTTAAGTGATTACTTATGTATTGTAAAACATGTATCTTGCTAGTAACATGTCAAAATTGTTCGAACCTTCCATGTCTTGATGGTGATCGAATGCTTATATGTATGATAGGTTATATTTACATCTCCTTGTTGATACTCGGATACATATGTTTATAAGTGGTAACCTATAATGTTTGAAAAGCATGTTCAAGTTGCTTGTTTAAGTTTCTTGCTAGTCACACAATTCATCTATTAGGGATGAGTTCGAAAAGGTTTTAAATGGCTTATGTTTCCTTGTGTGTTTGTTAACACTCCTTGGCCGGTTTACTCTTAAGCCGGGTGATGGGTGTTACATGTATTGATTTTGACATCTCCATATCAATGACAACACTTTGTCATCAATCAACTACATATTAGTCTTAATGCATTATTCTAAAGACATTTAAGAATAACCATATTATTCTAAGGACTTTATTATAATTCAGTTTATTTACGCACGGAGAATTGCAACCGAAAATAATAATGGCAATGCCTTTTTATGAATGAACAAGGTAAAAACAAATATCATTTATAATCATCTTATGATTGGTCTTTGGGGATACTCTAACAATCTCACACTAGCACTAAGACCAATCACTCATGTATCTAATACCAAGTGACTTAGTGTGATGATCATGCTTCTGCTGCGTCAGAGGCTTTGTCAGTAGATCGGCAATGTTATCATTTTTTGGTACTCTACATATTTTCACATCTCCCCAATTTATAATTTCTTGAATGAGATGGTAATGCCTAAGTATGTGTTTGGATCGTTGGTGAGATATGGGTTCTTCTGCTTGTGTGATGGCTCAGTTGTTATTACAACGTAGATCTATAGCATTCAATATGCACATCACAACCCTTTGTTCAGATATGAACTTCTTGATCCAAACACCCTCTTTTGCAGCATTGCATGCTGCAATATACTCGAATTCTGTTGTAGAATTAACTATTGTATCTTGCTTTGAACATTTCCAGCTCACAACACATCCATTAAGGCAAAACACAAAACCTGATTGCGATCGAGAATCATCCTTATCAGTTTGGAAGCTTGCGTCAGTATAACCTTTTATAATTAGTTCTTCCTCACCTCCATACATAAGGAATGTATCCTTAGTTCTTCTCAAGTACTTGAGGATGTTTTTTACTGCAACCCAATGACCTTCACCATGATCTACTTGGTATCAACTTGTTATACTTAATGCATATGATACATCCGGACGTGTACATAGCATGTCATACATGATAGATCCAATGATCGAAGCATATGGAATCTTACTCATGCACTCTCTTTCTTTAGGCGTTGAAGGACACATTTCCTTAGAGAGTGAAATACCATGTCTCTTAGGTAAGAATACCCTTTTAGATTCTTCCATACTAAACCTTTTCAGTGCTTTATCTATGTATGTATTTTGACCGAGTCGTTTGAGTCGTCTCGATCTATCTATATAAATCTTTACTCCTAATATGTATGTTGCCTCACCCAAGTCTTTCATGGAAAAATATTTTCCTAACCAAGTTTTCACATACTGTTAGCTAGATATGTAATTTCCTATTATCATTATGTCATCCACATACAATACCAAGAATATGATAGTGCTCCCACTAATTTTCTTGAAAACATATGATCATCTTCATTTTTGATAAAATCCAACTCTTTGATTGCGTCGTTAAAACGAAGATTCCAACTTTGAGAAGTTTGATTCAATCCATAAATGGACCTTTGTAGCTTGCATATTTTTTGGCATCTTTTGGATCAACAAAACCTTCAGGTTGTGTTATGTACACATCCTTATCTAGTTTTCCATTAAGGAAAGAAATTTTAACATCCATTTGCTATATCTCGTAATCATAAAATGCAGCTATCGCAAGTAAGATCCGAATGGATTTAAACATAGCAACATGTGAAAAAGGTTTCATCATATTCTATACCATGAATTAGACCAAAACCCTTATCAATTAATCGCACTTTGTATGTACATTACCATCCATGTCAGTTTTCCTTTTGAAAACCCATTTGCACCCTATGGGCTTAACCCCTAGAGTTGAGTCAACCAAGGTCCAAACTTGGTTTTCTAACATGGAATCCATCTCGAATTTCATGGCCTCTAGCCATTTCTCGGAGTCTGAGCCCGTTACTACTTCTTTATAAGTCCTAGGCTCATCTTGATCCATGAAGAGAACATCACCATGCAATGTGACAAGAAATCCATATTTCTCAGGCGTATTGCATTCTCTCAAAGATCTTTGCAGTGCTTGTGTTTCCAAAACTGATGAATGTTCCTCAACAACTTGTAGAACTTGTTGTTGTTCAATCTCTTGTTCAATGATATGTGGTTGATCTCAAATTTCATTGAGTTCAATATTTCTCCCACTTCCTTTTCAGAAAACAAATTATCTTTCTTAGAAGATTCATGTTTGAGCAACAAAAACTTTATTCTCGATAGAATTGAAGAAATAATATCCTTTAGTTTCTTTACGATAACCCACAAAATTACATTTATGAGATTTAGATTCGAGCTTTGTAGACATCTTATGTTTAACATAAGCTTTGCATCCCCAAATTTTCATAAAAGACATACTAGGACGTTTTCCAGTCCATATCTCATATGGTGTCTTTTGAACTGATTTAGATGGAACATGATTTAGTATGAAAGCAGCTATTTTTAGTGCATGTCCCCAAAAAGAAACTAAAAGATCAGTGTGACTCATCATTGATCGAACCATGTCTAACAGTGTTCGATTTCTTCTTTTCGAAAACTCTATTCCATTGTGGAGTACCAAGAGGTGTGAGACAATCCCACATTCTTTAAGAAGGTCACCAAACTCTAAGCTTAAGTATTCTCCTCTTCGATCTAATCAAAGAGCCTTAATGATTTTTCTTAGTTGGTTTTGTACATCATTTTAAAATTCCTTGAACTTTTCAAGGGCTTTAGATTTATGATGCATAAGGTAAATGTACCCATATCTACTGAAGTCATCTGTGAAAGTAATGAAGTATTGAAAACCTTCTTATGGCTTGTGTATTCATTATTCCACATACATCACTATGTATTAATCCGAATAAATCACTTACTCGCTCACTTTTACCATTAAAAGTAGTTTTGGTCATCTTTCTCAATAAGCAAGGGCGCATACATCAAGTTGTTCGAAAACAAATGAATCCAAAAATCCATCCTCATAAAGTTTTGAAATGCGTTTTTCACTTATGTGACCCAAGTGACAACGCCAAAGATGAGTTTGATTAGAGTCATTTGTTTTGATCTTTTCGTATTTATGTTGTAAATGGATTTCTCTTGATCCAAAATATAGAGGTCGTTTATTAATTGTTTCACACCATAGAAAACATTATCGAGATAAAAGAACAACAATTATTCTTGATAATTATCTCAAAACCAATCTTGTCTAAACAAGAAGTCGAAATGATGTTTTAATCAAACTAGACACAAAATAACAATCCTCTAAACATGAATTTAAGTCCACTAGGCAACGATAAAGTATATGTTCCTATAGCTAATGCATCAACTCTTGCTCCATTACCAACCTGTAGGTCCACCTCTCCTTTTCTCAGATTTCTACTATTTTGTAGTCCTTATACAAATGTACAAATATGAGAACCACAATCGGTATCCAATACCCAAGAAGTAGGTGTTTATAAATTAATATCAATAACATAAATATTTGAGGCGGACGCTCCACTTTCATTTTCCTTTTTGACTTTTTCAAGAAAAATGGGTCATTCCTTTTACAATGACATGTCTTATTACAATGGAAACATTTTCCTTCCAGTGACCAGTCAAGGTAGTTTACGCCGTTCAACTTGTCCTTTTCAAGGACCGATCGCAATGATAACAAATTTGTATCTGTCATAATAAGTCTACAACAATAAAATATGAATTTTGAGTATGTTTACCATATTTTCTTTTAAAGGGACTTTATACTCCCACTTTTTTTTTTATTAAAATTAATAACACTCAAATATTAATGTTGAAATACTTTATGTAAAGTTTTTTTTAGTGGACAAGGATCCAAATTTCACATTTTCTTAAGTCAACTTTGGCTTTTCTCTTAAGATTATGGTCTATCTAGGTAAGCAACACTTGTTAATTACATCTCATGTAACTCCTTCATTTGGTGAACAACTCTTGTTCGTAATTATCTTATGATTATCCAAATAACTAACCTTTAGATTTCTAATCCTATTAGAGTAACCTAGTTAAGTATTTAACCAATGTTACAACCAGCGAATATCACTTGCTTATTCTTCGCGTTTGGCCAAGATAGATACAAGTACCTCGCTTTAGTAGAACCTACATTGAGGGGTTTTGTGAATATTATCTCACTACTTAACATTTGATCTAATCAATTAACTAGCATGCATCTCATACATTCATTTTATCAAATACATAAAAAGCAGTAAATATGAATGGAATAGTTATAGCCCATATCCTAAGGTGGCCCGTCCCAAGCCAATGGGAGAACCAAATTATTCTAAGGATAAAAACACTTCTCAAGCATCTTTCTATCAGCCCCTACTTTTGTTCCTCTAGTCCACGCTTCTTCGTATAGATTACAATTTCATAAACTCGTTTTACATACGAGGGAGTAAGATGAGAAGAGAATTACAATAGAAGTAGAGAAAGGCATGACACACATGCCGTATTTATAAAACCTTATAAATAAAACTAAATGGGTCATTAGGCTATAACCATTCATTCCAAACACCGTGCATATTAAACATAATAACGACGCAGTTTGTTATTAAGGTCTTACTAGATTGTTCCTATGCAAGGGTCAAGCCCCTTGCAGGGTTTCGGCGGTCCTACAGCCGCCGGCGGTGTTGCCACTGCCCGGTCAACGACGAGGATTTTTTTAAAGATTAGCATCTTAGTTACTATGTAAAAACCTCACGATTTGATAACTTTTATCAACATTCTCGTGTTTTTTAGGATTTTAATATCCATGAAGTTTTTACTGAAATAACTCTTGTTACTTTCCCGTACGAAATCTATAAACTAACCATTAGTCTAATATGTAAATATAACTCGCGTATGTTAACACTTAACATCTACAACCCTAAAGTTCCATATTAAATATGTTAACAATTAACATATAATATTTCAAAGGCAAAAGGTCAAAAATAGCCCTTAACGTTTCACCGTTTGGTCATTTCAGCCCTATCTTTTTGTGTGCAAACAACCACCTAACGTTTCATTTTTCGTTCAAATTTCACCCTTGTTGGATGAAAACCGTTAATCAACTAACGGTCAACGCCTAAGACTGATGTGGCATGTTTGCAGGGCATGGGGAGATGATGTGGCACTACCACGTGGCATCTTTGCTGACATGCCATTTTTAAAAATTAAAAAAATAATTAATTATTTTTTAAATATTTTTAACCATTCGCCATGTCAGCAAAAATGTCATGTGGCAGTGTCACGTCATCTCCACATGCCCTACAGACATGCCACATCAGTCTCAAACGTTGACTAACGGTTTTCATTCAACAAGGGTGAAATTTGAACGAAAAATGAAACGTTAGGTGGTTGTTTGCACCAAAAAAGGATATGGCTAAAATTAGCAAAAAGGTGAAACGTTGAGGGCTATTTTTGACCTTTTGCCTATTTCAAAACCTATCGACAAAAATCCTGATGATTAACTTTTAATCATCGATCTTAGGAACATCTTTTAACTTGATTAACAAATTAACCATGATTGAATAGATTTGCTCGTGCAAATATCATATATTCGCTAAATAAATCGAAAAATAACATGTATCTCATACAATTACACCACTGTTGGGTCACGCCAGTACACCACATGACACAACGGAAAAATTATCCGGCGATCACCACCAGAGATCCATGTACGAGGAACGAATCGTGGTGAATAAAGGTGAAGAATTACATGTTTAAAATCTGGAATTCTGACTTTGAAGAAGAATGATATCTAATCACGATTCCACGATGTTGATTCTTAAGCCGCAACGATCACGCTCCGACCTCTACATAGTTCACCCAGTTAAACGAGAATATGAAAATCTCTAAACTATTTAGAAGGGAACGAGCATATAAAAAACTCTATAAACTATTTAGAAGGGTTTTTCCAAAAAGCATTAATGACTACAAGATCTCTCATGCCTTTATATAGCCTTTGAAATCCTAATTCAACTCATATTAGAATTTCAATATATATATTAAATATATATAATCCCAATTTTACTTCAATTATAATTTCAATATATATATATATATTAAATATATATAATCTCAATTTAATTTAATTAGGATTTCAATATATATATATATTAAATATATATAATCCTAATTCAACTTAATTCGGATTTCAATATATATATATAGTCCCAATTTAACTTAATTAGGATTTATATATATATATAATCTCAATTCAACTTTAATTAGGATTTCAATATATATATATATTAAATATATTAAATCCCAATACAACTTAATTAGGATTTCAATATATATTGATTTAAATCGAATTATAACAAATTTGTACATATATAATTCGTTTAATACATGCTCATTTCAACTGTGGGTGTGACCTTGTAGGTTCATGTAACATTAGTAAATATTAAAACATTTCTAATATTACAAACAATGAGTGACGTCTAGCAATTTGTCATTGTCATCTAAGTTACAAGAAATCATTATTCGACATAACCTCTTCGTGATTAGCTCTTTTCATGTATTACATCCTTTTGTCCTTATATCTAGATTGAACACAAGTCATGGAATAGTAACACTTGTATAGTCCATCTAATATTTCTTGATATCTTGAGTAGACTATTATAAACGAATAACTATGGTATCTCATATCAACTTATTCAAGCATGGCCATGTATTTCTAGTCTCACTCAATCAAGTGGCCTACGATATTATTCCTATTATGTAGGAGGGACAAATCATATCTTGATAAATCATATCCCACTACATAGATTGTGACATATCCAATATCAACCTTTATAGTGTAGTCAATTACGACACACGTTTGACTGTATCAAAATATGTCACTCACGATGTTGAAATAATGATGATATCAAGTCTGAGGATCATACATGTAGTTATCACTATGAGCAGTGTTGTGACTGTCACATAATAATCCAAGAAACATGCTCGTAGCGGGTCAGCCCAATATGTCGTTCTCTAACACATATGTATTGATTTTGACATCTCCATGTCAATGACAACACTTTGTCATCAATAACTACATATTAGTCTTAATGCATTATTGTTGTCCACGCCTACAATAATACTCGACTAAGGACATTTAAGAATAATCATATTATTCTAAGGACTTTATTATAATTCAGTTGATTTACGCACGCAGAATTGTAACTAAAAATAATAATGGCAATGCCTTCATATGAATAAACAAGGTAAAAAAAATACTCCCTCCGTCCCACTAAAACTGTCACATGTTGACTTTTTTTGGTCAAAATTTTTCAACTTTGACTATAATTTATTTAAATATTTTAATTAATTAAAAATTATAAAAAATATATTTAAAAACTAGTTGATTCAAAGTTTTTAAAATATATTTTTTCATATTTTTATCAATAATAAATTTTAAATTATAAGAGGTCAAAGTTGAAAATGTTTGACCAAAAAAAGTCAACATGTGACAGTTTTAGTGGGACAGAGGGAGTATCATTCAGGGTTAACTACACCACTGACCACCGAACTAATTGAGGATTCCTATTTTTACCACTGAACTAAAGAAATCGTCAATCAGACCACCGAACTTATAAAATCAACCTATTTTGACCACCGCCATTAAAAACCTAACAGTGGGGGTGATGAAACTGCCACGTGGCAACTTATGGGAAATTTTTAAAATTACATATTTGGTCCATGTTATTTACTTATTAAATCAATTTGATCCTAATTTTATTTAATTCAAATAAAATTAATCATCCAATCAGATGATGACACGTGTCATCACCCAATTGGGTTAATTTAACCAAATTTTATTTTATTTAATATTTAATATATTTTTCCTCCAATCAGGTGGTGACACGTGTCACGACCTGGTGAAAGGGAAATTAATGAAGAATAAAAATTAGTGTTGTGGGGGTTTGAACCTAAGACTAAGTGGAGAAAACCTCACGCCTTTACCATTGAGCCAAGCTACTCTTAGTAATATATTTTGCACACTTTCATATACATATCTTATACTTCAGTAAATGTTAGGGAAAAAAGAAGTAAAAATAGTTGAAAGAGGATTTAAATTAGATCACTTGGATGTGTATAATTACACAAACGCTCTAATTTAAATCTAAATTTTTTAAGGCTAAAGGGGTACTTTTGCCCCTGAGTTCGACCCAAAAATGCAATTTCGCCCCTCATCGAAAAGTGCACTCAATGTGGCCCTCCAGTCCATGAAATCGATCAAATTGGCCCTTTGACCGATGTTGACCGTTACGGTGTTGACGTGGTAGTTAACGGTGATGACGTGGCAGTCCATGATGCTGACGTGGTGGTCAACGATGCTGATGTGGCAGTACACGTGGGATGATGACGTGACAGGAGGGGCTGAATTGATTATTTTAACCGAATTCAAGGGCATAATTGATTTTTTTTCCTGAGTTTAGGGGCAAAATTAAAAGTTCGATAACTTATTTAATCTTTAAGCTAAAAAAATAAAAACTATTAATATTTAAATAATATTTAAATATTTATAAAATATTAAAAAATAAAAACACCATAATGAATTAATTATAAGTAAAAACATTAAAGTTATAAATATAAAAAATTAAAAAAATATTTATAAACCATTAGAGAATCTTTCGATTGTTTCTCGTTATGCTACGCGTACTAATGTTTCTTGAACATATTTTCGATTGAGACATCCTTGTATTAAAGTATTAATAAAGTCAAAATTCTCTTTCTTTTCTGTACATCAAATATTAATGAGCATCAATTTGATGTAAAAAAGCGGGAAAAAATTGAATTCTATTGTTACTCTAGTACAATGTTGATTCCACTAAAAAAAATCTAACGAATAGTAATACTCAAAATGACGAAGTCGAATTTTTTCTGATAAAAGTGTTTAATTGTTTAATAATTTATAAAAAAAATTATTAAGTTTATAGATTAAATTTTATCTTTTTTTAATTCATAATATATTTTAATTTCTTATATAATTTTTATTTTCAGTAACTTTTAGAATATTTTATTTATTTTTATTAACTTTATGAATTTTTATAAAATAAATTGAAGAATATTTTGATCTTCTGTAAGAGTCTTCACTTTGTTTTTTTTAAATTATTCTCACTTAATAAATTTATTCATCTAGTTTTAATATTTTAAAATTTTAATAATTTCATAAATTCTTATTTTTCAATTTAAATATTAAATAAGTTATCGAGCTTTTAATTAAAATTAATTATGCCCCTAAACTCAGAAAAAAAAATCAATTATGCCATCGAATTCAGTTAAAATAATCAATTTAGCCCCTCCTGCCACGTCATCATCCCACGTGTACTGCCACATCAGCATCGTTGACCGCCACGTCAGCATCATGGATTGCCACGTCATCACCGTTAACTGCCACGTCAGCACCGTAACGGTCAACGTCGGTCAAAGGGTCAATTTGATCGATTTCATGAACTGGAGGGCCACATTGAGTGCACTTTTCGGTGAGGGGCGAAATTGTATTTTTGAGTCGAACTCAGGGGTAAAAGTACCCCTTTATCCTTTTTTTAAATATTCAATTTAAAGTATTCGAATATTTTGTTATTTTTAAACTAAATAGAATATTTATTAAAATATTAAATATTCAATTTAAAATATTTGATTTAAAAGAAAAGAAATTTGATTTTAAAAAGTATTCGATTTAAATAAAATATTTAATATTTGAATATTTAAAAATCGAATTAATTTAAAGTATTCGGTTTAATTCGAATCGAATTAAAGTATTTGATATAAAAAAGTATTCGATTTAATATTCGAATCAATTTAAAGTCTTTGATTTAATAATCGAATCGATTTAAAGTATTCGATTTAATATTAGAATTAATTTAAAGTATTCGATTTTATATTCGAACCGATTGAAAGTATTTGATTTAAAAAAGTATTTGATTTAATTTAAAAATATTAAATATTCGAATATTTTTTAAATCGAATTTCTTTTCTTTTAAATTAAATATTTTTTAAATCAAGTATTTAATATTTTATGAAATATTGGATTTAATTTAAAAAGAAAAAATATTAGAATACTTTAACCCATGTATATTTTTTAAAATCGAATATTTAATATTTTTTAGATTTAAATTAAATAGAACGTCTGTGTGATTATACACATCCCAAGTGATCTAAGTTCGAGTCCCCTTTCAACTATTTTTACTTCTTTTTCCCCTAACATTTAATGAAGTATAAGATAAGTATATGAAAATGTGCAAAATATATCACTAAGAGCAGCTTGGCTTAGTGGTAAAGGTGTGGGGTTTTCTCTACTTAGTCTGTAACCCCCTATACCCACCTATGTGTTACCATGGATCCTAAGAGGTCACATTAGGGTCACAAGAGCGATCCACAGTAAAAATCCCTATTTAAAGTGTTTTCCCTTATATGCATTAGAAATCTTAATACAAACCTTTCCATACTTAAATGGCATGTGACGGGAACTCAGAAACATTTTACATACTCGGGCATAAAACAATACATGACATACATGCCCATTAACTTTACTAATGTCGTATTTTAAAAGTAAAACAGAGAGAACTCCAACCACAGATGTCGGTCACTATACCATCATAGATTTCTTCTAACTTGCGTTAGAAAAACAATGTGAGCTCCGTAAATCTCAGTAATACAATACTACCAAATGATGTTGTAAGAACTTGAAGGCATACCACTATCATGATGTTTCGAAAAGTAACAAGTTCTAAATTTACGATTCATTGATCAATCACTGAGTATCAAGCGAGAAGCCTATAAATCAATGGATCATGAGAGTGAATGATTAAATTAAATTTAAAAGTTTAGTGCGTCCCAACAGCGCTAACTGTATTAATGTGGTAACATTTTATTTCACAGGCACATAATTCAAGCAACAATAGGGTTTATTTTCCATTCTTTTTCTTTCTTATCTACATGTTGTCCAAAATCTGGTATGTAATTTTCTAAAATTGTATCTATAACGGCCATAAAATGTACGATATCAATTAAGAGGTTCGTGCAATCATATGAAAACAAACAGTTTGAGCGATAGAAACATTTTAACAAAATAATATATATATATATATATATATATATATATATATATATATATATATATATATAATGTACGTGTTAATCCTCCATCTGTACCCAAATGGTATAAGGCAAGGCATAAATTTTAATATCAATTATGGTTTAACAATATTTAAACTTCTAAATATCAATCAAGCATCTGTAGGATTTCCTGAAGGTCATGAAGAGAGATGATAAAATTGGTGTTATTTTAACTACTCTCTGATTAAACTCTGAAAATGTTGTTTCACAAGATTTCTACGATACACACGTTGACCAAATCCCAATGGACGTAGGTACCATCCCGAAGAAATACTTCAGGTCCGAGCGAAATTACCATCGCTGAAGTAGAGGAACCTGTAACGATAACAATATGGAATTACCCTCGTCGAAGTTGAGGAACTTGTAACGATAACAGTAAGGAATTACCCTCGCCGAAGTTGAGGAACTTGTAACGATAACAATAAGGAATTAACCTCACCAAAGCTGAGGAACCTGTAACGATAACAGTAAGGGATTACCCTCGCCGAAGCAGAGGAACCTGTAATGATAATAGTAAGGAATTACCCTCGCCAAAGCTGAGGAACCTGTAACGATAACAGTAAGAAATTACCCTCGCCGAAGCTTAGAAACCTGTAACGATAACAATAAGGAATTTCCCTCGCCAAAGCTGAGGAACCTGTAATGATAACAGTAAGGGATTACCCTCGTCGAAGCTGAGAAACCTTTGGTATCTTCATACCCTATCCCAAGCACCCAGTAACCGTTGATGTCGTAATTTTAGTAACTCGACTTCGAGTTACGTAGTTCAGCTTTTGAAGCTCCAGTCGATCGCTCTCAAGCTCGAATTTGACGTCCCTCATTACCTTAGATACATGGCAAAACAATTTACATCAGAAACAAAACTTAAATACGATAATCAGTTTTATCTAGAAGGTCAAATTCTGAATATCATCTTATCAGGTTCGAATTTGGTGAAACAGACTTCAAAAACGGACTGAGGACGTCGAAAAACATAAGATAAGGCTTTTTCGGAAAATTTTTGACTTTTTCGTCAAAGTCAACCCTGACGTCAGCGGTCAAAGTCAACGCTGACAACACTGGTCAAACTGGGTTGACTCGGTTGAGTCAACTCACCCGAGTTGACTCACTAGGTTGACTCAGTTGTGTTAACTTGCCCGAGTTGACTCGGTCAGTGAGTTAGACAGACGGTCAGGTTGATGGGTCGAATATACGGGTCAAATTGATGGGTTGGGTTGGCGGGTTGGGCTTGGGCTTGGGCCGAAAATAACCCGATCCACTAATTAACCCTAAACTCACTGACAATTCACCAGAAACCTCACTGACGTCCCCAAACAACCTATTTTGGCCGGGAATAGAACGAGATTTCGCTCTACATCAAAAGCACTACATAAACTCATCAGAAATCGGTTGGAACTTACCGATTTTACCTTAAACGTAAAATATCGGTCAGAATAAAACGTAGCTCCGACAAACCCCTTAACGACGACAAATTGATGATCGGCCATAGGAGTTATGCCCGGCTTGGCTCGGAGATGACGGTGGTACTAGACACAGCCAGATCGGACGGCGAACGACAGTGATATCATTGAAAAATGGATGCGAAGTACAATGGGTTTCGAGCAACCTTTGGCTGGATCTCTACGGAGGACGGCGTCTTCTTACCGCGAGTGGTGGACTAAACTGGGACCGGGGCACCGTGGCGGTCAACTCAATGGTGGCGGTGCAGATCATAGGTCGACGGAGGCTGCCGAAATCGACTAAAAACTGAACATGGAGGGTTTTAAATTCAGTCGAACCTTCGATTGAACCTCCACAAAAAATGGCGGCTTCACCGTGCGAGTGGTGCTCGGAGGTTAGGTCGGGACAGGGCGGCGATCACGCCGGTGCTGGCGGTGATGATCATGGACCGACGGTGAAGGAGATCAGTGAGAGTTGGTAGGAGACCCATCTCGAATTTTTAGATCTTGAAAGTTTTTTTCGATCTGATCCCCCTTTCTCGGTAGGTGAAAAGTCTGAATATTTTCATATGGGGTTAAACCCCCAAATTTTTAATTCAAAGTACTTTTCACTTCAACACTAGACAAGGATGAGCATTTGGCTTGAATGGTTAGGGTATAAGCATGAATATCCAAGGGACATAAGTTTGAACCCCTATAGCTGCAAATTTGTTCTTTTTTTATTTTATTTTTTTTACTTTAGGGGTGTTACATAGTCCCAGGTTCAAACCCCCACAACATCAATATTTATTTTTCATTAATTTTCGTTTTACCAGGTGGTGACACGTGTCACCACCTAATTGGAGGGGAAAATATATTAAATATTAAATAAAATAAATTAAAATTTTGTTAAATTAACCTAATTGGGTGATGACATGTGTCATCATCTGATTGGATGATTAATTTTATTTAATTAAAATAAAATTAGGTTCAAATTGGTTTAATAAGTAAATAATATGGACCAAATATATAATTTTAAAAATTTCCCGTAAGCTGCCACGTGTCAGTTCTGTCACCCCACCGTTAGGTTTTTAACGACGATGGTCAAAATAGGTTGATTTTATAAGTTCGATGGTCTGATTGACGAGTTCGTTAGTTCGGTGGTCAAAATAGGAATCCCCAATTAGTTTGGTGGTCAGTGGTGTAGTTAACCATATCAGTTATAATCATCTTATTATTGGTTTTTGGGCATACTCTAACAAAAGAAAGTGCGGAGGACCCTCCCCTGAACATACGAAATAAAAGTGAAGCCCATGCTACAATGAATGTTTTACAAATTTTTCTCCCGTAAATAATCTCCGAATGCACTCCCTTCCAGACCTTCAAGTATCGGGGAAACCCACTTTATTCGAACACCTTGGGACTTGGTACGATCCTAAATGAAATTTGAAAACATTACTCGAATAAATAATTGTGTATCTCTCCACATGTTTGCATTACATATTTCAAGCTCCCTTGCGCCCACATATCATCTCCAAATTTTGACTATTTCTACAAAGGGTACAGATGTGACTCCGCCCCAACTTATGAAAGATTCTACAAAAGTGCAAAGATATTTCCTATGGACCATCTATGTCCCCACATATTGAACAACATGTTTTCGACCGCCTTGTGGTTGTCTCTCCAATGGTCATATTCGAACCCAACTCCAAACTGATTCTACAAAAAAAATAAAGGATACCTTCGTTCATTCGATGCTCGAAGCATCTCGATGCTACAAGGACAAAGAGGATACCTCTGCTCTTCTCAAGAGAAACCCTCCAAGAGCATAAAAGGTTATGCCTCTACCCATAGCGTTCGATGCTACAAGAGTGTTGAGAAGGGCTCCACTCCTTAGCACTCGATTCTACAAGGGTGCGAGATGCCTTAGCCCCCGTACATGACAGTCTCTCCAAGGGTACTAGATGCCTCTTATGGGATATGCCCTCATCTCACCAGCACCATGCGCATTACGATTCTACAAAAATGGAGATGCACGTGTTTCGTGCCAAGAGAGACACGCGAAGCTACAGTAACACGGTTGCCCCTATTGAGATGCCTTTGCGTTTCTCAAGAGACACCCTCCAAGAGCATAAAAGGATAAGCCTCCACCCATAGCGCTCAATGCTACAAGAGTGTTGAGAAAAGCTCCACCTATAGCGCTCAATTCTACAAGGGTGCAAGATGCCTCAACCCTCATACATGACAGTCTCTCCAATGGTATTAGATGCCTCCTATGGGAGATGCCTCCATCTCACCAGCACCATGCACATTACGATTCTACAAAAATGAGGATGCATGTGTTTTGTTCTAAGAGAGACACACGAAGCTACAGTAATACGGTTACCCATAATAGGATACCTCCGTGTTTCTCAGGAGAAACCCTCCAATTGCATTAAAGTAGATGCCTCCACCCATAGCGCTCGATGCTACAAGACTGTTGAGAAGAGATCCACTCCTTAGCCATCGATTTACAAGGGTGCGAGATGCCTCAGCCCCCATATATGATAGTCTTTCTAAGGGTATGAGATCCCTTCTAAAGGAGATGTCTTCGTCTCACTAACGCCACACAAAACGGAAAAGCATGTGTTTCGTGCCAAAGAAGGCACATGATGACTACAAATACACAGACGTCCTCGAGGAGATACTCTCGAACGCACGAAGAGCACTGTTCAACTGGTAACGCTCGTTTCTGCAAGAGTGAAGAACGAGTCCCACTCTCAATTATCATTTTAAAAGATAGTTTAGCCCGACCACTCAATCGTACGAGAGCATCCCCCATTCCCCCCGAAGCGCAGCCACATCAATGATGCCAACCTGCCCCAACCTCAACAAGTCAGAAACAAAAAAAAGGAAATTAAGGACAATAAACACATGTTTTTTTATTAATTTAACAAACAAAGTACAAGGGAAATTAATTATATCACATGAGAAATCAGAGCTCCAAGATGTTATCTACATCGGCTCCCGAAGGATCCTTTGACATCGTCCCCACAAGGTCCAAGAGCTTTGTTTCCTGGGTGTCAACCACCACAAACCTCGACAGACTCCTCCTAGCAGCCTCCACAGGATCCCCGGCCTCGATCAATTGGGAATGCCCCACATTACCCTCAAGTGCCGTCAACGGTTCAACGACAAGGACTCCGTAGATGCCTATTTGACCCACTACACCCTCGTCATTCCCCAAAACTTCAATCACATCATCTCTTGGGGGGAACACCGACAGGAGAGGAAAGCTCATCAGTTGCTTCCATCCGGACGTAAGGCAGTAACAGCTCTCGAGCCCACGACCAAGCTTCCCCTATGGGATTGTAGGGGTCAAAACCAAGATCCTCCTCCTCAGTTACTCGCCAATAGTAGCAGAGGACCACGTTACTCAAATCCATCGACCCTACAATGACTTGAATGGCACACATGAGGCTCCGTTCGCATCTCTCCGCGTACCCCCATGTTCCTCAAGCTTCCCCTCAGCAGCCACCCTAGCAAACTGTTCCCCCTCAAGATCCTGCTCGAAGCACTGAATCCTATGCACCATGGTCGACTCCAACTCTTCTTTCTCTCGGTGAAGCTGAATCGCCTATGCTCTTTTCTCCGCCGCCGCAGTGGCTGCTTTCGCGGCCAGCTTCTTCTGAATTTGGGCATCTGTTTCGACAAGAGTGAACTTTCTTTGCCCATTAGCCGCCTCGATCTCGGCCTTCCTCTAAACATCCAAGACCTCCTTAAGCCACCTTGTCATCTCCTCCGCCTGCTTGCTCATTGAAGCAATCTTCTCATCCACAGTAAAGGTGTGTTTGTTGTTAGATAATAAAATGAGTTGAGAAAGCCTCACTAAAACCCAAAGGATAAAAATGTCTATTTGTAAAACATAGAATTAAAGCATGTTTAATTGATTGTGTAGAATGGTCAAATCCATTAATATGCCATTAAGACTGGATTAATGTTGTCATAATAACTATTGTAACAATCGAGTTAAAGACTAAAAATAATCCAATTAATTCTTGGATAGTTGGATTAATGTTGAAGTAAAATTAAAATTTGAACCAGTCAACATATTAAATCAATTTGACTTCTATAAACAATAGAGTGAAAAAAAGCTTTCACAGTTAAGAAAAATCCTTATAAATTTATAGGCATGATATGTAACAAAGACACTTGTTGACACGATACGTGACATGTGAGAACCTTGTCATCTCACTATTAAACAAAGTTAAGAGAGAGGAAGGTCATATATAAATTCATCCCAAGGCCCATTCACACTTAATGTAGGATTTACATGCACAACAAATTCTTGTGCAGTGCCAACACCACTAACAACTTGAAACGATTTACCAACAGATAGAATTGAAAATTGAGAGAAAATTAAACTTTTAAAAATTGTTGTGAATAAAATAAAGAAGAACAAGAATAAGAACAAGAAGAACAAAGAGATGAGAGAAAGAGGGAGATGTATTATTCTCAAATATATAATTGTATATACAACGCCTTCAATGAATCATCTATTTATAGGCATAAGAAGTACATAATACATTAAACTCTAATTAATAGAGATAATATTCCTAATAATAAATAAAGCAAACTCCTTAGATAAAGTTCTAATCATGATAGACATCCATATAGATAAATATTCATAACACTCCCCCTTTGATGTCTATGAAGATAATGTGTCTCGTTAAAACCTTACTAAGATAAAAACCCAGTGGGAAAAAATCATTAGTGAAGGAAAAAAGAGTACACACATCTTTAATACGCAGAACATGTTGCCTCATTAAAAAACTTACCAGGAAAACCCATTGGGACAAAACCTCGGTTAAGGGAAAAAGAGTGCAACACGTACTTACTCCCCCTCATGAAAACATCACAGAAGATCTTTGAATCTTCATAATTCAATCTTGAATATTACTTTTCTAAAGATCGTGAGGGATGAAACTTTGGAGTAATATGTTTCATGATGTATCCACTTTCAAACTGAGATATACATCTTGCATCATCTTCACACAAGGTAGCTTTTATCATATCTCGTAAAAGTAAATCCACATATCTTTTGGATATGTTGGGTCAATGGTCTTAGCCAAACACATTTTTTGGCTTGCCTCGTGCATAACAATTATTTCTACAAGATTTGAGGAGGCATTGACAGATGTTTAAAGATCTAAATGTAATGATCTTTGTATATTCATAGATATTTCTTGACCAACTAATATATAGTGCTTCAAGACCAAGAAAAGATATAATTATCTTTATTCACATCCAACAAACTTACAACTATTGGGATACTCAATGGATATGCTTTATTCATATTGAATCTTCTTTAAGATTCTTTCAGCTTATGTCTATTCATAGACAAAAAGAAATATATAAAAATGCTCGATCTTCAGGTCGAGATAAACTTGATGTCAATATTCAAGTACTTGTATTGAAAGTACTTCATGAGTTCCCAATTTGAAGCTCTTTAGGAGTTCTAAAATTATCATAATGGATCTTGATCCAAACTCCTTTATAAAATACATAAGGAAATATGATCATTCTTATAGTATTTTCTCAATTAGTATTCACTAAGGCGATTATACCAAATGCGCCAAAATATTCATGAGACGTGTCTAAATAAATTTCCTCAGAAATTTCCAAATGCTTCTAGCATTTTAAATCCTTTAAGGATAAATATGGATCCACAAATAATTAGACGCATGTAAAATTTTTCATAACTGCTAAAGTAATTGCATCCACCATGAAGTAATTAAAACTTTTCATAAATCATAGTTCAAGTCGTATTTACGACTACTTATTTCTTCCTCACCTGCATTACACCTTTAGGTTTTTGGATTGCTGGTCCAAATACTTCTATTTTAGAAGTTCAAAGCGTCTTTTAACATCGGCCAATTCAATATCTATACTTCTGGATAGATTTTACACAAGATCCTCGATTTCTTTCTTTACTTCTATAGAAGTATTTTATGTAAAATTGTTTGTAAAATCGTTGTCGACAACTTTCCAATTTTCTGGTTCTATTCTCGTAATGACATAACTCATCGAGATCTCTTCAAGATTTCAATATTTATTTCAGGTACCTGAAACTCTTCAAGAGTTTTATTATTAGTTATGTCTTGGGTCTCTTCAGGAGCACCCGTCTCCAATATATGACCATCTCATATTACTTTCTATTTACGAGAATTTTGATCATCGGAACCATTTCAACTATCATGCTTCAGGCATGATTTACATTCTCTCGTTCTAACATGTAATTTAAACTTAGAGCATTTTAGCTGGTATATGAGACTTAATTACTCTCATTAGGTCAGTAAATATGTCTGTCAGTTGACATGTAATAACATGATTTATTTTATGAACTTCTAGTTCATATACAAGGATCTAGATAATGATAATTCATTTTCCGCTATCTAGCTGATTATTATCTCCCACTGATGTTGAGAAAAAATCATGTCATAAATGATTCTCCAATTAATGTTTAAGAATTTAAACATAAAAGGAGACTCGTACTCAATATATATTCTCAACCCTTTTTACTTGCCCATTTTGTGCGTTATGGTGGATCAATTCAACTATATATCGCACATTCAAAAATTCAAAAATGAGAAATATGACTTCTGACCAAAAGTCAAATCATAATGGGGAGTTTATTATAACTCGTTGGCTTGATGCGTATAAGTGTTGCTATATGGAAATACCATATAAATAATAAATGTTTTGTTCTCACAGTTTAGCTATTAAATAGGAGGCATCCAATTAAAAATTTGTTAAACCGTATTTTTCATAATCAATAGGCTTTGTAACAACAGATATAGCCTAAAATATAAACCCACTAGCTTCTCAAGACGAATAGTCTAACTGCATAATCTGAATCTTTTTAGAATCAATCTCACAAACTTATGGTTGTAAGTCGATAAAACAATGTAGATGCATCTACTAAAATCATATAAAACTTTCCTCATTTGTGGATATATGGGCCCATATTTCGTTCAGATATGCAAGACATACAGTCTCAACTTCAGTACAAGAACTTTAAGTTCTAATTCTTTTGGTAAGTGGGATCATCTATATCCTTTGGGAACAAATAACACAAGAACTTCAGGTTCTTTTAGTAAGTGGAATTTAATCAATTCATTTAAGCAACACAAGAACTTCACGTTCTTTAATAAGTAGAATTTAATTCATTCCTTTGAGAATAAACACCACAAGAACTACATGTTCTTTTAATACATGTGCATGTAAATCTCAATAATTTCTGCACCATTATTGATCAGGATGGTCTAACCGATCATGCCAACTATATATATGTGTGTATATATCTCTGAATTTGTAAACTTCTTGTTTACCATAACATGTAATTCAATCTCACTCGTACATGTCTAGTACGACCATCAAAATTGTTCCTTTAAATAGGAATATATTTAGCTCTTTCGGAGCTTTCAATTGAAATTATCTTTTGGTAGCAATATATAACTCTTCTAGAGCTTTCAACTGACTTTTTAGCTACCAGAACTTATATCTATATTGGCTTATTTCAAATGCCAATTGATAACATATGTTATCTATAATTCCCAAAGGGATATTTTGCGAACTCATATTGCTCTCTTAAAATTTCCACTTATAGTGGTGACGATATTATTACCATTAGCAGTAATTATTGCAATATTCATAATTCTGCACTTTTCATAATGTGCTTTCTCTCAAGAATTTATTACTCTTCTAGAGCATCAATATTTTCAGTACTTTAAGATATAGTACTCACATTATTCCCTTGCATTTAAATGGAAAAATATATCTTATGATTATGTTGAGCATAAATCGTCGCCATAAATTGTATTTGACAAGTAATCACGTTAAACAAAATAAATAAATATCATAATATATAAATATAAATATAAAACATAAATAATTAATGTGTGTAAAATAAATAAACGTAAAGTAAAATAAATAAAAATAAATAAATAATTCTCTTCAAAGTTATGAGAATAATTAGAAGATGATTTATTCATTTCGAGGGCTATAAGAAAATCAACAACGTTCAAATGAGTTGGACCAACAATGTCCAAATAAAGTTGGACCAGTATCATCTTCGTCATGTTTTGTAAATGAAATTTGCATCTATTTTCTTTCCTTTATCATTCAATGATTCTTGATTTTTCAACGTACAACATGTACGAGACCAATGGTTTATAACATCATATTGGTAATAAGAAGAGTTTTACTTCAATAGAATGATCTTTATCACTCTTGTCATCCTTATAACCTCACCACCGGTGGGTAGAAGTATTCTTAAAATGATCATATTTTTCATGTCTATATTCATAGCCTCGACCACGACCACAACTTCTAATGTGGTTTTTATTCCTTCCATAATATAATCTCACATTCACTTCAGGGAATGAAGTAGAGCCAGTGGGCCTTTAAAACCTTTTTCACATATCCTTATAACAGAGAACAAAGATTTAATCCTCATACGCAACATTGTTAAACTTGTCCACAGGGTCTTTTAAAAACCACCTTTGAGACCAGTAGCCTCGCAGAACGGGATGTCCAACCAATATACTTGGATTATATCGAAATTGTCTCTAATTGAATAATGATTTATCATGTTTGCATTCACTTCAGGGAATGAAACAGTTCCAATAATCGCCTGGAATAAACATTATGCTTGCATTCACTTCAGGGAATGCCCATCATTGATAATCGCATGGAATAAACATCATGATTTGCATTCACTTCAGGGAATGCCTCCCATAAAACTTTTTGGATCAAGACGAATTTTCGTAACTTGAAATTGGGAGAAGTCTATGGTCGAGTTTTTCGACGAAGAAGAAATATTACTTTCGAGCAAATATAGACTTTATAATAATCTTCTTGTAAATTCAAAATTATCATGATTTATCGCACTTTAAAATAATAATATAAAGAATACAAATAAAATCAGAATTTACCGATATTGATTTTCCTCTCGAGGACAATGGAGATATAAATAACCAAGACAGCTCCTTATATTCTCTTTATGTCATATCTCTTTCCAAGCCGTTTAAAGACATGTAAAACTTAAAAGACGGTTAAAATATCAATTCTCAACGATAAAATAATATATATAAAAAATAGGATCCATAATTGCAATTCATATGATTGGATTTCTAATTATCAAAGTCATGTTAATAGACTGCATGTTATTTCCCAACTGAGATGATCCGTAAATGGACGAATCATACCTGAATGCCATCACTATTAACTTAAATAAAGAAATTGTCAAATTCTTAATCAAAATTATTAAAACAAGACAATAGTCAAATAATAGATCAAGATATATTGACCTTAATTTAAGAACGATAAAAAACATACTAAAATTTCCAAGATATTAAATCCGTCCTGATTGGTGTAATTTTTTTTAGATAGACATCGTTTCTCATGTCGTTTAAACATATCATGTGAAACTCAAAAATATGGTTAAAAATATCAATTCTCATCAATTAAATTTTAAATAACAAATAAATAACCATATGTTTCCAATCGTTTGTTATTAAGCAAACTAACAAAAAAATGACTTTTTTAATCTCAAAATCAATTTTAATTTTGTTATAAAATAAATATAAATAATAGATGACATACCTCATATGGAAGATAGGGGCAAACGCTTATGGTAGAAGACATAAATAATATTTGTTGTCTCTGTATGTTACTGGGCAATGGCGCACATGTTTTTGAGTATATGGTACATATGGTACATGTGAACGCTAATATCAAATTCAAATCTTTTCGAGAATCACCAACAAAAATCATGGTAATTGGGCGAGATTCTATGGTTTGCTCAAGCCTTCAAAACATGTTACCATATTTTTCAAAAATAAAGACCAAGTTAAAATATCAAGATAAAAGCAATCAATAACAAAAATGTGGAGAAAAAACTTATCTTCGGTTCAACGTAGAATCAAATTTGTTTCGGTAACTACTTTGGGATTCAAACAAAGAGCACCAAAATCTTTCGAGCAAACTCGTGCTGATAACGTGTTGTGAATAAAATAAAGAAGAACAAGAAGAACAAAGAGATGGGAGAAAGAGGGAGATTTGTATTATTCTCAAATATAATGCCTTCAATGAATCATCTATTTATAGGCATAAGAAGTACATAATACATTAAACTCTAATTAATAGAGATAATACTCCTAATAATAAATAAATCAAACTCCTTAGATAAAGTTCTAATCATGATAGACATCCACGTAGATAAATATTCATAACAAAAATATATATTTTGAATTAATATACATCTAGCAACATTTTATATTTTTACCTTTAAATTAAATAATTTATTTTTACACGTAAACAAAGAAATGATTCATCTATTTTATTTTCTTTCTCGTCACATTTCTTTCCTACCAAACACACTACCATTTTCTTTTCATTTTCATCTCTCTTTCTATCCTCCCATTTTTTCTATCAAACCAAAATCTTAATGTATCTAAACACACAATTTAGAAGCTAAAAACTGTTCAGAGGTATTGAGAATTGATTGCAAGTTGATTTTCTAAGTATAAGATACAACTACGGACGACGTTTTGAGAAGGCCAGAGAGAAGGCCAACGAGGAGGGCACTGTTATATGTGCTTGCTTCACCCTGTTTCACATTGTTTCGAGTATCAGAATATGAATCGTTCAAGGAAGGGCCACCAACAACTGCTCCAACAGCTATATTTGGATTTGGATTTTCCGAATAAAGCCACTTGAATCCGTCCTGGCAGCCGGTCTCGGCATTCACCGGAATTGAAGCTCCCCTGTGGTGCACGTACTGGGGGTACCTACTACCATAACCAACAAGATAGCTTATCTTCATGGGATTTGCTCCCAACACATAATCTGCCTGAAAAAAAATGTACATGTACATTGTTTAAATCCAAAGTACGTAGCGCCTTGGGGAAGTTATGCTTCCTTTGCCACCAGTTTAGGTTTACCTGAGAGATAGCGAAGTTACGAAGATCATCGGGCTTGTATGAATTCCCGCTGCAATACAGTGTTTCGGTTTGCGATGTGAGCATGTAATCGCTGTAAAGTATGGCTAGGAATGCAGAAGCCACAGCATACTGCAGTGGATTCCATTCTGTGATCCATATCAAGCCACCTGCAATGAAAGGGTATTTGAAACATATCGAGCATGTTTATAACTATACTTGGTGGTAAGCCTAGAACCTTTGGCTTGATAAGTTTAAATTAACATGAGAATAATCAAAATTCAAAATTATCTAGGAAAGTTACCATCTGTTCTACTTGATGTGGCTGTTGGTGAATCTGGTAGAAGACCACACATGACAGCCTCAGCTGTTTTCCTATACATTTGGAGATGGATGTTCTCGATAGCGGGCATGTCCTTGGAACCAAAAAAGATTATCCTGGACAGTAGGACCTGCGACAACATAGACTATTTAGTGAGGACTGAGGACTAGGAATTTTAAACTATTTAGTGAGGAGGAAATGAAAAAACCTGAACTCCAGCAAGCTTGTCATCCCAGCTGAACCAAGTTGTAGTCTCCGGATCAGCAAAACTTTGCCCGTTTAGCTCAGTTACATATCTCAAGTACGAATCGTCCTGTGTAGCATGATAGAGCCACGAAGCAGCCCACAGCAGTTCATCTCCATATCCTGTGGAGTTGTAAAATTCCCGCACTTGAGGAATACTGATGCTGTAAGAGCCTCTATAGGTATCAGCAAAGGTAAAGAGCTGCTGAGCATGCATAAGAAGTGAACTCGAATAAGCAGGATCGTTATTCTTGAAAACCAGGGACGCTGATGCCAGGGCAGCAGCTGTTTCCGCCGCAACTTCTGTTCCGGGGAAGGATGCGTTAACCTGTGTTACAGGCCTCCTCTCTGACATGGTTTCAGGCCTTTCCCAACATTTGTGGTCTAATTCCGGATCTCCCACCTTCAGCCACACAAATTCCGGATCTCCCATTCAAAAGGAATCCATTTACAAGAATCACAAAGTGAGAAGTATGAGACGTAAGTTACCTGGATATAAAGAAGGGTTTCAGAAGGGTGTGCATTGATAAGGTAATCTGTGATCCACCTAAGCGAATTCTGTGCATATCCCAGTTGCCTTACAGCATTCATTTGATCACCATACTCAAGAATCGCCCATGAAAGCACCGTGGCAGTGAATGCCATTGGAAACCCAAATTTCATTGCATCCCCAGCGTCATACATTCCTTTTGATAAATCCAAATTCCCTTCACTCCCATGACCATCTTCCAGCCCCGAGTCCCCTCTCCATGGAATCCTATTATCCACCAATTTGCCAGCTGCCAAGACCAAATTTATCGTGAGTCCCCAGAAGAAGGTAGAAAGAGAACAAATTAGTCCAAGTTGGATTACATTTTTGTATGTCGAAGAACTGAAGGGTTACTTCTAGAGCATCAGCATAGTTCTTGTTGATGTGGTGACTTGGAGTTGGATGTTTCTTGAAAAAATTAGAGTCCTTTAAAATAGTGAGTACAGCTGCTGTTGCTACAAGAACCCCAAGCACCAAGGCAAGCAAACACCATATGGTTGTGCCCCTGGATTTCATAGCTTCGCCCTCCTTCCCTCCGATGTGCCTTGGTCTGCTTAGGCAAAACTATATTTATCTTACAACAAAACGACGTGGAGATTAATATTCGCGCCACAGAGAAAGAAATCCCACGTTGCTAACTCCATCCAAACTCCAAAAAGGAAACAGAATGGAGCATTCATGGGACTGAATGAAGACAAAGCCCGTGTATGTTCCGATTATTTTTCTATTTACACTGCATGGAGAGATTCTTGATAATTTCTATGCATGAAAAGCAGTTGAGTCGGATGATCCTTGAGGAGTAGGATTGAATGAAGACAAATTTCGTGTATGTTTCGATTATACTTGGTGCAGAGATGCTTGATAATTTATATGCGTGAAAGGTGGTCGAGTCGGATACGCCATTTGATCCTTGGCACGAGTACGACTGAATCTGAATGAAGACAAAGTTCGTGTTTATTTTTCTATTTATACTGGAGAGATGCCTGATAATTTCTATACATGAAAAGCGGCTGAGTCGGATACGCCATTGGATCCTTGAGGTTATAGTCGAAATGGAGCGTCGGGATTTAGCCGAAGGATGATACTTTTTTTAGACAACAGGACAACGTTGCAGGTGGAACTAGGAGGACAAGGTGGGCTGCCCACTTGTCGTTTGCTTCAAAATTAAGACCGGGGAGAACTTACTCTCTACTCCAACTCATCATTTTGGATAATCATGAATTAAGGTTTAGGGTTAAGTTTTGAATTAAGATTTAGGGTTAGAGTTTAAAGAATCAAGGTATGATGTACTTTTTAAGGCTTAAGATCTATTATTTAGGATTTAAAATTTAGAGTTAAAACTTAAAATTTAATTTTTTATTATTGGTCATAGAAAAAAACATCGAAAAGAAGAGTAAATGTAACCACCCGGACATGCCTATGCGTTTCACCTGACTCCGGGCGGTCACAACCTATAATTAAACTTCCTGTAAAATATCTCTATCAAAAGTATCAAACTAATATAGTTCCACCTAGTGGTGACTTACAATCCATACTTTAGAAACCTGGTGATGAAGATGAATCAGATATAATTCTCAAGACGATTATGAAACCCATCAGTGTTTGTTTTTAAATCCATACCCAAAATAATAAGTAATAGTTTAGTAACATGCGGTTACAAAATAGGTGATATGAAAGCATAATGTGTTTAGTTGTAAACTAAAGTCATCATCCAGCAAAATTCATAAGATATATCGTATCAAAATACAGACAATTTGAAAGATAAGAACATTACAATAGTCTAAATGCTAAATGTGCCGATCCTCCAATTGCCGAGTCTGAAGGGTAGCCTATCACAAGTATATGGAAGGGAAAAAAGGTGAGCATGAGCTAGAGAGCTCAGTGTGTTCCAATAAGTGCAAATCATGCATGCATAAATACATACCAGTCATATCATAAGAACACATAACAATTCAATGCAAATGTTCAAGTACATACAAGGGTTTACTAGTAACTACCCTCCAACCTTACACCAAATATGCAGCCCCCCAGAACTGGATCCATAAGGACTTACCCTAGGCCCGATGGGCATAGGTGCCACCTAAGGGGCTGCCTTAGGTCCATAAGGATTTACTCGTGCTAAAGCATCGGAACCTACCCAAAAGGAGACCTTGAGTCCATAAGGATTTACCAGCTGGATCAGGACTGTACCAACAGAGACTTCATAACATAACCCAACAGTATACCCAGATAACAATCGGTATTCAAATTTCAGACATGAGTAACAGAATACATATGGCAGACATATTCCATTCGAGGCATCAGAAATAGAAGTTCATGCTCTTTAGACATATATATGAGCATACCATTGAGCAGACGATATTATCATTCATCATGCAAACAGAGTGTACCATCATAGGTCAAGCTAACAGATTATACTATTACTTACATTAGATAGACAAATAATATTATCACAGATCAAATAACCACATAGCACAATCATATACTAAGTATACAGATCAAGCGGACTTACAATGAGTAGGCAGAAAATGTTATCATATGTCAAGTTCATCATTTCATCAAGCATATCATCGTTCATAATTAAGTCATTAGATTGTTTACTAACATGTAATAATCATACAACACATTAAACTGAATGTAGCACACATGGAACACACCTCAAAAGCTGGTCGGAGAAGGGTCTAACGGACACCTGCCTCAGTACACTCGAATACAGGGTCGGATCCTAGATCATGAAAGAGTAACGATCATAATGTGAAATAAAAGTTAAGCTTGTTCTTATGCACAAAGTTTAAATTCATACTGATATTCACTAAAGCGTGGGGGTGAGCGGATCGAGAGGAGCTAGGCTGAGCTGGAGAGTGGTCACACGAGTCTCGAGTACCTTTACACAAATACTACATTATATTAGTCCTTTGGTCGATTCAGCCTCAATTTAAATTGCTCAAGTCAAAATATGCATGTTTCGATTTTAAGGTTAGATTTGGGGTCTTCGAGTCTGAATTTCACAAAAAGGGCTTCAAAATCGGACTCAGGACGTCGAAAAACATAAAATAGGGCTTTTTCGGAAAATTTGACTTTTTGGTCAAAGTCAGCGCTGACGTCAGCATCCAAGTCAACGCTGACGTCATCGGTCAAGGTCAACTGAGTTGACTTGGCGAGTTAACTCAGTCGGGTCAGATTTGGGTCAAAGGCGGGTCGGACACGGGTCAGGTCTGGGCTGTTGGGCAGACCAGTTCAACTGGTCCGGTCATTGGTCCGGTTCGGTCACTGGACCGATTCTTACCCTAGAAATGTAGAGTTGTCGGACGACAACAAAAGGTCGCTGGAGAACTCGCTGAAGACATTTTTAAGCACCACATGACCATAAACAGAACGGAAATTAATCCCACGATATTAACATCACGAAATCAAATCGAAAACAGGCCAGAATATAGTTGGATCTTACCTTTAAGGTTTGAAACGGCCAGAAAAAGTACGGTGCTCCGATGGAGCCTTTCCCGATATTTAAACAATAATTGGCCGAGTGGGTTTTGCTCGCCTCGACCTGAGGAGTTCAAAGGTGACGGCGAAGCGGCGAACGGAGGACAGGGTGGCCAGAAACTGGGGGAAACAGAGAGGCGGCGTTTGGGATCTCGACGAAGCTTCGATCGGCTCTCTCGGGCGGAAGACGGCACGACTACCCGCGTAGCCTGTGGCTGGTGGTTCGGAGCAGAACGGCACGCACGGTGGTGGTAGCAATGGCGCACGCCGAACGACGGTGAAGAAGAAGGGGCAACGGCCGGAGCTAAGGAAATGAGGTGTTTGGGGGGAAGAAGATTCTCAAATAGGGGCTGGGCATTATTTTGGGTAGGTAGGAAGACAAAATTGGGCTTTAATTAGCCTATACCAGCCTTGAATGAATTCAAATGAAAAAGGGCGAAAACCTTAACACTAAGAGCTTGTTAGCTTAAATGGTTGGGTCATGGGCTTGGCTACCTTAGGTCGTGGGTTTGATTCCCACGACTAGCAACCTCCTTTCTCTTTTTATGCCCCACACTAAAAATCACTTGAAAATTAAATTCTAAACTCTAACCTTAATTTTCACATCCTAAACCCTACACCCTACCCCTAATTCCCTCAACTATAACCACAGCCCCTAAACTCTAAACCCTTAATCCACTATTTTAAAGTGGGAGTGTAAAAAAGGGCATGATAAGGGGCAAACGATTTTCATTCGAAAAAGAATATAATTTTTTGTCCCACAAAGGACCACCTAGATAAATATGATGCTACACGTTAGCTTTTAGGAAGTTGGGAGGTCAGTTGGGATTATATATAGAATGAGGTTAAAGATTGATTAAATATTTAAATTTAAAAATTAAGAGAAAATATATTATTTGACTAATATTAATTGTCCATATAGTGGACAACAATCTCTAAAGTATGTGGTTAAGAATTTCAATTAACATCATTCTCCTTTTTTAAGTTGTTCAAAAAAAATTGTCCAAAGAGTGATGTCTTCCCTCGACTATATTGAGCCGAGTTCGTACCCTCCTCTCTGTCCTTCCGGATATACTATTTCATAATGGTACCTTCTGGTTTTGTAGGCCCAGTCAAGGAATACGTGGCTTCGACCCTATATAACTCACTAAAATAGCTCTGACTTATGGGAGGTTCTGCTGTGAGGCGGTTAATATACGGCTAATATACGTCGTGACCGGTTAAATAGGTGACCGGTTAAAAGCGCGACTGGATATGTTATATGCTTCCACCGAAAAGATTATTTGTGCTGATAATATTATCAACATATTAGGTAGCGCCTATTATGTTATTAAAGTTTAGCTGATGGGGCCATGGAAATCCGACGATAACAAAATAGGTAAATTACTTATTTTGTTGATAAGAGTATCAACATATTAGGTAGCTCCTATTATGTTATTAAAGTTTAGCTGATGGGGTCTTGGAAATCTGACGATAACAAAATAGGTAAATTACGTATTTTGTTGATAAGAGTATCAACATATTAGGTAGCGCCTATTATGTTATTAAAGTTTAGCTGATGGGGCCTTGGAAATCCGACGATAACAAAATAGGCAAATTACTTATTTTGTTGATAAGAGTATCAACATATTAGGTAGCGCCTATTATGTTATTAAAGCTTAAGCTGATGGGGCCTTGGAAATCCGACGATAACAAAATAGGTAAATTACTTATTTTGTTGATAAGAGTATCAACATATTAGGTAGCGTCTATTATGTTATTAAAGTTTAAGCTGATGGTGACTTGGAAATCCGACAATAACAAAATAGGTAAATTACTTATTTTGTTGATAATATTATCAACATATTAAGTAGCGCCTATTATGTTAGTAAAGTTTAGCTGATGGGGCCTTAGAAATCTGACGATAACAAAATAGGTAAATTACTTATTTTGTTGGTAAGAGTATCAACATATTAGGTAGTGCCTATTATGTTACTAAAGTATAGATACTTTCGAAAGTATCTATACTTTTTTAAAAGTTTAAGTTGATTGACATAGCATACTGGAATGTGGCTCGAAAGTATATATACTTTTTTAAAAGTATTGATACTTTTTAAAAAAGTAATGTAACCGATTGCAACGTAGCTCGGAAGAATCTATACTTTTATGCAACCGGTTACAATGCTTTTTAAAAAAGTATAGATACTTCTGAGCCACATTGCAACCAGTTACATTGCTTTTTAAAAAAAAATATCGATACTTTTAAAAAAGTATAGATACTTTCGAGCCACATTCCCAGTATGCTATGACAATCAGCTTAAACTTTTAAAAAAGTATAGATACTTTCAAAAGTATCTATACTTTAATAACATAATAGGCGCTACCTAATATGTTGATACTCTTATCAACAAGATAAGTAATTTACCTATTTTGTTATCGTCGGATTTCCAAGGCCCCATGCTAAACTTTAATAACATAATAGGCGCTACCTAATATGTTGATACTCTTATCAACAAAATGAGTAATTTACCTATTTTGTTATCGTCGGATTTCCAAGACCCCATCAGCTTAAACTTTAATAACATAATAGGCGTTACCATTGATACTCTTATCAACAAAATAAGTAATTTACCTATTTTGTTATGTTTGTATCGATACCTACCGATAACCAAAGTTTGCGGTTATCAATTTTTTTTAATATTTCTTCATGTTTATTACCTACTACATTATATTATATCAACATATCCGGTCGCGCTTTACCGACTTTGTTACTTATCTTATAATATTTCCGATCACGTTGTTTCTTAGCCGTATATTAATCCGCCTTTCCTTAGAATTTCTCACTTACAGGTGGCTTCCCAACAGTGGGTAAAATGTTACGTAAAGTAGTGTTTTGTACCTCACATTGGTAGATAGTTACTCGCTTGGTAAAGGGTTTACATACAATCTACTGTCTATAGTCACATATTTTTGGGTTATTTCCGCATAATTTGTTGTCAAGCATATTAAAAATATTTTGTGTTTGAGAGAATATCCCACCTGATAAAACTTTAAATTTTCAGTTGCATTTTTTAAATTCAAATGGAGACGTGCAGATTGGGTGTTGATACTTTAGGAATTGGGATCATGTTCAAATTTTTTTTGGATGCTGTTGCCATGCCTTTTCAACTATAAAAGAATTTAGCCCCAAATTTAAAATTATAATTCTAAAATTTTCAATTTTTGAAATACTAACTTTTGGGATTTTTGAATCAATTGTTAATTTTAAAAAAATCGGGATCGATTTTGTCACAACCGATTTTAGCCATAATTTTTTAATTCCCAGTTATCAAAACCATAGGATTTGGGGGTTTTGAATTACTAAACCCTAATTTATATGGACTAAATTGTAACTCCTTTATAAGTACAAGGACCAAAGCCGTAAACTTCCCCTTTGACATGCTATGCCTAAAAGTGAGTTAACGACCAAAAAGATGGAAAATAGGACACCACAAGGTTTGAACCCACACCAGAATGCTCAAAATTGTAACACCCTTGGAATTAACTCTATTTTGAACCGTAAACCTTAGTATAAAGGTCACATTTTCCTAACTTTTCTCAGCCGTCCTTCACTCACCCAAATCCCTTCTCATTTTTCTCTCGATTTCTTTCCCCATCTCTGCCGTCGAAACTCCTATCTTAACCAAACTCTCGTTCATTCGTCAAACCAAGGAGATTAAAGTGGTCCTTGAAGTATTCTAATCGAAACACGACCCTTCTCATTTTGGTCGTGCGACGTTTTTAGGAAAAGGACACAAACCCTTTCGATTCTACTGCTTCGTCTCTATTTCCGTCGTTTTGGGTAAGGGTAAGTCATCTTCGTTTTGGGCAAATGGATCAAAGATGCGGATAATTTAAAATCCTTTCATTTATGTCACGAACAGAAATTCTAGATGCATAATTAGGTCCTACATTATTTAATTAGGTAGCGTATAAAATTTCATTGCTATCAGATTTCTTAAACATGCTCAATTTTGTCATATGATAATTTTAGGGACTAAATAAAAAAATAGTGTAAAACAAAAATCAATCTTACCAATAAATAATTCAATCATACTCATGCTTTTATGTCGAAAGTTAGTTCAACCAGAGCTAGAAAACTCATCCAATTGCAACATAGAAGATATGGGGACCAAAATATAAGAAAACAAAACTTTTGAACAACTCTCAACTAACTTACCTACCATCGATGCCAGTACGCGGGGTTGTTTATGTGTGATGTACTATAAATGATACGCAAATATAGTGCAAGTATACACGTCGAACAAGTAATAAAATGAGTGAGTGGGTATCGTCTCCACAGGGATTGGAGGTATTCACGGTTTGCTGTAACAATATTGAATAAACTTTTTGCAGGTGAAAATGCTATAGTAAAAGAGATGGTGTAAAATAATGTTGTAGCAAAACAATGTAAAGAAAGTTGAGATAACAATATGATGAACATGTCTCCTAAAAGTGTCCCTAAACTATCTCTAGTTAGTAAACTGGGAGTCAGAAATGCTACAGTCATACCTCTCGGCGTAAACTCTTAACACTCCCCTACCCTTCACGAACTATCCTTTTTAGCCATTGAAACCTATCACTTATCTCTAAGGTAGGTTAGAGTCTGCCTCTCGACAGCCACTCCATTGCTTATGGGAGTTCTAAGGCTAGCTCTCTCGATTACTAACCTCAACAAACACTTAAAGAACGACCAACTCTTGAGGGCTCTTACAACTTTAAGGAAATAAAACGCATAAGCAAAACATAGAACATGATAAACACTGGAAAACTATAACATACATTAAAAAGTACTTAAAATAAAATCATCCATCAAACCCAAGCCACCTAAAACAGTTCGTGGCTGGGCAATATCATCCAACGTATCATTGTGATAACATCCCAAAAGATAAAGATATAAACAAGAAATGCTAAAGCGACAAAAAGAAAAGTGAACTCTCTCTATGCCATGGATTGCTCGATTGTCTTAGGCCCACCGCCTCTCTCGAGGCCAGCGAGGCCACTCCTTGGAGCTTCAACGATGGAAGACACCAAGCTAGAGAAGATGAAGAAGAACGCTTCTCTCTCCTTGTTCAGCACGCACCTCTCTCTCATTGCGCTCTCTTTTTTTTATCTCTCCTCCTTCTCACATTTCTCTCCCTCTTTATATAGTGGAGGCTTCTAGGGTTTTGTGCCCTAAAGATTCCTTGATACTCCCAAGGAATATCCACCGACAAGCTCTGCCACGAGGGTACAAGGAGGACAGTCTGCAAGTGGGTACCGGCTGCTGCACATGTTAGGTTGTCCTTCTCTGCATATTCACGTGCTACTGCAGCTCACGTGCCCTCACAGCTCACGTGTTGGCCAATATCCACTTCCACTATGCTATAGCAATTCCCAACGCCAATTTTCTCTTGCTAGACTCCCTTCCTGCGCATTATAAAACCCAAAACCAACCTTCCGAGCAGTACCCCTCAACATGGAGTAATAACCAGCAAAAATATAGATGCACCCAGAAGAAGAAAATGCAACCTAAATGCAGTCTAAATGCTATGATATGGGCTCAAGAACATGCAAATGCTATAGCAAAAAGGTATGGAAATAAGAATATTCATGCGGTTATCAAATTTTAAAATTTGTACCGAAAAACATTACGCGACATTTAGTATCGATACTAGAAAATTTTCAAACTTTAATAGCTAAAATTTGTAGCAGTACGATGAGTGTCATACTGATACTTTAGAAAGTCATATTGGTGCTCGAGCAGAGTATACCGGTACGCACTGAAAGAAATTGTAGATTTGTATTTGCAATTTAATCCAATAACCCCTCAAATCAATTCTAAACATCTCTAACATGCTCTTATAGCTAAATGAACATAATTTGCATATGATCATGCAATTGCAACATAATTTGTAGCAATTAAAGGCATGGTCCTAAAATGTATGTTATGTCATATCAATATGCCCAAATAGTCAATCATTGAGTTCTAGACTTAGAACTTATAATGACCACTCATATATGACCAAAAGAATGCCATAAACTCAAGCAATCAACCTAATGAGTGTCAAATCTGTTAAAAATAAATACCTTATATAGACTAAAATTTGTAGTAGTAATAAGCAGGATTAATCTCACTGATAACAGTAAGAGATTAAGTTTAAATAAAAGACAAGAAAATAAAAAAGGGGGTTTGCTTTTGAGCTTTAAATAGAAGACCAAGGAAACAATTAAAATAAAAGAAATTTTAATAACGGTAGGATTCTAGTCAAGATAGAACTCGATATATTAATTCAATATTTAGATCATAAATCTTCACAAAGGATAATTCTTCATCAATCTCAAATAGTTTAGTTATAAGTTACTAGAGAAACACACATGCATAACACAATCTCTCTTACTTAGTAGATAATCACCATAAGAAATGCATGAATAATTATCACTTATATTCAGATTAAAATCCTTAGAGAAACACATATAAGAATTAAAATCAATCAATAGCTTTACGATGTTAAGAGACCCAAACGCATAACCATGAGAAGCACATCAATCGTTAACTTGTAACGGTTATGAATCTATACCTTCAAACTCATTGTCTAGGTTACTTGCCACTTATATCAAAATCCAACCATGATTACGAATGAGAAGACTCGTGAATGATTGTAGCACTTACCGATGAATAAATTGAAGAAAACATACAAGTTTACAAATCGACAAATACTTACTGATTAGGCATAGAAGATTTAAAAATACTTAAATGGATGAAGAATAAGAAAACCTCACTAAAAACTTGAATTAATAACCTTGTTACTAAACTTGACTAGAAAAGAAGAGTTTGCTGCTCATTGACTAGACCAAAGGATTTTTAGGGGTTTTTTTGGTTGCTCGAGGGTTGATTTTCTCTTCCCTTATGATCATATTTATAAGAAAAACCGTTTATATCAAAAAGGGGAGAAATTACATTAAAATAGAAAATTCTAATCCTAATAAGTCTACTTGGAGTAGGATTTCTTCTTCCCTAAGAAATTCTGACTGTGCCCACGCCTTATCTGCCAAGTGCTACTAGTTTTCACAATAAAATTTCCTAAAGTGTCCAATTTGTGATAAAACTATCCTTTTATGTATGAAAAGTCTTTTAGCTAAAAAAACACATAAAACATCAAACAGGAACCAAAACAAAGACTTTGAGATAGATTAGTGCGCTAAAATATAAGATTTCATATATGAAAACATGCAAATATACCACTTATCATATACCCCCACACTTAAATTATGCTTGTGCTCAAGCATATTGAAATTCAAAATTTAGGGTCCTTTTGGTAAATAGAAAGTATAAGAGAAGTAATAAGTACATGGTTGCATTTTAGCACAAGCAAATAATCACCCAACTAATTACCATGAAGTTAAAGATGGAATAGAATTAAACACACTCACAAAGAATTTACTCAATTTCGCTCAGAGTGTTTAAGTGACAATAACACTCGAGTTGTAAAAGAGTCTTACCATATGATTGCAAATATATCACATCTCCACCACTGAGTCTGGCTGAATTACAAGATAAAATGTCTTTGAATTTGGTTGCAACGGGGCTAGGGACAAGGTATGATGAGAATGACTTTTGAGCTTTTTAAACTGAAGAACTCACACTTTTTTTATTTTTTCAAGATTTTCTCCCATCTCTTATTCTTTTTGTTTGCTTTAATTTACTCTAAGTAAGTGTAGTGTATAGTTCTCCAATTATGGGTTCAAATTGGGAAAATCAACAAAAATGAATATGGCTTATAATATGGTTAATTTCTAAATAATAGGCTTAGGCTCAAAAGTGGTTCTCTAATGGTCATATTTACCAAGGTAGGCTTTTGCACTCAAGGTTCATACCTAAGTGCCTTAATCATCTCAAGTAATTTTGTTTTATGTGGTCTCAACACTATAACATTGCAAGTTCTAAAAGAAACTAATCATGCTTGACAATCACTCAATCAAAGAAAAAAATGAAGCATAAAAGATGTATGCTTATTAGGCTCAAATCTCACAAAATGGTTTATGTTGTGTCCAATTTCATTCATCCAACTATCGAATCAACTAATCAAGCAACGATTTGCAAGGCTAAAAGGTTCTTATCAATCATATTTTACTCCCCATATCAGTCTCATTTTTACTTTGGGATCCCAAATCTCAAAAATTTCAACATGTTGATTCTAAGAAAAAAAATTCATGTGAAAAGAATAATTCTAAGTCATCAATAAGAATGAAATTCACATATTATATCTTTATATTTATCAAGAAATCAAGCATCAAAATTGCCCCTCCCCCCCTCCCACACACTTAAACTGAACATTGTCCCTAATGTTCTTAAACCTACATGCAAAAAATAAAATAAAGCAATTAAAAGTTTAAGGAAGAAGAGTGATCCCTTATTTGCATGCGGTAGTTCAAGGTATGGATTTGGAGGGCCAAATCCTAATTGCTCGAAGAACACCCTTTGGTTGGCCTCCATCCGTTGTATCTTATACTACAAACGACCCAAGAGATCCTCGACGATGTAAGCGTGCGACGAAGAGGCTTCCACCAGGGGTCCCCTAACCGATTTCATCATAAAGTTCCATTATTCATCCTTTTTAGCAGTCTTATTGTTGTAAGGCAATGAATGTCGATTGGTTCCATCTTGTCTTGCTACTTGCATGTTAGTATCGATGGCAAACAAGCCATATTTGAAAGCCAAGTGACAAATATAAGAACCAAGGATTAAGGGTTTACTCTTTCTTGTTGCTACAACAACAATATTTTAGGCAAACCAATATCTGATGTTGACTTTTCGTCCTTTCACCATGCACCAAAGGAAAATGAACTCGAGTTTGTTCAAGATGCTATCTGAATTCACCCTATCGAAAAACGAGTAGGCTAGGAATCAATGGACTTATTTTAATGTCGGGTCCTTGAGTTCATGGTCTTTCAAGTGGCTTGGATTATAGCCTGATGTGCTTGTCGTCCACTCTTGAAAGAGAATAGATGGCTCAAAATCTGCACTATACTCACAAAGACTTGTAACATAGTCATTAGATTGTGCATATGCATATGAAATAAAGCTTATCGCCAAATTAAATTCCGTGATAGATAATGAAAATTGTTTGTTCAACAAACAGAATTTAATTGTGTTTGACACATTCAAATCAATATATCCTCCTTCCTTGAACTCATATGTTGTGTATAATTCCCACAACAATTCGACATAAATAAGAAAAATGACAACCATGTAGTTTTCTCAACCAAACGCAACAAAATAACTTCTCACCTTCTCTAACAATCCAAGTTTAGATAAAGTTTCAAGATGAACATACTTACAACCTTGGATGGTTCTCTTTTGAACGGCGGCAAACCTTTTCTTGTGTTTTGATGAAGAAAAATAAAAGGTTGTCGACGTTTGTTGCAGCGGTAGAAGCCTTTTGTGTACGATAGTGGGGACAGATACGAGAAGAGGAGGCATAAACCGATGGTGCATCGGGTTGCTTCTCTACCGACAGTGGCGTCGACGACCTTTTGGGGGCATTGGTTCCATCTCTTCTTGCTTGGCTCTTGGTGCGCGACATCTTGTTGTCTTGGAGGAAAAGTTTCTTACAAACATGAGTCTTTTAAAGAAAAAGTTTTAACCAAAATCTTCGAGAAGAAGAAAATAAGGAAAGAAATAAAAGATGAAAAAGTTTGAGTTTAAATGAGTATCTTCTCCCTTTTTGTTTCCATTTTTCGGTGCCTAGATTGTAGGCAAAAGGGGCAAAATTTTGTCCAAATTTTTAGTTCCCACCGGTGGCAAATTTTCCCTCCAAAACTTTTTCCGGAGCGTGGGCACGCTTTATTTCACGACTGTTACTGGTTCGGGAAAATTCTTAAGGCAAGGGCATGCCTTATTCCGCGAGTGCTACCTTTGTACCTAAAAAAAGAAAAACATAAATATTCCTAAAAGGCAAAAATAATGATGGAATAAAATAAAACAAAATAAAATATGAATAAAATCATGGGTTACCTCCCACATTGCACATTTGTTTAACGTCGTTGGCTATATATGACTCCCTATGTTTCTTATATTGTGGCTAGAAAATGTTCATCGAGTGATTTGTCTTTGATTGATTTAGACACATTTTCTTTCCATTATGGAATGCCATGGATGTAATGCCCTGGAAAACGGGCTAGAAAATTCGGGTGAATTACCGGAATCGAGTTGAAATTTTGAGTTAGGCTTTAGCTAATTAATTAATTCACCTGAATCTTCTAGCCCATTTTTTTGGGGCGTTACAATGGAGGTTTGTTGGGATGAATAGTGAGGTTTGGCTTGTCGAGAGGCTCAATGTCGATTGGATTGATTACTGGATCAAGATTAACTTTTTGATAAGATGGATGAGAAATGTCTTGCATCAAAGGATTAATAAATTCTAAAGCAAATAAAGAACATGCATCATTAGGATATTTCATGGCATCGTCGACATTAAACTTTACGAGTTCTCTATCGAATTCCATGGTAAGTGAACCATCATACACATTGATTATTGTCTTGGATGTTTTCATGAACGACTTTCCTAGCAAGATCACATAAGAGTTACAAGGATCGTTTTCTTCCATGTCCAAGACATAGAAATCAACAGGAAATAAAATCCCTTTGACTTGTACTAAAACATCCTCCAAAACTCCTATGTGATAGACATTCGATCGGCCAACAAGTTGTAGTGAGACATGTTCTCTTAAGATGATCCATTTTGTTAGAAGAATAAATAGAATAAGGCATAAAATTAATGGATTATCCTAAATCTAACATGACCTTTTTTTCATTTTTACTTTGTTGATTTGACATGGGATAGTGAACATATCATGATCTTTGCATTTCTTGGGTAATTTCTTTTGAAGTATGGCAAATACATTCTCACTCATTCTTACCTTTTCGTTGTCGTTCAGCTTTCTCTTTTTGGTGCACAATTCTTTGAGAAATTTTGTAGAACAAATGATTTACGTGAGGGCGTCGATTAAGGGAATATTTACCTCGGCTTTGCAAAACATCTCAATAATCTCTCTTTCTTGCTCTTCCTTCTTTGTCTTTGAGAACCTTTAATGGAAGGGAGGTTGGACCATGATTGGTTGGATCACCTTTTGTGTGTTGACATCTTCTTTCTCGGGTTCAGGATTTTTCAATTTTGCACCTTTCTCAGGAAACAGAGTTTGTAAAATTTTTGACGATTTGCTCATCTTTTCTCCTTCTTCATCGGCATCGGCAATGATGGTGGGTAGTTCTTGTCAATTCTCAAAGTAATTGCATTCACATTCTCCTTAGGATTGACAATCGCTTGAGAAGGTAACTTACCTCGAGATCTGAATTGACTAAGAGATGAGGCGATCTGGCTTACCTATGTTTGAAGATTCTTGATACTCGACCTTGTCTCTTGTTGGAATTGCTCTAAGTTGTGGGCAAGCTTGTACACCACATCCTCTAATGAGGGTTTTGTTGATGGTGTTAGTTATGGCTCGCAGAAAGCACTTTGTTGGTTTGGATATGGCATGTTGTTTTTTTGCCCATAGCTCAAATTCGGATGATCTCTCCAACTCGAATTGTATGTTTTTTAGTATGAATTGTACTTACTTTGGTCGTAAGGTCCTTCAATGGTGTTGGTATTCTTAGTATTCTCAACTTGGAGTGTGGGACACATGTTGGTTGGGTGATCATTACTTGTTTAAATCCCACAAGCCTTGACTTTTTGTGTATTACCTAATGCAAATTTTTGAAAAAATAGAGATTAAATTCAAAATTTGATCTTCAAGGGAAGAAATATTTACCTCGTTCACTCGTCGAGAGACGGTATCAAGTTGTTGACCGAATTGTTAAGAGTTTGTAGCCATAACATTGATTAGGTCCTTGTTTGGGTAAGAGTCTTGTTCACGATCGCTCCTCTTCTCTTGTGGCATCCATCATCCTTCTTTCCATAGGTAACAAACCTTCATAGAAATATTAGATAAGTAGTTGATCAGATACTCCATGTTGTGGACAGCTTGCACTAAATTTCTTGAATCTTTCCCAATAAGCATGGAGTGTCTCGGTGTCCCTTTGTCGAATCCCACAAATCTCTCTTCTAATATTGACGACTCTTGAAGCGGGAAAGTATTTACCTAGGAAGATTATCTCAATGTCCGTCCATGTCTCAACCAGTCCTGATAGTATGTAGAATAACTAATCCTTTGCGTTGTCGGACAAAGAGAATGGAAATGCATGTATCTTTATTTGATCAATTATGACTCCTTGTGGCTTCATGCTTGAGCAAATTATATTGAATTCCATCATATACTTGTGCGGATTCTCGTTCTCAAGTCCCTTGAAAGTTGAAAGAAGAAGAATTAGTCCGGACATGAATTCGAATGGTACCTCTAGATCTTGGTAATCAATGCAAAAAGGTTGTTGTTCAATATCCGGTAGGGCCAACTCGTGTAATTTTTTCTCAGCCATTGCGCCATCTTCTCGATTTCAAGATCGAACACAAGTTTTTTTTATCTGTACAAGAAGAGCGTAGCATAAAAGTAGAAAAATAAAAGTAAAAACTAAACTAAATTAACCTTCTTGACACCACTCTCCGAATACAACGTCAATTTTTTATGGGTGTCGAATCCGTCAAAAATAAATACTTGATATGGACTAAGATTTGTAGTAGTGATAAGCAGGGTAATCCCACAGAGAGCGGTATAAGATTAAGTTTAAATAAAAGATAATAAAATAAAAAGGGGTTTGTTTTTTAGCTTTGAATAAAAGACTAATTTAATATTAAAATAAAAGGGGTTTTTAATAATGATATGATTCTAGTTAGGATAGAACTCGGTATATTAATTTAATATTTAGATCATAGATCTTCATAAAGGATAATTCTTCATCAATCTCAAATAATTTAGTTATAGATAACCAGTTCATTAATCTCAAATAGTTTAGTTATAGGTTATTAGAGAAACGCACATGCATAACCCAATCTCTCTTAGTAGATAATCACTAAGAAACACATGAACGATTATCACTTAGAGAAACACACATCAAAATTAAAATCAATCAATAGCTTTACCGTGTTAAGAGGCCCGAACACATAACCATGAGAAGCACGCCAGTCATTAACTTACTACGATTATGAATCTATACCTTCAGACTCGTTTTCTAGGAATTTATGATCTTTTTTATTGTTTGTTTCTGCTCGTTTAACTTTTTGCTATATTGCTTCCCTCATGATATCGATTACAATTAGGAGAATGGATGAGTTGAAACGACCAATAGGATATACTCCAAAATCTGATTTGCAGGGCATTGAATCGTTGGCATATGATGCACAGAGACCAAATGGATTAAATACACCTAGATCATACGATGCACAGAGAGCAAAGGGAACAAATTCGCCTAAATATGAACGTCATGTAAAGAGGCAGCCGTTTAGAAGAGGGGAAGGCAAGGGATTTACAGAGAGTAATAAGCCAATCCTCAACCCAGCCTCGAAGAGTTGCAGTGAATCGGGCAGGTGAGGAGTTGCTGAATGTCTAATTGGACATTATTTTTCCATTCTACTTATTGATCATTTCAGTATTTGTAGTTAGTTTTAAGCCCGGGAGTTGTGGCAGTTGGGCAAAACTGTCCTACTTATGTAATAGGATTAGCTTGTAAGTTTAGAGGGCGTGTGTGATGTCACGTTTCTGAAAACTATTAGCTGCGGACTTAAGGCTCTCTTGATTGACCTGGTGGAAGCTTCTGAAATCCTATAGATTGTAATGTTGCTATAACCGGCATGGCATGGTTCTCAATAGGGCTCTAAACGAACCGAACTTTCAGCGAACCGTTCGGTGGAAAGTTCGTTTATTTATTAAACGAACGAACATGAATAAAATTTTTTGTTCGTTTAATTAAATGAACGAACACAAACAAAGGGCTTGTTCGTTCATTTATGTTCGTGAACTTTTGGTAATCCGTTCGTTTATGTTTGTTTGTATTCATTTAAATTTGTTCACATATGTCTAGGGGTGTTCATTATTCGGTTAAACCGAACTAACCGAACCAAAACATAATTGGTTAATCTATTAGATAATTTTAGGTTTCGGCTAATGATTAAGAGTTTTTTCAAATTTCAATTATCGATTAATTCGGTTTAAAATCGGTTAATTAACTGTATTAATCGAATTAACCAAAAATATTAAATATTTAACAAATTATATATGTTCGCTTGTGTTCGTTTACCATTTAAACGAACGAACATGAACAAACACGAACAAGCTACATTCCTTAATGAACAAACACGAACAAGAAATTTTGCGTTTGTTTATGTTTGTGTAAATTCATTTGTTCGGTTAAAGTTAAATAAACGAACATGAGCACACCCTCATTCGTGTTCGTTCGGTTCGTTTACGGGCATAGTTCTCAAATAATTGAATTGGAAAGTGTTTGTAATATGCTCTCATCATTATTTTGCACTCAAGTTTCAAATACATTCCCATACTTTTCAATCAAGATGGGATCCAACTCTTTGAATTGTATTAAAGGACATAATCCTTCTCTTTGAAATATCTTTTCTCTAGGGATAAGATCAAAGACACTATGATATATTCTAATGGAATTTAAGATTTGGCCAACGCTTGGTGAAATGTATATATTATATTATACCATATAGTACACTAGCGGATTTAAAAATTAAAAAATGAAGTCTAAAAATTACGAGGCAAAAACAACTTGTCTGTAAAAACATTAAACAATTTGTTTGTGAAGGAAAAAAAAAACAATTCTTCAGGAAAAAGCTCTCCTTTCGGTAAGTTACTTGACAAATTTACATAAAAATTATAAAATAAATTTAAAGAATTCAACAAAAAAAACCCAAATTTGTCTAATTGAACCCAAAATTTTAATCCAATCCTTTAATTTGAACTCACTCAAACTAGACGATAAATTCCAAGAATTTTAGAAATAAAATATGAATTTAAGTAAATTTAAGAAAATAAGAGAATAATTTAGAAAATGGTCACAACTCACAGTTCTCAAGTAGCTGGATTAGAGAAATTCGCCGAAAAATTCACGAATGGGCAGCGTTGTAGGACTTTAAATTCACGAATAGGCAGCGTTGGGTTAAAGAATAATCAAATATTCAGATGTAACAATACAATATCCAACCAACAATTCTAACAAGACTAATAACAAATAAATTTTAACTAACAAGAGAAAAAATGACAATGTCACCGCAAAATGCAACCGATGTAAACTTCGGATTCCCGCTGCTACAAGGTTCAGATAAAAATTTCTATCGTATAATATTAAGAAGACCATCATCTAAATGCTATAAAAAATCAGCTCAATTAAACTATGAATGAATTTCCAATCGTAGAAATGATCAAACCTGCTCAAAGTTGCCAAAAACAATTTTCTATCGTATTTCTCTCGAACGTTGCATAGCCTTTCTCTCTTTTATTTTGATTTTTTGCACACTCTCTCTATACACACACAAGACAAATAAACGCTTGATAAAATTATAAAAGTGTGGAGAAATTATATCATATGTCCGGCTCGTCGCGTCACCTATAGTTACAATCAATAAAAATCATGCATTACATATTTTTTTTTTCATTTCATATTTTTATCGAATGAATCTTCAATCATATTTACTGTAAATTAAATTAATTAACATTTTTTTCAAGCGAAGATTCATTTGGTACAAATATGGCATGAAAAAATTAATGAAATGAATGGTTTTTATTAATTGGGGACTATGATAATATGACGAACCGGATCTGTGATATAATTTCTCGAAATTGTGACAGAGGAAAACCAAACAATAAATTGTCTGATTGAGTGTTACAAAGCAACCACTCCAACACAACCAACTGAAGCTTTGTGTTTTATCAATGCTGAAATTAAAGGATGAAGCAGACAGAAAAGGAAGGGAAGAAAACAGAATCCAACATCTGATTCTGGGGGACATGAATGAAAGATCCAATAAAAACAATGATTTAAAGGTGAAGTCCCTGTCAATTTTCATACACAATTTACAAATCTACATTTCTCCCACCTCAAATTACTTATTAATCGAATCTTCATACTAAAACCAGAAGTTTAATATAATACAAACTCACGTTTAAATTCATGAAGATGCTAATATCATGTGACCGGAACCGGCATGACTTTTTCACTGGTAGCATCCATGTCTGAACTGCAAACTCTAGAGTCCCTGTTCTCCTCCCTGGAGGACTTTTTCTTGATGAATTCGATACAATCTGCAACAGCTTCGCTGTGGTGAGCATCAGCTGGGGTGTTCGATGTGCTACTGTGATGATGGTGATGGTGTGAAGTCTTGCTGATAGCGGATATCATTATCAGGCGGAAAACTGCTTCTCGGAATCGTTCCAGCAGGGTTGTCGGTGATAAACGTTTGCTCTTGCTGTTTCCTTTGAACCCCAGCATGCAAAAAGCACTGCTCTTCATTACCTTGGGGCAGCCTCTGGTTTTCTTCTCCATATTTTCTGGTCCTCCTTTGCCTTCTATAATGTAGGCCCTTTATAGAAGAATCTAATGCACCTGACATTTTTTTATATGCATGGCTTATTGTTATGTAGCATTGGTTACAAAAGTAAACAAATACATATTACCTCTTATTTATACATATTGTAGATTCTCCACGATTTCCGCTTGTATTTTAACATTGTTAATTCGTTTTTCATAAGCAAAAAAGGGAGTTAGCTTCATTGCATCATCCAGTTTTTCCTATGGAGTCTTGAAAACTTAATAGATTATTTGCTGCAAAAGATGCCAATCAGTTTGTTAAGTCAATAGGCAAAGCTGGTTTTAGAGTAATATTTTGTCTTCTAATGTCTCATGACAACTCACTCAACCATGTTTAACACACTATCACGTTGGCTTGTTTTGAGTCAAGTTATTTTGCTAGAAAGAAAAAAAAGGGGGTTGTTTGTTGCCATTTGCCTTGTTTATTTATATCGGAAGTAGCCATCATAATGACTTCATGATATGCATACCTGGACAAATAATCCAGAAAACAGGGTAAATAACATGAGAATTGAAAATGGTGGGTTTTGCTTGTAAATTTTAGCAAAACATGTTAGCCAACATTTTTGTCTTAACTGGAATGGAACCCTGTGATTTCACATGGCTGCATGTGCCAACATTTTTTCTTAATTCAATTCAGCCGACTTGCCTACTTTCAAAGGATCCTTTGTTTTTACCAACTTATAATAAGACATGAAATCGTTCTTCTAGTTTGCATGATTATGTGTTTTATATCAGTACAAACCGATACCGATACCGATACCGATACCGATACCGATACCCCATGTGTATGAAGTTGTGCTTCCAGTGACCCATCTGGTTTTATTTTATGTTCTGAGTTATCTATCATATGACTACACAAGCCCCAATCTTTTGGTGGAAACCCCAACAAAAAGTTTGCATGATCTCTCAGCTAATAATGCTTCTGATCTGGACCTCATTTGCTCTTAGGGACTGATGATCATCTTCTTCACTCGCTTTTTTCTGGCGATTATCTGTCTGATTTCTCCCGCATTTCATGTTTCTTGACGATTACTTGGGCTAACAATGGAGGGCTAGCGACTTTCACGTATCTCTTCTTTTGAAATTCCTCTGGCTCTTCGTCTTCGATGAATTTGAAGTCTTCTATATCGGGATAACTCTCTTGCCTTCAACTGTTGCAGTTCCTTTTTCTTTTGTTCAAGCTCTTCTCTCAGTTCCTCTTTGAACCTGTTGGCATAAATTTCACCAACCAGGACTTTTTCTCCAAGTAACACGACAGCCTCTTTAACTGATCGAAAGGGTGCTCTGGACTCTGATATCGATAAAGATCTCCTTTAATACAACAGAGGGAGTGGTGAAAATGAGAGATAAAGGGAGGTCGTTAGTAATGGACTTGGATTATAATTATAGGAAGCTAATGGGAAGTTATAATTACTAAATTACTAATTACTATTGGGGTTAGTTGCTTGGTGAGCAAAACTCGACTCGTGGTAAAAATACTCAACTCGTTTGACTCGATTCGAAATTCATCACGACTCGACTTGAAAATTTTTTAAATAAAGTTTGAGTTGTAAGATGAAAATTTGAATAACTCGAAATTTTATTAATTAGTGGATTTTTTTTAAGTTCAAGACGAGTCCCTCAATTTTTGCCCTATATATATATACCAATATATAAAAATATGAAAAAATAATGTCACGTATGAAAAAAAATATGAAGAAATAAATATATGCGTATCTTATATGATTAGAAAAAGTCGTTTAAATTGGAATCAAATTGTACTATAACATGATAAATAATTACAATTAAATTTTTATAGGAACTCGATTCAACTCGACTCGACTCAAATTTCTTAATCTCGACTCGAATCGAAAAAAATTCAAATAAAGTTTGAGTTGTAAAATATGACGCGTCAACTCGAATTACTCGAAATTTTTTGACTCAACTCGATCGAACGCTCACCCCTAGCTTACGTCCACTTCACTGGAATTTTGTTAATGGAGGATTACAATGGATTTATATTTAATACACTGGCGGTAAAAAAATTTAGTTTCCACAAGTACCTTAGTTTTAAGGGGCTTTTCTAAAAATAGGCGGCTTAAATACCAACTAAATACCAACCTTTAATTTAGGCCATTGGATAAAGTCACTTTTATAGTGGCCGTTAGATTAAAAATAAATAAATAAAAAGTTACCCGGTAAACCAGTAAACTTTATGTTTTCGTCTCTATCTTTCACAAAAGCACTGGCTCTTCTTCATCAACGCTTCATTTCTTTTTCCTTTAGCCTTTTCTACTTCTCTTTCCAAAAATCTCTTGAATAATTCTCATTTTGAGGAAAGAAATTGGAATCTAAAGTTATAAGAGAAGAAACGATGGGATCTTCGGTGAATTCTAACTCGCATGGGAACCTGGACGAGCAGATTGCGCTGCTAAAGAAAACAAAAAACCCCTCCCGCCATTGACGCGTCTGTCCATTTTTCTTGAGCACGACCTAAAAAATTGCAGAGATTTTTTTAAGTTAATTAAGAAAAAGAAAAAAAACCCATAATTGAAAGTCTGCAGAAGAACATAAATAGCCCAAGAAAAATCCTCGAAAAAAATGATCTGTAGATGAAAGGAAAATCAAAAAACAGAAATGTACTAATTTTTTCATGTTTGTTATACTAGCATCGATACCACCTAAAGGTGGTATCGATACCCCCTTAGTGAAATAACATATTTTTTTATGTCTGCCAAACCAGCATCAATACCACCTAAAGGTGCTATGGATGCCCCCTTGGTGAAATAGCATATTAAAAAGGTATATATTTTTTCTCTTACAAAATTGTTACAATTTGTGTACATTTTGTACTCATTTGTGTATATGCACATTGTGTAATATTTTGTGTACATACACATTTTGTATAACAAATGTACTAATTTTTTCATGTATGCCAAATCAGCATCGATACCACCTAAAGGTGGTATCGATGCCCCCTTGATGAAAATTCGTAGTAAAAAAGTATATACCATTTTCTCTTACAAAGTTATAACATTTTGTACTAATTTGTGTATCGATGTCCATTGGTGCACATTTCGTAATATTTTGTGTACATACACATTTTGTATAACAAATATACCAATTTTTTCATGTTTGCCATACCAGCATCGATACCACTTAACGGTGGTATCGATGCCCCCTTGGTGAAATAGCTTTTTTTTTCATGTCTGCCAAACCAGCATCCATACCACCTAAATGTGGTATGGATGCCCCCTTGGTAAAATAGTTTTTTTTTTCATGTCTGCCAAACCAGCATCGATACCACCTAAAGGTGGTATGGATGCCCCCTTGGTGAAATAGTAGGGGTGAGAATTGTCTGGTACCCGGTTTATTCCAGTTCCTTTTTTTTTAATTCTAAAATTAAAAAAATCACATGTTAAACACAAAAATATTTAAAAAAAAATTAAACTTTAAACTTAAAAGAATATAATCCAAACATAGAAAAAATATAGAGATTTAAACTTAATTTTAGAGTGAAAATATTAAGAAATATAAAATAAAAATATAAATTTTAAATATAATATATATATATATATTAATTTTTATCGGGTCGGGTATCCGGTAGGAGGAAACTTTCGGCTCGTGTCTCGGTAAATTTGTCGGGTCGGGTACCCGACCCGGCCGGGTAATTTTTTTTTTCCAGAAATTACCCGACATTTTAGGTTCGGATCGTCGGGTTTTCGGGTCGGGTATTTTTTCCCACTCCTATGAAATAGCATATTAAAAAATATTTTTTTTTCTCTTACAAAATTGTTACAATTGTGTACATTTTGTACTCATTTGTATATATACACATTTCCTTACAAGTACATAAGCCATTTTGAACCTTGGAGAAATTGAGTAATAAAAAAGGTATATACCATTTTCTCTTAAAAAGTTGTATCATTTTGTTTATATTTGCTACTAATAAGTGTATATACACAAATCCTAATGAAACTTGTACCAAAGTATGCTTTTGGGTAAGAAATTGTGTATGTACACATTTCCTTACAAGTACAAGAGTCATTTTGAACCTTTGTGAAACTGTGTAATAAAAAAGGTATATACCGTTTTCTCTTACAAATTTATACAAATTTGTGTAGATTTGCTACTAATATGTGTATATACACAAATCTTTATAAAACTTGTACCAAAATATATTTTTCGGTAAGAAATTATGTATGTACACATTTCTGTACAAGTGCAAGAGCCATTTTGAACCTTCGTGAAATTGTGTAATAAAAAAAATATATACCATTTTCTCTTACAAATTTGTACTAATTTGTGTAGATTTGCTACTAATATGTGTATATACACAAATCCTTATAAAACTTGTACCAAAATATGTTTTTGCGTAAGAAATTATGTATGTACACATTTCTGTACAAGTACAAGAGCCATTTGAACCTTCATGAAACTGTATAATAAAAAAGGTATATATCGTTTTCTCTTACAAATTTGTACCAATTTGTGTATATTTGTTGTAACAATTTGTGTACCGCTTTTTACCCGGTAAACAGGTCTGTTGTTTTTTTAGCCTGTATTTAAAGGTTGTTCCCTAAAACTCCCCAGTTTTAAGATTTAAGGACTCAGTTTAAGGTGTAGGGTTTAGTGGTTTAGGTGTATAGGTTGAGAATTTAGGGGTATTGTTTTAGAATTAAGGGTTAGGGTTAAGATTTAGGGTTTAGATATTAGAATTTAGGGTTTAGGGTAATATGTTGAGGATTTAGGTTTTAATCTATAAAACCTAAATTTTAACCTTAAACCCTAAATTCTATTTACAATCACTAAATTTCAAACTACTAAACATAAACCCCTAAACCTTACCCTGGACTAAGTCCCTAAACTCTAAAATTATCTAGATTACAATTATGGGCGGTTTGATGTATTTCTTTGATTCGTTCCACTTTAGCCTTTGATTATGACATGGCTTCTTTCTTGGTGGAGCCACCCTCTTTTTAGGCGTGGGGCTAAGGTGCGAAATTTTTAGGATCCGGTTAAAAAGTTGACAACATAAATTTTTATTATTTTAGTAAGAATATAAGATAGATGGAGTAATAATATAGGTAGAACAAAACTTTTACCAACTTAATAAGAATTTATGTTATAACTTAAATTTTTATCAATGGACTAAAAATTTAAATTATATTTTACTTTAAGTAAAAATTTGTGTTAGAGGTTGTCTTAAATTAACCGCACTCTAAGGTGCCGCACGGCAAAATCTCCCTCCGTTTTAGGCATAAGTGGGCCATCAATTGTCGCTCGTATATCGGTCATTGTACATTATATTTTTTTACAAAAGCTTTTTCTTTCTAAGAATTTGAGATTCAATTGTTTCGTCGCATTAAAAAAGGTGTGAGAAATTAAATTATAGATTTTGATGAGATGGTAAAAATATCTCCTACTTTAATTAGTGGTCAATAGTTTAATTTTTATTGTAGTCATATAGTAATTTTAAAACTCGTGATCCTATCAACAAAACGCAAAAGACCAATCATTGGCTATTGACTTAATTAAAATTAAATTAAAATATTAATGACCTAACTAATAAATTTTTTAATTTAATAGTCCAAATAGAATCTAACAAACCTAAAATTAAATCCAAAGTCCAAAACTTCTTTAAAATCTTGAATACAAAAACGTCATGATTACGTAATACCATTTTTATTTTTATTATATAAATCGACTCTCATATGTTAGGTCATTAATGTTTAAATACTCATTTTTTCTATATAAAAGTTGAACATGCAAGTGACCTCAAGGGTTATCATATAAGGCTGAGATGCCCATCACTTTCACATTTTTTTACGAATAGTTGTCTTTCATTCGTAGAAGTAAATTTCAATAATACTAAAGTTATTTTGGAAAGCTTAAAACTATTTTTAAGAAGTTTTATGTCAATCTATAAACTTAGTCAGATAAAAACACTTAAACATTCTTGTTATGACTGTCTAATAAATATTTGGATATTTCTTCGATCTGGGGAAGAGGGAAAAAACATTACTTACTTTTATTCGCGACATAATTGCAACTAGAAACACAAGTTGAAATGGTCGATCTCTTTCCCGAAGGGAGGTCCTTATCAAGGTCATTCTTTTCTATGATGTCCAAAACAGTGATGAAGAATCTAAATTTTCACATTAAACAGAATTTAAATTATCAGAAAATTCTTAAGAATTCCTATGAATGCTGTCAACTTCTCATTCATGTATCTATTTTTAAAGTTTGATGAAAAATCAAAAGTGTTGTATCAAACGGATATAAAGACATAATCAATAAGTAACAGGGATGGACCGAGGGGGGTGCTGGGGGGGGGCAACCGCACCCCCTAAAATTTTGAAAATCGTATATGATTTAGAAAAATTTTAGAATTTTTCTATGTATTTTCTATTAAAAATCTATTTTCGCCCCCCCTAAACTTCTATAAGTTCGCCCCCCCTAAAAATTTATAGGTTCGTCCCCCCTAACCTAAAGTCCTGGGTCCGTCCCTGATAAGTAACCAAATACTTTGAGATCAAATTCCCATAGTATATCACTTAGTTTTCGATTTCTTCATGATGATTGTAACTTCGATCACATAAAAAAAAGATGAAGCTTTTTATCAAACAAATATAAAAACGGTAAACTACAACGGTAGTCGCCGGACTTTTGGGGCGCTTTCAATATGATCACCGAACTTTTAAATTTTTTTATTATAGTTACCTAATTTTTATATTGTTTTATTACGATCACTATCATTAGGTACCGTTAAAAGACGCTGACATCACATTTTTTTTTCATTTTCTCCTTTTTTGTTCGTCTTCTTCTCCTCTCTTTCTTCTATGGATATAGAAACGATCATGAACAAAGGTTTCTAGTTAATTCTTCATAAATTTTTTTCACTAGGTGTGATTATAATCAGATCAACTTCCGACATTTTCTTGAAATTTCTTGAGTTATACACTTAAGCACAAGTTGACTATTATTTCTATTCATTCAATTTTTTTTCTCTACTTCTTTTTGTTCTTTATCAGTTCAGACGTGATATTTTTGGTATTCCAATTATATGTTGTAGATTCATTTGCATGTTATAAGATCACTACATTTCAATTATATATCCTGGAACTCTTTTTCGGTTTTTCAATTTACTAATTGTGCTAGTTCCTCTGAATATTCACTGCCAAGTGTCAAGATCAGACGACCTCAGTGAACGAGTAAGACCGCAAACAACCTAACACAGAGGATGTCACATATGTGATCGCCACAAACTGCTACACATGAGATCGCCCGCGAATTATGTGATGCCCTTCACATCCAACGATCACGTGACTACGCACATGATCGTCGCGGGCGAAAGGGTGAATCTAGGACGTCAAGTCATAGTTAGTCCAATAAAGAAATCACGGTAACCCGATCCTGACACATGTCCTAGTAGTATAAAACCAAGCATGCAGCAAGGAGAGAGGGGCAGATCTCAATTCAGACACCCTTGCTCACAAAGAACAAGAGTAATATACGAAATCCGACCCAGAGCAGCCATCTCAACCACTGTCGAACCATCAACTTCGACCCCTATCCATTTTGACAATCAACAAATTGAAAAAGGATCACAGCTTTGTTTCAAGAAACACATGAGGCAGAAATGGGTAGCGAAAATGAACCGAGAGAAGGCTCCAATTGATGGGCGACGGTGACACGGGAACGTGACCCTGTCTTCATCTAAGAACGAGAACCACAACCAAGTCCTCCACCTCTTTGATTTCCCTCATATCTACCACCTCAGCGGACTCCAACTGTTACTACCAGGATACCATGTCCTATAAATCAATCAATAATTAAAGTTTGAAAAAGTCATTAACGGTTAATTGATTGAACTTCAAATTAATAAAAAAATCGATTCGATTGATTAATTTAATTAAAACCAAAGTTTGAACACCCCTAATCACAATGGACTCGTGAAATACCATGGTATTCCAATTATTTTAGAGTACAACCTTAGTTATCAAAATTGATCACTCATGAAATCTCCGTAAATGAACCAAACTTTATTCTTATTGGGAAATATTATCTCGCTATGATCAATTAAAGACTTTTCTAGAATCCGAAGGCATACAACACCAACTTTACCTCGTTGCAAACTGATCTAGGGTCTCATCTATGTCTTTTTTATTTCCTTTTATTTTACTCGCATCGTCTAAAGTTAATATATATATATATATATATAACTATCAAATAAGTGCTTAAACTATACATTTTTTTTCCAGATAGTTGATTAAATTATATTTTAGGCCAAATAGGTGCTTGACGTTTCATTACGTGATCCATTTAAGGTTTCTCCGTCAACGATTGTTAAAAAAATTACGTCATCCAATCAAAATATGACACATGACATGTTTTTTTTTTAATTTTTGAATTTCTTTTAGAAATCAGAATTTCTTTAAAAATCCCTAAGTTTTAATTTCTTTTCAATCAAACCCCCAAATCACATCGCCCTCACCGTTCAGCATTCTGTTGCGTTCGTGCAGTGACTATAAATGATACGCAAATGGTGCAAGTATACACGTCGAACGAGTAATAAAGTGATGAGTGGGTATCGTCTCCACAAGGATTGGAGGTATTCGCGGTTGTTGTAATAATAAAGCTTGAACTTTTTGCAGATGACAATGCTATAGTAAAGGAAATGAGGTATAATAATGCTGAAGCAAAACAGTGCAGAGAAAGATGGGATAGCAATATGATAGACATGTCCCCTTTCGTATACGAAACTCACTACGAAATGACTGGCTGGGAATGATGGATAACCTAACTCAAGCTTCTTAACGATACTAAGGCTTTTCAACTATCTTCTATGCTAGGTGGGATTTGCTAAGAATGCTCCTAAACTATCTCTAGCCAGGAAACTGGGAGTCAGAAATGCTACACCCATACCTCTGTTAGAAAGTAGGCGTTAATCCAAGAATAAATAATAAGATAAATAATATTATTTAAATGAACAATACAAAATTAAGAACAATACAACAATATATAAATCAAACCGATTTGGAACCAAAAGAAACGTGTTGAGGCCTGCACGAACGCAGTTTCCTTAAGACAGATTTTCGGCCACTCCTATGGTGCTCGAGTTCATTGGTCGTCTGTCTCCCAGGATACAACAACATAAGATCAACCACAGTTGCACTACTGTGGAGATCACGAACTGACCCTTGCCTTCGCCTATCACCGAAAACCACTTGTAAAATTCACAGAGTAAAACAATAAAAATTTTCTGTGGTTTTGAGTTGTATAAAACCTAGAAGGTTTACTCCTATTTATAGGAGTGTCATGAGGGTATAAGTGGAAATTTGACCGAATGGAGCATTCAATATTGAGAATCAATTGATTCTCCTATAAAGCAATTTCCAAAATTATTATCTGAATTAAAGGTAACTTCTAATATTTACCCTTTTAATTCCAAGATAAAATTTGGCAAATTTATGCTTTTATTTGAGGAAAATTCATTTTAAATTTGGGTCAAAATATCTGCAAGCCCACGAAGGACCAGACCGGTTCAGACATTTGCGTTACCCACATCGTGCACGTCTGCACATTTACGAACCAACAATTGGTTCCACATTTTCCTCAACAACATTTGAATCAATTTCTTATTCAAAGCTCCAAAATTATCAAATTTTTCCAACAATCCCCCACATGAATGAAATTGATTTAATCAAAAACATTTTGACTCGATGTGGTGATAGATTCTACGATCGATAGCTGCATATGATAGGTAGGTGTCCACCCTTGAACCTTCCCTTGTGAAAGTATATTTACTTTACTAGCTGACCAGTAGACGTAATGTCCTTGAACTGTTCTGCCGTTTGTGTAAACGATGATATACTTCACACAACTACCTTTCTGACAAGAGTATTAGTTCTCATGGGTATGTCCATATGGCCGTGGACATCGCCTGGTTCTGCAAGAGTTTGAAAGAACTATGCCCAATAGTCTCATTGAAGCGGCCCCACTTCACTCTCACATAGGTGACTTATGTTGCTCTACTCACAAAAGCACACAATGGTCATTAAAAGCATTGCTTAGCCTAAACCACTTTGATCACCGTTTACATCATAGGAATGGACTTGGGGATAAGAGCCCCTACAGTGACCGCACATGTCTATGCAATTAGGTTGTCCCTTTGAACCTAGATCTTGGGATCTCCAGTCAACTAGGTAGGGTTTTCCTTCACATAGCGCCTTAAATTTACATGGGCTTTAGTCTCATTCCTTTAGATGTTTTCTCAACTTGATCTCAATTTAACCCTTTGGTTAATGGATTCACAACGTTATTCTTTGATTTCAAAAAATCAATGGAGATAATTTCATTTGAGATCAGTTGTCTAACGGTATTATGTCGACAACGCATATGTCTCGACTTACCATTATACACAAAGCTCTATGTCCTACCTATTGTGGGCATTGGCTTTGGTCGTTCAGGAATATCCTCCAAGAAATTTGTAAAGTCATTCGACTTCTTTTCTAGACTTGTCTAGAACTTCAAAATCAGATTCTATTATGGATTTGATTATAACCATTTTTCTTGAGGATTTCCATGACACAGTTCCTCTTCCCAAAGTGAAGACATATCCACTTATGCCTTTGATATCTTGAATATCAGATATCCAATCGCATCGGAGTATCCTTCTAAATAGAAGAATCTCTGGAATAATGCAATTCATAATCTCGAGTATATCTAAGATATCTCAATGTCATCACAATTGCTTTCCAGTGATTTTCACTTGAATTGCTTGTGAATCTACTTGAACTGCTCACAGTAGAAATAATATATGGTTTATTGAATCTACTTGGTCAACACTTTGGTCTTTGTTCTTGGACAAAAGTTGGCATGTATTTATTGGAGTTATGGCTATGCCGAAAACATCATTGCCAAACTTCTCTTGCTCGCGTAGTGTGACTACGTCAATATGAGACCTTCAAGTCATCGTTTGATTTGGATTCCCAAAATCAAATATGTTAATCTCATGTTTTTCATGTCAATCTTGAATTTGACAAGTCTTTGGTACGTTTACCATTTTATTGTTGTTTTCAACAATGAATATGTTATTAACATACAAACATAGAATAAAATATCCAATGTAAGTAGTTTTGACATATACACATTTGTCACACTCATTTATTTTAAATTCGTTTGTCATCATGACATTATCGAACTTATCATGTCTTTACTTTGGTGCTTGTTTAAGTCTATACAAGGACTTCACCAATCTACATACTTTTCTCTCTTGACTTGAAACTACATAACCCTCAGGTTGTTCCATGTATATTTCTTCATCAAAATCTTCATTTAGAAAAGTTCTTTTAACATCTATTTGATGTACGTCTAGATTTCGCAAAGCGACAATTGTAAGTATCATACTTATGGAGGTTATCCTTACATGAGAGTATGTATCGAAATAATTAAGACATTTGGTAACCTTTTATTACTAATCTTGCCTTATACTTATCAATTGTTCCATCTACTTTCATTTTTCGTTTGAAAATTCATTCAAAACTTAGTGGTTTAATTCGCGGAGGAAGATTCACTAATTCCCCACGTATAGTTTTGCATGATGGAATCAATTTCACTCTTAATGACATCCTTCCATAAGGTGCTTTCAAATGAATGTATAACATCATTATACGTTTGAGTTTCAACCTCTAGCATAAAGTTTAGAAAAAAAAAATGATCCAAAGTATTTTTCTACCCTTGCTTGTTTACTTCTTTGGCTCTATTTCAAGCTCAAACCCTTGTTGATCATTTGAGTCATCTTTATCGATAATCTCCGAAGTTCGTTTCATTGAACTTTGACCAACTTCCCTAGCTTTACAAGGGAATACATCTTCCATTATCGTATGCTTGTGAATCTCAGGGTTCTTCGATTCATACACAAGAAATCGATATACATTGCTATGTTCTATATAGCCAATAAAAATACAATCCACAATTTTTAGGGATCTATTCTCAGTTGCTTTAGTAATGGGTCATTACTTTTGCAAGACACCCCCACATTTTCAAGTAGTTGTAGGAAGGTTTAATTACCTTTCATAACTTATATGGTGTCTAGTCTCTTTAATTACGGGGAATCTTGTTTAAAAGGTAATTAGCTTATAGAACAGCTTCCCCCACATGTTAGGCACATTATAGTACCAACGTTACTCATATAGAGCTTCTCCTCATCTTAAACCTTTAATTAAGTTTGGGATTCAACATCATGCTCATAGAGAACAATTTTCACTATAGCTTCATCTTTACATTATTTTTGTGCTATCATCAATGAAGGTAATAAACATATTCCTTCAACCAGCATGTTGTCATATCAATTGTTATGGCAACAACATTGCCCTCGTTTGAAAGTTTATAGTCTGAAGACTTGTTCCTTATCTTATGGCAATTGAAGCATTTTTTCATGAAATTTTGCTTATAGAACACACCGTCCAATTTACGGTTTGAAGTCGTTTTTGACTTCTACTACGTTTGCCATGATAATATTTATCTTAGCAATATTTACCTTAGTAACATTTGAAGGTGGTAACAATATTTACCTTATCCTCTCTAATAATAGGAGGATCGTCCTTCAGATATTTAACTAGGTTTATCATGGTCAATTATGCAACATCTTTTGTTGTCATGTATGAAATTATTTCCAATAAATTTCACTGATTTTTCCATTGTCTCACGTAGACACAATCCAGAACCAAGAATTATGAATCTATTAAACGTTAGGAATTTAGTCAAGGACTAAAACCAGAAACAGAAACATAATTTCTAACTTTTGTTAGACGACGGAGATTTAGTAAACTAAACCCCAAACAAAAGTTCACACGATATTAATAGAAAGAACAATAATAAACAATGCACCAGGTAGGTAACTTATGAAAGAGAGGTGGTGCACTAGGCACGCTTAAATACCAAGTCTCTCAAAGAACCAATCCTAGACATGCATTTTTTAAATTTCCTTTCAATCACCGTTTATGGATTTTATTCTTGAAATCATTCCAAGCATGGATGATCAATCAGAATCACCACCTTTGATTCACAACAATTTGGAATCTTCCATTTATGGTCCAACGACCCTCTCGATTCTTAAGCCATTTTTAAACACTGTGCACTTCATAGCATGCATCAGAATAGGCTTTAAGAATTTAATTTTGACATAGAGAATCAAGTTCTTCTATGCTTTGATTCGAGACCTCAGTCAGAATCAACGCTCTAAATTTGGTAACCAATGTTACTTTCCGAAATAAATTCACCAATTTATTTCCAAAATAAAATCATACTTGATAATAAATTTGAGTTATTATTTTTTTTTCAAAATAATTCACCAATTTATTTCAAGGTTGAATCATTCTAGATTCTCACGAAATTAAATCCAACAATTTATTTCCCTTAACAAGTTAGAATCAACACATGATTCTAGTACAGAAAATAAATTTAATAATTTATTTCCTTTTACACAAATTTAATCATATTTGATTCTTACGGAAATAAATTCCATGATTTATTTTTCTTAACAAGTTAGAATCAACGCATGATTCTAGCATAGAAATAAATTTAATGATTTATTTCCTTTTACAAAATTGAATCGTACTTGATTCTTACGGAGAAATAAATTCAGTGATTTATTTCTCATATATCTTTTGTTAAATATTGGGATTAGTAGCACTAAAACCCAAACCAAAGATATCAAGGCAACAAAATCAAAGTAATTGATCCTTTAATTTTTTTTATTCTTGTTTTGGAAAGATCACGTAAATCCGTTAAAACGGCAGGAATTAATTCCTGAAACGAATTATTTACGAGATTTTTGTTTCCACAACAAATCACGATTTCGCTTGAATATTCTGTTCGTCTCTATAAAATTTCTCAAAAGAAATTGTTAGTACAAAATAAAATCCACATAATTTCTAAAAATACAAAGGATCACAATTAAGACAAAAAATGTGACAAAGTTTAATTTATATATATGCCATATTTAAAATGTCCACATTATAAGGTAACACACACTGAATATTACCATAATATATTCCATGTTTGGAACTTTATAGTTGGCAAGACCTAAATTTACCATAATGATCCATCTCTCATTTGAAGAATATTTTCCTTGAATAAAATATTATAGCAACTTTCACAAAGAAACAAGCACATTAGGAAACAACTCACATAAAAAAAAAACAATATCCATAAAAGAATTGAATAATCCATGTATAACACAATTTAAAAACATATGTAATTACATATGGTTTTAATATTATCATAAAATACCTTGATATATGGTAATTATTTAGACCAATGAAATGACGGCGATTGCACCATAAGCTAAGAGTTGGCAGCAACTTAATTTTCTCACCCCATTGATGTAAAATTAGTCGTGCTTTAATGTATGTTGTTCGTCTTGGATTAAAACTAAGAATCTGTCTTAAGATTGTTAGAAAGTAGGCGTTAATCCAAGAATAAATAATAAGATAAATAATATTATTTAAATGAACAATACAAAATTAAGAACAATACAACAATATATAAATCAAACCGATTTGGAACCAAAAGAAACGTGTTGAGGCCTGCACGAACGCAGTTTCCTTAAGACAGATTTTCGGCCACTCCTATGGTGCTCGAGTTCATTGGTCGTCTGTCTCCCAGGATACAACAACATAAGATCAACCACAGTTGCACTACTATGGAGATCACGAACTGACCCTTGCCTTCGCCTATCACCGAAAACCACTTGTAAAATTCACAGAGTAAAACAATAAAAATTTTCTGTGGTTTTGAGTTGTATAAAACCTAGAAGGTTTACTCCTATTTATAGGAGTGTCATGAGGGTATAAGTGGAAATTTGACCGAATGGAGCATTCAATATTGAGAATCAATTGATTCTCCTATAAAGCAATTTCCAAAATTATTATCTGAATTAAAGGTAACTTCTAATATTTACCCTTTTAATTCCAAGATAAAATTTGGCAAATTTATGCTTTTATTTGAGGAAAATTCATTTTAAATTTGGGTCAAAATATCTGCAAGCCCACGAAGGACCAGACCGGTTCAGACATTTGCGTTACCCACATCGTGCACGTCTACACATTTACGAACCAACAATTGGTTCCACATTTTCCTCAACAACATTTGAATCAATTTCTTATTCAAAGCTCCAAAATTATCAAATTTTTCCAACAACCTCTCGGCGTAAACTCTTAACATTCCCCTACCCTTCACGTACTATCCTTTTAGCCCTTGAAACCTATCACTTATCTCTAAGGTAGGTTAGAGTCTACCTCTCAATAGTCACTCCAATTCTTATGAGGGTTCTAGGGCTAGCTCTCTCGATTACTAACCCCAACATACACTTAAAGAACGGCCAACTCTCGAAGGTGCTTAAGGTAGGGCCTATCTCTCAAAGCACTTACAACCCTGAGCTCTTACAACCTTAAGGAAATGAGAAATGCATAAGCAAAGCATAGAATCATGATAAACACTGAAAAAGCCATAGCATGCATTAAAAAGTACTCAAAATAAAATCATCTATCAAACCCAAGCCACCTAAAACAGTTCGTGGCTGGGCAATATCATCCAACGTATCATTGCGATAACATCACCAAATATAAAGATATAACAAGAAATTGGTATAGCGACAGAAAGAAAGATAAACTCCCTTTCTGCCATGGACTGCCCGACTGTCTTAGGCCCACCGCCTCTCTCGAGGCCGGTGAGACCACTCCTTGGAGCTTCAACGATGGAGGACACCAAGCTGGAGAAGATGAAGGTGGAAACTTCCCTCTCCTTTTCTCTTATTCCGCCTCTCTTTTTGCAACACAGAAAATACCACACTTTGCTCCAAGCTTCTCTCCCCTTTATATGGTGGAGGCTTCTAGGGTTTGGTGCCCTAAAGATGCCTTGATAATCCCAAGGAATATCCACCGACAAGGTATGTCACGAGGGGACAAGGGGGACAGTCTGTAGGCGGGCACCGGCTGCTGCACATGTCAGATCGTCCTTTTCTGCATGTTCACATGTTTCTGCAGCTCACGTGTATCTCACGTGCTGGCCAATGTCCACTTCCATCATGCTATAGCAATTCCCGGTACCAGCTTTCTCTTGACTCCTTTCCTGCGCACCAACACAACTAAAACCAACCTTCCGAGTAGTACCCCTTGATATGGACCAATAACCAGCAAAGATAAATATGCACCCAGAAGAATGAAATACAACCTAAATGCAATCTAAATGCTATGGTATGAACTCAAGAACAGGCAAATGCTATAGCAAAAAGGTATGAAAACAAGGATATTTATGCAGTTATCACACCCCCCAAACTTAAGCTATTGCTTGTCCTCAAGCAATGAATAGAACAGAACAAAAGAACTACTATGGCAAAGATTTAACCTAGAGGATTGTTATGGCAATATTTCAGTCCTCGGAAATAACTTAGGCAAATAAATAAATATACACAACCAGACATGAGATCCTTAAGAACATTCCTTAGGACTAAGCTGTGTGCGTGTGTGCGTGGCTGCCTTCCCCCTATACTTAAGCTGGTGAGACAAATTTTCAAGGAAGCTCCTTAATTATACCCTAACTATGTTCTCTAGTTCTTTTCCAATTTTTAGACTCCCAAAGATATAATTTTTCTGCTACGAAGGGTGTCAGCTCATCACAACTACCGTCCTTAACTCTAGATGAGTAGGGAGCACACCTCTCACCCCCGAGCTAGTAGGCATAGTCATCCCGTGACAACTTTCATTCACTCATATGCTATAGCAAGGCTTTATTTTTCTCCTTTATTTTATTTTTTTAACACTGAAAAAACTATAGCAAAGCGGAGTGTCCTTCTACAGATATGCCGTAGCATTTATTTGTTTATTTTAGCACATGGTCATCTAGCTTTTCTTTTAAGTACTCTAGAGTCTACATATCAGAGTTTACTAGGGTTCTTCCTGAAAAAAAAAATTCTAACAAACTTACATATAGAAAGAGAGCAGCTGTGTAATTTTTTTTAACAACTAGATCCTAAAGTCAGTTCTACAGATCTCAACTAGTTGTGTTTTTTCTACTTTAATTCAGGCCTTAGAAATTTCGTCTTTAGACATCATAAATATGTTCATAGGCTGTCTCTAGACTAAACAGAATGTCAGAGTAAAAATTATGTTCTATCCTATAATGCATATGCTAAAGCAACATATTAACTATGAACATTATCACCCCCCAAACTTGAGAAATGCAGTGTCCGCAATGCATAAATTAATCTACACTATATGCCATGAAAAATGAAAATTTGAAAAGAAAAAGGTTAGTACCTCATAGGTGCAAAGGTTAGGTGGTGCTGGTGGTGTTTTCCATCGATGTCTCCGTTTCAAACAAGCATATACCTCATCCACTATTATCTTTCCTTAGCCTCAGGCTTGAGGTGTCCTCTCTCAACTGACTTGTTATTATCCAGCACCGTTCCCTGAAAACAAATGTCCTCCAGCACCTCACGTTGCGTCTGCACGTCCATTGTCATCACAAAAGAAGTGTGACGGTCCACAGTATGTTTCAGCTCGTAGAACTTGTTGATTGCTACAGCAGTAAACTTTATCTGCTCTACACGTACGTGAACTATGGACTGGGTTGAACTCGTCAGGTGAGCATAAAACTTCTTCACCAGTGATGTGCAAATTTCCTCAGGATGGGCAGCAAAGTTTTTCCATCCATGGGTGCCAATGACGTCCATTATAGATTGGTCGAACTGATCTTCTTCCTCTTGAGGGTATTTGAACCCTAGTTCTGAAAGAACACTTCTGTCCTTGAGCTTTGCCATCTCTCTTTTGTTGCCCCGTCAAGAAATTTAGGAATTTCTATGACTGGACGTTGCGTGGGACGGTCAGAAGTCTCAGGGGCGTTTTTGTAACGGGCCATGGAGTTTTTTCTGAAAAGTTGGGAGGAGTGAATATGTGTAGGAAAGAAAATGGTGAAGGTTTTCTGTGTTTGGGAGAGAATCGAAAAGATGGAGGGAAAGTTTTTGAGTGTTTGAAGAAGAATATGAAGAAGGTGAGGGGACAGATGATGAAGAAAATGTTGGGAGTTGAAAAAGGTGGGGAAAACTGACGAATTAATGGGAGAGGGGAGGTGATGGGGACGTGTGTCGGCTTTAAGGGAGAGAGAAAAATTTCTGGAGTTAATGCAATGGCAGACGGCTAGAGAGAGAATATGAGTTTGTGTGGCTAGGGTTTCTCCTCATTAAATAGATGAATATTCTCTCTCTTGCTTTTTATTTTTCTCTCTCTCTTTTAATTCAACTCCCCACTTTCCGGGTAAAACCTCCTTATCTTTTTCTTTCCCCTTTTCTTTCGTCCCTCCAAAATTGGATAAAAACAAACCCCATGTTCTTCTCCCTTTGCTACCAACCCTACAGACAGCGTGCTCCCCTGCCTTTGCACCTGACATTGTACTAGGAAAGAGAAAACCTTGTACGAGGGTCACGTGAAAAGATATAAAAATTAAAGGCAAAGATAACATAAACTAGAATAAAAAGAAAATCATTATTTGTGGACATGCTATAGCATAAAAGATAGGGTTGGAGATGCAAACTTTCAAGGATCGTGAAGATCCAGGTATGACTTGTCTCTAAGAATGGGGCTCCACTGTACACCTTCAGGCATTGGCCATTGACTTTGAAGACTTCATCGTCGTCCAACTTCTTGATATCCACTGCGCCATGAGGGTACACCTTCTGTATTATGAATGGCCCTGACCACCTCGATTTCAGCTTTCCAGGAAAAAGCTTTAGCCTAGAATTGTAGAGAAGCACTTGTTGTCCTTCTGAGAAATGCCTTGGCAAAATGTGTTTGTCATGCCACTTCTTGGTTTTCTCCTTGTAAATGCGAGCATTCTCATATGCTTGGGCTCTGAATTCCTCCAGCTCGTTAAGCTCTAGCAACCTCCTTTTACCAGCAAGTTGGGCATCCATGTTGAGTTTCTTGATTGCCCAATAAGCCTTGTGCTCAAGCTCTACGGGTAAATGACACTCCGTTCCAAATACAAGCTTGAAGGGTGATATGCCTAAAGGCATCTTGAAGGCTGTCCTATATGCCCATAGTGCTTCATCCAACTTGGGGGACCAGTCTTTTCTCTTAGGATTCACCACCTTCTCCGAGATTCTCTTGATTTCTCAGTTGGAAACTTCAGCTTGTTCGTTTTTCTGCGGATGATATGCAATAGCAATCTTGTGCCTGACTCCATAGCGATGTAATGCTTTAGCAATAAGCTTGTTGTCAAAGTGTGTTCCTTCATCACTGATGATGGCTCGGGGTGCTCCAAACCTAGTGAAGATGTTTTTGTAAAGACACTTCATGACTGTCTTAGAGTCGTTCCTTGGGTGGCAACAGCTTCCAACCATTTTGACACGTAGTCGACCGCTAGCAAAATATATAGATCTCCATATGGTGCAGGAAACAGACCCATAAAGTCAATTCCCCACACGTCAAAGATTTCAAGCTTCAGAATATTTTGCAATGACATTTCATTATGCCTGGAGATGTTCCCCTTTCTTTGGCATCTGTCACAAGTCTTGTAGAACTCGTGTGCGTCCTTAAAAAGTGTAGGCCAATAGAAGCCTGCTTAAAGAACTTTTGCAGTAGTTCTAGCACCACCAAAATGCCCTCCACATGGTGATGAATGAAAGTGGTACAGAATGTTGTGATATTCTTCTTCTGGAACACATCTCCTTATAATCTGATCAGGACATTGCTTGAACAAGTAGGGTTCATCCCAATAGTAGAATCTTGCATCATGTCTGAATTTCTTGAGTCCCTGGCTAGATAAATTATGAGGCAAAATACCACTAACAAGATAATTAACAATATCAGCATACCATGGAATTGTTGTAGCAGCTAACAGTTTCTCATTAGGAAATTCCCCCTTAATTTCAGTTTCACTACCTTGCGTGATAGCATTTTCTAGCCTAGACAAATGGTCGGCTACATGGTTCTCATATTCTTTCCTATCTCTAACCTCTAAATCAAATTCTTGAAGCAAGAGTATCCACCTAATAAGTCTAGGTTTAGCATCCTTTTTAGTCACTAAGTACTTAATGGCTGAATGATCAGTATGAACTATGACCTTAGTGCCTATCAAGTATGACCTAAACTTATCGAAAGCAAATACTACAACAAGCAATTCTTTTTCAGTAGTGATGTAATTGATTTGTGCATCATTCAAAGTTCGACTAGCGTAATAAATAACATGAAAGAGTTTACCTTGGCGTTGTCCAAGTGCTGCACCAACGGCGTAGTCACTTGCATCACACATCAGCTCAAACGGCTCGTTCCAATCAGGTGGAATGACAACTTGTGTTGAGATAAGCTTCTCCTTCAGTTCTTGAAACGCGCTATGGCAATCTTTGTCAAACACAAATGGTTGATTTTGCTGTAGCAAACTGCATAGTGGCTTTGAGATCTTCGAATTTTTTTTGATGAATCTCCGATAGAAGCCAGCATGTCCTAGGAAGCTTCTTACTCCCTTGACAGTAGTGGGAGGAGGTAGTTTTTCAATGACCTCAACCTTTGCTTTGTAAACTTCTATCTCTTGCTTCGAAATCTTGTGGCCCAAGACTGTTCCTTCCGTTACCATAAAATGGCACTTTTCCCAATTGAGCACCAAATCAGCTTACTCACACCTCTTTAGGACCTTGGCGAGATTTCCCAAACATGTATCGAAGTTATCTCCGGAGACCGAGAAACCATCCATGAAAATTTCTAAAAAATCCTCGACCATGTCTGAAAAGATAGCCAGCATACATCTTTGAAAGGTTGTTGGAGCATTGCAGAGACCAAAGGGCATTCTCCGGAAAGCATAAGTTCCATAATGGTATGTGAAAGTTGTCTTCTCTTGGTCTTCAGGTGCTATAGCAATTTGATTGTACCCAGAATACCCATCGAGGAAGTAGTAGAATGCCTTGCCCGCTAGTCGATCCAACATCTGATCAATGAATGGGAAGGGAAAATGGTCCTTCTTGGTTGCCTTGTTGAGCTTCCTATAGTCCATGCAAATCCTCCACCCCGTGACGGTTCTAGTAGGCAATAGCTCATTCTCCTCGTTGCTTACCACGGTCACGCCTCCCTTATTCGGTACACAATGCACCAGGCTGACCCATGAGCTATCGGATATCAGGTAGATTACTCCAGCATCCAGCCACTTGATTATGTCTTTCATCACCACTTTCTTCATGATTGGATTTAGTCTCCTCTGGGGCTCAACTGAATTGTTGTGACAATCATCAAGCAAAATTTTGTGCATACAAATAGCAGGGCTTATACCCTTCAAATCAGCCATAGTCCACCCTATTGCCTTTTTATGCTGTAACAACATATTTACTAAACTATTTTCTTGCTTAGGTGTGAGACTAGATGAAAATATCACAGGCAAAGTTTCATTGCTCCCTAAGTAAACATATTTAAGATGCAATGGCAAAGGTTTCAGTTCTAAAGAAGGTGTATGCTCAAGGGAAGGTTTAGGAGGTATAAATTCTGAAAAATCAAGAGGTTCAAAGTGCATACCTGGTCTAGCCTCGAGTCGACTAGACTACTCCAGTTCCCCTGAGAGCTCTTCTTGGTCTGAATCATCATTTTTGCAGAGTGCTTCAAACTCCTCCATTTGCATCTCATTGCTACAACAAAACTCATCAATCATATTATGTGTTGTAGCATATATATATTGGCATACTTTTGGGTTGTCTGCATACTTAAGGGTGTCATGAATATTGATCGTGACCGTTTAATCAGCCACTCGCATCATGAATTCACCCTTCTCATAATCGATCAAAGCTCGCCCAGTGGCTAAAAATGGCATTCCCAAGATAATGGGTGCGTTGCTATCAGCTTCATAGTCGAGGATTAAGAAGTCGACTGGAAAGATAAATCAGTCCACTTTTACCACAACATCTTCAACTCTCCATTCTAGACGAACATGAGAATGATCTGCTAGTTGTAGCACAACCTTGGTGGGATGTGCCTCTTAGATTCCCAGTTTCAGAAAAATCGACTTGGGCATTAAGTTAACACTTGATCCCAAATCACAAATTACTCTTCCAACAAACTTGTCGCCAATAGAACATTAGATAGCAAAACTACATGGGTCCTTCTTCTTAGGTGGGAGCTTGCTCCACATAGAATAACATTCTTCTACTATAGCGACAGTCTCTTGTTGCTCGACCTTCCTCTTTTTTGTTACTATATCCTTGAGGAACTTGGCATATGTTGTCACCTGATCAATGACCTCTAGAAATGGGACATTGATATGTAGTTTGTCCAGGATATCCACAAATTTATGGAACTGAAGGTCTTCTTTCTGCTTCTTGAATCGTTGAGGAAAAGGAGGAGGGGGTCTAACTTCATTTGTCTAAACTGTTGGAGTTACATCTTTTGCTGTAGCAAAAGCAGGCTCCTCCTCCGATGTTTCTTTTGCTATGACATCCTCACTCTTCTCTTCAACTGGAGGATCTGGTAAGTTATCTTTTTCCTGAGGCAAGTTGGGCTGAGAGTCCTCCTTCTCGTTTCCCCCAAACTTGTCTTCCTTGCTAATTTCCTTGCTACTCCTTAGTGTGAGTGTGCTGCATTGTTCCTTGCTATGGTGCTTAGTGGCTTCAGTGTCACTAGGCAGACTTCCTTGTGGACATGCATGCAAGGTTTGAGCTATCTAGCCAACTTGTGTTTCTAAGGCTCTGAGAGATGAACTATGGCTTTGCAATAAGGCTCATTGATTTTTTATGTTTGTTGCGTGATCCTGTAGCAAAACCTTCGTGGTTCCCATGAAATCATTTGTCATAGCCATAAATTCTTTGAATGTAGTCTTCAGCGAACTGTTCGATGACAATGCTGCTCCCTTGTGACCTTGGCATGGCATCATCTGGTTAGAAGATGGTGCTTTGATCAGATTTTGCTGTGGCGCTGGCTGTGCAGAATTACTGTGCCCTTGATTACCCTAACTAAAATTTGGATGCTGACGCCATCCTGGGTTGTATGTATTGGAATATGGATTGTTGTTGCGGTTATAATTCCCCACATAGTTGGCTGACTCTTAATTGTCAGGGCATTCACTCAGATGGTGATTGCCATCGCATCTGAGACATGAGGTTGTGGATTTCACTTCCTTGACTTCGATGGGACGTTGGAGGTTCTTTAGCATATTTGTGATAGCAGCTAACTGGGTGGCTACCGAGTCATCAGCTTCACTGTCTCGAGCTACTTGGGTTCTCCTTCCTGTTCCAAGCCTTTTGGTCAAAAACTGGTAATCATTATTGGCTACCCTATCAAGAATGTCAAATGCTTCCTCCGGTGATTTATCTAACAAGGTCCCATTTGCTGAAGCATCTAGCATCATCCTTGTAGGCGCATTTACCCCATTATAGAACATAACCACTTGGGTTCAGTCATGAAAACCGTGATTTGTGCACTTCCTCAATAATCCCTTGAATCGATCCCAACACTCATACATGGATTCGTCATCAGCTTGACGAAAAGAAGCAATATCATTTCTCAACTGAGTGTTTCTATTTGGTGGATTATACTGTAACAAAAAACTTTTGCATAGATTCGTCCAAGTCTCCATTGATCCAGCTGGCACTCCACTTAGCCATGCTCTAGCACGATCACGTAAAGAATATGGAAACAATTTAAGCTTTAGCACATCCTCGTGCACTCCTTGCTGTCTGAATGAGTCACAAACTTCCAAGAAAGCACGGATATGTTGTCTTGCATCTTCGTGAGGCATACCCCCAAACTGACCAATAGTGTTCAACATGTTGAACATAACAAGTTTAAGCTCGAACTGGGCTGCTTGAATTTCTGGAGCTACTATTCCGGGATAGAGATCGTCCAAGACAGGTGTCAAATAACCTCTAATAGCTCGTGGTCGAGCTACTACTCCCAGGCCATTTGCCATAACATCTTCGTTACCTTGAGGTGGTGGTATTTCTCCGTTCATGTTTCTAGTCTCTTCTCGTCGAACACGTCTCTTAAGTCTCAAGAAATGCTCGATCTCAGAAATAGGTGATTGCAAGGGTCCTCTAGGTCGCCTTATGGTCATACACTAGCAAGACACCAGAAAAGAAAAACGAAAAACCTAAAATAAATTTATACAAAACAAAAAGAACAAATGATAAAAAAAACCGTAAACAACCAATTGTCAATCCCCAGCAACGGCGCCAAAAACTTGTTGCGTTCGTGTAGTGATTATAAATGATACGCAAATGGTGCAAGTATACTCGTCGAACGAGTAATAATGTGAGGAGTGAGTATCGTCTCCACAGGGATTGGAGGTATTCACGGTTGCTGTAACAATAAAGCTTGAACTTTTTACAGATGACAATGCTATAGTAAAGGAAATGAGGTATAATAATACTGAAGCAAAACAATGCAGAGAAAGATGAGATAACAATATGATAGACAGGTCCCCTTTCGTATGCGAAACTCACTACGAAATGACTGGCTGGGATTGATGGATAACCAGAACTCAAGCTTCTTAACGATATTAAGGCTTTTCAGCTATCTTCTATGCTAGGCGGGATTTGCTAAGAATGCTCCTAAACTATCTCTAGCCAGGAAACTGGGAGTCAGAAATGCTACACCCATACCTTTCGGCGTAAACTCTTAACACTCCCCTACCCTTCACGTACTATCCTTTTTAGCCCTTGAAACCTATCACTTATCTCTAAGCTAGGTTAGAGTTTGCATCTCAACAGTCACTCCATTGCTTATGAGGGTTCTAGGGCTAGCTCTCTCGATTACTAACCCCAACATACACTTAAAGAACGACCAACTCTCGGAGGCGCTTAAGGTAGGGCCTATCTCTCAAAGCACTTACAACCCTAAGCTCTTACAACCTTAAGAAAATGAGAAATGCATAAGCAAAGCATAGAATCATGATCAACACTGAAAAAGCCATAGCATGCATTAAAAAGTACTCAAAATAAAATCATCCATCAAACCCAAGCCACCTAAAACAATTCGTGGCTGGGCAATATCATCCAATGTATCATTGCGATAACATTACCAAATATAAAGATATAACAAGAAATTGCTATAGCGACAGAAAGAAAGATAAACTCCCTTTCCACCATGGACTGCTCGACTGTCTTAGGCCCACCGCCTCTCTCGAGGCCGGTGAGGCCACTCCTTGGAGCTTCAACGATGGAGGAGACCAAGCTGGAGAAGATGAAGGTGGAAACTTCCCTCTCCTTTTCTCTCTCTTCCGCCTATCTTTTTGCAACACAGAAAATACCACACTTTGCTCAAAGCTTCTCTCCCTTGTATATAGTGGAGGCTTCTAGGGTTTGGTGCCCTAAAGTTGCCTTGATAATCCCAAGGAATATCCACCGACAAGGTCTGCCACGAGGGGACAATGGGGACAGTCTGCAGGCGGGGACAGTCTATAGGCGGGCACCGGCTGCTGCACATGTCAAATCGTCCTTTTCTGCATGTTCACATGTTTCTGCAGCTCACGTGTATCTCACGTGCTGGCCAATGTCCACTTCCATCATGCTATAGCAATTCCCGACACCAGCTTTCTCTTGACTCCTTTTCTGCGCACCAACATAACTAAAACCAACCTTCCGAGCAGTACCCCTTTGATATGGACCAATAACCAGCAAAGATAAATATGCGCCCATAAGAATGAAATGTAGCCTAAATGCAGTCTAAATGTTATGGTATGAACTCAATAGCAGGCAAATGCTATAGCAAAAAGGTATGAAAACAAGGATATTTATGCAGTTATCACATTCCCCACACGCCGGTGGTTCACCGTTCACCACCCAAGTGTTGGGTACCTCATCGTTCGACATTACCCACCCTCTAGTTGTCGATCGAAACCCAACCGACTCCTTTTTTCTTTGTTGTTGGGTGTTTGTCGACGGTGAAAATCCGTGGTTCATTCGTCAATTTTTGACGGCGAGATGATGGGGCTTTCGGTAGAGAGGGTCCGATGAGGACAAGGGTGATTGATGTTTGTTGAATCGGTGGCCGTAGTAGAGGAACTTGGGGATTTAGGGTTAGGGTTGGGATTTTTTAGAAAAATTAAAGATTGCTGGGTTAATTAATATATTTTATTATTTTAATTTTCTATTTTTCGGATTTTAATTTTAGAAAAATGATAATCCATGTCACGTGTTCGAATTTTATTGGATAACGAAAAAAACGTCATGTCACGGAAAAACCTTAAATGGATCACGAAATGAAACGTTAGGCACCTATTTGGCTCAAAATATAGTTTAGGCACCTATCTGAAAAAATAATATAGTTTGGCATTTATTTGACGTTTAAGTCATATATATAATATGATTGACATGTTTGGTAAAGAGATGTTTGGGCAAAAATTAGAGGTTTGAACAGTCAAATTCGCTAATATTATTGTTTGGTGAATAGCGGATTGAAAGAGAGGATTGAGGTGAAACCGTTAATTTTAAAAAAGCTCACAATAGGAGCTTTTTGAGATTAGAGGTTTGATATTAGAGTTGTAAAGACTCTTGTACTCTTACTAGTTATCAAAAATCTCAAAATAACCTAAATTAAATATTTTCTCACCCTATTTATAAGCTAATTCTATTTATTTTTTATTATTACATATTTATATGTGTATTTAATAATGAAATTATATTATTTTTAAATGATTATATAAATAATAAATTAATATATAAATTATTTGAATATGTTTAAAAAAGTTATATTAAAAATAATTTTATAGATCTAATTAATATTAATTAGATACAAAATATTGATAACTAATAAACTATTCAAACAAGTATGAAATATAATCATGTCCTTTTATGTCCTTTTGTTTGTTTAAATAATCTAGCAGCTATCAACTATCAGTTAATTTTACCAAATATTTTTATACAATCAGCAATCAGCTATCCGCTACCCGCTAATATAATCCGCTATCAGCTATTCGCTAATTGCCAAACAGGGCCGATGTATCCTATATATAATCAAATATGATTTAGCTTAGCGGTTGGACGTGCACTTTCTCTCATGGATTGCCCTAGTTTGATTCTCATCATTTGTCATTCGCATTTCATTTATTTTCCTCCAATATTATTAATTAAAAAAATTAAAATTCATAAAAAAAATTTTAATCAAATGGTGACACGTGTCATTGTCTGATTGAATGATTGTCTTGTTTAGTAAACAGAGATTTGAGTTCAAATGAGAGGTATATCTTCAAATAACTTAAATTTAACATTTTCTATTTTAATTCTTCACCATCACATATTTACATTGTGACATTTGTAAATTAATACTTTTTATTTTTTTTCTTTTTATTCTCACACATTTATATTAATATTTAAATTTAATAATTAAATAAAATGTATTAAAAATTATATAAATAATAAATTAATATATAGATCCTTCAAATATGCTTAGTAATGTTATCTTAAAAAAATATTTTCATAATCTAATTAATATTAATAGATACAAAATATTGATAACTAATAAACTGGTCAAACAAGTATCGAATGTAATCATTTCCTTATATGTCATTTTGCTTGTTTAAATAATCAAACAACTATAAGCTATCGATTAATTTTACCAAACAATTTTATAAAATCAGCTAATATAATCTGCTAGTCAAATTAGCTAATGCAATCATATATCAGCTATCAACTAATGTAATCCGCTATCAGCTAATTGCCATACAATGCCTATATTTATTGAATTGAATTAAAATTAAGACTAAGGGTACGTTTGTTTCACTGTAATTGGTTAAGGGAACGGTTGTTGTTCCTAGAGGTCAAGAGTTTGAGCACCAGCAGCTGCAGCAGGGTGATTAAGCATGCATTGTCAAATGGTTGAGAGTATATTCAGAACATATATACTACTTGTAATCACCTTAACTTTAAGAAAATAAGACTAAGGGTCTGTTTGTTTCACAATAATTGGTCTTTCAAAAAATAAGTTCTGTAAAATAAACTACATTTTTTGGAAAATAGTTTATGGAAAATTATTTTCAGTTGTTTAGATGATACTATGTAAATCGTTTTCGATGTTTGGTAATTTTTTCTAAAAATATTTTCTAAAATCTGTTTTTTAATAAAACAAACACAAATTATATAAGCAACAATAATTCAAAATTCAATGCAATAATAATTAATATATTTAAAAATAATCACTTTCCAGTAAATTAGAAACACAAAACTCATTGTAAAATAAAACACAAATCTCAAATTCCATAATAATGTGTAATATCCAAAAAGACAAAAACGGCAATAACATTCTAATTTTTATAACCAATAAATTTAAAACATAACACCCGTAAATATCAAACAAACTTAAACATAAAATGTGTAAGTAATGAGGATCAATGTGTAATTGTATAAACTTGTTTAACTATCACTTAACATTTTTTTTTAAAAAATCACTTAACATTTTTGTTAACTTTTAACGGTTAGTGACTTAATTGATAACATTTAAATAATCAAATAATCTAATCAATAAAATTGAAAGACCATGGTCAAAATAGAATCTCATTCATAATTAAGTTACAGTTTAATTTTATCACATATTTTATTATTCATTATATCAATAAATTTACATGATAAAATAATTTATTACTAATTATTATATACTAATTAAATATTAATTAACGTGATAGTATATAATATTAAATTAAATATCAAAGATAACATTAAAAAATGCATAAGGTCAAAAATAGCCCCTAATGTTTCATTATTTGGTCAATTCACCACCTATTTTTTTTGCAAACGAGCACCTAATGTTTGATTTTCATTCAACTTTCGCCCTTAGTGGATGGAAACCGTCAGTCAACAGGCGTTGACCGTTTGATGTTGGCGTGACATGTCAACGTGGCATATAAGGGTGATGGCAGTGCCACGTGTCAAGTGACGTGGCAGTGATGCTAAGTAAGGAAAAAATCAAATGTCATTAACTGATAAGATAACACGTGGCAGCTTCCGAAAGGCTTGATTTTGCATAAGCCAAAATTATACTTGTAAGGGGGCTCGAACTCAAGTCGTTGGGATTGAAAGTCATCTCCCAAACCACCAAGCCAAGTCACTCGTTTAAAATGTGGTATTGCAGAAATTACTTTTAATGTTATTTTTAAACTTGAAATTAATAATTAAAATAATCATTAAAAGTAACAAAACACGGGCTACAATACAAACCACCTCATTATTCTCTAATTTCTTGTCATCTGAAATCGACAAAATCCCCTAACTAGAGAAAATCAAAAATAAAAAAAGATCCCTAATTAGAAAAATTCCTTAATCAAAACAACAAAAAATCGAAAAAGATAAGTTGATATCTCTTATCTACAAAGGAGTATATAGTATTGGGGAGGAAAATCGAAATATTCTAAGGTAAATGTTGTTTTGGAAGAAATATTTTTTTTTTATTTGAAAGGTTTGTGCTCGTGGGTTTCTTTTGAATTCATTGTTAATGTAGATGTACTTATAGATTGTACAAATGAGTTAAGGAAAATAATGTATTTCGAATGAGTGAAAAAATTAGGGTTTTTTATTTTAAAACTCATTTTTTCAGAAGATAAGTAACTAATGGTTTTTCTGTGAGTGGTTAAAAACTTTGCTTTGTTTTCTAAGTAGTTTTAACTATAGTATTTGAAGAATGATGAGTTTTGATAGGTGGTGTGACCATTATATACAATTTTCATCTATAGCAATATTTTAATGGTTGTGGTCCTCTATGTTTTGAATTACAATGACTTTTTCTATTTATCTTTTGCAATTTTCATGTGAACACAACCATATAGGTCCATTGTAGTAATATTAAATTTGGTGTTCAATTGTTTTCTTTTTTTTCTTTTTTATTTGAACTTTATGTTCAGTTGTTTAGTGACAGTGGTCCCTACATATTGTTTGACTTTATATTGATTTTTGTTTTTCTATTTGAACTTTATGTAGCAATTTTTAGTGACTTTATATTATTATTTTTTTTGCTTTTCTATTTGAACTTTATGTTCAATTGTTTAGTGGCAGTGGTTCCTCCATATTGTTTGAATCAATATTCTTTATGTTATTGAATTTAGGGCAAGGAATATTTGATAATTTTGCATGTTGGTGGGAGATTTGTGAGAGACCCATATGTGAGGTATGTGGGTGGAACTTCGATTAAGATCAAAGAGGATCCAAATACCATATCGTATTGGGAAGTACGCAAATTAATTCAGCAGCATCTACATTTTAATACTATCGAAATAATATACTTCCATGAACCTTGTAGTGGTCGTTTACAAGATAATTTGAGGGTTCTTTGGGATGATACTAGTACTATTGCCATGTTAGATTATTGGGAAAATTTTAGATTTATTGATCTATATGTATAGCATAAAATAGACACTTCTATATTCACTGATGAGATCTTTCTACTAACTAATGGTGCTGTTGAGGGTGCTACTAATACTGCTTCTATAGGGGTTGAGGGTGCTGATGAGGGTGCCACTGATGGTGCTAATGTAGAGTTTAAGTGTGCTACTAATGGTACTGTTGTGGGAGTGGGGAGTGCCATTGATGGTGCTGCTATGTGAGTTAAGGGTGTCATGGATGGCATTGTTGTTGGGGTTGATGATGATGTTGAGGAGGTTTAGGGTGTAATTGATTCTGCTACTGTGGGGGTTGAGGGTGTTGTACAGGGTTCCACTAATGGTGTTGTTGTAGGGGTTGAGGGTGTTGATGAGGGTGCCACTGATGGTGCTACTATGGGATTTGAGAGTGCCACTGATGGTGCTGCTGAGGGGGTTGAATGTGCTACTGATGATGATGCTGAGGGGATTGAGGGTGCTCCTGTGGGGGTTGATAAGGGTGATGTTCAAGGTACTCTTGAGGGAGAAGATGTCTATTGTATTCCTGTTAGATATTTATCTGATAGTGAAGGTGATGAAGAGTTACAATCTGTCAGGCAACAGTTGAGAATGGACAAATTTAAAGATGGAGCACAAAAGAAAATTCATGTGGTTAGAGAACCTGAAAATGCAAATGAATATGGGAGTGACAGTGATGATTCTAGGGAGGAAAATGAAGCTGAAGCTGAGATTCATAATGCTTGTAACCCCCTCGTCCCGGTCTAGGCGACTGACCGGTCCGAGTAGGCTACACGGGGAAAACTTATGTGAAACCCGTTAAGGTCCCACCTCGGTTAGCAACCCTAGAAAATTTCTTTTATCTTTATCTTGTCTATAGGCATTATTAAGTCCTATGTGAAACACGATAGCGGAAACACAAACAACATATCAACAACCATCCAAAGCAACACATTAAACAACCCATTTTACCCTTTTTAAGCAGGCCGTATCGATACACCAATCAAGGGTATCGATACGCCTTGACCAAGGTCAACACCCTATTGTCAACACAAGCAGACCATATCGATACAGCCCTTGAGCGTATCGATACGCCCTTCTCGGTCAACATCTCGTGGTCAACGAGACAACACCGTACCGATACGCTTATGGCCCGTATCGATACGCCAAAGTCTCACCTAAATCTCGGATTTCCAGTGAGTTTTGGGCGTATCGATACATCCCCGCGTATCGATACACCAAGCCAAAACTGAGTTCTGAAGGGCAAGACCGTATCGATACGACCCTTAGGCGTATCGATACACCCTGCACTGCAAGTCACCGAATTTCAGCCATACAACTTAGTTCTCGACTCTAGATGCGATTTACGACTCCCCTGGCCACAAACAACATACATACAACCTTAATCAACCAAAATCTAAGCATACGAGGCAACCAACACTAACAAGCATCATTCATCCATAAGATTCATGCATTTACCCAAAGATGACATACAAAGCACTTTAAGGTTCATGCCTTAGCAACCAAAGCATATAAGCATTCAAGACGTACAACATAAGCAATATTTACAAATCAAACAAGGCATTCAATAACCAAGCCAACATCAACATACATCAAAGATCAAATCAACAACACCTATCCCATTGCTTGACTATTACAATCTACAATTTAAAGATCATACTTGAGCTAACCAAAAGCAACACTTGGGACCTTTCCTTGCCCTTGCCACCCACAAGCTACTGATCTGCATTATCGAACAAAAAAGAGCGTAAGCATAAAAGCTTAGTGAGGGTAAGCTCATAAAACAAACCTTCGACAATGCAGGGTCCAAGCACAAGCAACTACCATGATGGAATGCATGATCTTACCTTCGATCCACAAGAGCCAAATTATACATGATGCATGAACATATAATCAACATTATGCCATGCTCAACAACTCATAAGCTCAACATACAATGATACATAACTCAAAGTATTAACCACATCATATATCGATTCGTATTGGAAATCACATTTCATAACATACTGGCATATATGTATAATCTCATATTGGCACCTAGTTATGACTCGAATACGCGGATAACACGTTGGAACGCATTTCCAACACAACCATTACCTTTGGTGGGATTACACTCATCACCGGTTCTCGCGGAGGGGATTCCACTCATCCTCACGCCCCTTCGATGGGATTCCACTCATCATCGACTATATATAAAGATTTCCGGGCGAACCCGTACTCCTCCTTGGTGCCTTAACGCCACCAAGGCCACGCGCGACTTTGACTCTCGTGTGCACACTCATCCTAATGATCGATCATTGTACCCAAGCATGCTATTGCCAATATTAAACTGTAACCCCCTTAACTCGGCCTAGACGGTTGACCCGAACTACGAAGATTACACGGGGAAAACAAAAGTCAACCCGAAAGTCAACCTTGATTAACAACCTTTTTTTTCTTTTTAAACTTGTCTAAATGCATTTTAAACCTAGGTGAACACTCAATATGTACATATTTAGAAATCACAGCAATCAGATAACATTTAGGGACTCAATTGCACAACGTATGAGTTTAGGGACCAAATTGCAAATTCTAGAAATTGAAAGGACTTAACCAGATTTAAAGTTACCACTATGAAATTAATCATATTTCATGCTTGTCTGTCAAATTTCATCTCTAACGGACATCTGAAACTCATTCAATTGCATTATCAAAGTTCAGGACCAAAACGTAAGAGTTTCAAAACATTTAACCATCAGATTCAGTGCCCAACGGTCGAGTGTTCCGAAACGGGGAGAATCCGTTCCGAAACGCGGGACCGTTCCGAAACTGGTTGCGGAACAGGGCTTGGCAGTGGCACATCCGTTTCGGAACAACTCTACCTGTTTCGAAACGCCAAGGCCATTTCAGGCCCTCTGTTCCGAAACGGTAGCACTCGTTCCGATACGGGCTGCCCAGAATTGCAGAATTTTGCTGGTTTAAAAAGCATTTGACCCATCAAACACATTCCAATGACACTCAAATCATACCATCAAGTCATTATACACCTAAGGTACATACTAGCAACATCCAATCTCAATCATAGCATCATTCAAGGAAAATCCCAATTCTATAGGCATGCATCCTATAATAGAAATCATGCAAACATCAATTCATCAAACCAATTACCAAAAGGCCATTTACATGTTCCCACATCATCAAAGGTATTAAACCGAACATAGGGAGTCCAAAACATCTCCCAAAACCACAATCTAGGTTCCCATTGCCAAATGCCAAAAGCTAATAGTGTTAGGAAAATATTCACTATACATGAGCTTAGTCTTTCACTTGGATCCTTGACCTCCTTGCTGCCCTTTATGCACTTCAATGCTCTGCATTATTGGTTTAAGAAAGAGAGAGCGTAAGCACATAGCTTAATGAGGAATGCTCAATTAAAACATCACAATAATGCATTTGTAAAAACACCTTTTCAAGGCCTTTAATTTCAAAACAACATTTATCATGCACTTATGCATACAAACCAAGCATCTCATGCTTCAATCCATCATCATGTCATATTGGCTTTCAAGTGATAATCATAATCATTTTACAATTCAAAATACAATCGGATACGCGGATTACAAGCGTTGTCCCATACGCTTCATACACACTACCAATATCAAGGTGGAGCATGGTACAATCACAACCCCTCAACACCCGTGATGGAGACTATGATACAATCACAACCCCTCCACATCACTCATTGGTAGTTGTATAACATCACTAACGAGAATACGGGACACACAACACAAGATCCACACATGGACTTTTAACCACCATTGTGATCTTAACACAAGATCCACTCATGGACTTTTAACCACCATGGTGATCTTAACCATCTCGTTAGTGTACTTGGATGGAGTTTACGGTACAATCACAACCCCTCAACATCCAAGGCGACTTTATTCACAGTGCACCCAATCCTATAGCCGGCTAACTATATCTGATTCAAGTACTTTTTAACCAACACATCACTTGCCAATATACATCATTTACCATCATTAATCCACTGTTTTTAAGCATTTATCAAAGCCATTAAATCAACATGCATCACTATGCATCAAAACCATATTTATCAATGTCAAACCAAGGACCTCTTACCTTGAGTATCCTTCAACACATGGCTTACAAAACCAGCATTAAACATGCTAAAATATGCTCTCAAAACAGAATTTAAAACATGCAAACAAATCACATTGCATTCAACCATCCCATGGTTCCTCAAAAAGAGAGTTTTTCCGGAAACTTACTCTTGAGCTTAGCTAAGTTGTTTAGACTTAAACTAAGCTCCCATAACCTTCAAACATTGGTTTCAAAGCTGAAAACCAAACTTCACTCACCGATTCCGTTTCGCAAGCTTGCCGAAACACCACTCAAGCTTCCGGATCAACGCCACAAGGATCCGAAGATGCCTCCCATGTTTTAAACACATCAAAGCAGAGGATTAATGCATCATCATGCATTAATATCTTCAACCAAGACACCTAAACCCGCTGCTCTCATCAACACTCAAATTTTGGCTACCAAACACAACCGAAATCACATCCAAACACCTCTACAACATTACCCAGCCAAGATCCATCAATTCCAATCATTCTTATACATCAATTAACATCCAAAAAGGATCTATCACGTCCTTACACCTCCAGCTATAGCAGAACATCAAAATCACCCCAAAACTACCATTAACTCAATCAAAAACTTAGGAAAATCAACCTATTCGGAATTGCATTGATTAAATCTTAATTACACATCATTTATACATCCAATTTACATCAAAAAGACATCTCAAAACAGAGCCCAATCATTTCATACGAATTTCATCAAAATTAAATCCAAATCTTGCATTTTAAGCCAAGATCAAGAACACAGCATAAAAAACTTTAATAAAACTCAAATAAAGGATTGAGAACTTGGGAATTTCAGTAAAGAACTGAGTATTTAGAGGAGAAGGACGTTCATACCTCTAAATGTGAGTTTCTCCTTGTTTAAAGCCAAGATTCTTGAAAATTCAATAAGCAAATGATAAGGATTTGGTGTAGGAATGATTAGAGATCAATTAGAGATTGAAATCTCATCTTTAGATGTTAAAATCAGAGGAAAATGGCTGGGGAAAAGTGTTTGGCTGAGAGAAAATGAAGTGGGAAAATTTTGAGAAAAGTTAGTTATGAACTCAAAAATATCTATTTCCCCCCTTTTCCTTTTATTAAATATCATTTAATAAATGTTTAATATTAAGAAAAATCTGGAGAAAACTCTTCTTGGTAAATTAGCTCCTTAAAGATTCAAAGTTTCAATCTTTTTAAAACAGTCACCAACTTTTCAAAAATTACATTTTAGTCACTAACTTCAAATGTCACATTTCGAAACCTCATTTTGTAAAATTGATTTCACCACTCTCTTATATATAATAAAAGAGAATTTTTAGATATTTTTCCATATTTTTAATGCATCCCGAACTAGGCTTTCCCTAAAATCACCCTTTATATTCGAACCGAAATTCGACCGGTCCGATTCAAACCCAAAACTTCTAAGCCCAAAATTGAGGTGTTACAACTCTCCCCCCTTAAGAAATTTCGTCCTCGAAATTTACCTGAAGGAAAAAGATACGGAAACTGCTTCAACATGTCATCCTTCCGTTCCCACGTGGCTTCTTCAAAACCACGATGCTTCCACAACACCTTTACCAACTCAATGGTCTTGCCTCGAAGAACTTTACTATCCGAATCCAGGATCTTCACCGGTTCCTCATCATAGGTCAAATCCGGATTCAATTCCACTTCTTCCACAGGCATCACATGTGAAGGATCCGATCTATACTTCCGAAGCATTGAAACATGAAAAACATCATGAATCTTTTCCAACTCTTGCGGTAACCTCAACTTGTACGCAACAGGACCCACACGCTCAATCACCTCGTATGGTCCAATGTACCTAGGGCTCAACTTACCCTTTCGACCAAACCTCATCACCTTTTTCCAAGGCGAAACTTTCAAAAACACACGGTCACCCACCGCATACTCAATTTCCTTACGCTTCAAATCCGCGTAAGACTTTTGCCGATCAGAAGCTGCCTTCAAACGCTCACAAATGAGCTTCACCTTCTCGGTGGTTCCTTTCAACAAAGCTTGCATCGAAACCAACTTCTGACCCGTTTCAGCCCAACAAAGAGGAGTCCTACACTTCCTCCCGTACAAAGCTTCATAAGGTGCCATTTGAATACTTGCCTGATAACTATTATTATAGGCAAACTCCACTAAAGGCAAATGTTTCTCCCAAGAACCCTGAAACTCGATCACGCAGCACCTCAACATATCCTCCAACACCTGGATAACACGCTCAGACTGTCCATCCGACTGCGGATGATAAGATGTACTGAAATTCAACCGTGTACCCAAAGCCTGATGCAAACACTGCCAGAAACGCGATGTAAACCTCAGATCCCTATCCGACACGATCGACTTAGGCACACCATGCAGCCGCACAATCTCAGCAATGTACAGCTCCGCAAGCTTATCCAAAGTGTACGTAGTATGCACAGGCAAGAAATGCGCACACTTCGTCAGGCGATCCACAATCACCCATACCGAATTCTTCTTCGATGGCGACAAGGGCAAACCAGACACAAAGTCCATGGTAATCCTCTCCCACTTCCACTCAGGAATTCTCAACGGTTGCAACAACCCTGAAGGAAATTGATGCTCAACTTTAACTCGCTGACATACCATGCACTTGCTTACAAACTCCGCAACATCTTTCTTTAAACCCACCCAATAGTACTCATCACGAAGATCACGATACATCTTAGTACTACCAGGGTGCATAGCAAAAGGACTACTATGACCTTCAGTCAGAATAGCACGCCTCAAATCAGCATCATTGGGCACTACTATCCAACTCCCAAAGCACAATACTCCATCATCATTAAAGCAGAAATCCGATGGCCTATCCTCCGCAATATCCTGAACATGTGGTACTAAGGAATCATCCAACAACTGCTTTTCCTTTATCCACTGAACCAAGGATGGTTTCACTTGCAACTCAGCCACAAGACCACCATCACGCGAAATACTCAAACTGGCAAACATAGCCCTTAACTCCACAGCTACCTTCCTACTCAAGGCATCCGCTACAACATTAGCTTTACCTGGATGGTACTCAATCGTCAAATCATAATCCTTAAGCAACTCCATCCAACGTCGTTGTCTAAGATTCAACTCTTTCTAAGACATCAGATACTTCAAACTCTTGTGGTCTGTGTACACGGTACACTTCTCACCATACAGGTAATGTCTCCAAATTTTCAAAGCAAAAACCACCGCAGCTAACTCAATGTCATGTGTAGGATAATTGCGCTCATGCACCTTCAATTGCCGTGATGCATAAGCCACCACCTTACCCTCTTGCATCAACACACATCCTAAACCAACGTAGAACGCATCACTATACACCACAAACTCTTTCCCTGATTCAGGTTGAACCAAGATAGGAGCTTGCGTTAAGGCTGCCTTAAGCTTCTCAAAAGCTTGCTGTCTCGCTTCCGTCCACTCATACTTAACATCCTTCTGCAACAACTTCGTCAAAGGTGCAGCAATCTTTGAAAACCCATCCACAAACCTCCGATAGTATCCTGCCAACCCAAGGAAACTACGGACTTCATGAACAGACTTAGGAGGCTTCCAATTCATCACTGCCTCAATCTTTTGAGGATCAACACGAATCCCCTCAGCAGAAACTACATGACCAAGAAACACAACTTCTCTAAGCCAAAACTCACACTTGCTCAGCTTGGCATAAAGCTGATTCTCCAACAAAGCCTGTAACACAATTCTCAAATGCCTTTCATGCTCCTCCTCAGTACGAGAGTACACGAGGATATCATCAATGAACACCACAACAAATTTATCCAAGTATTCATGGAACACTCTATTCATCATGTCCATGAAAGCTGCAGGAGCATTCGTCAAACCAAACGGCATCACAAGGAACTCATAATGCCCATACCTCGTCCTGAAAGCTGTCTTTGGCACATCCACATCCTTCACCTTCAACTGGTAATACCCCGACCTTAAGTCAATTTTAGAGAACACCGCCGCTCCCCGAAACTGATCAAAAAGATCATCAATTCTCGGCAATGGATACCGATTCTTGATAGTCAACTTGTTAAGCTGGCGGTAATTAATGCACATTCTCATAGTGCCATCCTTCTTCTTCACAAACAAGACCGGTGCACCCCAAGGTGACACACTCGGCCAAATGAAACCACGATCAAGCAACTCCTGAAGTTGCGTCTTCAACTCTTTCAACTCTTTAGGTGCCATTCGATAAGGAGTAATGGACACTGGAGTTGTGTTTTCATACAGCTCAATCCCAAACTCCACTTCACGATTAGGAGGCAATCCAGGCAACTCCTCCGGAAACACACCAGGAAACTCTCGCACAGTCCTGATATCTTGCACACGCAACTCTTTAGAGCTAGGATTCATCACAAAGGCTAGGTAAGCTTCACAACCTTGCCTCAGCATCCGACTCGCTTCCAATGTAGACACCACATTGGCAAGAAACTTCACATTCTCACCAACCACCACTACCTCATAATCATCCGCAAGCTTCAACGAAACTCGCTTATTCTCAAAATCTACAACAGCTCGATGCTCAACAAGCCAATCCATACCAAGGATTACATCAAAACCATAGAAAGGCAATTCCATAAGATCGACATGAAAAACATGGCCTTGCACAACCAGGGGACATCTTCTATAAAGCTTTCGAGTCACAACAGTCTCACCAAAAGAACTAGTTACACGCATACCAACATCCAAAGACTCAACAGGCAAACCAAGCAATTGAGCATGCTCACGCAATATGTATGAGTGTGTAGATCCAGAATCAATCAAGGAAAGTAATGACAAGGATTGCAAAGTGAAAGTACCTGCGATCACATCCGTGTCATTCCTCCCCTCCCTCAGGGCATACACTCTGGCCTGGCCACCACCCTCAGGCTGAACAGCTACAACATGAGCCACATTCCTTCCACCATCCTCCCTACGCTGGAAGTTACCACGGCCGCGCCCACGACCTCTCTATGGTGCAACAACTCCAGGAGCACGTCCCTGGCCACCATCGGCCAACAGAGGACACTCCCTCCTTATGTGATCAGCTGATCCACAGTTCCAGCACGAATTACCGGTCACCACAACAGGAGCCTGAACCTCCCTCGCTGCTCGAGGACATTCACGCCTCAGGTGTCCATGCGATCCACATGTCCAACATGTGTTCGGATCAGCTCTCGCCCTGTCTCCCTGAACAGGCGCACCTTGGCCTCCACCACCACGCCTAGCTGAAGACTGATACTTCCGATCACGTCCTCTCTTGTTCCGTCCACCACCGGAACTATACTCAGCAACTCGCTTGCCCGCACTAGGACCAGCACCTCTAGAAGATAGACTCAAATTCAACTCAATGTCCTTTGCTCTACCAACCAGCACATCAAAATCGGTATACTCAGCAGCCAACATATAAGTCTTCACCTCCGTCACCAAACCATAACGGAAATGTTCACACCTCTCCCGCTCATCAGGGATAAGCTCAGGTGCGTACTGACTGAGTCGGACAAACTGAACCTCATACTCAGCCACTGACATGCTCCCTTGAGTAAGAGACATGAATTCCCTTTTCTTCTCATCCAGGTATCGCACACCCAGATACCTCATCTTGAACGCGTTCAGAAAGAACGTCCAAGTTACATCAGCTTCCTCCATTCCGGAGATAGAGGTTGTCCACCAGGTATACGCATCATCATACATCAATGATATCACACAGCCCAGCTTCTGCACATCATTACAATTCATTTGACCCAAGATCCTCTTGGTACTTTCCAACCAAGATTCAGAACCTTCAGCAGACAAACCCCTGAACTCAGTCCCTCCCAGACTGCGCAAACGTTCCAAAGGTAGTCTAACGTTAGCATCTCTCTGATGCCCAGCTCCTTGAGCTCCAGCTACCGCCGCCCGAAAGGCTCCAGCAATAGCTTGTATCAGCATTGTCATGTCAGGAGCAGCTTGCCCCTGCCCAGCTTCAGGTCCAGCGACCCCAGCACCAGCAGCAACACCAGCTCCCTCACCCCCAGCACCACCACCACCAGGTGGAGGAGGTAAATCCACCACATTTTCAGCATTCTCTTCGTTCTCATTTTGAGCCATAGCTCGCGTATTAATCCTCGTTTCTCTACGAGGTCCCATTCACTAACAATGCAATCACAATGCAATAAACAAAATCAGGCTCAGCAAGGTAAGCAATCCAAGTACTCAAGCTCATTTCCCATTTATAACAAAATATTTCATTAGCTTTGATTTGGCAATGGGTCCCTTTTACATGCTTCACCACAGCATACACCACAATTGCAACATACTTACAATTCATACATCAAGCTTTCACACAACATGCATACAAAGCAATCATACACATATCACCCACTTAACCGTTCCCAAACACTCGAGAACTCAGCTCTGATACCACCAAATGTAACCCCCTTAGCCCGGCCTAGACGGTTGACCCGAACTACGAAGATTACACGGGGAAAACCAAAGTCAACCCGACAGTCAACCTTGATTAACAACCCTTTTTTTCTTTTTAAACTTGTCTAAATGCATTTTAAACCTAGGTGAACACTCAAGATGTACATATTTAGAAATCACAGCAATCGAATAACATTTAGGGACTCAATTGCACAACGTATGAGTTTAGGGACCAAATTGCAAATTCTGGAAATTGAAAGGACTTAACCAGATTTAAAGTTACCACTATGAAACTAATCATATTTCATGCTTGTCTGTCAAATTTCATCTCTAACGGACATCTGAAACTCATTCAATTGCATTATCAAAGTTCAGGACCAAAACGTAAGAGTTTCAAAACATTTAACCATCAGATTCAATGCCCAACGGTCGAGTGTTCCGAAACGGGGAGAATCCGTTTCGAAACGCGGGACCGTTCCGAAACTGGTTGCGGAACATCCGTTTCGGAACAACTCTACCTGTTTCGAAACGCCAAGGCCATTTCAGGCCCTCTGTTCCGAAACGGTAGCACTCGTTCCGATACGGGCTGCCCAGAATTGCAGAATTTTGCTGGTTTAAAAAGCATTTGACCCATCAAACACATTCCAATGACACTCAAATCATACCATCAAGTCATTATACACCCAAGGTACATACTAGCAACATCCAATCTCAATCATAGCATCATTCAAGGAAAATCCCAATTCTATAGGCATGCATCCTATAATAGAAATCATGCAAACATCAATTCATCAAACCAATTACCAAAAGGCCATTTACATGTTCCCACATCATCAAAGGTATTAAACCGAACACAGGGAGTCCAAAACATCTCCCAAAACCACAATCTAGGTTCCCATTGCCAAATGCCAAAAGCTAATAGTGTTAGGAAAATATTCACCATACATGAGCTTAGTCTTTCACTTGGATCCTTGACCTCCTTGCTGCCCTTTATGCACTTCAATGCTCTGCATTATTGGTTTAAGAAAGAGAGAGCGTAAGCACATAGCTTAATGAGGAATGCTCAATTAAAACATCACAATAATGCATTTGTAAAAACACCTTTTCAAGGCCTTTAATTTCAAAACAACATTTATCATGCACTTATGCATACAAACCAAGCATCTCATGCTTCAATCCATCATCATGTCATATTGGCTTTCAAGTGATAATCATTATCATTTTACAATTCAAAACACAATCGGATACGCGGATTACAAGCGTTGTCCCATACGCTTCATACACACTACCAATATCAAGGTGGAGCATGGTACAATCACAACCCCTCAACACCCGTGATGGAGACTATGGTACAATCACAACCCCTCCACATCACTCATTGGTAGTTGTATAACATCACTAACGAGAACACAGGACACACAACACAAGATCTACACATGGACTTTTAACCACCATTGTGATCTTAACACAAGATCCACTCATGGACTTTTAACCACCATGGTGATCTTAACCATCTCGTTAGTGTACTTGGATGAAGTTTACGGTACAATCACAACCCCTCAACATCCAAGGCGACTTTATTCACGGTGCACCCAATCCTATAGCCGGCTAACTATATCCGATTCAAGTACTTTTTAACCAACACATCACTTGCCAATATACATCATTTACCACCATTAATCCACTGTTTTTAAGCATTTATCAAAGCCATTAAATCAACATGCATCACTATGCATCAAAACCATATTTATCAATGTCAAACCAAGGACCTCTTACCTTGAGTATCCTTCAACACATGGCTTACAAAACCAGCATTAAACATGCTAAAATATGCTCTCAAAACAGAATTTAAAACATGCAAACAAATCACATTGCATTCAACCATCCCATGGTTCCTCAAAAAGAGAGTTTTTCCGGAAACTTACTCTTGAGCTTAGCTAAGTTGTTTAGACTTAAACTAAGCTCCCATAACCTTCAAACATTGGTTTCAAAGCTGAAAACCAAACTTCACTCACCGATTCCGTTTCGCAAGCTTGCCGAAACACCACTCAAGCTTCCGGATCAACACCACAAGGATCCGAAGATGCCTCCCATGTTTTAAACACATCAAAGCAGAGGATTAATGCATCATCATGCATTAATATCTTCAACCAAGACACCTAAACCCGCTGCTCTCATCAACACTCAAATTTCGGCTACCAAACACAACCGAAATCACATCCAAACACCTCTACAACATTACCCAGCCAAGATCCATCAATTCCAATCATTCTTATACATCAATTAACATCCAAAAAGGATCTATCACGTCCTTACACCTCCAGCTATAGCAGAACATCAAAATCACCCCAAAACTACCATTAACTCAATCAAAAACTTAGGAAAATCAACCTATTCGGAATTGCATTGATTAAACCTTAATTACACATCATTTATACATCCAATTTACATCAAAAAGACATCTCAAAACAGAGCCCAATCATTTCATACGAATTTCATCAAAATTAAATCCAAATCTTGCATTTTAAGCCAAGATCAAGAACACAGCATAAAAACCTTTAATAAAACTCAAATAAAGGATTGAGAACTTGGGAATTTCAGTAAAGAACTGAGTATTTAGAGGAGAAGGACGTTCATACCTCTAAATGTGAGTTTCTCCTTGTTTAAAGCCAAGATTCTTGAAAATTCAATAAGCAAATGATAAGGATTTGGTGTAGGAATGATTAGAGATCAATTAGAGATTGAAATCTCATCTTTAGATGTTAAAATCAGAGGAAAATGGCTGGGGAAAAGTGTTTGGCTGAGAGAAAATGAAGTGGGAAAATTTTGAGAAAAGTTAGTTATGAACTCAAAAATATCTATTTCCCCCTTTTTCCTTTTATTAAATATCATTTAATAAATGTTTAATATTAAGAAAAATCTGGAGAAAACTCTTCTTGGTAAATTAGCTCCTTAAAGATTCAAAGTTTCAATCCTTTTAAAACAGTCACCAACTTTTCAAAAATTACATTTTAGTCACTAACTTCAAATGTCACATTTCGAAACCTCATTTTGTAAAATTGATTTCACCACTCTCTTATATATAATAAAAGAGAATTTTTAGATATTTTCCACATTTTTAATGCATCCCGAACTAGGCTTTCCCTAAAATCACCCTTTATATTCGAACCGAAATCCGACCGGTCCGATTCAAACCCAAAACTTCTAAGCCCAAAATTGGGGTGTTACATAAACAAAATCCACAGCCTTTCACAACATCAATTCAAAATAACTTCCGTGCTTAGCACGTACTCACCATGATCCTTGAATCATGCAACCACCTCATAATATCATTTCACAAGTCAACACTACATGTATATCATTAATGCAAATATCACATCACATGTCATACACATGTATATCCCCATCATATTTTTCATCAACATGCATATAACAATGCAACAAGCCATGTCTCAACATACATGTATAACAGTATATACATAACACCACAATCACAATAACTTCAAGAGGCATAAACAACCATTAAAGAATGCAACCAAAGTCTCTAATCAAAGCTTGGGATTAGGCTACCACTCTAATCTCAACTCTAGGTGGGTTTACCAAGCCTATCCTAGGTTCACATGCTTGAACCAATTACTCAAAAACCATTTAAAAACATTTTAACCACTCACCTTCATTTCCAAGCTCAACTATCAAGCAACCAAGGTCTTCAAGTTTCCGGATTCACTCCCGAAGCTTTATCAATACAAATTTCTTGCTTCTAATCATTTCAACACAACCAAAATAGCCTCAAATCAGTCCACACAACAATGTAACAAACCCAGAACACTAATCAAGCAATAAACACATGAATTCAAGCCATGAACAACCCCAAAATCACCAAACTCGAGCAGCCCTTATACCCAGCCCAAAACTTGTGATTTCAACACATTTAACACTTCCAAATGCTTCCAAAACAGCCCCCAACTATTACCCTAACATCAACCATCAAATTCCAACACAAACCATACCCAAAACTCATCTAAAAACCCTCCTAAAACCCCACCAAAACCCAAATTCGGGAATTCTTATAAAACACTCTAAAAATTATATATGTTGGACCATTTGATTCATAAACATCATATCTAACAATAACAAATCAAAAGCTTTAGTAAAAACCCATAAAGCTTTAACCTTTAGCTCAAAACTTTGAAAAACCCAAATGTAAAATACATAGTTTTAGTGAAATCTAAAAATACCAAAATGTAGAGGATAGCAAGGTCAAGTCAAAACTATATTTACCTTTCAAAAAGCTCTAAGGATGAAGGTGAAAGAGATGAAATGGTGAGATGGAGAGAAAAGCTCTCCCTTGTCGTTGGATAGCAAAAATGGGGAATGAAGAAGATGAGCACATGTTTAATTCAACAAAAGGGGTTTTAGTTTTAAAAGTTTCATCTATTTACGATTTTGCCATTAATGAGATGGCAATCTCATGTATTTGAAATTTTCATGGAAATTTGATTTCAATTACATTTTGGTCCAACACAAAATGTTTGTTCGAAAATATGAAGACCAAAATAATACTTTATTATTTTAATTATAAAATCAAGACTCATAATATTATTTAAATATTATTTTCTCCCGACCTCCAAACTCGGGTGTTACAATGCTGCAGAGGATGAAGGAGCGAATATTGGATGTGAAGGGAATAAAATTAAAAATGACAATGATTACTATGACAGTGATGCCATTGAGTGCTGTTTTGCTTCAGATGATGAGGAAGAAGTAAATGTTGTTAGGAGAAGAAAATAGTTTCCTAGCTATAACCCAAAGGCAGACAGTCCTCAATTTTTCTGAGAATGTTATTTATAGACACCAAACAATTCAAGGATGCTATCTATAAGTACTCAAGATGTAATAGAAAAGAGTTGAAAATTTTGAAGAATGAACCTAAGAAGGTTAGTGCAAAATGTATAACATCTGCAAAGTGTCCATGGAAAATTTATGCTAGTACAAATAGGAAGACAATGTGTATTCAAGTAAAGACATTCATCAATGAACATAATTGTCATGTTAGTTTCAGCAACAAGATGTTCAGTAAGAAAGTCATTGATGAACATTTCGAGGACACTATAAGAGACCACCCAAAAATGAAAATCAAAGAGATTCAAAGAAGGGTACAATATGAGATACATGTCAATGTTCCCATAACAAGATGTCGAAGGGTAAAAAATTTGGTGACATCAAGGTTGGCTGGGAGCTGCAATAAAGAATTTGCTTTGCTGTGGGACTATGCCGATGAGTTAAGGGCAAAGAATCAAGGAATACAATAAAGATGGAAGTGAATAGGGTGTTAGATAATTCTCCACCTTATTTTAAGAGATTTTATGTATGTTTTGATGATATTAAGAGAGGTTGGAAGGAAGGGTGCATACCCATAATAGTCTTGGATGGTTGCTTTCTTAAGGTCCTATTTAAAGGGGTACTACTGTCAGTAATTGGAAGAGATGGCAATGATCAAATGTACCCTATTGCATGGGCCATTGTTGAGGGTGAGTCCACTGATTCTTGGAGTTGGTTTCTAAGCCTTGTTGCAACAGACTTGGGAATGGAAGATGACTTTAGTTACACCATCATTTGTGACCAGCACAAGGTAATTATTTAATTGTTATTGTTTTCTATTATTGAACTGTTAATTATTTTTTGTTTGTTAATTGTTAACTGTTAACTATTTTTTGGTTCAATATGTTTGTTAATTGTTAACTGTTATTGTTTTCTAATATTGATTGAACAGTAAAAAAAGACATCAATGAGTATGAATGCAATATGTTTTTATGTAAATGCAGATTTATATACATTAATTCTATGCAGAATTTAGAATGCAGTATGCAGGTTGAGTATAAAATTTGAATGCGGCCTATTAAAAGTGCAGTTTAGTGAATGCTATCTAGTTTATTGAAAAATGTGCAGTGCAGTTTAATAAAAAAGTGTAGTGTAGTTTGGTAATTTATTTGAGGGAATGTTATCTAGTTTATTGTTTTAAGTTTTTAAAGTACTTATAGTTAATTAATAATTTTTTATATTGTTGTTTTTAACAGGGCCTTGAGATTGCTATAAATGATATTTTACTACGGGTGGAACATAGGAATTGTGCTCGACATATCTATGCCAACTGGTCTGGAAGAAAGATAGATAAAACATTTCAGTTTACCTTTTGGCAAATTGCTAAGTCTACCACTGAAAGGGAATGAGAAGAGAACAAAGAAGCACTTTTCAAGCTTGATGAAGATGTGGCTGATAAGTTATTTGACAAAAAAGAGAAAATGTGGACCAAAACTTTTCAAGGATTGTTTGCCACATCAGATATTGTGGACAATAATTTGTCTGTGGCTTTTAATTCAAGTATTGCTGAGGTAAGGTACAAGAGTATTATTACAATGCCAGAGGAGATTAGAGTGAAGATCATGACTAGAATCGTTGAGAAGAAAAAATTCTTGAGTACACGAAAATACAACTATGGACCAATAATCAAGAAAATTTTTTATGCTATTAAGAAAAAAAAGCATCGAGTGGAGAATGGTTTGGAATGAAGAAGGTGGATGTGAGGTTAAGAGAGAAAAAAATAGTACATTGTCAAATTGAATGAACGAACATGTACTTGTAGAAGGTGGTAATTGTGTGGAATTTCATGCCCACATGCATGTTGTGCAATATGGCATACTGGTGGGGATCCAGATGAATTTATGCACTCTTGTTATCACAAAGACACTTACATCAAAGCATATGTATATGCTTTGCAACCTATCAATGGTTCTCATGAGTAGAAAAAGTTAGGAATTGAACATGTTCTTCCACCAGTTGATAAAGATATGCCTGGAAAGCCAAAGAATAATAGAAGAAAAGCAAAAGATGAACCCAAAAAATGATACTTGGACATATTAGTAGGACTGGTCTAATTATGACATGTAGAAATTGTGGTGGAAAAGATTATAATAGAAGATCCTCCACTCAGCCTAAAAGAAATACACCACAGCTATAAAATATTTTTGACAATACTTATTATTGATATCAGATTTTAAATATTTTTTTTACAGTAAGTGTAATTTGAATTTTGATTGTAGGGAACCAAGAAAGCTGCTAACTCTCGTGCATCATCTGCAAGTACAAACATTTCAACTCCTTTACATGTATCACAAAAAGGAAAAGAAAAGGTGAACATTATTGTTCCTAAAGCAACAAGGAAAAAAATTTAAAGATAGGCCTCTACACTAATCCGAGGACTGGAGAACAAACTTTCTAAGTAAATGATAATTGTGAACTTTTTTAAAACTATACAATTATTGACTTTAAGCTTGTAATATTATTTTACAATCTGGTATAAGCACAAGGCAAAGTGTCATAATAAATATTGGAAAAAAAATGTTGAATCTTCATCTTCTTCAAAAACTGCAAATAAGAAGATAAAGACAATAGGAGAACATGTGGGCACTCAAGAATCAGTGGTACCAAATATAAAGAAATGAGTTACTTTGAGTAGTTCTAGACTTGTGCTTCTTTTGAGAACTGAAATTGCTATGGAAATTTTTTTTTAGATTGTGATTTTTGTGACTTGCAAACTTTATGCAAGTTTCATTGGTTATCTTGATAGAAAAAAATAAACCTCACACGATAGCAGCTTGTTTTGTAAGTGACAAATATTGTCATTTTTATGATGGGTGGGATGATTTAGAACTGATATCATGCTATTTTGTACTTGAAAAACATTGTCATTTATTTTGATGGGATGTGATTGAAAATTAATATATAATTGCTTGAAAATAAATATGTATTTCTAACTGAATTTTAATAGAAATGTGAGGTGCATTTACTTGAAGAAATAATAAAACCAAGATATATAATTACTTGAAAACTATTACATAAACCTTAACTACTAACATAGTGTCTTCAACATACATAAACCTTAACTACTAACACAATGTCTTCAACATACGTAAACCTTAAGTTACCAAACATACACCTAAACCTTCAACATACATAAACCTCAATATTCTTCAATCCTAAATTACTAATACAATCACTATTCTCATTAGAATACATATGATACATAACACAGAGAAAATGAACAATGTCTTATAAAATTCTTTTTATTTCTTCAGAACATTATATATCTCTTTCAAGCGTTTAATCTTGCTCAATTCATTTTCTTTTCGAACGTCTTCAAAATATCCATTCCCTTTCGGTTCACTTTGTACACTGTCATTATAATCCAATAAAGCACTGTTGCTTCCACTCGTAGAAGTAGCCAGACAATTTAGAAGTTGTCTTTTAAATCTCACATCCTCTTTGGCTAGATTTTGTTCACTATTTCATAATTGTCGCAGTAAGTACTTTGCTCTTTCTGAAACGCTTCCATCATACCATTCAAGAAATCCACAACCATTCTACAATAAGCCAAAAACATAATAACAATCTCCATTACAACTCTAATTATTAGAGTCCTAATTAGAACTTCAAAATAACCAATAATTTTCATTGGCCATTATCTATAGAACCATCAAATAACTACTAGAACCTTATTTATTAGAACCCTAATTTGAACTCTAAATAATAAATAATTTCAAGTCGCTCTATGCAGTTTTTTTAGGAGCCAATTTTTTTGCAATAACACCTTTTTTTCTTCTCCATCATACACGAAATCGCGTTCAGATGCACTGACGATATTTTGAGAACCTAACATTTCTATTGATATATAAGACCTAGAGTGTTTCCTCAGCTTCAATCGACCAAGAGTATTTGGGGAAAGAAATTTTTTGAATTTTAGAGAGAGATTTAATTCACTTACAGAGGGAAAAGAATTTTTAGGGTAAGTGAAATTTGGGGGAAAATGAGGATGTCGTTCTTTTGTAGCTCGTGTGATGTGTTAAGTAAGTTTTCACTATTTTAAAATTTGCAAATCATGTTATGTAAATTATCTGCGAAGACATATACCAAATGAGTGATTTGACTTGATGGTTTGTGGAATGCCCTTCATTTCCTACAACCTGGGTTCGAGTCCCCCAAGCAACATTATTCATTTGCTCAAAATCAAGTCTTTGGGAGGGTGCCACGTGCCATCTTCTGAGTGGTAGTGATTTCTTAAAATAAATTTCAAAAAAATAATTTTTTTTTCTTGTGTGGCATCAATGCCACGTCACACGACACGTGGTAGTGCCATGTCATCCCAGCAGGCCATGGTTTCCATCCAACTAGGGTGGAAATTGCACAAAACTGAAACGTTGGGAAGTTGTCTGGACAAAAAAAAGAATAAGGGGTAAAGTGACCAAAAGGTCAAATGTTGGGGGGCAACTTTTAACTTTTTGCCCATTAAAAAATTATCTTCACATTTTTTTAGGAATCGCGGCCTTGTTAAACCCTTCTTCATATCTTTCAATATACCAACTGGTATATCATCCGACAACAAAAGGAGAAAAAGAGTGCCATAATTATTATTAATAACATATGAAAAATTAAAACATAAAGTTTACATCTCTACTTGGAAAAATAAAACCTATTGCAATCATAGATCTCTCATCTCAGTAACAATGTTATCCAATCCTTCCTTAGCTAACCTATCTGCTTCCACATTAGAACTTCTAGGAATCCATCAAAATATAAAGGACCTAAGATTTCCAATAGATGCAATTTCACTCACCATGGCTTTAAATGGAATCGTGCACAGAACTGGATTAGCAATCCAATCCAATGCTAGTTTGCAGTCACACTCCACAATTAGACAATAGGTACTACAAGAACTTAGGGAATTGAATAAGATTAAGCAGAACCTAACCGCCTTTAGCTCCGCAAGAATGGGTGGACCAGAACCGATGGACTACGAGAATGATATGATGGTAGCGCCCTCAGGATTACGAATCAAGCCACCAATACCCCCTTTACTCCCATCACGAACCATAGCCCCATCAGCATTCAGTTTCAGAAAACCCAGAGGAGGAAGGGACCACACAGTTTTAACTAGACCATTCCTAGCCTGACTTCTTAAGGAATCCACAACAGCAAGATTGCAAATTAAATCTTCAATCGAATTTGTATTAGAAGGAAACTTACTTTAAACCATAAAGCAAGCCTAAATCTAACCATGAAGGATAGATCAAGAACGTTCAATTTCCTTATTTAGAAGACTATGTCATTTCGAAGAAGCCAAATTGACCAAATAATCACAGCCAGGATAAGATGCCAAATCGACTCCTTCGACTTGCTAGGGCAAGCCTCATGCCAGGCAATAAAATAGCCCATCGCTAGATGGGGTAAGACCAATTCCAAATTCCAGAAAGCCGTAAATCTCATCCATAAACCCTATGACACAGAGCAAGAGAAAAAGATATGGCTCACAGTTTCAGGTTCTAGTTTATAGAATGGACAAGTAAGATCAAGTATGGAGCTAATACCCCTTTTAAATAGTTTCGCTCTAACATGAATACTATTTCGATCCAGCTGCCAAATAAACGTCTCCACTTTTGGAGGAGCTAGCGTCAACCATACATATTTATTCCAAAACGAGTAACCATTATCAGATTTGTAGAATGCTTTCCTGCGGGATTGGATTGAAAATAAGCCATTACCTGCACCACGCCAAAGAAGACAACCCTAGGCTGCACCACCCGATCTGAAATCAATTAGTAGCGCCATTTGTGAAGACCATTGGTCCTTTTCCCAGTCAAAAAGTCTCTGCCTCAAAGAGATGTTACAACTCTAGAAATTGCCATTAAAAGAGCCAAACTCATAGATTTTACCGGACTTGTTGAGCGGTAGGGCGAAAATACGGGGAAAATAGATTGGAGAAGAACCTCTTCAAGCCATGCATCACACCAAAAGGATATTGACTTCCCATCCCCCACTATCAAACGCGAATTACTACGGAGGCAGCACCTAAACTCATCATTATCAAAGAAGGACTTGGTAACACCCTTCCAAATCCAAGAGCTCGAAGAAATGGAGGAGGGATCCAGGAGAATATCTGAAGTGTTCATGTTGTATTTTATGCATATCAGTCTTTTCCATAGACTATCACAGTCATTAGAGAATTTCCAAATCCATTTACACAATAAAGAACTAATGTTTTGATATAATAATTGAAAAATAGTTTTGGACTAAATTGAAAATATTTCAAAAGTGCCTTTAAGTCCAAACAACTTGAAAATAAATTTGTGGATGTTTTAAATGGTTTTGGAAAGGTTTAAAACATTTTTATGTAACCAAACCATACTTTTCAAGGTAACCGTTTCGAACCAGGGGGCATGTATCGAAACATTTTGAAACTGCCAAAACCCTTACTGAAATATGGCTTACCCGTTTTGATACGGAGAGGGTTTTGTTTTGATACAGAGAGGGTTTCGTTTCAATACAGAAAGACTTTTCAAGGTTTAAAATGTTTTTAAGTAACCAAACAAGAAAATAGTTTCAAATTTGAAAATTCAAAATGATTTGATTTCTAAAACCAAAATTGAACTTGAAGCAAAACTCAATGAGTTTGAACAAATATATGTTGATTTACAAAATTTGCTTCAAAAAGTTCAAGAAAAAAATTGATTTTCAAAGACCTTGAAAAGAAAAACAATTTTGGAAAATCAAATTTTTATGTAAGACAATCTAGTGCCCCTAGATTTTTGAATGGAAAATGTTTTAGAAGAGTTTGGGTTCCAAAAGAACTAATCACTTCAACTAAAAATGGAGAAATTGAAAAATAGATTCTTAAGGGGACTAAACTATGTACTACTAATGTCTATGGATCCAAAGCAATTTGGATACCAAAAATTACGTGATTGTCTTATGTTAGGTGTGATGGAGATGGATCAACAAGTCCAAACATTGAGGGGGAGCTCCATGCACACAAGGAATAACACTTGAAGAAGGAAGGCTTCACACCCTCCCTTGAGTTCAAGTGTGGTAAAATCTAGTTGTTTTAGTTGTTTAATTTGATTTATTTTTTTAATTTCAACTAGATTATCATATATGTTGGACTAACATTCCTTGATGATGCTTTGAGTAAGGGGGAGCCATTTTAAAATCGAAATTCTTTTTGTGTCAATTTTTTTAACCTCCTAAGTTATTTTGAACTTAAAGTTATCTAAATTCTTTTTGATATGATAAAAAGGGGGAGATTTTGGTTTGAAAATTTGTATTTTCAAATGAATAAGGGGAGCTTTAATTACTTCTCAATTTTGAAATCTCTTATTCAAATTTTTAAACTCAAAGGGGGAGAATCCCAAACAATTTTTCAAGTTGGTTTTATTATATCAAAAGGGGGAGAATGAAGAACTAATATTTTGATGTAATAATTGAAAAAAATAGTTTTGGACTAAACTGAAAAGATTTCAAAAGTGCCTTTAATTCCAAACAACTTGAAAATAAGTTTGTGGATGTTTTAAATGGTTTTGGAAAGGTTTAAAACGTTTTTAAGTAACCAAACCAGACTTTTCAAGGTAACCTTTCGAAACAGGGGGACCTGTATCGAAACATTTTGAAACTGCCAAAACCCGTACCGAAACAGGGCTTGCCCGTTTCGATACGGAGAGGGTTTCGTTTCGAAACACCCCTTTGGTGTTTCGATACGCCCAATGAACAAAACCTCCCCAACAAATATTTTCCCAACGACTTTTTAAATTGTATCTCAACTGTCACCCGTTCCGAAACGGGGTTGCTACCGTTTCGATACGAATCAAGAGTGTTTCGAAACGGCCAGAGGCATTTCGAAGCAGCTTGCTGCATCAGACTTCAACGGCTAGTTCAGAAGAAGGGCGTTCCGAAACGGGTTCGATTGTTTTGAAATGGACGTCTGCAGAAAAGCATTTATGGTGGAAAATAAAGTCTCCAATGGCTCCAAAACAACCCCACCGGTCCTCAACGACTACAAACTCAATTAAGAGTATAAAAGGGACCTCCAAGCATCAAGAGAAGACTAATGCTTCAATTGTCAACAACATAATGATCAAGAAATTGTCTTAGAGCTTAATTGTTCATTTTCTTGTATAGACAACACTAGTGAGCTAAACATTGTCAAATTTGCTCAAGTGTTTAGGTTTTGGGTGAGAGCTTTAGAATTTCTATTGTAAAGAGGGTTTACTCAAGCTTTGGGTTAGAAAGCTTTGAGAGTGTAAAGGTTGCCTCCTTAGCCTAGAAAAGGGGACGAAATTCAAGAGTGAAATTGTTGAAATCCTTAGTGGGAAGCTAATGTAGTGGATGTATGTGCTTGTTAGAAGGTCGAACCACTATAAATCCTTGTGTCTTATTGTCCAATTTTCACCTCCCACTAAAACACCCAAATATCCAACTTCTCCACACTTGGCAAGCTAGAACGGTTGAAGGAAATCGAGCACATAAAATCCCAACACACAATAGTGCCCTATTTTGGAGAACCATATCACAGATGCCAAGTCCACCAAATTAATCGGAGCACAAACAGATTTCTGATCCACCCAATGAAACTTCCTCTCCGACAGTGAACCACCTCATAGAAATCTAGCCAAAACACTATTTATTTTTTTAGATAATTCCACAGGCATTCTGAAAATAGATAGGAAGTATGTCGGTAGTGTAGAAAGCACTGACTTAATCAAAACCAGTCTACCACTAAGCGAGGGGTTATTTTCTTTCCAACCGGCCAAGGAGGAATAGAATTTTTTTCAAAATATGCTCTCATAATGCAGAAGAGTTTCTTCGCGTACCCAATGGCAAACCAAGGTACTTGGAAGGGAAGTCATCCATCGCACAACCCACACTCGCAGCCCAAGAGGCAAGTACCGACTCCTCCAGATTTACTCTGAACAATCTACATTTGTTGAGATTTAGTTGTAACCCTGAAGCGACTTCGAATAGTCTAATGACCCATTTAACATTATTAATTTTGCCCTTGGAGGCTCCACAGAAAATAATCAGATCATCGGTGAATTGTAAATGTCATAGAGAGAAGGAATTATAACCTCTACTAATTTTAAAACCAATAAACAGTCCAGATGAACTATTTTTCAAGCATTTGGTAAAGAGCCTCCCCGACCACATTGAACAAAAATGGGAAGATATAACACTCTTGTCTCAAACCTTTAGCAAGCGCGGAACAAGAAGTCGGAGACCCATTGACCAGGATCAAGATTGATGTCAAAAAAAGGCATTTGAACACCCAAGAACACCATAATTCTCCAAACCCCATTTCCTTCAGAATACAGATAAGAAAAAAACCAATCAATAAAGTCGTAGGCTCTTTTGAAATCAATCTTGAACACAACACCCTTGAGGCCCCTCTTCGGAATATAGTCCATACCTTTATTGGCAATGAATGAACAATCTAGGATTTGCCTTCACGGGATGAAGGCGAATTGAAAATCACCGATAATAGAGTTCATACACAATCTGAATCTTTTGGATAGAACTTTGGATAAGATTTTGTAAAGACAACCCACCAAACTTATAGGTGTGTAGTCACCCAGGGATTTCGGATTCATATTCTTCGGGATTAGGGTGATGAAGGAATGATTGACCCCATTCTCTCAGTCTCTTCTGTGGTAAAAATCATTAAAAAGTTCATAATATCTGACTTCAACACTAACCAGAAGCGTTTGTAGAAACCCATATTGAAACCATCAGGGCCTGGAGCCCGTGAGCTATTAGTGGAGGCGATAGCTTCCCAAACTCCCTCCTCTGAGAATAATCTCTCTAAGTGATCCTTTTGAAGAGCAGATATTTTCTGAAAATCCAGTGGCAATTCATCAACTTCCAGTGTGTTCTTCGAGTTGTATGTGTAGAGCGTTTGGGTGTTCTCTATTTATGAGCGCAAGTGCACACTCTTGTCAAGTTATAGTATAAAAGATATCGTCTCCCACGAGGATTGGACAGCTTGATTCGAATTGTTGTTCATGCAAAAGGAAAAGTAAATGCACAATTAATTTGATTGTTGAGAAGAAAAGTAAAATAAAAAACACAAGTAACTGAAGAAGAAATCAGGTTGAAAGAATGGGCAGGGTTATGCTATTGCTTAGTGTGAAACTGCTTTGAATAAGACAAGTTGTTTTGCGCTGCTAAACTCTGCTGCCTCGGTGGCGGATGGCAGGTAGACTATAGAGACCCTCTCCCTACCTCGACATCCTCGCACTACAAAAAAAATGACATATAGCGACGGACGCTAAACTGTTGGTAAAACACCAAAAATCCGTCGGTATAGACTCTAAAACCTTTTACCGACGGCCCAAAGGGGTATTCCGACAGATAAAGTGCCGTCGGTAATATGCTTGTCGGTATAAATCTATAGCGACGGTAACAACCGTCGGTATAGATGTTGGGACCCTATACCAACGGCGGTATCCGTCGGTATAGGTATAGACTACCCCGACAAAAAAGTGTATCTATACCGACGGTTTGTCCGTCGCTATAGACTTTATCTTACCGACGGTAAATCCGTCACTATAGCCTTCATCTTTACCGACAGTTTTGCCCGTCAGTATAGATTTAATTGGCATTTTTTATTTTTAAAATATTAACAATTTTTTTATTTAATATTATTTTTTATTTTAAATATTAAAATTACTAGTACTATTATAACAAAATTTGACTAATTTTGTAAAGAGAAAAATATCTAATTTAATCTTCGAATAAAAAGTATGTAAAGATAATCAATAAAATATGTACGAGCATATTACAATAAAAAGAAGTGTGCAAGCAAATATTTAACGTACATAATAAAAGCTAAAAATAATTTGAAGATCCTCCTCTATTGTGTGCTTGGATCATATTCATTTACATTCTCTTGATTTGTTGAAGGTAAGGACCGCCCGGTACAATTAATTGTTGTTGAAGCACTAGTAGCATCAGGTGTTGCCTATTAAAAGCAATGACAATAATGACATTAAATAAAAAATGGATGGAGTAATAAGAAAGTAAAATATTTTGTATACCTCTGTATCAACCATACGAAGCAAAGCCAACATATCAAACTGACCTATCAAGCTGGACTTCAATTTCTAGTGAATCTATTCTTATACAAGACTGATTCAAAGTATATGAATTAAAACATATTCATATTTCAGACTTACCAAATTCTTTTTATACCATGATTTCTCACCAATTGATTCGTTCTGTCAACAAGAAAATAATCATATTATGTAATCAAACAAAGAAATCCAATGAACTTGAACAGCATTTCTTCCCCATAGCGGACATACTTTGAACACCCTAGTCAAAAACGTTGAATAAACTAGCATGTCACTCATATCCAGAGCTAAAAGAACCATAATACATATGCCAAATGAAATGTAACAAGTAAAACAAGCTATCTAGATTTTTGCAACTACCTTTACATATTCGAAAGCACAAATAAGTCCATCTGTCCAAAGATCACTTCCTATTGCATCGACTCGACTTTGGAGATTCTTTTGGCAATCTTGTTTCTTCATTCCATTCCTAATGGAAGCTGGAAAACCATCACCTGTTTTATTCATCTTGCATTCTCAACTCTGCAAAACAAGTTCAAATTGCATAAGATAATTAATATTGTAATTACAATTCCACTTAATTATGGATTTAATTGAAACCTACTTTCCTCAAACAACGCATATATATGGGATGTTAGTAGTTATTATTCGAATTTCAAGTGTCGAATACTGTATCTTTTTAAGGATTGAATATGCATCAAACACAAATATTTTTGAGAAAATAAAGAATCCGGATTAAATCAAACACGGAGCAGATTGATTATATAGAAAGAATTGAAATCAAATGAAGAAATGAAGTAATAACGTGAATGAAATAAATCTAAAAAGCAAAGAACACCAAATCTGAAACTGTAAAACAATGGAAGAAGAAGAAGAAGAGAGGAGGAATGGGTTAATTAAATGCACCGTGCACCGCTAGGAAGGAAGTGGAGAGAGTGGTGTGCTTGACCACTACCATGTTTGCCAACACTCTTGAGTTACAAATACGCATTTTTCATGCATTTTTTCCTTCTCTTCACGATTCATTGACACGCACTCACTCATTCTTTTTTTTTCACAATCGTTATTCATATATCGCTTTTGGCAATGTATCCTGCTCAGGTGGAAGGGGAATTCCAGGCCCTGGTATTGCCTTTGGCAATGGAATTTTGTTCCTATTCCTTGCCAATTCCAAAAGTACCTAAAAACAACAAAAAATACAAAACTATTTTCACAATCGTTATTCATATATCGCTTCATTCAAGAACATGATATCAACTGCCATTGAAGAAAGAAAGAACATGAAAAGATTAGTTTAAAAAATGGGGAAAGAACAAAAACACAAGATTTATTTGAACACCCAAAAAACAATCTCTGGGTTGCATAGCACTAACATCACGAGCACAAGTCAATATTGTTCATTTTTGGAGACATCATGGATCGATTTTATCAGCTGAACTCAGGATATCCCCAACATTGAGCTTGAACCTAAGGGATCGCACCTCTGGCCGACAAAGCCTCAAGAGAGTTGTGAATCCCACAGAGGACAATTCACTCTCACAATCGATCCAGCAAGTGATAACAAGCTATACAATAACAACAATATAGCTAAATATCAAGTAGGGAAAACAAGGTTTTAAAGCAAAACTACCTCTCTAGGCGGGGACTGTGAGAAGCTGAAATTGACTTTGGATTGAATAGCAAGCTTGACATCATCGCAATCGATGGTTTGCCTCCCGGCGTGCTCGGAGTAAACCTGTGCATCCGTCAACACATCCACGACGTAGCGATACCATAGCTCAAGAAACTGATGGATAACGCGAGGTTCATATTCCTCAACGCCCATTGATTTCAGCAGTGACTTGACAATCTTAGCATCCCTCAGCAGATCCTCTTCTCTTTCTGCCATTGCCTTTGGATTTGCCCTAAAAGTTGATACAATTTTCAACAAATTGATGATTTGATTCCTGAACCTTAATTTCTCAGCGAACGAAGTACTAAAATTAACGAAACAAAGAAAAAAAGGATTCAAAATTCAAAAAACAAACGATACCCTAAGGGAAGAAAGGATATGTGAAATTACCTTTGCAAAGAGATTTGGATGTTTCAGCTGCAGAGGGAGAGAGAGGCGATTCAGAGCAATTAGGGATTGTAAGTTTGGTTTGAGATCGACCGAGAGTTTGAGTGAGAGAGAGAGAGGGGTTAAAACGGTAAGTTTTAATAAATTAATAAAAAAATATTAAAAATATATATAAACCGACACACATAACCATCCGTCAGTACATAGAACACCTATACCGACGGTAATTATAAAAATCGTCGGTATACATAATATATATACCGACAAACTAACTCAACTATCAGTATATCTTTCACCTATACCGACGGATAGATTTAACCGTCGGTATAAAGTAAATCTATACTGGCACACTAAACCTACTGTAGTTATAAACTATATCTTTACCGACGGTTTCTTGTCATCCGTCGGTATATCTAATGTCTACACCGACAAATATTGTAACCGTCGGTAAAAATCAAAACGTGTACCGACAGTTTCTTTTTCCGTCGGTATATAGGGTATATACCGACGACTTTTGTCCGTCGGTATAAATAAGCGTTGGCATATGTACATTTTTTTGTAGTGTCGGTAGGGGAATGGAATTGTGTCTCGGTGGCAAACTCGGCAAAACGCTTCGAACGTGACTCCGCTGATGTCTAAGTCAGAGTGATGTTGATTCCCACTGCAGATAATACCGGTCGCGACGTGAATCGTGCAAAGACAGCAATGTTAATTCGTCCTCTTTTAGCCGCCTTAAACCCTTAACCTATGTCTAGGCCGGATTGATCACACTGTCTATAGATGAAATCGTACTTACTCCTTTCGTGAGTTCGACTCTCTCGATACCGAACAAATGGATAGAATTCAACTAATCTTTCGCCTTAATTGAAAACTATGGAGAATATGGAATAAGTAAACCTTGTAATTTTATTTGCAAAAATGAACTTGAAATCCTAAACAATTGTTCTCACACCTAAATTATACCTAAAGTAACTACGCCCTTGTTGATTTGAGCTTAAGAGGGTCGTTTCCGATACTTCTTGTAATCCACCCGCACCCTCCATCGAGTGATTATTCATGTGGTAGGGGAGTCCTTCTTCCTCGTTCCCTTGTAATCTATGTGCACCTTCTTTTTTGTTCCTATTCCTGAAGGCATGAACATGTGATTAGGAAAAACTATTTTACTACCTAACCATGTACTTACCTTTTTTTTGTCGAAGTTTATCATGGAGAAAATTTTATTTTGCTGCTGTGGCAACCAGGTGCTGCGGCAGTCTTGTGTCATAGTGCTGTGCAGATCAAGGGAAAACTCTGTAGGCTCCTTGAGAATCTCCATCAATAGAGATTTTGATGGCCCTAGCTCTACTAGCATCGGCTCCTCTAGATATATATACTCTGTAGTTACCGAGGCTGCTGCCGAGGCGGGCATAGTTGTTGAGGCATAGGATGTTGTCCTGGCATCCTCAATTCCCTTGTTGGCCTCACTAGGTGTTGTTGTCCTTTCACTGGTCAGTTCTTTGCCAGTGTTCTGCATCCTTCTGGCTTGGAGTTTCTAATTGCTCCTCACACTTCGGAAATCCTCCCTCGCTTAATTCTTTGCCCTCTTGTCTTGGAACATTCGTATCCCTCCGGCTTAATTGTTCAGGTTCATCCATCGCATTGATGAAGACTGAATTGCCCATACGTGCATCCATCTTAGCGATGCTTGCGTCCATAGCAGCTGATACTTTTTGGGTTAGTGCAAGGAAAGTTTGAAGTATGTCCTCCAAGGATGTTAATTTCTCTTGAGGATGATTACATTGCCAGGGCATGTCGATTTCTACAGCAAAACTGTTATGGTAATTTTTTTTTTGAGATTTTTGATCATATCATAAAAAATCTTGTTGTTGTTGCGGTAACTGCGACAACGGCATCAGCTGTCCCTGTTGCTGCTGCGGCAGCATCTGCTGTTCATATTCAAACATCCACTCCCAAGTGGTTTTTCTCGACGTGTATGTTGCAAACATATAAGAGCAACTGTCGAACGCATGGTTGCCTTCACAAAATTCGCAAGAATATTCCCACGTGTTGATGCCCATGACTTGAACTGCACTTGAATAAGAACTTTCCCACATAGTTTTTTTTTCAACTGAAATTAAATGCAAATAGAATTAAGAGTGGAAAAAATTAAAACGAATTTTGCTGTTACCGATCCCCGGCAACGGCGCCAAAAACTTGTAGAGCGTTTGGGTGTTCTCTATTTATGAGCGCAAGTGCACACTCTTGTCAAGTTATAGTATAAAAGATATCGTCTCCCACAAGGATTGGACAGCTTGATTCGAATTGTTTTTCCTGCACAAGAAAAACTAAATGCACAATTAATTTGATTGTTGAGAAGAAAAGTAAAATAAAAAACACAAGTAATTGAAGAAGAAGAAATCAGGTTGAAAGAATGGGCAGGGTTATGCTGCTGCTTAGTGTGAAACTGCGTTGAATAGGACAAGTTGTTTTACGCTTCCATACTCTACTGCCTCGACGGCGGATGGCAGGTAGACTGTAGAGACCCTCTCGCTGCCTCGATAGCCTCGGCAGGGGAATGGAATTGTGTGTCGGCGGCAAACTCGGCAGAACTACAAGGCTCGACAGAACGCTTTGAAAATGACTCCGCTTATGTCTAAGTCAGAGTGTTGTTGATGCTCATTGCAGATAATACCAGTCGCGGCGTGAATCGTGAAAAGACAACAATGTTGATTCGTCCTCTTTTAGCCGCCTTAAACCCTTAACCTATGTCTAGGTTAGATTGATCGCACCGTCTATAGATGAAATCATACTTACTCCTTTCGTGAGTTCGATTCTCTCGATACCGAACAAATGGATATAATTCAACTAATCTTTTGCCTTAATTGAAAACTGTGAAGAATATGGAATAAGTAAACCTTGTAATTTTATTTGCAAAAACGAACTTGAAATCCTAAACAACTGTTCTCACACTAATTACAACATAACCCAAATCCAAGAAGAATTTTAGAACATGTTGGCGGGAAGAAAACCTAAATTATGCCTAAGGAAAAACTCAAGTTGTTCTTGAAGTAAGAATACATTGAGTATATATAGGCATTCGCTAGGTCAAGTCCTCCTTGGAGTAGAAGTCTTCAAAGTAGCTTTTGTATTAAATACAACCTTTAATTCTGACTTCTTTAAGTTGAATGTGGACTTCTTCACGTTGCCTTGCTCCGCAAGTTATCTCGTTCTCCTCCTTCGACAGCTCTATCTGCTGCTACATGCATCAGAAAATTGAGTGGATGGTATCGTTAGAATCAAGATTTTCTTCTCTACAGATCGAACTCCAATTCTCCAATTCCTTAGCTTGTTATCTTGGGCGGCAGGTATGGCGGCAGTAGCTACTCGGCAGCTATTGTCTCTGTCTGGAACTACATCAGTACAACTCCTTGATCTGCTGCCTCAACATCAGCTACTCAGCTCCTGCTGCCGCGGCGGGTTCCAGCGGCACACTGGTGTCGCGACGGGTTCCGACGGCACCTTGCTGTCACGGCGGGTTTCGGCGGGCCATTTTCCTGCATGCACCGAAATACATACCAAAACAACACCTTTTCCACAAAATACACTAAAATATGTAATCAAGCTTAATGGTGAAGGAAATTATGAGAATATGCATTAATGCCTAATTATGTAACTAAAATGTGCCTAAGTCTAACAATAATATGAGTAAAAGGGTAAATAAAATAAGACTTTTAGACACTTTACAGTATGCCTTCAGAAAGAAACAAAAAAACACAACTTTTAATCCTTTCCGGATCAGATACCGAGACACCCCCTTAGTAATCAAGTGAATCAAGTTTGATTTGCGCCTATTCGAAGCAGTAATGTGGAAAAACCGAGTATTCCTATCACCTTCCTTAAACCATTTTAGGCGGGAATTTTGCAGCCAAATTCTTTCTTCCTTCTTCAAGCAAGCCCACAAATCCTTCTTAAGCTTAACTAGTAAATTCCAAGAGGCAGGCGAGACTAGGCCCCTTTGCATTTTAGATTCTAAAGCCTCAATCTTACTCTCGATCATGGGTACTTCATCCCTAGGTTGAAACTTCTTGTTCCCAGTCCAAGCTTTAATTGCAGATTTCAAGCCTTTAAGTAGGCCAAGCACTCCGATTCTCCTATTACTTTTCTTCAGATTCTGGAATGTGGTAATGACCATGTCTTCAAAGCCATCTTCATCCATGAGGTAATTGAAGAGCTTGAACGGTTTAGGCCCCCATTTATAACCCATATCCTCTAACAAAATTGCATTATGATCATAAATAGATTTCAGGAGCAGAAACTGGTTGAGACTAAGGCACAAGGAGAGAAAGTCAGCTGCCACAAGGACACGGTCTAACCTAACAAATGTAGGGGGATCTCTATTATTCGACCATGTAAAAGAGCCACCCTTAAGACGTAAGTCCACCAATCTTGCTTCCTGAATGAAGTTTCTAAACAGATCCACAGTTTCTTCTGTTCCATTAAACATCTAATTGCCCTGGCTTTCTCTAACTTCCCAAGGTCCCTGATATTCCAAGAAATGATAGATAGCTTCATATTATAGAAAAAAAAGAAGTACCTAGAAGACAAAATGAACAAGCCAAAACTTATCTGGAATCTCATTCGATTTCTGTCACTTTATCCACTAAAGCCTTCTTCCCACCAGTGAAGGAAATACCCAGGATCCTACTAACACCCCATACTGCTAGAACTTCCTCTATATAGTTAAGATGAATCGACTCCCGAGATGAGCCTGAATCCTCTAAGGAATTGATATCGTCCAAAGAATCGTGGATCTGGCGACGAACCAATCTTCTAACATCAGCTTTAAGGAGATTCTTATTATTTCCCAAAGAAACTAAATGGCAGAGATGGGGGTGGGAGTTATCAGAAGGGTTACGCTCAAGCTGACTAGTCAACGGGAATAAGGACTCGCAGCTATCAGGGATAATCTCCTCTAGAGGATCATCTGAAAAAGACACATGAGTTGACCAAACTAAATTTACAAGGCCCGAACTAGTGGTTACAATGCAGGGTTGGGCTGGACTCCCTAAAGGTTGACAACCCAGACCCTCATGGCCCAAAGTGAGATCGCCTAAAAGAATAAGGCCCGCTCCACCCAAGGATATAGGGCACAATGGGGATTGTGGGACCGGACTATTAGCAGGAATCGACAAATCAGAAACAAATGGATCATTAATCCCATTTGTCGAGGAAACCACGTTCACACCATGCAAAGATCCCCTACCGTTATTCATAAAAGCTGGTAAGGATGGTGAATTGGGATTCACCCTTGGCATCGGACTCGAGAGAATGGGATTCTTCTCACCAGCTGAGACACCAACAGTCAAAGGTACCCCATTGAGGGAAAAGGGGCGGTTATCGCCTTGCCTAAACTGAAAATTTGGATCCCCCACTTCATGAACCTCCAGCCACACATCAACGTAATTAGCTTCACCCTTCATGAAATCATCATCCACAGACTCCGGGAAAGGATCCCCGTTTTAATAGCAATGAATAAATCTCTTCCATTAATCTTAATAACAATGGATTCAGGAACATCAAACTGGCTGGAAACTCTGATCAAAAGCCTGACCACCGAGAGATTGTCATTTTTCTTAGTAGACTCATGGATTAAGATCAGCTTTCCCTATCTATTGGCGAGATTGATAAAAAAAACTCTTTAGGCCAACATAATATAGGAACTCCAACAAGTGCAACTGAACAAATTGTATAGGGAATACCCTTCTCCATGACCTTTTTATCAAGGTACTCAAATCAGAAGGAAAATTCCTCCTCATTATTCTTCCAAACGCTTTCCATGGCCTCATAAGAGGTAAACGTAATAAGCACAGAGATCGGATAGTTTCCCCATTTAGCTATATTAACATTGATACCACCGCTTAACAAAGCTTTTTGAACAAAGTCTTTTTTAAAATTCTTTTTAATGATACCTACCTCCGATTGCCTTATCCAGGAAGAATTTTCTAGGGGAATTTTAATATCAATTAAACCATTGACACCATTCGTAGAATCGTTTCTAATTCCTTTGCCCTGTGTAGGTACATCCTGAACTTGATCATTTGCTGGCTTGCTTAAGAGAACCTCCTTATAAGACCTTTTATCCTTGCAAACCTCCTTCTTGCTTGCGGGAAAAACCGAATGTCTATCAGGATAAACCTTCTCTTTAGGATACTCCTTAACCTCTCACAGAGCAAAGAAGATGGACCGACATGCAAGGCAGGCAAAGGGTATCTAGCTTTGGTCACCGACACCACTCCTCCATCTATGCTAGTGTTGTTCAAGGATGAAATAGCCTTCTGCATATCCTTGAAACTTACAAAATGGACAAAAGCGAAAGTATTGGATTTGTACTCGGGTTTCCGATTGATGGATGGGATGAAAACTCTCGACACCTTACTGTAGTAACTGCACAACTCCCATAAGGCTCCTCTTATTACTCTTCTACTCAGGTTGTCGACGAACACTGACCAGCCACCATCCCTAGAGGAATATTGATGGTCATTTTTTGCTTAAAACTCTATCTCTCTCACACTCTATTCTTTTCTAATAGTTTCAAAATTATCTTCACATATACAACATTTTATTAATTAAAAATTATTTAATAAAAAATTTTAATATGTAATACCATTTAATATACTTAGATAATAATAATAATAATAATAATAATAATAATAATAATAATAATAATAATAATAATAATAATAATAATAATAATAATAATAATAATAATAATAATAATAATAATAATAATAATAATAATAATAATAATAATAATAATAATAATAATAATAATAATAATAATAATAATAATAATAATAATAATAATAATAATAATAATAATAATAATAATAATAATAATAATAATAATAATAATAATAATAATAATAATAATAATAATAATAATAATAATAATAATAATAATAATAATAATAATAATAATAATAATAATAATAATAATAATAATAATAATAATAATAATAATAATAATAATAATAATAATAATAATAATAATAATAATAATAATAATAATAATAATAATAATAATAATAATAATAATAATAATAATAATAATAATAATAATAATAATAATAATAATAATAATAATAATAATAATAATAATAATAATAATAATAATAATAATAATAATAATAATAATAATAATAATAATAATAATAATAATAATAATAATAATAATAATAATAATAATAATAATAATAATAATAATAATAATAATAATAATAATAATAATAATAATAATAATAATAATAATAATAATAATAATAATAATAATAATAATAATAATAATAATAATAATAATAATAATAATAATAATAATAATAATAATAATAATAATAATAATAATAATAATAATAATAATAATAATAATAATAATAATAATAATAATAATAATAATAATAATAATAATAATAATAATAATAATAATAATAATAATAATAATAATAATAATAATAATAATAATAATAATAATAATAATAATAATAATAATAATAATAATAATAATAATAATAATAATAATAATAATAATAATAATAATAATAATAATAATAATAATAATAATAATAATAATAATAATAATAATAATAATAATAATAATAATAATAATAATAATAATAATAATAATAATAATAATAATAATAATAATAATAATAATAATAATAATAATAATAATAATAATAATAATAATAATAATAATAATAATAATAATAATAATAATAATAATAATAATAATAATAATAATAATAATAATAATAATAATAATAATAATAATAATAATAATAATAATAATAATAATAATAATAATAATAATAATAATAATAATAATAATAATAATAATAATAATAATAATAATAATAATAATAATAATAATAATAATAATAATAATAATAATAATAATAATAATAATAATAATAATAATAATAATAATAATAATAATAATAATAATAATAATAATAATAATAATAATAATAATAATAATAATAATAATAATAATAATAATAATAATAATAATAATAATAATAATAATAATAATAATAATAATAATAATAATAATAATAATAATAATAATAATAATAATAATAATAATAATAATAATAATAATAATAATAATAATAATAATAATAATAATAATAATAATAATAATAATAATAATAATAATAATAATAATAATAATAATAATAATAATAATAATAATAATAATAATAATAATAATAATAATAATAATAATAATAATAATAATAATAATAATAATAATAATAATAATAATAATAATAATAATAATAATAATAATAATAATAATAATAATAATAATAATAATAATAATAATAATAATAATAATAATAATAATAATAATAATAATAATAATAATAATAATAATAATAATAATAATAATAATAATAATAATAATAATAATAATAATAATAATAATAATAATAATAATAATAATAATAATAATAATAATAATAATAATAATAATAATAATAATAATAATAATAATAATAATAATAATAATAATAATAATAATAATAATAATAATAATAATAATAATAATAATAATAATAATAATAATAATAATAATAATAATAATAATAATAATAATAATAATAATAATAATAATAATAATAATAATAATAATAATAATAATAATAATAATAATAATAATAATAATAATAATAATAATAATAATAATAATAATAATAATAATAATAATAATAATAATAATAATAATAATAATAATAATAATAATAATAATAATAATAATAATAATAATAATAATAATAATAATAATAATAATAATAATAATAATAATAATAATAATAATAATAATAATAATAATAATAATAATAATAATAATAATAATAATAATAATAATAATAATAATAATAATAATAATAATAATAATAATAATAATAATAATAATAATAATAATAATAATAATAATAATAATAATAATAATAATAATAATAATAATAATAATAATAATAATAATAATAATAATAATAATAATAATAATAATAATAATAATAATAATAATAATAATAATAATAATAATAATAATAATAATAATAATAATAATAATAATAATAATAATAATAATAATAATAATAATAATAATAATAATAATAATAATAATAATAATAATAATAATAATAATAATAATAATAATAATAATAATAATAATAATAATAATAATAATAATAATAATAATAATAATAATAATAATAATAATAATAATAATAATAATAATAATAATAATAATAATAATAATAATAATAATAATAATAATAATAATAATAATAATAATAATAATAATAATAATAATAATAATAATAATAATAATAATAATAATAATAATAATAATAATAATAATAATAATAATAATAATAATAATAATAATAATAATAATAATAATAATAATAATAATAATAATAATAATAATAATAATAATAATAATAATAATAATAATAATAATAATAATAATAATAATAATAATAATAATAATAATAATAATAATAATAATAATAATAATAATAATAATAATAATAATAATAATAATAATAATAATAATAATAATAATAATAATAATAATAATAATAATAATAATAATAATAATAATAATAATAATAATAATAATAATAATAATAATAATAATAATAATAATAATAATAATAATAATAATAATAATAATAATAATAATAATAATAATAATAATAATAATAATAATAATAATAATAATAATAATAATAATAATAATAATAATAATAATAATAATAATAATAATAATAATAATAATAATAATAATAATAATAATAATAATAATAATAATAATAATAATAATAATAATAATAATAATAATAATAATAATAATAATAATAATAATAATAATAATAATAATAATAATAATAATAATAATAATAATAATAATAATAATAATAATAATAATAATAATAATAATAATAATAATAATAATAATAATAATAATAATAATAATAATAATAATAATAATAATAATAATAATAATAATAATAATAATAATAATAATAATAATAATAATAATAATAATAATAATAATAATAATAATAATAATAATAATAATAATAATAATAATAATAATAATAATAATAATAATAATAATAATAATAATAATAATAATAATAATAATAATAATAATAATAATACAATTATTTTAATTAATTATAAGGGTAAGTGTTATTTACCGATTAACACTATAAATAGATATATATTAACTTTTTAGTATACTTGATATGTTCTATTTTCATCACAAAGGTTTGATTTCTATCAATATTTTATATGTTTGTTTTTAGCAAGACCGTCTTGGAGATTTTCGGGGCCCTGGGCGAATTCTAAAATTGAACCCTTATATAATGAAAGTATATTTTATTACGAATAAAAATCCTTAATCGATATATATGCCCCAACAACAAAAGTTAAGTTTAAAGTTTAGGGTTATGGTTTAAGGTGGTGATTTAAGATTAAGGTTTAAGGTATTGTGTGTAGAGTTTAGGATTTAGTATTTAAAAGTTAGGGTTATGACTTAGAATTTAATTTTTTAGTGTTAGGCCTAGAAATGTGCACCAAAAAGGAACGTAGAATTTTTATTCATTTCATTACTTTGAACAATTAATTTAATATTTCAAACACATTATTTTTATTGTTAGATTAATTTATTTATTTATTTAGGAAAGATAATTATTTTTTTACCATTAAATTAATTTATTTATCTGATACACTAAAAAATAAGAATAAAAAATAGATAATTAAATTTTAAGAGTCCTAGACTAATTGGGGGCCCTAGGCTGGTTGGGGGCCCTGAGCGGTCGCTCAGGGTGCTCCCCCTTATAGCCGACCCTAACATTTGCAGGGTCGTCTTGCAGATTTTCGGGGCCCTGAGCGAATACTAAAATTGGACCCTTATATAACATAAGCATATCTCATTACGAATAGAAATCCTCAATCGCTATTTATGCCCCAACAACAAAAGTTAGGTTTAAAGTTTTGAGTTATGGTTTAAAGTTGTGATTTAAAATTAGGGTTTAAGTTATTGGATGTAGAGTTTAGGATTTAGTATTTAAAAGTTAGGGTTATGGCTTAGAATTTAATTTTTTAGTGTTGGGCATAGAAATGGGCACCGAAAAGGAACGAAGAATTTTTATTCATTTTATTACTTTGAACAATTAATTTAATATTTCAAACACATTATTTTTATTGTTAGATTAATTAATTTATTTATTTAGGAAAGAGAATTAGTTTTTACCATTAAATTAATTAATTTATTTGATACACTAAAAAATAAGAATTGGAAAATATGAATAATTAAATTTTAGGAGTCCTAGACCAATTGGGGGCCTTGAGCAGTCGCTCAGGGTGTTCCCCCTTATAGCCGGCCTTAGTTTTTAATTAGTATTCGATATACTCTATGTTTTATTATGGGTAAACTACATAAATGATCATCAAACTTTTACGACGTTTTCATTTTGGTCATCAGACTTTGAAAACTTATGTTATAGTCGCTAACATTTTGGTTCGCTTTTAATATGGTTCTTCTCGTTACCTTCCGTTAGAAGTTGTAGAAGTGACACAATGTTTTCATTTTTCTAAGTAAAATAATGGGTAAACTACACAATTCATCACTCAACTTAATATTTTCATATGACATGACAAATTTTATTTTTTTAATGTCATGTTAGATTTAAATTAAGAAATTAAACCATAATCTCAACCTCAATCCCTAATCTACAAACTCTAATCCCCAAATAAGATCATTATCTCACGTTCTTTCTTTCTTTTCACCTCTTCTTCTCTCTCAAAGACCGTTCACCAGAAACCTCGTCAAAATCTATCAAATACTTATTTCTCAGACGACCTTCTAAAGGATTCAATCACATGAGTATCGGTGAACTTCTCAACACTGCGCTCCAAAGAGCTCTAGTTTCCATTTGAACTTAGAAATCAGATCTTGTGTTCGCTTTAATTTCTTAATTTTTTAATTTAAATATGACATGGCATTAAAAAATAATATAATATATTATGTCAAAAATATTTATAAAAAAACCATGTCATTCTAAAGTAACCAAAATAAGAACCATTCAAAAGTTGAGTTATTAAAATAAAAATTTTAAACTTAAATGACCAAAATAAGAGTAAAAAGAAAGTCGAGTGATGAACAATGTAGTTTGATCATTATTTTATTCAGGACAATGAAAACTAACGTATTACGTCAACAGCTTCTAACGGAAGGTAACGAAAGGGACCATACTAAAAACGAACTAAAAGTTTGGTGACAATAAACAAATTTTAAGAGTTATGTGACCAAAATAAAAATGTTCTAAAAGTTCAGTGATTGTTGCAGTTGCTACCGTTGTTTTCTTGATTTATCCAATCGGTTAAGAAAGTTTTTTTGATCGTATGCCCTAGGAATCTGATGGTTTACCCCTTTGTTATTATATGTCTGTTATTTTATTTTACATTTGATAGTTTTATGATTAATTGGTATTTATTTTTGAGTAAAATTTTAATATATATGTTGTGTAAAAATTATTTTTCACAGACTTGTATATTTATACTATAAAACTAAAATTTTAAATTCTTAAACTTAATCCTAAACTTTAAACAATATACCCTAAATTTTAAACACTAACATTAAATTTTAAATCATGAGACTTAATCCCTAAACTTTAAATTTTAAGCTAAACCCCTAACACCTAAAACTAAAAAAACTTGGATAAACTTTAATTTTGACTTTTTATCGTTGAGTCGGATTTGAATAATAAAGTGTTCAAAGATATTGGATCGGGTCTAATTATTAGAGCCCAAGAAATTCGGATCCAATAAATGGATCCAGTGGAACCCATCACGGAACGGTTCCCATTTCCTCGAGGGTAAAAGAGAGGGAACGTAACTAAACTGGTAGTATCACGAACAACGATCTTCTCCTCTACTCTACTGTGCCCGGAGAGGAACAGAAATCAATTCCAAAACCCTAGTTTTCGGTTTTTGTCCCCAAAAGAAGCCCCTCTAATTTAAGAGACACGATCCAACCTTAACTGAGAGTTTTTATTTTACAAATGTGAAGAAGAAAGAAGAACAAGGAAGCAGAGTGACAGTTCCATCAGAAAACCCTAGAAAGCTAAAGCTTTGAAGGGCAAGGGTTTTCTTTTTCCTGCAACCATGAGTCCTATTCAGAATTTCGAGCAACACTCTCGCCACCTCGTCGAACCTGACCTCCGTAATCCTTCTCTCGCACTCTTAATTTTTCTACCCTGTTTGTTGCTCCAGAAAATAAATGATTTTTTTGGAAAGAATTATTCATTTATCTGTCTTTTTTTCCCTGAACAGCAATTCAGACGAGGTTACAAATGGCAATGGAGGTTAAAGACAGTCTCGAGATAGCTCACACTGCTGAGTACTTAAATTTCCTCAAATGCTATTTCCGAGCTTTCTCAGTCATCCTGTTGCAGGTTACAAAGCCCCAATTCACTGACAATCCCGAGCACAAATTGCGAAATATTGTGGTGGAAATTCTCAATAGACTTCCTCACAGTGAAGTTCTTCGACCTTTTGTTCAGGACCTCTTAAAAGTAGCTATGCAAGTGCTTACTACTGATAATGAAGAAAATGGCTTCATTTGTATTCGAATTATCTTTGACCTTCTCAGGAATTTTAGGCCTACCTTAGAGAATGAGGTTCAGCCGTTTCTAGATTTTGTCTGCAAGATTTACCAGAATTTTAGGTTGACAGTTAGCCATTTCTTTGATAATGCCGCGGTGGGAATGGAAGTTGATATGAAGCCTATGGATACTTCATCACTTTCGGATCAAGGGATTACTTCAAGTGGATATGCTGGGAATGGACAGTTGAATCCCAGCACGCGGTCATTCAAGATTGTTACGGAGAGTCCACTCGTAGTTATGTTTCTATTTCAATTGTATAGTCGTCTTGTACAAACTAATATTCCTCATTTGTTACCTTTGATGGTTGCTGCAATATCTGTTCAGGGACCTGAAAAGGTTCCTACCCATTTGAAGACTCAATTCATTGAGTTGAAAGGGGCACAAGTTAAGGTGAGTAATTCTTTATTTTGTGTTCACTGTAGTTTCAGTTTCCGTCTTGCTTCTAGTTGCTACATGGTAAAATTATTCATATGATAAAAATAGTTAAAGGGGATACTTCTCGTGGAGAAGAGTATGACGGGGTTGTTTGTCCTTTCATATCCACGTTTGTCCCTATTCTGTTTTTGAAGTGTTGATGAAAATCTCAATTTTGTTTTGCTGCATAAAGAGCTCCTCTTGTCTGAACTTCTCTTTGAATTAGATCAGTTTTTGAAGATGATAAAATTGAAAATTGAAATTGTCATGGCCTAGCTTTTGCTTGAGAATGTAAGAAGGCTATAGCTTTCCAGTATTCTTAAAAAGACCCATCATTGTAACTCTCTGTTGTAAAGGCTTGGGACTGGGAGTATTCATTTGAATCAAAGAAATGATGTCAGAAGCATGTTTATACAGTTTGTTTGTGCACATTCTCCCAATTATCTTGTTTGGTTACATATTCATATTTTTAATATGAGATAAAAGTAAACTTGTGACTTTAGTTTTATTCTTCCCTTTCTTTTGTTTCCTGATATTTCTTTCTCTTTTATTGCAGACAGTTTCCTTTTTAACATACCTCTTGAAGAGCTTTGCTGATTATATCAGGCCACATGAAGAAAGCATATGTAAAAGCATTGTGAATTTACTTGTTACATGTTCGGACTCTGTATCCATTAGGAAGGTGAGTTGTCTCTTAATTTTTGTTTTCCTTTCTGCATTTTGGTTCTTTTGGTTCAAATTTTCTCATGTTATTTTTTTAATACAGGAGCTGCTGGTAGCATTAAAACATGTTTTGGGCACAGATTTCAAGAGGGGCTTGTTTCCTTTGATTGACACGCTATTGGAAGAGAGGTATTTGTTATAGTTTTACTTCAAGATGAATTATTAAGCTGTGCTAAAGATCTTATATTGTCAAATTTATTGTGGTTAATGAGTGGTGAAGAAAATGACAGTCATAGTTCACTATGTTTTTGGCGTTATGTTTTAATGAGAAGAAATTAAATTTCCAAGAGAGGAAAAGTTTGAGTACATTGCAACCTCTACATCACTTTGCACTCATATTAGCGGAATCAAGCATGTCTTAAGCAACTCGGGATAAATTAGTGGCAAATAAAAGCTGTGATTTCAAAGAAATGCTTTGTGCAGATGTCAGTTCTTTTAACACTTGTATGATTGGGCATGTTGTACTAACACAATGCTAATTTCAGTTGTTTCAACTTTCATTTTTAGCAAAGCAAAAGCTTAAAGACTAAACGAAGGAACTCATTGCAACAACAGATTGTCTTTTAGTGCCAACAATCTGAGAGGACTCTTTGCCTTATATTCCGTGTTGTTTTTTAATCCTATTTTTTAGTTCAACAGTGATTGGTTGACTATTTAATAACTTCCTTTAATATGTGAATTGTAGGCATGGTAATAAACTTCCACCCTTAGTGTCTCCAAAATTTGACGGATAATTCTTCTGTCTGCTAGGATGCTTAGGCTAGAAATAACAGCTGGCATTACGTTCTTTAGTATTACTTTTGCCATTTTGGATGTGTGATGTACCGACTTGGCTGGGGTTTGTTTTTTCCACGTTAGCTTGATTATCAAGTTATAAACATGCACAAAAGTTTCATAGCCAAAAATGTAAAACTTTTATATGCTTTGACCTATGTGTTTGCTTTCTTCCTATGATTTCGATTCAAATGTTGAAGAAACTCATTTGTGATCCTTGGTTTAGTTTTGTCCATGAATCTGATATTCAAATATAAAATAGAAAATTATTGCTGAACCATGCATCTGATTTCTTTTGTTCTTTCTGTTTTACTTCAGAGTTCTAGTTGGAACTGGGCGTGCTTGTTTTGAAACTTTGAGGCCATTGGCATATAGTCTCCTGGCAGAGATTGTTCATCACGTCAGGGGGGACCTTTCCCTGTCGCAGGTTTGGTTCTAAGATCAGAGTTTTGTCCAACTTCCTTTCTCCCCCATTCCTTTTGATATAGCTTTGAACATTAAAGATACTGATGGGTCAAGTTGGTTTTTTTCCTGATGCTGATAAACTTTATATTTTTGTTGCAGTTGTCACGAATTATTTACTTGTTCTCAAGTAATATGCATGATGCTTCCTTGTCACTTGGCATTCACACGACTTGTGCTCGGCTGATGTTGAATTTGGTGCCTTTGCTAACTATTACATCTATGCTTCCATGCATCCTATACTTGTAGCGTTCGATTCCGTCTCGTTTGTTGACTCTATTACATGAATTTCGTTTTTGAAATTTAGGTAGAACCAATTTTTGAGAAAGGGGTTGATCAGCCATCAATGGATGAGGCAAGGGTTCTGTTGGTAAGCAGTTTGATGTAACTTTTGTGTTAACTTAGCTTGAATTGTTTCATTTGATGGAATTTTCTCTTGCATCTTTGCTTTTCTTCAGGGGCGTATTTTGGATGCTTTTGTTGGAAAATTTAGTACTTTCAAGCGTACCATTCCACAGGTAACTTCAATCACTGGATTTTCTCAAGGATTTGTTTTGATTTAGAAACTGTTTTTTACGGCTAACTGCTTTTATTTTTCGGGATCTTGTATGATATTAGCCTCCAGTAAAATGTTGCTTGCGCATGGTTTTCTCTGTGTAACAGTTCCTTGCTTATGATATTGTCATCGGGGTTCTGTAACTGTTAGTTATGTAGGAATATACGTGTAGAGTAAATTAAGGATTACGAGAATATTTCTTGTATTTACAATCCCTTACTTTAAGGGATTATATCTTTTCCTAAAATTAGTCTCTTTCCTAATTTAAAGTTTCCTAAGATAGAGATATAGCTTGTATATAAATATGTAATAGATCTTTCTAATAAAATAAGAGAATTACTCTGATTTCCTACATGGTATCAGATGCGGGTCGATCCTCTCTTCCAAATTTCAATTTTTTTCTTTTTTCCCTTTTCTCTCGACCTTTCTTCCTTATTTAGAAAATATGGGTACAGCAGAACTTGCTGCTTCTGCAATTAGCTCTCCAGTGAGCCCTCGTCCATCTAATTTTACCCTTTCGGATGCGTCTCTTTCTCCCATTCCGTCTCAATCAGCGAGACCAGCAGATGTTACTACACATGACAGTCCTTCCAGCAATTTCAGTAAGCAACAGATGGTGGAGCTCCAACAGATGTTTGGTCCAATTTCCTCCCAATCAGATTCTACTGTATTTTCTGCTACAGAAGGTAGAATTTCCTGTTTGGCCACTTCTAATCCTCTTTCCTGGATTATAGATTCTGGTGCCTCTGACCATATGACAGGCAACCTTCAGCTATTTCGCACCTTTAACCATTGCAACTCTAAAACCTCCATCAAAGTTGCAGATGGGTCTCTCTCCCAAGTAAAAGGAAGTGGCACTATTCAAGTGGGTGATAAACTGGTTTTGCCTAATGTGCTATATGTTCCTAATCTTGCCTGTAACTTGTTATCAGTTAGTAAGTTAGTTCAAGATATTAAATGTGATGCTCACTTTGGAATTAATGGGTGTGTATTTCAGGAACAGGGCTCGAGGAAGGTGATTGGCAGTGCTAGGCTATCCAATGGTCTCTATATCCTTGATGAATTACCAACTCAGATTTTTTCAGTTTCACGTTGTTTTAAGACTTCATCTTCTTCTTCTTTAAGTAACCCTGATGAGATTATGTTGTGGCATCGTAGGCTAGGACATCCAAATTTTGTGTATCTTTCAAAATTGTTTCCCAATTTATTTAGCCATAAAAAGCCTCATTCTTTTAAGTGTGAAGTATGTCAAATTGCTAAACATACCAGACAAACATATGCTCCTTCCTCATTTACACCCACATCTCCTTTTTCTATAATCCACAGTGATATTTGGGGTCCGTCTAAGGTCAGAAGCTTATCTGGGTCTAGGTGGTTTATTACCTTTATTGATGACTATTCTAGGACTACTTGGACTTTTTTAATGAGGGAAAAGACGGAAGTTGAGTCAATTTTCAAAACTTTTTATCAAATGATTGAGAATCAGTTTGACAAACATATTAAGGTTGTGAGGAGTGATAATGGGCGTGAATACCTTAGTCAATCTCTTGGGTGTTATTTTCGGGAAAAAGGTATTGTCCATCTTACTTCCTGTGTCAACACTCCACAACAAAATGGAGTTGCCGAAAGAAAAAACAGACATCTACTAGAGGTTACGAGGTCTCTTCTTTTTTCAGCCAAAGCACCTAAATATCTTTGGGGGGAAGCCTTACTTACTGCCACCTACCTTATCAACAGAATGCCCAGCAAAACCTTGGGTTTTGTAGCACCAACAGAAGCCTTATTCAAACATTTTCCTCACTTTAAACCACTGTCATCTGTTCTTCCTCTTAGGGTATTTGGCAGCACAGCTTTTGTTCATGTGCATGATAAAAATAGAAGTAAGTTGGACCCTAAATCAATCAGGTGTGTGTTTATAGGATATTCCTCTAGTCAAAAGGGTTACAAATGCTATTCTCCTATTTCTAAAAAGACCTATGTCTCTTTCGATGTCACTTTCTTTGAGGATAACCCATATTTTGCAGGGACTGAACTTCAGGGGGAGAAAAATGAGGAATTTCAGCCCTTTGTTTTTCCACCTTCCATCATTTCTCCTCTACCAGACATTCCTCTCATATCCAATCCTGAAACCACCAGAAAAGAAAACACTATGCCAACAGAAATGCACTCTCCTCGGACCAACAAATCACCAAGTCCTTGTACAACACCTCTTCCAGCACCTAGGGCTGTAGCACAAATTTCCCCTATTTCTGTGCATCCACAACCGGCTGACAGTCAAATTAAGGTGTATACCAAGAGAAGAAGAGTCCCTAATGAAGTAAATAACCAGCCTAGCACTTGTCAAGAACCAGACTCAAGTCCTGTTGCTGTTGAACCGGGCTTAAATCCTGCTACTGCTGAGATTGAAGGTAACATTACTCCTCAAGATTCTAGTGATCTTGGTGACTTTCCTATTGCTATTAGAAAGGGAGTACGAAAATGTACTATGCACCCAATTAACAAATTTGTTGCCTATGGTAGACTTCAGCCCACTTTTAAGGCCTTTACAGCCAGCCTAGACAGTGTGCAGATTCCTAAAACTGTGGAGGAGGCCTTAAAGAATCCCAAATGGAAGAAAGCTGTAGAAGAAGAAGTAAGGGCACTCGAGAAAAATGAGACATGGTGTTTGACAGATCTACCAGAGGGAAAGAGAGCTGTTGGATGCAAGTGGGTGTTCACCATCAAGTACAACTCAGATGGGAGCATTGAGAGGTATAAGGCAAGGCTGGTGGCTAAAGGCTTTACACAATCCTATGGGGTGGATTATCAAGAAACCTTTGCACCAGTGGCTAAATTGAATACCATTAGAGTCTTGCTGTCCATAGCTGTGAACAAGGACTGGAAATTACACCAACTAGACATCAAAAATGCCTTTCTCAATGGGAGGCTCGAGGAGGAAGTATATATGCAAATACCACCTGGTCTAGAAGGTAAAACAACTAGAAATACAGTGTGCAAACTCAACAAATCACTGTATGGACTTAAGCAATCTCCAAGAGCCTGGTTCGAGAGGTTTGCAAAGGCTATGGTAAAGAATGGATTCAAACAAAGTCAGGCTGATCACACCCTGTTCAGAAAGGTTGCAGCAACTGGTAAAATGACCTTATTAATTGTGTATGTTGATGACATAATTATTACAGGGGATAATAGTAGAGAAATTGAGAATTTGAAGGCTATTCTTGCCCGAGAGTTTGAAACAAAGGACTTGGGGAGTCTAAGGTACTTTCTGGGTATGGAAGTAGGAAGGTCAAGTGAAGGTTTAGTCATCAACCAAAGGAAGTACATCCTAGATCTTCTTACAGAAACCGGGATGCTTGGGTGCAAGCCAGCTGAGACACCCATGGACCCAGGGTTAAAGTTCAACAAAGAAGAAGCTGGTAATCCAGTTGACAAAGAACCCTATCAAAGGTTAGTTGGAAAACTGATTTATCTTTCTCTAACAAGGCCAGACATTGCATACTCAGTGAGTGTTATAAGCCAGCACATGAGTGATCCTCGAGAAGAACATTTGGAGGCTGTTAACAGAATTCTGAGGTACCTAAAATTCACCCCTGGTGCTGGGCTAATTTTCAAGAAAAATTCAGACAGAACAGTGAAGGTATACACGGATTCAAGCTGGGCAGGAGAGCTCACTGATAGAAGGTCAGTTAGTGGATATTGTGCTTATGTTTGGGGCAACTTGGTTACTTGGAGAAGCAAAAAACAGGCTGTGGTGTCAAGGAGCAGTGCTGAGGCAGAATTTAGAGCATTAGCTCTTGGAATATGTGAAGGAATGTGGATAAAGAGGCTTCTCAAAGAGCTGGAGTTGGATGAAAAGACTGAGTTCGAGGTCTATAGTGACAGCCAGTCAGCAATGAGTATTGCTAAGAATCCAGTGCAACATGACAGAACCAAACACATTGAAATAGATAGGCACTTTATCTATGAGAAAGTGAATGGTGGTATTGCACAGCTAAATTATATTCCTACCAGGAGCCAGATAGCTGACATCTTTACTAAAGCACTTCCAAGAGTTACTTTTGATGAGTTTACATCCAAACTGGGTATATACAACATATACACAGTTTGAGGGGGAGTGTTAGTTATGTAGGAATATACGTGTAGAGTAAATTAAGGATTACGAGAATATTTCTTGTATTTACAATCCCTTACTTTAAGGGATTATATCTTTTCCTAAAATTAGTCTCTTTCCTAATTTAAAGTTTCCTAAGATAGAGATATAGCTTGTATATAAATATGTAATAGATCTTTCTAATAAAATAAGAGAATTACTCTGATTTCCTACAGTAACTGTGGCTTTTTCTGTGCTTAGGCACAAACTAGTGCTAGCCAGATCTTTCCTCCAGGTTCAAAATTTAAGTCTTCTTTGCCTTAGACCATCTGGAAGTAATAGTGTTCTATGACTTCACATTATGTGTGCTTTTCTTACCTTCTGCCCCAGAAGCTTTGGGAATCTGTCCAAAAAACAAAAAGAAACTTGGGTTTCGTTGATTGGCTACGACATTTCTCTGAGCTGCTAAGTTATTTTTATACATGGTCTTAGCCTTTACTTTGTAACTTATTTTGTCTAATCAATTCTCTTTTTAATCCTGTTTGTATATGTAAGAGTAGTTCACAAGGACTTATGACTTATTAGGATAATATTTCAATTTTCAGGCTTAACTGAAATAAGATAACACATCACATTCTATTTTGTTAACTTGGATTATGGCCTCTATCTCTGGTAGATATTATTTCTTTGTTTGACTTGCATTTCTGAATTCTAATTGATTAACCTTAATTGGCTTTTTCTCCTCTAAATTTCTAGATTTTTCATTTTTCAAAATACTGTATCTAATTATTTCGTGCTATCAACTGCTTGTTGGATTTTCATTAACATTTTTTCTTATGAAGATTGTTTGCTCTGTTAATGTGTTTGTATTGTTTATTGATAGTTGTTGGAGGAGGGTGAAGAGGGAAGAGATCGCGCTACGCTAAGGTCAAAGCTTGAGCTTCCTGTCCAGGTTTTCCTCTAATACTTCTAAAATTGTTTTAAATTTTTATTTTTATATATTTTTTTGATCTAGTCTATTATTCAAGTACTGACACTCTTCTTGGTCTCTAATGGATCCCTTGTTTTGTTGATAATCAAGTCTTGGTATTGATGTATTTACTTCACTCACTGTGAGCTGTCTAGGCTGTCACTGTCGCCCTTCATATGATAAGAATGTTGAACTTTTATTCTAATCTGAAAAATTTACTGTTACTATTACAATTTGATTAATTATTTGTCGCTATTCAATATTTTGGGATGTTTACCTCGTTGTTTAAATTGAATATTTTCTGCTTTAGTTAAGGAATACTCACTGACAATTCATTGTCATTAATCAACTATGGAGGTTATACATAGAAAAGAGTTGTATTTAAGTTAATAATGTTGTTAATTTTAAATGACAGAAATGGATAAGAGAATAGGAAACTGGAGTCATGTACACTACCACCCAGGGATCATGGCCAGTAGATCAAATGACTTTGGTCTAGGACCTAGCTTTGAGCTTCCACTTTGTGCGAATTTCTAATTCCTGATGTATTTGGTGCTTGCAGGCAGTTCTGAATTTGCAGGTACCTGTGGAGCATTCTAAGGAAGTGAGTGACTGTAAGAATCTAATTAAGACCTTGGTTATTGGTAGGTTATCTTCTTTGTTTTTTTGGCAATGTTGGATGGTTATTTTTGCAGAAGTTCGCAGTGTCTTTGATACTACTTTACTAAATGCTAATTTGTATATATATATATATATATATATATATATATCTTTTCAAGTTTGTTAATACCCCGTCCCCCCAAAAAACCCAACCCTAAACAACCCAGGAAAAAACCCTCTAATCCTGGATCCTTCTATGCACAGGAATGAAGACCATCATAGTGAGTATAACTCACTCTCATTTGCCCCGATCACAGGTTTTATGCACTGTCACTCTCTTTTTCATTTTCCTAAAATGTTGAATTCTATGTCTCATGTCATTTTTCAACTATTTAGGTTTCATCTTCTAGTCATGGAACTCACTCACAAGTTATTGTCTCGTCAACTTCTCCTCAAGCATTCAAAGGATTAAGAGAAGATGAGGTATTATTCTAAAATGATTAGATCTAATGTGGGCTTCTAGGCATGATTGAAATCTTGTGCCACTGATTTTGGCAGGTTTGGAAAGCCTCTGGTGTTTTGAAAAGTGGTGTTCATTGCTTAGCACTCTTCAAGGAGAAAGATGAGGAGAGGGAAATGCTTCAACTATTTTCTCAGATTTTGGCCATCATGGAAGCTCGGGATCTCATGGACATGTTCTCATTGTGTATGCCAGAGCTTTTTGAGTATATGATTTCCAACAGTCAGCTGGTTCATATATTTTCTACTCTTCTGCAAACTCCCAAGGTTTACCGGCCATTTGCAGATGTTTTGGTTAATTTTCTTGTAAGCAGCAAACTTGATGCTTTGAAGCATCCTGATACACCCACAGCCAAATTGGTTTTGCATCTCTTTAGGTTTATATTTGGTGCTGTTACGAAAGCACCTGCAGATTTTGAACGTATTTTGCAGCCTCATGTGCCTGTAATCATGGAAGTGTGCATGAAAAATGCTACTGAAGTTGAGAAGCCTCTTGGTTATCTGCAACTTCTTCGTACAATGTTTAGAGCACTTGCAGGATGCAAATTTGAGCTTCTATTGCGAGACTTAATTCCTATGCTTCAACCTTGTCTAAATATGCTACTGACAATGCTTGAGGGTCCAACAGCTGAGGACATGAGGGACCTTTTGTTGGAGCTATGCTTAACGTTGCCTGCGCGCTTAAGCTCCTTGTTACCTTACCTTCCCCGGCTAATGGAGCCTCTTGTAATGTGTCTTAAAGGAAGTGATGACCTTGTAAGCTTAGGTTTAAGAACACTTGAATTTTGGGTCGATAGTTTAAATCCCGATTTCTTGGAACCCAGTATGGCTAGTGTGATGTCAGAGGTGATTTTAGCTCTGTGGTCTCATTTGAGGCCCACACCCTATCCTTGGGGTGGGAAAGCTTTGCAACTCCTTGGAAAATTAGGCGGTCGTAACAGACGTTTTCTCAAAGAGCCTCTAGCACTCGAGTGCAAGGAAAACCCAGAGCATGGGCTTCGCTTGATTCTTACATTTGAGCCCTCAACCCCGTTTTTAGTTCCACTGGATCGATGCGTAACTCTTGCTGTAGCAGCTGTTATGCACAACGATGGTGGCATGGATTCTTTTTACAGAAAGCAGGCTTTGAAATTCCTCCGTGTTTGCTTGTCTTCTCAGCTTAACCTTCCAGGAAATGTTTCAGATGAAGGGTATACACCAAAACACTTATTAAATTCTTTGGTTTCTAGTGTTGATTCGTCTTGGCACAGTTCTGAGACAACTGATGCAAAGGTTAGACTCGGGACATTATCTTTTGTATGTTAATAAAGTTGCATACCATTACTGTTACAACTAGTTGAATCTCTTGCATTCCTGTGTCTATCCTCTTTCTAAGAATCCATTGAGAGTTATTTTTTAGTGCTATCATTTATGTTATGAATTAAATTCTTATCCTACTTGAAATCACAATTGTTATCATCTTGCAGAGTGACTTGGGTGTAAAGACGAAGACCCAACTTTTGGCTGAGAAGTCAGTTTTCAAGATTCTATTAATGACTACTGTTGCTGCCAGCGCAGAACCGGAGCTGAGTGACCCCAAGGATGATTTTGTTGCTAACATTTGCCGCCATTTTGCTATGACATTTTATATTGATCAGTCCTCAACAAATGCTTCTACTGTGTCTTCTTCTGTTGGTGGTCCAATGGTTTCATCTAATGTAAATAGTAGTTCCAGGTCAAGAATCAGCAGTTCTTCTAACCTGAAAGAATTGGACCCTGTAATTTTTTTGGATGCTTTAGTTGATGTGCTAGCAGATGAAAACAGGCTCCATGCAAAAGCTGCTCTTAGTGCTTTAAATGTGTTTGCCGAAACCCTCCTGTTCCTTGCTCGTTCAAAACATGCTGATCTTTTGATGTCAAGAGGAGGCCCAAGTACTCCCATGATTGTTTCTAGTCCCTCAATGAATCCTGTATACTCTCCACCTCCAAGTGTTCGCATACCAGTTTTTGAGCAACTTCTTCCCCGGCTTCTACATTGTTGCTATGGAAGTACATGGCAAGCACAAATGGGAGGTGTTATGGGTCTTGGTGCTTTAGTTGGCAAGGTCACTGTTGAGACTCTGTGCCTTTTTCAAGTTAGAATTGTCCGTGGTCTGGTATATGTTCTTAAACGGTTGCCTATTTATGCTAGCAAAGAGCAGGAAGAAACAAGTCAGGTTCTTACACAGGTTCTTCGGGTGGTGAACAATGTTGACGAAGCAAACAATGAACCACACAGGAAAAGTTTTCAAGGAGTGGTTGAGTATTTTGCTTCAGAGTTGTTCAATCCAAATGCTTCTATCATCGTTAGAAAGAATGTCCAGTCTTGTTTGGCACTTTTAGCTAGTAGGACCGGTAGTGAGGTATCTGAGCTTCTTGAGCCTTTGCATCAGCCACTGCTCCAGCCTCTTATAATGCGGCCACTTCGAGCTAAGACTGTTGATCAGCAGGTAACCATGATGCATTGTTATTGGATCTAATTTCTTTAAATAAATATTTTTTCCCTTTTTTTCTCACACTTTTGAATGGCTTATAGGTTGGAACAGTTACAGCTTTGAATTTCTGCTTGGCCTTAAGGCCTCCTCTTCTCAAGTTGACACCAGAATTGGTTAATTTTCTTCAAGAGGCTTTTCAAATAGCTGAGGCTGATGAAACTGTCTGGGTGGTGAAGTTCATGAACCCCAAAGTAGCCACGTCATTAAATAAGCTTCGTACAGCCTGCATTGAGCTACTCTGTACCACAATGGCATGGGCAGATTTCAGAACTACTCCTAATCACTCAGAATTACGTGCTAAGATCATTGCAATGTTTTTTAAGTCATTGACCTGTAGAACACCAGAAATTGTTGCTGTTGCTAAAGAGGGTTTACGACAGGTATTTTGAACTTCTCTGGTTTTGGTAGAGTTGTCAGTTTCAATTCTTTACTGGATTTATATAAGGTTTAAGTTACTCTTGAACTGATGCATTAAAAATCTGATAAAGTTGCATTAGCTGTTCAAGAAGTGTAGTGGATCGTTGAAGATTTTTTTTTTGGTGGGGGATGGGGGTGGGATTGATTTGGGCTCTTTGAGCAGGGAGGTACATGCACTTACAGTGTAGCCAAAGCCTCAGGTGCTGGGTTTCTAGTCCGTGATTATTTTCTTGACTTCATCTTTATTCAGGTTATTAATCAACAAAGGATGCCCAAAGAGCTTCTACAGAGCAGCCTTAGGCCTATACTTGTCAACTTAGCGCACACCAAGAATCTCAGCATGCCTCTTCTGCAAGGTTTGGCGCGCCTACTTGAACTTTTATCTAATTGGTTTAATGTCACTTTAGGTGGCAAGTTGTTGGAGCACCTTAAGAAATGGTTGGAACCCGATAAACTTGCTCAGACTCAAAAGTCATGGAAAGCTGGTGAAGAGCCAAAAATTGCTGCAGGTAATGGAGTTTTAAAATTTCTATACTGGGATGGTAAACTTTTCTACACACACACACATACATATCTAAAATCATTTTCCTCGTTTATACAGCTATTATTGAACTTTTTCATTTGCTTCCAAATGCTGCATCAAAATTTCTCGATGAACTTGTGACGTTAACAATTGATTTGGAGGGGGCTCTTCCCCCTGGCCAAGTATATAGTGAGATCAACAGTCCATATCGTCTTCCACTTACCAAATTCCTAAACAGATATGCAACACTTGCAGTTGATTACTTCCTTGTTCGATTAAGCGAGCCAAAATACTTCAGACGGTAGGGTTATGATTCTGGGTTATGCTGTTAATATATATCCACTTGCAATTCAGTTCAGTAATTGTTTTCTTCCTGCATTTAATGTCTGTATATTGCAGATTTATGTACATAATAAAATCAGATGCTGGTCAACCTTTGAGAGATGAACTTGCAAAGTCACCACAAAAGATACTTGCTAGTGCATTTCCTGAATTTGTACCAAAATCTGAAGCTGCAATGACTCCTGGATCTTCAACTCCATCTGAAGGGCCCACTTCTCAGTCTGATAGTTCTAATTTAGAACCTGTATCCTCTGGTGCAACTTCAGACGCTTACTTTCTGGGCCTTGCACTTATTAAGACATTGGTAAAGTTGATACCTGGCTGGCTACAAAGTAGTCGTCCAGTTTTTGATACGCTGGTACTTCTTTGGAAGTCCCCTGCGAGAATATCTCGTCTTCAGAATGAACAAGAGCTGAACCTTGTGCAAGTAAGTTCAATTTCACATAACTCATATATTTAAAAATGTTAGCAATATGAGTTAGGGTTCTGCTTGTTCACGTCATTCTATCTGTAAATGATTTTTTACTGATTTTATATTCTCTTTTAGGTGTAAGAACACCAAATATATTGATTATTGTTCTCTCTCTCTCTCTCTCTCTCTCTCTCTCTGTATTTCTTTATCTTTTTATGTCCTTGTAATCCCAAGAAGCAGGCTTAAGGGTTAGATGAATGCATCAATTTATGATTTATGAATGCTAAGTTGAAGTGTTAAGTAGCTCTTTAACCCCTATCGTTCCATAAACCTTTTTTTCCGGCCCCGTCATTCTATTGAAGAAATTGGCTGCATGTTTATACCATCCTGTTGTATTCTGTATGGGAGCACTTCTATTTCAAATTTTCTGTTCATCTTACACATCCCTTCTATTTGAGTTTAGTCCCTGAAGAAAGAAATTGCAACGTGGTATTTCCATGGATTATTGAAACCTTTTACGGTTTGAAGGGTGTTATTGTCCGAGGTGTTTTAAATTATGACTTGCTATAAATTGCGACTTTTCTTGGAAAGTGGGTGTCAATTCATATGTTGTGCTCATTCTATGTCTGATAATTATTATTTCTTAATGCAGGTGAAAGAAAGCAAATGGCTTGTCAAATGCTTCTTAAATTATTTACGACATGACAAAAATGAAATTAATGTTCTGTTTGATATCCTTTCCATCTTCTTGTTTCATAGTCGCATTGATTATACTTTCTTGAAGGAGTTCTACGTTATTGAGGTACGTAGTTAGTTTTTGTAGGACTCTCTTTTATTTTAGCACTATCTTACTATTATTATTTTTGTTGTTTACTTGGTTGATGGTGTCCTTGATTTCAGGTTGCTGAATGTTACCCGCCCAACATGAAGAAAGCACTTCTGTTGCACTTTTTGAACCTTTTCCAATCAAAACAACTTGGGCACGACCATTTGGTTGTTGTTATGCAAATGCTCATCCTTCCCATGCTTGCTCATGCTTTCCAGAATGGCCAAAGCTGGGAAGTTGTTGATCCTGGGATTATTAAAACAATTGTTGACAAGCTTCTGGACCCTCCAGAAGAGGTGACCTTTTGAATCTCTGTTCTTAATTTGATTAAAAGCACCCTCTTTGTACTTTTCCTTTCTTTTCTTAGCATATGTGTGTTTTGATTTTTTTTTCTTTAACATACTCTGCTTATGAGCTTATCTATTCTAGGTTTCTGCTGAATATGATGAGCCTTTGCGGATAGAGCTTCTGCAACTTGCCACTTTGCTTCTTAAATATCTCCAAAGTGACCTTGTTCATCATAGAAAAGAACTTATAAAATTTGGCTGGAATCATCTCAAACGTGAAGATAGTGCCAGTAAGCAATGGGCATTTGTGAATGTCTGTCACTTCTTGGAGGCCTATCAGGCGCCAGAAAAAATTATCCTTCAGGTACCTGTAAAACTATGATGCAAAGGAGCAGCATAATTAGATACTTTTTCATATTTGTATTGGCCGTTGATTTGGTTTATAATGCACCGTACTGAGTCAGTATATGTTGATTTGATTTTTACATCACAACCCAACTAACAATGCCATCAACTATATTGTAACATGTAGTTATTTTACGTTACATTACCTACCATTTGCAGATATGAGTACATGTGCATTTGCTAATATTTGTACTGGACTCTATTCTTTTTATCTTGATTATATCATCATATACTGAAAATATTATGGTCTTGAAATGTAGGTTTTTGTTGCACTCCTCAGAACCTGCCAGCCGGAGAATAAAATGTTGGTCAAGCAGGCCCTTGATATTTTAATGCCGGCTCTACCAAGAAGGTTACCTCTTGGGGATTCTCGCATGCCAATCTGGATAAGATACACCAAGAAGATCTTGGTTGAGGAAGGTCATTCGATCCCTAACTTGATTCACATTTTCCAGCTCATTGTTCGCCATTCAGATCTATTCTACAGTTGCAGAGCTCAATTTGTGCCTCAGATGGTGAATTCTCTTAGTCGACTTGGGTTGCCATATAACACTACGGCAGAAAATAGGCGCCTTGCTATTGAACTTGCTGGTCTGGTTGTTAGTTGGGAAAGACAGCGGCAAACTGAAATGAAAGTTGCGACTGAAGGTGATGTCCCTAGTCAGATTGGTGATGGGCTTAACTCTGGTTCTGCTTGTGCCGATCCTAAGCGTTCAGTTGACAGTTCTACGTTCCCTGAAGATCCAAGTAAGAGGGTTAAAGTTGAACCTGGCCTTCAGTCTCTTTGTGTCATGTCACCTGGTGCTTCATCAATTCCCAACATAGAAACCCCAGGGTCTACTGGCCACCCAGATGAAGAATTTAAGCCAAATGCTGCCATGGAGGAGATGATTATCAATTTTCTCATACGAGTGAGGCTTTCTTTTGACTTGTACTTCTAATTTTAATTATTCTCTCTAAAGACTATCCCTTGGAATTTAGAAATTTTCAGATCCTTGAATAAATATCTATATAACCTAACGAACTGGTTTCTGCATCTTGGAGATAATAAATATTTTGATCCATCGATTGTTTGACCTAATAAGTACTGTTAATTGATCTCTTTCAATACCAGCTTCACATCACATGGAACTCTAACCATTAGCTTCCATCAACTGTTGAGGTTTGAATCCTATCTCTTGAGTTTCAAAAAGGTTCTTCAAGAATACCCGTCTACCACATAAATCAATAAATCTTTTAGGAATTTAGCAAGAATAGCCCTAGAAACTTGGTTATGTGACAATTTGCTCGGCATAAGCTCCTATGGTTCTTGTCCAAGTAGAAATTTAGCAAATTTTGCTTGGCATCATTTTGTTTGTTGCCTAGACTATCTTTCATCTTGGCTTTTCTTTGCTTTGCAAGAATATGCAACATATCTTGTTTGCTTCTGAAATTATGATTTTTGTTCGTTCACTTTACTTGATTTTACTTGATATTACATTAATAAAGCTTCCAAATTTTATATTGAAATAGGTTGCTCTAGTAATTGAGCCCAAGGATAAGGAATCAAATACTATGTACAGGCAAGCTTTGGAGTTACTTTCACAAGCTTTGGAGGTGTGGCCTACTGCCAATGTCAAGTTCAATTATTTAGAAAAGCTTCTAAGCAGTGTTCAGCCCTCTCAGTCAAAGGATCCTTCCACTGCTCTTTCGCAAGGTTTGGATGTAATGAACAGGGTTTTAGAGAAGCAGCCAAATTTGTTCATTAGAAATAACATCAATCAGATCTCCCAGGTATGTTCCTGCTCAATTAGCTTAATCCTTTATAATTCAATTTTTACTGACCTTCACATTGTATTATGATTATGAGTAAACTTTTTCAGATTCTAGAACCTTGTTTCAAGTATAAAATGTTAGAAGCTGGAAAGTCATTGTGCTCCTTGCTGAAAATGATTTTTGATGCTTTCCCTCTGGATGCAAGTACTACACCACCAGATGTAAAGCTTTTGTATCAAAAGGTGGATGAGCTGATTCAGAAACATATCACTTCTGTTACAGCTCCTCAGACGCCTGGTGATGATAGCTCAGCTAATTCAATTAGCTTTGTGCTCCTTGTCATTAAGACATTGACAGAGGTGCAAAAGAGCTTCATTGATCCATTTATCTTGGTTCGTATCTTTCAACGCCTTGCACGTGATATGGGATCATCAGCTGGCTCCAACATAAGACAAGTAGGCCATCACATATTCTTATTTTTTTTTAAACTTGTTCTAGTTACATACAGACAAGTACATGAATAGGTCTAAAGGTACACTGTGCATGTAGGTGCATAGTTTGAAGCTTGATAATCCCCGATTTAACTTCTTGCCATTATGTGCAGTTTTCTTGATGCTCTTCTGTTGATAATTGATAAAACGTTTAATGAAACCTGCAACTTGGGTTAAATGATGCTAATTTGAAGTTAGATGTTGAAAGGGAATGACTATTACTTGGTGATATCATTGAGCATTTGTATAATGCACGTCTGCTTCCAGAGATTTTATTTGATATTCAATTGCCAGCAGTATTAATGCATGTTTAGCTTTTGGTAGACCCCAACTTTAGAAATAATTAATCCATTTGTTTAATTTGGATGAATTACCACCCAGATTCTCACTATTTTAATTCTTTATTTATTTCAAATTCTTGTTCGTCTGATAATCAACAAACTTACATCCTTAAAATCATTTGATTGATTACATTGATTGAAATATCTTTTATATTTAGGGTCAGCGAACAGATCTCGATTCTTCTGTCACTTCCTCTCGCCAAGGAGCTGACATTGGAGCAGTCATCTCCAACCTAAAGTCTGTCTTGAAACTCATTAGTGAAAGGGTCATGCTAGTGCCTGAATGCAAGAGATCCATAACTCAAATTTTTAATGCTTTGCTTTCGGAGAAGGGAACCGATGCTAGTGTGCTTCTTTGTATACTAGATGTGATAAAAGGTTGGGTTGAAGATGACTTCAGCAAGCCAGGCATGCCAGTCACCTCTAATTCTTTTCTCACTCCTAAGGAGATCGTCTCTTTCCTTCAGAAGCTTTCACAAGTTGATAAGCAAAATTTCCAGCCTAGTGCATTGGAAGAGTGGGACAGAAAATATCTTCAGCTTCTTTATGACATTTGTGCTGATTCAAACAAGTAACGTTCATATTCTAATATTTAATACTTAAATTGTTTTTGCTTTAAATTTTAATTGTATGATTAATTCAATTTCAGATACCCACTGACTCTACGTCAAGAGGTATTTCAGAAGGTGGAAAGGCAGTTCATGCTTGGTCTTCGGGCTAGAGATCCTGAAATTCGAATGAATTTTTTCTCCCTATATCATGAGTCGCTTGGCAAGACTTTGTTCACAAGGTTGCAGTATATCATCCAAATACAGGACTGGGAAGCTTTGAGCGATGTCTTCTGGCTCAAGCAGGGTCTTGATCTCCTTTTAGCAATTTTAGTTGAGGATAAACCTATTACACTCGCTCCTAACTCTGCGAGGGTTCTACCACTTGTTGCTCCTGGTTCTGTTTCAGATAGTTCTGGAATGCCGCATCAGACTCCTGAAGTACCAGAGGGTTCTGAGGAAGCTCCTTTGACAATTGATAGTCTTGTTTTCAAACATGCACAATTTCTGAATGAAATGAGCAAGCTTCAGGTTCTTGCATGTTTTTCTTTTCTTTTATGTATCTTAATGTTTCTTGGTCCTTGAGCTAACAACAGGTGTATTAATTCAACTGTTTGTCTTTCTATGCTCTCTCTTTTCTTCCTAACCATATCTGTTTGCTAGACTGTTCAAAAGGAATTAATTGATTAGTTTCTTTAGTGGGTGTTAGAATTAATTTAGCATTCCATTGGCATTGATAAAACATTGCAGTTAATTGATGCCAACAAGATTTCTGTACTGCTTCTAGGTGTACAAAGTATCCCATTTAAAGTTAGTCTCTTTCCTCTTGTTCAGGTTTCTGATCTTGTTATTCCCTTGAGGGAGCTTGCTCACAGGGATGCCAATGTTGCCTACCATCTGTGGGTGTTGGTTTTTCCTATTGTCTGGGTTACCTTACACAAAGAAGAACAAGTTGCTCTAGCAAAGCCAATGATAGCCCTCCTATCTAAAGATTATCATAAGAAGCAGCAAGCCAGCAGGCCAAATGTTGTGCAAGCATTGTTGGAAGGGCTTCAATTGAGTCACCCTCAGCCTAGAATGCCTAGTGAACTCATTAAATATATAGGAAAAACTTATAATGCATGGCACATTGCATTAGCTTTACTGGAAAGTCATGTCATGTTATTCATGAATGATACAAAGTGTTCCGAGTCACTGGCTGAACTTTATCGTTTACTGAATGAAGAAGACATGAGGTGTGGATTATGGAAGAAAAGGTCAGTCACTGCAGAAACTAAAGCTGGGCTTTCACTAGTCCAGCATGGTTATTGGCAGCGTGCTCAAAGCCTCTTCTACCAAGCTATGGTTAAGGCGACTCAAGGCACATATAACAACACTGTACCTAAAGCTGAAATGTGTCTTTGGGAAGAGCAATGGCTTTACTGTGCTGGTCAACTTAGCCAGTGGGATGCGTTGGTAGACTTTGGAAAGAGTATTGAAAATTATGAAATTTTACTTGATAGCCTTTGGAAGTTACCTGATTGGGCATACATGAAAGATAATGTAATCCCTAAAGCTCAACTGGAGGAAACTCCTAAACTCCGTCTTATTCAGGCCTTCTTTGCCCTCCATGATAGAAGTACAAATGGTGTAGGGGATGCGGAAAACATAGTTGGGAAGGGTGTTGATCTTGCTTTAGAACATTGGTGGCAATTGCCTGAAATGTCTGTGCATGCCAGGGTTCCTCTTCTGCAGCAGTTTCAGCAATTGGTCGAAGTTCAAGAATCTGCCAGAATTCTTGTGGACATTGCCAACGGAAACAAACTTACTAGCAATTCTGTGGTTGGTGTGCATGGAAATCTATATGCTGACCTTAAGGATATCCTTGAGACTTGGAGACTGAGAACTCCAAATGAATGGGATAATATGTCTGTCTGGTATGATTTGCTCCAATGGAGGAATGAAATGTATAATGCTGTTATAGATGCATTCAAAGAATTTAGCACTACAAACCCACAACTTCATCATCTTGGTTACCGTGATAAGGCATGGAATGTTAATAAGCTGGCTCATATTGCTCGTAAGCAAGGCCTTTATGATGTATGTGTGATGATCCTTGAGAAGATGTATGGTCATTCAACCATGGAAGTCCAGGTACTAAATATCTCAATAGCCTATTAACATGCTTTCACATAAATTGACATAAAATCAATACCTGATCCAATTTAGCTTCTAAAATCCTCATGTCTTGTCTTCTTTGTGTTTATGTATTAAAAGCTCCCATACTTTTCTGAAAGTCCTAATTTGCTTTTGATTAATGTTAGTGTCCTGATTGACTGGCAATGCAGAGTGCCAAATTACTATTTTTCTTTTTTATGGTTTTCTTTGACCTGGTTTATTTAATTATGAGAAAGATGGAGATGGGTGTTAGTTGAAAGTTTCTTACTGTTTATTTTTTCTTTTAATATGTGCAGGAAGCCTTCGTAAAGATTAGAGAACAGGCAAAGACATATCTTGAAATGAAGGGAGAACTTACTACCGGCCTTAATTTGATCAACAGCACTAATCTGGAATATTTTCCTGTGAAACACAAAGCAGAAATCTGTCGCATTAAAGGGGACTTTCTGGTGAAGTTAAATGACTCAGAAGGGGCAAATCTTGCTTACTCCAATGCCATCTCCCTTTTCAAAAATTTGCCTAAAGGGTGGATAAGCTGGGGAAATTATTGTGACATGGTACTATTTATATGATTTTTCATTTTGTGATTTTCAACGTTTAATTGAGTTCACTGATCGTTTGTTTCCATTACAGGCATATAAAGATAGTCATGATGAGATTTGGTTAGAATATGCTGTTAGCTGCTTTCTTCAAGGCATTAAATTCGGTGTTTCCAATTCAAGAAGCCATCTAGCTCGTGTTTTGTATCTTCTCAGCTTTGATACACCCAATGAACCTGTGGGTAGGTCATTTGATAAGTATTTGGACCAAACTCCCCACTGGGTCTGGCTTTCTTGGATTCCGCAGTTATTACTTTCCTTGCAAAGGACTGAAGCACCTCATTGCAAACTTGTGCTTCTTAAAATTGCTACTGTTTATCCGCAGGTATATGCTTTTTCTGATTACCCACATAATACACATATTATGTGTGTTGTACACATTAAGGTTGTAACATATTTGACTTTTTTCCATTTAAAATTTCAGGCACTGTATTACTGGCTTCGGACATATTTGCTTGAGCGCCGTGATGTTGCAAATAAATCAGAACTTGGCCGAATTGCCATGGCTCAACAGAGAATGCAACAGAATATTTCTGGTGCCACTGGAAGCAATTTAGCACCAGAAAATCAAGTCCATCAAGGCTCTCAATCTGGTACTGGAATTGGATCTCATGATGGGGGGAATTCTCATGGGCAAGAACCTGAGCGATCCACTGTAACTGAGAGCAGTGTGCACACAGGAAATGACCAACCTCTGCATCCAAGTTCTTCGAGTGTCAGTGATGGTGGGCAAGGTACAATGAGGCATAACGGTACGCTAGGTTTGGTTGCTTCTGCTGCCAGTGCTTTTGATGCTGCTAAGGATATAATGGAGGCCTTGAGAAGCAAGCATGCTAACTTGGCTGGTGAGCTTGAGGTGAGAAATCCTGTTCTATCCCTCTCAAGTTTCACTTTTATGATGCACACATCATATTTGGCATACATCCTGAATACTTCATAGAAAACCAAAATTCAGTTTATTGTTACACATGAAGATAAATAGAAAGTGTTATGTTTATTAGAAAACTGAGTAAAAACTCTTACGTACAGCATAGGTTACACTTGATACATATTTATAGCTTAGGACTTTAGGTTACATTAGGAGTCATACTTTACATTAACTACTAACTCTATCATTAGGTAATTCGACTAAGACACTAACTCTACTAGTACAGTTTAACTACAAAATAACTCTTTTACTCGTCTAAACTAACACTCCCCCTCAAGCTGGAGAATATACATTGTATAATCCCAGCTTGAATAGAAATCTGTCAAAAAGAGCTTTTGGCAGAGCTTTGGTGAGTACATCTGCCAGTTGTTCTTCTGCTGGTACATATTCTAATGAGGTAACTCCACTAGTCAGCTTCTTTGCGATAGTGTCTGTCAATTTCAATATGTTTTGTTCTGTCATGTTGAATGAGATTCTTCGCAATTTGAATGGTTGATTGATTATCACAAAAAACTTGAAAATCTTCTGCTCGAGTCATTCCAAGTTCTTTGAGTAACTTCACTAGCCATATACCTTCACACATGCCCAAGGCTAGAGCTCTATATTCAGCCTCTGCACTGCTTCTTGAAATCACAATTTGCTTCTTGCTTTTCCATGTCACCAAATTACCCCATACGTATGAACAATACCCACTGGTTGATCTCTTATCAGTCAGTTCACTGGCCCAGCTTGCATCTGTAAATATTTGAATGGTTTTATTAGAACTCTTCTTGAAAATTAAACCATGTCCAGGTGTACCTTTCAAGTAACGTAAAATCCTCTTTGCTGCTTCCATATGTTCTTGCCTTAGATCTGTAATGTGTTGGCTTACAATATTAACTGGAAAAGATATATCTGTCCGTGTTAGTGACAAATAAATCAATTTTCCTACTAGTCTCTAGTACAACCTCTTTTCTGCCTTGGGACTGTCATCATCCTTATTGAATTTTAAACCAGCTTCCATAGGCGTATCTGCAGGTTTACATCCAAGTAGCCTAGTTTATGTCAGTAAGTCTAAAACATACTTCCTCTGATTTATGACTAGTCCTTTGCATGATCGTGCAACCTTCGTGCCTAGGAAGTATCTGAGTTTCCCTAGGTCTTTGATTTCAAATTCCTTGCTCAGGAATGCTTTTAATCGACTCACTTATTCTTCATCATTACCTGTTAGAATTATATCATCCACATAAACAATAAGGATAACCCTTTTGTTTGTTGATGTTACCTTTAGAGAACAGAGTGTGATTTGCCGTTGATTGCTTGTAACCTTTCTCCAAAATAACCCTAGTGAATCTTTCGAACCATGCTCTAGGTGACTGTTTTAGGCCATAGAGTGCCTTGTTTAGCTTGCAAACTTGTCGATTCTGTCCAACACCCTCAAGCCCTGGTGGAATCTGCATATAGACCTCCTCCTCAAGGTTACCATTAAGAAAAGCATTCTTAATGTCAAGTTGGTATAATTTTCAATCACAATTTACAACAAGACTCATTAAAACTCTAACAGATTTAAGTTTGGAAACATGAGCAAATGTCTCCTTATAATCAATACCATAAGTCTGTGTAAAGCCTTTAGCAACCAACCTGGCTTTATCTCTTTGTATAGTCCCATCTGAGTTGTACTTGATGGCAAAAACCCACTTACAACCAACAGGCTTCTTACCTTGGGGAAGGTCTGTAATGGTCCATGTACCATTTTTCTCAAGTGCCTCAATCTCCTCTTAATCAGCCTTTCTCCATTCTGGAATCTGCAAGGCCTCCTCAATAGTTTTAGGAATTTGTTCACCATCTAGGGATGCTGTAAAAGCCTTAAAAGAAGACATCAGATTCCCATAGGCAGCATACCTCTAAATAGGGTGTTTTGTACACTGCCTTACCCCTTTTCTTTTAGCAATAGGCAAATAATCAAATTCAAGTAGATGAGAAGGAATACCAGTAGAATCATTACCTCCATTGTCTTCACAGGCAGTTGGACTAAAATCCAATTCTTGACAAGTACTGGATTGCAGAATGGTCTCTGGAATAGTTCTCCTTTTTCTGGTGTAAACCTGTAACTGTTTAGGAGGTTGTAAAGGGGATTTGTTTGTGGTTTGAGTTCTTGTTGGTGATGATCGTGGAGTAGACAAGGGAATAAGTGAAGAAACCGAGGGAGTTGAAGAATTTTGAGGCTCAAGTGGTAATGGACAAGATGGAATTAAGGAAGGAAAAGGAGTAGAAGGAACCTGTATGTGAGAAGGCTGGAATGCATCATCATTCTCCCCCTGAATTGCTGCCGTCGAATAGTAAGGTTCCTGTTCAAAAAACTGAAGGTCCAAAGAAACAAAAAATTTCCGTGAAGGAGGATAGTAACATTTGTAGCCCTTCTTTAGTGAAGAATACCCTATGAAAACACACTTAAAGGATTTAGGGTCAAGTTTAGAACTAGAGGGATTCAAATTTTTAACAAACACAGTATACCCAAAAACTCTTAAAGGAAGATTAGATGACAAGGGTTTAAAGTGAAGGAAAAAGGATAAAAGAACATCTTTAGGTGTTTGAAAGTTTAAGACTCGACTAGGCATACAATTAATTAGATAAGTGGATGTTAACAAGGCCTCTCCCCATAAACATTTAGGAACATTGTGGGTGAACAAAAGAGCTCGGGTTACCTCTAGTAGATGCCTATTTTTTCTCTCAACTATCCTATTTTGTTGGGGTGTATCAACGCAAGAACTAATATGCACAATTCCTTTTTCTTTCAAAAAATCACCTAAGGACTGATTAAAAAACTCTCTCCCATTATTAGATTTAAAGGTCTGAATTTTAGTGTGAAATTGGGTTTCAACCATGGTGTAAAAAGTCTCAAAAGGATGTGAGGGTTTATAAATAGATGGCAAATAAGATTGTCTTGTTTGTTTCGCAAGAGGACAAATAGGACCGTGGTCATCAATGAAAATTACAAATCATCTGCTACCTGTAACATTCTTCACTTTAGAAGGACCCCAAACATCATTGTGCATAAGAGAAAAAGGATGGGAGAGTTTATAAATAGATGGCAAATAAGATTGTTTTGTTTGTTTCGCAAGAGGACAAATAGGACATTGAAAAGAAGATTGCTTTTTATTAACAAACAATTTAGGGAACAACTTTTCAATATGATAAAATCTTGGGTGAACTAATCTAAAATGTAATAGCATAACATCTGATTGTCCTAAGGAAGTAAAACAAGATGGAGTAGGTGATCTTTTACTGTGAAGAACATAGAGGCCATTCTGCAAGCTAGCATTGCCAATCCTCTTCTTCAAGTCCAATGCCTGTAAAAACAATTGGAATCAGTGAACTGGAAAACACATCTTAAATCTTTAGATAGCTTGCTAACAGACAACAGATTACAATCCAACTTAGGCACATATAGCACATCCTTAAGGATTAAATCATTGGTAACAAACTCAGAACCACTGCCTTGGATGGGTGAGAAGGAACCATCAGCTATCTTAATTGAAGATTTAGAAGATGACTGTTTAAATTTGAAAAACAAATCCCTGTTACCAGTCATATGATCAAAAGCACCAGAGTCAATAATCCATGTAGATTGAGTCGAAGTAGAGAGAAGTGCAGTAGAGACAAAGGAATTATGTGTACCTCCAGTTTCAACTAAGGCTATGTTTCCTTCACTAGTGGGTGTAAATTTACTGAACATCAGTTGCAGTTGGGCCATTTGCTGCTTGGTGAAGCCTGTGGATATGGAGGAAGAAGCAGTAGGTGAAGGGATATCTTTTTGTACCTTGTTGGCTGGAGGTTTCAAATCGGCTGGTTTCCCATGTAATTTCCAGCAGTGGTCCTTGAGATGTCCATGCTTTTTGCAGTAGTCACAAAAGGTTCTCCCTCGTCTAGGCTTGGGAGAAGATGTTTGAGTGACCAATGCTGAGTTGTTAGGAATAGGAGCTTCAGGGATCATGTACAACCGTTTACTCTCTTCTCTCCTAACTTCTGAAAATTGTAGGGAATGGAGAGGATTGAGACCAAGGATCCGAGACTTGATGGGATCCATGTCTCAATTGAGGCCACTAAGAAACTGAAAAATTCTCTTTTGTTCAACAATTTTCCAGTAAAGCGTAGCATCTGTAGGATCTACCCAGTCGTGAGCCTCAAAAAGATCAATTTGTTGCCACAGATTTGTTAGAGTTGTGTAGTATTGAGTAACATTCATCGCATCTTGCTTCAAGGTAGAGGCTGTACTTTCGATGCCAAACAGCTTCCCAAATCTCACTTGATGTTTCGAACAACGGGAATTGCGAACCAACTTTAGGGGCCATCGAATTTATCAACTAGGACATAACCCTGCCATTCTCTTGTGTCCACTTCTCAAAGGATTGGTCATCGGCAGAAGGCTTCTTGGTTTTCCCATTGATGTAGCCAAGAGTTCCTCTTCCAGTCAGAAAGATTTGTACAGATTGGGACCAAGAGATATAATTATTTCCAACAAACCGATGACAAAGAGTAGTCGAGGTAGAAGAGTCTGAAAAATTTGCCATTTGAACCACCGTGGAATAAGAAGATTGGAGTTTACTTGAACTGGATGGAGTATCCATGAAAATGAATTAATTCGATAGGATCGAATTAGACTGATACCATAAAGATAAACATAAAGTGTTCTGTTTATTTGAAAACTGAGTAAAAACTCTTACTTACAACATAGGTTACACTCGATACATATTTATAGCTTAGGACTTTAGGTTACATTAGGAGTCCTACTTTACATTAACTACTAACTCTATCATTAGGTAATTCGACTAAGACACTAACTCTACTAGTACAGTTTAACTACGAAAATAACTCTTTTACTCGTCTAAACTAACACATCTCATGAATATTTAAGGAATAGTGGATCTTGATTAAAGGGAAGGAAAGAACATTCTGTTTCATGACTAGCTACACACATTTTTTTCCAAGTGATTGTCCATTATTGTTAATTAGATAGTCCATGAGTTAATAACTGTGATGTTATAAGGTTAAGCCTTTGCCTTTTCTTCACAGGTTCTCCTAACAGAAATCGGTTCAAGGTTTGTTACTTTGCCTGAGGAGAGACTTCTGGCAGTGGTTAATGCGCTGCTGCACCGCTGTTACAAGTACCCAACTGCTACTACAGCAGAAGTACCCCAATCTCTCAAGAAGGAGCTCTCTGGTGTCTGCCGAGCTTGCTTCTCTGCTGATGCTGTTAACAAGCATGTAGATTTTGTTAGGGAGTATAAGCAGGATTTTGAGCGCGATCTAGATCCAGAAAGTACAGCAACTTTTCCAGTCACTCTTTCTGAACTGACTGAACGATTGAAACACTGGAAAAATGTACTACAGAGCAATGTTGAGGACAGGTTTCCAGCTGTTCTGAAGCTGGAGGAGGAAAGCAGGGTGTTACGGGACTTCCATGTAGTTGACGTAGAGATTCCAGGGCAGTATTTCAGTGATCAGGTAACAAAACCAGAACTTTCATTTTAGTTATTGTAGCCTTTTGTTGAGTACACAACCAATGTACCAGACATTGCCTTTCTAGTCTTCCAGACCATCTAAATGCAACTGTGTTATTGTACTTCCCTAAATTTATCAAACGAATGCAGCGCGCACACCAAAGTTGTCTTGCAACTTTATACAATTACTTGTTTAGGTAGAACTAATCTTCTCTTGGACTTCCAGGAAATTGCACCTGACCACACAGTAAAGTTAGATCGTGTTGGAGCTGATATACAAATTGTTAGAAGGCATGGAAGCAGCTTTCGTCGTTTGACTCTGATTGGCTCTGATGGTTCTGAACGGCATTTCATTGTCCAGACGTCTTTGACTCCTAATGCTAGAAGTGATGAGCGGATATTGCAGCTTTTCCGTGTAATGAACCAAATGTTTGATAAGCACAAGGAATCCCGACGTCGTCATATATGCATTCACACACCGATTATAATTCCTGTTTGGTCACAGGTGATTATTCTTACATGATAATATCTCTAATCCCTTGATTTCTTTTATGGTAACGTGTAGGCGTGCAAAATTCTGTAGATATCATGTAGGAAACATTTTATAGCTTTACACCCATGGAGACAGGACCAGACTTGACCTGCATACGGCAGTTGGTCCCAGCATGCTATTCCTGTTTTATTCCCACTAAGATACAAGAATAATCTATATATTCTTTGACAGGTGCGCATGGTTGAAGATAATTTGATGTACAGCACATTCCTTGAGGTATATGAAAACCACTGTGCAAGAAATGACCGAGAGGCAGATCTTCCCATTACCTACTTCAAGGAGCAATTAAACCAGGCCATATTGGGGCAAATTTCCCCTGAAGCTGTGGTAGATCTCCGCCTACAAGCATATAGTGATATAACAAAAAATCTTGTAACGGATGGTATCTTTTCCCAGTACATGTACAAGACCCTGCCTAGTGGCAATCATATCTGGGCTTTCAAAAAGCAATTCGCAATCCAATTAGCTCTGTCGAGTTTCATGTCTTTCATGCTACAAATTGGGGGGAGGTCTCCAAATAAAATTTTATTTGCGAAAAACACGGGGAAGATATTCCAAATAGATTTTCATCCTGCCTATGATGCGAATGGAATGATCGAATTTAGTGAACCAGTGCCTTTCCGTCTGACAAGGAACATGCAAGCATTCTTCTCCCATTTTGGTGTGGAAGGCCTTGTTGTATCTTCAATGTGCGCTGCCGCACAGGCCATAGTCTCTCCCAAGGTATGTTTTCTTAGCTTTTGTAAACCAGGCAACAAATCTCATCCAATGTCTGATTTACTTTATTTTTTACTACCAGCAAACGCAGCATCTGTGGTATCAGCTAGCCATGTTTTTCCGTGATGAACTGCTTTCATGGTCTTGGAGAAGACCGGGGATGCCACTTGCCCCTGCTGCAGGAGGTGGTAGCATGAACCCCGCCGACTTTAAACATAAGGTTACTAGCAATGTGGAGAATGTTATTGGCCGGATAAATGGAATAGCTCCACAGTGTTTGTCTGAAGAGGTAAAAGTCTGTTTATGCATTGTTGTTTTATGGTTGCTGTTTCTTTTGGTCCTCGGACATAAAAGGCTTATTGGTGGTTTTGGGATGGTGCATTCAGGAGGAAAATGTAATGGACCCACCACAATCAGTACAGAGGGGTGTCACCGAGTTAGTTGAGGCTGCCCTGCAACCCAGGAATTTATGTATGATGGATCCAACATGGCATCCGTGGTTTTGATGGGTCAACCAGGGTATGCCACGTGAGTCAGTGTTGTAGATAATTTATCAATGTAGAAATTGTTTACAGATTTGATTCTGGAACCACAACAAATATTCGATAATGACAAAAAGAAGTATGCAGATGGTGTTTGCATGCAAAAATATGGTTAAAACTTACAAAAAATTCATTCAATGAGGGGAACATAATTTCTTTGTGAAAAAGAAACCAAAAAAAAAGAGAGAGGCTGATATGTAATCACCAATCCGCTATCTTCAGAAAGATTTGGGGGATGTGGTGTATTTGCCGGAATAGGAGCCACAAGTGCCATTGGGGATTGAAAATGAATAAAAGCGGCCGCTTTCTTCTTCAACCTTTTGCAACTGTCTTGATTTGACCCCCTAGCAAAGCTTGATCAGAAATAGTAATAATCACATCATGCACTGCTTGCCTTTTATAGTTTTTACGGGAAATTTTAATTACCAATTGCTTAATAAACAACTTAAAAACGGCGGACTAATATAAACCGTTGAATGTAGCTGATTAGAGCTGAAAAAATATCAACCGCTGGATTAAAAGAAAAAAAATATGGGTGATTTGGTTAACCGGTTATACTAAAATTGGGGGAGATTAAAACCATAGTAAAGCGGGAAAATAGGAAAAGTTTTCCATTTGGCATCGGAAAAAAAGACGCGAAGCTTTTCTTCTTTTATTCCTAAACGCGCGAAACTTGGTAGAGGCGGGGGAATTGTGTGTTCTTACACAAATACTGTATTCGGAGGAAAAGGTTTCCATTTATCATGTAACTAAGAATTTTTTTTTTGAGTATTTTGTGTTTTTAGGGTTTTGTGGGATCATGAACGATTTGGGTTTTTTCATTCAGTATTTTTAAGGTTTTGTGGAAATTTTCGATTGTGATTTGAAGTACTTCTCGACAGACATATAAAACAAGAGAAATAAAATATTTTGTATTTATTTGATATGTTCCTTGTTAATGGTATAAGTTTGGTCGTTACGTACATAACGTTAACATAATTTTGTAGATTCAAGTTGATAGCAATGGAGAAAGTTTGTGAAGTTGGGGTAAATGGTGGACAGGGTATAGGAAGAAAATTGTCAACATATATGTTGTTCAAGTTGAAAAGCTTTTCTTCTTTCGTTCCTAAACGCTCGAAGCTTGGTAGAGGTGGGGGGATTGTGTGTTCTTACACAAATAATGTATTCGGAGGAAAAGGTTTCCATTTATCATGTAAGTAAGAAATTTTTTGAGTATTCTGTGTTTGTAGGGTTTTGTGGGATCATGAACGATTTGGGTTTTTTGTTCAGTATTTTTAAGGTTTTGTGGAAATTTTTTGTTGTGATTCAAAGTACTTCTCGACAGACATATAAAATAAGGGAAATTATATTGTTTTGTGTTTATTAGATATGTTCCTTGTTAATGGTATACGTTTGGTCGTTACGTACATAACATTAACATAATTTTGCAGATTCAAGTTGGTAGTAATGGAGAAAGTTTGTGAAGCTGAGGTAAATGGTGGACAGGGTACATGAAGAAAATTGTCAGCATATATGTTGTTCTAGTAAGTTATAGTTAAATGGCGGTGGCATTGTTCAAATTCTAAGTCGATAAGCATAATTTAATTTGTACTCTAACAACGAAATGAATTTTGTACAGTTTCAGTGAATGTAGAAGACTTAAGGGTGGTAAAAAGAAAATGAACAATACTGTAAGTAAGATGACAAAATTGTTATTGTGTTTTGGTATTAGTTTGTAATGTGTTCATGTTATTCAAATTTAATAAGTGTGTGAATTGTACAAGCGAAGAAAACACTAGGGAAGAGATGGTCGGAGATGACTGATGAAGAAAAGAAGCCGTACTTGAATAAGTACAAGGAACCGAAGGAATCTGAAATGGAAAACAATAAGAAAGGGAAGTCGAAGAAATTAGTGGAAAAAGAAGAAGTTAAAAAAGCAAGTGAATGTTTATATTTATTTTTACTGCAGTTGGCCTAGAGTCAGGTATTGACGACTTCACCTGAAGTCAGCTTGTATAAATGCCGACATGCCATGTTATTGTAGCAATTACCATAGATCATGAAATAAAAATAAAAGCACTTCAAACCTTAAAATAAAAAATTCATCGAAAATATAAAAAACCCAAAATTTTTATAAAAAAAATAATAAACTTATTATAAAAAATAATAAATATTAAATTACATATGAATGAATAAACTCTAAAAAAAAGTAAGGCATGATGCCTAAATTTACCCCTAACATTTTACACTTTTGTCATTTTTGTCCTTATTCATTTTTAAGCACTTTACCCTTTAATTTTTCATTTTCGAGCAAAGACATCCATCGTTGGATGAGATCTATTAGTTAACTAGCGGTTAATAATTTTCGCAGACTGAACAAGTATATGTGGATAGTCCTGATGATGTGGCTTGTCCACATGCAATATGCCATGTTAGCAAATTTTCTATAAAAAAAAGTTATCTTTATTAAATTAATCACAACCAATCAAAAGTTGACACATGGCAACTTCTGATTGTTTTAAAATTAAAGATATTGAGAATGACATTAGTTAAGATTGAACCAAGGAGTTTTTAAAGAAAAGGCTAATACTTTAACCACTAGACGATGGTGTGAATACGCTACGGTCAACGGAATAAGATTTTCAGGACGTTGAGCAGGTGAGAATGCTACGAGGTGTCAGAGTGAGGGGGTTCTGATACTTCATTCGTCATGGCAAAATCCTGATATATTTTTACTTGTTGGATTGTCATATGTGGCAAGGCTCTTTGGACTGCATTATTTGCATGAACTTCATCACATGTTGGAGTAATTATGCGTGCTTTTAGGAATTGTTTTTGCTTGGAGAAACCCAAACTTGAGTTTGAACTTGAAGAGCACGTCATTCTTACTGCAGAAACACATTGTAAGTTTGTGCACTCAAGACATCGTCAGTCAGCTTTGGTGTCCTTCATCGGGAAGCTCGAGGTGTGGCCTCACCGTCCTCTTCTGAGGCGGTGAGCCTAAGGCGGTCATGACAGTCCACCGGCAAACTGGGAGTTTATCTTTCCTTTTTGCTATAGCATTTATTTATCTAGAGGGTTATATGACAATGATACGTTTGATTATTGCCCAGCCATGAACTGTTTTAGATGGCTTGGGTTCTGTTGGTTAATACTCTGTTGATTTTCTTAATTTCATGTTGATGTTTACTGTTCTCTCTTGAGCTTTGCTTTTTTTATGTTATGCTCAATTTCCTTGAAGTTGTAAGAGCTTAGGGTTAAAAGTGCTTCGAAAGTTAGGCCCTACCTTAAGCGCCTTCGAGAGTGGCCTTTCTTTAGGAACAACCTAGGGTTGTAAGAGATTAGGGATGTTAGTGCCTCGAAAGTTAGGCCATTCCTTATGATGCCTTCGAAAGATGGTCGTTCCCTAGGTACAGTTGGGGGTAGTTATTGAGAGAGCAAGCCTTAGCCAATAGTGACTCATTGTAACTCCTTTTCCATCAAATCTAAAACTTGCCTTTGTAACTCCTTTGTCTCCTTGGGGTTACTTCGGTAAGCTGGTCGGTTAGGAATGATAACACCGGGAACAAAGTCAATTTGGTGCTCTATTCCACGAATTGGTGGCAGCCCACTTGGAATCTCCTTCGAAAATAGGTCTTCATATTCCTACAACAATGAAACAATAAAAGATGATAGATTTGGGTCATGATCGTTAGTGCTTAATAAATTCTCCTTGTACATGAGTACAAGATCCATCTTTTCCTTTACCAAACTTTTTCCAATTTCTTTTTCTTTAGCAAAAATGCTAGCTTTTTTCTATCTTCTTTTTCACACTCTTTTGATTTTCTCTCGAGTATTACCTCACTCTCTTTTGCTTTTCTCTCATTATTTTTGTCAATCTCTTTGTCTTTTTTGAAGCTTTCTCTCAAATGCATCTGGTCTTCGTGAACTTGCTTTGGTGAAAGCGGGGCTAGGGTGATCTTCTTGGCATCATAGATGAGAGTATATTGATTGGTATAACCATCATGTATGACTCTACTATCGAACTGCCATGGCCTCCCTATCAAGAGATGACCAACATACATTGGCACCACATCACATAGCACCTTTTCTTTGTACTTGCCAATGGAAAATGGCACAATGACTTGTTTGGTAACTTTGAGTTCTCCGCCATCATTAGGCCACTGTATTTTGTATGGGTGTGGATGATTTGTTGTTGCTAGGTCGAGCTTATCTATCATCAAAGTACTAGCAACGTTAGTGCAACTACCATCGTCTATAATGAAAAAGCATACCTTTCCATTTATATGGTAACGAGTACGGAAAATGTTCTCGTGTTGCTAGTCCCCATCAATGGCTTGCATGCTTAGGCTCCTTTTAACAACAAGGACCTCTCTGTCTATGGCATGCTCTAACTCTTCTTCCTCTTTAATTTCTTTTTCATCATCATCTTCCTCCTCTTGATCAGTTTTGATCTCTCCATCATCACGTGTGAACATAGTATTGTAGTTAGGGCATTGGCTAGCAACGTGACCTCGCCCCAAACACTTGAAGCATTGGGCATCACGAGATCGAACAGGCATGGTTGTGCTCTTTCCCTTGCTGGTTTCGGCAATGGGTTTGGCATTTTTTGATGGACTGTCTCGTTCATTAGGAGTAAAGGATGACTTCTATTTTTAGGTACCTTGTCCCCATTTGGAAGAAGATCCTTCATAGGAACGGGTGGTGTCCTTCTTTTTGAGTTGCCTCTCCATCTTCATGGTCATATGGACCATGTCTTCAATCTCCACAGAATGTTGCAACTCAATTGTGGCTGCAATGTTAGGATCAAGACTGGATAGAAATCTGGCCATTGTGACTTCTCGATCCTCATCAATGTTGGTTCAGATTATGGCTACATCCATCTCTTTATAAGTCCTCAACACTTCGGTTGTCTTGTGTGAGGTTTTATAGCTTGTTGAAAAGCTCCATATGGTAGTGAGTTGGAATGAAACTCCTATGCATAACGACTTTCATCTCATTCCAAGTAGAAATTGGATTTTCACCATTGCACCTCCTGCTAGATGTCAACTAATCCCATCATAATAGTGCATAATCTGCAAATTCAATGGCGGCAAGTTTTACCTTCTTAAGCTCTGAGTAGTTGTGGCACTCAAACATGTGCTCAACTCTCTTTTCCCAAGCAAGATAGGCTTCAGGATTCGTTCTTCCTTAAAAAGGTGGAATGGTTATCTTGATGTTGCTGAGATTATCATCAACTCTTTGACGAGCTCTTGTGGCTCGATGCCCCATGCTTTGTTGATAAGAATGCTCATGCTCATCATCTTCACTAAGCTCTTCTTGGCCATCGTTATCTTGAAATATTTCAAGCTGCTCTATACGGTCCAAAAGAGGCTCTAATTTTTCTTGAATCATCTTTGCCATTGTTTAGAGCATAGTCTGATTTTGCAAGTTTGGGTGTCCTCCTTCTCCAAAAGAGCCTTTTCACCTTGATGCACACCCTTGCTTTTTACCACGCTTACTCTCTTCTAAGTCCTTAGAGAACTTACTCAAGGCTTAACCAGTATTCTTTGTGGAATTCGGCTGAAACAAGATGGTTAGAATAAGAAAACAAGGAATATGTAGGAAACAAGGTGGTTAAAAGATGAAATAGCAATCTGGAATAAGTGATAAAAAATCACCACCAAACCTCTCTTTTTTTATTTTAAGATGAGATCCCTCCCTCTTTGAACCTTCATTCTTTAAAAAATATGATTTTTTTTTATTTTTTTGAATAATCGGGGAAATGAATTGAGCAACTTACTAAATCGCCAACGCTCTGATACCATATGATATGTTAGACGAGCTTAGTGGTTCTAATGTATTTTCTAAGATTGATCTTAAAAGGTTTTGAGCCGAGCCCAAGCCCGAGTCGAGCTCACTCGAACCGAGCTTTGACCGAGCCGAGCCCGAGTAGCTTGCGAGCCGGTCAGGCTCATTATCACCCCTAGTTGTTACTATAAATAGGGAGAGAGAAAGTAATAATGAGACAATGATTACGAGAATTAAAAGGGGAATTTAATATTTTAAAAAGAGCGAGAAAGTTCTTTACTATTAGAAGTTGAGTGGTCGCCGGAGGTTATTGCCAGAGTTCGAAAGTCGTTGAGGATAGTCGTCTGGATCTGAAAGGTCGCCAGGAGCCAAAACGTCAGGTAGTCCCTTTTGTTTCTTTTTCGATTCTACAAATAAAAAAGAAGCATAAGTTAGATCTAAGTTTCTTTTTAAAAAAAGAGAGAGAAAAAGATCTGAGGGCTTTTACCTTCTTTTGTAGTGGCTGGAAGTTGATGAGCGAGGTCAGAGTTGAAAATAAGTGTCAGTTTTGGGTAGCTTTAGGTTTAGGAAGGGAAGAATGAGTAATTCTGTTGAATCGGGATTAGATTTAGAAGCCTAAGTGAAAAGAGGAAAATTTTAAGTTTTAAACATGATAGTCGAAAAATGCCTGTCGGCGGCCGAAAATCACCATAGTGGTCGGAAAAGTTTATGGGATGGTCGGGAAAATCAATGCGAAAGTCGAAATTTTTTGGGTGTTGGTCGGAGTCAGAAAGCTACGGTGGTAAGTGGCTGGTGTTCATGTGTTAATCATGTTCTTGATGAACGAACACGTGAAGAACACTAAAAGAATAGTGGTGTTTGGTCTATTTAGGTTTGATTTTCTAGGTTGATTGTGTTTGTAGAGAGAGAGTTTGGGTTGAAAGAATTTCATATATGAGAGAGAGAGAGAGATAGAGAGAGAAGGAGGAAAAAGAGTTGATGGTTCGGAAATATGGGCTTTAAATAGAGGTTATATCGGGTCAAAAGATTCAAGTGTTTTTTTTTTGTGGATTGGATCTTTGACTCGCGCTCTATTATTTTAGGTATTATGTTTGAGCTTTTCAGTTTATGATCTTTTCAATTTAATCTCTATTTTATTAATTGAAGTTTAATTTTATTCAATTTGATACTTAATTTCAGTTTAATGTTTATTGAATTTGGTCCTTTTGCATACATTAGGGTTTAATTATTAGTTTAGCTTGTTAATTAAATTAGTTAGACAATGGAACTTTAATTAGGTTCATTAAATAGGCTTAATAATTTAAATTGGGATAATTAATTAGTAATTAATATTATTTTCATTAATTTTTAAAAATCAATTTAAAATGATTCCAAAATAAAATTTGGTATTGTACTAAAAATATATATGATTGAAATTGTGAGAAATGGCCGAAGGTAGGGAGATTGGCTCAGGTGAGCGGAGTGGTGTAGACAAGTTTCTGATCGAGAATATTCAGAATAGAGGCTGGACTTTGTTTGTGAGAAATTTATCGGCACAATTACACTGGAAAGGGTTATGGCAAGTATTCGATCGCCATGTGCAGGTATTAGATGTTTTTATTTCGAAAAAGAGAACGCGACTTGGTGAGCGATTTGGGTTTGTGCGAATGAAATTGAGAGTGGAGGCACATCGGGTGAGGGATAGGCTAGATGGATTATGGATATATGGATCGCAGATTTCGATCTCGTTCATGCAAGAAACATCATGGCATTGGTATGAACGGAATGGGAATTGGGTTAGATGGAGAAAGGATTCAACGAGGAGTTCATCGGTAAGAAGAGAGGCAACGAAAAATATATCGATTGAAGGGAGAAGAGAGAAGCAGGAGGAAGGCGTAATTGGAGAGATTGATGAAAATAAGTTAGATACGTTAAGGAATTGCCCTGTGGGGTGGTGTCGGCAAGAAAAAGGATTAGCTACGTTGGCAAAAGAATTGCACGCGGAGGGGCTGAAGAATTTGTCAATTATGCGCATAGTGGGATCCAGAATTCTACTTATTTTTGCCGATGCATTGAACATAACTAAAACGTTGAACTCCAGGGCGTTGTTGAAATGGTTTAGTGCGGTAAATGAGTGGTCGCCGGAAATAGACAAAGGTAATCGGAGAGTGTGGCTTTCAGTTCGAGGAATTCCAATTCACGCTTGGTCGAAAGGGTCGTTTGAGAGGGTGGTTGCGAGGTGGGGGCGTTTGATTAAATGTGAGGAGTCAATCACGGAACCAACATCTTTTGAGAGAGGTGAAGTGATGGTGGAGACGGACCAAGTGGAGTGTATTGAGGGAATTCTTGATTTTAAAGTGGGGCAACATGTATATAAGGTTCGTGTACTTGAATTTGAGCCGATGATGGATGAGAAAGGATATCAACAATGTATGGAGGTGACCAAATATAAAGGGAGCGAGGAGGATATGACGATAAATATGAACGATGAGGCTGGGGATGCTCACATTCGAGATGGTGAGAACAACGGAGGTGATACTAAAGCACACGAGTGTGATGTGGGTGATGATGCCAATGTGAGTGAGGAGTATATTACTATAGCTCGAAATACATTGGGTGTGGAACATCCGAATGGTTCCCCTATGTACTCTAGAGGTTGGATGTCGGACGAGGATGTGGGGCTAATAATCTGTGACAATGGTATTACGAGGGGCTTGGAAGTTGGTATTGAAGGACACGACCCGTGTCTTGTGGAATGTCCAATGCATGTCGAGACGGGTGGGACTTTAGCTCGGACACATGCCTTGGTGGTGGAAGTGGTTGCGGAGGACAATTCAAGTGACAGGCAATGTGAGGAGGTAGCGGGGTGTGGGTTGGATTCTAAGTTATTGGTTGATAATAGGAGTGTGGTGAATAAGGGAAGTAACAAATAAAAAAATTCCAACGACAAAAACACACAATTGTGATTGAGAAGAAGGGTAGTACGGAGGAGGCTGTGCGACAACTAGAGAATATACAAGAGGCTCGGGCTACAATGAATTTATGTAAGTTGCTAGGGGCTAACACCATTGGGAATGAGGAAGGAATTGTGAGGGACATTGTCAATTTGTTGCATCGACAAGAACAACTGCAATAGCAATCGAAAATGAGGATGTTGTCGTGGAATATCCGAGGTTTGGGCGCGAGTTCGAAGTGTAGAGCAATCTAATCGTTAGTGCGACAATATCATGGGGAGATGGTTTTCATACAGGAAACAAAATTTGAGGTGATTACCGAGCAAGTGGTGAAACGGATTTGGCATTTAGATACTTTTGAATTTTTATTTTCTGCGGCTAGTGGTCGTTCAGAAGGTTTATTGGTGATTAGGGAATCGTCTCGCTTTCAATTGGAGGCGGCAGAAATTAACCAAAATTTTGTGGCGTTATGGGGTCGATGGGTTTTGGACGATTAACGATGCGGTTTGGTGAATGTTTATGCACCTTGTACGGTGGAGGGACAGTGTGCGCTATGGGAGTGTTTACAAGCCGAGGTGCAAAAAAGGGTGTTGCCATGGTGCATTGCGGGTGATTTTAATGTTGTGAAATCTATGGAGGAACGACGTTGCTGCCACGGATCGAATAGAGGTATGATCGAATTTGGTACATTTATTGAAACGATGGGTTTAATTGATGTTAAAGTTTGTGGGAAGAATTTCACATGGTTTGGTTCGGGTAATAAATGTAGTAGGTTGGATCGTTTTCTAGTTAGTGGGGAATGGATGGGTCGTTTCGCTGGACTAGTGCAATTTATCTTGCCTACGGGTTTGTCGGATCATGCACCGGTAAAACTAGCTTGTGAGGAAGTGGATTGGGGTCCTAGGCCATTTCGACTTCTCAATTGCTGGTTGGAGAAAAAAGCGTATGTGCAAGTAATGGAAAATGAATGGGAGAAATTATCGGATTCAAAGTGTAGTGGTCGATCGTTATCCTTGCTTGAGAAATTAGATGGGTTGCGCAAGTTTCTACGGATATGGAATCGCTCTTCGTTTGGGAGTGTTGAGAAAAAAATTGAAGCTACAACGTCTCTTATAGAGGAATTGGATATTAAAATGGGACAAGGGGGTTTATCGGACAAGGAGGTGGAAGAGAGGAGAAGGTTGCATGCGGATTTGTGGAAATTGAATAGATTTCAGGAATCAATATGGCGACAAAAATCGCGGGCAATTTGGTTACAATAGAGTGATCAAAATACTAAGTTTTTTCAACGTGCAGCGAAGATTTGAGGGATGCGAAACAATATAGTTGGGCTTTGGGTGAAGGGATGTTGGGTATCGAAGCCGGATAAGCTTAAGCGTTGTGTAGCTGCGGAATTTCGAGCACACTTTGTGCAAAAACAGCAACATGGGTCGATGGGAACAGCTTTGATTTTGCGACAACTTAGTGAGGTACAACGAAATGGGTTAGAGGTGGCATTTTCTGAGAAGGAGGTACGGGCAACAATATGGGGTTGTAACGATAGTAAAGCCCGGGGGCCGGATGGGTATACATTTGAATTCCATCGTAAATGTTGGTCGTTCGTCAAGGAGGATGTGATGGCACTTTTTCATGATTTTTATTCTTCTGAATGTTTGCCAAAAGGGAGTAATTATTCATACATAGTTCTTATTTCGAAGAAGGAAGGGGCGAGGGAGGTGAGCGCTTTTCGGCCAATTTGTCTATTGAATTCGGTGTACACGATATTTGCGAAGGTGCTTGCCAATCATTTTCAAAGGGTGGCGAGTCAGTTGATTAGTGACACTCAAACGGATTTTATTTAAGGAAGGCAAATTATAGGTGGGGTATTGCTCGTGAATGAAGTGGTACACTCGTTGAAAAAGGCGAGAAAGGGACATGGGGGTGTTTTATTAAAGTTGGATTTTGCAAAGGCATATGAATGCTTAAATTGGGATTACTTGGACTATGTTTTGGATAAAATGGGATGTGGACAGCGATGGAGATGGTGGATACGTTCTTGTAATGGAACGGCTAGGCTTGCGGTCTTAATTAATGGGAGTGCGACGAAATTTTTTCCCATGGAGCGTGGAGTTAGACAAGGTGATCCACTATCGCCGTTGTTGTTTGTGGTGGTGGCGGAAACGTTACATTGCTTATTGGAGGGGGTGATTAAAGGCGTGAGTGTTACGTCGGAATTTTGTATATCACACTTACAATTTGCGGATGATACTTTGATTTTCTTAAGTGTGAATGTAGAGGAAGCAATTCAGATCAAACGTATTTTGATGGGATTTCAGTATGGTTCGGGACTGCACATTAACTTTTCCAAATCCTGTGTATATGCGAATGGAGTTAAGGAGAGTGAAGTTGAGGTAATGGCGCGGGTGCTGGGCTGTGAGCCGGGGAAATTGCCTTTTAAATACTTGGGAATGCCCATTGGGACGAATCCGAGGAGTGTCACGATGTGGGAACCGGTGATTCAGAAAGTGCAACATAAACTAGCGGGATGGAAGAAAAGGTCGTTGTCGTTTGCAGCTCGGCTAGTCCTGGTAAATTCAGTGCTCTCGTCCTTACCTTTATATTATATGAGTGTGTTTGTTGCACCTAAGGGGGTTATTGAGAGAATTGATCAAATTGGACGTGTTTTTTTATGGGGGGATGTTGAGTTGAAAAGGAAAATGAGTCGTGTTAATTGGGCGAGAGTTTGTCGGCCGAAAAGAGTAGGGGGGTTGGGTGTGGTGGATTTACAATTGCCCAATATTGCTCTATTGGCCAAATGGACTCGGCGTTACGCAATTGAACGACATTCTCTTTGGCGTAAGTTAATTGTGTTGAAGTACGGAGAACAAGTTTTATCTTGGAGAGTCAATTGTGCCAATCAAAATCGGATATCGACTATATGGAAACAAATTGTGATGGTTCAGGAAAATGAAAGTGTGGCTGATTACATGGCTGAAAATCGGTTTAAATGGTTGGTGGGAAATGGGAAGCGTATTTTGTTTTAGTATGACACGTGGTGTATGGATAGGCCTTTGAAGTTAGTTTTTTCGAGATTATTTCGGTTGGGTGTGAATAAGACAATATGCGTGGTAGATTATGCGAGGGGGCTGTTTTGATCACGACGAATGGAATGGTTTTTTTGGACGTGAGCTGCGTCACTTTGAACAAAAAATGGTATCCGATTTGAGGGATGTGGTGCGGGGCTGGTGGTTAAGTGAGGGACGTGATGATCGAATAATTTGGTGCCCAAATGTGAGAGGCGAGTTTTCTACAAAAGAGTTGTTACATTTAATGACAAGTTATGGTGCCGCAGAGGGGGAAATGGAGAATTTTATCGTATGGAATATTGATGGGCCACCCAAGGTACAATGCTTCCTTTGGTTTGTTCTCATTGATCGTTTGCCTACTTTATGTTTTTTGAGAGATCGAGGAGTTCTGTTGGGGAATAGTTCGGTGCATTGTGTATGGTGTGAAGAGGGGAGGATGAACTAAATCATATCTTGTCATATTGCCCATTTATATATGGTATATGGGATAATTTTTTTCATTGGTGGGACATGGTGTTGGTGCGTCCTAGGACGATACAAGAATTAATTGGCCAATGTTATGAGGGGTGTTTCGGGGGCTGGTACGGAATTAGTGGATTGCGGGTTGCGCGGCTTTTTTATGGTCCGTATGGCTTGCTCGTAATGAGGTCATTTTTCGGCAAAAAAGAATGGTAATGGATGAAAGTTATGTTTTTAATTAAATCACGATCGTTGCATTGGATCAAGGTAACACAAGAGGGGCAGTTGGTGGGAGAGTCCGCTTGGTGGAATTGTCCGCGTAAGTGTGTTCCAACGGGAGGTGGGGACGTATCGCAGCCATTGACGGTTTGGTCTCCACCATGTTCGGGGGCGTTCAAATTTAATGTGGATGGGGCAGCTCGAGGTAACCCGGGACCAGAAGGATGTGGGGGTGTGTTACGAGACGAGAAAGGAAAGAGTTTAGCATTGTTTGTTGGACCGTTAGGGGTGATAGACTCTAATGGGGCGGAGGTGTGTGCGATTGCGTCCGCATTGGAGTTCTTATTAGAGCTGAACTTAACGGTACCTTGTGTCATCATTGAGTCGGATTCACGAGTGGCGGTGTCTTGGGGTGGAACATCGAGAAATGAGACCGTGGAGATTATGGTCTTGGTTCCGTTTGATAGATAAAGTTTGTCGCCTCATACCGTGTGTATGTTTTCATAATGTGTTACGCGAGGCTAATAGTATAGCGGATGCTTTGGCGAAGGGAGGAGTGACTCAATCGGATTGGCATCGCGCAAGTTGTTGAAGGTTCATGTGTTGTTGGGTGTGTTTGTGGGAGGTGTCGTGCCTTCGTGGAGGGCATGAGGTGGATGGGATGGTGAGTGGTGCATGGATGGTGCGGATTATAGGATGCATTGGGTTACTGGAGGGGGAGCGGGGGTGACGAGTGGGTGATTGGTATGTGGCATGGGCGTGAATGTGCTGTGTTGGGGATGGGAGAGTGTCGTATGTAGGGTGCGGGGTGAACTTTAGGATAGACATGTGTTGCTTCTGTTGGTTTGAGGGTAGGAGGTGTGTTCGTTTTGTTGCGACTCTGGTGGTGTATGTTTGGGCGTGTCGTTTTATGTTCGTTTGACATCTACACGTCGTACTCTTTTCCTCCATCTAGGTTGTAGGGAGGTTTTTAATGAGGCGCGTGTAAATGTTGGTTGTATGATTTGGGGCTAATAAAATCATACTTTTGTTGATCAAAAAAATTTGGTGTTATTTTAAGTACTTTTAGAAATTAAATAAATAATATTTAGGGATAAATATTAATTTTAGTTAATTCAAATTAGAATTAGATTAAAGCCTTAATTAGATTTTCTTTAAATACTTTAGGATTTAATAATTTTAAAGTTTAAAATTAACTTTCTTTATTAATTTAAAAATTCAAACTAAAATAATATCCTAAAATAACTGAATGTTATTTTTATGAAATTTTCTATTAATAAATAAATGTTAGTTTCAAATTTCCTTTTATCCATTATTTCATTAATTTCAAAATCAAATAAAAATAATTCCCTAAAACTAATTGGGTGTTATTTTAGGATTTTAAAATTAAATAAACGATTGATAAAATGTTAGAAAATAATATTTAATCAATTTTTCTATCAACAAAAAGTATGATTTTATTAGGTGAAATTTCGGATATAGAATCTGAAAATTCGGATATCTGAAATTTCGGATGGGTAAAATAACGATCTGTTTCCGATCTAGAAAAAAATCAGACATCTGAATATTCAGATATCAGATACTCGGATCGAATATTCGGATATCCGGTTATCTGAATATATAATTTGATTTAAGTAGTTTTTCGAGTTTGACGGTCTTATCAATGAAATTTTTTATTTTCGAATACAAAAATTAACAAATTATCAAATATAACAAGATTAACATCTATGAAATTTTTATTTTCGAATTTACGGATATAACAAGTATTAAATTACTAAATATAACAATATTTATATCTATAAAAAATGAATTTTTTGTTATTTCAAATTTTTGTATAATTCAAAACTTAAAATAATGTGATCCGTATCCGATCCATAAAAAATAAAAAACGGGTCGAATATCTGATCCAAAAATAAAAATCAGATTAGGTATCCAAATTTTCAGATAGGGATCAATGAATAATCGAATCGGATCGAATATTTTTTAGCACACTTAATGATCACCGACCTCATTAAAAAACTCTTTAAGTCTACGTGGAAGAAAATAGTATCACATGACCATGTTAAAACAACAAACGATCAAGACAGTTAAAAACAAACAAACTAACGAAAACACAACTATAACCAAACCCCACTGCATCCATCGACCAAGACCCCACCCCTAACAATGCACCAGCAACACGCACAACCACCCTAAGTCGACAAACAACACAAACCACCAATACAAGCACGGCTAGACCTTACAAACTTGACCTGAGACTCAAAATCCGAACCAAATTACTTGAATCGAAACTTGATTTTGACCCGAACATGATGATTTGAAGTTGACCTGAAACCCGAAATAAATTGAACCGAACTGAAATTTTTTGTTGAACCAAAATGAACCCGAACCGAATAGACTCGAACCGAATGCTACCTGAATCGAAAACTGAACTGAATATCGACCCGGTTTTAACCCGAAAATTAAGGTAAAATAAATGAATAATTTATTTTTAATATTATTTATTTTTAACAATATAATGAATAATAAAATGAAGTATGTTTTATTATCTTTTTGTAATATACCATGGAAGATATCGTTGCTCTTGTCAAAATTGTAGTATAATAACATTTATGTCATTTTACGTTTAAATATTAATTAAATAAAACTTTTGTCCCTACGTGTGAGACAAATGAGGTAGTGGGTTTGAATCAATCCTCTCTCAATGAAATAAACTCAGCAGGTGGGCCCATATCTAATGCCGATGTTGTTGAGGGAACACAAAATGGGTTCATTTCTATCGATCAGCCCAATTCTGATGTTGGGTTGTATGAGGTACCAGTAACCAGTGCGACAGTTTCTGAGAATTCCTCCGGTCAAAGTAATTTTCTCGAACCTGTATTCGATCCCTCAACAGGTCTCTTCACCATAAGACCCAAATCCCTAAATCTTAAGGGAATTCAAAGTTCACAAAAGTGTTTCAATCCAGGGCTTGCAAGACTCTCGCCTCTCTTCAACCAAAATGGGAAACATGCTAAGAAGTCAGTTTCAGCAACAAAAAGCTCTAACTCGGCGGCAGTTGGGGATCAAACTGTTGAAGTTCTACTGGAAGCAAAAGCTACAATAGAGGTTTGTGAAAGGCTGGGCCTTCAATTCGAAGCAGATAAAGAGACGGTGGCTAATAGACTGATCGAAAATGGGAAGGAAATCTGAGTTTTAAGAAAGGACAAAGGGTGTGCTGCATTCCACCAGATGAATCAGAGCTTAATAATTTCTTGGAACGTTCGTGGTTTAGGTAAAATTGAAAAAAAAGCTGCAGTCAGGAAATTGGTGCGAAAGTCAACAACAAAGATAATCTTATTGCAGGAATCTAAATTGCAAGAGGTGAACGAGAAAATGGCAGGGCAAATTTTCGGTAAGCAATCGAACCTCAAATTTTGTTTCTCTTCTTCAATTGGAGCTGCGGGTGGTGTTATTTCAGCATGGGATCCTTGTTTCTTTGAGAATGACAGTAACATGATAGACCGGAATTTTATCATCCTAATTGGTAAATTAGTAGAGGAGAACGTTAGATGCTGCATAGTGAATGTTTACGCTCCAAATGATGATTGTGAAAGGTCCCATATGTTCGATATCCTAAAGCACAAAATCTTGAGCATCAATCTCCCAGTGATTATAGGGGGTGATTTTAATATTGTGTCCTCAACTGATGAACGTTCTGGAGGCAGTGTGAGCAAAAGGGCTATTGGAGTTTTCAATAATTTCATTGAAGAATTGGCAGTGGTAGATCTACCATTACAAGGGAGTCGGTTTACTTGGTCAAACTATAGAGATCAACCATCTTTTAGTCGTCTGGACAGATTTTTGATCTCAACAGAAATTCTTCGAATATGGCCGGACTTACTTCAAAGTGTGTTTCCTAAGAGCATTTCTGATCACAATCCAATCTGCCTGGCCAAGACGAAAATCTGCTGGGGAGCAAGACCATTTAAATGGTTCAACCACCTTGCCGAAGACAAAGACTATGGTGAGAAAATTAGTGAAGCTTGTAACATGGTTTCGGGAGAAGGCATTGGAACAATGCTGAAAAAGTGCAAGATTGTGTCAAAAGATTGGGTCCGCAAGGAAAATGGTAAAACTGGATTTTCTATACAAGATCTCGAGAAAAAGTGTGCAGAATTTGAAGAATTAATTTCAAATGGGAACCAGGACCAGCAACTAATATCAGAGCTAAGAGAATGTAGAAGATCTCTATGGAGTTGTTACAGAAGAGAGGAACGTGAATGGATGCAAAAATCGAGGTTGAAGTGGGCTATCGAGGGGGACAGAAATACGAGATTTTTCCATCTTTTTGCCTCTGCCAGAAGAAGATCAAATCTCATTTCAAGCATAAAAATAGGCAAAGATAAGCTCTACAAGCCAAAGGAAGTGAAAAAAGCTATCATGGTGCACTTTAGAAATATTTACAATACTTCCAGAACTATACCTCTCAAATTATTCAACTGTGAGCTAAGTCGTATTAGTTTGGAAATGTCAAAGCATTTGGAGAAGCCTTTTACTAATGAAGAAATCTTACGGGCTTTAGATTCGTGCGATAACTCAAAAGCTCCCGGTCCCGATGGCTTCAACATGGGGTTCCTAAAAAAATTCTGGTCCTCTCTCAAGGAAGAAATATGGGATTTCTTTGATAAATTCCATAAGGGCAAAATCACAGATTACTCTTTCAATCATTCTTTCATCGTTTTGATCCCTAAAAATCAAAGCCCGAGCACTATTGAAGATTATAGACCTATAAGCCTCGTGGGATGTATATACAAGCTACTTGCTAAAGTTATAGCTTTAAGATTCGGAGAGGTGCTGGAGGATATTATCGGGGAGAATCAGTTTGCGTTCTGCCCTGGAAAACAAATAATGGACTGTTCGTTAATTGCTAATGAGACGATTGACTACACAAGAAGAAAAGGGCTGAAAGGCGTAGTTCTAAAAGTGGATTTCCGCAAGGCGTATGATACAGTGGATTGGGGTTTTCTATTGACTGTTTTGAGAAAGATGGGTTTCGGAACAATTTTCTGCAAGTGGATACATATGTGCATTTCCTCTGCATACATTTCTGTGTTAGTGAATGGCTCACCAACAGCTCCTTTCGCAATCGGTCGTGGCCTTAGGCAAGGCTGCCCCCTTTCACCAATTCTGTTCAACCTAGTAGCTGAAGCACTAAGTGCTTTAATCAAAAAAGCCATCTCGATGGAACTGTTCAATGGAGTCCGAATAGGTGACAATAAAGTTGAAATCTCTCACATCCAATTTGCGGATGACCTTATTCTATTCAGTGGAGCTGAGGAAGAACAAATCAAGAATGTGGTGAGAATATTGAAAGGATTTGAACTTGCAGCAGGCTTACGCTTGAATCTGAAAAAATCAAAGCTGCTTGGGATTAATGTTGATCCATCGCTAGTTGATAAATGGGCGTGTATTCTGAAATGTCAAAAGGAAAACTTTCCCACTCAGTACTTGGGTCTTCCGCTGGGAGCTGTTAAGAATGCAACCCAAATTTGGAATCCAATAGTGGAAAAATTTCGGGTTAAACTTTCACCATGGAAATCCAAGCTGCTGTCTTTTGGGGGGGAAATTGCTTTATTAAAGGCAGTGTTGGCAAATTTACCGTTATACTTCATCTCTATCTTTCCGATGCCAGTATCGATCAAATCTAGAATCACTAGCATGATAACAAAGTTTCTCTGGGGTTCTCTAGACAAAAAATCCATCCATTGGATTAGATGGGAAACCATATGCCTGCCAAAGGCTTGTGGAGGTCTTGGCTTCATTGATTTCAAATTAAAAAACAGAGCACTTCTCAATAAGTGGCTCTGGAGGTTCAGCACGGAGCCGAACAGCTTGTGGAGAAAAGTTGTTAGCGCAAAATATCACGAAGACCAGTCGAGTTTACTCCCGACAAACTTAAAATCGGCTAATAAATCGTGGATTTGGAAGAATATTGTCTCACCCCTCTCAATTACAGATGACAAATTCTCTCTTAATCTTAGGTTTATCCTAGGAAATGGCAAGAGAGTAAGATTTTGGGAAGATGCTTGGTGGGTTCGTCCCCTTTGAAAAATGATTTCCCCAGATTATTCGCACTTGCTTCAAGAAAAGAGGGAGTAGTAGCAGATTTTGGGAAATTCTATGATGATCAGTGGAAGTGGGAAATAGAATTTCGCAGACCTCTTTTTGACTGGGAAAAAAATCTATGGGAAGAGTTTTGGATTTTGATTGAAAAAACAACACCGGGTCAATTCCAAAATGACAGCATACGATGGATAGCTAATTCTAACGGACTGTACTCTTCCAAATCCTTCTGTGATCTCTTATCGCCCAACGACAGAGCTGAAAATGATCTTTGGAAGAAGGTATGGTCGAATTTAGCTCCACCTAAGGTGGAGGCTTTTCTTTGGAAACTGATGCATGGACGGGTACCAACAAGAGTTGAACTCTCTAAAAGAGGGATAACAGGTCAAGCAACACTGTTGTGCCCTCTTTGTTCTGTGGAGAATGAAACAATCTCACATTTATTCTGTCATTGTCGAATCAGCTGGCGCATTTGGCAACGATGGTGCAATGTTTGGGGATCAGAAAGCGTATTACCGGGTAACATCTCATCATTTTACATTTCTTGGTGCTCTATGTTTAATCTTATAAGATTAAAAGAAATATGGAAGCTCTCGTTTCTGTGCATTGCTTGGTCTATTTGGTTATTTAGGAATGATGTTATATTCAAAGGAATCCGGGTAGATGAGAACCAACTGTTTGATATTTGTGTTTTACGACTAGGATGGTGGTGCAAAGTAAAATGGCCAAATTTAATCAGTAAAGCTGATGACATCCTTCTTTGTCCCCATATCTTGAAATCAAAGATAAATAAACAGATAAATTCCAAGCATCATAGTTGGGTGAAGCCTTTGCCGGGTACTCTTAAATTCAATGTAGATGGTGCCGTGGAGGGTGGATTTGGAAAAGCCGGAATTGGTGGAATTCTGAGAAACGCAGAAAACAAGTCTTTAATTATGTTCTCCAAACATATTGGCATCATGGATGCCACATCGGCTGAAATTCTTGCAGTAAAAGAGGTTGTTTTGCTTTTTCTGAGTTCAGAATGGGCCAAGAGCTTTACTCTGATCATAGAGTCGGATTGTAGTTCAATAGTTGATTGGTTTGAGCGGCCTATGAAGGCTCCTTCTATTTTCAAGGATACAATCGAAGATTGTCGGAGCCGTTGCAAGGAAATACTGTGGTCGATTCAATATATTCCAAGAGATGCAAATTCAACTGCAGACAGGTTGGCAAAATCTGGAATTTCCAGAAATTCACCACTGTGCTGGATACTAAATTGCTCATAATTTGTCCATCTGGATGTATGGTCAAAGCTCCAGTAGCAGATTGTGTAGGTAAATGCCTATGGCTTTTATATTTGATTTGTTGGATGCTTATGTTTGGACAGTAGCTTTAAGGTAAGCAGGTGTATTGAAGAAATGCTGCAGATGTTGGTTAGGAAGGGCGAGCAAACAGTTTGATGAGTGATGATTCTAAACTGTACATGGAAGTTTTGTGTGTGAATTGTAATAGTTTATTATTCATTAACAAGGTGCACTCTTTTTCCTCCATTTTAGGTTTAGGGAGGTTTTTTAACGAGGTCCTTGTTATGGAATATTATCAATAAAATATATAATTTTCAAAAAAAAAAAAAAAAATTTAAATTTAGAATTTTAATGTACTATTTTCTCTCCCAATATTTAATCTTAAGCCATAAATCCTAAACAATAAACCTTAAGCAATAGAAATTAATCTCATGAACCAATAACCTTAAACTAAATCATAAACCCTAAATCATTAACACTAGACCCTAAAAACCTAAAATGTTAACCTTTAATCCATATAAATTAATTTAAAACCAATAACCCTAAACCATTAACACTGAGGCCTAAACCATAAACTGAAATTGGAGACAATTTTTACAATCTTACCCTAAAATATAGCTAAAACTAGAATTAGAGACCATCTTGGCAATTTGAAAGTAGAGAAATTTGAGAGCTTTGTGACCAATTTTATAATTTCACCATAAAATATAGCATAAAACTGAAATTGTGGACTAAATTGACAATTTGGAAGTGGAGAAATTTGAGAGTCCAATAACCAATTTCATAATTATACCATATAAATAAATTGGGGTTAATTTTGGCTAAAAATTAAATCTTGGAAATTAAAATGAACAAAAATATCATTATATTAAATTAATAGACTAAATTAAAAAGATTAGTTAATTTTAACTAAAAGTAAATTTTTAGAGACTAAATATCACTACATGGAGGGGATTTCTATATCCGAAGTCTAAACCGTGGGGATACTTGTGACTAAATTAAACTAAACAAAAACTTAAAGTTGAATATTAGTACTAAAATGTAACATTTTAAATGCAACATGACCTAAAAAGTAATTAATCTCTAGCTTAAATAATTGGTGGCTTATTTCCATCCAAAATTTTGTCTTTTCCCTCTCTATTTTTACCAATTGTCTTTTTTTTTCAATCTAGCTTAAAAAATTGGTGGCTTATTTCCCTCCAAAATTTTGTCTTTTTCCCTCCCTATTTTTACTAATTGTCTTTCTCTTTTTCTTAATTTAATTGAGTTTCAATTTAGATTAATTTAATTGAAATTTCACATTTCGTTTTAGAATTATTTTAAATATGTCCGTGATTTATGCTTCTAGATTTTAGTTAGCTCAATTAGATCCTAAGTTTAATAAATTAATTCATTTCAGACATTATTATTATTATTATTATTATTATTATTATTATTATTATTATTATTATTATTATTATTATTATTATTATTATTATTATTATTATTATTATTATAAACTTTGATTTAATATAATTATACACAAAATTTTGATATGATACATGAAGCTTTGATTTAAATATTTAATCAAATTGAAATGCATAGATTAACAAGTTGAATCGGAATTAATCTCATACATCAATAACTCTAAACTAAACCTTAAATACTAAACCTTAAACCCTAAACCTAAATCAAACTAAATTGACCCGAAAATTCAAATGTTGACCCGAACCGAAAACGACCCGAACGACCCGATTTTGACCCGAACCGAAAGCGACCGATCTGATATTGATCCGGCCCGAAAACAACCGATCCGATTTTGACCCAATACAATACCCGAACCGGATCCAACTCATCATAGACCCGAACCGAATCTAAACCGATTCTAGATAAACCCGAACCGAACGACCCGATTGCCATCTCTAAGCACATCCAACAACACCGACCAAACCTGGCCGACATCAATCCAACACAGTAAAATATGTCAGGGAGCAATGCTATAGACTAGAAAAACCATCAGCAACAACCGACTCCCTATCAACCCCTGCTTCGCAAGTACCTCCGCGAAATCATTCGCCTCACGATAAATATGAAAAAAGCATACACAAACTAGCTCATCGCATGTCGAGTCCAAAGAAATAAAAAGATTCCAATAATGCTATGGTCGACGCTTTTTATGCAACACCCAGCCTATCGCAACACACGAATTCAATTCTAGGACTAAACACTCGCAAGTGCGCCAAAGCGAATTCATCGCCAAAGATAAGTTAAAATCTAACGCCCGAAGTTCCGCCTCATTTGGATCCACGCGTATTAAGTTTTAGTTCAATTTTAAAAGTCGTGTACTAAAATAATTGGGTGTGATTTTTTTGAACTCACTATTAATTAGGTTTTATCTAGGGTTCACTTAACTTAGATTGATACTACAGTGCCTTTAAGAATAGGATTCCTATTCAATAAATTACAAGTTAGATAATACTTTTTGAATTAAAATTATTCTTTAAATAATTTTTTAAAATAATTAGATGTTATTTTTATTTTTGACAAAATTTAATTCTAATCCTAATGTGCTTGCTCATGATTGGATGTTATTTAACATAAATTTAAATTATCTAAAAATGTTATTTAATTATTAGGCCTCATTTTGCATTCATAATTTCAAAAGTGTTTTAATTTTTTTATTAAATTCAATGCTCAAATGGGGGAGGGCGGTGAAAGTAGTACACGAAAATTCATTAGGGACAAGGAGACATCTTCAACATCTACAGGAAGCAAAGGAAACGATAAATTTGTGCAAATTGATAGGTGTAGAGACTATTGGTAACGAGGAGAGCATTGTGAACGATATTGTCGGCTTATTGCAGCGGCAAGATCAGCGTAAATAGCTTCGGAGAATGAATGTGTTGTCGTGGAATGTTAGGGGGTTGGGAACGAGTTCGAAGTGTAGAGCGGTACAAAAGCTTTTGCGACAACATCAAGCGGAGATAGTGTTTATTCAAGAGACGAAGTTAGAGATGATCACGGATCAAACAGTGAAGAGGGTGTGGCATTCGGACAATTTTGAATTTGTATTTGCGGCAGCGAATGGTCGATCAGGGGGTTTATTAGTGATTTGGGAAGCGACGAGATTTCATTTGGAAGCGACCGAGGTGCAGCAATATTATATTGCTTTATGGGGTATGTGGGTGCTCGATGATTGGAGATGTGGCTTGATGAATGTTTATGCGCCGTGTTCAGTGGATGGACAACGAGGGTTGTGGGAGAGTCTTTTAGTCGAAGCACAGCAATGCACGCTACCTTGGTGTGTTGCGGGCGATTTCAATGTGGTTAAGGCAATGGAGGAAAGGCGATGTTGTCACGGCTCTCAACAAGGTATGACAGCCTTTATTTCTTTTATTGAAGATATGTGGTTGATCGATGTGAAGGTAGTGGGGAAGAATTTTACGTGGTTTGGGTCGGGAAATAAGTGTAGCCGATTGGATAGATTTCTAGTTAGCGGAGAATGGATAGACAAATTCGTGGGCTTGATGCAATATATTTTGTGTAAGAGTTTGTCGGATCATGCGGCGATTAAACTTGCGTGTGAGGAGGTGGATTGGGGACATCGACCATTTCGTTTCCTTAATTGCTGGTTGGAAAAGAAAATATATGTGCATGCCATGGAACAAGAATGGGAGAAATTGTCGCGACACGACGATAATGGTCAGCAGCTAACGATGCTTGAGAAGCTCGATGAGTTGCATCGGTTTTTGAGGGTTTGGAATCGTACTTCTTTTGGGATTGTGGAGCAGAAAATTGAAACGATTTCGCTCCTTATTGACGAGTTGGATGGTAAATTGGGATGTCGGGACTTATCCGAAGTGGAATTGGGCGAGAGGAGAAAGTTACAAGTGGAATTATGGAAGTTATTGCAATTCCGTGAGTCTATTTGGAGACAAAAATCGTGAGCAACTTGGTTGAAAGAAGGGGATCAGAACACGAAATTTTTTCAACGAGCAGCAAAAATTAGAGGGATACGGAACAATATTGTGGGTCTATGGGTGAAGGGGCGTTGGATATCGAAACCGGATCGCCTCAAAAGATGCGTAGCGGAGGAATTTCGAAAACATTTTGCAAGGCGGAAACAATGTGGTTCGCTGGGTGTGCCGCTGATTCGACTGCCTCTTGATGCAACACAAGCTGAGTATCTTGAGTTGCCTTTTAGCGAAGATGAGATTCGGCTCGTTATTTGGGGTTGCGATGGTAGCAAAGCACCGGGTCCAGATGGGTATACGTTTGAGTTCTATCACAAGTGCTGTAATTTTGTTAAGAAGGATGTGTTGTTCAGCTTCTACAAATTTTACAGCACAGGATCTTTGCCGAAGGGGAGTAATTATGCTCATATAGTACTCATACCAAAGAAGGAGGGAGCGTGTAAGGTTAGTGAGTTTCGACCAATTTGCTTGTTGAATTCAATTTACAAAATTTTTGCAAAGGTGCTAGCGAATAGATTTCAGAAGGTGTTAGATGTTTTGATTAGTGACACTCAAACGACCTTTATTAAAGGAAGGCAAATTATAGATGGTGTGTTGCTTGTGAACGAAGTGGTGCATTCGTTGAAAAAGGCGAAACAAGGGTCGGGGTGTATTATTGAAATTAGACTTTGCCAAAGCATATGATTGTTTGAGTTGGGATTTTTTGGATGACACTCTGGAAAGAATGGGCTGTGGGCAGCATTGGCAAAGATGGATGAGGGAGTGTGTTACTACGACAAGAGTAGCAGTTTTGTTAAATGGCAGTGCGACGAAATTTTTCCCGATGGAACGGGGTGTGCGACAGTGGGATCCGTAATCGCCATTACTTTTTTGTGGTGGTGGCGGAAACATTGCATTGTCTCTTGACAAGAGCAATGACGAGTGGGGTGATCAAGGGGGTGACGGTGACTTCGGATTTTTGTTTATCTCATCTGCAATTTGCGGATGATACTCTGATGTTCTTACATGGGTATGTGGAAGAGGCGATACAGATTAAATGTCTATTACTGGGATTTCAATATGGATCGGGACTCCAAATTAACTTTGCTAAATCATGTGTTTTTGCGATTGGTGTGGAAGAGCATGTGGTAACACAAATGGCGAGCGTGTTGGGTTGTGAGGTGGGTAACCTGCCGTTTCGATACTTGGGAATGCCTATTGGGGTGAATCCGAGGAGAATGAAGATGTGGGAGCCGGTGATTTAGAAGGTACGCAATAAATTGGCGGGATGGAAGAAGCGCTCTTTGTCATTTGCGGCACGTTTGATGTTGGTTAATTCTGTTCTTGCTTCGTTGCTTGTTTACTACATGAGTGTATTCGCTGCTCCGAAGGGGGTTATAGCGAAAATTGATCAAATTCGCCGTACATTCATATGGGGCGATGTGGAGTTAAAGAGAAAATTGAGTAGAGTTAATTGGGAGAGGGTATGTCGACCGAAAAAGGTAGGAGGCTTGGGAGTGGTGAATTTGGAATTGCGTAACATTGCGTTTTTGGCTAAATAGACTTGGAGGTATGTGAAAGATAAAAATACACTTTGGCGGGAGCTAATTATATCCAAATATGGGGAACAAGTTCTTTCGTGGCGGATTAATTGTGAGAACGTGCATCAGATGTCTCCAATTTGGAAACAAATTGCATTGGTGGCGACAAAGGATAGTATGGCGGGGTTATTGGATGTCGATAGATTCTATTGGATAGTGGGTGACGGGAGGGGTGTGCTGTTTTGGTTGGATATTTGGTGTGGGGGCCAACCGTTGAAGCTTGTATTTCCACGGTTATTTCGATTGGCGAGCGATAAAATCGGCACTGTGATTGCTTACTCGAGAGGGGGCAGTTTTGAACATGATGTTTGGGCAACATTTTTTGGGCGAGCGTTGAGGGGTTTTGAACAGAAAATGGTGCTGGAATTGAGGGAGATGTTACGGGGTTGGAGGGTAAGCGAGGGGTGTGGGGATAGGCTTGTATGGTGCCCGAATCCTCGGGGTGAATTTTCGACGAGAGAATTAATGGGCCTAACGACGGGTTTTAGCATGGATGAGAGTGATATGGAGGCATTTTTGGTATGGAAAATTGATGTTCCGCCGAAGGTACAATGCTTCATTTGGTTTGCGTTGATCGATCGTTTGCCGACGCTTTGTTTCTTGCGCGATCGTAGAGTACCTTTAGGGAATGATGCAGTGCGATGTGTGTGGTGTGAGGAGGTGGAGGATGAGTCGACGCATATTCTATTACACTGTGCGTATGTAAAGGGTATATGGGACTGTTTTTTGCTATGGTGGGGGTGGATTTGGTTCGTCCAAAGACGGTTCAAGAGTTCATAGGACAATGCTATGAGGGAGTCTTTCGAGGCTTGATGCGTCGATGGTGGATTGCGGGGTGCGTTGCATTGTTATGGTCAGTGTGGTTGGTTCGAAATGATGTAATATTTCGGCAGCGAAAGTTGGGAGCACAGGAGGTGGTGTTTTTAATTAAAGTGCGGGTGTTACATTGGATGAAAGTAACGACGGATGGCCAAATGGTGGACGAGGCGACTTGGTGGACGTGTCCGCGGCAATGTGTGTCGTTGGGAGAGGGCATGCGAGTGAGGCCACTGTCGAGCTGGGAGCCGCCGTGTGTGGGAATGGTGAAATTCAACGTAGACGGAGCGGCGAAAGGCAAGCCGGGGCCTGCCGGGTGTGGGGAGTCTTGCGTGATGAGGGGGGAAAGATATTAGCTTTATTTGCCGGACCTTTGGGTGTGATGGACTCGAACGAAGCGGAAGTCTGTGCGATTGCGGCAACCTTGGGGTTTCTTTTAGAGTTGCATTGTAGTGCTATTGGTGTGATTATTGAATCCGATTCAATGGTGGCGTTGTCATGGGTGGAGAATCGAACAATACGACCATGGAGACTTTGGACATGGTTCCATTTAATTGATGATGCGTGTAATTTATTACCGAGGGTTTGTTTTCGACATGTATTTCGGGAGTCGAATAGTATCGCAGATATGTTGGCGGAGGGAGGAGTGCAATTGGTGGAGTGGTGCCGAGTGAGTTATCGAAGGGATTGATTGCGGAGAGGGGGTGCATGGGAGTGGATCGCAGGTTAGGTGTAAGCTGGGGTATGTGTTTGTGTGATGGGCAGCAGTGGGGCTGGGAATCACGGTGACTAAAGACTACTGGGTGGGGAAGGGCAGACATGGTGCTGCTGGGAGCCGAGGTGCTGGGAAAGGGTGCTGGGTGGGGAAGGGCAGGCACGGGTGGGTTGGAGGGGAGCTTTGGCAGCTGTGGGGGATCAGATGGGGGGTCAAGTGCTTTTTTTTCTTTCGGATTTCGGGTGTGTTCTTGTTTTAAACATTTACATGTCGTACTCTTTTCCTCCATTAGGATATAGGGAGGTTTTTAATGAGGCGCATGTAGATGTTTCACGGATGTATGATTTGCGATTCAATAAAATCATACTTTTCTGATAAAAAAAATTCAATGCTCAAATATAATTGGGTGTTGAGATTTTTAGATAAATTAAATTCAAATTTTTATTTTCTCATGCAAAATCCGATACAAAATTAAAAAGTACCAATTTTGGACATTTGTGGGTGTACTAATTCTTCTCCACACGTAACCAACTTTCAAACTCCTTTTAAAACGAATTTTTAATTTTATGGTGTTCAGTCTACTAAGGTAACCTATTAAGATTTTTTTTAAGTATTTTTTAAAATTCACATTAACAACCCCTCCTCGCCGAGTGGGGGAGTTGATGCGTGGAACTAATAAGAACATTTTTCACTGCAAACGGAGTAGGTGTTGAACTACTTTATGATGGGAATTAACCGTGAAAATTGTTGTGAGTTAAGTCGAAAGAGATGGTGAGGTGTTAGTGTTAGCCTCAGAGTCAGACATTGAAAAGAAAGATTTCATGATGGAGGAGAAAAAAAATAAAAGACATTGAGGGGTTTATTGGAGATTATATGGGAAATGAATTATGAGTAATGATAGGGGTAAAATAGGGAATGGGGAATTAATTAATTATGAATAAACATGTATCACACTAGTTTTTTTAACCACACCTGACGAAAATACCATAATAATTAGAGGGGTCAATTGGATGATTCGGTTCGAGTTCAAGTTCAGGCCAGGTCATTCAGGATTAGACAACATCGATTTAGGTTTGGTTTAGGTTTGAATTGATTTGGTTCAAATTTAATTTGAATATATGGTAAGTTGAGTCGAGTCAGTCGAATGTTGGGTCATGCCAATATCATGTTAGTCACTTTTCGGATTGGCTTAATATTAGATTGTTTAATTTTGGGGTCGGATTGATGTCGAATCGGTCGACTTTCAACATTTGAATCTTCGGATCAATTCAAGTTGAAATTAGTATGAATTCAATCGTGTTATATATATATATATATATATATATATATATATATATATATATATATATATATATATATATATATATATATGTAATCTTAAAAAACCCCACGTTTTTATATCATATGTATGTTTCATATCATATACTTTTTATTGATATATAAAAAACCCACGTGTTTATATCATATGTATGTTTCATATCATATACTTTTTATTGATATATAAAATTATGGATAGTGTATGTTTCATATAAAAAATCTATTTTGATACACAATAGTTAGTATAAAAAATTACACAATTTTTTTAAAATATAAATTCTAAATTATTAAACTTAAAAAATTCTAACAAGACTGTGTATACTAAATATTATACAAGCTTGTGTATGAAGTTTCTTTCTTCATATAAATACTTTAAAAAAAAAAACTATAACATCCAGGTTTGGGGGTCGGGTGAAAATAATATTAAAATAATATTCGGGTTTCCCTTTTTGTTTTAAAAACTCATTTTATATGTTGGATCAAACCTAAATTAAAATTAAAACCCAAAACTCCATGGATTTTGAAATTGGATAAGATGACCATTTTCATTAATGACAAATTGGTAAATAAGTGGTCTTTCAAATAAAACTCATTTTCATTTAAAATTACCTTTTATCATCTTTTTCTCTCCTCACCCATTTTTGCTTCCAACGACAAAAACCCCTTCTCCCCTTAGTTTACTATTCCATCACATATCTTGCCCATTGTTGAAGATTTTGCAAAGGTAACCTCGTTTTTGACATGTCCTCGTCATTCTCTTCAAGTTAATACCTTTAGTTTTCATTTTTGTCCATGATTTTGAAATTTGAAGTTTTGAGATTTTTTTATTAAAAATGCTATATTTATTGTCTTTAACTAAAGATTTTGATTTGTTAATGATATATGAGTTGTTTACTATCTATGAGGTCCAACATAGTAGATTTTTACATGGTTTTATGGAGTTTCCCGAATTTGGGTTTTTGAGGGGGGTTTTGGAGGGTTTTAGGTTGAGTTTTGGGGGTGTTTTATGTGGGAGAGTGTGGGTTGATGGTTAGACTATATATAAGCGTTGTTTTGGAAGCCTTAGGGAGTAATTTAAGGGTTGAAAACAAAGGATTTGGACTATGTTTCATGGCAGCTCGAGAATGAGGAAATTGAGAGTTGTTCTTAGCTTGGATCATGTGTTTATGTGCTTGAATTGTGTTTCGGGTTGCTACTTTGATATGTGAACTGATTTGAGGTTGTTTTGATTGTGTTGGGATGATTAGAAGAAAGGAATTTAGTTGGTGAAGCTTCGGGGACGAATCCGGAGATTTTGGAGACTTGAGCGTGGTTTTCGGCTCTCATTTAGGTAGCAACGGTGAGTAGAAATATCAAACCTTGATTTGTTTTTCGAAATGGAACTCTGGGGGGTTTGGGTGGGACCTTGAGGGTCCACCTAAACCCGAGTGTAAGTTACTACTCTTGCATCTTTGTTAAGTGTTGATGAATGGTTATATGTTATGGTATCATGTGCATCTCGAGTTGTTTTACATCGTTGTTGTTGTGAAGTCGTGTAGAAGTCGAGCCTCACGTGATGGTTGTCTAAGGTACGGTGATGAGTGGTCCCACCGGTAGTGACTAGTAGTAGATTAAGGTGATGAGTGGTCCCATCGGAAAACTACTAGTCGAACGGTGATGTGTGGTCCCACCGTGTGTATGTTGGTCGTGCATGTGCAAGCCATGTGTAGTCTTGTTGTGATAATCATTCGTGCATTTATTGATTTATTGTCAATTGCGAAATGTGTTTTGAAAACTGCATGCTTGTTGAATTGTAGAGCTTCTCTCACTAAGCTAGTTAGCTTACGCTCTCCTTTATTTCCAACATGCAGATCGTTAGAGTTCGGGAGGCAAGTGGGCAAGGGAGGAGCTTTTGGAGTTCTCAAAGTAGCTCAAGTATGATTTACGTATTTGTAATAATGCCTAGACGATGGGGGTATAGACTTGTAGGAGTTGGGGTCAAACTCCTTAGTTTGATTTTTTTGATGTTCTAGTATGTGGAGTTGTGGATGTTATGTTTGGATGTGTTATGCTTTTTGTTGTGGATTGAGAACCATGCTTATTTTGTTGCTTAATTGCTTGTGTTTAAGAGTCTATGAACTTGACCTATGAATGCTTTATGTACGGTTGTTTAAAGCATGAAACCTTATAACTGCTAAGTATGTCTCCTTTTAAGTAAATGCTTGAATCCTTTGAATGTATAGTCTATGTTCGTTTTGAATGCCTCGTATGCTGAATCTTGGTTGATAAATGTCGTATGTATGCTTGCTTGTTCCTAGACGAGTCTTAATTTGCATCTAGAGTTGTGGTTTGGAGTCCTTAGTTGCATTTTTTAGTGTTGCAGTGCAGGGCGTATCGATACGCCCAAGGGTCGTATCAATACGATCCTACACTTTAGGGCTCAGTTTAAGCCTAGCGTACCGATACGCAGGGGTGTATCGATACGCCAAAGCCTCTCAGGAAATCTGAGAATTTGACGAGATTTTGGCGTAACGGTACGGGTCTAGGGTGTATCGGTACGATCTTGTATCGTTGACCGTGAGAAGTTGACTAGTAAGGGCGTATCGGTACAGTCAACCCGTGTACCGATACGGTCTCCTTACGTTGACTATGGGTTGTTGACCGGGTCAAGGCATATCGATACGGCCTGCTGATTAAACTAAAATGGACTTTTTAAAATTGTTTGCTTGGTTGTACGCATCATTTGATGTCCTTCCGCTGTCATGTCACCCATAGGATGTATGAATGCCTTTAGACAAGATAATAATTAAAAGAAATTTTCTAGGGTTGCTAACCGAAGTGGGGCCCTAGCGGGTTTCATTTCGGTTTTCCCCGTGTAGCCTACTCGGACCGGTCAGTCGTCCAGATCAGGACGAGGGGGTTACATTTGGTGGTATCAGAGCCTGAGGTTTCCGAGACCTTGGGCAGGTGAGTGAGGTAAGTTAATGTGTTATGTGTTGTTGTATCTTGGTGAGTGTTTTGCCATGTATGCTCGAAGTCTGTTGCTAGCACGGTGTATGAATGCATGCTTTAATGACCTTATTGTTGTTTGAGGGTTGGTCAAATGTCCCCATTGTTAGGCGTTGTTGTCAAAATAAAAAGAAAATTGTTTTGGTTTAACGAGCTTGAGAACCAGAGTCCTTGCCCTTTGCTAACCTAACGTTTTCCTTGTTTGTTGTGTGTTTATTGTTTTAGATCTTGTTTTGCTATAGTGAGACCAAGGGGAAGACCTAGAGCGAGTGACCAGGCACCCGAAGGTGGGTCTCTTGCTCCCGGTGGTAATGGAGTGGGTGGTGAAGGTGATGTGCCTCAGGCTGGTGCTCAAGTCGGAGGTGATGGTAATGGGCTTTAGGTCGGGGCTAATGTTGGAGGTGTTGGGGCTCAGGCGGGTCAAGGTCCAGCGGGCACGGACATGACCCATCTAATTCAGACTATAGCTGGAGTATTTCAGACAGCATTGGTTGTTGCCCAAGCTGCACCACCACCTCAGGGTGCAGGGACAAGATTACCCCTAGAGAGGCTACGTAACTTGGGAGCAGTTGAGTTTCGTGGATTGACTCACGAGGGTTCGAAGGGGTGGCTTGAGAGCACTACTCGCATCTTGGGTCAGATGGAGTGTTCAGACGCCCATAAGTTGGGTTGTATTGTCTCCTTGCTTCAGGGGGACGCTTATACTTGGTGGACCGTTATTACTTCGGGGATGGCCGAAGCGGATATTACGTGGGAGTTCTTCAGAAATGCTTTCAAGAGGAAGTATCTTGGGGTTTGGTACTTGAATGAAAAGAAAATGGAGTTTATGGTCTTGGTTCAGGGTAACCGGACCGTGGCTGAGTATGAGGTCCAGTTCGTGAGATTGAGCCAATATGCACAAGAGTTGGTCCCTAATGAGAGGGAGCGGTGTGAGCGCTTCAGATATGGGTTGACTAGAGATGTGAAGACCTACATGCTTGCCTCTGTCTACACTGAGTTCGATGTTTTGGTCTCTAGGGCCAAGGATATTGAGCATAACTTAGGCTCTAGTGCACATGCTAGTGGATCTGATTCCGGAAAGAGACATGCGAACTGGGATAAAGAGCATGCCAAGAGGCATAGGGATAGGAGGTACCAGCCCGATCCGAGACATAGGGGTGGTAACTATGGTCAGAGCCATCAGGGCCAAGGAGCTGTTATGCACACACCAGAGTGCAATAGGTGTGGGAGACGCCACCAGGGTGAGTGTGCGGGTACCTTTGGGCCGTGTTGGAACTGTGGATCTTGAGACCACATGAGGCATAACTGTCCACACCCGGCTAGGGGCGGACCGGCTCCAGCTAGAGGCTTTGAGCATCATAGAGGCTGTGGGCGCGGTCGCAGAAACTTTCAGCCAAGGAATGAGGGTCAGAGGAACTTGGCTCATGTTGTAGCAGTCCAGCCCGAGAGAGGAGGACCGGCTAGGGTGTATGCTCAACGAGAGGCTGGGAATGACACTGATGTCATTGCAGGTAATTTCTCATTACAGTCTTTGAGTTTGCTTTCTTAGATAGATTCAGGGTCAACACATTCGTATATATTGGGTGAGCATGCAAGGTCATTTGGGTTACCATGTGATTGGTTAGAGGTAGGTGTAAATGTTACTAGCTCTTTTGGTGATACGGTGGTAGTTAGGAAAGTGTATAGGAGGTGTCCCTTGATGGTTCAGGGTCACATATTCCCGGTCGATATGATGAAGTTACCCTTCTACAGTTTTGATGTGATTTTGGGCATGGATTGACTTGTAGAGCATAGAGCTAAGGTTGACTTCGAGACCAAGATAGTCTCCTTGAGGCTTACCGATGACTTCGAGGTTGTGGTAGTTGGTGAGAACGTTAGGTTCTTGTCCAATGTGGTTTCGGCTTTGGAAGCTCAGAGGTTGTTGAGTTCGGGGTGTCATGCTTACTTGGCTTATGTAATGAATCCGGAGATGAGTGAGGTGAGACCTCAGGACATCAAAACAGTATGTGATTTTCCGAGTGTTTTTCCAGAAGAGTTATCGGGCTTGCCTCCAGACAGAGCAGTTGAGTTTGCCATTGAGACGTATTCTGATTCTGCACCAGTGTCGATTGCTCCGTATAGAATGACATCGAAAGAGTTGAGAGAGTTGAAGACACAGCTTCAGGAGTTGACCGATAGAGGTTTCATTAGGCCCAGTATTTATCCGTAGGGTGCTCCGGTCTTGTTTGTGAAAAAGAAAGATGGTAGCATAAGGATGTGTATAGATTATAGGCAATTGAACAAGGTGACAATGAAGAATAAATACCATTTGCCTAGGATTGATGATTTTCTAGACCAGTTAAGAGGTGCTTTCGTGTTTTCGAAGATTGACTTGAGGTCCGGGTACTACCAGTTGAAGGTAAAGGATGTGGACATACCGAAGACGGCCTTTCGTACACGTTATGGGCACTATGAGTTTTTGGTGATGCCTTTTGGGTTGAAAAACGCTCCAGCATCTTTCATGGATATGATGAACTGTGTGTTTTATGAGTTCTTGGACAGGTTTGTGGTGGTGTTCATAGACGACATCTTGGTATACTCTAGGACCGAGGAGGAGCATGATGAGCATTTGCAGTTAGTACTTCAGACCCTACTAGAGAATCAGTTGTATGCCAAGCTAAGCAAATGTGAGTTTTGGATTAGGGAGGTAGTCTTCCTAGGTCACGTAATCTCGACTAGTGGGATTAGTGTGGATCCCAAGAAGATAGAAGCTAGAGTGAGTTGGAAACAACCGAAGTCAGTGATAGAAATCCGCAGTTTCCTAGGTTTGGTGGGGGTACTATAGAAGGTTTGTTGAGGGATTTTCTAGGATAGCAGCTCCTTTGACTAAGTTGCTATAGAAGAATGTTCCGTATGAGTGGTCAGATGCAAGACAAGAAGCGTTTGAGAAATTAAAGAAAGCTTTGATCGAAGCTCCTATCTTGATTCAGCTCGAACCGGGGAGAGAATTTGTGATCTATAGTGATGCATCCTATGTAAGGCTAGGTTGTGTGCTTATGCAAGAAGGTAAGGTGGTAGCATATGCTTCGCGACAGTTGAAAGTTCATGAGAAGAATTACCCCACCCATGACATAGAGCTAGCCGCAGTGGTGTTCGCATTGAAGATTTGGAGACACCACCTTTATGGTGAGAAGTGCACCGTGTATACTGACCACAAGAGTTTGAAGTATTTGATGTCTCAGAGAGAGTTGAACCTCAGACAACGTAGGTGGTTAGAGCTCCTTAAGGATTATGACCTCACAATAGAGTACCATCCGGGTAAGGCAAACGTAGTGGCCGATGCCTTGAGTAGAAATGTGGTCGTTGAGTTACGAGCTATGTTTGTGAGGTTGAGTGTGTCTAAGGATGGTGGGTTGATAGCCGAGGTTCAGGTTAAACCTTCGTTAGTTCAGTTAATTCGAGGGAAGCGGTTGCGATATGAGTCTTTGGCACCTCACGTGCAAGACATAGCCGAAGATAGACCTACCGAGTATTATTTTGGTGAGAATGGGATTCTATGTTACAAGGATAGGGTAGTGGTTCCAGAGGATGTTGAGTTGAGGCATACGATCTTGAATGAAGCTCATAATAGTCCTTTTGCTATGCATCCGGGTAGCACGAAGATGTATAGAGGGTTAAAGGAGGAGTACTATTGGGTTGGTTTGAAGAAGGACATGGCCGAGTTTGTCAGTAGGTGTATGGTTTGTCAGAGGGTCAAGGCCGAGCATCAGTTTCCCTCAAGATTGTTACGGCCGTTGAAGATTTCGGAATGGAAGTGGGAACGTATCACCATGGACTTTGTGTTAGGGCTACCGTTGACTCCTTCGAAGAAGAATTCAGTGTGGGTGATTGTGGATAGGTTTACTAAGTGTGCGCACTTCATACCAGTTCATACCACCTATACTTTAGACAAGTTGGTCGATCTGTATATCTGTGAGATATTGAGACTACATGGGGTACCAAAATCGATTGTGTCAGACCGAGATCTGAGGTTTACAGCTAGATTTTGGGAGTGTTTGCATCGAGCCTTGGGTACTTGGTTGAACTTCAACACTCTGTATCATCCGCAGTCTGATGGTCAATCCGAGAGAGTGATTCATGTGTTGGAAGATATGTTGAGATGTTGTATCATTGATTTTCAGGGGTCGTGGGAGAAACATCTACCGTTAGTAGAGTTTGCGTATAACAACAGCTTTTAGTCGAGTATTCAAATGGCACCGTATGAGGCCTTGTATGGTAGGAAGTGTAAAACTCCGATTTGTTGGGCCGAAGCCAGACAGAAGCTTGTACCGATGCCTGATTTTCTTAAGGGCACCACCGAGAAGGTGAAGTTGATATGTGATCGTTTGAAGGCAGCTTCAGATCGACAGAAGTCCTATGCCGACTTAAAGAGGAAAGAGGCAGAGTATTTCGTGGGAGATAAAGTGTTTTTGAAAGTCTCACCTTGGAAGAAGGTGATGGGGTTTGGGAGGAAAGGCAAGTTAAGCCCAAGATTCATTGGACCTTATGAGGTAGTTGAGCGGATTGGGCCAGTAGCTTACCGTTAGAGATTGCCTTCCGAGTTAGAGAAGATCCATGATGTCTTTCATGTGTCGATGCTTAGGAGGTATAAATCGGATTTGTCCCATGTTATGCCCGTTGAGGAGATAGAGTTGAATCCGGATTTGTCTTACAATGAAGAGCCGGTTGAGATACTTGCTTCTGATAGCAAGGTGTTGCGTGGCAAGACCATAGAGTTGGTCAAGGTGTTATGGAGACATAGAGGTGTGGAAGAGGCCACGTGGGAAAGGAAAGCTGATATGCTTGAGCAGTTTCCGTACTTGTTTCCGTCAGGTAATTTCGGGGACGAAATTCCTTAAGTGGGGGAGAGTTGTAACACCCATGTTTGGGGGTCGGGTGAAAATAATATTAAAATAATGTTCGGGTTTCCCTTTTCGTTTTAAAAACTCATTTTATATGTTGGATCAAACCTAAATTAAAATTAGAACCCAAAACTCCATGGATTTTGAAATTGGGGAAGATGACCATTTTAATTAATGGCAAATTGGTAAATAAGTGGTCTTTCAAATAAAACCCCTTTTCATTTAAAATTACCTTTTATCATCTTCTTCTCTCCTCACCCATTTTTGCTTCCAACGAAAAAAACCCCTTCTCCCCTTAGTTTACTATTCCATCACATATCTTGCTCATTGTTGAAGGTTTTGCAAAAGTAACCTCGTTTTTTACATGTCCTCATCATTCTCTTCAAGTTAATACCTTTATTTTTCATTTTTGTCCATGATTTTAAAGTTTGAAGTTTTGGGGTTTTTATTAAAAATGCTATCTTTATTGTCTTTAACTAAAGATTTTGATTTGTTAATGATATATGAGTTGTTTACTATCTATGAGGTCCAACATAGTAGATTTTTACATGGTTTTATGGAGTTTCCCGAATTTGGGTTTTTGAGGGGTTTTTTTAGGGTTTTAGGTTGAATTTTTGGGTGTTTTATGTGGGAGAGTGTGGGCTGATGGTTAGACTATATATAAGGGTTGTTTTGGAAGCCTTAGGGAGTAATTTAAGAGTTGAAAATAAAGGATTTGGACTATGTTTCATGGCAGCTCGGGAATGAGGAAATTGAGAGTTGTTCTTAGCTTGGATCATGCGTTTATGTGCTTGAATTGTGTTCCGGGTTGCTACTTTGAAATGTGAACTGATTTGAAGTTGTTTTGATTGTGTTGGGATGATTAGAAGCAAGGAATTTAGTTGGTGAAGCTTCGGGGACGAATCCAGAGATTTTGGGGACTTGAGCATGGTTTTTGGCTCTCATTTGGGTAGCAACGATGAGTAGAAATATCAAACCTTGATTTGTTTTTCGAAATGGAACTCTTGGGGGTTTGGGTGGGACCTTGAGGGTCCACCTAAACCTGAGTGTAAGTTACTACTCCTACATCTTTGTTAAGTGTTGATGAATGGTTATATGTTGTGGTATCATGTGCATCTTGAGTTGTTTTACATCGTTGTTGTTGTGTAGTCGTGTAGAAGTCGAGCCTCACATGATGGTTGTCTAAGCTACGGTGATGAGTGGTCCCACTGGTAGTGACTAGTAGTAGAGTAAGATGATGAGTGGTCCCATCGAAAAACTACTAGTCGAACGGTGATGTGTGGTCCCACTATGTGTATGTTGGTTGTGCATGTGCAAGCCATGTGTAGTCTTGTTGTGATAATCATTCATGCATTCATTGATTTATTGTCAATTACGAAATGTGTTTTGAAAACTGCATGCTTGTTGAATTGTAGAGCTTCTCTCACTAAGCTAGTTAGCTTACGCTCTCCTTTATTTCCAACATGCATATCGTTAGAGTTCGTGAGGCAAGTGGGCAAGGGAAGAGCTTTTGGAGTTCTCAAAGTAGCTCAAGTATGATTTACGTATTTGTAATAATGCTTAGACGATGGGGGTGTAGACTTGTAGGAGTTGGGGTCAAACTCCTTAGTTTGATTTTGTTGATGTTCTAGCATGTGGAGTTGTGGATGTTATGTTTGGATGTGTTATGCTTTTTGTTGTGGATTGAGAACCATGCTTATTTTGTTGCTTAACTGCTTGTGTTTAAGAGTCTATGAACTTGACATATGAATGCTTTATGTACGATTGTTTAAAGCATGAAACCTTATAACTGCTAAGTATGTCTTCTTTTGAGTAAATGCTTGAATCCTTTGAATGTATAGTCTTTGTTTGTTTCGAATGCCTCGTATGCTGAATCTTGGTTGATAAATGTCGTATGTATGCTTGCTTGTGCATAGGCGAGTCTTAATTTGCATCTAGAGTTGTGGTTTGGAGTCCTTAGTTGTATTTTTTAGTGTTGCGGTGCAGGGCGTATCAGTACGCCCAAGGGCCGTATCCATACGGTCCTACACTTTGGGGCTCAGTTTAAGCCTAGCGTACCGATACACGAGGGTGTATCGATACGCCAAAGCCTCTCAGGAAATCTGAGAATTTGACGAGATTTTGGCGTATCGGTACGGGTCTAAGGTGTATCGGTACAGTCTTGTATCGTTGACCGTGAGAAGTTGACTAGTAAGGGCGTATCAGTACCGTCAACCCGTGTACCGATACAGTCTCCCTACGTTGACTATGGGTTGTTGACCGAGTCAAGGCGTTTCGATACCCTCTTCAAGAGTATCGATATGACCTGCTGATTAAACTAAAATGGACTCTTTTAAATTGTTTGCTTGGTTGTACGCATCGTTTGATGTCCTTCTGTTGTCGTGTCACCCATAGGATGTATGAATGCCTTTAGACAAGATAATAATTAAAAGAAATTTTCTAGGGTTGCTAACCGAAGTGGGGCCCTAGCGAGTTTTATTTCGGTTTTCCCCGTGTAGCCTACTCGGACCAGTCAGTCGTCCAGACCGGAACGAGGGGTTACAAAAACTAGAAAAGATCAGATTAGTATGGAGATGATCTTTTAAAGGAGGAAAGTTGATATTGGACCATTTAACAATTATCAAATGTGGTGGTTAACTAGTAGTATAATACAAATGGAGAATAAAACATACATTATTCTACGATTTATCATATGCTAAAAATATAATAATAAAAATAAATTATTAGTTGACTTTGATTTAATTATCGGGTTAAAATTAGGCCAATGTTTGGTTTAGATCAAATTTGGATAAATTAAATTCTAGTTGCTTTTAGTTTTGGTCCATATCAATCCAGCTAAATTTTGAGTCAGTTTTAGTTCAATTTATTTTAGATTTTAGATCAAATTTGGGTTATTATATTAAATTCTTATTGAATCTCAAGTGGGCTAAATCAACTCAGATAATTAGATTAAGATAAGTTTATCAGGTTTAATAATAATAATAATAATAATAATAATAATAATAGTAATAATAATAGCGAATTTAAAGTTCAATTATTTGTATTTTATGTTTTAGCAATTTGTTGAACAAAATGCAAAGTGTACTAATTCTCCGGTGACTGTTTATTTGGTTTACTCAAATATTTATAATTTTTTGTTGGCAAAATGACAAAAATACCTTCAATGTTTAAGAATTTTGTCATTCACTCTCTTTTTTTAAGAGCAAACAACCATCAACATTTTAATTTGGTCTAAATATGCCTCTGCTGGATAAAAACTGTCAGTTAATTAATTGTTAATAGCCGATTCTGAATGGATTTATCACGTTTTAAGATTTATCGTATGTCAGCATGAGATTCGACCACGTGTCAGCATGATAATCAACCACGTATCACCATAAAGAATAGTATAACAAAATATTTTTTTTTTTTAAATCTGACATGACATATGCCACGTCAGCATATCTTAACACGTGGTAAGTCCAGTCAACATTGGTTATTAACCATCAATTGACTAATAGTTTTTATCTAATAGAAATATATTTGGACCAAACTAAAACAATTGGAGTTGTTTGCTTAAAAAAAATTAAGAAACCAAATAGCAATATATGCAAATGTTAGGGGGCATCTTTTATATTTTGCCTTTCTTGTTTTGGTCATAAGATTAAAATAATTTCAAACTAAAATAAAAACCACTTTTCTTTTGACCATAGCAGCGCAGGCAGCAGCAGGAATACCATCATCCCTTCCACTCTCCTTCTTACCGTCTTCCTACCTTGTTCCCTCTCTCATTGCCATTATCTTTGTATTTGGGGCTCAATCATTTGCTATTTATTTCATTTCTTCTTTTTTCCTATGGGATTCTTTCTCTAAAACTCATTCTTTTAGTATCTTCTTCCTTATTAGTATCATGGGAGCCTGTCTCTCCACCACCAAAGTCATTGGCTCCAGCAGCAACGCCACCGCCCACCACCGCAAACGACACCAATCATCTGAAAGCGTCAATGAGAAGAAAGAGTCTCAAAAGCCAAACAATCAACAGGGTCAGCAGCAGGTGAGAAGTTCTCAGCCTTTAAAGGTCAAAGGGAAACCAAGCTCCAGGAAACAAGCTGGGATCATTCCATGCGGAAAGCGCACGGATTTTGGGTACAATAAAGATTTTGATCACCGATACACGATTGGGAAGTTATTGGGACATGGACAATTTGGTTACACATATGTTGCCATAGACAAAGCAAATGGGGATCGTGTTGCTGTTAAGAAAATTGAGAAAAATAAGGTATCTTTTTAATGGTTTTTTTTTTTCATCCTTTGCTTGTTCGTGCTTCTGGGTTCTTGGGATCATTTTGATTCACTTCTCGTTTTGGAATCCGTTGCTTATCATATTCAAGGTGGGACTTTTTGGCTAGTACTTCCGGTTCCTTATTGGTGTTTTTTAGGCGTTAATTTGATTTGACTTGAGCATGAAACATGGTTGTTGCCTGTTGGAGCGTTTCACTTCTCTGATTTGTAATCCAATGTGAAGAGTTAGTTCTTTTACCCCTTCTGAATGGTCTTAATTAGAAGCAGCATCGTCTTAAGTTTGGTAAAATTAGGCGGGGGATCTGCCACAACATCGTTGAGCTATGAGGATTTTGCATCCATTATTCTTTGGCTTGACAATCTTTTTACAGTTTTAAGATATTGGTATGGAAATATTGTAATAGCAAGTATTGACCATCATTATAATTGAGCTTCAATGTGAATCTGCAACCTGCAATCTAATATATTTTTGCAATTCTAACTGACAGTCAATTCAATAGAAGCAGAGTAGAATATTGAATGGAAGATGTTGTATTTGAATTCGGTTAACTATTCTAAATCCGATAATTTTAATTCCTCTTGTGATTTGCGTTTGTGGTGCGGTATAGATGGTTCTTCCAGCTGCTGTTGAGGATGTCAAGCGAGAGGTTAAGATATTGGAAGCCTTGAAAGGGCATGAGAATGTGGTTCAGTTTTGTAATGCATTTGAGGATGATTCCTACGTATACATTGTTATGGAGTAAGTTATATAAATACCATCTTCTCTTCTGATGTTAGTTTTGTAAAAAACAAAAGGGGGTGTTTTTAGCTGGTCAAACATCTTTGGCCTTGTTATATGCTTTTGTATCAATCCTTCTGTATCTTGACTATATTGTTATTTTTCTGTCTGATGCTAGGTTGTGTGAAGGTGGAGAATTGCTGGACCGTATATTGGCCAAGTAAGGGTGCTTAATTAATCTTTGACCATTGTTACTGTACTTATGGTTCAAATGTAGTAATTACTACCCTACTTCTATGGATGTTTTTCATAGTTTCACAACCAGTGGTAATGCATTCTTTCCATTTTCTATCAGAAAGGGCAGTCGTTATAGTGAAAAAGACGCAGCAGTAGTTGTACGGCAGATGCTCAAAGTTGCTGCTGAGTGTCATTTGCATGGCTTGGTGCATCGTGACATGAAACCTGAGGTATATTGAACCACATTAACATGGTTTACTTGTTCTTCTTTAGATAGTCACAGCACTTGCTTATGGTTCTCTCTATATTTTCCTGCCTGTAGAATTTCCTATTTAAGTCAACCAAAGAGGACTCACTTCTTAAGGCTACAGATTTTGGTTTGTCAGACTTTATCAGACCCGGTGAGTGGCATTTGATTCATGTAGAGATCTTGTCATTGCTCATGAAATATCTACGTTAAAAAAAAAACACCAGGATCCATCTATTGTGTAATTTGATTTTTCGAACTCATTTCTTTACAATTGCTTTCTCTTTACATTATTAATGTTATTATTTATGAAGCACTGCCACGGACACACCACATCCCCTGCATATTGATTTTGTATATGTATTTGGAATGGACTTGGTGGAATATGTCCAATATGGTTGGTGTTGGATATGGCAAAAAAAAAATTCTGGTCTTAACATATTTAGCGTCCAATATATCTATTTCAGCCTTTTTACAAATATATTTGCAAGGTAATTTAACTGTCTTAATAATTTATTTATGTAATATAAAGTGTTCTATATTAATTATATTTGTGTTTAGAACCTTTTAGCATTAAAATTTATTATAAATATTATTTTTGTATCTTGCTGCTTCATGTCCATAATTTTTTTTTTCAAAATTTGCCGTATTGTTGCGTCCATGTTGCGTTGTACCTGTGTGCCATGTCCGTGCTTCCTAGGTTATACTCATGCTGCATATATTCAAACCATGCAATCCTTAACTTCGACTGACTAACGCAGGGAAGAGGTTTCATGATATTGTTGGCAGTGCCTACTATGTTGCGCCTGAAGTATTGAAAAGAAGGTCAGGACCTGAATCAGATGTCTGGAGTATTGGTGTAATTACCTACATTTTGCTTTGTGGGAAGCGGCCCTTTTGGGATAAGACTGAGGACGGTATATTTAAGGAGGTGTGCTACATTTCCAAATCATGGATCTCAATCTATCTTTTTAATTGCTTTTTATTGGTTTCATTCATTTATTTATTATTACCAGATGTAGAAAAGATTACATTCATGCTATGCTTGTTTCTGCACCATGGGCATTTCAATAAATTGATGCACTTCATTATCCTTTATGCTCTTGTTGTGCACATATCCATGAGGGGAAATTCTGGAAATTTTCTTTGTCTTACAAGTTACTTTAGCTGTCTTGTGCCCCCTGGATAATTATGCTTTTTCCTATGAAATCCATTGTAATGTATATATTTCAAAGATATACCAACAGAAGTCATGTGCACATGTCAATAACTCAGGTACTGAAGAACAAACCTGATTTTCGTCGTAAACCATGGCCAACAATTAGCAATAGTGCTAAAGACTTTGTGAAGAAGTTATTGGTGAAGGATCCTCATGCCAGACTGACAGCTGCTCAGGCCCTATGTATGTGTTTGCATCTCTTCATTTTGCTTTTTTCCTTTTTATTCTTTTAAGCTCTAAGGAAATGGATGTTACATGACAAGTTTGCTATTAGCAGCTAAAGTAAATCTTCTTATTTCGTTGTCATTTCATCCTTGAATTGTTTCTAGAATATCTGATTGTTTTCAACTTCTCCAGCACACCCATGGGTTAGAGAAGGAGGAAATGCATCTGAGATTCCTGTTGATATATCTGTCCTAAACAACCTGCGGCAATTTGTGAAGTATAGTCGGTTGAAGCAGTTTGCTCTGAGGGTAACAGTTTTTTTCCTCTTGAAATATTGGCGGATTATTTATGGGCATAATAGGCTATTGTTATCTCCATTGTCTGTCTTGTTAAATATAATTATTATATTGTGTAGGCATTGGCCAGTACACTTAATGAAGAGGAGATAGCTGATCTTCGGGATCAATTTGATGCAATTGATGTGGATAAGAATGGTTCTATTAGTCTTGAAGAGATGAGACAGGTAAAACTTTCTATTACACAGCCTCTATTTGGTTGCACCAAGCTTCTTTGTTTTTGTCCTAATTAAGATGGTTGTGGTGCAGGCTCTCGCTAAAGATCTTCCTTGGAAGCAGAAGGAATCAGGTGTCCTTGAGATTCTTCAAGCGGTGAGTACATGTTTCTTGTTATTCATCTGGGGATCATTCTTTTGTAATTAGTTTTTCCTTTTAGTGGTTTTGATTGTTGTCGAATTGTTTATTCCCTCTGATTTCAGATTGATAGCAACACAGACGGGCTTGTTGATTTCACTGAGTTTGTTGCGGCAGCTCTACATGTGAATCAAATGGAAGAACATGATTGTGATAAATGGCAGCTGCGGTCACAAGCTGCTTTTGAGAAATTTGATGTAGATAGAGATGGGTATATAACTCCAGAGGAACTTAGAATGGTTGGTATTGTTTTTGATCTTTTTCTTTTCAGGACAAAGGAAAAAATATTATATCCCTGCAAAATTAAGGGAACTATAGGTTTGATTATTATTATTATATATACAAACTTGAATCTATGTGTTTGTGGAGTGCCATTGTTTCCCAAGAGGCCAATGTAATTGTGTTTTCTTATTCATATTGTGCTCTTGTTTTGCAGCACACAGGCTTAAGAGGTTCCATCGACCCTTTGCTTGAGGAGGCTGACATCGATAAAGATGGAAAAATAAGCCTTTCAGAATTTCGCCGACTTCTACGAACTGCAAGCATTAGTTCACGGAATGTACCTAGTTCATCTGATCAGCGGAATACTCGGAAGTTCTAGGTTACAATCGAATTTTGTGAGGGTTGATCAGTGGAGAGACAAAAGGGAGAGCAAGGAGAATGTAGAGTTTTTCCAGATTTTGTGCTTGCTTGTATCTGTGCCGGGGCATGTGTCAGTCTACTTGTCTCCATCAGCATTCTAGAGAACCTTATTAACTCGAGCTTTGTTAGATGGCATCCATTTCAATGAATTCAATGCCGAGAGGGTGTTTGATAATATGAGTTGGTGTTGGCTCTGGACTCTGGTAGCAAGATAGCTTCAGGTATATGGTCAATCTGTGTATATTTCTTTAGTTGGGTAGTTCTTGTTTGTACACTCCAAATCTGTAACACATGACTCAGTAATCGAATCAATGGAGACACGGTGCATCTGAATTTGCTCGTGTGTTAACTGTATCTTGTTCGTCTGTCTTAAAGAACATTGAAACAGTTGTGTGAGCAAAACTATCTTTGGTTGCCTCAATTACACTCTTTTTTGTGTTGAGTAGTGCAGCAAAGCTCCATAACTGCATTGAGTTTGGCTCAATCTCTCCAGGAAAAGGCATAGTTCTCTTGTGAAATGGTAAAAATATTTGAACTGTGGTAGCTTCTAGTGAATAAGCATCAACCAGGCCAGCTGTAGTAGATTTAATTGTGGCTGGCATTCACGTGGGCAGGGCCTCTTTTCTTATTAGGTGTGGGAGTCCATTCAATGCAATTGCTTGGTTTATTAATGCGAATTGAGAACACCAGTTTCTTTTCTTGCTGCTTCATGCAACTTGGTCTCATCTGGAAGCAAAGAAAAGGAAAGGTTGGTTGGTGATGAGGGCTATTGGCAAGTTTTTAGTCAAACTTGACGCTTGTTGGGATCAGGTGGGCCTGTACAAGGTTCAATGGATTTCATGTGTTTTGATTTCTTTTGCCATAAACTTACCTTTTACGATTAAACTGATATTTTTTCAATGAATTACAAGTACAATCATTGTTATATAAACGTGGATCTTGCAGCAGTATCTTCAAAGTTACCAATATTTAGAATAATTTGTGCCCAGAAAAAGTGAAGTTGGAACTTTAAATGAACCGGAGAGAATGATACTAGTAGTTTGGACTATATCCATCAAAACCCAAACAAAGAATAAAGCGAAAAAAGAAAAACTCAAAGTCGCAATGACAGTCAAAACTTCTTTTGAATCTGACGCTAATCCTTTATAGTATTCTAATACTCTAACAACCAATTTAGACGCTTTTGAGATGATTGAGTGACGAGCGAACCAAAACAAACATATAGGTTGTTTCGTAAAAATATAGATCTGAATAAATCGACAAACAACCACAAAAAAAGATCTAACCTTTGAAAGATCACCGACAATTGCAAATTAAATATGATAGTTAACCAGCATGAACAATAGCAAAAGTGCAATTCAGAAATTCCTAGATGATGGAATCATCCAGGTCTGCCTAAGCATCACTGATGGTTTAAGACAAACTTAAAAGCATATTTACCAGAGTATCTACAGACATAAATGGAACATCTCCAGACCGAATGCAAAAGAATCTGGCGGACGACTGAGGAAGAGGATAGTACCCCCGGGAGCATAAATGGAACATCTTTAATCGAAGAAATCTTCAATGGTATCGCAGCAGATGAACCTGGCATGGAGTTTGAAATCTTCAAACTCTAATTATTATTTTATTTTTTAATATTTAATATATTTATTTTTTCCAATCAAGTGGTGACACATGTCACCACCTGATAGAAAGAAAACTCAAGAATAAAAAAAAACTGTTTGACATGAAGTTTAAACCCACAACCTCATGGGTGAAACCCCATGACTATACCACTAAACCAAACCATTCTTAATAAAATAGATTGTACCAATTTTTATATATTTAAAATCAACGAAGAATAAACAAATCTGATAACGGTCTTTGAGCACCTGGAGATACAGGATTGCTTGGACAATAAATTTCAGACCAAGGAGGAACAAGGACTACTTGAATGCAGTGTATGTTGGGTTAAAATACTGCAAAACGACCTAGTTAGCACTGACTGAAAAATAAAGAAAACAGAAAATAAAATGAGTTGAACCGTGTCGTGGTATGTGAGCTATTGCTTTAAAAACAATTCTGTCCCGAACAGTGTAGTTGCTTCACTGGCATATTGTCCCTCGAGGTGAACACGGACGCTTCGGGAGTCGTACACTCGACATCGGAGTAAACAACGGTGGTATTGCAGCTACTGGCGATGAAGGAATGCAGAGAACTTTAATAATTTGTATGTGTTTGTTACATGCATAGACTGCATGAAAAACCTCTATTTATAGGCTGAAAACCATGGACAGAACCGTTAATTTATTGTCCAAATTAATTCATATATTAATCTACATAACAGCAGAAATAATCTGCAGTAACAATTCTCCATAACAACAAGTTAAATCTGGAATTAACATCCAGTAACATCTGCTGTAAACAAATAAATTTGACTGGAAAACAGTCTTAAGTCTGTTTAAATTTTGAACAAATCAACAGACTGCTCAGCTGGGACAATATGCCAGTGAAGCAACTACACTGTTCGGGACAGAATTGTTTTTAAGGCAATAGCTCACATGTTTATAATGTGAACACGGACGCTTCGGGAGTCGTACACTCGACACCGGAATAAACAACGGTGGTATTGCAGCTACTGGCGATGAAGGAATGCAGAGAACTTTAATAATTTGTATGTGTTTGTTACATGCATAGACTGCATGAAAAACCTCTATTTATAGGCTGAAAACCATGGACAGAACCGTTAATTTATTGTCCAAATTAATTCATATATTAATCTACATAACAGCAGAAATAATCTGCAGTAACAATTCTCCATAACAACAAGTTAAATCTGCAATTAACATCCAGTAACAGCTGCTGTAAACAAATAAATTTGACTGGAAAACAGTCTTAAGTCTGTTTAAATTTTGAACAAATCAACAGACTGCTCAGCTGGATTAAATCAAATTTAATTAAAAAATAAATTTCGAATTCGAACAGTTTTTAGAGCCTATAAATAAGTAAAAAAATTCTTTCACATTATAAATTTTCTTCAAAAAAAATAATATCCACACACAAACATTTTGAAGACACATGTTACCCAATGGCAGCATGCAAGGATGTCTCTTTTTCTTTCTCACTCAATAAGAGGGGAGAAATTTGGGTATAAATAGCCTTCACAAACCTTTTTCCCAACCTATGTGGTATATAAGTTTTTGCCTTTAGTTCTCACCTTAAGCATTACTAACAGTGTACATCAACCCAGCTGAAATTGCTTACTGGTCCATCATCAAGGCATATGAAGCACTTCTAAAGCAGCTAGATGAGGACGATGAGCGCAAACCTTTTAGTGATGGTCCTGCATTTACCCCATTATCAGATGAAATACTCAGTTAATTAATAAGGAAAACAACAAAGAAGATGAAGAGGGAGACGAAAAAGAAGCGAAAAGATAAAAGTTGTAGCGAGGATGCTCAAGAACTCGTTGCCAAGAAATCTTCAAGTACCAGACATGAAGTTGAGAGTATGGATAGCTTGAGTCATGAAGAGAAACTAAGTTCTTTCATGTAGGGTAAGTCAATGAAACGTAGAATGAATGATAATGATGCCTTAAGTGGAAATGCAAAATGTCAAAGTTTTCTCATGTGCATGATAACTATGAAAGACCATCTTCTATGTCCAATTATCATCATATTCATGGAAGAAAAAGTAGAAAACTTGGCAGATGCACCTTGTTGGTTCGTGGTTCTAATGTTGGATCTCAAATTTTAAACATCTAAAAACTGGTGCAATCTGCTTCATTAAAAATGGTTTGATTTAGTGGTAAAGTCATAGGGTTTTACCTAGAGGTTGTGGGTCCAAACCTTATGCCAAGCACTTTCTTTTTATACTTGAATTTTTCTTCTATCAGGTGGTAACACGTGTCACCACTTGATTGGAGGAAAATAAATATATTAAATATTAAAAAATAAAATAATAATTAGATTAAAATCATCTAATTGGGTGATGACACGTGTCATCACCAGATTGGTTGATTAATTTTATTTACTTAAATTAAAATTAGGACTAAATTGATATAATAGGTAACTAACAAGGACCAAATGCGTAATTATACACATTTTACTTTAACGGCCACGTTACTTTTCAGTTAGCTTTTAACCGCCAGTGGTCAAAATAGGTCCATTTAAATAGTTGGGTGGTCAAATTTTGAATTTTTTTTAGTTGAGTGGTCGAAACAGGTCGCAGCCAATAGTTGAGTGGTCATTAGAGTAGTTTACCCTATTTTTTGTTTAACCAATAGTTTTTTACGCATTGACAATTAATTCAGATCGATTTTGCATAGGCCCATTATAGGGTGACCATCCTACTTAGAGGTGTTCAAACGGTTAATTCGGTCGGTGGCCGAATCGAATTACCTAGAACCGAATTAACCGAACTTTTTAAATCTTTAACCGTTAACTGAACCGAACTTTTTTCGAAATATATTAACTGAACCGAATAAATTTCGGTTAATTCGGTCGGTTTTCGAATTAACTAAAATTTATTACTAGTAAATTAAAGAATTGATTTACACCGGTGTAAGACAGTGTTGATTGTTTAGTAAATTAAAGAACTGATTTAAACCGGTGTAAGACAATGTTTATTATTTAGTAAATTAAAGAACTGATTTAAATCGGTGTAAGACAATGTTGGTTGTTTAGTAAATTAAAGAACTGACTTACACCGGTGTAAGACAGTGTTGATTGTTTAGTAAATTAAAGAACTGATTTAAACCGGTGTAAGACAATGTTTATTATTTAGTAAATTAAAGAACTGATTTAAATCGGTGTAAGACAATGTTGATTGTTTAGTAAATTAAAGAACTGACTTACACCGGTGTAAGACAGTGTTGATTGTTTAGTAAATTAAAGAACTTATTTAAATCGGTGTAAGACAATATTGATTGTTTAGTAAATTAAAGAACTGACTTACACCGGTGTAAGACAGTGTTGATTGTTTAGTAAATTAAAGAACTGATTTACAACGGTATAAGACAATGTTGATTGTTTAGTAAATTAAAGAACCAAAATTTACAATGGTGTATTACCATACTCTTCAACATTTACTACTATTTACAGTGGTGTATTACCATACTCTTCAACATTATGGTTGGACTTTATTGTTTATTAATGGTGATGAATTATATCAGTGGAAAGAGTACAAAAGAAGATACCTACAACATCAAGATGTTTAGTTTTTTTTTTTTACCTATTTAGGGTTTATTTTTAGTTTTGTTAAATGTTTTAGGATTTTTTTTTTCATTTGAGTTAAACTTAGAAGTTGGGTTTCTACGTTTGAGTTTGGGCTTAATAATAATATATATATAAATATAATATATTTAATATTTATTATATTTTAGGTAATTCGGTTAATTAACCTGTTTTGAACTGAATTAACCGTTAACCGAATTTTCAAAAAAAATTTAACGACTCACCGAACGAACAAAGTTCGGTGACCGGCCGTTTAACTGAATTAGTTTGGTTTGGTCAGTTAATTCGGTTTAACCGACCGTTTGAACACCCCTAATCCTACCCCAATTTTCTTCATTCACACCACCAAAATTCAAACACTTGACCTTCTTTAAGGGACCAAACACCTCATCCCGCTAGACCAACAATCACAATTTTAGTACTTTAACAACTAAGTTAGACGGTAAAAAAACAACTCAATTAAAAGATTTTAAAATTTAGGACTTATTTAGAATTCCGGATATTGTATAAGTTGGAATTAAGTCAATATGTCCCCAAAATCCGAACTTTGTTCATAAAAGAGGCCTCTCAAGAAAACACCATCCCAAGGCCCAAGAAACTATCCAAAGCGTCAGTTGGGGAAAACCAGAAAAGAAAGGAAAGGGGAAAAAATGGAAGGAAAAAAGGCTGCGAAGAAATGAAGATAGTAACATACAACGTAAATGGACTGAGGCAAAGAATCGCACAGTTCGGTTCTCTCTCCAAATTACTCAATTCCTTTGATGCTGAAATAATCTGCTTCCAGGTCCCAATTTCCCCTTCTTTTATTCAATATTTATTTACTCTCCTCCCTAATTTCCTTTTTTGGGTTGAACCAGGAGACGAAATTGAGAAGACAAGAATTAACGGCCGATTTGGCAATAGCCGATGGCTATGAATCCTTCTTTTCCTGCACTCGCACCTCCGATAAAGGCCGAACTGGGTACTCCGGTAAGCTCTTTGATTCTATGCCTCTATGGGGAAAGGAAAAACGAAGAAGAAGAAAAGTTCACTCTTTTATTTTTTGCAGGTGTGGCTACATTCTGTCGTGTTGAGTCGGCAATCTCGAGTGTAGAAGTGGCATTGCCGATTGCGGCAGAGGAAGGATTGACGGGCCTCCTAGGTTGTTCTAGAAAAGACGAAGCAGCTTCAGTAGCTGAAGGGCTTGAGGAGTTTTCAAGAGAGGAACTTCTCAAAGTTGATGGTGAAGGACGGTGCATTATCACTGACCATGGTCATTTTGGTTAGTTTAACGTTACATTATCAATTGTGTTACTTCTTTTTAAGATGGCCGGCTTATCTTAATCTTTGCTTAACATATTCCTTAGTTCTTTTCAACTTGTATGGACCCCGAGCAGTGGATGGTGATGCTGAAAGAATAAATTTCAAGCTTAACTTTTTCAAGATATTAGAGGTACTGAAATTTGTTTCGGTAAGAATTCTTAATTGTAAGATGTGAAATCGGTGCATTGGGGATTAAAACTGGTTGTCTTTGATGTAGAAAAGATGGGAGTCTCTGTTGCGACAAGGAAGGAGGATTCTTGTTGTTGGTGACCTTAACATTGCTCCTTGTGCTATTGATCGTTGTGATGCAGGACCAGATTTTGAGAAGAATGAGTAAGCTTCTGACATATAGATTGTATTTATTATGGGGTAAATCCGGTTTTCTTTTAAAGTATAACTAATTCAGCTGAAATTCATTTTAGGTTTAGAAAATGGTTTAGATCCATGCTAGTGGAATCTGGAGGTCGTTTCTTTGATGTTTTCAGAGCAAAAAATCCAAACAGGTTTAAACTTTCTCCTTATGACATTGAATTCATTTAGTTGGTCAACATACCTCGTAGAGCATTAAGCATTTGTTCCGTCTTTGAAGAGTTCTTATTATGAAGGTTTTTATTGTCTTATGGTTCGGATTCTGTACTTGTTTTTTCATCTTTATCTTCTTTGCAGAAGAGATGCATTTACATGCTGGCCATCAAATACCGGTGCTGAACAATTCAATTATGGGACAAGAATTGATCATATTCTCTGTGCCGGGCCTTGCCTACATGGGGAGCATGATGTGGAGGGACATAATTTGGTAACCTGCCATGTAAAGGAGTGCAACATCTTGACAGAATACAAACGGTGGAAACCTGGAAATACACCAAGGTAAAGATTAGATCTAACCATGTAGTTGGATTGAATATGACAAGATAATTAACCTCATATTTTCATCACATTTAAAATTTGAAAGTTTCTCTTTTCAGATTATTTGGTGATCATCTTAATGATCAAACATCTACGTTTTGATTGTTGTGGTCACTGAAGTATCATGTTATTCTAAATTAAATCTGACAATGTCTAACTGCAGTATGGTCATTCTGTTCACATGATTTTGTCTATTTTGCCTCACGTAGGTGGAATGGAGGGTGGAACACTAAGTTAGAAGGTTCGGACCATGCACCTGTTTATACATGCTTAGTGGATATCCCTGATGTCTCAGAACATAGCACTCCATCCTTAGCTTCTAGATATTTGCCAATGATTCATGGTCTGCAGCAAACTCTTGGTACGAAATTTATCCCCATTTTTGTATATTACTCTTTAAAATTTAGTATATCCATCTTTACAGAATTATTTCTGCAGCATTGCAAATTTTCAAAGATTTTTCTCCCTTTTTTTTTTTCTTGGACAGTGTCAGTTTTAATGAGAAGGCAAGCTGCTAAGCAAGTCAAATCCCATGTAGTATCAGGTTCATTTTCTGATGAAAGTATCATCACAGGAGGTTGCAGTTATGGTGTCAAAAGGTCTATGGCTAATAGTGATGTTCCTGGAACCGATATATCCTGCTGTTCTTCAGACCAAGACTCTGAAAGTCCTATCCTAAATGTTGTTGGTCGTTCTGAAGATCTCACTGAGGAGGCTGCTTGTAACACTACAATTGCATTCCACAAGGAGTATGTCAGTCCATTGCCTAACAAAGAAACCAAGAAAAAAGCAAGAAAAAGCCAACAGCTCTCATTGACATCATTTTTCCCGAAAAATCCAAACCTAGATAATAGCATTGACAATTCTGCTATTGATATTTCAACTAGCCAGGCTGGTGTCCTAAACTCTAAAAATCAGTCCCAGGAAGCACCTATGATGGATGATAGTAGATGCAGTACAATACAGAATGAAACAAATGGGATTTCATCTTCTCAGGGTCAAAAAGAACTAGATTGTCGACATAGTCCAAAGAAAAATGACACAACTGGGAGTGCATCCTCACAGGATCAAGAAAAACGAGATGGACGTTGTAATTTGGAGAAACAAAAGAACAATGATGCGTTACAGGAGTGGCAAAGGATCCAACAACTCATGCAGAACAGCATTCCTCTTTGCAAGGGCCATAAAGAACCTTGTGCTTCTCGAGTAGTGAAGAAACCAGGTCCTACTTTTGGTCATAGATTCTATGTGTGTGCTCGAGCTGAGGTATGTGTTTCTCATCAATTCATTAACATCTCTGCTCTTACAGTGCAGTTTGTGGTAGGAAAGGTGGGAGTTATATGAGATAATTGGAGTTGTTATTTTGGCATGTTATACAGGGTCCTTCTTCGAATCCTGAAGCAAATTGCGGCTACTTCAGATGGGCTACTATGAAATCTCGGCCGAAGTGATGGTGATCTTTGATCCCAAGTTTGTTGGGAGGATTGCAAATATACCCTTCCCTCTTGACCTGCTCCTCAATACTGGCATACAGCCCCATTTGTAAATTATTGTATCCATTTCAGCCTCTTCCATGCTAGTCAAGAATTCCTAGTACAAAGGTTTCATAAGCTGGTAAATGAACATATTCATAAACTTTTTTTTGGTTGCCCTGGCTTTCAGTCGCCTTGACTAATCCGGACTGGCCCGCATCGCACACCTGATTTTGGTGGGTGAATTTCTCAACGAGGATTTTCTTCATACACAACGTTTAGACCTTACTTAAGCAAAGCCAAACTGCTTACCGCTTGTAGTAACCTTGTTGATAACATATTCACAAATTCTAAATGAACATGAAAATTAAATGAACATGTTCTCAAATAAGTTCATGAACATATACTTTAGAATGTTCACAAAAAAATTAAAAATATGTTCACGAATAATAAATAAACAAATTATAAATTAACATATTTTTATTTTTAAATATAAAATAATCAAGTATAGATATCACTACTTATATTTAAAAATAGGGTAATTCATATCGCATGCTACTAAATTATGGCCCTTGAGTTGAAAATATCACCAAACTTCAAAACTCTTTAAAACTAACACTAAATTTTAATATTTGAGTCGAAAATGTCACTATGTCATTATCCGTTAACTCCTTCGTTATGTCAAAACGGCGTCGTTTTGGTGCGGCTTTTCTGAAGTCTAATTTAGACTAAAACGACGTGTTTTGCTGGAGGAAAAAAAAAATTAAAACTATGCGCTTAAGGTGTTTTAAACCCAAGACTTTTAGGAGAAGAGCTAAGCATTAACTACTAAACCAACATAACATTATGTAATATTTTACCACAAATATTATATATCTCAAACTACTTCAGATTAATTCAAATTATTTTATAAAATAAATAATATCATGAATAATATTAAAATATTATATATAATATATAAATAAAAATGTATTGCTTTTATTTTGCATATAATATTTATAATATAAATATTTTATTTAAAAAACTCCAAAATATTCATAAAAATAATATATTTATATTATAAATATTATATAAAAACTCTAAACTCTAAATACTAAACCTTAAACTACAAAGCCCAAACCTCAAACCTAAACTTTATGATTTGAGGTTTGAGATTTATAGTTTTTTTATATATTATTTATAATATAAATATATTGTTTTATGAATATCTTTTTGCTTTTTAAAAAATAATACATTTTTATTAATATATGTAAAACAATATATTTTATATTATTTATAGAATTATTTTTTTATAAAATAATTTGGTTGAACCAAATCGATAAGTTTATATAATTTAAATAAAAATGTTTTATTTTTATATTATTTATAATATAAATATATCATTTTAAAAAATATAAAATTCAAATATAAAAAACTTTAAACTTTAAATCCTAAACTCTAAAGTTTAGAATTTAAGTTCGAGGGTTGGGGCTTGTGAGTTAACAATTTAGAATTTAGGGTTTTTATATATTATTAATAATATAAATATATTATTTTTATAAATATTTGGTTTTTTTAAATAATACATTTATATTATTAATAATATATGTAAATAATATATTTATATATATATATATATATATATATATGCAAATAATATATATATATATATATATATATTTATATGTTAATATTATTTATTTCATAAAATAATTTGAATTAATCTGAAGTAGTTTGAGATATATAATATTTGTGATAAAATATTACATAATGTTATGTTGATTCAATGGTTAAGGCTTAGCTTTTTCTACGATTAACGGCGAAGTGGCATTTTTTACTCAAATATTAAAGTTTAGTCCTAGTTTTGAAGAATTTTAAAGTTCGGTGGTATTTTCGACTCAGAGACCATAATTTAACGGTATGCGGTGTAGTTTACCCTTAAAAATAACCACAACCATAAACATTTTATAAATTATTTCATACACAATTATGTCTATTTTAGGATTTATTTTTAGTACTTAGTGTTTATGATTTATGGTTAGAAATTTAGATTTTAGAGTTAAAATAAAAAGGGTTGTGCAATTTTTTTTACACAACTCGTGTAATAAATAATAACTCAAACATTTTAGGGGGCGTTTGGTTCACGGAATGTAAGATTACCTCTGGGAATAGGATTACCGGAATGTAACATTACCTGACACATTACTGGGAATGTTACATTACCTTGTTTGGTTCATTTGGCAGGAATATTGGATTGTAGTGTTTGGTTGGAGGAATATAAGATTAATTGGAAGCAAAATTTACTAACTTGTCCTTATGATATATTTTCCTTTTAACAAGTTTAATTTTTAATCATTAAATTAAAAATATTTACACAAAAATTTATAAAACTATTTTGTTACATTACCTAAAATTTGCAAAAAACAAATATTTATAATATAATTAATCTTATTAAATTATTTTTAAAAAATATTTTATATTTATATACATTCATCCCTTTTTAATTTTTTTTGAACATCAAAATATTAAACGTTTAATATGCTTAGATTTTTAATTTTTTATTACTTTCGACCATTTATCAAACAAATTAAAGTAAATAATAAAACAAATCTAAAAGTAGTAAAAATGATAAAAATAAATTAACCTACTAAATTTTTAAGATAAAAAATATCTTATAAATCAAATAACAAAATTAATAACATCAAGTCTTAACGCATTCAGTCTCAAGCAACATACAATCTCATCCTATAACCTTAGAAACATCGTAAATACAATATTAATAAAATGTACTATTAAATATTACAAAATTATCTAAATATATACAACACCATTTATATATTAAACTAATATTAAATATAAATATTTAATAAATTTACACCATAAATAATTAGTTACCTAATTAAAAATGCAATAAAGGATCAACATGAACATAATTCATAATCATAAGGGTAATATTGTCCAAAGGAGAAGGAATTATAAAATACCTAAGAAAATGAGGGGAATAGCATTCCCACCATTTAGGGGGAAAAGAGCAACTCTTTGGAAAAGAATAATACCTCCTAGTGGGAATCCTCCTAAACCAAACATGGGAATGTAAGTCTGGAAAAGATTATTACCCCTGGTAATCATTTTTTCCGCGAACCAAACACACCCTTAAAGTATCTTTTATAAGAATAATATCAATTTTAGATAAATAGTCATAAATGAGCTTATAAACGAACCAATAAGTATGTTTGTGAGCATAAATGAAACAACCAAACATATATTTAGACTCATTCGTTTAATAAATGTACATAAATATTTTAGGATAAATTATATTAGATATCACCAAACTACATACGCTAACTCATTTTTGCCAACGGTCTTCTAATCATTCCAAATTTAACATTAAATTTTAGTTTTCGACTCATTTGTACCACTATGTTGTTAACTCTTTAACAATTCGATGACATGGTATACGATCGTTGACGTGGAGATCAAATAAAAAACATAAAAAGTTCATTTAATTTTTTTAATATAATGAGATTGATATTGTAAAAAAAAATAATGATTAAATTGCCGATAATGAAATATTGATGTTGAGCTCGACATGATCAACCGAATATTGTCAAGAGGGATGAATTGGCTAACAAAATTTTGTGGAAACAACTGAAAATATAGACAATTTTGCACGACCATTTAGAGTGGTTCGACTTCTAAACCAAGTCTACTATACTATCTTATCTATCCACGCTAAAATTTTTTCAAATCTACTAGATTAACTTCCCTTTGAGGATAAGGTGTAACTTTACAATCTCCGTAGGTTTATACTCAAAACCTTAAGAACATTCTTAACGTGAAAAATACAAATTTAGCAAATTAAGAAAACCTCGCAAGGTAATTATGTTTGCATAATTTAGCTTTCACCCAAATGAACACATGAGCAAAAATTAAATAAAGAAAGCTCAGAAGTGTTCTTACAATGAAAAAAAGTAGAATTTAAAGCTCAAATAAAAAATTCTTTTTGCTTGATCGTTGGTATGAACTTTCTTGATGTTCTTCAACCCTTGAACGTATTTTAATACCCTCTAATCAATTTTAGATGTTTCTATTCGTTGGAGGAGGTGTTGAGCTGTTCGGATGCCATAAAATTAGGCATTTAATGTTTGTCTGCACAATAGTTTCGAAACTCTTTGAGCTAGACTAAAAATTTGACCGTCAAAACCCCATAATTTTTGAAATTTACACAAAAATTTCGAAACTCTTGTATAAGTATCATTTTTTTAAAAGTTTTGAAACTTAAAAGTTCAATGTTTTGACAAGTATAGAAACTTTAGTAGTTTCGAAAATTGTTGTAAAATTTTGAAACTTTGCATCTAATTTTGAAACTTTGTTCCAAGAAATTTGATTTTCCAAAAAAATTGACTTTTTAACAAATGTTGAAGGGTAAGAACTAAATCAAAATACTTTAGCATTATTTTTGACATGAAGATATTTTAAGGACTTATTTTGAAAAACTCTTAGATCAAATTTTATATAAAATATTGTTTTATGATAAAATTAATCATAAATCTATCAATTGGGGACTAATTTTTTTTATTATATTAGGATAATATAAAGAATAAAAAAGGTTTGTTTGCAAAATTTTGAAACAATGAGGTTGGAATTTAAAAAATTAAGGGCAAAATTAAAAAACTAGTAAAACATTAAGGATTAATTTTGTTATTATTTGAATTGAGAAACCTTAAAAAGATAAATTAAAAATCACAACTATAGTTTTATATATATATATAATTTGTATTAGTGCTTAACAAAAACTTATGTTGTCTTGGTAGTTAAACTTAGATATTTGATTTCAAAGGTCTTAATTTTAAACTCCCATCATAGCAATTTTTATAAAAAAAAAAATTCATCCATCAAGACACCCCATTAAAGAGTTAACGATGGAAATACATCAAAAAGTAAAATACTAAAGTTTAATGTTAAATTTGATGGTATTTAAAGTAATTTATATAAAAATTTATGTGTGCTCAAATGGATGAATGAAATCATTAAAAGCAAGAAATAACTCAGAACAGGTCAAATAGAAGTGGGCGGAGGCAGATCATGTCGGGGGACATAGATTTGAAATAAATCTCTTCTTTCCCTTTTTCTTTCTAACGTGGAGGGTAAGCCTATGATGGAGAGGCAATAATACGACAGTTAATTTTATGTGATTTTCTGGGGGTGCAAGAAATAAAAAAATGCTACAATCTAACAAAAAATCTCATCCGTTTTAATATTGGCTACTCTTCAGCTCCATAAATGGATACTATTCAATTTACCAACTCAGAGGAAATGTTAAATATTAAGATATATGGGTAAATAGATAAAATTGAGTTTAATAAAACATATAGAAAATAAGGTAAAATACACAAATGATGACTAAATTATCTAAAAAAATATAAAATGGTTATCAAACTTTCAAATGTTACAAAATAGACATTAAACTTTAGTTTTTGTTATAAAATGGTCACTGAACCGTTTACTGTTGTTAATTGGGTGACTTGACAGTTACGAAATTTTGTATAGCAACATATTTAATCCTCAATATTTATATGTCCAGTCAATTTAGACATCAATAATGAGGGTTAAATTATGACTAAATTGATTGAATGTGCAAATATGAAAGATTAAATGTGTTATTATTTAATTTTTTGTAACTGTCACACCATTCACTTAACGACAGTTAACGACTCAGTGACCATTTTGTAACAAAAAACTAAAATTTAATACATAATATGTAATTTTTAAAAGTTCGGTGCACCATTTTATATTTTTTTAGGATAATTTAGTGACCATTCGTGTACTTTAACTTAAAAAATATGGTGTTGAGATTTAAACTTGGGTGGGCTGGGAGAATTAGGGGCAAGTTGTCATTGAACCAAGAGCAGATAGTTTATGAAAGATTAAAATGTGGTCATAGCTTGGGATTAAGGCTAATTGAAATTGAGGTTGATAATATGGGGATGATCAGAATGGTCCAAAGAGTAGATAGAAGAGAAGCTGAATTTTCAATTCTGCACCATATTTATGCACTCTTTGAGTATTGTGAGGAGTCGGACATGTCTATCGTGAGGGTATGGTCGATGAATTATTGCAGTTAAATTGGTCGTTGGATCTTGATTGCCGGATCTTTCATGTCCTTAAGCCGCCATAGAACAATAGAGAAAGTTCGAAGGTTGAAGATGATATGAAAACAGAATCACATGACTCTCTCTCTCTTCCCGAATTTGCCCTTTTATAGGCTACCCAAGAAAGGACACATGTCCTGCAGGTGTTTTGCGTGACCCAAGGCTATACAAAATTTGTTATAAAAAAATAATACAATTACCAGGGTCGTCCATATTTTTTAGCAGACTGGACAACTGATAGTTGCAGTGTTGAATTGGATGTAGTGGTGAAACTTCCTCTGTAGGGACATTAGAAATGCAACGACAACAAGGCAAAATAGGCATAAATATATGAAATAAGAGCAACTAAAACTAAATTAGATAAAATGCAGAAATAGACATGAAAATGCAGAAATAGATGCAATAAACACTGATACAAGGACAATAAAATCTATAAATGTAGGGGAAAATACATGATCTTTAAAGAGTTATCAATGATCAAATTAAAATATACTCATAATTAAGTGGTCATCCATATAGATATTAGTAAATATGTTCATCATTCGTTTTTTTACATATAGTTCTCGAATTTAATAATTCTTTATTTTTTTATTATAACAATTCATTTTGAATATATTTTTTAATATTTTTTATTATAACAATTCATTTTGAATATATATATATATATACAACCAAATAGGTTTTTAGCGACATTTTTTGAGTAAACGTTGTTAATTTTGTACATTTTGTGGCATTTTTTGAATGAACGTCGTGATAGACTGATATATGACACACACTTTAGCCTAACAAACGACGCTATAGACACATACTTTAGTGGCGTTTGTCTAACAAACACTGCAATAGGATTCAATTGTTCAAATCCCACATCGACTCTATTTATATCTTATCAAAAATTTATAAAGAAGTGTATTACAAGTATAGATCGTCGAACTATGTCATTGGGTGGGGAAGAAGATACATAACTAATAGCGGTGTTTGGAGGGGCAAACGCCACTAAAGATGAGGTATATAGTGGCTTTTGCTGGAAAAATCCCACTAAAGACAATGTATTTTATCGGGGTTTGGTGGAGCAAACGCCGCTAAAGGAAAGGTATTTTACGGAAATTGGAGGAACAAACGCTGCTATACATCTCGACCTTTTCTGACGTTTTTGGTTCATATATGTCGTTAATTATTACGACGCTACTGTTAGCGCCGAGAGGGTTTTTAGCGATGCCTAAAATTATCGCTAAAATCTTATTTTGCTGTTGTGTATATACTCGTGAGTATACTTGTAACTGTTTTTTTAAAAAACATCTTTATGGAAAAATATTCTACGCACTGGCGGTAGAAAACAATCGTATAATTTTTAGGGTTTAGAGGTTATGATTTAAGGTTTACAGCTAGAGTTTAGTATGTGTGGTTAGGTTTTAAAGTTTTAGAATAAATTTCATGGTTTATGTTTAGAGTTTAGGTCCTAAAAGTGATATGTGACAGATTTAAAGTACGTTTGTGGAAAAAAACTTTCACTGGTGGTGCATCAAATGATTATCATTTCTTACCAATAAGGGTTGGGTGCAATGACAAGACACATTGCTCTCCCAAGAAGAGAAGCTAAGTTCAAATCTTTAGGAAGAAAAGCCACGAATCCCGAACATGGATCATAAGATGGATGTTAAGTATGGCTCATATACTGTTAAAGGACAAATGCTAGAGCGGAGATGAAGTGAGCGAACAAAGCATTTTTCGCATAAAGGAATTCTAAAGTTAGTTTGCGGGCTTGGACTATGTGGGTTGGGGTGTGGGGGCGAAGCCCCTTCGGTACGATACAGGGTATTTTGGTAATTGTAATGTGAAGGGTTACTTATATATATGCCTATCATTTGTAACCTAATTTGATTGATTAAATTAATAAGAAAAATAACCGCTCTTGCTTCCGAGGACATAAGCACATTGTTGAACCTTGTTAATCTCTTGTGTTCTTGCTTGTTTATTTTCTTGTTCGTTTTCCTTATTTCACAACAATTGGTATCAAAATCCATGTTGAGATGGCTATGTCTGGTGCAAAATTCAAAGTGGCTAAATTTAATGGTGGGGGTAACTTCAGATTGTGGCAGACGAGGGAATAAGATATGTTAGCGAAGGAAGGGATTTTAAAGGCTTTACGATCTGAAAAACCAACATCGATGGCTGATGAAGATTGGGAAGAACTGTAGGAGCGAGCGACTGGAATCATACGATTATGTTTGACATGTGAGGTTATGTATCACATAATGAATCTGTCGTCTCCATCAGAAATATGGAAGAAGTTGGAGAGTTGGTTTATGTCCAAATCTCTAACAAATAAGTTGTATCTAAAGCAGGGGTTGTATGGGCTGAAGATGCATGAAGGCCATGATTTGGCACAACATGTGAATGTTTTCAATCAAATAATCACTGATTTGACTCAACTTGATGTGAAGATTAAGGATGAAAACAGAGCAATGATTCTATTGTGTTCATTGCCTCCCTCTTATGAACACATGGTGACTACTCTTACACATGGGAAAGAAACAATCAAAGTTGAAGAGATTACTTCATCCTTGTTGGTTCACAATCAGCGGAAGCAGAATACATGTGAAAGTTTTATACTGATGGTTTATATGTTAAGGGTAAACAAGACCGTGGAAGGAAGTCATAGAAGTAAGGTTATGGAAAATGAAATTCTAGATCAAAGTCTAGAGACAAGAAAACGATTCATTACTACAAGTGCTAGGAGCCAAGACATATGAAGCAAGACAATCCAAAGTTAAAAAAGCAGACAAATGACAAACATGATGCATCATCTAAAACTGTGAATGTGGTGCAGAATGACAATTCAGATTGCAGTGATGGTGACATGATTTTTATTTCGAAAACTCAGTTTACGGATGCATGGATTCTTGATTCAAGATGCTCTTATCATATAACGCCTAACAGAGAGTGGTTTTCGACTTACATGTCTGTTAATTCTGGTTCTGTCTATTTAGGTGATGATAGATGTTGCAATATTGTTTGTATTGATGAAGTCAGAATTAAGATGTATGATGGTACTGTTAGAACATTATGTGATGTCAGGCATATACCAGATTTGAAAAAGAATCTAATTTCCTTGGGCACTTTGCATAAGAATGATTTTATTCCTAAAGCAGATGATGATAAGGAAACCATTAGAATTGTTAAAGGTGCATTGACCGTGATGAAAGGAAAGATAACTACATGAATCATCTATAAACTGTTAGGGAGTAGAGTTGTAGGTGGAGCTCGTTCTATCAAGTCATATGATCATAATACAAAACAATGGCACATGTGTCTTGGTCATCTTAGTGAACATGGAATGGTTGAATTGCATAAAAAATCTGTTGTATGGTGTTAAAAGTTGCAAGCTTGATCTTTGTGAGTTTTATGTTTTTGGTAAAAAGACTAAAGTTAGTTTCACGACTGGAAAGCAAAAAACTTCTGGGATTCTTAATTATGAGCATTTTGTTGTATGGGGGCCTACCAGAGAATCATCATTGGGTGGATCTATGTACTATGTTACTTTTATTGGCGATTTTTTAAGAAAGTTTGGGTGTATTTTTTGAAACAAAAAGCTGAAGTTTTTTACCAAGTTCAAGGTGTGGAAAGTTGAGGTGGAGAACCAAACTGGTAGAAAGATCAAATACTTATGGTCTGATAATGGCACAGAGTACATAGATTCTCAGTTTCAAAAATTCTATGAGAAGCATGGGATTCAGATACATTTTTCAGTGCGCAAGACACCGTAAAAGAATGGTGTTGCTGAAAGGATGAACAAGTCATTAACTGAAAGGGCTTAGTGCTTGAGACTGGATGTAGGGCTTCCTAAAAGCTTATAGGTAGAGGTTGTGAGTATGGCATGTTATCTCATTAATATGTCACCACGAACATCTTTTGGTGGCAAAGTTGCAGAAGAGGTATGAACATGCAATGTAGTTGATTTTTCACACCTACGAATTTTTGGTTGTCCTGATTATGTGCATGTACCTGGTGATGAAAGATCAATACTTGATGCAAAATCGAAGAAGTGAATCTTTCTAGGCTACAAGAAAGGTGTCAAAGGATATAAGTTTTGAGATCCAGTTGCAAGGAAAATATTGATCAATAGAGATGCAATTTTTGACGAGCAGTTCATGTTATTGCAGAACTGAGACAAGGTGCTAGTGGATTTCGAACAGTATCAAGGAGCAACTGAGAAATGTGTAACGGCTAAGAAAGTTGAAAGTTCTAATTCAACATCCGGTGGTTATAATACAATTTCTTTGCAGAATTATAATTTATCCAGAGATAGAGTGAGACACACTAATATAAAGGCTCCATGCAGATTGGGTTTTGAAGACATGGTGTCTTTTGCACTTTACATTAGCACTGATGATCCGACTACTTTTTCAAGGGGCTATCACTTGTCTGTAGAAAGGAAAATGGATGACTGCAATGGTTGAGGAGATGAAGTCTTTACAAAAAAATCATAAGTGGGAGCTAGTTAGGCTTCCTGAGGGAAAGAAGGCTATTGGTTGCAAATGGGTGTATGAAAGAAAACCAACAATATCAGAAAAATATGGGGAAAAGTTCAAGGCTCAATTGGTAGCAAATGGTTTTTCACAACAGAAAATGAGTTGATTATGATGAAATCTTTTCTCATATGGTTAGGAATACTTCAATCAGGGCAGTACTTGCACTCGTAGCTAGTTCAGATTTGCATTTAAAGCATATGGGTGTTAAAACTTGTAACCCCCTCGTCCCGGTCTGGCCGGATGACCGGTCCGAGTGAGCTACACGGGGAAAACCGAGTGAAAACCCCTTAAGGATTCCCTCTCGGTTAGCAACCCTATTTTTTTCATTTTAAATCTTGTCTAGATGAGTATTTAAGTCCTATGTGGTCATACAGCGAAACAACGTTCACGAGGCAAACAAACAGACTCAACCCAACATCTTACAGTTCAATTTTTGAGCTTAAACTACAGGCGGTATCGATACACCTAAGGGGTGTATCGATACCCCTTCACTATATTTAGGCTTTAACTGCAGGTGGTATCGATGCCCTTAAGGGGTGTATCGATACCCCCTTGACTAGGTCAACTGGTCAAAGTCAATTCGTGGAGACCGTATCGATACACCCAAGGAGTGTATCGATACCCTCCCCAACGGTTGACTTCCTACGGTCAACGCTAAGATGACGGTATCGATACACCTGAGGCTGGTATCGATACCGAACTGGACAGTAGCTCCAGTGACCAAAATGGTATCGATACACCTTTCAAGTGTATCGATACCCTAAGCCTGAAACAAGAAGGTGGTATCGATACCGTACCAACCGTATCGATACCCCTGCACTGCAAAACCTCCCAAACTCAGCAAAAACGATCAAGACTCGAATCTAAATGCAATTTAAGACTTCCCTAGCCCCAACCAAACATTCATACAACATTCAAGGTCATTGCTTAGCCATACAAGCACCCAACATGACCATACATCAAGGGAACATGCAATTGAACCAAGATGACACTTAAACATCCAAAAACTCATACTTCAACATTCAACATAAGGCAAACTTAAGAACACCTAACCAACATTCAAGATAAGCAATTTAGGCATAGATTACAACTCAAACATGACATCACAAGCCATACAAAAGCAACGTAATTAAGGAGTCTAAACATGCCCCTAAACCACCAACAATAGCACAAAACAACAACACCTATCCCATTGCTTTACTATTACAATCTTTAAATTTAACTATCATACTTGAGCTAACCGTAAGCAACACATGGAGACCTTTCCTTGCCCTTGCCACCCACAAGCTATTTATCTGCATTGTCGAACAAAAGAGAGCGTAAGCATAAAAGCTTAGTGAGGGTAAGCTCGTAAAAACAAACCTTTGACAATGCAGGGTCCAAGCACGAGCTATTCCCAAGATAAAATGCATGATCTTACCTCCGGTCCGCAAAGCCAAAATGAACATGATGCATGAACATATAGTCAACCTTATGTCATGCTCAACAACTCATAAGCTCAACTTACCACGATACATAATTCAAGCATTAACCACATCATGTATCAATTCATAAGGGCATCACATTCGTATCATATAAGCATGTATACATAATCACATATTGGTATATTCATACAACCTCATATTGGCACCTAGCTATGACCCGAATACGCGGATAACCCGTTGGAACGCATTTCCAACAACAACATTACCTCGGTGGGATTCCACTCATCACCGGTCCTTGCATGTGCGAGATTCCACTCATCGCCACATCCCTACGGATGAGATTCCACTCATCATCACGTAGAAATATATAAAAGCTTCCGGTGGAATATTACATCACCGTACTCCTCCTTGGTGCCTTAACGCCACCAAGGCCACGTACGTTTTGACTCAATTTGTGTGCACACTCATCCTAATGATCGATCATTGTACCCAAGCATACTAGTGCCAATATTAAACGCAATCCATTTTTCGTATCTACATGCATATAACAATGCATCAAATATCATGTCTCACATACATGTATTTCACAACCCATTTCCATGCCTAGCATGTACTCACCATGATCATCATCATGCACAATTCAATATTCAAACCACATGCATAGCAATGCATCAAACCATGCCTCAACATGTATAACACAATATACATAACTACCGTAAACACATATAAACAAGAGGCATAACAAGCAATTAGGAGTTCAACCAAAGTTTCCTAAACTTAAGCTTGAGATTAGGCTACCACCCTAACCCCAACTCTAGGTGGGTTTACCAAGCCCAACCTAGGTCCACATGCTTGAACCAATGTTTAAAACCATTTAAAGACAATAGCCACTCACCTCTACCTCCAAGCTCAATTACTAAGCAACCATGGTCTTCAATTTTCGGATTTGCTCCCAAGGCTTCACCAACCCAAAACCAAGCTTCTAAACACCTCAACACAAGCAAAACAACCTCAAATCAACTCAAACATCAAGGTAGCTAACCCGGAATACAAATTCAAATATCAAACTCAACATTTCAAGTCATGACCAAACCCCAACTTTATCTAATTCAAGCAGCCCATAATCCTTGATGAAAACCCAAGTTTCCAACACATTTTATACTCACAAATGATCACTAAATTCAGCCACAACATCAACCCATAGGTGTATGCCAAGCTCCAACAATTTCCAACCCAAACAATCACCAAAAGTCCCATTTTCGTACTTCTATTTTACCCAGCAGAAAATCCCATTTTCAAACACCCAAATGACATTTAAATGGTCTCAAAACACCCTCCTAGTAACCCTAAACCAACAGCCCTTCAATTTCAACCTTAAACCTCTCAAAAACCCAAGTTTTGACACCTTAAAATTTGCCCTAAGACCCTACTACGGATTTTCATCAATATCCATCCAAATTAAGATATGTTGCACCTCTTAACTTGAATATACAAAGCCCCAACTCAATTTTGTAAAACAAAATGAAAACCCCCATAAAAACCCAAACTTGAATCAAACCCTAATTTTCAAAGCTTCATATTTTTGAAATCTAAAACCATGGGTAGATAGAGGATAGAAAGGAGAGTAAGAAAATGATTTTACCTTTCAAAAACACCTTGAATTGAGGTTGCAATCCAATGGAATAGTAACCAAGCTTTGAGAGGGTTTTGGAGAGGGTTTGGGGTGTTTAACATTAAATATGGGAAAAGGTGAGAAAGATGACAACTTTATTTTAAAATTGTCTTGCTTTTTAAAGCTTTTGGGTCCAATTACAACATTGGTCCCTCCCCTTTTTACTAAAGCTCAATTAGGTCTTTATTTAAGGTTGAATTTATTTAATTTAATTTTATTGACTCAGACTACAAACCCGACTAACTCCTAGCCCCAAAATACGAGTGTTACAACTCTTCCCCACTTAAGGAAATTTCGTCCCCGAAATTCCTCGAACACGAAGGGCCACTGAAACGTGCTCTTCCACACATTCCTCTCTTACCACAACATACTAACCAACCCAGTAGACTCAGCACACAACATTTGCTATCTGACACTAAGATCTCAACTGATTCTTCAAGGCATGACAACTTCAAACTCAACTCAATCTCTTCAACAAACACAACACGGAACAGATAAGACTCACTCTCCCGAATCATAGATACACAAATCACATCACCAACCTCTTTCTATCTCTGGTGGTAACCGCAACAGATAAACAACAGATCTAGCCTGACTCACAACTCATACAACACTGTTTAAAAACTTGACCGACGACTTTCTCTGACTGATCATCTGACTTCATCAATTAACCAAACACTATGTAGACGTCTCCAAAAACAATCTAATTGAAATCTCGGATCTCTATTACCCACTTCCATTATGAACCTTCCACAGATGTAACAAACTAGAAGAAACTGAAGCTCGGTCTTCACACGCTGACAATTTACATACTTACTCTCATACTGAACCACATTATTCATTCATTCAATTCAGAAGCATTCATCTTCAACCCACAATACGTCTTCATACTACTCATATGCAATACAATTGAACTACCGTGCGCTTCGACCAAAACAATACATCTCAAAACACTAGGTCAATCGGTACAACTATTTTGTCTCTGAAATGCAAAACTCTACCATCTCTGAAACTGTATTATGAAGGTCTTCCTTCTACTATGCCTCGCACGTGAGGTGCCAAGAATCTGTCTTGCAACTGTTTCTCTTCAAACATTCTAACTCAAAGTAGTCTCAACCCGAAACTCGGCCACAAAACTACTATCATTTGATAAACGGAATTCGGCAAACACGACTCGCAACTCAACTACTAATCTAACAACAATTACAACTTGGAACATCAGTTACTACGTTGACTATCTTCAGATGGTACTCAATCTTGATATTACAGTCTTCAAGCAGTTCTAACACTTTATGCTGTTCAAGTTTCAACCCTTCCTAAGTCTTCAAATATTTCAAGCTCTAATGATACGTACATATTCACTGTGCATTTCTTACTATACAAGCTTTTTCTCTAAGTCTTCGAAGCAAACACAACTGTAATTAACTCTGTGTCTCATATCGGATAACTCTTCTCACGGTCTTTTAACTATCTCGATGAACATGCCACAATCTTCTGTCTTGCATAAGCACACAACCTAACTCTACATGTAACACATCACTACGGTTCACAAATTCTTTCTCCGACATTGGCTGGATCAAGGTCAAAGCTCTCTTCAACATTTCTTTCGGTTTCTCAAGGGTTCAATATCTCGCATCTAACCTCACAAACTGAACTTTCTTCTGTAGCAATCTATCAATGGAGCAACTATCTTTAAAGGACTATTTACAATTCTCTGAAAGTAACAAGGCTAGACCTAGGAACTATAGATATCTGTCACAGTCTTCAATTTCTTCCAACTCATGTCTTCTTTTGCCTACTTGGGATTTACCCTAATACACTCGGATGATCTGCATGTTCTAGGAGAGCATCTTCATTAACTCGAAGTTCACGTTGCATAACTTGATATACAATTAATTTTTTTAATAGAATCTACCACACTGACTTCAAGCTTGTCATGATCTTCCTCGGTACTTGAATATACTCACGTGACATCCAGAAGAGCTACTACAACTGATCAAGAAACTCAGGAAAATATTCTGCTCAACATCTCTATGAAGGTAATACACTAGTCAAACAAAACGGCACAACTCAGAACTCCAAGTGACTACATCTTGCCCAAAGGCTGTCTTCGGTACTTCAACTTTCCTCACTTTCAACTGGTAGTAAACGGATCTCAAACTAATCTTCAAATAGACTGAAGCACACACTAACTGACCAACAAATCACTGACACTTGAAAACTGATGCTAATCATTCACTGTCACTTGTCTCAACTGTCTGTAATCTAAACATATTCTTGTATTGTCACTCTTTCTTCTTCACGACTTACACTGTAGAACTCTAAGATGACGCACTAGGCCTAATGAATCTAAGGTCTAACAAGTCTCAAAGTTAATTCTCCAACATTCTCAATTCTTCTGGAATTCATAAGTTACAGAACAAACAAAACAGAAGCAGCCTCGAAAACGGTCTCAGTAAAAAAAACTCTTCTCCTCTAACAAGAGGTAAACCGACAATTCTTCCAAACACTTCTAGGAAAAGAAAACACAAACTATTCTAACATTCTGTGGTTTAATCTCCATTCAAATCAAGTCCATCACAATTGCTAAGCATGTCTGTTGACTAACTCAACCAATCATTGACCTCTAAAGCTGGATCAATCATTCGAAAAGAAGTTCGCATCCTCACCTACTACTATAGTCTCACAAAAATCTGCAAATTCAGGGCAACTCTCTCTTTGTCTCAATGTATACACTAACTCTGTGCTCTTCAAGTCGAACCTTGTCAAACGGTACATCAAAACCGTAGAAAGACAATCACTTCACATATACTAGAAACTAGTAACTCTAAACTACCAAGAAACATCTTCTATACATCTTTCTGATCACTACTATCTCCCAAGAGGCTAGTCACATGTGTCCCTACACCTAAGGTCTCAACAAGGATATCTAATTTCTTTGCATGCTCACACAAACGGACGAATCTGCAGAGATGGCAACTTCACAAGTACACAACTGTTAGCCTTCGGTCCTCTTGTTTTCAGACTGATTCTTCAACAAAATCTGACTCTTCTAGAATATTCGTAGAGCATTTCAAAACTTCAAAAACGCAGTTCTGCGCACACACTGACAACCATGCTGGAAAACCACCCCGACGTACACTGGCCCTAAACACACAAATTGCTTCCCATTCGCGGATACTGATCGGCTGTCTTGCATCAAAATCATAGGATGAACCCCAACGGTCACCAACTAACACTTCTGAATTTCAGATTACTCACACGAGACCCCTACCTTGATCTTGCTAAAAGAACCAAGGTACTCATACCTACCTCTGACACCTCATCGGCCACATTCAAACTTGCATGCTTGTTAACAACATACGGAAGTACAGACTCAGAACCAATCGGAAGAGGCAAACCCAAAACTGTACCAAGGGCTTATCTACTATAACATAGATACCACTCTAACTCCCACTCATAGGTCTTTGCTTCTTTTCACCAACTAATGCCAGAGTTGATCACATCGTCCCTCACCCACAAGAGTCAACCCACATACACACCGTCTCAAACGGACAAATTGTGCCTCAATTCCGGTACAACCATACCTCTCTAACTATGGTGGTGGACTCCCCTAACGTCGTCCACCTTTTCAGAAACTACAACTTCTACTTACCAAAGAGCAATTAAATAAACAACAACATCAACAGTAAATCATACGAGATTGGGTTAGCAAGGCAAGGCTTCCAAGTGGCTCAAGTATGTTTCCCTCACTCAAAATCTCTTTTTCGTTGTAATAGTAGCAATGGGACTCTACTAAACATGCTTCAAGCAAATCAACACACATACATGCTCAACCAAGCATATAACAGGGCTTACTTGCTAAACAAGAAAACATAAGCGTACTATCAAACAACATGCATTCTCAATCATTCAATCATTCATCACAACATACACGGATAACAAACAACATGCTTTTAAACAAGCAATCAACATATTTGTCATACAAGCAGTCATACTTACAGAGCAAGCAAACACCGTGCATATCAATCATAAAACACAAATTATCTCACTTACCTGCCCAAGGTCTCAGAAACCTTAGGCTCTGATACCAACAAATGTAACCCCCTCGTCCCGGTCTGGCCGGATGACCGGTCCGAGTGAGCTACACGGGGAAAACCGAGTGAAAACCCCTTAAGGATTCCCCCTCGGTTAGCAACCCTATTTTTTTCATTTTAAATCTTGTCTAGATGAGTATTTAAGTCCTATGTGGTCATACAGCGGAACAACGTTCACGAGGCAAACAAACAGACTCAACCCAACATCTTACAGTTTAATTTTTGAGCTTAAACTACATGCGGTATCGATACACCTAAGGGGTGTATCGATACCCCTTCACTATATTTAGGCTTTAACTGCAGGTGGTATTGATACCCTTAAGGGGTGTATCGATACCCCCTTGACTAGGTCAACTGGTCAAAGTCAATTCGTGGAGACCGTATCGATACACCCAAGGAGTGTATCGATACCCTCCCCAACGGTTGACTTCCTACGGTCAACGCTAAGATGACGATATCGATACACCTGAGGCTGGTATCGATACCGAACTGGACAGTAGCTCTAGTGACCAAAATGGTATTGATACACCTTTCAAGTGTATCGATACCCTAAGCCTGAAACAAGAAGGTGGTATCGATACCGTACCAACCGTATCGATACCCCTGCACTGCAAAACCTCCCAAACTCAGCAAAAACGATCAAGACTCGAATCTAAATGCAATTTAAGACTTCCCTAGCCCCAACCAAACATTCATACAACATTCAAGGTCATTGCTTAGCCATACAAGCACCCAACATGACCATACATCAAGGGAACATGCAATTGAACCAAGATGACACTTAAACATCCAAAAACTCATACTTCAACATTCAACATAAGGCAAACTTAAGAACACCTAACCAACGTTCAAGATAAGCAATTTAGGCATAGATTACAACTCAAACATGGCATCACAAGCCATGCAAAAGCAACGTAATTAAGGAGTCTAAACATGCTCCTAAACCACCAACAATAGCACAAAACAACAACACCTATCCCATTGCTTTACTATTACAATCTTTAAATTTAACTATCATACTTGAGCTAACCGTAAGCAACACATGGAGACCTTTCCTTGCCCTTGCCACCCACAAGCTATTTATCTGCATTGTCGAACAAAAGAGAGCGTAAGCATAAAAGCTTAGTGAGGGTAAGCTCGTAAAAACAAACCTTTGACAATGCAGGGTCCAAGCACGAGCTATTCCCAAGATGAAATGCATGATCTTACCTCCGGTCCGCAAAACCATAATGAACATGATGCATGAACATATAGTCAACCTTATGTCATGCTCAACAACTCATAAGCTCAACTTACCATGATACATAATTCAAGCATTAACCACATCATGTATCAATTCATAAGGGCATCACATTCGTATCATATAAGCATGTATACATAATCACATATTGGTATATTCATACAACCTCATATTGGCACCTAGCTATGACCCGAATACGCGGATAACCCGTTGGAACGCATTTCCAACAACAACATTACCTCGGTGGGATTCCACTCATCATCGGTCCTTGCATGTGCGGGATTCCACACATCGCCACATGCCCTACGGATGGGATTCCACTCATCATCACGTAAAAATATATAAAAGCTTCCGGTGGAATATTACATCACCGTACTCCTCCTTGGTGCCTTAACGCCACCAAGGCCACGTACGTTTTGACTCAATTTGTGTGCACACTCATCCTAATGATCGATCATTGTACCCAAGCATACTAGTGCCAATATTAAACGCAATCCATTTTTTGTATCTACATGCATATAACAATGCATCAAATATCATGTCTCACATACATGTATTTCACAACCCATTTCCATGCCTAGCATGTACTCACCATGATCATCATCATGCACAATTCACAATTCAAACCACATGCATAGCAATGCATCAAACCATGCCTCAACAACATGTATAACACAATATACATAACTACCATAAACACATATAAACAAGAGGCATAACAAGCAATTAGGAGTTCAACCAAAGTTTCCTAAACTTAAGCTTGAGATTAGGCTACCACCCTAACCCCAACTCTAGGTGGGTTTACCAAGCCCAACCTAGGTCCACATGCTTGAACCAATGTTTAAAACCATTTAAAGACAATAACCACTCACCTCTACCTCCAAGCTCAATTACTAAGCAACCATGGTCTTCAATTTCCGGATTTTCTCCCAAGGCTTCACCAACCCAAAACCAAGCTTCTAAACACCTCAACACAAGCAAAACAACCTCAAATCAACTCAAACATCAAGGTAGCTAACCCGGAATATAAATTCAAATATCAAACTCAACATTTCAAGTCATGACCAAACCCCAACTTTATCTAATTCAAGCAGCCCATAATCCTTGATGAAAACCCAAGTTTCCAACACATTTTATACTCACAAATGATCACTAAATTAAGCCACAACATCAACCCATAGGTGTATGCCAAGCTCCAACAATTTCCAACCCAAACAATCACCAAAATTCCCATTTTCGTACTTCTATTTTACCTAGCAGAAAATCCCATTTTCAAACACCTAAATGACACTTAAATGGTCTCAAAACACCCTCATAGTAACCCTAAACCAACAGCCCTTCAATTTCAACCTTAAACCTCCCAAAACCCCAAGTTTTGACACCTTAAAATTTGCCCTAAGACCCTACTACGGATTTTCATCAATATCCATCCAAATTAAGATATGTTGCACCTCTTAACTTGAATATACAAAGCCCCAACTCAATTTTGCAAAACAAAATGAAAACCCCCATAAAAACCCAAACTTGAATCAAACCCTAATTTTCAAAGCTTCATATTTTTTAAATCTAAAACCATGGGTAGATAGAGGATAGAAAGGAGAGTAAGAAAATGATTTTACCTTTCAAAAACACCTTGAATTGAGGTTGCAATCCAATGGAATAGTAACCAAGCTTTGAGAGGGTTTTGGAGAGGGTTTGGGGTGTTTAACATTAAAGATGGGAAAAGGTGAGAAAGATGACAACTTTATTTTAAAATTGTCTTGCTTTTTAAAGCTTTTGGGTCCAATTACAACATTGGTCCCTCCCCTTTTTACTAAAGCTCAATTGGGTCTTTATTTAAGGTTGAATTTATTTAATTTAATTTTATTGACTCAGACTACAAACCCGACTAACTCCTAGCCCCAAAATACGGGTGTTACAAAACTGCCTTTTTTATGGTGATCTAGAGGAGCATATTTATATGCAGCAACCAGAAGGGTTCACTCAATCTGAAGATGAGCATCTGGTTTGCAGGTTAAATAAATCTTTGTACGAGTTGAAGCAGTCTCCAAGACAATGGTACAAGCGATTCGATTCATACATGATTCAAATTGGCTACAAGAGATGTGAGTATGATTGTTGTGTTTATGTTAAGAGCCTTGATGATGGTTCTTTTATTTTTCTGCTACTCTATGTTGATGATATGTTGGTGGCTGCGAATAATATGCATGATATTGTTAGTTTGAAAGCTTTATTGAGCCATGAATTTGAAATAAAAGACTTAGGAGCTACAAAGAAAATTCTTGGAATGAAGATTCACAAAGATAGAGGCTCAAGGAAACTGTGATTATCTCAGCAAGGGTATGTTGGAAAAGTGTTAGACATGTTTGGGATGAGCAATGTAAAACCCGTGAGCACTCCATTGGCGAATCATTTTAAGCTTTCTTTAAAACAATGTTCAAAGACAGATAATGTAACCCCCTTAACCCGGTCTGGACGGTTGACCCGAATTAAGAAAGTCACACGGGGAAAACCAAAGTCAACCCGAAAGTCAACCTTGATTAACGACCCTTTTTTTTCTTTTTAATCTTGTCTAGATGCACATTAGCCCTAATTGTGATCACACAAACATCATGCTCAAATATCACAACCATCAGAGATCAAACAGGGACCCAATTGAACAAATTACAACTTTAGGGACCAAATTGTAATTTCTGAAAACTTTAAGGACTTAACCAGATTTTAAGTTACCAACTTAAAATTAATCAGGTTTCATGCTTCCCTGCCAAATTTCAGCTCAAACGGACATCCCGAACTCATACAATTGCACAAACAAGATTCGGGACCAAAATGCAAACATTTTGAAACATTTAACCGCCCATGTCAGCCCCCAACGGTCACCCGTTCCGAAACAGGCAAAGCCCGTTTCGAAACATGGGGCCGTTCCGCAACGCGTTCCGCAACGGGGGTCTGGCAGAAGCCATTCCGTTTCGGAACGGTGTCACCCGTTTCGGACGCCTAGGTTGGTTCAGGGCACTCGTTCCGAAACGGTGTCAACTGTTCCGAAACACCCTGCACAAAATGCAGCATTTTGCATACTTAAACATGCAATCGATCCACCAAACATGCTCCAAAAGCCACCAAACTTTACCAACATGCAATTCAACATATACGAGACATTCTTGCATCAACAAATCAACAAAATATCCACACATATGAAAAGCCCCAATTCTATAGGCATGCTTCCTACACAAACAACCATTTAAGCATAAACCTTCCAAATCAATCTCGTTTAAGCCAATTCATGTTCCAACAACATTAGCAACAACATTAAAACATCCTTGATCAAACATATACGATCACATACACATAAACCCGAGAGATTCTACCCCATTGCCTTTATTAACTATAGCTATTCACCGAGACATACATCTCCATTGGAGTCCACCTTAAATCCCTTGCTCCTTGCTGTCCAAACTTCAAGAATCTGCATTGATGGACAAAAAGGAGCGTAAGCACATAATGCTTAGTGAGGAATGCTCAAAACCAAAACACCATCAATGCAGCGTGTCATTAAACACTTTTAAAACAAACCCGATTTGTTTACCAAAGCCATGTTTGGAAACCCTTTTCAACATCAAGCTCAAAACCATGTATTGCACATACATGAAAACCAACCCTTAGCTTAGCAAGCTAAGAAAACCTTTTCAAAGAACAACTCACAAAAATCAACCATTTAGCCAATCCATGCATAAACACCTTATGCAAAGCTTAAAACAAAACCATGGAAAACACTCCCATTTCACAACATACCTTTCTTAAACTTGAAAGCCATTTCAAGCAAGAAACCTTTTTAAAACCATAACTCAAATAATCCATCACATGCATTTAACCAAGGCAACATAAGAACCATAACATCATCTTCACATGCCTTTAAAAAAACAAGTCTTACAAGACTCCAATGCAATAAAGATATTTCACGCTCACATGCATCATTTACCAAATGATAATCAACACTTGTTCAACTTAACAAGTAAACATGCATTCACAAGCATTATACACTTTACATGCAACCATGCATCTTTTCCAAGCATCTCATGCCTCACATGCAATTATGCATTATTTCAAGCATCCCATGCTTCTTTACAATCAAGAATATCATATTGGCCTTCAAGTGATCAACCACATCCACTTTTCAACTCAACATCCAATCGGATACGCGGATTCCGAGCGTTGTCCCTACGCTCCCTACACCCTACCAATCCAAGGTCTCCCAAATGGACTTTTAGCCACCATTTGACCTCAACATCCTAAGGTTCCCATGTATGGACTTTTAAACACCATACAACCTTAGCTTTTCCCAAGGTTCCCATGTATGGACTTTTAACCACCATACAACCTTGACATGCACAAGATTCCCATGTATGGACTTTCAAACACCATACAACCTTTGCATTCACCGATTGGTAGTTTTAGAACATCACTAACGAGATCCGGGACACCCTACACAAGATCCACACATGGACTTAACACTGCCATTGTGATCTCAACAAGCACAAGGTTCTCACATATGGACTTTTAACCACCATATAACCTTTGCTCAACCAAGGTCCTCGAATGGGCAACACCTCCATTATGACCTCAATCATCTCGTTAGGATACTTGAAGGGAGTTTCCCGGTCCACTCTTGACCACTCCACCTCCAAGGCGACTTAATTCACGGTGCACCCAATCCTATAGCCGGCTAACTATATCCGATCAACGAACCAAGAACCACTTACATCACTTGCCAATATAACCATCTTACCACATTAGTCCAATGTTTCACATGCATAACCAATATGCAAAACCATCATTTATCATCGTCAATTCACTGTTTTAAAGCATTACACAAAGCCATGAAACACCATGCAACACCATGCATCAAAACCACATTTTCAATGTACAAAACCAAGGACCTCTTACCTTGAACATCCATTACATAAGGCTTTCAAAACCAGCATTAAACCATGCTTACAATATGCTTTCAAAACAGAATTTAAGTCATGCAAAACACATGCATATCAATCAACAACCACAATTGCTTTAAAAGCCAATTCACAACACAATTCATGAGCGAAAACCATTTACTTACTCTTGAGCTTAGCAAAGTTGTTTAGACTTACACTAAGCTCCCAAAACCTTCAAATCTTGGTTTTAAAGCTGAAAACCCAACTTCACTCACCGATACACAAAACAAGGCTAGCCAACAAGCCCTCCAAGCATCCGAACCCTTCCGCAACACCTCCAAAGCTCACGGATCAAACTCCCCTGTTTCAAGCACACAACAACAGAGCATTAATGTATCTTTATGCATTAAAACACCAGCAACAACAACACAACTCGCTGCTCATCACAAATCCAACATTTCGGCTACCAAACACAACCGAAATCACCTCCAAACACTTCCAAAACTTAGCCCAGCCAAGATCCATCACTTCTAACCATTTTTAAACATCATTTAACATCCAAAATGATTACAAACACATCCTTATACCTCCAGGTATAACAGATCACCAAAAACACTCCAAAAACAACCAAAAACTCAAGCCAAACTTAGGAAATTCAACCTATCCGGGATTGCATTAATTAAACCTCAACTTCTAATCAATTTAGCATTCATTTAACATCATTTTGACACTTCAAAACACTGCCCAAACAGATCACACGAAAATTTCACCAAAAATCACCAAATCTTGTATTTTAACCAAAAATCAAGATTTCAATTGAAAAGCCATTAACAAAACATAAATCAAGGATTGAGAACTTAGGAATTTCAGTAAAGAACTGATAGTTTAGAGGAGAAGGACGTTCTTACCTCCAAACTTGAATTTCTCCTTTTTAGAGCCAAAAAGCTTGATGAAACAACTTGCAAATTGAGAGGTTTTGTTGATGAGATGATTAGGAATCAAATGAGAGTTGAAATGAGAGATTTAGATGCCAAAATCAGAGAAAGAAATCTGGAGAATTGTGTTTGGGTTGAGAGAAAATGAGAGAAAAGGAAAATTGAGAGAAAATGGAAAGTTAGTTAAGAAATGGTAAAAATGATTTCCCTCCACTTTCAAAATCTTTAAAATCAGAATAAAGCCTTAAAATATCTTAGAAAAATCTGGAGAAACTCTTTTTGGAATAATAGCTCCTTAAAGATTCAAAGTTTCAATCCTTTATAAAACAGTCACCAAACTTTCAAAAATTACATTTTGGTCACTAGCCAAAATGTCAACCTTCCGAACCTCATTTTCCAAAATTGATTTCACAGTTCACTTATATATATTAAAAGATGATTTTAGATCATTTTCCATATTTTTAATGCAACCCGAACTAGGCTTTCCTAAATTCACTCTTATATATTCGATCAGCACTTTGACCGAACCGGTCAACGCCCAAAACTTCCAAGCCCAAAACCGGGGCGTTACAACTCTCCCCCCTTAAGAAATTTCGTCCTCGAAATTTCAACCGGCGAAAAGAGAACCACAACCTTCTCAATGCAACACACAAGACAACACAACCGCCTCAACCTCACTGAACACATTCCACACAAAACCTCCACCAAAACATAACACCACCACACACTGTTCACAAATCCAAACTCTCAAAGGTAACCACGACTTAACCTTCCACATAACCGGACTATACACAATCCCAACATCAACCTGAAGAACTTCAGCTCTTACAGCAGACAACACTGTAACACACAACTCCCAAGACTTGTCTACACAAAGACAACCACCAAACCAATTCAGCCACTAGGCAACTTCTCTGCTTCTAAAACTCTTGCGACTCCCAAACATTTTCCAAAGATTTTCCCAACAAGCAAAAATCCTTAAACATCAACTGTTTACTCAAGCTCTTCAACGAAGCTGACAATCCTTCACATCCGCCACAAACATTACCATAATAGCTCACCAGGACTACTCACCCAGATACCAAAAATTACAACCCAACCCCAACTTGAATTCGTCAGCCGTTCCACACACCACCAACTGACTTCAAACGGAACTTTCTTAACCACAACCAGCTAACCACTTCTCACAAGAACTCAAACAACCAACGAAAGCCTTCGATCTTTCATTGTCCTTCCACTTCAAGCTTTGACCACAACACTTGCCTTACTAGAACATCGCCCAACTTAAACATACAGACCATCTTCTCAACTCTTCGAAGGTTGCTAAGAACCAACACTTACAAACACAACCCTTCCACAACAACTTAAAAGCTAAGCTACTTCAGCACTTGGGAACACAACCACTAAGCTGCAACATCACTTAGCACCAAGGAACTACCCCTTCCACTTAGCTATTCAAACCACCAAACCGATTCTAAACTCAACCGATACTCCTCACCACCAAACCACTAAACTCTCTTTAAGCAACAACACTATCCTTCTACCAACAGGCTATACCACTCTCACTATCACTAGCAACTAGTTTAACAAACTCCAACACTTCTAACTCTCACTCAGCACCAAACAACCTCTAAAAACCCATCATCCCACCTAATCCAACCACAACACTAACAGATTCGATTAGTTATTAGCGAGCGTGAACATCGTATGCATGATCACCTACATGTCCTATCAATGCCTGATGTACATGTATGCAAAACCTCTAGTGTCATGCCACATGTATGCATGGACCAACATATATAATATAGCATATAACAATGATTTTTAACTGTGCATGAATGCCAGTTCACACCCTCCAATAACATCCTCAAATCCGTCTAAGAACAACCTCCTACCTCCCTTCTAACTCATCCAACTCCATCATACCAACAACCATTAACCACAAGATACTCACCCAAGCCTTCTTCACACCCAAGATGTTTCCAAACCACAACTACCATTACCCCAAACATACTAGCAACAAGACTAAACTTACCACACAAGGAAAACCAACAGAAACCAAACTAAGGCAACTAGAGCAAGATTACTTAACAAGGTTACCTGAAAGCACAACACCACCCTGAAGCTTCATCAGACGAGCTCTCTTCCTTGCGGAACCATCATCCTCCTGCCGCACCATTGCAGCACCAGCTAACACACCAGGGTCACCACCAACTCCTTGCGGTAAAGAACCTTGGCTGTTCCGAGCCAACATCAAACAATCACGTCTCATGTGTCTAGCAGACCCACATTTCCAGCAATTCTCCTTTCCCACACTCTTCACAACTTCCTGCTCTTTCTGCCACCTCTGAACCTTGTCTCGGTCGTGCCCACGACCTTTCTGGGACCCTTTGGCTAACACCAAAGCTGACTTCACTCCATGTGGACAATCACGCTTAACATGCACTTTAGAACCACAATTCCAGCAAACACCTGCGCCCCAACAACCTCCAACATGGCGCCTTTCACAACGGTCACATACCGGTGGCTGAACTTCCACTCCTTGCCCAAGCAACACTTGCCCCACAACAGCACTACCCGCGCCTTGCTTAACCCTTGGAAATTCCCTTCCAAGATACCTCCCATAAAAGGCCGATACAAAGAAATCCCAATCAATATCAGGAATATGTGACGCCACAGCCACAGACGTCCACCAGGCACACGCATCCTCCAACATCAGAGAAACAACACTCCCCAGCTTACAGGCATAATCACAGCCTTCCCGATCCAAGATCAGAATCACACTGGCCAACCAGGCCTCAAACATCTCCGGTGTAGAACCATGATATTCCACAGCACCCAAATCAAGCAAACGCTGCTTCGGCAAACCCTCACATCCCACAGCCAGCACATCCACTGACTTTACCTCTACCACAGCCTGAGATGTTCCCAACACCTCCTGCTCAACAGATAATGAACTCTTCATCACAGAACCAACTTCTTTCCCTTGTCTTACCATCTCAACTCCAGGCACAGAAGACTGAAACAAAACACCTCTACAAAAGGGTGAATTCCTTGCCTTAACAACCTGCCCCAAGGCAGCAACCATCTCACTCAACCGCCATTCTTTCATCGACTTTGCCATACCACTAACAACAACAAACATACAATCACAACAAGCAAACAAACCAGTTAGACCAGCATTAAGCAAGGATTCAAACTCCAACTCCAAAATAACACAATAGCTATATTAGTAAGGCAATGGGTATCCCGAATCCTCCCCTTTACATGACTTAAAAGTCAACACAACATGGATATCACAACATCAAGCATATCAAACAACATACCTTGATCATGCTTACATCAAACAACATCATTTGCATCAGCATATTAGCAACATAACATGCTCAATACACATTCACCATGCATAACATCAGCTCATAGCATCAGCACATATCCACATAAACTCAACCAAGATTCATAACCATAAAACATGCTTGAAAACATCAGCAACATGCTCAGAAACATCAGCAATTTACTCAGAAACACGTGTTTCAACCAACTTTCGACCAAACATCAAGGTAACATCATACACACATCACAACAACTTACCGTTTTCCCCAAGCATTCGCAACTCAGCTCTGATACCACTAAATGTAACCCCCTTAACCCGGTCTGGACGGTTGACCCGAATTAAGAAAGTCACACGGGGAAAACCAAAGTCAACCCGAAAGTCAACCTTGATTAACGACCCTTTTTTTCTTTTTAATCTTGTCTAGATGCACATTAGCCCTAATTGTGATCACACAAACATCATGCTCAAAGATCACAACCATCAGAGATCAAACAGGGACCCAATTGAACAAATTACAACTTTAGGGACCAAATTGTAATTTCTGAAAACTTTAAGGACTTAACCAGATTTTAAGTTACCAACTTAAAATTAATCAGGTTTCATGCTTCCCTGCCAAATTTCAGCTCAAACGGACATCCCGAACTCATACAATTGCACAAACAAGATTCGGGACCAAAATGCAAACATTTTGAAACATTTAACCGCCCATGTCAGCCCCCAACGGTCACCCGTTCCGAAACAGGCAAAGCCCGTTTCGAAACACGGGGCCGTTCCGCAACGCGTTCCGCAACGGGGGTCTGGCAGAAGCCATTCCGTTTCGGAACGGTGTCACCCGTTTCGGACGCCTAGGTTTGTTCAGGGCACCCGTTCCGAAACGGTGTCAACTGTTCCGAAACACCCTGCACAAAATGCAGCATTTTGCATACTTAAACATGCAATCGATCCACCAAACATGCTCCAAAAGCCACCAAACTTTACCAACATGCAATTCAACATATACGAGACATTCTTGCATCAACAAATCAACAAAATATCCACACATATGAAAAGCCCCAATTCTATAGGCATGCTTCCTACACAAGCAACCATTTAAGCATAAACCTTCCAAATCAATCTCGTTTAAGCCAATTCATGTTCCAACAACATTAGCAACAACATTAAAACATTCTTGATCAAACATATACGATCACATACACATAAACCCGAGAGATTCTACCCCATTGCCTTTATTAACTATAGCTATTCACCGAGACATACATCTCCATTGGAGTCCACCTTGAATCCCTTGCTCCTTGCTGTCCAAACTTCAAGAATCTGCATTGATGGACAAAAAGGAGCGTAAGCACATAATGCTTAGTGAGGAATGCTCAAAACCAAAACACCATCAATGCAGCGGGTCATTAAACACTTTTAAAACAAACCCGATTTGTTTACCAAAGCCATGTTTGGAAACCCTTTTCAACATCAAGCTCAAAACCATGCATTGCACATACATGAAAACCAACCCTTAGCTTAGCAAGCTAAGAAAACCTTTTCAAAGAACAACTCACAAAAATCAACCATTTAGCCAATCCATGCATAAACACCTTATGCAAAGCTTAAAACAAAACCATGGAAAACACTCCCATTTCACAACATACCTTTCTTAAACTTGAAAGCCATTTCAAGCAAGAAACCTTTTTAAAACCATAACTCAAATAATCCATCACATGCATTTAACCAAGGCAACATAAGAACCATAACATCATCTTCACATGCCTTTAAAAAAACAAGTCTTACAAGACTCCAATGCAATAAAGATATTTCACGCTCACATGCATCATTTACCAAATGATAATCAACACTTGTTCAACTTAACAAGTAAACATGCATTCACAAGCATTATACACTTTACATGCAACCATGCATCTTTTCCAAGCATCTCATGCCTCACATGCAATTATGCATTATTTCAAGCATCCCATGCTTCTTTACAATCAAGAATATCATATTGGCCTTCAAGTGATCAACCACATCCACTTTTCAACTCAACATCCAATCGGATACGCGGATTCCGAGCGTTGTCCCTACGCTCCCTACACCCTACCAATCCAAGGTCTCCCAAATGGACTTTTAGCCACCATTTGACCTCAACATCCTAAGGTTCCCATGTATGGACTTTTAAACACCATACAACCTTAGCTTTTCCCAAGGTTCCCATGTATGGACTTTTAACCACCATACAACCTTGACATGCACAAGATTCCCATGTATGGACTTTCAAACACCATACAACCTTTGCATTCACCGATTGGTAGTTGTAGAACATCACTAACGAGATCCGGGACACCCTACACAAGATCCACACATGGACTTAACACTGCCATTGTGATCTCAACAAGCACAAGGTTCTCACATATGGACTTTTAACCACCATATAACCTTTGCTCAACCAAGGTCCTCGAATGGGCAACACCTCCATTATGACCTCAATCATCTCGTTAGGATACTTGAAGGGAGTTTCCCGGTCCACTCTTGACCACTCCACCTCCAAGGCGACTTAATTCACGGTGCACCCAATCCTATAGCCAGCTAACTATATCCGATCAACGAACCAAGAACCACTTACATCACTTGCCAATATAACCATCTTACCACATTAGTCCAATGTTTCACATGCATAACCAATATGCAAAACCATCATTTATCATCGTCAATTCACTGTTTTAAAGCATTACACAAAGCCATGAAACACCATGCAACACCATGCATCAAAACCACATTTTCAATGTACAAAACCAAGGACCTCTTACCTTGAACATCCATTACATAAGGCTTTCAAAACCAGCATTAAACCATGCTTACAATATGCTTTCAAAACAGAATTTAAGTCATGCAAAACACATGCATATCAATCAACAACCACAATTGCTTTAAAAGCCAATTCACAACACAATTCATGAGCGAAAACCATTTACTTACTCTTGAGCTTAGCAAAGTTGTTTAGACTTACACTAAGCTCCCAAAACCTTCAAATCTTGGTTTTAAAGCTGAAAACCCAACTTCACTCACCGATACACAAAACAAGGCTAGCCAACAAGCCCTCCAAGCATCCGAACCCTTCCGCAACACCTCCAAAGCTCACGGATCAAACTCCCCTATTTGAAGCACACAACGACAGAGCATTAATGCATCTTTATGCATTAAAACACCAGCAACAACAACACAACTCGTTGTTCATCACAAATCCAACATTTCGGCTACCAAACACAACCGAAATCACCTCCAAACACTTCCAAAACTTAGCCCAGCCAAGATCCATCACTTCTAACCATTTTTAAACATCATTTAACATCCAAAATGATTACAAACACATCCTTATACCTCCAGGTATAACAGATCACCAAAAACACTCCAAAAACAACCAAAAACTCAAGCCAAACTTAGGAAATTCAACCTATCCGGGATTGCATTAATTAAACCTCAACTTCTAATCAATTTAGCATTCATTTAACATCATTTTGACACTTCAAAACACTGCCCAAACAGATCACACGAAAATTTCACCAAAAATCACCAAATCTTGTATTTTAACCAAAAATCAAGATTTCAATTGAAAAGCCATTAACAAAACATAAATCAAGGATTGAGAACTTAGGAATTTCAGTAAAGAACTGATAGTTTAGAGGAGAAGGACGTTCTTACCTCCAAACTTGAATTTCTCCTTTTTAGAGCCAAAAAGCTTGATGAAACAACTTGCAAATTGAGAGGTTTTGTTGATGAGATGATTAGGAATCAAATGAGAGTTGAAATGAGAGATTTAGATGCCAAAATCAGAGAAAGAAATCTGGAGAATTGTGTTTGGGTTGAGAGAAAATGAGAGAAAAGGAAAATTGAGAGAAAATGGAAAGTTAGTTAAGAAATGGTAAAAATGATTTCCCTCCACTTTCAAAATCTTTAAAGTCAGAATAAAGCCTTAAAATATCTTAGAAAAATCTGGAGAAACTCTTTTTGGAATAATAGCTCCTTAAAGATTCAAAGTTTCAATCCTTTATAAAACAGTCACCAAACTTTCAAAAATTACATTTTGGTCACTAGCCAAAATGTCAACCTTCCGAACCTCATTTTCCAAAATTGATTTCACAGTTCACTTATATATATTAAAAGATGATTCTAGATCATTTTTCCATATTTTTAATGCAACCCGAACTAGGCTTTCCTAAATTCACTCTTATATATTCGATCAGCACTTTGACCGAACCGGTCAACGCCCAAAACTTCCAAGCCCAAAACCGGGGCGTTACAGATAAAGAAATTGAAGAGACGACAAAAGTTCCATATGCCAGTGTTGTTGGCTGCCTGATGTATGCAATGGTATGTACTCACCCTGATTTAGATCATGCTGTTGGTCAAGTCTGTAAATACATGTCTAAACCAGGTAAATCACATAGAGAAGCAGTCAAGTAGATTTTCAGGTATTTGAAGGGTACTGTGGGACATGGAATTGTTTTTGGTAGTCAGCAACATGATCCTTTGGTTGTAGGATATGTGGATTCAAACTATGCATGTGATTTGGATGATAGAATGTTTACAATAGGTATGTCTTTACTCTTGGTGGAGGGCCTATATGTTGGAAGTCAATTGTTCGATCTATTGTAGCATTATCAACAACAGAAGCTAAGTACATGGCAGTAGTTGAAGCTACAAAAGAAGCCTTATGGCTCATTGGGCTAGTGAAGGAATTGGGTATTCAGCAAGGTGGAGTTTAGTTGCATTGTGATAACCAAACTGCTATTCATTTTTATAAGAATCATGTGTATCATGCTAGAACTAAGCATATTGATGTAAGGTTTCACAAGATTAGAGAGTTGATTGCATCTGGTGAGATATTGTTAAAGAAGGTTCATACCACAAACAACGCAGCTGATATGTTGACCTAGCTTGTTACTACTGACAAGTCCATGCATTACTTGGACTTGTTTGAATGTTTGCAAATGCTAGAGAAACATGGTAGCCAAACTCACTTTTGATGTGTGAGAAACTCTAAGTTTATCTCCTAAGGGGCATGATATTCGCCAAGGTGGAGATTTGTTAAGTATGACTCATATACTATTAAAAGACATATGCTAGAGCAGAGACGGAGTGAGCGAACATAGCATTTGTCCCATAAAGAAATTCTCAAGTTAGTTTGCGGGCTTGGACTAAGTGGGTTGGGGTGCGGGGGCGAAGCTCCCGCGGTACGGTACGAGGTATTTTGGTAATTGTACCATGAAGGGTTACTTATATATAGCCTAGTATTTGTAACCTAATTTGATTGATTAAATCAATAAGAAAAAGCTCCCGTGGAAGTAAGCACATTGTTTAACCTCGTTAATCTTTTGTGTTATTGCTTGTTTATTTTCTTGTTCGTTTGCCTTATTTCACAACAATGAACATATATTTTCTCAAAAAAAAAAAAAAACAAACAATTACCATTTCTTTAATTTAATTAATTTTGTTTAAAATCATATTTACAATATTATGAATTTAACCGTAAATTTATGCCATCAAACGGTTAATTCAATTGTAGTGGTGAAATTAATTCTCCCGTGAGTCATGATAAATTTATTTGAATCTTAAAGAAAACCGCACATGGCAGAGTTAACTCGGTCACTCCGAATCAAAATTAGGGGTGCGCAAAAAAATTGAATAACTGGAATTGATATCAAAGTCGAAAAAAGCTAAACCGAAAAATTGATTAACTGAATTAAAAATTTTGATTTTAGTTTGGTTTTTTATTATTAAAAAAAATCGATTCGATTATGATTTATGGTTTTGAGATAAATTAAGTAACCGAACCGATCAGTTATATAATATAATTATTATATTATATGATATTTTAATATTTTATATTAAAAATATCATATTTTATTTTATTTTCTCATTCTCCCGAAGTAAAACCATTATTTCATTTAAACTTTATTTACTTTTCTAGTATTAAAAAAATACTAATATCATTTATCTATTTTTAAAAGTATATATTTTTTCTAACACATTATTAAAATTTATATTTTTAAAAACTAAAATAAAAACTATTACCCGAACGAACTGAACCGAATTTTTCGATTAACCGAATAAACGGTTAACTGGTTAAATGGTTACTGTTTAAGGTCAAAAATTAGGTGACCCAAACTTACCGGTTAACCGAAATAATTTGTTAATGGTTAACCGAATCTAGTTTTGCACACTCCTAACCAAAACTCCACTAACCCAAATGTCGGATAAGCTTTGCAGTAATGGTTTTGCAAAAAGTCGAAAAACGAAATCGAATTAAAATTTAAAAAAATCACTTCGGAAATTTGTTTATTTGAGTCTAAAATTTTAGTTTTTTTTAATATTGTAGTTCAATTATAATTCACAATTTTGAATAAAATTGTTTAATCATTGGACCGATTATTTATAACATTTACAAATTTGCATTAAGTTATCCTGTAGTCCAGTGATTTTTGTGTCCCTATACTTCATTCAAGATATTTTAGTCCCGAGTTCAATTGCTAGAAAATGCCAAGTCTCAATTTTTTACTTTTACTTTTTCATTTTCATTTCTAATAAAATCAATTAATTATTAAATTTACCATATTGTGAAATTTGATACTTTTAACAAAGGAAGTAAAAAAAACCATTACACAAATAGAATATTCTGATTTGAAGGATACGAGTTAGGATTGAGAATTGAATGTTAGAATTAAATCATAAATTCATATGAAATCTAAAACCCAAGATCTATCATGTCAAATCATCAAGAATAATAAACCAAATAAACCGAATGCGGAAGCGTACCTGAATTAATCGATAGATTGAAAGCCTTGAATATTGATGTGGAAAACCCAAAACTTTAGTATTGATCTTCCAAGAAGATAGGTTATCTCTTGAAGTAAAACTCTCTGACGGAGAAGGAGAGAAAAACAAGTTAACCTATTTCTTGGGGACCACTACCTCTTTATATAGTTGATTTAATCAACTATTAAATATTTATAACTCTGCCCTTCATTGAATTATAAATATATCTTATGGTATCTACACTTTTATTTTCATGACACTTTAATACCTATGACACGCCTAACATAATTGGTCACTTGATTTTGTGTCATACTTTATAATAACAACATACATTTTACATATGTGCCCACAATTGCGAATTTTAATCCAACAATCTCCCACTTGGGAAACATATGTTTCTTGATAAATGTACAACCTTATGAGCTCGAAAATTTGCTATTATATAATAGGTATTCTATAACAATCTCGTCCATCAACTATATCCACATAGGATCAAAGCGGTATTCGTCATATCAATCATGACTGGACCCATCAATGGTCACGTATACAAACATAATCAAATGACATAGATCAATCATGGATGTGTAGCATGGAAAATTACATGAAATGTGAACCGAACATGTCTATTTCCAACTGGTCCTCCTAAACCTTAGTGAGATCAACTTTACTGAATTCATAGTGTGTATAAACCAAAATAACTTTATTTCTGCAGAAAATAATCTTAAAATATCCTTATACTGAAGTAACCAAAATTGTGTCTAAACCGAATGAGCATTATTTCAAAACTACAAACTCCCACTAAAATCGAATATCCTTAAATAACATTACACCCACATGAGTAGTGTGCTCATGAAAGACCTAGGGTGACAGTTTCTTAATATGCGCGCAATTATGGAGTTTGTACCAACATGCTCTATAGACACACAACCACTCTGAATTTTCTTTAACAACTAGAAACTTAATATTTATGTATTTCTAATTTGAAGTGTTCCTATTGTTTATAGAATAAATGAATGCATATTTATTGTCACAAAAGAACTGAAGCGGTCTTTCTATTCAATCTACAATTAGCAGCTCAAGTGACAAAATTCTTTTGCATCAATATTCTATTAGAATCGAAGTCTGTAAACCTGATGATCTCTAACTTACCAGAACTCCAATATGTGAGCATGTAATTTTTGTTCTCTAAAAAAATATCTCATAACCTATTGGCTGCTATCCAATGGTTCATACTATAATTGCTTAAATATCTGTCTAACATTCCAACAATGTACGCAATATCTAAACGCATACATACTTGAACATAAATTAGATTCTCAAAAGCTTATGCATATGGAATCTTCTGTATTTTTTTTTAAATTTCAAGGTTATTTTTAGGGCATTGAGTAAGACAATATTTGTCTTCTTTAGCAATATGAGTATCACTTAGTTTACTCCCACTGAACTTGTAGTACATATAATTGTCAACTAAATTTATCTCAAAACAGAATAAGATAATCAACATGAAATTTATAATTTCGTTAATGAGAGTCCTACTTAAGCTCATAGATAGATTTCTTTATTTACATATCATTGATATTGTATCATAAGACACAACTTTATGATTGTACCATATAAATAGTTTCTTCAATGTCGCCATTGAAAAAAAAAACTTAACATCTATCTAATGTAGCTTAAGACTAAAACAAGCAATAAGCGTCGTGAATATCATGGAAGAGTCTTTCAATGAAACTTGAGAGAAGATCTCTACAAAATCAATGTCTTCTTTTAGAGTATATCCTTTAGATACAAGACGTACTTTATACTTATCTACATTACCATTTACATCCCTATTGATTTTAAATATCCATTTACAACCAATTGGTTTGCACCTTAAGGAAATGAGATAAGTTCCTAAACTTTATTGTCTTGCATAAAATTATACTCTTCTTGAATGACATCAATCCACTTGTGAGAGTTAAAACTTTTATGGTCTGATAAAACCGATTGAGTCATTTTCTATCATTCCATTGTTACCTTATTTTCTTGAAGAAATACAATATAATAATCTGGAATAGTATTTCATCTTCCTCTCGTGGACCTCTTTAATGACACTTGTTTTTTTAAGGTTGTTGAGTTTATTCTTCTGAAACAATTACCTTATCTTGAATGGGAGTTGATCAACATTGTTTTGTTGAGGTACTTGATTCACTTCTTGATTAATGATAGGTTGAAAACCTAAACATTGTCAAAAGTGATAGTAGGAATTAAATTATAATTCAATTATTCCTCAATAACAATGTATCTAACCTTATTTCTCCCTCCAAACTCAACACCCAAAAAAATATAAATTTCTCCTAAAATAATCTTAATTGTGGGATCATAAAATTTACAGTCCATGGATCACTCAAAAATAACCGAAGTAGTTGCTCGCTTTTAAAGTTTAATTTCTTTACATGTGTCCTAACTTATACAAAAGAATCAACACTTAAAACTTATTGTCGTTTCTTTTGGCTAGAACCCTTAGCAACTTTATTTAAATATTTTCTTTATTGCCCTTATTCTTAAAGAAACTAACTAAATGAGCACTAACAAAATAATTATTTTTACACTTATAATGCTTCAACCTTTCTTCCTTTTCAACACGATGAGAAATGAACCCAAATAGAGTATATTTCTCCCTTTGACAGTTGTAACTTGAATTGGTTAAATTGTATAGGAAGCAATATCAGAACCATAAGAACAAACAATTGTTAGAAAGTATGATATTATGTACCTTAAATTTTGAAGCAATATAAAGAATTTTTATAATCTACTCTCTCACATTTCCTTGACCCTTATACTTCATAGACATCAAAGAAAGCATAAGTGATGTCATCTTAACCTTAATGTTTTGGGTAAAACATTTCTTAATTTCGTCAAGGAAACCCTTAGTATGAATAATCTCTTTAGATTTGTGCTCCTAAAGACATCTAGAATGTTGTGTTTTAATGTCATTAGACTCATGCGATTTGAACGATCTCACCTCTCAAAATACCTTTTATGGGTGCTTACCGCTGTGAGAGGTGCAAAATGTTCTTTCCTTAGTGCAAAGTCTAAGTTCATACAACCAAATACTATATATATAAGTGTCTTTTCTTATTCCTTGAAATTAGTTTCACTAAACATGAGTGTAGAATGTATTTAACAGATATTGTGATAACAAAGATAAATTACCTAAATATAGAACAAAAATAAAATAAAATAAAACAAGCTCACATAAATATTCATAAATAAAAAAATAAATTCAAAATAATGACTAGTTCCCCTCAAAATACCAAACACAACATTAATATCAAGTCTTTGGACAGTAATATTAACTGTAAGCGGTACTCTTGTTGTAGCAATCAAACATTGACAATAAACTATGTCAAACAATAGGCTAATCTTTGGACTAACGTATTGCTCACATAAAATACCTTATAATTGTCACACATTTATCGCCACAGTTGTCGTTGTAATTCTACCAAATATTAACTTTCCTTTGGGCCAATTAATAAATGCATGAATTACAAAAACCCATAATCATCTTGATATTTTAAATAAACTAATCTACACAAAAGCGGTCACTTTGGTGACATTATGTTTCAATTAATCTATTAAAATATTAGATGTCCGAAGGCAAAATATGAATTTATTTATTTCAAAAAATTTCCTTAATTTTTTTTATCTTTCAATTAAATTAAAAGGTAATCAAAATAATAATAAATTTGAATAAAGGTAAACCTCATATTAAGATATCGAACACTCCATTAATATTTCATCGTTGGACAAAACATTAACTTGCAAGTGATATCTTGGTATAGTAATCAAACATTGATAATAAGAACATGTCAAACAGAAATCTTCCTTTGGGCCGATTTATTGCTCACATATAAAACTGAATAACTATCACATGTTTATTACCATAGTTGCACATGTAATAATGTTAATTATTAACCTTCCTTTGGGCCGATTAATACTAACATAATCCGACTTACATGCACAAAACCTTTTATATTTTAAATAAAATAATTTCCACAATAGAGGTCACTTTGGTGACTTAATGTTTCAATTAAATTATTTTAAAATATATACAATAAATATACCGATATCCAAATTTAAAATTTTGTAACAGTCAAAACTGAAATTTCTGATAACACTTGAGTTTTCTGAAATAACCTAAAATAAGATTGTCTGAATGGGGCTATCAGAAATCGAAAAAACTAAATCTTTGACTGTATCTTTAAAAAAAAGTGTCTTAAGCCTTAAACATGCATTTACCAAAATCAAAGTCGAATTCTAAACATTCAAACTTTAACTAGAAACGAAAATCAGAAGTATCATACAAATGAATAATTCATATAATGATCGCATGAAACTTTAATATATCCATAATAACCTAATAACCAAAATTAAAAATTTTGATCAAATTGATTCAAATAAAAAATCATAAGATTAATGGCATTGCGACAAATAACAATAAACCCAAAATAATCTAAAGTCAAAACCGAAGTCATGCAATCAAATGCCCTAAGATATTTATAAAACTGTAGCATATTGTACAACACAATTAACTGAATACTAAACCCACATAAATAAATTGCGATGAACGCGGATTCAAAGTACAACATGTCAGTCCACAATTAATTGGAATCTTAAGAAACCACCCATATTAATATATTTCAATTAATTGCCGAATACCAAAACTTAATTATGAATTCATGAGAAAACAATTTTCATATGTAATTCATAAAACCAAAACTAAAAAACTGAATATTTATGATGCATTAAAGTTTCAGTATAAACCCTACGAAGATTTTAATGCTAAGAAACCCTTTTATTATACTTTATTAATGAATTCTCAAACAATTTTGATAAAAAAAATGGCACGAATATTAATGGTATTATAAACCCAAAAATCATGAAAGGTGAACCATATAATAATACCAACTGCAGTAAGAATTTCAAAAACGACAAAAATTGCCATGATTCGTTAGTTCATACGAAACATCAAAGCCCTAATAATTTATTCCTTATACATACAAAATATCATAAAACCTAAAACTTAATTTATAATTAACGAAAATAATATATATACATAACCAAAGCACCGTATCAATCACCAGTTTTTTTTTATTCTGCATTAATCTTTAATCGAAATACCAAAATAATATACAAGATCACAATATCTTAAAGAACGAATGAACCCGGAAAAAAAATAGAAAATTGATTGATTCTCAATGATTCAACATGACGAGGCTCTGATGCCACTTGTTAGAATTAAATCATAAATTAATATGAAACCTAAAATCCAAGATCTATCATGTCAAATCATTAAGAACAATAAACTGAATAAACCGAATGCGGAAGCGTACCTGAATTAATCGATAGATTGAAAGCCTTGAATCTTGATGTGGAAAACCCAAAACTTTGGTATTGATCTTCCAAGAAGATAGGTTATCTCTTGAAGTAAAACTCTCTGACGGGGAAGGAGAGAAAAACAAGTTAACCTATTTCTTGGGGACCACTACCTCTTTATATAGTTGATTTAATCAACTATTAAATATTTATAACTCTGCCCCTCATTGAATTATAAATATATCTTATGGTATCTACACTTTTATTTTCATGACACTTTAATACCTATGACACGCCTAACATAATTGGTCACTTGATTTTGTGTCATACTTTATAATAACAACATACATTTTACATATGTGCCCACAATTGCGAATTTTAATCCAACATTGAATAACTCTAATTCACTAAAATAATTTACTATTAGTTTATTATTTTTTTATAAGGAAAATTCGCTATAAGTTAATTAATTAAGCATACTTAAGGAAAGCAAAATATAATTTTTAAAATTGAAAAACTAAATGTATTTAACAAAAATTATATTTTTTCGGTTTCTATTTTTATGTTTAAACACTAAAAAGTTATATTTTAATTCTTAATTTTAAATCTTATACTCTAAAAAAAATACTATGAACCTATTTTTTTACACTCTAATCATAAACCAAAATCTTAAATCTTAACACTAATTCTAATATTTTAATATAAGACTTAAATAGACAAAGACTTTTATTAAAATGTATTTTTTTTAAATAAAATAAAGGGTAAAGTACATAGACGGTCACTAAACTATACCCGAAAAAATAAAATGGTAACCAAACTTTCAAAAATCACAAAATGACAATTAAATTTTATGTTTTATAACAAAACAGTAACTAGACGTTAAATTCCGTTAAGTTTCTGTTAAAACTTTGGTATAATAACATATTTAGTCCTTCAACTTTATACAGTCAATTAATTTAGTCCTAATTTGAAACAATTCACTAAATTTAGCCCTTTTTATTTAAGCATTCTTTCAAATTGGTCATTAAAGCAAAATTTCAAAGTATGGTACATGATAAATAATTACAATTAAATTCTTATAGGAACTCGAAAACTCGACTCGACTTGGCTCGAATCGAAAAATTCAAATAAAGTTTGAGTTGTAAAATATGACACGTCAACTCGAATAACTCGAAATTTTTTGACTCGACTCGATCAAACGCCCACCTCTATCTTAAGATATCACGTGTCAACTTGAATAACTCGAAATATTCTTATATTTTAAATCATTTTTTCTTTTAATCGAATATTTTTTAAAATATAATATTTAATATTTTCATATTTAAATCACATCGAATATTTAATAACTACTTTAAATATTTGATTTAATTTAAAAATATTCGATTGAAAAGAAAAAATTGATTTAAAATATTCGAATATTTAATTAAATTTTTATAGGAACTCGAAAACTCGACTCGACTTGATTCGATTCGAATAAAAAAATTTCAAATAAAGTTTGAGTTGTAAAATATGATGCTTCAACTCGAATAACTCAAAAATTTTGTACTCAACTCGATCGAACGCTCACCTCTATCTTAAGATATGACGCGTCAACTCGAATATTCGAATATTTTAAATCATTTTTTCTTTTAAATCACATTGAATATTTAATAAATACTTTAAATATTTGATTTAATTTAAAAATATTCGATTTAAAAGAAAAAATTAATTTAAAATATTCGAATATTTAAAGTAGTTATTAAATATTGGAATATTTAAAAGAAAAATATTTAATGTAGTTATTAAATATTCGAATATTTTAAATCTATTGTTTTTTAAATCGAATATTTAAAGAAGTTATTAAATATTCGATGTGATTTAAATATGAAAATATTAAATATTCTATTTTTAAAAAAATCAATTTAAAAGAAAAAAATGATTTAAAATATTCGAATAGTTTGAGTTATTCGAGTTGATGCGTCATATCTTAAGATAGAAGTGAGCGTTCGATCGAGTTGAGTCAAAAAAATTTCGAGTTATTCGAGTTGACGCGTCATATTTTACAACTCAAACCTTATTTGAAATTTTTTCGATTCTAATCGAGTCAAGTCGAGTTTTCGAGTTCCTATAAAAATTTAATTAATTATTCAAATATTTTAAATCAATTTTTTCTTTTAAATTGAATGTTTTTAAATTAAATCGAATATTTAAAGTAGTTATTAAATATTCAATGTGATTTAAATATGAAACATTAAATGCTCTATTTTAAAAATATTCGATTTAAAAGAAAAAATAATTTAAAATATTTGAATATTTCGAGTTATTCGAGTTAACACGTCATATCTTAAGATAGAGGTGAGCGTTCGATCGAGTCGAGTAAAAAAATTTCGAGTTATTCAAGTTGACACGTCATATTTTACAACTCAAACTTTATTTGAAATTTTTTCGATTCGAGTCGAGTCGAGTTTTCGAGTTCCTATAAAATTTAATTGTAATTATTTATCATGTTACCATACTTTGAAATTTTGCTTTAAGGGCTAAATTGAAAGAATGCATAAATAACGAGGGCTAAATTTAGTAAATTATTTCGAATTAGGACTAAATTTATTGACTGTATAAATATGGAGGACTAAATGTGTTATTATACCAAAGTTTTAACAGAAACTTAACGGAATTTAACGTCTAGTTACCATTTTGTTATAAAACATAAAATTTAATTGCCATTTTGTGATTTTTGAAAGTTTAGTTACCATTTTGTTTTTTCGGGTATAGTTTAATGACCGTCTGTGTACTTTACCCTAAAATAAAACCTTGGGTTACTTTTGTCACCCTATATATTCCCTATCCCTCCTCAATGGCTTCTCGAACCAAAGAGATTCCATAACCGAAAATTTCGTACCATGCTCTCTTCCCTTCCTATCTCTACCTCTCTCTCCGTTTATTCAATTTCTCCTCCATCAACTTCTCGTGTTAGATTTCGCCCATCTCTCGCCGCCGCCGCCAACGCCACCGCCACCACCACTTTTACTTCAAACCAACAAAAAGCTTGGTCGACGAGCGGTTATCTTAGCCGTCCAGGAATGGCAGCGTTCACGTCCTTGTACGAGGTACTTGGAATTTCTGTCGGCGCTTCGAACCAGGAAATCAAGGCGGCCTACCGCCGATTGGCAAGGGTTTGTCATCCCGACGTGGCGGCAATCGATCGGAAAGACTCATTGGCCGACGAGTTCATGAGGATCCATGCGGCCTACATTACCTTGTCGGACCCCGTGAAACGAGCCGTATATGATAGTAAGCTTACCTGGTCCTGGAGACGCCAACAGCCGTTGACTTCGGCTTCTAGATTTTCAGGTTATACGGGGAGGAGTTGGGAGACCGATCAGTGCTGGTAAATGTGTCGACTCACTCCATCATGCCACAGAGTTGGAGGTTGAACTTGTCAGCGTCTTTTTGTTTTAATTTCCGTCGTTTTTAGGCAAATTTTACATGTAAATCAGAAAAAGATTTATATTCCATATTTCATCAATTACCGATGATAACATAAGATTTTAAATTTGGATAGACTTAGCAAACTTGATTTTTGACTCGAAATTGACCTCAAATTTGATTTGAAACTCGAAATAAATCGAACAAAAATCAACCGAAATTTTAGCTGAACCGAAATGAACCGAATGAATCTAAACCGAAAGCAACTTGAACCGAAGGCAACCCGAAATAAAGAAAAGATATGAAGACAATCTATCAAAAAGTCAAATATATTGGCTTTATAAAGTCATATATAAGGTGTAAAAACTGACCGACCTAAAAACTCGATTAAAACAGATCGATCTGACTCTAAATTGACCCAAACCGACATTAACCGACCCGAAATGACCCGGATCACAATATACCTGAATTTAAACCAAATGATAACAAGCCCGAAATAACTGAAACCGAAACCACACACACCGAATGACTCGTTTGCTATGGAGCAATGGAAAGAAAATTCTCAATTTTAAAATGTCAGAATTATTGTTCATTTTGCTTGTTCTTGACATCTAAAAAGCAGTGAAAATGACTATGAAATTTCTCCATTTCCTTTCATTCCAACTGTGACAAATGAAAAATTATTGGAGAAGATAAGAAACGCTAAAACCAAACAAAATATTTAGAAATTTAACATTAATAATTATTTCTCAAGTCTATAGATTTATTTAATAGTGATTTGAAATTCCAAATTAAATTTGAATTTGATAGATTAATGTTTTACATTTTCAACTATATATTATTGTATTGAATATCTTTAATATATACATTTCATTCTTATCGTTCGAATATCAAATGAAAGAACAATAAGAAAGTATTTCACGAAACTAAAAACACTAAATTCATGTTATATTGTGTTTTTTTTTCATACTTCCCTCATGAATTTGAAGTGAGGTTTTGTAAAAATCCAGGTTAAATTATTCAACCAATTAATAATATTTCTTTTCTTTGATTATTATCTGGATGTGGGAGGACAACTTTGTGAGGCCCTACAAATTTAAAAGGACAAAACAGTTGGAATTCAATACTTTCTGGCTTATCTGGTTATGCGTTTTTAGAGGACAAAATGATGATTGTTTCTAGAAGACATACACATCCACTAACAAAGACAACACACACTTCAACTTGATTCCTATATTTTAATATATAATTATAATAAGATTTAAATGTTGTTTTTTCTTTTGTGTTATATGCACAACCACTTCCTGTTATCAATTTATTTTGTTTTTGGCACAATAGGGGTTTAAACAAGTTGAGAAGGCCTGCCTGAAAATGTCAAGGGGCATTAGGTTATAAAGTTCGATTGTTCCATGTGGCATAAGCTTATCACTGTTTAAAGAGAGGAAGATACAACAAACTTATCATTTTCTTTTCTTTCATCCCTTTTCTCTATTATCGAAGTCTTTGCAAGAAAAAATATATCACAAAATGAAATATTTGCACTAATTATTAGAAAATTATAGATAAATAAAATGAGGGGAAGACCTCGTTCTATGGTTGCAAATCGGGATTAAATTTGTCAAAAATACAAGCATATGACGCACACGTGCGTTGTTAGAAATTAAAGCAGAACAATCTAAAAATAAATCGAATTCAATTACGATTTAACGTAAATTAATGGACAGTAAATAAATTCGAAAATAATAAAAAATTGTTACGTTGTTCTTCCGGACGAATTGAAAGCGGAATTTTTGTTAATGTATGTATAAATGCTTGCTCTCTAAAAGAGCTATATTTAGTACCGTAAAACTAGGTTATTTACTTGCACTTTGGTTCATTTTCATGTATGTTTAGTTGTATTTTTCTGTGGAACTCGGTTCATGTGCCTTACGATCATATTTGTGTATTTTAGACACTTTTGAGGAATGTATGTCTTGGTTGTGATCCTGAAGTCACCGCCTAGTTAGCCCTAAGAACAAAGCACGAAGAAGCCTAAGTGGAAGAAAGGCGTTAATTAAAGCCGCCAAAGAAATCCTAAAAGCGGGAAGGTTTGTGATAACTACCCAAGATGAGTTATATTTAGGGATGTAAAGAGTTGATCTAATCTGAAAACACGACTGAAATTTATTCGAGTTAAGACTTGGTTTGACTCGAAGATTTGGTAACCCGAACTTGATCTGTAACCGATTGTTGTTAACTCGAATCTAAGTTTGACATGTTACTATAGTAACCGAACCCGGCCTACTTCCGACCGAGAAGTACCCGAACCCGAATTGAACCTGTTATTGTGGACCCGAAACCCGACCTGCACCCGATTGAAACAAACTTGAACCCGAGACTGACCTGGCAGATAATCGATATTACCCGACTGAATTGACCCGAGATCCAATTTTACTCGACCTGTTAATTGATCCGACTTGTTTTGAACCCGGCATGTTGTTGACCTGAACTGATATTGACATGGCCAATAGTTGATAATTGTAACCCCCTATACCCGCCTATGCGTTACAAAGGATCCTAAGAAGTCACATTATGGTCACAAGAGCGACCCACAATAAAAATACACATAAAAACATTTTTTTGTTTAAACACTTATTAAACTATAAAATCAACTTCTGTTTAAAATAGCATTTCAAGAAGTCATTTAAACACATAACAAAAATTTCAGAAAGTGTTTTACAGACAGTATCATAAAAGAATACATGACATACATACCCACTAACTACATAGTATCGTACTCCAAAGGCAACGCCGAGAGAACTCTAAACACTGATGTCAAACATTGTACCATGATATACTCTTTTAACCTGCGATGGTAAAAACAACGTGAGCTTGGAAAAGCTCAGTAATACAGAACTACCAAAAGATGCTAAAGCTCATGCAGATATGTGGTAGGCATAACATTTTCATGATGTTCCAAGTAGTGACAGTCTTCATTTCCTTTCTGCTATTTTAGGGTAACGTTATACTTGAGAATAACGATACTTGTTCTTTATTCAATAAATGAGTAACAAACGGGAATTTTACAAGTTGATAGATTACGAAGATGTAAACAAGGAGTTTAGTGTCTAGTGTGTTCCAATAAGTGCATATCAGACATGCATAAATACATACCAATCATATCATAAGAACACATAACAATTCAATGCAAATGTTCAAGTATATACAAGGGTTTACTAGTAATTACCCTCCAACCTTACTCCAAATATGCAGTTCCCCAAAATTGCATCCAAAAGGACTTATCCTAGGCTCGATGGGCATAGGTGCCACCTAAGGGGCTGCCTTAGGTCCATAAGGATTTACCCGTGCTAAAGCATCATAACCTACCCAAGGGGAGACCTTGAGTCCATAAGGATTTACCAGCTTGATCAGGGCTGTACCAAGAAAGACTTCATAACATAACCCAACAATATACCCCAGATATCAATCGGTATTCAGATTTCATACATGGGTAACAAAATACATATGAAAGACATATTCCATTCGAGGCATCAGAAACAGAAGTTCATGCTCTTTAGACACATATATGGGCATACCATTGAGCAAATGATATCATCATTCATCATGAAAACAGAGTGTACCATCCTAAGTCAAGCTAACATATTATACTATTACTTATATCAGGAAGACATACAATATTATCACAAATCAAATAACCACATAACACAATCATATACCAAGTATACAGACCGAGCGGCCTTACAACGGGTAGGCAGAAAATGTTATCATATGTCCAGTTGATCATTTGTTCAAGTATATCATCGTTCATAATTAAGTCATTAAATTGTTTACTAACATGTAATAATCATACAACACATTCAACTGAATGTAGCACACATGGAACACACTAGGTGGAACAATTTATTTCTTGGAGATATTTGACATTTACGGAAGAGAACACATTAAACTTTTGACAATTTGAACGAATTTCATAAACGAGGTCCCTATTAAAAAGGGGGTTCGTACTAACAGTTCAAACCAGATATTCAGGAGTTGATACATCAAGATCTTTGAGGGTTTAGATAAATCATGAGTGATTTAGTCATTTAATCTTACAAGGGCATTATGGTCATTTTATCATACATGGGTGTTTTGGTAATTTATACCAACGAGGCATAAACAGTCACTCAGGAAAATTCTATTTGCTCATCAAGTTTCCATCCAGGCATTCAAAGATTTCTATTTCAAGATCTTTCATAATATCGGATACATTCAGGGCTATTTTGATTACTTTGGCCAATGTGGGCATTTTGGTCAATTAACTATCAAGGGTGATTTTGTAATTTAGCCTAATAATGATAAGATGACGATTTGCAATATTTAAGATTTCCAGGAGTTTTTCGAGCCTTCAAATCATATAAACTAACATTTCCAACCTTGTTGTACTAGCCAACCCTTCTAATGCATCCAGCTGTATCATATATCTGAACGGTTGCTTTCATATTTCACCACAGAACTTGCCACAGAGCAGTCGAACTTATATTCTGTGCGGAAAAACTTTCATCCTTATATTAATATCAGGAGTGATTGACGTACGTGAGTTATGCTTCAACCCTTAGGGGCATTTCAGTCATTTTTAGCTTTATTGGCATTTCCAGAATTTTATCAAAGTCAATTTATTTATTCTAGTCAAGGGGGTATTTCAGTCATTTTGAAGCTCGGGATATCCATCATTCCTGTCAATTGAACCATGTATAATATTTCAGTCATTTAAGTACTCGTGGGTGTTTCAGCCATTCACGTAATTTCGGTACCTCCAACCACTTCATTCAATTTTAGAACTTAAAGGTTTATCCATCGTTTCAATTAATTTGCAAACCTCGGTGTCTGAGGATACTTCAGCCTTTTTGGTCAATACGATCCTTCTGATTAATTTAACCATAACAGTATTTCTAATATTTTTAGTCGTTTCCCACAAATCTATATTCGGAGATTCTTTCCAAAATCAAGGAACCCTAACACCTTTCAATCTCGAAGGTTTAAATCTTGTTACCATAACTTTCCAAGTAGTTCGAGGTTTTCAGATGAATCAGGTTGTTTTACCATATCAAGTGTAGGTTTATATATCGTTTCCAATTCCAAGGGTATTTTAGTCATTCTCATACCTTAAGGGCATTTTCGTAATTTTGTATCTAAAAATTATTCACATTTAATCATTTGACACTAATAATCAGATTTGAAGATTAGCTGCCTTATTAATTACTTATTGAACTCTAGATCCTTCTGATTTATTGATCTTCTCATTCGAGCATTGCAATCTTATCTAGATTATCATACTCATTTTCATATCCGGTTGACTTGAGCAGAATTAACAGTACTCATCATCATTTTTATGCATACCTTAACAAATACCAACATGTTCATAAAGCATACAAGAGGTAGTAATGTATTATCTTAACTCTGAGCTATATCGATCGATTCATAAAACCCCATTTGATTGCACTCGAACTCGAATTCGACATCCATCAACAAATTCGTATTCAAGGAGCTATGAGTACCTTCAATTACACTAATTCACATTTCAGTCTTTACTCACAGTGCTCCTAATTGAATAATTAAGACATATAGAAATTCGAGTTCAAGGTCAGATTCGGAGGCTTTCGGATTAGAATTTTGCAAAAACAGACTCGGGATGTCGAAAAACATAAGATAGAGTTTTTCAGAAAATTTTGACTTTTTGATCAAAGTCAACGCTGACATCAGCAGGTCAACGCTGACGCCAACATGGTCAGAGTCAACGCTGATGTCAGCAGGTCAACGGGCAGAGGTCAACTGAGTTGACTCGACTGACTCACTGTGCTTACTCGAGCTGAGTTGACTCAGTGGCTAACTCGGACTGAGTTTACTCGGCAGACGGGTTGGGCGTCATATTCGGGTCGGGTTGGGTAAGGGTATGGTTTGGATCAGACTCGGGTTGGACCAGATCGGACCGGGTTGGACCGGTTCAGCCCGGTTCAAATCCTTAGGCCGCAATAAACTGATCACTCACCCTACGACATATCGATCATCGGACGGTCGCCGGAGTAGTCGCCAGAAAAAGAGCGTTTATCAGACCCATAACGAAACCCATTCATCAGAAACACAAAATAAGCCAGAAACGAGCCAAAAATTACCTGAATTGCCAAAATTGCACCAGAAAAATACGAAGCTCTGACGAGAGCCTTGTCAGAGTCAGAAGGACGATCGGCCAAGGGGTTTTGGTCGCCTCCTCACGCTGGTCATGCCTGAACCATTAACGCTCTCCAACGACGACAGAAACGGCGGATAAACGACAGAATCGGAGACGACTAGGTTTAGTGTTTCAATGATTCTTCAATCGTTTCTCCCAGGTAAACGGTAGAGCTTATGCACGAGTGAAGAGCGGGGTCACTATCGGGGCAGCGCGACGATCACGCCGACGCTGGCGGTGCACGCCATCGGTGAGCGGTGGCCGAGATCGGACATAGTGACGGTGGGGTTAGTTAAGAGGGCTCTTGGTTTCCAAAATTCAAGATCTAAGGCATTGTCCCGATAGGTGAAGGGTTTAATCAACTTTGTTATTATTATTTTGGTATAACTAAAAGAATTTATTTTATTAACAAACGGAGGGAAACATAACCAAGGATGGTTCTTAGCACAAACGGTTAAACCTTAGGCTCACCAAGCCTCGGGTCAAGGGTTTAAACCTTGTGAATAATACTCATTTTTTATTTCATTTTTCCTTTCATATTATCTTATCATCCATCTTCTCTTTTTTTGGGTGTTACAATAATGATATTTACGTGACATTTAAGGAAGTCTATGATTTGATGAATTTAAAGTTTTGATAAACGTAAAGTATTAAGTGTTGATAAATGTAAACTATTACTTTTTTTAAATCAATTTAAAATGTTAAATAATATTTTTGTTAAATATACATATATATATATATAATCAATTATATATATATATATGAAAGATTAGATTTAAATATTCTTTTGACCAAAAATAATAGATGCTTAGTAAAAAATTAAGATTGGATATATATATATATATATATATTAAGTTAATTGTTGAGTTGATCAAACGATTGCAAATGGCCTAGAGGGGGTGAATCGACAAATAAAAATTTGAGGGTGGAAATTGGATGAATGAAAATTTGACGCAAGGCAATTATAATGGTTCAAGTTCTTAAATGAACTCTACCTCCACTACCTTTGCTCCCAGTAAGGATTTTCAACCAATCCACTATTAATTCTTCCCTTTTCTTGGATGAGGAGGAAACCTTACAATACCGATTAAGCTTTCTACCCAAAGCTTAATCCAACACACTCTTTACAATGAAGAAATTTTGGTAAACCTTACAAGTACCTCTCAAAGGTTGATGTTTACCCAAATACAATCAAACACTCCCCAAACTCTCAATAAAAATTACAATGAAGAACACACTTGAGTTGGCTACAAGATTTGACTCTAAAATATCAAGGTTTAGATTTAAATGCTTTGATGTTGCTTGAAGGATCAATAGTTGTTGCTGTAGTATTTGAGACTTGTTTTTATACCATTGCATTAATTTCTAACCGTTTGGGTGGTTGAGATCATCAATAGAGTCGTTGGGCTGCAATTTCCCGTAATAAATGCTCTTCAACAACCTACCATATCGATACGGGTCGTGGGCGCATCGGTACTTGTCTCAAAGAAGAAAGAGTCCTTGTGACTGAAAAATAGGGCGTATTGATACGCTTGAAGGCCGTATCGGTACGAAATTAAGGGGTGTATCGATACAGTTAGCCGCATCGATACGGATTTTGCTCACTAGAATTCTGAATTAGGTTTTGATAAAAAGCGTATCGGTATGCTACCTTAGAGTATCGATACCGTTCAACGGTCATTTAAAACTTTGGATTCCAATTAACTTACAAGCCAACGTTCAAATATGAAATACAAAGATTTTTGATCGTATCAATACGATGACATGCCGAATTGGTACGCATAGCAAAAGAATATTTTTATATGAAAACTGTAGCGATACGGTCTCGATGCGTATCGATACGCTATAGCTTAAAGTCTTGCCCAGGTGAATATCGTATCGAATGAGATTAGACTGTATCGGTACGCTATGAACGATTAAAATTCTAGTGTTGAAAAACTGTATTGATACACATAAGGGTATCAATACGCCTAGGCGTTTTTTTGTTTAAGTTTGGCTTGATAACTCATGAAAAGACTTAGTAAGAATCGAACATTTAAATATGTTTTGACTTGAAATAGTGTTTGGTTCAAAAATGGTTTGTCAATTGTGAGTCTCTGAAAACACTTAAAAATTTATTGTTTTACAATTTAGTCCTTAAGTTAAATTGTTATATCAAAATCAATTTTGGTTTCACAATCTCCCCTTTTGATATAACAAAACCAAGTATAAATTTTTAAGTTTTGAAACCTTTGAAAAGTTTACCCCCCTTGATTTAAGATAGGTTTTCAAAATTAAGTTTCAAGTTTTCAAAATTGGCTCTATATAATACTTCTCCCCCTTTTTGTTAAATCAAACATAAAAGCACAAGGTAGGATAATAGCAACATAATATCATTAAATTCAATTGCCAACTTAAGAATCTAAAGCAACCAATAGTTCAAAAAATATAAATAGAAACTCAAATCCTAACAACATAAATAAAAGCATAGAGTTCTAATAGATAGGTGCATAAACAATAAAACTATATGATATGTGATGATATGTATAACTACTCGTTCCCACCATCATCGTCATCCCCATCCTCTTCATCCTCATCATCTTGATTCAGTTGAGGCCTCCTAGTTTGGTTGAGCCAAGCACCATGGAAAGCGGTGAGAGAGACATCCATGGAATTCTTTTGAAGAGCAACGACTTTGACTTGATCCTCCAACGATGTGAAGCGAGTATCAAGGCCCTTGACTCGATCTTCTAATGATATGAATCGAGTGTCAATAGCGGCAAACCTGACTTCCATAAATGTCCCTAAATGCATGTGAATGACATATGAATAAGATTTAATGGCTAAAATTAATGCATACTCCCCCTAGCAACATGCATAGAAGCAAAATGAGGCAAATTAAAATATGCATGAATATCAACAAATTTCAAGCAAAATTTTGACCATTTGGGACCTAAAAGGGTCAAGAAAGGCTAGTTAAACTTAACTCTCTTCTAAGGGTCCAAAAACGCTCTTTATCTAAAGGCTTGGTAAATATATCCGCTAATTGGTTCAAGGTATCAACATATTCTAGAACAACATCATTTTCAACACAAAGGTTTGGTAAATATATGTTTATATTCTTATACATAAAAGACATTCTTTTTTAATTATCTTTTAGGTAAATTACACCATAACTTGAATGGATGTCTTTTTTTTGTTATTAACTTAACTTGACCAAAATTAATTGGAGAAGATTGAAAACTGTTTGAGTCTTTATTTATTACTTAAGTTGATAAAAACAAATGCATAAGCTTTAAACTTTAAACTCATTAATTGGAGAAGATTGGAAATTGAAGTTTATTACAACATAAAAATGTATAACTTAGTAAACTTTAAACTCATTAATTGGAGAAAATTGGAAACATAAGTTTATCAACATAAAAATGTATAACTTAGTAAACTTTAAACTTTCAAACGTGTAATTATACCAATTATTTTAACAGTCCCGTTAACTTTTTATTAGATTAAAATTAAGACTAAATTGAATGATTGTATAAATAAAGGGGACTAAATGTGTAATTATACCAATTATTTTAACAGTCCCGTTAACTTTTTCGTTTTTTTAACGGCAGGTGGCTACATTAGAACCAATTAAATAGTTGTGTGGTATATTTAACACAATTGAAAATATAGTGATCAAATCGACACCAACCCCATAATTCGGTAGTCATTAGTATAGTTTGCCCTAAATATTTAAACAATAATTTGATGACAAATTTAGACAAATTAAAAGGTTGATGGTATAAACGAGTCACCCTCAATAATTCGGTTGAATTTATGTAAAATCTATGTTAAAGAGTTTATCTTTTTATATATAAAAGTATACATGAAGATGTTTTCCTAAATCTATGTAAATTTTCAACCTTTAAAAAATTCATATCAGTTGAAATGCTGGATCTTTCAGCTTAACAGTAAAAAATAAATGAAGTGTCTCTGTTGGGGTTTTCGATTTATTTACTTATTTTGAAATTTTCATATGTTTTTAAATCCCAAATTTGGTAATTTTTATCTTTTCACGAGGGCTGCAGGAATAAGCCTTCGTATCCGTATAAATTAAGAAATTGTCGCTTTTGTGGGTAAGGTTAATAGTATTCAAAATACCCAAGTAGAATGAAGGTGTAAAGAAATAAGGAGATGATGTGTGTGGCATTCCACGGGGACCCACCATAGAAAATGTTATATCTTTGCTTAATGATATTGATAGGCCTCAACCAGGTTTGGTCATTGGGGTTTTGTTTGAGGAAGTTGAAGGTTGTTAATCTAGTAATAAACTATTTTGATCAACCAGCTCAATGTGTTTGAATTCTTTGTATGTGTACAGTGTACTAGCATATTGCTAGCCGATAACAAGTTTATTTTACAAGATATTCAAGATCAATGAAGCAGAGTGACTGTTAAAAGAAAAAGGTTCATGAGTAGAAGCAAGAAGAAAGTGGGAAAAATGTTAGGACTATTCTGTATTTTTGCTAAGATCGATTATTTTGTTTACAAAAGTTGTCGGGTCGTTACTAAATATGGTTATGTAAATGGGCTCTAGCCAATCACATGTAGTCAGTTCGACACTACATCTCCCAGCTGTCCAGTCTGCTTGAGGATAAGGACGAATATGTCAGTTGTCTAGTCTGTTATAACAAATTTTGTACGACGCTAAGCACGCAAATAACCTACAAGACAAATGTCTTTCTTTGGGTGGTCTATAAAAGGACTATTTTGGAGGGGGAGAGAGAGAGAGAGAAACGTTATTCCCATTTTTTATATCATCTTCAACCTCTGAGTTTTTATCCTCCTTCCAAGGGTTTAGGGTTTAGGGTTTAAGGTTTAGGGTTTAGGGTTTAGGGTGGCAACTTAAGCTTATTTCTGGAGATCCGACGTGAAGTGAGGCGGATTTATCCAACGAAATGAGGATTCAAGTATTGAATCGAAGAAATATATTGTTATCTTTTTAAACTTCTATCTATTTCGATGTTTTTCGGATATTTACTTTGTATTTGTGCTCATCTAGTCGTTGGTTTAATTTTCTAAAGCTTGTTGAACTTGTTTAAACTATCTTTTTCTTTTAATATATATACATATATATATATATATATGTTAGATTTTCTTAAGTTTTAACCATTGGATCTGATTTACGCTTTGCATGAGAGTGTTAAACTAGCCATTGACATCGACATATGCAGTGTTCAGTCAGATTAATGAGTTTTACAACAAAAGTTGGTTGGACACAACGCAAGTTAGTCCACTCGTTCGAAGGGATATAGTCTCAACTTACGACAAAAGTTGAAGTCGATCTACACCCTTAAGTCAATGGTTAAGGGTTAAATGAAAGTTGATACTCAAGTTGACCACCTCATCGTTGTTTAAACCAATTTTCCCTCGAAGTGTACATGATATTTCTGCCGAGTTGAACCACGAAGATCCAAGCTTTATTCTCATATTTCTCTATCTTTTATTACACTTTGTTATTGCTACCACATTGAATCAATTTTCTCACTTTTTTATCATGTTGTGCAACCACCTTTGCATCCACAACTACCGCTATTACAGTATTGTATTGTAGTCACATAAGTATAATCGTAATACACCATCCTGGTGGGGTCGATGTTTAAACAAAATTACCTTGTTTCTATACTTGCATCGATAGTGTAACTTGAACTAATAGTGTGACGTTTTCACACCGATCAAGTTTTGGTGTCGTTGCCGGGGATGGCTTTATTATGTCCATATGTTACTTCTTGCAAATATGTTTTCTTTACTCAAGTTTATAGTTGTTTCTAATAGTTTTATTTTTGTTTTTCCTTTTCTTTTCATTACATTGTTTAGGTGTTGCATGACCAGAAGTGCTACTACACCACTCTTCGTACCAGATCCAGAAGTTGAGAGAACTTTTAGAAGAAGGATTCAGGAAAATAATGAAATGGCGAGAAATCCAAACAACAATGAGAGAATTCCTCATGCTCACGAAAACCCACCACTACACCCAACAGCCCAGAACAAAACAATCCATGAGGTTGTTGTTCCCCAATTGGATTATTTACAACTGAGAATTGTTAGACCTCTTATTCAGGCTGGGAATTTTGAGTTGAAGCAGGTTATGTAGCAAATGTTCAACTCCAATGGGCAGTGATCGGTGTGAAAATGTCACACTTTTTAGTGCGAGCTACATTATCGATGCAAGAATAGAAAGAAGGTAATATTGTTTAAGTATCGATCTCACGAGGATGGTGTATTACATTTATACTTATGTAACTACAATATCGATCTCAAATTTTTCATTATCTTATCATGCTAGTGTTTGCTATTGTCCTTGTAAATAGAGGCATTTTCATAGGCGTTGCGTCAAATTTCTTCTGATTCGGTGATATCCAGCAAACACTTCCTTTCTGCCGCCTCATAATGAAGGTTGACTTACTTAAGTGCCCACAAAGAGATTTTTCAAACACCAATTGATATGGTGACATTCCCAATGGAATTTTGTATGACGTACATATAGCCCACAACGCATGATCAAGGCGAGAGGACCAATCTTTTCTAGTGGTATTAACCACTTTTTTTAGAACAATTTTAGTGCACGATTAGACACATTTGCATGTCCATTCGACTGAGGGTGATATATTGTGGTCAGTCTATGATTTACTCCATATCGTTTCAGCGTAGCAGCCACCTGACTATAGTGGAAATGTTTACCCTAATCTTTGATCAATGCTTTTGGTGTTCCAAAATGAGTGAGTATGTGTTTTTGAAAGAATTTCAATACTATCTTTGCATCATCTTTAGGCACTGCAATGGATTTTATCCATTTCGACACATAATCAACCGCAACTAAAATGTATAGATATCCAAAAGAATTAAAAAAAAAGACCCATAAAATCTAATCCCCAGACATCGAATAGCTCGATAAGATGAAAACCATTTACTCATTGATTGTCTGTTTATTGGATGTTTTTGATGTCAAATTTACAGTTGGTGGAGAGCCTCTTGGCCTGGACCCAATAGGGTTGATGAACTCTTTAATTTTTGTTTTGTTGCTTCTTGGACAGGTATAACGAGCTTGTGGTTAGCATGTAATGAAAAGGTGTTTCGTAACATATCTTTTAATATGAAGGATCTTATTTTATTGACAAAGATGTGAGCCTTTATATGGTGCAAATAGTAAAGGATGAAGTTTTATTATTTGAGAAAAAATTGGTTGGAGAATTCGATGGATTACATTCATGGTGTAGAAATCAATTCGGCTTGGATTCCCCTGGATGAAGAGCTGCGAGGGATGCTTCGGTCTGCAAAAGGGATCATAAAGGCGGTTTTCTAAGGATCTGTGCCTAGCTTTGGTGTGGATTTTGCAAAAGTCATGGCAATTAAAACAGATCTAAAAGTGTTCATTGAAGCATACAGTGTAGGCAAGGTAGGATTGATCATGGAATCTGATTCGTCGGTGTCTCTGAACTAGATTAGTAACCTCTTACTACGCCCTCGGAGATGGTGGAAAATATTTGACGAGATTGATCGGATGGCTATAGACCTTGCAAACTTGACCCAAGACTCGAACCGATTTACTCGATCTGAGACTCGATATAGATCCGAACATGAAAGTCTAAGCTTGACTCAAACCTAAAATGAACCTAATCGACCCGAATTTTAGCTAAATTGAAATCTAACTCGATCCGAAATTAATCGGAACCGAAAATAACCAAAACCAAAAGCAAACAAAACTGAAAGCAACCCAAACTGAAAACAACCCAAACAAAAAGCAACTCAAACTGAAAATCAATCGATCTAATATTAACACGAAACAAAAATTCAATTGATCCGATAATGACAAGGCTTGAAATTCAACTGATCCAATATTGACCCGACCTGATACCCGCCCTGACCCAAAATAATATAAACCCAAGCTAAATTCGAATTAGACTCAATCTGACCCGAACTGGACCTAAACTAAAAATAACCTGAGGCGAAATGAGCAGAGCTAAACTCGATTTTCATCTGTAGCTGGCTAGGTCGCTAGATATGGTTTATTTCAAGTATGTCCCATTTGGCAAAAAGCTGGGATGAATTTTTCAAAGCGTGGTGGTAAATCTGAACTCAATTTTGTGTCTGCTTTGAACCTGGTGGGATTGATATAGGGAGTGCGGCATGGAGATAGATGTGCTCAGGAGATTCTTTAGTGTTGGGTAGCTCGGATATTTTTAATCTTAAGTGGGAGAGTGCTGGTGACTGGTGTACTGTTTGGTAAAACTAAACCTAACACTGCTGCTCACACCTTCCCTCTTCTTGTTCCATCGTCGGATCATCAATGAGGCTTCCAAAACACTGCTCGTAAGTCTAATTTCAATTCTTATATATTTGGTTTTGCATGAACTATATATCTAAAGTTCTAAAATTTTATATGAATAAGTGGTGGTTCAAGACATTTACAATAAGAGCCACCACTAGGGATGTAAAAACAGGTAATCGGACGGGTTTCAGGTTAGGTACTGTCAGGTCGGGTAAAATCGGATACAGGTCAGTTCAGGTCATTTTTTTGTTTTGACTCGACTCGGGTCGGGTGCGAGTCCATTTCAGGTCGGGTTAAAACGGGTCGGGTCCGAAGCAGATAATTGGCAGGTTAATTCAGGTTTGGATACACTTCAGGTCGGGTCCATTTCAGTTCGGGTCCATTTCAGGTCGGGTTCGTTTCAGGTCGGGTCCATTTCAGGTCGGGTCTGTTTCAGGTCAGGTTCATTTCAGGTCGGATTCATTTCAGGTCGGTTGCATTTCAGGTCAGGTACATTTCAGGTCGGGTGCATTTCAGGTCGGGTAATTTCAGGTCGGGTAGTTTCAAGTCGGGTAATTCAGGTCGGGGTATTTTCGGGATTGGAATTCGTATTGAGTTTGAGTTCGGTACAACCGTATAAGTAGTCGATAGACTTTAGGTTGACCTTCGTCAATCGTCATTGATTTTGAGTTAATTATTTAAAGTCATATCAAATTAAAATTATAAAACATTGGAGTAATTAAAAAAATAATGAAAATGGGTCTATTTGGACTAAAAACAGGTCAATTTGGATTAAAAATAAAGTTTCACGAATTATAATGAACAAAAATGTCAAATTAAAATTATAAAACATTAGACAAATTTAAAAGAAAACAATGAAAAAGGGGTCATTTTAGAATAATGTTGGGATGTGTGGGGCACGATTCGATCAACCAATTTAGCTCACCAAGTGGTGGAGAGGTGGATATTTGGGTGGAAGGGTTGTGGAAGCTAGAATGTAAAAAGACACAATGATTTATAGTGGTTCGGCCTTCTCACCAAGAGATGAACTATCTCTTCATCTTCATCCTCCTCTTCACTTGAGTAAACATGATGGCAAGTGGAGGATTTGAGAGCCATGGCACTAACATTGATGCCAAGCCCTTTGATTTTCTTCTCTCACATAGCTCTAATTTCTTCCCTCTTCTTCTCATCCTCTTTGTTCTTCTTCATAATTTGATGAGTAAAGAGAGACCCCATGAGTTCATCAAGCTTCAAGGTCTTCAAATTTTTGGCTTCGATGATGGCGGTCCTCTTTGAGTCCCAAGACTCGGGAAGTGAGTAGATGAGCTTTCGAACAAGCTTTTCTTCCGGGATGGCTTCTCCATAACCTTTAAGACCATTGGTGATGGTGGAGAACCTACCAAACATCTTCTCGATGTTCTCTTCCGGATCCATTTTGAAGTTCTCATACTCCAAGGTTAGGAGCCCAATCTTGGTCTCCTTGACTTCATTTTTCCCCTCGTATGTGACTTCAAGCTTGTCCCATACCTCCTTGGCACTCTCACACGAAGACATCTTCTCATAGATGGTTTGGCCAAATGCACAAAACATGATGTGCAAGGCTTTGCAATTAAGCTCCATCTTCTTGCGATCGTCGGCACTCCACTCCGCTTTAATTCTTTGAGGCACGAACGGACCATCTTCAACTACATCCCATAGCTTGTAATCTCTTGATTTGATGAAAAACTTCATCTTTGTCTTCCAATGGGCATAGTGGTCTCCGTCGAAGAAAGGCGGTTTGTTGATTGATTGTGCCATTGAGCCGGTTGATGAAATAGTGATCGAGCTTGCCGGATCTTATCAATAGGATGTTAATCCTCTTCGATTGAGCCAAGCTCTGATACCAATTATTGGGATGTGTGGGGCTCGATTCGATCAACCAATTTAGCTCACCAAGTGGTGGAGAGGTGGATATTTGGGTGGAAGGGTTGTGGAAGCTAGAATGTAAAAAGACACAATGATTTATAGTGGTTCGGCCTTCTAACCAAGCACCTACATCCACTACCTTAGCTTCCCACTAAGGATTTCACAATCAATCCACTAATTGATTCGTCCCCTTTTCTAGGATTAGGAGGAAACCCTTACAACCGATCAAGCTTCTACCCAAGCCTTGATCAAAACCCTCTTTTACAAAGAGATAAATAAAAGCAAATTTAAACCCTCTAATAGGTGTTTGTTTGCACAATGAAGCACTCACCCAAAACCTAAAACACTTGAGCAAATTTGACAATTTTGGCTCACTAGTGTTTGTCTATACAAGAAATGACAAATTAAGCACTAAGACAATTTCTTGATCATTTGATGTTTGACAATATGAGCATTAGCCTTCTCTTAATGCTTGGAGGTCCCTTTTATACTCCCAATTGAGTTTATAGCCGTTTAGGACCGTTGGGGTTGAAATAGAGTCGTTGGAGCCTATAATTCCCTCCATAAATGCAGTTCTGCAGCTCCCCGTTTCGAAACGCTCGAAGCCGTTTCGAAACACTCTCAATATAGAAAGAGCAGTTGCAGTCTGTCAGGGTACCCGTTTCGGAACGCGTATCGGAACGCTATAAGCCCGTATCGAAACGACCTGCATTTAAAAGTTAGTTGGGAAAGAGCCGTTGGGGTTTATGACCGTTGGGGTCATTGCCACGTGGGCGTATCGAAACGGCCTAGCCCGTTTCGAAACGTTGTGTACGTTTCGATACTCGTATCGAAACGTTTTTGCCACTGGAAGCCCCTGTTTCGAAACGCCCTAAGGTGTTTCGAAACACCTGGACAGTTTTGTGAAATTTGGCTTTGAAAAACATGAAAAACCCTTTTAAAACATCCCTAAACATATTTTCAAGTTATTTGGACTTTTGGAAATTGTTTTAAATACTTTTTAAATCAGTCCAAAACATTTTTCAATTATTATATCAAAACATTAGTTCCACAATCTCCCCCTTTTTGATAAAATAAAACCACCTGAAAAATTGTTGTTTGGGATCTCCCCCTTTAACTTTAAAAATGTGAATAAGAGATTAAAATTTTTTATTCAAATAAAGCTCCCCCTTATTCATTTGAAAATTCAATTTTTCAAACCATTTCTCCCCCTTTTTGTTATATCAAAAAGAATTTAAAACATTAAGTTCAAAAATAACAATAGAGGTAAAATTTTGACAAAAGTAATAATTCGGTTTTAAAATGGCTCCCCCTTTACTCAAAGCATCATAAAAAATGTTAGTCCATCATATATGATCATCTAGTTGAATTAAATAAAAATTAAAACAAATAAAAGCATAAACAACTAGATTTTTACCAACACTTGAACTCAAAGGTAGGATGTGAAGCCTTCCTTCTTCAAGTGTTCTTCCTTGTGTGCATGGAGCTCCCCCTCAATGTTTGACTTGTTGAACATCTCCATCACACCTACAATAGACAATCAAGTAATTTTTTGTATCCAAATTGCTTTGGATCCATGAACGTTAGTAGCACAAATTTTAGACCCCTTAGGAATCCATTTTTCAATGTCATCCTTTTTAATTGAAGTGGTTAGTCCTTTTGGGACCCAAACACTTCTAAAACATTTTCCTTTAATAAATCTAGGGGCACTAGATTGTCTAACATAAAAATTTGATTTTCCAAAATTGTTTTTCTTTTCAAGTTCTTTGGAAATCAAATCTTTTTCTCCTTGAACTTTTTGAAGCAATTTTTGTAAATCAAAACATTTTAATTCAAACTCTTCAAGTTTTGCTTCAAGTTCAAGTTTGGTTTTAGAAAGCAAATCATTTTGAATTTTTAACTTTGAAATCAATTTATTGTTTTTCAAAATGTGGCTTTTAAAATCTAAAACCAAATCATCATAGGCATCTTGTAATTCATCAAAAGTGTAAGAACATGAAGTAGATGAATTAGAAGTTACCCTTGAATCTTCTTCGATGGCCATAAGGCAAAGGTTGGCTTGTTCATCGTCGGTGGAGTCTTCATCACTCCAAGTAGCCACATCTGCCTTTTTCTTATGGCTTGAAGTGCTTGCCCTCTCCTTTCTTTTAGGTTCTCGTTCAAGCTCTCTCAAGGCTTTCTTCATGAAAGGGGCACACTTCTTGAAGAGATGAACTATCTCTTCATCTTCATCCTCCTCTTCACTTGAGTAAACATGATGGCAAGTGGAGGATTTGAGAGCCATGGCACTAGCATTGATGCCAAGCCCTTTGATTTTCTTCTCTCACATAGCTCTAATTTCTTCCCTCTTCTTCTCATCCTCTTTGTTCTTCTTCATAATTTGATGAGTAAAGAGAGACCCCATGAGTTCATCAAGCTTCAAGGTCTTCAAATTTTTGGCTTCGATGATGGCGGTCCTCTTTGAGTCCCAAGACTCGGGAAGTGAGTAGATGAGCTTTCGAACAAGCTTTTCTTCCGGGATGGCTTCTCCATAACCTTTTAAGACCATTGGTGATGGTGGAGAACCTATCAAACATCTTCTCGATGTTCTCTTCCGGATCCATTTTGAAGTTTTCATACTCCAAGGTTAGGAGCCCAATCTTGGTCTCCTTGACTTCATTTGTCCCCTCGTATGTGACTTCAAGCTTGTCCCATACCTCCTTGGCACTCTCACACGAAGACATCTTCTCATAGATGGTTTGGCCAAATGCACAAAACATGATGTGCAAGGCTTTGCAATTAAGCTCCATCTTCTTGCGATCGTCGGCACTCCACTCCGCTTTAATTCTTTGAGGCACGAACGGACCATCTTCAACTACATCCCATAGCTTGTAATCTCTTGATTTGATGAAGAACTTCATCTTTGTCTTCCAATGGGCATAGTGGTCTCCGTCGAAGAAAGGCAGTTTGTCGATTGATTGTGCAATTGAGCCGGTTGATGAAATAGTGATCGAGCTTGCCGGATCTTCTCAATAGGATGTTAATCCTCTTCGATTGAGCCAAGCTCTGATACCAATTGTTGGGATGTGTGGGGCTCGATTCGATCAACCAATTTAGCTCACCAAGTGGTGGAGAGGTGGATATTTGGGTGGAAGGGTTGTGGAAGCTAGAATGTAAAAAGACACAATGATTTATAGTGGTTCGGCCTTCTAACCAAGCACCTACATCCACTACCTTAGCTTCCCACTAAGGATTTCACAATCAATCCACTAATTGATTCGTCCCCTTTTCTAGGATTAGGAGGAAACCCTTACAACCGATCAAGCTTCTACCCAAGCCTTGATCAAAACCCTCTTTTACAAAGAGATAAATAAAAGCAAACTTAAACCCTCTAATAGGTGTTTGTTTGCACAATGAAGCACTCACCCAAAACCTAAAACACTTGAGCAAATTTGACAATTTTGGCTCACTAGTGTTTGTCTATACAAGAAATGACAAATTAAGCACTAAGACAATTTCTTGATCATTTGATGTTTGACAATATGAGCATTAGCCTTCTCTTGATGCTTGGAGGTCCCTTTTATACTCCCAATTGAGTTTATAGCCGTTTAGGACCGTTGTGGTTGAAATAGAGTCGTTGGAGCCTTTAATTCCCTCCATAAATACAGTTCTGCAGCTCCCCGTTTCGAAACGCTCGAAGCCGTTTCGAAACACTCTCAATATAGAAAGAGCCATTGCAGTCTGTCAGGGTACCCGTTTCGGAACGCGTATCGGAACGCTATAAGCCCGTATCGAAACGACCTGCATTTAAAAGTTAGTTGGGAAAGAGCCGTTGGGGTTTATGACCGTTGGGGTCATTGCCACGTGGGCATATCGAAACGGCCTAGCCCGTTTCGAAACGCTGTGCACGTTTCGATACTCGTATCGAAACGATTTTGCCACTAGAAGCCCCTGTTTCGAAACGCCCTAAGGTGTTTCGAAACACCTGGACAGTTTTGTGAAATTTGGCTTTGAAAAACATGAAAAACCCTTTTAAAACATCCCTAAACATATTTTCAAGTTATTTGGACTTTTGGAAATTGTTTTAAATACTTTTTAAATCAGTCCAAAACATTTTTTCAATTATTATATCAAAACATTAGTTCTACAAATAAAAATAAAGTTTTGGGGACTATAATGAACAAAAATATCAAATTAAAAGTATGAAAATTAGAGTAATTAAAAATACAATAAGTAGAGGTCAATTTAGAATAAAAATAAAGTTTTAGGGTCTAGAATGAACAAAATTTCAAATTAAAATTATAAAACATGACGAATTAAAAAATATATAAGGGTTGATATGGAATTAAAATAAATTTAAAGGACTAGAATGAAGAAAATATTAAATTAAAATAATAAAACATTGGATAAATTTTAAAAAAATAAATGTGGGTCAGTTTAGAATAAAAATAAAGTTATAGGGTCTAGAATGATAAAAATATGAAATTAAAATTTTAAAACATTGGACATATTAAAAAACAATGAATATGGGTTTAGGGTTCATACATTTATAGGTACATTATATTTATACATACATGCATACTTATATATATTAGGGTTTAGGTTTTAGGGAGAAATTCATTAAGGGTTTAGGGCTCATACATATATATTTATATATATTATGGTTTAGGGTTTAAGGTTTAAGGTTTATGGAGAAATTCATTAAGGGTTTATGGTTTATACATTGATAGCTACATACATATATACTTACATACATTAGGGTTTATAGATTAAGGATTAGGGTTTAGCGTTTATGATTTAGGTTTAAGGGTTTAAAGTTTATGAAGAAACTCATTAATGGTTTAGGGTTCATACATGGATAGCTACATATATACATACATATATTAGGGTTTTGGGTTTACGGTTTAGGGTTTATGATTTATGGAACAAAACCCCTAAATCCCTAAACTTAAACCCTTAAACCCCTAAACTTAAACCCTAAATTGAAACACATAAAATCAAAACCCTAGATCATATGTTATCATAACATTAAACCCTAAGCACTATACCATAAACACTAACGCTAAAGCCTAAACCTTACAAACTAAACCCTCGAACTAACCTTAGTTCATTAAGCCATAAACCCTTAATCAAAAACCCTAAAATCCTAAAACTATAAAACCTAAAAATTAGATATTAAACCCTAAAATCATTTAACCATAAACCTTTAAAACAAAACCCTAATTCAAAGTCATAAACCTTAAACCATATTAAACAATAAATGAAAACCCTAAACAAATCACTAAACAGAATATATTAACCAGAAACAAATCAATAAACCCTTAATTCAAACCCTAAATTAGATACTAAACCCTAAAATTCTTTAACCCTAAACCTTTAAAACAAAACACTAATCCAAAGTCATAAATCCTAAACTATATTAAACAATAAATAAAAACCCTAAAACATATTAACCCTAAACAAATCACTAAAAAATATATTAACCCTAAACAAATCACTAAACCATTAATTAAAACTCCAAACTCTAAATTAAAATCACAAATCCTAAATTAAAACCCCAACCATAAACATTAAAACTGAATTAAGGACGAAATTAAAAATAAAACAAAGATTGAAGCTCAATTTCACATGAAATCCATATCCTATACAAAAGCACCGGCATTAATAGGGGAATTGGTTGACAAAGCACAAAAAAATTATAATAAAGGTAAGGCATTAAATAAATAATATATTTATTTTAAAAGGAAAATAAAATTTGAAAAAGGGTCACCAAAACCAATGTGAATCAGATCAAATGACTCTACATTAAATGAATGAATAAAAAGGAAGTAAAAAAAGAAAAAAAAAATTGATCGTTTCCCCGCGCTTTTCAATTCTGCAGATTCAAAAGTGTGAAAGAAAGCAAAGCTCTCTCCCCCTCTTTTTTCTAAAAAACCAGATCTGAAATTTGATCGATAAAACCAACAATGAAATCTTCTCTTTTTTTTTTTATAAAAACAGAACCGAAAACTCCTTTCCTCTTTTTATAAAACCAAAACTTCGGATCCTTATCGATTCACCCTGCTCGGCTCGGAAATAACCTCAAAAGGGCTTATCACCGGTAATGACAGAGCCAAACGGCGCCGGAGGGAGTCGACGACCGCGAAAAAAGCCGAACGAATGCCCAGGTAAAAAATGAAAACCCTCACTTTCCTTTATGCATGCAATAGAAAATGAGGAAAACCGATGCCTCAAAGTTTTTTGCTTTTTCGATTGATTTTGAAATCCTCTGTTTCCTTCCAATTTTTTTCTCCCTGATCTTGCTCTCCTCCTCCTCCCTCTTGTTTTCAGTTTTTTTTCTTTTATAACCGAGTTACAATAATAAAAAAAATCATTGCTGGCTTCTTTTGCTTGCTCTGTCATTCGTACTCTTGTCTCTTGGTTGACTTTTGATCTTGCTTTTGCTTTTATTTATTTTCATCGTTTTCTTGCCGCTTATAGTCCTCTGATCTCTGGCTCTTTTCTGTGCATGTCGGTCTTGCCGAATCGGGGACGAGCGTGATCGCGATAGGAGGGCGTTGGCACTGGATTGGCAGGCGTACGGTAAGGTTAGAGAGCGTGGGCACTCCAGAACGCTCTCGTCTAGATTCGGATCTGAACCGTCAGACGACGCGGGATCCAACGATTGGCTGAGCGTGCGGCGCCAAATTCATTAGGGTTTCATCATGTTAGGGGTCTGAGGCCGTTGATCTGCTCTGGATCCAAGGGTCCCAGATGAGGCGGCGCCAAGGCTAATGAGAGATCCTCTCTAGGGTTTTTGCTTCTTTGATCGGGACCGTCAGATCTCAATAGATCTGACGGCTGTAGATTAGGGCGGAGGCTGCACAAGAAAATACCAAGTCAATTAGGGTTTTTTATTTTTTAGGGTTTTTTTGTAATTAGGGCTTGCTAGACTTGGGCCCTATAATATAATTATTGTTATTTTTTGGGCTTTTGTATGGACTTTATTTATAAAATGTTGGACTCTTATTAATATACTTAGGCTTTATTTATACTTATAGGTTTTATAATAATAATAATAATAAATATAATAATGAAAATAGTGACAAATATAACAATAACAATAATAATAATAATAGCAACAATAAAAAATGAATACAAATAATAAGGAGTAATAACAATAATAAATAAACAAGTTATAATATAATAATATATAATAATAATGCTAACAACTAGTGATAATACTAATAGCTAAACATTAATATTACTAAATAATAACAACAATACTAAAAAACTATTAAACACTTAATAATAATAATAGTGTAGGATAATAATAATAATACGAGCAAACAATAAAAGAATACTATAATAAGATACCACAATATGTCAATATGTTAGTAATGTTTAAGTTTTTTCTTTCTTTCTTTCTTTCCAATAGATGATAATGTGATAAATAATAACATAAGGTAATAAGTGTAGTATTATTTATATATATATATATATATATATATATATATATATATATATATGTGTGTGTGTGTGTGTGCGTGTATATATATTTTTCCCTTTTTTTCTTTTTTTCTTTTTTTAATTACCTAATAGCCCCAATAAGCCCAAGATAAACACAAACTAAAGGGGGTTTCAGGTCCGGACAAAATTAGTGATTACAATAACTTAAGTAAAATCATTTAGTTTATAACTTAATATTAGATAACCAATTCGATAGTCCAAATCATATGTAGATGAACAAAATAATCAAATAAACACTAATTGAAAAATAAAATCAACCTTCAAAAGAGGAAGTATACTACAAAAACCGATAACATGTACATACAAGTGCAAAAAAAACCAACATTTTTGTAAGAAAAGATGAAACCTATAAGAAAATAATACCAAAACATTGAGATGACTACATGATCGACAATTTTATTCTCTTACAATGATAAAGTTAGGAACAAATATTTCTAGGGATAAGAATTTATTAAAACTTTTAAATTTAAAAATTTAGATGAACAATAATTTTATTTAACTAATATTTAAATTAAAATAGACCTAAAATATTATTATACAAAAATATTACATAACTTCGTCCCCATTCTTGAATCTGTTATTACTTAAGTAAAATTAATCTATAAGAAAACATTTCAGGTCAACAACAGGTCGGGTCACTTAACAGGTCGGGTTTAAAGCATGTCGGGTTCAAAACATGTCGGGTTCATTTCAGGTCGAGTCCATTTTAGGTCGGGTTCAAAACAGGTCGGGTCTATTTCAGGTCGGGTTCAAAACAGGTCGGGTAAAATTAGATATCGGGTCAATTCAGTCGGGTAAATTCAGTTATTTGCCAGGTCGGCTTCGAGTTCGGGTTCGTTTCAGTCGGACGTAGATCAGGTTTCTAGTCCACAGTAACAGGTCCAATTCGGGTTCGGGTCGTTTTCAGTCGGACGCAGATCGGGTTCGGTTACTACAGTAACAGGTCCAATTCGGGTTTGGGTCAACAACAGTCAGTTACAGATCGGGTTCAGATCATCAAATTCTCGGGCCAAATCAAGTTTTGACTCGAACATGTTTCAGGCAGGTTTTCAAGTTCTGACTTATTTTTACATCCCTAGCCACCAAACATAGTTCTAAAAAAGAACCCTAAAATTAGTTAGGTTTACTTGCAAGTTAAAAATAAAAGATTAGCTCTGTGTAGTGATGAGAAAGAAAATTGATGTTATACTTTATGGATTTTGGGTTTTGTTAGCACTACAACAAAACATAATTTTTGCAGCAATTTTTTATAGTGTCGGGAAGGTCTTCTTTTAAACGCTGCTATTGACTAGGTATCTTCCGCCTCCTTCAACTCATTACTTAGATCATTGATTTATACTTGCACTTTGCTTCTTTATAAAGTTTCATTAAGATAAATATGGAGTCGATGTGGTATATAAAATTTAAATTCTATTGCGGTGTTTGTCAAACAAACATCACTAAAGTACGCATTTATTGCAGCGTTTTTCGATCAAACGCCACTAAAGTACATGTCTATAGAGGCGTTTTCTCAAAAACTCAATTAAAGTATGTGTCTATAGCGGCGTTTTTCGTGAAAACGCCGCTAAAAATTTGTTTTGGTGTATTGTAGACTTAATTTTTTATTCAAAAATCAATCTACCACATACACAATAAATCAACAATCATTTAATATTTGAAAAAAAAACTAATGTCTCATTTTAATAAATTACACTTGATATTTTGAATCTCCGAACCGCCCCTCATACTAAAAATATTTGGACTCAAAATGAAAAGCGAAAAAAATATCTCACGGGATAGTCACGTTTCAGTTTTGAAGTACTTGCTAAAATCCATATTTGGGGTTGCTTCCACGAAAGATGCACGCTTAAGAAGCTGCCAAGCCGTGTTCATATATATATATATAAGAAAACTCAGTTCCTCCTCCACTCATCTCCAACCAACTCCAACAGTAGTGTTCCATTCCTTGTTTGGTAATGAAAGAGAAAAAAGAGTGTTCCAGATTTAGCTTATCTTGCTCCCTTGTTTTATTGATATCCCAATTGATTCCTCTCCACTCTGGTAACTAATAAACCTGGCAGATAACCATATACAATAAAATCTCTTAAATTAATACTCGATAAGTTAATAATCTCTCTAAAATAATAATTTATTTTTGAACTCGATTTGGGCTCAAGGTCTAAATTAATAAGATAATAATTTTTCAGAAGACCCTTATATAAATTTATGATCCCTTCAATATTATAAATTAATAATTCTATAAAATTACAATTATAACTAGGACAACTTAGTAAAATATGATTTTATTGTTGTTTGTTTCTTCTTAAAATTTAAATATATCTATATTTATCTCTAATTTTCCTTACTACATCTAAAAGTTCCAGTGTTGTGTTCTCATATTGCAACAAAAAATTGTGAAGAGATGTTATCGCTATGAGTGCTTCCATCTGCGTAATTGGTTGCAAAACATTGTAGGGTAAACTACATAAATAGTCCCCCGACTATGCTCCAATTATCTTTTGCATCCCCCGACTATCAGAAATTACAAACTGGTCCCCTGACTTAAAAAAATAACAAATTGATCCAATGTCGTTAAAAATTTAACGGCTGGACGTGGCAGTTAACAAAAATTGGCATAATAACACATTTAGTCCTCAACTTTTACACTTTGTTTAACTTTGCCCTAATTCTTAAAAAATGACCCTTAACATTTCAAAATTCTATCAATTTAATCCATTTTTCTCTCCACACAATCCTATGGAGCTGATGGTGATTGTATTCAAAGTGGCTGAAAAAACATATTGGATTGTGTCTTAACCTTGCACAAGCTCGACCTTCTGCCTGCCCATTTGGCTAGTGATGGAGCTGGTGAAACCGAGTCCTCGTCTGACCACGAGCGGGGTAAGCCTGCTACAAGTTCTTTACAAGTTCTTTACTAAGATACCCAAAAGAATCATACTTGTGCTTGGACTTCAAGGTCAGCTCTCTAAGACAATCAACTAGCTTTCGGGACCAGTACCTGAAATTTTTGGAAGAAGGGAACAAAAGAGTGATAAGTACAAGGTATGTACTTAGTGAGGCATCCCTAACTTTACTAATTTCTATCTTTTAGAGCATTATTCCATCTTTAAGGTTACCTAACTAGGCTTTTATCAAAGTTCACCTAGCTAGTCCATCATACATAAGTAGACTTAGCTAATCTTGTAACCATTTCAAGTAACCATTGATGCAACATAAACAACATACTTTTATGTTCATTCATACAGCAAGTATCAATCAAAACATTATCATATACAACAACAAGCATCATTTAAAAGCATTAGCATATACAAAGCAAGTAGGCATATCAATTTCATTTCATTGGTACTTATCATTTAGGTACTTATCTTTCAAGTCATATAACCTTTAAATATGTTGCCTTGGATGATTAATGAACAAAGTAATCGAGTCTACGTGTGACATGTGACTTTGGATACCCAAAGGTATCAATGCATTGTAACCAACTTGTGACATGTAATCAGAGGATGCCATAGCATCAAGGTGACTTACCACCTTAAGGAATATTGGTGACTAACCACCATCCTTTAACAATAATCAGAGGAGCTCAATGACTCTAAGGCATGCCCTTCTACCTATAGACAATAATCAAACCAAGGTCTTATCTTATCTTATATGTTTAACAAAATCAATTGCTTGTTATTCAAAAATTCACCAAACATGTAACAATATCAATCTTTATTTTAGAGCAATCATTCTATTCATGATAACATGAAAAATCAGCAAGCACATGTTGTCATTTTCATCATGTAAACATCAAAATACAGTAGCTAAACTCATCATATAAGTTCATGTCATATGGTTTATTCAATCTTCAGCCCAATGTAACATATCTAGGCCAAAGTAAGCTTATCTAACTAGCATAGTCAACATATCATAAGTCTTTCCTTTAATCCTTCTTCCTTAGCATTTTAATTTTTACCAACCATTATTAGGTTCATTTCATGCTTCCTTCATGTTATCTAATAATAAAAAGTAACAATGTTAGGATACTAATCCTAACACTTTAAACAAAACTACACTCACAATACTCCAAGCTACTTGTTGTCCCTTATCACAATGCCCTTGTCTCTCCTCCTTAATTGTTCACTCCTTGTATCTTCTATTGCCTCTTCCTAAATAGGCTCTTGAATCATATTACAACATATATAACATCCATTAGTATCAACCTTAGCATAATAATCTTACCAAATCAAGCAAACAACAATAAACACACAAGTTGTCCCTAACATGGCAGTTTTGAGCAGTGTCCATTAATCTATTCATAACTCTTTATTCCTAAATCCAAATAAAGCATATCATACCATTCTGGAAAGCTTATAAACACACCATTAAAATCATGTATGACACATATTTTAGCATTTCCCAATCAGTACTGTTTTGCATTTGAAAACGGATCAATTTCAGGATCGAATCTGTCCAAGCTAAACTTAGTGGATTTAATGCATATAAATTATATGTTTCGCAATTCATTTGGTTCTGATATTTTAACCATATTAACTTACATGTATTAGCATAATAATGAAGTTCTAACATATTCAAAATCAAAGCATTCAAGTCCTCAATTTATCAATTTCCACAAAACAGTCCCCTTTAATCCTTTAATAATCCTACATGTGATCTAAATGCATTTAACCTACCAATTGAGACTTAACTCAAGCTTGACCATTTAATTTAATTCATTTCATGAATCCCCTGTTTCAAGCAAAAAAATTTCAAAATTTTATTGACATTATAGAAGCCCCTAAAATTTTCAAATTTTACAATTTAGTACAGCAGATTCCAGATTCATTTAGTTTCAGTCCAATAACTTCTAATAACAATTCAGAGACCTATACTTAACATTTTCGTGCAATTCTTAGCTCTATCTCATGTAAAATTTTGTCCTCCACAACTTTGTACAAAGACATTTTATCCAGAAACAACTCTAACATGCTCAATTTTCCAGATTTTCAAAAGGTGTCTAAAACTAACAATTATGGGCAGATTCATTATTCAAGCTTCATACATATTAATTTTCTAGCATTTTAAGCAACCTAATGTAACATGCAACCTATCAACACATCAATAATCATTCTCAAATCAAATTCACAGCATAAACAATTCAAGAAACACATCAATTCATCAAGAACATTTAAACAAAAACATGAGCAAAATTTTAGCTAGAACACTTACATGAATTGTTTGTGGATGTAAGAACCTATATTTTTCCTAGCTTAAATTCATTGACATGCATGCATTTTGGTTCCATAAATTTCTAGAATTCTTGTGTTTAAGCTCTCTCTCTGGTTTCTAAAGGTTTGGTTGAAGGAGGAAGAAAGAGATGAAGAAAATAAACATAGTTGCATGTTTACATTTGTTTTCCTTTTTTTCCACTAGTGGCCGATTGTGGTCTTAAGAAAGACACATGGTTTCATTAAACTCCATGTATCCTCACTAGGAATTTTTATTTATTTTAAGTTTAATTTATCAGCCACTATTTCATACATATATGATATATTACTCTATTATTAATTTATCATATTATACACACACATATATATACTTATATACAATAGTCACCGAAATGTGACTTATAATTATATATATTTCATATTTGATTCCATTAAACTTGTATACATATAGTCACTTTTGTTTTTTTAATCCAATAGTAACTTAATAAGACCTAGTTTATTTAGTTTCATTTCAATCTTAGTTAGATCGTAAATGTTTACGTTATTCCTGTCGATTTCCATAATTCGTACTAGGGCGATTTTTAGGTGTTACAATTCCTCCCCCTTAAAGAAAATTCATCCTCGAATTTTACCTGAATTGAATAGATGAGGATACTGCTTCTTCATCGTGTCCTCAGGTTCCCACGTCGCTTCTTCGACGTTGTGATTCCTCCAAAGAACTTTGACAATAGGAACACTTTTATTTCGAAGTCTTTTGACATCTCGATCAAGCATTTGAACAGGCTCTTCTTCGTATGAAAGATCAGGATTGAGTTCAACTTCTTCAAGCTCAAGAACGTGATACGGATCAGATCGATATCTTCTGAGCATTGAGACGTGGAAGACATTGTGTATCTTATCGAACTCGGGAGGAAGAGCGAGTCGATAAGCTACAAGACCAATTCTTTCAATTACTTCAAATGGTCCGATAAACCGATGACTTAGCTTGCCTCTTTTGCCAAATCGGAATATTTTCTTCCACGTGGAAACTTTAAGAAACACTTTATCTCCAACTTGATGTTTAATGTCTCTACGTTTCAGATCGGCGTAAGACTTTTGGCGATCGAAAGCTTGCTTCAATCGAGAATGAGTCGATCAACATGTTCTTCCTTGTTCCGGGAGTAAACAAGGATGTCGTCGATGAATACGATAGCGAACTTATCAATATAAGGCTTGAATACCCGATTCATCAGATCCATGAATGCAGCAGGGGCATTTGTGAGACCGAACGACATTACTAAGGATTCGTAATGTCCGTATCGAGTTCTAAAGGCTATTTTGGGCACATCTTCTTTTACCCTCATTTGATAGTAACCGGACCGGAGATCAATTTTAGAGAATACGGTTGCATGTTTAAGTTGATCAAACAGATCCTCAATCCTTGATAGTGGATACTTGTTCTTGATGGTTACTTTGTTAAGTTGTCGGTAATCGATACAGAGTCGCATCGTACCATCCTTCTTCTTCACGAACAGAACAAGAGCACCCCAGGGAGACATACTGGGTCGAATGAATCCTTTGTCTTCGAGTTCTTGGATTTGCTTCTTCAATTCTTTCAGTTCAACTGGTGCCATACGATAAGGCGCAATGGACACATGATTGGTTCCGGGTTGAACTTCAATCTTGAATTCAACTTCCCGAGTTGGAGGAAAACCAGGGAGTTCCTCGGAAAAGACATTAGAAAATTTAGATACAATAGGCATTTCAGATAAACCGAAGTCAAGATCATCTTGTAATGCCATAGCAACAAAAATGGAGGTTGGTTTCTTATCTATTAACAGAATGAATTCTTTTCCTAAACCCCTTAAATATAGCCTACGATTTTGGAAATCTATTCAGGCTTCATGTTTTCCCAACCAATATAGTCCTAGGACTAAATCGAATTCACATTTACATAGTACATAAAGGTTACAAGAAAAGGGTACATTTCGAATTGTTATCTAAAAATCCTTACAAAGCAAATTTATAGGCATACTACCCCCTATAGGGTTTGAAACAATTAACCCAGATTGAACATGTTCGGGTTGCAATTTAAGTTCATCAATTAAGTAGGAAGCGATAAAAGAATAGGTTGACCCCGAATCTATTAAAGCATAAACAGATTTAAGGTTTAACTCAATCGTACCCGCAATAACATCAGGAAATTCTTCTTCCTCTCGATCGCGGATATGATAAACACGAGCTGGCACTCGGGATTCCTGATGAGTAGGAGCTCTAGATTGGGCAGCCTTGCTTCTTCCCGGATGATTAGATTGAGCCTGCCTCGGATTTTTGTTACGGCCAGAAGGTGCTGGGCTCGGATTAGAGTGACGAGTAGAAGTTTGGTCATTCTTCTTCGGACAGTCACAAATATAATGATCATTGCCTCCACAGGCGAAACAGAGATTAGACTGAAATCGGCATTGGCCGAAGTGCTGTTTTTGACAGAATTTGCAAGTAGGTGCCCTTTCTGATTTTCCGGTGCTGTTAACAGAAACCACCGGAATTGTCATCTTGTTTGGGGGCGGAGGTCGATAATCATTCTGAGTGACAGGTGAATAAGTAGAGAAGGACTCATTCTGGTACTTCGGCCTCTTCGACCACCGGGACATACTGTCACCTTTCTTACCCTTGTCCGGACGATAACCACTTTTTCGCTTTTCTGCGACCCTCATCGTAGCTTCAGTAGAAATAGCTCGGTTCACAAGAGTTTGAAAGTTTGTGAGACCAAGGGCAGTAAACATCGATTTTAGCTCGTCGTTCAGACCACCGACGAACTTACGACATTTCTCTTCTTCAGTCTTAATGTAAGTGGCTCCGTATTTGCAGTATTTGCAGAAATCAGCAACATATTGTTCAATCGGCCGATTGGACTGCTTCAAGTAAAGGAATTTAATTCTTTAGTCGGCCAGATATTGCTCGCTAATGAACTTCTTCTTAAACTCTTCAACGAAGAAGTCCCAAGTCACTGACTCAGCAGGAGTAGTCAGGATCGTGGTTTCCCACCAGCTTAAGGCGTCTTCTGTTAATAAGGAGACTGCACACTCGAGTTTATATTCATCGGAACATTTGAGTTGCTTAGTCAAGATTTGAATAGTTTTATCGAGCCATTGCTCACCTTTTTTCAGTTTCTCGATATCAAGGCCACTAAAAGGAGTAGCTCGGTGTGAAGCTAGCTTGTCGATCGGGGCTTGAGATGGTGCAACAGCAACCGGGGCTGCTCGTACACCCGTTGCAAAGTGATCAAATATTTCTCTGACACTGATAAAACATTCCCGACGAACAGTTTTGATGGTCGCATTGTCTAAAGGAGGAGGGACTTGTACTCGAGGTTGCTCTCGAGGTTGTTCAGGTTCAACCGGGGGTTGCATATCAACGCTATCCTCGTTCTTGGTAGAAGATCCTCAGGGACTCTCATCGTCCCGAGCTAAGTTGGTAGCAGACATTCTATAAGAATTCAGAGGAAAGTTTAGAATTAGAGAGCGAAGTCACTTATAATTCAATATAAGATTCCTAGATGCACGATATAAAATGAAGATTAAAATGTATTGTTATGCTTAGTTCGAATGTACCTATGAAATGAGCCTTGTTTATATGTATGATTCGAATAAGGTAAGGATGGTTAGGTGAAATGATATCTAGTTTAGGATGAAGAGTTGTATTCGAATTGGATCCTAATTGTGTATAAGATTGTTATACTTGTTCGAATAGGGTAGATTAAGAAATTGGTTTGGTAACATGATTATGTAATGGTTGTTGAATGTATAAGCATGATTAAATGATTATCTTGTTGTGTTAGTACATGTATGTAATTGTTATGATTGTAACATGATTGCTTGTATGTAATAGTTAAGGTTTTTTGTTAGCCCACATATATGTATGTTTACATTTTTGGTTGAATGTTAGAGTAAGCTTCCGCATGTATATGTAGTATAAATCCAAAGTTTGTTTCATAAAGAAACTTGTATGTCAAGTATGTTATGATAATTGGAATTGTTTATGTATGTCATGAATATATATAATATGAATTCGAATAATAATACGCTGCAAATGTAACGCTCCTCGCTCGCATTCCCGGGCGAGGGGTGTTACATAAATTGGTATCAGAGCTTTAGGTTATATATCCTAAAATTTGTCCGAACATGTCATGCATCATATAGGATTACACTATGCCACCTAGGAGTCTTATATTGAATTATTTGTGACTTCGCTCTCTAATTCCGAACTTTTCTCTGAATTCCTTATAGAATGTCTGCTACCAACTTAGCTCGGGACGATGAGAGTCCCCAAGGATCTTCTACTAAGAACGGGGATAGCGTTGCTATGCGACCCCCGGTTGAACCTGAAAACCTCGAGAGCAACCTCGAGTACAAGTCCCTCTTCCTTTGGACAATGCGACCATCGAAACTGTTCGTCAGGAATGTTTTATCAATGTCAAAGAAATATTCGATCACTTTGCAACGGGTGTACGAGCAGCCCAGGTTGCTGTTGCACCATCTCAAGCCCCGATCGACAAGCTCGCTTCACACCGAGCTACTCCTTTTAGTGGCCTTGATATCGAGAAACCGAAAAAAGGTGAGCAGTGGCTCGATAAAACTATCCAAATCTTGACTAAGCAACTCAAATATTCTGATGAACATAAACTCGAGTGTGTAGTCTCCTTATTAACAGAAGACGCCTTTAGCTGGTGGGAAACCACGATCCTGACTACTCCTGCTGAGTCAGTGACTTGGGACTTCTTCGTTGATGAGTTTAAGAAGAAGATCATTAGCGAGCAATATCTGGCCGACTGCAGAAATAAATTCCTTTACTTGAAGCAGGTCAATCGACCGATTGAACAATATGTTGCTGATTTCTGCAAATACTACAAATACGGAGCCGCTTACATTAAGACTGAAGAAGAGAAATGTCGTAAGTTCGTCGGTGGTCTGAACGACGAGCTAAAACCGATGTTCACTGCCCTTGATCTCACAAACTTTCAAACTCTTGTGAACCGAACTATTTCTACTGAAGCTACGATGAGGGTCGCAGAAAAGCGAAAGAGTAGTTAACGTCCGGAAAAGGGTAAGAAAGGTGACAGTAAGTCCCGGTGGTCGAAGAGGCTGAAGCACCAGATTGAGTCATTCTCTACTTATTCACCTATCACTCAGAATGATTATCGACCTCTGCCCTCAAACAAGATGGCAATTCCGGTGGTTTCTGTTAACAGCACCGGAAAATCAGAAAGGGCACCTACTTGCAAATTATGTCAAAAACAGCACTTTGGCCAATGCCGATTTCAGTCTAATCTATGTTTCGCCTGTGGAGGCAATGATCATTATATTCGTGACTGTCCGAAGAAGAATGACCAAACTTCTACCCGTCACTCTAATCTGATCCCGGCACCTTCTGGTCAGAACAAAAATCTGAGGCAGGCTCAATCTAATAATCCGAGAAGAAGCAAGGCTGCCCAATCTAGAGCTCTTACTCATCAGGAATCCCGAGCGCCAGCTCGTGTTTATCATAACCGCGGCCGAGAGGAAGAAGAATTTCCTGATGTTATTGCATGTACGATTGAGCTAAACCTTAAATCTGTTTATGCTTTAATAGATTCGGGGTCAACCCATTCTTTTATCGCTTCCAACTTAATTGATGAACTTAAATTGCAACTCGAACATGTTCAAACTGGGTTAATTGTTTCAAACCCTATAGGGGGTAGTATGCCTATAAATTTGCTTCGTAAGGATTGTCAGATAACAATCCAAAATGTACCCTTTTCTTGTAACCTTTATGTGCTACCTAAATGTGAATTCGATTTATTCCTAGGACTAGATTGGTTGGGAAAACATGAAGTCTGGATAGATTGCCAAAACCGTAGGCTATATTTAAGGGGTTTAGGAAAAGAATCCATTCTGTTAATAGATAAGAAACCAACCTCCATTTTTGCTGCTATGGCATTACAAGATGATCTTGACTTCGGTTTATCTGAAATGCCGATTGTGTATGAATTTTCTAATATCTTTCTCGAGGAACTCCCTAGTCTTTATTCCAACTCGGGAAGTTGAATTCAAGATTGAAGTTCAACCCGTAATCAATCCTGTGTCCTTTGCACCTTATCGTATGGCACCAGTTGAACTGAAAGAATTGAAGAAGCAAATCCAAGAACTCGAAGACAAAGGATTCATTCGACCCAGTATGTCTCCCTGGGGTGCTCCTATTCTGTTTGTGAAGAAGAAGGACGGTACGATGCGACTCTGTATCGATTACCGGCAACTTAACAAAGTAACCATAAAGAACAAGTATCCACTACCAAGGATCGAGGATCTGTTCAATCAACTTAAACATGCAGTCGTATTCTCTAAAATTGATCTCCGGTCCGGTTACTATCAAATGAGGGTAAAAGAAGAAGATGTGCCCAAAACAACCTTTAGAACTCGATACGGACATTACGAATTCTTAGTAATGTCGTTCGGTCTCACAAATGCCCCTGCTACACTCATGGATCTGATGAATTGGTTATTCAAGCCTTATATTGATAAGTTCGTTGTCGTATTCATCGACGACATCCTTGTTTACTCCCGGAACAAGGAAGAACATGCTGATTATCTTCGAATTGTACTTCAGACACTTCGAGAACACCAACTATTTGCCAAGTTCACAAAGTGTGAATTTTGGCTGTCCGAAATTTCCTTCCTTGGACATGTTATTTCGTCCGATGGAATCAAAGTAGACTCTAAGAAAGTACAAGCTATTCTTGATTGGAGACCTCCGAGAAATGTGAGTGAGGTCCGAAGTTTTCTTGGCTTAGCCAGTTATTACCAAAGATTTGTGAAGGGATTCTCGATGATTGTTGCACCGTTAACTAAACTTCGCCGAAAGGATGTAACCTTTGAATGGTCGGAAAAGCAGCAACGAAGCTTCGACCAACTCAAACAAGCTCTGACACATGCTCCAGTCCTTATTCAACCTGAATCGGGTAAAAAATTCGTTGTGTACAGTGATGCATCACACTCGGGCCTAGGTTGTGTTCTGATGCAAGAAGGCAACGTGATTGTATACGCCTCTCGACAACTAAAACCACACGAATTAAATTATCCTACGCATGACCTCGAGCTTGCAGCCATTGTGTTTGCACTCAAAATTTGGCGGCACCATCTGTACGGTGAAAGATGCAAGTTGTTCACCGATCACAAGAGCTTGAAGTATTTACTCACTCAAAAAGATTTGAACCTTAGGCAAAGAAGATGGTTAGAGTTACTCAAAGACTACGATTTGATCATAGATTATCATCCCGAAAAAGCCAACGTTGTAGCCGATGCTCTGAGTCGAAAACCGAATCTTGGTATGTTATTCAAAACCGAGAACAATCCATTCTTATGATTTAAGCACTTGTTCAAATTCTTTCTTAGTAGTTAAGGAAGAAATTCGAACTCTTCTTACCTATTAAGTAACAATTCGAAAGCCTCCTTAATCATTAAGTAAAAGTTTGGAATCACACCTTGAATTGTAAGTAACATCTCTAATTTTGTTATTCGTAGCTACCTTGGCTATCAACGCTCATTTTCGGCTATGCAAAACTCGGAATTATCTGAATTAACTTCAACAAATTGATCTGGAACTTCAGAAAATCAATTCTAAGCTTGAGTCTAATCTTGACTTCTCTGTTAAGTCGAACGGTCTTCTATACTTCAAAGATCGTATATGTGTCCCTAATAACAAAGAATTACAAGATGAAATCCTACAAGAAGCGCACCAAAGTTCTTTTTCAATCCACCCTGGATCAGTTACGATGTGCAAGGATCTCAAGCCCTTGTATTGGTGGCCAGTAATGAAAACGGCTATCAACGACTCTGTAGCAAAATGTTTGAACTGTCAACGGGTTAAAGCCGAGCACCAAGTCCCTACTGGTTTGCTCCAACCTCTCAAATTTCCGCAATGGAAATGGGAACGGATCACAATGGATTTCATAACAGGTCTTCCTTGTTCGCCAAGAAAGTGCGACGCTATCTGGGTGATCGTTGATCGTTTCACCAAGTCAGCACACTTCATTCCGGTGAGAATGAATTTCAGTCTTGAAGCCTTGGCTGAATTATACATCCGAGAAGTAATTCGTTTACATGGAGTTCCAATCTCAATAGTCTCCGATCGAGATCCCCGATTCACAGCTCGATTTTGGAAATCATTACATAAAGCTCTCGGAACCAAACTGAATCTTAGCACAGCTTTCCATCCGCAAAGCGATGGTCAATCTGAGCGAGTAATTTAAATTCTCGAAGACATGCTCAGAGCTTGTATCATTGACTTCAGAAAGAACTAGGAGAAATCGCTACCTTTGGTAGAATTCGCCTACAACAATAGCTTCCAATCTTCGATTCAGATGGCTCCTTTCGAAGCGTTGTATGGCAGAAGGTGTCGAACACCTCTGTGTTGGTCTGAACTCGGTGATAATAAAATTTTGGGACCACAATTGCTTCGGGAAACCGAAGAACAAGTTCAAATCATTCATTCTCGATTGAAGCAAGCTTTTGATCGCCAAAAGTCTTACGCCGATCTGAAACGTGGAGACATTCAACATCAAGTCGGAGATAGTGTTTCTTAAAGACTCCCCATGGAAGAAAGTATTTCGATTCGGCAAAAGAGGCAAGCTAAGTCCTCGGTTTATCGGACCATTTGAAGTAATTGAAAGAATTGATCCTGTAGCTTATCGACTCGCTCTTCCTCCCGAGTTCGATAAGATACACAATGTCTTCCACGTCTCAATGCTCAGAAGATATCGATCTGATCCGTCTCACGTTCTTGAGCCTGAAGAAGTTGAACTCAATCCTGATCTTTCATACGAAGAAGAGCCTGTTCAAATCCTTGATCAAGAAGTCAAAAGACTTCGAAATAAAAGTGTTCCTCTTGTCAAAGTTCTTTGGAGGAATCATGACGTCGAAGAAGCGACGTGGGAACCTGAGGACACGATGAAGAAGCAATATCCTCGTATGTTCAATTCAGGTAAAATTCGAGGATGAAATTTTTTAAGGATGGAGGAATTGTAACACCCTTAAACAAGGCTTAGAATATGTATTAACTAATTAGATCATGGTTCAATTAAAGAGAATCAAGAAATTAATTGTAGTAATTAAAAGAAAGAAAATGAAGGACAAAAGTTAAAAGATATGCAAAGAGAAGAGCCAAATTTAAAAGGACCAAAATGAACCATTAGGAAACTTAGAAGATTGCATGATAATTTGAAAATGAAAAATGGACAATACACTTGTCCATCTCTCAAGCATGGACGACAATGCTTAGTGGGGTTGGAATAACCAAATCTCACTTGCATTATTTTCAATGTTCATCTTCTTCATTTCTTCCTTCCAACCGAACCAAAGAGAGAGAGAGAAAGTAAAAACATAAAATTCTGAAGATTTATGGAACCAAAATGCATGCATGTCAATGGATTTAAGCTAAGAGAAACATAGGTTCTTACATCCACAAACAATTCATGTAAGTGTTCTAGCAAAAATTCTGCTCATGTTTTTGTTTAAATGTTTTTGATGAATTGATGTGCTTCCTGAATTTTTGTGCTGTAAACTTGATTTGAGAATGATTATTGATGTGTTGTAAGGTTGTATGATAGCTCTAGTTAATCAAAATGCTAGAAAATTTACATGCATGAAGCTTGAATAATGAATCTGCCCAGAATTTTTAATTATAGACACCTTTCAGAAATCTGGAAAATTGAGCATGTTACAGTCATTTCTGGAAAAAGTGATATTATACAAAGTTGTAGAGGACAAAATTTTACATGAGATAGAGGTAAGAATTGCACGAAAATGTTAAGTATAGATCTCTGAATTGCTATTAGAAGTTATTGGACTGAAGCTGGATGAATCTGGAATCTGCTGGATTAAATTGCAAAATTCGAAAACATATAGGGGTTTAAATAATGCCAATAAAATTCTGGAAATTTTTGCTTGAAACAGGGGAGTCATGAAATGAATGAAAACTAAATGGCCAAACTTGAATTAAGTCAAAATGGATAGGTTAAATGCATTTAGATCACATATAGGATTAAAAAAAGATTAAATGTGACTGCTTTGTGAAAATTGATAAATTGAGGACATGAATGCTTTGATTTTGAATATGTTAGAACTTTATTATTATGCTAATACATGTAAGTTAATATGGTTAAAATATCAGAACCAAATGAATTGTGAAACATATAATTTATATGCTTTAAATCCACTAAGTTTAGCTTGGACAAATTCGATCCTGAAATTGACCTGTTTTCAAATGCAAAACTGTATTAATTGAGAAATGCTAAAAATATGTGTCATACATGATTTTAATGGTGTGTTTATAAGCTTTCCAAAATGGTATAATATGCTTTATTTGGATTTAGGAATAAAAAGTTATGAACAGATTAATGGACACTACTCAAAACTGCCATGTTAGGGACAGCTTGTGTGTTTATTGTTGTTTGTTTGATTTGGTTGGATTTTTATGCTAATGTTGATACTAATGAATGTTATATATGTTGTAATATGATTCAAGAGCCTATTGAGGAAGATGCAATAAAGGATACAAGGAGTGAACAATCAAGAAGGAGAGACAATGGCATAGTGATAAAGGACAACAAGTAGCTTCGAGTATTGTGAGTGTAGTTTTGTTTGAAGTGTTAGGATTAGTATCCTAACCTTGTTATTTTTTATTACTAGATAACCTAATGAAGCATGAAATGAACCTAATAATAGTTGGTAACTTAACTTGATAAGGAAGAAGGATTAAAGGCTTGACTTATGACCTAAGTATATCTTACTTGCTAGACAAGCATGCTTAGCTTAAGTAATATGTTGTCATGATATGTTGATTGATTAAGCTATGTAAAATGAGACTTTATGGATGATTTAGCTACTGTTTGATGATGGTTATATGCTTGAAATAATATTAAAGGCTTGCTGGAAATTTGATTGAGCATGAATTGAATGTTCACCTTGTAAACATGATTGAAATTGTTACATGACTTTGAAAATTATTGAATAACAAACCAATGACCTTGTTAGATATAAAAGATAAGATAAAGATCTTAGTTGATTATTGTATATAGGTAGAAGAGCATGCCTTAGAGTCATTGAGCTCCTCTGATTATTGTTAAAGGTTGGTGGTTAGTCACCAATATACCTTAAGGTGGCAAGTCACCTTGATGCTATTGCATCCTCTGATAAATATCACAAGTTGTATATTATGGAATTGATACCTTTGGGTATCTAATGTTATACGTCACAAGTATACTCGAATACCTTGTTCATTAATCATCCAAAGCAATATTGAAAAAGTTATATGACTTGAAAGATAAATAACTCAATGATATGTACCAATGAAATGATGTGGATATGCTTACTGTCTTGAATATGCTCATGCTTTAAAATGATACTTGTTGTTGTAAATGCTAATGTTTTGATTGATGCTTGATGTATAAATGAATATGAAAGTATGTTATTTGTGTTGCATCATTGAATTTTTGAAAAGGTTACAAGTTTAGTTAAGTCTACTTTTGTATGTTGGTCTAGTTAGGTAAACCTTGTTTTAAGCCTAGTTAGGTAACCTTGAAGATTAAATAATGTTTTAAAAGATGAAAATTAGTAAAGTTAGGGCTGCCTCACTAAGTACATACCTTGTACTTATCACTCTTTTGTTCCCTTCTTCCAAAAATTTCAAGTACTAGTCCCGGAAGCTAGTCAATTGTTTTAGAGAGCTGACGTTGAAGTCCAAGCACAAGTAGGACTATTTTGGATGTCTTAGTTGGTGGCATAGATGTATATAAGTGTCACATGCATATTATACATGTATTTTGGGTGCTTGACATGTAAATTTTATGTTTAAAAACTTGGTTATGTAATACGTATTTTAACATGCTTAATGTTTCGGTTGTATAATTAAGTACTAAAGAACCATGGTATATATATATATATAGGAATAATGGTTGCTATGGAATTTAAAGTATGCTTGTATGATTTGCTTATATGACCAAATGATCATAAGATTGAATTAGAGTTGTATAATAATTTAGCCGAACCTTGAATGTTCCTATTGAGACCGAATATGATTGAAGTATGCTTGTATAATTTGTTTACATGATCAAATGATTTTATGGTTAATTTAGGAATATATATGTGCTTTAGTCGAATGATGATATGAATGATTTAGGATTGTAATGAGGTTAGCCAAATTATGTATACACATAATAGGATTCAAATATGAGATTTCAATCATGTATAGTGTAAATGAAATGTATGTATGCTCTTGTATGAATCATTCTAATGGTTGCTTATGTTTAAGGTTAATATACATAATGAATTTAGGATTTGCATCTAGTTAAGTTGTTAATTAAAATTTTTTTTAGCCCACCTATAAGCATGTTTGGTTCTATACTTTGATATATATGATTGAATGTTGAATTAAGCTTACGCGTATATTTGTAATGTATGACCAATGTATGTTATGATAACAAGACTTGTAAGTATATGTTTAAATGAATTCGATTAAAACGACAACGAAATGTAACGTTTTTCGCTCGTATCCTGGGCGACGGGTGTTGCATAAATTGGTATCAGAATTTGATTGCATCATGTGTTACAAAAATTATTAGATATCAAAGGGTGCATAGCTGTCTTATAGGTAAATGAGTTGAAGAATGTGTTGGTTTAGAAAACTTTATAAGTATAGTTATTATAGAAAACGATAAAGTTTATTATAAATGCAGGCTGCATTGTTTGATTTTTGGTCTGATTCTACAAGTGTGTCAACCTTTCAAAGAACCGGAATGGCACACATTATTGCATGGGGCAAGGAAAAAGTCGTCCGAGTGATGGCAAAGTTAAAGTTGAAAAGACCGAAAAAAAAAGTAAGGGTAATAAAAGTATTTATATATTATTAAGGACTTAAAAAAGATGTTCCAATATTGTAATTTATTTTTGAAGGTTATTGGCAATGAGGAAGATGAGAAGGTAGAAGAGAAGGTGAAACAAAAGAAAGAATAGAAGATTTTAGTGAGGTCGGTGGAAATAAATTTGACATTTTGATGTCTGAGTTGACGGAGCTTAAAAAACAGTTTCTGATTGTTTGCAAAGACAATCCAAAATCGAAGAGACAATTGAGAGCATTTAAGGGGGAAGTGGGGAAAAAGGTTGATGGACGACCAATTATGCTTATTGTCAGTGTCAATCATCACCATAGCTGACGAAACGACTCAATCATTCGAGTGGGTGCTGCATAATTTTTTACAAGCCATGATGAATAAATCGCCTCTTTCAGTTGTCGCCGATGGGGATAGGGCAATGCAGAGGGCTATCAAATGTGTTATCCCTTTTGCTAAACATAGATTATGTTCTTGGCATCTTCACGAACAATATTAGTGTCAGCAATTTAAACACAAACTATTTTCTACCACTCCCATCACCCCTTTCAAGTCACCCCTCAATTTCACTATTTCTTTCACCACTCCATCAACCTTTTCTCCCATTTCTCCCTTGATGCTCTCAATTGCCTCTTCGATTATGGACTGTGATTGCAAACAATGAGAAACGACTTTTTTAAGCTCCGCTAACTCAGACATCAAAATGTTAAATTTATTTTTACTGACCTCGCTAAAATCCTCCCTTCTTCCTTCTGTTTCACCTTCTCTTCTACATTCTCCTCTTCCTCCTAGCCAATAACTTTCAAAAATAAATTACAATATTAGAACATCTTTTTTAAGTCTTTAATAATATATAAATATTTTTATTACCCTTACTTTCTTTTCGGTCTTTCTAACTTTAACTTTGTCATCTCTCGGACGACTTCTTCTTTGCCTCATGCAATGATGCGTGTCACTTCGGTTCTTTAGAAGGTCGGCACACTTGCAAAATCAGACCAAAAATCAAACAATACAACCTGCATTTATAATAAACTTTATCATTTTTTATAATGACTATACTTACAAAGTTTTCTAAACCAACACATCCTTCAACTCATTTGCCTTTAAGACAGTATGCACCCTTTGAGGTATGTGGGGGTTTTCGACCTTTTGAAAGTTCTTGATTGCATCAAATAATTTCTCATTGACAAATTCAACCCAATTTAATTCACGTTTCAATCCTTCGTCGCAAATCAACTTCATATATTCCTTGCTCGAGGATGTATCACCCGTTGGACAAAGAGATATTTCGATAAGGTACAATAGTACTCGGGCCTTAAGATGATCCACATCATACTTGCCGCTTTTAATATCGTCCTCAAGTGCAGCATATGTCACCTTGGACTTTAAACCATACCTGTTCACAAGTTTTTTCCAGTTCGCCCTCTTTATTACTTCTTGCACACTCTTGCCTTTATTTCTTAGCCCCAATACAGCTTCAACACATCGGACACCAAAATGAAAAGACTATTTACCGTAACGAACTTCACACTTTTCCAAATTAAATTCTCTCATCAACAATCGACACAATTCCCTCCGAATTGGTCAGTCCTTCAATCCAATCAGAGATCCAGACCTCATTTCTTCCAACACTTTAGTTTTATCCTTCTCTTTCAAGTGTTCTATTATGTGGTGAACTCGTTTTATGCTATACTTTGTCGACACTTCCTAAATTATTTACATATAATGTTAGAGTTTTTATATACCATTTATCACAGTATTTAAAGTTTAACGAATACCTTCTTTTCAATGTTTTCATGTGCTTTCCTCAAAGCTAAATATTCTGCTCTCGCCTTTTTAGACAATTTCATAAATGATTCCTTCTCAGTATCACCCATCGACTGTCATTTCTTCAACACCTCTTCTATCACATGAAACTTATGCATAAACGTTTCTTAATCAAAATATTAAAGCTACACAATACTCATTATAAATTCAGTTTACATACTGAACCCCTGTTGTAAGTACCACATTCCTTCATCCTTTGCACTTCATTCACACTGTCATAATAGAAAATTTTAAATGTTCTTAAATACTTTAATCTAATTACCATTTCAAGAACAAGTAATCAGATACATTGATACTTACTAAAAGTATATATATCAACCCATTGGTTGCTTTCAATTTTTTTCAGTTTCAATACTATCCGGCTCCATTTCAATGTCATCTTCACGAACAACATTTCTAAGATCCATTGACATCGTTTATACTTCGTATGTATATCAAATTATGAACATTCAAAATTAAATTAAATTAAATTGGTGGATATATATACACATTTTATCCAATTTACAAATCGACAAGTAACTAATCTTATAGTAACCGCTTGTGTTCTCTGAACAAAGTAACGATATTCATTTTCTACCTACAATATCAATTTCTACCCATAAATTCTCTGAACAAAGTACCAATTTTGTTTTTCTACCTAGAATTATAATTTCTACCTATAATCGATCCGAAATCTTTCTTTACTTTAAAATCCCTAAACCTAAAATCCTAACCCCAATTTTCGAATACTACATTACTAAAAAACTAAGATTTCGACAAGATACCATTCATTTTGATTTTGATACACCATGACTTCAAAAACGCATCGCTTCTATTTCGCAGCAACCAAAATCGGTTCGATTTCAAATACTAAGAGTGTTTTGTGGGAATGCAATGCAATCCTTGTATTAGAGTAGAACCTTCAACTTATTTCCTTAAAATAATTATTTTTAACCGGTTATATCAATTATATTTAATCGATACAATTCCCTAAGTGTCGATACTTTTTTTTAATTGTATTGATTCTTTCGACCCCTTTTTTGTTTTAAAATCCTTTTAAATTACTAATGTACCAATACTTTTGTACATGTTCTTACAAAAGTATCGACACAAAACAAACAATTCGGTACCGATTTACTGATTACATTATATGTATTAATAATGTAACCGGTTTAACTTTTTTTACCGGTTATGTCAAATTTGCTTCTAAAGGATATATACTTTTTATTAGTACTGTGGAAAAAGAATTTATACTTTCAAGCCATTTGTATCGATAAAATTGTACATTTGTATCGATACTTTCGAGACTTTTTCAACCGGTTACATTGCTTTTAAAAAAATTTCGATACAATTAGTAAATTACTTACAAAAGTATCGATACTTATAGTCTCGCATTTTTTTAACCGGTTACCAAATGCCAACCTACCTCAAATATTAAAATTTTCACTGGTTTGTTTAAATTTCAATCTATTTTCTTGTCATTAACTCATGTTTCAATACTTGTATATGTTTGTATCGATACTTACCGATAACTAAAGTTTGCTGGTTACCAAATTTTTTTAATATTTTTTCATGTTTTCTACCGGCTACATTATATTATGTCAACATATCCAGTCACGCTTTACCGATTTTGTTACTTATCTTATTATATTTCCGGTCACGCTGTTTCTTAGATGTATATTAGTTCGTCTTTCCTTAGAATTTCCCCAGTTCTTGTCATGTCCCATGAGATTTAATGCTTATGCTTGAATGAGTTTCTTTTCTTTTTTTGGCGATGTTTTTGTTGTAAATGAGAGCATTTTAAGGGTTTTCTTGAAGATTTGTTGTAAATTTATTTTTCTAGTTGTTTATGGTTGGGGTTTAAACAGTCTTCTAGCTACTACATTATGTTATCTATTTAATTTTTAATATTTTTTGTCACTATCTTTTTACATAAATAATCACTTTATATGATAAGCTTGGGATTGGAATTTCTTTTAAAAGTCTTATGAATGTATTTATATCACCTTGAGGTTTAGTTTTTGATATCTTTGATTGAATGTATTTACATTTCAAATTTAAGAATTCAATTTTAATTGTCAATGATGTTAAAATTGTTTAGCTATGTCATTTTGAAATAAGAAATACTAATTTGTAAAGGAAATTTTCAAATTTTACGTTTGTGGCAAAGATGTCACTGAATATTACAATATCCAATCACATTTAGCGACGTTTCGGTAAAAAGCGCCACTATAACTCAACATTAGCAGCGTTTTGAAATAGAAACGTCACTAAAGATATGGTACTTTTAGTAGCATTTTGATATACAAACGCCACTAGTGATATGGTATTAGCGGCGTTTTGATATACAAACGCCACTAGTGATATGGTATTAGCGGCGTTTTGATATACAAACTCCACTATAGGTAGGGTATTTGTAGCGGCGTTTTTAAAGTCAAAACGCCACTAAAAATAGAGAATTAGCGGCGTTTTGAATACCAAACGCCACTATAGAACTTGACCTTTTGCAGCATTTTTTGTTCAAAATTGTCGCTTTCTTTTGTGGTGCAGGATCTAACGGCACTTTTCCTAGCGCCGGGAGGGTTTTTAGCGACACTTAAAAACGCCGCTATAGAAGAAAAAACGTCATGAAAAACATGTTTTGCTGTAGTAAATACATACCCCTAAGAAAACAAAGTTAATTGTAGTATATAGTACTAGTTAAAACTTAATGCAAGTTGATGTATGGTAAGGAAATCAACCACTATATAGACAACATCAAACATTCCTAATTAGTCAATTCAAATCAAAACCAACCAAACGTGGCTTCACATCTAAAAGGTGTCCAAAAATCAACCATGACAGATCAAATACGTAAAGCACTATGCGAGCATAAAAGAGATCACCCCACATGCACTCAAAAAGATTTGCAACAATAGATTGGTGAAATTTTCATCTGAAAGTTAGTCCAGGTACAATACCGAACACACTCAAGCGATCATCTGAGTACCTTTCAGCTAACTTAGAAAACAGAGGGGATACCAAGTGACACAAACCTGAAAAATATCTAGAGATGGAGAAGGTTCTTTATGAGTTGTTTTTCCAATAGCAAGAACGTGTAAACATGTCCGGAGAGCTAATTTTGAAAAAGGTAAGAGAGATGATGAAACTTCTATACCCTCAACAACCTCCTGAGTTGCACAAATTTTTTCAAGGTTGGCATGAGAAGTTCAAGCTAAGACATGGTATCAAGTCATTTCGTCGCTCTGGAGAGAGTGGTTCTGTTGACATAGAGGACATGAGAACAAATTGGTGGCTATAAGGGAAAAAATAAACCAATATCCTATGAAAGGTGTTTTTAATATGGGTGAAACTGGTTTGTTTTACAGGTTACAAGCTGATCATTCTCTCGCAACGAAACAACTTGAAGGAAGAAAACAAAGCAACGAAAGGCTTACAATTGTTATTTGTTGCAATGAGGATGGCTCTCGAAAAATTCCTTTATGGGTTATTAGAAAGTGCTCAAAGCTACGTTGCTTCAAAAATGTCAACATGAATAGCTTGAATTGTCAATACCTTTCCAACACAAGAGCATGGATGACTAGTGTGCTTTTTGATGAATATGTTCGTTGGCATGGTAGAAGAATTTTGTTGGTGGTGTATATTGTCTATCCCATCCAAAAAATATTGAAGGGCTACATAATGTTGAGTTGTATTTTTTGCCACCCAACATGACATCAAAAATTCAACCATGTGATGCAGGGTAATAAGAACTTTCAAGATGCACCACCGTAAGAGATTTTACCGTAGGTTATTAGAAAAATAAATTTACAACAAATCTTCAAGAAAACCCTAAAATGCTATCATTTACAACAAAAGCATCATCAAAAAAAGAAAAAAAAAACATTAATGGAAAAAACCATTCAAACATAAGCATTAAATCTCATGGGACACGACAGGAACTGAAGTACTTAAAACTCGGTCCATCATGAGGTCAGACACAAGTGTCGGATTCAGTCACATTCTACAGTTTTACACCAAATTAATAGAGTATATACTATCATGTCATTAGGATTACTTTGCTGCTAGAAAAAAAGCAAGGAAGAAAAAAAGAACCTTGTAGTATGAAGTCCCATCCCTTTGTAGTAGAAGTGTCTGTTGTCGAGGGAATCTCAGTGAGTTTTTTTTATTACCGTACGGGCTTTTGCGGATAAGCCAACCTGAAGAAACGAGGAAATAAAATTTGCTAAAATAAAGTACATATATGAAGATTACATGGTACAAAAGCAAATAAACAAATTCCACTCTTATTACCTTTAGAACATTCTCAAGCACCAACTAGCAAATAGAAAATGGAATTAGAAGAGTACCACATTCAAAATTCTAAGAGAGAACTGAAAGTAAAAAAAGCACATGTTTTTGTTCTTGACAGTGAGAGCACCAAAAAAGCCCCATACGGTAAAATACTTCAAGAATTGTCTACCAAAAGATTATACTTATATTAATTTGAAATATTCAATTCATCTTTTCTATTGACAAGGAAAAACAATCAAAATTTTAATATCATAATCAGTAATGGGAAGAAGACTGCATGCCAGAAAATAAACATATTAGGTGGCACATGAAGATCAACATCAAAGATTGAGAGGAATATGTAATATAAATGAAAAGATGTTGCTTAGATCTAAATGTCAAAATTTCAACACACATTGGGCTTTTTTAGAAATATTTATGTATGATTCTGATTCATCAAGAAATTTTAGAATTCATGTATATTACACACAAGAGTACATGGCTAATAACTCAACAAACTGAGTGCAGCATTTTTTTTTTTTTTGGGGGGGGGGGGGGGGGGGGGAATATTACCACTGGAACCATTTAGGGAAGCAAGGCACACATGAATGAGAAAATCACATCCTTTATGGAAGTTCTCATATCATGAGATGAAAATACCTGTCATGCAGTGCAAACAAAACTCCATCCGATGAGCGAGAGACATCAATTTTAATGCAATCTACTTGAGAACGTAGAGCAAGACCATATGCAGACATCTGGTCAAAAGTTAATGGAAAAGCATGTCCAATTAGAATCAACTGAATCTAGTATGATAGATGAAAAACTATCATGAACATAGCATCAAAGCATCTTCAATTGTAGGAATATTTGAATTACCAGACTGATGATAGAATCATAATGTTGCAAATAAAGGAACAAAACAAATAATCAGAAAACCTTGATTCAAACTCCCACCAGTATGCACTATGCAGCAATCTAATAAATTAGAACCAGCACAGCTGTAATGAACAACAAACCCAAGATCGCGTCAATTTACACCATAGTTCATCATAACGAAGCAAATCAGCAAAACTGTGCACAGCAAGTGTAGTACCTGAGAGAGATCGGCGAGCAAAATAGCAGCAGTGACCACACTCGAGTAAGAAACACAAGTTTTAAGGATCCGAGACGCTATCCAGTCCCATCCGGATCCAATTTAACCGTCTTCATTTCCACTCAGATCCTCATCTTCTTCAGGAGATATGACCGACCTGGCGTACTTGATAAATGCGACAAACGAATCTTCTTCTTCGTCGTCGTCTCGTTTTCGATCGTTATTGATTTTTGTTGGAGAGACTCAACCGCGGCGAAGAACGGATTTTTGTTAAGTTTGTTTTGGGCGATGAGCACGACAAGGAGCGACGGCGATGACAACGACAACGAGCACGGCGAGGATGAGCAGGAGCACTACTTAGGGATTTCACCGAGACTGGTTTTGGGATATTGTTGCGTTTGAGATTGTGATATAATTTGATGGTCAAAACGGTGTGCTTTACCTATAGCGACGTTAATAAAATAAAACGTCAATGAACCTATTGCGGTGTTTACAACAAAAACACCACCATATGTTATTCTGTAGCGGCATTTTTTATACAAACGCCGCGAAGTTTATCATTTTTGTGGCGGTTGGACTATAAACGCCGTGATAAGTTTAATATTTGCGGCGTTTTCTCCAAAAACGCCACGAAAAACACCGCGATATACCAAGCTTGGTGTAGTGATTGTATTTAGTTAGCCAAATTGTACATAAACATCATTCAATTAGTCAATATAATGGGATAAAAATCATATTCCCTTTTCGGTGTCTTTTTCTATGCTCCAACACTAAAAGAATACTAAAATATAAATTTCAAGCCCTAACCCTAAATTTTAAATCCTAAACCCTACACCCTAACCTTAAACAATAAACCCTAAAACTTAATTTTTAATATGGGGCATAAATAGGATGTATATGTTTTATTCCTCAAGAATAATGTAAGTTCGTTGAATCGGAAAAAAATCTTTTTAAATTAATAAATTATTAATTTATTAATTAATTAATATTTTTTAAATTAATAAAATTACGTGGTCCGGATATTATTAATTTATAAGGTTTTACCGTATAACCAAAGGTTCTTATGCTTTACCTTATACTCCTATATCTTTCATTGATGCAACAAAAAAAAAGCAAAAGAAAAACCTCACCCAAAATGCCTTTCTTGTTAGAATTAAACCATAATAGATATGAAATCTAAAATCCAGGATCTATCATGTCAGACAGTACAGGGATCTCAGAATTAACTAACAGGTTACCACTGCGAACCATCGTTGTTCGTTTGTACCTGGGGATCAGTAAAAAGGCTCTTTCATCGGTTGCCACTCAAAACCAAACGCAAGGAAAGTGGAAACGACGACGGCTACGGCTTTGATTACTGTACTTTGGTTCATGTGATAGCTACAGACAGGGAAGGTGGGTGTTTGAAAACGAAAGGGGTTGCTTGAGTTGAGTCCAGCATATTCATAACTCATATCATATTCCAAGGAAAATTAAGTTTACCTTTTGTTTGAACTCATTTGATTTCAAGGCTTAATGTGATGAGAGAATAAAAAGAAAAAAGAATTTCTACTGTTGAGGTTGATTTTGGGTGACACCAAATAAGGAGGTGGAGATGATCGCCGAAGGAAGGTTTGATGACGAGGATTGGTGGGTCATCCGTTGTAGGACGGGTCGAGAGCCACAAGAGACAGTGGTTGACAGTAGAATTGGGCGATCCACTCCCTGGCTGGATTGGGGCTAAGAGCTACGAATAGTGTAGAGTGGGTGGTCGGAAGCATATAAGAGTGGAATGAGGAGGAGAGTTGTAGGATGGTAGTTGAATCATCCTCTTTGTCTACGGTTTTGGCGTATCTATATCCCTTTCGTGTTGTAGATGGAGTGATGGTCGATAAGGCCTTGTCAGGCCTAGTGGTGACTATTGATGGGCTTGACATATAATAGCTCAGTTGTCAGGATGTAGCGACTATTTATTCCGTTGATTTTTCTATTTTAATAAAAAAATGTTTAGGGGGAATTTCTTGAAAAATCGTGTTTTTAAAATAAAATTTGAGAGTCGTTACTAGTCACTTGGATAAGGTAGACCTGACACCAAAAAAGTAACTAAAGGTAGAAAATAATTTGAGTTTGGGGTAAGTTACGTGCAGGGAAGTGTTCTCACCCTCACCACGCCCAAAAATTAGTACATAAGGGTTCATATCATATTTATCAAGAATAATTTAAGTTTGACTTAATTTAATTACTAATCTCTAAAAATACATGCATAACCATGTCATTTGAATATAAAAAAATCGTAATTTACAGTACCCAAAGAAGATGATGCTCGAAGACCGAAACGACATTTCTAATAAAATATCGAAATCTTGAGAACTAAATCTAAATGCAACAAGATATATTATGCATGAATAATTTAAAATTGTTAAAAATAAATTCTGACTGAATAAAATAAATACGGAATTAAATAAATACACAATCTTAAATAACAAGCACAATAAAAACATCGATGAGACAAAAAGAAAAAAGATCCACTGTTGAATCTTCATACGAAAGCAAATAACCATTTCTATGAAAATGTTTCAAAAACCATGCATTATAATATAACTATTTTTATAGGATAAGATCCAGTTACACAATGTAAAACTTTTTAAATTTTACGCGTTTTTTGAATCGTTTGATGAGTGAAACGGGTGGAAGAGATTTACAGTAGAATATGTGAAGATTATCGCTTAGGGAAAAAAGTAATCAACCATTTATTTTCCTCATCTAACGATCCAAAAAAACGTGTAAAACTAGGGTTAGGATCCACTTACACTATGTAAAACTCAACTAGTTTTACACTAATTCATGCCCATCAGATGGGTGAAATGGATGGATGAGATTAACTTCTTACCTTTTTTTTCAATTGATAATCTGTATATATCCTACCATTTCACTAATCTAATGGTTATAAATCAGTGTATAACTAGTTGAGTTTTACATAGTATAACTAGATCTCATCTCATTACACATATACACACATATATATATATATATTAAAAAACGTGTGGCGAAAGAAACCTTATATATACATACACTATGGATTACATAAAACATATGTATATATGAATAGAAATCATCTATCCTTTTACGGTGCCTTTATTTATGCCCCACATTAAAAATTAGGTTTAGGATTTAGAGTTTAGTGTTTGTGGTTAGGGTGTAGGGTTTAGGATTTAAAATTTAGGGTTAGGGCTTAAAATTTAATTTTTTAGTGTTGAGGCATAAAAAGGGGCACCGAAAAAGGTAGATGATATATATATATATGATGGAAATCGTTTACCCCAAACTATGCCTTCTTTGGTGTCCCCACTTAAAAAATAGTGGGTTTAGAATTTAGGGTTTAAGGTTAAGGTTTAGGGAATTAAGAGTACGATGTATTTTTTAGAGTTTAGAATTTAAATTTTAAGTATTTTTAGTGTGAGACATAATTAAAGGCAAAACATTTTTGTTCATATATATTATGTGGCATAAGTAAGAAAAACACGTAAATACGCGCATATGTGTATTAATATATATATATATATATATATATTCGACAAATGCTGAAAAACTATATACATAAAAAAGATATATGTATTAATATATGATGACAAAAAAAGCAGAATCCAAATATATATTGATATAAACTATGTAATAAAATGTGTGTTAAGTATAACACATATATTGTTAAAGAACAGATGTTAGAGCGGAGACGGAGTGAGTGAACGGAGCAAGAGCATCTGTCTCATAAAAGAATTTTTGAGTTAGTCTGCGGGCTTGGACTAAGTGGGTTGGAGGTGGGGGGCTTCGCCCTCACGATACAATACGGGGTATTTTGGTAATTATACTGTGGAGGGTTACTTATATATATGCTTATTATTTGTAACCTAATTTGATTGATTGAATCAATAAGAAATATAGCATCTCTTGCTCCCGAGGACGTAAGCACATTGTTGAACTTCATTAATCTCTTGTATTGTTGCTTGTATATTTTTCTTGTTCGTTTGCTTTATTTCACAACAACATGTAAGCACATTTTATTCAAATAGAGAAGGACAGACATAACAAAACATATCAAATTAAATTAAGAGAGAATACCAGGGAGTGCAGGAATGACCGCATGCTTCTGTTGGCATGGACTATAGGCTTCTTTATCCTTGTAGAATTGCGAAGACTTCGAGCATCGATTGGACGGAGGCATCTCTTTTAGGAGGTAGTCACGTATTCGTGGAGTTCACGCGTATTAACTTGCTCGGAGTGTGTAGTTGTCTTTATCCTTGTAAAATCGCAATGCTCTGAGCATTGATGGGACGGATGTATCTCTTTTCTTTGTAGAATCGGTCGAAAGCGGGGGCTTGAATATGACCATTGGAGAAACAGGCGTATATAAGTTAAAGCCGTGTTTGAAGCACGTATGGACTAAAGCGGTCCTTTTAGATTACCTATGTGATTTTGTAAAAACATTTTGAGTTAGGGTTGGGTCATATTCGTGCTCTTTGTAGAAACATATGAGAGCTCAAAGATGTCGCGTTCACGGAAATAATCTCTTAAACGTATGACGTAGATACTTAAAGGAACACTCATTCATTTTAGAATTAGTTCGAATTTTCCCCTAGGATTATACCAAGTTCCAGGGGAGTTCGAATAATATAGGTTTCCTCAGTACCAAAGGGTTTGGAGAATTGTGCGTCTATAGCGAGGGTCATTTGTTGGAGAGATGTTTGTAAAAAACTTAGTTCGAAAGGTAGTCGTGGAAAACTCATTGTAGTGTAAATTCCACTTTTATTCCGTTTATTGAGCGGGGTCCTCCGCACTTTCTTTAATCCTACACGCACAACGGAAGCTAGAAGGCGAAAGTTACCCTATAATTTGTATCTTTCTACATTTACATGCAAATCGGAGATCTCATGCTCCAGAGGTATGTTTAAGTCCTAAAATCGCCTATTGTGGCGGGCATTATCTGTGCATTAAATAGAAAAAGGAATGAGATGCTGGACTTTACGAGCCAAACTTAATTGCTCGTGGATCTCCCAACCGCCAAGTGGATCTTCACAACTTATGTTGATGTTTATCTATCTTTGTCTCAGGTGACCCCTTGGGCTCACACGTGAGAGTGCGGTTTGAAGGTCTTGTGGGGGTGTCTAGGGCTCGGGGTTGCGCCCATTGCGCACGATAATAGGCGCGAACGATTTGCAACTGCTGGCTAGGTATGGCTATCGATGCATGCATGTTTTCTCAAGTGGACCTTGGCCTCTATAAGTTGGCCGCGTGCGCATCACCATGTAGAATATTTTCCAGCAAATCTGGTGAGATATTGTTGACCCATCGTTCCGACGGTGCTCCCTTTAAATGTGTGTGATGAGAAATTGATGTCTCATCTTCTTCGCTATTTTCTTCCTCATCATTATCGACACTACTACTAGCAGAGGTCGGCGACGGTGAGAATGTTGTCGGGGGAAACGAGGGCTAGCTATGAATAGGAGAACATTAGTGACTGATTCTTTTGGTTGGGAGGTTCTTCACGCTCACCGCACCAATTGTTGATGCTGATTTTGGGTGATACCTAACAAGGAGGTAGAGATGGTGGCCGAGGGAAGGTTTGGAGATAAGGATTGGTGGTTCACCCACCGTGGGATGGGCTGAGAGTCACAAGGGACGGTAGTTGACTGTAGAATCGGGTGGTTCACCCCTAGATGGATTGGGGCCGATAGCCGCGAATAGTGTAGAGTGGGTGGTCGGAAGCATATAAGAGTAGAAGGAGGATGGGAGTTGTAGGATCGTAGTTGAATCATCCCCTTTGTCTTCGATTTTGGGGTATTTATATCCCTTTGGTGCTGTAGATGAAGTGATGGTTGATAAGACCATGTCAGGCCTAATGATGACTATTGATAGACTTGACATGTAGTAGCTCGGCTGTCAGTCTTGGAGATTTGATGACTGTCCTGTTGAGTGTAGTTTAGGGGCAATGGCTTTGAGGGTCGTGACCTTTCGTATGCAGAGGACGTAGGATGGAGACCCGAGGCATAGCTTCGAAGGTGTTGATATTTCCCCGGAGGTAGTGGTTCACCCTTTCTAGAGTGGACGGAGGGTGGTAGACTCCGGGTGCTTTGACGGAGGCATAACATTTACCTATCGATGATTTCAAAGTTTCTTTTTCTCCTTGATTAGCGCCATGGATTGGGTGTTTGAACAAATGTAAAGCTAATGAAGAAGCGGTTTCTTTAAGGAACTCCAACAAGTGTAAATGAAGTTAACCTTAAGCATACATATTTTATGGTTTGTATAGGTTGAAAAAGAAGCCCATTCAAACAACAGCTGGGATTGGAAATTGGAAATTGGAATTGTTTGATTCAATTAATTCGCTCAATGGGATTGATAGAGCCTTTTCAACAACATGACCACTAATTATGATATCCATGCCTAAGTGCCAAACCCCCTACTCTTTTCAACACTCAAATGAAACACTTCATGTTAGACATGCTAAGTTTAACATAAATTTAAGATTTTAATCCCACAAATTTGAAATTAAACTCAATCCAATTTTATTTGATTATTAAAAGTCAACAATTCATTCATCTTAAATTCAAATTGGCATTTATTTAAAAAAAAATATTGAGTTGAAGATAAAAGTGACATGAACATAAAATTAATTTAAATTTGAAATGACTATTACTCAATATGATTAAAACTAGAAATAACCTGCTCGAACCAAAAGCTAACATAAATCAAAATAAGTTAAAAAAAAATTAGAACTTGATCAAATCCGATACAAATTAATTCCATTCAAAGTCAAGCGAATCCACCCAATTGAGACTTGTAGTCCATTGCAGTTGGAACAGTCATTTAACTGCCAGGTTTCTGAGATTTTAACTTTTAGATGAATGATGACGGCTGGTGCATCCACTGAAAAGAAAAGGACATATTTGAACCACACAAAAAAGGGGACATAAAATAACAATTGAAATTTTTCGTTCAAAAGTTGGTTTGATTACATTGAAATGATTATTTTGCAGCAAATGAGACCATTCTCTATCTGGAATTTAATGGCAATAATTTCGGTCAGGTTTTTAAAAAATATTTTTTAGAACAAGCACATATAAAACTTTAAAATTTTAAGATAGATATATGTCATAAATATTAAAAAATAAAAAAAATAATAAAAACTTAAAAAATTAAAGACAAATTTTTAAACGTTAAAAAGCTTAGGGTGAACATCGACCCATCTACAAACAACATAGATCCACCCGTGCATGACACACACGATTTAAGGTCATTGAAGATGTGTTCAATACTTCAATTATCAATTGTGTAGTTAATAATTTTTTTTTTATTGAATGCGAGTACATAATTTTATATAAAAGTGGAAAAATTCAAAACATATTGAGAGTTTACAATTTAGGCAAACAAACTTGATTTAGACATATTTTTAAAATATGAAGACTAGTGTCTATAGATCATAACCAAGACCATACAAAGAAAGAGTAAAGCTCTAATTTAAAGACTCGAACCAAATTAGATACAAACATCACAAACACTCGACGATGAAAGTTAAAAAAACTAACAATAAACAACATTACAAATGCATATTACAATAATAAGGCACGACACGTTGACAACACGATCATTATCACAACTCAATCGTAAACAAGAACGACGATTTCAGATCGAGAGTCCAAAACAATCAACGGGATAATTAAAGAGCGCTATCTTAATTAGTCGTGGCGACGTCAAATTCAATCCTGATAAGAAATCAAAGAAAAAAAAGCGACCAAACGACGAAATAAAAAAATAAAAGCATGCCAAAAGTCAAAAGATATCTACCAAAAGGTAGAGAAAAAATGTGTCACAACAATATAGTTATTGTAATTAAAAACGAAAACATAAAAAATAAAATAAAAAAATACAAAAACATAAAAAATAAAATAAAAAAAATAATTACTGACGGTCGACAACCAACATTAAAATTGTCACTACCACCAACCACTTGAAGAAAAAAAGTTGCAGAGGCGGCTAAGACGTTTTCGAAACTAGTTACAGTGGTTAAAAATCACGGTAAAAAATGTTCATGTGGTTAATACATTATTATATTAAATTGATCCTGTTAAACAAAAATAGGTTATAGTTAATAGTACATGTTTCCCGTACTGAATAATATAATTTTCTTAATTTCTTCCATCTGGTTTAAATTAATAATATATAAAACATATAATGCATGGCAACAAACCTTCTTCATTCCTTTTTTAAGGAAAAGAGCAAACACACAAACTGCATATATTACACCGAAGAAAGTATAAAAGGTCCACATAGATTTTTTTTCTCCTTTTTAATCAAAATGAGTGAAGAAACCTAACATCATTTATTTGGATCTTTTGAAAAGTTATATTTTTTGTTTAAAAAATTATAAAGTTACGGGAATCAACCATTAATTATTTATTTTTTAGAGACTGGATATTTTTGTTGTTGTCTCAATTTAAAATTTTCTAATTTTAATATTTAGAGAACATATCCCCACTAGTCCCTTCTAAATATCACCCCTAATTGAAATTGTCGTTGAAATGGGTTTTTTTTTGGATAAATGAAATGAATTTTTTTTACAACTGAATTTTACATTTTCAAATTTATCTGAAGTTCATTGATAATATTATCAACTGAATTTTAATTTTTAAATTAAACAAGTAAAATGACTAACTTCTTGGAATTAAAAGTATAGAACTAAATTTCAAAATTTTAAAAAGTCAATGGTCGGAATTAAACCTATTATGTATTTGTTTGGGTTAGTAAGTTTATACTTTTGTCTATGTATTATATTTAAGGGTAAACTATACTAATGACCACTGAATTATGGGGTTGATGTCGATTTGACCACTATATTTTCAATTGCGTTAAATATACCACATAACTATTTAATTGGTTCCAATGTAGCCACCTGCCGTTAAAAAACGAAAAAGTTAAAGGGACTGTTAAAATAATTGGTATAATTACACATTTAGTCCCCTTTATTTATACAATCATTCAATTTAGTCATAATTTTAATCTAATAAAATAATTAATTATTTAATTAGGTGGTGACACGTGTCACCACCTTATTTGAGGGATTTATCTATTTTTATTAAATTTATTTTCCTTCCCCAATCAGGTGGTGACACGTGTCACCACCAATTAGAGTAAGAAAAATGAAATAGTGAAAGTTGGCCCCAAGGAAAACCGAACCTGGGTCACTTGGAAAAGAAAGCAATGCTCTTGCCACTGGGCTAAGCATATTTTAAGTACATGTAATACCAAATATAACATATGTGGTATATGTGCGAATACAAACACTCGGGTGAGCAATATCATCCCCTCTTTGAATCATGTTATAACATACCTCAGAAAATTGCTTATGCATCTTTGGGCAGTAATGTAGCATAAGAGAATGTTATTACCTTTGACTTTTTATCTTCAGGATCAGGGATGTATTCTTTGTCATCCCAATCTTCAGGCTGCCCATCATGCAAAGTATTCAAGTCGTATTCAAAATGCATATGAGAAAAAAGCAAAGCAAAAAAGATAACAATTGATATAGGGTGTGACCAATTACCTTCTTTGCCTCAGGATCCTTGATCTTCTTTGGTGGGAGAAGATCCCAATCAGTGTACAAGCTATCAGTTTGTTTCTCAACATTGTCAATAAGGATGCTATAGGTAGCATCTGGCGAAGAATGAATGTATAAACATGAGTGAGTTGGACAGTTTCACAAGAAACTTCCTTTTTGATCAAGTGGTTCGTTCCATTGTAGGTAAGAATAGCATGTACTTTCTTGGTGCTGTAGCCACAAATATCAGGCCCAAACATGATGCTGCAACCAACCAACATAGGAAAAAAAATCAGTAAATCTAACAATAATATCTATTTAGAGATATGAATAGGTTAGATCACAGGGCAAGAAAAAATCTGTATGGAGTTTCACCACCAAATTTCTTCTGGTCAACATCACCACTAAGCAACTTCATGTAGCCACCACCGCAGTCGAGCTTTTGCTCATGCTTCACAGAAAATTGAAAGACTAGAGTCTTGCCCTTGTTGTTAACTTCAGAGAACTCGGCTGAAATAACATAGAACCGGGAGTCTTCACTGGTTTGAATACCTGTACAAGATGCAGATCCATAAGTAACTAACTTGAAAAATAGTCTTTATCTGTACCAAGTTATGAGTAATTCCAGAAGGTTACCTTTGTCGTTAGGATCTCCATTCTATTTTCCAGAAGTGTAGTTCCATTCCCCAACCATGTTCTCATCCTTCTTCACATATATTATATTTGGTATTTCATATACCAGAAATATGCCTAGCCTAGTGGCAAGAGCATTGATTTCTTATCTAAGTGACCTAGGTTTGATTAGATTAAAATTAAGACTAAATTGAATGATTGTATAAATTGAATGATCTCCCGTTAACTTTTTCATTTTTTTTAACGGCAGGTGGCTATATTGGAACCAATTAAATAGTTATGTGGTATATTTAACGCAATTGAAAATATAGTGGTCAAATCGACACCAACCCCATAGTTCGGTGGTCATTAGTATAGTTTACCCTATATTTAATTTGAGGATTTGGTTTTTGTAATTTCACATGTTTTAATATTTTCTTGTTAACGTCATGCCTTTATCCAAATTAATAACACCTTTAAAATTTTCCATTAGTAGGTTGATGTTGTAATCTTCAAAAGAAAAGTAGACGATGAGGCTGATTTGAAATTGTTTCGTTAAATGAAAAAATTACGACTTCAATTTTGTTTTAAAAAATTCACATCAATCTATTAATAATTAAAAAAAGTTAAACAGTCAAATTTATCTCGGTAGTAATTCAAAATTAATAATGTTGTCCCTACTTCTTTTTTTTCCTGTAATTTTGTCTTCAAAGTGTTGACGTGACGATTAACGGTAACGACGAAACAATTTTGCTTTCGAAGTTATTCATACAATTTTACTTTTGAAGTCATTCAATTGTAACAATTTTACCCCTAATTTATTAAATTTTAAATAAAATTAAATAAATAATTTAAATTTTCAAATTCATCGATTAACAAATTAATATAAATATCAGTAATTGCAAAACCGAGCTTCTTATCATAAAAATTCATTTTATGGAACAGGCGCCCACAACATTAACAATAGTAACAGCTGCTATAAAGAAGCTTTTGATCTCGTCCGCCATGAATGACCTGACCACCCTTTTCTTCTTTCATCGTTCTTCCACTCCGCTTTTCTAACGTCCTCAGCATTAACACCTTCATTTCTTCCGCTCATCGAGCCTCCACAACAAACACCCAAAACCCAAGAAATCCCACCCCTTTTTTTCTCATTGATTTGATTTATTGTTTCATTTTTTTTTCATCTGATAAATTTTGCACTTTTTTGTTTTGTTTTTTTTACTTTAGTTGTGAATGGCGGATATAGTGAAGCAAATCTTGGCGAAGCCAATTCAATTAGCGGACCAAGTGACGAAAGCGGCGGATGAAGCGAGTTCTTTCAAGCAAGAGTGTGCGGAGCTCAAGTCCAAGACAGAAAAACTAGTTGCCTTGCTCCGGCAGGCGGCGCGTGCGAGTTCCGATCTTTACGAACGTCCCACGCGCCGCATCATCGATGATACCGAACAGGTCCTCGATAAAGCCTTGTCTTTGGTCCTCAAATGCCGCGCCAATGGCCTTATGAAGCGCGTCTTTACAATCATCCCTGCTGCTGCGTTCCGTAAAATGTCTTCTCAGCTCGAGAACTCAATCGGCGACGTTTCCTGGCTTCTCCGCGTATCGGCTTCCGCTGACGATCGCGACGATGAGTACTTAGGCCTTCCTCCGATCGCCGCAAACGAGCCCATTTTATGCCTAATATGGGAACAAATCGCGATTCTTTACACCGGCTCACTTGACAACCGATCCGACGCTGCGGCTTCGCTGGTTTCACTGGCCAGAGACAATGACCGTTACGGGAAACTGATTATAGAAGAAGGAGGGGTTGGACCGTTATTGAAATTACTGAAGGAAGGGAAAATTGAAGGTCAAGAAAACGCCGCCAGAGCAATTGGGCTTCTGGGTAAAGACCTGGAAAGCGTGGAGCACATGATCCACGCCGGCGTCTGCACGGTGTTTGCGAAAATCCTCAAAGAAGGTCCTATGAAAGTTCAAGCCGTGACGGCGTGGGCGGTCTCTGAACTGGCAGCTAATTACCCAAAATGTGAAGATTTATTCGCTCAGCATAATATAATCCGATTACTCGTCAGCCATTTGGCGTATGAAACGATTCAAGAACATAGCAAGTACGCCATTGCTAGTAACAAGGCGACGACGATCCACGCGGTGGTTATGGCAAATAGTAATAATGCGACTGTGAAAGTAGCCGTTGAAGATCATCATACTCCCATTTTGCATCCATTGGGGAACCCATCCCCGAATCAGATGCACAATGTCGTTACGAATACAATGGCAATGAACGGAGCAAAATTGCCACAAAAGCTGAGTAATAATCATGTTAGGAGCAACAGTCAGAGCAATTTCAAGCAATTTCATCAACCACAGCAATCGGGAGCAAATATGAAGGGAAGGGAACAGGAAGATCCTGCTACCAAGTCTTATATGAAGGCAATGACAGCTAGAGCTTTATGGCATCTTGCCAAGGGGAATCCGTCTATATGTCGGAGTATCACCGAGTCTAGAGCACTGCTATGTTTTGCAGTTTTGTTAGAAAAAGGAACCGATGATGTGCAATTTAATTCGGCTATGGCATTAATGGAGATTACCGCTGTGGCAGAGAGGGACACCGATCTGAGAAGGTCTGCTTTTAAGCCGAATTCTCATGCTTGTAAGCTCGTTGTCGATCAGCTGTTGAAGATTATTGAGAAGGCTGATTCGGAGCTGCTGGTTCCTTGTATCAAGGCTATTGGTAATTTGGCAAGGACGTATAGAGCAACCGAAACAAGGATGATTGCCCCATTGGTTAAACTTCTTGATGAGAGGGAAGCTGAGGTTTCCAAGGAGGCCGCCATTGCACTTACCAAGTTTGCTTGCACTGATAACTACCTACACCTTGATCACTCCAAGGCAATCATCAGCGCAGGAGGCACAAAGCATCTGATTCAGCTAGTGTATTTCGGAGAACAAATCGTTCAACTCTCGGCATTGGTTCTCCTATGCTACATTGCCCTCCATGTACCGGATAGCGAAGAACTCGCCCAGGCCGAGGTACTTACTGTCCTCGAATGGGCATCCAAGCAATCCTACATGACCCAGGATGAAACTATTGACACTCTTTTACAAGAGGCCAAAAGTAGACTGGAGCTGTATCAGTCAAGAGGCTCAAGGGGATTTCCTTGAGTCATTCACATTTCCATTGTAATTACTTGTTCGAAAGTCGAAACAGTACCCCATCATTTTCTAAGGGAGCGTACATACAGTTATCGGTGATCATAAGCATTTTCATTCATTTGCAGAGTTGGTTTGCCGGTATAAGGTCAGAAAGGAGTTCATATCATGTAATCCGCATATTTTTTAGTTCGTTTCTGAATATCTTCCCCCTTCTGGAATCACAAATGTTGGTTTTTAATTATAAATTGGTTTGGATTATTGATAATTGATAAGTTAGTTATATCTTGATTGGAACAGCTAGGAATGAGGTAATGTAGGGAAATGGTTGTCTGAAAAAAGATTGCATATTTTCTGGAATATAAAATGAGAGGGCATTGATTTGAAAGGTGAAGTAATAATTGGACAGTCTATTTATAAAAGAATCATTCATCCTCACATCTCAAAACGTCTTGGACTCTTTCAAACCTAACTGCTAACTGCCCTGACTTGTTACAACTTGGCCTTGTTCCATTAGATTCCATCGCCAAACCTCAAATTACCTATCTTGTCTGCCACCTTGAAAAGTTTGGTTCAAAATGTTATATATAAGGGTATTTCATTCTCCTAACTAACCCCACCGGAGACGGACCCAGGACTTTAGGTTAGGGGGCGAACCTATAAATTTCTAGGGGGGCAAAAATAGATTTTTAATAGAAAATACATAGAAAAATTCTAAATATTTTCTAAATCATATATGATTTTCAAAATTTTAGGGAGAGCGGTTGCCTCCCAGCACCATTCGGTCCATCCCTGAACCCCAACGCAGAGCCTGCCTGCATCTATACCTTGACGCAAGTGGTAATGAGAAATAAGAACATGTAACATGTCCTGACATGAGACTACTAGCAAGCTAAACCACTCATTCATTGGGTGAACTTAAGTGGAGCAGCATCCAAAATCCACCCACCTGCCAAATAAGTGTGCACTCAATTTCAGTTTACCATCTGGTAAGACTAAAAAAGGAATCCCCATATTTTAAACTAGTTGAAATTCTAAACCAGATAAAATTAATCCCATTCCAACAAGCTTGAAAGAGTTGGCTGTGGGGGGCGATGCCATTTTCATGCTGAAAATTCATAAAACAGAACCCCATACCACTTTTGAGTTTGAAAAAGTGAGTGTAGTAACCCACATGTACACCCATCACAGACAAATAATTGAACTTTGACAATGAAATGTCAAGTTTTCTTCTTCCTTGTTTGGTTTTTGATGACTGAAATTTTCTTCTTATCCAAACTTCATGGAGGGAAAATGACACAAGGGCACAAGGCAGGGGTGTTGAAGAAATGAAAGCTCAAAGTTTTGTTTGTTCTGCTTCTGTTGGGTATTTGTTGAAAAGAAGAATAGGATAAAACTGTCCCTGTTGCTAGAAAATTAAAAATTGCTACTATTATCATCATCTTTTACATTACATTATATGTAGTTTGGTGATGTCCCAGTTCTTTAATGGTTTCCAATCTAAGGAATCAAGTCTTACAACATGTAGTGATAGAGCAAGAATTTGAGGGCGAGGAGGTGGAGATGATGAGGACCAGAGGTAATACGATGGTCGGTGACGGTGCATCACTTATGAGGTGGATGAAGAGTCGCGGTCGGTGCAAAAATAAAGTCGAAATAAGGCCCTCCTCTCTTCGAGCTCCCTCTTCTTTTGGTTCAACCGGTATTTAAAAATCTTGATACTGTTTGATGGGACAGAGTCTGGCCTAGCGTCATGATGACTATCGATAGGCTGACAGAGTAGACTCGACTATCAAGTAATAAGCTCAGCAGGCGGGATCATGCAAATTTAATAGTTGTCCTGTCAAAATATGATAGATGAGTATAGAGAGTAATCCAGAGATGAGAGCTCCGGAAGCCATGGTGTCTCGCATGCTAAGGAGTGGTGCGAAAACTAAGGGCTCTAGAGGTTCTACAACAGAGGTTTGTAGATTTTGAAGGTGAGCCTTTGGAGGGAGACGAGTGTCAAATGTTGTTCTGAGTCATTTCTGGAGACTTTAAATCCAGAGTGAACACTAGGAGTGTTTAAAATTATTTGACCCGATTGACTCAACCCGACTACCTGAATTTAAATTACCGGGTAATTACCCAAATTTTTTCCCAAATCGAGTACTCGGCCCGTTAAAAATAACGTTTTCCCGGCCCGGGCCAAAGGATTACCCCTTATCGGGTACCTGATGACCCGATTAATAAATTAAAAGTTAATATATTATATTTTTTATTTAGTTATTTTTTACCCGCTAAAAAACCTAAAATCCCTAAAAAACATCCCCGGAGAAGTGAGAATTGATTCAAAGATAGATGGGTTGCTTGGAAAATGGAAAAGTGAAAAATATTGTTTGTGTTTTGAAAAGTTGTTCCAACTTTTAAGGTTTTTTTTAGGATTATAGTATTTGTATTCTAAAGTTGTTTGACTTTGATAATTTGAATCTTAAACTATGTTTAAATTATATAATTCGAATTTTTATTAGGTGTGAATTTATTTAATAAAATTAAGTGATTTAAATTTTTTAAAACAAGATTCGGGTACCCGTTATCATATTAGTCGGGTACCCGAGTAGCGTGTACCCGGTTAAAACGGGCTGGGACCGGGCCGAAAAAACGATACCCGAACATACCGGGTACTCGGTACTTCGGGTACCGAAAAACCCGGGTACCCGAAAATGAACACCCGTAGCGAACACAACAATATATAAAAAAAAATAAAGGAACCCCTCCTACCCATATTAGCTAGGGATGTGAAATCAGGTAATCGTTTAGGTTTCAGGCCATGTCATGTCAAATTATGTCAAATCAGATACGGGTTATGTCAGGTCAATTTAATGGTTCGACTCGAATCAGGTCGGGTTCGAGTCGACTCAGATTCAGGTCATTATCAGGTTGATTTAAAATCATATTGAGTTCGGGTTAAGGTCGGGTTAATTTCAGATCGGGTAAGTTTCAGTTAAGGCCAAAACGGTTCGGGCCTGAATCAGTTAATTAACGGGTTAATTCAGGTTGAGATGGAGATCAGGTCGGGTCACGTCGTTGACAAATGAAATTCAGGTCGGGGAATATCGATTTCGGTTTAAATTCAAGTTGGGTCTTACCCTGTACAAATAGATTTTAGAATGGTAATTGTGGGTAAATTTTAGATAAAAATAATTTTTTAGGGATTAATATAAACTAAAATATCTCTTAGGATGCCGAAATATTTTACAATTTAATATATATATATATATATATAATTATGACTAAATTGAATTAAACTAAAATTTAAAAGTGAATGTTGGGACTAAAATGAAAATTTTAAACAAGTGAAGACCTAAAAGATAATTAATCACTAAGAAAAAAATTACGGGGTAAATGCCAAATGGACAATTAATTATTGAATCAAATTTAAAAAGATTCCATTTAGATTTTGGAGGGAAATAACTTAAAAATTAGAGGCTTAATTCCCTCCAAATTTTTGTCCTTCCCTCCCCCACCAATTATTATTTTTCATGATTTTAATTAAAGTGAAACGTTGGGAGGGAAAGTTTCTCACCCGCATGAGTTTTTAAGTTATGATAAATTATTTTTTAGCCCTTTCAACTTTAGATGTTTTTCATTTAAATCTCAAATTTTCACTTTTAAGTTTTAATTTAATTCAATTGAGTCCTAATTTAAATTAATTTAATTGAAATTCCACATTTAGTTTTAGAATTCTTTTAATTATGTCCGTGGTTTATGCTTCTAAGTTTTAATTTGCTCAATTAAATCCTAAGTTTAATAAGTTAATTCAATTCGAACATTATTATTATACCATATAAATTTTGATTTAATATAATTATACACAAATTTTTTATTTGGATGTAAATATGTAATTGTACACATGAAAGTTGAAACTTTAATTTAGTTCAATTGTACACATGAAGCTTTGATTTAAATATTTAGTCAAATTCAAATGCATAAATTAGCAAGTTGAATCAGAATTAATCTCGTAAATCACTAACCCTATACTAAATCATAACCCATTAATACTAAACCTAAAACCATAAACCTTAAGGAATTAAAATTAATCTCATAAACCAATAACCATAAGCTAAATCATAAATTATTGATACTAAACCCTAAACTTTAAGGAATCCAAATTAATCACATAAACCAATAACCCTAAACTAAACACTAAACTAAACCATAAATCTTAAAGAATCAGAATTAATCTCATAAAACAATAACACTAAATTAAATCATAAACCGTTAATATTAAACCATAAATCATAAAGCTTAAAGAATCATGTCGACAACATTTAGATATTTAATAAAACTTTTAAATATTTTTATATACTATAATTTATAAATATAAAAGATAAAAATATTAATTTAATTATCATAGTTATTCATGTACCTCAAATTGTGAAGATGCATTTTGTCACACTATAATATAATAAATTCATAATCTCACAAATTCATCGATTGTAACTTATTAGTTATTAAAAGTCAGATAAATATCAAGTCAGGTAAATATCAGATTAGTTCAATAACAAGTTAGGTCATTTACAGGTTGAGTCAATTACAAATCAGGTTGATAACATGTCGGGTAATATTAGTTATTTACCAGGTTAATCTCGGTTTAGGTTCATATCATGTCGGATGTAGGTCGGGTTTGGTTATCACATTATCATATTGAATTCGGGTTTAGGTTGTTCTCAAGTCGGGTGCAAGTCGGGTTCAGATCCAAAAGTTCCAGGTCCAATTTAGGTTCAAGTCAACACCAGTTTAGACTCAAATCGATTTCGGATCACCACCACCTCGGATCACAAACAGTTCTAACTCAAGTCGGTTTCAGTCAATTTTACAACTTTTTACGTACCTAATATTAGCGTGACTTCGTCCCTCATCCAATTCAATCCTTCCACTTTGTTGACTAATAGTTGTGTGATTGGCTTATAAAATCCTGTTGATCGAAACCACTTTGTAGCTATATTTTTTTTGATCAAATAAAACTTCATTCCATAGAAAATCAAGCAAACAGAATATGAGTAGGAAAGACTACAAGATTCCAAACAACTTGGTCCTGTTTTGTCTTCGCAAACTTGGCTAGCCAATCAGCTGCCTGGTTACAAGATCGAGAAATAAAGGAAAAACAACAAGACTCAAACAACTTAGCGGCATCCTTAATATTTTCTTCAATAGCTGAGGTTTCCCAATCAGAGGCATCTCCAGATCGCAGCCTATTGATGACAACTTTACTGTCCGCCTCGATGATGACATCCGTAAAAGCATTCTGGTTGGCTATCAATAAACCCAATCTAATTGCACAAGCTTCTGCTGCTGCAGCAGACGGCGCCCAGCAAGGAGCTGAGACCCCGAGTAGGCAAGAACTCGAGCAATCACGGAAATAGCAGCAATAGAGGCTTTCCTTGTCAAATGGTCGAAAGCGGCATCACAATTGATTTTAATGGTTCCTTGAGGAGGTGGTGTCCACTTGTAATCCTTCGCCTCGTCAGCAGACCTTCCCGGATTGTCAGAATTGTTGGCGAGTTGGAATTCCATGAAGTCTCTATCCGCCTTTAACCACACTTCCCAAGGGGAGTCTCTTCTTCCTTCAAAAACCAAAGCGTTTCTAGATTTCCAGATGGTCCAAAGAATGAAGGGCAAGTGAGCGCGCCCTTCGCCAGCGAATCCGAGGTTTCGATCTTCACAAACCTTACACCACCATTTTGGGAAGCCAGGAAAACCAGTGGCGGCTGGAGAGTAGTTAAAGCCCGAGGCTTTCCAGATTGCCTGAGCAAAAGGACAGAAGAACAAGAGGTGCTCAGTCGTTTCCCCTGGATTCTCGCAATGGGGGCAGGCATTAGGATCTTTGAAGTTCCCATGCAAGCGGGCTTTCAAGGAGCTCTTTGTAGGCACAATGTTATGGCAAAGTCTCCACAAAAAGGAATGAATCTTAGAGGGAACTTTTAACTTCCAAATTGAGTTTCATAGCTCCTTTTTTGATAAGGTGCCCTCGCTGGATGAGGGATTCTGAGTGTCCATAAAACTCTCCTCCATGAATCTATATCCCGATTTGGCTGAGTACTCTCTATTTTTGTTGCCGGCCCAGATGAGATAATCTTGAACATTTGGACCTCCTATCGGGATTCTCAGGATCGCCTTCGCTTCAGATGGAGAACAGAGCTCATTAACCTTCGCTTCATTACATGTCCAGTCGGAGTTCATGAGGGAACTAACAGAAGGGGCGGGAAAGCCCTGTGGAGGCTGAGACGAAAGTCTGAAGCCCTGACTCTTAGGGATCCAGTTGTCGAACCAGGTCGAGATATTTTTGCCATTTTCGACTCTCTAGAGGGAGCCATTCTTAATAACCTTGATCCTCTCCCTTATTCCCGACCATGACCAGGAGGGGTTAGAACACTTGGGAGCCTAAAAAATGCTCCCATTTAGAAAGTTAATTCCTCGAAGAACCTGAGCTAGGAGGGATTTCGGATTTCTTATCACCTTCCAGGTAATCTTAGAGACTAAAGCTTTATTAAACACTTTGAGATTCCGAAACCCCATTCCCCTTTTTCTTTGGGCCGACAAAGATCCTTCCAGTTGATCCAGTGAATGCTTTTTTCCTTGTCTGCACAATTGTTCCACCAGAACTTAGCCACAATGGAGCTGATTTCATCGCAAAAGGTGACTGGAAGAAGAAAACACTGCATAACATAAGTGGGAATAGCCTGAGCAACTACCTTGATGAGTATTTCCTTCCCATCACTAGTCAAAAATCTAGCTTTCCACCCTCTTAGCCGACTTTGGACTCGTTCTTTGATGAAGGCCAAGGGTTCTTTTTTACTTCGACCCTCGAAAGAGGGGAGGTCGAGGTATCGATTGTCTTCTTCCATTGCTTTGAAGGCCAGAATGTTATGGAGATGACTTTTAAGGCTGTTGTTGACATTGGGCGAGAAGAAGATAGAGGATTTCATGGGGCTAACAGTTTGACCTGTAGAAGATTGAAAAAGCTGAAGGATCTGTAATAACCCCGTATAATTTTTTTCATTTGCCTCAGTGAAAACTAGGCAATCATCCGCGAACAGAAGATGACTCAGAATGGGACATCTCCTTTTTATTCTCAGACCATCAAAAAGATCCCTCCCGATTTCTTTTTCGATGATCCAGGAGAGGATGCTTGATATGAATGTGAAAAGAAATGGGGATAGTGGATCTCCCCATCTCAGACCTCTTCCCGCTTTAAACTCTCTCTTGCGTTCACCATTCACAACTAAGGAGAATGAGACCGACGAGACACATCTCATAACTCTGTCAATCCACCATTCCTCAAAACCCATTTCCTTCATCACGAATTGAAGAAGGTGCCAATCCACTTTATCGTAGGCTTTTTCCAAGTCTATTTTAAGAGCCATGAAACCCTTTTGTCATTTCCTTGTCCGCTTAATAGCATGGAAGGCCTCATTTGCAAGAATGATGTTGTCATGAATAGATCTGCCTTTCACAAACGTAGATTGGGACTGTGGAATGATTTCGGGAAGGAAGGCCTTCAGTCTTGTTGCTAGAATTTTGGTGATCACTTTTAGGGATAAGTTACATAAACTGATTGGCCTCAAGTGAGATACTTCTGTTGGGTTGGCTTTCTTTGGAATTAGCACAATGTTAGTTTTGTTGATTGTTGGGTCCATGGCTCCGTTCCTGAAAAAGAAGTAACCATCCCAAGAAGATCGTCTTTCACCGTTTCCCAAAAAGTCTGATAGAAACACCTAGGAAATCCATCGGGTCCCAGGGCTTTAGTAGCTCCCATCTCAAAGACCGCCTTTTTGATCTCCTCTTCATCAACACTCTTGCAAAGAATCGCGTTCATCTCACTCGTAACAATTTTGGGAATGTAGTCTCTGAGATAGAGGTAGTTAACCGGTGGATCTTTCGTGAATACCTGTTGAAAATGATGAAGCATGGAGGTGGCTATCTTCTCCGGATCCTCGAGCCAAGCTCCATTCTCATTTTTAATTTTGACAATTGAATTGGATCTCCGGTGCTGAATGGTTGTAGCGTGGAAAAACTTAGTGTTTTTGTCTCCCCACTTCAGCCAGTTCACTCTAGATCTTTGATGCCAGTACCTCTCCTCACTCTCCCATTCAGCGTCGAGCTCTTTCTTAAACCTCTTACATTCGTCCAATTCCAAGTTAGACAACTTCCTTCCCTGAAAGTTAGATATTTCTTCCATCAACTTCTGTTTTCGTTCGTTTTTCTTTGTCATCTTTTCTTTATTCCATTTTACTAGAGCGGTTTTGGTGCTTCGAATCTTCCTCCAGAATCTGGATACTGCTCTTTCACCAGGTGATATATTTCACCCTTTTGCCACCGTCTGCGGGCAATCCTCCTCCAGAAGCCATTTGGTTTCAAATTTGAAGTCTTTCCTGTATTTCCTGGGTAGCCCCTTGATAAGAAGAACTATAGGGACGTGATCAGAGGCGATAGCCAATTCCATCATCCCCAGGGCTTTAGGAAACGCGAAGCTCCATTCTGGAGAACAGAGAATCCGATCCAGCTTCTCAAGAATGGCATGTTCCCCCCTCTTTGGTTATACCAGGTAAACTTATCTCCCTTTATAGGCAACTCAACCAAGCCTGAGGAATCAACAAATTCTTCAAACCATTTTGCCCCCGTTGGATTAAAAAGATTTCCACCTTCTTTCTCTTCCAGGCACTTCACCGTATTAGAGTCCCCCATAATCACCTATTTATTCTGAATAGACTCCCTGAAATTCGAAAGTCCCTTCCAGAAGGCTTGTTGACCTTCTCTATTTGGGGGACCATATATGAAGGTGTTAAACCAAGCACCCCCTTCCTGAAGGACAATCTTCTCTATTTGTAGCTATAGTAGTTGAATGTAACATCTTCATAAATATCATGAAAATGCTAATTTGACTCAAGCATAGCCAACTGTATATGTTTCACGGTGCAGTTTTTATGTAAACTGTAATACCTAAATTTTATCCCAGTATAAGTATATACGGATATATTTCTCTTAAAAATAAATAAATAGTATAGACCCAAAATATAATACAAAATAGAATCTAAATGTTCATTTACATGAAAAATATTAAGGCCCAATTCAGATTAACTCAAGAGCCCAAAATCCTAACCATTACAATCCATTGACAGCTATTACAATCCAAACACAGCCCAACAAATACAAATTGGGTATGATAATCCAATTTTCTCACAGAAGTGCCATGTGGCAACTCTTTATTAGCTCGAACAAGTATCACATGGATCATGCCTTATTTGGATACAGTTGTCGTTGACATTGAGTTAGACTCCTATAAATAGAGGAGAGAGTATAGCCCCTCAACCTGGCCTATATGTCTGATCGAACCGAACGAGTTACATTGAGTTTGCCGAAGTAAACCTGTGAAAAGGTTACTCGAGTTACGTTTATTTTTTTTCTTTTATCTTAATTAGATGCAATTCATTAACCTATGGTGTACATGCTGACAACGGTTCAATTCCCATACAAATTGGATACCGATAAGGCATTCAATTGCAAACACGAACATTAAGGGACCAAAATTGAAAAATTAGAAAATTATAAAGTCTTGGCCCAATTTTAAGTTACCAAACCTCATCAAGTTTCATGCTTCCATTCCAAATTTCAGCTCAAAATGACCATCCAAACTCATACAATTGCATTCACAATAATTAGGGACCAAAATGTAAGAATCAGAAACTTTAAATATCACTTTAACATAAAAACGACTACTCGTATCGATACTTGAGCAAGTGTATCGGTACATTTTTACATTTCTCAAATCCCAGATTCAGTAGCTCAAAACCGTACCGATATTATTCCTCGCGTATCGATACACCTAGCATAAAACACAAGGCCTATACTGAAACACTAACTCGTATATCGAAACAATAGACCATATTTAGCTTACCCGTATCGGTACAGAGACTCGCGTACCGATATGCTTGGACTTGAAATGTCCCAAATTGCTAATTTTACATGCTTTCAAGGATTCAATTACATTCCAATCATGCCATAATCATAATATAAACATATCAAGAACTAAATCATGCCAAAACAACACACGATTAAAACCCAAACATGGCACCATATCTCAAACAAGAAACTATAGCCATGCAACCTAAAACCAATCCATCCAAAGCATGAATTATCAAAGTAAAGCAAGAACCAAACATGAGAGGTCATTTACAACTTCAAATTAACAATATAAACTTGCTCAAACATAGAGTTTAACAAACACACTCCCAAATTCACAATGAACCCCTTTGCCTTTATTACTACTAGTATAATTTGGAAACCATACTTTCAAGTATCAAGTCTTTGGAGTTCTTCCTTGCTTGCTCGTTGCCTCCGACCTTTAATTATCTGCATTGATGGACAAAAAGAACATAAGCACACTAGGCTTAGTGAGGAGTGCTCAAAACAACACACCATTAATGCATTCTAAAACCGATTAATAAAATCATTTTGAAATCCCATTTCAAAACAGCGTCTTTAAAACAATATCATTCCTTCCAAACCATGCACTCAATCATTTCCAAAATCAAGCATATTAATCCATACGCAACATATATCATATACCAATAGAAAAATTTTAACCCCATGTTTTGATCTAAGAGGTTTGCGCAAATTGAATTTGTCGTTTTAGGAAATTTGCCCCTCAAGAAAGATTACTTAAAAGAAAAACGTGTCAAAATTTATTATTCAATTGGAAAAGTTCTTTGAAGTTTCGCCAGAAAACAATGCATGCGTAAAGTAGTTCATGAATCCCAAAATAAAAGTCCAAAGTCTAAATTTACAACCAAGTCTGAAATACATAAAAAATAAAAAGAATCTTGAAATAATCCATACTGAATAATAATATCAAATCCGTTCGAATGAGGTCCTCCAAGTACCGAATCCTAAGTCTGGAAATCTGAAATAGATACTGAGGGAGAGTCAACTATAAAACACAGTGTGTCTCTAAAGTGCATAATAGAAGTATAACCAACAGTCCATCAACAAATAAAGATTTAATAGTTATTCCGAAGTGTTACAAGCAAGACATATTGATAGCATAACATGACATGCACCCAACTACATCAGCGTCCAAAGAGTGAGGTTCCCTTGAACCACTCTACACCGCAACACCATGTCCGAAGCAGAACTCATCCCGAAAGATGGAACTACTAATCCGAAGCGAAGTTCAACCCGAAGGATGAAGTCGCTGAGCTTCCCCCATACAATATCCCAACCTAATGATATGACATGTTATCCGATTTCAGAGTCCGAATGCAATCTTGTTAAACAACTAAGATGCATGTACAAAATAGTATGATTCTGATATGTTTTACATGACATGATCACAATAATCAAATCATAAATATTTATCAAATAACAGAGCAAGATAGCACATAACATATCTCATATAGATCAGGCAATCACACAAACACATACATGTAGCACAGACAGAAAACACACCTTAGGCAGCTAAACAGTCAACGTCGGTAGTGACGTCTCCCACGCTTAGTTCTAGCAGAAGGTCGAACAGAATCAACTCCTAAAACAAGGAACACTATATAAGGTTCCTACTATACCACACTCGAATAAACTATGCTAACAGAAATCTTACTAGCAGATCTCGAAGATTGTGCCACCAGAGGTCTGCCTGGCGAAAGAGGAGGTAAAGTCTCGGGGTCAGAATCCATGTCACCTGAACACATAAAAAACTGAGTCAAACTCTGATGCAACACTAAACAAAATTCTGAGTTCAAACATATAAACTTGATCCAAAAAGGTATTTTGGGTTTGAATTTGAAGAGACGAACATCAAAAACAGAACCAGAATGTCGAAAAACATAAAGTTGAACTCGGCCGAAAAAGTCAACCCAAAAGTCAACGCTAACGTCAGCCTGCATCACCATTACAACAACAGATGATGTCACTACTGACGTCATCCGACTTGGTCAAACTGGCCGGTTCGGTTAAGAGTGTTGGTCTAGTTCGGTTCCCTCAACCCGGTTTGATTTAGCCATTCAAACCCAAAACAGATTAGAACCCTAATCCCCAAATTAACCAAACCCTATATCTAGATCCTGGCGGCGCCCAACCACCACGACACGACCAGTGAGCCCAACGGCGGCCACAGCTTATACCAGCCACATCCACCATGGCGCTTACCCAGCAGTTCTAGACGCGGCTGGACGGAGAAGATGATGACGGTGAGAGTTCCTAAAGGAAACTCGGCCGTTTCTGGTGGTAACGGTGGCGAAAGACGAAAAGTCGAAGTTTTGGCTTCACTTTTCCGCTGAGAGGAAGCGGCGAACGGACAACCCTAACTCGGGTTTTGGTCAGACGACCACGGGGAAGCCACCGATGGCCGCAGATCGACGAACGACCGGCAAAAACTCCTTGGCTGGAGCTTCAACGTCAACGAAAAAAGGGAAAGGCTCGATTTGTTTTTTAGAGAAAAAGGAGAAGAAGAGCGGCACACAAATGCAAAATAGAAACAAAAGGGTGTTTACCCTAAACAAATGGGAAAATTACAGAAGAAGGGTCCCAACTTTAGCCTGCCTAACGACTTGACCACCATACTTTAACTCTATTCAATTAGGTCTCGAATTCAAATTAGGTTAAAATATGAGATTTCCCCTAAATTTTAGGGTTTCCAATTGGGAATTTTCACGATTAGGGTTTACAATTTGGGGCTAAATTGGGGTGTTACAACTCTCCCCCGTAAAAAGAAATTTCGACCTCGAAATTTACCTTGAGCAAACAAATGCGGATACTGAGCTTTGATGATAGCTTTGGGCTCCCAGGTAGCCTCATCATGACTGTGACCACGCCACAAGACTTTGACCATCTTAATGGTTTTCCTTCTGAGAACTTTCTTAACCTGAGAAAGAATCTCGATAGCTTCTCCTCAAACGCAAATCAGAACGAATCTCTTTCTCCTCTATAGGAAAAACATGAGACATGTCAGCATGGTAGCGTCTCAACACAGAAACATGGAAAACATCATGAATACGCTGAAGCTCCGGTGGTAACTCAAGCTGATAGGCCACATGTCTAATCTGACGAAGAATTCGATAAGGGCCGATATATCAAGGACTCAGCTTGCCCTTCTGACTAAACTGAAGTACCTTCCTCCAAGGAGATACTTTCAGGAAAACCTCATCACCGACCTCAAACTCAAGATCTCGACGTCTCAAGTCGGCATAAGACTTATGTCTATCAAAGGCAACCTTAAGCCGATCTCGAATCAATCTGATTGTCTACTCGACCTCACAGACTATGTTTGGTCCCAAAAGTCTATGTTCATTAAGTTTAGTCCATCCAATCGGTGACCTACACTTATGTCCATACAGAGCCTCATACGGTGTCATCTTGATACTGGCATGGTAACTGTTATTATATACAAACTCTTGCGAGCGGCAAGAAATCCTCCCAACTACCACTATAATTGAGAACACAACCTCTCAACATGTTCTCAAGAATTTGAATCACACGCTCGAACTGTCCGTCAGTCTGCGGATGATACGATGTATTGAAGTTCAATCGGGTACCCAAAGTAGAGTGAAGTGCCTTTCAAAACTTTGTTGTAAATCTCGGATCACGATCAGAAATAATCGATATCGGTACCCCATGAAGTCGAACAATCTCAGAAATATAAAGTCGAGCCAACTTACTCAAAGGATAGTTAACTCGAACCGGAATGAAATGCGCAGACTTAGTCAAATGGTCCACTATAACCCAGATGAAGTCCTTCCTAGACGGAGTCATCAGAAGACCACTAACAAAATCCATAGTCACACGCTCCCACTTCCACTAAGGAATCTCGATGTGCTAAAGCAACCCAGATGGACGTTGATGCTCTGCCTTGACTCTTTGACAAGTCATACACTTAGACACAAATCCGACAACATCCTGTTTAAGACCTTTCCACCAGTTCCTCTGACGAAGGTTCTTATACATTTTATCACCACCAGGATGCATAGAATAGGGACTGTCATGTGCCTCGCAAAGAATAACCTGTTTCAACCCAGATTTCCTCGGAATACAATACCGGCCTCAGAAACACAAAACACCGTCCTGATTCATAGTAAAATCCACAGATGTACCCTCAGAAACCTCTCTGATACGGTGCATAAGAAAAGGATCAGTAGACTGCTCAGCTCGAATATCAGATATCAACGTAGGAATAACCCGAAGTTCTGCCATCAAACTACCACCCTCAAACAAACTCATCTGGGCAAACAAGATCCTCAAATCCGAAATGGTGTTACGACTCAAGGCGTCGGCAACCACGTTCGCCTTCCCCGGGTGATACTCTATCTCACAGTCATAATCCTTGAGAAGTTCCAACCAGCGACGCTATCTCAGATTCAACTCTTTCTGCGTAAGGAGGTACTTTAGACTTTTGTGATCGGTGAAGATATAACACTTCTCTCCGTAGAGATAGTGTCTCTATATTTTCAGAGCAAAGATCACAGCAACAAGCTCCAAATCATGGGTAGGGTAGTGGCATTCATGTGCTTTTAACTGACGAGACGCATATGCCACAACCTTCCCCTCATGCATCAGAACACATCCCAATCTCGTGCGAGAGGCATCACTGTATACCGTATAAGCCTTCCCAGGATCAGGCTGAATCAGAATTGGTGCTTCAATCAACACGATTTTAAGCTTCTCAAAACTGGCCTGCTGAGCCTCAGTCCAGACAAAAGGAATATCCTTCCTCAGAAGTTTAGTCAAAGAAGCTGCAATAATCGAGAAACCCTCTACAAACCTCCGATAGTAGCCAACTAAACCCAAGAAGCTTCAAATCTAAGGAACATTCTTGGGCTGTTTCCAGCTCAAGATAGCCTCAATCTTCTTTGGATCAACCTGAATACCATTAGCAGAAACCACGTATCCCAAGAAGGTAACCTCGGTCAACCAAAATTTGCATTTACTGAACTTTGCATACAACTGCTTTTCTCGCAAAGTCTGTAGGACAATCCGGAGATGTTCCTCATGTTCTGCCTCCAATTTAGAATAAACCAGTATATCGTCAATGAAAACCACCACGAACTGATACAGGTAGGGTTGAAACACCCTATTCATCATATCCATAAATACTGCAGGGGCATTAGTCAATCCAAACGGTATCACCAGAAACTCGTAATGACCATAACGAGTAGGAAAAACGGTCTTGAACACATCAGAATCCTTAACCTTGAGTTGGTAATAACCCGATCTCATATCCATCTTAGAAAATGCTGAAGCTCCCCGGAACTGCTCGAACAAGTCATCAATACGAGGAAGGGGATACTTGTTCTTGATCGTTAGCTTGTTCAGCTTTCGATAGTCAATACAAAGCCGAAGTGATCCATCATTCTTCTGCACACAAAAAAACAGGGGCTCCCAGGGAGAAACACTAGGTCAGATGAAACCCCTATCCAACAATTCCTGCAACTGAATCTTTAATTTCTTGAGCTTCTTCGGTGCCATCCTGTAAGGAGCCATAGAGACAGGGGTTGTACCTGGATAAACATGTATACCAAACTCAATCTCATCACGCTTCAGCGGTACCCCCAACAATTCCTCCGAAAAAACATCAGGAAAATCCCTAACCACTCAGATCTTATCCATACCAGAATCTGATTGCCTCGAGTCAAGAATATATGCAAGGTAGGAAACAACCCTATGATGAATAATCTTTTCCTCTTTGAGAGCCGAAACAACATTGGACATGAAGCCTCTACGCTCTCCCACAAGGATCACCTCGCGGCCATCTGAGGTTTTCAAAGTCGCCATTTTCTTTTCACAATCCAAACTGACTCGATGAGCGGAAAATCAATCTATTCCGAGAATAAGGTCGAACTCTTTGAAAGGTAACTCCATCAAATCAGCAGAAAATATTTTCCTTTGAATCTCCAAAGGGAAATTCTTGTACACCTTAGTAACCTTGACATGGTCACCCATTGGACTATAAACTGAAACTGCATTCAAAATATTCTCAACCAGAATTTCAAGTCCCCCAGATATCGAACTCGCAACATACGAATGAGTAGAACTGATATCCAATAATACAAAATACGAGATAGAGTGAATAGAAAAGGTACCAACAATAACATCTATCTCATCACAATCCTCATGTCTCCTGGTAGCATAAACCAACCCTGGCTGTCTCACCCCATATTCAACTGATCATCCACTCTGAGCTGGCCTACCTCTACCAGCAGAAACTGTAGTATCAGGTCTACCTCTAGCAGGAGTTTGTACCAATGCATGTGACTGACTCGTCATATGAGCTGATGAAGGTGCAGGCAGACAATCTCTGAAAAGATGGTCGAATGACCCACAATGAAAACAAGCCCTAGATTGTCTCATACACTCTCATGAATGCCATTTCTTGCAGAAAGAACATTGCAGTACCTCTCACGTGCTAGTCGATCCTCCAACACTAGAAGTCGGAACAACAGTGGTCACTGGTCTGGCTCTGGAATAACTCTGATGATCAATATCATCTCTTGCCCTCTTCCTGGTCTGATTACTCTGACTATACTAAACTGACGCGGTCGACTACCTCATACCTCGATCAATACCTTGAGACTCAACTTGCCTCAACTCTGCCTCATTGCGTTCAGTAGTCCTAGCTCGCAAGGTAATATCCCTGTACTCTTTGTCCAAATACAAAGCAACACCAGCCTTGATCGAAGGTCTCAGAAACCAGTCACACTTCTCTTTCTCTGTAGTAACTAACCCAGGGACATACCGTATCAGCCTCAAAAAATCGATCTCATACTCTTTCACGGTCATATCATTTTGCTTCAGATTCATAAAGTCCTCTCGACACTTGGCTAGATACTCTGCCCCAACATATCTGTCTCGAAAAACTTGACGAAAATGATCCCATGTGACCCAACTAGAAGAAATAATAGTCTCTTCAGCCTCCCACAAGTTCTGGGCTTCACCCTTCAATAATGATACAATCGCTCTTAATTATCTGTTAGAAGGATAGTCAATCTCATCAAATAACTGTTGTAATTTCTTCAGCCAATACTTTGCGTCAGTCGGATCTGCAGCTGTCTTACCATCAAACATTGACATCCCAGCAGACAGAAACTCAACAAATATGGGTCTTCTAGAACCCTGTCGAAGATACTCAAGTAACTCTAAATGTACTGCAGCAACATCAACTCTAGCAGGCTCACTGTTACCGACTGCACAGGGACCTCCACTCTGAGTCTGTTGACCAGAGTGATCAATTTGTTGATCACTCGTATGAACCTCAGGTTGTTCCTTAGTCTGCTCATGCTGTCGGTTCTCCTGATGTTGTGGCGATTGCTCAGGAGGAGTAACATCACTCGTATCCACTGCGGTATGACCTCGACCTTGGCCAGTCGTAACTCTAGTACTCCTACGAGGTGGCATATTAGTCTATCTACAAAAAGAAGAATCCTAAAGTCAGAATTGGTACTTGGAGTCTCTAATTAAAACATATATTACTTCTTTCAAATTCGGAAATTTATCTGAAAATCTCGTAGTCCCCGAAAAAAATTTATTATGCATGCAAAATTTTGAAAATATTAAAATTTAATTTTGTCCAGCCTCATAGGCCGAGGGGTGTAATCAGGCTCTGATACCACTAAATGTAACCCCCTATTTTGACCTAAGAGGTTTGCTCAGACTAAATTTATCGTTTTAGGAAATTTGCCCCTCAAGAAAGATCACTTAAAAGAAAAATGTGTCGAAATTTATTATTCAATTGAAAAAGTTCTTTGAAGTTTCGTCATAAAACAATGCATGCGTAAAGTAGTTCATCAATCCCAAAATAAAAGTACAAAGTCCAAATTTACAACCAAGTCTGAAATGCATAAATAATAAAAAGAATCTTGAAATAATCCATACTAAATAATAATATCAAATCCGTTCGAATGAGGTCCTCCAAGTACCGAATCTTACGTCTGGAAATCTGAAATAGATACTGAGGGAGAGTCAGTTATAAAGCTCAGTGTGTCTCTAAAGTACATAACAAAAGTATAACCAACAGTCCATCAACAAATCAAGATTTAACAGTTATTCCGAAGTGTTACAAGCAAGACATATTGATAGCATAACATGACATGCACCCAACTACACTAATTGTAACCCCCTATTTTGACCTAAGAGGTTTCCTCAAATTGAATTTTTTGTTTTAGGAAATTTGCCCCTCAAGAAAGATCACTTAAAAGAAAAACGTTTCGAAATTTATTATTCAATTGAAAAAGTTCTTTGAAGTTTCGTCATAAAACAATGCATGAGTAAAGTAGTTCATAAAACATATAAACTTGATCCAAAAAGGTATTTCGGGTTCGAATTTGAAGAAACGGACAACGAAAACAAAACTAGAACGTTGAAAAACTTAGAGGTGAACCCAGCCGATAAAATCAACCCAAAAGTCAACGCTGACGCCAGCTTGCATCACCATTACAACAGCAGGTGACGTCACTGCTGACGTCATCCAACTTGGTCAATCTAGCCGGTTCGGTTTAGAGTGCTGGTCTAGTTTAGTTCCCTCAACCCGGTTCGATTCAGCCATTCAAACCCAAAACAGATTAGAACCCTAATCCCCAAATTAACCAAACCCTAGATCTAGATCCCGGCAGCGCCCAACCACCACGGCACGACTAGTGAGCCCAACGGCGGCCACGACTTATACTGGCCACGACCAACATGCCCCAACCACCACGACGCTTACCCAACAGTTCTAGACGCGGCTGGATGGAGAAGATGATGACGGTGAGAGTTCCCAAAGGGAACTCGGTCGTTTCCGATGGCAACAACGGCGGAAGACGAAAAGTCGAAGCTTTCAGCTTCACTTTTTCGACGAGAGGAAGCGGAGAACGGACAACCCTAACTCGAGTTTTGGTCGGACGACCACGGGGTAGCCATTGATGGTCGCGGATCGACGAATGACCGGCAAAAGCTCCTTGGCCGGAGCTTCAACGTCAACGGAAAAGGGAAAGGCTCGATTTGTTTTTTTTAGAGAAAAGGGAGAAGAAGAGCAGCGCACAAATGCAAAGTAGAGACAAAAGGGTGTTTACCCTAAAAAAATGGGAAAATTACAGAAGAAGGGTCCCAACTTTAGCTTGTCGAACGACTTGACCACCATACTTTAACTTTATTCAATTAGGTCCCGAATTCAAATTAGGTTAAAATCTGAGATTTCCCCCAAATTCTAGGGTTTCCAATTGGAAATTTTCACGATTAGAGTTTACAATTTGGGGCTAAATTGGGGTGTTACAAAAATCCTATTTACTAACACTAAATTAAGCTTTCCCACGCATAGCAAACCATATGCAAGATTTAAAGAGTAAACATGCATAAATCTCACTATGCATAATAAATCATCAACATGATACATTAACAATTATATTGGCTTACAAGTGATCACAAACCAAGTCCCATTTACCCAAAATCAATACATCAGATATACAAATTCAACTAGTGTCCTCCTAACACTTCATACAATCTCAAGCGAAATAACGACACAATCACAACTGGCACAATCACAACCCACAATCACCGGTTAGGTGTAAAATCCACTAACGAGAATTTTTGGTACCATATAACCCTCAATCGTTAGGGTATTTGGATGGAGTATTCAGTATACCGTATAAACAACATTAATTCTATGACTGACCAAATATATCCGACAACACTTTAAACTATATCACTTGCCAATATAATTCATTATTAAACATTAACTAATTGTTTTCATATGCATCAATCAAAACGTTTACTCAATGCACTTTACCTTGCATTACCAATGTTCAAAAACATTAACAACTCATGTATTACTTCCAAATGCATCAACATCATTAAATATCCATTTTCCAGCATTAAACTATGCTCAAACCATGCATAAACACTGGATAGTCAAATCATTAAAACAAGTGCATAAAAACCATTTTCATCAAGCACGATCGAGGGAGAAATCTCAATTTACTTACTTCCAAGTTTAAACCAGCATTTCAAGATAATCTTAAACTCCCCAAAACAACATTTAAACCTTTTCAACGCTTTAAACCACGTCTCACTCACCGACAACGCAAAGCCTCGCTCGCTGATGCGAAATTAGCCTTCTGACGCCTTCGGAACAAAGCCACAAGTTTGAGGATCGATCTCCCCTGTTTTAACCACACAAAAATAAAGGTTCCAATGCATCAAAATGCATTCATAAACCCAACAACATCAATCCTTAATAATCCCTTTCAAACATTAGTTGAAACTTCACCAAAACTACCAAAATATAAAACAAGCACCCTCCGAACATAACCCGACCAAAACCTACTAATTTGAACCATCAATTAACTTCCAAAAAGCATTTGATATCAACCTTATACCTCCACCATTCAATAAACCTCCACAACACGTCCAAAACACATTACTAGCAACCTAGAAAATTAGAGATTCGCCTAGTTTCGAGATTCCAATGTTAAAACCAACTTATTAACATTATAAAACATTAATACCATGTTGTAATCTGATCAATAACCCATCAAAATAGATCTAAAACAAATTTCAATCAATTTCATCAATTACGTCTCAATTAAACCAAATTTCCACAATTAAATCATCAAAACCCAATAGAAAACATACATAAGGTATCAAGAACTTGAGAATTTCAGTAAAGAACCTTTTTCCTTCCCTCTAATCAATTTATTCTAACTTGTCCAGTGGGTTCCACTTCGCGCTTTAGATAAGTTTTCCCACAAAAACTGACTCAACAACGCATACAGATCGTTGCAGAATGAGATGGGTAATAAAAAACATTACGTGACATGTCAGGGTATTATTGCGGCAATAGCTTTGATGAGCATTTCTCTCCCTACTTGATATGAGAGTTTTATTTTTCACCCTTTTAGTTTTCCTTTAAACAAGTCAAGAATAAAACGGATGACCTCTTTTTTTATATCTTCCTCATATAGGCAGGATGCTTAAGTGTTTAACGTTATGTTCCATTTGCGTAATCCCTAAAACATTACTTAGATAGTGTTTTATGTTCGGGATTGTGTTAGAAAGAAAATTTGTTGATTTTCTAAATTTGGTCGGGCTCGAGTCTCTAACGGCTCTCCAACTTCCAACGATGGTTCAACTTTCGAGGGGTAAGGCTTTCTCTCTCCTCTATGTTTATTTATTATTATTATTATTATTATTATTATTATTATTATTATTATTATTATTATTATTATTATTATTATTATTATTATTATATTAGAGGAGAAAAAAGAAACCCACATCCAATAGATTGATTTCTCCTTAATTAGATTAATTTACATGAGAAAACAAGATTAAAACAATAAGGTTTTGATAGAAAACCATCTAGAACTCATTTGAAATCAAAAGAATATAGAAAACAAGAATTTACCTTAATATTTTGAAGAAGGAAAGAATATTTGGCTGGAGAGAATTTGAGAGAAAATCCTTTTAGAGAAAGTTGGTTACATGAAATTTATTTAATCAATTAATTATGAAATTAATTCTCTCAATCATTTAATATTTTCTAGAACCTTTTTAAAAATAGCCGATTAAGGGATAAAGTCTGATATTATACTTTGGTCAAATAGTTTCTTAAAGATTCTAGGTTTTGACCCTTTTACAAAACAGTCACTAAAAATAGTTTTCACTTTTTACATTTTGGTCACTAGCCCAAAATGTCCAATTTCAAAACCCGATTTTCCAAAATTTATTTTACCAAAATCATTAATATATTAAATGAGGATATAGAACATTTTCCCATTTTTTATCACTCTAAAAAATATTTATTCTAGTTTAAATGTCAAAACTAACCCGAATCAACTAACCCGGTTCTCATGAACCGTCTAACCTTCCCAGTTAACATCTAGGCCTAAACTCAAGGTGTTACAGAGAGGGTGTCAGTTCAATTAACAACAATAATAATAATAATAATAATAATAATAATAATAATAATAATAATAATAATAATAACAATAAATAAACATAGAGGAGAGAGAAAGCCTTACCCCTCGGAAGTCGAACCATCGTTGGAAGTTGGAGAGCCGTTAGAGACTCGAGCCCGATCAAATTTAGAAAATCAACAAATTTTCTTTCTAACACGATCCCGAACATAAAACACTATCTAAATAATGTTTTAGGGATTACGCAAATGAAACATAACACTAAACACTTAAGCATCCTGCCTATATGAGGAAGATATAAAAAAGAGGTCATCCGTTTTATTCTTGACCTGATTAAAGGAAACTAAAAGGATGAAAAAAAAAACTCTTATATCAAGCAGGGAGAGAAATGCTCATCAAAGCTATTGCCGCAGTAATACCCTTATATGTCACGTAATGTTTTTTATTACCTATCTCATTCTGCAACGATCTATATGCGTTGTTGAGTCAGTTTTTGTGGGAAAACTTATCTAAAGCGCGAAGTGGAACCCACTGGACAAGTCAGAATAAATTGATTAGAGGGAAGGAAAAGGGTGGTTTGGGGTTTAGAGATATTCGTTCTTTCAACAAGGTTTCGGTAGCTAAATAGACATGGAGGATAATTAAGAATCTTTTCTCTTGAAGAAGAGTCAAAAGCAATCCAATCTATTCCATTAGGGGGACCACAAGTTGATGAGCTCATTTGGCATGCTAACCGAGATATTGATTATTTGGTTAAATTGAGATATCATCTTGTTTAGGATGTACAAAAATTGGAAAGTGACACGAGCTCTAGTTATGACCCACAGAAGGACAAGAAACCATGGCGATCGATTTAGAGATTAAAAATAGTTCCAAAAATTCGTTCACTTGTATGACGTGTTTGTCTGTGGTTGCCTCCAATGGAAACATGGACTATCGTTTCAAATTTTTGATTTATATTTATTAACTAATATTTATAAATATATTATATGAATAGTTCATGGTGTGAGTAAAAGGGGATTAAATTGGTCTCAAGACTACATGGACGGTGAGGTGGCGATGATTTTAATCTTGCGGGCTACAGGGTAGGGATGATTTTAGATTTTGAATTTGCAGCGCCGAAGATAAAAATTATTGATGAGGATAGGTGCGGGAAGAGTACTTCCACTCCCACCCGCCCAATTAGCATCCCTAATCTTATTATCTGGTTCTAGTTTCATTTGTTGTTGTTGTCGAAGTGCTAGAATGACTATGAGCTTTGTTTTTCCAGGAGGATGGCGAAAGGTTATCATCGAATCCGACAATGAAAGTTTAATTTCACGTTTTGGCTGTCATTGTCAATATGCTTGGGAGAGTGCTACAATTGAACGAGATGTGATGATTTGTCCCATAACTTAGTTTCCTGGTTTTTTCTCTTTTGTTAGGAGATCATGCAATAGGATCGCCAATTAGGTATTTAGGTTGCCAATGTCTCACGCTAAGACGTTTGTATTTGGGGATTGGGTTCACACCCCCAGCTTGCTTGTTACCTTTGCGTGAAATATCTCTTTCTCCACTTGCATATGGAATCTTATTCACTGCCAAACTACATGTCTTTGCCTTTTCAATTATCACTCTTCTCCGAGATAACGAGCTTAGGATTTCAAAGCATCAAAAAAGATTTGACTTCACCTTCAAAATCCATTAAATTACAAAAACTGGGGGTGCCAAAAATGGACGCTTCTCACTTCACTGCTTTTTCTTGGAACTTATACTCTAATTCGCATTCATCCACACCGATCATTCAGCAAAGTTCATCACCTCATCACTATATAAACGAATGTTGTAAGTAATTCCATAGTTTTTATTCAGAGAAATACCTTAGGCCTTATGGCATCAAAGAGAATTCTCAAGGAGCTCAGGGAATTGCAGAGAGACCCTCCAACTTCATGCAGTGCAGGTAGCAGCAGAAACGATGAAATTTTTTCTCTTTTTTTAATAGTCTCAAGTGATTACAAGATGGTATCTCTTTTTTAATAGTCTTAAGCGATTTAAACTCGAGTCTATTAGGATAAATATCATCCGCTTTTCTACTACCGAAACAATGAAATTAAGTAACTATAACAAGGTGTAAATTCATAGCATATTGTGTATCTTTTTTTGCGGTGAATTTTAGGCCCCGTGGGAGAAGACATGTTCCAATGGCAAGCCACAATACTTGGCCCAAGTGACAGCCCCTATTGCGGTGGGGTTTTTATTGTTAGCATCCACTTTCCTCCGGACTATCCTTTCAAGCCTCCAAAGGTTAAATTTACTTCCTCTAAACATGATTATGTTTTGGTGATAACTACGGATGATGAATATGAAGAAACATGGGCAGGTTGCGTTTAAAACCAGAGTGTTCCACCCAAACATAAACAGCAATGGGAATATCTGTTTAGATATTCTTAAGGAGCAGTGGAGTCCTGCACTCACCATTTCCAAGGTAATATTTTACCAATTCAACGCAGATTACATTTCGGTGACTAAATCAATATATGCAGGTTTTGCTTTCGATATGTTCACTGCTGACGGACCCAAATCCTGATGATCCACTTGTTCCTGAGATTGCTCATATATACAAGACTGACACAGTGAAGTACGAGACGATAGCTCGTAGCTGGACTCACAAGTATGCCATGAGTTGACTCACTCCCATGCCGTTAAACACAACTGCCGTTTGCCAACAATCGTTTCTTCTCTAAGTTTAAATCCAAATAAATCAACAAATATGTTTCTGCTATACCATCTTTGACACAAAGTATATAGGACACTCCTTTACTGTTATATCGATCGGAACAAGGTCGGATTTGCTTTCGTTCATTTGGATTGAATATTGCAAAGGTCTATTTGAGACGACCCATGATTTAAACTCTAATTAGTATGATCATACTCGAATTTACTGTTAGACTGATTGATAAAAAAATATATATTTTGTTTTATTTTAATTTTAAGTTCAAGTTATTGACTTGTATGATCATACTCGAATTAGTTAGATTCAACGTTGAAGTCTGTACTACAATTAATTGATATACTCTCTACAATAAAGATGCGTTTTTTCTTATAAAAGAATGTAAAAGTATTAGATGAAAAATGAAATTTTATTGAAAAAAGGAAACTTTGGTTATAGGGTGGAATCAAAGCAGAATAATAAGAGAAGGATGAATAAAAAGCCAACAAATGAATCATATATATAACGACCCACTTTAAGGATGAGTCTACCACGTGCGTCGTATACAGTTAAACACAGTTAAATTTTTAATAAAAATTAAAAATCTTAAAGACTAACCTTAAAATTATTTCAAAAGAAAATTAAAAATAAGATTTAATAAACCTTTTTATACTTCTTATAATATTTTTAATTGATATATTAGAGTCAAATATCCCAAATCTCCTTGATATAAAAAAAGCTTAAATTCAAGCAAGATGATCAAGAGAATTTGAAGATGGTTAGAGAACATATCCAAGCAAGATGATCAAGAGAATTTGAGTTTAAATCTTATTTCTTCATTTCTCTTGTACATAGTTTAGAGAGTGCTTAAGTTGTAAATCTTTGTACACTCTTTTGAGCTTCAATTTGTTAAATGCCCACCTAGTGAGGTACTTAGTTCACCAAAAAAATCTATTGTAAAAGGAGAGGTTCTAGTTTAGCCTTAGACAAAAACAAGAGTGGTTCTGTCTTAGCCGTTTAAATATAGGGTTGTAAAGATTTCCTCCTAAGCCTAGAAAAGGGGAAGAATTCATAGTGAATTGGAAATCCTTAGTGGTGTGCTAAGGTAGTGGATGTAGATTCGTTTGGGTAGTTGAACCACTCTAAAATCTTTGTGCAATTTGTCTACCTTTTCTTTCAGTTTTTAGCCAATTCATCCAAGGACTAAATACAACCTACTTGACGATACTTGGAGATCGATTCGAACGTGCAACAAGCCTAACAATTGATATCAAAACCTCGTCTCCATTGATGGACTAACATCCAGGAATAAAGATCAATTTGCTCGAAATCCTCCGATCAAGGAAAATGGAAAGATTTGAATAATGTCGCTCTATCTCGTGTCATGCGCTCTTCAAAGGAGAAACATACTTTCAATGGAGCAATGTCATGAAGTATTTCATCAAATCTCTTGATTTTGAGGTTTGGGATATCATTGAAGATGGTTACTTTGAAGCTCCTAAGAAGAAGGAGAAGCAAATGAGTGTAAATGACACGAAGGCCAAGCTAAACACAAAGGCGATGCACACTCTTCTTTGTGGCCTCAATGGAGATGTTTTCAAGAAGGTCTCCACGTTCAAAAGTGCCAAAGAGATATGGGAGAAGCTTGAGAAGCTCTATGAAAACAAGAAGAGAGAGAAGAAGGATAATGCTTCATCTTGTGCAAACTTCCTCTCAATCCCTAAGGTGGATGGTGGTTTGGCTCTCGATGAGCCCAAGGTATCTTCTAACTCAAGCGAATTAAATCCATATATATTTGATGAGTTACAAGATGCGTTCGATGAATTATTTTTGGAATTTGAGACCATGAATTTTAAATTTAGGAAAATGATTTCAAAATTTGAATTTGAAAATGACTTTCTTTTGAAAATAAAATTAGATTTTGAAAAACAAAATGAATTTTTGAAAATGATTTAAAGTTTTCAAAAAAAAAAAGAAATGGAGTTTTAGAAGAAAAAAAAACCTTGATTTGAAAGTTAAGCTTGAAAGCTTAACAAAAGAAAAAGAAATTATTTTTAATAGTTCATCTTGTCACAAAATGGTAAAATGCTCACATTGTCATTATCATGGTCATTTCTTGCAGACTTGTCCTATAAAGAAGAGAAAATTTTATAGTATTAGACAAGTATGAGTTTCTAGGGGGAACTATAGACGTTGAGATTAATGTTAATGGATCCAACGCAATTTGGATACCAAAATCTAAGTAATTGTCTCTTGTAGGTTTGTTGGAGCAAATAGAAAGAAATGCAAAGAAATAGAAATGCTCTGGTCACACAAGTGGAGAAAACGGGTAACCCTTAAACTTAATGTCTTTAATTCTATATTTTGGTTATATATTTTTGATTGTTTAATGTTCATGCATATATGTGTTTTTATCTCAATATCTAAACAATCATGACATTTTTTTGAGAGCTTTATGCATATGAGTCTAATGATTTCATTCATATGTTTGCATAAAATTTTTAAAAGTCTTTGATACATTGAATTTCATATGCTCTTATTTTGATTTTATCTTGAAATTCAATATCTTTTAAGTGTCAAGCATTTGATCTAAATTTTTTTAAATGGAATGCTTTGATTAAGGGGAGCTTTCGTTTTAAAATGATTTATCTTACTCTCCATTGTTATTTTTGAAATTTAATGATTTGAATTATTTTTGATATAACAAAAATGGAAAGGGATAAGTTTGAAAATTTTAATTTCAAAAAGAAAAGGGAGAGCTTTAAATATTTTTCTAAAAGTAATTCTCTTTTTCCAAAATTATTTTTCTAAGGGGAGCTTTTCAATAACAATTTTCAAGTAGTTTCGTTATATCAAAAAAAGAGAGATTGTTGAGATATTTATTTTGATATAACTCAATGAAAAATGCTTTTGGACTTATTCAAATATTGCAAAAATAATTCAAAGTCCATAAAACTTGAAAAATATGTTTTAAATGTTTTCATAATGTTTTGACTCATCCCACTATGTCTATATACCTTAAAGAGTCAAAAGATAGCCAAATTTTCATGTTTTTAAAGAAGGTTTTGATACCTCTATTTGATGGTTTCGAAACCATGACTTTGTAACGGCTATATTTTTCAAATCCTCCTTCCGGTTTCGAAACCTCTGTTAAAGGTTTCAAAACCTCTATGCATGTGGGAATTTAAAGCTAAACTTTATGACTTTCCAACGACTCCAAAACATCCCCAACGGCCATACATGGCTAGAATATCATTCCATACTATAAAAGCAAGCTTGGGACACTTGAAGATGGTTAGAGAACATATCCATGCAAAATGATCAAGATAATTTGAGTCTAAATCTTATTTCTTCATTTCTCTTGTACATAGTTTAGAGAGTGCTTAAATTGTAAATCTTTGTACACTCTTGTGAGCTTCAATTTGTGTAAACACCCACCTAGTGAGGTACTTAGTTTACCAAACAAATCCCTTGTAAAAGGAGAGGTTCTAGTTTAGCCTTAGACAAAAACTAGAGTGTGGTTCTATCTTAGCTGTTAAAAGATAGGGTTGTGAAGGTTTACTCCTAAGCCTAGAAAAGGTGAAGAATTCATAGTGAATTGGGAAATCCTTAGTGGTGTGCTAAGGTAGTGAATGTAGACTCGGTTGGGTAGTTGAACCACTCTAAAATCATTGTGCAATTTGTCTACCTTTCTTTCGGTTTTAGCCAATTCATCCAATGACCAAATACAACCCACTTGAATGTTTTTAGAGATCGATTCGAGCGTGCAACAAGCCTAACATAGTCATCAGAGCTGCATATAGCAAAACCTTATTTTACTTAATTGAACCCTCATTGATCCAAATGCACCCAATTTTATCTTCATTACTTGAAAAATAAATACAATTTTGGTTGTTTCGTAATCGTTGGCCAATTTTGTCCGTTAACTTTTAAACAACCAATAAGATAATAATATGTGGCATACCCTGAAAGTTTCATGTTATTAAACCGGTAAAAATTAAAAAAAAGTCTAAAAATATATGAAATTATAAGAAAAAATAAAATTTATAAATATATAAAAATTATTAAATCAATTCTAAAAATTATTGAAAATTCTAAAAAATCCAATTTTGACTACTAACTTACAAACAACCAATAAAATGATGACATATAACGCATCATGAAAGTGTCACGTCTTAAATTTAAAAATTATAAAAAATATAAAATTTCTAATAATTATTAAAAAATTATAGAAAAAATCTAAAAAAAATCTAATTTGATTGTTAACTCACAAACAACCAATAAGATAATGACATACGTCACTGAAAGTTTTCCATCATAAAATTAAAAAATTAAAAATATATTTAAAAAATTCTAAAAAAGTATATAAAATTCTAAAAATTATTAATAATCGAAAAATATATACATTATCTTATTGGTAAATCTTTTATTCATATAATTGTCAACTAATGATACACTGATATGTTATGGTACAACCTAATTTGCTCAAAAGTATCTCATGTTAAAATATCAACACCAACACTTAATGGCTAATTAAGTTTCTTTAGTGTTTATTAAATTTAACTTAAACTTAAGTTATACTTTAATTAATAGTTAATTAATGTAATGACAAAACGTCTTATGTCCTTTGCCTATTGATAAGTATTTATTTTGGTATGTTTTTAGTCCTTGTTTTGATCGAATATATATGTTTGAAGGACTTAATTGGGCTGTTTTTATGTTGTTCTCGTGCAGGTTACGTAATGCTGGAAATGAGTTGAAGTGCTGCAGAAAATACTGAAGTCGTGGGCAGATTCATGGGCATGAACCAGGGCATGAATGCTGACTGAGCGCCACGTCAGCACCTTCTAGAAGATGACGTCAGCAAGCCTGATAACTTATCATTCCACTTATCAAGATAGCTTATCATCCGATTTTTATCTTTAAATTCAAAACTTGGATATTTATCTTATGTAATTTTATTTAAATTTTTTAGGATTTATCATCTTAGGTTTTTAGGGTTTCTCAACTACTATAAATACCCCACTTTGGGGGTGAATTATTCATCAAACATTTTCCATTGTTCTCTTCTTCCTTGAGTAATAAAGTTCTCCATATTTCTCCATTTTCTTTTCTCCATTTTTATTTATTTTATTAAGTATGGTTTTTTCACAAACCATGCTTAACTAAATTCCCTTTAGCCAAAAGCAACGCCAAACCCGACAAATCTCGCGAGATTAGGAAAATACTTCAATCCTTCAACAACTCCTTTTTAGATTCTCTGTAAAATTGATTAGGCAATCGGCCTAATCTTTAGTCATCGCAATTGTTTCATTCCGAGAGCGCGCATTGGCTTGAAGTGGTTTAGATCCATCGTTGGGGACGAGGAAAAGCTTGTAGCCAATTCAACTCCCTAAGAACAAACTTAGTGGCGGTCCACTAAGGGGAATCAAAATCGGAAACAATTCTCATCGAGACGAATATCCGAGCACGGACTTCTCCAGCACTAACTTAGATTTGAGTTAACATCAATTGCCGTGGCTAATTCACTAAAGTTTGACTTCAAGGATTGCCCTGGGAGTCGAATCTACCAACGAGAAGTAAGTTACAAGGGTTGGACCTTGTAGACTGTAACCTGCAGGAAAGTCGAAGAAAAATCAACTTCAGTGATCGAAGATGTCGTGGCAAAGCGTGGCTTGAGGCTATTTCTATCCATAATTCATTCTCAACATTTATTTTTACGTTTTTACTATTTTTCTCATTCAAATCACTATTCTAAAATCCCCCTTTATTTTCTACAGGTTATTGGTCTAAATCAGAAGAAAGGTGTTAGAGTTCCTATTCCCTGCGGATCGACCCTTACTCTCGCTATATTAATTTAAATCTTATTTATTTTGAGTTTAAGGTTTTATTTTTGACACTATACGACGCGTGTCAAAATTGGCGTCGTTGCCGGGGATTACGGCAAATTACTAATATCGTTTTATTTGATTTATGACTAGGAGCAATCCGGGAGGACAATTTGAACTCATCCCGGAAATCGAAGCACTAGCCCGAAAGTTGAACGCACAAACACTTCGGGAAAAGAAAAACAAAAGACGCCAGCAAAGATTCGAACGCGATCTAGAAATCACATCCGAAGCAGAGTCAAATTACGAGCCCAATCTAATGGGAGACCAAAATCAAACCATTCGCCAACTGAATGAGGCGCCCGATGGCCAGCAACCGATGTGTATAACCTTCCCAAATGGCGAAACACCGTTCGTGCTAAAAACGGGTTTAATTCACCTCCTGCCTACCTTTCACGGTTTGCCGACAGAAAATCCTCATAAACATTTGAAGGAATTTCACATGGTTTGTCTAAGCACAAAGCCACAGGGAGTATCCGATGACCAAATCAAACTTAGAGCTTTTCCATTTTCCTTAGCAGATATAGCAAAAGATTGGTTGTTTGATTTACCCCCTAATTCTGTTACAACATGGACTGACATGGCTAAACTTTTTCTTGACAGGTTCTTCCCTGCAGCAAAAGCAAGCGAAATCAGGCGCAACATCCTTAGCATTCAACAAAAAGAAGTTGAATCCTTGTATGAATACTGGAGAGGTTTAAAAAGTTGTGTGCAAATTGTCCACAACATGGATTGTCGGAACAAACCCTCCTCTAGTATTTTTATGAAGGATTGACACCTATGGACATGAAGGTGATAGATGCAACAAGTGGCGGAGCTTTAGTCAACATGACACCAACGACGGCTAAAACACTGATATCAACCATGGCCACCAACTCTCAAAGATTCAATCAGTCTAGCGAACTATCTCGAAGGGTTCGCGAGGTAAGTACAATTTCATTGGAAAATAAAATCGATAAATTAGTTGAAATAGTGCAAACTCTTGTTGCAGATAAGAGAAAAACAACTAGACTTTGTGGAATCTGTACCAGCCCAGAACATCCGACAGATTGTTGTCCGATGATTCAAGAAGAGGGTGTCGCCCAAGCCAACGCCATAGGGAATGCTTATAATTCCGGGTGGAGGAACCAATCAAATTATGGGTACGCGAACAACCAAAGGCCAAATCAACCGTACCAACAAAGACAACCCTACCCACAACAATATCAATCGCAGAAGCCATCATTGGAGTCAATTGTTGAAAAGTTAGCGTTAGCCCAAGAAAAATTTCAACTAAAGACCGAAGCTCACTTTGAAGCAATTGACAAACAAATAAGTCAACTGACGTTAGCGGTAAGTCGCTTAGAATCCAAAGGGAAATTACCTTCTCAAACGGAGCCTAATCCAAGAGAGAATGTGAACGCCATCACTCTACGAAGCGGTACAGTCATCGAACCTAAAGCTAAAGAAGATGGCGTACAGAAAGAAGAAAAAAAGCAATCACCCCCTACTAGAAAAGGTATGCCCGATCCAACCCATGTACCTTCTCCCTACGCTACACCACCACCCTTCCCGTCGAGATTAATGAAAAGAGACAAACAAGCAGAAGAAAAGGAGATCCTAGATGTGTTTCAAAAAGTAGAGATCAATATTCCACTCCTCGACGTAATCCGAAAAATCCCAAGGTATGCTAAGTTCCTTAAAGATTTATATACTAATAAACGTCGTCTTATTGGAATTGAGAAGGTTAATCTAGGAGAGCATGTATCGGCGGTCTTCCAGCGAAAGTTGCCACCAAAATTGAAGGACCAAGGTATGTTCGCCATTCCCTGCAAAATCGGTAAAGTGGGTATTAGACGAGCAATGTGTGACTTAGGGGCCTCTATTAATGTTATGCCTCTTTCATTTTATAACTCACTTTCTGCTGAGCCTTTGAAGGATACGAAGGTAACCATACAGTTGGCGGACAGATCCATAATTTACCCAGAAGGATTACTAGAGAATGTCCTGGTAAAGGTAAAAGATTTAATCTTTCCGGCAGATTTTTATGTCATAGACATGGAAAACGATCGGACTAATAATTCTTCCGAAATCCTCCTTGATCGTCCATTTTTAAGTACTGCAAATACGAAAATCGATGTGAGAAGCGGGATCCTTACAATGGAGTTCGATGGCGAGGTGGTAAAATTTGATGTTTACAAAGCGATGCGACATCCTGATAATATTGTTAGTATAAATTTTATAGATGTTATTGACCCGCCGTTGAAGAATTTATAGAATCTAAATCTGTTGATGACTCGTGCAGGGATTTGAAGGATCACGACAAAGGAATTAAGGAGTTGAAAAATGTTTCCTCTGTTCATTCTGATTTACGCCTAACTCCATCAAAATCTAAAATGTTTTCTTTCATTTTGCAGGAATTGAATTTGGAGTTAAAGTTACCTCCAAATAAATTGAAGAGTGAAAGAGAAATTTTTCCAGTAAAAAAACCCCATAATCGCAAAATTTCTCGTAGGGAAATACTCAGTTGGATAAAGCGCAAGAACTGGAAGAAGTATTTGTCGCAATGCCTGTAGTCTGAACCAGGTCGTCGAGCTAATGACGAGAAACAAGCGCTAGATGGGAGGCAACCCATTTCTTTTCTTCTTTTTACTTTAATTATTTTTTACTTTCTTTATTTTATTTATTTTATTTTATTCCATTTTAAACTGCCATAGTTTAATGTCATTTGAATTTTCTTTTTAGTTAAAATAAACAAAAAAAAGAATAAATAAAAAAAAAGAAAAAAAAGAGATAAAATAAATAATCGAAATTATCTAAATCTGATTTTAGATTTTTATTTTTGATTTTATTTTTTTTTTCAAATTTATTTTCATTATCTTTTCATATTTATTTTGAATTTATTTTCTTATCTACTTTTAAATTTATTTTTATCTCATTATCTTTTTGAATTTATTTTTATTATTATCTCATTTTAATTATTTTATCTTTTTTATTTGAATTTTATTTTTTATCTGATCTCTTATTTATTTTATTTGCAGATAATTTAGATCGAATAAAGAGATGAGAAGCTATCAGGATTTTGTGGGCCAATTTTTTTTAATTTAAAATTCGGATTTTTTTTATCCCTTTCACACCCAATCACCTCACCCATATTTTAAACTCATTCAAACAAACCTTATCTACCCGGCCAACCCCACTCTTCAAACCCAATTAAAACACCCATGGACCCCACCTACACAATTCCCTACCCGGTTAACCCTCAACCAATTAAAATTTCGTGGACCCCACCCATTAAACTCTTTCTTTTATTATTTAACTCCTACCAGCCGCACAACCCCCAAACCCCTTATTTCTTTCATCTCCTTCAGCAGCCACCCGAAACAACCCTACACCACCGTTAAGCCATGCCCCGCACTCGAGACCAGCCTCATCCGCCGCGCCTCGTCACCTCTGCACCAACCAGCCACCATCATTTAGGGAGTTTCCTCATCCTCTCTTTTTACTTTTAAATTTTCATTTTGGGACAAAATGCATCTAAGTGAGGGGGAGGGAGATATGCTTATCAATTTTTATCTTGCTTATCCGTCTTGATTGTTCGCTTGAAATCTTGATTTTATTAATTTAAAGTTCTTCGTTAAATCCTTAGTTTTGCCTTGTCTCACTGTTTTTATATGGCTTTGTATCTATCTTGTTAGAAAATTCTAGGTTGCATGGTAGATTTTTGGCATGATTAATTTTTGATTAAAATCTTTTATATGACATTTTCTTTCTCTATTAATTCACATGATGCTTACCTAAGTACACAAGACATATTTGTGAGTTTATGAGCCTAATGAGCATGCATGATATTTGCTCTTTGTTTCTTTGAGTGTGCCTAGCTAAATTAGTTGCATTCTAGAACTTGTTTTTAAATTCTTTTTGAGATTACATTGATTGATTATGATGCTTTAATATGATAGAGGCACTAGGTTTTAACCATTTCTCTTCCCAAATAAATTACCTACCCTTTAATTAATTTCCCCTAGTGAAACAATTTTTGAGCCTTAGCCTTTTTCTTGAAAATCACCACATTTTAAGCCTAATCCAATTTTCTTCTCAAATCCATTACTTTTGTTCCCTTTTTCAAGACAAAAATGGTCTTAAAAAAACAGATTCGAATAAATGCAGTGCAGCAGCTAAAAATACACTGTGCAGAAAAAAACTATGCAGAATTGATTCGAATATACAGTGCAGAATTGATTCGAATATACAGTGCAGGAAATTGTTCGAGTCTGCAGAAAAATAAAACAGAAAAAAATAGTGCAGTTCGAAAAAAAAGGTACACTGTCGAGCAGTTTTGGTTCGAATGAAAAAAAAACAGTTTCGAATATATTTTTTTTGGGATGATTTTTTGTCTTGAATTTTAGCCCTTATTTTCAGCCTTTATCCTACCCTTACCTTAGCCCCATTACAACCCTTATTTAAGACCTCTTGATTTTTGCATCATATTCATGTTAGTAGTGGAGATTAGATTTAAACACAAGCTTATGGTTATGCTCTAATTAGCTTTGGCTCGAGCGATTTTTCTCTACCCTTAAACACTTTGAGTGACATGAGCGATTCCTTGTGAGGGTACTTGGTTTGCATCATTGATGTTAGTAGAATTTTAGAATGTTGTTTTTGCTTTAAATTTTTAATCTTGCCATTTATCTATTTTTGCTCCTTAGTTTTCTTTCATATTTAGATGCTTAATCATATTGAAACCTTTTGAGACTTCGTGAAATTAAGGATGAAAACTTGAACTTAAGTTTATTTAATTTTGAGATACTTGAGGACAAGCATCGGATAAGTGAGGGGGAATTTGATAAGTATTTATTTTGGTTATGTTTTAGGTCCTTGTTTTGATCGAATATATATGTTTGAAGGACTTAATTGGGCTGTTTTTATGTTGTTCTCGTGCAGGTTACGTAATGCTGGAAATGAGTTGAAGTGCTGTAGAAAATACTGAAGTCGTGGGCAGATTCATGGGCATGAACCAGGGCATGAATGCTGACTGGGCGCCACGTCAGCACCTTCTAGAAGATGACGTCAGCAAGCCTGATAACTTATCAGTCCACTTATCAAGATAGCTTATCATCCGATTTTTATCTTTAAATTCAAAACTTGAATATTTATCTTATGTAATTTTATTTAAATTTTTTAGGATTTATCATCTTAGGTTTTTAGGGTTTTTCAACTACTATAAATACCCCACTTTGGGGGTGAATTATTCATCAAACATTTTCCATTGTTCTCTTCTTCCTTGAGTAATAAAGTTCTCCATTTTTCTCCATTTTCTTTTCTCCATTTTTATTTATTTTATTAAGTATGGTTTTTTCACAAACCATGCTTAACTAAATTCCCTTTAGCCAAAAGCAACGCCAAACCCGACAAATCTCGTGAGATTAGGAAAATACTTCAATCCTTCAACAACTCCTTTTTAGATTCTCTGTAAAATTGATTAGGCAATCGGCCTAATCTTTAGGCATCGTAATTGTTTCATTCCGAGAGCGCGCATCGACTTGAAGTGGTTTAGATCCATCGTTGGGGACGAGGAAAAGCTTGTAGCCAATTCAACTCCCTAAGAACAAACTTAGCGGCGGTCCACTAAGGGGAATCAAAATCGGAAACAATTCTCATCGAGACGAATATCCGAGCACGGGCTTCTCCAGCACTAACTTAGATTTGAGTTAGCATCGATTGCCGTGGCTAATTCACTAAAGTTTGACTTCAAGGATTGCCCTGGGAGTCGAATCTACCAACGAGAAGTAAGTTACAAGGGTTGGACCTTGTAGACTGTAACCTGCAGGAAAGTCGAAGAAAAATCAACTTCAGTGATCGAAGATGTCGTGGCAAAGCGTGGCTTGAGGCTATTTCTATCCATAATTCATTCTCAACATTTATTTTTACGTTTTTACTATTTTTCTCATTCAAATCACTATTCTAAAATCCTCCTTTATTTTCTACAGGTTATTGGTCTAAATCAGAAGAAAGGTGTTAGAGTTCCTATTCCCTGCGGATCGACCCTTACTCTCGCTATATTAATTTAAATCTTATTTATTTTGAGTTTAAGATTTTATTTTTGACACTATACGACGCGTGTCACCTATATAAACAAGTTATATTCTGTAACCCCCTCGTCCCGGTCTGGCTAGATGACCGGTCCGAGTGGGCCACACGGGGAAAACCGAGTGAAACCCGTTAAGGTTCCTCTCGGTTAGCAACCCTATTTTTTCTTTTTATATTAATCTTGTCTAGAGGAACATTAAGTCCTAAGTGATCACGACAGCGGAAAACATTCAAAGGAAGTCACATTCGAACCACGGTCATACACAAAACAGTCTATTTTTAAACTTACAGGGCAGACCGTATCGGTACCCTAACCAGGGGTACCGATACGCCCTGACCAGGTCAACCCAAGGAGTGAACTTCGGGAAGACCGTATCGATACAACCCTTGAGCGTATCGATACGCCCTTCTCGGTCAACCCTCATTGGTCAACAGAGTAGACCCGTACCGATACGCATGAACCCCGTATCGGTACGCCCTGCTCTCACCCTAAACTCCAAATTCCAGTAACTTTGGAGGGTATCGATACCCTTAGGGTATCAGTATGCCCGGCAAAAACTGTGGCATTTGGGCAAGGCCGTATCGATACAGCCCTCAGGCGTATCGATACGCCCTGCTCTGCAATTCCACAATTACCAACTTAACGACTCCGAACACGACTCTAGATGCACTTTTAGACTCTCCTATGCACATACAAACACTTAAACTATCATACTTAAACCAAAGGTAGCAACCAAACAAATAGCAAGACATCCATACATAGCATTCATACAAAAGGGCAATTTATGCATAAATGGGCATACAAGCACTTAAGACTTCATGCCTTAGCAACCAAACATGTAGACATTCAAGGCATGTAACATAAGCAATATTTATAGATCAAACAAGGCATCCAAGAACCAAACCAATAACGACATACATCAAAACTCAAATCAACAATACCTATTCCATTGCTTAACTATTACATTCTATCACTTAAAATCTCATACATTGAGCTAACCAATAGCATCACTCGGAGACCTTTCCTTGCCCTTGCCACCCACAAGCTATTAATCTGCATTGTCGAACAAAAGAGAGCGTAAGCATAAAAGCTTAGTGAGGGTAAGCTCATAAAACAAACCTTCGACAATGCAGGGTCCAAGCACGAGCAACTTCCATAATGAAATGCATGTTCTTACCTCCGATCCGCATAAGTCAAAATGAACATGATGCATGAACATATAATCAACATTATGTCATGCTCAACATCTCGTAAACACAACTTACTACGATACATAACTCAATGCATTAATCACATTATACATCAATACACAAAGGGCATCACATTTCGTAACATATAAGCATATATGCATAATCTCATATTGGTAAATACATACAACCTCATATTGGCACCTAGCTATGACTCGAATACGCGGATAACCCGTTGGAACGCATTTCCAACAACAACATTACCTCGGTTGGATTACAATCATCACCGGTCCTTGCATGGGCGGGATTCCACTCATCACCACATGCCCTACGGATGGGATTCCACTCATCATCACGTAGAATATATATATAAATTTCCGGTGGAATATTACCTCACCGTACTCCTCCTTGGTGCCTTAACGCCACCAAGGCCACGTACGTTTTGACTCAATTTGTGTGCACACTCATCCTAATGATCGATCATTGTACCCAAGCATACTAGTGCTAATATAAATCAAATTCCACAACCTTTCACAACATCAATTTTAATATAATTTTCGTGCTTAGCACGTACTCACCATGATTCTCCAAAATCATGCAATCCACTTCATAACCTCATTTCACAAACCAACATCACATGTATATCATCCAAACAATTATCACATCATATATCCACATTATATTTGTCATCAACATACATATAATCAATACATTAAGCCATACTTCCACATACATGTGTATCACATTATACATAATCATCATGAGGCATAACAATAATTTAAGAGTACATCCAAGGTGTCTAACTAAAGCTTAGGATTAGGCTACCACCCTAATCCTAACTCTAGGTGGGTCTACCAAGCCCAACCTAGTCCACATGCTTGAACCAACCACTTAAAAACCAATTTAAAAACATTAACCACTCACCTCCACCTCCAAGCTCAAATACCAAACAACCATGGTCTTCAATTTTCGGATTTGTTCCCAAGGCTTCACCAACCCAAAACCTTGCTTCTAAACACCTCAACACAAGCAAAACAACCTCAAACCAACTCAAACATCAAAGTGGCTAACCCGGAATACAATTCGAATATCAAACTCAACATTTCAAGTCATGACCAAACCCCGACTTAATCTAATTCAAGCAACCCATAAAACTTGATCAAAACCCAAGTTTCCAACGCATTTTATACTCACAAATGATAGCTAAATTCAGCCACAACTTCAACCCATAGGTGCAAGCCAAGCTCCAACAATTTCCAACCCAAACAATCACCAAAATTCCCATTTTCGTACTCCTATTTTACCCAGCAGAAAATCATGTTTTTAAACACCCAAATGACATCTAAATGATTCCAAAACAACCTCCTAGCATACATAAACCATCAGCCCTCTAATTACACCCTAAAACCCACCAAAAATCAACTTTTTGACACCTTAAAAATTGTCTCAAAAACCCATTTCGGGTTTTCACCCAAAATCCTCCATTTCAACATATTAAGTGTATTTTCATTAGATTAAACCAAAACCCAACCTAACATTTCAGGACAAGATGAAAACCCCCCCTAAAAACCTCAACTTTCTTTAAACCCTAATTTTTCAAAAGTGGATAGTTTTAGAATCTATGACCATGGATAGACAGCAAAAGGAGAGGAGAGTTCAAATATGTGATTACCTTTAAAAACGCCCTTGAATTGATGGAGAAATTTGGTGGAATACAAATTTGGGATTTGGAAGGGTTTGGTGGGGTTTCCATGGTGAAGAGAGGAGAATGGGAAAGATGACTACACATTTTTTTATTCTTTTTACTTTTTAAAAAGTGGTCTAGCTTTTTAAAACATTTGGGTTAAATCACCGCATTGGTCCCTCCTTTAAATTTTAAAACCCAATTAGCCCAAGTAAAGGTCAAATTGATTTAATTTAATTTTACCGACTCAGACCACTAACCAGACTAACTCCTAGCCCCAAAACACGGGTGTTACAACTCTCCCCCACTTAAGGAAATTTCGTCCCCGAAATTTATCGGACAGGAAACCACTTTCTTTCACACCAGAACACACTAACCAATCTCGGTGGACTTACCACACATCAATAGATATCTGATGCTAAGATCTCAACTGATTCTTCGTTGCACGCAATTTCAAACTCAACTCAATCTCTTCAACAAACATAGCACGACACATATCTGACTCACATTCCCGAATCATAGATACACAAATCACATTACAAACCCCTTTCTAACTCTGGTGGTAACCATAACAAATAAACAACTGAACTAGCCCGATTCACAATCTCCTACCACACTGTTTGAACACTTGACTCATAACTTTCTCTGACTGGTCCTCTATCTTCAACAAGTAACCAAACGCTATGCCGACGCCTTAAAAAATCTAGTTGAAATTTCGAATCTCTATTACCCACTTTCATTAAGAATGTTCCACGGATGTAACAAACTAGAAGAAAACTGATACCCGGTCCTGACACATTGGCAACCCATACACTTACTCTCATATAGAACCACATCATCCATCAACTTAGTCCAGAAGTGCCCATCTTCAACCCACAATACGTCTTCGTACCACTCAAATGCAATATACATTAAACTACCGTGTGCTTCGGCCCCAAAACAATACGTCTCAAAACACTATGTCAATCGGTATAACCATTCTGTCTCTAACAATACAAACTCTATCATCTCTGAACTGTATTCCGAAGGTCTTCCCCCTACTATGTCTTGCACGTGAGGTGCCAAGAACCCGTCTTGCAACTGTTTCTCTTCAAGCGTTCTGACTCAATGTAGGTTCAACATGAAACTCGACCACAAGAATACTATCATTCGGTAAACTGAATTCGGCAATTACATCTCGCAACTCTACTACTAATCTATCAACAACATAGCTCGGAACATCGGTTTCTACGTTGACTATCTTCGGATGGTACTCAATCTTGATATTACAGTCTTCAAGCATTTCTAACACTTTATGCGATTCGAGTTTCAACCCTTCCTAAGTCTTCAAATATTTCGAGTTCTGATGATACGTACATATACACTGTGCATTTCTTACTATACAAGCTTTGTCTCTAAGTCTTCGAAGCAAATACAACTGTAATTAACTCTACGTCTCATATCAGATAACTCTTCTCACAGTCTTTCAACTATCTTGATGAACAAGCCGCAACCTTCTGCCTTGCATAAGCACACAACCTAACTCTACACGTAACACATCACTATGGTTCGCAAACTCTTTCTCTGATATGAGCTGATTCAAGGTCGAAGCTCTCTTCAAAGTTTCTTCGGTTTCTCAAGGGCTCATTGTCTCGCATCTAACCACACAACTGAACATTCTTCTGTAGCAATCTATCAATGGAGCAACTATCTTCAAAAGACTATTTACAATTCTCTAGAAGTAACAATGCTAGACCTAGGAACTATAGATATCTTTCACGGTCTTCAATTTCTGTCAACTCATATCTTTTTTTTTACCTACTCGTGATTTACTCTAACACACTCGGCTGATCTACAAGTCCTAGGAGAACATCTTTATTAACTCGGAGTTCACGTTGCACAACTTGGTATACAACTGATTCCCAAAAAGGATCTACCACACTTACTTCAAAGCTTGTCATGGCCTTCTTCGGTACGTGAATATACTCATGTGTCATCTATGAGAACTATTACAATTGATCAAGGAACTCGGGAATTATTCTGTTCAACATCTCTATGAAGGTAACTAATACACTAGTCAAACAAAACGGCATGACTCAGAGCTCAAGGTGATCACATCTTGCCCCTAAAGCTGTCTTCGGTACTTCAACTTTTCTCACTTTCAACTGGTAGTAAATGGATCTCAAACTAATCTTCGAAAAGACTGAAGCACACACTAACTGATCAACAAATCACTGACACTCGGAAACGGATACTAAGTATTCACTGTCACTTGTTTCAACTGTCTAAAATCTAAACTCGTTCTCGTACTGTCACTCTTTCTTCCTCACAAATTGTATTGTCATACTCTAAGATGATGTACTAGGCCTAAAGAATCTAAGGTCTAACAAGTCTCGAAGTTGACTCTTCAACACTCTCAATCCTTTCGAAAACCATAAGATATAGAGAAATCAAAGCAGAAGCAACCTCGGAGACGGTATCAATAACAAAAATTCTTCTTCCCTAACAAGAGACAAACCGAGTAATTCTTGCCAACACTTGTAGGAAATCACAAACTATTCTAACATTCTGCGGTCTAATTCTCATTCCAAAAATCAAATTCATCACATTTGCTAGGCAAGCCTGTCGACTAAACTCAACCAATCCTTGACCTCTAAAGCTGGATCAATCATTCAAAAGAAGTTCACATCCTCATCTACTACTACAGTCTCACAAAAATCTGCAACTTTAAGGGAATTCTCTCTTTGTCTCAACGTACACCTTAACTCAGTGCTCTACAAGCCAAACCATCTCTAAAGGTACATCAAAACCGTAAAAAGATAAATACTTCACATCGACTGGAAACACGTAACCCTGAACCATCAACAGACATCTCCCGAATAATTTTCTGACCACCACTATCTCACTAAAAGGTCTAGTCACATGTGCCCTTACGTCTAGATCTCAACAAGTATGTCTAAATTCTTTGCATGCTCACACAAACAGACGAATCTGCAGAAATTGCAACTTCACAAGTACACATCTGTTAGTCTTCGGTCCTCTTGTTCTCAAATTGGTTCTTCAACAAAATCTGGCCCTTCTAGAATGTTCTTAGATCATTTCGAAACTTCAAAAACGCAGTTCTGAGCACACACAGACAACCATGCTGGAAAACCCTTCAGACGCACACTGGCCCCAAACACACACACTGGCCCCAAACACATACAAATTGATTCCCATTCACGGATACTGATCGGCTGTCTTGTATCAAAATCATAGGCTGAACCCCGAACGACCACTAACTAACATTCCTGAGTTTCGGATTACTCACACAAAACCCTTACCTTGACCTTGCTAAAAGAACCAAGGTACTCGCACCTACCTCTAACACTTCACCAGGCATATTCAAACTTGCATACTTGCTAACGATATACAAAAGCACGGATTTAGAATCAACTGGAGGAAACCAACTTAATACTGTACCAAGGGCTTATCGGTTAAAACATCGACACCACTCTGACTCCCACTCATAGGCCTTCACTTCTTCTTACCAGCTAATGCCAGAGTTGATCACATCGTCCCTCATCCACAATAATCAACCCACATACACACCGTCTCAAACAGACAAATTGTACCTCAATTCTGGTACAACCATACCTCCCTAACTAAGGTGATGGACTCCCTCAACATCGTCCACCTTTTCAGAAACTACAACTTCTACTTACCGAAAAGAAATAAATCAACAACAACAACAACAACAACAACAGTAAATTAACATACAACTTGGGTTAGCAAAGGAAATGGTCCAAGTGGCTCAAGTATGATTCCCTCACTTAAAAATCTCTTTTTCGAAGTAATAGTAGCAATGGGACTCTACTAAACATGTTTCAAACAAATCAACACACCTACATGCTCAACCAAGCATATAACAAGGCATACTTGCTAAACAAGCAAACATATGCGTACGATCAAACAACATACATTCTCAATCAAACAATCATACATCACATAATACACGAATAACAAGCAACATGCTTACATGGCAAGCAAACACCGTGCATATCAATCATAAAACACAACTTTCCTCACTTACCTGCCTAAGGTCTTGGAAACCTTAGGCTCTGATACCAACAAATGTAACCCCCTCGTCCCAGTCTGGCCGGATGACCGGTCCGAGTGGGCCACACGGGGAAAACCGAGTGAAACCCGTTAAGGTTCCCCTCGGTTAGCAACCCTATTTTTTTTTCTTTTTATATTAATATTGTCTAGAGGAACATTAAGTCCTAAGTGATCACGACAGCGGAAAACATTCAAAGGAAGTCACATTCGAACCACGGTCATACACAAAACAGTCCATTTTTAAACTTACAGGGCAGACCGTATCGGTACCCTAACCAGGGGTATCGATACGCCCTGACCAGGTCAACCCAAGGAGTCAACTCCGGGAAGACCGTATCGATACAACCCTTGAGCGTATCGATATGCCCTTCTCAGTCAACCCTCCTTGGTCAACAGAGTAGACCCGTACCGATACGCATGAACCCCATATCGGTACGCCCTGCTCTCACCCAAAACACCAAATTCCAATAACTTTGGAGGGTATCGATACCCTTAGGGTATCGGTACGCCCGACAAAAACTGTGGCATTTGGGCAAGGCCATATCGATACGGCCCTTAGGCGTATCGATACGCCCTGCTCTGCAATTCCACAATTTCCAACTTAACGACTCTGAACACGACTCTAGATGCACTTTTAGACTCTCATATGCACATACAATCACTTAAACTATCATACTTAAACCAAAGGTAGCAACAAAACAAATAGCAAGACATCCATACATAGCATTCATACAAAAGGGCAATTTATGCATAAATGGGCATACAAGCACTTAAGACTTCAAGCCTTAGCAACCAAACATGTAGACATTCAAGGCATGTAACATAAGCAATATTTATAGATCAAACAAGGCATCCAAGAACCAAACCAATAACTACATACATCAAAACTCAAATCAAAAATACCTATCACATTGCTTAACTATTACATTCTATCACTTAAAATCTCATACATTGAGCTAACCAATAGCATCACTTGGAGACCTTTCCTTGCCCTTGCCACCCACAAGCTATTAATCTGCATTGTCAAACAAAAGAGAACGTAAGCATAAAAGCTTAGTGAGGGTAAGCTCATAAAACAAACCTTCGACAATGCAGGGTCCAAGCACGAGCAACTTCCATAATGAAATGCATGTTCTTACCTCCGATGCGCATAAGTCAAAATGAACATGATGCATGAACATATAACCAACATTATGTCATGATCAACATCTCGTAAACACAACTTACTACGATACATAACTCAATGCATTAATCACATTATACATCAATATACAAAGGGCATCACATTTCGTAACATATAAGCATATATACATAATCTCATATTAGTAAATACATACAACCTCATATTGGCACCTAGCTATGACTCGAATACGCGAATAACCCGTTGGAACGCATTTCCAACAACAACATTACCTCGGTGGGATTACACTCATCACCGGTCCTTGCATGGGCGGGATTCCACTCATCACCACATGCCCTACGGATGGGATTCCACTCATCATCACGTAGAATATATATACAAATTTCCGGTGGAATATTACCTCACCGTACTCCTCCTTGGTGCCTTAACGCCACCAAGGCCACGTACGTTTTGACTCAATTTGTGTGCACACTCATCCTAGTGATCGATCATTGTACCCAAGCATACTAGTGCCAATATAAATCAAATTCCACAACCTTTCACAACATCAATTTTAATATAATTTCCATGCTTAGCACGTACTCACCATGATTCTCCAAAATCATGCAATCCACTTCATAACCTCATTTCACAAACCAACATCACATGTATATCATCCAAACAATTATCACATCATATATCCACATTATATTTGTCATCAACATACATATAATTAATACATTAAGCCATACTTCCACATACATGTGTATCACATTATACATAATCATCACGAGGCATAACAATAATTAAAGAGTACATCCAAGGTGTCTAACTAAAGCTTAGGATTAGGCTACCACCCTAATCCTAACTCTAGGTGGGTCTACCAAGCCCAACCTAGTCCACATGCTTGAACCAACCACTTAAAAACCAATTTAAAAACACTAACCACTCACCTCCACCTCCAAGCTCAAATACCAAGCAACCATGGTCTTCAATTTCCGGATTTGTTCCCAAGGCTCCACCAACCCAAAACCTCGCTTCTAAACACCTCAACACAAGCAAAACAACCTCAAATCAACTCAAACATCAAAGTGGCTAACACGGAATACAATTCGAATATCAAACTCAACATTTCAAGTCTTGACCAAACCCCGACTTAATCTAATTCAAGCAGCCCATAAACCTTGATCAAAACCCAAGTTTCCAACACATTTTATACTTACAAATGATAGCTAAATTCAGCCACAACTTCAACCCATAGGTGCAAGCCAAGCTCCAACAATTTCCAACCCAAACAGCCACCAAAATTCCCATTTTCGTACTCCTATTTTACCCAGCAGAAAATCATGTTTTTAAACACCCAAATGACATCTAAATGATTCCAAAACATCCTCCTAGCATACATAAACCATCAGCCCTCTAATTACACCCTAAAACCCACCAAAAATCAACTTTTTGACACCTTAAAAATTGTCTCAAAAACCCATTTTGGGTTTTCACCCAAAACCCTCCATTTCAACATATTAAGTGTATTTTCATGAGATTAAACCAAAACCCAACCTAACATTTCAAGACAAGATGAAACCCTTCCTAAAATCCTCAAATTTCTTTAAACCCTAATTTTTTCAAAAGTGGATAGTTTTAGAATCTATGACCATGGATAGATAGCAAAAGGAGAGGAGAGTTCAAATATGTGATTACCTTTAAAAACGCCCTTGAATTGATGGAGAAATTTGGTGGAATACAAAGTTGGGATTTGGGAGGGTTTGGTGGGGTTTCCATGGTGAAGAGAGGAGAATGGGAAAGATGACTACACATTTTTTTGTTCTTTTTACTTTTCAAAAAGTGGTCTAGCTTTCTAAAACATTTGGGTTAAATCACCGCATTGGTCCCTCCTTTAAATTTTAAAACCCAATTAGCCCAAGTAAAGGTCAAATTGATTTAATTTAATTTTACCGACTCGGACCACTAACCCGACTAACTCCTAGCCCCAAAACACGGGTGTTACATATTCTTATTTTAAACACACACCGAATGAAAAATAAGTAAAGTGTTCATTCTTCCATTTGAGCTTTTGCTTTCATCCTCTTATTGTTTTGGACTGTGAGGTGTTCAACAATTAGTATCAGAGCTTCTTTGAAGGTTATTTCGGTTGCCCAGTTGATGCAAAGTAGTGTGGTATAGTGACAATGCATGTCTAGGAAAGACTTGACGTTTGAGTGATCTGAGTGATCCACCTCTCTTTACTTGGTGTACGTTACACATACTTTTACTGTTGCATTTAATTTGGTGAGAATAATTTGTCGACACTATGGCAGACCTACACGCTGTCGGCGGAATAAGGAAGCTTAACAACGACAATTACAATACATGGTCAACTTGCATGATGTCATAGATACATGGACAAGACTTGCAGGAGATTTTAAATGGTAGAGAAAAGGAGCAACAAGAAGTAGAGTATGCAAATGGCATATTAAGAAAATGGAAGATAAAAGCAGGCAAGGCAATGTACGCCTTGAAGACAGCAGTGGAGGAAGATATGTTGAAACACATTCGAGATGTCAAAACTGCAAATGAAGCTTGGGAAACATTCGCCTAGTTGTTTTCTAAGAAGAACGATACAAAGCTCCAACTTCTCGAGAGTGAGTTGTTGTCTATGAAACAAGGCAACATGACGATCAAACAATACTTTCACAAAGTAAAGTTGTTATGTTGAGAGATTTCTGAATTGGATCCAACATCTTCTATTGGTGATAACAGGATGAAACGAATCATCATCCACGGTCTAAAGCCATAGTTTAGGAGTTTTGTTGGTGCTATACAATGGTAGAAAACTCAACCATCACCTGTAGAATTCGAAAATTTGTTAGCTAGTTAGGAAGCCTTAGCTAAACAAATGGGAGGAGTCTCATTGAGAAATGAAGAAGAGGCACTCTACGCCAATAAAGGAAAGTGAAACTTCAAGCAACATGACAATGGTGGGTTCAATAAAAATCAAGGAGAAGGAAGCTATCGTGAAGGGGGAGGTTAAAAAAACACAACAACAATAAAAAGTTTGAAGGAAAGTGTTACAATTGAGGGAAGAAGGGTCAAATGGCCAAATCTTGTTGGTCAAAGAAAAAGTCTGTGGAGAATAATGTTGTTATTTCCAATAGTGAAGAAGAATGGGACACATAGGCATTTTTTGAAGTAGAAGAAGAAGAGTTAGCTCTCACGGCGACTATGTTAAGCAAAATTGATTATGAGAATAATTGGATCGTTGACTCTGGTTGATCAAATCATATGACATGTGATTCAGAGAAATTGCAAGACTTGTTTGAATACAAAGGAAGTCGTGTGGTGGTCACAACAAATAACTCAAAGTCACCAATAGCACATGTTGGTAACGCAATGGTCTCTCCTCAAAATAATGACACTAAGATGCCACTTCAAAATGTTTATCATGTGCTAGGGATGAAGAAAAATTTTCTTTCAGTAGCACAATTAACATCTTTGGGCCATGTTGTTCTATTTAGTCCACAAGATGTAAATGTATACCATAATCTCGAGATCAAAGAGGAGTCGATGATGAAGGGACAAAGATTAGAGTCTATCTATGTGATGTCTGCGAAAACTGCATATGTTGACAAAACAAGAAGAAATGAGACAATGTACTTGTGGCACATGCGATTAAGCATGCCAGTTACTACAAGCTAGACGTGGTGATGAGGAAGTCAATGATGAAAGGACTTCCAGAACTAGAGGTGAGAATATACACAATATGTGCGGGTTGCCAGTACATAAAAGCACATCAACTACCATATAAGGAGTCAAATTATAAAGCAAATGAGCTATTAGAGTTAATCCACTATGATGTGTTTGGACCTGTTAAACAAATCTCTATTTGTGGGATGAAGTACATGGTGACTTTCAGTGATAATTTTTCTAGATATGCGTGGATCTATTTTATGAAGGAAAAATTTGAGACTCTTTCAAAGTTTAAAGAATTTAAAAGGGTTGCAGAAGTGGAAGTTGGCAAAAAGATATGTTTGCTACACACAGATAATAAGGGAGAGCACACTTCATACGAGTTTGCAAAATTTCTCCAAGAGTATCAAATATGTCGTCAATTCACATGTTCTAGCACTCCGTAAAAAAATGGTATTGTACCAAAATATGCCGAAGTATGCTTCAACAAACTAGAGGAAAAATTTGTAGCTTATGTGATCAACAAACTTTCCTTAACAAACTTTCCTTAACAAAGGTTACATTTTCTTTCACCTTTTGAAAAATTATGGAAAATGAAACCAATAGTTAGCTATTTTCGAGTTTTTAGAAGTGTTTGTTATGTATTTGTGCCTGACCATTTACGTAGAAAAATGGACAAAAAGTTGTTAGGTGTATTTTTGTAAGGTACGAAAGCTAGAGGAAAAGGTGGAAATGTTGTGGTCTTATAACTAGAAAATTTTATGTGTCCCGTATTGTGGTGTTTGATGAAGCATCTTCATGGTGGTTCTCAAATAAAGAGTTATTGCAGACTCAGATACTCTCAAGAGAGAATTGCAATCTTCTCAAGTTCAGTTGAGTTTAGATGAAACTGAAATTGTTGATGATGTTGGAGAAGAAGGCGTAACTCAAAATCCATGACAAATTGGTGTTCACCAACAATCGATCGAAGACGGTGAACCGAGTGAAATATAAGAACCATCACCACTAAGAAGATCAACAAGGATCAAGAAGCCAAATCCCAAATATGCCAACGCTGCCATAGTAGAAAAAACGATGCAAACATGCCAGAAACCTTTGAAGAAGCTTCTCAAAAAGTTGAATGGACTAAAGCAATGAGAGATTAGATTGTTGCTCTTGACCAGAATCAAACTTGGGAGCTCGTACCAAATCCAAGAGATGTGAAACCAATTTCTTGTAAATGGGTCTACAAGATAAAGCGTCGCACAAATGGATCGATTGAGAGGTACAAGGCTCGATTGGTAGCTGGAAGATTCTCTCAACAATATGGACTAGATTATGATGAAACATTTAGTCCAGTGGCAAAGCTTACAACTGTTCGAGTCCTACTAGCACTGGCAGCTATGAAGGATTGGAATTTATGGCAGATGGATGTGAAGAATGCTTTTTTGTATGGAGAGCTAGATCAAGAATTCTACATGGACCAACCGATGGGTTTTCGAAGTATAGATCATCCTAAGTATGTATGTAAGCTTCGTAAGGCATTGTATGGGTTGAAGCAAGCACCCAACGCTTGGTATGGCAAGATTGTAGAGTTTCTAACTCATAATGGCTATTTTGTGGCTTCTTCATATTATTGTCTGTTCGTGAAAGCAACTGAAGGAAAACTATCTATTGTGCTAGTATATGTGGAGGCTTTAATCATCACTGGTGATTTTGAGGATAGAATTCTTTGAACCAAGAAGAATTTATCAATTCGCTTCCAAATGAAAGACTTGTGGCAACTCAAACACTTTTTTGGTCTAGAGATTGATCACACCGAGAAAGGAATTTTTCTCCACCAGAGAAAGTATTCCAGTAATCTATTAAAAAAGTTTGGAATGCTCAATTGCAAGCCAATTTCTACATTGATTGAACCAAAATACCAAAATCTCTTCTAATGAAGGGAAAAAATTAAAGATGATATGATGTACCAACAACTAGTTGGTAGTCTTATCTACTTAACTTTAACAAGACCAAATATTTCTTTTGCAATTGGCGTTGTGAGTCGATACATGCAAAATCCAAAGAAACCTCATTTGGATGGTATGTTTTTATACTTGGATCTGGAGAAATTTCTTGGTGTAGCAAAAGACAATCCACAATGTCTTTATCAACCACCGAAGCAGAGTCCTGTGCAGCGGCAATGGCAGTGTCGATTGTAAATATGTATTTAAGAGTCCTAGAGTTATTAGCATGCAGTAGTTATTATTTAATTAGGAGTTTGTGCTATAATAAAGGTATTTTAGTTTAAGTTTATTTCAGATAAGATAGAGTTTATCTTAAACTAGGAGTTAGAGTTTAATTAAACTTGTATGATGTAACCAGTGTTGTTAAAAAGGGATCCAACCCTCTGTAACTTTTACGATAAAATTAAATAAAAACATAGAAACTACTTTTTCTCTAAACTCAATATTATTTACATGGTATCAGTAGGTTTCGATTCTTAGTCTAAATCGAAAGACAATTCTTCCTCATCTGAGATTAATTCCGGAGGAGAAGCAAATTCTTCTATTGATGTTCTTCTAGATTCTACCACATCAGCAGTCACTTGCCATAAACTGATTGGTCCCAATAATCTACAATGGTCCCAGTCAGTCAAGTTGTACATCACTGGTAGAGGAAAGCTAGGCTATATCATTTGAGGAGTGACAAAGCCTGCTTCGACAGATCTAGGGTATGAGAAGTGGTTGCAAGAAAATTGTATGGTGATGTCTTGGTTGACAAACACGATGACACCATCAATTGGGAGTAACTTTCTCTTATATGAGACTGCAAAAGAAATCTAGGATGCGGCTCAAGAAACTTATTCAAGTTCAGACAATATTTATGAATTATTTAGCATCAAATGTCAGGCTTCAAATATGAAACAAGAGGAGATGAATGTCATTGTTTACTGCAACACTCTTACCCGACTTTGGCAGCAAATTGATCTCTACAAGTCCAATGACTGGACGAATCCAAAAGATGATGCTCTTTACAAGAAGAAAACTGACCATAAAAGAATCTTTCAATTCTTGAATGGTCTACATAAAGGACTGGATGCTGTCAAAGGAAGAATTTTGAGCATTAAACCTCTTCCTTCTGTTAGAGAGGTTTTTTCTGAGGTCAGAAGGGAAGAAAGTAAGCGATTATTCATGTTGGCAGACTCATCCACTAGTGATGGATCTGCACTTCTTACACATATGTCATCTTCCAGTAAGCAAAAAGGAAGAAAATCATGGTGCGACCATTACAAAAAGGTGAGGCACATTCGAGATACTTGCTGGAAATTACATGGAAAGCCTGCTGACTGGAAACCCCAAAGGATGAGGCAGCAACAAACAGCGTCAGTAGCTAATGCAGCATCAGCAGATAGTTCAGTGAGTTTTATTAAGCAACATATTGATGATTTGCATAAACTTCTTTCTCATATGACACCAAAATTTGATTCCTCTGGTACAACTAGTATTGTTTCTTGTTTTAAAACTATTACTAAGTATTTATGGATAGTGGATTCTGGTGCTACTGACAATATGACAGGGGATGAATCTCTTTCCTTCAAACTAATGGACAACAAAGTCAGAGAAGTGTTAATACAGCTGATGGATCTGTCACTAAAGTGGATGGAATAGGAACAGTTGTTGTGAATGATATTATCACTCATTCTGTTTTATATGTTCCTAACTTACAATGCAATTTGTTGTCAGTTAGTAAATTGTGCAATGATCTTAATTGTTCTACAATATTTAATGCTATTGGTTGTGTGTTTCAGGAAGTGGATTCGGGGAAGTGGGTTGGCAGTGCTGAGTTGTGTGGTGGACTTTACATCATTGAAGGTCTTCCTCCTAAGAGACAAGTCCAACCAAGTTGCACTTTTTCTTTATCCTTCAACACTACAAATTTAGGATTCAGTGATGTTCTTTTATGGAATTTTAGACTTGGCCATCCAAACTTTATTTATCTTCAGAAATTGCATCCAACTTTATTTGCTAATAAAGACCCATTATCATTTTCTTGTGATATATGTCAACTTGCGAAACATAAAAGATCACCTTATCCCCCTTCTTCTTATAAGGCTTCTAAACCTTTTTCCTTAATACATAGTGACATTTGGGGTCCTTCTAATGTTAAGAATGTAAACGGGGTAGGATGATTTGTCTCCTTTATAGATGATCATACTAGGATTACTTGGACTTTCTTGATGAAAAATAAATCTGAAACTGAAAATATCTTTAAAAATTTCTATTTCATGATTGAAAATCAGTTTCACAGCAAAATTCAGATCCTTAAGAGTAACAATGAGAGTGAGTTCTTTACTAATACTTTAGGAAATTTTCTTAAAGACAAAGGTATTATTCATATAAGTTCATGTGTTGATACTCCTCAACAGAATGGAGTGGCTAAAAGGAAAAATAGACACCTCTTAGAAGTTGTTAGATCCTTAATGTTATCCTCTAATATTTCTTATTCTTTTTGGGGAGAAGCTGTACTTCATGCAAATTTTCTCATTAATAGGTTACCATCAGAATTTTAGGTTTCAAAACTCCTAAGGAAGTCTTACTTCAAACCTTTCCATCTTTTAAACCTTTGTCTTGTCATTTACCTCTCAAAGTATTTGGTTCTATTGCCTTTGTTCATATTCATAAACAATTTCGGGGTAAGTTAGATGCTAGGGCTATCAAATGTTTTTTCATATGATATTCTTCACATAATAAGGGCTTTAAATGTTACTCTACTCTACATTGGAAATTTTTTATTTCTATGGATGTCACTTTTCATGAACATTTACCTTATTTTTCAGATACTAAAATTTAGGGGGAGATGGGATGAATTACCGTTTTCTCAAATCCAGTTACAACTAGCCGAATCAATACCTACGCCCAAAACTATTGAAAATAATCATATATCTCTACCTCCCGAATCTGTTCCTGAACCGTCAAAACCTTTTTCACCTATAACTGAAACTGAAAAATCACCTACTACACCTCATGCTTTTTCACAGAACCAACTTGGAACTAAAGAACTAAGTGTCTATACAAGAGGAAAAAAGGGCATTCTCAGGAAACTACACAACCTAGGACTGCTCAAGAAATGGAACCACTTCCATTGTCCTTGGAGGAGAGAGGTATGGAAAATTCGAATGATAATGATGATTATGTTATTAATACATCTGACTTACCTATTGCTAAGAGAAAAGGTGTCAGGAAATGTACAAGTCACCCAATCCAGAGATATGTGGCCTATAGGAAACTATTATCATCTTTTAAAGCCTTTACTGCTAAAATTGACAAAGTGCAGATTCCAAAAAAGTGTATGAAGCTTTACAAGATCCTAGGTTGAAGAAAGCTATAGAAGATGAAATTCAAGCTTTGAAATCCAACAAGACTTGGGTGATGACCAGTTTACCTCTTGGTAAGAAGGTAGTTAGTTGTAAATGGGTTTTTACAGTAAAATATAACTCATATGAGAGTATTGAAAGGTTTAAAGCAAGGTTGGTTGCAAAGGGATTTACCCAGTCTTATGGGATTGATTACCAGGAAACATTTGCTCCTGTAGCAAAACTCAATACTATAAGAATTCATCTATCTCTTGCTGCAAATCTAGATTGGTCACTTCATCAACTTGTTGTGAAAATTGTATTCCTAAATGGAAATTTGGAGGAGGAAGTCTACATGCATAAACCAACCGGTCTAAGTGGTGATCCAAACCAAGTGTGTAAGCTACTAAAATCATTGTATGACCTAAAACAGTCTCCTAGGGCCTGGTTTGATAGATTCACTACAACAGTTTTGAGTTTTGGTTACTATTAATGTCAATCTGATCATACTTTGTTTGTGAAGACTTCTTCAGGAAATAAAAAGACTTTCTTAATAGTCTATGTTGATGATATAATCATCATTGGTGATGATGATCAGGAGATAAAAAGGTTGAAAGAGTTTATGGCTACTGAATTCGAGGTAAAAGACTTGGGATACTTGAGGTACTTTCTCGGTATGGAAGTGGCAAGATCAAACTCTGGGATTGTGATTAACCAGAGGAAGTATATTCTGGATCTTCTTTCAGAAACAGGAATGCTAGGATGCAAGCCTGCAGAGACACCTATGGAGTCAAACCTAAAGTTTAGGACCGATGATCAAGAAGTTCCTACGAACAAGGAGCAATACCAAAAACTAGTAGGTAAGCTTATTTACTTATCACTCACTAGAACTGACATTGCTTTTCCAGTAAGTGTTGTCAGCCAGTTTATGAGTGATCCTAAAGAAGAGCACCTTGAGGCAGTTATGAGAATCCTAAGATACTTGAAGATGACTTTGGGGCATGGGATGCTTTTCACTAAAAATGACAATAGAAAAGTTGAAATATTCACAGATGCAAGATGGGCAGGAGAGTTGACAACTAGAAGTTCTACAAGTGGTTATTGCGCTCGAGTATGGGGAAATTTGGTGACTTAGAAGAGTAAGAAACAACAAGTAGTTTCAAGAAGTAGTGTAACACACGGGTTTAAGGTTCGGGAGTCGAGTGTGTGAATCGGTTTCGAGTCGTTGAACTCGATTTAATTAAAATAGACCTTGGTTTTATTTTAAAAAGGTTTGACTGTCATTAATGGAAAAATTGTAAATTTTTAAAAGAAGGGAAAATGATGAGTAAAGGAGCCTTTTGAAAAAAAATGTTCATCTTCTTCCTTGGCTTCATTTTCCACAATAACTAAAACCTCCCAAACCCCTAAACACTATCCCATCAAATCCCTCCACCATCTCAAGTGTTTTCATCAATGTAAGACCATTTTTGACTTGTCCTCTTCATTCCTAGCACATTGATGGTTTTAGTTTTTGGAAAACACCATTGTTCAGAATTTCAAGTTTTCAAAGTTTTGAAGAAAAGGGTGAAACTTTAATGGCTTTTGATGTGTTTTTGATTTGTAGAGTTAAGTTGTGATCTAATCTTGCCCTAAGGTACATTATAACTTAAAATGGTGGGGTTTTATCAAAAATACCGAAATGGGTTTTTGGGGATATTTTAAAAGGGTTAAAACTTGAGTTTTTGGTGTGGTTTTGTGAAAGGGAGTTGGGCTGGTGTTATAGTGATACTAGAAGGTTGTTTTGAAGGTGTTTAATGGTGTTTTGGGTGTTGGAATCATTGGTTTTCTGCTGGGTTGTTGGGGAGTACGAAATTGGGATTTTTGGTGTTGACTTTGGTTTGAAATTGTAAGAATTTGGCTTGTGGTTGTAGTTTGGGGTTGTGACAGTGTTTGGTGATGGTTCAGTTGAGTAATATATTGTTTTTGATTGGTTAGAATCAAGGGGAACCATTGGAGAAGCTTCGGGCACGATTCTGAAAAGTGTGGAGGCTTGATTCCGCTTTTCTCGGTTTGCTTAAGGAAGTTCGGTGAGTGGAATCATTTAAATTGGTTCAAGTGTATGGTTGTGGAGTTGGATTGTGCTTGGTAGGCCAATCCAATGTAGAAGTTAAGTTGGTAGCTTAACTTCTTGTGTGTTTTATGAGCTTTGCTTAATATGCATGGTGTAGACTTGTAAAGCATGTGTTGATTATATATGTTGTTATATACATTGATGTATGTGGTGTTTGATATGTTGGATTGCATGATGGATTGTCATGGTGTGACTTGAAAGTATGATTGACACTAGTTAATTACCGGGTATAAATGATCAATCATTAGGATGAGAGTGTGCACATGGTTGAGTCAAATTCGCGCGTGGCCTTGGTGGCGTAAAGTCATCAAGGATGAGTACGGTGATGTAATATTCCACCAGAAATTATATATTATTACGTGATGATGAGTGGAATCCCATCCGTAGGGCATGTGATGATGAGTGTAATCTCATCCATGCAAGGACCGGTGATGAGTGTAATCCCACCGAAGGTAACGTTGTTGTTGAGTACGTTGGAGGTGAAAACCCCAACGGAAGTAATCCGCATATCCGAGTAAGCTAATAGTTGCCAATATACTTGTTCATGTGTGGTTATTGTTAAGATAATTGTTATATCTTGTTGAGCATAACATGAGGTAAGATGCCATGTTCATGCATTCTCGTGATGTTAACTATGTTGCTATGTTGGTACAAATGTATGCTTGTAAATTGTTTAAGGATGATATGCTTGAACCTTGCATTGTCGTTGTGTTTGTTTTAGAGCACCCTCACTAAGCTTCTAGCTTATGCTCTCGTTTTCGATAATGTAGATCATTAGCGTGAAGTTAGCAAGGAGCAAGGAAAGGGGCATTCCAAGCTTTAGTAGTTGCTCAAGTATGGCTTAGTAAATAATGTAGTAGTTTAGCAATGGGGATGATATGTGTTTTGTATGAGCGTTGTTAGACTCATATGTGTTGGTTTTTGGATGTTAATGCCTCTGATTGGATTTGTAAACCATGTTCATGTTGTTGCCTAAATGCTTTGTGTCTTGAAGGCCTATGACCATGTTCTATGATGTTTAGGTGTTTTGTTAAAGGCATGTAAACCTCGTTATGCAATATATTTTGGTGAATTCTTGATTCCTTATATGTTTGGCCTTTACACGTATGTTGAGTGTTTGAGCATGTTTTAAGTAGGGTGAATGCTTCTAAAGTACATGTATGCATGTTGTATCTTGTTTCTTGATGTTTGAGGCATGTTGGGAACTTTTGGAGATGCAAAAACTGGTTTTTAGAAACACACAAACTGCAGGTGTTTCGGAACGGGTAAAGTGGTTTCGGAACAAGTGTGGTTCTATGGATACCCATATCGGAACGCGTTCTAGTACGATTTGAAATTGTGAGCCCTTGTTCCGGTACGCGTACCGAAACGATTTTGCTTCTGTGAAGGCCTATTCCGGAACGTGTTTTGGAACGCTTAGGCAAAGGAGACCCCTGTATCGAAACGAGGTGGGTCCTATCGGTACAGCTAGTCTGGCTTTTAGAACTGGGGCCCGTGTATCGAAACGGGCAGACACTTCATTACAGAGAAAATCACAAGTGGGATGGTTAAGTTGAACTTCATCCCAACACAATAGCAGTTAGCTGACATACTTACCAAGGCACTTCCAAGAAATACATTTGATAAGCTTACGTCCAAGCTGGGACTATACAATGTCTACTCACCAGCTTGAGGGGGAGTGTCGATTGTAAATATGTATCTAAGAGTCCTAGAATTATTAGCACGCAATATTTATTATTTAATTAGGAGTTTGTGCTGTAATAAAGGTATTTTAGTTTAAGTTTATTCCAGATAAGATAAATTTTATCTTAAACTAGGAGTTAGAGTTTAATTAAACCAGTATGATGTAACCATTGTTGTTAAAAAGGGATCCAACCCTCTGTAACTTTTACGATAAAATTAAATAAAAACAGAGAAATTATTTTTCTCTAAACTTAGTATTATTTACAGGCAGCTCAAGAGAGCACATGGCTTTTGCAACTGTTGGAGGACTTGCATCAACAAGTGAAATTTTCAGTCATCCTATATTATGACAACTTGTCAGCCATGTGTTTAGCCGAGAATTCAGTTTTTCATGCAAGAACTAAACATGTGGAGATACATTACTATTTTGTTAGAGAAAAAGTCTTGCAAGAAGAAATAAAGCTTGAATACATGAAGACATAAGATCAAGTGGTAGACCTATTCACAAAAGGCTTAAGTGGCAACAAGCTTGAAAGCTTTTGTCGTCAACTCAGCATGACAAACAAAACGAAAATTAGTGTTGAGATGTTGAGCGGGGGTGTTAAAATATCAACACCAACACTTAATGGCTAATTAAGTTTCTTTAGTTTTTATTAAATTTAACTTAAAATTAAGTTATAGTTTAATTAATAATTAATGTAATGGCAGACGTCTTATGTCCTTTGCGTATATAAACAAGTTATATTCTTGTTTTAAACACACACCGAATAGAAAATAAGTAAAGTGTTCATTTTCTTCATTTGAGCTTTTTCTTTCATCCTCTTATTGTTTTGGACTGTGGGATGTTCAACATCTCATACATCAGAATGTTTTCCACCATGCTTCAACATATTTGGTTCTTAGTTAGGTAGTTTGGTCAAGTTGATTTTGTAAATATCTTTCAGGATAGTAATAATTTTGTCGATGGTATGGTTAAATTAGCATGTAAAAATAGTATGGATTGTCATATTTTTTTTAATCTCCCTATGCAGTGCTAGACATTTTACATAATGATTGTAATAGTTAGAGGTTCATTTTCCCTCTTTATTACTGGATGAAATTTATCATTACTGTAAAAATGTTATGGTACAACCTGTAACATACTTTTATTATAGACAATATAAAATGCAAAGATCTATAAGCTTGTAACGATTTCTGATCGTTGATGTGGCAAACATAGAAAACGAACCCTTAATGAAGGTGAGTTGAACCTATAACTGAGTGGTTGATGGCACAAAGTGTTCATGAGGAAGAAGTTGTCCTTTCTTCCAACCTCTTTCCATTGGATCGGTGAACTTTATGGATATTACGTGATTGTTATGGGTAAATGTGTTAAAAAATGCTCGACCTGAAATATTAGACTATTGACCCGTCAACCCGATAGAAAATAATTAGATTTTTTTAAAATAAAATTTTCAAGTTGGGTACCCGGCTTACTAAATACAACGAGTTCCCGGGTCAGGTTTGGGCAGGAATATTAAGCTTAACTTGGTGCCCGACTCAACCCGAGAATATTTTTTAAAATTTAGGTTACATTTTTATTTTAGAATTTAGTATTTATTTAGTAAAAGAAATTGGGTTATTAAGAAAAAAAGAATAGAAGAGTAAGGTGCTAGAATAATTATAAAAACAAAAATAAGAATTTAACAAATTTATTTTTTAATATATTTTTATGAACTATATGTTTGGTCGAGCAGGACATTGATAAGAGAATTGAAAATTTTTAATATTAGAATCTAATCAGTAGATATGCCTACATAAAACAAATGAAAATATATATTTGTATTTAATGTGTTAACCACACATAAATCTGAACATTGACATTAAACTCATGTGAGTTGTGATCACTTGTTAAAATGATTATACTAAAAAAATGGTTTGAAATAGTATGAATTAAGTTTTGTTTTGATAAAATAATCACATAATTTAAAGTTTTTTAGGTTGTATTTGAATTGTTTTTAATTGTATGGTTTGTAAAAAAAAATATAAATTTGTCGTGGGTACCCAGAAGTTGGGGCTATAACTTCTATTTCAGATAAGAGTTCATCCATGAAAGGGTTAAGAAAGTAGAGCGTAACTACTCAGATGCCAATAATTAAAAATGTCATTCGTATAATGAAATGTCTCCTAAGAAACCTGGTTCGCGCACAACTTTTCTTATAGTGTTAGATTTATAAGATCTCTAAATGTGATTGTATCCCTCACATAAGAATATATTTCGTCATAATCAATGAACTTGAAAGATGACGAATGAGTTTTTGTTGAAATTTTTGGCTCTTGAGGAAAGCTTCTAAGCCTTTGCTTACAAAATCTTGGACTATTGAGTGAAGTTTGTTCTTGAGCAACTTGAACTTGGCTCGTGCGAGTGAGCCAAGCGAGAATGTGAGTCAATCATGTAATTGGACTTGTGTGGTGAATGTATTAGCCTCTATCATCGAGAAATACAAAATTCGTACCACCTATTTATAAAATAACTCAGTTGTAACTATTTAAAATATAGTAACTCATTTGTAAACTTACTAATAATTGTGTGATATGTGATGCAGATTACCTTATTATTATTGTTGTTATAAGTAGATTATAATATAAATATACACTATGGACATATACATGACCAGAATAAATGGGAGTGGAAACCATTCATCTACTAATGTTGCAGGGTAAATCTTAAGTTTTGGTCAACAATCTCTAGGACAGGTGGTTAAAAATTCTCAGATGACATTCTCCTTTTCTTTTTAAGTTATAGGTTCAATATATATTAGGAGTAAATTTTTCCTTTCCTCCTCTAGATAATTGTTTAATTTTTTTTAATTATGCTTCCAATTCTCAAAAACACGTATGAGCAAATAATTGGTTCTATATGAGTATTCAGAAAACCACAATGCTCCACATGGACGATTTACGGTGTCCCATCAAGATAATGCAGTCTCTATTAAAAATAAGCAAAATTCGACTCAATTTGAAAAAAAAAATATTTTTTGAATTTCAAGTTATTTAAGTCAACTCGAGTAACTCGAAAAAATTTTGAGTTTGAGTCGAGTTGAAATTTGTCCAACTCAAAAAACTGAATTTTACAGTTTTACATTTAGTTTATTTTTGACCAAATTTGAACCACATGTTCCTAAACCAATGTAGAATACAGATTTAACTTCAATTCATATTTCTGAAAATAAATTTTATCCTTTTCAATTTAGCCCAACTTTGTATGATTTTCTTGTTTCTTCAATCACCCCTTCGTTTTAAGTACATATTTTAACCAAATTTGAACCACATGCTTTTAAACCATTTTAGAATATCTATTTACCTTCAATTCATATTTTTAAAATAAATTTCTTATTTTTTTCAATTTAGCCTCTAAACTTTGAATGGTTTCTCATTTCTTCAATTCATGTTTTATTTTAAGTCTATTTTTGACCAAAATAATATGAAAAATAATATATGCATATCTTATATGGTTAGAGAAAGTCGTTTTAATTAGAACCAAACCGTACTATGACGTGATAAATAATTACAATTAAATTTGTATAGGAACTCGAAAACTCGACTCGAATCAAAAAAAAGTTCAAATTAAATTTAAGTTGTAAAATCTGATACGTTAACTCGAATAATTTAAATTTTTTTGACTCAACTCGATCGAATGCTCACCCATAGCCTCTATTTAAGAGAGGGGATTCACTCCAAATTGTAAATTTGTGCTCTAGAACATTCACTTTTATATTTGTCCTCCTCGTTATGAATCAAACTCAACTACAATTCATTCATGTCGGCATAAGATTTGAGAATATGGAAATGTCCACTTGGAAAGCTAATACGTGGCAAATGGAAATGAAACTGTGTGGAAACACAAATCTTAATTGCGTCATCAATACATACAAGGATGCTTATTAATTAAGAGAGGAAAATGTGGCAGCAACTAATGATGAGAAGAATTGAGGTGGCAACATTTGAAGGCTTCCTAAATGATTGGAAATGTAATGAAGCACTTGAAAATATGGTAGCAAAGCAACGTGTATGGCTGCAACCAAATCAATGAAATGACATTAGCTTAAAACACAAAAGAATGTCGGCAACAACAAAAGATAAATGAAGCAATTAATTAAAGTTAAACACGGCAAGGAATGAGAACAACTAAGGCGGTTTAATTCTCCTATATATGTGTGTGTTTTAGTAATTAGTAATGTATGAGTGAGTGCTAGAAACAAAAATCAGTGAGTGTATGAGTCAATAGAAAAAGAAGAAGTTTGTGTTGTCGAGTGAGCTTAGCAAAGCTTTGTGAGTAGTGTTTGTAAACTAGTCGAAGCTAGTGTTCGTATTGTACTTGTATCTTTTCGTATTAATAATATCGTAAGTTATAAATTATATAGAGTGCCCACCTAACGCTTCCAACAAGTGGTATCCGAGCTTGGATCGAGTTTAAGCCACGAGAAGATGGAGAACATGATCCAGTCCTAAATCCCGAGATTGACCAAGAAAAATTATGGCAACTGGAGTATTCAAATGAAGGCATTACTCGGTTCACAAGAATGTTGGGATATTGTTGTAAAAGGATACGTTGAGCCGGAAAATGAAGCAGCAGAGGCGGCTCTGACCAATGAACAGAAAAGGGCACTAAGGGATGCTCGTAAAAGAGACCAAAGGGCGTTGTATTTCATTTTCCAAGCGGTAGATGAATCTACCTTTGAAAAAATTGCAGAAGCGACAACTACAAAGGAAGCGTGGGAAACTCTGCAAAAATCACTCCAAGGAGTTGAGAAGGCAAAAAAGGTACGTCTCCAATCGCTCAGAGCCGAGTTTGAAATGTTGAAAATGAAAAACACGGAAAGCATAGATGACTGTTGCGTGTAAAATAGTCTATCGCAATTGTAGTGCAAGTATACACGACGCAAGTAGTAAAGTGATACAAAGTATCGGATATCGTCTCCACAGGGATTGGGCTAATAGCTTCACCTAGATTCACTGCACGAAAGCAAAGGAAATATTTAAGAGAATTGTCACGAATATTAAATTAAAAATGTAAATAAAAGATTGAGATATCAAGATGGAGAAAATGGGCTGGTATTGAGTTGCTCGATAGTGCAGGTATTGAATTGCTTAGGATCTCCAGTTCTGTCGTCGCACCCGTCGCCGACAGCACCTGTCGCGGCGTCTGTCCGTTAGCTGTCGCGGCAGCGAACACTAACTCTGTACTTCAAGCTTGGCAAGAATCCCAGATCTGCCTTGCCCTATCCCTAGGCACAAGTCTGTCGATGATCACGTCTTTGATGATACCTCCCGGCGTGAATCGAAGGATGAACACCGATGTGTATGAATTCTTCCTTAGCCACTTAACCTCGCCTTATCCCTAAGCACGAGATGGTTCAACTATAAACTAGAGAACGCGCTTTTACCTCTTTCGTATACTTAACTCTCCCGATGCTAAGTAAATAGATAACCTCACAATGCTCTCCCGATGCTCTTGCAAGATATTAAAACCAAGATAAAAGAACTTGAAGTTTATTTTATTGAACTTGAAAAATCCTAAAACAAAGCAACCCTTGCAACTACTTTACAAAACAACCCGTAGCCCTTAGGGGGAATTTAGAACATATCGGTGACAGGTAAACGGCAGGGTTTTGGTTTTGGTTATGGGGTAGTCGGCTATGCCCTAGGTTTAATCTATGCCCTTTATATAAGCTTTGGGCTCAAGTTATCTAAGGTAACAAGGATTACAACTTTAATTAAAAGTAAGATTCTAATAAAGACTAAATCTCTAAAGTCTCCTACTTTCCAGCCGCATCCTTGCTTTTAGGGATTTCCTCTCCTTTGAGCTTTGGCTTGACATATCTCTTGATCCGGGGCTTGGAAAAATATTCGGCTTCCACACGACAGACGAGCAGATTTTTCTCTATCTATCGAGGTCCACTTTACTTTTTCCTCTTCATGAATCTGCTGTCACGACAGGTCCATGATAGGTTCGTCTTCTTCAGCTGTTTGTCCAGTTCAGCTCTCCTGCTTATCTGCCCTGCGCCTGCCTTCGACATCTACTATGACAGATACCTGCAAAAATAACCATCTTTCAGTAGAATCCGTGCCTTTTATATAATTGTGATGTTTTATTGAAAACTAACCTAAATGCAATGCAATGATGCTTGAATGCAGCAGAAATATGGGTTTAAAAGGGTGTAAATGATAGAACTTTTACACACTCAACACACCCCCAAACTCAAGTTTTTGCTTGCCCTCAAGCAATGAAGACTTAAAAGAAAACTGAAAATTTCTGTGTTGGCCTTCAAACAGTGAACTGTCCCTCACCTGTCGCTCATTCTCTATGGCGGCAGCAACCTGTCGGAAGGGTTAGGATCTGTCCGGAATCTCCCTATAGCTCTCGTGCAGTGTGTGCATGCTTGTGAACAGTTATAAGCTAAGACTCTCTTAGTTTCACTAGAATATTCAACTCCTTAACTTGAATTTTATGCCAAAGTTTACTTTCTTTTTAGAAGGCACATTTTCATGCTTCTTTTTCTTCTATTTTCAAGCTAAGTTTTTCTAGAGCCAGTTTTGGGCACCTCTAGTTAGCTTCCTAGAGCCGGTTTCGGGCACCTCTAGGTTTTTGATTTTCTTTTGCTAAACTTCTTTCCTAGAGCCAGTGTTAGGCACCTCTAGGGGCTATCCAAGTTCTAAGCTTCCTATTCTAGTTTGGCTAAAAGAAGTCTAAGCATTATAACAGTCACAAAAGTGTTTAAGTTTTCAGAACTATAGAAAGGCTCTAAACTTTTCCTTAACCTGTCCTAAAGATGCTGCCACGACAGAGCCGTCATGACAGGTAAGTTAACTTCACAGTTTTAAGCCAACAGTTCAAATTTTCTGATTTTTCTGATTTTTTTTATGTAAAAAAAAACTAATAAGACACAACAATTAAACAAAAGATGTACTAAAGACTCCATTAAATATGGAGGGTTGCCACCCCCAAACTCGAGGGTTGCATTGCCCTCAATGCAAAATGACACTAAAAACAAAGAAAGAAAAACATGATAAATAAAAGTACATCACAAATATATAAGGGCAGGCAGCAATAAGAGGAGTAAAAGAAATAAAAACTTAAATTTTATGCGCTGTCCTCGCTGCTGCTGCTGACGCGGATCTGATGGTAGAGTCTGCGTTGGGGAGGTGGCTGGGCAGGTTCCTGGGCAGGTTGGTCAACAGGTTCATCAGCCTGTTGAGGTGCAGGTTCTTCCTCCGGTTGGTGGACAGGGTCGTCAGCAGGTTGAATGACAGGTGGTTCTACTAGCCTGATATCAGAACTGCTGCTGCTGTCCCAGCTGTTACTCGTGATGGCCTTGGACAACCTCCTCTTGTTGGCCACATGTTTAATTCTCTTCACCCGTGTGAAGGCGCTGTCCAAGTTCCTCCGGACAAGAGGGCTATCGTCAGTGGCAGCTCGCTTGGTGCCTCGAGGGGAAGTGTCCGCCGGTGGGCTACCGGCTGCTGTCGGAGAGGGTGTGGAGGAGGCAGATTCTCCGTGGGGAGAGACAGGTGGTGTGGGAGTGGGGGAGGGGATATTAAAGTAATGGGCGGGGAAGGTGGGGAAAATGACATCCGAAAAATTCAAAGTGTTGGTAATGAAGTTTACCGTTGCATTGGAGAAGTCGCGGATGAATGTCATTAAACCCATCTGGCGCTCCTCTATCCTCAAGATGGCAGCTAAGATGTTGGCGTTCTGATCTGCCGGAGCGGTGTTGGTCGCAGCTTCTGGGGCAGGTTCATCATCAGACTCAGCAGGTGGGGCGTTTGGATCGAAGGCGTTGAGGGGCGATACGACGATAATCTCCATGAGGCTGGAGATGTTGCTTTCGGTCCAACCGCTGCCCTTCTTGATTTTGTCTGAAGGGTCCTCCGGTACGGCAGCGCAGCGGCAGAGGGCCGTAATGGTGAAGGGCAGGCATAGTCGTGAATCAGTTCTGAAGGCACAATCGAGAATGCTGTCTCGCATGTACCTGCCCACGTTGATCGGCCTGTCATGCATGATAGAGTGGATGAGGGCCAGCCGCTGCCTGTTGACTGTCGTGTGGTGGGATGAGGGCAGGATACGCTTTTTAATAAAAGCGTTCCATAGTTTAGCCTCGGGGAGCAGCTCTGCCCGGTTGACGGAGTTGGGGTTCTTCTTGCTGGTGCTCCAGGTCGTGCCCTCCTCTGTCAGTTCCCTCATGACAGCATCGTGGCCGGCAGCGTCGAGGGAGTCCCAAAACTGTTGATGAGCATCGTCATTGGGGCCAAAGAAGAGGCCGAAGACATGGTTGATGCTGCTGGCGGTGAAAGGAACTGTCACTCCTCGGACGACGACAGATGTCGCCGACTTACTCTCGATCGCCTCATAGAATTCCCTGACCAGAGTATCGTTGAGTTCTGCCGGCTGCTCGGCAAAGTCCTCCCAAAATTGTGCCGTAATAGCCTTCATGATGAACGACCGGAGGCCAAAAAGAGGAGCATCTCTGTTATAGATGAAGCTCCGTTCCTCCCAAAGTTCCTTGTTGGCGAACGGGGATGCTGCTGCGGAAGAAGAGGCGACAGCAGCATTCTGGCGAGTTTGTCGTGAAGACATTTTTGGTTGCAAGGGCTGAAAAAAAAGAGAGAAAATAGATAAAACTAGAAGAGAATACAAGAGAGAAAAATCAGAAGTGAGGAAAAATGAAAGGGGGAAGGGGTTTATAAAGCGGTCGAGTAGCTGCCCATTTAATGCCGCAACGGCAGGCGGGAATAACGGGGCGGCAGATTGGATATTGCGTGTCTGACGCGTCCGACACGCATTAATGCGTCTGCGGAGCGTCTGCCGCACGCTTCTTCGTCTGCTGTGCGTCTGTTGACAGCCTGTCAAATCTGTCTGCGCCGGCAGCCGGAACGACAGGTTACCATAAATGGGCTTAATTGGGCTGGTGGATGAGCGGTGGTCTTGGGCCACTTCTTCTTTCTCACTTGTCTCCTTTATTTCCTAGAAACTGAAATTAAAAACAAAACATTATTAAAATAAATCTAATTCCTAATAATACTAATAAAATAAAATAAATATAAAAACTAGGTTAAATTAGGGATGCCTTGTGGGGCATCACCTAAGGTAACCACTTCCTGTATTCCTGGGGCTTCAGTCCCCTGATAATGCTTGAGGCGTTGTCCATTAACTTTGAATTGGTGCCCGTCTTTTAATGATTGAATTTTAATGGCACCATGGGGAAAAACTTCAACCACTTGGAACGGGCCAGACCATCTAGATTTGAGCTTTCCTGGGAAGAGTTTCAACCTAGAATTAAACAACAGTACAAGCTGCCCTGGGCAGAACTGACGTGGCAGCAACTTCTTGTCATGCCACTTCTTTGTTTTCTCCTTGTATATTCTTTCGTTGTTGTAGGCCATCGTCCGTATTTCATCGATCTCATTTAAATCTAACAGCCTTTTCTGGCCTGCCTTGTCTAAGTCCATGTTTACTGCCTTGATTGCCCAATATGCCTTGTGTTCTATCTCGACAGGCAGGTGGCAGGTTTTCCCATAGATTAACCGAAATGGAGACATGCCTAATGGAGTTTTGAAAGCTGTCATGTATGCCCATAATGCATCATTCAGAAGTAGAGACCAATCTTTCCTAGTTGGTTTAACCATCTTTTCAAGAATGTTCTTTACTTCCCTGTTGGAAATCTCAGCCTGTCCATTGGTCTGTGGGTGGTATGTTGTCGCTATCTTGTGCTTGACACCATATTTCTTCAAGGCGGCAACAATTACCCTGTTATCGAAATGTCTCCCTTCATCACTGATAATCGCTTTAGGGATGCCAAATCTAGAAAAGATGTTTTTGTGCAAAAACTTTTGAACCGTTTTGGCATCATTCTTTTGAGTTGCGATTGCTTCTACCCACTTGGAGACATAATCTACTGCGAGGAGGATGTAAAGATTTCCACATGAAGATGGAAAAGGTCCCATAAAATCAATCCCCCAAACGTCGAAGATTTCGACTTCTAAAATATTCTGCAGTGGCATCTCGTTTCTCCTTGAGATGTTACCTGTCCGCTGGCACCTGGCACAGTTTTTATAAAATTGTTGTGCGTCCTTATACAGTGTCGGCCAGTAAAAGCCTGACTGCAGCACCTTGGCAGCAGTTTTATTACCTCCTAAGTGTCCTCCATATTGTGAAGCATGACAGTGATGGAGAATGTCTTCTTGTTCTTCTTGTGGTACACATCTCCTTATAACCTGATCTGCGCACATTTTGAAAAGAAGAGGTTCGTCCCAATAATAATGTTTAACATCATTTTGAAACCTCTTCCTGGCTTGATAAGTAAGATCAGAAGGTAATATTCCGCTAACTATAAAATTAACGAAATCAGCATACCAGGGAAGGTTAGAAGACTTACCTGCCGCCATGGCTGTCGCGACAGCTATTGCGGCAGCAAAGAGCTGCTCATCGGGGAAGGTCTCTAGTATGTGTGTCTCATCTATAGGTAGACTCTGTCCCAAATCCAACCTCGACAAGTGATCCGCCACCTGATTTTCTGTCCCCTTTTTGTCTTTGATTTCAAGGTCGAACTCTTGTAATAGCAAGATCCATCTTATCAACCTAGGCTTTGCATCCTTCTTTGCGAACAAGTACTTAAGGGAAGAATGGTCGGTGTGCACTATTACTTTCGTCCCAAGTATATAAGAACGAAACTTGTCGATGGAGAACACCACAGCTAACAGCTCATTTTCTGTGGTGGTATAGTTTACTTGGGCATCATTCAATGTTTTGCTGGCATAATATATGACATGAAATAGCCTGTCCTTACGCTGCCCAAGTGCTGCCCCGACAGCATAGTCACTGGCATCACACATGATCTCAAACGGTTGTGTCCAGTCTGGTGGCTGTACTATGGGGGCTGTCACTAGCTTTTCCTTCAGAACCTTGAATGCTTCAGTACATTCTTCATTAAAGTCAAAGGGCCGGTTCTGCTCTAAGAGATGACATAAGGGCTTCGTGATTTTTGAGAAATTTGCGATAAATCTCCTATAGAAACCAGTATGCCCTAGGAAACTCCTAATGCCCTTGACTGTGGTTGGCGGCGGCAACTTCTCTATGACTTCAATCTTTGCCCTGTCGACTTCTATCCCACGGCAGCTAATCTTATGGCCTAAAACTATCCCTTCATCTACCATAAAATGGCATTTTTCCCAATTAAGAACAAGATTAGCTTTTTCACATCTTTCAAGTACCTTTTGAAGGTTGCCAAGGCAGCTCTCAAAATCGTCTCCAAAGACAGAAAAATCATCCATGAAGATCTCAAGGAAGTCCTCTACCATGTCGGAGAATATTGCCATCATGCACCTTTGGAAGGTGGCAGGTGCGTTACAGAGTCCAAACGGCATCCTCCTAAATGCGTATGTTCCGTAGGGACAGGTGAAAGTCGTTTTCTCTTGATCCTCTGGTGCAATAGCGATTTGGTTATAACCTGAGTAACCATCAAGAAAACAATAGTAAGGTTTACCCGCTAATCTATCAAGCATTTGATCAATAAAGGGTAAAGGAAAGTGGTCTTTTCGGGTAGCTTTGTTAAGCTTCCGATAGTCCATACAAACCCTCCAACCGGTCACAGTCCTGGTTGGGATTAACTCATTGTTTTCGTTGGTTATCACGGTCATGCCTCCTTTCTTGGGAACACATTGCACCGGGCTTACCCATTTGCTATCGGAGATGGCGTAAATAATACCAGCATCTAACCATTTAATTATTTCTTTACGTACTACCTCCTTCATTGCAAGGTTTAACCGCCGTTGGGCATCAATAGTCGGCTTATGATCTTCCTCTAGGAGGATTTTGTGCATACAGATTGCCGGACTAATGCCCTGAATGTCTGCTATAGTCCATCCTATCGCCCTTTTATGCTGCCTCAACATGTCGATCAGTTGTCGTTCCTGTTCCTGCGGCAGCTTAGCAGAGATGATTACGGGCAGTGTTTTATCACTACCAAGATAAGCATATTTAAGCTGCCCTGGCAGGGGCTTAAGTTCTAAGACAGGTGGTTCGACAGTAGATGGCTTTTGAATTAAATGGTTATCCGAAGTGTAATTCAAGGGTTCGAATAACTTACCTGGGCGATGGTCTAACCAGTCTACCTCCTCTTGACCTTCAGTATCAGATGAATTGGATTCAGAGGAGTCGCTGTCGTCGGTGCTGTCGTCGTTGCTGTCATGACAGACTTGTAAATGGCTGTCGCAGCAGCGACCAAATTTTATATCCTGGCAGCCCGACCTGATGCAGGGTTGATCAAAGGTCACCTCAATGATGGCCTTGCATTCTTCATCCACATCAGCATGTTTCATTGCTTGGAGAACATTCAACTTAATTTCTTGATCGTTTACGCGCATCGTGAGTTCTCCTTTCTCCACATCAATCAATGATCTTCCCGTGGCTAAGAAGGGTCGCCCTAGGATGACTGGTGCGTTCTCATCTGCCTCACAATCTAAAATAAGAAAGTCGGCAGGAAAAATAAGTTTATCCACTCTTACCAAGATGTCTTCAATTTTTCCCTCGGGGTGAACGTAAGAGCGGTCGGCTAGCTGTAGGGTAACTGTCGTGGGCCGCGCCTTGCCAATACCTAATTTCTGAAAAACAGATTTGGGCATTAGATTAACACTAGCACCAAGATCACATAATGCCTTACCCACAAATTTATCTCCGATTACGCAAGGTATGAGGAAGCTCCCTGGATCTTTCTTTTTCTGGGGTGGTTGTCGATGAAGAATACTCATGCACCCTTCTTGCATCCTTACCGTTTCAAATTCCCCAAGTTTAGATTTTTTAGACATGACATCCTTGAGAAATTTAGCATAACCGGGCATTTCCCTAACAGCATCTAACAACGGAATGTTAATATGAACCTGTTTAAAAATATCATAAATCTTTTTAAGTTGAGATTCATGCTTAGCTTGCTATATCCGTTGCGGAAAAGGTGGTGGAGGACGATAATCAGCAATGCGTCCTTCCCACTGCATGCGAATCTGAGGTCGATACTCATCTTTTTTCTCCTCTGTCGCTTCTGCTGTCGTGACAGGCTCATCGGCAGCAGTCTGTTCATTACCTGCCGGGGCAGCTTCCTCGGCAGGCTTATCCAAGGCAGGTTTCTTTTCTGTTTCAGCTTCTTTTTCCGGCCCTGGTAACTTTTTCCCACTCCTAGTAGTAATCGCCTTACATTGCTCTTGAGGGGGCGTTCTAGCATTTTCAGTATTGCTAGGGAATCCTCCATTCTGCCGTGGCTTAATATGCTGCGACACCTGACCCATTTGTGTCTCTAGAGATTTCAAGGTGGCCTCATGGTTTGTCATTCTCATCTTAGTTTCATCCATAAAGTCTTCCGTTTTCTTGACAAACTTATTGATGTTATCCATATACGTGCCGGTCTGAGACATAAAGGTGGCCAGAGTCTGCTCCAATATACTACTCGTGGCAGGTGGTGGCTGCTGTTGTTGCTGAGGCGGCAGGTTCTGCGGCAGGTTTTGCGGCTGTGGCTGCTGTCGCGTCAACAATCTAGGACCCCCCTGATTCTGATTATATGCTTGCGGATTTAGAGCATTGTTGGGGTTACTCCAGGAAAATTTGGGGTCTTTCCTCCAATTAGGGTTGTAATTGTTGGAATTGTAGTTTGGCTTGTAATTTCCAACATATTTTCCTTCTTCTATATTTATAGGGCACTCATCCCTACTATGATTTCCCTCACATGTAGCACAAACTTCCTCGACAGCAAACCCTCGTACTTCCTCTTCACTCAATAAGTGTTTCATGGCTTTAGTGAGGAATGCTACCTGTGATTTCATAGTGCTGTCGGCCTCATAATCCTTGACAGCAAGTACCCGTTTACCCCCTCTTCTAGCGGTTGGAAACTGCTCCTCATTCTTAGCCAGATGTTTCAGAACTTGCAGGGCCTCGTCTGGATCTTTGTCCAATAGTAGTCCATTTGCTGCAGAATCAATTCGAATGCGAGTTTGTAAGTTAACAGCATTATAAAACTTAGTTACCTGATTCCAGACGGGGAATCCATGCATTGGGCAGTTTCGTAGAAGAGTTGTGAATCTGTCCCAGGCCTCGTGCATTGGCTCGTCATCTTCCTGTTGAAAAGTAGCAATTTCATTACGTAATCGCTCAGCTAAATGTGAAGGATTAAAACGAGACAAAAATTCACGAGTTAAATCTGCCCAAGTCATGATAGAACCCGGTGTAAGTTTATTCCACCAAGTTTTAGCTCTGTCCCTCAATGAATGGGGGAATAACCGAAGCCTCAGTATCTCCGGACTAACTCCTGGTAGTCTAAACGAACCACAGATCTCCTGGAACGTTTTGAGATGCTCCCTGGCATCTTCTGTCGCAGAACCACCAAACTGCCCGGCATTGTTGATCATACTAAACATGACAGGTTTAAGCTCGAAGTTGTCAACGTCAATATCCGGCAGCGTGGTCTCCAGCTCTACATGATCGTTCAGCATGTAGTCACGACATGACCGTCGTCCACCTGCCGCGGGCGGGTCACCGACAGGCGGGATTTCTTCTCCGGCAGGCTGATTACGGGCCATCTGCTCTAGCTGTTCTTCAAGGTATTCGTTTCGGTCTAAGAGGTGGCGAATCTGTTTCTTGAGATTAAAGGAACGTTCAATCTCCGGATCTAATTTATACTCAGGATCTTCACCTCTTTTCGATCTGCGCATAAACAGGAAAACCTTGTGAAAAGCAAGAGTTTAAAAACACAAAAGAAAAATTAAAGAAAAGTAAAAATAAAAATAAAAACGAAAAAAAACAAAAAGTGCAAGGAAAGAAAGGTGTAGTTATGTTGCCAATCCCCGGCAACGGCGCCAAAAACTTGTTGCGTGTAAAATAGTCTATCGCAATTGTAGTGCAAGTATACACGACGCAAGTAGTAAAGTGATACAAAGTATCGGATATCGTCTCCACAGGGATTGGGCTAATAGCTTCACCTAGATTCACTGCACGAAAGCAAAGGAAATATTTAAGAGAATTGTCACGAATATTAAATTAAAAACGTAAATAAAAGATTGAGATATCAAGATGGAGAAAATGGGCTGGTATTGAGTTGCTCGGTAGTGCAGGTATTGAATTGCTTAGGATCTCCAGTTCTGTCGTCGCACCCGTCGCCGACAGCACCTGTCGCGGCGTCTGTCCGTTAGCTGTCGCGGCAGCGAACACTAACTCTGTACTTCAAGCTTGGCAAGAATCCCAGATCTGCCTTGCCCTATCCCTAGGCACAAGTCTGTCGATGATCACGTCTTTGATGATACCTCCCGGCGTGAATCGAAGGATGAACACCGATGTGTATGAATTCTTCCTTAGCCACTTAACCTCGCCTTATCCCTAAGCACGAGATGGTTCAACTATAAACTAGATAACGCGCTTTTACCTCTTTCGTATACTTAACTCTCCCGATGCTAAGTAAATAGATAACCTCACAATGCTCTCCCGATGCTCTTGCAAGATATTAAAACCAAGATAAAAGAACTTGAAGTTTATTTTATTGAACTTGAAAAATCCTAAAACAAAGCAACCCTTGCAACTACTTTACAAAACAACCCGTAGCCCTTAGGGGGAATTTAGAACATATCGGTGACAGGTAAACGGCAGGGTTTTGGTTTTGGTTATGGGGTAGTCGGCTATGCCCTAGGTTTAATCTATGCCCTTTATATAAGCTTTGGGCTCAAGTTATCTAAGGTAACAAGGATTACAACTTTAATTAAAAGTAAGATTCTAATAAAGACTAAATCTCTAAAGTCTCCTACTTTCCAGCCGCATCCTTGCTTTTAGGGATTTCCTCTCCTTTGAGCTTTGGCTTGACATATCTCTTGATCCGGGGCTTGGAAAAATATTCGGCTTCCACACGACAGACGAGCAGATTTTTCTCTATCTATCGAGGTCCACTTTACTTTTTCCTCTTCATGAATCTGCTGTCACCATGCTGTCACGACAGGTCCATGATAGGTTCGTCTTCTTCAGCTGTTTGTCCAGTTCAGCTCTCCTGCTTATCTGCCCTGCGCCTGCCTTCGACATCTACTATGACAGATACCTGCAAAAATAACCATCTTTCAGTAGAATCCGTGCCTTTTATATAATTGTGATGTTTTATTGAAAACTAACCTAAATGCAATGCAATGATGCTTGAATGCAGCAGAAATATGGGTTTAAAAGGGTGTAAATGATAGAACTTTTACACACTCAACAATGACTATGTTAACCGTGTGAAAGCCGTCGCAAATGAAATAAAAAGAAATGGTGAATCGCTTGACGAAGTTAGAGTGATGGAAAAAAATTTGCGATCGTTGACACGAAAATTCGACTACGTGGTTGTCGAATAGAGGAATCGAAAGATTTATCCTAGATATCGCTCGATGAGCTTGTGGGTTCACTTCAAGCCCATGAGCACAAGATGAAGCAAAATGAAGATTTTGAAATTTTGGAGCAAGCTTTGCAAAGCAAGATGAACGTCAATGAAGGAGAAGCTAGCAACATCTACACAAGAGGTCGAGGAAATCGTGGTAGTTATCGTGGAAGATATATAAGTGGACGAGGAGCACGAGGGCGCAGTGGTCGATCGTATGAAACATCTCAAACTAGCGAAAATTTTCAGACGTCAAGTCGTGGACGAGGATTTAGAGGCCGAGGCTGAGGCAGATATCAACAAAGAAATAAATCTCAGGTACAATGTTATAATTGCAACAAATATGGTCGCTATAGTTACGAGTGTAGATCAATTCCCAAGCAGGAAGAAAGAAATAATGTAGCAGCAGCTGAAGAAGAAAAGGTTGAGAAATCTCATGTATTTCTTACTTACAAAGGAAATGGAGAATTTATGAAAAATATTTGGTACCTTGACAATTGTGCTAGCAATTATATGTGTGGCCGAAATGAGCTGTTCATGAAGTTAGATGAAACAATCCATGGCCGAGTAACGTTTGGAGATGACTCGCACGCAGAAGTCAAAGGCAAGAGTGAAGTCATGATTACTAAAAAAAATGGTGAAAAGAAATACATCTCAGATGTTTATTATGTACCGGCTTTGAAAAGCAACATCATCAGCCTTGGTCAACTTCTAGAAAAATGATATGAGGTGTTGATGAAAAATCGCTCACTTTCCATCACAAATAAAGATGGAGAATTGATAGCCCAAGTTGATATGACTCGAAATCGTCTTTTTACTATTGACATCGAGCCAGGAGAAGTCAAGTGTATGAAGACTGCAATAAAAAATGATTCATGGCTGTGGCATTTACGATATGGGCATCTTGGATTTTCGGGCTTGAAGCTATTATCAAAAGCAAATATGTTGAGAGGACTACCAGAGATCAATCCTCCAGATCAACTGTGTGAAGCCTGCATCAAAGGAAAACAACATAGACAAAGCTTTGAATTTGGCAAATCCTGGCGAGCCCAAAGACAATTGGAGATTGTGCACACAGATATCGCTGGTCCTTTTGACATCCCATCACTTGGTGGAAATAGGTATTACCTAATCTTTATTGATGATTATAGCAGAAAATGTTGGGTTTATGTTCTTAAACAAAAGTCGGAAGCACTGGTAAGTTCAAAGAATTTAAAGCAATGGTGGAGAAGCAAAGCGGTCAATACTTAAAGATACTTAGATCTGATAGAGGAGGCGAGTATACCGTAAAATTTTTTGAAGACTTCTACAAAGAGCATGGCATCATCCATCAGCTGACAGTTAGATACACGCCCCAACAAAATGGAGTTGCTGAAAGAAAGAACCGCACAATCCTTGACATGGCAAGGAGCATGATAAAAGGGAAGCACTTACCAAAAAAATTTTGGGCCGAAGCTGTTCATTGTGCAGTCTACCTGTTAAACCGATGTCCAACCAAAAGTGTTAAGTATGTGACGCCAAATGAAGCGTGGAACGGTAAAAAACCAGGAGTTGGACACCTCAAAATTTTTGGGTGCACTGCATACGCCCATGTTCCTGAACAGACCAGAAAAAAGCTCGATGACAGAGGAGAAAAATGTATCTTCATCGGCTATGATGAAAGAAGCAAAGCCTACAGACTATATAATCCTCTCATAAAGAAGATAATCATTTCAAGAGACGTTGAGTTCGATGAAGCAGATCACTGGAAATGGAGTAAAGAAGAAAAGAAAGTTGAAGGACTATTTTTTAATGAAGATAAAGACGATGATGATTTCATCAACCAAGAAGAACAAGGTGATGATCAAAGTCCTCAACAAAATCCAATTGACCCATCTTCGTCAAGCAGCAACAGCTGTAATACTAGTACAAAAAATTCTGAAGTACAACCAACTGAAGTTCGAATGTCTACAAGAGAAAAAAGAATGCCAGAAAGGTACAACGATTATGAGTTACAAAATATTTCACTTTTCTGCTTACTTGTAAACAGTGATCCAATAACATATGAAGAAGCAATTGAAGATGATAAGTGGAAGAATGCTATGGATGAAGAAATTGCATCAATAAATAGAAATGATACCTGGGAGCTAACAAATCGACCCAAAGGTCACAACCCAATTGGAGTCAAGTGGGTGTACAAAACGAAGACCAACAAGGAAGGAGAAGTGGAAAAATAAAAGGCGAGACTAGTTGCGAAAGGCTACAAACAAAGACAATGAATAGATTATGATGAAGTGTTTTCTCCAGTGGCAAGGATCGAAACTATCAGACTTCTCGCAACAATTGCAGCACAAAACAAATGGAAGATTTATCAGATGGATGTGAAGTCAGCATTTCTTAATGGCTACCTAGAAGAAGAAGTTTATATCGAACAACCACCTGGATACACTAAAAAAGGGCATGAAGACAAAGTCTATCTATTGAAGAAAGCCTTGTACGGATTAAAGCAAGCTCCAAGAGCGTGGAACATGAGAATATATGAATACTTTCAAAGAAATAGGATCATGAAAAGTCCGTACGAACATGCCTTATATATAAAGAAAAATGGAGACGGTGATATCATGATCGTGTGCTTATATGTGGACGACATGATTTTCAAAGGAAACAATCCAGGTATGTTTTTTGATTTCAAGAAAGCCATGATTAAAGAATTCGAAATGACAGATATAAGAGAAATGTCATACTTCCTTGGAGTCGAAGTAAAGCAAATGAAAAATGGAATATTTATATCACAAAAGAAGTAGGCAGAGCAAATTTTAAGCAAATTTAGAATGGAAGGTTGTAAGCCAGTAGCCACACCAGCAGAACCAGGCATGAAATTGAGTGTTGATTCAACAAGAGAGCCTGTGAATCCAACGTTCTTTAAAAGTATCGTTGGAAGTTTAAGGTATCTGACTATCACACATCCAGACACAACATATGTTGTGGGATTGGTAAGCAGATTCATGGAGAAGCTGAAACAAGATCATTGGATTGCAACAACGAGAATTTTAAGATATGTCAAAGGCACAACAGATCATGGTCTATTTTACACACATTTACAAGATTCAAAGTTGGTTGGTTATTCTGATAGCGATTACGGGGGAGACTTGGATGATCGAAAAAGTACTTCCGGGTACTTATTCCATATTGGCTCTACAACATTTTCATGGTCCTCAAAGAAGCAACAAACGTTGGCTCTTTCAACATGTGAAGCAGAATATATAACCTCAGCAGCGTGCACTTGCCAAGCATTGTGGTTGAAGAATATCTTGAACGAGCTAAACTTGGAACAAGAAGAACCGACTACAATTTATGTTGACAACAAGTCTACAATATCTCTTGCTAAGAATCATGTCTCCCACAACCGAAGCAAGCACATCGGTACAAAGTATCACTTTATATGATAGCAAGTGAAGAACAAAAATGTAAAATTAATCTACTGCAGAACTGAAGATCAACTTGCGGACATCTTTACGAAGCCGTTGAAAACTGAAATATTTCATAGATTAAAAGATAAGCTCAGAATGAAGGTTGAGTTTGAGGGGGGTGTTAGGAATCAAACTCAACTACAATTCATTCATGTCGGCAAAAGATTTGAGAATATAGAAATGTCCACTTGGAAAGCTAATACGTGGCAAATGGAAATGAAGCTGTGTGGAAACACAAATCTTAATCACGTCATCAATACATACAAAGATGTTTATTAATTAAGAGAGGAAAATGTGGCTGCAACTAATGATGAGAAGAATTGAGGTGGCAACATTTGAAGGCTTCCTAAATGATTGGAAATGTAATGAAGCACTTGGAAATATTGTAGCAAAGCAACCTGTATGGTAGCAACCAAATAAATGAAATGGCATTAGCTTAAACCACAAAAGAATGTTGGCAACAACAAAAGATAAATGAAGCAATTAATTAAAGTTAAACACGGCAAGGAATGAGAACAACTAAGACGGTTTAATTCTCCTATATATATGTGTTTTAGTTCTTAGCAATGTATGAGTGAGTGCTAGAAACAAAAATCAGTGAGTGTATGAGTCGATAGAAAAAGAAGAAGTTTGTGTTGCCGAGTGAGCTTAGCAAAGCTTTGTGAGTAGTGTTTGTAAACTAGCCGAAGCTAGTGTTCGTATTGTACTTGTATCTTTTCGTATTAATAATATCGTAAGTTATAAATTATATCGAGTGCCCACTTAACGCTTCCAACACTTCCACCCCCTCTGGCCCTCCTAAAAAATACTTAATTAATTTAAGGGAAAACTACACCACTGACCACCAAACAAATTGGGGATACCTATTTGAATCACCGAACTATAAAAAACGTCAATCACACCACCGAACTTATAAAATCAACCTATTTTGACCACCGCCGTTAAAAACTTAACGGTGGAGTGACGGAACTGCCACATGGCAATTGATTGGTATATTTAAAAATTACACATTTGGTCCCTGTTATTTACACATTCTTTCAATTTAGTCCTAATTTTCAATTAATAAAATAATAAATTATTTAATTAAGTAGTGACACGTGTCAAGACCTTATTGGAAGATTTTAATTATTTATATTTAATTTTATTAATTTATTTTCCCCCTCCAATCAGGTGGTGACTCGTGTCACCACCAATTTAGAGGAGAAAAACAATTTTTCCCTCACATGCGCGTTGGAGGGTTCAAACCTAGGTTTCCCAGGTGTAAAGGCAACAGCTCTGCCACTACACCAAGCACATCTTTGTGTTATAATTCTCCATATATGATATATATCTCTTATTAGTTTCTACATTTATAAGCCAAAAGCTCAAACCCTAAACACTAATTTCACATATATAAATCCTAAACCTTAAACTCTAACCCTAAATATTTCAAATTAAACCTCAAACCTTAAAATTTTCAAATTAATTCCACGCTAAATATTTCAAATTAAATCCTAAACCCTAAACCCTAAAAATTTCAAATTAATTCCACGTTAAATATTTCAAATTAAGCCTTAAACCCTAAACCCTAAATATTTCAAATTATTTTCACGCTAAATATTTCAAATTAAACCCCAAACCCCAAACCTTAACCTTAAACCCTAAAAATTTCAAATTAATTAAACACTAACTATTTTAATTTAAACCCTAAACCTTAAATATTTCAAATTAATTTCACGCTAAATATTTCAAATTAATTTCACGCTAAATATTTCAAATTAAACCCTAAATATTTAGTGTGTAATTAATTTAAAATTTAGGGTTTAAGGTTAGGGTTTGGGGTTTAATTTGAAATATTTAGGGTTTAGGGTTTAAGGCTTAATTTGAAATATTTAACGTGGAATTAATTTGAAAATTTTAGGGTTTGGGTTTAGGGTTTAATTTAAAATATTTAGCGTAGAATTAATTTGAAAATTTTAGGGTTTGAGGTTTAATTTGAAATATTTAGTGTGAAATTAATTTGAAATATTTAGGGTTAGAGTTTAGGGTTTAGGATATATATATGTGAAATTAGTGTTTATGGTTTGAGCTTTTGGTTTATAAATGTAGAAACTAATAAGAGATATATATTATATCTGGAGAATTATAGCACAAAGATGTGCTTGATGCAGTGGTAGAGCTGTTGCCTTTACACCTGGGAGACCCAGGTTTGAACCCCCCCAGCGCGCATGTGAGGGAAAAAATTGTTTTTCTCCTCTAAATTGGTGGTGACACGAGTCACCACCTGATTGGAGGGGGAAAATAAATTAATAAAATTAAATATAAATAATTAAAATCTTCCAATAAGGTCTTGACACGTGTCACTACTTAATTAAATAATTTATTATTTTATTAATTGAAAATTAGGACTAAATTGAAAAAATGTGTAAATAACATGGACCAAATGTGTAATTTTTAAATATACCAATCAATTGCCATGTGGCAGTTCCGTCACTCCACCGTTAGGTTTTTAACGGCGGTGGTCAAAATAGGTTGATTTTATAAGTTCGGTGGTGTGATTGACGTTTTTTATAGTTCGGTGATTCAAATAGGTATCCCCAATTTGTTTGGTGGTCAGTGGTGTAGTTTTCCCTTAATTCAATTTCTTATTTTTAATCTTTTGAAGAATTGATAGCAAAAAGATGTGAGGGGGAAAGATCACTTTGAAGAGCTCCGATGGCGAATCCTTCGAGGTTGACAAAGCGGTGGCTTTGTAATCACAGACCATAAAGCACATGATAGAAGACGACTGTGTCGATAACGGAATACCCTTGCCCAACGTCACCAGTAAGATCCTCGCCAAGGTTATCGAGTATTGCAAAAACCACGTCGAGGCTCCTAAGACCGACAATCGATCAACCGTTGACGAGCTTAAGACATAGGATGCTGACTTGTTCAATTTCATTTTTTTCCGTTTGTTCCAACTGCATATTCCTTAAATAATATCAAGGGTTTGAATTATGACATTATGAATGGAGTAATCGAATTGGATAGAAAGGTAGCTCTCGATTGACCGAATCTCTGGCTGAACTCTTGCGGTATCTAATTCAGATTAGTCGATCAATAAATTAAATATTATGATTATAAAAACATTAAATATATAATAATCAAACAACTATCAAGTTTGAACCAATTTAAATGAGTTTTGAAAAAAAAAACATTCATGAATTTAAATAAATTGGATATATTTGTTCTTTATTCGATTCATTTAATAAAAAAGAAAAGTGGATAAAAAAACATAAAACGAATTGTTCATCTAACATTGTGTTAATTTACAAAAGATTTTGTTCCAGAAGAACATAAAGGTTAGCCATACAGCAAAATGTGTGAAGATTTATAGATGATTTTGGTGAGAATAATTTTTCAACAAACAAAGAAGAACAGAAAAAAAGAATGGTTTCGAAATTCAATTACAAGCAGCCCAATTACACACGAACCCAATTACAAGCAACCCCACTAGAACCCAAAATCTAATTGGAGTTGAATTCAGCTCAGAGTTAGAAGGGTTTTGAAATTCAAGGCAAAAAGAAGAGAACACAATGGTGAGATTAACCAACTGGCTTTTACAAGAAGCAGGAACCGGAATTAGCAAAACTCTTTCGGAGATCCTCGTTTGTCCACTCTCCAAACAAACTTTAAGGTGCTCGCTCCTTTGGTTTCCCTTTCCTTTCACGGTTCTTCTCTTTGCTCATTTTGTTTCTTTGGTTGATTGCTGTTGGATTAGGGTTTGTGAGGAATCAGCTTCACTTATCAGTGATTCTATTGGGGTCTCTTTTCCCGTGAGTTATATTTCCATTTCTTTGGGAATTGGGCATTTTACCTCTCAATTCTACTTTTTTATGAAACCAAACCCCTTTACAATTTCTGGGTATATGCTATCAGATGTAGAATTGAGTTTGGAGCTTATGTTTGCATGTGGTTTTGTTAGATAAAGGATGGGATTCCATGTTTGGTGCCCACGGATGGGAAGATACTTGATGTTGATGATACAATGAAAGATGACAATGCTGCTCAGGATTCAGCTTCAACAAATAAGGAATAAGAAAGGAAGTTAGGGTAACCTTTTATCTTGCAATTTATCATGTTTGGTGCCCACACTCCAATTGCATTTTAGTATGGACACTTGTTCTTCAGATTTTAAAATTGTGATTTGTGTTTCTCAAAGCTACATGTATTTTGTCTATTCATGAGAATTGCGTTGCTAAATTCGTGCATTGATATTCTTTTAGGGCAATCTTTTAGAGTTGTCTTTATGTTCTGAAGCTTATCTTGAAAATATTTCTCTGTAAACTGCAATAGAATTTAGTCAGAGGTTTCTCAAGGACTGAAAAAGGTTCATGCTGGATGCAGTCAGCTACATCCCATCATTTCTTGCTTCCTTAGAACTTAGAAGCATGCTTGCCCAATCCACTTTAACCCGCACGTTTAACTCACTACCTGTTCGATATATCTCTGTAAGGCAGTTCGGGTTTGAATCTTTGGAATAAATCCGATAATTGGAAGCTCTGTTTACATCTATCGATCGACCAAGTGATGTCACTGTTATATTAGCTTCTACTGAAACAATTTCAGCTCTATATCAACCCCTCAAGACAATTAATTTCTCATTTGTAGTATGTTTTCTTTCAAAGGAATTGTGTAGAAAGAGGTATGCTAGTTTTCTGTAACTTAATAATTCTCTGCAAATCTCTTTTAAATACATTGTGGTTATCATTAACATTTTGCAAAACCAAATGGTTCTTGCCAAGTTGGTAATTGCTTCGCCTACAAATTGTTGGTGTAAGACTAGAAGAAGCAAAGTGTAACGCACCGTTTTATTTAGGCCTTCGTTTTATTATGCTTTAGTTTTTTATTTAGTGTTGTTGTTTTATATTTTGGGATAAAAGCCAAAATTGTAGGTTTTCATCTATCGATTGAATGATTGAATGAAAATTGTCTTGTCTTCCTCTAAACTATTTTGCTTCTCCTCTTTTCTTGCTCTGTTCACTCTTCTTCCTCACTTAAAATACTTCTTCTTGATTCGTACTGTTACAAAGGCATTAGAGTTTTAGATGATTCTCGGTCGTGGTGGGCATTATGGTGATGATTTTAGAAGAACTAAGGATTCGACTACTCAAGGAATGTGAGCATATGTTGGATGTTGTTTTGATAAGTCGTGAAGCGACATTAGAAACGGTTTTAAGGATTTTCGCGAAAGCGTTAATTTCGTGCTTGATCTAATGCGCGAGAGAAAGGACGAGGACAATGAATCTGAGTCTGGAAAACATGTGTGAAGATACAATAGCTATAATTGGAGAATTGCATGCGTTCATGGGCATTTTAAACAGACTCGACTATCACTTGTTAGGAGGTGCTTTAGTGTCAGCTTAGTTTCTCGAAGCTCTCGACACTTTGATGGAACAAGGTACTTGAAAGGGAGAGTGAATGATCGGGGGAGGTTTGCATTTGATGTTGAAACAGCGAAAATTGTCTTTGATTAAGCTAAATTATACTCTTTTTTTTTCGAGTTCAAGAGTCAAATTAAAAACCTTTTTCATGAAAACATTAGAAAAAAAATACCCTTTTAAGCCAAAAATATAAATATGAATTAGTTGCTTAAGGAGATTCTATGAAGAAAATGGATTGATTCAAAAGGAATAAATACTAATAATCCATAATATTAATGAGTTTCTATTCCCGAACCATACTCATAAAATCCTAAAAGCTGCCAATGACATTGCCCTATAGGCTGGATAAATGGAAAAAGGTCCATGAACAATAAGTATCAAATAAGTGCTTAAACTATAATTTTGTTCTAAATAAGTGTAATCACCTATTTTATTCGGGGTGTCAACCCGTTTTTATATTTTGCAATGTTGGACTTTGTTCATTTACCTTAATTATAGTATGATTAAAAAGAATATAAAAAACAAACAAAAATATTATTAAGTAATATATATATATATATATATACATATTTGATATTCGATCAAAAGGGAAAAAGGAGAAAAAAGATTAATTAATTACTAATGTGTATAATCTTATTATTATTATTATTATTATTATTATTATTATTATTATTATTATTATTATTATTATTATTATTATTATTATTATTATTATCTACTACTATTATTATTGTTATATTATTATTATTATTATTATTATTATTATATTGAAACAAGTCTGGAGAACTAAAAAAAATTATAATATATATATGTATAAGTATGCCCAATTAAATAATACAAGCCATTTAATTAATAAAGTCCAGATATAAAGCCCAAAAATATTATACATGTATATCACATGGCCCGATTCGGGCCCAACTTAATTAAAAAAAAACCCTAAATCTGATAAGTCTCTTTGTTTTTGCGCAGCTGGCTCTCCACCGTCAGATCTAATTTAGATCTGACGGTCTAGATCACACCTTAGATGAAAACCCTAGCTGGCTACTTGCTTCCTTAGTGTCGCATCCGTCTGAGCCGTCGGATCGAGATTGCCACCAACGACCAGGATCGAAGCATGGGAAGTCTCCAGAATCTCTACGCGCCCACGCGCGACTCTCGGACTCCCATACGCGCGCGTGGACGACGCTCCCCTACCCGCGTCGAGGCCACATGCGTCGGTTCGGCTCCCGGTTCTGCCCACACGCACGTTGTTCGATCATCCCGAGCCTCTCCTGTTCTCGCACGACCGCCCACGTCCCGTAGCACCCTTCTCTAGTCCCCTCCTCACAGCCGGCCTCACATGTAACAAAACAAAGAATGTCAGAAGGGGGAAAACACACAACGAACCGAAATCACAAAGAGGAAAATAACAAAAAATCAAAGACGAATGCAAACAAACCATCAACAACCAATAATAGATTTTCCGGGAGAAATTCTTGTAATACAAAAATGTAATATTTCGGGCTATAAAAGCCGAAATCGAAACTTTGTAATCCCAAGTTGCATTCAGGAGAAATTTCAGAGTAATACAAAGCAAAAATCTACCTCAAGCTTTCTGAGGTATACCAGTTTCATTTTCATTTCGAAGCATAAAATAAAAACAAAAAGAGGGGTAAAGGTTCGTTTTTACCTTCGTGTCGGTTCACTCCCGCTCCTTGACGATAAGCCTTCCAACCTTTAGGGGTTGCACATGGTGAGTCGGAGGGGACGCTAACCAGCAGAGAGCTTTGTTTTAGGTTTTGGGTTTTCAAAAACCTTCAGTATTTCGGAAAAAGAAAGGGTTTTTTGGTTTAGATTTCGCGAAACAAAAGATTTTTGGTTTCTGTTTTCACAAAACGAAAAGATTTTATCGTTTTTTAAAGGTTTTGAGTTGTGATTTGGTTTTAAAGAAACGAAAGGGTTTTTTAAGGTTTTCGGAGCCGGCTAACGGTGGCTGAAACAACGTTGGGATATCGGGTTCAGAGAGAGGGGGTGAGAGTCTCTGAGTTTAGATTAGGGCTAAAAAAGGGTCTCAAACGTTTTAGATATGATTTTATAGTGTTTTAAGGTTTTAAATTTGGTTTAATTGTGTTTTAAGGGCCTCCGTGTCGCTTTAATCGCGCACAAGGGGCTTCCGCGTTTTAAAATCCTTTCCCCAGTCTCTTCAGCTTTTTAAAATCTTTTAATTTCGTCCCTATTTTGTGTTTTGTTGATTTTTGAGTGGGTTAATTCCCATTTTAGAAAAGACCCAGAAGGACCTCGAGGAGAATATCTGAACAAAGGGGGAAGAGGATGGGTCATATGGGATGAATGCTAGAGATCTCAGTTTGGTTCCGGACTTGGTAATCCCACCCAAGTTTAAGACGCTGGAGTTTGAGAAGTTTGACGGGACAACTTGCCCTACTGCCCACATAACCATGTTCTGTAGAAAGATGACGGGTTTCATCGACAATGAGAGGTTGCTAATTCATTGTTTTAGCACAACCCCTATTGTGAAACATAAGAATTTATCTCACGTGCGAATTTTGTATTTATAGTGCACTTCACATCCTATTGATCGATAAATCTATCTGATATAAAGATCCACATGTGTCAATATACTCATCGCAACATCTCATTCCACTATTTTACACCGGGGTTAAACACATCCCCAAACACATCCCAAATACCAAAAACACAAGCTCATGCATAGCATGAACTCAAGCAACATTTTCGTAAATCACATGGTATTCTCACGGGACAAAATCAACATGCATTGATGCACAACAACAATGGAAAACATTATTAAAAATGATATGCTCATGATCAAAACATGATCAACGTGTAAAACGACGAAAATACAAAAATAACTCAAAACTTACTCTTAAGCTTGGATTGGCCTAATGACACAACCCAAACTCCCAAAATGGTTCTTTAACCTTGATAAGGCATTAAAAACATTTCCACTCACTAGTGATTACCAAAACCAAGCCGAAACACTTTTCTAGCTTCCCGATTCGCCCACAAATGTATCCAATGATTCCGGATTTTCAACCCCTACTTCTAACCAACCCAAAACAGAGGATTAGAGATATTCTCTACATTCTAACTTGCTGGAAAACAGAGATTCAACAACTCATTCAAATCACCTATCGAAACATTGCCGAAACAAACCGAAAACATCGAAAAACTCAACTCAAACAACCTCCAGCAAAAACCCAGCAATATACATCATCAAAACACAAGAATAAACATCTAAAAATATCAACCCATCATCAGAATACCATCATCTATTGATTGATCACAAAACTCACCCAAAAACTCACTTTTACATCCACCAAACTTCAACACAAAACCCAATTTCGGGATTTCTATCAATCACCCATCATCTTAACATTATTCCACATCAAAAAAAAGCCCAAAGCAAGCTTCAAAGGCTTTTTGGCTGAAGAGAAAATAAGAAAAGCTTCAAAATAGTGTTTTAACGTGAAATGAGGAAATATGAGAAAACCTTTTGTTAGATATTTGTAAAAACCATTTTAAAACATTTTGATAGTCAAAATAAAGAAGGGAAAAATACCATATTGGCCCAGCCAATTTAGCTCCTTAAAGATTCTATATTTTGACTCTTTTATAAAATGGTCACTAAAAACAGATTTTGCAATCTTTACATTTTGGTCACTAAACTGAAATGTCATGGTTCGAAAAAACATTTTTCCAAAATTGTTTTTACCAAAGCCTTATATATAATATTTAAGGATTTTTTAAATTTATTTCATATTTTTCCGATCATCCAAAGACCACTTTCCCTGAATTCACCAACAACTCCCAACACTGGTCTTTCGGACACCGAAACCTTACCAAATCTTCTAGACCCATAACCGGGGTGTTACAAACACACTACCTACGCCTTGGTTGCCATGCCAAATTTGGTTAAAGATGGTGGGAGTCTTGTCACAAATGCTCATGAATACAGAAGTATCATAGGGTCCTTGTTGTATGCGTGCCACACAAGGCCTGATATTGTCTTTAGTCTCAATAGGCTTGCACAGTTTATGCATGAGCCACGTGAGCAACATCTTGTTGCTGCAAAAATGATTTTGTGTCAGCTCAATGGTAATTTAGACTATGGGTTATTGTTTTCTCCTTTAACAAGTGGGTGTTCGATAAGTGCCTTTATTGCCTGCCCAATCAGCATCAACAAAGGCACTTATCGAACACCCACTTGTTGAAGGAGAAAAAAAACACATAGTCTAAAGTACCATTGAGGTATCGCAAAATTCTTTTTACAGCAACAAGATGTTTCTCACGGGGCTCATGCATAAAATGTGCAAGCTTATTGACACTAAAGGCAATATCAGACCTTGTGTGGCACTCATACAACAAGGACCCTATGATACTTCTGTATTCACGAGAATTTGTGATAGGACTCCCAGCACATTTAACCAAATTTGGCATGGCAACCATAGGCGTAGGCATTGTGTTGGACTTCTCCATTCAAGTCTTAACAAGTAGCTCAAGAAGATACTTTCTTTGACTCAAGAATAATTTATCACCATTCCTGTGAACCTCCAAACTAAGGAAATAACCCAGATCCCCTAAATCTTTTAAAGAAAACTTGTTACTAAGCAAGGCCACCACTTCCTCAATTTCATCATCAGACTGACCTGTCAGTATTATGTTATCGACATATACTAACATATAAGTGCACATTCCTGCTTTATTTCGAACAAACAGGGATGAGTTAGCCTTAGAATCCATAAAACCAATACTCAGTAGAAAACCTTTTAGCTTATCATGCCAATTACGAGGAGCTAGCCTCAACCCATGAAGAGCTCTTTGAAGCATGCAAACCAAAGTAGATCCATCCAATGTTGTCTATTCAAACCCAAGAGGTTGTTTCATAAACACATCCTCAGTTAAATCCCCATTTGAAAACACATTATTCACGTCAACTTGTCGCAGCTTCCAGTTCTTTGTGACTGCAAGGGACATAAATAACATTGAGAGTTGTTATCTTGATCACATAACTAAACGTCTCTTGAAAGTCATTGCCTGGAATCTGTGAAAAAACCTTTTGAGACCAGCCTAGCTTTATACTTGTGAACCGATCCATCTGGATTTCGCTTTAGTTTAAACACCCACTTACGTCCAACCGCGGTGCGCCCTTCAGGCAGTGGAACTAGGGACCATGTCTTGTTGTTTCTCAAGGCTTCAAGCTCATCCAACACCGCATTCTCCAATTAGGTGACAAAAGTGCCTCATGTATGTCTACTGGCTCAACTTCATCAGGGGACCCATCCAACATATATGCTTTAGGCTTAAAAATGTGTTGGGTTATTCGTTGCTCGATTCCTTAAACCGTTCTTGCTCGCCAAGTGGTGGAAAAGTGGAATTTTGGGTGATAGAGGTGTGGAAGCTAAAATTGATAGAGAAAATATGATTTATAGTGGTTCAACCTTCTACCAAGGTCTACATCCATTACCTTAGCTTCCCACTAAGGATTTCTAATCAATCCACTATTTATTCGTCCCCTTTTCTAGGCTTAGGAGGAAACCCTTACAAACTGATCAAGCTTTCTACCCAAAGCCTTGATCAAACCCTCTTCACAAAGAGATAAAGATTAGCAAACTCAAATCCCTTTAATAGGTATTCGTTTGCACAATTAAGCGCTCACTCAATCCTAAAACACTTGAGCAAATCTAACAATTTTGGCTCACTAGTGTTTGTCTATACAAAGAATTGACTCTTAAGCACTAAGACACATTTTGATCATATGTTGTATTACAATTGAAGCATTAACCATTACTAGATGCTTGGAGGTCCCTTTTATACTCCTCTTTGAGTTTGTAGCCGTTACTAGCCGTTGGAGTTAAATTGGAGCCGTGGAAGACTTCATTTCCCATCATAAATGCAGTTCTGCAGCTCTCCATTTCGAAACACTCTTGAAATAGAAAGAGCCGTTGCAGCACCCGTATCAAAACGCCCTTGGCCGTATCGAAATGCCCGTATCGAAACGTTTGTCCCCGTATCGAAACGCTCTGCATTTAAAAGGTAGTTGGGAAATAGCCGTTGGGGGTTTATGACCGTTGAGGTCGATGCCACATAGGCGTATCGAAACGACAGAGGTCGTATCGAAATGTTATGCAAAAATCTCACCCAGATTAAAGTCCGTTTCGAAACCCGTTTCGAAACATTTTGCCACTATAAAGACCCGTATCGAAACACCTATGGGTGTTTCGAAACGTCTGAATGGTTTTGTTGAATTTGGTTTTGAAAACACTTAAAACCCTTTTTAAATATCCCATAAATATAGTTTCAAGTTGTTTGGACTTAGAAATGGTTTTGAATTCTTTTTAACTTTGTCCAAAACATTTTTCAATTATTATATCAAAACATTAGTTCTACAATCTCCCCATTTTTGATATAATAAAACTAACTTGAAAAATTGTTTGGGATTCTCCCCCTTTAAGTTTAAAAATGTGAATAAGAGATGAAAATTTTAAAATAAAGTAAAGCTCCCCCTTATTCATTTGAAAACGCAATTTTTCAAAACAAACTCTCCCCCTTTTTGTTATATTAAAAAGAATTCAAAAGACATTAAGTTCAAAATAACTTAGAAGGTTTGAAAAGATGACAAAGATTTAGAATTTTGGTTTTAAAATGGCTCCTCCTTACTCAAAGCATCATCAAAATGTTAGTCCAACATATGTCATAATCTAGTTGAAATAAAAAATAAATCAAATTAAATAAATAAAGCAACTAGATTTTACCATACTTGAACACAAGGGAGGATGTGAAGCCTTCCTTCTTCAAGTGTCTTTCTTTGTGTGCATGGAGCTCCCCCTCAATGTTTGACTTGTTGATCACTCTCCATCACACCTATCATAAGACAATCAAGTAATTTTTGGTATCCAAATTGCTTTGGATCCATAGACGTTAGTAGCACAAAATTTAGTCCCCTTAGGAATCCGTTTTTCGATTTCATCCTTTTTAGTTGAAGTACTTAGTCCTTTTGGGACCCAAATACTTCTAAAACATTTACCATTTACAAATCTAGGGGCACTAGATTGTCTTACATAAAAATTTGATTTTCCAAAATTATTTTTCTTTTCAAGCTCTTTGGAAATCAAATATTTTTTTTCTTGAACTTTATGAAGCAAATTTTGTAAATCAAAATATTTTTGTTCAAACTCTTCGAGTTTTGCTTCAAGCTCAAGTTTGGTTTTAGAAATCAAATCATTTTGAATTTTCAACTTTGAAATCATTTTATTATTTTTCAAAATGTGATTTTCAAACTCTAAAACCAAATCACCATAGGCATCTTGTAATTCATCAAAAGAATATGAACATGAAGTAGATGAATTAGAAGTTACCTTTGAATCTTCTTCGATGGTCATAAGGCAAAGGTTGTCTTATTCATTGTCGGTGGAGTCCTCATCACTCCAAGTAGCCACATATGCCTTCTTCTTATGGCTTGAAGTGCTTGCCCTCGTCTTCTTCATGGATTCTCGTTCAAGCTCTTTCAAGGCTTTCTTCATGTAAGGGGCACACTTCTTGAAGAGATGAACTATCTCTTCTTCTTCATCCTCCTCCTCACTTGAATCTGCATGATGGCATGTGGAGAATTTGAGAGCAATGTCATTTGTGTTGATGCCGAGCCCTTTGAGCTTCTTCTCCCCCATAGCTCTAATATCTTCCCTCTTCTTCTCCCCTTCTTTGTTTTTCTTCATAATTTGGTGAGTGAGAAGTGACCCCATGAGCTCATCAAACTTCAAAGTCTTGAGATTCTTGGCTTCGATGATGGTGGTCCTTTTTTAGTCAGTGACTCGGGAAGAAAGTAGATGAGCTTTCAGACAAGTTTCTCTTTCGGGATGGCTTCTCCATAACCTTTAAGACCATTGGTGATGGTGGAGAACCTATCGAACATCTTCTCAATGTCCTCTTCCGGATCCATCTTGAAATTTTCATACGCTAGGTTGAGGAGCCCGATCTTGGTCTCCTTTACTTCAATGGTCCCCTCGTATGTAACTTCGAGCTTGTCCCAAACTTCCTTGGCACTCTCACAAGAAGACATCTTCTCATAGATGTTGGGGCCAAATGCATAAAAAAGAATGTGCAAGGCTTTGCAATTAAGCTCCATCTTTTTGCGATCTTCGGCACTCCATTCTGCCTTGCTTTGTTGTGGCACAAACATACCATCTTCTACTATGTCCCAAAGCTTGTAGTCTTTTTATTTTATGAAGAACTTCATCCTTGTCTTCCAATGGGAATAGTGTGTTCTGTCGATGAAGGGCGATTTATCGATGGATTGCGCCATTGAGCCGGTTGTTTGAAATGATGATCGAGCTTGCCGGATCTTCTCACTAGGATGTTAATCCTCTTCATTTGAGCCAAACTCTGATACCAATTGTAACCCCTCGCCTCGGTCTGGTCGGCTGACTGGTTTGAGTAGGCTACACGGGAAAAACCGATGCGAAACCCGTTAAGGATTTCACCTCGGTTAGCAACCCTAAAATTTCTTTCACTTTAATCTTCTCTAAAGGCACATTTAAATCCTATGTGATCACGACAGCGGAATAAATCAAGAAAGGCATGCAACAGAACTCAAATCAGCAAGCAAACAGTCCAATTTTAAGTTATTAGGCAGGCCGTTTCGAAACACCCTTGAGGTGTATCGAAACACCTTGACTTGGTCAACAACCCCAAGTCCACACGAGAAGGCCGTATCAGAACGGAGGTCAACCGTTCCGAAACACCCCCAACGGTCAACTTCTCGTGGTCAACGATATATTGATCGTTCCGAAACACCTAGACTCGTTCCGAAACCCCAAAATATCGGCAATTTCTCATATTTACAGTAGCAAATCTGTTCCGAAATGGACCTTAGGCGTATCGCAACGCCTGGCCTGAAACAAGAGGCCGTATCGAAACAAGACCAACCGTTTCGATACACGGGCTACGAATAGACAGATGTGAAATCCTTAACGGGTTACAACGTTAAAACAAATTTAAAGTTTTACTCGCCACCCTTCCTTAGCAAACCAAGCAAGCAAATCAAGCCTCCTCAATTTCCCGGATTCGATCCTGATGCTTCTCCAACTTTTCCTCTAGCTTCTAGCCAATCAAAACACAAACATTACTCACCAATTCAATGCTAAATTCAGTCACAAACCCCACTCACAAACACATGTCAAAGCTTCACAATTTCAACCCAAATTATTCACCAAAACTTCCATTTTCGAGCTCCCCAATTACCTAGCTGAAAACTATGATTTCTAACACCCAAATGGCATCTAAAAGGTCCCAAAACACTTACCTAATAACCCTATACCATCAGCCCTTCAACCCAACACAAAAACAACTCAAAAACTCAAGTTTAGGCACTTTAAAAATTGTCCCAAAGACCCACTTCGGGTTTTCACCCAAAACCAACCGTTTCAAGATATTAATTGTATTTTGATGAGATTAAACCAAAACCCAACTCAACAAATCAACCACAATTGAAAAACCCATTAAAAATTCAAACTTTCATCAAACTTGAAAAATGTAAAAGTGGATAGTTTTGAAATATAAAACCATGTAAATGATGAGGATGATGAGGAGAGTTGAGAAATGTGTTTACCTTTGAAAATGCCCTTGAATTGATGGAGAAATCAAATGGAATAGTAAACTTGGGGTTTAGGGAGGTTTTGGTTGAGTTTCACGTTAAAAGGGAGAAAGGGGGAAGATGATGGGTTTTTTTGTTCCTTTTTGATTCAAAAAGGTTGTCATCTACTTTTCATGTTATTTACAAAAAATGTCACCTTGAAATTGTTAAATATCATTTAACATCAAATTAAGGCCTAATTAGATTAAACCAATTTTTTTGAACGACTCGAATCAAACACATGCCTAACTCCTAACCCCAAAGCACGGGTGTTACAACTCTCTCCCACTTAAGGAATTTCGTCCCCGAAATTACCTGACTGAAAGAGATACGGAAACTGCCTTTCCATATCCTCCTTCCTCTCCCAAGTGGCCTCGTCCACCCCTCGACGTTGCCACCGCACCTTCACTAACTCAATTGATCTACCCCGCAACACCTTACTGTCAGAAGCTAGGATCTCAATTGGTTCTTCCTCATAAGTCAAATCCGGATTCAATTCAATCTCTTCTACAGGCATAACATGCGATGGATCGGACCTATACTTACGGAGCATCGAAACTTGAAATACATCGTGTATCTTCTCTAGCTCGGATGGCAAACGCAACTGGTAAGCAACTGGACCAACCCTCTTCACAATCTCATACGATCCTATGTACCTCGGACTCAACTTCCCCTTTCGGCCAAATCTCATTACTTTCTTCCACGGAGACACCTTCAAGAATACCTTCTCACCTACTAAGAACTCAACTTCCTTCCTCTTCAAGCCGGCATAGGACTTCTGCCTATCTGAAGCTGCCTTCAAGCGATCACAAATCAATTTCACCTTGTCAGTTGTCCCCTTGAGCAAATCCGGCATATGTAACAACTTCTGTCCCACTTCGGCCCAACAAACGGGAGTTCTACACTTCCTACCATACATGGCCTCATACGGAGCCATTTGGATACTCGACTGGAATCTATTATTGTATGCAAACTCAACTAGAGGCAAGTGCTTCTCCCAAGTACCCTGAAAGTCAATGATGCAACAACGCAACATATCCTCTAAAATCTGTATAACCCTCTCTGACTGACCATCTGACTGAGGATGATAAGACGTACTGAAATTCAAACGGGTACCTAAGGTTGTATGTACACTCCCAAAATCGAGCTGTAAACCTCGGATCTCTATCGGACACAATAGACTTCGGCACACCATGCAATCTAACAATCTCACCAATGTACAGATCGGCCAATCTATCTAATGTATAAGTGGTATTGACAGCTAAGAAGTGAGCACACTTCGTGAAATGGTCCACTATTATCCAGACCGAGTTCTTCTTCGTAGGAGTCAAAGGCAAACCCGAAACAAAATCCATGGTACTGTTCTCCCATTTCCATTCCGGAATCCTTAACGGTTGCAACAAACCTGAGGGAACCTGATGTTCCGCCTTCACTCTCTGACACACCAAACACTTACTCACGAAGTCGGCCACATCTATCTTCAAACCAACCCAAAAGTACTCATTCTTCAAATTGCGGTACATCTTCGTACTCCCAGGATGCATAACAAACGGACTACTGTGTGCTTCAATCAAGATCGTACGCCTCAAGTCACTGTCTTTTGGCACAACTATCCTATTTTTGAAACACAAGACCCCATCAACACTGAAACTGTAGTCTGAAGGTCTACCCTCGGCCACATCTCGCACGTGAGGTGCCAAAGATCTATATAGGAGCTGCTTCTCCCTAATCAACTAACCTAGTGTAGGTCTAACCTGAAGTTCGGCTACCAAGCCACCATCTCCGGACAAGCTCAATCTAGCAAACATGGCTCTCAAATCTATATCTACCTTTCTACTCAAAGCATCAGCCACTACATTGGCCTTACCCGGATGATACTCAATCGTAAGATCATAGTCTTTTAGCAACTCTAACCACCTACGCTGTCTGAGATTCAAATCTCGCTGAGTCATGATGTACTTCAAACTCTTGTGATCTTTGTACACTGTACATCTCTCACAGTACAAATAATGTCTCCAAATCTTCAGAGCAAACACAACTGCAGCTAACTCTATGTCATGGGTTGGATAGTTGCGCTCGTGAGTCTTCAACTGTCTTGAGGCATAAGCCACTACTCTCTTGTCTTGTATGAGAACACAACCTAGGCCTACATAGGAAGCATAACTGTAAACTACATAGTCTTTCCCAGACTCTGGCTGAATCAAGATCGGTGCTTGGGTCAAAGCTTCTTTCAATTTCTCAAAGGCTCTTTGTCTTGCATCTGTCCACTCAAACTGAACACTCTTCTGAAGCAACTGTGTCAAGGGAGCGGCTAACTTCGAGAAACCTTCTACGAATCTTCTATAGTATCCAGCTAAGCCTAGAAAGCTACGTACCTCTGTTACAGACTTCAGTTGCTTCCATTCAACGATGGCCTCTATTTTCTTCGGATCAACTCTAATCCCATCGACAGACACTACATGCCCTAAGAAGACTACCTCTCGGATCCAGAACTCACACTTGCTCAATTTCGCATACAACTGATTATCTAACAAAGTCTTCAAAAATAACCTCAAGTGTCGATCATGGTCTTCTTCGGTTCGTGAATACACCAAGATATCATCTATAAAAACAACTACAAACTGATCTAGGTACTGATGAAAAATCTGATTCATCATATCCATGAAAGCAGACGGTGCGTTAATCAACCCAAAAGGCATGACTAAGAACTCATAGTGACCATATCTAGTCCTAAAGGTCGTCTTCGGTACATCAACCTCTCTTACCTTTAGCTGGTAGTAACCTGATCTCAAGTCAATCTTCGAAAAGACTGATGCCCCTCTCAACTGGTCAAACAAATCATCAATTCTATGCAATGGATACTTGTTCTTCACCGTTAACTGATTCAACTGTCTGTAGTCTATACACATTCTCATGCTTCCATCTTTCTTCTTCACAAACAAAACTGGTGCTCCCCAAGGTGAAGAACTATGTTGAACGAAGCCTCTATCTGTCAACTCTTGCGACTGAGTCTTCAACTCTTTCAGTTCTTTCGGAGCCATACGATACGAAGCAATCGAAACAGGAGCTGAATCAGAATAAGTCTCAATAGTAAACTCTACCTCTCTATCCGATGGTAACCCTGGTAACTCTTCCGGAAACACACTAGGAAAGTCACACACTGTCCGGATATCTTGAGGTCTAACCTCACTCATGTTCGGATTCATCACAGAGGCCAAGTATGCTTCGCAACCCAACTCAACCAATTTCTTAGCTTCTAAAACTGAAACTACATTGGACAAGAACTTCATGTTCTCACCCACCACCACTATCTCATAATCATCTGTGAGCCTCAAAGAAATCCTCTTAGTTTCAAAATCTATCCTAGCTCTATGTTCAGTGAGCCAGTCCATACCCAGAATCACATCAAAACCATAGAAGGGTAGCTCCATCATATCCACTGGAAACACATGTCCCTGAACCATCAACGGACACCTTCTATACATCTTTCTAACTACTACTATGTCCCCAAAAGAACTAGTAACACTAACTCCTACCTCTAATATTTCACAAGGAAAATTCAACAACTGTGCATGCTCACTCAATATATAAGAATGTGTAGACCTGGAGTCAATCAAAGAAAGCAAACCCAAAGACTGTATCGAGAAGTTACCTGCGATCACATTTGTGTCATGCTGATCTCCACGCTAAGCGTAAACTCTGGCCTGACCTCCGCCCTCTGCTGGACTGCAACTACATGTGCTATGTTCCTCTAGCCATCATTCCTCGGCTGGAAGTTACCTCTACCGCGCCCGCGGCCTCCCTTAAAGTCATTGGCTCTAGCAGGAGCCTGAGCTGGTGCTTGCCCCACCTGATGTGGACAATCACGCCTAATATGATCCCTAGCTCCACAACTCCAACACGAGTGGAAATTCCCCCAACACTCATCGGTATGGTTCCTCCCGCAAGTAGCACACGTGGGCAACTTCCCACCAGCCCTCTGGCCCTGTTGGCCCCTACCGTGGTTACCTCCATCTCGTCTATGGTCATAGTGATGCCGGTTGTCCCGATACCTCTTGGCATCCCCTCTATCAAAGTCACTAGACCTCTTACCAGAACTAGAACCACCAGACCGTTTGGTCAAGCCCAAACTGTGCTCCAAGTCCTTGGCCCTTGCGACCAAGACATCAAAATCAGTGTAGTCCGAAGCTAGAGTGTACCTCTTGATTTCTTCATTCAGCCCATAACAAAAACGGTTACAACGTTCCACTTCAGTAGGAACAAGCTCAGATGCATACTGACTCAGCCTAACAAATCGAATCTCATAGTCTGTCACAGTCATACTCCCCTGAAGCAAAGCCATAAATTCCCTCTTCCTCTCATCGAGATATCGAGGACTCAGATACTTCTTATGGAATGCTGACTCGAAGAACTCCCAAGTGATCTCAGCCTCATCTATACTCGTAGTGATGGTGACCCACCAAGTGTAGGCATCACCCTGAAGCAAGAACTCAACACACCCTAACTTGCGTCCTCCGGTACATCCCATATGAGACAAAATATGAACGGTCTTCTCTAACCACATCTCAAACCTCTCTAGTGTCGACCCTCTAAACTCTTCACCTCCCAAACTGCGGAGTCTCTCCAAAGGTAAACCAGTACCCTCTCCCTGGGGTTGTGCCACTGCCTGACACCCAGCCACTGCAGCCTGGAAAGCCCCGGCTATTGCCTGAACTAAGGGAGCTAAATCAATTCCGGTCGGTCCTTGGCCAACTCGAGGTCCAACACCCTCGGCACCCGCCTCACCTCCCTCTTGCTGAGGAGGAGGTGGAGTAGGTTGAGGAGCTTGCGCCCCATCAATCTGCTCAATCCCCGGAGCTTGTGCCCGTGGTTCCGGCTGAACCATCCTAGGCCTCCCACGTGGTCTCATGATACAACTAGCAAGATAATAACTACAACAACAAACATATAAGGATTAAGTTAGCAAAGGCAAGGGTCCAACTGTGCTCAAGTACTTTCCTTTACAAAACCTTTTTAAATTAAGTAATAGTAGCAATGGGCACTCGACACTACACCAAACGCAACAATTCATGCTTCCAATCACCATATGAACATTCAAACAACAAGAATTCATGGCAAGGCACACACCAAAACAATACAATTACTTAACACTTCAACTTACCTCACTTACCTACCCGAGGTCTTGGTAACCTCAGGCTCTGATACCAACAAATGAAATCCCCTCGCCCCGGTCTGGTCGGCTGACCAGTTCGAGTAGGCTACACGGGGAAAACCGATGCGAAACCCGTTAAGGATTTCACCTCAGTTAGCAACCCTAAAATTTCTTTCACTTTAATCTTCTCTAAAGGCACATTTAAATCATATGTGATCACGACAGCGGAATAAATCAAGAAAGGCATGCAACAGAACTCAAATCAGCAAGCAAACAGTCCAATTTTAAGTTATTAGGTAGGCCGTTTCGAAACACCCTTGAGGTGTATCGAAACATCTTGACTTGGTCAACAACCCCAAGTCCACACGAGAAGGCCGTATCGAAACGGAGGTCAACCGTTCCGAAACACCCCCAACGGTCAACTTCTTGTGGTCAACGATATATTGACCGTTCCGAAACACCTAGACCCGTTCCGAAACCCCAAAATATCGGCAGTTTCTCAGATTTACAGTAGCAAATCTGTTTCGAAACGGACCCTAGGCGTATCGCAACGCTTGGCCTGAAACAAGAGGCCGTATCGAAACGAGACCAACCGTTTCGATACACGGGCTGCGAAAAGACAGATTTTTGTTGTTTAAAGACACAAGGCAACCCCAAAACACCACCAAAACACTCAAGACTCAACATACAATCCATCTAGATGAAAAGCACCCTAAAAACACATGCTTAGCACACAATAAACTTGTAAAGCCAACATCAATGAAACAATATGCATAACAAAGATTCTTGCATCACATTCAAATATCATTTAAGGCTTACTTAAACATCAATAGCCCATAAGGCACATGTCTTCACACATAGAGTCTACATGCAACCACAACACAAGTACATCATCCAAAAGTGTAGCAACTCAAACAAGCATTCAACAAGGCTTAACATGGTTTACAAATCCAACAAAACATAAACACCAACAACATATATGAGTCATGCAACGCTCATACAAAATACATAGTAGCCCCATTGCTAAACTACCACATTAATTACTAAATCATACTTGAGCAACTACAAACTTGGAAAGCCTCTTCGCCTTGCTCCTTGCTAACACCACGCTAATGATCTACATTGTTGAAAATGAGAGCGTAAGCTAGAAGCTTAGTGAGGATGCTCTAAAATCAAAAACAACAACAATGCAGGGTCCAAGCATGCAATCCTTAACATCACACGCAACATACATAGGCATCAACATAGCAACCTAGCTAGTGTTTCAGGAATCATAAATATGGCATCTTACATCATATTAAGCTCAACAATATAAATCAATTATCTCAACATCATAATCATAAGAGCAATTTCATTGGCCACTATCAGTTTACTCGGATGTGCGAATTTACTCTCAACAACAACATTACCTCGGTGGGATTACACTCATCACCGGACCTTGCATGGGTGGGATTCCACTCATCACCACATGCCCTACGGATGGGATTCCACTCATCATCACGTATAATATTAATAAATTTCCGGTGGAATATTACATCACCGCACTCCTCCTTGATGACTCAACGCCATCAAGGCCACGCGCATTTTGACTCAATCGTGTGCACATTAATCATAATGATCGACCATTTACACCCGGTAAGTTAATTAGTGCCAATTTCTTTAACCACATCACACATCCATCAATTATAGCACATATTAATCATCACACATATCAAGGCATACACATACGAATCAATCCATATCTCACAAGATCAACATAGGCAATGGCATATAAAGCATCATTAATAATCAAAGAGTTAAATTACCAATTTAACTTCCGACCCGGAATGGCCTACCAAGCTCATTCCAACACTTCCACTACACACACTTGAACCAACTTTAAAACAAATTTAAAGTTTTACTCACCACCCTTCCTTAGCAAACCAAGCAAGCAAATCAAGCCTCCTCAATTTCCCGGATTCGATCCCGATGCTTCTCCGACGTTTCCTCTAGCTTCTAGCCAATCAAAACACAAACATTACTCACCAATTCAATGCTAAATTCAGTCACAAACCCCACTCACAAACACATGTCAAAGCTTCACAATTTCAACCCAAATTATTCACCAAAACTTCCATTTTCGAGCTCCCCAATTACCTAGCTGAAAACTATGATTTCTAACACCCAAATGGCATCTAAAAGGTCCCAAAACACTTACCTAATAACCCTATACCATTAGCCCTTCAACCCAACACAAAAAAAAAACTCAAAAACTCAAGTTTAGGCACTTTAAAAATTGTCCCAAAGACCCACTTCGGGTTTTCACCCAAAACCAACCATTTCAAGATATTAAGTGTATTTTGATGAGATTAAACCAAAACCCTACTCAACAAATCAACCACAATTGAAAAACCCATTAAAAATTCAAACTTTCATCAAACTTGAAAAATATAAAAGTGGATAGTTTTGAAATCTAAAACCATGTAAATGATGAGGATGATGAGGAGAGTTGAGAAATGTGTTTACCTTTGAAAATGCCCTTGAATTGATGGAGAAATCAAATGGAATAGTAAACTTGGGGTTTAGGGAGGTTTTGGTTGAGTTTCACGTTAAAAGGGAGAAATGGGGAAAAAGATGGGTTTTTTTGTTCCTTTTTTATTCAAAAAGGTTGTCATCTACTTTTCATGTTATTTACAAAAATGCCACATTGAAATTGTTAAATCTCATTTAACATCAAATTAAGGCCTAATTAGATTAAACCAATTTTTTTTGAACGACTCGAATCAAACACACGCCTAACTCCTAAACCCAAAGCACGGGTATTACACCAATTGTTGGGTTATTCGTTGCTCGATTCCCTCAACCGTTCTTGCTCGCCAAGTAGTTGAGAAGTGGAATTTTGGGTAATAGAGGTGTGGAAGCTAAAATTGATAGAGACAAGAAGATTTATAGTGGTTCAACCTTCTAACCATGGTCTACATCCACTACCTTAGCTTCCCACTAAGGATTTCCAATCAATCCACTATTGATTCGTCCCCTTTTCTAGGCTTAGGAGGAAACCTTTACAAACCGATCAAGCTTTCTACCCAAAGCCTTGATCAAACCCTCTTCACAAAGAGATAAAGATTAGAAAACTCAAATCCTTATAATAGGTATTCGTTTGCACAATTAAGCTCTCACCCAATCCTAAAACACTTGTGCAAATCTAACAATTTTGGCTCACTAGTTTTTGTCTATACAAAGAATTGACACTTAACCACTAAGACACATTTTGGTCATATGGTGTATTACAATTGAAGCATTAACAATTACTAGATGCTTGGAGGTCCCCTTTATACTTCTCTTTGAGTTTGTAGCCGTTACTAGCCATTGGGGTTAAATTAAAGCCATTGGAGACTTCATTTCCCATCATAAATGCAGTTATGCAGCTCCCCGTTTCGAAATACTCTTGAAATAGAAAGAGTCGTTGCAGCACCCGTAACAAAACGCCCTTGGCCATATCGAAATGCCCGTATCGAAACGCTTGTCCCCGTATCGAAACGCTCTGCATTTAAAAGGTAGTTGGGAAATAGTCGTTGGGGGTTTATGACCGTTAAGGTCGATGCCACATAGGCGTATCGAAACGGCAGAGGCCATATCGAAACGTTATGCAAAAATCTCACCCTGATTAAAGTCCGTTTCAAAACCTGTTTCAAAACGTTTTATCACTGTAAAGACCCGTATCGAAACACCTAGGGGTGTTTCGAAACGCCTGGATGGTTTTGTTGAATTTGGCTTTGAAAACACTTAAAACCTTTTTTAAATATCCCATAAATATAGTTTCAAGTTGTTTGGACTTAGAAATGGTTTTGAATTCTTTTTAACTTTGTCCTAAACATTTTTCAATTATTATATCAAAACATTAGTTCTATAAAATGCCATTCTTACTACAAGTTATCATAAAATGAGAGTTACCTCTAAGCACGTGAGTGTGATGACCCTCTTGAACCTGGCCAACTTTTTGATTCTGACCAACATCAAAAGGTACACTATCATTATATAACCCTTGAGAAAAATCATGATGCGCCTCAGCTAGCAAGTCTGGAGAGTCATTTCCACGCAAAACTGGAGACACGTCCACGTCCTCATGGAAATCTTCATGCATGCCTTCAAACACGTTCCTATGCATACCCTTATATTCTTGCTCTTGATTCTCAACAGAAGAGCCAACTCCACTATCACCAACACTCGTACTGAGCCCAACATGACCTGCATCATCTAAAGCAAACGATGGACTTGCCATTGCACCCTCACCATGGGAAGCAACATGTGAACTGGTATACGAGACCTCCTATTGAACTGAAGGCCCCTACCTAGCTCGAGTTTTAGTTAATTTTCAAGTAATAGGTAGCTTATCACATCTTTGTGCACACGTTCTTGCAACCATATGACTGGCTGCCAATTTATCTACAAATGGAAAACATAGTTCATCAAATAACACGTGTCGAGAGACATTAATACATGCATGAGAGGGGTGAAACTAATCATCTTGGAAAAGAAGTTAAAATTGTTTTGCAAGTCAGAAACGTCAGTCAACTTGCGACCCCTTTTTGGATGGGATCCATGCATTTATGGGTCAGCATGTCTTCTTAAAACTTATCCGGCTATAAATTAGCTTTCCAACGGATCTTGAAACGCCTCAATCATACATCTAGAACTCAAGATACGTCTATTTTAGCAAAGACAACGCCTTCAAAAATCCCTACACGGGATTAATACGAGATTTTTGGATAATTACAAATTTTCAAGAGTTTATTTGATTATTTATAATTTAAATCAATATAGGATTCTACAATATCTATTAGGATCAGATTTATTTAATTAGGATTTTATTTTCAATATTTATTTATTATTAGAAGTTACTTATGTAATTAGGAGATTAAATTTCAACATTTATTTATTTTATTTAATTCCTTAAGTTTACTAGGATTAGAACTTCTCCAAGGCTTATATAAGGAGGCTTCAACCACATTGTAATTCAAATTTGAATGGTTAAAAAAGTTCTCTTTTGAGTTTAGACTTGCAAGAAGTATAACTTGTGTTCTTTATTTTAGAAGCGATTCTTCAAGTTCGTCGGAAATTGTTGTTGATCTTCACACTCCTGCTTACCTAGGTAACTGTGTCTAGGAGGGTGAGTTAGAGCCGTTTGAGGTTGCTTGCTTGGTTAGTTGCGATCAAGAGGGTGCCGAGGACAATTTATCCATTTATCTTCCATCTCTATCGTCATCGCTTATCTTCAGCCATCTTTAATTGAGTTCAGACTTGCAAGAAGTATAACTTGTGTTCTTTATTTTAGAAGTGATTCTTCAAGTTTGTCAGAATTTTTTGTTGGTCTTCACACTCCTTCTTGCCTAGGTAACTGCGTCTAGGAGGGTGGGTTAGAGCCGCTTGAGGTTGCTCTGATACCAAATGATACGGACGCAACCCCGTATACACGAACATTGAGCTTGCGGAAGCGGATAAGGATGTTGGCGCGAATGTTGATGGAGAATGTTGGATCGGTGAAAAGATGGCTGAAAATAGGCAAGGACGATGGAGATGGAAGATAAATGGATAAATTGTCCTCGACACCCTCTTGATCGCAATTAACCAAGCAAGAAACCTTAAGCGGCTCTAACCCACCCTCCAAGACACAGTTACCTAGGCAAGCAGGAGTGTGAAGATCAACAACAAATTCTGACGAACTTGAAGAATCGCTTCTAAAATAAAGAACACAAGTTATACTTCTTGCAAGTCTAAACTCAAAAGAGAACTTTTTTTAACTTCAAATCTAAATTACAATGTGGTTGAAGCCTCCTTATATAAGCCTTGGAGAAGTTCTAATCCTAGTAAACTTAAGGAATTAAATACAATAAATAAATGTTGAAATTTAATCTCCTAATTACATAAGTAACTTCTAATAATAAATAAATATTGAAAATAAAATCCTAATTAAATAAATCTGATCCCAATAGATATTGCAGAATCCTATATTGATTTAAATTACAAATAATCAAATAAAATCTTAAAAAATTCGTAATTATCCAAAAATCTCGTATTAATCTCGTATAGAAATTTCTGCATGCGCTGGCTTTTCTAAAATAGACGTATCTTGAGTTCTAGATGTCCGACTGGGGCGTTTCAAGATTCGTTGGAAAGCTAATTTACAGCCGGACAAGTTTCAAGAAGACATGTTAACGCATAAATGCCTGGATCTCATTCATAAAGGGGTCGCAAGTTGACTAACGTTTCTGACTTGCAAAACAGTTTTAACTTCTTTTCCAAGATAATTAGTTTCACCCCTCTCATGCATGTATCAGACATAAACTTTCCGAGTAGGTTCTAAGCAAAGATATCCACGATGTTGAGGGCTATAACCTAGAAAAGTACAAGGCTGAGAGAGAAAATCTAGCTCATGCTTCTAAAACACCCTTAAGTGAGGAAAACATCTACAACCAAATATTTTCATCCTCGTATAATTTGGCTTCTTCAAGAACAAGGCCTCATAAGGTTACTGACCCTGTAAAACTTTAGTTAGGAGTCTGATTATCAAATAAACTGTTGTACACATCATATGACCAAAAACCAAAGGGTAAAGAAACTTGAGCTAATAGAACTAAAGCCAACTCAATCACATGACGATGCCTCCTCTCAACGATCCCATTATGATCCGAGGTGTGAGGACAAGTCAAACAATGTCGAACTCCCTCAGCTGCTAACACTTTGGATATAGCACGATACTTACCACCCAATCAGTTTGCAACTCCTTAATTGATGACTCAAACCGATTTTACACCACTTTATGAAACAATTGAAAAGCCTATAAAGCTTGTAACTTATCCTTGAGCATATACAACCAAGTGTGTCATGTATAAGCATCCACAAATGTTATGTAATATCTAAAGTCATTCGATACTTCATGTGATGGTCCCCAAAGATCAGAGAACACCAACTAAAAAGGCTTAGTATATACTATTTTAGATTGAGAAAATGGGAGTTTATGGCTCTTTCCCACACGACAGGCAACACATAAAAGTAAATGAATTTTATTGAAACTATCAGAAAGCTTTACATGAGCATTCGTACAAACTTGTAAAAGACAATCATGATGTGGATGCCCAAGACGCCTTTGCCACAACTCATAGCTATCAAGAACATCACTAGCACAACTATTATGAACTATATTACATTAAACAACATCACTATCTTGAAGAAACCCCACTCAAAACTGATAGAGCCCATCTTGCTCCACACCTTGAAGTAGCACCTTGCCAGTATCCTCTTCTCGTACCAAACAAGCATTTGCATGAAATTCAAAGAATATGCCATTATCTCTAGCAAACTTAGAAACCGAGTGCATATTTTTTGTTACATTAGGCACGTGTAAAATACTACGGTAACAATTTATGAGATGAATAAGAAGACAAGAAAGTAGATTTCCCCATTTATTTAATGTCAAGCTTAACACCATTGCCAACAACAATTTTACCTGGTCCATTGTAAGTAGAAGATTGAAACATCATGGCAGAGTTTGGTGTGACATGATGTGTAGCACCCGAGTCAACCATTCATGTGGCTCGTGAACCAGTAGCAACATGAGCTTGTGGCATGGTTACATCAAGAGCATCTGTCGGCTGATCATCAAACACCTCAACTTGAACAACACCAGAATCATGTGAAGCATTTACAACAATCACCCCAGGAAAACTCTCATCAAACCTATACCAACAACGATCTACCAAATGCCTTATATTTCCACAAAGTTGGCACTGAAACTTCACATGACCCCTACCTCTACCATTAAATTTATCAGCATGAGGCCTACCTCTACGACTTCCTCGAGAGTCACTACCTCGATCAGAAATAGTAGCTTGAGCCACATTAACACTAACATGAAACATCTCACTTTGGGCATTATACCCAACTAACTGTGTCGCAACAACAATCAACAAGGATCACACCCTATCAAGAGTAAGCGATTCTCTACTATAAGTGATAACTACCACAAAGGGCTGATAATCTCGAGGCAAGTCATTAAGAATACTTGCAATTTGTTCAACATTAGAAATAGCACAATCTCAAGAGGCTAAATAATCACAAACCTCCTTAAATTGTGTAAGATAGACTCGCATGGTTTCTTCCCCTTTCTTGATCGACCGAAACTTATAATGAAGACTCATGACTGATGTAGTTGAATGATTGGCAAATAATTTTGAAATAGCACTCCACACACCAGCTACAATTTCTGCATCAACGAACTGAGGAAGAAGATGGGAGCTAACATTCGATAGCAACCAGGAGGCAAGCGCACTATCCTAGGGAACAAAATCTTCATATTCCTCACTCAGAGAAAAACCATTCAACAATAATCATTTCTAGAACGTACCATTGAGCAATTTCTCAAGCTTGTGACTACGCACAGTAACACTTTTTGCTTCCAAAGAAGAAATTTCATCTCGTCAAGAACAACACTAATTTTCTTGTTTGTAAACATCATGAGAAAACAAAAAAAAAATCCAAAAATTCGTGACAAATCCTAGGAAAAAGGCAACGGAAAAGAAAAAATGAACAAAGAAGCACCCAAGATCAATTAGGCTAATGATAACATGTTAGAATTTACAACTAGAAGAAGCAAAGAATGCTTATGATTTTATGTAGAGAAGAGATAGAAAACGGATATTGAAAACTGATTTTTATTCATTTCATTCGAAGGAGAGTTTACAATGTTTATTTATACACTGAGATTGATAGTCAATACAAACTAATTGCTATCTAACCATACTAACAACCTTCAATTATGTGGTTACATTCAATAGCTTCCATCATGATAGGGAACAAGGGGTTACTTATGTTTTTTATGCTCTTGTGGTTTTGTTGCTGGTTTGTCGAGCTGATCTCAGTTTCTTTATGTAAATATTTTTTGTGCGTTATTTTTCCTCCGATTAGGTGTAAGGTGGTTTTTAACGAGGCACATAGTTACATATTCATTTCAATAAAAATATATTAAATTTAAATATTACTCGTGTATAAAATAGAAATTTGTTTATTCAATTTTTTGTTATATTCTAGTAATCTCATTCGTTGAATTATTGATTATATTAAAATGAATCAAAATTGATAACAAATTGATCAATGATACTCGAATAAAATATGGTTTATAAAAATAATAACTAATGTTGTATAGTTAAATTTTATGTCAAAAAGAGTCTAATCAAAATAAAATTAAGAGAAATTGTTAGATGGACTCAGTTCACCATGTCATCCATATCTCACCCAATAACATTCACTTATTTCAGTGTAACTTCCAAGCAACTAGCCACTTCTTAATTACATGTAGGAAAAAGGTCAAGATTCACTTTGAAAAAAAATGAGATAATTTTTTTGGATTTGTTGTGCGAAGAGTGTGTTATGACCCGTGGCCGCCTGCCTGGTGGGGGCGGCTCCTCCGTTGTGGGTAAACGGGAAACCCGACTCTGCGAACTCAAGGAAAGGCTTGGATGATATCATAGATGACGTAGACTCATCTAACAATTTTTTAAACAATTTTCAAGTTACTAAAACAAAATATTAAACTCAATTGAAAAGGTTAATTTATACCATCAATCTTTGTTCTTCGAACTTTTAAATTCAATCCACCTATTTCTATGGAAAGATACTGTTGCCATCACCGCCAACTGCGGGTTAGCGCAACATGCGCAACCACAAAGGACTAGGGAGTTGGCTCAATCCACCTATTTTTAATTTTAACAAAATTATCTCTTTACTTGTTCGATTTAAAAAAATTAAGATCTTATCAGAAATCTAATTAGTTGACTTATGTTAAACCTAAGGCTTTGTTTGAATATTTTTTTTTTGCAGAAAAAATGTCAAAAAAATTAGTAATAATGACATATTTATCACTTAAAAGTTCAATAATAAATTATAAAATAAAGGGGTAAATTTGCTCCTGTAATAAATTTAAATCAGCAATGTTGTCTCTGTTTTTTTCGTCAATTTTGTCCTTGAAGTTATTCAGTGCATCAATTTTACCTCTTGACCGACGCTGACTGTTATCGTGTTGACGTGACAGTTAACGGTGTTAACATACCGGTCCACTGTGCTGACAAGGCGATCAACGATGCTGACGTGAATTATTTAATATTTAAACTGTGTTCGAGGACATAATCGATTTTAATTGAAAGTCTAACAACTTATTTAATATCTAAGCTAAAAATATTTAAAAATATTAAAACTTATAAATATAAAAATCAAAACTTAAAGATACTTATAAACCATCGAAAAAGTTTTGATTGTTTCTGGTTATGCTAAGCCCACTAATATTCCTTGAATACATTTTTATTAGAATCATCATTCTGTTAGAGTAGTAATAAAATCAAAATCCTCATTCATTTTTCTATATCAAATATTAATGAACATTAGTTTGATGTAGAAAAGCGAAAGAAAATTTGAGTTTTATTGTTACTCTAATACAATGTTGATTCTATTAATTTTTTTACGAATGGTAATACTCATACTTACTAAGCCAAAGACTTTTTCGATGAAAATGTGTAATTTTTTAATACTTTATAAATGTTTTTTTAATTTTTATATTTTATCAATTTTAATTTCTAATACATTCTATTTTTATTTTCAATAAGTTTTAGAATATTTTATTTATTTTTATTAAGATTATAGATTTTTTAAAAAATTGAAAAATATTTTGTGAGAGTTCTCTATTTTTCTTATTTTTAAAATTATCAAGGATCCAAAGAATATTTATATTAAATTTTTGATCGATTTTTCATTTATTTTATTTGTAAAAGTTCAACTCGAAAAAACAAATAATTTATCCAAATTTATTAAAAAAACTAAATAAATCGACTAGTTTAAATAAAATTTTAAACAAGTTATTTATCCAGTTTTAAAATTTTAATAGTTTCTTAAATTTTTAGTTTTTAGCTTAAATATTAAATAAGTTATCAAATTTTTAATTAAAATTGATTATTCCATTGAACTCGTTAAAAAATCAATTATACCCTCGAAGTTAGTTAATAAAATCAATTCAGCTCCTCCAACACGTCATCACACATGTACTGTCACGCCAACATCGTTGACCGCCATGTCAGCACAGTGGACCGTCTTGTCAGCACCGTTAACTACCACATCAGCACGGTAACAATCAACGTTGGTCAAGAGGCAAATTGATGCAATTGAATGACTTCGAGAATAAAATTGATGCAAAAAAAGTATGGACAACATTGTTGATTTAAGTTTACTACAGGTAGAGGTGTGCAGAATAAACCGTTAACTGGTATAACCAGTAATTTTACCAATACCATTAAAGTTAAACGGTTTTGGTTAACCAACCGCTAAAAATGATGGTTAATGGTTAACCATTTTGTTAACTGTTATGAAATTATTTAGACTTAAAATGAAGTTTGCGATTAGAATTTCTTTTTTAAATATTTTTCTTAAAATATTAATACAATATTTATCTGAGAAAAATTTCATTATTCTCAAAAGAATTAGTGAACATGTGAATTTTTTTTGCAGTACGTTACAAGTTAACATGTAACCGAACTGTTAAGTAACGATTAACCGTTATAACGGTTAACCATTTAAAAATTTAACGGTAGCGGTTAACCGTTTAAAAATTAATAATAGAAGTTAACCGTTTAAAAATTTAACAATTAACGGTTTCTTAATGGTTAAGTTACGATTTAATAACAGCTATAACAATTAACCATTCGTTTATGCTAAATGGTACGGTTAACCTACCATGAACACCCCTAACTACAAGGACAAGTTTACCCCTTTGACCTAAATTGTAATGACATGAATTTCTGAGTCAACAAATGGGCGTTTACCCGGGTTATGGACCTTTTTTTAGATGGGCTACCTTGGGCCAAGTTTAAGCTTTAATAGTTGAGGATTAAGTCTTGTGGCATGGATGAGCACTTGAGAGTTTATATTTTTTAAGACCAAGTTTAGATTAAAGGTTGACATCTTTTAAGAAGTTTTTTTTTTTTACATGGAGGTTTAAGGGGACAAAAGGGAGCTTGAGTGATATCATTACTTTTCTCATTCTTTTCTCTTTCTTTTTCCCTATCTTTTTCTCTAAAAAAAACCCATAAACATTTTGATTAAAGTAGCCAATTTTTTAAATAATTTTTATCATCCAAGATTCAAAAGTTAAGTATATTGATTTACATTTGAAGAGCTTTCTCAAGACACCAAAACCCTTTGGAGCGGAGGTAAGAGACTTTGGTTTTTTAGAAAGTTTGGAGCTTTATAAGTTTTTGAAGCTTTTTTTTATGTTTGATGTTGTAAATTCGTAGCTAAGCTTACCCCAAGTTATTATCTCAAGTATTGTTTCGTTTTTCTTGTTGGTATGACAAGAGGAGGTGGTTTGGGGATTTCTTCAAGTATGGGTCAAGAGAGAAAGTTGAAGGGTTTTGCTTGGAAGTTTAAATCCGAGAATTCTTGCTACATATCTAACTCTTACTCTTCTTGAAGATCATAAAGTGATTGCCTTGCTTGATTTCATAGTTTAAGGTTGCTAGAATTTGTGTCTAGGGTTGTTTGGGTGCATTTTAGGTGGATGAGACTCTAAAATGGTATAACTAAAAATTTATGTTGGTAATGTGTAAAATTGGTAGTAAACCACCTTAAACAACTCACATAAGATGTGTGATCAAGTTATGAGGTTTTTGGTTGTGTTTTGAGGCCTTTAGAGACGATTTCCCGAGCCTGGGAAGTCATTTCTAGACTTTCGGTAACGGTACATGTAAAGTGTCCACAAGTTCTATATTTCATGCACATTCGATCTCATAATATTGTTGTTTTTGAGTAAATCTTTGGCATAATTAGGACCATGCATTGCATTTTACAGTATTTCTTTACTTTGCCATGTTTTTATAAATTATCTTTTATTTGGTGAAGAAAATGTATTGTTTTAGTGTACTATTGGTTTTAGGTACTAAAGGATGACAGGAGAGAGAGAAGCTGAGGATGTGATGCTGAGGCAGCGAACCAGAGAGGTGTACTGATGCAGTTCCAGACAGAGACAACAGTCGCCGAGTAGCCGCCGCCGTCAACCTCGTTGCCTAAGGCAGCAAACTATGGAGTTGGAGAACCGGAGTGCGATTTGTAGAGCAGAAAATCCTGATTATATCGGTGCTATCCAATCGATTTTCTGACGTCTGTAGCAGCGTGCAGAGCCGTCGAAGTAAAACTCGAGATTGCTTGCGGGACAAGGCAACGTGATAAAGTCCACATTCAACTCAAAGAAGTCAGAGTTTAAAGTCACATTTAATGTGGAAAGCTACTTTTGAAGACTTCTACTTCAAGAAGAACTAGACCTAGCTATTGCCTATATAAACTCATTGTAATTCTAAATCAAATCATCTTAGGTTTTCTTTAGGCATAGTTTAGGTTTTCTTGCCGCCAACATGTTCTAAATTTCTCTTAGGTTTGGGGTTATGTTGTAATTAGTTGTGAGAACGGTTATTTAGGTTTTCAAGTTTGTTTTTGCAATAAAATACTCTCAGTTTTCTTAGTTCATATGCTTCACTTCTTCAATTAGTTCCAAAAGTCCAGTTGAAGAAATTCATTTGTCGGGCACGAGAGTGTCAAACTCACAAAAGAATTAAGCACGGTCTCATCATGACGAGGTGTTGACTAATTCGGCTTAGATATAAGTTAGAATTTCAGCGGCTAAAAAGAGCAACCAAACGTTGAGTGCCTGTGTTAGGTTTACGTTGAGATTGCTAGGTATTGCCTACATCACGCAGTAATAGATTCCTAGCCTAGACATAGGTAGGATGACTTCAGAATTGCTTTGCCGAACTTGGAGTATCATCCAGACTTGCCGCCAGGACTTCTCTCCATCTCACCTGTCGGGACAGCGAAAGTTGCAAGAGTAGAGATCCGTCGTGCCATCGAAAGTTGCCACCGCCTCAATCCGCCATTACCCACCAAGGCAACAGATCGTGGCAGCGCAAAACAACTTGGCCTATTCAACGCAGTTTCACACTAAGCAGCAGCATAACCATGTCCTCTCTATCAATATGATTACTTCCTTCTATTACTTATGTTTTATTTTACTTTTCTTCTCAAACAACCATCTTACTTGTGCATTTACTTTATTTGTGCAGGAACAACAATTCTAACCAAGTTGTCCAATCCCTGTGGGAGACGATATCTTATATACTATAACTTGACAAGAGTGTGCACTTGCGCTCATAAATAGAGTACACCTAATCACTCTACAAGTTTTTGGCGTCGTTGTTGGGGATTGGTAAAATCAAATTTCGTCTTTAATTTATGCACTTTTTATTTTATTACTTTTTATTGTTATTTGTAATCGAAAAAAAGAAGAGAATTTTACAGTTTCCTTTGCTAGTGTATAACCAGGGCGAATTCAAAAGGAGAAATTCTCTTCTACGACGATATCGAACGTAGATCAAGAAAGCTCAAGAAAGAGATCAGAGTAACCCTAGGGAAAACCAAAGAGGAAAAAGAAAAAGCAAAGGTAAACATGGACCCACCCAATGATGCCGCCAACGGCAGAGAAGGGCAACACGATTTGCCGCCCAAAGATTAGCAAGATCCACTAAGGCAGCAACCCCATCTTCCGCCCAGGCCTCCCCAAAATGTTTGAACCACTGGAGATTATCTGAAACATGACTTTAGAGGGTTCGATCCGATTGTGACAAAACCTGAAATAGAGGTAGATCATTTCGAGTTGAAGCCCGTAATGTTTAACATGATCTATACGCTAGGGCAATTTGGAGGGACTGCCACAAAAGATGCTCGGTAGCACTTGAGAGGATTCCTAGACATCTGCAGAGCTTTCAAAATACACGGGGTCCATCAAGACGTACTGAGGCTGAGATTATTTCCCTATTCACTGAGGGATAGGGAAAAACAATGGTTAAATAACCAGCCAGCAGGGTCGTTCAACACATGGAAAGAGTTGTGTAAAGATTTTTTGGATCGATTCAGCCCGTACAATGTCATAGACCGACTACGTAACGAGATAACAACCTTCTGAAAAGGGTATGATGAGTCGATATATGAAGCATGGGAGCGGTATCAACAGATGTTGAACAACTGCTTGCTACATGGTCTACCGGCTTAGACACAGGTATCAATATTCTACAACGGGGTGAACTACCCAACACAGATGATGATTGTTGCCTCAACCAATGGAATCATCCTTAACAGACCACCAAAGGAGGCACTGTGAATTCTGAACCAAGCCGCCAAGAATGACTACAAGTATCCAACAGCCCACCGAGGCGGTGTTAGGCGGCCCGCAACTATGAACGAGGTAGAAGCCTCTGAATCTGTCAATGCCCGCCTTGACAAGCTGACAGAGCTGGTCATGAGCATCGTAAAACCTGCTGGGAAAGTCTATGAGGCAAAGTATGTAGAGCCGTTTTGTGAAGAGTGTGGGGGCAATCATGATTCCTCTGACTGCACCGCATCTGCCAACTTTATGGGAGTATACGAGAGGAACAACAGACCTGCTCAAAACACCTATAACCCTGGATGGAAGAACCATCCCAACTTCTCCTGGAGCAACCCAAAGACTACTGCAAACCCACAACAGCAACAGGGAGGCTACCAACAAAACTTGTTCAGACAGCAGGCTCAGCAGCCGCAAAACAATAATTCACTAGAAGCAACTCTTCATACTTTTATGTCTAGAACTAGTGATTTTATTGTTCGCACTAATAAATTCATTGATAAAACAGAGTCTTTCATGGACAGGACGGAGATGAAGATGAAGATGAAGATGAAGATGAAGATGAAGATGAAGATGAACAACCAGGAGGCTACTATAAAAAAACCTGGAGACCTAATTTGGCCAGTTCACAGAAATCTTCAGCAGCAGAATAATGGGAGTAGCATCTAGCAGCACGGAGGCAACAACCAAACCCACTTACGAGCAGTGCAAAGCTATATCTACCAGAAGTAAGAAGCAGTTAGATGAACCCAGGGTGGAAAAGCATCCAGAAACACAGCCAGCCTAGAGAGAACAGTTTGTCGCGACAGTATCAACACCAGCCGCCCCGATAGCAGAACATGACAACAGTCCTGACGCAGTTGATCCTTCATAGATAAAGTTCCCATGCAAGGAGCGCATAGAGGACATCCACCTGCCAGCACCTTTTCCCTAGAGACTAAAGCAACAGAAGCAAGAGCACTAGTTCAGAAGATTCTTGGATATTCTAAAGCAGGTGCACATAAACATCCCTATGATAGAAGCCATTCAAAATATGCCCAACTATGTCAAACATCTTAGGGACATGGTTTCTAAAAAGAAGAGCATTGGGGAGTTCGAAACAGTGGTTGTCACTAAAGAGTGCATGGCAATGTTGCACAACAAACGACCGCCCAAGCAAACAGACTCGGGCAGCTTTGTTATCCCATGCAGGATAGGCAGTAAACACGAAACGAAAGCAATGTGCGACTTGGGAGCCAACATCAACCTTATGCCCAAAGCAGTCTTCGATACATTAGGATTTGGGCCAACCAAACCTACCTCCGTCATGCTAAAACTTGCCGACCATTCGTTTGTAAAACCGGAGGGTAAAATCGAGGACATCCTAGTGAAGGTGGGCAACCTAATTCTTCCAACTGATTTCCTCATCCTAGACTGTGAGGCCGATGAAAAAGCCCCTATCACCCTTGGGCGACCATTCTTGGCCACGGGCAAAACATTAATAGATGTGGAAAAGAGGGAGCTGACCATGAGAGTAGACAACCAGAGCATAAAGTTAAATGTGCTACAACCCTCAAGAAAAGAAAAGGAGGGACGCCCATATGAAAAAGCTGCCAAAATCAGCATAGAGACAGGCCAAGGCAGCAGCTGTCGTGACAGACCAAAGGGCAGGCTGAAGGTCCTAACAACACAGAACCTGAAGGAACAAAAGGACCCCCAGGAGGGAAGGACAAGCCAAATTACCCCAGGAAGTGGTTATGTCTGGAAGATGCACCCAAATGCACTCTCAACATAACTTGATTTTTTTTTATAATTTCTTTATTTTTATTTTTATGCATTAGGATTAGAGTTTAATTTATTTCTTAGGATTAGATTAGCTTTTATATTTTATTTTTTAGAAGTTATTTAATTACTTTTGTTTTTATTTTAGGTTTAGGAATAAGAGAGCCGGATCAAAAAGAAGGCCCAACAAGGAGCCTGCTCACCATCCCGCCGAGACAACCTAGCGCAGAAATGCGTAACGGCTAGTTGACCGCCAACGGCTCCGAAAATAACGGGTAGAAATCTCGTAACGTGCGCGAGACAATTGGACCGTTAAACATTTAATGCCGCCACAGCACCTCTCGGCAACCTCTATTTAAACCTTTCTCACTTCATTCATTAACTTTACTTTCACCTTCTTGCTATCTCATTCTTGCATCCATTGCTCTCTAATCATTTTTCTTTCAAGTTTTAGTATACTTCAACCATCTCACATGGCTTTCTCATCGGCACCCAAACCTACTTTCCAACGCTTCTTCTCCCACACAGCTGAAAAGAGACACCAAACTCAGTTTGCAAAGCAGAACATATGGAAGGAGCAAGGCTTTCACTATACTTGGCAGACGGGCGACCTTGACTTAGACCCTGCCCTGTTTGAGACCATCCACAGCAAGGGATGGGAAATCTTCGCACGGCAGCCAGAGATAGCCAACATCACCATGGTCAGGGAGTTCTATGCCCACCATCCCCACCTAAAGATGTCGTTCGTATATGTCCGCGGGGAACCTGTCAAGCTCAACGTTGCCGTCATCAACAACTTCTATGGCCTGGATATGCACGACAACACTCACGAGGAGTGGAGGCAGTCACTAACGGCTGCCGATTATGAGAAAATCAAGGCTAAACTATGCAAGCTCAACACACCATGGTTGGCAGGCAAACATGAAGGATCTGTCCAACGCTGCCATCTGCTGCCCGAAGCAATGCTATGGAACACATTTGTAAAGAGGCGCATGCTGCCCACCTCCCACAACTCTACCGCCGATCAGCCGCACCTTGCCCTAATCTATAGTATCATGATGAATCGGCCCATCAATGTTGGGGAAGTTATCTGTAAGGAGATCCACACCTACTTTCGGAAGACGAAGAAAATGTTGCACTTCCTGTCCCTCATCACATGACTTTGTGTCAACTTTGGTGTTCCAACCGAACCAAAAGATAAGATGACAACAGCCAAAGAAAGGTGGAGCAGAAAAGTCTGCATACAGATGATGCAGGCCCCGGAGAAAAAGCCTATAACGTCCAGCCAGCCATCTGCCGCCCAGCCTGACACTCCAGCCGCCCCCGACAGTACTGAAGCTGACCTTCATGAAATACGTGGGGGAAGTCCAAGAACCCTTTGTGGCTTATCTCCTGCAAAAATTCCTCGATGATGGACCCATCTTGCCTCCATATCCTGTAGACCTTACAGCAGCAGCCCTAGTACAAGAAACGTCATCTGTCGCTGCTACCTGCCATATCGCCCGCCAGTTGCCCTCTCCGACGCACTACCCATCTTACTCAGCCACCACCAAACCCAATACAGTGGCAGACTCCCATGAGAGGCATCATCAGCCCCATTCACTTGTCTACACAGCAGCGATAGTGGCGAACACCTCATCATCAGAGGAAATTGAGCAACATCCGCCATAACCAGCAACAACACTCGTAGTAGCAGCATCCATCCTAATGGTGATTGACCCTCTGGCAGCACCCACGGAGGAAGGCACTAGAAAGAGGAAGCGACACATCATAGTTGCCGAGCCTATGGACGACGAGATAGAGTCAGAAGAGAGTGAAGCACCTCCTGCCGCTCCCCTACCGAAACTCAAGAAGAGCCTCGCCCCACAAGAGTTCAGCCGCCGTGGATAGCAAAAATCTCACCTGCTAAGTTTGCCGCCAAGACATCTGTCGGCTACCGCTTCATCATCCAAACCTCTTCCTCCTCCTCAGCAGAAAAGACTCAAGCCTCATCTCAACCCTCAACCAATTTTTAGTTCTTTTTCTTTCTCTTTTCTTCATTTTATTTTTTTCTATTTTATTTATCACTTGTATTTTTTCTGTTATTATTTTTCTGTTTTAATTTTGTGCATTCAGGGCAATGCCCATCTCTAGTTTGAGGGAGGGATAGCTCTCACATCTTTTGTCTAGGCATACTTAGTAGCATATAGGTTGCATTGTACTTGCCTTAGTAATAAATGGAACAGAAAAATTTGTTGTATAACTTGTGCCTATGACAATTAGTCGATTACTTATTTTCGCACCAATAATAAATTGAACTTAATATGGGAAAAGCATAAAAAATGACTTATAATTTTTTTAATTTGCCAAAACTGTCAAACACTATTGTTACTTGTTGGATTTGTTAGAATATCTAATGAACACTACCTGCTTGTTTTTAGAATTCTTTGCAAAGTTCTAACAATGGTTGCAGGTAGTCGCCGAGGCACGCAAGAGAAATAGAAAAATACAGCACTACCACGACAGCAAAAGTAAAAACAAAGAACAATGATATTTTACCCTAGAGGTGCCCGCGACAGGCTCTAGGAAGAATCATGTGCGAGGACACTCCGCTGCTATCAAAGTCCATGAATCTAAAAGTTTTGAAATGACGGGCAAATTAGCATGAGTGAATGAAAGTCTTTACGGGATGACTCTACTCCACGGGTTTAGGGATTTGTAGTTTGCTCCTATCTTAATTTCAGACCTAGAAGAGTAGTTGTGATAAGCTGAAGCCCTCATTGCCATGATTAAAATATTGTGCTTAACTGTGCTGCCTCGACATCAACCTTATTTATCGTAACAACATCTTTGTTTATTTAGTTATTCTGCATATTCAACCTGTATACAGTCCTGCACACACTACACTGCATTAGAAATTAGTTATGAGTTATTTTCTTGCTAAGTTCCCTTCACTAATCTAATATAGGTGCCACGGCCTTAAGGTATGAAATCAATTTGAAAACAAGTTTTTCTTTCTAGTTATTATAAGGGCAAGTATGTTAGGTTGCATTGCTTGAGGACGAGCAATAGTTCGAGTTTGGGGGCGTGTAAAGTGTCCACAAGTTCTATATTTCATGCACATTCCATCTCATAATATTGTTGTTTTTTAGTACATCTTAGGCATAATTAGGACCATGCATTGCATTTTACAGTATTTCTTTACTTTGCCATGTTTTTATAGATTATCTTTTATTTGGTGAAGAAAAGGTATTGTTTTAGTGTACTATTGGTTTTAGGTACTAAAGGCTGACAAGAAAGAGAGGAGTTGAGGATGTGATGTTGAGGAAGCGAACCAGAGAGCTGTACTGATGCAGTTCCAGACAGAGAAAGTAGCTGCTGAGTAGCCGCCGCCGTCGACCTCGCTGCCCAAGGCAGCAAACTATGGAGTTGGAGAACCGGAGTGCGATTTGTAGAGCAGAAAATCCTGATTCTATCGGTGTTGTCCATTTGATTTTTCGACATTTTTAGCAGCATACAGAGTCGTCGAAGTAAAACTCGAGATTACTTGCAGGACAAGGCAACATGATAAATTCCACATTCAACTCAAAGAAGTTAGAGTTTAAAGTCACATTTAATGTGGAAAGCTACTTTTGAAGACTTTTACTTCAAGAAGAACTAGACCTAGCTATTGCCTATATAAACTCATTGTAATTCTAATTCAAATCATCTTAGGTTTTCTTTAGGCATAGTTTAGGTTTTCCTGCCGCTGACATGTTCTAAATTTCTCTTGGGTTTGGGGTTATGTTGTAATTAGTTGTGAGAACGGTTGTTTAGGTTTTCAAGTTTGTTTTTGCAATAAAATACTCTGAGTTTGCTTAATTCATATGCTTCACTTCTTCAATTAGTTCCAAAAGTCAAGTTGAATAAATCCATTTGTCAGGCACGAGAGTGTCAAACTCACGAAAGAATTAAGCACGGTCTCATCATGACGAGGTGTTGACTAATTCGGCTTAGACATAAGTTAGAATTTCAGCAACTAAAAGGAACAACCAAACGTTGACTGCCTATGTTAGGTTTATGCTGAGATTGCTAGGTATTGCCTACATCACGTAGTAACAGAATCCTAGCCTAGACATAGGTAGGATCACTTCAGAATTACTTTTCTAAACTTAGAGTATCTGCTAGACTTGCTACCGGGACTTCTCTCCATCTCACCTACCGGGACAACGAAAGTTGCAAGAGCAGAGATCTACCGTGGCATCGAAAGTTGCCGCCGCCTCAATCCGCCATTACCCGTCGAGGCAGAAGATCATGGCAGCGCAAAACAACTTGGCCTATTCAACGCAGTTTCACACTAAGCAGCAGCATAACCAAGCCCTCTCTATCAATCTGATTACTTCATTTTATTACTTGTGTTTTATTTTACTTTTCTTCTCAAGCAACCATCTTACTTGTGCATTTACTTTATTTATGCAGGAACAACAATTCGAACCAAGCTGTCAGATCCCTGTGGGAGACGATATCTTATATAATATAACTTGACAAGAGTGTGCACTTGCGCTCATAAATAGAGTACACCCAATCGCTCTACAGTACACAAGGAGCCTGTACCGATACCCTACATGTTTTGGGTTGAAGAATGTTGTTCGATTGCCTTGAATAGAGAGAGGGGTACAGATACGATGTTTATCATGTAAAAGTACGCCATGCAGAGCAATATCGGTACGGGCTGACTCATACCAGTACACACAGGCTTGAAAAAATTCCAGTGAGCTATTTTGGTATCGGTACGCATTAGGTATCCATACTCATGGATACCGTATCGGTACACAAAAGTCAGAATTGGTACCTATTGGGCATTCTACCCAAATTGTTGAGTTTGAGTAATAATGGTCGTAAAACTGAGAATTGTGATTTTATCCCTCTATGCTAATAAAATTAGTAACAAGTCGATAACTTTTTTGCTGACTTGTTTATGATAGTAACCATAGAGGTTGCTAAATGTGTTGATGTTGTCATTGTGTGCTATGTGGGCACTTGAGGGGTTGTTGATGATAAAACGAGAGTTAACCGTGTTGGTTGGTGACATGCCTTGGGGCATTTGCTTGATAGTTTGGCTTCGTGCCACATACCTCTTGGTGATGTGTATGCATGCTCGGGGAGCATGTCTTAACTTATGATTGTTGTAAAGGAATGTAGATGTCCTAGAGTCAGTATTACGATACTTATATAAGGGGATGTGTACTTAGGGCTATGTGAACAAGTACATCTGATGTACCTACGAGCTGTGTGATCTGGGTGCGGTTAGGAACCTATATGTGGCTATGGTGATCCAAATAAGGTAATTCACTCGACGACTAAGTGAGCTCGAGTAACCTGATTTATAGTGGTTCATGTGATCCAAGTACGTCCAAGACGTATCCGTGGCTATAGTGATCCATACATAGTCCATTCAACCAGACGGTTGTGTGAGCATAGGTAAGCCGATGGCTGTGTTAGGCTTGTTGATCACTCAATCGGTGCTTGCCAAGTTGTGGAGAAGATGTAATTTTGGGCGTTAGTGGTGGAAGCAAAAGATAGACAAAATTGACACACGATTTAGAGTGGTTCGGCTTTCTAACCAAATCCTACATCCACTACCTTAGCTACCCACCAAGGATTTCACCAATTCACTAAAAAGTCTTCATCTTTTCTAGACTAAGGAGGCAACCATTTACAACCTAGACTCACTCACTAAGTCTAGCAACCAAAGCTCACAACCCGAGCTTTGGGCACACTCTTTAAACAGGAGAATTCAAAGTAAACGAAATCCATCTACAAGGTTGATGTTTGCACACTTAAGCTCTCACCCAAATCCTAGAACACTTGAGCATACATTGACAATTTGAGCTCACAAGTGTTTCCCTATACAAGGAATGGAAATTAAGCTCTAAAATAAATTATCATCATAATGTTGTTGACAATTGAAGCATTAGTCTTCTATAGAGGCTTGAAAATCCCTTTTATACTTTCAATTGAGTTTGTAATCGTTGGAGACCGTTGGGATTGAATTGGAGCTATTGGAGCCTTTATTTCCTGCAATAAATACAATTCTGCTAATGTCTATTTCGATACGCTCAAAGCCATATCAGAACACCCTTCTTCAGAATTAGATGTTGGAGTTTGATGCAGTATGCCGTATCGAAACACGTTGGGCTGTATCGGAACGCCCGTATCGAAACATCTAGTGTCGTATCGAAACAGCCTGCAATTCAAATAGCCGTTGAGAAATAGCCATTGAGATCTTTGCCACGTAGGTGTATCGAAACGAACAGGGGAATTTCGAAACAAACCCTATCCGTATCGAAACAGGTAAGCCCTGTATCGAAACGGGTTTTGGCAGTTTCAAAAGAAATGTAGCTGAAACCCTATGGCGTTTCGAAACGGGGTAAGCCATTTCGGTACAGTCAAGCTGAATACTTGGGTTTGGCTATTTTAAAACCTTTTTAAAATATTTTAAAACCTTTGAAACTCCCTCAAACATAATTTAAATTTGTTTGGACTTAAAAACATTTTTGAAGTCTTTCAATTTAGTCCAAAACTAATTTTCAATTATTATATCAAAAAAAATCTCAACAATCTCTCCCTTTTTGATATAATAAAACCAACTTGAAAATTTGTGTTTGTGATTCTCCCCCTTTCTAAAATAAGTTTTGAATAAGAGACTAAAGATTAGAAAGCAATTAAAGCTCACCCTTATTCAATTGAAAATTTAATTTTTCAAAACATTCTCCCTCTTTTTGTTATATCAAAAATAGTTCAAACAAAGTTTGACAACTTTTAAGTCCATGACAATGGAGAGTTAAAAATTTGACAAAAAAAACTTGTTTTTTGTTAAAATTGGCTTCCTCTTACTCAAAGCGTCATAAAATGTTAGTCCAACAATATATGATATCCAAGTTGAATTTAAATAAATAAATCTAATTAAGGCAAACAAATTCAACTAAATTAATTTTACCACTTGAACCGAAGGTAGGATGTGAAGCCTTCCTTCTTCAAGTGATCTTTTCTTGTGTGTAAGGAGCTCCCCCTCAATGTTGTACTTTTTTTATCATTCTCCATCACACCTAAAACAAGACAATCAAGTAATTTTTGGTATCCAAATTGCTTTGGATCCATAATTGTTAGTAGCATAAAATTTAGTCCCCTTAGAAATCCATTTTGCAATTTTATCCTTTTTAGTTGAAGTGATTAGTCCTTTTGGGACCCCAAACACTTCTAAAACATTTTCCATTTACAAATCTAGGGGCATTAGATTGTCTTTGATAAAAATTTGTTTTAACAGAATTAGATTTGGAGCATTCTTTAATTTCACATGTTTGAACATTTTTGTAAAACAAATTCTTTTTGAGGTCATCAATTTCTCTTTGATGATCCTCTTGAACTTTTTGAAGCAAATTTTGTAAATCAAAGTTCTTTTTCTCAAAGGCTTCAAACCTTGCTTCAAGTTCGAGATTTGTTTTGAAAAGAAATTCATTTTCATTTTTTAACTTTGAAAGCAACTTTTTGTTTTTAGAAAATGAAGCCTTGAATTCCAAAAGCAAAACATCATAGGCTTCTTGTAACCCATCAAAAGTATATGAATTTGAACAATATGAGTTAGAAGTTACCTCACCCTCTTGGAGGGTTATCAAACATAATTGTGCTACCTCATCATAGGTGGAGTCTTCATCACTCCAAGTTGCCACATATGCTTGCTTTGAAGATGATCCCCTTTTGTTGCTCTTGTGGGAATCCGTCATCTTCTTCTTTGATTCATGTTTGGATTTAGTCATCTCGCTCTTCATGAACCGGGTGAACTTCTAGAAGAGTGAACCATCTCTTCATCTTCACTTTCCTCCTCACTTGATTCTTCGTGTTGGCATGTGAAGGATGGAAGGGCAATGACATTGACATCAATGCCTTACTTTTTGATCTCCTTCTTCTTCTCCCTCTTCAAGGGTTGAGACGTCATCTCATGGGTGAGAAAAGATCCAACGAGCTCGTCAAGCTTGAGCTACTTCAAGTTCTTTGCTTCTACAATTGTCGTCTTTTTGGACTCCCATGAATCGAGAAGTGAGTAGATCAACTTCCGAATAAGTTTATCTTCCAGAATCTCATCTCCAAGACCTTTGATTTTGTTGACAATTGTAGAGAAACGGTCGAACATCCTCTTGATATCTTCATCTGCGTCCATCTTGAAGTTCTTATACTCTAATTTAAGAAGACCGATCTTGATCTCCTTTACTTCGTTTGTTCCCTCGTATGTGACCTCAAGCTTGTCCTATACCTCCTTGACATCTTCACAAGAAGACATCTTCTTATAGATGTTGGGGCTAAATGCACAAAGCCTTGCAATTTAGTTCTATCTTCTTGCGATCATCCGCACTTTATTCCGCCTTGCTTCACTGTGGCACAAACGAACCATCCTCAACTATGTCCCAAAGCTTGTAATCTTTGGCCTTGATGAAGAACATTATTCTTGTCTTTCAATAGGCATAGTTGGTCTCGTCAAAGAAAGGTGGCTTACCGATGGATTGAGCCATTTAACATGTTGATTAAATTGATGTATCGAGCTGCCCAGATTGTCTCAATATGATGTTAATCCTCTCCAATTGAGCCTCACTCTGAGACCAATTGTTAGTCTCGATGAACACTCAACCGTTGCTTGCCAAGTTGTGGAGAAGATGTAATTTTGGGTGTTAGTGGTGGAAGCAAAAGATAGACAAAATTGACACACGATCTAAAGTGGTTCGACTTTCTAACCAAAGCCTACATCCACTACCTTAGCTACCCACCAAGGATTTCAACAATTCACTAAGAATTCTTCCCCTTTTCTAGGCTAAGAAGGCAACCATTTACAACCTAGACTCACTCACCAAGTCTAGCAACTAAAGTTCACAACCCGAGCTTTAGGGACACTTTTGAAACAAGTGAAATCAAAACAAACAAAATCCCTCTACAAGGTTGATGTTTGCACACTTAAGCTCTCACCCAAATCCTAGAACACTTGAGTGTGCATTGACAATTGGAGCTCACAAGTGTTTGTCTATACAAGGAATAGAAATTAAGCTCTAAGACAAATTATCATCATAATGTTGTTGACAATTGAAGCATTAGTCTTCTATAGATGCTTGAAGGTCCCTTTTATACTCCCAATTGATTTTGTAGCCGTTGGAGACCATTGGAATTTAATTGGAGCTGTTAGAGCCTTATTTCCCGCAATAAATGTAGTTTTGGTGATGTTTGTTTCGATACGCTCCAAGCCGTATTGGAACACCTTTCTTTAGAACTAGCCGTTAGAGTCTGATGCAGTAAGCCGTATCGAAACACGTTGGGCTGTATCGAAATGCTCGTATTGAAACGTCTAGTGCCGTATCAAAACAAAACAGCCTGCAATTCAAATAGTCGTTGGGATCTTTTCCACGTAGGTGTATCGAAACGCACATGAGCATTTTGAAACAACCCCTATCCGCATCGAAACAGGTAAGCCTTGTATCAAAATGGGCTTTGGCAGTTTCAAAAGAACTGTAGCTAAAACCCTAAGGCGTTTCAAAATGGGGTAAGCCATTTCGGTATAATCAAGATGGAAACTTGGGTTTAGCTACTTTAAAACCTTTTAAAAATATTTTAAAACCTTTGAAACTTCCTCAAACATAATTTCAAGTTGTTTGGACTTAAAAACATTTTTAAATCTTTTCAATTTAGTCCAAAGCTATTTTTTAATTATTATATCAAAACAAATATCTCAACAGGCTGTGTGAGCATGGGTAAAGTAGGGATTCGTTGGTCTTTATGTAGACGTATGGATTTATTTATGTATGATGTGTGGATGCTATAGATGATAGCTTATGTACCTGATAGCTGAGTGATTAGGGTTCAGTATGATACTTACTCGATAGCCTGAGTGATCTCGAGTACTGTGAAGCATTGTAGAACATGTAAGACTTCTTGTAGACTTATTGATGCCTTTAGATAGGTGATCTAAGAACTCTAGCTAGTGTAGGCTAGATGATGACTCCTAGATAATGAAGCCTTATTTATTCTCTCTAGATTATGTTTTATCTTGCATGCTTATTTTATGATAATCACGAATTGTGGTAGAGTATAAATGTACCACTGAGCTTTGTAAGCTCAGTGTTCGGAATCGTTGTTTCCGTTTGCAGGTTAGTAGGTTGATCGTGGCCGAGAAGCACATCGAGAAGGGATTCTAGCACCATACCGCTTCAGAGTACATTGTTTAGCATTTAGTTTTGGGCTTATGTATTCATAGAACCTTACAAAAGTTGAGTCTGTAAACTCTATTTGAACTATTATTTTGATATACATTGTTTTTAATTTGGAGGTCATATTTTGTAAACTTAATTATATTGTTGTTTAAGTACATGAGATTATGAATGGTTTAATGATTTAAATGTTGGTTAAGTTTATGGTTTTAAAATAAAAATTTCTTGGATCAAATTTTGGGTGACCCGAATATAATGCTTCGGATCGGAACCGAGATCAGAGTGTTACGTAATTATATATTTTAAAAATAACAACGATTTTTTGAGAAGAAGTTGTGTCAACGTTGAAGATATAAGAACGTAAAAGCTAGTAATTTAACTTTATTTGAAATATTAAAAGTAAAGCAAAAAGTATGGGAAAGAAAAAGAAAAGGTATAAATTTTTTTGCTAGTCAACGTTTATTACTAACAAAAATATATTTAACTTCAAAACTTAGTTTTCCGTAATATATAAAATTATTTTTAAATTTAAATTTAATACTTATAAATTTTAGTATTAATTTTTCAGTACTTAATTTTTTATATTAATTAAAAAAGTATTACAATTTTAATGTCGAGATTTAAACTTATACAAGATAAAATAACATAAAATTTTTAATTACTAAGCCAATTAATGGATCTCACTATACTTAATTTTTTAGTTTTATCAAACATCACTTAAATATGCATTACTAATTAAATTTAATATTTTTAATTCATTAAATCAGACATTTAAATAATATATATATTTTTTAATTTATCTTAAATTCCAAGGTTCTTAAAATCTTCACAAAATTAGGTAGCTGTGAAGTGAGGCCCAGATTCAGACAACGGACTGAGGAGTTGTCACATCATGTTTTTGTTTTTACCATTCCAGTTTTTTGAGATTTAAAAAAAAAAACATTAAAGTAAAGTTGGATGCATAAAATTGTACATTACATATAAATGCCTTTAACCTTAGAACTAACAAGTTAGGAAATTTGAGAAAATCCAAGGAAAACATACAACCAAGTACCAGCTGCTTAATTTAGGGAAATGGGTTCCCTTTTTTCCTTCAAAATGGAGCCGTTAACGTCCGCAGAAGCTTGCTTCTTTTAGGAAGTGGAGCGGCAACATCTGCGCGTAACTTGCAAATTGCATGTCCCGAAACACACAAACAAAAACAAATACGACCACAATGTCAATACTCTATTAGTAATAGCACTAGAGGTACAGTCTGTCCTTTCATAAACCAAATTCCATTCATGTTTGTTTATTGTTTGAATGTTACTGGATTTTTGGAGAAGCCAGCACAAACATTTTGGTCAAATATAATAATTTAATCGGTATGTGTTTTGGGCGAGTCTAACGTGGGTTTTCCCTCAATGTAGAGGCCTTATAAGTTGCCTTAGGGTACGGCTAAAAGACGGTAATTTTCGAAATTTGTCTATGAACTAAAAATGTTAGACTTCTTCATAACATTTTTAGTTCGTTGACAAGTTTCGAAACTTGTCGTCTTTTAGTCGCACCCTAAACATGCCTCACCCACCTACCCTATGTGTCTTTTTATTCTTTCCATTTTTCTTTTTTGGGTTCAAATATCACCTTACCTGTTCTTGCTTTCTCTTCAGTCTTGCATTCTCTTCCATAAGATGGACAACTTCAATCTCCAGCTCATTAGTGTAAGCCTGCAAGGGAAAAATGATTAGTTTTTTTGTACTGATTTGAATAACCGGGAAAACAAGCTGCTTACCTGTTTCCTAGCCCTTGATCGAGCTGCAGATTCTCGGTTCTTGATCATACGCTTGTGCCGTCGATCCCCCGAGGCGCAATCGGGTTCTTGGGCCCCTTTCTTATTAAAAGAATCCAAAGCAGAAGGCTCGGGGCTGGAATTGAGGCTCAAAAAAGTGGCAGTAGGTGGGAGTGGGGAGACTCTATTTGTTGGTAGGTCTTTCCTAAAAGGTCTGGCGAGAAAATCCTGGACAATAAAATGTTGAGCCTCAGGATTTGGGTTTACAGACACACCTTTCCTGGAAGAGTTATCCTGGAGAGAAGCAAGATTAATGTCTTTCCATACCTCTTCCATATTTTGGAGACGATGATGATATTTTCGCTTATTGTTGCTTTGTTGTCGTTGGGTTGGGTGATAACAACATGGGTTAAAAACAAAAGCCTCAGCAGTTTGAACTATGAAGTCACACTTAAATACTACTACTAGAAGCAGTGGAACTCAGTTTAGAACAAAAGAGAGTTGTTCGAGGGGGCAAGTCTAAAAATTTTTACTAACTGCATAAAAATTTGTGTAAGAATTTATGTAGAATCAAAATTTTTACTAATTGTATAAGAATTTGTGAAATTACATAAATTTTATTAACTGAATAAAAATTTGTGTAATTGTACAAATTCTTAAATTATAATTTAAATTTTTACTATTTCAGTAGATCGTTTTATTTTGGTGGCACCGTAAAAGTACCTCACATTAAAATTACCCGTTCGAGGGGAGTGATAATGGAAAAGAATATTTGTACCTCCACCTCAATGGCCAAGGGGGATGCTTTTAGGTTTTGCTTTCTCTAATTTGTCATTCCAGAGTGTGTACCTTGGAGCCACGTGTTGGAACGAGAATCGTGCAAATTGGGTCCCAATCAGGCTCATTTTGATTTGATTTAATATAAAAAAAAATATCCTAAACATTTGACCTGGGTTAATGTTCAATTTAGGTCCAAATCAGGCTTGTTTTGATTTGACTTAATATATACTAAAAAAATATTTCTAACATTTGACTTGGATTAATATTTATATTTAATTAAATATGTCCTAATCAATGTGTAATCATTATATTGTCAATTGATTGGGAGTAAAGAGGTCTGAAATAAACTTAATGTCTCACAAGATATTTTTTCAGTGAGGCAATATGCAGTTTTTGTTGTTGGGAAATAGGACGTATTGGAGGTTTTGTTGTGAAAGGGTTAAAATACGGTTAATCAGGGATGGATCGAGGGTGCTGGTGGGGTAACCGCCCCCTCTAAAATTTTGAAATTCATATATGATATAGAAAAATTTTAGAATTTTTTTTTGTATTTTCTATTAAAAATATATTTCCGCCCCCCTAGAAATTTATAGGTTCGCCCCCCTAACCCAAAGTCCTGGGTCCGTCCCTGCGGTTAATATATAGCGTGGCCGGTTAAATAGGTGACCGGTTAAAAGTGTGACTGGATATGTTATATGTTTCCATTGGAAAAATTATTTGTGCTGATAATATTATCAACATATTAGGTAGCGCCTAATATGTTATTAAATTTTAAGCTGACGGAGCCTTGAAAATTCGACGACAACAAAATAAGTAATTTACTTATTTTGTTGATAAGAGTATCAACATATTAGGTAACGTCCATTATGTTATTAAAGTTTAAGCTGATGGGGCCTTGGAAATCCGACGATAACAAAATAGGTAAATTACTTATTTTATTGATAAGAGTATCAACATATTAGGTAGCGCCTATTATGTTATTAAAGTTTAAGCTGACGGAGCCTTGGAAATCCGACGATAACAAAATAGGTAAATTACTTAAAGATTATCAACATATTAGGTAACACTTATTATGTCACCAAAGTTTAAGCTGATGGGGCCTTAGAAATACGACAATAACAAAATAGGTAAATTACTTAAAGATTATCAACATATTAGGTAGCGCCTAATTTGTATACATTTTATCGTTTACATTAATATTATAACTTTAAACAAACCGATTACTAGTTTAATGTAATAAGTAGCGCCTAAGTATCGATACTTTTTTACATACACTAAAAAAAATGTATCGATACTTTCGAGCTAATTTTCAAACGTATCCTCTATCAAACTATTTTCATGACAAAGTATCTATTCCTTTTTATGGACGTATCGATACTTTTTATGAAATCATCGATATGTTTTTCCCACTATGTACAATGGTATCGATACTTTTTTAAAAAGCAATGTAACTGGTTACAATGTGGCTCGAAAGTATCGATACTTTTTTCCCACTATGTAAAAAAGTATCGATACTTTTGAAAGCAAATGGATTGACATAGCATACTGGAAACCAAGTATCGATACTTTTTTCCCACTATGTATAAAAGTAACGATACTTTTTTAAGTAACCGGTTGAAATGTGGCTCGAAAATATCGATACTTTTTTCACTATATGTACAAAAGTATCGATACTTTGTATGACTTAATGTAACCGGTAAATGTTTTGACCGTTTTCATTATTGACTATATAAACAAACCGGCTTGTTTAAATTCCAACATGTTTTCTTCTCATTAACTCATGTATCGATACTTGTATATGTTTGTATCGATACCTACCGATAACTAAAGTTTGTCGGTTACTAACTTTTTTTAATATTTCTTTATGCTTTCCACCTACTACATTATATTATGTCAACATATCCGGTAGTGCTTTACCAACTTTGTTACTTATCTTAGTAAATTTACAGTCACGCTGTTTCTTAATCGTATATTAATCTGACTTTTCTTAAAATTTCTCGTATGTATGCTATAGCATTTTTTGTTTTTGTTTTTTTTTTCAAAAGGACGTAGGCTATAGTTACTAGTTAGTACTAATAAGTAACATAAAGAGTATGTGTCGTCATCCCAAGGTATGAGAAAAAAATGGTCCACAATGGGGTTGAGTCAGACCAGAGTCAGTACTCATATTCTGTGGCTTAAACCCACCTCCGAGGGTTAATAATATCACAACAAACATTTGAATGTCAATAAGTAGGACAAACTTCTGGATATGTCCATATTGTGCACTTGTACCTTTTTTTTTTGTTCAAAGTGCACTTGTACCTTATCATTTCTACTCTACCATAGGAATACGATGCTATTCCTATACCTGCTATACCCTATGCCTACCCAAATACTAGGAAGTATCACATGTCAGCATGTTAGCCACATATTATATTTTAGAGATTTTATTTAAACCATTGTAGAAACTAGTATTCGGACCCGCGTTCCCAAGTGAGCATGTTAGTCATTAGGCTAGACACCATATATTATTACATTTTACCACATATTAATCTTAAATTAGAAATTGAACCTAAAAAATAAATTAAATAATCAGTTTTATTTTTTATAAAATTAATATTAAATTATTTAAGAATGATCTTAGATCGTTAAAAAATAATAAATAAATAAAATTTAAAAGTTTATATTCTATTATAAATAAATATTATTAATTTAATTTTTAAATTAATTTAGTATTTATTTTTTAAAATAAATAAATAATTATTTAATTAATTTTGTCATTATCAAACAAAGTGAAAATATGAAATCTAGTTTAATTTTTAACTTTAATCACAATTTAGTTATATATAATTTAAGTTAAAAGTATCATAACTTTTTAGTTTAACTTGGTGTTTAAATATTTAATTTTTTCAATAAAATTTTGTGTTCGAATCACTCCCCTAGCTTTATTATTTTATTTTTTGTTGTTGATAACTTAATATACGTCAAATATATATTTTAGTTAAAATAAATCAAACTCCTTATCTAACACATTTGATTTGTGTTTGGCCCTTCCATGCTATGGATGTAGGTTCGAATCCTAGCTATTGCAAGTTACTTGTTTAATTATTTCTTTAGGGACAGTTTTGAAGAAAAAAATTAGTTGGGGGACCAAATTAGGAAACAATGATAGTTGGGTGACCACCAATGTAGTTTCCCTTTGTTTTTATTTAAAATATCTCATGCATTGGGAGTGAAAACATCACAAACGCTTTAGTTTTAGGGTGTAAGGATTTAGTTTATGGTTTATAGGTTTTAGCATAGGGGGTTTAAATTTAGGGTATAAGGTTAGAATTTAGGGTTTAGGGGTTGAGGTAATATGGTTAGAGATTTAGGTTTTAACTTATAAACCTTAAATTTTAACCCTAAACCTTATATTCTAACCACATCTCTAAATTCAAAACTCATCCACTAAAACTCCTAAACACTAGACCCTAAACGAAATCAATAAACCCTAAAACTAAGGTGCTTGTGAAAAAGTTTCCACAAGCACTTATACATGTAATAATTACCCTTATTTAAAGGAAAAATATATGATGCACTAGCGGTGGAAACAAAATGTTTCCACAAGAGCCCTAATTTTAGAGGTTGGGGATTCAATTTGGGGTTTATAATTTAGAGGTTTAGGTTTATGGTTAGAATTTAGGCTTTAACGTTAGGTTTTAGGGTAATATATCAAGGATTTAAGTATTTACCTATAACCCCTAAATTTAACCCTAAACTCTACATTCAAACCACAGTCTTTAAATTCTAGACACATAAACCTAAATCACTAAATTATGAACCTTAAATTGAATCCCTAACTTCTAAAATTAAGGCTTTTGTAAAAATATTTTATTTCTATTGCTAGTACATGGTATAATTACCCTTATTTAAATTACCTCTTATAATCGAATTTATAGGGCGAAATCTGGTCTTTATTAAACATCATAGGTACTAATTAAAGGAGAATTATTACGGTGGACATAGATTGTGGAGTTTTTAAGGTATATAAATAAGGTTAAAATCTAGGAGTAACATATATCTTTGTATGCGTAAACTGTCCAACTAGTCACTGGATTTTTAGACCATTATAAATTTAGCTAGTCAACAAAAAAAAAATCATTTCAATTGAGTTGTCTATATTAGGGAATTATCAATTTAGCCATTCTTGTTAACAAAACCTTTTTATTTCTAGTCCATTGTTAAATCTCTGAACAAAACACCGCTTCCTCCGATAAGACAATAATAAATGCTATTTTTATACGATCATTAAATCATCTAATACACACTACCTTCAATAAGAAGATGACATGTGTCATGTCAAAATATTTGTCTGTCATATATACGATTCAAACCTAGGAACTTTAGTAAGAAGGTTCAATGCAAAATTGTAACATTCTCAAACTCCAAACTAGGAATAAATAAAAAAATTACTATCAAAGATTTGGTAAATGAATATTTTATAAATTAAATTGTTTGAGATTCATATCCCGCTAATTTTGGTTCATCAAAGTGATTGATAGTTTTCTTGAGATTTTAAATCGAAAACTGAATTGATCATTGATATTTTAGTATACTAAATGTTTGAAAATGATCTTGTAAGATCTTTAAATTGTATTGATACCAATGAGATATTAGCGGATGGATTAGATAACCAAATGAAATATGTGAAATATGAAGTCCTTGTAGTGTAAATATCCATTAATTTGAGATATTGGAATTTGAACGAATAATCTCCACCATTGAAATTAATTTGGGACAATCTTGGCCATTGGTTTGCATAAAGGAAATTTAAATTCCTAAATATTATTTTCTCCACCAAATTTCTATTCTCTTTCTCTACCATCTCCATCACTTCATATTGTTTGGTCATTTTTTTTCATTTCAAATCGTTTCTGTTAAGCCTGTTTGCACTTGTTTAAGATCCAATTGTGATGGTGTTAAAAAAATGATTTTTGAACAACAAAAAGAGCTTGTAATGCAGTTTTTAATGAGTTTAAATGAATCTTTTTCACAAGTTCGAGGGCAAATCTTGTTGTTGGGTCCCTTACCATCTATTACCAAAGTCTTTTCTCTTATTGTTCAGGAAGAGAGTCAAAGGATTATAAAGAATTCTAATCCTGTTACAAAAGGTATTTTTGCTGTTAATATTCACAAATCTCGTCCACAGTGTGGTCATTTTGGTATTTTTCCTGTTACAAAACACTGATTTAACTATTTTTTTTCTAACATTTTTTTTTTCTAACATTAATTGCTTTATACAGGAACATTCTCTAGTGATTGGGAGGGCTGATCTTCTTCAAGGCCTTCATTTGCTTCAGATGCCTTTAAAATTCAAGATTTCTGCTCTAATTTCTGTTAAAAAAGCTGTTTTTGCTCCTGATTCATGGCATATAAGACTTGGTCATCCAAGCTCAAATGTTTTGCACTCTTTGAAAAGATGTTTTGCCAGTTTCTGTTAGCAACAAGGACAATTTACGTACTATATGCCCCATTGCTAAGCAAGAGAGGATTCCTTTTCATGTATCTACTTCATGTTCTTCTTGTCATTTTCAAATTGTTCATTGTGACATATGAGGATCTTTTAAAACTCCCATTTATGATAAACAATCTTTCTTTTTAACTCTTGTTGATGATTTTACTAGAAATACATGAACTTATCTTCTGCATCATAAATCAGATGTTGGTACCATCATTCCTGGCATTGTAGCATTGATTAAAAGACGGTTTGGTTTTGACATCAAAATATTTAGATCGGATAATGCTCTTAAACTTAATTTTGTTGAATTATTTGAAAGATTGGGGATTATTCATCAACTTTCATGTGTTGAAACTCCTCAACAAAATATTGTAGTTGAGAGAAAGCATCAACACTTGCTTGCTGTTGCTAGAGCTCTTTTCTTTCAATTTAGATTACCAATGAGATTTTGGGATAATGTGTTTTAACTGCTACTTTGCCTTCACAAATTCTGGAAAATAAATCATCATATCAAAAGTTGTTCAATGAGCTACCTGATTATTCTTTTCTAAAAGCTGTTGGTTGTCTATGTTTTGTTTCAACATTAAAAGCTCACAGGAATAAATTTTCAGAAAGAGCTTTTCTAGGTGTGTTTATAGGTTATTCTCCAGGGATGAAAGGTTACAAAGTCTACAATGGGATATTGTTTTCCATGAAAATATTTTTTCTTTTCATATTTTTTCTTCTTTCAATCCTACAGTTGATCCTTTCCCATGTATTGCATTGCCTAGAATAGTCACTGATAATAATTTTTTGTTCTTCAAGAGGCTCAAAATTCACAGCTAGATATGTATTTAAGTCCAGTTTATATGCCATTCATGTTAATACAGAAGATAGTTCTCAAGAAGCAAGTAGTTCAAGACAATGTTCCTTTGGAGTCATAATTCCAATTGAGCATGCTGCATTAGAACCATTTCCTCGAGTTTCAGTTCTACAAGAACCTGCCGCACCTGTAGCACATGAACCTGTTCATGTTCAACCACATAGGGCAATAAGATATTCCAATAGAGTTACACAAAGACTGTCTTATCTTCAGCAATATCATTGCAACAACATTCTGAATATTGACTCAAAGATATCTAAAGCCAATGCTTAGATTACAATACCTTTATAGCCAATGCTTCTTTAGTCTTTGAGCCAACCTATTATCATCAAGCAGTCCAACATCCTGAATGGAGAGCTGCTATGCAAGAGGAATTACAAGCTATGGAAAACAACAAAACATGGTCTGTAGTTTCATTACCAGAAGGCAAACAAGCAATAGACTGTAAATAGGTCTATAGGGCTAAACACAAGGTTGATGGCACTTTAGGCAGTTACAAAGCTCGATTGGTTGCCAAATGTAAACAATGCTTTTTTAAATGGGATCCTTGATGAAGAAGTCTATATGAGGACACCCCTTGGTTACATTACACAAGAAAGAGGATAAAATCTAGCTCGCCGATTGCATAAATGCATATATGGTCTGAAGCAAGCTTCCAGACAGTGGTTTCATGCTTTCTCTCAAGTTTGCGTTCACACAGTCACTTTCAGATCACTCATTGTTCACTAAAGGTACTTCAAAGGATTTAATAGTTCTATTAGTTTATGTTGATGATATAGTCCTAGCTGGTGCAAATCTTGACAAGTTGAGTGAGGTGAAACTGTTTCTTCAGCAACATTTCAAGCTGAAAGATATTGAAATTTTGAAATATTTCCTTGGTTTTGAAATAGCTAGAAATTCCACAGGCATTTCATTGTCCCAAAGGCACTATGCTCTTCAACTCCTTTAAGATATAGGAATTTTGGCCAAGAAACCTTATACTATTCTAATTAATTTTACCATAAAAGTTGAGTATGCAAGAAGGGGAACTACTACAAGATCCTGGCTTACACAGGAGGTTGGTAAGAAAGTTTTATCTTACTCACACAAGACCAGACATAATGTATGATGTCTACATTCTGAGTCGATGTTTCTAGTCTTAGAAATCCATATCTTCAAGCTGTGTACCATCTACTTGCATACATCAAAGGATCTATTGGATTGGGTTTTTTCCAAGTCACATCCAACTTACACTTTACTAGTTTCGTGGATTTTGATTATGGAGCATGTCCGGACACTAAAAGGTCGATTACTGGATTTTGTATCTATCTTGGAGATAGCATTATTTTATGGAAATTCAAGAAACAAGCCTCAGTCAATAAGTCCTCTTCTGAAGCAGAATATCGGACTATGACTTCTGCAACTTTGAATTTGTATGGCTGGCCACATTATTGTCTTCTTTTCAAATCTCCATTTCTTAAGCTTCTTTATACTGTGACAACCAACCAACAATTCATTTGGCATCCAATCAAGTTTTTCATGAACGAACCAAGAACATTGAAGTTGACTGCCACTTCATTCGCGACAAAGTTAAAGATGAATTTCTCAGAATTTTTCATATTCAGTCTAGTAATCAGCTTGCAGATATCTTCACCAAAGTATTACATGATCTTGCTTTCAACTGGCTTTTGTTCAAGATGAGACTTTTGAACATTCACCGGTCTTCATCTTGAGGGGATGTTATAGATTAAAGCTTTATTCTAGCTGTCACCTTTTTTAATTAGTTTTCAGGAAGTTAGTTATTAGCAGTTTTTCTGTTGTACCTTTCCTATATAAATTGTACTCTTTTCCTTGTAAATGTAATCAATTTTCTAATAAATAAAACTTAGTTTTGTTCTCTTTACATTGTGTAAATGGTATTCAAAATAAAATATTTAGAAAGCCTTTGGGGTGTTGTGTATTCGTCTAAGTAACCGTGAGCCTAAACCAAATTACATTGAATCGTTCTAAATTGCTAAATTTGATAATTGTGTAAATGGTAAAGTGTGTAATTCTAACATGTTATAATTGATAAGTATGCTTAAATACTACATATTCAATTGTTTGTAAAACGACTACTTTGCTGAGCTCATTATGTTGCTTTCCATGTCTTGCAGGAACTATATTAAGCTTTGGTAGACCGGATCGCATTTGCAATGTCACACGTAGCATTGCACTTTATTTATGTAAATTTATATTTTGAATCTCCTTGATGTTGGTGGCATGCATAATGTGGTCTTTTGTTTTATCTATAGATTAAAATGCTTTTTATTTGATATGATCCTCTAGCTTTGTGATGAAGTATACATGATTAAGTAGTATTTTGGTAACTAAGATAATTTTTTCTTGCGAGTGCATAATGATATGTCAGATAAATGTTATTATGACTTTATATGAATGGTAGTAGTTATTTCAAAAAAGTATGATAGTAGTTATTCTTAATGGGCTGAAAAATGCGTGTGAGAATGTGCCATTGAGTTGTTTTAAGTTTATAAGTGCAAGTAGGGATGACGACGGGGCGGGCTTTTGGCCGCCTCGAAAATTTAAAGTCCTAATTCGTCCCGCCTCGAGTTTAATATATTTTTATCTTTAAATAGACATAATATGATAAAAGTATAACCCTACTCCGATCTAACCCTAAAATTTTAATAAAAAATCGATTAAACCCGACCCGCCCCGAAGAAAATTAATAATAATATTAAATATAATATATAAAATATACTAAATATATATATATATATATATATATATATATATATATATATATATATATATATATATATATAAACCGATTCAGGGAGGGTCGGGAAATTTCCACCCTGAACCGACTCAAACTTCTTTAAAACCCGACCCGCCCGAAAATTCAAAAAAAGAAATCTAACCCTATCGAATCGGATCAGGTGATTAACGCTTAATTTCGAGTGACTCAAATCCATCATCGCCTCCCTTGCTCGACATGGTTGACAACGACTCCAAATAGCCCACCGTCGTTAGTTCAGGGAGTTTTCTATTCTCTCTCTTTTACTTTCTATTGCATAATGAGACATCATGCTTTAAGTGAGGGGAGTGAGAATTCATGTCAAATTCTTTTTCTTGCTTATTCGATTAATTTTCTTGTGTTCTCTTAATTTTACTTCATTTAAGTTTCTTGTTGTCATCCTTTATTGCGTCTTGTCCCTTTGTTTCCCGTATGACTTTGGTATCTCACTTGTTGGAAACTTTAGGATGCATGATAGATAACGGATTGACTAGCATTTTCATATAGACCATTTTATGACATTCCTTGCCTTGTTAGTTGAAATGTTGCATACCTAGGTACACATGACACTTCATGAGAGCTTTTGATCCTAATGACCATATTTATTTATTTTTGCTTTTTGTTTCTTTGAGTGTGCCTAACTAATTCTTGGCATTCTAGAACTCGTGGCTTAAATGTTTGTCGATACTACATTCTTTGACTATGATGCTTTAGTGTGATAGAGACACTAGGTTTTAACCTCATTCTCTTCCCAAAAAATGGCCTACCCTTTGTTTATTTATCCTTTAGATAGTCAATTTTGAGCCTTAGCCTTTTCTTTGATTCACCACATTTCCCCTTAAACCAATTTTATGTTTTTTTCTCCTCTTTTTGTCACCCTTTCAAGACAAAGTTAAGGTTATTCCGAAAAAAAGAGGGGAACACAGTGCAGTTTTGTTCGAATGCTGCAGAAAAAATTAGTGCAGAAAGAAACAGATTCGAACTGTGCAGAGAAAAAAATCAGTGCAGAAAAAAATAGATTCGAACTGTGTAGAGAAAAAACCACTTCAAAAAATAGTGCAGGAAATTCAGTTCGAATAAACTGTTCAAAAAATGGGTTCAAAAGAAGGAAAAAAATGAACAAGAAAGAATGAATAAAACATTGATTTTGATTTCTTGTTTTGCTCTCCTTGATAAATTCTTTGGAATACCTTTTCTTTGTCTTGGATTTTAACCTTATTTTTTTTCTTCTAGCCTTTATCCTACCAGAATCTTATCCACATTACAACCCTTTTCAAAGACCTCTTGATTTTTGCATCGTATTCATACTTAGTAGTAGAGATTAGATTTAGCTACAAGCCTATAGTAATGCTTTGATTAGTTTTGGCTTGAGTGATTTTCTACCCTAAACACTTTGAGCGACATGAGTGATTCCTTGTGAGGGTACTTGATTTGGTTTTATCGGATTTTGGGATTTAGGTTTAGAGTGAGGACAGTTTTTTCTTCAGGCGCACGTTAGCAAGTCTAACGACCTCTAAGAATCCATCATTTTCCCTTCGCTTCTGAGCTATTTTCTGTTGATTCCTGGCTGATTTTTGTTATTTCTTGTCGAGTTCTTGATTCTCTACTGTTTCCCTTCATCATACTGAGGAAGTTGCATGAAAATGGTGGATTTGAAGACGTTCTTTTTTTTAGGGGGGGGGGGGGGGGCGACGAGCAAACCTTAGATTTTTTTTTCCGTCGGTGATCAATGATGATTCGTTTAAAATCGATCCTCCTACTGAGATATTCAACGAAGGATTTGCTGATTGGAGACACTCGTTAGTTGGCCAATTCATTGGGGCTTCCCCTAATTTTCTATCTCTAAAGAAAATCGTGACATCTCTTTGGAGGAAAGAAACCCTAACTAGGGTGAGCCTTGCTGGAACTAATCTCTACGTGTTTTCCTTTGCTAATGCCACTGCCAGAGACTGAGTTTTGGAGAACAGGCCATGGCACATTCAACATAAGCCTCTGATTTTTCGCAAATGAGATCCAAGTTTGCAGAGGTTAGACTTTGACTTGACTCGTATGCCAGTATGGGTTCAATTGTATAATATCCCTCTTGACTATATTCTAGATTAGATTTGAGCTATATTTCTAGTGGCTTGGGTATTCATGTGTACATGAATTCAATAACCGCTTCACGAGAACGCCTTGAATTTGCTAAAGTGTGTGTTGAAGTAGCTGCTGGTATCAAGTTACCTCGAACTATCACTGTCAAAATGAAGGATAAATCTATAGTCACATTGAAAGTGAAAATACCTTGGATGCCTGCTAGCTATTCTTCTTGCAAAATGTTTGGTCACTCAGATAAACTATGTACCGAAGTACAAATGGGGGACAAGACTCATGTTGTTGAATAGAGAGCAAAAAGTACAGTTAGGGCTACTAATGTTGCTGCAAACAAAGCACCTACTAATTCCATTGTTAATATTGGTATTGCTACTACCACTGGTGAGAAGCAAGTGGCTGTTGAGGTCAGTAACAGTACTTACTCTGTTAAGCTAGGCCCTATAGAGACCAAGCTTAATTCTGTTACTATTGAGCTAACAATTGTTGAGATCAGTGATGGAGTGGTGGAGTAATTGAGACCATTAGTGACACTAGACATGAGAGCAACACTAATGATATGGAGCATGCTGTTGGCCCCACCACTGTTATAGTGGGAGATATGATCACCCCCTCTTACTCTAGTAAATGAGGATGAATTTCCACCTTTACAAAGCACTGTGGTAAAAAAGGACAAGAAAAAGAGTAGAGGTCGTGGTTCATTCAACACAAAGAACAAGTTTGAGGTTCTTTAGAGAGTTGAAACTGATAATTTGGAAGAGGTTAGGAAGCCAAGAGCGGCTTCCTTGGGTGTTACTACTTTACTCTAGGAGATGAAAGCAAAAAAGTCAGAGAAGATGATGACTAAGGTGCCAGAGGCTGTGGATACTAGGGGGGTTGATTCAACTTTAGTTCAATGAATATATAGTTTTCTGAAATGTTAGGGGGTTTAACAACCCTAGCAAGCAAGGAAGATCTTTACACGAATGGAACGCTTGCAGATTAAAGTTTTATGCTTAATTGATACTAGAATTAGAGAGTATAATTTTGCTGGAATTTTTTATTCTTTATCCAAATAGTGGATCTGTTACAATAATTACATGTCTATTGAGTTGGAAAAAATTTAAATCCTATATAAAAAAAGATTTGGACTTCTCTTTGGTGTACTCTGCATCTTAGGTTGTCACTATTAAGGGTAGTCTGGATAGCAAGACTATAATAATTTCTGCAGTCTATGGGAGCAATGATAATTGGTTGCGTGTTAAACTTTGGTAGCAGCTCAGACATGTTGAAGGGTTGGTGGGCACTCTCTATTGGATTGTGGGAGTAGATTTTAATATTGCTTATGATTCCACTAAGAGTTCTGATTATAGCTTTGGAACTCATCTTACACCAGACATGAAAAATTTTCAATGTTGTCTCAGTGATACATGGCTTTGTGATCATCCTTACTTGGGGTCTATATTCACCTGGTGAAACAAGCAAGGTGAAAAGTTTTTGGCCAAAAAGCTAGATCATGTGTTGGTTAATGCTCTATGGTTTACAGAGATGCCTACATTATATGTGGAATTTCTTGCCTCTGAAGTGTCTGACCATAGCCCTGGGATTGTAAAACTTCAAGTGGAGGCCCCCATCCACAAACCCAAACCATTAAAAATTTCAACTTATGGACGCTTCACCCTGCATTTGGAGAAATTGTTGCTGACTCATAGAGTTCAATTACTAGTGATGGGTAGAGAAGGAAAAACAGTTACAAATTGAGCTACTGGATCTGAAAAAAGCTAAGACTCAAGTTTTTTAAATAGAAAACCAAAGTGGATTGGCTACAACAAGGAGATCAAGGGACAAAGTTCTTTCATTCCATTGTTGCTATGAAGAGAAAGAAGAATACCATATCATACTTAGTAGATGACTCAGGGAATAGAATAACTTCCTTTGAAGGTATTGTTGATGATTTCATTCAAATTTTCACTAGATAAATAGGCTCTGTTGATGAGGGGTTGCAGTGTAGAGCAACTTGAGAGCTTTCTTCAGACTGTTATTTCCGATGATGTTAAGGATTCTTTGGTTAAAGAGGTCACTGCTGATGAAATAAAAGTTGCTATCTTTGGTCAAGGCAATGATAGAGCCCCTGGACTTGATGGATACACCTCATGGTTCTTCAAGAAAGCATAGGGTACTGTGGGTGAAGATTTTGTCTCTTCTGTCTGGTATTTCTTTGAATCTTCCACCCTACTTCCTGCTTTTAATGCCCACTGCCATCACTCTTGTACCTAAAGTGCCTAATGCATGTCACCCTAAGGAGTTTTAGGCCTATTGCTTGCTGTTGAGTAGTTTACAAGACTATTACAAAGATTTTAGTTGAGAGATTAACTAGATTGATGCCTTCTCTGGTTTTACCTAATCAATCTGCATTCATAAAAGGAAGGAGTATTGTTGATAACACTTTATTAGCTCAAGAATTGGTCAAAGGGTATGACAGAAAGAACATATATCATAGGTGTGCTTTGAAAATTAATTTGCAAAACGCCTTTGACTCCCTACACTGAAATTTTTTAATCTGCCTCCATGAACTATTGGCTTACCTACTAAGTTTAGAAACTGGATTCTAGCTTGTTTCACTGGTATCCGTTTTTCAATTTCCTTAAATGACAGCCTTGTGGGTTCTTTAAGGGGGAGATGGATCAGACAGAGAGACTCTCTCTCCCCTTATTTGTTCGTATTGGCTATGAACGTTCTTTCTCATCTCCTTGATATTTCTGCTGCAAATGATATCTTTAAGTTCCACCCTAAATGTAAGAAAGTAAATATTACCCACTTGAGCTTTGTAAACGATCTGCTCATTTTTTGTAAGGGTAATTTGAATTCTGTTCTAGGGGTCCAAAGTGTAATGAAAATATTTTATAATATATCTGGCTTAAAGTTGAATACTGCCAAATCTGAAATGTTTAATGCTAGCGTTTCACATGAACAACAAGCCACATGGAGCTTTGCCACTGGGTTTAAAATTGGTAAGCTACATGTGTGATACTTGGGAATTCCCCTAGTTACTAGAAAACTAACTAAAAGTGATTGTGACGCCTTGATTGTGAAAGTTAAACATAAGCTGGGGCATTGGGCTAATAGAAACCTCAATTATGTTGGGAGGCTCTAATCAATTAATACAGTAATTTTCAGCATTGTAAACTATTGGTGCATGCAAGTCATACTATCTAAGAGAGTGATAAGAAATATTGAACAATTGTGTATGAGGTTCTTTTAGAAAGGCAAGGTTCATCTTGCAAAGGGAGCCCGAGTGGGCTGGAAGACTATTTGTAGGCCAATAAGTGAAGGTGGCCTAGGGGTGAAGAACCTAGAAGTGTGGAATAAAGCTTGTATTATCTTGCTTATTAAATATTTGTTATCTATGGAGAGTTTATTGTGGGTGGTCTGGGTTCGAGCATATATATTCAAAGATAAGAACTACTGGACATTGGACATCAAATCTTGGTTTAGCTGGAGCATTAGGAAAATGATAAAATTTAGAGCAGAGGTGCATGTCTTGCTCACTGTAGGCCCAACTGACATGGCACATGTATGTGATGGCTTACGGGGTGATAACCCTAAAGTTCCTTGGCACAAAGTTGTATAGTTTGGGTAGCAAATACCCAAACATGCGTTAATTGTATGGATGCCAATTTTGTATTGGTTGCCTACTCATGATAGACTACCGAGAATGGGATTGAATGTGGAGCAAAGTTGCCTGTTATGTGGTAATTGACAAGAATCTAGAGATCATCTCTTTGGCCATTGCCCCTTTTCGAAACAAATCTGGACTTTCATCTTACAATTGTGCAACATTAGGAGGAATGTATATGATTGGGAAACTGAATTACAATGGTTTAGGGCAAACTTGCAGGGCAAATCTTTTCTGGTCTTCTTGCTTAAACTAGCCTAGAGCTCATGTATTTATCATATATGTGAGGAAAGGAACTGGAGGAAACTCCGAAGCATTGCTCAAGATACTACTTGTTTACTTGACTGTATTAGAGAAACTGTACAAATTAGAGATCAAAACAAGCATATACACTTTACTGATGTAAATAGAGAGTTATACTCTGCTTGGGGAATTTCCTAAGGGAAATTTCTCACTGTGAATCTCTTTTGTAAGCATGTTGCAGTTTTTTGCCCTGTCTTGGATAAATAAAACATCACAGCTTATCCAAAAAAAAAGTAGTATACAAGGAACACACAAATAACAGAAGTTAGATATGCTACCATACTTGATCAAACTAAGCTTAAGGCATCAAAGAATATATAGATTCCGAAAATTGAAGACAAAACACTTGAATTACAAAAGAATCCAAGTATAACATGACCTGGAATGGATATAACATTTTACCTGACCAATATTATTAAGCAGACTGTGAGTGTTTTGCTTTGTTTTGGAATTCAAATAAAATCTTTTGGTTTGGTTACATTTGGTTCTTTGGTATCCCTCCAGGTCCCATCTCTCTCGAGTTCTCGCCACTGGATGTTCCGTAATTGCTGCTCGCGAATTCTTGGCTGCCAAGTGCCAATTGTCTGAATCTCTGCATGTCAGCATTGTAAGTACTGTTGTTGTACTCTCCACTGGCTCCGAAAATTGTGCTTTGGCCTGGCTTTGTTCCCTCATTTAGGTCATCCAGGGAAGAGTCTCCTTCCAGGATACGTGCTATCTGCTTTCCATAATCATTTTAGCATACACACATACTCATTTAGTTGTCTTAAATGCATCTTATATCTATATATATAAACCATTGTAACAAAGCTAGCCATGGAAGTTTGGAGATCATTGCAAACCTGGCTCATTTTCGGGCGCTTTCTTGCGGAATGTCGGATGCTTGCAGCAGCGCAGGCTATCATGCGTTGCATTTCGTTATGGTTGTAATTCTTCTGCAAGCGTGGATCAACCAGACCATCAAAGTTGCCATCTTCCAATGCACGAGCCAAAAGTGGTCGAGCCTATTTGTAAAGTACATCAATTAATTTGGAATTCTACATGCTATAAATTGATAATACTACACTTTGCTAAATCATAGTTAGAAAATCCGACAGATACGGACCCAATCTACTAAGCTGTCGTCCATTTGAACATCAATTGGCTGCTTTCCGGTTATGAGCTCTAAGAGCATGACCCCAAATGAGAAAACATCGGATCTATCTGTTAACTTGCCGCTTGAGGCATACTCCGGAGCCAAGTACCTGTATTCGATCGAAAGAAATCAAAACCATTAAATAGCAAGAGAATTCCAATGCCCTCTTTCCTTTTATGACATGATGCATGAATCAATCTTTCTCCTCTTCAAACACACTAATTCATAAGATAGCTTTTCAGTTCTGCTTATAGATTCGATTCTTACCCAAAAGTTCCCATCACCCGTGTCGAGACATGAGTGTAGTTATCAGATGACAACTTAGCCAATCCAAAATCAGCAACCTATAAAATAGGCACATACATATCCCAAGTTCAGATAAAAACATTATCACTGTATGCTTGAAGTTCAATGCTGCATAGTAGACATTGATTAAATTGTAAGAGAATATACCATGGCCTCAAAGTTGTTATCAAGCAAAATATTAGCTGATTTGATATCGCGATGAATAATGCGAGGATGGCCTGCATTCATAATTCGATAAATAAATGAAAACCTTGGCGAATAATGGAGTGGCAGAGAGATAAGAAAAGGAGACAAGGAGTTCCTTACAATCTTCATGCAGATAAGCAAGCCCTTTCGCTGAGCCTAACGCAATACGAAGTCTAGATGGAAAATCCATGACAGGACAATCCTTTCCTGCAGCGAGAAGTTGGTAATGATTTTAGGCCTCAAGAATTTGAAGATAAAAGGCATTTGTGTAACTATTATCACTCATAAAACACCAATAAATTCACGCCACTATTGGAACAATTTGAATGTTCATTCTTTCCTTTGTAGTCTGGTAATGCTAGTTTTTTTACAATGATGACAAATGGTGCTAAGCTTCAAGCTTTATTGCCTCTTTATAGAAATACCATCAGGAAAAGGATAAAGAATAGTTTACCATGGAGATGATATTCCAAGGTTTTATTAGGAACAAAGTCATACACCAACATCCGCTGCCCGTCGGCAATGCAATATCCAACTAATGACACAAGATAGCGATGGTGAACACGGCTAATTATTTCAACTTCAGCTTGGAATTCTCTCTCTCCTTGTCCACTACCAGCTTTTAAACTCTTAACTGCAACCTCCTTTCCATTTGCTAAGACGCCCTTATACACATATCCGAACCCACCCTGACCAATCAGATTGGCCTGAGAAAATCCATTTGTAGCAGCAATCAGCTCCTCATAACTGAAAGTGCTCTTATTGAATCCAAGAGTGATATTTGTTGATGGGGGTGGCAAAGGAGGGGGAGGATGGTTTAGGCCTGAGAACTGGGAGCTTGCTACACCGCTATAAATCGGTGCTTGTGCACCCCAGCCACTGCCGACACCGATACCGCCTCCTGATGGCGGAGGTACATGCACAACATGCTCTGTCACTTTCCCATTATTACCCCAGGGCGAAGTCTGATAGTTGTGATGATAGTCTTCTTTACCACCAGCTATGATCGAGACATACAATCAGAAAGACTTATTATTAGTTCTCAAATCATAAATATAATATCAAAACCAGATTCTTAAAGATTCAATAGAAAATATATATATCATGCATATTGATTTTCTACTCTTCATTGAATTTAAGAGGGAATTAACTCTGAAACATTAAATATAAAACACAACCCTTTGATGTTTATTTAGTTGGCAAAAACAACTCCATGACAAGTAGCTTTCATTTCCATAGTTTCATGAATGAAGGGGGCAAAGGGTATTGTTTAATACCTTTAGTCTCATCGTAGTTCATTACTTGCCGAGCTTTCTTCCTCCTCTTCCGACAGCAACATATTGTACAGATGATCATAAAAAGGAGCATCAATCCTACGGCCACAACTACTCCTATAATAATGATTGTATCTAAGTCGTCACCGGAAGAATCTGAGGATGGTGTTTTGCCAGAAGAACCAACTTGCTTGTTACCATTACTCTTGTGAGAATTATGAGATTTGGGAGGGGAGTGAGTGTTGCCACTTTTATGATTTGCAGGCGGAGAAAGAGAAGGAGAAGAGGAATGATTGTCTTCTTTGTTGTCAGGTGATTTTTTCGGAGACAGAGACAATGATTGTGAAGGTGGAGATGAGGTAACTTGTGATGAATTTGATCTTGATGGAGCAGGTGGGGATTCTTCAGAAGGAGATTTCTTAGGAGATGGTGCCATTTTGGCGCTAGCTTACAAGCTTTCCGGCCAAGAAACTCCACCCACTCCCTTTTTTTTTCCTGGCTCAAACAACTGAGAAAAATTCCAAGATTAAAATGGCAGGAAAAGGTTGATAAACACAAGCTACATGTTACAGAATCATCCAATTTGTAACACAAACTACTCAACACCTCACATTTTGGCCTAATTCATCGAATTTGTAACACAAACTACATGTTAATGCCTTTTTGATGTGAAATAAAACAAGGAGATGAGAAAAGAGGGTACCTGAATGAAGAAGAAACAAGGGTTCTCAAATGAAAGAGAGAGAAAATGCAGGTAAATTTGCCATAACTCTGGAAAGGGGACTCTCTCGTTGCCTCCCCTCGATGGCTTCCTACAAAGCAGGAATTTTGGCCCCTTTTTTCTCCCTTTTGTTTGCATGACACCTTTGATTCGTTTTCCTTGGTTATTTCTTTTTTAGTTTTTGTTTTTACCATTTCCTAGCATTACCGCCCCCCTGCCAGGTGCCAACCCTTTTTTTGCTCTAAAACAGGCTTAAACAGTATAGATTTGCATGAGATAATTGGTAACTAGAATACAAGTTCTTTCCTTTACCCCATTTTCTTAATTGTTTCTTTTACTTTCTTAGCAAACAAACACAAACAGCCAAGAAAATTAAACCAAAAAGGGGAGAAAAGCACAGCCTTTAATGAAAATATAAAACTTAAGTCAAGACAATACAGTTTACTGGACATCGGAAATAGAAAGGTCAATAGAAACAGAAATTCATGCATGACATTTTTATACTTTACAATTACTCTGTTTTCCTCAATAGTACTAAACGGAATTCTATCGTTGAAAAGCCTTTATTTTCTTGGCAAACAAACAGAGACGGAGCTTTAAAATAAGATCGAATGCGTATTGAAGAAATTAGAGAGTGCAATCGAGGAAGATGATTTCTCAACTTGACTGTAAAATCAAAACCCTAAAATAGAGTGTGTTTGAGGCAGTTCATAAATGTCAGCTTTTTAACTACATTTTCAGGGTTGTGATTTATACAATAACTTGGTTGCTAAGTCTTCCTTAGTTTATAGAATAACGCACCATTTAATTTTAAATTTTTAACTTAATACTTAGTTTTTTTTTTATATTTATTAGTGGTTTTCATGTAGATGTTAGAAAAAATCGTAGTAATGTACTACGATTAGAATTTTCTATAGTTTGGTAATTGAAGAAAATATATATTCGAAATATGGTAAAAGTGAGGCAAAAAAATATTTTTTTCTAGGTTTGTTTGTAAGTAGTTTCTATTGATTAATATTGTGTAAACTGTTTTACAAATTAGTATATATATTTTTAGTATATAATAATTAGAGAAAAAATAATTTCGTAAGTAAGAATAATTTTTAAATTTTATTTTTATTTATTAGTTTAAATTTAGATTACACTACACCATATTGGTTTTTAGCGGCGTTTTTTGCTCTATAGCGGCGTTTTTAGGCGCCGCTAAAAACATTGGTGGCGCTAGTCAAAGCGCCGCAAAAACTGCAGCTATAAGCGGCGCCGCAAAAGGTAGTGGCGTTTATGTTCAAAAAACGCCACGAAAAATCATGACCTATAGCGGCGTTTCTCTACCAAAATGCCGCAAATGTTTGGTTTATTGCAGCGTTTTTTTCCACAAACGCAGCAAAAAGCAATATTTTTAGTGGCGCTTTTGTTAGCAAACGCCGCTAAAGTTACTGCCTTTACAAAAACTCATTTTTCATGTTATAGTACCCAAATTTAACCTGTAAAAAATAATAGTAAAATGAAGTAAAAATACTTATCAACAAATCAAAGCAAATGAAGTAGAAATAATACTAAAATGTAATTCAACATTTAAAATATAATTCAAAGTTCTTTAAAATGCACACATGAACGAATCTAAAATCAACTAAGATGGAGGATTCTTCTTTAACATCGCCTTCAGTTCTTGAAATTGATTCTGGAGAGCCTGATATGTTGCTTCTCTTTTAGCGTCTCTCATTTGTCTCTCAGCTTCTCTCGTAGCTTCTCTCTCTTCTCTCTCAAGTTCCTTTGCTTTTCTCTCAGCTTCCTTCGCTGCTACTTCAGCTTTGAATTGAGCTAACTGTTGTTTTAAACGATTAACTTCTGCTTGCGAAGACTGGCTCTGTGATGGCATGCACTAAGATGAGTTAGGTCCAAAATATCTTGTTGGGGTAACGAATGATCCTTGACAGCGAACCCGACCATATCTTTCAGGACCCAAAACATCAACAATAACTTAATTTTCCATCTCATGCATATTAGTAGAACCATCAATTGAAGTCGTAGCTTCATACTCCGCCCTTTCCCCCCTCAATTTTGCCAAATAATCAAATAAAAATTGTTAACAAATTTAAAAGATTATTTAAAATAAAAATGTTATACTATTGGTATAAACATAACATAATTCAGATTTTTTTCCAACAAATATACCATAATGTATGCAGCTTCAAGAGTTATAGGAGAGCCATCATTTTTGGTGTGTGTAATGTCGAAAAACTTTATCCGTCCAACACTAGTACCGGTCGCAACTTGCTACAACGTATAATAGAAATTAGTACTTATGAAAAATTAATACATTGAAACAATCAATAGTTAAAAAAAATACCTCGTCATTAGTTATATGAGCAAAGCTCTTCGACCCAGCAGTGTGAGTAAACTTCTATTGTTGTCTGCTAGCAACTCCAATGCGCTATCGCTCCTACAATTTAAAATTTACATTAAGTATAAAGTCAATGTTCTAATGACATAGTATTATTTTTTTAAAAGTGGATCGATCATATCTCTCCTTTAGTTGAACTCCAAAACCTAACTGCATCTTCCCACTGATATCGGAGCATTCCTAGTGGGACATTTTGTAACTTTTCTTGAAAGCTAAGATTATTTTTGAAATATTTCTTCTTCAATGCGCTCTTATGGTCTCTCTATTTCTTTCCTATTGCATTTTCAAATAGTCATCTAAAACCTCCAAAGAAAATTTATCCTACAAATTACACAGTCAAAGTAAATATCATTATTATGTAATTGTAATGAATTATATATTTCAATGACATTATTACCTTAACCATATCTAGAGCTTGGTTTTTGTTACTATTCGGCATTTGACGCCATGACTCATAATTGATTAGCAAAATCGTAGCATTGCATGCAACAATGCATAAGTAACTGGCCAAAACACGTGCTTCTTTCCCAATTGGTTGGCCGACATCATTACGTGAAACTTTCACACATTCCCCAAGAGAAAGCTTGTACAATTCATTCAATGTCGTGCGCCCTCTAGTCTTGCTACTTCGACCATTGTCACCTACATAAAAAATAATTCAGTACAATTTTTAATATGAAGTCAATAGTTAGAAGTTATAATAAAGTGTTGAACAATATCTTCTATTTCTACATTCTCAACTGTTTTCGGAACTTCTGAAAATCCAACAGTGAAAGAACTTTCATTATTTACTATTTCCTCTGTTCGAGGAACTTGAACCATCCGCAGATCACTTAACTTTTGCCTAGGCATAATACCTGCAATAAACAAACAAAAAAATTACTACCCAATGACAATACTATTAATGTATGTATTCAACATTAAGTTACACGTTATAATATTATAAATTAAGAAATTAAGAAATAAATCTTTCTACATTGTTATGTACTTAATTTTTATTAAAATCTTCATCCATGTCATCTCGAACCCATTGGAGTTGGGAACTAGAACAACTGATTGTTTCATCTATGTTTTGTGCTGCAAAAGGTAAAATTTCTGATCATATTTCAATGTCATCTCTACTTCCATCCCCGATGTCTATCAAGTCTCTAGGGATGTTACGGAGTACAACATACCAACCATTATCCAATGGATCATGGCAATAAAAAATCTGTTTGACTTGAGAAAAAATACATATGGTTCATTCATCAATTGTTGACTTGTGTGAATTAATCGAGAGAAGTTCACCATTGTGAAACCAAATCAATCTCTTTTGCTGCCTTGAGTAGTATTTACATCATCACAACTACATCGAAATAACACAACCTTTCGTTTGCCATAATAATCCAACTCAATAATGTATGTAAGAATTTTATTATATTCAACATCTCCTTCTACAAGATGATTGTCCCTAGCACTAGCATATCTTTTAACACTTCTTTCCGGACCTTGAGAAAATCATTTAACTTCTTCGCCAACTTCTCTCCTACCCCAAACCTATTACACGTAAAAGGTGATTTAGTTAGCATTAATATTGTTGATATATTAAAACAAGAATAGTTATACATTAGTTACGTGTCATATGGAGATTTAGTTGCTTACCATCTTTCCTAACCATTCATGGAAAGTTTTTGTGAACAACTTATGAATCTCTCGTTGATGTAATTTTTTAGAGCGTGCACGAAATTGCAACTCTTCTTTAAACTCACTACAAAGTAGGTTACGTGGGTAAAGAATGAGAAATATAAAAGATGAACTGAATACATTATGAATTATATTGTAAAACTTACGTGCTTAAGAGCTCTATTGCGTCGTGATGGAAAAGAACATATCGATGTGCTTGTACCCAATATTTATTATCTAACTGTGCAATTTCAATTTTACTGAGTGGCTCACCGTAACTTCCAAACATATAAGTCTCAGCTGAGTTATTAGTCCTACACACATCATTTCTATTTGGCCTATTAAATTTCGTTTCAACATCTTCCAAATATCTGGAGCAAAAACTCATACACTCTTCTGTTAAATACCCTTCCGCAATTGATCCTTCTGGATAACGCTTATTGCGACAGTAAGACTTCAATTTGTATAAGAACCTAGATGCTAAATAAACACTGCAATATATGAATAGTTCTAATAAAAGATTTAAGTTATGCATATAAGGATTCTTGCTCTCAAAAGAAGCATGAAAGAAATGAAGGCTAACCTTCGAAATGATGCAAAGTTAATAAAAACATCGGCAGTTGGATGTATAGCACATGCTGCCTCAATGCTGCAAAATATATTTCAGAGGTTAGAAAAAATAGTGCTAGGAGAATACAAGTTCATCAACCCAATAACAATTTAAGCCATATGGCATTATCTTAAACAATAAGGATGTAAACTCAAATTATGACTCAGTTAGGTTATTTATTGGAATCAATAACCTGTTTACAACTTATAATAACAATACAAAACAATTGTAGGACATACAACTAACACAATAGCCAACGTCAATTCTTTATACTCAAAACTAGACGAAGCTATAGTATCATAGACCAATTCTTTAGTGATCTCTCAATAGCATATGGATAGAATTTTCCAAATTAATATACATATATATATATATTAATGGATCATCTATCATCCTATAATGGTGGAATTCACAGGCTTCACAAGCAGATTATAGGCAGGTCATGTGTCCTTCAACTAAATTATGTTAAATAAATGAATTGTTGTTGGATTCCTTATTCATAATCGAATGTTACACGTGGTAATCGCATAAGCATATTAAACTTTGCAGGATTAATCCAGGAGGTAGCATACTAGATAGTTTATTTACCCTACAACCATTAATCCTAATTTCGTCCTTGCATATTCAACCTCAAAACTAAGGGTGTAAACGAGTCGAGCTTGAGTAGTGCTAAGTTCGACTCAGCTCATTAAGATTTCGAGTCGAATTCGAGCTCGAGTAATTTTTAACGAGCCTGAGAAATCTAAGCTCGACTCGGTTCGTTAAGAACTCGAGTCGAGTTTGAACTTGATTCGAGCCCAATCGAGTCATGTATTGACCGATCTTTGACCATGTTAGACTCCAGTGGCTTGCAATCTGTCGTATCTCATTTAAAGTCATATTAGGAAAAACTTTTATACAGAAATTGTGTAAACTCAAGCCTGTTAATTTTAGGGTTTAGGGTGTTAGTTTAGGGTTTTAAGGCTTATGTAGTTGGGTTTAGAATTTAGGATTTAAATTTTAGGGTTTAGGGTTTATGTTTAGGGATTTATATTTTAAATTTTAAAATATAAAAAATTAGTATATTATATTTTTGAGTAGCTCGCGAATTTTTCGGGTCAAATATTAAGTAGCTCAACTCCGCTCGTTAAGAACTCGAGTCGAGTTCGAACTCGAGTCGAGTCTAATCGAATTAAACTTTAACCGAACTTTGACCAAGTCAAACTCGAGTAGCTTACGATCTGTTTCGTCTCATTTATATCCTTACTCAAGACGAGTTCAGTGGAAAGGACACCTAAGTACCCTGAACGGATCAAAACCAAGTATTGTATTTGTCAAAGTGAAATTGGGGTGACCAAAAAATCCGCCCCAATTCCATCCATAAATGCATGTCCTTGTCCAAATGTTTTAAACTTGAAAACCTTTGTTCAAGATCCAGCTTTAAATCCCAATGGGTTTTAAGATCCGGATCCAAAGAAAAGGCAGCCAATTTATGATGGGTGTTTACAGGAAAAAATCAAACCGGCTCAAATTATATTGGGCTAAACAATTAACAATGAAATTGGCCGAACCGAAAATATTCTAACAATAATCGTAATTTCACAAGCGCGTGAAAGCGTTCCCCCAGCGACCTCGCGTTTTCGAAAGCTTCCGTTTCGATCCGTCCGTTTTTGAGACTGAAAGGAGCTTCCAAAGCTCCCTCTCCAAACAACAAAAATCAAACCTCAATTTCCATGGCGGATCCCTAAATTTCCACAATCCAAACAAGAAAAAAAACAGTTAGCCGTTAAAACGTTTACGTTTTTTTTTTCAAATTTCTAAAACCATTTTCATTTTTGTAACTCCTACAACTGCATTTCGTCACACATTCAAAAAGGAAAGAAGTCTCAAAATCCATGTCAGCTCTGCTGCCTGCTTCAGTTTCCTCTTCTTCTTCTTCTTGGATCCCTGAAGACGATCTCTTATTGAAAAACGCCATTGAGGTAACCTATTTCTTCTTCTTTTTACTTATTTTTTGCTCATACTTTTAATCTTAATTAAATTTCCTATTTTACAGTCTTAAATGAATCTTTTCCATTTATCTGGCCTAAAAGTCTAAAAACCAGACAAGATAAAACCCTAAGTTTAGTGGAAATTGATGATTTTCTTCATATTTTAAGTGATAATTTAAATTTGGTAATTACAGTCCGGTGCTTCATTGGAAGCACTAGCAAAAGGTGCGGTTCGATTTTCACGGAAGTTTACTGTTAGAGAATTGCAAGATCGATGGCGTGCTTTACTTTATGATCCTGTTATTTCAGATCAAGCAGCAGCTCGTATGATTGAGGTTGAATTATCTTCTAAATCGAATATATTTGATAATTCTGTTGAAAATAAAAGTGCTAAAAGGAAATTTGAAAGCGTTAGAAGATCGTATTATGCTATGAGAAAGAGAAAGAGGATCTGTAACAACCATGTGACAAACTCGAGTGGTGTTAGTTTTCTTGGATCACCTAATTGTAATGATTGCATCCAAAATAGAGGCGGTTATGATGAGCTTGTAGGACCCTGTGAAGACTGTGTTCAAAATCAATTGGGATTTGGTGATTTAAGGATTGGTAGTGTAGGTAAACGATCACAAGAGGATGATTTGAAAGTAACTTCGAAGAAGGATTGCTTGGGTGAAAAAGTGGAGAATCTAGAACGAAATGATGTCTCTAGGGGGTCTCCTCATGTCATTTTTGCGGCTTCAGATAAATTTGGTCATCAGTCTGGGGTTGAGGGAATCAAACCTTACTCAGTCGAATGTTCGTCACCACAGCCAGATATGCCTCTGTGGAAAACTATGGAAGATGTTCCAGCGGCTGTGATGCCAGTTAATGATGGCCTTGGAGATAAAAGCCAACATGCAGGTGTGATTGAGCATCCTGAAGATGTGGATGGTAAGAAAATGTGTCAATCTGGATATGATGTTGTTCCTTCAGATATGATGTTAAAAGATGGCTATGAAATTAATAATTCAGTTGCTATTTCTTGCGGTGATTTAGCTGAAACAGATGCTTTATTAAACTTTGACGGTGACGTAATTGATAAATCTTGTTATGAGAGTGTGAATTCACTTTTGCTGAATTCTCCTAACGATGTTCGTGAAGATGATACATCAAAGACTAAAGAACCCGAGGCATTAGTTTCAGATGTGTGTCCTGGTACTACTGAAGCTGCTTACCCTGCAAAATTGTATGAAGTTCCAGACCAACATTCACACTCTGGGCATGCTGAGCAGTCACATTTTGGAAATCCGGAAATAAATTTGCCTTCATCTGCATCTTTGTCAAATTCTCATTCTCCTGAACTTCATGATGAAGTGATTTGCTGCATGTTGAACAGTGAGGATCCCGAGATCCCATGCAATGACGATGTTCTCTTAGGCAAAGCTTTAGCTACGGAGGAGTGTCATCGAGTGGGTAGTGACCAGGCCTCATCCTTAGCAAATCTAAAGGATAGTAAAGAAGAACTGAGCTTGATTCAGACAGAAGATAATATTACTCAATGTTTTACTGCTCCCAAGATGGTAGGACTGGACATTTTGTCAGAATCTAGTCATGGTGTCAAATATGATTCTCATGATGGTCAAGGTCATGTGATTTCCAGACAGTCTCAAAGTTCTCTGGTCGACCTGTATAAGTTCAAAGCAGCCCACACATTTCCCAGTTCTGCCGCAGATGGTGCAATAAAGGAAGAGCCATCTGATGAATGTAGTGCCAGAGATATTTCTACATATGCCGAAGCAAGTTCCATTGTAGATACTGTGTTGGAACCTGAAGCAAACACGACAACATCTGATCAGATAGAATATGAAAGCGATGATGATGTTCCTAGCTTTTCTGATATTGAAGCCATGGTAAATCTTGACAATTATGTTCGTTATGAGGACTTATTTATTTACATATGTTGTCATTGGTTTTATTATACTGGGTGTTTAAAGAACAATCATTTGATGTTCACTTCAGATACTTGAGATGGATTTATGTCCAGAAGAATTTGATTCTTTCATTAGGAGAGAAGGTATGAAGTTCAGTTTGCACTAACAATGGTCAAGTTATGGTATAACCAATCAGTATGAGCTGAATGGGGAAAAATCTATGTACTGTTGATTTTGTTTTCTTGAAATTTCTAGTCTCAAGATGTCAAGATGAGCATTCCAAGAGGACAATCATTAGGTTGGAACAAGGTGCTCAGTCTGCTATGCAAAGAGCTATTGCTTCCCGAGGAGCTCTTGCTGTCTTATATGGCCTTCATATGAAATATTACATTAAAGAATCCGAGGTACTCAGTTTTATCCATTCTTGATTTTAGATTGCATGCAGTATGCTGAAATTCAACCCATTCCGTTCTCTTTCGTAGGAGTTTTCACTATTGTCAGGAATGCTACTTATGGACTTTTATCTTCTCAATTCCTTTTCCAAACTCCTTTTCTTTTACCCTTGTTTTTGTTACTCAAGTTTTCCGTTAGATAAGTGGTGCCGATGTGTGTGTTTTTCTTTCTATATTTCAATGCACAAAGGGGCGGAAAGTTTGCACTGTATTAAAATTATAGGTTGAGCATTTATGTGTCTTAATTTTCATATTGCCTGGTTAGTCACAGATCTCTCGACCTGTGACGCAAAAGATTGCTCTCATGTTTCTAGTGCAAGCTCTCCTTGCATTCCAGGTTATACTTGGCAGGTCAACCATGGATGTTGATGTTGATATTGACTTAGGAAGAGAAGGGCGTGCTAACAAAATATCTAGACGACAGGTATTTTGATTTGCTTGACATGGATGCTTGCATTTTTTCTGAGTTTGGCTTATGGACAGTGTACAGATGATGGGGGAACTTTGACCCTTGAGTCTGAGAAATTATATCATAGGCTTGGCTCGCCACGTCATCTATGGTCCCAACTAATAAAAAATCATCCATTTCATTCATTTTTTTCCATGTCATATTTTTACCAAGTGAATCTTCACTTGGTAGAAATTGTTTTTTAATTTAATTTACAGTAAACATGATTGAATATTCGCTTGGTAAAAATATGACATGAAAAAATTAATGAAATGGATAGTTTTTATTAATTGGGACCATGGATGACGTGGCAAGCCGGGCCTATGATATAATTTCTCTTTTTAGTCTACATTCCTACCCTTCAAGGGGGAGGTATCTTACCACCTTGACGAAGGCTATGTGGTCAGTGGTCACTCAATTGAGATATTTGAATGATTAGTTGCAGATACTTTGCCTCTTCTTAGTACTTATCTATGCATATATGATCAAGTTACTTATTACTAGTGAAGTGGGAGGCCTCTATTTGCTACAAATACCCTTTTTTCTAAAAAAAAAATAGAGAAAAGAATGGATGGTATTTGGTGGCACTCCTACACGTCTATGTTAAATTATTGGAATTGGGTTTATATTTTATCGAGTTAAATCCTTGGTTAAAATACAGAGAAGCATACTTTTAGGAAATGCCTTTAGATCCGTTTAGAATTACGGTTTTTAGATACCTTAATTAGACCTTTTGAGCTTGTTCTTTTATTTGGAATGATATCCTACATGCATTCCTGTTTATTGCTCCTATACTGCTTGCAGATGTACATGGGAATAATTACTCTCATAATTTCTGCTAGGCAATTATAAAACTGGAGGAAGATGGTTCCTTCTCTTTGAAGAATCTGGGCAAGACTTCAATATTTTTAAATGGAAAGGAAGTTTCTACTGGACAGCTGATGGCTCTTGGTTCAAGCAGTGTGATTGAGGTACCTATATATTCGTTCGTCAATTAATCAGCCTTTTTGAACTGTGGAATTCTATGCATTATACAATCTTCACTAATTGACATTTCCCTTTTTTTTCTTGCAGATTAGGGACATGGCTTTTGCATTTGAAATAAACCCAAAGTCTGTGAAGCGTCATCTGGCAAAAATCACCCCAAAAAACCAAGAAAACAGAACAGTGTTCGACTGGTCGGAAGAGCCGAAGAAGGTACTGCATGGATAGGGAGATTTGCTTAAGAAACCACCCTACCTTCATCTTCTGCAAATTCATTTTGTATCATTAAAATAGTGTTCATGGCTTTGCCGTTAATGATTGGAGCAGCAGATAACATATGATGTAATGTTTTTATACAAGGATATGTATAGAGACAGATGTTGACTTAAATATATGAAAATATTAGTTGATTCCTCAATTTGTCTCTGTATACTATCTCGAATTTAGCTGCAACAATTGACATGGAAATAGAAAACACTATGTTTGGTCCTAAGTTTAGGTGAGGGACAATTTAGCTGCGTTAGTAATGGTAGTTTTATATCACTTACATCCCCGTCCCAAAAGTTGTGCGGGCCGTGTGCTACATTTTTATTTAATACTGCTATTGGATTTCACAATTTGAGCGAGAGATGAGGGTGTCAATTGAGAGCGTTAATCATTTGTTCTAAAAATATTTCTTACAAAATACAAAATTTTAAACATATTACGATTGAGGCCCTTAAAATATTTATTTTATAATAAGACGAAATCGTAAAATATCAAAATTTATCATATTACGATTGTTTCATACAAAATAAAAAATTCTAAAAATATAAAACTAAGACAATGTCAGAAAAAACATTATAATCGTAAGATTGTATTTAAAAAGTGTCATCTTCCGAACGTTCTTACAAGTAAAATCATCAACCAAATCTTCATGGTCAATATTTTTCAAAATATCATTCTCAAATTTCAAAACACTAATTAAAAGTAGTAAATTTTTTTTTGGCTTTTAGATGATGTATATGACTAATTAGAAGTTGAATTTAGAGTAATGGAAGAATATTAAAATTAGGATGGACATAAATAAATAAAAAATTCGTCTGTTAAACACTATAAATGTGGTGATTTTTTAAGAAGAATTGATTACAACTGAATTTTTGTGAAAATTAAAAGTTTTTTTTTTTTTGTTGTTAAATCTTGTCAATGGGAATTGATAAATGAGGGATAACAAGAGTTTTCTTTGTTGATATAGAGGAACAAAAAATTGACGAGAAAAGAGAATTGATGTATAAATTAGAATGACCGACTTTTTCACTGAGTTTTCTTAGGGTTAGTAATTTTTTTTTAAAACTGTTGAGCGCCCAAATTTTTGGACTATATAATGTGTCATAGACTACACTTGTACATAGACGAACTTATCACTTATTGTATAAAATTTCTGATTAAGCTCGAACTCTCATATTGATAAAGACGTTAATGAACTTAGTCAATCTATGATTGCAGGGATAGAACTCCTATTCCCTTATCGACATCAGGGTTTCTTTTATCGTTTGAGTCTCATACCATACGTGGATGGTATGTTAGTATCTATCCAATTTGGAGAGATTGTTTGATATTGTATGAGACTCAAATGAGCACAGCATGCTGCTTAGCTACATGTTTCCTTACAGTAATAATGAATATGAGGCCAAAATTAAGAATGTAAAGATGGTGTTGAAAAGCAAAGCAAAGCAAAGTAGCAACCAAGGTTTAGAGATTCGTTAAACAGCAATTATGAGTTGGGTATACCTAATCTACATATTCTAGAAAATGGACTTCCTTTTCCAATGGACCTTTGTTGAATTTTCAAGTCTTCTATCTCTAATCAATTTCCATTATTCAACCACCACCAACTTTAACTCCCTCTACCAAACTATGCCAAAATTCCCGGTCCACTTCGAAAATTAAGAAAATTTACACCTAATTTTTGATTGAATAGTTTTTTTAGTCCATATTTTTTCTTATAAAACAATTTAGCCTTAATATTTTATTTTGGATCAAAATGACCCTTCCGTGAATAAAAAATATTAATCAACTGATGGTAAACAACTTAAAATGACTTGACAGAATAACGCGTTAAAAGAAAAAATATTTTATATTTTATAAAATTATTTTTTGACACATTACGTTCTGTAAAGTCAACATATTTTTCTATATGACACTGCTATCGCGGCGTGCACTATCATGCAAGTTTTTATGTCATTTCAAGTCATTTACTGTTAGTTGACTAATAATTTATATTTACAGAAGGGCTATTTTGACTCAAAATAAAATGTATAAAGTTAACTTTTTAAAAAAAGAATATAGACTAAAATAATTATTCAGTCGAACATTAAAGATAGTTTTACCATTATGCCAAAACTTTATATAAAACATAATAGGCTTAAACGTCAGATAGGTGCCCAAACTATACCCTTTTTTTCCAGTTAGGTGCTTAATGTTTGTTTCGGGCCACTTAGGTGCCTAACGTTTCATTCCGTAACTCATTTAAGGTTTTAGCCGTGACGGATGTTAAAATTTTCCGTTAAAGGACACGTGGCATGTTTTTAGATTTTCTGATATTAAAAATAATAAAAAAAATAAATTAAATTAATTAAAAATAAAAATAACTTGGGTTAAATTACCTTAAACCCCCATTTTCTTCCCCATCAAACTTCCCCCCCCCCCCCTTCTGATATTGAAATGGCATCTGCAACAACAAGACTCAATTTTTCTTTTCACCACTTAACCCAAGAACTGAAGCTCAACCTTTACCGGAGATTTGTCTCTTTCGTGCAAAAGATGATTTATAGCACATTTGGTCCACAAGCTAACCCAACCAAATCCCAGAAAAAAAAAAGCTTTATTGTTCTGTTCTGACATGGGATACACTGGAAGTGAAACTTGGTTCAAACTCTGCTATCTGACTCCTCAACAATGGCAGTTGATAGCCGAAACCAGGACAAAAACTTGTTGTTAGAGGTTGAAGCTTGTAATAATTTTCAGCATTTTTGCTAGCGTTTTGAGACAAAAAAGAGTTGCGGAGAATTCAAGAAATGGATGGGGGGCAAAAACAATGAAGAATAGAAAGAATACCAAACATTCATGATACATCTATAAAAAAACTGAGTTAAGTGGTATATCAAAAAGGAAAACTGAGTCTTGTTGTTGCAGATGTCATTTTAATATCAGAAAAGGGGGGACGGTTTGATGGGGGAAGAAGATGGAGTTTAAGGTAATTTAAGTCAAGTTATTTTTATTTTTAATTAATTTAATTTATTTTTTTATTATTTTTAATATCAGAAAATCTAAAAACATGTCACGTGTCCTTTAACGGAAAATTTTAACGTCCGTCACGGCTAAAATTTTAAATGGGTTACGGAATAAAACGTTAGGCACCTAAGTCGCCCGAAACAAACGTTAGGCATCTAACTGGAAAAAAATGTATAGTTTAGGCACCTATCTGACGTTTAAGCCAACATAATAATAAGGGCCTAATTGGAGCGAGTTTAGAGTATCTCACCGTTCCTAAATAAAAAAGTGTCTCACCGTCCGAAATAAAATATAGTATTTGTACTTTAAAATATCTATCGTGATACGGTAATTATTCCATAATTAGGACTTTGCCAATTTCTTTCGTTTAAGGCCCGAGAGATTGCAAGTAGGGATGTGCAAATATATTTGAAACGAGTGATGTGATCCGAGTGATCTGATTAAATTTGAAAATTCTGATATTTGATCTTTTTATTTTTAGATAATTTGAATTAAATGTTTGAAAAAATAGATAATCGGATTGGATATAGATCATAATATTTTTAATTCCGTATTATATAAAAATTTAAAAAAAATATAAAGGGCCTCTTGCTATATCTGGGTTAATTATTATTTTGACTCTTCAACTTTTTATTGTAGTCTAATTTCACATAATTATTTATCGTTTTGACTCTTTTGACTTCAATTTTTATTCAAATTAATCTGTTAACATGTTTATTTCCGTTTTGCCTTAACTTTTTCATTTGTTTATTGTATTGTATATTTATTATTATTTTATTATTATCAAACGCTACTATTATTTATTGATAGTTAGCACTTTTTTGGTGAAATGGTGTGACTTCATTAGCAAAGAATTGTACACTTAAACGTATTATCTAGTGCCTCGTTAAAAATCTCTCTAATCTTAGTCGGAGAAAAAAAGTACATAAGATAATACCTAAAGAGAAATCAACGGGACCAACCCAGCTAAAACGAGAAAATAAGACTAACAACCAACTCATAAGCTAGAAATATCACTCTGCACAATCCAAACAACCTACTTTTATGGTTCATCGAAGAAATTCGTCACAAGGCTAGCAGAAGTCGCACTCTTGGCCAAAACACCAGTCACTTTGTTGTCGTCTCGAAGGACATGATGAACTTGCACTACCCACTCGCGCTGATGAAGTTCATCCAAGTGCCAACTCAAAAAGTGAGAACCTTGAAAGTCATTACGTAATACATGAAGAGCATCCAAGCTATACAATTCAAGAATAATATGACGAAAACCAGCTTCCCAAGCAAACAACAACCCATGATACGCACCCCACAACTCCGCATCATGCACCGAGAAAATACCAATTGTCTTGGCAAGCCAAAACGCCACTGGCCATAATTGTCTCTATTTTATTATATTTATTAAGATTATGTTTATTGTCGTCATCGTTGTTGTCGTTGTCATCATCATCATCATTATTATTATTAGGCTTAAGGATGTAATAAGCCCCTAAACTTTTGAAAAAAAATCAATTAAGCCCGTGATTTTTTTTACACTCAATTAAGGTCTTAAACCAAAAATTTTAATCAATTAAGTCCTTTGACCAATTTTGACCATTAAAATCTGACACTTTTTCTTTAGATATCACTGACACTACTTGCAAGCTATGTCTTCTATTACAAGTTACTATTATATTCTTTTATGAAGAAAAAATTTGTTGAAAAATGATTATGGAAAAAATATCATTTCATTCCACTTGAATATTTCTTCTACATCAGTTTGCTTATATACACATACATGAAACAAAGAAACTGATATACAAACTAATCAACAGAAAAATAACAGTATGCAACAAACTAATTATCTATTTCAGCAAACTAACTCTCTACACTCCCCCTCAAGTTGGTGGTTGAAAGATGATTTTCATCCCCAACTTGAAAATAAGATAATCATGTTGTTGTGCTCCAAGGGCCTTTGTTAGCACATCAGCCAGCTGCTATGTAGTGTTCACATGCTCTATTTGTATCAGCTTCTTTTGTATCTTTTCTCTTATGAAATGACAGTCTATCTTTATATGCTTTGTTCTCTCATGAAACACAGGGTTTACTGCTATTTGTAGTGCTGCTTTACTGTCAATGTACAAGATTGTTGGTTACTGCAATGTTCATCAAACTCTAAAGTTGTTAGCTTTACATTTTGTTATAAGGAAGTAATTGCTGACATTGCTCCCTCTAGACCAGTACTTTCAATCAGCTCTAATACATATTTTTTTGACTTAACAAAATTCCCTCTTCAGTCCTTAAGATTTCCAGCCCTAGGAAATATTTCAAATTACCTAGGTCCTTCATCTTGAAGTTTTGATTCAGGATTCTTTTCAACTCAGTTATCAATTCCAGATCATTTCTTGTTATATGCAAATCATCCACATAGATGAGCATAATTACCAGCTTGTCCTTATCTATGTTGGTGAATAAACAATAATCCAGCTTACTCTGTTGTTACCCTGTTGTAACTGATGCCTCAGTTATCTTTAAGTTCTATTGTGTCGAAGCCTGCTTCAGTCCATAAAGGGACTTTTGCAGCCGATAGACCATATTCTCTTCCTGGCTGCAAACACCTTTAGGGAAAGTCATGTAAACTTCTTCAAAAAGATCCCCTTGAAGAAATGCATTAGAAACCTCCATCTGGAAAAGAGGCCAATGGTACATAGCAGCAAAAGCAAGGACGAGTCGAACAATAACAGGCTTTGTAACCCCCTCGTCCCGGTCCAGATGCTTGACCGGTCCGAGTGGGCTACACGGGGATAACCGAGGCGAAATCCGTTAAGGTTTCACTTCGGTTAACAACCCGAGAAAACTTTTCGTTTATTATTATCTTATCTAGATGTATTATTAAGTCCTATGTGAGAAAGGCAACAACGGAAGAAACAAACGAGGCAAACAACCAAGCAGCCCAACAAAATAGCCCATTTTTAACTTAAACTATAGGCCGTTTCGAAACACCCAAGGAGTGTATCGAAATGCCTTGACTAGGTCAACTGGCCAAAGTCAACACGAGGAGACCGTATCGAAATGTTGGTCAACCATTCCGAAACGCCCTCAGCGGTCAACTTCTCGTGGTCAACGATACGAAGACCGTTCTGAAACGCCAAGGTTCGTTTCGATACTTCAATTTATCGTCAAAATCTCAGATTTCTAGTGGCAAAAACGTATCGAAACGACCCCCTTGCGTACCGAAACGCCTGGCCTGAAACAAGAGGCCGTATCGAAATGGGACCAACCGTTTCGATACACTTGCTGCGAACAGACAGGTTTTAGCTGGTTTTAAGGCTTATGGCTGCCTTACGAACACCAACTAAGACCCCAACCCAACCATGCATGACTCTAAGGCATAACACACACAACAAGCATGCTTAATACAGCCCAAACATAAGAAGCCATACAATAAAAGGATCAACAAACAACACATCTTTCATACATGGCATTCAAGGTAACATTCTTCAACAAGAACATCCACTTAAGCATTCAAAAAGGCATAAGGCCAACATACAAGACATAAGCAAACCTTAAACATATCATCCACATAACAAGGAGTCTAAACATGCTCCTAGCACATAACATCAACATACATCAAAAGCTCAAATCCCATTGCTTGACTATTACATTCTCATAACATAGAAATCCATACTTAATAAACTCAAAAGCCAAACTAGCACACTTGGAGGCCCTTCTCTTGCACTAGGAACCCACGAACTACGGATCTGCATTGTCAAACAAAAGAGAGTGTAAGCATAAAGCTTAGTGAGGGTAAGCTTATAAAACAAACATCGACAATGCAGGGTCCAAGCACGAGCACACAACCAAGGTAGAATGCATGATCTTACCTTCGAACCACACGAGCCAAAATATATATGATGCATGAACATAAACTCAATATTATGCCATGCTCAACAAGTCATAAGCTCAACACATGGAAATACATATATCAATATATATCAAACACATTCCATAAACCGTATTGGCAACACATATATCAATCCATATTGGCACCTAGCTATGACTCGAATACGCAGATAATCATTGAAACTCACATCCAACCACAACCATTACCTTACGGTGAGATTACACTCATCACCGTTTCACGCGGAGGGGATTCCACTCATCCTCACGCCCCGTCGATGGGATTCCACTCATCACCGACTAACATATATATATATATAAGAAGATTTCAGGGCGAACTCGTACTCCATCTTGATGACTACCATCACCAAGACCACGCGCGCATTTGACTCACGTGTGCACACTAAACATCCTAATGATCGATCATTGTACCCAAGCATACTAGTGCCAATACTAACACAATTCATAACCTTTCATAACATCATTTCAAATCAACTTTCGTGCTTAGCACGTACTCACCATGACTTACCGTCATGCACAAACCACATACATATAACAATGCATCAATACCATGCCTCAACATACATGTATAACACAATATACATAACCACCATAATCACAATTAAACATGAGGCATAATCAACAATTTGAGTTCAACCAAGGTCTCTAACTAAAGCTTGAGGTTAGACTACCAATCTAATCCCAACTCTAGGTGGGTCTACCAAGCTCAACCTAGTCCACATACTTGAACCAACACTTGAAAACCATTTAACCACTCACCGACTATTCCAAGCTCAACCACACAAGCCGATCAAGCTCCCAACGGTTCCGGATTCGATCTTGAAGCTTCACCAACACAAATTCTTGCTTCTAAACATCCCAACACAATCAAAATAATTACCAATCAGTCCACAAATCAATGTAGCCAACCCGGAACACAAACCAAGCACAAAACATAAGATTTCAAGCTAAAGACAACCCCAAAATCCTCATTCCCGAGCAGCCCTAAAGCACAATCCAAAACCAATGATTCCAACACTTATAACACTCCCAAAAGCTCCCAAAACAACCCTTATGCATAGCCTAACCATCAGCCAACAAATTTTCACATTAAACACCCCAAAAACTCAACCTAAAACCCTTCAAAAACCTCTCTAAAACCCAATTTCGGGAAGCACCATAAAACCTTGTAAAAATCGAATATGTTGGACCTTATAGATAGTAAACAACTCATATAACATTAATAAATCAAAAGCTTAAGTTAAAGCTAATAAAGTTTACATTTTTAATCCAAACTGTAACACACGTGTTTTGGGGCTAGGAGTTAGTCGGGTTAGTAGTCCGAGCCGGTAAAAATTAAAGTTTAATCAATTTGACCTTGACTTGGGCTAACTGGGTTTTAGAATAAAAAGGAGGGACCAATGCGGTGATTTAACCCAAATGTTTTAAAAAAGCTAGACCACCTTTTTGAAAGTAAAAAGAACAAAAAAAGGAAAAGAAAAGCAAGAGAAAGCTATCATCTTTCTCATCCCCCCCCCCCCACACGTGAAAGCACCCAAAATCTCCCCAAACCCTAATTACCATCTCTTTGATTTCTTCATCAATTCAAGGGTTTTTTTAAAGGTAATCATATATTTAAACTCTCCTCTTTATTCTCTATCTACCTATGGTTTTATATTTCAAGAATATGAACTTTTGAAAATTAGGGTTTGATTTAAAGTTTGGGTTTTTAAGGGGTTTTTCATTTTGTTTTGATAAATTGAGTTGGGGCTTTGTTTATTCATGTTAAAATGCACATTATATGTTAATTTGGTTGAATTTTAATGAAAATGCGAAGTGGGTTCTTAGACCCATTTTTAAGGTGTCAAAAAGTTGATTTTTGGTGGGTTTTAGGGTGTAATTAGAGGGCTGATGGTATATGTATGCTAGGGGGATGTTTTGGGACCATTTAGATGTCATTTGGGTGTTTAAAAATGGAATTTTCTGCTGGGTAAGATAGGAGTACGAAAATGGGAATTTTGGTGATTGTTTGGGTTGGAAATTGTTGGAACTTGGCTTGCACCTATGGGTTGATATTGTGGTTGAATTTAACGATCATTTGTGAGTATAAAATGTGTTGGAAACTTGAGTTTTGGTCAAGGTTTATGGGCTGCTCGAATTTGATAAAGTTGGGGTTTGGTCATGACTTGAAATGTTGGGTTTGATGTTTAAATTGAATTCCGGGTTAACCACTTTAATGGTTGAGTTGATTTGAAGTTGTTTTGCTTGTGTTGAGGTGTTTAGAAGCGAGGTTTTGGGTTGGTGAAGCCTTGGGAGCAAATCCGGAAATTGAAGACCATGGTTGCTTAGTACTTGAGCTTGGAGGTGGAGGTGAGTGGTTAATGTTTTTAAATTGGTTTTTAAGTGGTTGGTTCAAGCATGTGGACTAGGTTGGGCTTGGTAGACCCACCTAGAGTTAGGATTAGGGTGGTAGCCTAATCCTAAGCTTTAGTTAGAGACCTTGGATGTACTCTTTAATTATTGTTATGTCTCATGATGATTATGTATAATGTGATACACATGTGTGAAAGTATGGCTTAATGTATTGATTTTATATGTATGTTGATGACAAATATAATGTAGATATATGATGAGATAATTGTTCGGTTGACATACATGTGGTGTTGGTTGTGAAATGAGGTTATGTTGTGGATTGCATGATTTTGGAGAATCATGGTGAGTACGTGCTAAGTACGGATATTATATTGAAATTGATATTGTACAAGGTTGTGGAATTTGATTTATATTGGTACTAGTATGCTTGGGTACAATGATCGATCATTAGGATGAGTGTGCACACAAATTGAGTCAAAACGTACGTGGCCTTTGTGGCGTTAAGGCACCAAGGAGGAGTACGGTGATGTAACATTCCACCGGAAGCTTTTATATATTTCTACGAGATGATGAGTGGAATCCCATCCGTAGGGCGTGTGGCGATGAGTGGAATCCCGCCCATGCAAGGACCGGTGATGAGTGTAATCCCACCGAGGTAATGTTGTTGTTGGAAATGCGTTCCAACGGGTTATCCGCGTATTCGAGTCATAGCTAGGTGCCAATATGAGGTTGTATGTGTATACCAATATGAGGTCATGTATATATATACTTGCTTGATGTGAAATGTGATGCCCTTTATGAATTGATATATGATGTGGTTAATGCATTGAGTTATGTATCTTTGTACGTTGAGCTTATGGGTTGTTGAGCATGGCATAATGTTGATTATATGTTCATGCATCATGATCATTTTGGCTTATGCGGATCAGAGGTAAGAACATGGATTTCATTATGAAAATTGCTCGTGCTTGGACCCTGCATTGTCGAAGGTTTGTTTTATGAGCTTACCCTCACTAAGCTTTTATGCTTACGCTCTCTTTTGTTCGACAATGCAGATAAATAGCTTGTGGGTGGCAAAGGCAAGGAAAGGTCTCCAAGTGTTGCTTTTGGTGAGCTCAATGTATGAATTTTAAACAATAGAATGTAATAGTTAAGCAATGGGATAGGTATTGATAATTTGAGTTCGATGTATGTCGATATTGGTTTGATTCTTGGATGCCTTGTTTGACCTATAAATATCGTTGTTGTCACATGCCTTGAATGTCTACATGTTTGGTTGCTAAGGCATGAAATCTTAAGTGCTTGTATGACCATATATGCATAAATTGCCCTTTTGTATGAATGCTATGTATGGATGTCTTGCTATTTGTTTGGTTGCTACCTTTAGTTTAAGTATGATAGTTTAAGTGTTTGTATGTGCATAGGAGAGTCTAAAAGTGCATTTAGAGTCGAGTTTGGAGTCGTTAAGTTGGAAATTGTGGAATTGCAGAGCAGGGCGTATCGATACGCCTGAGGGCCGTATCGATACGACCTTGCCCAAATGTCACAGTTTTTGCTTGGCGTACCGATACCCTAAGGGTATCGATACCCTCCAAAGTTACTGGAATTTGGAGATTTGGGTGAGAGTAGAGCGTACCGATACGGGGTGCACGAGTATCGGTACGGGTCTACTCTGTTGACCAAGAAGGGTTGACCGAGAAGGGCGTATCGATACGCTCAAGGGCTGTATCGATACGGTCTACCCGGAGTTGACTCCTTGGGTTGACCTTGACAGGGTGTATCGATACCCTTAGCTAGGGTACCGATACGGTCTGCCCTGTAAGTTTAAAAATGGATTGTTTTGTGTATGGCCGTGGTTCGAATATGACTTCCTTTGAATGTTTTCCGCTGACGTGATCACTTAGGACTTAATATTCCTCTAGACAAGATTAAAATAAAAAGAAAAAAAATAGGGTTGCTAACCGAGGGGGAACCTTAACGGGTTTCACTCGGTTTTCCCCGTGTGGCCCACTCGGATCGGTCATCCGGCCAGACCGGGACGAGGGGGTTACATTTGTTGGTATCAGAGCCTAAGGTTTCCGAGACCTTGGGCAGGTAAGTGAGGTAAGTTGTGTTTTGTGATTTATATGCACGGTGTTTGCTTGCCATGTAAGCATGTTGCTTGTTATCCGTGTATGCTGTGATGTATGATTGTTTGATTGAGAATGTATGTTGTTTGGTCATACACATATGTTTGCTTGTTTAGCAAGTATGCCTTGTTGTATGCTTGGTTGAGCATGTATGTGTGTTGATTTGTTTGAAACATGTTTAGTAGAGTCCCATTGCTACTATTACATCGAAAAAGAGATTTTTAAGTGAGGGAATCATACTTGAGCCACTTGGACCCTTTCCTTTGCTAACCCAGTTTGTATGAAAATTTACTGTTGTTGTTGTTGATTTATTACTTTTTGGTAAGTAGAAGTTGCAGTTTCTGAAAAGGTGGACGACGTTAGGGGAGTCCATCACCTTAGTTAGGGAGGTATGGTTGTGCCGGAATTGGGGTACAATTTGTCCGTTTGAGACGATGTGTATGTGGGTTGATTCCTGTGAATGAGGAACGATTTGATCAACTTTGGCATTAGTTGGTAAGAAGAATTGAAGGCCTATGAGTGGGAGTCAGAGTGGTGCCGATGTTTTAACAGATAATCCCTTAGTACAGTATTAAGTTGTTTCCTCCAGTTGATTCCGAATCCGTATCTCTGTGCATTGTTAGCAAGCATACAAGTTTGAATATGCCCGGTGAAGTATTAGAGGTAGGTGCGAGTACCTTGGTTCTTTTAGCGAGATCAGGGTAGGGGGTCTCGTATGAGTAATCTAAAATTCAGAAGTGTTAGTTGGTGACCGTTGGGGTGCGGCCTATGATTATAATGCAAGACAGCCGGTTAGTGTCCGTGAATGGGAGCTAGTTTGTGTGATTGGGTCAGTGTACGTTGAGTCGTCTTCCAGCAAGCGTAAGAGATGAAGTCACTTCCGATACAGTTGAGCCGAGAAGGGAGTCTTGAGCTTTGACTCCATGTTGTGTAGTAGGGGTAGAACAAGTCCAGCATGACTGTTTGTGTGTGATCAGAATTGAATCTTGAAGTTGCGAGATGCTCTAAGAACAGTTTAGAAGAGTCAGATTTTGTTGAAGAACCAGTCTGAAAACAAGAGGACCGAAGACTATCAGTTGTGTACATGTGAAGCTGCAATTTCCGCGGATACCTCCTTTTGTGTGAGCATGTAAGAAATTAGATATCTTTGTTGAGACCTTAGATGTAGGGACACATGTGACTAGCCTTTTTGGGAGACAGTAGTGATCAGAAAGATGTACAGAAGATGTTCGTTGGTGGTTCAGAGTTACTAGTTTCTAGTAGGTATGAAGTGATTGTCTTCCTACGGTTTTGATGTACCTTTTGACAAGGTTTTGCTTGAATAGCACAGAGTTAGTGTATACATTGAGACAAAGAGAGAGTTGCCTTGAAGTTGTAGATTTCTGTGTGACTGTAGTAGTAGGTGAGGAGGTGACCTTCTTGTCGAATGTTGATCCAGCTTTGGAGGTCGAAGACTGATTGAGTTTAGTGGGCATGTTTGCTTAACAAGTGTGATGAATTTGATTTTGAACGAGGATTAGACCGCAGAATGCTAGAATAGTTTGTGTTTTTTTTTCTAGAAGTGTTTGGAAGATTTACCCGGTTTGTCTCTTGATAGAGAAGAAAAGTTCGCTATTGAGACCGTCTCCGAGGTTGCTTCAGTTTTGTTTGCTCTGTAACTTATGAATCCCGGAAGAATTGAGAATGTTGAAGAAATAACTTCGAGATTAGCTGGACCTTAGACTCATTAGGCCTAGTACGTCATCTTAGAGTATGACAGTGCAATTTGTGAAGAAGAGAGAGGACAATACAAGAATATGTTTAGATTTCAGACAGTTGAAACATGTGACAGTGAATGATTAGCATCAGTTTTCGAGTGTCAGTGATTTGTTGGTCAGTTAGTGTGTGCTTCAGTCTATTTGAAGATTAGTTTGAGATCCGTTTACTACCAGTTGAAAGTGAGAAAAGTTGAAGTACCGAAGACAGCTTTAGGGGCAAGATGTGATCACCTTGAGCTCTGAGTTATGTCGTTTTGTTTGACTAGTGTATTAGTTACTTTCATAGAGATGTTGAGCAGAATATTTTCCTGAGTTTCTTGATCAGTTGTAGTAGCTCTTCTGGATGTCACATGAGTATATTCAAGTACCGAGGAAGATCATGACAAGCTTTGAAGTTAGTGTTGTAGATCCTATTAGAGAATTAGTTGTATGCCAAGTTTTGCGACGTGAACTTCGAGTTAATGAAGATGTTCTCCTAGGACATGTAGATCAGCCGTGTGTATTAGAGTAAATCTCAGGTAGGCAAAAGAAGATATGAGTTGGAAGAAATTGAAGACTGTGACAAATATCTATAGTTCCTAGGTCGAGCATTGTTACTTTTAGAGAATTGTAAATAGTCTTTTGGAGATTGTTGCTCCATTGATAGATTGCTACAGAATAATGTTCAGTTGTGTGGATAGATGCGAGACGATGAACCTTGAGAAACTGAAAGAAACTTTGAAGAGAGCTTCGACCTTGATCCAGCCAATGTCAGAGAAAGAATTTGTTAACTACAGTGGTGTGTTACATGTAGAGTTAGGTTGTGTGCTTATGCAAGACAGAAGATTGTGGCTTGTTCATCAAGATAGTTGGAAGACCGTGAGAAGAGTTATCCGATATGAGACATAGAGTTAATTACAGTCGTATTTGCTTCGAAGACTTAGAGACAAAGCTTGTATAGTAAGAAACGCTCAGTGTATATGTACGTATCATCAGAACTCGAAATATTTGAAGACTTAGGAAGGGTTGAAACTTGAACCGCATAAAGTGTTAGAAATGCTTGAAGACTGTAATATCAAGATTGAGTACCATCCGAAGATAGTCAACGTAGAAACCGATGTTCCGAGCTATGTTGTTGTTAGATTAGTAGTTGAGTTGCGAGTTGTATTTGCCGGATTCAGCTTACTGAATGATAGTAGTTTTGTGGCCAAGTTTCATGTTAAACATACTTTGAGTCGGAATGTTTGAAAGAAACAGTTGCAAGACAGATTCTTGGCACCTCACGTGCGAGGCATAGTAGAAGGAAGACCTTCAGAAAACAGTTTCAGAGATGATAGAGTTTTGCATTACAGAGACAGAATAGTTGTACCTATAGACATAGTGTTTTGAGACGTATTGTTTTGGCCGAAGCACACGGTAATTCATTCGTTTTGCAATTGAGTAGTATGAAGACGCATTGTGATTTGAAGATGGGTACTTTTGAATGGAGTTGGTGGATAATGTGGTTCAGTATGAGAGCAAGTGTGTAAATTGCCAGTGTGTCAAGACCGAGCATCAGTTTTCATCTAGTTTGCTACATTTGTGGAAGATTTTTAATGAAAATGAGTAATAGAGATTCAAGATTTCAACTAGATTATTTTCGAAGACGTTTGTATAGTGTTTGGTTACCTGTTGAAATCAGATGGTCAGTTAGAGAAAGTTATGAGTCATGTGTTCAAACAGTGTTGTATGAGATTGTGAATCGGGCTAGTACGGTTATTTATTTGTTGCGGTTACCACCAGAGTTGAAAGGGGTTGGTGATGCGATTTGTGTATCTATGATTCGGGAGTGAGAGTCAGATCTGTTCCGTGCTATGTTTGTTGAAGAGATTGAGTTGAGTTGGAAATTGCGTGCAACGAAGAATCAGTTGAGATCTTAGCATCAGATATCTATTGTTGTGTGGTAAGTCTACCGAGTTGGTGAGTATGTTGTAGTGAGAAGAGAAAAGAAAGTGTGTAGGAGCAGTTTCCGTGACTTTTCATGTTCGATGAATTTCGGGGACGAAATTCCCTTAAGTGGGGGAGAGTTGTAACACCCGTGTTTTAGGGCTAGGAGTTAGTCGGGTTAGTGGTCCGAGTCGGTAAAAATTAAAGTTTAATCAATTTGACCTTGACTTGGGCTAACTGGGTTTTAGAATAAAAAGGAGGGACCAATGCGGTGATTTAACCCAAATGTTTTAAAAAAGCTAGACCACCTTTTTGAAAGTAAAAAGAACAAAAAAAGGAAAAGAAAAGCAAGAGAAAGCTATCATCTTTCTCATTCCCCCCCCCACGTGAAAGCACCCAATATCTCCCCAAACCCTAATTACCATCTCTTTGATTTCTTCATCAATTCAAGTGTGTTTTTAAAGGTAATCATATATTTAAACTCTCCTCTTTATTCTCTATCTACCTATGGTTTTAGATTTCAAGAATATGAACTTTTGAAAATTAGGGTTTGATTTAAAGTTTGGGTTTTTAAGGGGTTTTTCATTTTGTTTTGATAAATTGAGTTGGGGCTTTGTTTATTCATGTTAAAATGCACATTATATGTTAATTTGGTTGAATTTTAATGAAAATCCGTAGTGGGTTCTTAGACCCATTTTAAGGTGTCAAAAAGTTGATTTTTGGTGGGTTTTAGGGTGTAATTAGAGGGTTGATGGTATATGTATGCTAGGGGGATGTTTTGGGACCATTTAGATGTCATTTGGGTGTTTGAAAATGGAATTTTCTGCTGGGTAAGATAGGAGTACGAAAATGGGAATTTTGGTGATTGTTTGGGTTGGAAATTGTTGGAACTTGGCTTGCACCTATGGGTTGATGTTGTGGTTGAATTTAGCGATCATTTGTGAGTATAAAATGTGTTGGAAACTTGAGTTTTGGTCAAGGTTTATGGGCTGCTCGAATTTGATAAAGTTGGGGTTTGGTCATGACTTGAAATGTTGGGTTTGATGTTTAAATTGAATTCCGGGTTAGCCACTTTAATGGTTGAGTTGATTTGAAGTTGTTTTGCTTGTGTTGAGGTGTTTAGAAGCGAGGTTTTGGGTTGGTGAAGCCTTGGGAGCAAATCCGGAAATTGAAGACCATGGTTGCTTAGTACTTGAGCTTGGAGGTGGAGGTGAGTGATTAATGTTTTTAAATTGGTTTTTAAGTGGTTGGTTCAAGCATGTGGACTAGGTTGGGCTTGGTAGACCCACCTAGAGTTAGGATTAGGGTGGTAGCCTAATCCTAAGCTTTAGTTAGAGACCTTGGATGTACTCTTTAATTATTGTTATGCCTCATGATGATTATGTATAATGTGATACACATGTATGTGAAAGTATGGCTTAATGTATTGATTTTATGTGCATGTTGATGACAAATATAATGTGGATATATGATGAGATAACTGTTCGGTTGACATACATGCGGTGTTGGTTTGTGAAATGAGGTTATGTTGTGGATTGCATGATTTTGGAGAATCATGGTGAGTACGTGCTAAGTACGAATATTATATTGAAATTGATATTGTACAAGGTTGTGGAATTTGATTTATATTGGCAATAGTATGCTTGGGTACAATGATCGATCATTAGGATGAGTGTGCACACAAATTGAGTCAAAACGTACATGGCCTTGGTGGCGTTAAGGCACCAAGGAGGAGTACGGTGATGTAACATTCCACCGGAAGCTTTTATATATTTCTACGGGATGATGAGTGGAATCCCATCCGTAGGGCGTGTGGCGATGAGTGGAATCCCGCCCATGCAAGGACCGGTGATGAGTGTAATCCCACCGAGGTAATGTTGTTGTTGGAAATGCGTTCCAACGGGTTATCTGCATATTCGAGTCATAGCTAGGTGCCAATATGAGGTTGTATGTGTATACCAATTTGAGATCATGTATATATATACTTGCTTGATGTGAAATGTGATGCCCTTTATGAATTGATATATGATGTGGTTAATGCATTGAGTTATGTATCTTTGTACGTTGAGCTTATGGGTTGTTGAGCATGGCATAATGTTGATTATATGTTCATGCATCATGATCATTTTGGCTTATGCGGATCAGAGGTAAGAACATGCATTTCATTATGGAAATTGCTCGTGCTTGGACCCTGCATTGTCGAAGGTTTGTTTTATGAGCTTACCCTCACTAAGCTTTTATGCTTACGCTCTCTTTTTTTCGACAATGCAGATAAATAGCTTGTGGGTGGCAAAGGCAAGGAAAGGTCTCCAAGTGTTGCTTTTGGTGAGCTCAATGTATGAATTTTAAACAATAGAATGTAATAGTTAAGCAATGGGATAGGTATTGATGATTTGAGTTTGATGTATGTCGATATTGGTTTGATTCTTGGATGCCTTGTTTGACCTATAAATATCGTTGTTGTCACATGCCTTGAATGTCTACATGTTTGGTTGCTAAGGCATGAAATCTTAAGTGCTTGTATGACCATATATGCATAAATTGCCCTTTTGTATGAATGCTATGTATGGATGTCTTGCTATTTGTTTGGTTGCTACCTTTAGTTTAAGTATGATAGTTTAAGTGTTTGTATGTGTATAGGAGAGTCTAAAAGTGCATTTAGAGTCGCGTTTGGAGTCGTTAAGTTCGAAATTGTGGAATTGCATAGCAGGGCATATCGATACGCCTGAGGGCCGTATCGATACGGCCTTGCCCAAATGTCACAGTTTTTGCCTGGCGTACCGATACCCTAAGGGTATCGATACCCTCCAAAGTTACTGGAATTTGGAGATTTGGGTGAGAGTAGAGCGTACCGATACGGGGTGCACGAGTATCGGTACAGGTCTACTCTGTTAACCAAGAAGGGTTGACCGAGAAGGGCGTATCGATACGCTCAAGGGCTGTATCGATACGGTCTACCCGGAGTTAACTCCTTGGGTTGACCTTGACAGGGCGTATCGATACCCTTAGCTAGGGTACCGATACGGTCTGCCCTGTAAGTTTAAAAATAGATTGTTTTGTGTATGGCCGTGGTTCGAATATGACTTCCTTTGAATGTTTTCTGCTGACGTGATCGCTTAGGACTTAATATTCCTCTAGACAAGATTAAAATAAAAAGAAAAAAATAGGGTTGCTAACCGAGGGGGAACCTTAACGGGTTTCACTCGGTTTTCCCCGTGTGGCCCACTCGGATCGGTCATCCAGCCAGACCGGGACGAGGGGGTTACACAAACTTTCAAAACTTCAAAATGCAAAAACCATGAGCTTAATGAGAAATAATGGTACAAGCTTGTAGAGGATGATAAGGACAAGTCAAAAGTGGTTTTACCTTTGAAAATCTTCAACAATGAGCAAGAGAGATGATGGAATAGTAAACTTGAAGGAGAGAGGGAGACTTGTCGTGAAAAAAAAGAAATGGAAGAGAAGGGAAGAAGATGACAAAAGGCTATTTTAAATAAAAAGGGGGTTTTGTTTTGCAAGACCACTTATTTACAATTTTTCCATTAATGAGATGGCTATCTCAAATATCTAAAATCCATGGAATTGGGCTTTAAATCAAAACCAGTCCAACACAAAATCATTTGTTTTGAAAACTCGAGGCCTAAAATATTATTTTTAATAATGAAACTGAACCCAAAACATTATTTTAATATTATTTCCACCCGACCCCCAAAACCCGGGTGTTACAGGCTTAGCCACAGGGGGAAAAGTGTCAACAAAATCAATCCCCTCCTTCTGATTGTACCCCTTGGCAACAAGGCGAGCCTTAAATCTTTCCACAGACCCGTCAGCCTTGTACTTAATTCTGTATACCCATTTGCAGCTAATGGGAATTTTACCCTGAGGTAAAGGCACGACAGACGAGGTAGCATTGTTTTCTAGAGCATGAAGCTTCTCTTGCATGGCATGAACCCAAGATGGATGTTTGATGGCCTCAAAATAAGAAGAAGGCTCATGATGTAAAGTAATGGAATTTAGAAAAAAATGAGTGTGAAAAGGAAGACGAGCATAAGAAATATGATTAGAAATGGGAAAGGAAATAGAATAAATCGAGTTAGAAGAATATATGCCTTTTGAAGAACATACAAAGTCTTTTAACCAAGTTGGAGGTTTCGAGACACGAGAAGAGTGTCGAGAAGAAACAGTAGGATCACCTGTTGAGACTAAACCATCATTATCTAGAACAAAGGAAGGTTGAGGAAGTTGATAAATGGGTAAAGGTTGAGAAGTAGGTGAAGAAGGCAAAGGTTGAGAAGTAGGTGAAGAAGGTGAAGTATGCAAAGGTTGGGAAGTAGGTGAAGGTTGGGCAGTATCTAAAACCAAAAATTATCATCAAGAATATGGGGTGAAGAAAGAAAAATAGGGTCTGAAGAACTTGAAAGAGATGCAAAAGGAAAAATAGGTTCATGAAAAAACATCTCTATTGCCAAAAAAGATTTGGTGGCAAGATTAAAGAGAATATAACCTTTTTTGGTATAGCTGTAACCCATGAAAACATATGGGATAGCCTTTGGAAAAATTTTATCTTGGTGATTTGGTTGAGTGACATAAGCTAAGCAACCAAAGACTCGAAGATGGGATAAAAAAGGAGGTTTTTGTAGAGCAACTCAAAAAGAGTAATCTAGTTTGTAACAGACGAGGGTAGACGATTAATCAGATAGCAGGTAGTGAAATTGCATTCGCCCCAAATTTTGATAGGAACTTTGGGGTGAAAATGCAAGGCCCTGGCTGCTTCAAGGAGATGCCGATGCTTGCGTTCGGCCACCCCATTCTGCTGAGGAGTAGACACACAGCTACTCTGATGCAGGATGCCAAGAGATTGAAATAAAGAGAAGCAATGAGAGTTGAAGAATTCAGTCCCATTATCAGATCGAAAAGTATGAACGGGCGAGAATTGGTTATGGATTAACAGGAAAAAATTCCTAAGGACATGGACAACATCTAACTTAAGTCTCAACAGGAAAATCCAATACATTCTGGTGAAAATCATCAAGCAGGGTGAGAAAGAATCTGTGGCCACTGTGAGTGGACACTCGATAAGGACCCTAAAGGTCAACATGTAGTAATTCAAAAGGCTTACTGGTTTTAGTAACACTAATGGAAAAGGAATTCGAGTTTGTTTAGCTAAGGGACAAATAGCACAGTTATGAAGTAAATTTGATTTAAAGGAAATAGAACTCAAACCAGAAATCTTAAATCTTATTCATTTTAGTAACAGTGGCATGACCAAGTCTCGCATGCCAAAGTAAAGTAGGGCAAACAACATATGAAAGACAATGAGACAAATTTGAAGAAGCAAGAGAACATATATCAGAAAGCAAAGAAGAAAAACCCTTAAAAGAACCTGTACCAAAAGAGTCTAAAAAATAAAGCCCTCCATGAGCTCCACCAATCCCCTTGATCCTCCCACTTGAGCAATCCTATAGGAGACAAAATTTAGGGTAACACAGAACAACACAATGCAATTTAAAAGCCAACTTAGAAACAGGAAGCAATTGATGAGTAAAACCAGGAACAAAAAGAACATTGTGAAGAATAAATGAAGATAATTGAACTGAACCAGTATGCGTAATGAGAACCTGATTACCTTTTGGAAGGTGAAAATAACGAGGGTTCAATGCACAAGCAGTAGGATTAATCAGACGATGGAAATCAGAAGTTACATGATCTGTGGCTCCAGTATCTAGGATCCAAGTGCACCAAACAGTAGAAGATGAAGTAGGAGAATCATTACATGCCATATTAGCCATAGGCATAGAGGAAGAATCCTTGTTAAGAAGCTCCAGGATCTGAGCATATTGGGCTTAAGTGAAGACCGACACTGAAGAAACAGAGTGAGAACTCGAATCAGGAGAGGCACCATCAGAGATGTCAGGAGAAACAGTGATGGCAGCCTGAACCTCCATCTTCCGATTAAACTTGAAATCTGGTGGGAACCCAACCAAACGATAACAATTTTCCTTCTTATGCCCATGAATCTTGTAGTGGTCAATATACCATTAAAACGACGTTGAGAACCACCCTAATTAGAACCAGAATTAGAGTAAAGAGTAGTAGATTGCAGGAAAAGATAAGAAGTTGAAAGGTGAAGGCGCTGTGATTCCTCTTTAATAACCATAGAATAAGCCTTGTTCACCGAGGGCAGAGGATGCAAAAGAAGAATCTGACTACGAATAGCCGAGTATCTCTCATTAAGACCCATGAGAAATTAAAATAGGCGTTGCTGAAGATCATTTTGAATAACCTCAGCAGATTGATCACAATCGCACGTGTTGCGACTAAAAATTTCGAAAATACAAGTACCTCGGTGTCACTTGGAAGAATCGATTTTAATTTGTTTTGAAAATTTAATCGGATTTCGAAAAAAGAAAGAGTCGCCATCGGCCATTTAAAAATGGTAGACCGGACACCGAAAACTAAACCAGAGATTCTTTCTTAAAAAAGGGGTTCGGGAGTCGGTTACACGCGGGGAAGGATGAGCACCCCCGTCGTGCCCTAAAATCGGTACCAAAACCATCACCTCTTAGTTAATATTAAATTTTGCGAATTAAAGTGACGATTCGTATCGAAATTTGGTTATACGATTGAGTAAATTTTAAAAGCCTTAACATTCGAGAAAGAATGTCCGAACCACCACCACTACGGCTAGTACTGACCTCGTTCATTCCCAAATAAAAAGACATTCGCATTACATTTTTTAAGATCCAGATGCAACTTATAAATTCAATTATCGAGACATAAAATTATACGATTAAATAGAAGGCATGTTTCAATACGAACGATACAAGCGATAAAAAGATAAACAAATGAATTCATAGTTCCACATAACCATACGATTCATAAAAAGGATGCATGAAAGCGTATAACATAAATGTAAATGCACAAGCCTACAAAATCATAAAATAAACCCAAGGCTTACATGAAAACTATATATTATATACATATACATATTCATTACCGTAATGACCCTAGATAAAATGCATATGAAACTTGCAACAATGAGGAATCAAATTATGCACTAATGTATCCATATAAAAAGCATGATAAAATTAGATTAAAATAACATGACCAGCAAGCAAATTGAAATCTAAGGAAAATCAAATTACGGGATCACACATGTAAATAAACCACTGATTCAGGGATGACAATTGAAAAAAATGAATTTTCAGAGGTTCGAATGGATTTATCCCAAAAAGGTAAATACACCGATTATTCAAAAAAGGGATTATGACGAATTAAAAAAAAACATAGGGATTGCGGTTGTGATTTCTAGGACACAAGAGGTTCATAAGCGAAATAAAACATTTTTAAAAGCCCTGCAAGAATATAAAACGCCATGTTTTTAAAAAAATTCTCTTTTGGGCAATCTGCCCCCCCCCCCCCAAACCGAAAAGAAAACCCTTCCCCTCTTTACTCTCTCGGGTTGGCTCTGGAGAAGAGATCTTCGAGATATTAGGCTCATGGTTCACCCACTCCGGCCGTTAAGGCCACGAGTTTGTCACCGGGGAGATCTGGAGCATTGCATCTTGAGGACGAGCACAAAGAAAAGAGGAAAAGACTCGTCCCTGTTATTTTTTTGGGAGTTCGAAACCCCAGGCTCACCCCTAAAGGATTATCGCTAGAAGGGCTCCGAAATAACCTCAAAATGGTAATCCCCGAACCCCTCTCCTTTTTTATTTTCTGGTATGCATGCAATGGTCTGAAAAAGATGAGAATACCTTTCGAGAAATGTGATGCTCTATTGATTCGAAGTCCTTTTTTTCTTGTTTTTTTCTCTCTAAAAACATTACATTGGTTTTCTCGATTTCTTTTATACCGGGACTACATCCATGTAAAACACACTCAGTACATTATCTCTCTTGCCTCTAATCTTATGTCTAGTTGACCTTAGGGTTTTTTTCCGATTGGTGGAAACTGACCACCATGCTTTTTGTTGTTTGCATGTCGGTCTTGCCGAAATGAGAGTGAGGCGTGGTGGTGGCAGAGGGCGTGGACGCGCGACGGGGATAGAGAAGTCAGATACGGCCCTGGCACGCGCGCGTGAGGTATTCGAAAAGGCGCGCGTGTGATGCTCACGCATGTGGTGCAATTACGGCCGTTCGATGAGGCACAACCTAACGGCCACGATTGATGCGGCGCGTTGCTCCAAAGATCGGCTGGGGTTGTTTCTAGGGTTTCATCTGAGGCCAAATCCAAGCCGTTGATGGTGTTTGATCTAACGGCTAGAAACTCGTGCGGCGCCAAACAAAAGATGGACCGCTAGGGTTTCTAGCCGAGACAAGTTCTGGACCGTCAGATCTAAGCAGATCTGACGACTGTAGGCTTTGCAGCGCGAGACCAAACCCTGGGGCTCGCTAGGGTTTCTTCGTTGGGAGTGATTTGGGCCGTTGATTGCGCCTAGATCGAACGGTGCTGGGGTGTGCAGTGCGAGATCATCAGGGCTCCCCTAGGGTTTGCCTTCTCGAAATGGATCTGGACCGTCGGATCAGATTTAGATATGACGGTTGGGGATTAGGGCGACGACTGCACATGATGAATAAAAGGGTTTGGATTAGCTTAGGGTTTTTTGTTTGCTGGGCTTGCCGGGCTTATTGTATTATTTGGACATTGAACGGGCCTCATGTGCAATGGACTTTTATTATTATTTTTTATCAATATTCATTTTGGAATTTTATTTATTTATGTTTTATTTTTATTTTCATAATAATAATACTAATAATAATAATATTAACAATAACGCATAAAACAAATAATATATAATAATAAAAAATATGCAATGATAATGTATATAAACGATAATAATACTAATACTAATAATAAATAACAAAAATAATAATAACAATGGATAATAACATAGATAGTAATACTAATAACATAAATAGCAATACCAATAATAGTAATACTAATACGAAAATAGTAATAATAATAGTAGTTAACAAATAATAATAATATCAAACATTAATAGCAATAATAATAGTAAAAAGCATAGAATATTATTATAATAGTGTTTTTGTTTTTATTTTCTTTTCCTTTTTTCTCTTTTTTTACTTTTACTTTTTTCTTTCTATCTTTTTTAGCCTTAATTTACATAATAACCCGACATAAGCCCAGATTGACAAAAACTAAAAGGGTTCAAGGTTTGGACAAAATTAGTGATTACAGCACGAAGAAAGAGGAACCAAAACATTGTATTCATCCCAAAGCATCTTCAATTTAGTATAATAAGACGAGACAGAGCGATCACCTTGAGTGAGATGAGCAATAGACTGATGGAGGAAGTAGTTGCGAGAAGCGTCAATCTTGTCGAATCTCTCCTTCAGATCTTTTCAAACGACCGCCGCACTGGAAGAAAAAAATGAGAGATAAAAAAATCCCCAAAATATCGGCATGATACCATGTTAAAAAAATAATTATAGAAAAATATCATTTCATTTCACTTGAATATTTCTTCTACATTAATCTGCTTATATACACATATATGAAATAAAAAAAATGATCTACAAAATAATCAACAGAAAAATAATAGCATGCAACAAACTAACTCTCTACAAAATTAAACAAATGGTTATGCTTGTGCTAAAAAAAACATATACTGTATATATTTTTCTAGCTGAGAGCAAGTAAGCAATGAATAGAAGATTTGAGATGAGACAATGTCATAGGATGATTTATCTATTTATTACCGTGTATGTCGGTATGAATGAATGCAGCATAGAGATTTGTCCATACCTTTGACAATCAAATTCCTAGGTATAATAATCTAACCAAACCCATATTTTATTTTCTTAATTTCTTCCCTCAACATTCTTTATTTGATATTACTAAAAAAATATGAATATAATATATGTGCAAAAATAAAGTAAGTGATATGAAGATAGCAACTAACAGGACAGCTCAAATCTGCCACCAAACGTCACAAATCACAATTATTATGATTCAGATTCAAGGTGTCATTTTTACAACAACACATGAAAGCTTCCTTACCAATTTTACTATCTAGTATTTAGGGGTAATACTAGGGGTGAGTACGGAATGCTTCAAGTATAGAGTGCAATTAAAAGCGATAAATTTTAAAATTTATTTAATAATTTAAAATATTATACTATTTTAAATTATTTTTTATTATTTTTTTTACAAGTTTCAATACTTAATTTTTAATAACAAATGTCGAAATTTATTTTTATAAGTATTAAAATTTGTCAAAAAATATAAAAATAAATTAACATAAAATGTTATAAAAAAATATTCTAAATTTTTTAAACAAATATCAAAACTTATGTATTTTAACCGTAACATATACGTGTTATACGTTAGAATAGTATGATATTTAGGATAAAAAATAAGATTGAAATGGATCCATATTTAAATACACCACCAGTCTCTGACAAATGACAAATACCCCCTGTTGAATCCATTCCCAATTTCCAACTCACCCCCAAAACTGGGATTTTTAAGCTCTTTTTTGTTTATCAACTCTCTCACTTTTATTCTCCTCTAAAATGGGTACTTTATTGTTCTTCATATCTTCACTCTTTGTTGTTGGCACTTGGGTTTTACCAAGAGCTGAATCCAAGACTTACTGGGGTGATATAGAGGTGTTGAAACAACTCAAAAATGGAGTCGACCCTAACTCGGTGAGTCCAGGTTCTTGCCTCAGTTCATGGGATTTCACCCTTGACCCATGTGACAGCCTCTTCGGTGAACGATTCACTTGTGGTTTCAGGTGCGACCTTTCCGTCTCTGGGTTAAGCCGAGTCACGGAACTTACCCTTGACTCAGCTGGTTACGCTGGCTCTCTCTCATCGCCTTCCTGGAATCTCCCTTACTTGCAAACTCTCGACCTCTCCAACAATTTCTTCTCTGGCTCGATTCCTGGCTCACTCGCCAACCTGACTCGCTTAACTCGTCTGGGTCTTTCAAGAAATACATTCTCCGGCGAGATACCATCCGCGATTGGGTCTTTATCTAGCCTTGAAGAGCTTTACCTCGATAACAACAACCTGCAAGGCCCTATTCCTGCAAGTTTCAATGGTCTCGTTAGCTTGAAAAGACTGGAAATCCAATCCAACCACCTCTCCGGTGAGTTACCCGAGTTGGGCTCACTGAAAAACTTGTATTTTCTTGACGCAAGTAACAATGCCATCTCTGGGTATCTACCTACAACTCTGCCACCTTCCTTGATCCAAATCTCCATGAGGAACAACACAATTCAAGGCACAATCCCTCAGAGTCTCCAATATTTGACCTCTCTGCAAGTACTAGACTTGAGTCGCAATGAACTCACCGACTCAGTCCCCTATTTCCTGTTTAACCACCCATCACTGCAACAACTCAGTCTGGCATTCAATGCCTTCACATCCCTACAATCGCCTTCTAATTTAGACACCCAAAGTGAGCTAATTGCCGTCGATTTGAGCAATAACCAGCTTCAAGGGTGGTTACCTCCGTTTTTGGCATTAATGCCAAAGCTGTCAGCTTTATCCTTGGAGAACAATAAGCTGTCGGGTTTTATCCCGGCCCAGTACGCGTGGAAGACGGTTGTGCCCGGACCCGGGATTGCCCCGTTTGCTAGGCTTTTGCTAGCGGGAAACTACTTGTTGGGAGCGATTCCGAGAGCTTTACTGCTACTCAAACCGGATACTGCAAATGTGAGCCTTGCTGATAACTGCTTCATTAGGTGTCCGTTGCGTTTCTTTTTTTGCCAAGGTGCTCACCAGAAATCTTTAACCGCATGTAACAGTCTTAGCCCTGTAATTCCTTGATTTGTGTAATAAAATTACTGCCTTGTCTCAATGTTTAAACACTTTATGTTTTCACTTTTTACTACTCTTCTAACAAAAATACATTACATATCTATTTTAATAAAAAATATGTTAAATACTTAAATATAAATTGATATATTTTAAGTACTTATTTATATTATAGGCCCTTTTTAAATGTGTTTAATGATTTTTTTAAAATCTCAAAGAACTAAAGTATAAGTAACCCTATAGTAAATAAAGCAAAGTTTTGATGGAGTTTGTCCAAACTTTTTACTCTTCTAATAGATATTTTATTTATTATATTAATAAACTAATTTTAGAGTTTGAAAATTTGTATTTATGATTTGAGATTTAGATTTATGATTTTATAATTTTTATTGTTTAAGATTTAGGGTTTGTTTTTTGTGTTTTACAATTTATGGTTTGTAATTTGAAATTTAGGATTTAGCAAATATGAAAATAAGTTTAAGATATTACTATAGATTAAATTTATTAATTTATTAATATAATAAATTAAATAGGATGGATTATACGCTATGAATTAAACTCTATTTCATTTAGGGGAGTCTAAAGAGCGTCAACCTAATTTAAGGCTAAAAATTTGTCCAACAATCTCAAATGTTATATTTTTTGATAATATTTTAAGATTTTTTCTAACAAGTTTCAAAAACATGTTTTTTTAGGTGTTTTAGGTTGGTAGTTTTCTCGACAAGTTTTAAAATTTGTTTTTATGTATCGAAACTTGAGAAAAATCATGAAAAAATCAACCTATGTTATGAATATTTATCTATGTGGATGTCTATCATGATTAGAACTTTATCAAAGGAGTTTAATTTATTTATTATTAGGAATATTATCTCTATGAATTAGAGTTTAATGTATTTTGTACTTCTTATGCCTATAAATAGATGATTCATTGAAGGCATTGTATACAAGTCTATATTTGAGAATAATACAAATCTCCCTCTTTCTCTCATCTCTTTGTTCTTCTTGTTCTTATTCTTGTTCTTCTTTATTTTATTCACAACACGTTATCAGCACGAGACTCTAATCAACTGAGGTCTTCATCATTATAATTCAAAAGGAGTTACCGGGAAGAATTCGATTATAGAATAAACCAAAGATAAGTTTTTTTTCTCCTTATTTTTATTAGTTACCGATTGTCTTTCTCTTTATATTTTAACTTTGTTTTAATTTTTGAAAATTTTAGAAGTATGTTTGATTTTATTCGAACATTGAAAAGAGATAAGTTTGTGGCTTCTCACAAACCAAAAGACGAATCGACAGAGAAGAAGAGGTTGCGTTTGGTGTAAATTACGTGTGTTTTCTCTTGTTTCTAAAAGGGTTAATTAGATTTAGCGGTATGCTTATTTTTACTTATATGATTATATTTGATATTTTTCATATTACTATTTATGTCATTTTATTTGGTAAAAGTTAATATTTTTAATCGTGTTTTGAGTTTTACATGATATGCTTAAATGTCTTGGAAAGAGATGTGATATAAAGGGACTATGAGAAGCTATCTCGGTCATATGCTACGTCTCCATTGTCCACGAGAGAAAAATCAATATCGGTAAATTTTGGTTTTATTTTTATTCTTTATATTATTATTTTAAGTGAGATAAATCATGATGATTTTGAATTTACAAGAAGATTATTATAAAGTCTATATTTGCTCGAAAGCAATATTTCTTCTTCGTTGAAAAACTTGACCATAGACTTCTCCCAATTTCAAGTTACGAAAATTCTTCTTGATCCAAAAAGTTTTATGGGAGGCATTCCTTGAAGTGAATGCAAAGCATGATGTTTATTCCATGTGATTATCAATGATGGGGCATTCCCTGAAGTGAATGCAAGCATGATGTTTATTCCATGCAATTATCAATGATGGGGCATTCCCTGAAGTGAATGCAAGCATGATGTTTATTCCATGCGATTATTGGATCTGTTTCATTCCCTGAAGTGAATGCAAACATGGTAAATCATTATTCAATTAGAGACATAATTTCGATATAATCCAAGTATAATTGGCTGGACATCCCGTTCTGCGAGGCTACTGGTCTCAAAAGAGGTTTTTAAAGGACCTTGTGGACAGGTTTAACAATGCCGCGTACGAGGATTAAATCTTTGTTCTCTGTGATAAGGATATGTGAAAAAGGTTTTAAAGGCCCACTGGCTCTACTCCATTCCCTAAAGTGAATGTGAGATTATATTATGGAAGGAATAAAAAATCACACAAAAAGTTGTGGTCGTGATCGAGGCTATGAATATACACATGAAAAATATAGTCGTTTTAAGAATACTTCTACCCGCTGGTAGCAAAGTTATAAGGATGACAATAGTGATAAAGATCATTCTAAGGAAGTGAAATCCTTTTACCAATGTGATGTTATAAACCATTGGTTTCGTACTTGTCAAACGCCAAAGTATTATGGACTTTATCCATAATCATGAATGATAAATGAAATAAAATATAAACAAAATTTGTTTATGGCGAAAATAATTATGGCGTTATTGGTCCAACTCAATTGGATATTGGTAATTTTCTCATAACCCTTGAAGGGAATAATTTACCATTTATTTTATTTCCCTTATAACCTCTAACAGGAATAATTATTTATTTATTTATTTTATTTTTTTTAATGTTAATTCGTTTTATTTATTATTTATTTATGTTAGTTTGCTTTATCTTTATTTATTTCACATATTATTTATTCACGTTTTATGTTAATTTATTATTTGAAGAATATGATTACTTCCGGAATAAAATATACAATGAATTGTGGCTATTTATGCCTAGAATTGTGGCTATTTATGCATAGCAGATAATGCAAGTACTCATATTGTACTTAAGCATAAGAAATATTTTTCCCATTTAAATGCAAGGGGAAATATGAGTAGTATTTCTCAAAGTACTAAAATATCAATACTCCGGAAGAACACTTGAAAGTTTATCTCTGATAGATAATCGACTTGATATGATGTGCTATATTTTATATTTTTCATTCCTCGAAGTGAATGATACAAAGTACATATTTTCATTACCTGAAGTAAATGAAACAAAGCACATTTTGAAAGGTGCACAATTATGCATTTATCGATTAAAATGCAAGGGAATAATGTGAGTACTATATCCGAAAGTACTAATATCACAAAAGGCTCTGGTTGAGCAAATATGTTATTGTCAAATGGAACTTTATTCCATATTCACAGTGCGTTATACTCGTCAAAGTCATAAAGAAAGCAATATGAGTTCGCAAACTATCCATTTGGGAATTATAGATAACATATGTTATCAATTGGCATTTGAAATAAGCTAATATGTTTATAAGTTTTGGTAGCTAAAAAGTCAGTTGAAAGCTCTAGAAGAGCTCTATATTGCTACCAAAAGATAATTTCAATTGAAAGCTCCGAAAGAGCTAAATATATTCCTATTTAAAGGAACAATTTTGATGGTCGTACTAGACATGTACGAGTAAGATTGAATTACATGTTATGGTAAACAAGAAGTTTACAAATTCAGAGATATATACACATATATATAGTTGGCATGATCGGTTAGACCATCCTGATCAATAATGGTGCAGAAATTATTGAGATTTACATGCACATGTATTAAAAGAACCTGTAGTTCTTGTGGTACTTATTCTCAAAGGAATGGATTAAATTCCACTTATTAAAGAACGTGAAGTTCTTGTGTTGCTTAAAGGAATTGATTAAATTCCACTTACTAAAAGAACATGAAGTTCTTGTGTTGTTTGTTCTCAAAGAATATAGATGATCCCACTTACCAAAAGAATTAGAACTTAAAGTTCTTGTACTGAAGTTAAGACTGTATGTCTTGCATATCTGAACGAAATATGGGCCCATATATCCACAAATGTGGAAAGTTTTATATGATTTTAGTAGATACATCTACATTGTTTTATCGACTTACAACCAGAAGTTTGTGAGATTGATTTTAAAAAGATTCAGATTACGCAGTTAGACTATTCGTCTTGAAAAGCTAGTGGGTTTATATTTTAGGCTATATCAGTTGTTACAAAGCCTATTGATTATGAAAAATATAGTTTATCAAAATTTCAATTGGATGCCTCCTATTTAATAGCTAAACTATGAGAACAAAAGAGTTATTATTTATATGGTGTTTCCATATAGCAACACTTATACGCATCAAGCCAACGAGTTATAATAAACTCCCCGTTATGATTGGTTTTTTGTCAGAAACCATACATTTCCCATTTTATGATTTTTAAATGTGCGATATGAATTGCTCCACCACAACGCACAAAATAGGTAAATAAAAAGGGTTGAGAATATATATTGAGTACGAGTCTTCTTTTATGTTTAAATTCTTAAACATTAATTGGAGAATCATTTATGACATTATTTTTCTCAACATCAGGGGGAGATAATAATCAGCTGGATAGAGGAAAATGAATTATCATTATCTAGATCCTCGTATATGAACTAGAAGTTCATAAGATAATTCATGTTATTACATGTCAACTGCCAGACATATTTACTGACCCAATGAGAGTAATTAAGTCTCATATACCAGCTGAAATGCTCTAAGTTTAAATTACATGTTAGAGCGAGAGAATGTAAATCATGCCTGAAGCATGATAGTTGAAATGGTTCCAATGATCAAAATTCTCGTAAATAGAAAGTAATATGAGATGGTCATATATTGGAGGCGGGTGCTCCTAAAGAGACCCAAGACATAACAAATAATAAAACTCTATAAGAGTTTCAGGTACCTGAAATAAAGATTGAAATCTTGAAGAGATCTCGATGAGTTATGTCATTACGAAAATGGAACCAGAAAAATGGAAAGTTGTCGACAACGATTTTACAAAATTTTTTACATAAAATAATTCTATAGAAGTAAAGAAAGAAATCGAGGATCTTGTATAAAATCTATCCAGAAGTATAGATATTAAATTGGCCGATGTTGAAAGACGCTTTGAACTTCTAAAATAGAAGTATTTGGACCAGCAGTCCAAACACCTAAAGGTGTAATGCAAGTGAGACACAAATAAGTAGTCGTAAATACGACTTGAACTATGATTTATGAAAAGTTTAATTACTTCATGGTGGATGCAATTACTTTGGCAGTTATGAAAATTTTACATGCGTCTAATTATTTGTGGATCCATATTTATCCTTGAAGGATCTAAAATGCTATAAGCATTTGGAAATTTCTGAGGAAATTTATTTAGACATGTCTCATGAATATTTTGGCGCATTTGGTATAATCGCCTTAGTGAATACTAATTGAGAAAATACTATAAGAATGATCAGATTTCCTTATGTATTTTATAAAGGAGTTTGGATCAAGATCCATTATGATAATTTTAGAACTCCTAAAGAGCTTCAAATTGGAAACTCATGAAGTACTTTCAATACAAGTACTTGAATCTTGACATCAAGTTTATCTCGACCTGAAGATCGAGCATTTTTATATATTTCTTTTGTCTATGAATATACATAAGCTGAAAGAATCTTAAAGAAGATCCAATATGAATAGAGCATATCTATTGAGTATCCCAATAGTTGTAAGATTGTTGGATGTGAATAAAGATAATTATATCTTTTCTTGGTCTTGAAGCACTATATATTAGTTGGTCAAGAAATATCTATGAATATACAAAGATCATTACATTTAGATCTTCAAACATTCATTGATGCCTCCTCAAATGTCGTAGAAATAATTGTTATGCACGAGGCAAGCCAAAAAAATGTGTTTGACTAAGACTATTGACCCAACATATCCAAAAGATATGTGGATTTACTTTTACAAGATATGATAAAAGCCATCTTGTGTGAAGATAACGCAAGATGTATATCACAGTTTGAAAGTGGATACATCATGGAACATATTACTCCAAATTTTTCATCCCTCACGATCTTTAGAAAAATGATATTCAAGATTAAATTATGAAGATTCAAAGATCTTCTGTGATGTTTGCATAAGGGGGAGTAAATACGCGTTGCACTCTTTTTCCCTTAATCGAGGTTTTGTCCCAATGGGTTTTCCTGGTAAGGTTTTTAATGAGGCAACATGTTATGCGTATCAAAGATGTGTGTACTCTTTTTCCTTCATTAAAGAATTTTTTTTCCCACTGGGTTTTTATCTTAGTAAGGTTTTAACGAGGCACATTATCTTCATAGACATCCAAGGGGGAGTGTTATGAATATTTATCTATGTGGATGTCTATCATGATTAGAACTTTATCAAAGGAGTTTAATTTATTTATTATTAGGAATATTATCTCTATGAATTAGAGTTTAATGTATTTTGTACTTCTTATGCCTATAAATAGATGATTCATTGAAGGCATTGTATACAAGTCTATATTTGAGAATAATACAAATCCCCCTCTTTCTCTCATCTCTTTGTTCTTCTTGTTCTTTTCTTCTTTATTTTATTCACAACAACCTAAAATTTTATCAAAAAAATATAATATTTTAGGTTGTTTGGACGAGTTACGAAATTTGTCGTTTTTAGACTTAAATTAGGATATTGTATAGTAGAACTATCCACTTTATTTAGAATGGAGTTATTGTATTTTGGATTTCGATGTTTTAAAAAGTTATTTAAAAATAGTAAAGTTGTTGATGGTTAGTATGTTGGGTCACGCGGGTACACCCCATGGCACATCGGAAAAAATATTCGACGATCATCTCTAGAGATCCATGTACAATGAACGAATCGGGGTGAATAAGAGTGAAGAATTACTTGTTTCAAATATGAAATTTTAGATTTGGAGAATATAGATATCTCAATCACGATCCCACGATGTCGATTCCTAAGCCATAGCGATAACGCTCCGACCTCTACTTATTTCACCCAATTGAAACAAGCATATAAAACTTTCTAAATTATTTAGAGAATTGTGCGAAAAATATAATGACGGCTAGATCTCTCATGTCTCTATATAGCCTTTGTAATCCTAATTCAACTCATATTAGGATTTCAGTATATATCCGTTTACACAATGTAAGAGTTTTTAAGTTTTACACGTTTTTTGGATCGTTGGATGGGTGAAATAAATGGCTAAGATTAACTGTAGGATATGTGAAGATTATCACCTGGAAAAAAGTAAGGAGTTAATCACAGTTATCCATTTCACTCATCCAACGATTCAAAAAATGTGTAAAACTCATAATTTTACATTGAGTGTAAATGGATCCTAACCCCTATTAATATATATAGTCCCAATTCAACTTTAATTATGATTTCAAATATATATATATATATAATCTCGATTCAACTTTAATTAAGATTTCAATATATATATATATATATTAATTTAAATCAAATTATATTATTTATATATATATATATTAAAAGAGTTATAGTTGTAATAATTATTTCTTTTTATTATCTATCCAATAGTTAAATTATATATATATATATATATATATATATATATATATATATGAAATATGCATTAATTTAACTAAATTCGTATACAACGAATTTGTACATATATAATTCGTTTAATATATGCTCATTTCAATTGTAGGTATGACCCTGTAAGTTCGTTTAACGTTAGTAGTAAACATTAAAACATTTTTAATATTACAAAAAATAAATGATATCTAGCAACATCGCATTATCACCTAAAATACCATAACTCAATTACTTCCACCAATCTGGTTCATCCCAGTTATGTCTCCTTCCAATAGCAAGAGTTGCAAGTATTAGAAGAGATAATGAGGGTTTAAGGTTAAATTTGTTATGGTTTCGAATTATAATTAGATTTTTTGAATGTATAAATGTAAAGACTAAATGTTTTATTTTATAAAATATTTTAACGGATATTAACAACTGTTAACGAGATAGTGGTTATCATTCCTTTACAATTTGTATAAAATTTAATCATCCATGTTAACAATTGGTTCATCCCTAATTTTAACGAATGTTAAAACCAACCGACTCTAAATACCTTCGATGTTGCAGGCGTGAAGAAATTCTGCACCTACATATGTTGAAAACAATTGAATCACTATTAAGATTTAGGGATTTTGAAATCATATTCCACCACGAAAGCAATTTCCCACCATTACTTATATAAGCTAGAATTGAAGTTAAAAAAACTTGAATCTTTAAACAGATGATTGGACTACGACTTGAATCAGAACCGAAATCATTGAAATTCTTTTAATCGACATTTCTCAACAATTCATTTGATAAAAAACATCTAAATTATATATATAGGGGTTGGGAGTTAAAAAGCATGTCTACTCCCAACATTAACATTTGAATTGAGGATTAATATAATAGAAAATTAATGATTAAATTAGATGGATAAGAATATGAAAGATAGTTGAGTGGGGAAAAAATAAAACAATTGTAAATATGAATGATTAAATGTGTAATTATGTAAATTGTTTTTATTTCGGTGGTGAAATAGAAGTGAGGTAATAGTTTAGGGATTATCTAGGTTATTTATCCTTCTTTTTATTGTGCCAGATCAGCCTCCCATTTAATTTTAACGGCAACAAACATCTCGGTGACCAAAAGTTTACATATCGAAAACGTAAGTGACCTTACTGGTCGTTTTTAAAAATTAATAACCAACTTTATATTGAAGAAAAACATAAGTGACCAACCTAATAATTAACCCATTAAATATTTGACAAGTTGGGTTACCATTTGTGAACTTTAAATATACTAGATTTTTTTGGTGTAGGTCTTTTTCTGACACGTGAATGTTTTCCCCGCGTGACCTTTATGGGGCGTGGGGTAGAAAAATTACAATCATCGGCCCCACATGTCCTTTGAAGCTCTATGAGACAATGGCCCATATTGTCCCTTCTGGCCCATTGAAGGCCATATTATCATTAGGGAAAACTACACCACTAACCACCAAACAAATTGGGGATACCTATTTGAACCACCGAACTATAAAAAACGTTAATCACACCATCGAACTTATTAAATCAACCTATTTTGACCACCGCCGTTAAAAACCTAACAGTGGAGTGACGGAACTGCCACGTGGCAATTGATGGGTATATTTAAAAATTACACATTTGGTCCATGTTATTTACACATTCTTTCAATTTAGTCCTAATTTTCAATTAATAAAATAATAAATTATTTAATTAAGCGGTGGTCAAAATAGGTTGATTTTATAAGTTCAGTGGTGTGATTGACGTTTTTTATAGTTCGGTGGTTCAAATAGGTATCCCCAATTTGTTTGGTGGTCAGTGGTGTAGTTTTCCCCTATTATTATGCCTTGAATTGATGATTTCGGCTTCCATTTCGGTTCTTTGAGGGCAAAATCACGGTCAGAGTACATTGCATTTTGTCTTTTGGAGAAATAAAGCTAAAGTTAATTTTGTTCTCTTTCAGTTTTATAACAAACAATGAAGGAAGGGTGTTTCAAGTGAAGTTATGACCGATCTATGTGGTTGTTCATTTTCACAAGTAAAGTCACATCAGATCACTCTTCTATTCTATTACACTCGCAGCTAAGCACTGCAATTGCTTCTTCTACTTGATCCTTCATTCAAAAGCAAAGCTATATTCATTCTCAAATCTAAAAATATCATTACACATAATATAGGTTGTCGTTGAAGATAATCTACCACATCCTCTGCACATGCTAAGGTGCAGCTAAAATCTGCCATACACAAATTCTTACCATTTTTTTTAAATATATAGGATTCAATAATGATAATTTAGGTAAAACTGAAATTCTTACTAACTGGGTAAAAATTTGTATAATTACATAAATTCTTATCAACATGGTAAGAATTTGTGTAAAACAATCTCATTTTAACTGCACTTTTAAGTGGCTCATGGCAGAACTTCCCCATCTTCCACAAGAATAATGAACACTTTCTTCTGATATGGATAAAGCGTCTGGTCTGATCATCCTTGAAGTAGAAAATGATTAAAGGTCCTTTTCGCTTGGAAATGGGTATTGAAGAAAAGTTCTGAGGATGTTATTTTTCAGCAACCATTTAATTATTTTCTGTTATTAGTTGGGTCAAACTGATTTCTGTTGGACTTACCTGTATCAGTTGGTTACATACTTATTGGGTTATAAAAACCATTGGGATGGAACTGGCCTACATTGGAAACTAATCTCTCATTTTCGTATCGAGTTTGTTTTCATTTCTGACATTTTCTCTTCTTCCCCCTTCTCTGATCTCTACTTCTTCTTCTACATCGGAGTTTATTCATCGGAGTAATTTCAATAATGGCAATGGGAACACCTCATCATTGGTCTGATCATCCTCCACAAGACATGCACATTTTTGCATGTGGAAGAGATAACAATAGCAATTTGCAAAGCTTTCGGGACCAGCTTCTTTATTTTCACTACTTTTTGTTGTAACTAGAAGTAGTTGATCTGTTATAGAAGCTGTTAGATATTGTTAGATGGTTAGTTAGATTCCTAGCTGATTATTTACTTGTATATAAACCCCATGTAATTCATTTTATTGATATGAGAAATTATTTCCTCAAAACCCGTTTCATAACATGGTATCAGAGGCCACGCGTTGAGTTTTCTTGGGCCATTGTTTTTCAATTTTTTCCATTCTCTGGTTTTGGGTTATTCCCTTTCTTTTCCTTTCGTTTCCACTGTCTTTTTGTTTTTCCCTTTTTTCGTTCTAGGGTTTTTTTCTTCCAATTGCTTCAATGGCAGCTGACATTGATTTCACACATCCTCTGTATCTTCACCTTTCTAATACTCATGGCGTTCTTTTGGTTTCTCACCAACTCGTCGGCTTTGGCAACTATTGCATGTGGAGTCGTTTGATGCGTATCGCTTTGCTCGCCAAGAATAAGCTTGGGTTTATTGACGATGATTACAAGAAGGAAAGCTAAGAGGGTGATTTGCAGTCTCAATGGGAGAGATGCAATGCAATCGTCTTGTCGTGGGTTCTCAACTCCGTTAGCAAGGAGCTATCGGCCGACATCGTCTTTGCTTCCAACGCTGCCCTCGTCTGGAAAGATCTCAAGGAACAATTTGATAAAGTGGACAGATCTAGGGTTTATTTTCTTCACCGTGAGATTACCACTCTTCTTCAAGGTGAGATGTCCGTTTCTGCCTACTTCACCCGTTTAAAAATTCTTTGGGATGAGTACTAGACTCTTGTTCCCTTTTCTGTTTGCGAGTGTAAGACCTCTCAGGATAATCTCAAGCTTCTAATCTAACATAGGTTATTTCAGTTCCTCATGGGTCTTAATGAGTCTTACTCTACAATCCGTAGCCAGATTTTACTTATGCAACCACTGCTATCCGTCAACCAAGCATACTCTATGCTGGTACAAGAAGAGTCTCAACGTTCTCAGTTGTCTGTGGTGGCGCCGTTCTCTAAAGCTCCTTCCATGTTCTCCACTGTTGGGACTGGTTCGTGTCGTCGTTTCAATGATCTGTGTGACTACTGTAAGATCAAGGGGGACAAGAAAGAGAACTGCTACCGACTGATTGGCTACCCAACAGATTTCAAGTTCACTCGCAAGAAGAATCCACCTCCGGCTTCTTCAAATTCCTCTGTCGCAGCCAACATCACTTTGTGTACTCCTGATGCGGGTTCTGGTTCCTCGGGTGCATCTACTGTTGCTGCTCCAGTGTCACCCAAGCTCAGTACACTCAGCTTCTTAGTCTCTTGAATCATGCTCCCTCGGCTGAGTCTTCTGTGAATGTGGCAGGTATATCCCACTGTCTCTCTGTCTCTGTGGATTCTCCTAGTTGGATTCTGGATACGGGGCCACAGATCACATGATATCTTATTTTCGAGGCTTACAGTCTTCTTTTTCTTGTGCTAATGGTTCACGTTCTGTTCATCTCCCTAATGGTAATGTCATTTTTGTTGAATCTGTTGGTACCTATCACTTTGACTCTGCTCACTCTATTAATAATGTTATTTACATTCCTAGTTTCCAGCATAATCTCTTATCTATCTCCAAGTTAACTCGAGATTTCAATTGTTCTGTCACTTTTTCCCCTAACTTCTGTGTCTTACAAGATCTCTTCGATGGCAAGATGGTGGGGATTGGTAAAGAATCTCGAGGCTTATATGTGTCTGATTCTTCAAGTCTTACTTCTGGTTTGCCTGTTAATGTTTCGAATTCTCATTCTTGTTCTGTTTCTTTTACTGAATATATGTCTTCTGTGAGTTCAAATAATACAAGTCTCTGGCATGCTCGTTTAGGGCACGTGGCTTCTTCTAAATTGCATCATGTTCCAGTTCTTAACTCTTTGTCTTTTGATGATAAGATATTACAGTCTTGTTCTGTGTGTCCTTTAGCTAGACAGACCCGTCTACCTTTTCCTCATAGTGTTACTAGATCTTCCATCCCGTTCTCTCTATTGCACCTTGATATTCTGAGCCTACTACTTCTACTACACCTAATCCATCTGTTGTCCCTAACACCTCTGCCACATCTATTCCTACTTCTACTACACCTATTACTTCTATTGCACCTACCACTTCTTTTACTTTTGATACTGCTCATTCTTCTGATGCTCTTCCTACTTCTGATTCCCCTCTCACTTCTGTTACACCTTCCACTTCTCCTACCTCTACTTTTGTTTTACCTCCTGCTTCAACAATTATGCCCAGTTGTCCTTTAGTTCCTTCCCGTTGATCTTTTAGGATTTCTAAGCCACCTTCTTGGTTGAATGATTTTGTTTCTTCTTCTTCTTCATCACTGTATTCTATTTCTAATAACATCTCTTACTCTCATTCACTTGCTCATACCCAACTATTTATGTCTGCCACTTCTACTTTGGTTGAACCCACATCCTATTCTGAAGCTGTCCAAAATCCTGTCTGAATCACAACCATGAAAGAAGAGATTCAAGCTCTGGAATCAAATAACACCTGGTCAGTGGTTCCCTTGCCTCCAGGAAAGACTCTCATTGGTTGTAAATGGATCTACAAGATCAAATACAAGGCATATGGGGAAGTGAAGCGTTATAAGGCTCGCCTTGTTGCCAAGGGTTATAGTCAGAAGGAGGGCATTGATTACACTGATACCTTCTCCCCTATTGCAAAACTAGTAACTGTTCGAGCTGTCTTGGCTTTGGCATCCATCTTTCAGTGGCCGCTTTTCCAAATGGATGTTTACAATGCCTTTCTTCAAGGTGATTTATTTGAGGAAGTCTACATGGAGTTGCTAGCTGGTTTTGCAGTCAGGGGAGAACTTTGTTTGCTGACTTCAAAAATCACTCTATGGGTTGAAGCAAGCCTCTAGGCAATGAAACTTGAAGTTGACCCAGGCGTTGCTTGCTTATGATTTCTAACAAAGTAAACATGATTATTCTTTGTTCACCAAAAGGAATGACAGTAAGGTGGTCTTGTTACTGATCTATGTTGATGATCTCATATTAACTAGTAATGATGAGTTGCTGATTGAGGAATTGAAAGGAATCCTAAATCAGAATTTTAAGATGAAGGATTTAGGTTCTTTGAAATATTTCCTCAGCTTTGAAATTCTCAGATCTCAGGATGGGATATTGCTGAATCAATGCAAATATACCTTGGAATTAATCGAAGACAGTGGGCTAGTGGGAGCCAAACCTGCCACAACTCCTTTGGAACAAAACAAAAAACTTACATCATTTGAATATGATCAAGGCATAAAGCAACAAGTAGAAGATGATGCTTTGCTGCAAGATAAATCTACTTCTCAAAGATTAATTGGAAGGTTGTTGTATCTGACACATACGAGACCAGATATAACACATGCAGTCCATTGCTTGAGTCAGTTCATGCAACATCCCAAGGAGTCACATTGACATTTTGCTCTAAGAGTTGTCAGGTATATCAAGAATAATCCAGAACATGGTATCTTGCTGAGTTCTTCAAGTGTTTGTTAGTTGATAACATTTTGTGATACAAATTGGGATCATGCCCAATGTCTCAAGAGTCTGTTACGGGTTTCTGTATCAAGCTGAGAGATTCTCTAATTTCTTGGAAAGCAAAGAAGCAAAACACAGTTGCTAGATCCTCTGCAGAAGCAGATTACATGAGTACGACAACCACCACATTAGAAATTGTTTGGTTAAGTGGTTTGCTGGAAGAACTGGGAGCAAATTTTACTAAACCCTCCAAGATCTGTGACAGTAAGGCAACACTACAAATTGCAGCAAACCCTGTATTTCATAAACGTACCAACCACATTGAGATAGACTGCCACTTTGTTCGAGAGAAGATCCAGAAAAGATTGATACAAACTGAGCATGTTACATCAGAAGAACAACTAGCAGACATAATGACAAAGGCTCTGGGAATTCAACAACATGGGTATCTTGTTTCCAAGTTAGGAGTTAAAGATGTCTTTCAAACTCCAACTTAAGGGAGAGTGTTGTAACTAGAAGTAATTGATCTGTTATAGAAGTTGTTAGATATTGTTAGATGGTTAGTTAGATTCCTAGCTGATTATTTACTTGTATATAAACCCCATGTAATTCATTTTATTGATATGAGAAATTATTTCCTCAAAACCCGTTTCATAACACTTTTAGCTCATCTAATTATGATTTAATCCTTCAGCTATGTTCCAATTTTGGATTTAATATTCCTTCTACTTTTTGTGATAACATTAATTATTTTCGTAAAACTGTTGATGGGAATTTTTAAAAAATTACAATCTTAAGCATTCAGCTAGCATTTCTATATGTTTTTTTTGGTTAAATATGGTTTAAATAGATTTATACGTCGTGTGACCGAATAAAAATTAAAAATAAATCAAATTATCATTTAAATGACAACAAATAATAGCATTATCGATATCTATTAATTGGCCTAATGGTCAAGAATGCTCATCTTGCCCCATTTTATATGGGTTCAAATCTCGGCATAAAAATGTAATAACTCACTATTTAATAAAAAAAATAGCATTATCGATTTTGACTAACTAAACTAATAACATTCAATAATGATGATGATGGAGAGATCAGATTACCTCAAATAAAAAAAGACTGAATCTCAAATTTCACCATGATAGAGGGGTTAAAACTAAATTGAACCCTTTTATCCATTATTCTTATTATGACTTAGGAGCATTAGTTTAGGGATAAATCCTCTTACTCTTTCGATTTATCTTTTTAATGCCCTAATACTAAAAAAATTAAATTCTAAACCCTAACATTAAATTCTAAATTATATACCATAAACCTTAGACTTTAAGAAAAATACACTTACATGAATTTCTTAAATCTTAACCCCAAACTTAATTTTTTAGTATGAGACATAGAAAGAGACATTGAAAAGGGTTAGAAGATTTCTATTCATTAGTTTAGAGTGCAAAACTCATGTGATGCGAGTCAAGTGAACCAATGAGATTACTTGGGTTTTTCTTACTCTTGCTTTGCTCCTCCCTTTTTTGGAGCTACCGTTTGATCAATGAAGGAAAAGAGGTTTTGAACTTTCAAAACGATTAAAGACAGAAAGAAGAAGAATGGACAAAAATGGTTGGTGGAAATTAATTCGGTATTGATTTCCCTTATCCCTTTGGTGGCACTCAAAATTGACAACTCTTGTTGTTGATGCATATTTCGCTGGCTTCCACTTAATCAAGGGTGCCCGACTTCACTTGACTACGACTCAAATAAATTCATGCATTTTACCAATATTTTTTTAATCATAATCTTATAATTTCCTAATTGTAATAATAATAAAAATAATAATCAAGAAATGTATGAATATTCTCTCTTTGGTTATAACGTATAAAGCAAGAGTAATCTTCACCGCATCGGAAAATCAGGTTAAGGGTTCAGCTAGGTTCCTTTTAGTTCTAACGTACTTCATTGCGAGTACTCCATTTTTTTTATCAGATGTTTCACTAACTCGTGTCTTACTCGTATATGTCTTTTCTTATAGTTGTAAACTTGATTTTTGACTACATGTATGGTGGCTTGTGAGTCACATAATAAAGACACTAAGAGTGTAGGTTTCCCATATTAGTATATCCAGGGCCGGTCTTGACTTTTGGCTCGGGGCGAAATTAAAAAAATAGGCCCCTAATTTATTTTTTAAAAAAATATGTAATATAACATTTTTATTTATTAAATTAAACAGACAATAATTCATTACGATCTTAAAAATATCAAAAATATATTTAAGCATACAAATACTTATAACAATAGCACCTGTAAAATGGGAAGATCTTCGATCGAAATATTTATATACTAAATCTGCAACACCGCGATGATTAAACTTTAAAACAATAGCACCTGTAAACATATAAAAAAGATAATAAACATTTGAATCACATCTTAAAAAACTACCAAATATTAAAAGATTCAAGCTTATTAAACAAAAATAAAAGAACAATCTTAATTATAATTTAGAAATATATAAAAATAAGAAAAAATAGAAACATGATCTCACCAAAAATTTTAAGAACAAGTTTCAATAGGATTCAAGCATCACGATTGATGATAATCAATTGTAATTTTGTGTTTGTGAGAAATATGAGAAATTGAAAAGTGAATAATAATTTTCAGATGAGTTGCAAAATATAGAAGAGAAGAAAAGAGATGTAGGTTAATTATACTTGAATTTTCTCTTCCCAATGAGTATTAAAGAGAAAAAAAATGATGTTAAAAAATTCTCCATTGATATGAAAAATCTAGAATATGGTAAATTGATGGTGGTGGGAATTGGGAAGACGGTAGTTTAACAATTTAGTTGGATTTTCTTTTAGATTTTCGAAAAGATATATTTAATGAGTGTTTTATGGGAATTAGAATCATTAATACCGTTAATATAAAAATATAAAATGTCAATTAACATGCTAATAAATTTATGAGCCCCGTCATTTTACTTAGACATTTTTTTTAATTTACTATAAAAAATAACAGATATTTATACTAAGATTTTTTTAAAATTTATGTGCCCTGGGCGGGTGCCCATGCTGCCCCGGCCCAGGGCTGGCCCTGAGTATATCTACAAGTTGATTCTTAAGCCATTTTGATCCTTGCCCGGCTAGGTAAAGAACTAAAAACTCTAATTCTATAGTGGATCTAGCAATACTTGTCGGTTTAGTCCAAGAAATGGTTGTTCTACTTAAAATAAAAACATACCCACTAGTGGAATTTACCTCAGCATTATCAGTTACCCAGTTTGTATCAGAGTACACTTAAAGGACTGCAGGGTAACCTATATATTCTAGTTCCCAGTTCATTGTACATTTTAGATATCTAAGCAATTGCTTAAGAGAAATTTGGTGCTCGCCACTAGGATTATGAATATATATACTTAGTCTATTGACCGCATAGGCAATGTCATGCCAAGTTCATTAAGAATATCAGAGTTGTAATAATTTTAGCATAATCAGCTTGTGACATACTATCTCCTTTATTCTTTTTTTAGTGGAGTGGTAATATCATAAGGGGTGCTCATAGGGGTGATATTAAAAATTTCAAATTTCTTTAATATTTCTCTATATAGTGAGATTGATTTAAAGAGAACGCCTTATTGTATGTACTAACTATTATCCTTAAAATTACATCTACTTCTCTTAAGTCAGTCATTTGAAATTTGGTTGATAATTTTTTTTTTCGTTTCTTTAATGGTTTCTATATATGTGTGTTAACGAGTAACAAGTCATCACATATAGACTTATAATTACACATTTAGATCCAAACAATTTGAAATACACACATGCATCAACACCATTAATTACAAAACCATAACTGAAAATAATTATGTGAAATTTTCCATACCATTATTTTGGAACTTGTTTAAGACTATATAGTAATTTTTGAGTGTACAAACTTTATTTTCATTTTCAGGGGCCACAAAGCCCGGAGGTTGCTCCATGTAAATTTTCTCATCCAAATTACCATTCAAGAAAGTTGTTTTCACATTTATCTGATACACCAGTAAGTTGTGGATTAAAGCTAAAGCAAATAAAGCATGAATGGTGGAAATTATTAAAGGGAGAATAAGTATAAAAAAAGTCAATCCAAAACTTTTGGATAAAGCAGATTACAACTAATCTTGTCTTATATCTATGAATCGACCCGTCATAGTTTCTTTCTAAAGTCCCATTTATTACTGATTAATTTACAACCCTTAGATAAGTCCACTAGTTCCCAAGTATGATTAGTCGAGATAGATTCTAATTCATCCTTAATAGCGTCCCTCTAAAAACTAGCATCAATAGGCCGAATAGCTTCATCGTATGTGTTGGATCTTCATCTAGTAAGAACGTATTGGCAATAGAGTCATTTATTGAATCTAAGTTACTAACTTCAATGATGAAGGACGTAAGAAAGTAAGGTATGAAGTTGTAGTTTTATGTCTTTTACTCCATCTGGGTTTATTAATATAAGGACTGTCTCTAAAATTTATCCTAATGGACGAAGCACGCTCATCAGATCTCAAGAGATGAATATCACTACTCTTCTTAAGAGGGACAAAATTCTCAAAGAATACATCTCTCGATTCACAAATTGAATTATCCACTACACCAGAGTCGTTCTATGGCGGCGATTTTCGCGGCATTTTGGCAGAAAACGCTGCTATAGTTAAACTTATCACGGCATTTGTGGTAAAAACTACAAAGTGAGAACTTTAACGGCGTTTGATTGAAAATCGCCGCGAATAAACAGAAATAGTGGCGTTTGAAAACAAAACGCCGCAATAGGTTCGAAATATTGGTGGCATTTACTTCTAAAATGCCGCAATAGGTTCAAAATATTGGTGGTATTTACTTCTAAAATGCCGCAAAAGGTTTTGATTATTAGTGGCGTTTGTTTTTAAACGCCGTTAGTAGAAACATATAGTGGCGTTTTTAAGAAAAACGCTGCAAGTAGTCGTTCTTTGGTGGTGTTTCATTAATAAACGCTGCGATAGATGTAAAACACATCGTTTTGATTTAGCATTTTATCAGTTTCAGACTCTCACAATCCCCAAAATCAATCGTCAAAATCCCTAAATCCTCCTCCTCGTCATTCTCCCTGTCACCGTTCTCGTGCTCGACGCCGTTGATTCTCGTCGTCAGCTGCTATAGGTCATAATTATTTGACTGGTAAGTTTCAGTCTACCAAAGAGATTCATTCTGGAGAGACACTATAGTTTTTGTCTGAACATATTGCACTGTTTTTCCCCAGGCTTGTGGAGAAGATAAACGTTGCTATTGGTCAGGGTTTTGAAATGATGTTTATAACAATGAACTCGATTTTATTTTGAATCGTTTTTTCAGGTTAAGTATTCGAAGGAGCCTGATAATCCCACCAAGTGTAAGCTCGAGAATTTCCCTTTATTTTTTTGAATCCCAGTATGTTGGTTTAATAATCGTTGATGTTTATTTGTTTTTTTCCATGCAGCCTGCAAGGCAAGGGGATCTGATCTTAGGGTTCATTTCAAGGTAAAAGATAAAAAATTATGTTTTGAATGGTAATCTAAGCTAATAATACACATGAATATATTAAGGTCTATACTACGATTTGTTAGATTGATTTGTATATGTGAGAATTGAATATTTTTGAGTTGGAAACTGCCCATCGTTGGGTAGGGCTGTGTAGTTCTTGAAGAATGCTTGAAATAAAATGAAGGTTGCTTGAATCTTTTGGTATTAAATAAATGAAATGGGACTGTCTTAAGTAGCGGAACTAAGATGATTTGAATATGCACTGCTTTGTTAATCACTTGAGTATAAAATGGGAGTAGAAATAAGCACATTAAAACAATATATCTGTTTTGATTAAATGACCAAAAACAATGTTTTAAGCTTACTTGAATGAGGCATTTTGGTGTTATTAATTAGAGTCCTTAGGGGCTGTTTCGAACCTGTAGCTTGTGTGTACAAAAAACATGAACTGTTTCGGTAACTATGCTGTGTAAATTGGACTATTTCGGCAATATATATATATATATATATATATATATATATATATATATGTATGTATGTATATATATATGCTTGATGTGTGATAACTTATGAATGTTTGGTTTGTGAATTAATAAAAGTAGAGCTAAATGGTTATGAAATGCATGATTGAAGCTAATATTGAGTGTTCAAAAACGTGTTATAAAAGGAAGAAAAAGCTGTGGTTTATATATGCTAAACATAAATTTATTAAATTTTATTAAACGCTAAATTTAGAAGAAAAATATAGAAGAATATATAACTTAACACTTGACATCATCTGAACCTTTGTTATAAAAGGAAGAAAAAGCTGTGGTTTAGATATGCTAAACATAAATTTATTAAATTTTATTAAACACTAAATTTAGAACTCATAGTTTCACTAAATTTAGAACTCATAACTTAATACTTTGATAAGTATCATTAGTTATAAAATTGTTTTAAAGTAACATTTTAAAAATGACAGGTACGACCAGGGACGGAGCCACAGCTCCCATGGGTGGGGCTGTGGCCCCCCCGGTAGGGGAGAAATTTTTTTTTTACCCTTTAATTTATTATATTTTTTTAGAAAAAATTAGGATAATTGTGAATTTGCCCCTCCCACCTTTCAAAATTTATGTTTTGCCCCCCTAACTTCAAATCCTAGCTCCGTCCCTGGGTACGACATTGCATATACGTCTAAATTGAGTAATCCAGCAACAGGCGAAGGAGATCCTTATTCAAAACCCTCTCTTGACTAAAGCCCTTTTCCAAGTTTTCCTTCTCTTATATTTTTTTTTCAAGTTTAATAGAACTCTCATCATTTCTCTTAATTCTCTTATATATTTCAATTAATATTTTTGTTGATTCTTTTTCGCTCATCTTTTTATTGCCATAGTAATTATGCGTTGATATGTTGGTTCGAATGAATATAATATTTTGCTAGTACTATGAGAATTGCACGATCCTTCACCTTTAAAACTCTCTTGCTATCTTTACTTTAGAAATTTCCCTAATCTCTTGCTATCTTTGCTTTAGGAATTTCCCTAATCTTACTTTATTCTTTAGGAATTCCCCAAGTTTAAATTTTTTCTCTTTTATTTCAATATTAAATTCTTAATTTTATAATTGGCATCAATAGAATCTATAGTTTAAGCAATTAACATTTGAAATGGATATTTCAGAAATACAAAATGGATAGGAGTTGGATGAATTTGTCAAGAGTAAGCGTTGACTATCGAAATAGAGTTCAAGCTTTTCTGAATTTTGCTTTTCTGAATTTTTCTTTTGCGAATGCAAGCAAAGAGAATACGATTCTTTGCTCTTGTAAGAAGTGTGCTAACATTAATTGGTACACTCGTGAAGTTGTACACGAACATCTAATTGTGACTGGCTTTGTTCCGGGCTATAGAAAATGGGTATTCCATGGAGAGTTAACACCTGGTAGAGATTCTTCCCCGAGTAATCCTTCTTATTCTCCTAATTCTCATCATAAATCTCTTAGAGAAGATGACATGGAGGGTATGTTGCGAGATGCATTTAATATGCATGATTATCATCAATCTGTTAGAGAAGATGATTGTGATATTGGTTTTAATGATTTCACCGAGATGGAAAGAAGTTGATGTGTTCAATAGCCAAATGGAGAAGCGGAAATTTTTTACAATTTGCTGAATGAAATGAATGAGCCACTTTATGAGAGATCACAATATTCAAAACTCTCATTTTCCATTCGTCTTTTCCACTTAAAATGCTTGGGAGGGTGGACTGGTAACTCTTTTACACAATTGTTGAGTGGATCGAAAGATCGATATATACCAAGAGGGGGGGGGGGTGAATTGGATTTTTAAAAAACTTTGTGGTGGAAATTGCAAATTAAAAATAATAGACAAGGGATTTTAGAGTGGTTCAAGTTCCAAATGAACTCTACATCTACTACCTTAGCTTCACTAAGGATTCGCAACAATTCCACTAATTGCTCTTCCCCTTTTCTAGGCTAAGGAGGCAACCCTTACAATTTCGGTTGATTTTTCTACCCAAAAATCAACCCAATCCTCACAACAATAGAACAAAGAAATTTGTTGGCTAAAGAAGTATCTCTCAATACAAATGATAGCCCAATTACAAGCACTCAACCCAATTGAACAAGATATGAATGAAAATTACAATTGTGGTTTCTAGACAAATAGTAATTTTTGCACAATTGCTTGGATTTAATGAATTGATGTTTTCTTGAAGATCAATAGTTGTTGCTGTAGCTTTTGGATGTGTCTTTTATACCTCCTCATTGATTTCTAGCCGTTTGGGTGGTTGGGAACATAAATGGAGCCGTTGGAACCCTCTCTTACCACCATAAATGCACTTCTGCAGCTACCAGTATCGGTACGTGGGAAGGTGTATCGGTACTTGTCTCAGAAAAGAAAGAGCCGTTGTGTGCAATAAATAAGGGGCACCGATACGCGCGTAAGCATATCGGTACGGGGTATCAAAACAGTAAGGGCCGTATCGATACCTTTTTCTGAACTTAGCTCACTGTCGATATCCGTATCGGTACGGGGGTTAGGCGTATCGATACGGGTCAACGACCTTTTAAAGTTTGGTTACCAACCAACTGACACCAACGGTCATATTTTTAAACCGACTTAATATTTAAAAATTATAAAGCCCGTATCGATACGAGGGTTAGCCGTACCGGTACGCTATTCAAACTCTTTGAATTTTAACACAGGGGCGTATCGATACGAGGGTTTACCGTATCGATACGTGTTCCGACAGTAACCAAGTTTTGCAAAAAGGTATCGATACGCTTGGTACACCTGAACGATTTTCAATGGTTTTGCCTTGGAACATTTAGAAAATATTTTGAGTTTGAGTTTTACAAACCAGTTTTAAAGTGTTGGTGTTTTGAAACTTATTAAAGGACTTATAAAACAATTTTAAGTTTTACAAATTGATCCTTAAAGATCTAATTATATCAAAATCAAACATAGGTTTTACAATCTCCCCCTTTTTGATATAACAAAACTAAAACTTAAAATTTTTGACATTTTTGAAAAAACTTTACAAAGTTAACTCCCCCTTAATATAAGCTTGGTAACCTTTGAATTAAAATCAAAATATTTGAAGTGTGAGCTAGTTTCTTCTCCCCCTTTTTGTTAGATCAAAAAAATCTTTGAGACAATTAAGTGCATAAAGAAATCAAAGGTATAATAAGCAACATAAGTTTTATTCATCATAGCAACATACTTGAAATCCAAACAAAAACAAAAAAGAAATCAAAGCATAGGTTTTAATCCTAAATAACCTTAATCCTAAGAACATAAAGCATAGGTGCATAAAATAGAAAATCCTAAATGATATGCATGACAAACAAGAAGAAACGTCTAGGCATCGTCTTCTTCGTCTTCATCATCTTCATCATCATCTCCCATAGGCTCATTAGCCCGCATACTATTACGCCACTCATCATGGAAAGCGGCAATGGAAATATTCAAAGAATTGTGCCCGCTTTCAAGAGATGTGAGGCGATTCTCCATACCCGTCATCCTTGTATCAAAGGTAGTTTCCATTGAAGTAAGACTAGTATTCATGTCCTTGCGCAACCCGGTAAATTGCTCATTGAGATAGGTCATGAGAGCATCCATGTTGGGTTGTGGGACTTGAGGAGCTTGAGGAGCTTGAGCTTCTTCAAAAACGGCGGCGGCTTCCGGTGGTAACTCGGCAAGACGTACCCATTCACCATTAAGATAATGAAATTTCGCCCGAGCAAGAGATCGCTCATCAATGGGATCGGTGAGAGGAGTTGGGTAGTCATAAGAGCAATCAATATCTTTTTTAAGAAAGAAATAACTCAAAGCCGTACCATATGTGAAGGAGGTGATGAGAGACGTGTTACGATTTTGCACGAGGTAGACGATCTCCGCGAACATGAGTCGAGCAAGATTTGGTCGCCTTTTCTCACGGAAGCACCGAATCCAAAAATCATCCACTTGACGGATGGTGGAATATTTTCCTTCGGAGGGACAGAACCACCAAGACACCATCAAATGTAAGATCTGGTCTTGAGCATTTAGGGCGGTGACGGATCCATGAAGAACATGCCCCAAAGCATGCTCATTATCAAGACCTTCATCCTCTAATTTGAAAACCTCACAAATGGATTTGACATCAAGAATAATTTTCTTCCCCATGAGGTAAGAGCTAATAGCAACCACTTCCCCATCACGACTAATACATTTGGCATTAGCATAGAAAATCAAAACCAAAAGGCGATAGAAAAAACCGAGAATAGAGATGAAATCCATGAAGTTCCATCGACGAAATAAAGGTAGATATTCAAACTTAAAACGCTCGGAGTCGAGAAAAGGAACATAGATTACCCTTTCGGCACGGATCTTATAATTCTCATATTGACGAAAGTGAGTTAGACCCGAATTGCCATCAAAGCATTGCTCATAGATGATTGAGTAGTTTGGACGAGCAATCGCTCCAAGGGTGGAAGATTCACCGGCTTGGGAAACCCTTGTACACTTCCTCGAAGGTTCTTTTGGTGCCATGATCTAAAAGAGAGATTAAGCAAAAAGGATTTCTTCAATTTGAGAAAAAATCAAGGTAAAAAAAATTTTGAGAAAATTTTCAAGAATTTTTTTTGAAGAAAACAAAGGTTTTGATAAAAAGATGAAACAAAATAACAAAACAAAACAAAAAAATTGAAAAAGAAAAAAGAGAGATTACCTTGATAGAAACTTGGAAGATTGAAGAAAAACTAGCACAAAGATGAGAGAGAGAGCACAAAGCCTTGCTTGATTCAAAAACTCTTTTAGAATTGAGTTGAGGTGTGAAAAATATGAAGGAGGAAGGCCCTTTTTATAGGCAAAATCGGCTAGGGTTTTTAGGTTTTGAAGAGTTTGAATTTTGGTAAAAGTTAATCTCATTAAAAGCTAAATTTAATGCCATCTGCGCAGTCGAGTATCGATACGCCTGAGGGTGTATCGATACGGGGATAGAATTGTCTTTTCCGCAAAAATGCCCGTTGGAAAGTTGTATCGAAACGGAGGGGTCCGTATCGAAACGACCTGTATCGAAATGAGATTAATCGTATCGATACCCGTGAAGCGAAGAAAATTCTGGGAAAGCAGAATGAAGAACAAGTATCGATACACGTAGATCCGTATCGATACTGTATGCCCAGAAATGCATATTTGGTTCAAAGAACAACCAAAGGCTCGATCTTAACATCTCCTATGAGTATGCAAATGATGTATGAGCAGTTCTAAGCATATTTTAACAGAATCATACTCCCCCTAACTATAGGCATGGATGAAATTAGGAGTCTAAACACATAAACATGGCATTTCACAAAATCAAGCATATTTAAGCACAAAAAGAGGTTCTAAAAGGTCAAGATAGGCTAGCTAGACCTAACTCTCTCCTAAGGGACCAAAAACGCTCTTTGTCTAAGGGTTTTGTAAATATGTCCGCTAATTGATTCAAGGTGTCTACATACTCTATAACCACATCTTCCTTAAGGACATGATCTCTAATGAAATGATGCCTTATTTCTATGTGTTTGGTTCTAGAGTGTTGGATGGGATTTTTAGTTAAACATATTGCACTAGTGTTGTCACATTTTAGGGGTATGGTTTCAACTTTAATTCCATAATCTAAGAGTTGTTGCTTCATCCAAAGGACTTGAGCACAACAACTCCCTAAGGATATGTATCCGGCTTCGGTGGTAGATAAGGCTACACTATTTTGTTTCTTAGAGAACCAAGATATGAGCATACTACCTAGGAATTGACAAGTTCCCGAAGTACTTTTCCTATCGATTTTGCAACCCCCATAATCCGCATCCGAGTAAGCATGAAGGTTGAAGGTAGAGTCTCTAGGATACCAAAGACTTAAACAAGGAGTGTCTCTAAGGTATCTAAAGATTCTCTTAACGGCTATAAGGTGAGACTATCTAGGACTAGCTTGAAACCTAGCACACAAGCAAACACTAAACAAGATATCCGGTCTACTTGCGGTAAGGTAAAGCAATGATCCAATCATAGAACGATAAAGCTTAGAGTCAACACACTTACCTCCTTCATCTTTGTCAAGCTTTTTAGATGAGCTCATAGGAGTGGCTTGAGGCTTTGCATTCTCCAAGCCAAACTTCTTGAGCATATCCTTTATGTATTTTGCTTGGTTGATGAAGGTGCCATCCTTCTTTTGCTTGATTTGGAGTCCCAAAAAGAATGAGAGCTCCCCCATCATGCTCATCTCAAATTCACCTTGCATTAACTTAGCAAACTCTTGACAATGACATTCATTAGTAGAACCAAAAATAATATCATCAACATAAATTTGAACTACTAAGATGTCATTTTTATACATTTTTATAAAAAGTGTAGTGTCCACCTTACCTTTTTCAAATCCTTTTTCAATCAAAAAATTTGAAAGTCTTTCATACCAAGCTCTAGGAGCTTGTTTTAAACCATAAAGAGCTTTGGTAAGTTTGAAAACATGATTTGGAAATTTTGAATCTTCAAAACCCGATGGTTGTTCCACATACACTTCTTCATTTAGAAAACCATTTAAAAATACGCTTTTAACATCCATTTGAAAAAGCTTGAAATTATGATAACATGCATATGCAAGCAACATCCTAATGGCTTCCATTCTAGCTACGGGTGCATAGGTTTCATCAAAATCTATTCCCTCTTCTTGAGTGTAACCTTGTGCTACAAGTCTAGCTTTATTTCTTACAATGTTACCACTCTCATCTAGCTTGTTTCTAAAGACCCATTTAGTTCCTATTGTAGATTGATTACTAGGCCTATCAACTAATGTCCAAACGTTACTTCTCTCAAATTGATTTAACTCTTCTTGTATAGCCATAATCCAAAAGTCATCTTTCAATGCTTCTTTAATATTCTTAGGCTCTATGCATGAGATAAATGCAACATGGTTCATTAATCTAAGAGAAGAACGAGTGGTTACCCCCTTGGATGGATCACCCAAGATTTCACCATCTTTGACATAGTTCAACTCCCTTGGGTAGCTCACTTCCTTTTCCTCAATAGCCAAGTCCTTCAAGGCTTCAAGAGGTGGATCTTGTGAGTCCTCTTCTTTTGTTGGAATCTCATCCTCCTTTGAAGTTTGTCCTCCATCAAAGGCATTTATGATTCCTACATCATCATCATCACAAGAATCCTTCCTAGGAAGGAGGTTATCTTCGAATACAACATGAATAGATTCTTCCACTACTAAAGTTCTTTTGTTAAATACTCGATAGGCTTTAGAGGTTAAAGAGTAACCTATAAAAATAGCTTCATCACTTTTTGCATCAAATTTACCTAAGTTGTCTTTTCCATTATTTAAAACAAAACACTTGCAACCAAAAGGGTGAAAATAGCTAATGTTAGGCTTTTTAGATTTTAAAATCTCATAAGGTGTTTTCTTTAAAATTGGCCTAATCATTACTCGATTTACAATATAGCAAGAGGTGTTTGTGGCTTCCGCCCAAAAATATTTAGGTAAATTGTTTTCACAAAGCATAGTTCTAGCCATTTCTTGTAAAGTTCTATTTTTCCTCTCAACTACCCCATTTTGTTGAGGAGTTCGAGGAGCCGAAAAATTATGGCTAATACCATTTACATTTAAAAAAATCTTCAAACCCTAAATTTTGAAACTCGGTTCCATGATCACTTCTAATATGTGAAATTCTAAGTTCAAGATCATTTTGGGTTAATTTTGAAAATGTGATGAATTTTTCCAAAGCCACATCTTTAGTACTTAAAAATAGAACCCAAGTAAATCTAGAAAAATCATCAACAAGTACAAAAGCATAAGACTTACCACCCAAGCTCATAGTCCTAATTGGCCCAAATAAATCCATGTGGATAAGTTGTAAGCATCTACCAGTAGAAACATCATTAATGGATTTAAAGGAAGACCTATGTTGTTTACCCTTTGAGCATGCATCACAAATTTTATCATTTGAAAATTTTATCTTGGGTAAACCTCTAACTAGATTAAGGGAGACTAGTTTTTCCAAAACTCTTATGCTAGCATGTCCTAGCTTCCTATGCCACAACCATGCATCATTTTCATTTTGTGCAACTAAGCATGCATGAGATGTATGAATGTCATCTAGATGCACCATGTATATGTTTCCTATGCGATGACCTATGAGCATAATATTATTAGATTTAATGTCCACAATTTTGCATCCATTTTTATCAAATAAAACATTAAATCCTTTATCACACAATTGACTTATGCTCAATAAATTGTGTTTAAGACCATCGACATATAAGACATTTTCAATGAGAATAGTAGAGAGATTACCTATGGAGCCAATACATTTAATGTGGCTTTTGGAGTTGTCACCAAATGTTACTACTCCTCCACTTTTTGGCTTTAGATCCATGAATCTACTCTTGTCTCCGGTCATGTGCCTCGAGCATCCACTATCAAGGTACCATGAGTTTTGACTTTGTGCCTTGGCCTTGTAGCAATGCTCCCCCTACAAACAAAGATATTAAGCTTTTGTTTTTGGTACCCAAATCATTTTGGGTCCATGAGTGTTAGCTCCCAAAACCTTGGTTCCCTTAGGAATCCAAGATGATATAGCAATAATATTATTAGATTTTATAAGTTCCTTAGGAACCCATACACTTCTAATTCTTTTAGCTCTACTATGTCTAGGATAGCTACCTTGTTTGTAGTAGTTAGTCTTTTTTTAGGTTGGTGTGTTCTAGAGGATTCACCTATTTCATGCTTGACACTACCAACATTTTTCAAAGACTTTTTGAGCTCATTTAGCTTACCCAACACCTTTTGGTGTTCACTATTACATTGAGATAAAAAATTATTAAGATCAACATTTTCATCTTGAAAGAATTTTAGCTCATCTTTTAATCCTAATATCTTTTTCTCAAATTTTGAATTAGCTTGAGTGAGTCATTTTTCTCATTTAGTTCTAAAATGATCTTTTTATTCCTAATGACCGACTCTTTATATTTCTCAACTAATTCATCATATACCTCTTGTAACTCATCATATGCATCATTTAATTCATCAAAATCTAAAGTAGATGAGTTAGAAGTTACCATGGAGGAATCTTCCTCAAGTGCCATGAGGCAAAGGTTAGCCACTTCTTGTTCGTCATCCTCCGATGACTCCTCATCACTCCAAGTAGCAAGCTTGGCTTTGAGCTTCTTCTTCTTCTCAAAGCCCTTCTTCTTGAGTTGAGGGCACTCCGAACGTATGTGGCCGAGTTGTTTGCACTCAAAGCAAATGATAGGATCCCTTCCTTCTTCTCTGTTCTTGCTTTTGAAGTCCATCTTCCTTTGGATTTTTCTTCCCCGGTTGGACCTCATAAAACGTGAGAATCGTTTGGCTATCATAGCCAATTCTTCAAGTTCATCCTCCTCACTAGATGAGCTCTCATCATGTTGTGAAGCTTTAGCCTTGAGAGCTATTCCCATCTTCTTCTTCTTCTCAACCTCAAGCTTCTCTACCCTTTTCTCTTCTTTCTTCTTCTCATCTTCCCTTCCTTGCTTCATGATCTCATGAGTAAGGAGAGAACCCACAAGCTCATCAAGCTTCAAAGTTTTCAAATTCTTTTCTTCGATGATAGCGGTTCTCTTCCCATCCCAAGACTCGGGAAGTGAATAGAGTAGCTTCCGGACAAGCTTGTCTTCCGGTATGATCTCTCCAAAGCCCTTTAGCCCATTGACAATCATGGAGAAACGATCAAACATCTTTGACACCGTCTCATCGGGATCCATCTTGAAATTTTCATAACTAAGATTGAGAATTCCAATCTTAGTTTCTTTAACATCGTTGGTGCCTTCATAAGTAGTGTCAAGAGTGTCCCACACTTCTTTGGCACTTTCAATTGATGAGACCTTTGAATAGATGTCCGGACCGAAAGAACAAAATAGCATGTGGAGAGCTTCATCATTGACTTGAATCTTTTTCCTCTCCTCTTCACTCATCTCCACTTTCTTCTTCAAAACCATCTTGCCTTCACCATCTTGCTTCAATGGAATATATGGCCCATCTTCAATGACATCCCACACTAGATAGTCATTTGACTTGATGAAGAGACGCATTCTATTCTTCCAAAAAGAATAGTTATCACCGTTGAAGAAAGGAGGCTTTGTAGTGGATTGTGACTCGTATATGCCCGAACTGGAGGTTGAAGCCATCTCTTGATATTTTGATGATCACACTCTTCCAAGGAATTCCTCTTGTGGTTGTTAATCCTCAAAGAGGTAGGCTCTGATACCAATTGTTGAGTGGATCAAAAGATCGATATATACCAAGAGGGGGGGTGAATTGGATTTTTAAAAAACTTTGTGGTGGAAATTGCAAATTAAAAATAATAGACAAGGGATTTTAGAGTGGTTCAAGTTCCAAATGAACTCTACATCCACTACCTTAGCTTCACTAAGGATTTGCAACAATTCCACTAATTGCTCTTCCCCTTTTCTAGGCTAAGGAGGCAACCCTTACAATTTCGGTTGATTTTTCTACCCAAAAATCAACCCAATCCTCACAACAATAGAACAAAGAAATTTGTTGGCTAAAGAAGTATCTCTCAATACAAATGATAGCCCAATTACAAGCACTCAACCCAATTGAACAAGATATGAATGAAAATTACAATTGTGGTTTCTAGACAAATAGGAATTTTTGCACAATTGCTTGGATTTAATGAATTGATGTTTTCTTGAAGATCAATAGTTGTTATTGTAGCTTTTGGATGTGTCTTTTATACCTCCTCATTGATTTCTAGCTGTTTGGGTGGTTGGGAACATAAATGGAGCCGTTGGAACCCTCTCTTACCACCATAAATGCACTTCTGCAGCTACCAGTATCGGTACGCGAGAAGGTGTATCGGTACCTGTCTCAGAAAAGAAAGAGTCGTTGTGTGCAATAAATAAGGGGTATCGATACGCGCGTAAGCGTATCGGTACGGGGTATCGAAACGGTAAGGGTCGTATCGATACCTTTTTCTGAACTTAGCTCACTGTCGATATCCGTATCGGTATGGGGGTTAGGCGTATCGATACGGGTCAACGACCTTTTAAAGTTTGGTTACCAACCAACTAACACCAACGATCATATTTTTAAACCGACTTAATATTTAAAAATTATAAAGCCCGTATCGATACGAGGGTTAGCCGTATCGGTACGCTATTCAAACTCTTTGAATTTTAACACAGGGGTGTATCGATACGAGGGTTTACTGTATCGATACGTGTTCCGACAGTAACCAAGTTTTGCAAAAAGGTATCGATACGCTTGGTAGTGTATCGATACACCTGAACGATTTTCAATGGTTTTGCCTTGGAACATTTAGAAAATATTTTGAGTTTGAGTTTTACAAATCAGTTTTAAAGTGTTGGTGTTTTGAAACTTATTTAGGGACTTATAAAAACAATTTTAAGTTTTACAAATTAATCCTTAAAGATCTAATTATATCAAAATCAAACATAGGTTTTACAACAATTATTAGAGTTTTTGAATGAAATGTTTTCTTTTGCAAAAATTCCTCAATCCGGCAAAGATATGAAAAAATAATTGCAGGTTTGGACCTTGGTTATGAAAAAAATCCATAGTTGTGCGAATACTTGTATGTTGTATTAGGGTGATCGAAAAAACCAAGAGTCCTGTCATGTATGCGGTAAATCTTGATGGATGAATGGGGACACAAAAGTTATGAGTGAGGCCGAAGTTGAAGCACGATCAAGAAAGAAGCCAGTAAAGATTTTGCGATATTTTCCTCTAATACCCAAGCTTCAAAGACTTTTTATGTCTTCAAAGACTGCCAAGTTTATGAGGTGGCATCATGATGGACGAGTCAACCACCGAACCCACGATCAAGGAAAAAGACAAAAGATATGTCTGACCGTGAGGTTGAGCGGCTTAGTGATGATGAGTCTGATGAAGAGGATGATCCAAATGAGGCAGAGTTGTGGAAAAAAAGAAGTATTTTCTTCGAGTTACCTAATTGGAAGCATAACATTTTGAGACATAATCTTGATGTCATGCACATTGAGAAGAATGTTTGTAAGAATATTATCGGGGCCGTTCTCAATGTCGAGGGAAAATCTAAAGACAATCTAAAGAGTCGACTGGACTTAGTAGATATGAGAATTCGACATGATCTTCATCCTCATGTACTTACTAATGGAAAATCTTTGTTACCACCTTCTATTTTTACGATGTCGAAGAAACAGAAGGAAGTGTTCTGCACGGTGTTGAAGGATATAAACGTCCCAGATGGATATGCATCTAATATATCTCGATGTGTCAGTGTTAAAGATCGAAGACTTTATTCTCTAAAGTCACATGATTATCACATTTTGATGCAAGATTTATTGCCTGTTGCATTACAGAGTTGTATGTCACTTGAGGTGACGTCTTGTATAATTGATCTTTCTAATATAATGAAAGCTATATGTGGGAAAGTTTTGATGGTTGAAGAACTTGAGCATAAATCTATGAGCAACACTATTTAAGGCATAACCAATGAAAACGACATCATTAGTTTTAGAACCAATAATGTCCTTTTAAAAGCAGACAACCCAACTTTAGCTAAACACACACACTTTTAAATACTTCTTATTTGGTGAAAAACCTTTTCATAATTCACATGGAGTACAATTCAACATTGTATGAAGCACTATATAGAGAATATGATTCGAAAAAGAACGACCTCCCTCACATGTTATCAGGTAATCCGTAACTTCAAAAAAGAATTCATCATATCTTTTAATGATCCATTTTTTCTTTCAACTATGCCATTTTGTTGTGGAGTGTAAGGGGTTGATAATTCATCTATTGTGCCATGCATTTTATATACTTATTTTAAGAAGTTAGATTTGTATTTATTAAGTTGATCAAACAATGGCTAAACACCAAGATGGGGTGAATTGGTAGAATAAAAATTGAAAGGGGCAAGTAGGAAATTTAAAAATGAAGACAACGTGATTTAGAGTGGTTCAAGCTTCGAACAAGATCTACATCCACTACCTCAGCACCCTACTGAGGATTTTTAACAATTCACTAACTTGAATTCGTCCCCTTTTCTCGGCTTAGGAGGAAACCTTACAAACTGATCAATCTTTCTACCCAAAGATTGACCAAAGAACACTCTTTACAAGAGAAAGATAGGCAAACTTTGTAAATACCTCTCAAAGGCTAATTATTTACCCAATTACGAATAAACATTCCCAAAAATATAAAAAGATTTACAATGAAGAACTCCAAATGAGTTGGATACAAGAATTTGACATTTATGCTCAAGGGTTTGGATTTGATTGCTTGGATGCTGCTTTTTGGTTCAATAGTTGTTGCTGGTGCTTTTTAAGCTTGCTTTTATACATTCTTATTGATTTCTATCCGTTTGGGTGGTTGAGATCATCAATAGAGCTGTTGGGGCTCTCTCTTTCCTCCATAAATGCAGTTCTGCAACTACCCGTATCGGAACACATGACCCTATATCGAAACAACCTCAAAAAAGAAAGAGTCGATATGTGTAAAAAAGGTATCGTACCGAAACGGATATAGGCCATATCGAAACAATTTGAAACTGTAAAATATGTAAGAAGGGGACCATATTGAAAAGGTTATAGGCCGTATCGAAACATTTTGAAATTTTAAAATACTGTTTCAAAACACCAAAGGGGTGTATCGAAACAATTTACCAATTTTCAAAAGTTCTGTTCTGACAAGCAATAACTAGTTCATTTAATGCTCAATTTTGAAAATACTTAACCCCTATATCGAAACGGTTATGAGTCGTTTCAAAATGACACTTAAAAAAAGCCCAGATAAGGATGTATCAAAATGAGTAAGCCCGTTTCGAAACCCTAGTCTTGAAAGAGGGTTTGCGTATTGAAACGTGGTTTTTCCAGTAACAATTCGTATCGAAACACCTTTGGGGTGTTTCGAAACGCTTGGGTGATTTTGAGTAATTTGGCTTTAAAACACTTAGAAAATTTTATGGGGTTTAAGTTTTGACTTTAAAACATTTTAAGTTTAAAATTTACTTGTCAAATGTGAGTCTTTTGAGTACTTAAAAATTTATTTACTTTGCAATTTGGTCCTTAGATTATTTGTTATATCAAAAATCAAATATTGGTTTTACAATCTCCCTTTTTTGATATAACAAAACCAAAGTAAATTTTTAAGTAAACTCCTCCTAAATAGAAGCTAGGTTTTGAAAAAAGATTTTAAAAAATTTAGCTTTGACCCTTCTGCCTCTTTTTGTTAGATCAACATCAATGAAGGAATAAAAAATATAACCAAGATATAAAGTAATATAGCATAAGACAAAGCATAATTAAGGTGACCTAATATCAATAGGGATAATAAACCAAAACAAAAGTTCCAAAATATCCAAACTTAATGCCTAAAAACAAGAGATCAAAGCATAGGTCCTAAAACAAAACATAGATAGGTGCATAGCGGAGTAAAAGACATGTCCATCGATGCTTGTTGAGATTCAACCAAATTAAGCCGATTCTCAACATTTTGAACACGTTCCTCCAAGGATGTGAAATGGGTGTTAATTGTGGCAAAATTGGAGTTTATGTTGGTTTGCAAGCCATTGAATTGCTCGGTGAGAAAATTCATGAGAGCTTTATTGTTAGTTGGAGCAACTTGAGGTTGAGGTTTGAGAGCCGCAACTTGAGGAGGATTCTCAACCCGAACCCAATCTCCATCAATAAAGTGAAACTTGCAACGGAGAAGAGTGCGCTCATCGATGAGATCCTTGAGAGATTCCAAAAAATCAGGAGAGCAATCGATCCCCAACTTCGAGAACAAATAACTCAAAGCGATTCCAAAGGTAAAGGAAGTGACAAGATCCGAGTTACAATTTTGGACAAGATGCATCATCTTGGAAAACATGATTCAGAAAAGATTTGGTCGACGTTCCTCACTAAAGCAACGAAAATTGTCGACTTGGCGGATGTGGGAGAACTTTCCTCCTGATGGACGAAACCACCAAGAGACTGTGAGATGAAGGATGCGATCATGAGCATCAAGGAACGTAACGGAGCCACAAAGAGTGTGTCCCAAAGAGTTTTCATCCAAAATACCCTCATCTTCAAACCCCAAAACATTGACCAAAGTTTGAGGATCAACCCGAAACTTCTTCCCCGTGAGGTAGGATTCAATGGCAATCACTTGAGAATGATCGACATTGGAAATACATCAGGCATTGACATAAAAAATGAGAACCATGTTACGGTACAAAGTACCAGGTAAGCTCAAAAATTGTAAGAAACACAAACGCTTCAATAAAGGGAGATAACAAAATTGAAAACATTCAGAATCCAAAATGGGTATAGAAGTAACACGCTCACATCAGATAGCATGATCTTGAAAGAGTTTGAAGTTGGTATGAGCATATTTGTTTCGAATACTCATTTGATAGAGTAGAGTGAGGTTGGGATGAGAGGATTTGTCATCATTGTTTGTACTTCCCCCAGCCTCATTAGTTTGTACTCTCTTCCTAGAACCCATATTCGAAATTTGAAAACAATTCAAGGTACAAAACACATGTATGTGTAAATCAACCAAATTCAATCCAATAGTCAAGGTGTTGATAAAAATCTATACAATATAGTTTAAAAACATATATAGATAGAAAACGAATTTTTGGTAAAAAGAATTTTGAAAACAATAAAGAAAATATACAATATAAAATCTATATTCGAACAAAAAATTGAAATTTAATTTTTTTTTGCAAAAACTTCAAAACCCATAATAAAAGTATATATTCTATACAAAAATTGAGTAAAAACTTTGAAGAAAATCAAACAAAAACTAAAAAAGAAAAGAAAAAGGGTTTATACCTTGATATAGGAATTTGGATGAATGAAGGATGATTAATGCATCAAATTGCTTGCAAAGCCTTAGCCTTGATGTGTAGATTGAAAACCCTCAAAAGAATTTAGGTTTTGGTGCGAAAAATCAAGAGATTTGAGGAGTTTATATAGGGGTTTTTGGCTAAGGTTTGAAAGAAAAAGAGAGTTTGAGTTTTAATTAAAATTGGATACTCATTTAAGGCTATTTAAATAATCTGCGCAAATGCGTATCGATACGCCACTTGGCATATTGGAATGAGGGGATCAAAACGCTTCCGAGCCGTTTCGATACACGACCTGTTTTGATACAGGTAATAGACGTTTCAGAACAACACCGCGAACCCGTATCGAAACACGTAGAACCTGTTTCGATAGAACAAATTCCAGTAACCAACTTATTTTGAGAAGTGAGAGCCCATATCGAAACAGATGCACCTGTTTCGATACACCTTTGCTAGTAAATGCATTTTAGGCAGTTTTAAGTCCAATAAGCCAACTTAGATCGAGCCTAAATGCATGTAAATGATATATGAGAATGTTATATGGACTAAAACAATTACATACTCCCCCTAACAACAAGCATAGATGCAAAAGGAGGCAAATCAACAGAAGCATGATCATCAAATAATTTCAAGCACATTTCTGGTCATTTGGGGACCTAAAAGGGTCAAGGAAGGCATGTTAAACCTAACTCTCTTCTAAGAGTTCAAAAACGTTTTTTTATCTAAAGGTTTGGTAAATATGTCCGCTAATTGGTTCAAGGTATCAACATATTCTAGAACTACATCATTTTTCAAGACATGATCTCTAATGAAATGATGTCTAATTTCTATATGTTTGGTTCTAGAGTGTTGGATGGGATTCTTAGTGAGAGAAATAGCACTAGTGTTGTCACACTTAAGGGGTATGATATCTACTTGAACACCATAGTCTAAGAGTTGTTGCTTCATCCAAAGAACTTGAGCACAATAACTCCCTAAGGATATGTACTCCGCTTCGGTGGTAGATAAGGCTACGCTATTTTGTTTCTTAGAGAACCAAGATACGAGCATACTACCTACGAATTGACATGTTTTAGAGGTACTTTCCCTATCTATCAAACATCCCCCATAATCCGCATCAGAGACAACATGAATGTCAAAGAAGGAATCCCTAGGATACCAAAGACCTAAATTTGGTGTACCTCTAAGGTATCTAAAAATTCTCTTAATGGAAACTAGGTGTGATTCTCTAGGGCTAGCTTGAAACCTAGCATACAAGCAAACACTAAACATAATATCCGGTCTACTTGCGGTAAGGTAAATCAAAGAGCCAATCATAGATCTATAAAGCTTAGAATTGACACACTTACCTCCCTCATATTATTCAAGCTTGATTGATGAGCTCATTGGAGTGGCTTGAGGCGTTACGTTCTCCAAGCCAAACTTCTTGAGCATGTCCTTTATGTATTTTGCTTGATTGATGAAGGTGTCATCTTTCCTTTGCTTGATTTGGAGCCCCAAAAAGAATGAGAGCTCTCCCATCATGCTCATCTCAAATTCACCTTGCATTAGCTTAGAAAATTCTTGTCAATAAAATTCATTAGTATAACAAAAATAATATCATCACCATATATTTGAACTACTAAGATGTCATTGCCATATCTTTTAATGAAAAATGTAGTATCCACCTTGTGTTTTTCAAAACCTTTTTGAATTAAAAAGTTTGAAAGCCTTTCATACCAAGCTCCAGGAGCTTGTTTTAAACCATAAAGAGCTTTAGTTAGTTTGAAAACATGATTTGGAAGTTGTGGATCTTCAAAACTCGGTGGTTGTTCAACATAAACTTCTTCATTTATAAAACCATTTAGAAAAGCACTTTTCACATCCATTTGAAAAATCTTGAAATCATGATAGCATACAAATGCAACAAGCATCCTAATAGCTTCCATTCTAACTACGGGTGCATATGTTTCATCAAAATTAGTTCCCTTTTCTTGAGTGTAACCTTGAGCAACAAGCATAGCCTTGTTTCTCACTATGTTATCACTCTCATTTAGTTTGTTTCTAAATACCCACTTAGTTCATATAGTAGATTGATTACTAGGCCTATCAACTAATGTACATACTCTACTTCTCTTAAATTGATTAAGTTCCTCTTGCATAGCCAAAATCCAAAAATCATCTTTTAATGCTTATTTGATATTTTTAGGCTCTATGCATGGGATGAATGCAACATGAATCATAATTTTGAGAGGGGATCTAGTAGTTACCCCCTTGGATGGATCACCCAAGATTTCACCACCTTTGACATAGTTGAACTCCCTTGGTTATGTCACCTCCTTTTCTTTAAGAGCTAAGTCCTTCAAGGCTTCAAAAGGTGGATCTTGTGCTTCCTCTTCTTTAGTTGGAATCTCATCCACCTTTGATGTTTGTCCTCCATCAATGGCTTCAATGATCCCTACATTATTATCATCACAAGATTCCTTCCTCGGAAGGAGGTTATCATCGAAAACAACATGTATAGACTCTTCAACAACCAAAGTTCTTTTATTAAATACACGATAGGCTTTAGAGTTTAAGGAATAACCCAAAAATATTGCTTCATCACTTTTAGCATCAAATTTACCTAAGTTGTCTTTTCCATTGTTTAAAACAAAACATTTACAACCAAAAGGATGGAAATAGCTAATGTTAGGCCTTTTGGATTTCAAAATCTCATAAGGTGTTTTCTTTAAAATAGGTCTAATTATTACTCTATTAATAATATAAAAAGTCATATTAGTGGCTTCTGCCAAAAAATACTTAGGTAAATTGTTTTCACAAAGCATGGTCCTAGCAATCTCTTCTAAAGTTCTATTTTCCCTCTTAAATATCCTATTTTGTTGAGAAGTGCGAGGAGCCGAAAAATTATGGCTAATACCATTTTCATTACAAAAATCTTCAAAACCCATATTTTGAATCTCGGTTCCATGATCACTTCTAATATGTGAGGTTTTAAGATCAAGATCATTTTGGTAATTTTTGTAAATGTGATGAAATTTTCTAATGCCTCATCCTTAGTACTTAAGAATAAAACCCAAGTGTATCTAGAAAAGTCATCTACCAATACAAATGCATATGACTTTCCACCCAAGTTCATAGTTCTAATAGGCCCAAATAAATCCATGTGGATTAATTGTAACACCCTACTAGTCAAAACATCATTAATGGGTTTAAATGAAGTTCTCTTTTGTTTATCCTTAGCACAAGCATCACATATTTTATCTGATGAAAATTTTAGTTTGGATAAACCTCTAACTAGATTTTGGGAAACTAATTTTTCTAAAACACTTATGCTAGTATGCCCTAGTTTCCTATGCCACAACCATACATCATTCTCATCATGTGCAACTAAACATGCATAGGATGAATGTATGTCATCTAAATGCACCATATAAATATTTCCTCTGCGATGAGCAATGCGCATTATTTTATTTGTTTTAATGTTCACAATTTTACACCCATTTTTATCAAAATGAACATCAAAACCTTTGTCACAAAGTTGACTAATGCTCAATAGATTATGTTTTAGACTATTGACATATAAAACATTTTCAATAAATGTAGATGAGAGATTACTAATGGAGCCTATGCCTTCAATGTGGCCATTGGAGTTGCCATCAAATGTCACAATTCCTCAACTTTTTGGTTTAAGCTCCAAGAATCTACTTTTGTCTCTGATCATGTGCCTCGAGCAACCACTATCAAGGTACCACGTGTTTTTTACTTGAAGCTTTCACCTTGAAGCATTGATCCTTCTACAAACAAAGAGATTAAGCTTTGATTTTTGGTACCCAAAATGATTTGGGTCTATGAGAGTTAGCTCCCAAAAGCTTGGTCCCCTTAGGAATCCAAGAAGCAATTGCATTTACATTATTAGAAACAATGAGTTCCTTAGGAACTCATACACTTCTAATTCTTTTAACTTTAGATTACTTTTGAAAATCTCTTTATTTGGGGTAAAATGGTTTTCTCTTAACATATTGGGTTTTTGAAGAATGTTCCTTTTTAAGAGCATGTTTCCCAATAGTAAGAGAATTTTTGAGATTATCCACTTCCTTTGTGTGATAATCTTGAAAATCGGAAAGAAGTTTTTTCTTGGTCTATGTTTTTCTTTTTAAGTTCATTACAAAGATTTACCAAGTATAAAACTTTATTTTCTGATTCGGTATTGGTTTTAGAAAATATTCATTTTAAAGTTTTAAATCAGAAATGATTTTCTTATTTTTCAAAATGGACTCCTTGTATTTTTCAACCAATTCATCATAAACATTTTGTAACTCATCATATTCATCATATAATTCACCATAAGTAAGAGATGAGTTAGATTTTACCATATGATCCTCCTCAAAGGCCATGAGGAAAAGATTGGCCACTTCCTCCTCTTCCTCGGATGACTTCTCGTCACTCCAAGTTGCCACTTGAGCTTTGAGCTTGTTCTTCTTCCCATAGCTATTTTTCCTCAATTGAAGACAATCGGTTCGGATATGGTCGGGCTTCTTGCACTCATAACAACTGAGTTTGTCATTTTCTTCCTCTTTTCCTCTATTCTTGAAGTCCCCTCTTCTATTGAATTTTCTTCCCCGATTGGACTTCATGAATCGAGTGAATCGTTTGGCCAACATGGCCATCTCTCCGTCCTCCTCCTCACTAGAATCATTTTTGTTGTATAAAGCTTTGAGTGTGATTCCTATCTTTTTCTTTTCAACCTTTTTATTCTATACCTTCTTCTCTTCTTCTCTCCCTTGCTTCATGATCTCATGGGTGAGTAGAGATCCAACAAGGGCGTCTAGCTTGAGAGCCTTCAAATTTCGAGCTTCGATGATGGTCGTCCTCTTGCCATCCCAAGACTCTAAAATAGAGTAGAGTAGCTTTCGGATTAGTTTTTCTTCGGGAATAACTTCATTGAAGCCCTTTAGTCCGTTAACGATGATTGAGAACCAATCAAACATCTTGGAGACACTTTCGTCGGCTTCCATTTTGAAGTTTTCATAACTCAAATTGAGCAACCTGATCTTTGTCTCTTTGACGTCACTTTTTCCTTCATATGTAGTCTCTAGGGTGTCCCACACTTCTTTGGCACTTTCGATTGAAGACACCTTTGAGTATATTTCGGGACCGAGAGCGCAAAATACTATGTGCAAGGCTTTTTCATTGACTTGCAAACGTCTTCTATCTTCATTGGTCATTTCAGCTTTGGTCTTCGGAACAAGCCTTCCTTCACTGTCTCTCTTCATCGGAAAAGAATGATCGTCTTCTACCACGTCCCAAACCATGTAGTCGTTTGATTTGATGAAGAGCTGCATTCAGATCTTCCAATATGGATAGTTATCCCCATTGAAGAATGGAGGTTTTGTGATAGATAGTGACTCGTAGAGGTTTTGGCCGAAGGTGGATGCCATATCACGATGTTGATTGAAGTGCGATTGATCAAACTCTTCCAAGATCTACTCAAGAAGATGTTAGTCTTTCAAATGAGTGTAGCTCTGATACCAATTGTTGAGTTGATCAAACAATGTCTAAACACCAAAAGGGGGTGAATTGGTAGAATATAAATTGAAGGGTGCAAGTAGGAAATTTAAAAATGAACACAACGCGATTTAGAGTGGTTCAAGCTTCGAACAAGCTCTACATCCACTACCCCAGCACCCTACTGAGGATTTCAACAATTCACTAACTTGAATTCGTCCCTTTTTCTCAGCTTAGGAGGAAACCTTACAAACCGGTCAATCTTTCTACCCAAAGATTGACCTAAGAACACTCTTTACAAGAGAAAGATAGGCAAAGTTTGAAAATACCTCTCAAAGGCTAATTTTTTACCCAATTACAAATAAACACTCCCCAAACTCTAAAAGATTTACAATGAAGAACTCCAAATGATGTGGGTACAAGAATTTGACACTTATGTTCAAGGGTTTGGATTTGATTGCTTGGATGTTGCTTTTTGGTTCAATAGTTGTTGTTGGTGCTTTTAGGCTTGCTTTTATACCTTCTCATTGATTTCTAGCTGTTTGGGTGGTTAAGATCATCAATAGAGCCAATGAGGCTCTCTCTTCCCTCTATATATGCAGTTCTGCAACTACCAGTATCGGAACACATACCATGTATCGAAACAACCTCAAAAAATAAAGAGTCGTTATGTGTAAAAAGGGTACCGTATCGAAACAGATATAGGCCGAATCGAAACAGTTTGAAACTGTAAAATATGTAACAAGGGGACTGTTAAGTATGCAAAAGTACTAGATTTTAGCCCTAGGATAGCTCAATTATTGTTAGACTTAAGCCCATTTTAGTTGCATAATTAGGTAAACATACACAAAACTGCATAGATTAGATAATCTGCCCTATTTGATGAATTTCATTATTTTTCTCTATAAAGATATTGTTCATGTACGTGTTTCACTGTGCGCAGATACTCGCCCAGACAGACCATGCTGAGAGCATCAAGGAGGGTAGAAGGAAGGAGCTTAACAATCAATGGAAGATGCCGATGTACCTGCTGAAGAGTTGATTAGACTAAGCTACGGAGGAAGAGCCCAGAATAAAAAGCCCTACCGAGCCATTCACACCGATACAGACCTCTACCGAGATAGTAGATGGTGTGCCGCCGAGGCAGCATCCCAAGGTAGCCGAAAATATGCAAAGTAGTATGCGATTGGAAAAACACATCAAGCCTGATTTTTAGAGACCACTTGCATGCAGATCGGAGCCCAAAAGTCCAAGAAAAACAACGGTCAAATTTCAAGGATTTTGATGTCAACCGGAAGTCAAGCTTGGACTAAATGAAGATTTAATTAGAGTATTAATCTTTTTAGGAGATCTACTTTAATTCCAACTTGTACTCTAGTCCCTTAACCGACTTTGATTAGGCAAAGGCCTATATATTGTAACACCCAGGTTTGGGGGTCGGATGAAATAATATTAAAATAATGGTTCGATTTCGGTTTTAAAATTTAGAATAATAAAATATTATTATGGGCCTCGGGTTTTCAAAACAAATATTTTATGTTGGACTTATTTAATTTAAAGCCCAAATTCTATGGATTTTTGAATTTTTGAGATAGCCATCTCATTAATGGCATACTTGTAATTAAATGGACTTGTGGAATTAAAAACTCGTTTTTAATTTTAAAAGAGCTATTCATCATCTTCTTCCCTCTTCACTTCCCCATTTTAACGTTAAAAGCTCTCCTTACCCCAAATCACTATTCCATCATATCCCTTGCTCATTGTTGGAGATTTTTCAAAGGTAAAACCGTTTGTGACTTGTCCTCCCTTTCCTCTACGTGTTGGTACCATTAATTTTCATAAAGCTTGTGGTTTTTGCATTTTGGTGTTTTGAAAGTTTGGATTAAAAATGTCATCTTTGCTGTCTTAAACTTGAGCCTTTGATTTATTAGTGTTAGATAAGATGTTTACAACCTAAAAAGTCCAACATATCCGGTTTTTACAAGGTTTTATGGTGAATCCCGAAATGGGTTTTTAGGGGTATATTTAAAGTGTCAAAATTTGTGTTTTTGAGATGGTTTTGTGAGAAATTCATGGGCTGATGTTATAGTACCATTGTGTAGGTGTCTTTAGATGTTATTTGATGATTTTTGAGTAGTTATAGTGTTGGTTTGAATGGATTCCCGTAGCTACTGCTGTAAGTGATTTTTGAGAGTGGAAAATGGGAGTTTTTAAGGTGTCTATGTGGGGAAATGAAGGGTTGATGGTTATACTATGTGTGGGTAGTGTTTTGAACATGTTTAAGAGTGCTTTTGATGACTACATTGCTGATTTTTGATGGGTCTTTGTGGATGCACGAAAATGGGAATTTGAAGAAAGAACTTGGCTTTGAATTGTGAGAATTGTAGTGGATTTGTGTGTCGGTGTTAAACCTTGGGTTTGTGATTGATTTTGAGGCTAATGTATTTTTTTTTGAATGGTTAGAAGCAAGGGAAGACAATGGAGAAGCTTCGGGCTTGAATCTGGAAACTTTGATGCTTGGTAGGCTAGTCGGCTTGTGCTATTGGAGTGGTCGGTGAGTGGTTACTGTTTTTAAATGGCTTTCAAATTTTGGTTCAAGCATGTGAACCTAGGATGAGCTTGGTAAACCCACCTAGAGTTGAGATTAGAGTGGTAACCTAATCTCAAGCTTAGCTTAGGAAACCTTTGGTTGAACTTCTAATTGCTTATTATGCCTCATGTTTAATTGTAATGGTGTTGGCTATGTATAATTCGTTATACATGTATATTGAGGCTTGGGTTGATGCATTGATATATGCATGTGGATTGTGCATGATAGTGATCATGGTGAGTACGTGCTAAGCACAGAAGTTGTTTTGAAATGATGTTGTGAAATGCTATAAATTGTGTTTAATATTGGCACTAGTACGCTTGGGTACAATGATCGATCATTAGATTGTTAATGTGCACACGAGAGTCAAATTCGCGCGAGGCCTTGGTGGCGTTAAGGCACCAAGGAGGAGTACGGGTTCGCCCGAAAATCTTTATATATATAGTCGTTATGAGTGGAATCCCATCGACGGGGCGTGAGGATGAGTGGAATCCCCTCCGCGAGAACCGGTGATGAGTGTAATCCCACCGAAGGTAATGGTTGTGTTGGAAATGCGTTCCAAATTGTTATCCGCGTATTCGAGTCATAGCTAGGTGCCAATATGATATGAAATATGATTTCCAATATAAATTGAGATATGTTGTTAATAATACATTGATAGATGTATCTTCGTTTGTTGGGCTTATGAATTGTTGATCATGGCATAGTGATGATTATATGTTCATGCATCATGTATATTTTGGCTCATGTGGAACGTAGGTAAGATCGTGCATTCTATCATGGTAGTTGCTTGTGCTTGGACCCTGCATTGTCGAAGGTTTGTTTTATGAGCTTACCCTCACTAAGATTTTATGCTTACGGTTCTTTTTGTTCGACAATGCAGATCAGTAGCTTGTGGGTGGCAAGGGCAAGGAAAGGTCTCCAAGTGTTGCTTTTGGTTAGCTCAAGTATGATCTTTAAATTGTAGATCGTAATAGTCAAGCAATGGGATAGGTGTTGTTGATGTGAATGTTTTGTTGTATGTTGATGTTGGTTTAGCTTTTGGATGCTTTGTTTGAATTGTAAACCTTGTTTATGTTGCATGTCTTGAATGCTTATATGTTTTGTTGGCTAAGGCATGTAACCTTAAAAGCTATGTATGCTTCCTTGTGGTGAATGTATGATCTTGTGTTTGGATGCCTATCTTATATCTTGTGTATCTTGAGCATGGTTGCTATAGGGTGTATGCCTCTAGAATGTGTTTGTATGTTGTGTATGCTTCTTGGGGTCGATTAGGGCGTTTGGGATCGTTTAGAGATGTGTAAAACTGATTTTGGAAAATTACAGGCTGCAGGTGTTTCGAAACGAGTTGTGTCGTTTCGGAACGAGTGTGGTTTCAGGGTCCCCCGTATTAGAACATGTTTCGGTACGGTTTGACCACTGTGAGCCCCTGTTTCGAAACATGTTTCGAAACGCTTTAGCCATTGTAAACGCCTATTTCGAAACGTGTATCGAAACGCCTAGGCAAAACGTGACCCTGTTCCGAAACGGGGTGGAAGCGTTTTGGTACGGGTGTCTTGCATTTTAAACTGAAGCTCGTGTTCTGAAACGGGTGTCGTCTGTTTCGAAACACAGGCTTAAAAATGGGTTGTTTGACATCTCTAATGGGTCCCAAAGGTTGGGTTTAGGCCCTGTTTGCTGTTAGGCTTCTCGTGAGCCTTGTTTCCGCTGTCGTTTCACACATAGGTTTAATAAAAGCATCTAGATAAGACTATAATAAACGAAAAAGTTTTCTAAGGTCGCTAACCGAGGTGGGACCTTAACGGGTTTCGCATCGGTTTTCCCCGTGTAGCCTACTCGGACCGGTCAGTCGACCAGACCGGGACGAGGGGGTTACATTTTTTGGTATCAGAGCCTAAGGTTTCCGAGACCTTGGGCAGGTAAGTAAGGTAAGTTTAATTCTTGTGTTGTAATTGCACGGTGGTTGCTTGCAATGTAAGCATGTTTGCTTGTTTATCAAGTATGCTTGATGTATGTTGTTTGATCGTGCGTGTGTGTTGCTTGAAGCATGTTGAGTAGAGTCTCATTGCTTCTATTACATCGGAAAAAGAGATTTTATGTGAGGGAAACATACTTGAGCCACTTGGACCCTTTCCTTTGCTAACCCAGTTTGTATGTTAATTTTTTGTTGTTGTTGATTTATTGCTTTTTAGTAAGTTTGAGGTCAAGGCGTGGGCCGTGAATCGGTAAGTAGAAATTGTGGTTTCTGAAAATGTGGATGATGTTGAGGGAGTTCATCGTTATAGTCAGAGAAGTATGGTGGTACCGGAGTTGAGGTACAATTTGTTTGTTTAGGTCAGTGTGTATGTGGGTTGATTCTTGTTGATGAGGGACGATGAGACCGATTCTGGTATTAGTTGGTAAAAAGAAGTGAAGAACTTTGATTGAGATTCAGAGTAGTGTCGATGTTATAGTAGATAAGCCCTTGGTACAGTTTTGAGTTTGTTCCCTCCGACTGATTCTGAATCTGTACTTCTGCATATTGTTAGCAAGCATGCAACGTTTGAATGTGCCCGGTGAAGTGTTAGAGGTAGGTGTGAGTACCTTAGTTCCTTTGGCGGGACCAAGGTAAGGGTCTCGTGTGTAACCCCCTTAGCTCGGCCTAGATGGTTGACCCGAACTACGAAGATTACACGGGGAAAACCAAAGTCAACCCAAAAGTCAACCTTGATTAACGACCTTTTTTCCTTCTTTTTAACCTTGTCTAAATGCATATTAACCCTAGGTGTACTCTTGAGATAAGCATACTCAAAAATCACAGCAATCGGAAAACAATAAGGGACTCAATTGCACAACATACGAATTTAGGGACCAATTTGTAAATTCTGGAAATTAAGAGGACTTTACCAATTTTTAAGTTACCATTATGAAATTAGTCATGTTTCATGCTTCTCTGTCAAATTTCATCTCAAACGGATATCTCAAACTCAATCAATTGCATATACAAAAATTAGGACTAAAACGTAAAACTTGCAAACCTCAAAACCATTCAAATCAGTGCCCAACGGTCAAGTGTTTCGAAACAGGTCTAGGTCGTTCAGAAACACCCCTTGGCAGTAGCCAAAGTGTTTTGAAACACCTCTGCCCGTTTCGAAACACCCAGGCCAAAATATGCACCTGTTTCGAAACAGGCAAGGGTGTTTCGAAACACCCTGCCCAGAAACAGCAGAAAAGTCTGTTTTAACACTCTTTCGACCCACCAAACACAATCATATGACCTCCATATCATACCAACAAGTCATCAAACATTAAAGGAACATATTTGCATCATCAAAGCTCAACCACGGCCTCAAATAAGAAAAACCACAAGTCTAAAGGCATGCATCCTATAATGAAAAGCAAGCAATCGTCAAATCTCCAAAACAAAATACCAAATGGCCATTTACATGTTCCAAACACCATAGGCATTAAACCAAACTTAGGGAGTCCAAAACATCTCCCAAAAACACAATCTAGGTTCCCATTGCCAAATACCAAAAGCTAATAGTGTTGTGAAAATAGTCACCATACGTGAGCTTAGACTTTCACTTGGATCCTTGACCTCCTTGCTGCCCTTAAAGCACTTCAATGCTCTGCATTATTGGTTCAAGAAAGAGAGAGCGTAAGCACATATGCTTAGTGAGAAATGCTCTAATAAAACAACACAATAATGCACTTTGTAAAAACACCTTTTCAAGGCCTTTAATTCCAAAACATCATTTATCATGCATTTATGCATACAAACCAAGCATATCATGCTTCAATTCATCAACATGTCATATTGGCTTTCAAGTGATAATACATAACCATTTTTCAACTCAAAACACAATCGGATACGCGGAATACAAGCGTTGTCCCATACGCTTCATACACACTACCAAACACTCAAGGTGGAGTTTACCGGTACAATCACAACCCCTCAACACTCGTGATGGAGTCTACGGTACAATCACAACCCCTCCACATCACTCATTGGTAGTTGTATAACATCACTAACGAGAACACGGGACTCACAACACAAGATCCTCACATGGCATTTTAACCACCATTATGATCTTAGACATCTCGTTAGTGTTCTTTGATGGAGTTTACGGTACAATTACAACCCCTCAACATCCAAGGTGACGTAATTCACGGTGCACCCAATCCTATAGCCGGCTAACTATATCCGATTCAAGTACTTTTAAACCAACACATCACTTGCCAATATACATCATTTACCATCATTAATCCACTGTTTTAAAGCATTAAACAAAGCCATTAAATAATCATGCATCACAATGCATGAAACCACATTTATCAATGTTTAAATCAAGGACCTCTTACCTTGAGCATCCTTCAACACATGGCTTACAAAACCAGCATTAAACATGCTAAAATATGCTTTCAAAACAGAATTTAAACATGCAAAATAAACACATTGCATTTAACCATCTCATGGTTCATCAAAAGAGAGTTTCTCCGAAAAACTTACTCTTGAGCTTAGCTAAGTTGTTTAGACTTAAACTAAGCTCCCATAACCTTCCAACATTGGTTTCAAAGCTGAAACCCAAACTTCACTCACCGATTCTGTTTCGCAAGCTTGCCAAAACGCCGATCAAGCCTCCGGATCAACACCACAAGGATTCGAAGATGTCTCCCCTGTTTTAAACACATCAAAGCAGAGGATTAATGCATCATCATGCATTAAAATCTTCAACCAAAACACCTAAACTCGCTGCTCTCATCAAAACTCACATTTCGGCTACCAAACACAACCGAAATCACATCCAAACACCTCTACAACATTACCCAGCCAAGATCCATCAATTCCAATCATTCTTAGACATCAATTAACATCCAAAAAGGACCTAATCACGTCCTTATACATCCAGCTATAGCAGAACATCAAAATCACCCCCAAAACCACCATTAACTCAAGTAAAAACTTAGGAAAATCAACCTATTCGGGATTGCATTGATTAAACCTTAATCACACATCATTTAGACATCCAAAATACATCAAAAAGACGTCTCAAAATAGAGCCCAATCATTTAATACGAATTTCTTCAAAAATAAATCCAAATCTTGCATTTTAAGCCAAAATCAAGATCACAACATTAAAACCTTTAATAAAACTCAATTTAAGGATTGAGAACTTGGGAATTTCAGTAAAGAACTGAGTATTTAGAGGAGAAGGACGTTCATACCTCTAAATGTGGATTTCTCCTTGTTTAGAGCCAAAATTCTTGAAAATTCAATAAGCAAATGATGAGGATTTGGTGTAGAAATGATTAGAAATCATTTAGAGATTGAAATCTCAACTTTAGGTGTGAAAATCAAAGGAAAAGTGGCTGTGGAAATGTGTTTGGCTTAGGGAAAATTGAGAGAAAATGAAATAGGAAAATTTTGGCAAAAGTTAGTTATGAAAACTAAAATATCTTTTTTCCCTCTTTTCTTTTTATTAAATAACATTAAATGAGTCTTTAAAATTTAAGTAAAATCTGGAGAAACCCTCCCTTGGGTAAATTAGCTCCTTAAAGATTCAAAGTTTCAATCCTTTTAAAACAGTCACCAACTTTTCAAAAATTACATTTTAGTCAGTAACTTGAAATGTCATATTTCCAAACCCCATTTTGTAAAATTGATTGCACCACTCTCTTATATATAATAAAAGAGGATTTTTAGATATTTTTCCATATTTTTAATGCATCCCGAACTAGGCTTTCCCTAAAATCCACCTTTTATATTCGAATCGTAATTTAAACTGGTCCGGTTCAGACCCTAAACTTCCAAGCCCAAAATTGGGGTGTTACATCTCTCCCCCCTTAAGAAATTTCGTCCTCGAAATTTACCTAAAGGAAAAAGGTACGGAAACTGCTTCAACATGTCATCCTTCCGTTCCCACGTGGCTTCTTCAGCACCACGATGCTTCCACAACACCTTTACCAACTCAATGGTCTTGCCTCAAAGAACTTTACTATCCGAATCCAGAATCTTCACTGGTTCCTCAGTATAGGTCAAATCCGGATTCAACTCCACTTCCTCCACAGGCATCACATGAGAAGGATCCGATCTATACTTCCGAAGCATAGAAACATGAAACACATCATGAATCTTTTCTAGCTCTTGCGGTAACCTCAACTTGTACGCAACAGGACCCACACGCTCAATCACCTCGTATGGTCCAATGTACTTAGGGCTCAACTTACCCTTTCGGCCAAACCTCATCACCTTTTTCCAAGGCGAAACTTTCAAAAACACACGGTCACCCACCGCATACTCAATCTCCTTACGCTTCAAATCCGCGTAAGACTTTTGCCGATCAGAAGCTGCCTTCAATCGCTCACAAATGAGCTTCACCTTCTCAGTGATTCCCTTCAACAAAGCTGGCATCGAAACCAATTTCTGACCTGTTTCAGCCCAACAAAGAGGAGTCCTACACTTCCTCCCGTACAAAGCTTCATAAGGTGCCATTTGAATACTTGCCTGATAACTATTATTATAGGCAAACTCCACCAAAGGTAAATGTTTCTCCCAAGAACCCTGAAACTCAATCACGCAGCACCGCAACATATCCTCCAACACTTGGATAACACGCTCAGACTGTCCATCCGACTGCGGATGATAAGATGTACTGAAATTCAACCGTGTACCCAAAGCCTGATGCAAACACTGCCAGAAACGCGATGTAAACCTCGGATCTCTATCCGACACAATCGACTTTGGCACACCATGCAGCTGCACAATCTCAGCAATGTACAGCTCCGCAAGCTTATCCAAAGTGTACGTAGTATGCACAGGCAAGAAATGCACACACTTCGTCAAGCGATCCACAATCACTCACACCGAATTCTTCTTCGATGGCGACAAAGGCAAACCAGACACGAAGTCCATGGTAATCCTTTCCCACTTCCACTCAGGAATCCTCAACGGTTGCAACAACCCTGAAGGAAACTGATGCTCAGCCTTAACCCGCTGACATACCATGCACTTGCTTACAAACTCAGCAACATCTTTCTTTAAACCCACCCAATAGTACTCATCACGAAGATCACGGTACATCTTAATACTACCAGGGTGCATAGCAAAAGGACTACTATGAGCTTCAGTCAGAATAGCACGCCTCAAATCAGCATCATTGGGCACTACTATCCGACTCCCAAAGCATAAAACTCCATCATCATTAAAGCAGAAATCCGATGGCCTATCCTCCGCAATATCCTGAACATGTGGCACCAAGGAATCATCCAACAACTGCTTTTCCTTAATCAACTGAATCAAGGATGGTTTCACTTGCAACTCAGCCACAAGACCACCATCACGCGAAATGCTCAAACTGGCAAACATAGCCCTCAACTCAACAGCTACCTTCCTACTCAAGGCATCCGCTACAACATTAGCTTTACCCGGATGGTACTCGATAGTCAAATCGTAATCCTTAAGCAACTCTACCCAACGTCGTTGCCTAAGATTCAACTCTTTCTGAGACATCAGATACTTCAAACTCTTGTGGTCCGTGTACACAGTACACTTCTCACCATACAAGTAATGTCTCCAAATTTTCAAAGCAAAAACTACCGCAGCTAACTCAATGTCATGCGTAGGATAATTGCGCTCATGCACCTTTAACCGACGCGATGCATAAACCACCACCTTACCCTCTTGCATCAACACACATCCCAAACCAACATAGGACGCATCACTATACACCACAAACTCTTTCCCTGATTCAGGTTGAACCAAGATAGGAGCTTGCGTCAAAGTTGCCTTAAGCTTCTCAAAAGCCTGCTGTCTCGATTCCGTCCACTCATACTTAACATCCTTCTGCAACAACTTTGTCAAAGGTGCAGCAATCTTTGAAAACCCATCCACGAACCTCCGATAGTACCCTGCCAAACCAAGGAAACTACGGACTTCATGAACAGACCTAGGAGGCTTCCAATTCATCACTGCCTCAATCTTTTGAGGATCAACACGAATCCCCTCAGCAGAAACCACATGACCAAGAAACACAACTTCTCTAAGCCAGAACTCACACTTACTCAGCTTGGCATAAAGCTGATTCTCCAACAAAGCCTGTAACACAATTCTCAAATGCCCTTCATGCTCCTCCTCAGTACGAGAGTACACGAGAATATCATCAATGAACACCACAACAAATTTATCCAAGTATTCATGGAACACTCTATTCATCGTGTCCATGAAAGCTGCAGGAGCATTCGTCAAACCAAACGGCATCACAAGAAACTCATAATGCACATACCTCGTTCCGAAGGCTGTCTTTGGCACATCCACATCCTTCACCTTCAGCTGATAATACCCTGACCTTAAGTCAATTTTAGAGAACACAGTCGCTCCCCGATTCTTGATAGTCAACTTGTTAAGCTGATGGTAATCAATGCACATTCTCATAGTGCCATCCTTTTTCTTCACAAACAAGACCGGTACACCCCAAGGTGACACACTCGGCCGAATGAAACCACGATCAAGCAACTCCTGAAGTTGCGTCTTCAGCTCTTTCAACTCTTTAGGTGCCATTCGATAAGGAGTAATGGACACTGGAGTTGTGTTTTCATACAGCTCAATTCCAAACTCCACTTCGCGATTAGGAGGCAATCCAGGCAACTCCTCCGGAAACACACCAAGAAACTCTCGCACAGTCCTGATATCTTGCACACGCAACTCTTTAGAGCTAGGATTCATCACAAAGGCGAGGTAAGCTTCACAACCTTGCCTCAGCATCCGACTCACTTCCAATGTAGACACCACATTGGCAAGAAACTTCACATTCTCACCAACCACCACTACCTCATAATCATCCGCAAGCTTCAACGAAACTCGCTTATTCTCAAAATCCACTACAGCTCGATGCTTAACAAGCCAATCCATACCAAGGATTACATCAAAACCATAGAAAGGCATTTCCATAAGATCAACATGAAAAACATGATCTTGCACAACCAAGGGACATCTTCTATAAAGCTTTCGAGTCACAACAGTCTCACCAAAAGAACTAGTTACACGCATACCAACATCCAAAGACTCAATAGGCAAACCAAGCAATTGAGCATGTTCACGCAATATGTATGAGTGTGTAGATCCAGAATCAATCAAGGAAAGTAATGACAAGGATTGCAAAGTGAAAGTACCTACGATCACATCCATGTCATTCCTCCTCTCCCTCTGAGCATACACTCTAGCCTGGCCACCACCCTCAGGCTGAACAGCTACCATATGAGCCACATTCCTTCCACCATCCTCCCTGCGCTGGAAGTTACCACGGCCGCGCCCACGACCTCTCTGTGGTGCAACAACTCCAGGAGTACGTCCCTGATCACCATCGGCCAACAGAGGACACTCCCTCTTCATGTGATCCGCTGAACCATAGTTCCAGCACGAAGTGCCGGTCACCACAATAGGAGCATGTACCTCCCTCGCTGCTCGAGGACAATCACGCCTCAGATGACCACGCGATCCACATGCCCAACATGTGTTCTGATCAGCTCTCGCCCTGTCTCCCTGAACAGGCGCACCTTGCCCTCCACCACCACGCCTAGCTGAAGACTGATACTTCTGATCACGTCCTCTCTTGTTCCGTCCGCCACCGGAACTATACTCAGCAGCTCGCTTGACCGCACTAGGACCAGCACCTCTAGAAGATAGACTCAAACTCAACTCAATGTCTTTTGCTCTACCAACAACACATCAAAGTCAGTGTACTCAGCAGCCAACATATAGGTCTTCACTTCTGTCACCAAACCATAACGGAAACGTTCACACCTCTTCCGCTCATCAGGGATAAGCTCAGGTGCGTACTGACTGAGTCGGACAAACTGAACCTCGTACTCAGCCACTGACATGCTCCCTTGAGTAAGAGACATGAATTCCCTTTTCTTTTCATCCAGGTACCGCACACCCAAATACCTCCTCTTGAACGCGTTCAGAAATAACGTCCAAGTCACATCAGCATCCTCCATTTCGGAGATAGTGGTTGTCCACCAGGTATACGCATCGTCATGCAACAACGATATTATACAGCCCATCTTCTGCACTTCATTGCAGTTCATTTGTCCCAAAATTCTCTTGGTACTTTCCAACCAAGACTCGAAACCTTCAGCAGACAAACCCCTGAACTCAGTCCCTCCCAGACTGCGCAAGCGTTCCAGAGGTAGTCTAACATTAGCATCTCCCTGATGCCCAGCTCCATGAGCTCCAGCTACCGCCGCCTGAAAGGCTCCAGGAATAGCCTGAATCAGCATTGACATGTCAGGAGCAGCTTGCCCATGCCCAGCTTCAAGTCCAGCGACCCCAGCACCAGCACCAACACCGGCTCCCTCACCCCAGCACCACCACCACCGGGTGGAGGAGGTAAATCCACTACATTTTCAGCATTCTCTTCGTTCTCATTTTGATCCATAGCTCGCGTATTAATCCTCGTCTCTCTACGAGGTCCCATTTACTATACAATGCAATCACAAATACAATAAACATAGTCAGGCTCAGCAAGGTAAGCAATCCAAGTACTCAAGCTCATTTCCAATTAAAAACAAATCATTTCATTAGCTTTGATATGGCAATGGGTCCCTCTAACATGCTTCACCACAGCATACACCACAATTGCAACATTCTTACAATTGATACATCATACTTTCACTCAACAAGTATACAAGCAATCATACACATATCACCCATATAACCGTTCCCAATTACTCAAGAACTCAGCTCTGATACCACCAAATGTAACCCCCTTAGCCCGGCCTAGACGGTTGACCCGAACTACGAAGATTACACGGGGAAAACCAAAGTTAACCCGAAAGTCAACCTTGATTAACGACCCTTTTTTTTCTTTTTAACCTTTTCTAAATGCATATTAACCCTAGGTGTACTCTTGAGATAAGCATACTCAAAAATCACAGCAGTCGGAAAACAATAAGGGACTCAATTGCACAACATACGAATTTAGGGACCAATTTGTAAATTCTGGAAATTAAGAGGACTTTACCAATTTTTAAGTTACCATTATGAAATTAGTCATGTTTCATGCTTCTCTGTCAAATTTCATCTCAAACGGACATCTCAAACTCAATCAATTGCATATACAAAAATCAGGACTAAAACGTAAAACTTGCAAACCTCAAAACCATTCAAATCAGTGCCCAACGGTCAAGTGTTTCGTAACGGGTCTAGGCCGTTCAGAAACATCCCTTGGCAGTAGCCAAAGTGTTTCGAAACACCTCTGCCCGTTTCGAAACACCCAGGCCAAAATATGCACCTGTTTCGAAACAGGCAAGGGTGTTTCGAAACACCCTGCCCAGAAACAGCAGAAAAGTCTGTTTTAACACTCTTTCGACCCACCAAACACAATCATATGACCTCCATATCATACCAACAAGTCATCAAACATTAAAGGAACATATTTGCATCATCAAAGCTCAACCATGGCCTCAAATAAGAAAAACCACAAGTCTAAAGGCATGCATCCTATAATGAAAAGCAAGCAATCGTCAAATCTCCAAAACAAAATACCAAATGGCCATTTACATGTTCCAAACACCATAGGCATTAAACAAAACTTAGGGAGTCCAAAACATCTCCCAAAAACACAATCTAGGTTCCCATTGCCAAATACCAAAAGCTAATAGTCCTGTGAAAATAGTCACCATACGTGAGCTTAGACTTTCACTTGGATCCTTGACCTCCTTGCTGCCCTTAAAGCACTTCAATGCTCTGCATTATTGGTTCAAGAAAGAGAGAGCGTAAGCACATATGCTTAGTGAGAAATGCTCTAATAAAACAACACAATAATGCACTTTGTAAAAACACCTTTTCAAGGCCTTTAATTTCAAAACATCATTTATCATGCATTTATGCATACAAACCAAGCATATCATGCTTCAATTCATCAACATGTCATATTGGCTTTCAAGTGATAATACATAACCATTTTTCAACTTAAAACACAATCGGATACGCGGAATACAAGCGTTGTCCCATACGCTTCATACACACTACCAAACACTCAAGGTGGAGTTTACCGGTACAATCACAACCCCTCAACACCCGTGATGGAGTCTACGGTACAATCACAACCCCTCCACATCACTCATTGGTAGTTGTATAACATCACTAACGAGAACACGGGACTCACAACACAAGATCCTCACATGGCATTTTAACCACCATTATGATCTTAGACATCTCGTTAGTGTTCTTGGATGGAGTTTACGGTACAATTACAACCCCTCAACATCCAAGGCGACGTAATTCACGGTGCACCCAATCCTATAGCCGGCTAACTATATCCGATTCAAGTACTTTTAAACCAACACATCACTTGCCAATATACATCATTTACCATCATTAATCCACTGTTTTAAAGCATTAAACAAAGCTATTAAATAATCATGCATCACAATGCATGAAACCACATTTATCAATGTTTAAATCAAGGACCTCTTACCTTGAGCATCCTTCAACACATGGCTTACAAAACCAGCATTAAACATGCTAAAACATGCTTTCAAAACAGAATTTAAACATGCAAAATAAACACATTGCATTCAACCATCTCATGGTTCATCAAAAGAGAGTTTCTTCGAAAAACTTACTCTTGAGCTTAGCTAAGTTGTTTAGACTTAAACTAAGCTCCCATAACCTTCCAACATTGGTTTCAAAGCTGAAACCCAAACTTCACTCACCGATTCTGTTTCGCAAGCTTGCCGAAACGCCGATCAAGCTCCGGATCAACACCACAAGGATCCAAAGATGTCTCCCTTGTTTTAAACACATCAAAGCAGAGGATTAATGCATCATCATGCATTAAAATCTTCAGCCAAAACACCTAAACTCGCTGCTCTCATCAAAACTCACATTTCGGCTACCAAACACAACCGAAATCACATCCAAACACCTCTACAACATTACCCAGCCAAGATCCATCAATTCCAATCATTCTTAGACATCAATTAACATCCAAAAAGGACCTAATCACGTCCTTATACCTCCAGCTATAGCAGAACATCAAAATCACTCCAAAAACCACCATTAACTCAAGTAAAAACTTAGGAAAATCAACCTATTCGGGATTGCATTGATTAAACCTTAATCACACATCGTTGAGACATCCAAAATACATCAAAAAGACGTCTCAAAATAGAGCTCAATCATTTAATATGAATTTCTTCAAAAATAAATCCAAATCTTGCATTTTAAGCCAAAATCAAGATCACAACATTAAAACCTTTAATAAAACTCAATTTAAGGATTGAGAACTTGGGAATTTCAGTAAAGAACTGAGTATTTAGAGGAGAAGGACGTTCATACCTCTAAATGTGGATTTCTCCTTGTTTAGAGCCAAAATTCTTGAAAATTCAATAAGCAAATGATGAGGATTTGGTGTAGAAATGATTAGAAATCATTTAGAGATTGAAATCTCAACTTTAGGTGTGAAAATCAAAGGAAAAGTGGCTGTGGAAATGTGTTTGGCTTAGGGAAAATTGAGAGAAAATGAAATAGGAAAATTTTGCCAAAAGTTAGTTATGAAAACTAAAATATCTTTTTTCCCTCTTTTCTTTTTATTAAATAACATTAAATGAGTCTTTAAAATTTAAGTAAAATCTGGAGAAACCCTCCCTTGGGTAAATTAGCTCCTTAAAGATTCAAAGTTTCAATCCTTTTAAAACAGTCACCAACTTTTCAAAAATTACATTTTAGTCACTAACTTGAAATGTCATATTTCCAAACCCCATTTTGTAAAATTGATTGCACCACTCTCTTATATATAATAAAAGAGGATTTTTAGATATTTTCCATATTTTTAATGCATCCCGAACTAGGCTTTCCCTAAAATCCACCTTTTATATTCGAATCGTAATTTAAACCGGTCTGGTTCAGACCCTAAACTTCCAAGCTCAAAATTGGGGTGTTACATCGTGTGAGTAATCTGAAACTCAGAAATGTTAGTTGGTGATAGTTGGGGTTCAGCCTAGGGTTTTAACACAAGATAGCTGGTTAGTATCCGTGAGTGGGAATCGATTTGTACGATCGGGCCAGTGTGTGTCTGAGTTGTCTTCCAGCAAGAAGGAAAGATGAAGTCGCTTCCGATATAGTGGAGCCGAGAAGGAAGTCTTGAGCTCTAACTCCAGATTGTTTGGTAGTAGGATGTTTTGAGTCGCCAGGACCGATGTTATAGAACAAGTCCAGCATGACTGTTTGCGTGTGATCAGAATTGAAATTTGAAGTTTCGAGATGCTCTAAGAACGATTTTGAATAGTTAGGTTATGTTTGAAGGGCCAGCCTGAAAACAAGAGAATCAAAACTATCAGTGGTGTACATGTGAAGTTACAATTTCTGCGGATTCATCCATTTTGTGTGAGCATGTAAGGGAGCTAGATATCTCTGTTGAGATCTTAGACGTAGGGACACATGCGACTAGACCTTTTGGTGAGATAGTGGTGGTCAGAAAGATGTACGGAAGATGTTTGTTGATGGTTCAGGGTTACGTACTCCCAGTAGATGTGAAGTGATTGTCTTTTACGATTTCGATGTAACTTTTGGCATGGTTTGGCTTGTAGAACACAGAGCTAGAGTATACTTTGAGACAAGGGAGAGTTTCCTTGAAGCTGCAAATTTCTGTGAGACTGTAGTGGTAGGTGAGGATGTGAACTTCTTATCGAATGTTGATCCAGCTTTAGAGGTCAGAGATTGATTGAGTTTGGTTGACAGGCTTGCCTAGCAAATGTGATGGATTTTATTTTTGAATGAAGATTAGACCGCAGAAGGTTAGAATAGTTTGTGGTTTTCCTAAAAGTGTTTGGAAGAATTGTCCAGTTTGTCCTTTGATAGGGAAGAAGAGTTTATTATTGATATCGTCTTCGAGTTTGCTCCTGTTTGATTGCTTTGTATCTTATGGTTCCCGAAAGAATATAGAGTGTTGAAGAATCCACTACGAGATTTGTTAGACCTTAGATTGATTAGGCCTAGTACATCATCTTAGAGTATGACAGTGCAATTTGTGAAGAAGAGAGAAGACAATACGAGAATGTGTTTAGATTACAGATAGTTGAAACTATTGACAGTAAATGAGTAGTATCTGTTTCTGAACGTCAGTGATTTGTTGATCAATTTGGGTGTGCTCTAGTCTTTTTGAAGATTAATTTGAGATTCAATTTCTACCAGTTGAAAGTGAGAGGAGTTGAAGTACCGAAGACAACTTCGGGGGCAAGTTATGATCACTTTGAGTTCTGAGTTATGCCGCTTTGTTTGACTAGTGTGTTAGTTACTTTTATAGAGATGTTGAGCAAAATATTTCCTGAGTTCCTTGATCAGTTTGTAATAGTTCCCATAGATGATACATGGGTATATTCACGTACCAAGGAAGACTATGACAAGCTTTGAAGTTAGTGTTGTAGATCCTATTAGAGAATCAGTTGTATGCCAAGTCGAGCAAACGTGAACTCCGAGTCTAGGAAGATGTCCTCCTAGGACATGTAGATCAACCGAGTGTATTAGAGTAAATCCTAAGTAGGCAGAAGAAGATGCGAGTTAGAAGAAATTGAAGACTGTGACAGGTATCTATAGTTCCTAGGTCTAGCACTGTTACTATCGAAGGTTTGTAAATGATCTTTTGAAGATAGATGCTCCTTTGACAAATTGCTACAGAAGAATGTTCAGTTTATGTGGTTAGATGCGAGACAATGAGCCCTTGAGAAACCTAAAGAAACTTTGAAGAGAGCTTCGACCTTAATCCAGCTTATATCAGAGGAAGAATTTGTGAACCATGGTGATGTGTTACATGTAGGGTTAGGTTGTATGCTTATGCAAGACAGAAGATTGTGGCCTATTAATCGAGACAGTAGAAAGTACATGAAAAGAATTATCCGACACGAGACATAGAGTTAATTATAGTTGTATTTGCTTCGAAGAGTTAGAGATGAAGCATGTATGGTAAGAAATGCACAGTGTATATATACATATCATCGGAACTTGAAATATTAGATGACTTAGGAAAGGTTGAAACTTGAACATCATGAGTTGTTAGAATTGCTTGAAGACCGTAATCTCGAGATTGAGTACCATCTGAAGAGGGTCAACGTAGTAACCGATGTTCCAAGTTATATTTGTTGTTAGATTAGTAGTTGAGTTGCGAGTTGTATTTGTCGGATTCAGTTTACCAAACGATAGTAGTTTTGTGGCCGAGTTTCATGTTAAACTTACATTGAGTCAAATACTTGAAGAGAAACAGTTGCAAGGCAGGTTCTTGGCACCTCATGTGCAAGACATAGTAGAAGGAAGACCTTCAGATTACAGTTTCAGAGATGATAGAGTTTTGCATTTTAGAGACAGAATAGTTGTGCCGAATGACATAGTGTTCTGAGACGCATTGTTTTGGCCAAAGCACACGACAGTTCATTGTATTGCATCAGAGTAGTATGAAGACGTATTGTGGGTTGAAGATGAGTACTTTTGGATTGATTTGATGAATGATGTGGTTCAGTATGAGAGTAAGTGTGTAATTTGCTAGCGTGTCAAGGCCGAGCATCAGCTTTCTTCTAGTTTGTTACATCTGTGGAAGACTCTTAATGAAAGTGGGTGAATGATTTGAGGGACCTTGTGTCTGATTCGCCTTCGTTTTCCTCCGTGAGAGCTTAGCCGAGTAAACAATGATAGTAGTATCGAGTGTGCTCATTTTATACATGTTCACGTTACTTGTACGTTGTGCAAGATGACGGAGTCGTGCCTTAGCAAGAGTGTGAGTTGTATAGTGTCTTGAAATCGATAGTGGCCGACAGGGATTCGAGATTCCAACTAGACTTTTGAAGAAGTCTGCATAGTACTTGGTTACCTGTTGAAGTCAGATGGTCAGTCAGAGAAAGTTATCGGTCAAGTTTTTAAACAGTGCTGTACGAGTTTGTGAATCGGGCTAGTTCGGTTGTTTATTTGTTGCGGTTACCACCAGAGTTAGAAAGGGGTTCGTAATGTGTTCTGTGTATCTATGATCCGGAAGTGTGAGTCAGATTTGTCCCACGTTATGTTGTTGAAGAGATTGAGTTGAGTTTGAAATTGGCATGCATTGAAGGACCCGTGGAGATCTTAGCATCAGATAGCTAATGTTGTGTGGTAAGTCTACCGAGATTGATTAGTATGTTGTGGTGAGGAGGAAAGTGGGTGAGAGCAGATTTCGTGGTAATTCTTGTCCGATAAATTTCGGGGACGAAATTTCCTTAAGTGGGGAAGAGTTGTAACACCCGGATTTGGGAGTCGGATGAAAATAATATTAAAATAATGGTTCAGTTTCGGTTTTAAAATTTAGAATAATAAAATATTATTTTGGGCCTCGGGTTTTCAAAACAAATATTTTATGTTGGACTTGTTTAATTTAAAGCCCAAATTCCATGGATTTTAGAATTTTTGAGATAGCCATCTCATTAATGGCATACTTGTAATTAAATGGACATGTGGAATTAAAAACCCATTTTTAATTTTAAAAGAGATATTCATCATCTTCTTCCCTCTTCACTTCCCCATTTCAACGTTAAAATATCTCCTTACCCAAATCACTATTCCATCATCTCCCTTGCTCATTGTTGGAGATTTTTCAAAGGTAAAACCGTTTTTGACTTGTCCTCCCTTTCCTCTACGTGTTGGTACCATTAATTTTCATAAAGCTTGTGGTTTTTGCATTTTGGTGTTTTGAAAGTTTAGATTAAAAATTTCATCTTTGTTGTCTTAAACTTGAGCCTTTGATTTATTAGTGTTAGATAAGATGTTTACAACCTAAAAAGTCCAACATATCCGGTTTTTACAAGGTTTTATGGTGAATCCCGAAATGGGTTTTTAGGGGTATATTTAAGGGTAATCTTCACCAGTGGTCCCTTTCGTTTAGGGTGTGTTCTATTTTGGTCACCAGAATTCAAAAAAGATTATTCTGGTCACTTACGTTTAGAATCGTTTCTATTTTGGTCCCTCGGTCGTTAGTCTCCGTTACTTAAAAAAATTAATTTCTAATTTAACCCCCAAACTTTCAAAATTTTCTTTTTCACCATCTTTCCCAAAAATTATAAAACTAAAACCCTAGAAAATTAAATAATAGCTATAACCCACAAAATAATGAAGAAATTAATGACCTTTTTGCGGTAGAGAATCAGAAATTGCAGATTCATGAGAGTCTGGAGGTCGGGCATTGATTAAGCTTCGATAAAGTTTCAATTGTTAATCAGACATTGATTAAGCTTCGATAAAGTTTCAATTGTTTATCAGTTCCCTTGCTTTCTATCACCTACCAATGGAAAAGAAATGTAACAAATATTATATGTAAAATTCATTCAGCTAACAAACATTCATGTTCAGCAATACGGAAAAGCTATTGTTATTTGAATGAAGTATATCAAGAGGTGCTCACAATCTTGCAAGTAAACATGTTGCTCCATTGTTTGCAACCGCAGTTTCAACTCACTATTTTCAGCAGTCAGGCCAGTGGAGTCTCTCTGCTCATAAGTTACCATGGTAAGAGTCAAATGAAGTACAGAATAAAAGAAAATGAAGGTCCAACGGAATATATGCATGCATACATACATGAGTATATGAACAGAACCCTTGAACTAGCAAACACATGAAGAGAAGGCTCAAAGCTGATGCAAATACCTGTAATAGAGTCAGCTGAGCAGAGAGTGATGTTGCTTCTGTTTGCAGTGTCTGTATTTTCCGCTCAAGCTCAGCTATATATCACATCTTTCTTTCCTTTGACCTTGCAGCAGACTGCCTATTTGCCCATATCCTATTACATAGCATAGAAAATAAAGGTGGTGTCAAAGAGAAACATATCAGGGTAACAACATAGATTCTAGTTCTAAAAGAGATGAAATCAGATAGAAAGACATAGATCCCTTAAACGAGAGGGAAAGATTGGAACATAAGGAGAATTATCAAAAGACACAAACATGGGGAGATAAAAGATATCAACTATAACATAAGCATTTGCACTGGCTTCAAATCAAAACATAGTTTCATAGTCTCTTTGCCACCACAGAAGATCATTAAGAAATCCCACAACTCGTAAGACTAACTCACAGTTAATAGGCATTTTGGTGAGACAAATATGAATGCACGAAGTAGCAGGTCTCATACAATATTCAGAATGGTATGTTCTTTTAACATATTGATGAACATGAATGTTTGTTAACTGAATGAATTTTACATCTAATATTTGTTACATTTCTTTTCCATTGCTAGGTGATAGAAAGCAAGGGAACTGATAAACAATTGAAACTTTATCGAAGCTTAATCAATGCCTGATAAACAATTGAAACTTTATCGAAGCTTAATCAAAGTCCGACCTCCAGACTCTCATGAATCTGCAATTTCTGATTCTCTACCGCAAAAAGGTCGTTAATTTCTTCATTATTTTGTGGGTTATAGCCATTATTTAATTTTCTAGGGTTTTAGTTTTATAATTTTTGGGGAAGATGGTGCAAAAAGGAAAATTTGAAAGTTTGGGGGTTAAATTAGAAATTAATTTTTTTAAGTAACGGAGACTAACGGCCGAGGGACCAAAATAGAAACGATTCTAAACATAAGTGACCAGAATAATCTTTTTTGAATTCTGGTGACCAAAATAGAACACACCCTAAACGAAAGGGACCACTGGTGAAGATTACCCTATATTTAAAGTGTCAAAATTTGTGTTTTTGGGATGGTTTTGTGAGAAATTGATGGGATGATGTTATAGTACCATTAGGTAGGTGTCTTTTGATGTTATTTGATGATTTTTGAGTAGTTATAGTGTTGGTTTGAATGGATTCCCGTTGCTACTGTTGTAAGTGATTTTTGGGAGTGGAAAATGGGAGTTTTTAAGGTGTCTATGTGGGGAAATGAAGGGTTGATGGTTATACTATGTGTGGGTAGTGTTTTGAACATGTTTAAGAGTGCTTTTGATGACTGCATTGCTGATTTTTTATGGGTCTTTGTGGATGCACGAAAATGGGAATTTGAAGAAAGAACTTGGCTTTGAATTGTGAGAATTATAGTGGATTTGTGTGTTGGTGTTAAACCTTGGGTTTGTGATTGATTTTGGGGCTAATGTATTGTTTTGGAATGGTTAGAAGCAAGAAAAGACAACGGAGAAGCTTCGGGCTCGAATCCGGAAACTTGGATGCGTGGTAGGCTAGTCGGCTTGTGCTATTAGAGTGGTCGGTGAGTGGTTACTGTTTTTAAATGGCTTTCAAATTTTGGTTCAAGCATGTGAACCTAGGATGGGCTTGGTAAACCCACCTAGAGTTGAGATTAGAGTGGTAACCTAATCTCAAGCTTAGCTTAGAAAACCTTTGGTTGAACTTCTAATTGCTTATTATGCCTCATGTTTAATTGTGATGGTGTTGGGTATGTATAATGTGTTATACATGTATATTGAGGCTTGGATTGATGCATTGATATATGCATGTGGATTGTGCATGATAGTGATCATGGTGAGTACGTGCTAAGCACGGAAGTTGTTTTGAAATGATGTTGTGAAATGCTATAAATTGTGTTTAATATTGGCACTAGTATGCTTGGGTACAACGATCGATCATTAGGATGTTAGTGTGCACACGAGAGTCAAATTCGCGCGTGGCCTTGGTGGCATTAAGGCACCAAGGAGGAGTACGGGTTCGCCCGGAAATCTTTATATATATAGTCGATGATGAGTGGAATCCCCTTCACGAGAACCGGTGATGAGTGTAATCCCACCGAAGGTAATGGTTGTGTTGGAAATGTGTTCCAACTTGTTATCCGTGCATTCGAGTCATAGCTAGGTGCCAATATGATATGAAATGTGATTTCCAATATATATTGAGATATGTTGTTAATAATACATTGATATATGTATCTTCGTGTGTTGGGCTTATGAATTGTTGATCATGGCATAGTGATGATTATATGTTCTTGCATCATGTATATTTTGGCTCATGTCGAACGGAGGTAAGATCGTGCATTCTATCATGGTAGTTGCTTGTGCTTGGACCCTGCATTGTCGAAGGTTTGTTTTATGAGCTTACCCTCACTAAGCTTTTATGCTTACGCTCCTTTTTGTTCGACAATGCAAATCAGTAGCTTGTGGGTGGCAAGGGAAAGGAAAGGTCTCCAAGTGTTGCTTTTGGTTAGCTCAAGTATGATCTTTAAATTGTAGATTGTAATAGTCAAGCAATGGGATAGGTGTTGTTGATGTGAATGCTTTGTTGTATGTTGATGTTGGTTTGGCTTTTGGATGCTTTGTTTGAATTGTAAACCTTGTTTATGTTGCATGTCTTGAATGCTTATATGTTTTGTTGGCTAAGGCATGTAACCTTAAAAGCTATGTATGCTTCCTTGTGGTGAATGTATGATCTTGTGTTTGGATGCCTATCTTATATCTTGTGTATCTTGAGCATGGTTGCTATAGGGTGTATGCCTCTAGAGTGTGTTTGTATGTTGTGTATGCTTCTTGGGGTCGATTAGGGCGTTTGGGATCGTTTAGAGATGTGTAAAACTGATTTTGGAAAACTGCAAGCTGCAGGTGTTTCGAAACGAGTTGTGCCGTTTCGGAACGGGTGTGGTTCCAGGGTCCCCCGTATCAGAACACGTTTCGGTACGGTTTGGCCACTATGAGCCTTTGTTTCGAAACAGGTTTCGAAACGCTTTAGCCACTGTAAACGCTTGTTTCGAAACGGGTATCGAAACGCCTAGGCAAAACGTGACCCTGTTCCGAAACGAGGTGGAAGCGTTTTGGTAGGGGTGTCTTGCTTTTTAAACTGAAGCTTGTGTTCCGAAACGAGTGTCGTCTGTTTCGAAACACAGGCCTAAAAATGGGCTGTTTGACATCTCTAATGGGTCCCAAGGGTTGGGTTTAGGCCCTGTTTGCTGTTAGGCTTCTCGTGAGCCTTGTTTCCGCTGTCGTTTCACACATAGGTTTAATAAAAGCATATAGATAAGACTATAATAAACGAAAAAGTTTTCTAGGGTCGCTAACCGAGGTGGGACCTTAACGGGTTTCGCATCGGTTTTCCCCGTGTAGCCTACTCGGACTGGTCAGTCGACCAGACTAGGACGAAAGGGTTACATATATATTGTATCTTAGCCGACTAGTAGGGAGATAGATAGTTCTTGGAGAAAACTCTAATGCTTCCATTCACCCATCATGTTCTAAACTTCTCATAGGGCTAAGGGTTGGTTTTGTTGAGTAGTTGTGAGAGATTGCTTGTATTCGTTTAGGTTTTTAGTGTTGCAATAAAATTTCAAAGTTTGGTTACTCTTGGCATTATTCTTGTTTGCAATCAAATCAGGAGAGGAGAGAGCAATTATGGATTTGTGTAATATCGGGAGAGTTAGACTCACGAAACGAGTAAACACGGTTTTATTCAACTTGGGGTGAAACTACTTCGACTTAGGAATAAGTTAGAAGTTCAGCGGCTAAAGGAGGCTTTAGATTGGTTGGTGTTCATTTCGATCAAAACGTGACCCTGTTCCGAAACGAGGTGGAAGCGTTTTGGTAGGGGTGTCTTGCTTTTTAAACTGAAGCTCGTGTTCCGAAACGAGTGTCGTCTGTTTCGAAACACAGGCCTAAAAATGGGCTGTTTGACATCTCTAATGGGTCCCAAGGGTTGGGTTTAGGCCCTGTTTGCTGTTAGGCTTCTCGTGAGCCTTGTTTCCGCTGTTGTTTCACACATAGGTTTAATAAAAGCATATAGATAAGACTATAATAAACGAAAAAATTTTCTAGGGTCGCTAACCGAGGTGGGACCTTAACGGGTTTCGCATCGGTTTTCCCCGTGTAGCCTACTCGGACTGGTCAGTCGACCAGACTAGGACGAAAAGGTTACATATATATTGTATCTTAGCCGACTAGTAGGGAGATAGATAGTTCTTGGAGAAAACTCTAATGCTTCCATTCACCCATCATGTTCTAAACTTCTCATAGGGCTAAGGGTTGGTTTTGTTGAGTAGTTGTGAGAGATTGCTTGTATTCGTTTAGGTTTTTAGTGTTGCAATAAAATTTCAAAGTTTGGTTACTCTTGGCATTATTCTTGTTTGCAATCAAATCAGGAGAGGAGAGAGCAATTATGGATTTGTGTAATATCGGGAGAGTTAGACTCACGAAACGAGTAAACACGGTTTTATTCAACTTGGGGTGAAACTACTTCAACTTAGGAATAAGTTAGAAGTTCAGCGGCTAAAGGAGGCTTTAGATTGGTTGGTGTTCATCCTTCGATTCACGTCGGGAGGTATTATCAAGACGTGTTCACCAATAGCATTTCGACTTAGGGATAAGGATGAGTCATTGAAGGAAGTCTTGCCGAACTTTGAAGCATCACTTAGCCGCCCGGGCAGTGCATCATCCTCTGCCGTGGCGGGTCACCTACCGAGGCATCACCTTGACAACTGCCAAGACAGCTGAGTCGATTTTACAGCACTTGAACCAAGACAAAACATTCAAAATCCACACTACAATGCATACCAATACTGGCCTGTTTTCTCAATATGATTTCTCGACTCTTTATTTTAATTGCTTTTAGTTTAATCGATTCAAGCAAAACCTCAATTTACTTGTGTTTTTACTTTTACTTGTGCAGAAAGATAAATTCTGAAGGATTTCCCAATCCCTGTGGAGACGGTATCTTTTATATTACAACTAGGCATCAGTGAACACTTGCACTTAAAACAGGACTATTCGACAGCCTACAGGGACCATATCGAAACGGCTATAGGCTGTATCGAAACATTTTGAAACTATAAAATATTGTTTTGAAACACCAAAGGGGTGTATCGAAACAGTTAACCAATTTTCAAAAGTCCCGTTCTGACAAGTAACAGCTAGTTCATTTAATGTTCAATTTTGAAAATACTTAACCCCTGTATCTAAGCAGTTATGAGTCGTTTCAAAACGACACTTAAAAAATAAAAGTCAGATGAAGGTTGTATCGAAAGGGGAAAGATCATTTCGAAACCCTTGTCTCAAAACAGGGGATTGCGTATCGAAACGTGGTTTTTCCAGTAACAATTCGTATCGAAACACCTTTGGGGTGTTTCGAAATGCCTATGCAATTTTGAGTAATTTGGCTTTAAAACACTTAGAAAATTTTATGGGGTTTAAGTTTTGAATTTAAAACATTTTAAGTTTAAAATTTACTTGTCAAATGCGAGTCTTTTGAGTACTTAAAAATATATTTACTTTGCGATTTGACCCTTAAATTATTTGTTATATCAAAATAAAACATTGATTTTACAGTATTTACCACCTCTATTTGATCTAACACATTTTATTCTCCTATCTAGTGTATTTTCTACTTCCGTTTTATAAGTTAAAAAGGTTTTTATCTAGGAGATAAATTTTTGTAAATCTAGAGAAGTCATCTACAAAATAATGTAATAATGTTTTCCTCTTATACTCTTTGTGTTTTGAAGTCTACTAGATCTGTATGCACTAAATCTAAAAGTTCAATTTGCTGAGAAGTGACATGCTTGAAAGGTGATCTAGCATGTTTGACTTCTACATATATCTCACGTGTGTGTTTGGTTTTGCGGTGGTAGAATTGATTTTGGATCATCGTAATTTTATAGATTTTAAAGTAACGTGATTTATGTTTGGGATTTTTTTCTTAAAAATTACGATTGTGTAAAAATATAGTATAAAAATCACGACGAAATGCAAAAGCTACTTCTACCTTGCTTTTTTCAAAATCACGTTTGGGGTTCAAAATCATGTTTGGATTTTTAAATCCAAATATGTTGGTACGATGACTGAGGCATGTTTTCCTGTTCAATCGGGATTTTTGGACCCCAAACGTAAAACCAAACATGCCCTAGTCTTACACGCCAAATGTCAAATGCCTCAACGATATAAGTAGTATAAGTTTTATTTATAGCATTAGACATGATATCAATACAAAAAACCCTATATAAATACAAATTCCCTATAAAATTGTTATTGCGAGCGAGTACATGCTTATCAAATTAATACCAACATTTTTTTTTGAATTCCACCGATTATAAAATTTCTACGTAAAGATGGAACATAGAAAACATTACTTAAACCTTTAGTTCCAACAAAAGTAAGTTTGAGGAAACTTTTCCCTTTACCAAGTACTTCTTTTGATGTTCGAATTTCTCATGTAGACATGTTCACCCTCAGTAACATCTTCGAACTTGATGAACATTTCTCTGTTGGCATAGAAATGTTTAGATGTGCTTGTGTCCATAATCCATTCAGCCTGATTCTCCACAAGATTGACCTCGAAAACCAGAAAAACAATCACCTCTTTTGGGTCCTCAATTAAGTTTGCTTGCGATTTGTCTCATTTGGGTTGGATTTGTGGCATGATCATCACGACAAAGTGTTAACTCTTCAAAAGTACTATATTTCCTATACATATTGTCTTGTTTTTGCTTGCCTTTGAGTATGTATTCATGTATATAGTTAGTAAAATTATGCATTTGCATTAAGGAGTTAGGGAAAGGCTTCTTTTTTCCTGAGTAAAAACAAGAGCTGTTGGCAGAGCAGAGCTAGGAACCTGAAGAGAAATGCCGAGTCGAAGCTGGCAAAAGTAGGACGAGAAATTCTAAACTTGGTTGGCAAAAGAAGGATGACTGATGTCTGGTTAGTTAGTCGTTGGTCAAAGATCCAGTTAGCCCTAAAATTCAAAATAAGATAATAGGATAACGCGCATATCTCAAGGTCGTAACTAACTTTTGAATTCAAAACCAATCTAAGGTTTTCACGCGACTATGGTTTGAGCAGGCTAAGATCAAGAGGTTTGGGTCCATTGAAGGGTTGCATTGACGGATCTCCTTCTTTACCCATTTTTTTTATTTTAAATCTAATTTTATAGTGATGTTATTTGCAAATGATATGATGTTGATGGTTTCCCCAACCATGAACTAATTTCTTTTAGTTGGTTGGGGATGTTTTTGCGATGAAACGCTTAATTATTTTCAGCTTTTTAATAATTGAATGCTTTAGCATTTTTGTTTATCTTGCTAGTGCTTAATTTCCTCTATTGTTTGTCATACGACAGTTGGCATTACATGCATATTATCTCTTAATATCTTAATAGACTTAGGAGATAACGATTAATTGCTAAGGTACTAAGGTGAGAAGTTTCAACAAAAGATGTTCAAGTACATAAGCTTACTTCGAAAGCGGATCTACCCCTTAGGAGTAAAGATTAGAACTTTTTCAAGTTAATTGAATAAAGACATCACTATAGACATATAGGAGTTAATCATAATTAACTTAAGTTATCGACAAAAGCATTACTTTTCTAAAATCTGCTCGGCAATAAAAACTAAGGCTGAAAGTTATTAAAAGGATGGCATAGTTAGTGTGAAATCCAAGCATCTCCTATCAACACTCATCACCATTTGAATACTTTTATTTGCCAAACTTGCCTAAATTTTCATTATAATTTTCTTAGTTATTTTTCTTAAAACCAAAATTCAAATTTCAAATCAAACTCTTTGTGTCCCTTTCACAAGTAAAAACGTGGTATTTAATTCTGAACAATTCATGTGGATATGATTCTCAGCTTAATGTATTATTCGCTGACCGTGTGTACTTTCATGTAAAAGATCTATACTTGACATTATTTATTGGCACATTTACACTTATTCATCAATTATTTGCCAAGCGTTAGTCAGTCGACACAAAGCATTTGTATGCTTTGCGTCCAGGCTTGCTACACATATACCGGCCCACTGGGTTGTTGGATTTCTGGTCCTTTCCCAATTTTTTGAAGTTGCATAACTTCTTGGGCAGAGCTTTGCCTTTCTTCTTCAGGTTGAAGGTATTTCTGAACCTGTTAAGTCTTGAACCATAAGAGGACTTCACTAGATTAGATTTAAAAGATAATTCAATTGTAGGTATTCTTATCTTTCAGACGATTTGCTTCCTCGATCTTCATGTGAAAGATCAATTCTTTGAGGGAAATATCTCACTTCATAAGGTTATGATAATCAGACCATGACATAGGAAGCTTCTCAATCAACATGTTCGCCTGAAGTATCTTACAAAATTTCACCCCTTAGTTAGAATGTCGGTGACGAGCTTCTCATATTCATGGACTTAAGCCATTCCCTCACAACATACTTTTTTTCATTCTGACATCATCAACTCCATATTTCTTCTGCAAGGTGTCCCAGATGGATTTTTACAGATTTTTCTTTGATGAACAGCTCGAATAAGTTGTTGGACATGTGACCTCTAACAAGTTTGTTGTCTCTATGGAGCTTTGCTGTGGCTGCGCCATCCAGGGTGACGCCGTGACGGTAGATGGATCGGTGGTTTTCTCGATGGTAGAAGCATCATGTAAGATGTAGTCCAACTCTAGCTACTCAAAGAAGATTTGCATTCTTTGTGACGGGCGTCAATAGTTTGATCCATCCATCAGTTCAAGGTAGGACAAATCAAGAATCAACTTGTTGTTGAAAGAAGACATCATTTTGACAGTAGAATTAAATGCTTCTAAATTGTAAGAAAAACAGTACTGAAAAAATCGTAAGCACTGACAATCACAATATAGAATAAAAATTAAATCAGAATGATTGAATCAAATGTTGTCAAGGTGCCTTGTAATCACTGTCTTCGAAGCATTTGCGTTCGAATGCATGTAATCCAAGAATTGAATGTTGTCCAACAAGGTTAACACATTCTTCCTAACTTGTACATCTGAAAGAAGGAATTGAAAATCAAACGAAAGTTGCCTTTTTTGAGCTGGGAGATGAAGTGGAGAGAAAAGAAGAAGAGAGAATTGTTTTTAGTGTGCAAAATGAGGAGCATCAAGACTTTTTTATAGTGAAAATCGAGGAAAAAAACTTCCATTTGGGATAATTAAAAAATTCGAAAATCACTCACATCCACATAATTTTCTTTATTCGCACGGATAAGATATTTTAAATTCAAAATTCAAAAATAAAATATATTAAAATATCTTACTAGAGCAATAAAATGATACTTATATAAAATGATACTAATAATATAAGCAGAAAAAATTATGCAAATGGGGTCCAAAAAGATACATGCACAAACATGTCGTAGATACGTGTTAACATGAATATGAACCGAGCCATTCAGCGCATGCATGTGTGGGTTAGGCCTAGCCTAAACCTTACTACTTAATGTGACTAAGGTTGGGAGTTTGTATATAAACTTTTTTCCAAACTAGTATCCCACCAATGTGGTATAACATCTTTGCATTACTATTATTTAACCAACAATTCCCCATTAATGCAAAGAAGTGGTGACATAACTTCTTTGAGGAAGGTGGATGCTCCGGAGGTGCGGAGGCCGTAGTAATTTTTCCTGAAACATTCAAGCAAAACTGTCAAATACCTTTGACTATTTCATACATTACAACGGTTGAGTGCATATTTTGCGGAAAATAGATGCTACGGAGGTGCGAAGGCCTTAATATTTCTTCCTGAAAAAACTTAAGCAACAAATGTCAAATACCTTTGACGATCTCATAAACTTGCAACGCTTTTGTAGAGGATGTGTATATTTTGAGGAAGGCAGATGATCTAGAGGTACGGTGGCCATAATATTCCTTCCTGAAACACTCAAGAAAAAACGTCAAATACATTTGAAGATCACACATAAACTTACAACATTTTTGTAGAGGATGTTTTTGTTGCCATGGATTTTGGAGGATACGACACGTGATGATCCTTCCTGAAGCACTCGAGAAAAAGTTACTGATGGTGGGGCTATTTCATGGACCCTTAAATTGTGACCTCAACGTGCTTCAAAGATGTCGATGGTAGGCACCAAATGTATCTTCTTCTCACACCTAAAATAACCTTGAATCTACTCATATGAGCTTCGAGCTTTTTTCTTGTTGTTATTTGTAGAAAAAATCATGCACGCTAGATGGATTTGGAGATGTGTTGATTATTTTGAGATGATTTTTCTTGGGGTTGCATCTTGACTAATTCTCTTAGTTGGAATGAACTCCACGCTCACCGCACCAATTGTTGATGCATGTAGTTGGCGGGCACCAGACAAGGAGGTGGAGCGGAGGACTGAGATGGTTATCACAGTTTTAGGCGGTTTACCCCAATTGATTTGGGTGGAGAGCCATAGTCAATATGGTGGTCGAAGAAGTGGGGAATGGAGGTTGAGGGAGAGAATGGTGGAAGATTGAGGGTCTCCCTTGGTTTTCCTCTTGGCTGTTCTCATGTTCTCTTATCCGTTCTCTCATGTCTCGAGCCATTTTTCTTCTGTAGGTATTTATAACCATTGGAACTATTTGGTGAGATCGGAGCAGGCCTAGCATTATGATGGCTATTGATGGGCCGATAGAGTAAACTCGGTCGTCAAGTAATAGGTTGAGCTATTGGGTCAAGTGAAGTTGTAAGTTGTCATGTCTAGGAGCGGTAGCTGAATATGGAGAGCGGTTCCAAGAGTGAGAGTTCTAAGAAGTTGCAGCAGATGCTCGCGAATTTAGGAGGCTTCCAGATTTCGGAGGTGGGTACAACAATATGCATAAATGGTTTTAAAGAAAATAAGGATTCTTTTGGTTATAGAACATATAAGTTCTTTTCATTTTTATTTTCTTGAAAAATAAAAAACGTTGAAAAAAAAACATATTTGGTTGTAAAAATAAAATATAATTTTTAAAAAATAAAAAAATAAGTGAAAATTTAAAAACATAAAAAATAAACTTTCACTATTTTTTATTAAAAATACTATAGAAAATGTCAAAAATCTCTTTTTTTTAATTTGATTATATCAAAAATTGAATCTATATAACTTAAGGAGAAAATAATGACAAAGATTATTGCACAAAAATACAAGCGGCATAATATCAAAATTCAATCATACTATCAAAATGGAGCCAACAACTAGCGGGGGCAAACGACTCCTTCAGGTGGGTTTGGGTTGGGTTATTTCGGGTTAAATAATTTTGGGTATAAACTACATTCAGTTTAAGTTCGAGTCAGGTCAATATTAAGTCTGTTGGTTTTTAAGTCATGTCAATATTAGATTAGTCAGTTTTACTATGGTCAACTGTTGGATCTTTAGGATAAGTTGAGTATGAGTCTAATCAAAGAATATATAGAATAAAGATGTATTCTTGTAAAAAAAACATGTATTTTTACTTATCAATCTTATCATTTAGGCTTTTTTTGGTTAAAAATTAAAATTTTGATTCTTAAATAAGGATGATACATTGCTGATAGTGGTAAACAAAACTCGGTGTGACTTAAAAAATTAATTTTTTTAATTTTGAGTTATTCGATTTATTAAGTAAACCTGAATTACTTGATCTGTTTTTAATTTCAAGTCAAGCTTAAAATGAGCTATTTTCTTTCCTCTTTTGAGGTTATGTTGACATTGCATGTTTATATCAGAACACGAACCACAGCAAGACCAACAGCAGATATGGAAACAAGTGTACCTATGCAGTATTCTGATTCAAATCAAGTCATATTTTGCAGCTTCCAAATGAGCCTTTAACTCGTGAATTTCATGAAAATTGTATGATAGGATACGGAAAAAAAGATGAAATCTTTAATCAACCAAAGCAAGCCATATCTCGTTCACTTATAGTACTGACCCGGTCGAGGTTAGGTGTTCCAGCATTCTGATTTGAAAGTTCATCTCTAATCCTCCTGCAAATTGCCATAAATCACATATATTACACTGTTTTAGGGAACACAAACATATTGTGCAAAACAATTAAACAAGAAATGGCATACTTCACTTTCTTACCCTCTTTCGAGTTTATCAGTCATGCCGCCCTATGTATCAAAATGGGAAATATTCCAATCTCATTTCATTCAAACCAAATAAAATTACAAACAAGTTTGTAATTACCAAAGCTAATGTGTCGATGAGAAACAATCGTTTTCCATTAGATTTAACGGGCTGAGAACTTTAACTCCATTGTGAAAACAGTGCAGGAGAAGCTAATCCTATTTTCCAGGAACACCTATTGGGTCGCGTCTACAAGCGGCCATTGGATTGAAAACCAATAATCAAATCGAAATACCAAAAGAACCCACCAGTCTTCTACAAATCCGAAGAGAAAGCAATGAGAGGAAATGGAAGATATTGGCTAGTCTGAAGAACATTGGATTGTGAACGACGATCCAGATTGAAGATGCGAGAGAAAGGGAGAGGGTTAAATCGATTTTTAATATAATAGGGAAGGCATTGGCAGCCGCCCTTCTCTCGGGAAATGGAGGGACATTCTTTCACTCCCCAACACAATTTTTGTAAGGACTAAAACCGAACAAGTACATAATTTTTGTTTTGTACGCTAAAATGGCGCCTAATTGTTTTTCTTTTAATATATTTATTGCACTCACAAATCAAAGTTTGAGTTTAGCAATAAAAGTCAACCAGGTAAATAACTTCTTATTTTTTTTATTTGATAAAATTAATTAATATTTATTTTATTATTTTTTACATTTAAATTAATAAAAAATTATAAATAAAGTTCACGTGACATTAAAATTAATAGTATTCAACTTTATATTTTTTATTAATTTATTTAAATTAAAAATTAATTGAATTTCCTTATTTAAGTATGTTTTTGTTATTTTTATAAATTTATCTAAATATATCTAATAAAATTAATCAATTTATTTTAAATATAATAATTTTTTAGATGAAAAAATATTATTACCGTGTGCCTCATTGAACCCCGTTAAACCTAATCGGAGGAAAGAGTGCACACGATAATAATTATAGAAAAGACCTACGGGATAATCATGACAAACATAGCATGCAGTAATCGAAGCCAACAAACTAAAACGACTCAACGTAAACCCTCCCTATGCAGCAAGAACGAAGAGCAAGGCTCATTTGCATCGTACCCTAGCCCCTAACATCCTCATGCAACAAAGATTCAACTTATGATGTGGGAACACCAAGGTGGATGGTCCCAATGCTACCAGTGAGAACTATCTTAGCTAGACATGTTGCAATTTAACGATCAAATCACGTTACCGAAGATCATTGAGATGAAACATTAATGAGGTTTGACCATGTTAACCAATATCCGTGTTAAGTGATTAGTTAAGAATAAGTTGGGCCGTTGTAACTAATCTCTGGATTAGTTACATCTTGGGCTATAAAACCCAATTGTATTGGATGGTTGTCCACAAGCATTGTATGATGAATTAAATCAGTTTAATAAAAATATCAAATTATCTCATCTCTGATTTTTGTAGTCAAAACCCTAATTACAATGCTTCACATGGTATTAGACTTTTTGTTTTCCCGATCCTGAGCGCCGCTCTCTGTCGTTATGGCTCCGCCGGTTGATGCACCGTCCGATAGTCGTCTTGATTTGTCCTCTCTGGATGATGGTCTTTCTGCTTTTGGTTTTGCGAACAAACAAATCAGCGTCAAACTTGATGACGAGAATTTCCTTATGTGGCAACAGCAGTTCAAGCTTCTTGTTCGTGGATTCGGCCTCGAACATTTTCTTGAAGAAGATACACCGGTGCCGGCGAAACTGATCACTGATTCTGGTGGTGAGCGTGTGGTTAACCCTCCCTACATCAGATTTATCAAGCAGGACAGTTCGCTTGCATCCTGGCTTCTTTCCACCATTACTCATCGGTTGTTTTCTCACTTCGTCGGTGCTGAATCTTCCGCGGTGGTCTGAAGTACGGTTTGTCGTCGGTACTCTAAACTCACGACCACTCGTTTAATGCATTTGCATTGCCGCCTCTGTTCAATCAAGAAGGGAATGCTTTCGATGATGGAATATACTTCTCAAATCAAGGAGTTGTGTGACTTACTGGCGAATTGTGGAAATTCGATCTCTGAAATTGAGCAAGTTGCCACGGTGCTTAATGTTTTACCTTCGGAATTTGAGCCTACAGTGGCGGTTATCACGGCCTGTGAGGAACCATACACATTTGATGCGGTTGTCTCCTTGCTTGTTGATGTAGAGGTCCGAGTCACAGATCCTCTTCGTCTTCTAGTTAGAATCAACAGTACTACCTATCTGCCTCCAGTTGAATATGTTGGGGAGGTCTCTGATGGTCAACGGTGGTCTAATCTTGGTAGTGTTAATCGTGGTGGTTTTCGGCCTCCGTCTGGTGGGCGTTTTTGGGGCCGTTCCAAGCCTTAATGCCAAATCTGTGGGAAATTTGGGCATCTGGCCAATCGGTGTTGGTTTCGCTTCAAGCATGGTGGTTGAGGTGCTGGTTCTTCCAGGCCTTCTGAAGCTCAAGCTCATGTCTGTTGTTGTCATCATGACAATTTTGCCGATCACTCATATTCACCTTATTTTGATAGTACTCATACTGATGCTTCTCTTGAGTCTCCACAGGTTAATGTTGTTCATGTCAGTTCTGGTCCTTCCTCAGCCGTGTGGCTTCCGGATTCGGGGGCAACCCATCACGTGACCAGTTATCCTTCTCAGCTTCACTTTGCTCATCAGTACAAATGCCAGGGTAAGGTCCACCTTGGTGATGGCTCTTCCTTTTCCATCTCTAGTGTTGGTCAGTGTCATATTACTTCCTTGTTTAAGCCCTTAGTTCTTGATCAATTACTGGTTGTGCTTCAGATTACTAAAAACCTTTTATCAGTGTTTAAATTTTCAACTGATAACAAAGTTTATTTTGAGTTTCACTCATAGTCTTGTTATGTGAAGGATGAGAGTACAGTGACTGTTCTATTGGAAGGTTCACAAGTTCATGGGCTCTATCAGTTTCGGTTACCAGTTTCTGTTCCTTTGCCAGTTCCATCTGCTTCAGTTTTAGCTTGTGCAGCTCCTCTCAGGCAGGCTTGTTCTGATTATCAGCTGTGGCATCGAAGATTGGGGCACCCTGCACCTGAGGTAGTCAGCTCAGTTTTAAATAAAAAAATTCAGTAGATAGATCTTCACTTTGTAATGCTTGTTAGTTGGGTAAGAGTCATGATCTGCCTTTTGCTTCCTCTTCTACTGTTTATGATAAGGCTTTTCAATTGGTTGAAATTGATGTTTGGGGGGCCTGCTTCTGTTGCATCTTATGGATGTTTTTACTATATCTCGTTTATAGATATGTATAGTAGGAATACTTGGGTATATCTTTTGAAACACAAATCTGATGCTTCTACTGCTTTTAAGATGTTCTACACCTTGGTTCAGACTCAATTTTCTGATAAATTGCTTGTGGTTCAAACTGATGGAGGGGGTGAATTTCGTTTTCTTGATACTCTGTTAGCTCAACTTGGGATACAACATAGGCTTACCTGTCCTAGAACCTCTCAATAGAATGGTGTAGTGGAGAGGAAACATAGGCATATAATGGAAATGGCCCTGACTCTCTTAGCTCAAGCTTCACTTCCTTTAAAATACTGGTCTCATGCTGTGCTAAGTGCTGTTTATCTCATCAATAGATTGTCTACCCCTATTCTTAATGGTTTATCTCCATTCCAAAAGTTATTTGATAAAGCTCCTGATTATCACTTTATGAGAGTCTTTGGGTGTTTATGCTATCCACATTTTAGAGCTTATAAAAGGCATAAATTAGACTTTAGGTCTCGGCCATGCATTTTTTTGGGGTACTTTCCTAAGCACCATGGTTATCAATGTTTAGATAGCAACAATGGTCGATTATTCATTTCAAGGCATGTTGTTTTTAATGAGACTATCTTCCCAGCTACTATGTCTCTTTCGGCCTCTTTCTCCTATTCTTCTTCTTTTCTGTCCAATCTCTTAGTGATTGATGATTCTCATCTGAGTGTTGTTGAGCCTGTGCAACCAGGGGTTGCTGCTATTGTGCAACCAGGGGTTGCTGCTGAACTTGTGCAACCAGGGGTTGCTGATCCTGTGCAATCAAATGTTGATGAACCTGTGCAACCAGGGGTTGCTGCTGATCCTGTGCAACCATGGGTTGCTGATCTTGTGCAACCAGAGGTTGTTGATCCTGTGCAATCAGGGGTTGCTGAACCTGTGCAACCAGGGGTTGCTGATCATGTGCAACCAGAGGTTGCTGTTGAACCTGTGCAACCATAGGTTGCTGATCCTATGCAACCAGAGGTTGCTACTGAACCTGTGCAACCAGGGGTTGTTGAACCTGTGCAACTAGGGGTTGCTGGTCCTGTGCAACCAGGGGTTCCTGCCTCTGAACAACCACAAGTCAGTGATGATCTTGTTTCTAAGCATAATGACTTTATTTTGGTAGACAGTACTGGTCCTGTCAATACTCATTCCATGCTCACTAGGAGTAAGCGTAGCATATTCAAACCCAAAGCCTATCATCTACAAGTTGATGAGGTTCCTCGCACTGTGTATGAGGCATTATCTGATCCTGCTTGGAAAGAAGCTGTAGAAGTAGAATACAATGCTCTTATTGACAATAACACATGGGAACTTGTGGAGTCACCTTCTGATCGTAAGGTCATTGGCTGCAAGTGGCTCTTCAAGGTCAAAAGACATGCAGATGGGTCAGTTAAGAGGCTCAAGGCCAGACTAGTAGCTAAAGGCTATTCGCAAGTGGCTGGTTTCGATTTTATAGACACCTTTAGTCTTGTAGTTAAGTCAATTACAGTTAATCTTCTTTTGTCGCTTGTTGTTACTAAGAACTGGAAGATTCGGCAAGTCGATATCAACAACGTTTTCTTAAAGGGTGATATAGATGAAGTTGTTTATATGCAACAGCCTGAGGGATTTCAGATTGAAGGTGATAATGGTCAGCCACTGGTCTGTAGACTCAAACGAGCACTCTATGGACTAAGACAAGCTCATATGAACTGGTTCACTAAGCTCAAAGGGTTTCTGGAAAAGTTGGGTTTCAAAGCCTCCAGTGCTGATGTCTCACTTTTTATATACAAGGCTGAAGATGTCTTTACATATGTGGTGGTCTATGTTGATGACATCTTGCTCACTGGGTCCTCCACAACACATGTATCTTCGGTTATTCATCAACTCCATCAACAATTTTCCCTTAAGGATCTTGGTGAACTGCGTTTTTTTCTTGGAATTGAGGTTCGATCTGTTTCGGGAGGCTTATTCTTGTCTCAGAAGAAGTATATTGTTGACTTACTGGTTCATCATGATCAGAGGGATCTTCATGCTGTGTCTACTCCTATTTCGGTCACTCCCAAGCTAGCCAAGGGTGACGGGTCTCCTCTGCTGGATGAACATGCTTATCGAAGTGTTGTAGGGGCGTTGCAATACATATGTCACACACATCCTGATATCTGTTTTTCAGTTAACAAAGTTGCTCAGTTCATGCAGCAACCATCTGATGTTCATTGGGTTGCTGTCAAAAGGATCTTGCGTTATTTATGTGGCACCTTAGAATATGGTTTGTGGTTTTCTCCTCAAACATTCCAGGATCTCAGTCTCACCTCTTTCTCCGATGCTGACTGGGGTAGTGACCCTGATGATTGGCGTTCTGTTTCTAGTTACTGCACGTTTCTTGGTCATCATCTTTTGTACTGGAGTTCTCGCAAACAAAGATCAGTGTCTCGATCAACGGCCGAAGCTGAATTTCGCAGCCTTGCTGATGCTGCTTCTGAACTCATCTGGCTTCAAGCTCTTTTGACTGATTTGGGTGTAAATTCTGATACTACTCCTGTTCTTTTGAGTGAAAACACTAGTGCAGTTGCTATGGCTACAAATTCCGTTATGCACTCGAAGACTAAGCATGTTAAATTGGATCTCTTTTTTGTTCGAGAAAAGATTCTTTCTCAGAATCTGCTTGTCAATTATGTTCCTGCTTCTGATCAGATTGTTGATATATTCATCAAATCCATTCAAGTTACTAAGTTTGAGGAGTTTCGTTTTCAACTTGGTGTTCGTAACTTTGAAGAGCTGAGAACTTGAAGAAGCAAGGGGAATGTTAAGTGATTAGTTAAGAATAAGTTGGGTCGTTGTAACTAATCTCTGGATTAGTTACATCTTGGGCTATAAAACCCAATTGTATTGGACAGTTGTCTACAAGCATTGTATGATGAATTAAATCAGTTTAATAAAAATATCAAATTCTCTCCTCTCTGATTTACTGTAGTCAAAACCCTAATTACAATGCTTTACAATGCGAGCAAAGAAACCGAAGAGCCTCCATGCTATCCAGTTTCAAGATCACTTGTTGGTAACCTAAATCTCAAGCACAAAGCAGGCCAATATATGCACCCCCAAAGTTCCGCTTCCACAACCAAACATACCTTTAAATACATCTTATAAAACTATGCTTCCAAGTGCCATTATGATCGTGCAACACCCCCCATAAGAGGATAAGCCATCAACACTATAACGAGCGTCATATGTGTTCAGTTTGATCCACCATTCCTTCGGTGTTATCCAAGCACTTAATCCACAAGACATAGGTGCAAACGCAACAGCCTTGTGCTGGACCGACTCCAAAGCGAGCAGCTTTGAACTCTGCAATCGACGTATGTAGTCAAGAATCGAACCCCATCCATTCATCGGGTTGTCAAAGGCTATCAAATTATGGTATAACCAAAGATTCTAAACGTTTGCACTGAATAATAAATCCCAATTGAGCGCTTCCTTAGCAAAATAATCTGGGAGAGATAAGTTCAAAATAAACCATTCCCGTAAATCCATCGAAACAAATTATGCTAAATGATTTGGTTTAATCAAAGGGTGTCAAACCGAGAGAGTCGATGGGCACAACGGTGAGGCAGCCTAAATTAAGGCTAAAATGAAGCTACCATGTTCGTACATGATTTCTTACGAGGCGCTTGCGTAAATTATTACTGTAACTGTAAAGAAAATAGTAGTTACACAAAGTCTTACCATGTAAGAAATTATGTGATAACATAAATGCTAAACCGATAACATTAACACTTACAAAACTCATAAAGCATCAACGTATCTACATAAAGTATTAGGGAAATGTAAGGAAAATTGTAACTACACAATTTATTACCCAAGATCACCCAAACCAAAACTGGCTCAACTTATAGTAAGCAATTGTGTAGCAACACAAAGAGTTACAAGATAACATCTTTTTTTTAGGCTTAAACGTCAGATATGTGCCCAAACTATACCTTTTTTTCAGTTAGGTGCCTAACGTTTGTTTCGGGCCACTTAGGTACCTAACGTTTCATTCCGTAACCCATTTAAGGTTTTAGCCGTGACGGACGTTAAAATTTTCCGTTAAGGGACACGTGGCACATTTTTAGTGCTTTTGATATTAAAAATAATAAAATAAATAAATTAAATTAATTAAAAATAAAAATAACCCTAGATTAAATTACCTTAAACCCATAAACTCATCTTCTTCCCCATCAAACCGTCCCTCTCCCCAGAGAAACTCCTTCCATTTTCAGTGATGATCTAAATTGAGATAAACTATAGGTATTGTTCTCCGTTATTGAATTATCAACTTACTCTAATGCACGTGCAGTCCCTAGAGCAATTTTGACGCGGGAGTTCCAAATCAATGGTTTGCTGTATTCATCTGATAGATGCAGGAAGTCATGAAGTGAGCCATTTTTGTGGAACTCATAGACAAGCAGGTGTTGTCCGTGCACGAAACAATAGCCAACCAGCTCTATTACATTTGTGTGATGCAGCTGGGATATATTTGAAACCATCTCTATAAATTCATCAGACATTTCACTGGGAAGAGTTGTTGAATCTATTTTCTTCACAGCAAGAACCTACAACAGTATAAATCAAAAGTCATATAGATGACTACTGAGTAGATCGTTTTTATAGCAGTATGAAGAAATGCAACACCAGAACATATGTTTATGCTTTTGAGATACTGTTATTGGAGATTTTGATAGGCAAGAAGCCCGCGAAAAACGAGAGAGGCCACGATGCTGGGGATTTACCTTCAATAGTGAAAGTAGCAGTTTTAGAAGAAACGACAATGGAGGTTTTCGACGTAGAAGTGTTGAAAGGTATCCGGAGTCCGATGGAAGATGGGTTAGTTCAGGCACTAAAGCTTGCAATGGGATGTTGTGCCCTAGTAGCTTCGCTGAGACCCTCCATGGATGAAGTTGTAAAGTTTTATGGATGATTAAACTGAAAGGGGGGGAAGAGGGACGGTTTGATGGGGAAGAAGATGGGTTTATGGGTTTAAGGTAATTTAACCCAGGGTTATTTTTATTTTTAATTTATTTATTTTATTATTTTTAATATCAAAAACACTAAAAATGTGCCACGTGTCCCTTAACGGAAAATTTTAACGTCCGTCACGGCTAAAACCTTAAATGGGTTACGGAATGAAACATTAGGCACCTAAGTGGCCCGAAACAAACGTTAGGCACCTAACTGGAAAAAATGGTATAGTTTAGGCACCTATCTGACGTTTAAGCCTTTTTTTTTAATATGGAAATTTCAGTAGCTACATAAATTATTACATAATTTGTTACAAGAAATATAAAGAAAAGTGTAACTAAACAATTTATTACCCGATCACCCAATCCAAAACTAGCTCAAATTATGGTAAGCATTTGTGTAGCCACACAAAGGGTTAAATGATAACCTTTTTTCTTACAAAAATAATAAAAATTTGAGTAGCTACATAAATTGTTACAGAATATACATAATTTGTTATAGGAAATGTAAGGAAAAGTGTAAATACACAATTTATTACCCGAGATCACCCAATCCAAAACTAGCTCAACTTATGGTAAGCATTGGTGTAGCCACACAAAGAGTTACAAGATAACCTTTTTCTTACAAAAATAATGAGAATTTGCGTAGCTACATAAAATACTATATGATATACATAATTTGTTAAAGGAAATGTAAAGAAAAGTGTAACTACACAATTTTTTACCCGAGATCACCTAATCAAAAACTAGCTCAACTTATGGTAAACATTTGTGTAGCCACACAAAAGGTTACAAGATAGCTTTTTTCTTACAAAAATAATAAAAAATTGAGTAGCTACATAAATTATTACAGAATATACATAATTTGTTACAGGAAATGTAAGGAAAAGTGTAACTACACAATTTATTACCCGAGATCACCCAATCCAAAACTAGTTCAACTTATGGTAAGCATTTGCGTAGCCACACAAAGAGTTACAAGATAACATTTTTTTTACAAAAATAATGAAAATTTGCGTAGCTACATAAAATATTGTATGATATACATAATATGTTACAGGAAATGTAAAGAAAAGTGTAACTACACAATTTGTTATCCGAGATCATCCAATCCAAAACTAGCTCAACTTATGGTAAGCATTTGTGTAGTCACACAAAGAGTTACAAGATAACCTTTTTTTTCCTTACAAAAATAATGAGAATTTGCGTAGCTACACAATTTATTACAGAATATACATAATTTGTTATAGGAAATGTAAGGTCAAGTATAACAACAAAATTTCTTACCCGATATCACTCAATCCAAAACAAGCTCAACTTGTTGTAAGCATTTGTGTAGCCACACAAAGGGTTACAAAATGACCTTCTTTTCTTACAAAAATAATGAGAATTTGCGTAGCAACATAAATTATTACAGTATATACATAATTTGTTAAAGTAAATGTAAGGAGACGTGTAACAACACAATTTCTTACCCGAGATCACTCAATCCAAAACTAGCTCAACTTATGGTAATCGGTTAACCACTTCAGCTTTTTACCAATTTTTATTTTCATTTTTTAAAGTCTACACAAATTCTTACCAAGTTTATAAGAATTTATGTAGTTACACAAATTCTTACCCATTCCTACTCAATTTCTTACAAAAATGGTAAAAATTTATGTAGTGCCTCATTTTAGTCTCGCCGTAGCCTGCCTCATTTTAGAATTCCCCCAATTTTTGTACGAACTAAAATCAAACAAATGCACATAATTCTTGTTTTGTACGCTAAAATGGCGGCTACTTGTTTTTCTTTTAGGGTAAACTACTTCATTGACCACCATATTATTGGAAACGTTGCGATTTGACCACGTTACTTTTTTTCTAAGCAATTAAATCACCAAACTATTTAAATGGTATCAATGTGACCACCAGCCGTTAAAAATAACAGAAAAGTTGACTTGGTTGTTAAATAAAATTGGTATAATTACATATTTGGTCCTCTATATTTAAAAATTCTATCAGTTCAGTCGTAATTTTAATCTAATAAAATAAATTAATTATTTAATTCGGTGGTGACATGTGTTGTCACCTTATTGAAGAAGGAAAATGAAAAAGCCTTTAACAAGAGTTGGACACACAAACCTCACTCTTTAAAGAAAAGGTTAAGCATGATTGCCACTAGGCCAAACACATTTTTGTGACATAAATTACAACATTTAATATATGTTTTAAATACTTGTTAATGCCCGGAAAAATGAAAACAAGAAAAATAGACTTGGGTGGATTCAAACCAATGCCCTTGGAGTAAAAGTAAAGCATGCTTACCACTAGGCCAAGCATATTTTTAGAATATAGGGTACATCATTTAATATATGTCTTAAATAATTGTTATTGCCCGGAAAAATAAAAGAAAAGAAAATGTAGTTTTAGGAAAATCGAACATAAAATATTTAACTCAATATAATTTTGATTTATTTTAATTAAACTTTGATTTATTTAATTGGGTTAAATATTTAACCTATTATATTTTTTATTTATTTAAGACATATATATTTTCCGAAAAAATAAAAGAAAATAAAATGTGGTTTAAATATTGGGTTAAATCTAACATAAAATATTTAACTCAATTAAATAAATTAAAATTTACTTAAATAAATTAAAATTATATTGGGTACAACAATCGATTGATCTTTATATTGAAATCAATGTCACAACATGCAAATTGATATATACCCCTTAATGGTTTCAAAGTCAATGTATGCCAAAAAAAATACATTTTCATTGAAATGAAAAGTCGTATACATAACATATGTCATCACAAAAAGATATTTTCTATTTTCGGGCAAAAAAGAGTAAAGTTGATTCCACGGATTACTTCATAAGAGAAATTTAAAATGCAGGGAAATTTAAACAAATGGACACCTATAACATGGGAAAACATGGATAAAATTAAAACTTTAAACAGTCTCGAAAGAAGGCATTTATGTTGCACACTAAATGGAAATGCAAGCGAAACAGAAATACGAGTTATTACATAATGATAAATCATCAGAGCAAGAAATATTACAGAAAAGATAATCATAACCGCATCCATTCTAATTCTCTATCGCTTTCCTCACGGCTCAAGTGGGTGGACTTCTTAAGTTCTCAATCATATGGGTTTGGCCGTTTGGGTCTAAAAAGTACTCGAATCTTCCCTACCCCTACTAAGGTGGATAAAAAATTTGATCATGACTCATTACAGACTTGCGAATTGAATACGGTTCGAGGGAAGTATTTCACTATGCCCATTTGAAGGGTTATTTGCGAAAATATAGGTATTTTGGACCCCGAAAGTAATTCAATGGCCCATATAAAGGGTTACTCACGGAGGGAGAACTACTGCTTTCATTTAAATTAGATAAAACACGGGTAAAAGGTTTATGTCGTGATGCAGTAATAAATAAATAGGTCAGCACATAAATATACACAAAATATACAACCGAACTACAAAAGAAAATAATTCGTTACCAAGTAAAAGTTGTACCCACTTTAAAAAAAATATTCTTAGTGAAATCTCCAAGCTGTCACGATTAGGATTCGACATAAATTAAAAACATACAGGGAGTCGCCACCGATTTTTAAACTAAATAGATAAGAAAACTAAAGAAAACCAGAGATTCAAACTTGTGGGTTCGGGGCATGGTTACGTGTGAGGAATGGTTAGCACCTTCACAAGGCCCACAAAACGGCTCTTACTTGATCACTAATGTTTTTTCTCGTAATTCGGATGTATGCATACATGTAATTAATATGAAAGATTTTTTTAAAAAATTCCAAAAGTCTAGATTCACTAATCTTAAAGTCTCTATTTAAAATGTTTGACTAAAAAATTTACCTGATATAAAATTATCCTAAATTACTAAGTTTATTATTTAAGGATAAATTATGGAAAGAGACCTACACCTATGGCTCAAATTAAGAAACTAAACTACATTAAGGATCTAACCTAAAGGATTTAAAATTAATCTAAGAAATAAAATGGTTAAACCTAAATTCTAAACATAAATTTAAAAACAAACAAATAGAAAAAAATCTAATTAAACATTATACAAAGTAAATATATATAATATACACAACATTACATGGTAAATATAACGTAAATATATATAAATACATATATAGTAAATATAATATATTAAGCTATTGTGTGTATATTTATCAATATATATGGTAACCTATATATAATATATGCATATAAAGAAAAATACATCAATCAGTAAAAATATTTGAAATTAATGAAAAATACCATAATAAATAATATATTAAAGAATATCATGTATATTAGGTAAAAAACAAATCAATCTACATTATTACAGTAATATATATACATATATGCTAACTAATATAAAGATAGTATATATAGTAAAATAAACACAATATATGGAAAGAATATACAACACATTATGTACACATTAAAAAAATATTGGTAAACTATATCATTGACCACCATACTTTGGTTAATGTATTAAAATGACCACCTTAAAAAAATCGACTCAATTGACCACCCAAACTATTGAAATTGGATAAATGTGACCACCAACCGTTAATGGGCTAACGAAAGGTGACGTGGCAGTTAAAAAATTAAAGGTATAATCACACATTTGGTCCTTACTATTTACACATTTTTTCAATTTAGTCCTAATTTTAAACTAATAAAATAAATTAATTAGGTGGTGACACGTGTCAACACCTTATTGGAGGAATTTAATTATTTATATTTGATATAATAAATTATTTTCCTCCTCCAATCAGGTGGTGACACGTGTCACCACCTATTTAGAGGAGAAAAATAAATTCAACCACACATGCTATCCAGGGGAATCAAACCTGGGCAATCTAGGTGCAAAACTGCACCAAGCACAATTTTGTGCTTTAAAACACCAAATTCAATATATATCTCCGTTATATGTTTCATGTTAAGAATCTCATATCAAACAACAACGAGCAAGTTACTACCACTCCTTCAAACATATTTATGCTCCTTCACTAGATAGCAGCCAATCCAAAAAATTTATAAACATTATGCATCCAACATTACAAGTTGTAATCATGCTAAAATACATTTTGTTCTAATTGAAATAAAAAACCCCTAATCAAGCCAAGTAATAGTACCTCATCAGCAAGAATTTTCGAGCAATTGAAGCAGACACATCTCATTATACTGAGCACGGTTTTTATAAATCCAATATGAAACATAGGCTTGGCAAGCTCCAAGTGCCCAAAATGCCCAGGACACTCAGCCATGTTGGCCGTACAAGTCTCGCACTTCATCTTCCGATCAATAGTTCCCAGCCGGGGGTCACTTAAACCGCCAACTTTAGGCTTTCCCCTCTCCGTCGTTTCACTGTGCTCAATATGCACAACAGACATTTGCCTCTGCAGAAACCAATGGAATTAAAAATCATAATTTAAAAGAAAGAAGAACTGCAAAGTAGTTGCCAGTTCAATGCACAAATTCTACGTTCATTCCCTTCTTTTTTGTGTGAAATTAACTTGAAATGTTTAGTGTAAAATTAATTTGAAATATTTAGGGTTTAAGGTTTAGGGTTATATATGTGAAATTATTGTTTAGGGTTTGAACTTTTTAGCTTATAAATGTAGAAACCAATAAGAGATATATATTGAATTTGGTGTTTTAAAGCACAAAATTGTACTTGGTGCTTAGCCACTACCTTTGCACCTAGATTGCCCAGGTTTAATTCCTCTGGATAGCATGTGTGGTTGAATTTATTTTTCTCCTCTAAATAGGGTCACCACCTAATTAATTTATTTTATTAGTTTAAAATTAGGACTAAATTGAAAAAATGTGTAAATAGTAAAGACCAAATGTGTAATTATACCTTTAATTTTTTAACTGCCACGTCACCTTCCTTTAGCCCATTAACGGCTGGTGGTCACATTTATCCAATTTCAATAATTTGGGTGGTCAATTGAGTCGATTTTCTTAAGGTGATCATTTTAATACATTAACCAAAGTATGGTGGTCAATAGTATAGTTTACCCAAAAAATAATCACTTGACATATATGTACATATTAAGAGAGAAAACAACTTATATGGTATATATGTATACATAAATATATTATAGAATAAAAAATAATAGAAATAATACATTACAATTACCATTGTAAATATTAAAACACATATACTATATAAAAACACACACAAATGCTATATAGAAACAAAACAAAACACAACTTGTCCATCTTATGACAGCCTGCTATAAAAAATCCTAGTTTTTTTTTTCTTTTTAGTAACTCTAAGCTGCCTGTAAATGTTTTCGATCTTTCCGTGTTAGCCGGCGATCGGCAATAACTATTGGTTATCGATCACTAGTGTCTATTATTTTTTATTTTTCTAATAAGAATCTCTGCCTTTATGACACGCGGTTTCTCTGTCTTTGTGACATACGTTTTCTTCTATCTTGCGACATGTTTTCTTTGTTTTTGTGGTTTTGTTTCATCTATCCTTATGGCATGATTCAATATACTCTAGCGGTCGATCGTTGCTCACATAGAGTTTTTAATCGGCGTTAGTTCCTGATTATGATTGTTCGGTGGTCACGCAAAGTTAGATCCCCGCTCGGTTGATGGTTGTTTGTCGATGTAATCAGTCTTGGGTAGCAGAACATTCTGCCTGTTAGTTTGGATCGCTCACCACTCATTTTTCATCAGTTATGAGTCTCGATTGGATATAGACAAAGAGATTCAAAAAGCTTCTGAATTTTGATGGCATACTTATCTCCATAGAAGTTTTTCATTTTTCTTTGTTTTTAATTGTATAAAATTTGGATAAATTAATCTTTTTTATTTTCCTTCCTAGAAGCGTTATAATTATAATATTTTTTATGATTATAATAAAAATTCAGTGACCATATTCAAAAAAAAAAAAAATAAAGAGTTTGAATGGACTTGAATGTATTGGGTCAAAACATATATATATATATATATGGACAACTTGTCCATCTTATTTTTAATATGACAACCTGCTCTAAAAAATCATAATTTTTTTCTCTATAATAATTCTGCGATGCCTGCAAATTTTTTCGATCTTTTCGTGTTAGCTGGCGATCGACAATAGTTATTGATTTTCGATCGCCGATGTTTATTATTATTTTTGTTTTTCTTTTATTTTTCTAATAAGAATCTCTGCCTTTATGGCACGCGGTTTCTCTGTCCTTGTGACACGTGTTTTCTTCTGCCTTGTGACATGTTTTCTTTATTTTTATGGTTTTGTTTCATCTGTCCTTGTGGCATGATTCAGTATACCCTAGCGGTCGATCGTTGCTCGCATAGAGTTTTTAATCGGCGTTAGTTCCTGATTATGATTTGTCGGTGGTCACGCAAAGTTAGATCCCCACTCGGTTGATGGTTGTTTTCCGATGTAATCGGTCATGGGCAGCGAAACATTCTACCAGATAGTTTGGATTGCTCACCACTCTTTTTTCACCAGTTATGAGTCCCGATTGAATAGAGACAAAGAGATTCAAGAAGCTTCTAAATTTTGATGGTATGCTTATCTCCATAGAAAATTTTCACTTTTCTTTGTTTTTGGTTATATGAAATTTGAATAGATTAGTCTCATTATTTTCCTTTCTAGAAACGCTGTAATTGTGATATGGTTATAATAAAAATTCAGTAATCATATTCAAAAAAAAATAAAGAGTTTAAATGGACTTGATTGTATTGGGCCAAAACATGTAAAAGTTTTATATATAGAGAGAGAGAGAGCATGTCATTAAAATTTTAACAACGGCACTAAAAAAATACAAAACGTTCGATGTACAAAAACAGTAACAAAGGCACGGGTGAATACTAAATAGGTAATTTTTCTAAATTGCATTTCATTTCATTTTTTTAGCTCAACCCGACCTAAAATGACAAACCCAAAAGATCCAAATCTGAAATAAATTGAAATTTTTAAAAAGAAAAGAATTAAACTTTCTTTTTACCACCCGTCAATATTTATGAGAAGCTCGAAAAATAAATTAGATACAAACAAAATTTAACAAAAAAGGTTAAATATGGAAATAATTTAATCTGATAAAATGTTAATAAAGACCAAAATTAAAAGATAATGTTCTTGAATTTACTAGATCAGCCGGCAAAGTAAACTATCAACATTCTTCTTGCCTGCTTGTTTAAGCTACAAGCAAGCGCCACTTTGGATATATACAGAGAGCAATTAGCAATATTTCAAAAAAAAAAAAAAAGAGCAACTAGCAAGTATGAACAACAGAGGCAGTTGCCTCACCCTGCTCGGCCATTCACTTCAGACTTCAAAGTTCCATTCGACATTGAAAGAATGAAAGAAATTACGCAGATGGAATTGAAGAAGCCAAAGTTGAGTAGTATCATTATTCCTGTTAATTGCTCTTGAAAATGGGATAGTAAGTTTCAAGTTCAAGCCGGTCCAAAATCTTCCGAGTAGCCCATAAATACGAAGAGTGACCTTCAATCACATCTGTTACGTTAACCTGAAGAGATTCTAAGGAGTTAGTGCTTAGAAAATCTCGGTGACGAACAACTAGATGGAAAATATATAACTGGCATAACTTACATTCTCAATCCCCTGCACACCAACTGGTTGTATACCAGCTAATCCTTGTGTAAGTAAACTGTTTTCAAGTTACAATTAGCTTGCATCAGTAAGGATGTTTCCTCAATTGGTATTTTTCTTCGACGGTGATTAAAAAAACTTTTTTAGGAGGTAAAAAGAGACGCAATTCTCAGCTGAGGCCATGTATCAGGAGGGATGGATAGATGATATCCATCCATCCATCTACACATGCATGCATTGCACCAAAATTTCAAAAATCTACTTTCCTTCGATAAGATAGAGGAACAGGAAGCACATATCTGTACAACAGCATGGACCCAAAGACAGACACAAACACACACACACACACACACACACACACACACACACACACAGAGAGAGAGAGAGAGAGAACAACAGACTATCCGGTATACATTTATATTAACATTAAAACAATTTCTAGAGTTTTACTAGGTGACATTTAGGACCATAATTATCAGGTATACATTTATTAACAACAGTTCCAAATCATCTCAAAGTTGTTGATCTTGCATACCTTGCACGGAAAGCAACTCCAAGCATCCAATCATTTGAAGAGTAAGCATTTATAAACCTGCCAGCCACCATCTGCAAAAGACCCTAGTAATTAATCGGTATGTTCTAATGATGAAAAGCACATCTAATTGTAAATCGAAAAAATACCTTTCTTGCTGCTTCCCAATTCTCTCCTTTAATTGCAATGGGAGCTCCAAGAAGAACAACTCTTTCCACAAGTTCAGCTGCCAACATAGTAGAATAGCCTTAGGATATTCCAACCACTACAGCAAATCAGAAAGCTCATGAGAATAAATTGCTCATAGTTACCATTTTGTTCAGTCTCAGACAAAGCCTGAAGACACTTGAAAATCACTCGTGCTCCAAGTGAGTAGCCAATGAGTGTCACGGGTCTGAAAAGTTCATAGAGTCCCAAGGATGAACCATGGAAAGATTATTTTGCAGATGTTTTAATGTATAATAAACATTCCCCTAAGGCCTAAATGATGCATGTATACCTGTTACCTTGGTAACCTTTCAATAAAACTTCAGCTAGCAACCTTCCTGCTTTATCCGACCTTGAAAATCGAAGATAAAGACATAGTTAAGACTTGTATAGTGTACTACAACAGTTCTAAATTGTTCACATAAGAATTAAAATTCTTAACTCTGTGGAAATCCATTATCAGCTACATCCAGCACATACAGTTAAAGCAGCCGGCTTCTAATGAATTCAATTTGTATAACAATTTTGGGTTCATAAAGATAAAACTACTGTGACAGTTCATCAAAAGAAACTTTTAGTCAAATCAGGTGATATGAACATTTCTCTGCGGCATTAGCCACCTTGATATTCTGTTTGAAGACACTTGAAAGTTAAAGCTTTTCCCTTCTAAGATCAAGATATCTGAGTTTTGCAAAAACCTAAAGAATTTGACGTCAAACCATGAACTACTAATATTTACACTGGTTGAGAAACACGTACAATTTCCCTGTTCTACTTAAACATGCAAGTTTCTCCTCACCCTCAAGTTCCTTGCTTGGTTCACTTTCAATTATTCTCAAGGGTCATTACACTAGCATCCAAATTTAATGAAGAACCGAGTTAATAACTAGCTACATCTAGTACTTGAAAACATTTTATGCAAAGAATGATCCTAATAAGAGCCACAACAAGATAGACCTCATAAATACAGCATGGTGTAAAACAATAAAATTAAACTGGAAGACGGTTCTTCCCTTTTTCAAAGCCAAGAACTCTGCTAAAACTAAGCAAATCAAACCTGTCCACGGCGATGGACATTTTGCTGTCTATAAAGCTCGTAGCCGAAAGTAATACTGCTGGCAATGCCAATGCTGCTACAAGTGAGCTTAAAACTGTCATCATTGCACCCTGTCTCATTAACTCCATAGCAATACCTGCATCAAGCAGAAGCAATCTAAAATACAGACAATTCTCATGATCAAAAGACTACTAAAAATCAGACATAAATCTATTACTTGAAGTTAGCCAATCCTGAATTGATGTGCTCACTGCAATCAGATTCTGGGACTCCCACAGCAGTGCAAACCTATGTTTTTCATTGTCAGAAACTATGTTCTTTTTTTTTCTTTCCTTTTATCATTAAAAGTGGTCTAAAAAGAAAAACAGAGGTTTCACATAGAACGGATATGGTATAAAAGTTTTGTACCTTTCCATGTTGTCAATTTTTCCTTCCCAGGGCATAGTATAATCTTCCTTATTAAAAACAAATCCAGAAATCAAAATCTCAACTGCTAGTCGCTGAAATAAAATGTTAAATCATAACTAAAATCTTCAGAACATTAATAAGATCCAGACACCACAGTTTCCTATGTCCCCAGAACAAAAAAGGAAGGAAAAAAAGAAATAAGTCTATAAGAACTCACGCCCTGGTTATGATAATCTCCAATAGCTATAAATTCAAATTCATCAATGTTACCAGTTCTTCTAGCCATTTTAGAACCTGTAAGTCCAGCTCCAGCAGCTGTGAAGAACAGAGTGTCAAAATAGATCTTAATCAGGTATACAAAAGACATCTTCATAACACTATGCACGAGCTTATTTTGGATGCATTTAACAAATATTAGCATAAAATTCCTGAAATTAAATTATAAGAATAACAAAGTAATGAGCCCTGCAGTAAGGAAAATTGACATGACAAGAATCGGTAACTTAGAAGATTCATGATTAGCCGTTCACCTCCAAATGACGCTGCAACAGCAACAGAACCTGCAACAGTTCCAGCAGCACTTGCAGCAGCAGCAAACCCACTTGCTCCAATGACGGGGACTAAAGTGCCTAATGTTGGAGCCAGGGCACCAAATCCTGCAGCAATTGCTGGGGCAGCTAATCCTGTTTAATAGTAAAATGGTGAGCCAAAAAGGTCAAAAACATTAAAGCCATGAAAGTTGAAACATTGGAAACTAATGGCCAGATGAAATGGTTCATAATCACGTACCTCCCGTAATGGCCATCAATGTTCCTCCAGTTAATGCAGCAGCACCAATGATACCACGACGCTTCCATTTTGCCCATTTTCTTCCTGGTGACTTGGATTCTTCTTCTTCTGCTTCTTTCTCTTTTGCTAAAGCCATTGCAGAATAAGCAACCATCATCTCAATGCCTTCCTGCAAGCACAAAGGTTGACTAATAGGGAGAATATAAAAAGAAAATCTGTAAATAGTTAAACTGGAAAGAACTAGGTTCTTGTCAAAACACCACTCCATGCCCAAATATTTGCTAGTATATTAGTGAGGTCCCAGAGATATTCTCTGATAATTAAGGACAATTACTGTAAGCCCTGAGTTTGAAAGAACGTAGATACGCATCATATCTGGTAGGTACTCAATGGTATCGAAAAATTGACATCAGTACATATGTATTCAGTTATTGCTCTTACTAAAATAACATTGTATACTGTAAGCCCTGAGTTTGAAAGGTGGAAAAAGGTAAAAAGGTTGAGTTTACAAACCATTTTTATCCACTCAATGTCAAACCAAGTTGTCAGCAACCGGAGAGCCACACGATGCCGGGCATCATAGCCTTTTCTTCGTCTGGTATATTTTTTGTTATCTTCACTAATCTCTGCAGCTGCAAGGCAAGCTGAGAGAAGCTCATAAAGAACCATTACTTTCCTATGATAAGTAAGCACCCCAACCTCGTCAGCAGGTTTCTCATTCAAACGATTACCCATCAGATTATGGTCATCATTCCCACGAAGCACACTAGTATCGCTCTCCTGCAGAGTCTCTATAGGTTGGTCTGCCGCTACAGAATTTGATGGAACCTCAGCAGTGGAATACTTCTCACGATATTCCTGTTCATATTCACGAGACTTCTCCTTTTTAACCAGGGAAGATTCAGAATTTGTTTCCATGTTCAATGCCATATTATCAACAGCTTTTGATAGAGCAATCTCCTGCTCCAATCTTTCAGAAGAAACCTCCTCACTTTCTTCAGCTAATAACCTCAAGAACTGTATGAATAGGAAATAACAAAAACATGTTTATAACATGAACAAAAAAAATCATTGAAACATTGCTCACATTTCTTCTGCAAATGATCATAAGAGAAAGGAAACAACGTACAGGTACCACGTGATGTTTGGCCGGAGAAGACCCAGCAGTTTCTTCTAGTCCAAGCCATGCTGCGGAATCGATATCAAGAAACCTGAAACACATGAAAACGATCAATTACTTTAGGGGAAAAAAGAGAGAAATTTCTTAAAATTTCTGAAATTTGAAAAGTCCAAAGAAAGAAGTAATTCAAAATAGTAAAGGCAAGTCGGGCAGAAAACAGTCCTTTGATGAATTCAATTTAGGTTATCAAAAGGAAAAGAAAAAAAGAAGTGATTACCTGAAAAGGGGTCGGAGTAAACCGGAGTTTTCGTTGACCCAAAGGTCGGGATCTTCGGAGACTGAGTCGCTGCTACTACTGCTACTTGTTCGGTCAGAATAGGAAGGGTCATCATCCTTAGGGGGAAGTCCAAGAAGATGAGTCTGATGGATCTGAGCCTGGTTAAGAGCGATGGCAAACAACGCTCCCGCCGCGTACCTCTGCGTCGCCGTCAAAAACGACTTCCTTTCTCCCGCCATGCCTCACAATTGCTTTCAACTTCTTACAGCTTCTAAACCAATTTCACGATTTCCGCAGTCAATTCTTTGTTCGCAATTACAAAATTTTAAGATTCTCTTTTTCCATTTTTGAGGCTTTGAAAATTTTGTCTTGCTACGCTGTTCTTTAGACTTTAAGTTAATCAGCATTTTATTTTAGGCTAAAGTACAGAAATGATAACTAAACTATTCGGTTAAAGATAAAAGTGTCATCAAATATTTTAATATTATATAATAGACATTAAATTTTAAAAACTTCACACTCAATTTTTTTCGTTCACCATCTAATTAAAGGTAAAAATAAGTTGATGTCACCCATTTAACAAAATTTAATGTTTAAGTAATTATTTTATAACAAAAATCAAAATGTAATGTATATTATATAAATTTTAAAAATTTAATGGTTAATTTTTTTGAATAATTTAGTGATCATTTATGTATTATACCTTTTATTTTATGTTTACAATATAAATATATTTTTGATGGACCGAGATTAATATGAATTATTTGCTGCACTTTAAAAGGACATTTAAAAAAAATATTGGTTAGGGAACAATTGAAATATAAAGGTTAAAATGAAAAATCAGTCTTAAATTATATCATTTTTGGAATAAGCATATTTGGTCGGTTAATCAAGTTGTTTATCTTTGTTCTTTCATTTTCTTTAGGTCATGGGTTCTAGACCTACTAGTTAGGGGTGAGTAAAACTGGACTCGACTAAAAAAAATCGATATTTTTGACTCGTCTCGAGGAAAAAAACCTTGACTCGACTCGAGGAAAAAAAACCTTGACTCGACTCGAAATTCTATAAACTCGACTCGAAAAAATTTCAAATAAAGTTTGAGTTGTAAAATGGAAATTCGAATAACTCAAAATTTTTAGTAATTAGTATATTGATTTTTAAGTTTGAGTCGAGCCCCTCAATTTTTCCTGATATATATATACTGATATAAAAAAATATGAACAAATATATACCACATATGAAAAAATATGAAGAAATATATATACATGCATATCTTATATGATTAGAGAAAATCGTTTAAATTGAAATCAAATTGTACTATAACATGATAGATAATTACAATTAAATTTGTGCAAGAACTCAAAAACTCGACTCGATTTTCATAAACTCGAATCGAAAAAAATTTCAAATAAAGTTTTAGTTCTACAAATTATATCTTCTTTTGTTTTTAGTTTTTAAACTATTTTTTGGTCAAACCAAATATTTTACTTTTTCCCCTCGAAATTACGCAGTTCAAACCACAGCTCATAATATCTCTTGTTAGGAATTTGTATGTGAAAAAATAATTAAAGCAAGAACAACATAAAATAAGCCACGCAAGAGAGACAAGATTTAATGTGGTTTAGCCTTTCCTACTTACACAAATGAGAGAAACGAATAACACGAAAAATACAAATACATGATACTCATCTCTACAACATAGCCGCTATAGTTGCAGAAATTCCAAAAATGGTTATATCTCTCTAAAGTAGTCAATACTTGGCCACCAAAAAACCTTAGCCTATAAGATTTTTTGTCAAATATAAATAATTAGGTATTGAATAAATCTAATTATCAAGTACTTTTCAACCACTAGAATTACAATAAAATTCAACTTATTTACCAAATCAAAATTATGTTTGATGTGTACCTTCTGTTGTATATGAGAAAATATTCCATGCATTAGATGTATTTGTTTAGGTTTTGGGTAGAATTTTGATTGTATGGTTATAATTTAAAGTTTAGAGTTTAGTTTAGTGGTTATGGTTTAGGACAGTTGGATTAGAGGTTTAGATTTTAACCCTAAATCATAAATATTATCGTAAACCCTAAATTCTAATCATAACCACCAAATATGCCTCTAAATCTAAACCCTTGAATTATAAAAACATAGCGTTATTAAATCAACTAAATATTATTTTTTGTTTATTACCGGCATTCAACTCATTGGTTGACTTATACATATAAGATATTGTAGGTGCCCTTACGGGGTCGACCCTTCCAATTTAATTTGCTCCGTTCATAATATCAAGAATTAAACTACTGACCTTATTTAAAGAATCTGGTGCTACATCAAACCAATTGATTATTGATAACTCAACCGAATATTTTAACACTTAATATATTTGTCTAAAATACCAAATACAGTCTCGGACTTGGTGTGTAACCCGTCCAATTGTTCAAGCATTAAGATTTTTTATGGCTTAATACGCGGTTTACTTAAATTATCAGTTTGATAGTTGTATAGTTTTTCTGATCAGTTTGTCCTTTGTACTGTATTATGTTAAAAACAAACATAATGTCCAAAATTTCATTAATGTTTAATTGAATAATTATTTTAGTCTCTATTTCTTTAGAAGTATTTTAATCATCAACATTTTGTAATAATTTGACAGAATGATATGTCATCAGTTTATTTACGCGAATATCGGAGGATGCCATGACTGCACTAAAATGGGAAGAGAAAACTGAATGGTTTTATTATTATTTTTTCACAAACGGTAAACGACGAGGGGACAAAGTAAACAAAATTTTGATCGGAATACGATAGTGAATCGATTGACGAGGACGGTGAGGACCATGAAGAACACGTCGACAAGGAAACTCCTACGATATTCAGGTTGTCTTTTGCCATTTTCTCACAAACGGTCATGAGGGCAAACTGATGTTGAGGTTTTGTTCGTGAGAGCAAACTGATGTGGAGGCTTTTAAATACCCGGTTTACGAAAAAGTCACCAAACTTAACCCGTTTTACAGAATGGTCACCAATTATTACAATTTAGCCACTGAATCTCGATTTAAGCTCAAATAATCTCTAAATTTTAATTAGGGTTTCGCAATTAAAATCCCCAAAATATTAGGGTTTTTTACTATCAAATTACCAATTACTAGGGTTTGAATTGAGAAATTTTTGTGATGTTACCTAAAGTATGACGCAAAATTAAGTGACCAATTATGTTAACGTGTTATGTGTATTAAAGTTTGATGAAAATAAAAGTGTAGATACCGTATGTTGTATTTATAATTTGATGAGGGGAAAAATTATAAATATCTAATAACCAATTTAATAATTAATTATATAGAGGGGTAGTAGCCACAAGAAATATGTTAACTTATTTTTCTCTCATCCCTCGTGATAGAGTTTTGCATCGAGAGAAAACTTATCTTCATGGAAGATTAAAACCTAAAGACTCATATTTCAACATTAAGAATCAAAGATTTCAACATATCAATCGATTCAGGTATGCTTCTGCATCTAATCTAATTTATTGTTCTCGATGATTTGAGTTAATAGAATTTATCTTCCTGCCTTTATCTATGTTTCTCTCAAATAAAAGAGATAAGTGACAGTTAAGTGCATTCCTGGCAATGCCTCGTCTAGTGAGCACCTAAATATCTGTTCAGAAGGTCACATATGTTGGTTTTTGTTGATGTCATTCAAGTTTACATGGAATTCCTACCCGTGGCCTTGCACTCGGACAACCAGAGGTCAATGTGCTCTATCATCTTCTGCCTCACTTTGTTAACTGCATCAGGGGAACTGCAGTTCTCAGCATTACCTGAAACCAGACAACACCAATCATGCATTTCTGGAAACTACACCAACCAAGCACATAATTGTGTGCTAAAAACTTGCAGCTTCTTACCTCCAATTCCGAAAGAAGATTGCGGACATCCTCGCATATCAGTTCCATGGCCACAATTATGACAAGTAATAATGTATGAAGGCACTGAAATTTTCCAAACTAACTTCTTAGAGACTGAAATATGATTAAAAATAGCAACAAAGAGCTTCCTATGAAGTCTCTTCTTTTCTGCCTACTCAACTAAGTAAATATTGGAAGCTTACTGTCCGGAGATGATGTCTGTTTGGATGCATGGCGCCATGGATCCTGTGAGCCATTTGTAAAAATGATTTTCGAACCTGCAAATTCAAAATTTTATGTAAGAACAAGTGAACTATAGTATATGAACCAATGTTACTGGTGGATGCAATTGTAGTCTGTAGATGCATATTAGAATTTAAGCAACAAAAGCGTATACCATTGTTTTAAACAAGTTAAAAGTTTTGCCCTCTAATGATAAAGAAGCTGTTCGCCTCTCTCGACTTCGAGGTAATACATTTTCATTTTGAGAAACGTACATTTCTCAAAATGAAATGATGTTTTATGCAATAAGGATATATTGCTAGAACAATGAAGTCCTTAATGCTAGAAGATTACAAGACTAATTTTTCGAAAATTCATGTTGAAGATATGGCAGAAAACAAGAAAGTTTATGCCTTAACCTGCAATTTTTGTGCCTCCATAGTATATGTTTGTCACATCAACCTCTGGGTAGATGCCCTCTCCAAAGAGGTTCTTGCAAAGATCCAAGTGGTATCTGCGATACGAGCAACCGGCAACGTATATTGTCATATGTGCAGAAATGTATAAAGGAAAAGAGAACACTCACTATATGCACAAGTAGACACATAAAGCAATCCTAGTACAGATTACATTATGTGATATTTAGAAACGTACTTCGTATCAACTTTTGAAGAGCGAATGCTATCATTTGAGGGTGCAACCTGGAAATATGCAACTTCGGTACACACTTGAAACCACCATAGCCGATTGGAATTATATTCACTAACACAAGTGTTCTTCAAGTATCTCTGATTATAAGTTTCAACGCTGACACCAAAAGTTCGAACGAAATACTCTTGGACATATTTGGCATAGGCAGCCTGCAAGGTATAGGAACTGATTGTCCACAAATCATATGTACTCCCATAAAACTGTAAAAGGCGCATAATGTGTAACACAAGCATACCACCAAATCCTCCCCAGCCTTTTTTGCTTCAACAAGAGGGGTGCATAATATATCCGGATTTCCGCATTGAAACTGCAAAGTTATAGACATTAAGATTGCTTTTGAGAAAAAAGTAATAGAGAGTGAGAGGAAAATAGGAGGATAAAGCACATCTACCGCTACAGCAGCTGCATCTGCCAGGAAATAGAGGAAATCACCATCAATCTCAAGCTGGAAACATAAACAAATCGTCAACATCAGTATCAGGAGATGACAATTTCGTAGAACCTCATTACTTTGCAATTTAAGCAGAGGGTTTCTGCAATGGAGAAATAAAAGGAAAGAAGATTCAACCTCAGTTGCACCGAACTGTTTCTTCAGCTCTGTTCTGTTTGATTCAAGACTTCGATCAACGAGTTGTGTAATTTCTTGTAGCGCGGCTTTGCATTCAGGACCGGCTGACTCACCAACCTGGCACATGGAAAGGTGATGGGAAAATCCAGGACTGAAGGGACAAACAGATATTTACAAGATGAACTCACTTCAACTACTCAATCTCATCAAATTTCCACCCCTGGATATCCTAAAATCAAGTCCTTTTAACAAAGCATGAGAACTATATCTCTTTATTCCTATGTCTATCATTCAAAGAACAATACTTGCAAATTTTCATCTTAAATTGAGTTAGTTTGCAAGTACTTTTTAAAATTTATAATTAATCAGATAACAGATGAAAAGTAAAATGTAACTAACTTCAAAAAAAGTGAGCATGAATCTCTCACCTGCTTATCATAGTCAGTGTAGTTGTAAACAGAAAGAACAACAGCAGAACTTGCCAGGCTTCCACATGTTAAATGAGGAAACTTGAGACGAAACCACGCACTGAGAGCACCAGAGTACGAAATGCCGAAAACGAACCATGAGTTCTCAGCACCTGCTTTATTTTGCTTCAAATTTAAGGATTCCTACAAAATAGAAGCACCATTATTATTAATTTTGAAGAAAATGATAACATGGAGTTAAGTTCATCTAAGACAGGCAACTTAAATGGAAAGAAAAAGAGGGAAAACAATTAAGAACATTACCTGATACCATTGACGAAAAACAGCCAAGTCAAAGAGAGCCTGCTTAGATGAAAGATATTTCAGATTTTCCGTCGTATGTGACTTAAAAGGGCTGCTTTTCCCGTAGTAACGATGCTCAAGTGAAACCACAGCTGCCCCAAATTTCTTTGCCAAAACCTGAAAAATCATAACAGACATTTTCTTCAAGAATCAAATTCCTTCTCTCTGTAAAATAAGATTTGGTTTTGAAAAGAAATAGTAAAACTTACGCTGATGTAGTCGTTGCTTATGCCTCTGCAGGAAGACTCCCCACAAATTTGTAAGAAAATAGGTCCATCTGGAACTTGAAAGTAGTCAAGGAATTGATAGTAGCGCTGCTTAAATTGCCGGTGGTCCTGCCAGGGGAAAAACAGTAATATTAAGTAGAGAGAAAATAGAAACTTATCCTATTAAAAGATGGAAACATGGTAGAATTACGTAGGGAGAATGGTGATCGAGTGTCTGGTCGAACCAGAGCTCTTTAGTGGTTAAATAAGAGCTGCTTTCAGACAAGCGGTCAAGCAAAGTAGGAGGCGTGATCACGAATCCATGGGTTAAACTTAAACCCGATAGAGCCACGGCAGACAATAACAAAATGAAGAGGGCGACCGGTTTCGAAAGCCTCATCGTTGCCATTACCATTTCCGGGGCTAGTTCAGAAACTTGTGGGGTTCTTTGTGTTTTAAAACTGTTGAGAAAGCTAAGGTTGTTCGTTGACTGTTAAAAAACTGAGACAGGAAAGCAGATCAGATCGTGGGAAGCTTATCAAACTCAACATGTGCTGACGCTGCTTACGCCTTACTTACACATTGAGTCTTCATTACAAACTCAACATGTGCTGGTGCTGCAATCCCCCCCCCCCCCCCCCCCCCCCCTTCAATGTTTTGTTTTGACTTAAAACCAAATTTTATAGTTCAACATTAAATAGCAAATTAGCTGATTACATTATATGATTGTATATAAGTTTTAGTAAAATTAACTGACAGCTGATAGCGGTTAGATTATTTAAACAAGTAAAATGACATATAAGGACATGATTATATTCAATACTTGTTTGAATAATTTATTAGTTATCAATATTTTGTATCTAATTAATATTAATTAGATCTATAAAATTATTCTTAATGTAACTTTTCTAAACATATTCGAATGGTTTATATATTAATTTATATAATTAGCTTATAAATAGGGTGAGAAAATATTTAATTTAGCTTATTTTGAGATTTTTGGTAACTAGTAAGGGTAATATAGTCTTTACAACTCTAATATCAAACCTCTAATATCAAAAAGCTCCTATTATGAGCTTTTTCAAAATTAGCGGTTTCACCCCAATCCGCTCTTTCAATTCAATGTTCACCAAACAAAAATATTAACGGATTTGAGTGGTCAAACCTCTAATTTTTGTCCAAACCTCTCTTTACCAAACAAAGCTTATATTTGATGCTTCCTTGTACCATTAAAATTGTACTTATTGGTAATCAACTTTAAGACCATTCAAATAAAAGAAATTGTACTTATTGATGAGATCTACTAATTAGTCTAATGGTCATATTTGTTCGTCCGTTTACCCTTTTAGTGGCTATAGATCTAATAATTGTAATACTACTTAATAAAAAAATCATACTTATTGACTTTTAAAATTCTCTCACTTCAATTATCTCTTTGACTAATTCAACAACTTTTAAAATCTATATTTTTCTATTTTTTTAAGTTCCCACCAAACAAAATTTAACTTTTCAATGACTAAATTGTCACTTGAATTATTTTACATCACATCTCTTAAAAATATCTTCCTAAAATTATAAGAAAAATCAATAAAGGACAAACTTATATAGAATGAAGGGAAGTTAATAAGCGGCAGCTTATACGGGACATAGGGAGTAATGTCATATATATTTGTTAATTTAAATTCATCAGTTAACTAAAAATATATATTTTATTCTCAACTTAAAAATTATTTCTTTGTTTAGCAATTAGCGTAGCTAATAGCGGATTACATTATGTGATAGTTAATATCGTGTAACACGCTAAAATTAGATTTGAAAACACGAATAAGTATTTAAAAATGTTTACAAGAGAGATCCAATTAATTTGAAAATATCAATCATTCAACTCGAATATTACAAATCCAAAATACGAGTTACAAGTAAATACAATAGAGTCCTACGAATACACAACCCAAAGATCTAAGTATTGTACTCTGATGAGACGATGCGCTGAAACCATACTCTGATGGTGCTCCTTCAAACGTGTCAACCTACTAACATGCGAACGGAAACAAAAATTCTGAACGATGAGCTTAAAAAACTCAATGGTACACTTCTACAATGTCGTGCTTCATGCAAAACATAAACATAAGTTTGTATCTAGAAGATGAGTGATAGCAAAAAAATTCAACATATGGTGCTACCTCTAGCCGCCAAAAAGTGTGCTTAATAAGCAAGGTAAAATATGATACCATCAAGTAATTACATACAATCATAACTACAAACCTAAAGTGAGGCTCGATATCACACGGCCTCAGAAACATACACCTATACTTGGAAATTTCCTCGAGTATTTTCGAATGAGGTCTAGTGTCATACAACCTCGGAAACGTACATTCGATGTTCTCTTACTATGGTGTTGCAACATGCTCTCTAGGTATTCGGATCCCAACAACCAAAGTGACTCGACCAAGAAAATGCCTACCCGACATACAAGCAACGAAATCCCAAGGATCCCTCTATTTTTTTAAAGCATCAACACATCATCAAGTTTTACGTTGCCAAGTTGTTTACTCATTATGGAGGAGTGACGGTTATTTTTATTTATTATTTTATTTATTTCACAATGCATCATAGACGAGTTAAGAGCCTAATTTAAACCTTACCGACCCGAATAGCTCGAAAGTGATGCCACATGTAATAATGCTTAGAGGATACTGATACTCATCCACGAGTATTCGTATGATTCCTCGAGTATCGATACTTAACAGAGTATTGGTACGAGACTTGCTTACTAAAATTTGGGGTAACCTTTGGGTACTGTTGGTTTTAAGGTGTTCGATTCCTTCAACCGTTCTTGCTTGCCAAGTGGTGGAGAAGTGAAAATTTGGGTGATAGAGGTGTGGAAGCTAAAATGAATAAAGACAAGATGATTTATAGTGGTTCAACCTTCTAACCAAGGTCTACATCCACTATCTTAACTTCCCACTAAGGATTTCCAATCAATCCACTATTGATTCGTCCCCTTTTCTAGGCTTAGAAGGAAACCCTTACAAACCGATCAAGCTTTCTACCCAAAGCCTTGATCAAACCCTCTTTACAAAGAGATAAAAATAAGCAAACCAAAATCCCTCTAATAGGTATTTGTTTGCACAATAAAGCTCTCACCCAATCTGTAGAACTAATGTTTTGATATAATAATTGAAAAATGTTTTGGACTAATTTGAAAAGAATTTAAAACTTGTTTAAAGTCCAAACAACTTGAAATTATGTTTGAGGCATTTTAAAAGGTTTTTGGCAAAGATTTTTCATGTTTTAAACAACCAAACTTGTATTTTCTCGTGACCAGTATCGATACGGTTGTACCCGTACCAATACTATTTTGCCTCAGTTTGGCCACTATAAAAACTCGTATCGATACAAGGGTTTAGTGTATCGATACGGAGTGGGGTCGTTTCGATACGCCACGTCAGCGTACCGATCCCATTTCAACTACCCCAACAGTTATTTCCCAACGGCCATTTAAATATCAAGCCGTATCGATACCGTTCCACGTGTATCGATACCCCTATACTGGCAAGAGCCGAACGGCTAGTTCCTATGAAGGCCGTATCGATACTGTTCCACGTGTATCGATACTGGTAGCTGCAGAACATCATTTATGAAGGGAAATAAAGTCGTCAACGGCTCAAATTCATCCCCAACGGCTAGTAACGACTACAAACTCAATTGGGAGTATAAAAGGGACCTCCAAGCATCAAGAGAAGACTAATGCTCATATTGTCAAACATCAAATGATCAAAAAGTGTCTTAGTGCTTAAATTGTCAATTCTTGTATAGACAAACACTAGTGAGCCAAAATTGTCCAATTTGCTCAAGTGTTTTTAGGTTTTGGGTGAGTGCTTAATTGTGCAAACAAACACCTATTAGAGGGTTTTAAGTTTGCTTTGTTTATCTCTTTGTAAAGAGGGTTTTGATCAAGGCTTTGGGTAGAAGCTTGATCGGTTGTAAGGGTTTCCTCCTAATCTTAGAAAAGGGGACGAATCAATTAGTGGATTGATTGTGAAATCCTTAATGGGGAGCTAAGGTAGTGGATGTAGGTGCTTGTTAGAAGGTCGAACCACTATAAATCATTGTGTCTTTTTACATTCTAGCTTCCACAACCCTTCCACCCAAAATCCATCTCTCCACCACTTGGTGAGCTAAATTGGTTGATCGAATTGAGTCCCACACAACTCAACAATTGGTATCAGAGCTTGGCTCAATCGAAGGGGATTCACATCCGATTGAGAAGATCCGGCAAGCTCAATCATTTTTTTATCAACCGGTTCAATGGCACATTCTATCGACAAACCGCCCTTCTTCGACGGAACTCATTATGCCCATTGGAAGACAAAGATGAAGTTCTTCATCAAATCAAGAGACTACAAGCTATGAGATGTAATTGAAGATGGTCCGTTCGTGCCTCAAAGAAGTAAAGCGGAGTGGAGTGCCGACGATCGCAAGAAGATGGAGCTTAATTGCAAAGCCTTGCACATCTTGTTTTGCGCATTTGGCCCAACCATCTATGAGAATATGTCTTCTTGTGAGAGTGCCAAGGAGGTATGGGACAAGCTTGAAGTCACATACGAGGGGACAAATGAAGTTAAGGAGACCAAGATTGGGCTCCTAACCTTGGAGTATGAGAACTTCAAAATGGATCCGGAAGAGAACATCGAGAAGATGTTTGATAGGTTCTCCACCATCACAAATGGTCTCAAAGGCTATGGAGAAGCCATCCCGGAGGAGAAGCTTGTTCGAAAGCTCATCTACTCACTTCCCGAGTCTTGGGACTCAAAGAGGACCGCCATCATCGAAGCCAAAAATTTGAAGACTTTGAAGCTTGATGAACTCATGGGGTCTCTCCTTACTCATCAAATCATGAAGAAGAACAAAGAGGATGAGAAGAAGAGGGAAGAAATTAGAGCTATGGGAGAGAAGAAAATCAAAGGGCTTGGCATCAATGCAAGTGCCATGGCTCTCAAATCCTCCACTTGCCATCATGTCTACTCAAGTGAAGAAGAGGATGAAGATGAAGAGATAGTTCATCTCTTCAAGAAGTGTGCCCCATTCATGAAGAAAGCCTTGAGAGAGCTTGAGCGAGAACCTAAAAGAAAGGAGAGGGCAAACACTTCAAGCCATAAGAAGAAGGCACATTTGGCTACTTGGAGTGATGAAGACTCCACCGACGATGAACAAGCCAACCTTTGCCTTATGGCCATCGAAGAAGATTCAAGGGTAACTTCTAATTCATCTACTTCATGTTCTTATTCTTTTGATGAATTACAAGATGCCTACGATGAATTGGTTTTAGATTTTAAAAGCCACATTTTGAAAAATAATAAATTGATTTCAAAGTTGAAAATTCAAAATGATTTGCTTTCTAAAACCAAACTTGAACTTGAAGCAAAACTTGAAGAGTTTGAATTAAAATGTCTTGATTTACAAAAATTGCTTCAAAATGTTCAAGTAGAAAAAGATTTGATTTCCAAAGAGCTTGAAAAGAAAAACAATTTTGGAAAATCAAATTTTTATGTTAGACAATCTAGTGCCCCTAGATTTATTAAAGGAAAAATGTTTTAGAAGTATTTGGGTCCCAAAAGGACTTAGTACTTCAATTAAAAAGGATGACATTGAAAAATGGATTCCTAAGGGGACTAAAATTTGTGCAACTAACGTTTATGGATCCAAAGCAATTTGGATACCAAAAATTACTTGATTATCTTATGATAGGTGTGATGGAGATGGATCAACAAGTCAAATATTGAGGGGGAGCTCAATGCACAAAAGAAAGACACTTGAAGAGGAAGACTTCACATCCTCCCTTGTGTTCAAGTGTAGTAAAAATCTAGTTGTTTTATTTGTTTTATTTGATTTTTTTCAACTAGATTATGACATATGTTGGACTAACATTGTGATGATGCTTTGAGTAAGGGGGAGCCACCTTTAAAACCAAAATTCTAATTTTTTTTCATCTTTTCATACCTCCTAAGTTATTTTGAACTTAATGTCTTTTGAATTCTTTTTGATATAACAAAAGGGGGAGAATTTGGTTTGAAAAATTGTATTTTCAAATGAATAAGAGGGAGCTTTACTTTATTTTAAAATTTTCATCTCTTATTCACATTTTTAAAATTAAAGGGGGGAGAATCCCAAACAATTTTTCTTTTGTTTTATTATATAAAAAAGGGGAAGGTTGTAGAATTAATATTTTGATATAATAATTGAAAAATGTTTTAGACAAAGTTAAAAAGAATTCAAAACAATTTCTAAAGTTTAAACAACATGAAACTATGTTTATGGGATATTTTAAAAGTTTTTTATATGTTTTCAAAGCCAAATTCAACAAAACCATCCAGGCGTTTCGAAACGCCTTTTGTCCTACTTTTAGTTTATTGTCTATTGTAGGTGTGATGGAGATGTTCAACAAGTCAAACATTGAGAGGGGGCTCCATACACACAAGGAAGAACACTTGAAGAAAGAAGGCTTCACATCCTCCCTTGGGTTCAAGTGTTGGTAAAATTTCTAGTTATTTTTGAATTATTTTGTCTTACTTTTAGTTTATTCAACTAGATGATCATATATGATGGACTAACTCTTTTGATGATGCTTTGAGTAAGGGGGAGCCATTTTTAAACCAAATTCTTATTTGTGTCAAAACTTTTTACCTCTATTGTTATTTTAAACTTAAATGTCTTAAATTCTTTTTGATATAACAAAAAGGGGGAGAAATGGTATGGTTTGAAAAATTGAATTTTCAAATGAATAAGGGGGAGCTTTATTTGATTTCATACATTTAATCTCTTATTCACATTTTTTAAAGTTTGAGGGGGAGAATCCCAAACAATTTTCAAGTTAGTTTTATTATATCAAAAAGGGGGAGATTGTAGAACTAATGTTTTGATATAATAATTGAAAAATGTTTTGGACTAATTTGAAAAGAATTTAAAACTTGTTTTAAGTCCAAACAACTTGAAATTATGTTTGAGGCATTTTAAAAGGTTTTTGGCAAAGATTTTTCATGTTTTAAAAAGCCAAACTTGTATTTTCTCGTGACCAGTATCGATACGGTTGTACCCGTACCGATACCATTTTGCCTCAGTTTGGCCACTGTCAAAATCCGTATCGATACAAGGGTTTAGTGTATCGATACGGAGTGGGGTTGTTTCGATATGCCACGTCAGCGTATCGATCCCATTTCAACTACCCCAACGGCTATTTTGCAACGGCCATTTAAATATCAAGCCCTATCGATACCGTTCAACGTGTATCGATACCCCTATACTGGCAAGAGCCCAACGGCTAGTTCCTATGAAGGTCGTATCGATACCGTTCCACGTGTATCGATACCCCTATACTGGCAAGAGCCCAACGGCTAGTTCCTATGAAGGCCGTATCGATACCGTTCCACGTGTATCGATACTGGTAGCTGCAGAACAACATTTATGAAGGGAAATAAAGTCCTCAACGGCTCAAATCCATCCCCAACGGCTAGTAACGGCTACAAACTCAATTGGCAGTATAAAAGGGACCTCCAAGCATCAAGAGAAGACTAATGCTCATATTGTCAAACATCAAATAATCAAAAAGTGTCTTAGTGCTTAAATTGTCAATTCTTGTATAGACAAACACTAGTGAGCCAAAATTGTCCAATTTGCTCAAGTGTTTTTAGGTTTTGGGTGAGTGCTTAATTGTGCAAACAAACACCTATTAGAGGGTTTTAAGTTTGCTTTGTTTATCTCTTTGTAAAGAGGGTTTTGATCAAGGCTTTGGGTAGAAGCTTGATCTGTTGTAAGGGTTTCCTCCTAATCCTAGAAAAGGGGACGAATCAATTAGTGGATTGATTGTGAAATCCTTAGTGGGGAGCTAGGTAGTGGATGTAGGTGCTTGTTAGATGGCCGAACCACTATAAATCATTGTGTCTTTTTACATTCTAGCTTCCACAACCCTTCCACCCAAAAATCCATCTCTCCACCACTTGGTGAGCTAAATTGGTTGATCGAATCGAGCCTCACACAACTCAACACAATCCTAAAACACTTGAGCAAATCTAACAATTTTGGCTCACTTGTGTTTGTCTATACAAGGAATTGACAATTAAGCACTAAGACGCATTTTGATCATATGTTGTATTACAATTGAAGCATTTTCCATTACTAGATGTCTGGAGGTCCCTTTTATACTTCTTTTTGAGTTTGTAGCCGTTACTGGCCGTTGGGGTTGAATTGGAGCCGTTGGAGACTTCATTTCCCACCATAATTGCAATTATGCAGCTCCCCATTTCGAAACGCTCGACCCCGTTTCGAAACACTCTTGAAATAGAAAGAGCCTTTCAGTCTGATGCAGCACCCGTATCGAAATGCCATTGGTCGTATCGAAACGCCATTGGCCGTATCGAAACGCCATTGGCCGTATCGAAACGCCCGTATCGAAACACTTGTCCCCGTATCAAAACGCTCTACATTTAAAAGGTAGTTGGGAAATAGCCGTTGGGGATTTATGACTGTTAAGGTCGATGCCACATAGGCGTATCAAAACGGTAGAGGCCGTATCGAAACGCTATGCAAAAATCTCACCCATATTAAAGCTCGTTTCGAAACACGTTTCGAAACGTTTTGCCATTGTAAAGACTCGTATCGAAACACCTAAAGGCGTTTCGAAACGCCTGGATGGTTTTGTTGAATCTGGCTTTGAAAACATATAAAAAACTTTTAAAATATCCCATAAACATAGTTTCATGTTGTTTAAACTTTAGAAATTGTTTTGAATTCTTTTTAACTTTGTCTAAAACATTTTTCAATTATTATATCAAAACATTAATTCTACAACCTTCCCCTTTTTTATATAATAAAACAAAAGAAAAATTGTTTGGGATTCTCCCCCCTTTAAGTTTAAAAATGTGAATAAGAGATGAAAATTTTAAAATAAAGTAAAGCTCCCCCTTATTCATTTGAAAATACAATTTTTCAAACCAAATTCTCCCCCTTTTGTTATATCAAAAAGAATTCAAAAGACATTAAGTTCAAAATAACTTAGGAGGTATGAAAAGATGAAAAAAATTTAGAATTTTGGTTTTAAAGATGGCTCCCCCTTACTCAAAGCATCATCACAATGTTAGTCCAACATATGTCATAATCTAGTTGAAAAAAATCAAATAAAACAAATAAAACAACTAGATTTTTACTACACTTGAACACAAGGGAGGATGTGAAGTCTTCCTCTTCAAGTGTCTTTCTTTTGTGCATTGAGCTCCCCCTCAATATTTGACTTGTTGATCCATCTCCATCACACCTATCATAAGATAATCAAGTAATTTTTGGTATCCAAATTGCTTTGGATCCATAGACGTTAGTAGCACAAAATTTTGTCCCCTTAGGAATCCATTTTTCAATTTCATCCTTTTTTGTTGAAGTGGTTAGTCCTTTTGGGACCCAAACACTTCTAAAACATTTACCATTTTCAAATCTAGGGGCACTAGATTGTCTTACATAAAAATTTGATTTTCCAACATTATTTTTCTTTCTAAGCTCTTTGGAAATCAAAATTTTCTCTTCTTGAACTTTATGAAGCAAATTTTGTAAATAAAAACATTTTTGTTCAAGCTCATTGAGTCTTGCTTCAAGTTCAAGTTTGGTTTTAGAAATCAAGTCATTTTGAATTTTTAAATTTGAAATTACTTTCTTTATTTTCAAAATGTGATATTTAAATTCTAAAACCAAATCGTCATAGGCATATTGTAATTCATCAAAAGAATATGAACATGAAGTAGATGAATTAGAAGTTACCCTTGAATCTTCTTCGATGGCCATAAGGAAAAAGTTTGATTGTTCATCGTCGGTGGAGTCCTCATTACTCAAAGTAGCCACATATGTCATTTTCTTATGGCTTGAAGTGCTTGCCCTCTAAAATTAAGCATGTAGAAAAATTAAGCGTTTTATGCTCTTCAAATCACCTACCACTTTGCATATTTTGCCCGCCGGCAAGTTTGGTTGTACAATGCCTTGGCATTAGATGCCACTGAGGTAATAAGCTGCCACAACATAGAATTGTGTTGCCTTGGCATAAGTCTGAAACTAGATCTGCTCTACAAGGCTTTATCTTCATAAATCAGCTTCCTTCAGTAGAAGTTGTCATCTTTGGCTCGGGTCGGTCTGGACCTGTCGAGAGCTCGTTCCGCACCATCCTCCCTTTTCTTCATTGCCCACGCGGCATTCCCTGCTCTGGTAGTGAGTATATCTGCACAAGCGCCAAAATGCATCAAAACAATACCTTTTTTTCATTAAATACATCAAATGTGAGGATCAAGGAAAAAAACAATGTAATTAATGCATAGAGGGCCATAATACAGCTCAATTGGGTGTAGTTTGAGCAGTAATTGTCATGTAAAAGGGGTAAAAATATAGGACTTTTGGGAACTTATCAGTTACCTTCACAATGGAGACGATTGCACAGATTCAATGTAGACCAAAGTTCAGGTTTTGATCCTTTGAATTGATTGAAATGTTTTCCCAATTTCAGAGGGTTCTCTAGATTTTCACAGGGGAAATAAATTCTAACCCTAAAATGTTATTAAACAATTAAAGGTTCAATTCTCATTTTAGAAGCCGAAGGGTTTTATTCGCTATGAGTAGTGAAACGACAACGTACATTTCGAGACATGCAAAAACACTGGAAATATGAATTATCAAATAAAAAATATTATCATCTTGAACTTTAGGTCGTGAAACTCATTGACAAATTCCGATACTTGTCGATTTCACCTAATATATTATCTACTTCATTCACTTTTACGATTTCTACGTCTACTTTTATCTATCCAGCACACCTTTCGCCAAGTTTCGGCACTTATACGTACGTTCCAAAACTTACTATACAAACATGTATTGTTAAAGTTACTTTAAGCATTTCTAGTTTACACATTTTCTACAGGTTACGAAACATGTACAAAAGTTACGATATTAGGAGAAAACGTCAACTGTTACACATCAACCCTTAAATGTTACTTTCACAACAGACTATTTCGTTACTCTATATCAAATTTCGAGACATCTTCTTTCAACTTTACTTTTCAGATACTTCACTAACAATTTGGGTTTAAACTATTAACTACCGGTTCTGGTACATATTTCATAGTTTTGCAACGTATGTGTTATTTTGACTTTTGACGTTGCAACACAAATTTTCTCCCCATAATGTTGTGAAACGTCTTACTACATTTCGATACTTACCAGCAACAACCTCTTCCCGTTTTCGTGTATTTATTATGGGAATCTAAATTTGTTGTGCACACGACAAACGAAAAAGAAAATCAAACAAGCAAGAACACAAGAGATTTAACAAGGTTTAGTAGTGTGCTTACGTCCTCGGGGAGCAAAGAGCGGATGTTTTCTTTTATTCAATCAATAATGCCCGACAAAAACAAGGCTTAAAGCTAAAAAGAGCAATTGATGAAGTGCCTAATGAGGTGGGGGTAAGCCTATTTATATAGCCCATACATCCAAGTCCAATTCTAACTAGGATAACTACTACTCAATCCTACTTTAACTAGGATTGTAATTGTTCTAATCCTTTGGGGAGTATTATTCCTTATCCTCCAAGGATTCATACTCTTTAACCTCCAAGGATCCCTCAAGTCGGTTAGTTATTAAGCCCATCTGTCCTTTTATAGTATATGAGTCATACTTAACAAATCTCCACCTTGGAGAATATCATGCCCCTTAAGAGATAAATCTAGAGTTTCTCACACATCAAAGTGGGTTGGGCTACCATGCTTTTCTAGCATTTGCAGACATTCAACAAGTCCAAACAATGCTTGAACTTGTCTATAGTAATAGGCATGGTCAACATATCAGCTGGATTGTCTGTAGTACGTACCTTTTGTAACAATATCTCACCGGATGCAATCAACTCTCTAATCTTGTGAAACCTCACATCAATATGTTTAGTTCTAGCATGATACACCTAATTCTTAGCCAAATGTATAACACTTTGGCTATCACAATGCAACTAAACTCCACATTGCCAAATACCCAATTCCTTCACTAGCCCGATAAGCCATAAGGCTTCTTTTGCAGCTTCAGTTGTTGATAATGCCACAACAGACTGAACAATTGACTTCCAACATATAGGCCCTCCACCAAGGGTGAAAACATACCCAGTTGTAGACCTTCTATCATCGAAATCACCTACATAGTTTGAATCCACATATCCAACAATCAAAGGATCATGTCGCTGACTGCCGAAAGCAATTCCATGTCCCACAGTACCCTTTAAATACATGAAAATCCACTTGACTGCTTCCCAATTTGATCTTCCTAATTTAGACATGTATTTACAGACTTGACCAACAACATGAGCTAAATCGGGACGAGTACATACCATCTCATACATCAGGAAGCCGCCAACACTGGCATAAGGGACCTTTGCCATCTTTTCAATTTCCTTGTCTGTCTTCGGGCACTGTTCTGTAGAAAGCTTAAAGTGATTTGCCAATGGAGTGCTCACGGGCTTTGCTTTACTCATCTCAAACATGACTAACACTTTCTCAACATAGCCTTGCTGAGATAACCACAGTTTCCTTGAGCCTCTATCTTTGTGAATCTCAATTCTAGGAATTTTCTTTGTAGCTCCTAAGTCTTTTATGTCAAATTCCTAACTCAATAAAGATCGCTTGTAGCCAATCTGAATAATGTAGGAGTCGAATCATCTGTACCATTGTCGTGGAGACTACTTCAACCTGTACAAGGATTTCTTTAACTTGTAAACCAGATGTTCATCTCCGGATTGAATGAACCCTTTTGGTTGCTGCATATAAATCTGCTTCTCTAGATCACCATGCAAAAAAGTAGTTTTAACATTCATCTGCTCTAAATGCAAATCCGAACTAGCTACAAGTACAAGAACTGCCCTGATTTAAGTATGTCTAACCACAAGAGAAAAGATTTCATCATAATCAACTCATTTTTGATGTGAAAAACCCTTTGCTACCAATCAAGCCTTGAACTTTTCCCCTTCTTTTTCTGATATTGCTGGTTTCCTTTTATACACTCATTTACAACCAATAGCCTTCTTTCCCTCAGGAAGCCTAGCTAGCTCCCACATATGATTTTTTCTGCAAAGATTCCATCTCCTCAACCATTATAGCCATCCATTTGCTTTTCTTAGGACTAGAGATAGCCCCTTGAAAAGTATCTGGATCTTCACTACTAATGTGAAGTGCAAAAGACACCATATCTTCAAAACCCAATCTGCATGGAGCCTTTACTTTGGTGCGTCTCTCTCTATCTATGGCTAAATTATAATTCTACAACGAAACTGTAGTAGAGTCACCAGAAGTTGAATTCGATCTTTCATCTTTCTCAACTGCTCTTGGATACTGTTCGAAATCCACCAGCACCTTGTCTCGGTTCTGCTGCAACATGAATTGCTCGTCAAAAATTGCATCTCTACTAATCATTGTTTTCCTTGCAACTGGATCCAAAAACTTGTATCCTTTGACACCTTTCTTGTAGCCCCAGAAAGACGCACTTCTTCAATTTTGCATCAAGTTTTGATCTCTCATCACCAGGTGCATGCACATAAGTAGGACAACCAAAAATCTGTAAATGTAAAAAATCAACTACATTGCCTGTCCATACCTCTTCTGCAACTTTTCCACCCAAAGATGCATGTGGTGACTTGTTGATGAGATAGCATGCCATACTCACAGCCTCTGCCCAGAAGTTTTTAGGAAGCCATGCATTCAGTCTCAAGCACCGAGCCTGCTCAGCTAATGACATGTTCATCCTTTCAGCAACACAATTTTGTTGTGGCGTCTTTCGCACTGAAAAATGTCTCTGAATCCCATGCTCCTCATAGAGCTTCAAAAAATGTGAATCTGTGTACTCTATGCCATTATCATACCTTAAATACTTGATCTTTCTACCCGTTTAGTTCTCCACCTCAGCTTTCCACACCTTGAATTTGGAAAAGACTTCAGATTTCTGTTTCAAGAAATACACCCAAACTTTCTTAGAAAAACCGTCAATAAAAGTAACATAAAACACAAATCCACCCAATGATGATTCTCTGGTAGGCCCCCATACATCATAATGCACATAATCAAGAATCCCTTCAGTTTTGAGCTTTCCAATCGTGAAACTGAATTTAGTCTGTTTACCAAGAACACAAAATTCACAAAAATTGAGCTTGCAACTTTTGACACCATGCAACAAATTTATTTTATGCAATTCAACCCTTCCACATTCACTAAGATGACCAAGACGCATATGCCACAATTTTGTATTATCATCATATGACTCAAAAGAATGAGCTCCACCTACAACTGTACTGCCTAACAGTTTATAGATATTCCCTGCAGTTATCTTTCCTTTCATCATAGTCAATGCACCTTTAACAATCCTAATGGTTTCTCTATCCTCATCAGCTTTAGGAATTAAAAAATTCTTATGCAAAGTGCCCAAAGAAATTAGAATCTTTTTCAAATCTGGTATGTGCCTAACATCACATAATGTTCTAACAGTACCATCATACATCTTAATTCTGACTTCACCAATACCGACAATATTGCAACATCTATCATCACCAAAATAGAGAGATCCAGAATTAACAAACATATAGGTAGAAAATCATTACATGCTAGGCGATATATGATAAGAGCCCTGAATCAAGAATCCAAACATCTGTGAACTGAGTTGTTGAAATAGAAAGCATATCACCATCACTACAATCTGAATTCTCATTCTGTACCATATTCACAATTTTGGTTGATGCATCATGTTTATCATTTGACTCATTTTTCCACTTTGGAAAATCTCGCTTCATATGTTCTGGCTCCTTGCACTTGTAGCAACGAAACGTTTTCTTGCCTCTAGACTTTGATCTAGAATTCCATCTTCCAGAACCCTTGTTAAGTGTGCAAAAGTCCTATATTTATGCCCTAGTTTAGCTCAATTATTGTTGTTCTTAAGTGTAGTTTAGTTGCATTTATTAGGAAAACATACACAAAACTGCATAGACTAGATATTTTGCCTTATTTGATGCACTTAAATGTTTTTATCTAAAAGATACTGCTCAGGTGCGTTTTCTAACTGTGCGCAAGTACCCGCCGAGGCAGCAAAGAGGGCAAAAGATGAGAAGCTGGAAACTGATGAAGGAAGTTAATGGACCATTTGGAGAGCTGATCGAGGAGGAAAGGACCAGAATGAAGAGTTGTGTCAACCCCTGTACACTAATCCACACCTCTGTCGAGGCAGTCAACAGTATGCCACTGAGGCAGCAACTCAATGAAGGGTGGAAAATACAAAGTGGTATGCTATTGAAAGAGCTCATCAATCCTGATTTTTAGAGACCACTTGCACGTGCATTGGAGCCTAGCATACAAAGAAAAGCCTGATCAAAGTCAAGTTGGAAAAAGGCAAATGGGAATCTAGGAAGATTTAATGATCTTTTAATGAGTTGTAATTATATTTTAACTAGTATTCCTACCCTAAAGCGACCTAGACCTAGGCTCAACCCCTATATATATATATATATATATATATATATAATCGACTTGAAGAAGATAACATGATTGAGATTAGAGAGAAACTCCTTCTTATCGAAACCCTAGTGCCATCAACCCCCATCATGTTCTAAACCTTCCCTAGGGCTAAGGGTTGGTTGTGTAGTAGTTGTGAGAGTTTTGCTTGTATTCGTTTATGATTTCAGTTTTTGCAATAAAACTTAAGGTTTGTTTACTCTTGGTTCTTCATTGTCGCAATCTTTATCGGGAGAGAAGAGAGCTTCAATCTATTTGTTCACTATCGAGAGAGTTTAACTCATGAAACAAGTAAACACGGTTTTATCCAACCATAGGGTAAAGCTACTTCGGCTTAGGGATAAGTTTAGAAGTTCAGCGGCTAAGAGAGGCTTCATAATCGGTTGGTGTTCATCCTTAGATTCACGCCGAGATGTATCATCCAAGACGTATTTGCCAATAGTACTTCAAGCTTCGGGAGAAGAGGAAGTCATAGAAGGGAGCCTTGTCGAACCTTGAATCATCGCTTAACTGTCTAGGCAGTCACATTGGTCTCTACCGAAGCATACTCGTTGACGGCTACCGAAAGTTGTTAAGTTGATCCACAAAATTGTGCCGAGACAGTACATCAAATATCTATACTACGAAGCATCCAATACCGGCCCATTCTCTCACTCTTATATCTCAATTTACTTTACTTACTTTAGTTTTAATAAAACCAACTCCTAATATTTGTGTTTTTACTTTTACTTATGCAGATAAGTGAACTCTGAAAGATTGTCACAATCCCTGTGGAGACGATATCTTAAATGCTATAACTTGGCACCGTGTATACTTGCACGTTATTTGTGTATCACTTTTGCACGCAACAACCCTCATTCTCTGACTTCCTTCTACGGTCGTGATTACCCTTAACATATAAGCCATCAACGTAAGAGCTTTCACATGTATTCTGCCTTCGCTGGTTATGGGCCAACAAGGCTACAGTAATCTCTTCAACTTTGATTGTTTCTTTCCCATATGTAAGAGTAGTAACCATGTGTTCATAAGAAGAAGGCAACGAACACAACAGAGTCATTGTTTTGTCTTCATCTTCAATCTTCACATCAAGTTGAGTTAAATCGGTGATTATTTGATTGAAGATATTCACGTGCTGTCCAAATCCTGACCCTCCTACATCTTCAGCCCATACAACCTCTACTTTAGATGCAATTTATTTGTCAGAGACTTTGACATAAATTGACTTTTCAACTTGCTCCATATCTCTCCTAGAGACGTCAGATCCATAACATTATACATAATCTCATCTGCTAAACATAACCGTATGGTACCAGTCGCTCGTTGCTGCAGTTCTTCCCAATCGTTATCCTTTATCGCCACTAGTTTTGTATATCGTAAAGCCTTTAAAATCCCTTGTTGTGCTAACAGATCCTTTACCCTCGTCTGCCACAATCCGAAGTTACCTTCACCATTGAACTTGACCACTTCAAATTTCGCATCGAACATAGCCATTGCAACCAGGCTCTGATACCAATTGTTGTGCACACGACAAACAAAAAAGAAAATCAAACAAGCAAGAACACAAGAGATTTAACGAGGTTCAGTAGTGTGCTTACGTCCTCGAGGATCAAAGAGCGGTTGTTTTCTTTTATTCAATAGATAATGTCCGACAAAAACAAAGCTTAAAGCTTAAAGCCTAAAAAGAACAATTGATGAAATGCTTAACGAGGTGGGGGTAAGCCTGTTTATATAGCTCCCTACATCCAAGTCCTATTCTATCTAGGATAACTACTACTCAAGCTTACTTTAACTAGGATTACAATTGTTCTAATCCTTCGAGGAGTAGTATTCCTTATCCTTTACGGATTCGTACTCCTTAACCTCCAAGGATCCCTCAAATAGGTTGGTTACTAAGCCCATCTATCCTTTTACAGTATACGGGCCATACTTAACAAAATCTAACGGTCAAAATCATAAGTTTTCCCATCTGACGGCTCTAACATCCCATCGTACACTAACTTGTCGTTCTTTAGACTCCATCAAGTTTATCACTTTTTGCATTTTGGTATTTAATATATATTTTAGTCTCTTGTGTCTCTAACGTTTTTATCGTTAAATATTTTTTCTCATGTCGTTACTTTCCAACATTTTCAGTTAGTTATATCGCGTCATGTCAGTTTCTCTTTGACTAAGTCAACCGTCTGATTCTATTGAAAAGCTAAATGTTATACTTAGTCTCTCAAGTTATTTTTGTTCAATTTAGTCAGTAAAAAGTCTATTTTTTTACTTAAATTGGCCTATATTTATTTTTAAAATTTTAAATCTAGTCCAACAATTTTAAAATCTCAATGCTAGAGAAAATGAGATCAAAATAGCAGTTTCACTGCTTTCTTTAACCTAGAATCTCACCGTATTTGGGGTAAACTAAATTGGGTAAACTACATCCATTTTACAATCTGGATATTCAAAATACCAAATTTTAGGTGTAGGAATGAAATACTAACCCCTACGGTTTCAATGTGAAGACAATGGTTGTTTTTTTAATGGAAGTAAAAGTGAGAGGACCAAATTATAAAAATATAAAAAAAATAAACTTTATAGAATGGGGACCAAATTGTTACTATACCAATTGCAATGTCACCAACTTTGTTATAACTAACGAAAAATTAACGGTGAGTGACCAAGATAGAAAAGTGTGCGACATTAATGACAGATGTGCTAAAAAAAATTAGTTTGATGGCTAAAATACGAAAGAAATAATAGTTGATTGACTTCCAATGTAGTTTACCCTAAAATTAATATATGTACAATTTCGACCTACTCGGATTCCTATTTATCATAAATATAGGAGTAGTATATTTATATGAGCTGTCACCCTTTTCTCACGTATAAATTGGCTATTCTCTACTCTAGGGATTTCACTTCTCTTCTCCAGATGATTTTCGATTAGTCGCGTCTCTCAAACTCTCTAAAAAAATATTTTAGGGTTTTCATTAACTGCTATTGGATCTTTAAAGGGTTTTCGAAATATATAATCGGATTGATTGTTTTGTTTCTAAAGAAAGCTTTTAGAGAAGCGTTAAAGGAATCGATATTGATTTGAGACTTGTAAAAATATGAAGCGATCGTGGAAAACGAACAGGGTTTCTTGGGCTCCAGGTGTTAATCTTTGTCAGGTATAGCCGCCATTGTCATATCTTCGATCAATCATTAACTGGTTTCGTTTTTTAACAGATCCTTAAAAAAAGAATTTTAATTTGACACTTTAATGTTCAAAATGAAGTAGGAAAGTGTTCAAGGCTAGGTAAAGTTGGTGTTTTGTTCCTGGACAAGTAGCCTAGAACTAGTTTTGTCCAATGATTATTAAAGAACATTGTTTTTGCTTAGCATTAGACTTGAGTGTTTAGTTCCACAGAAACTACAGATATGACATTGTTAAAGTTTTACTCTCCATTTCATAAATTTGACTTGATGCTTAATGGCTCTATGATTGTCTTTATGGATTATGCACCTGACTAGGAAAGATGATAAAAATTAGACAAGGATAACTTAATCTACTTGATGGGCACAAAACATGAACTATGATAGGTTGTTTGGATGTCTAATGTACTTCTTTGTTTTCCAGGTATATAACATTGTTTATCTGAATGGTCCTGTCATAAAAAATTATAATGGAAATTAACTGTTTGTCAATGCTAAGCAGAAAGCTTGTTAGCATGTTCAGAATCTCTAAGCCTGCTGTATACCTGGAATTCTTGCCATGAACTTTATCTACGACCGCAATCAGATGATTTGGTAATTGTTAACCTGCTAAAGTGGACTAATTATAGGTATCGTCTCAGGTGAAGCTGTTTCTGAAAGAGGATTGCCCCTCAAAGGTTGGTGGTGAACATCAAGATACTCTTCAAGCAAATATATCACGGGCATTGCATCCCAGTGGCATGTATGCTAATGAACTCCCCCCTGGGTTTGAAGCTGGTCATCACACTGGTAGATATAAGTGTGGTCTAGCTGCTAAGATACCTAGGATCCAATGGAAAAGCCCTCCTAAGGTAAGCACCAGATATATCGATTTCAAATCCCCTCTTTTTTCACATCATGTGTAGAGAAAGACTTAATTCTTTAATATTGTCTTCTGTATTTAGTCTTAAAATTTAACCTTTTGCTTTCTGCCACATTTAAACAGTTTGCCCTGAATTTTAACTGGCATGTTGTGGCTGGTGAAGAGAGCAAGGAAGCGGAGGCTCAAAAACTGCGGGAAAAGAGAGTGCTCGAAGCAGTTTATCCTCGCCTCTCTGTCATTCCCCCCAAGTATGTTTCATCCTTGTCAACACTTAAAATATTTCCTTTCTGTCTTTATCTGACTGAATTCCGATCGTACCATTTTTACAGTCCTGTTTTTCCGGATGTACAAGTTGAACGCCATGATGATAACCGAATCCCTCTTGTTCCTCTAACTCCAATTGAAGAGGATGAGGGTGCAGAATTATGTTCTGTTAAAGCTGCTCAAGCAAAATCTCCCTCTAATTTTGAGACACCAGCATTGCTATTGCCCCCAGGTCTGTCAAACACTGGTGCTCATAATATGCCACATTGCCCTAGTTCAGCGGCCGAGGGACCTACATCCGGTGCAAGCTCTAATATGATGGCAGCTGCTTTGGCTGCCTTAACTACAGTCATGAAAAGCAAAGAGCAAGGAAGTTTGGTCGACACTGATTTGCTTGTTAAAATCCTCAGTGATCCAAAAATGGTTGAGAAATTAATTCACAATCATGGACATCCCGATGCCAATTTGGTAAGTGCACCTTCATTTGTTCCAGAGCCAGAAGCAGGAGTTACTTCTGTACCATGCTCAAAACCTGCTACAATGCCACCCTTAAACTCAAACCACTTAGTAAAAGAGTTCCAACCTGCTGTAAGTACACCAGTTTCCAGGGCCGAAACCGTCTCCAATCCCATGCCTGTGAGGGTAGAGTCGTCATCGTTTCCCTTAGCCAGCACGAACATAAATATGCTTTCAGGACACGGGGTAGCAACCGCTGCTAACTCAAGAATGAACCAGGTAAAAGCTGCTCTTAGTGTGATGCCTGTGCAGGCAGCCATGCAAACAATGGAAGCAAACACAGTGAAGGATGCTAACTATTTTAAGAACCTGATAAGAGAACATGGGAGAGAAAAGGAAGAAGCTAAATCGCATAATATCTCACAAATCGGAAGTCATTTAAATCATATCCAGAACTTAAAACCTGGGCCATCGAAAATCAAGTTTCGAAAACCTTGTATGTTTTATAGCAGTTCAAAGGGGTGTCGGCAGGGGTCGAATTGCGCCTACTTGCATGATATCAAGTCATTACAGTGGCAAACTCGGAGTGCTAAGAGAATGAAATTAAGCGGAGAAATTACTGGCAGGATCTAAGAAAGACGGATGAATGAAGATTTTGTTTTTCTTTCAAGGCGTGTACAGACATTCTTTTCGTTTAGACTTTGAAGATGCTCCCCACAAAGGAACGATGTTTAAATTTAGGTATAAAAGCAATTGGGATAATAGAGTTAAAATTCGAGAAAGAACAACTGATTTTTCATTATGGTAAACCGCAGATTTGGTATTGAATTTGGAAGGCTGAATTACAACATTGAAGTTAATTATGGGTTTTGCTATACGCAACCTAAAGGATTATAGTTAATACCTATTAAATTTTTATAGTTAATATTTATCTTTTATTTTCAATAGTATCTATAAGATATAATATTCAGTAAAAATATATTATTTTATTAATTATTCTAAAAATAAACATCAAATTTATGATATTTAAATACCGCATAAATTTTAAATAATAAATATTGTACCATAAACCTTAAACTATAAATCCTATACAAAAACATTAAACCTTAAACTTTAAATCTCATCATACCCCATAACCCTTAAACTTTCACATCATAGACCATAAATTCTAAACACATGCCATAAACCTTAAACCTTAAAATTTAAACATAATTTATGATTGCATATAGCAAAATCCATAATTATATCTATCATTAATTATATCTTAATAGATTTTATTGAAAATAAGAAATAACATTAATTATAGGAATTTGGTAAGTTTTAAATATAGTCGGCTGCGTATAGCAAAAGTGCAAAACCCTTATATTATTTTTTTTTGTTATTAACTACTAGAATATATTATAATGTTATGTATCTTATTATTCGAAATGAAAATTATTTTTGTACAAAAGATTCATGAGTAGTATTACAAATGACGGGATAACAACTTGAATGATCGTCTGCCTAAAAAGGAAATTTGTCTTGATAAATTTAGTATAGATAAATTACAGGAGTATATTTATTTATTGAAAAATTTTATGACGTCCGACGAACACCGCTGAACACCATTAATGTTGAACACTGATGAACACCATTAAATTAATTAATAAAGATTTAAAATTTCAATGACCCATCAAATAATTAATAAATATTTTAAATATTTTAATTAAATTATTTTTTATATATATTAAAATTTTATTTTTTTAATAAAGGTAAACTATATATTTAATACCTCACATATTTCCGTATTTCTACTGAACCCTCATTATTTAAATGTTATTTCAATTTGACCATATTCTTTATAAAAAATAATTTAACCCTTAACCTTCAATCTTAAACCCTTACACTATTGAACCATATACCCATAAAAATAACCGACAACTCTTTAAAAAGTGGTTGAAGCTCCTTTGTTTAACAGTAGTTGTATTAACAAATGCTGTTTTTCTAATAATTATATTGAAATGTTTGGATAACAACTCATTGAGGGTGGAAACTAGATGAACAGTTTTCACCCTGACATTTTGAAAGATCAACAATTGTTGTTACAATGCTTAAAAGCTCAAGATGGTGAAAGATTACGGTATTGAATCGAAATAAAACGATCTTGTGCTTTAAAGTAGAATTAGAATATCCGACATTTCTAGCATTGGAACGAATTAAATCGAGCCTGTCATCAAATACAAAAGAACATGTTGAAAAAAAAAACTTTAATTTCCTTCCAAACTATCAATCAATACAGAACATTGGAAAACATTTGTAATTCAATCCTAAAGTCATGAAGTTTTCTATCATTGCAACAACAGTGATCTTACATGAAGAAATGTTGATCATTTTTTAGATGAACCGAAACCGCTAAATCCCATCATAGCTGCCACATCGGGATCAATTTTGGGTTCTTCTGCTGTTCACTCCACATGAAGTACATATTTATTGGATTGCATTTTATATGCATTACTAAATAACTTGTAAAGATTATAATATCAAAATAAAGATCACACAACATTCATTGGCCAACGAGATTCTAAATACTTGAACTAGTAAGTGTTTGAATGCACATAAAAAAATTCTGTGAGTACCTGTTGAAGGCTTGCCCTTTCTACTCGCATGGACATGCCTAAAGCTCTTTGATCTGAAAAACATAGCAGGGGAGCATCAGATTAACGAAAAACTAATATGAACATCTATATATGTCAACACACACCCAGTGGATGACAAACATTCATATATGTCAGTAGAAGAGTAACACATACCACCCAACTAAACAATCAAACATTCATTCATAAAGCAATGCAAAGTGCAAACACACAATTGTTTTGCCACTACCATCCTAAATCCATATATGTCAGTAGAAGAGTAACACATCTGACTGCTTGAAATCAAGTTAAGTGCACTGAAATCGAGTTGACATGAGTTTGCTCTTAAAGCAACCAACCAACTTCGACTCAATAAAACAAACAAAAAACCGCATATAGATTTTATTAAATAAAATTATTTTTAAGGGTTTAAGAGTTTAAGGGTTTAAGGTTTAAAAGTTTAGAGTTTTAGGTTGAGGGTTGAGGGTTAAGGGTTAAGGGTTAAATTATTTTTTATAAAGAATAGGGTCGAATTGAAATAACATTTAAATAATGAGGGTTCAATAGAAATACAGAAATATGTGAGGTACTTGAAATTTAATTAAATTTTTAAAGTAATTATTAATTATTTGATGGGTCCTTGAAATTTTAAATTTTTATTAATTAATTTAATAGTGTTCAACAGTGTTCAGCATTAATGGTGTTCACCGATGTTCGTCGCACGTGGTAGACTCATCCTTATTTATTTATTATATTGGTTCTACTTGCTAACAATTATTAATATTTGCATTCATGTTTATTTTAGGTATTGCATGTTTTTTTTTTTATTTGCATTTGTGTATAGGAAAATGTCTCATGCATTATTGTGCCTTAATTTTAAGGTTTAGGGGTTAATGTTAGAATTTAGAGTAATATGTTAAGGATTCAAGTTTTAACTTTTAAACCCAAAATTTCAACTATAAACTCTAAATTTTAATCATAACCCTTTAAAACTAAACATCTAAACCCTAAATAAAATCTTAAACCCTAAAATTAATATGCTTGTGAAAAATTTTTGTTTCCACCAACAGTGCACGGAATAATTACCCTTTGTATATTGTCACGTTCTTTATATTGCCCTTGCATCATTTGGTTTTGTTTTTTGCACGAAGATAACGTCAATGTTCTTTTATTATAAGGTTAAACAAGATAGTGTCGTGAATGACAAGATTGAAATTTTCGTTAATTTTTCAAAATAAGGGGACATGCTTTTGAAATTTTGAGTGAACTTTGAGTTTCAAGTTCATTCTTTTAAAATTAATACTGCATGCATAAAGAATCATATTTTTAAAATTAACCCTTGAGCTTACAATTTCTTTATTAATACAACTTGTAATTAATTAAGTATCAATTTTGAGCGTCGAGGGTACTAATCATTCCTCATGTAACTGATTTTTGTTGAATTCGATTTTTCTAATTTTTTCTAGGTATCCGATCTACCTAACTCAAAATTCGGTGATGACTCAATACTGAATCATCAAAATTAAGTATTGTTTCGATAATAATAAATATATATTAAATTATTTAAATTACTATTTTGGATGAGATTTTTTTGATTAATTGGTAAATATTAGTTAACAAATTATTTATTAAATGACAGTTTATAGAAAGGATTTGATTTTCACTTTAAAAAGTTTGGACAAAATAAATTAGATAATATATACTTCTAAAAAATATATAAATTTATTGAAAAAGTATAAAACATACACCAATATCTTAAAGTGTTTGACACAATATTAGTGTGAAATTAAATGAATTATACTTTCCTCAAACTTCTTACGATTGAAATTTTAAGACTTTCAACCGTTAATTTTGCATCATACTTGTTATGATATAATTTTTGAATCAAATATGATATGATCCAAAATAATGTATTTATTAACGTATATTTAACAATTGAAAAGTTTTAACATAACCCTTACTACTAGCAACAAAAAATCTAAAATAAAATAAAAGATGAAGTAATTTAATGGAGTCTAGAGCTCAACAAGGCTATTTACATAACCCACAATTCCTGGCCTGGCTTGAAAATCAACTTCACCCAAATTTTGAGAGACCTTTTTCTTCATGTCATAGCAATAAAACGTGCTCCCACTTCTAAGCAACACTATATCTCCGCCAATAAACGCTACTCCACCATGCCTAGTCCCAGATGATGCAGGCAGTGAACTATCGAGATAAATTTTCGGTTGCATTTCTTCCCAAGTCTTGGCATTGCTGCAAATTTGCATGGTGTTAGAGTGCATATTCGATAATGTACTCACCACTAAGATTTGACCACGTACATGAGCCGTACAAAGCTTTCCGTTCCTTATTCCTAAGGGTCCAGCTGCACTACTGAGGAGCTGAAACCGTTCAGAAGTGAGATCGAATGCTATAATTCTAGCATCCACTGTCTGCCAATAGACAGTACCATTAACATGAATACCTGACTTGGGCACGAGTGTAGTATCAGAAAAGCAAATCTCACCAGAAATTCTCCATGATCTTTTTCCAGAGGAATATATCTCAAACTCATAGCCATCAAGATCGGAAGGAAATGCACAGATCAGCTTATAATCAGCAGTGAAGTTCAGTAATGATGGATCAAATACAAGCACTACAGCAGGGTCAGGCCCATGATCAGCCTCTGGTTTCGGAAGTTTCTCCCAACGCTTGGTGACCGGATTGCAGATGTAGTAAGCCTTGTAACCAGTACGCCCCTGACAACAAAGCAGCCCATTACAAGAGGACCTAACATCAATAGGTTCGGGTAGAAACTTTAATGATGTATCCGGAATACCATAAGCCATGGGGTCAAGAGACATGAAGGATGGCCTGCCTGCTTGTGTTTGATAAAAGAAGCCCGAGATACAACCGAAAGAATTCGATTGATTGTGCGCGAAGAAGGGTGTTGATATTTGAAGCTTCCAATCCCGACAGACCCCTAAGCACCGAAAAAGCGATTTAGCAGGAAGGAAAGGAAGTGCATTTTCCCTTATTATGTCCTTCAGATCCATGTACATCTTGCTGTTTTTGCTCCCATACATGTTACTAAGCTTCTTTCCTCGATCCATTTTCTCACACTGCAGCCTAAATCTCAACATATGGAACCATCAGTTATTAATATTAAAACTACATGTTCATAAATCTCAACAAATACCCTACAGACATGAATTGTGAAAACCCGAAACAAAACTATTAATATGAAAACTACATGCTTAGAAGACCATTCACAGTTCAAAGGTAACTCGAGTTGGGCTCACCAACAAAATTTACCTTGAGAAATCAAGAGATGTCACCAATCAGGGTTTCAAAAAACGGCCCGCGACCGCTATTTAGCGGTAATGCCGCCGGCCGAAACCGCTATCGGCGAAAACAGTGGTGGGACGCGGAATCACACTAGTAGCGGTGGATTGCGGTCGCAATTTAAAGGGTAGCGGTAAAGAACGGTAATAACGGGCCGCTATCCCTGTTTCCTCCCGTCACTGTAAAATCTAAAAAAAATCCATGGGCGGGTGATAAGGGTGAGCGTAAGAGTGTAAAGGGAGGCGAGCTGATGAGACTTACAGGGAGAGGATTGGTCGACGTTGAGGAGAGGGGATTGACGGCGTGCCGACGACAAGAGGTGAAATCGCGCGGCTCTAGATGCTGGTCTGATGACGACGGCGTGAAAACAACCCTTTTAGGGTTTGAAGGCCAAAGAGTAAACGAAGAATAAAGAGGGATTTACGTTTTGTCGTTAATATTATTATTGGTTATGAGAATCCAATTAGGAAAATGTATTAGGAGAGTCATTAATTTAATAAAAAAGAGGGGGTTCATTAAGGATTTTTAATTAAAATCGAGGATTAGAGTTTGACCCAATAAATAAAATGTTAAATCATGGGACAAATTTTTTTTGGTCACTTTTTGGTATTTTTTTATGCTCAAACACAAAAAAGACACTAAAAAATTAAATTGTAAGTCATGGCTTTAAATTTTAAAGTGTTAACTACTGAAATAGTCACTTATATTTTCCACCAGTACAGAGTTGGTCACCGATTTTGAAAAACGACCAGTAAGGTCACTTACGTTTTCGGGGCGTAAACTTTTGGTCACTCAGCCGTTTGTTGTCGTTAAACACTAACGAATTGCTGACCTGACAACGAAAAAATAAGGGTAAATTACTGCAGTGGCCATTAAAGTTTATCTCATATACATTTTTGCTCCTAAATTTTAAAAAATAAACATTATAGTCACTAATAAAAATGTTTCTTTATAATTTCACCCTTAAATTTTTAAAAATTTATTTTTTAACTTTAAAACTTTACAATCAAATAGTACAATAATATTATAAAGGCTTAAATGAAAAATAAGTGCCCAAAGTATACCCTTTTTAAATTTAGGTGCTCAAATTACTCCTATTTAATAACTAAACTTTCAAATTGTTCCTATTTTTTCGCTCTAGATTATTTTTAATATTATTGTAGCATGACATGTCATTTTTTATTATTGTTAAATTAAAAATAATTTTAAAATAAAATAAAATCATTTTTATTATTATTAAATTTAAAATATTAGTAAACATTATTACTTCTTAAAATAATTTAGGTGTTTAAAGTATTTTTTTTGTAAAAATAGGTGCCCAAATTTACCATAGTTGCAATTTTAGGTGCGCGACTGTTAAATGGGTGTTAAAAAAACTGTCAACCAACTGGTACTTGACACGTGGCATTAATTTTATTAATTTTTAATGGAAAATACTTAGAATTTTCAAATTATTATAAAATCTCAGAATTTTACAAGCTTCACAAAACAGTCTATAAATCCCTAAAAATTCTCAAACTTCCGTCGTCGATTGCCGCCACTTTCGCTCCCAGTTGTCTTCACTGACCGCGCCCACTTGGTCGCCGGACCAAGGCGATCATTTTTCTCAACATAGCGTCGTCAGAAACGCCCAACGGCGTACAACCAAACGTCAAACACGAAATCGACGTTCGTGTTTGACGTTCGACTGCACGTCGTTGGGCGTTTCCGGCGACGCCGTGTTAGGGAAAATTGTCGCCTTAGTCTTGCGATCAAGTGGGTGTGGTCAGCGACGGTGACCGACGGCGGAAGCGGCGGCAGTCGAAAACGAAAGTTTTGAAATTTTTAGAAATTTAAGGAATGTTTTGTGAAGCTTGTAAGATTTTAAGATTTTATAATAATTTAAAATTTCTGAGTGTTTTCCATTAAAATATTTTAAAAAATAAAATTAATGCCACGTGTTAAGCACCGATTGGTTGGCCATTTTTTAACACCCATTTAACAACCGAGCAACTAAAATTGTAACTATAGAAACTTTGGACACCAATTTTTACAAAAAATATTGTAGACACCTAAATTATTTTAAAAACTAATATTTTTTTTAAAATATTTTAAATTTAATAATAATTATTATTATTTTATTTTATTTTAAAATTATTTTTAATTTAAAAATAATAAAAAATGATATTACATGTTATAATAATAAAAAAATAATCTAGAGTGAAAAATATGAGTAATTTGAAAGTTTAATTATTAAATAGGAGCAATATGGGCACCTAAGTTTAAAAAGAGTATACTTTGTGCACCTATTTTTCATCTAAGCATTTATAATATTACTATACTAATTGATTGTAAAGTTTTAAGGTTGAAAAATGAATTTTTTAAAATTTAAGGGTGAAATTATAAAGAAATATTTTTATTAGTGACTATAATGTTTAATTTTTAAAATTGGGGAGCACAAATGTGCATGAGATAAACTTTAATGGCCATTGTAGTAATTTACCCTTATTTTTTTCGTTGCCAGGTCAGCAATCTGTCAGTGTTTAACGGCTGAGTGACCAAAATTTTACTCCCCGAAAACGTAAGTGACCTTACTGGCCGTTTTTCAAAATCGGTGACCAACTCTGTATTGGGGGAAAATATAAGTGACTATTCCAGTAGTTAACCCAATTTTAAATCCTAAATGTTACACTATATACACTAAAAAATAGATCATACCCTAAATTTTCTAAACTCTAACCACAACTACTAACCTTAAAACCCTAAACCTAATTTTTAGTATAGGGGCATACATAGAGGCACCGAAAAGGGGCAAATAATTTCTATTTTAAATTACGAGATGCCAACGTGTTTTTAAGGGTATAGGTTAATTTCCATTCCATCCATGCCACTTTTTATCTTTGTTATTTCAGTCCTTGGATTTTTTCTAATTTAGAGTGCAAACTTTATTTTTTTGTTTTGTTTAATGTAGTCCTTTAATTTCAATAATCTAAGTTCATAAGTGTTGGAAAAAACTTTAAAATCATTAAAAGTAACTTTTTATGATTATAATTATAATTATTATGTTTTATAATACGTGTTGAAAAACACTCTAACTGAAAAATACTTTAACTTTTTATGATTGCAATAGCCTTTGTTATGTCCGCAATCGCGAATACCGCGACACAACAAAAAACGCGACTGCAACTGAGATTTAAATCCATGGTCTTCACAGATCTAAATCTTGTGAAGTTGCTCAAACTGAATTCGCAATAAATTCTTAGTTTGAAAATAACAAAAAAGCATTTTAACGGGAATCAGATCACGCCAAAACAGCGAATTGTGACTGCGATTTAACGGTTAACGTTCGATTGCGGCGATAAAAAACCATTATTTCCGTTATTATCTCATTAACGATCAACAGAGAAAAAATACATATATTTTCTCAGAAAAAGAAAAAAATAGATAATCTTCAAAAGGCGATTTCAACTGGTATTTTCTTCTATTATTGGCGATACAAGCGTCGTTCACCAGATCGAAACGATCCTCTGGATGATTGTATGAAAGCGATGCGATGAAGTTGCAAAGATGAAAAAAAAGAAAAAGAAAAAAGGAAAAAGATAATAGAAAGTATAAGGGAGAAGTAAAAACATATTTTTTTAGTGTTTAAATGATAAAAGTTAATTTTATTATTAAAAAAATATTCATCAAGGGTATTGATTCAAGGCAAAATATAAACACTAACGAGAATAAATTAACTGGGTCTTGGAAACTGACACTACACTACCTAGAAAAACTAAAAAAAGTAAAGAATTAAATGCATCTTTAAAATCGACACTAATTTCTCCACTATTTGAATATTGTAATTAGTATTTATATTATATTGTACATTTATTACATTTAAATGGTAAGAGTTAATTTTATTATTAAATGCATATTGAGAACCAACACTAATTTCTCCACTACTTGAAGAAATAATAGTAATGAAGAAGAATGAATAGGAAACAACAGCTGCAAATGGGATTTAACCCTTACAACGTTTTCATAGAACTTTAAAACTATACCATTTTGTTTACGTTGAACTGAAGGGAAGTGGTTGACAAAAAAAAGAGAAATAAGAAACGCAAAATTAAGGTATAAAGTATTTTTATTTTAATAAACTAATTTCATAGCTTTAAAATATTATTCAATTTAAAGTAATTTTTAATAAAAATTTTGAAAAAATATATTAAGTTTTAACAAGACTATATTTTAAAAAAATAGAAAGAAAATTATAATTTTTTGTTAATATCATTTTAAAGGAATCACAAAATCATTAGGTTTTAATTGAAGGATAGACCACTACAACTAATGAGAATTTAACTTGGACTTCGTTTTAATCCTTGAAAATCATTAGATTTTCTAATTTACTATGAATTTCAATATTTTTATGATTATATGCATTGATTTGTTTTTACATTTTTCATATCCTTATTGTACTCGTAACTTGTAATTTTAAAAATTATCGTTTATCGTCCTCGAATTCGTCCTTGTACTCGTATTCGTATTCGTGCAACATAGAGTAAAACTATCAAGTTTCATACTGAGATGATAGGGAAGATTGAAAAAAATGTCGAACATGAACTGTATTTTGAGAACTATTTGAGCCTCAATGGACTTGAAAAGTTTGGGCTAAAGAAACACACGTATTTCCCATTCTTTTCGGTTAGTCAACTCTATTTACACTATCGTCAAAATTGGGATAAATAATAGTTAGTCCCTAAAATTGATGTTTTTTAAAACTTGATTTCTAGATATTTTAGAGTTAATTGCACAAGAAGTCTTCAAACTATGACTCTTATTCTAAACTAGTCTCTAAAATTTAAAAAAAAAAGAAAACAACTTTTAGTATCAATCCCTGAGATTTGAACCTTGCTTTAAAAGCCACCATTAAAGTTGTAACGAACGACCACTACCCAAATCGACTAATTTGAAACATTATTAGAATATATATTAGAACATGTCACGCATCACATTCTAATTGGCCAACGTTTTTAACAGTTAGATACTTAAAACGATTGAAATGTAACTTTAGGCATATATTTAGAGCAAAAAATAGGTTAAACACCAAAAGTGAACTACGTGTATAGTTTGAGCACCTATTTGGTTATTAAGCATTTATTTTAAATCATACTTTAAGTTAATTATATTATTTTTATGGAAAAATTATATTAATTATAATATAAATTATTAACTAATTAAAATAAATTTATTTTATAAAAAATATTTATATTTTAAGTTTTTTTAATAATTATATTTTGAGTTAAAAGAACTATTTGTAGTTGTTTATGATACTACTCCAGAAAAGTTTATTTCATTCTACACTATTTATATGTATGTACCTCTTAATATAATAAAGACGACTCATATTTGTGAGACTTGGTACGAAACCGTTAAACTCTTTAAGTTTTTAACTCTATAATCAAAGTGAACAATACTTGACCATATTGTCACGGGCCGCCATTTCTAGTTCGAGTCACATGCACACATGATTGCCCAAGAAGTTCCAATGGAGATTTATGGACTAAAGAGACCACCAAACTTAGCTCGAACTGTGAAGGATTCTAAAAGACAACCACTTTGACCTACGCAAACTTTCAATGTAAACATAGGATTTGTTTCCTTAGATATGAGATATAATTTAGGGAATATTCCATTGTGGTTGGTGGGCTTCGATCATTGTCATCGATGTAAATCATTAGAGACTAGATGTTGGGGAACTCAATATAAATAGAGGTCTTCCTCACCTCATTTGTATCACTCATCTTCTGAGTAATCAAGACATTCACTCTAAAACTCTCTGTGCTGTTCTTGAGTTGTCTTCTCTATAGTTTTCTTCCGCTTAGAACGATTCAACGTTCTTAGTGCCTTAAAAGAATTTGATATTCCCGAGTGGGAATTCATGTTGACTTAGTCGTTCTTAGTGCCTCCTCAAATCTTGTTGAAATAATTGTTATGCACGAGGCAAGCCAAAAATGTGTTTGGCTAAGACCATTGACCCAACATATCCATAAGATATGTGATTTACTTTCACAAGATATGATACAAATGTTATCTTGTGTAGAGATAATGAAAGGTGGATACATCATGGAATATATTACTCCAAAGTTCCATCCCTCACAATCTTTAGAAAAATAATGTTTAAGATTGAATTATGAAGATTCAAAGATCTTATATGATATTTTCATGAGGGGGTAAATACGCGTTGCACTCTTTTTCCCTTAACCGAGGTTTTGTCCCAATAGATTTTCCTAGTAAGGTTTTTAATGAGGCAACATGTTATGCGTATCAAAGTTGTGTGTACTCTTTTTCCTTCACTAAAGATTTTTTTCTCACTAGGTTTTTATCTTAGTAAGGTTTTAACGAGACACATTATCTTCATAGACATCCAAGGGGGAGTGTTATGAATATTTATCTATGTGGATGTCTATAATGATAAGAACTTTATTTAGGAGATTTAATTTACTTTATCATTAGGAATATTATCTCCATTAATTAGAGTTTAATGTATTATGTACTTCTTATGCCTATAAATAGATGAAGGCATTGTACACAAGTCTAGTTTTTGATAATAATACGAATCTCCCTCTTTCTCTCATCTCTTTGTTATTTTATGCTTATTCGATGTTATTTGTTATTTTATTCACAACAATTTTTTCGTTTGTATTTTGAATCTAATATTTAAAAAATAAGATAACACTTACCTTGATCTTGTGTTGAAATGTTGTTGTTATAGCCAAATTCGAATCTTTTTTTTTAAGAAAAATATATATATATAAAAAATAAAATCACTATCGTCAGACGACGGCCGTCGTCGGTGGTGGCAGCCGGCACAGTGGAGGCTCATCGTGTTCTTCGAAAAATAAAGAACACGGATGAACATTTGAGAGTGTTTTTCAAAATGGGTGTTTGATCCAAAATTTTAAAAGTGAAAAATAAAAGGTGTTTGTAAAGTTGGGTTTTATACCCATGTGATTTAAAACAAAATGAGTTAATTACAGCTTTTAAACCCCTCCGCCTTATCTCTTATTGCTCCGTGAGATACTAAGCTTTTCATTGTTTTTTAAAAATGGTCACTATTTTCTTAGGAATTTTGGCCTTTAATTTTGACATCCTTACAATCTGGTCACTAATAAATATTTTGGTAGCTTAATTAACATTTCTAATTTAATCAAGCTTTTATGTTAATCAATCCATTTTTTAGAAAGAAAATAATAAAAAAACAAATTTAAATCATTGCCAACGAAGCCCTAAATAGTAAACCATAAACCTTAAGTCATACAAATTAATCTAATAAATCATTAACCCTAAACTATACTATAACCCTAAACCATTAATACTAAATACTAAATCTTAAACCATAAACATTCACCCATAGAAATTAATCTCATAAACCAATAATCATAAATTACACCAGAAAACCTAAACCATTAACACTAAGACCTAAACCCTAAACCACAAACCAAAATTAGGGACCGATTTCATAATATTACTATAAAATATAGCATAAAATCGAAATTAGGGATTAATTTGACAATTTGAAATTGGAGAATTTTGAGAGTTCAATGACCAATTTAACCATAAAATACAACATAAACCGGAATTAGAGACTAATTTGACAACTTAAAAGTGGAGAAATTTGAGAGTCTAATGACCAATTTTACAATTTCACCATAGAAACAAATAAGGGTCAATTTCGGCTAAAAATAAATCTTAGGAACCAAATTGAACAAAAATATTACCATGTTAAAATTATTAGACTAAATTACAAAAAAATAGAAATAAGTAGGGGTCAATTTCGGCTAAAAGTAAATTTTTAGGGACTAAATATCACCGTAGGGAAGGGATTGCTATATTCGAAGTCCAGACAATGGGGATACTTGTGACTAAATTGAATTGAACTAAAACTTAAAAGTATATATTAGAACTAAAATGTAACATTTTGAACGTAACAAAACCTAAAGTGTAATTAATCTTTAACCTGAAAAATAGGTGGTTTAGTTCCCTCCAGAATTATCTCATTTTACTTTTTTTACCAAATGTCTTTTTACTTTTTTTAATTAAAATGAAATGGGCGGTTTAATTCATGTGTGAATCGTGATCTTTTAGGGGCAATTATTTTTTCATCCCTTCCAATTTTAAATGTTTTTATTTAAGTCCCGAATTTTTACTTTTATGTTTTAGTTTAATTCAATTAAGTCCCAATTTAGATTAATTTAATTGAAATTTCAAATTTAGTTTTAGAATTCTTTTAATTATGTCCGTGATTTATGCTTCTAGATTTTAATTTAACTCTATTAGATCCTAAGTTTAATAAGTTAATTCAGTTCAGACATTATTATTATTATTATTAAACTTTGATTTAATATAATTAATTATACACATAAAATTTTGATTTTGACGTAAATATGTAATTGTACACATGGAAGTTGAAATTTTAATTTTAGCTTAATTGTACACATGAAGCTTTGATTTAAATATTTAATCAAATTCAAAGGCATAACATTAACAAGTTGAATTGGAATTAATCTTATAAACCAATAACCCTAAACTAAATCATAAATCATTAATACTAAAGGTTAACCATAAACCTTAATGTAAACTAATGAATTGATTTTGATATAACAAATGATTTAAGGACTAGATTGAAAAATAGAAAATAAAATTTTAAGTCCTTAAAACCTCTCTATGTGTTCAAAGAAAATTGTCAAAGTCAAAACTTAAGCTAACTCAAATTTCTCTAAGTATTTACCAAGTCAAAACAATGATTTTCGAGTCACCGTTTCAGAACGGCCTTTAGGCGTTTCGAAACGTTTTGAAACTGTTAACCTCTGTTTCGGAACTAGATTTCCCGTTTCGATATGGGTGTATCGGAACAGGTCTTTGTGTTTCGAAACGGATGAAGAACAACAGAACAATTTGAACCGTTTCGATACGGCAGTATCGAAACGACCTCAAACGTTTCAATACAAATTTCAAACTTGGTTTCAAAATATGACCGTTGAACTTTTTAACTAATTTTTAAGATATAGTTAAAGCATATCGAAATGTTTCTAAGCCGTTTCGATACAAGTTTTGACAGTGGCAAATTGTTTCGAAACGTGCTTCAGAACGTTTCGAAACATGCTCTTAGTGTATCAAAACGATCGTGTCCATTTCGGTACGACCTATTTATTACACCCAAATGGCTATTTCTATTTTGGTCTATTTCGAAACAGAGTCGGACGTTTCGGAACGAGTAGTTGTAGATTGCATTTATGGAGGGAAGATAACATCCCAACGGCTATAATAATGAAGGCAACAACCCCAACAGCTAGAATTTAATGAGAAAGTATAAAAGGGACTTCTAAAAGAACCAACAACAACTATTGATCCAAAAAGAAAGATCCAAACATCAAAATCAAGCTATTGTGCTAAAATCCCATGTTTTCTTGTAAACCCCAATTGTAAAACCTTGTATTTCTAATCTTATTTGATCAATTGGGTTGAGTGCTTGTAAAAATGGCTACATTTGTATTGTGAGATACTTGATATTAGCCTTAAACTTCTTTGTAATATTTGAGTGAGGATTGGGTCAATTTTTTTGTAGAAAAATTGACCATTTTGTAAAGGTTTCCTCCTAAGCCTAGAAAAAGGGGAAGATCAACTAGTGGAGTTGTTGAAAAATTCTTAGTGAAGCTAAGGTAGTGGATGTAGAGTTCAATTAGAACTTGAACTACTCTAAATCTCTTGTCTAACAAATTTTTATTTTTCACTCCACCACCAAAATTTATAAAAATCCAATTCACCCTCCTCTTGGCTTAAATCGATTCTACGATCCACTCAACAATTGGTATCAGAGCCTACATCTTTGACGGATTAACAACCGGAAGTGGAGTTTCTAGGAGAGTGTGATCTATTCTAAAGACAAGCCATGGCATCTACTTCAACCTCCAACCTCTATGAGTCACAATCAACCACTAAACCACCCTTCTTCAATGGAGACAACTACCTATATTGGAAGAATCGGATGCGCCTCTTCATCAAGTCAACGGATTACATGGTTTGGGATGTAGTGGAAGAAGACCCCTATATTCCGGTTAAAAGAACCGATGAAGGAAGACTAGTTCTGAAAATAAAGTCGAAGATGACCGAGGAAGATAGACGAAAGATGCAAGTCAACGACAAAGCTCTACATATCATATTTTGTGCACTTGGTCTGGATATCTACTCAAAGGTTTCATCTATCGAAAGCGCAAAGAAAGTGTGGGATACTTTGGAGACGACTTATGAAGGCACTAGCAATGTGAAAGAGACAAAGATTGGGTTGCTAAACTTGAGTTATGAGAATTTTAGGATGGACCCCGATGAGAGCGTCTCAAAACTGTTTGATCGGTTTTCGATCATCGTCAATGGCCTTAAAGGATTCGGTGAAGCAATTCCCAAAGATAAGCTAGTGAGGAAGCTTCTATACTCTCTCCTAGAGTCTTGGGATGGTAAGAGGTCGGCAATCATTGAAGCAAAGAATTTGAAAACCTTGAAACTTTATGAGCTTGTTGGGTCTCTTCTTACACACAAGATCCTGAAGCAAGGAATAGAGGAAGAGAAGAAGAAGGAAGAGAGAAGGATTGAGAAGCATGAGGTAGAGAAGAAGAAGAAGTTAGGAGTTGCTCTCAAAGCCTATCTACAAGATGAGAGCTCTTCTAGTGAGGAGGAAGATTTTGAGGAATTGGCTATGATAGCCAACCGATTCTCACAGTTCATGAAGTCCAACTGAGGGAGAAAATTTCAAAGGAATATGGACTTCAAGAACGAAGACAAAGAAGAAGAAAGGGATCCGATCATTTGCTTTGAGTGCAAGAAGTCGGGTCACATACGTTCCAATTGCCCTCAACTCAAGAAGAAGGGCTTTGAGAAGAAGAAGAAGCTCAAAGCCAAGCTTGCTACTTGGAGTGATGAGAAGTCATCTGAGGATGAGGAACATGAAATGGCCAACCTTTGCCTCATGGCTCTTGAGAAGGATTCTTCTACGGTAACCTTTAACTCATCTACTTTTGATTTTACATATGATGAACTTCTAGATGCTTATGATGAGTTGCAAGAGGTATATGATGAGTTGAGAAATACAAGAAGTCGATTTTAAAAAATAAGAAAATCATTTCGGTTTTAAGGACAAAAAATGAACCCCTTTCTAAAACCAACTCGGAATTAGAAAAAAAGGTATTAGTTTTACAAAATTCCTCAAATGAGTTTGAAAAGAAATCAAAAGATTTAAATGACCTTCTTGAAAAATACCATGTTTACCACCAAGAAGAGGTGAGTAAACTCAAAGCTTCTCTAACCAATATTGGGAAAAACAGTTTTGAAAAAGCATCTTCTTCAAAATCCCAACATGTGAAGAGAAACTTTGTTGACCACAAACAAAGAGGCTCCCATAAGTATCACAAGAACAAGAAAGTTAGAAGTGTATGGGTTCCTAAGGAACTTGTAGTTTCTAACAATATTGTAGCCATTTCATCTTGGATTCCTAAGGGAACCAAGTATTTGGGAACTAACACTCATGGACCCAAAATGATTTAGGTACCAAAAACCAAAGCTTAACTCTTTGTTTGTAAGGGGAGCATTGCTACAAGGCCAAAGCACAAAGCCAAAACTCATGGTACCTTGGTAGTGGATGCTCGAGGCACTTGACCGGAGACAAGAGTCGATTCATGGACTTAAAGCCAAAAAGTGGAGGAGTAGTGACATTTGGTGAAAACTCCAAATGCCACATTGAAGGTATTGGCTCCATAGGTAATCACTCTACCATACTCATTGAAAATGTGTTGTATGTCAATGGTCTAAAGCATAATTTATTGAGCATTAGTCAATTGTGCGATAAAGGGTTTAATGTCTTATTTGATAAAAATGGATGTAAAATTGTTGACATTAAATCTAATAAAACAATGCTCATTGGTCATCGCATAAGAAACATATATATGGTGCATCTAGATGACATTCATTCATCCCATGCATGTTTTGTTGCTCAAGATGAAAATGATGCATGGTTATGGCATAGGAATCTAGGACATGCTAGCATTAGTGTTTTAGAAAAATTAGTTTCCCTAGATCTAGTTAGAGGTTTACCCAAGATTAAGTTCTCAAATGATAAAATATGTGATGCATGCTCTAAGGGTAAACAACATAGATCATTCTTTAAATCCATTAATGATGTTTCTACAAGTAGGTGCTTGCAATTAATTCATATGGATCTATTTGGTCCAATTAGGACAACTAGCTTGGGTGGAAAATCATATGCTTTTGTGCTTGTTGATGATTACTCTTGATATACTTGGGTTCTCTTTTTAAGCACCAAGGATGAGGCTTTAGAAAACTTCATCACATTTTCAAAAATAACCCAAAATGATCTTGAACTTAAAATTTCACAAATTAGAAGTGATCATGGAACGAAATTTCAAAATATGAGTTTTAATGAATTTTGTAATGAAAATGAGATTAGCTATAATTTTTTAGCTCCTCAAACTCCTCAATAAAATGGGGTAGTTGAGAATAGAACTTTAGAAGAAATGGTCAAGACCATGCTTTGTGAAAACAATTTACCTAAGTATTTTTGGGCGGAAGCCACTAACACCGCTTACTATATTATTAACCGAGTAATGATTAGGCCTATTTTAAAGAAAACTCCTTATGAGATTTTAAAATCTAAAAAGCCTAACATTAGCTATTTTCACCCTTTTAGTTGCAAGTGTTTTGTTTTAAATAATGGAAAAGACAATTTAGGTAAATTTGATGCAAAAAGTGATGAAGCTATTTTTCTAGGTTGCTCTTTAAACTCTAAAGCCTATCGTGTGTTTAACAAAAGAACTTTTGTTGTACAGGAATCTATACATGTTGTTTTATATGATAATCTCCTTCCGAGGAATGACTCTTGTGATGATGATGATGATGATGTAGGAATCCTTGATGCCTTTGATGAATGACAAACTTCAAAGGATGATAAGATTTCAACTAAAGAAGAAGATGCACAAGATCCACCTCTTGAAGCCTTGAAGGACTTGGCTCTTGAGAAAAAGGAAGTGAGCTACTCAAGGGAGTACAACTATGTCAAAGGTGGTGAAATATTGAGTGATCCATCCAAGGGGGTAACTACTTGCTCTTCTCTTAAAATGCTTAATCATGTTGCATTTATCTCATGAATTGAGCCTAAGAATATTAAAGAAGCATTAAAAGATGAATTTTGGATTATGGCCATGCAAGACGAGTTAAATCAATTTGAGAGGAGTAATGTATGGACATTAGTTGAAAGGCCTAGAAATCAATCTACTATAAGAACTAAATGGGTATTTAGGAATAAACTAGATGAGAGTGGTAACATTGTGAGAAACAAAGCTAGACTAGTTACTCAAGGTTACACTCAAGAATGGGGAATAGATTTTGATGAAACCTATGCACCCATAGCTAGAATGGAAGCTATTAGGATGTTGCTTGCATATGCATGTTATCATGATTTTAAGCTTTTTTAAATGGACGTAAAAAGTGCATTTTAAATGGTTTTATAAATGAAGAAGTGTATGTGGAATAACCACCGGGTTTTGAGGATTCAAAATTTCCAAATCATGTTTTTAAGCTAACCAAAGCACTTTATGGTTTAAAACAAGCTCCTAGAGCTTGGTATGAAAGGCTTTCAAACTTTTTAATTGAAAAAGGTTTTGAAAAAGGCAAGGTGGACACTACACTTTTCATAAAAAGATATAAAAATGATATTTTAGTAGTACAAATATATGTTGATGATATTATCTTTGGATCTACTAATGAATGTCATTGCAAAGAGTTTGCTAAGTTAATGCAAGGTGAATTCGAGATGAGCATGATGGGGGAGCTCTCATTCTTCTTGGGACTCCAAATCAAGCAAAGGAAGGATGACACCTTCATAAATCAAGCAAAGTATGTGAAAGACATGCTCAAGAAGTTTGGCTTGGAGAATGCAAAGCCTCAAGCCACACCTATGAGCTCATCTACAAAGCTTGACAAAGGTGAAAGAGGCAAGTGTGTTGACTCTAAGCTTTATCGCTCTATGATTGGATCATTGCTTTACCTTACCGCAAGTAGACCGAATATATTGTTTAGTGTTTACTTGTGTGCTAGGTTTCAAGCTAGTCCTAGAGAGTTTCACCTTATAGCCGTTAAAAGGATCTTTAGGTACCTCAGAGATACTCCTTGTTTTGGTCTTTGGTACCCTAGAGACTCAACATTTAACCTTCATGCTTATTCGGAGGCGGATTATGGGGGTTGCAAAATAGATAGGAAAAATACTTTCGGCACTTACCAATTCTTAGGTAGTATGCTCATATCTTGGTTCTCTAAGAAACAAAATAGTGTAGCTCTCTATCTACCACCGAAGCCGAGTACATATCCTTGGGGAGTTGTTGTGCTCAAGTCCTTTGGATGAAGCAACAACTCTTAGATTATGAAGTTAAAGTTGAAACCATACCCCTTAAGTGTGACAACACTAGTGCTATATGCTTAACCAAAAATCCCATCGAACACTCTAGAACCAAACACATAGAAATAAGGCATCATTTCATTAGAGATCATGTTCTTAAGGAAGATGTTGTTTTAGAGTTCGTAGACACCTTCAATCAATTAGCGGACATCTTTACAAAACCTCTAGATAAGGAGCGTTTTTGGTCCCTTAGTAGAGAGTTAGGTCTAACTAGCCTATCTTGACCTTTTAGGACCTTTTTGTTCTTAAATTGCTTGATTTCTTGCATAATTTCATGCTTATGTGTTTTTAATCCTAATTTCATCCATGCTTATAGTTAGGGGGAGTATGTTTATATTTTTACATGTTTCTCTTGCTCATAAATAACATTTATGCATCTAGGACTTACTAGAATTCATTTTTTTTTTGCAATTTAGAGCCTCATCTGCACCTCCAGGCCTAGACGTATCGGAACGATCAATCTGTTTCGATACGGGTGCCTTAAAAGAATGCTTTGTGACCAGGGTGTTTTGAAATGCCTAAAAGGGTTTTGAAACATTTTGCCTCTGCCAAGACATATATCGAAACGACCCAAAAGCGTTTCAATATCAGTTATCACGTGGGATTCGTTACGGTCAAAGTCGTATCGGAACGATCAACAAGATTCAAAACGTCAGTCAACGTTTCGGTACGCCTGTTTCGAAACGGTCGTGCCCGTTTCGAAGCGCGTATCCGGACAACTTTTTAAGGGATTTGATTGCTAAAGTTTACTTTTAATTAAAACTCCCAAAAACCCTAAAAACCCCAAACCCGACTTTTCTCTATAAAAACCCTCTAAACCTCATTGTTTTTCATCAAATCTTGAGGGCTTTTACTCAAAAACTAAAGTCTAAGCAAGCTTCAACAACTTGGTGCAATTTCTTCCATTCATTCATCCAAAAATCCCTTTTTGAGGTAATTTTTTCATCCTTTTCCTTTTTCTTTGATTTTATTCGTATCTTAGGTTAGAAAATATTAATTTTGTATAAATTATATGTTTTGCAACTTGGGTTCTTCAAAACTTATAGTTTTTTTTCAAAATCTTCAATTTTTTATTCGAATTTATTTGTTTTCACTCGTATTTTTTACTGTTTTTCAAAAGTTGTTTCTTCTTCAAAAAAAATTTGTTATATGTATATACGTTTTTAAAGTGTTTTTCTTTAAAACCTTAATGAGATTTTTCATTGGATCGAATTAAGGATTTAAATGCATACATTTAAATTCTTTTTGCTTGCTTTGTGTTTTTAGGAATTTCATAGAAAACGTTAACAAGAAACACAAGACTCAAACGGGTGAAGGTTCAACCCAAGCAAACATCCGTCCTAACCTTACCCTCATTTTCAAAAGAGTCTTAGGAATCAAGAGACTAAGGATTGTTTCAAAACCATCAAAGATTTAGCCGTTCGCCGAGAGCGAGTTGTGGATATCATCTTCCTTGACTCCGAGCGCTTTGAATTCCGCTATCTAGCTCTCTTGCGAGAATGGAGCTTCTTGGCCTTTTTGAGCATTATGGACATTATCTACAAGCATATGGTCCTGCTATTCTACTCCAATGCCGTTCTTATTGATAATGAAGATCATACTGAGGTGATTGGCATTGAGTCGTACCTTTTGGGTAGGAAGTTCACTATTGATATACCCATTTTAGAGAAAACTCTTGGGCTCAAAGATGAAGGCATTGAGGATGAGAACCACTTTGGTGCTCACACCGGATCCGTTCTCACATTGGATGCTCATGACCGTTTCCTCCATTTGATGATCTCTTGGTTCATCCGCCCTTCAGGAGGTAAGTTTGCCCACGTTCGTCAAGTTGATTATTTTTGGTTGGAGTGTTTTCGCAAAGCACAACGCCTGATCTTAGTCAAAATCATGTTCGCCGAGATGGTCCATCAAGTGAAGATTCGCAACACCGATGCACTTACATCCTTCACTTATGGGGTTGTTTTAAGCTATGTATTTGGTACCCTCAATTTTGATTGTTCTTATGATTCTCTAGAACCCAACAAGCAAAAGATTGGTGAATCTTCTCTTATCAAGTCCGGGTTTCGCTATACTCTTGGCCAATGGGTTCGTGTTGATAGGCGAGCTCCGGCACCTCAAGTTGAGCCTCCACCTCAAGCTCCGACTCCTAACAATGAGGCACTTATGGCTTTCCTTACCAAGCGGTTCAACTCGATCGATACAAACATGGCTTCGGGTTTTGGTGCTCTCAACACTCGTATGCAATCTTTGGAGGAACACGTCTCTTCTCTTGAGAGTCAACAATCATCTATGGATTTATCGTTCTCCACATTCTATGGTGATTGGAGGAACTATCGCCGTGCTCAAGATAAAGACAATGATGATTCTCTTGATGATGGTGGTGACGATGATGACGAGGCTTGGGATTTATATTGCATATCATATTAGTCTATCATATTAGGATTAAGTTTGCACCTATCTATCTTTTTATGTTTTAAATGACATGTGCTTTGATTATTTTCTTTGGGATCGAGCTTAAACTCTAATGCTTTAAGTATTTGTGTTTGATGATTTGTTTCTTGAACTTAATGATATCGATATTATGTTGTTTTGTTTCTTGCTTATAACCTTGTTTCTTCTCATGATTAGCCTTGATTATTATTCTTTTTGATCTAACAAAAAGGGAGAGAAGTAATATAAGAGCCAATTTTTTTAGTTGGTTTTGAGTTTCAAACACTTGAATTTTAAATCTCTTCAAAACTTTAAAACCCATCTTACATTGAGGGGGAGTTAGAACGTCTTCAAGATTTCAATTTTTTTAAATTCAAACTTGGTTTTGTTATATCAAAAAGGGGAGATTGTGAAACTAATGAATTGATTTTGATATAACAAAGGATTTAAGGACTAAATTAAAAAAAGAGAAAATGAATTTTGAGTCCTCAAAACCTCTCTATGTGTACAAAGAAAATTGTCAAAGTCAAAACTTAAGCTTACTCAAATTTCTCTAAGTATTTACCAAGTCAAAATAGTGATTTTCGAGTCACCGTTTCGGAACGGCGTTTCAGAACATTTTGAAATTGTTAACCTCTGTTTCGGAACTAGCTTACCCGTTCCGATACGGGTGTATCGAAACAGGTCTTTGTGTTTCGAAATGGATGAAGAACAACAGAACAGTTTGAACCGTTTCGATACGGCAGTATCGAAACGACCTCAAACGTTTCGAAGCGAATTTCAAACTTGGTTTCAAAATATAATCGTTGAACTTTTTAACTAATTATTTAGATATATTTAAAGCGTATCGAAACACTTCTAAGCCGTTTCGATACAGGTTTTAACAGTGGCAAATTGTTTTGAAACGAGCTTCAAAATGTTTCGAAACATGCTCTTAGTATATCGAAACGATCATGTCCATTTCGGTACTGCCTATTTATTATACCCCAACGGCTATTTTTATTTTGGTCAGTTGCAGACTGCATTTATAGAGGGAAGATAACATCCCAACGGCTACAATAATGAAGGCAACAACCCAACGGTTAGAATTCAATGATAATGTATAAAAGGGACTTCTAAAAGCACCAACAACAACTATTGATCCAAAAAGAAAGATTCAAACATCAAATTCAAGCTATTGTGCTAAAATCCCATATTTTCTTGTAAACCCCAATTGTAGAACCTTGTATTTCCAATCTTATTTGTTCAATTGGGTTGAGTGCTTGTAAAAAGGGCTACATTTGAATTGAGAGATACTTGTTATTAGCCTCAAACTTCTTTGTAATCTTTGAGTGAGAATTGAGTCAAATTTTTGGTAGAAAAATTGACCATTTTGTAAAAGTTTCATCCTAAGCCTAGAAAAGGGGAAGACCAGCTAGTGGAGTTGTTGAAAAATCCTTAGTGAAGCTAAGGTAGTGGATGTAGAGTTCAATTGGAACTTGAACCAACCTAAATCTCTTGTCTAGAAAATTTTTATTTTCCACTCCACCACCAAAATTTCTAAAAATCCAATTCACCTCCTCTCGGCTTAAATCGATTCTACGATCCACTTAACACTTAAGGAATCAAAATTAATATCATAAATCAATAACCATAAACTAAACCATTAGTACCAAACCATAGACCTTAATAAATCAAAATTAATCTCATTAATAAATAAACCTTGATTTTAATTATAATTTTAGTGTACTAACTAAATTGTAATAAGTTTAGTGTGTACATTTATAATTTTTTTATTTTCAAAATTTGTAAAATTACTAAAATTTTCAATTTCGGGTTTTTTTATATTATCATTACTCATAATAAACATATTTAAAATACTAATTAATTATTACATCAAATTAATGAATTAAATTTATCGATATTTAAAGTCATTTTATATAATCTAAATTTTAATCTAATAAATTTAATAATCAATAAATAAATCATTTAATAAATTTAATGAATTTAACGATCATATTTAATAATTTATTAAAATTTAAAGAATTGTTTTCTATTGACTTTATCCATTTTAAGTTAATAATTTAATATTTGTTTAAAAGAAAATTATTAGTTTAATAAAACTTTTAAATATTTTAATTTATAAATATAAAAAATAAACATAATAATTTAATGATCATAAGTAATTATGTACCTTAAATTGTGAAGACGTTTTTGTTACATTATAATATAATAAATTCATAATCTCACAACTTCATTAATGGTAACTTATTAGTTATTACAAGTCAGTTAAATATCAAGTCATGTAAATATCATATCAGTTTAATAACAAGTCAAATCATTTACATGTTGAATCAATTACAGATCAGGTTCATAACATGTTTGATAATATCAATTATTTATCATGTTAATCTCGGGTTTGAGTTCATATTAGGTCGGATGCATGTCGGGTTCTGTTATCACATTATTAGGTTGGATTCGGGTTCAGGTCATTCTCAGGTCGAGTGCAGGTCGGGTTCTGATCCAAAATTTCCAAGTCTAACTCGGGTTCAGGTCAACACCAGTTCGAACTCGAATCGGTTTCGGGTCACCAGTCCTTCGAGTCACAAGCAGTTCTGACTCAAGTCGACTTCAGTCAGTTTTGCAGGTCGGGTTAGCTTTTTACCTCCCTAGTTGTACAAACGATACGTCATTTGATTGTAAATATAGGGATAAATCCTTAGCTTTGCAGGTCGGTTCAGCTTTTTACCTCCCAATTCTCTAACAGCTCCTTGTAGACTTCTCGAAGGGTAACCTCTGTCAGCCCTGTCACCTTACATATCACAGCTTGTGTCTTGTAATTGGCAAGCCAAATATATAGCAGCCGCAGAGATACTAATGGTGCAAAAGCACAACCTCCCCAATATGAGTTGCCAACTCCTGAATACATGAAGAAGACTTCAATGGAAATCAAAGAATTCTTAGGCATCACAATGTGATATAGTCATACACACCATTGATACAGAATTACTATTCATAGGTTGACTTAATTGTAGAGCTTCTCCCAGGATCTTCATGTACTTGCCCATCTCTTTCTGTGCTACATTGCCAGCAATTGAAAGATTTTAAACTCTTTATTCTCAGGAATTCTAGACTTCAAAATTGTCGGTTCTCAATTCTAATAAAATATCCAGGCTTGCATGTAAGTATCAATGTAAGTCTCACATTACACAGAAGAATGATATCTAAGGAAACTTAGCAGTAGCTTAGTACAAAGACACCAGATTTATAATTACATGAACTTTATAAAGTATCAATGAACTAGTAATAGGTCTCTAGGGAAAGACTACAAGATGAAAAAGAAAAAGAAAAAAGAAATTTATTACCAATTGTAATCTATTTACTTAACAATTCAAATTTTATCAAACAATATCATGGTTTTATTGTCAACCATGAATGAATATGTTAACCTATATTTGATTTTGATATAATAAGGATTTAATTGTAAATAAATAAAATTTTAAAGTATTTAATTTTACTCACTAAACTTACAAGCATACTTAAATAATTTTTTAAATCAACATATCAATCTCTAAAATTTTTCTAAGTATTTTGATACTCAAACTAGCCAAATTGAGAACTGAGTATCAGTACGGCCTATGGCGTACTGATACGAATTTTTGTTACCGAAAACGAATTTATGCTTACTGGCTTACGAGTACCGGTACAACTATATGCGTACCGGTATACCTTTTTGAAATTGTTAACCAAGCTACGCTACGAGTACCGGTACGACCTTGATTTTTGGAAAGTGGAAAATATACGGTTTTTTAATTTTAACTCGGGTTCGATTCTTCTAATGTTTTCTTTTTAAAACTTTATTATTATTATTATTATTATTATTATTATTATTATTATTATTATTATTATTATATTTTTCCAATTATATTCTATTTTAATTATTAATAATTAATTTTTTCATTTTTATTTTAAAAAGTTAGATACTAAACATTTTATTATTATTTTAATTTTTTAATAGTTCATTATTTTAATCTTTGAAAACAAACTATGGTTTAGTCCTTTTACACGATTAACCGCATTTAGACGCATTTAATTATTGTTTTCCTCGCTTATTTTATATTTTTCATTTACTTTATTTATTTATTACATTAGTTCTTTATTATTAGTAGTAGCATTAATAGTAGTAATATTTAAGTATTATGAAGCACTTTCTATTTATTTTATCATTATCATTATTATTATTTTAGGAAATATTATGCGCGTCTTACGGTTATGTTTGGGGTGCGAGACAACCCCTCTTAACAATGTATTATTCAAAGTTTGAATTCGCTAGCTCTTTTTGGGTGCAACATGCCTTACCAACACTTGTTGGTATCAGTACTATTATTATTAGTAACAATTCTTTTTATTATTACATTTATTTTTAAAAACGAGATAACACGTGTTTTTAAATACGACGTCAACTGTACTCGTGGGCAGTGGCGGATCCATAATTTTTTTTGAGGGCGAGCACAAATCAAAACACTTTTTAGGATGGTTACAAATTATAAAAATCTCAAAATTTCAGGGTGGGCACAAGTCATAAAATTTAAGGATTAATTCATAAAAATTATAAAAATTGAAGCTAAATGTGTAAGGTATGAAAAATTCATGGTGGGCACAGGCCCACCCAAGGCACCATGTGGATCCGTCACTGCTCGTGGGGTGGTCTTAGTGGTAATGAATAATGTATTTTATCTGAGTAACTCGAATTATTAAACAGATACTAGCTTACAATCACACTTTGTGAGGGTGTTTTAATAATCTAATGTATGACTTTATGAAAACACCCTAAAAGGTCGTTTGTATCCGTTCTAATATATTGCTATATATTCGTATCCAGCACTTAGATTCGAGCTTGGGAAACCCAGTCAAACATTTCCCTTAATGGAACCACTCAGAAAAGGCCATAGACCATCCTTTCATTTGCCACCTTGTTTCCTCATTCAATGGAGGTGCTTAACCATTCTTTTTACCTCCACTCTTTATTCACAGAATATTTTGAAAACCCTTGGAATTTTTATTATACAAACAGGGTGCTACGACATTAAGAGAAACGAGACCATAGGACAAGAATTACAACACTAACAATGAAACACTACTTGTGTCTTGTTCTGGTGGTATCGGCCATGCTTGTTCCTTCACCTTCTGTTTCTTCTTGTACAACTCTTCAATCGACAAAGAACACCGGAGATGCAACCGAGGAAGCAGTTCCCGAGGTTAACAATGTTAGCATAGGTTCAACTTCGAATTCTGCTGAATATAACAGCGGTCGGGTTTTATCAAAGCAGCAAGTGGTAACTACGGATTCCGGACCGAGCAGAAAAGGCCCTGGTCACTAGTACAAAACTCCCCTGCAGATTTAAGTTCATTTTTGTCCTTCTGGTTTGTAATTGCTCGGGACCGTAGTATAGGTCTCTAGCATTATATTATATATGCAAATTGTGTAGTGTATGTAGCTGAACGTGTACAGTTTTAGAGCAGATGTAAATATATAATTGAAAGTGTCTCAAAGAAATTGTTATGGCTTTCAAAGGATGTAACTTTCATATTTCAGAGAAATTTATAAGTTACAGACAAGTTAGCCTTTGGATTGATGGTTTAATAGACAACTTGAAAGCCTGTGTTTTGTTTTGTATCTTCCGTTTACTCGGCCTTCTAAGCCATATCAACCTGGTAAGATTCTGAACATTTTATGCATATTTGGATGCTAGGAAGAAGCAATTCATTTATCATGCAAATGGTTCAAACACTGTGATTGAGATATCTAGTTTACGAAAGCAGCACCGAATTTAATTTCAGATATGAAGCCGAGCTTTGTAAACCGAATGATTTATCTGGCATCATCGATTCTCAATTGGGAGAAAACTTCACTTCCTGATGGGACTGAGTCAGAGTCATTCTCCCTTGCTATTGACATAGACATATCATCTCTCCCAAATTCCACAGTTGTGGAAGGTAAACGTTGGAGGACATGTGAAGATAACATACCGGAAGCATTCGATGTGCTGTCCTCGTGTGGATCTCGTACAACTGCAGTTTGCTGAAGCTGTAAAGCATACTCCAAGTCCCATGCCAAATCACCCATGGTAGGCCTATCAGAGGCGTCTTCTTGCAAACATTTCTCTGCTATCTCTGCAAATTTTCTTAATGAGTTGGGGTTGATCTGAGACCTTATTGATGGATCAACAATTTGATCTAGAAATCCTTTATTCTTGCAAAGCATTCCCCATTCTGCTAGGTTCACTTCCTCTCTTGGAAGTTTAGGATCGATAGCTGGCCTTGCACAAAGCACCTCAAGAAGAACCACACCGAACGAATATACATCGGATTTTTCAGTCAGCTGTTGTGTGCTAAAGTACTCGGGATCAAGATAGCCCAAAGTTCCTTTAACGGCTGTGCTGACATGGGTTTGATCTGGAGGACCTGACTTAGAAAGACCAAAGTCAGATACTTTGGCTACAAGGTTCTCATCGAGCAGGATGTTGGTTGACTTGACATCCCGGTGAATAATGCCCCCAGATGCACCTTGGTGGAGGTAATGAAGTCCTCTTGCTGCACCAATGCAAATATCAAGCCTTTGCTTCCAAGACAAGCAAGGTAGTTTTGTGTTATATAGGTGATCCCTCAAAGTTCCCTTTTCCATCAACTCGTACACCAGTATCATCTCAAGCCTTTCGTCACAATATCCGATTAAGGAAACAAGATGGCGGTGTCGGATTTTGGATAAAACCATGATTTCGGTCTGAAATTCCGGCAGACCTTGACCTGATCCTGGTTCACTTCGTTTCACTGCCACTTTCATACCGTTCCTGAGAGTCCCTCGGTAGACATTCCCAAATCCACCCTTACCGATATGCAACTTCTTATCGAAGTTTTTTGTTGCCAGCTGAATCTCAACAAATGGAATCCTTAAACCCAGGTTCAAGTTAGGAACAGGGGAAGCATTAATGGTTCCATCTCTGCTTGGTGTTGACAGTCGAGACATCTTCAAATTACCGTGAGAACTTCCTTTGAGTTCAGGTAATGGTGACCATTTGGAAGCTTCAACAGGTTTTTCCTTCCTACGTTTCAATCCAATAAACAACAGGCCCCCGAAGATGCAGACAAGAACTACACCTCCGAGGACCGAACCAACAATAACGAAGGGAGACATTTGGTTGGACTTAAATGTCATAGGAACCAAATCAGATTTCCCCATCATTTCCATTATCTCAACGCCATTAAGAAAGGCATTTTTCTCAAAAGAACTGCTATCAGGGCCTATGGAGATGTTTATGAACCCTGAATCATCAGAATCAAGCACAAAGTCTTTGAAAAATGGAGTTTCCAGTTGCCCCCATTCTTTATAAGGATTTATTTCCTGGCTGAAGTTGCTATTTATATACAGAAAAAAACTCAAGGTATCCAATGCTAGACTAATAGTATCGCAGAAATGAATCCGAACCAAGTGCCTAGCATTTCTGGTCACATCATAAGACCAAGTTATATTGGAGTCATTTGATATGATCACTTTGGAAATCTTGTATACTTGATCTGGTGCAATGAAATCGCCACCAGGATATAAATAATTAAGCTTACCTGCAAAAAATCCGCTATTCTTTGCATTGTTTCGATTATTCAGATACACATCATCAGGGAGCCATGTTCTTAACAAAGTATCACTTTCAGGAGTGATTGTAAGGCCTCCAACATTAATTCTATGAATCGTCTGCAAAGTATAAGAGAGTAGGCCTTTGTAATCATTGCTGTTTCCGGTCCGACTAATCCGCATAGCATTATCAAGAATGAAATCTGGAGGAGCAGGGAAGACCTCGATGGCATTCACGAAAGCGAAAGAAGATCCCCGTGGTACAAAGTTGATTGAGAATTTGCCTCTAGGAATGCTGAAAATGAATTCCTTTGTAAGGGCAGAGCCGCCGCGGGGGCTTTGGACTGAGAAATTATGCAGGAGCAGAAAACCAGAAGCTGAAACATTGAAAACTGCAGCTGAGACATCAGCAGAGTTGAAGAAATGAAGGCGTAGCAGGTAAGTGTAATTGGCATCAGTATTGATTTTAAACTCATATGAACACTGCTTCCTGAAAACCCTTGCAGTTTGATATAGAGATTGTGTCTCTGATGCCTGGTTGTTGTTTGTGACAAAGCTGCTTCCTTTGGCACATGAAACGGAATCGGAATTCGAGTCAGCGACAAAGGTCGTCTGGGAGACGTTTATGTCCAGGTTTGATCCACAGTTGATGAAATACTTGTCTGGAAGTGTGTATGCTGAAGAAAGCAGCTGATATGAGAAGAAAGTGATCAGAAAAAGAGGAAAACATAAAGATTCACAGGGTTTATCCAGCTCAAGCTTTCTCATTGATTTGCAAAACAATGCCATTCTGTGAATCTAAGAAATCGACTGAATGATTGAAGATAAGTCAGCATAGGGAACCTGGGTTTTGTGAACCAGAACATACTCAGAAAATTCTAAGCAATATTGCATTGGAAAATGCTTTAAATGCCCTCCAATAATATGGATATTTCTCATATAGTAGAGGACACTTCTGGCATTTAATGGAAATAGTGTGATGCCGATGTGAGCTTAAAACTATCTAAAATGATTTGTTTTCTTCACATCATGAAACTGTATACTTTTTTATTCTTTCAATACTTTTATATTCAAGCTCAACTCATTGTGTCCTAGTGGCAAAAGATGATGTTCATTGTTTTGGTCACCCAGGTTCGAGCATCAGTGTTGTCATGCTGTATGTACCTTCTTAAAAAAAACTAAAAAAGCTTGAATAGATGCCTACCCTTACATCACACCAGCCTTATTCAAAAAAATTATATTCAAACCTTCCATTATCATTTAAGGAAATAACGATATCGTGGTTTACATTTAAATTATGATTCGACTGTTTGATTAATTTATTTATATGTATCGTGAATCTGTGATCAATGATTTTAATTGATATAAAAATTAGATATTTTGGACAGACTTTTGGGATTGAGGTCTAATTAAAATACAATAGAAATTTTTTATCCTTACCGATATTTTTATGTATATTCTCACATTAAAAAAATTAGGTTTAGAGTTTAAGATTAAAGTTTAAAGTTAGGGTTTAGAGTTAGTGTTTAGCGATTAAAGGTAAGGTATATTTTTATAATTTAAGATTTAAAAGTTAAAGTTAAGACTTAAAATTTAATTTTTAGTGTTTGAGCACAGAAAATAGTGAAAAAACCCCGAAGATTTTTGTCCATTGAAATAGATACTTGGTTTGTTTTTATTTTTAATGAGTAACCATAAAAAAGATTTTTTTAATAAAAAGTAGAATACAAACCAAAGGTACAGGAATACCAGGATGTGTTAACGGCGAAGCTTAGTATATCAATGAAGAAAAAAAAGTATTTTTTTTCAGTTTTAGTATTAGAAAAATGTTATTAATAATTAATTATTATAAACTATACATGAAGAAGAACAAGACCAACATAATACGAGAAAATATATATTTTATTGTTAGTATAGTGTAAAAAAAACGCCTCTAATGTTGTATGGAATAGTCATTTTAAATTTTTTTTTTGTTCATTTTCACCCTTAAAATTTAATTTTAGGTCAAAACGATCTCGTGGATGAAAATCGTTAGTTGATTAACGGTCAACGTAGGATGTCAACGTGATATGTTGATTTGGCTTGGGACGCTGACATGGCACTTCGCCATGTCAACAATTTTTTTAACAAATACTTTAATTTTTTTCTAAAATTAATAAATAATAATTTATTTAGTTTATTATTTTTAATTTAAAAAAAAAATAAATTATTTGATTTATTATTTTAAAAAATTATTTTTTTAATTTTTTAAATATAATAAATACTATTTAGTTTAGATTATAATTTTCGTTTTTAAAAAATAATAAATTAAATAAATAAAAATTTATTATTTTTTAAAAAATAAATTTAAAAATATTATCTAAATAAATTATATATATTTTAAATGTTTCTATATATAATAAATAATAATTTATTTAATTTATTATTTTTTAAAAATAATAAATAATAACATATTTAATTTATTTTAAATAATTAAGAAAATTTATTTTTTTTAAATAACTCAAATAAATTATTATTTTTAAAATTTTAAAATAAATTAAAAATAACAAATAAAAAAATTATTACTGTTTTTATAGAAAAATTAATTTAAAAAAATTGTTGACGTAGCAAAAAGTCACGTCAGTGTCCCAAGAGAAGTCAACATATCACGTCATCATCTTGCATTGACCATTAGTCAATTAACGATTTTTCATTCACATGGACATTTTAACCCAAAATAAAATGTTAAGGGTAAAAGTGGACCCAAAAAATATGGACTAAAATAATTATTCTATGAAACGTTACGAGCATTTTTTTGACATTATGCTTTTATTGTTTATATATACAAACTTTACCATGTCATTATTTCTGGGGCAATAATTATAAGTATTAAGAGGATATGTAAGAAGATGAAAGACCAAAGGATTGTAGAGATGAAGTGAAAGAACATCCAAACAAATATTACTCATAGCACTTTTTTGGATGTCCTAAATATTTGTCTAGTTAAAATTTTATTTGAAAAAAAAAATTTTGAGGACAAAAATTTAATAAAGGAAAAATAGTAATCATATTTTTAATACGCATGACATTTTTAAAGAAAAATAGAGTCTCGTTAAATTTTTTTTTGCCAAACTAACATCGAAGGCGAAGTCGATATCTAATTGTAGAAGGAGGAAAAGAGTACTCAGATGCACAAATTCGGATTGGCGAGCTTTGCGATAACCACTGTTGCAACTAGTCGATCTAGTGGACATTTCAGCCGCCATGTTGCTTCGTTCTACACAGTACATCCAAGCTCTTTAAGCTCCCATGGCTAGAGCCATTTTATCCAAAAAAAAAAATTCTAAGAAAACTCTCCAAAACAAAAATTTATTCCATAGACCCGACTTGCCACGTCATTCATGATCCCAACCAATAAAAAGCATTCATTTCATTAATTTTTTTCATATCATTTTATTACCGAGTGAATCTTCACTCAGATTTACTGTAAATTAAAAAAATACTATTTTTACCAATTGTAGATTTACTTGGTAAAAAGATGATATGAAAAATTTTAATGAAATATATACTTTTTATTAGTTGGGATTAAGAATGACATGACGAGCCGGACCTATGATATAATTTTCCCTCCAAAACAGACCTTCTTTTCTTGTGAACATGGGGCTCTATATATAGGGGGAGGAAAAAATAACTCGTCAATAGGAATGCAACAAGTGTTGGCTCTCTTTTGTGATCTGTCCCACCAAGTCATTTTATCTTGATGCAACGAGCAGACTGTGCCTTCAGATATTGTCTAGTACATTTTTTTGAGGATTTGTTGTGATGGAACAGGCAAACTATGACCTCAACTACTAACATGGTATGACTCATATATGTACCACGTGGCTCTCATATTAGCTGTAAGGGGGTACCCGTGAAGGCCATACAATCTTTTTTGATCTCGAGATCTCCTATGAACAGTTGTTTTTGGCTCTTATATAATAAAGACACATCATTTTTTCTATTTATCTGCACACACTAGCACACGATTCATGTATCACCCGGGTTTAGGGGTTAGGTGAAAATAATATTTTAATATTATTTTGGGCTCGGTTTTATAATTAAAATGATTTCTAAGAATTTCGGGTTTCGTTTCCAAATTAAATTAATTTAATGATTGACTATGTTTTGCAATTTAACCCCAAATAGCCATAGAGGGTGTGCCCTTGTGAATACCCCATTTCATTAAGGGCAATATGGTCTATTAACTTTTAAATTTAAACAAACAATTAAAACACCCATTTCTTCCTATTTTCCCACTATTCATCTTCTTCTATAACGTGAAAGGAGCCCCCCTCTTCAATCTACTATTCCATTCCAAAGCTTCTCCATTTCAATTCCAAAGCTTCTCCATTTCAACTCCAAATTGAAAGGTAATGGTAATTTTGAACTCCCCTCACCTCCCTCTTCTTAAAAGTACATTTTATTTTCGTTTTCATGAAGATTTTAGAAATGGAGGTTTTGAATGTTTTGATTTAAAAATGAGAACTTTATGTAGTTAAGTGAAGTATTTTGATTTAATATGCTTAGTTATGGTATATAGAGACCAAATGGTATAACATATATGAATTTCAAATGATTTGGGGCAATTTTCGGAATTGTGTTTCAAGGGGGGTTTTTGGAGGGTTTTAAAGTGAGTTTTGGGGCTGTTTAATGTTGGGTTTTGGGGGCTGTAGGTAGTATGATATATGAGGATCATTTTGGGTGTAATTGATGCTTGTTTGGGTGTTCGAAATGGGAGAATTCAGTGGGTGTTAAGGGCTGCTCGAAAATTCTGTTTTTGGGGTGATTTTGAGCGTTGGATGCTTGGTAATGTTAATCCGGGTTAGTTTCGATGATAAAATATTGATTGTGGATGTTTTGTTTGTATTTGGGATTGATTAGAATCAAGTTTGGGCATCGGTGAAGCATCGGAAGTGAATCCGGAAAGTTGAAGGTTGTTGCTTGCTTGGTCTTGAGCTCGGAAGCTTAGGTGAGTGATTGTTTGCTTTTAAAGGTTTTAAAATAGTTGGTTCGAGTATATGGACTAGGTTGGGCTTGGTAGACCCACCTAGAGTTAGGATTAGGGTGGTAGCCTAATCCTAAACTTGATCTAGAGCCTTTGGATGAACTCTTCTATGTGATTGTGTATGTCTCGTATGATATGTGATATGAATGGTTATGTATATTGTATTATACATGTGGAATGAGATATGAATTGTGATGATTGAGACATGCATGATGATGGTTGTTGGTGAGTACGTGCTAAGCACGGAATTGGTTGAAATGAGTAATGAGAAATGAGTAAATGTTGGCACTAGTATACTTGAATACAAATGATCGATCATTAGGATGTTAGTGTGTGCACATAAGTCAAAAGTCGCGCGTGGCCTTGGTGGCGTTGAGTCACCAAGGTGGAGTACGGGTTCGCCCGGAAATTGTATTTAAATGTAGTCGGTGATGAGTGGAATCCCATCGACGGGGCGTGAGGGTGAGTGGAATCCCCTCCGCGAGACCGATGATGAGTGAAATCCCACCGAGAGGTAATATGGTTGTTGGATGTGAGTTCCAACGTGTCTATCCGCGTATTCGGGTCTTAACTAGGTGCCAATGTTGATTGATATGTGTATCAATGTGTTGTGACATATGAGCTATGAATTGAATGTTAAATGTGATTACATGTATTGTAGAGTTGGGCTTATGATCATGGCATTTATATTGTATATTGCTCATGCATCTTTACTTCATAGCTCTTGTGGACCCTTGGTATGGTTGTGTTTTACCTTGGCTAGATCGTGCTCGGACCCTGCAATGTTGATGTTTGTTTTTAGAGCTTACCCTCACTAAGCATCATTGCTTACGCTCTCTTTGTTCAACATTGCAGATCCTTAGTTCGTGGGTTGCTCGGGCAAGTGGAGGGCCTCCAAGTGTGTTTTTTGGCTTGAGTTCATCAAGTATGGACTTTTAATGTTAGACATGTAATAGTTGAGCAATGGGACATGTATGGTTTTGTTGGATAGTTATTGGTTGCTAGGAGCATGTATAGACTCCCTTATATCTTGCTTTTGCATGGTTGTGTTGCCATGATGAATGTTAACTCATGCCTAATTGCTTATTTTGAATGCTAGCTAAATGCCTTAGAGGCCATCCTTAAGTTTGAAGGATGTTTGAATGAATGTATGTTTGTGGGATGTTGTCTTAGTGTTAGACTTATCTAAATCTTGTTGAAGCATGCTAGTATGGTTGGTATACCTTGTGTTTAATTTGTATGGTGTTGTGAGGTGTTTTAGAGGTGATTTAGGGCACCCTTGTGCCTTAAAACAGCCAAAACGTGTCTGCAGACAGGGGGCGTTTCGGAACGGTTCCCCCTGTTCCGGAACGGGTCCTTTGCAAATGGCCTGCCGTTTCGAAACGGATGAAGGGCGTTTCGAAACGTTTTTGCTACTGGAATTTTGAGAAATTGACGAGATGAAGGCGTTCCGAAACGGGCCTTTGATGTTTCGAAACGGTCAAATCTCGTTGACCACGAGATGTTGACCGTCAAGGTCGTTCCGATACGGGTCACCCATATTTCGGAACGGTCTCCTTATGGTTGACCCTGGCCCGTTGACTAAGTCAAGGCGTTTCGGAACACCCTAAGGGCGTTTCAAAACGGCCTGCTGAAGAACATTAAAATGAGCTGTTTAATGCTTGGTTGGTCGATGCACGTTGCAAATGTTTGTACTCCCGCTGGTGTGCCTTATGTAGGATTAATTTATGCATATAGACAAGATAAAACAAAAATAAAATTTTAGGGTTGTTAACCGAGGGGAAATCTTAACGGGTTTCGCTTCGGTTTTCCCCGTGTGGCCCACTCGGACCGATCATCCGACCAGACCGGGACGAGGGGGTTACAATTCAGATAGCTCTGTCTTGACAGAAATATGCCAAGTATCGACAAAAAAAAATATAAAATTCAAAACTACCCTGAACTTATTGGAAAAGCTACATAAAGGTAAAAATATATACAAGAAAGACAATTAAAAGTAAAAGTAAAAGTGATGCAAAATATATGTATATTCGAAAGTCATCGATAATAGAAAATTCACAAATTTAGAAGACTTTAGAAAGAAAAAAAATGATAAAAGTATTTTTTTTTGAAAATTGATACCACTAATTTTATTAAACGAGAAAATATCTAAAATTACAATGAAAGTTTACTGCTGAGTAAACAAACAACTAAAATTAGATACAAACCCAAAAGAAACAATTAGCGGCTCTAGATCACAATAGGACCATACAATGAATAGGTAAGAACCTAATCCAAAGACTTGAAACAAAAGACGGATACAAACACCCCCAAATCGACGATGATGGGTAAAACCATCAACAAACAACATTAACAAATGCATATTACAATGATTGTACGTTGACAAAAAGGTCATTACCACAACTCAATCGCGAATAAACGGTAGATGTATTTGCGTATCCAAATCTGGTTCAAGGGTCCGAGAGGGAGATCAGCATCATAATGAAAGGAACACCATCTTGATCAGTCGTGGCGTCGTCAGATCCAACCCTAATTAAAAATCAAAATAAAAAAATAAAAAAGCGTGCCAAAAGACAGAGAAATACGTACCAAAAGGTAGACTAAATCGTGCCACAAGAGCAAAATAGTTTATTGAAAACAAAAAAAATGAAACAATAGATCCGGCGGTCGGCAACCAGTACTAAAACCGGTGCCGCCGCCGGCAATTAAAAGAGAAAAAGAGCAAAAATAGACAGCGGAGGTAAAAGAATTTTAGAGCAAAAATTTTAGGTTTTCCAATTACATCTTATTAATACTAGGGTTCAAAAAATGATAAAAGTATTTATGAAAAAAAAGTTAGGTGGTTATTAAATCACCTGCAATAGTTTAGAACGGATTTTGAAGGAATTTATTTAGGATGGAAATCTCCCATTAATTTGAAAAGAAGTTACTAGAAATTTTGCTATAGGATAGAAAATGGTCCGATCACTTCTTAAAAGTTCCATGTCTTCTTGTTCAATTTGTTTTTCTTTTTCACTTTTAAAAAATCTATTGGACTAATATTAAAACAATTTCTTAAATTAAACCTTCAATTGACCAACATATATTTTTAGAAATATTATTTGATTTTTTCAAAAAAATTGACTTACAGAAAATATAAATAAAATAATATTATTTTCTGAAAATCCCCAAATTCACAAATGACTCTAAAATCATAGGAGTTTTGATACGACACTCGATTTACCTTATCTTAAACTCCTAATCAAACTGCTAACCCATAAACCAGCTCGTGACAAGTTAATCTCAAAGCTTACATGGTTCATAGTCTTCTCACAAGTGAAATATTTCTAATAAATAAACAATAAATAAAATATGTGCAAGACACATTTATCGTAACATTCGACAAATCATTATGGATATTTTATGTTCATGGTTTATTATTATTTTTATCAGAAACCAATTAAATAAACATATCTCAAAATTCAAAATCAGAAACCTAAACAGGTTAGAAGTATTATTAGATAGTTTGATCCTTTTTGTAGTTCGTTTATTGATGTAATTAAATTTGTTTTCCGAAGCAGCCTCCAAGATTGTTAGTTTTGCTGTCACTCCTACTTCAATCCTGAAACGTGTAGGTAGATAGAGACGAAGTCTTGCTCTTTGATTCTATTTTTTCAATGTTCATCTTTATCATTTTTTTACAACCCACTAAACATGTTTTACTGATATGATGTTTTGCTTTTCTATTTTTTTAGATCATTTATGTTTTGTTATTTTTTTTGCTATAATTTTTTTTTTTTTGGATATTTTTCTGTTAAGCGCATATTATTCAAAACAAAAGTAGTGATATAAATAGTAGTAACAAACATTATAGGATGGGGAGACATTGTAGAAAACACTAACTGTAACGATCATTTCTCTATGGGATAGAAATTTTCTGCCCTTTTTTGGTACCCCTATTCATGTCTAACATTAAAAAATATTATAAAAATTAAATTTTAAGCCCTAACCCTAAATTCTAAATCCTAAGCCTTACACTCTATACTCTAAAAAATACACTATACTTTAAATTTTCTAAACCCTAACTTAAAACCTTAAACCCTAGACCTAATTTTGAACATGAGACACAAGTAAAGGCACCGGAAAGGGGCAGAGGATTTCCACCCCTCTCTATAGAAGTATAAATTATCACAACTTTTTCCTTTTAAACTTTGTTCAACCGGCGGCGGCACTGGCTTTGATGCTAGTTATCAACCGCCAATTTTTTTTTTTGAGTTTTTAATAAGAGTAACTTTGGTTTTGTTGCACGTCTTTCTCTTTCTTTATGACACGTTTATCTTTTTTTTGACATGTTTTTCGTATTTTTTTGGTCGTTTTGCCGTTCTTTATATTTTATATTTTCTAAGGGTGGATTTGACGATGTCACAACTGATCAAGATAACGCTTATTTGTAATCTTGCTAATCTTCCCTACTCTGTCCCTCAGATTGAATTTGGATACACAATTTAAATTCGTGGATAATTTCTCACGACGTTCGGCTCTAATTTGCGATTCTCAGTGGTTCTTTCAATAGCTTAATCACATCTGTGGTTCGTTATCCGATATAGTCAAATTTTGGGTGAAGAATTTACCCTAGCTTGATTAAATTCGGTCCATTGAAGAAAGAGATTATTTTTCTTTGAATTTTAACCCTAGTCGTCCCATATTTAAGTTGAATTTGAATTTAATTTAATATCTTAACCCTATATCAATTTAACCTCATCCTATCACTTACAACCTTATCACATAACCCTTATCACTTTAACCATATACTATCAATTACAACGTTATCACATAACCCTTATCACTTAACCCCTTATCAAATCAAATCTTTTTATTTTCCATTATTAACCCAAATTAATTCTGCTACTTTAATTAAACCCTATTAACACTTAACTTTTTTACTTTTCACCTACCCTAGCCGTTCAAAGAAACAAAAACTCTTCCACTTCTCTATCAAGCAAGAAACCAAGATCCATATTTTCTCTTCTTCTTCCTTTGACCAAACCTTCCAAAGCCTCATCTCGTTAAATCCATGTTTAAATTAGAGGATGTGGAGGATGAACACATGGAGTATGCCAACTCAATGATTGTTGCCAAGAGAAAGAAGTTGATAACAGAACTGTGCAAGCCTGGCACAACATGGATGGTGTCTTCTAAGGGACATCGAATGGTCAAGAGATTGGCTCTAAAATCGTAACTGAGGGGATGGAACCATTGAAGGCAAATCTGATGCCAAGCACCCATAATGAAACGATGTCAGAAGAACAGTTGGCATTACTGCACTTGATCATTGTTGGCTGGAAAATCAATGTCGGCAAAATCATCATTGAGGAGACTTATAAATGAGCTAGTAAGAGTAATGGTAGTATATTCTTTCCATTATTGATTTCTAACATTTGTATGAAACATGGTGTGCCCAAGATTGATTTGGACAAAGGCCAAGAGACCAAGAGCACCACCATCTCGCCAGCTATATGGAAGAACCTCACTACCACTGAGATCAAGGAAAAAGGGAAAAGCAACAGAGGCAATGCCAAAGCCCAAAACGTCAAAGGCAGAACCTGACGCCTCTATTCCAGTTAGTTCGATGGCATTGCTTTCTCAGATCTACCACCACCAGGAGGTTGTTCTCCTTAAGTTAGAGAAAGTCGAGAAGCTTAATGTTAAGCAGCGATATTACACACATAAGTCTTTGACAGTGACAATTCCATCCCAGCTAATCCTGCCAGTCCATCCCACACACCATCTGATGCCACTGTCCCAATATCTCTAGTACATGTTGAATCTGCCAGCACCGATACTCAATTTGAAGCAAAGAAAACCAAAAGCCAAGTCTTCCAAGAAGTCTGCTGCCACACCATATGCATCTACATCATCCGGTGCCACTAATCATGTCGCCTCGGAGCTGGTGCATATTGTCAAGGAAGTTGGAGCTTCCACTGCCACAAAGCTTGTCATGACGAGATCTAAATGCAAGACCCAAGATCGTGGGAGCTTATCCTAGATAAAGACTTGAGCCAAGCTAGCAGCTGAAGCATATGCCACCCAAAGAGGAGTCTTTTCTGAAGGGGAGTCTTCTTCTTCCTAACTCTTTGCATTTCATTTGCATTCACATATTCATGCATTTTTATTTTTCTGTTTTTGTTGTATATATGTGTTGTTTCATGCATCAAAGATAATGCACATCTTGGGTTTGGAGGTGCGCGTTTCCTCACATTTATGCCATATCATTCATGTTTATTTTCTGTACTGCATTCTGTTTTCATGACATGCCATATAGGTTAGATTCGGATTAATGCCATGCATACCGAACCACTAAAAAGTGAAAAAGAAAATTTTGTCTCGGCCGAATTTTGAAGCATGTTAACATTTGTTAGGCAAGCTTAACTTGACCTAGGTTTATGTCCAGTGAAGAAGTTTATAATCTTTAGATGTCTATGCTAGTAGAGTAGTAATACCAAAATTACTTGTCAATTGATCTCTAGTTTTGGGAATTGAATTACACTTAAACACGTAGTACGCATCTAGTTCCCTAACAAACTTAGAATTTTTGAAACTATACTTAGAATTGGAAAAAGCAAAAAAAAATTGATGCTAGGGTAAAAAGAAACAAATAAGGCAGCAATGTTCATCCAAGGCACTGAAAAAAATAAACTCTCTTATACTTAGAGATAATAAGTTACTTGGGGTTTCGTGGTATGCTCCATTTTAGTTCTCAAGTCCAAAACTTTAGGTATGAGTTGAAGAGAAAACTTAGTGATGTCTGGATTAAGGTGGGGATTCGTGGTATGCTCCCTCTTATTACTCAAACTTAACAATATCACGAGGTTAGCTTAATTTAATGCCAGAAAAAACCCTAGGCAAGAAAAGAAAAAGGAAAAAAATATAATTCTGAGTTTAGCTAGCATATTTCACACCAAAATTTTGCCGAGGTACTATTTTCACCATTTTTATTTTTATTTTGCATTACTTGAGGACAAGCAATGAGCTAGGTGTGGGGGAGTGTTGACGCTCCAAAAGTATTGTTTTTCATGCCTATTTCACATGTTTTTTCTTGTCTTTTAAGTACATTTAGTTGCATTTAGGTCACAAAATCATGCATTTGCATAAATAGTTAGGAACTAGTGCTATGCCAGAGTGAATAGATGTTTTTGTTGATTTTTTTTGCAGATTTGGCACAAAAATGTGCAGAGCAGAGCAGAGCAAACCAACGTAGGCAGGAAACGATGCCAAGGAGGATGACGAGTAGCTGTTGGCAGAGAAGGACCAAACATTGCCAAGCACCGGTTGGCAGAGAAGAGAACTTGATGACATGCCAAGTAGTTGTTGAACCCGAAAAACTAGGACCAGATCAGGCTGCGAGAAAATAAGGATTGAATCAATCTCCAAAAAAATAGCGGATAAGCAGTACCAAGCGCGGTTGGTAGAACCATGCCAAGTTGGGATGCCAAAGCTGCGCCAGCACGATGATGTCAGCTCTAGCCTGATCAACTTATCTTCTTATCAGCCTATCACTTCAAATCTGGATAAAGGTGATCACAAGCCTTATCCCTTGAGCGTTTAAATTTCAAATACAAAGGCTTATCCTAGCCTTCTTTACACACGTATTTAAAGACCGATTGTGAAGAGAAAAGTGTTGAGATTTTCTGAGAGGATTGATCACAATCGGCTGTACCAAGGAGGGGTGGTTCGACCATCTTGACCAAGAGCCTAGACCGTGAAGAGCTGTGTATAGTGTCCACAAGTTCTATATTTCATGCACATTCCATCTCAGATTATTGCTGTTTTGAGTACATTTTAGGCATAATTAGGACCATACATTGCATTTTACAACATTTCTTCACTTTTTCATGTTTTTTTAGATTATCCTTTGTTTGGTAAAGAAATGGTACTGTTTTAGTGTACTTTTGGGTACTAGAGACTGACAGAGGGAAAGAGAAGCTGAGGATGTGATGCTGAGGCAGCGAACCAAGGAGCTGTACTGATGTAGTTCCAGACAGAGACAACAACCGCCGAGTAGTTGCCGCCGCCCACCGTGCCACCTAAGACAACAGACTATGGATTTGGAGAATCAGAGTGCGATCTGTTAAATCTCGAAGTTGTCCACTCAATTTTCTGACGTCTATAGCAGCGGGGAGAGCCGCCGAAGTTAAATCTTGAGATTGCTTGTGGAACAAGGCAACACGATAAAGTCCACATTCAACTCAATGAAGTCAGAGTTTAAAGTCACATTTAATGTGAAAAGCTACTTTGAAGACTTATACTTCAAGAAGGTCTAGACCTAGCTAATGCCTATATATACCCATTGTAATTCTAGTGAAGACTTTCATTCACTCATGCTAATTTGTCCGTCACTTCATAACTTTTAGATTCATGGACTTTGATAGCAGCGGAGTGTCATCGCACATGATTCTTCCTAGAGCCTGTTGCGGGCACCTCTAGGGCAAACAACAATGTTCTTTGTTTTTACTTTTGATGTTGTGGCAGTGTTGTATTTTTTTGTTTCTTTTCTACCTCGGCGGCTACCTGCTAGAAATTTGCAAAAAATTCTAAAAACAAGCAGGCAATGTTCATTAGATATTCTAACAAATTCAGCAAGTAACAGAGGTGTTTGACGGTTTTGGCAAAAAGAAAAAAATTCTATGTCATTTTTCATGCTTTTCCCATATTATGTTCAATTTATTATTGGTGCGAAAATTAGTAATCGGCTAACTATCATAGGCACAAGTTATATAACAAATTTTCGTGTTCCGATTATTACTAAGGCAAGTACAATGCAACCTATATGCTACTAAGTATACCTAGACAAAAGATGCGAGAACTATACCCCCAAACTCGAGATGGGTTGCCCTTAATGCACAAAATAAAACAGAAAAATAAATTACATACAAGAGATATGTAAAAGTAAATAAAAAATAAAAAAAAGAAAAGAGAAAGAAGAAAACTAAAAATTGACTGAGGGTTGAGAGGAGGCTTGAGTCTTCTGCTGAGGAGGAGGAAGAGGTTTGGATGATGAAGCGACGGCCGACAGATGTCTTGGCGACAAACTGAGCAGGTGAGATTTTTGTTGTCCGCGGCGGTTGGACTCATTTTTGGCGTAGGACGAGGTTCTTCTTGAGGTTCGATAGAGGGAGCGGCATGAAGTACTTCACTCTCGTATGACTCTGTCTCATCGTCCACAGGCTCGGCGGCTATGATGTGCCGCTTCCTCTTCCTAATGCCTTCCTCTGTGGGTGCTACCGGAGGGTCAATCGCCATTGGGATGGATGCTGCTGCTACCATTGATGCTGCTGGTTTCGGCGGCTGCTACTTAATCTCCTCTGATGAGGAGTGTTCGCTACTGTCGCTGCTGTGCAGGCAGGTGAATGGTGCTGATGATGCCTTTCGAAGGATATTTCCACTGTGTTGGATGCGGTGGTGGCTGAGTAAGATGGGCAGTGCGTCAAAGAGGGCACCTGGTGGGCGGTATGGCGGGCAGCAGCGGCAAATGACGTTCCTTGTGCTGGGGCTGCTGCTGTAAGGTCTGCAAGATATGGAGGCGGGATGGGTCCATCATCAGGGAATTTCAACAGGAGATAAGCCATAAAGGCTTCTTGGACTTCCTCCGCGTATTTCACGAAGGTCAGATTCTGATGCTCGATGCGCTTGTTGCTGTTGATAAGAGTGTGCAGTAGCGTCAGCTTCAGTACTTTCGGGGGCGGCTGTAGTGTCAGGATGGGCGGCAGATGGCTGGCTGGGCGTTATGGGCTCTATCTCCGGTGCCTGCAACATCTGCAGGCGGACTTTTTTGGTTCACCCTTTTTTGGCTGTTGTCATCTCATCTTTTGGGTTGGTCGAAACACCAAAGTTGGCGCAAAGGCCTGTGATGAGGGACATGAAGTACTACCTGCCCTTCGTCTTCCGGAAGCAGGTGTGGATTTCCTTGCAGATAACTTCCCCAACATTGATGGTCCGGTTCATCATGATGTTGTGGCTTAGGGCAAGGCATGCCCGATTGACGGTAGAGTTGTGGGAGGTGTGTAGCAGGCGCCTCTTGACAAATGTGTTCCATAGCATTTCCTCGGGCAGCAGATGGCGGCGTTGGATAGATCCTCCATGCTTTCCTTCCAAGCACGACATGTTGGGCTTGCATAGTTTGGCCTTGATTTTGTCATAATCGGCTGTCGTCAGTGACTGCCTCCACTCCTCGTGAGGGTTGTCGTGCATATCCAGGCCATAGAAGTTGTTGATGACGGCAGCGTTGAGCTTGACAGGTTCCCCTTGGACGTACATGAACTATATCTTCGGTCGGGGATGGTGGGCATAGAACTCCCTGACCATGGTGATGTTGGCTATCTCTGGCTGTCGTGCGAAGATTTCCCATCCCTTGCTGTGGATGGTTTTGAACAGACTTGGTTCTAGTTCGAGATCTCCTCTCTGCCTTGTGTAGTGAAAGCCTTGCTCCTCCCATATGTTATGCTTTGCAAACTAAGTTTGGTATCTCTTTTCAGCTGCGCAGGAGAAGACGCGTTGGAAGGTGGGTTTGGGTGCCGATGAGGAAGCAATGTGAGACGGTTGATGTTTCTGAAATTTTGAAAGAAAATAGGTGAGTGCAGTGGATGCAAGAAATAGATAGCAAGGAGGTGAAAGTGAAGTAAATGAATGAAGTGCGAAGGGTTTAAATAGAGATTGCCGAGAGGTTCCGTGGCGACATTAAATGTCTAACGATCTAGTTATCCTGTGCACTTTACGGGATTTTTGCCCGTTATTTTCGTAGCTGTTGGCAGCTAGCCGTTAGCGATCAACTAGTCGTTACGTGTTTCTGTGCTGGGCTGTCTCGGCGGGATGGTGGGCGGGCTCCTTGTTGGGCCTCCTTCTTGATCCTGCTCTTTTATTCCTAATTCTGAAAAAAAGAAATAAAAATAAAAGTAATTAAATAACTTCTAAAAAATAAAAATATGGAAACTAATCTAATTCTAATAAATTAAACTCTAATCCTAATGCATAAAAATAAAAATAAAGAAATCATAAAAAAATTAAGTTATGTTGGGAGTGCATTTGGGTGCATCTCCCAGACATAAACCACTTCATGAGGAAATTTGGCTTGTCCTTCCCTCCTGGGGGGGGTCCTCTTGTTCTTTCAGGTGCTGTGCTGCTGGGTTCTTCAGCCTGCCATTTGGTCTGTCGCGACAGTTGCTGCCTTGGCCTGTCTCTATGCTGATTTTGGCAGCTTTTGATCTGGGCATCCTTCCTTTTCTTTTCCTGATGGTTGTAGCACATTTAACTTTATGCTCTGGTTGTCTACCCTCATGGTCAGCTCCCCGTGTTCCACATCTATTAACGTTATGCCCGTGGCCAAGAATGGTCACCCAAGGATGATATGGGCTTTTTCATCGGCCTCAAAGTCTAGGATGAGGAAATCAGCTGGAAGAATCAAGTTGCCCACCTTCACTAGGATGTCTTCGATTTTACCCCCCGGTTGTACAAACGAATGATCTGCAAGTTTTAGCATGATGGAGGTAGGTTTGGTTGGCCCAATTCCTAATTTATCTAAGACTGCTTTGGGCATTAGGTTGATGCTAGCTCCCAAGTCGTACAAGGCTTTTGTTTCATGTTTGCTGCCTATCCTGCATGGGATAACAAAGATGCTCGAGTCTGTTTTCTTGGGCGGCAGTTTGTTGTGCAACATTGCCATGCACTATTCTGTTACATCAATTGTTTCGAACTCCCCTATCCTCTTCCTTTTAGAAACCATGTCCCTGAGTTGTTTGGCTTAGTTTGGCATATTCTGAATGGCTTCTATTAGAGGGATGTTTATGTGCACCTGTTTTAGAATATCCAGGAATCTTCTGAACTGGTTCTCTTGCTTCTGTTGCTTAAGCCTCTGGGGGAAAGGTGCTGGCAGGCGGGTGTCCTCTATACGATTCTTGCATGAGAACTTTATCTCTGGAGGATCATCTGCTTTAGGACCGCTGTTATGTTTAGCTGCCGGTGCGGCTAGTGTTGACGCAGCCGCGACAGGTTGTTCTTTGTGTTCTGGATGTGTTTCTATTTGTTTTTCCACCATGGGTTCATCCAACTGCTTCCCACTTCTGGTAGATATGGCTTTGCACTGTTCGTAAGTGGGTTTGGCTGCTGCCTCTGTGCTGCTGGATGCTGCTCCCATTCTTCAGCTGCTGAAGATCTCTGTGAACTGCCCAAATTGGGTCTCCGAGTTTTTTTATGGCAGCCTCCTGGTTGTTCATCTTCATCTCCGCCCTGTTCATGAAAGACTCAGTTTTATCAATGAATTTATTAGTGCGAACAATAAAATCACTAGTTATAGACATAAAGGTATGAAGAGTTTCTTCTAGTGAATTATTGTTGTGCGGCTGCTGAGCCTGCTTTCTGGACAAGTTTTGTTGGTAGCCTCCCTGTTGCTGTTGTGGGTTTGCAGCAGTCTTTGGGTTGCTCCAGGAGAAGTTGGGATGGTTCTTCCATCCAGGGTTGTAGGTGTTCTAGGCAGGTCTGTTGTTCCTCTCGTATCCTCCCATATAGTTGACAGATGCGGTGCAGTCAAAGGAATCATGGTTGCCTCCAAACTCATCACAGAACGGCTCTACAGCCTTTACCTCATAGACTTTCCTAGCAGGTTTTATGATGCTCATGACCAGCTCTGTCAGCTTGTCAAGGTGGGCATTGATAGATTCTGAGGCTTCTACCTCGTTTACAGTGGCTGGCCGCCTAATGCCGCCTCGGCGGGCTGTTGGATACTTGTAGTCGTTTTTGGCAGCTTGGTTCAGAATCTGCAGTGCCTCCTCTAGTGGTCTGTCAAGGATGATTCCATTGGCTGAGGCATCAATCATCATCCGTGTTGGGTAGTTCACCCTGATGTAGAACATTGATACCTGTGTCCAAGCCGTGAAACCATGTAGCGGGCAGTTGTTCAGCATTTGTTGGTACCGCTCCCATGTTTCATACATTGGCTCGTCATCCCCTTGTCGGAAGGCAATTATCTCATTTCGTAGTCTGTCTGTGACATTTTACGGGCTAAAATGGTCTAGAAAATCCTTACACATCATTGTCCATGTGTTGAACAATCTTGCTGGCTGGTTGTTTAACCACTGTTTTGCCCTATCCCTTAGTGAATAGGGAAATAATCTCAGCCTCAGTACGTCTTGATGGACCCCGTGTATTTTGAATGCTCTGAAGATGTCCAGGAATCCTCTCTAGTGCTACCGAGCATCTTCTTTGGCAGTCCCTCCAAATTGTCCCAACATGTTGATCATGTTAAACATAACAAGCTTCAACTCGAAGTGATCTGTCGCAATCTCAGGTTCTGTCATTGTCGGATCGAACCCTCTAAAGTCATGTTCTAAATAATCTCTAGTGGTTCGAACATTCTGTAAAATGCAATGCATGGTCCTAATTATGCCTAAAATGTGCTTAAAACAACAATATTATAAGATGGAATGTGCATGAAATATAGAACGTGTGGACACTTTACAGATAATTTTAAAGTAGGTGCACATAAACATCCCTCTAATAGAAGCCATTCAGAATATGCCCAACTATACCAAATATCTCAGGGACATGGTTTCTAAAAGGAAGAGGATTGGGGAGTTTGAAACAGTTGCTGTAACAGAGGAGTGCATGGCAATGCTGCACAACAAACTACGCCCAAGCAAACAGACCCGGGCAGCTTTGTTATCCCATGCAGGATAGGCAGCAAGCATGAAACAAAAGCCATGTGCGATTTGGGAGGTAGCATCAACCTAATGCCTAAGGCAGTCTTCGATAAATTAGGAATTGGGCCAACCAAATCTACCTCCGTCATGCTAAAACTTGCCGATCAATGTTTTGTACAACCGGAGGGCAAAATCGAAGACATCCTAGTAAAGGTGGGCAACCTTATTCTTCCAGCTGATTTCCTTATTCTAGACTGTGAGGCCGATGAAAAAGCCCCTATCATCCTTGGGCGACCATTCTTGGCCACAGACAGAACGTTAATAGATGTGGAACATGGGGAGCTGACCATGAGGGTAGACAACCAGAGCATTAAGTTAAACGTGCTACAACCCTCAAGAAAAGAAAATGAAGGATGCCCAGATGCTAAAGCTGCCAAAATTAGCATAGAGACAGGCCAAGGTAGCAGATGTCGCAACAAACCAAAGGGCAGGCTGAAGGACCCAGCAGCACATCACCTGAAGGAACAAGAGGACCCCCAGAAGGGAAGGGCAAGCCAAATTACCTCAGGAAGTGGTTATGTCTGAGAGATGCACCTAAATGCACTCCCAACATAACTTAATTTTTAATTCTTTTTCTTTATTTTTATGTATTAGGATTAGAATTTAATTTATTGTAACTTATTTTTTTAGGATTAGATTAGTTACCATATTTTTAATTTTTAGAATTTATTTTTAATATTTAATTATCTTTATTTAGTATTTCAGGATTAGGAATAAAAGAGCCGGATCAAGAAGGGGGCCCAGCAAGGAGCTCGCCCACTATCCCGCCGAGACAACCCAGCGCAGAAACGCGTAACAGCTTGTTGACCGCTAACGGCTAGCTACCAATGGCTACGAAAATAACGTGCATAAATCCTGTAATATGCCCGAGACAACTGGACCGTTAGACATTTATTGCCGCCACGACACCTCTCGACAACCTATTTTCGTTCGTATTAGTTTCAGGGGAACCTGTTAAGCTCAACGCTGCCATCATTAATAGCTTCTATAGCCTGGATATGAACGATAACCCTCACGAGGAGTGGAGGCAATCACTGACGGCTGCCGATTATGAGAAAATCAAGGCCAAACTGTGCAAGGCCAACACGCCGTGGTTGGCAGGAAAGCACAGAGGATCTGTCCAGCGCTGCCACCTGCTGCTCGAGGCAATGCTGTAGAACACATTCGTCAAGAGGCGCCTGCTTCCCACCTCCCATAATTCTACCGTCAATTGGTCGCGCCTAGCTCTAATCCACAATATCATGATGATCTGGCACATCAATGTTTATCTACAAGAAGATCTACACATGCTTCCGGAAGACAAAGGGCAGGTTGTATTTCCCGTTCCTCATCACAGGCCCTTGCGCCAACTTTGGTGTTCCAACCGACCCCAAAGATGAGATGACGATAGCAAAAGAAAGTTGGACCAGAAAAGTTCGCCTGCAAATGATGTAGGCCCCGAAGACAAAGCCAATAATGCCCAGCCAACCTTCTGCCGCCCAGCTTTACACTCCAGCCGCCCCAGCACAAGGAACACCATCCGCCGCCATTGCCCGTCATGCCCCTTCCCGTCGCCAGGTGCCCTCTCCGACGCACTACCCATCTTACTCAGCCACCACCGCATCCAACACGGTGGCAGACTCCCCTCGAGAGGCATCAACAACACCATTCACCTGCATGTACATCATCGACAGTGGTGAATACCACCTCATCAGAGGAGATTGAGCAGCAGTCGCCGGAACCAACAACAACAGTAGTAGTAGCAGCAGCAGCCATCCTAATGGCAATAAATCCTCTGGCAGCACCCACGAAGGAAGGCACTAGGAAAAGGAAGCGACACATGATAGCCACCTAGCTTGTGGACGACGAGTCAGAGTTAGAAGAGAGCGAAGCACCTCCTGCCGAACCTCAAGAAGAGCCTCGTCCCACGCCCAAGAGAGTCCAGCCGCCGCGGACAGCAAAAATCTCACCTGCTAAGTCTCCGCCAAGACATCTACCGACCGCCGCTTCATCATCCAAACCTCTTCCTCCTCGTCAGCAGCAAAAACTCAAGCCTCCTCTCAACGCTCAGCCAATTTCTAGTTTTTTTTCTTTCTCCTTTCTTTATGTTATTTTATTTTTCTTTTTTCTTTTATATATCACTTGTATTTATTTTCTTTTATTTTTTTGTGTATTGAGGGCAATGCCCATCTCGAGTTTGGGGGGATAGCTCTCGCATCTTTTGTCTAGGCATACTTAGTAGCATATATGTTGCATCGTACTTGCCTTAGTGTTAATCGGAACAGAAAAATTGTTATATCACGTGTGCCTATGATAGTTAGCCGATTACTTATTTTCGCACCAATAATAAACTGAACTTAATATGGGAAAATCATGCAAAATGACTTATAATTTTTTTTATTCCCAAAACTTTCAAACTCTACTGTTACTTGCTGAATTTGCTAGAATATCTAATGAACACTGCCTGCTTTGTTTTTAGAATTTGCAAAGTTCTAACAATGGTTACAGGTAGCTGCCGAGGCAGAAAATAAAAATAGAAAAATACAGCACTGCCACGGCAGCTGAAGTAAAAGCAAAGAAACATTGTTGTTTTACCCTAGAGGTTCCCGCAACAGGCTCTAGGAAGAATCATGTGCGAGGACACTTCGCTGCTATCAAAGTCCATCAATTTGAAAGTTTTGAAGTGACTGACAAATTAGCATGAGTGAATGAAAGTCTTCACGGGATGACTCTACTCCATGGGTTCGGGGTTTTGTAGTTTGCTCATATCTTAATTTCAGACCTAGAAGAGTAGTTGTGATAAGCTGAAGCCCTTATTTCCATGATTAAAATATTGTTCTTAACTGTGTTGTCTCGGCAGCAACCCTATATATCATAACAACATCTTTGTTTATCTAGTTATTCTGCACATTCAGCCTGTATACAGTCATGCACACACTGCACTGGCATTAGAAATTAATTCTGAGTTATTTTCTTGCTAAGTTCCCTTCATTAATCTAATATAGGTGCCATGTCCTTGAGGTATGAAATCAAGTTAAAAACATATTCTTCTTTCTGGTTAATATAAGGGCAAGTATGTTTAGGTTACATTACTTGAGGATAAGCAATAGTTCGAGTTTGGGGGTGTGTAAAGTGTCAACAAGTTCTATATTTCATACACATTCCATCTCATATTATTGTTGTTTTTGAGTACATTTTAGGCATAATTAGGACCATGCATTGCATTTTACAATATTTCTTCACCTTGCCATGTTTTTCTAGATTGTCCTTTGTTTGGTAAAGAAAATGTATTGTTTTAGTGTACTTTTGGTTTTAGGTACTAGAGGCTGACAAAGAGAAAGAGGAGATGAAGATGTGATACTGAGGCAGTTCCAAACAGAGACAGCAGACGCTGAGTAGCTATCGCCACCGACCATGCCGCCCAAGACAGCAGACTATGGAGTTGGAGAACCTGAGTGCGATCTGTAGAGTAGAAAATCCTAATTCTATCTATGATGTCCACTCAATTTTCCGACGTTTGTAGCAGCGGGCAGAGCCGCCGAAGTTAAATCTTGAGATTGCTTACGGAACAAGGCAACGTGATAAAGTCCACATTCAACTCAAAGAAGCCAGAGTTTAAAGTCACATTTAATGTGAAAAGCTACTTTGAAGACTTCTACTTCAAGAAGGACTAGACCTAGCTAATGCTTATATATACCCATTGTAATTCTAGTTTAATATAACTTAGGTTTTCCTTAGGCATAATTTAGGTTTTCTTATCCCCGACATGTTCTAAATTTCTCCTTGGGTTTTGGGTTATGTTGTAATTAGTTGTGAGAACGGTTGCTTAGGATTTCAAGTTTTTTTTTTGCAAATAAAATCACAAGGTTTACTTATTCCATGTTCTTCATAGATTTCAATTAAGGCGAAAGATTAGTTGAATTCTATCCATTTGTTCGGTATCGAGAGAGTCGAACTCACGAAAAGAGTAGGTATGGTTTCATCTATATATGATGCGATCAATCCGGCCTAGACATAGGTTAAGTGTTTAAGGCGGCTAAAAGAGAACGAATCAACATTGATGTCTTTGCATGATTCACATTGCGACTAGTATTATCTGCAGTGGGCATCAACAGAACTCTGACTTAGACTTAAGCGGAGTCTGGTAGTCTACATACCATCCACCGCCGAGACAGCAGAGTTTGGCAGCACAAAACAACTTGTCCTATGCAACACAATTTCACACTAAACAGCAACATAACCCTGTCCTCTCTGTCAATCTGATCACTTCCTTTTTAATTACTTGTGTTTTTATTTTACTTTTCTTCTTAAACAACCAACTTACTTGTGTATTTACTTTTCTTGTGCAGGAAAAACAATTCGAATCAAGTTGTCCAATCCCTGTGGGAGACGATATCTTGTATACTATAACTTGACAGGAGTGTGCACTTGCGCTCAATAATAGAGAACACACAAACGCTCTACAGGCTGCATCGAGAGACCTCCTTCTCGCCATTCTCTTTGGTTGATACCCTCACCATGAACTAATTTAATGATGATGTTCTTGCAAAGCGATGAACGTTTTATGGTTGATACCCTCACCATGAACTAATTTAATAATTGGTGAGGGGTGTTTGTGTTTGAATGATATTTTTAATGTTTAGTTTTTAATAAATTGGAACTGTCTCGACAGTGTTTTTCTATCTGGCATGCTTTACTGTTTTCTAAATGTTCTGCCAAGCGAGAGCTGGCAGTACAATTTTCTAAATACTTTGCCAAGCGACAGTTGACATGGTTGGCCTATTGCTTCTCAATATCTTAACAGACTTGGGTGGCAACGACCAGTTGCTGGATACTAAGGAGAGATGCTTCTATAGAAGATTATCAAGTAGATGAACTTACTTCGGGTTTGAAATCTACCTCTTAGGAGTAAAAATTGGTACTTAATCAAATTAGTTTATGAAAAAACATTCACTATAGACATATAGGGGGTTTTGCATAATTAATTTAGGGCATTGTCATCGACAGAGGCATTGCCATCTTTAAATTTGCTCGGCAAACAATGCCAAGACGAGATTTGTTAAAGGTTAGCATGGCATGAATAACATGAAAACCAAGCATCCCTTGCCAACGCTCATCATTCATTTAAACACTCTCCTTGCCAACGCCTTTACTTTGTTTTATTTCTTTTCTTTTTAGTCATTTTCTAAACCACTTACAATCAAAACAATCTTTTTTCCAAGACAAGTAATCAAACAAAACAATCGAATTCCAATGCAATCTCTGTGGGATCTATACTCAGCTTAACTGATGTATTACTTGAAGACCGTGTATACTTGCACGCAATAGATTTTCTTAGAACTGTGTTAACTCTTTTCCAACATCTTTTACACCCTAATAATCATTAATGCCGAGAGTCTACATTTACTAAAGAGTCTAGTTCTCTTTTCAAGTGGCATCAGAGCTTGGGCATCCGTCTTTGAATATTCTCAAGACTGTTCTAGGTACTAATTGTATACCTGTTACTAATAATAAGATGTCAGATGTTTGTTCTGCATGTCTTCAAGGGAAAGCTCATAAGCTTCCCTTTTCCTTGTCTATAAATAAATATGAGAAGCATTGTCAACTTGTTGTTTCAGATGTATGGGGACCAACCCCTATTTCTTTTTGGGGGTTTCTTTATTGTGTTTCTTTTATTGATGTTTTTAGTAGGCATGTGTGGTTATATTTGTTGAAGCGTAAGTCTGAGGTGTTTCAATGTTTTCTAGATTTTTACAAGCTTGTTAAGGTGTAGTTTGGGTGTAAAATTCAAGCACTACAAATGAATGGTGGTGGGGAATATCAAGCTCTTGATAAATGGCTTGCTTCGAATGGACTTCAACATAGACTCTCTTGTCTGAGCACGTCTGAATAGAATGGCAAAGCAAAGCAGAAACATCATCATGGGGTTGATATGAGTGTGGCATTACTTTCTCAAGCTCATTTACCCTTGCATTTTTGGTGTTATACTTTTGTTATTGTTGTTTTCTTGATAAATAAATTACCAACTCTTGTCTTACAAAATAAAGCTCATTGTAAAGTGCTTTCTGGACAAGACCCTGATTATTCATTCCTTAGGATTTTTGGTTGTGCTTGCTACCCGTATATTAGACCATTTAATAAACATAAGCTTGAGTTTAAGTCCAAGCAGTTTGTTTTTCTAGGCTATAGTACTACTCACAAGGGATACAAATGCATGGATGATAGTGGTCGAATTTTTATCTCTCGTTATGTTATATTTGATGAGACTATTTTTCCATTTGAAGGCATGGTTGTGTCTACTGAAAAAGAGCCTAACATTATGCATTCTACTGGTTTCCTTTTGTTATGACAAAGGATCATGGTGATCATGGAACTTCATCTTCTTCTGCTAGTTTACAAGATCAAGTTGGTCAAAGGGAGTGTTTTTCTAGAGGATCTGGTTCTCATGGAGTGGACATCTCATTCACTACTCCCTCGTGAGTACCTAGTCCTGTAACCACCAATGGAGCTGGTTTCTCATTTCCAGCAGATGAAGGTGTTGGTTGCTCAGTTTCAGCACCTATAACTACTAATGGAGTAACCACTAATGGAGCTTGTTGCTCAATTCCAGTAGATGATGGTGTTGGTACTCAGTTCCAGCAGATGTCTTGATATTTTTTGATGTTGCATCTGGTTCTTCTCAAAAGTTACCAACGCAGTCTACTGAGGTTGGTCACTCTATTCCAATAGCTGGTTCTCCTTTGTTATCTTCAGTACAACTGTCAATGCCTACAGTTCAGTCTCCATCTTCACCACCACTGCCTTCTATAAGGGAATTTTCTTCATCCCCTACAACTGATGATGTTGCTATGGGTGGTAGCTCTTCTGTGTTCCTCCAACTTTTGTTATTTCTGCACCATTGTGTCCACAAATTGGCTCAGAAGTTGGTACTGATTACAATCCACCTGATTTGGACTTTCCTACAGTTAGTTTGCCACAATTAGAAGGTGTTGAAAATATTCATCCCATGATGATTAGAGGGAAATGTGGGATACGTAAGCATAAGGTTTATTTTACTAGCACAACAACTGATCATATTTCTTCATCTGATCCTGTAGACTTGCCAACTGAACCACGTAGTATTAAAGAAGCCATGTGTACTTTTGAGTGGAAGGCAGCAGCTCAAGCTGAATTTGATGCATTGGTTAAGAACGATACATGGATGATAGTTGAGCTTCCACTTGACAAGAAGGCAGCCGGTTGCAAGTGAATTTTTAAACTAAAAAAGAATGATGATGGGTCTATTGCACGTTATAAGGCTAGACTTGTTGCGAAAGGTTATTTGCAACAAGATGGTTGCGATTATCAAGAGACTTTTAGTCCTATAGCTAAACCTACTATGATAAGGACTATTTTTTCTATTACAGTCTCAGAAGGATGTTGTTTATGACAGATAGATGTCAACAATGTGTTTTTTAATAGAAATTTGGTTGAAGAGGTTTATATGATACAACCATCAGGATATGAACAAGGAGATAAAAGGAATATGGTGTGTAGGTTAAACAAGGCCATTTATGGTCTCAAGCAAGCTCCAAGAGCTTGTTTCATAAAGCTAAGGGTATACTTGGTCTCGGCTGGTTTCTCGTTGTCTAAATCAGATGCCTCGTTGTTTATTCAGAGAGAAAGTGGAACTATGATTTATCTACTAGTGTATGTAGATTATATAATACTTACCGACAGTAATGATGGTCAAGTTTAACAAGTTATTATGGAACTCAAAAAGGTTTTTTCTTTAAAGGATCTAAGTCTATTGCACTATTTTTTAGGAATTCAAGTTGAGTATACTGCTGATGGTCTTGTGCTTCATCAACACAAGTATATTGTAGAATTGTTGGAGAAAAGTGGTATAGGTTGTGCTAAGGGTCTACCTACTCCCATGGTGTCTAGTTGCAAACTTTCGACTCATGGAGGGACTTCTCTACTGAATGCAATAGAGTACCGTAGTATTGTTGGGGCATTACAATATATTATTATTACTCGACCTAACATAAGGTTTGTTGTCAATAGAGGTTGTCAGTTTATGCAAACTCCATTTGATGAGCATTATAATGTTGTCAAAAGGATCTTGAGGTACCTTCAAGGTACACTTGACTATAATCTTAAATTTTCTTCCGCTTCTCATCTATACATTACCGTGTTTGTAGATGCAGATTGGGAGTCTGATATTGACGATTGACGACCTACTACTAGTTTTTGTCTTTATTTTGGAGGAAATCTTATCTCGTGGGCTTCTAGAAAGTAGCAAGTGGTCTCTCGTTTGATCGCAGAAGTCCAATATCAAAGTGTAGCTTGTGCTATTATAGAGTTGTTATGGCTGCAATCGTTACTTGATGAACTAGGGATAATTTTTTATGGCAAACCAATCGTATGGTGTGATAATTCTAGTGCAGTAGCAGTCTCGGCCAATCCTATAATGCATTCTAAGTTCAAGCATTTTGAAAAACAAAGGAAATCAATGAGATTTTGTAGAAACAAGTTAGGAAATATAATAGGAATCATTAGTTTATGAAAACAATATCATTGCCTCAAATCTTTGCTTGAAAATAGATGTTTGGCTGAAGAGATTTTGAGAGAAAAGTTTGGAGAATAGAAAATCACGTCAAATTGGTTTTTGTGAAAATAACTACCTTCCTTTAATTAATTCCTTTTAATCCTTTAATGAAAACATTTTAAAACTAATCCAATTTAAAGAAAAATCTAATAAAACACTTTGGTATATTAGCTCCTTAAAGATTCAAAGTTTTGATCCTTTTAAAAAACAATCACTAAATAGTTTTACACTTTCACATTTTGGTCATTAGTCCTATAATGTCGAATTTCCAAAAACTCATTTTCTAAAATTGATTTCACCAAAATCATTAACATATTAAATAAGGATTTTTAACCATTTTCCATATTTTTATGTCGCTTAAAAATATTCAATCCTAAATCTAATTCGAATCTCTAACCCGGTCCACCAGACTGTCTAACTAACCCACAAACTATTAGGCCCAAAATTATAGCGTTACAAGATGTTTTCGTTCTCAGTTTCAAGTGGCACGTGGTCCATTCGATGTGTCCGATGTGGATTTTAATGTTTTTGTGAGGTAACCGTGGATTTTGATGTAAGGAATCCTTCTAGGTCTTTCTGGAAAATTTTCTTGTGAGTTATAAGGAAGTTGTGGTTCCTTCTGTGGTTGAGTCAAGTACGTCGGCATCGTTGAATGACCATGTTGGCATTGTTGGTGATTATGTGGGGGTGATATTGAAGTAGCGCACACCTCTAGAGGGGTTGTTTAATTTTTTGTTATTATTATTCTGTTTTGATGTAATCAATGCTCTGAAATCCTAACTAGAGGATTAAAGTTTTTTCAATTTATTTTATTGCTTGTTTTCTTTCGGCTAAAATTGATCCTTTAGGTCATATTGACTTTCAACTTCAAATTTTGACCTTTTTGGGGTGATTTTTCTATAATTTAAATTATAGATGTCGAATTCTGAGGAAGAAAGTGTTTGCTTATCATATTTTGCGTCTGCTCTGTTCCCTTGTGTTCGCTTTTGGGAGCAATAAGTCATTTATTAATATTCGATGTAAGGTGTGTGTGTGTGCGCGCGCGTAGTTATGTGGGTGAGTAGAATTTTATCAGACTCTTTGTGTTTCGTGTTTATTGGTTTTTTTGGCGATGTTAGCAGCGAGTGGTTATTTCGATGTCACCGTGATTGGACGACATGAAATAGATTGTATGGAGAGAGAAAAACTCGGACTAGTTGTAACATGTGTACGCTTTTATTGGTGTATTTATTGATTGGAAGTTTTGAGATTGAGTGGTTTTAGGCATCGGTTAAAGGTTTCAAAATCTCAAAATTAATCGCTTGTCTCAACGGTTTCCAAGATTTGGATTTTAAATGCTAGGCTTTGGTATTCTTTTTCTATTATAAATAGGAGTCATTTGATTCCGAATTTACATACTCTAATTAGTGAGTGGTCTATTCTTTCCTTTGTACCTTTCGTCTCTACAACGTTATATATGTTAGTTGAGGTTTTTACTTGTGGCGATGGCTAGTATGTGAAGACTTCATTTTATAGATCCGAAAGGAGTGCTGATTGTTTATTTAGGGTTTTTGTGTCGACAAAAAATGGTATTTGGAAGGTTATGATTAGCCATTTGTAGCAATGAACACCAACAGACAGAGTATTTAGAAAACCTTGCTCTCAAGATTTTTCAAATACTATTATTTTTTATTGTTTGGAACTATATCGAGATACGTCCATTGCAAAGCAGATTATCGAAGATGTTGATGTGTGATTGACTTTGGTCGTTTTCCATATATACATATATCATCAAGGTGGTTGTTCATTTGTCAATTGTGTGTTGAAGTGACGGCAGGCACCGTGACAACAAACAATTTGCACCAGATGATTATAGGGCTGATTCACTAGACCATAAAACAAAGAAGAGTTTTCCATTTCCATGTGTTCAACCTGGTACTATAACAAGAACCAATCCAAGTGGAAGCGTTCGCATGAGGGGAGATTTAGCTTGAGAAATAAAAATGATAGTATAATTTTCAATACATGGAAAAATGATCTCATAATGATATTGTCGTCTAAAATGTTCCGATTTCGTTAGAAGATATCTACAAGAATCTTCTTGCTCCCCTTGAAAGGCTTAAAGTGGTAATATTTTGTTACCCCAAACATAAAAGGGAGTTTGCTTTACATTACTATTTGAAGCGGTATAAACACTCGAGTTTCATGAATTCATTTTTATTATACCATAATGTTTTGACTTGAACTTTGAATCGAATATTCATATTTACAAATTTCCTGATTCTCTTAGAACAAAATATGCAGACGCTTGCCCCCATGAATTTTTTATACATTGTTAACTGGAATGAGTTCTGTATTCTCGGAGCAAATGACTCATTTTTTTCTTTGTTCTTGCTTAGTTTATTTATGTTGTGTCTTCTCTCTTGACTTGGGAATGTTGTATTTTCACAGTCGTCTCTTTCTCTAAAATGACAATACATAAATATTAACTTCTGTCATTTGAAAACTTGTAGGGTAAATAGATAGTGAATGTTTACCCAAATCTTGAAGATTATTGGCGCGAGGATAATTTTTTTCATGCTGCTCTGTTAAGGCGAACTACATTATTCATTTTTTGCAACCTTTTGTTGAAATAATTCTTGCCCCCGGGTGAAATAGTTTTGATCGCTATATTTTATTCGCACATTTCTTAACATATTATTCATCACGTGCTTACTTGGACCTAGAAAATGTTTAGCCTTTTATTTGGATTTTTGGTAAGCGTAACTTGGAGATAGTTTAACTCTTCTTAGAAGTGGCGTTCATGTAGTCCTTTGTTCTCGGCGGTCGCTTTACTATGCACACTTACTATGAAAGTGGCTAGCAAACCTTTATCTTGGCGGACACTTTACTATGTGCACTTACTGAGAAAGTGGCTAGAGAACCTTTATCTTGGCGGTCGCTTTACTATGTGCACTTCCTAATGACTTTTTCCTATCTCTATCCATTTCTCCATGGTTTTTCCTAACGTGAATCGTTCTTCGTTGTTTTTTTTTAGAATCGGACTGAAGGAGTGAAGGCTCTATGCTCACCGCGCCATTGTTGATCACTTATGTGAGCAACCCCTTTTAGATTGTGGTTCTTGTGTCATTTTTAGGGATAAAGATCTTGGATCTTGAAGGTCAGGTCTTAATTCTTAAGAGCTTGCCCTTTTTTAGGACGAATGACTCCTCATAAAAGGTCGGATGGGGTGAGGGCACATGTCAATCAAGGAGGACACACGTCTCAGTGAGTTGAATTTGCTGTGACTCAAGTGCTGACGTAGATCACATGCATCGTCACGTGATCTTGGTAGTGTTCGCATGTCGAGTCTGAAAAGCAATGGTTTTAGCTTACTAGTATGTTCGTAGAGGGTCGTAATTAAGTATTCGCATGGATGTGGTTCGCTGGTACCTAACAAAATGGAAAGAGATAATAGCAATTTGGGTTGAATTTTATCGATTAAAATTCTCGATAAAACACACCAATAAAAAGACTCTTAAAAGAAAGAGATACAAAACATAGTGAGACCGGGAAATTGAAGAGTATGATGAAGGAAATTTCGAAGGTGGAGGTTTCATCTGAGAAGTTATTAGAGTTGATGTCGGTGTTTGTTTTGGAGACGACAGAGAGAGGAAATAAAAAATGGGTTAGAGAAGGGACTAAATTGGTAGAATATTAAAATATTGAAGGTTAAGCTTTAGAATTAGGACCAAACTAAATCGAAGTGTAAAAGTTGAGGGCAACATTTCTTATTATGCTAATTATATTAACTATCAATGTAACGCCCTAAACCTGACGTCACATTTGGGCCTCAAGCCCAAACCGCTAGCATAAATTTTTTTTGACCTAGTTTAGTCCAATTGTAACATCCCAAAAACCGGTCCATTAGTTAACCAAAATCTCTGATGATCAAAATTCATTTTTCCCGATGATTAAATTAGTCTCCAAATTATTTCGAATGGAATAAGGTTAATTGTGAATTTAAAGACTTAGTGACTAAATTGAAAGATTTAGAAAGTTCATAGCCAAAATGATAATTTTACAAGCTTTTGTGGCAATAAAGTGAGTGGTGGCTAAATTAAGGGCTGGTTTGTTATGAAGCCAAATTTTGAGTCACTAGTCATCATGTGTCCTTTGTTGATATTTAGTTAAAAAAAAGAACAGGGTCCCAACCATTTTGGTGGTAAAAAAAGGAGAAATGGAGGTTACCAATTCATCATCTCCTTCAAGTCATCCCCACCCCATTTTAAAAGCTTCATGAACCCTAGGAAAAACAAAATTTAAAATTATTTACTATTTGGTCCATATCATGAAAAATTAAGCTTATATACGGTTAGTCTTTTTCTATTGTTACCAATTGGTAATAGTTTTTATATGAATTAATCCTCGTTGTTTCTAGGTTGAAATTTAAAGGTTAGGGATTGTGATGATTTTTAATCTTAGTATGAAACATGTTATGATTTTAAGTTTTGGAATCTTAAAGTTTAATCTCTAGAAGACTAGGTTGTAACATGATCTATAGTGTGAAATTCAGCTTCCGGATAGTATAAATTTCAATGGGCTATTTGTTAATTAAGTTATTGTGATGTTGTGAAGTATTAAAACAAGCTGTTCTGGAGTTATAAAATGCAGAATACTGCTGTAATGTGTTAAAACAAGCTGTCTAGTAGTTTAAAAATGTATAACGCTGCTGTAAATGGTTAAATATGCTGTTTTAACAAGCTGTCTAGTAGTTTAAAAACGCAAAACACTGTTGTGAAGTGTTTAAACATACTGTTTTATATTTCAGAATGCAGAAAAATGATGAGAAATGTTATAAACAAGTTGTTTGTGCTTGTTAAATATAGAAAACTGTTTTGTAGTATTTAAATTGAAGTTTTGGTAATTAGTGAGATATATAGATTTACCATAGATATAAGATATTATTTTGATGTGTATATGCTTTTTGTTAAACTATATGCATCGGAAGAATTATGAAAATGGAATGGAAAAGCTATGGATTCAGAATTAGTATCTAAGACGTATGGTAGCAGCCAAATAATAATCCATGATCGATCTTAACTTGGAAAATTGGGTGAGTGTAGTTTCATATGTCTCGGATGACATAGTGTCATTTCAATCTTTGTTTCTATGTATTTGATGTATACGATGATTTTTTCATAGATGCATATGATCATTTTTGCATATGACTCACATAAAACACATTGTGTGGTTACATTCATGGCATGGCATATATAGTAAGCCCTCTGGATATGCTTGCATTACATATGCACGTTTTACCTTTCTATGCTATGATATTTATGTTAGATCAAAGAGATGGATTAGAAAGCTTGTAATAATAAGCTTGAATCAATATGAATTTCTAGTTGGAGCTTAATGCTCAATTGCCATAAAACAATGAACTCTTAAATCCTCTAGAGCAAAAGCTCACTTATGTCATAAGATATCTCTCCTAATACCAAAATACATAATGTATAAGTAGCCTAAACAATGGAAGCCCTTGGACACTTTTGCATGGTAAAGTGGTATATTCGAACTACGATTCACGAGCTACGGTTCAGGGATGACGATCCCAAATATATGATATGCTTGAATACTATCCATTGCTTTGTGTTATGTGTAACACGGACCAATGCGGTTAAACACATGCCAATATGGTTAAACACGAAACAATGCTACCTATGTCCAATGTGATCCAAGGAAAATATTGTTAAAATGCATGAACTCAGATATGAACTCTAATGAGAACTCCGATAAGAGCTCCAACAGAATCTCGATCAGATATGATCAGTGTAAGACATGAAAGAAAATGCGAAAGTACGTCTTATGCAAGCTTTGAAAATTCTTGAACTATGATGAAGCTTTCATAAAACAAAGCTAATATAAGATATGACTTGGGAGAATAAGATTGAACTATAGCATCTTTAACTTATGTGCATTGAATAACAAATATGTCTTATTTACATTGATTTGTATCATCATTTCATATGTCTCAAAGGTCGCTACCTCACTAAGTTATGTAAGTTTACTTTGTTTCGTTGCATACATTTCAGGTTATTCGTCTTCATAGCAATCGGATCATGCCAGAGCAGTTGCAAGTCACCCTTTTTGAAAATTGAGTAATGTATTCATTTGTCTAACTTCTAGTGGTGGTATATGAACTGTGTGATGCATGATGCATTATGGTATTCCATGCTTTATTTGATTATGGTAAAGCTTGTCTAATTATGTTGCTAAGTTTGTAATATGTCTAATAAGTTTAATCTTGAAGTTGGTATGTGTTAACTCCTCAAAAGTACTATTTTTCCACATATATTGCCATGATTTTGCTTTCCTTTGAGTATATGTTCATGCATTTAGTTAGTATAATCACACATTTGTATAAGGGAGTTAGGGAACGTTTTTTTTTGCCAAAGTAAAGGTGTATTTCTTTGCTTTGGTGTGCAGGGTAGGTTAGGAGCAGGAGCAGGACAACAACATGATAGGAGCAGTTGGTGGAGCAGAGCGAAGGACCAGAAGAGAAATGCCAAGTCGAGCTGGCAGAAGCAGGACGAAGATTGCTAGACTTGGTTGGCAAACGAAGGAAGGTCAATGTCCGGTTAGTTAGCCGTTGTTCAAAGATCCAGTCAACCCTAATTTCAAACGGTAAGATAAGAGGATAACACGCTTATTTCAAGTGCGTAAGCAACTTTCAAATTCAAACCTAATCCAGGGTTTTCATGTGTGCCTATTTAAAGGAATCCCAACGATGAACAAAGGGATCGACTCAATCAAGGAGGCTGCACCATGGTGAAGAGGGCAAACTGTGGTTCGACCAGGCTAAGACCGAGTGCTTTGGGTCTATTGAAGGGCTGCATCGACAAACCTACTTCTTTGTCCATTTCTCTTTCGTTTTAATTCTGGTTGCTATGATGGTTTTTGTTTAAAACGATATGGTGTTGATGGTTCCCCCAACCATGAACTAAATTCCTTAAGTTGGTTAGGGATGTTTTAGCGATGAACGCTCAGTTATTTTTCAGTCTTTAATAATTGAATGCCTTGGAGTTTTTGTTTATCTTGCTAGTGCTTCGTTTTCTTTAATTCTTTTCCAAATGGCAATTGGCATTGCATGGCTATTATATCTTAACATTTTAATAGACTTAGGAAATAATGATTAATTTTCAGATACTAAGGTGAGAAGCTTCGACAGAAGATGTTCAAGTAGATGAGCTTACTTCGGGAGTGATTCTACCCCTTAGGAATAAAGATTAAAACTTTTCAAGTTAATTATTGAAAAACATCATTATAGACATATATGAGTTAATCGTAGTTAACTTAGGGTATTGCCATCGATAGAGGCAATACTAACTCAAAATTTGCTCAACAATAAAACCAAAACTGAAAGTTATTGTTTGTCGGCATAGCTAGCGTGAAATCTAAACATCCCTTGCCAACGCCAACATCCATCTGAATTCATTTGTTCGCCAAACTACCTGAACTTGCATTACACTTTCCTTTAGTCATTATTCTTTATCCAAAAATCTAAATTTCAAATCAAACTCATTTATCCCATTTCACAAGTAAAATCGTGGCATTTAATTCCTAGACAATCCGTATGGATACGATACTCAGCTCATTGCTATATTATCTGCTGACCCTGTATACTTGCACGCAAAAAGACCTAAACTTGGCATTATTTATTGGCATATTTATACCCATTCATTGATTATTTGCCAAGCGTTAGTCAGTCGACATTATGTTATGTTATGTGGGTTGAGTTTGATGATGCGAGCATACATGATTGTTATGGTTTAATAGATTTGTTATGAATATGAATGACGAAAGATCATGTATAGTAAGTGTGTGACTTGTTTGATATGTGTGAATTATGTGATGGTTGCTAACATTTGGAAATCTATAGTTTTTGGTCATGACTTTTTAATGTATCTGTGTTTGTGTATATGATAATTAGGAATAATTTGGTTAGCTTTGATGCATAATGCTTTGTTTCAGGTTTTAGGCCCTTGTCAAAAAGGATCGACCCCTAAGATTCCAATAGCTAATTAAAGTGATATGTTGCGTGTAAAATAGTCTATCGCAATGGTAGTGCAAGTGTACACGTCGCAAGTAATAAAGTGATACTAGAGTATCGGATATCGTCTCCACAGGGACTGGGCTAACCCTTTCCTTCGCTATCTGCACAAAGGTAAAAAGGATGATTTAAGAAGTTGTCACGAAAATAATAAAGAATACTTAAAAATAAAAGTAGAGAAATCAAGATAAAGAGAATGGGCTGGTATTGAATTGCTCAGTAGTGCAGGTATTGCAGTGCTTAGGAAATCCAGTTCTGTCGTCGCGCCCGTCGCCGACAGCACCTGTCGTGGCGGCTGTCCGTTAGCTGTCGCGGCAGCGAACACACCAACTCCGTACTCCAAGTTTGGCAAGAATCCCAGATCTGCCTTGGCCTATCCCTAGGTCCAAGTCTGTCGATGATCACGTCTTTGATGATACCTCTCGGCGTGAATCGAAGGATGAACACCGATGTGTATGAATTCTTCCTTAGACACTTAACCTCGCCCTATCCCTAGGCACGAGATAGTTCAACTATAAACTAGAGAACTTGCTCTTATTTCTTTCGTATACTTAACTCTCCCGATGCTAAGTAAATAGATAACCTCACAATGCTCTCCCGATGCTCTTGCAAGATATTAAAACCAAAATAAGAGAACTTGAAGTTTATTTTATTGAACTTGGAAAATCCTAAAACAAAACAACCCTTGCAACTACTTTACAAATCAACCCGTGGCCCTAGGGGGTTTTAGAACATGTCGACGGCGGGTAAACGGCGGAGGGTTTTTGGTTGTCGGTTATGGGGTATTATGTGGGGGTTATCTCCTAGGTTAAAATACATGCCCTTATATAAGCTTTGGGCTCAAGTTATCTAAGGTAACAATGATTACAACTTTAATTAAAAGTATGATTCTAATAAAGACTTAATCTCCAAGGATCCTACTTTTCAGCCGTCCTCCTTGTTTCTTGGGATTTTCTCTCCATGAACTTTGGCTTGACATATCTTTTGATCCGGGGCTTGGAAAAATATTTGGCTTTCACACGACAGACGAGCAGAATTTTCTCTATCTATCGAGGTCCACTTTGCTTTTTCTCTCCGCAAAACTGCTGTCACCATGCTGTCACGGCAGCTCCATGGCAGCATCGTCCTCTTTATATGCTCGTTCAGTTCAGCTCTTCTGCTTCTCTGCCCTGCGCCCGCCTTCTCCGTCTACTATGGCAGCAACTTGCTGTCGTCCTCTGCTGTCACGACAGCTCCATGGCAGCATCGTCCTCTTCGTCTGCTTGTCCAGTTCAGCTCTTCTGCTTCTCTGCCCCGTGCCTGCCTTCACCGTCTACGACGGCGGAAACCTGCCAAAAACAGCCATTTTTAGTAGAATCCGTGCCTTCTATATATTTGTGATGTTTTGCTGTAAACTGACCTAAATGCAATGAAATGGTGCTTGAATGCAGCAGAAATATGGGTTAAAAGGGTGTAAATAATAGAACTTTTACACACCCAACATGATCTTCCAAGCATTTAGTGTAAAAGGATCCATCCCCTCATAAAAAGGATATAGATCTTTTGAAGTTTAAAAAAAATTGTAATTTAGTCCTTAAGCCATATCTTGACCAATTGATTCATATTTTTGTAAGAATATATGTTTAAGAGTATAGTTAATCCGCAAATTGAATATTTTAAAAGATCCTCAAAACTTTTAGAAATTTACAAATATGTCCCTAACTTTTGAAACTGTATTGTTTAATCCTTAAAGGTTAACAAAGACCCCTATGTCAATAATTACCATGATTATATTATAATAAGCCTTAATTCAGTAAAAAATAAATATCTCATGGAAGATGTTTGTTAAGTCCTTAAACTTTGTAATATTTACTATTTGGCCTCAAACTTTGAAAGCTATGCAAATTAGTCCCTAATAAAAAAATCAAAACTAAGAATCTTATATTCTCTAATGGTTAAATGATTTGCTTGAATTGAATTATGAGTTGCTTGAGTTATGTAGTTGTTTGACTTGATTTTTAAAATTCAATTTCTTTGATTCTTTGATTTGTATTTCGGTGACACTTCCGGTCCAGCTTTCTTCCAAACCAGGTAAGGGGTGTCACACCAATCCACAATCATTTTCATAAATCCATCAAAGTTTAAATTGATAAGATAGAGAAATAGTTAGAACGTTTACAGAGGTGCTCCAAACTAAAAAAAATAGTTTAAAACATTCAACATGATCAAATAAATCCAAATAAGATTTACAAACATAAAATCAAGGGTTCTATGAATAATTGCCTAAGAAATCTAAGTTCTGTACTCTAGAAACATGTCGATGAGCTGAAGTCCTACTCCGATGGGGCTCCTTTGATGCAACGCTGCAACCTAAAAACCTGCGAACAAAAACAATGATTCCTAACGCTAAGCTCATAAAGCTCAATGGACAAACCTGTACTCTACCATGCTTCATGCAAATCATAAACATAATCATGCATCTAGATAAGATGATATGACAAATAAAATGATACATGATGTTAACATTAATTGCCTAAACACATGCTAACAACATAGCAATAATCAAACGTGGCATACAAGGCCCAACTATACCATACCACAACAACACTAAGTGAGGCCTGAGTCACAAAGCATTGAGAACGTACACTTTATGCGTGAGGTGGGGTCATGCAGCATCGAAACATACACCCTGGGTGATGCAGGGTCACACCTAGCATCAGAACATACACCCATACTCAGAATCCCCCCTCGAGTACCTTCGAATGAGGCCAGGGTCACATAGCATCAGTAACCTCCATTCGATATATCTCACCATGGTGTTGCAACATGTCTCGAGTATTCAGATCCCATGAATCAAATGCCCACACTGCACACAACATCATCATACAACATACAACCCTATGGTTGCTAGAAGCATTTATGCCACACAAGCCATTTACCAAGTTATAACACATTATGATCGAGTACGTGGGTAAATTCTAGGCTTCTCAATTTTACATTTCATTTTACCTCATTAGAAGTCCATTAGATCGAATATTATAATTTTTCAGCCCCCAGGCTCAAACTCAACTTTTCGGGCAAAATGCCTAGTGGGTACTAGCTCTCGTGTACTGGTACGATACCCCCAGGTACCGATACTCATAGTGTACCGATATGATTTTAGCTCACTGGAATTTTATCCAGCCTTCTCGTACTGATACAGGCTAATCAGTACTGATACTACTTTACATGGCGTACCGATACAGGTTGAACACTGTACCGGTACCCCTTTCAAAGTTCATCTTAATGAAACAATGTTCTTCAACTCAGAATACTAGGGTGTCGGTATTGACTCCCTGTGTACCTGTACCGAATCCCAAAAATGGTTTCTTAGGCTCGAGAAATCACTTTCCAATCCCTCAAAACACAACCTTCATCCCTTAAACTCGATCCTACATCTTATGGAATTTATTAGGGTGGTTTGCTAGCACTTTTATATGTTTACAAGATAGATCATTTTTCATCATGGTTAAATCTTTCATTCTCGTTCATCTTCTCCAACCCCCACCAAAACTCATTTTCTTCATTTTCCACCATTCCCAACCATTCTTACCTTAAAAGATAGACCATTTGATGGAGATTTCAACACCCTTGACTTGTATTCCAAAAATCTAACTCAAAAAGATTAGGATGGAGCCTTTACCTTTGGGTCTCTATAGAAGAAATGAAGGAGAGATATAGGAAGGTAAGAGGGAACAAAATGAGATCACCATCCTCTACTTTCTTTAGAAAAAATAAAGAACCCCTCCATCCACTTCTTCAAAATAAGGGAATTTACCCTCATATCCCTCCATCTCCTCCTAATCACCATCCAACCCAAGACCTCTAACCCAACAACATAAAAGAAGCCCATTAATGCTTCAATGAGCTCTCAAAGGCCCAAACTCTCGACCTAACACACAAAGCTCACGGTTCGAGTTAAACCGACACACGAATTCTGAAATTCGAGTCGTTATAGTCACACCATGTACTGTTAAATATTTAATGACAAATGTCCAATTTGTTATTTTTTTAATCATGTGACCATTTTGTAGCTTTTCGTAGTTAAGGGATTTAACAAAAAAGTGTCATATAGTCAAGTGACTATTTATGTAGTTTACCATATTATTATTTAAATAAATAAGAGTTTAGCATTAAAATGAATTACTATAATTAAAAAATTTAGAAAATAGGTGAATCAATATTTGAGAATATAAAATAATAATATTTAATTTATATTAAATTAAAAATAATTTAAATATATGAAAGTATCAAAATCTAACATAAAATCAACGTCTAAAATATTGTATAAATCTAGAATACGTTTTTGATTAAATAGAAATTATTGTATAAATCTAAAATATAAATCTATTTGCATAATATGATTGTAAAATATATGAAACTCATCTTAACCCAACTTTTCTAGAGGCCTACTGTTCCATAGAAAAAAAAAATTTATGTCAATTCCCAAACTATTCAATAACTTCAAAAGAAAAAAAAACACTACGTTAGCGGCGGCCTAACATTCTCTCGCCCGAAAAGTTATTAGATGAACTCGGCTGGTTACGTTATCTTTGATCTCAGGTAATGAGATTCATCTATGTCAAAATAACTTTTAAATAATTAATTTTTTTTACATGTAAAAAAGAGGTAAAGATTCACCTTAAATAAAAATAACATGGATGCACCTTATTAATTGAGACCACGATGACGTGATGAACGTGGTCCATTTAATAATTTTTCCACCGGTAGATGACTGTGGCTCTCGCTTGCCCATCGAAGTTCAACACGGAAACAAAGTGGAATGCCATGCTCTTTTCCCCTTATCTGTTCCTATTATGAGATTTAGGGTTTTACCGTTTTGTGATTTATGTGGATTTCAATATTTTCTAATTTCCATTTTCATTTTATCAAAATAGTTTTCTTATGTTTGATTTTTCATCCACCATGAGTTCTATCATCTTTTTAAGGATGTGAACGAATTTTGGTTTATTATTACCTTCTTTTTGGTTCTGCTACCTAGATGAATGGAAAAAGCGGAGAATCAAAGGTTGGAGTTATTAATTTGAATTTTGCATGAGTTAATTATTAATTCACTTATAATGAATTGAAGAAGTGACTGACTGTGAGCCCAAAAAGTAGTCAAAATCAGTGACGGAAGTGGTTTCGAATAATAACCAAAATGGAAACTTGCCCAATAATTCCAATGATAAGTTTATGCACAATGTGAGTAATGTGAGGACAATGACTTCGTTGAGGAAACCTTCTGTGGCGACTGTTTTCGAGACTCGTTTGTGAAAAAATAGCATGACGATTAAGGTTTTAGAAATCGAGATTTTTTATTTTAATTTGATCTTAAAATTAGAGGTTTTTCTTTGGGGTGAGAAAAATTCGACTCGACTCGGAAAAACCGAATAACTCGACTCGACTCGACTCGAAATTTCATAAACTCGAATAACTCGAAAAAATTTCAAATAAAATTTGAGTTGTAAAATTGAAATTCGAATAACTTGAAATTTTTAGTAATTAGTGGATTTATTTTTAAGGTCGAGACGAGTTCTTCTATTTTTTATGACATATACATCTGATATATAAAAATATAAAGAAATATTGTCACATGTGAAAAAAATATATATGTGCATATATTATATGATTAGAGAAAAAAGTTTAAATTGGAATCAAACTCTACTATAACATGATAAATAATTACAATTAATTTTTATAGGAACTCGAAAACTCGACTCGACTCGACTCGAAAAAATTTCAAATAAAGTTTGAGTTGTAAAATATGACGCGTCAACTCGAATAACTCGAAATTTTTTGACTCGACTCAAACGAACGCTCACCCCTAGTTTTTTCCAATTTTAATGAAATTTCCTTTATTTGCTTAAAAATATCATTTTGGAGTCGCCGCCAATCACTTTGGTAGACCGGATACCATAAAAAGCAGACCAAAGATTCTTTTAATAAAATTCGAGTTCGTGAGTCGGTTACATGTAGGGAAGGGTTAGCACCCCCTACAAACGCCCGTTATCGGTACCTTATTAATTCCACGTGGCATTTTGGCATTTCGAACATTAATCTAAATTTAATTAAGTCTTTTAATTGTAAAATGGATTCCATTTCGAATGAGGATATCCTTTTGTAAGAAAATACATTTTTGGACGAATATAAGTCTTGAAACGTCCAAATACATTAGGACAATTCAATTTATATTCAAAATGTATCTCAACACAAAAAGTTTAATGCATGTCCAATTATTGTCTTGTCATTTTTAAGTAAAACTTAATTAAGACTCCATTAATTGAATAATTTAACAATATAAATATTATTAATTTTGGGTTAATATGGTAACACCCAAATAATTGGGCACTACCATTTTAGGCCCAAAGTAATAATATTCTTAAATGTTGATGTCACTTGCTATTTATTTCCTATCTTTGTTTCATTTTAATTAAAGTTAATTATACATAATTTCATATTTTAAGTTTAAATGAAATGTTAAATATTCAATTAAAATATTCCTTTGATCAATATCTCATTATGTTGAGACACTAATCAAATTAGAATGTTGAAATTTATTTAGCATTTATTTATTTTCTACAATTATCTAGTCTATCAATTTAATTGGATTTATCAAAGAAACTAAACTACAAAAGCTCTAATTAGTTTCTAACTATGTGATTAAATCTCCTAAACAAGTATACAACATGCCATTTAAAATATGCAAGCATACAATTTAATTTAAATAATTAAACAAAGCAATTAAATAAAAATAATTAACACGATTGAATTGAATCAATTTCAAAAATAAAGAGCCATATTACAAAGAAACAGTGACCATTTTGTGGAAAAAAGAAAATTAGAGAGCCCAAACCCAAGTTCTCTAAAAGAGTGACCCAAACCCATTAAACTAAAGCCCAAAAGTACGACCCAACCGAGACTCGGCTTAATATATCCAAACCCATCTCGACTGGGTCACGGACCCGTATCTTGACCTGCATAAAAAAGTGCAAATCCTCCATGACCTGGTAACTATATGATGCCGAGTTGACTCAGCCTTATAAGCCCGCTACATGAGTCGGCTCGGCCATTAAGTTTTAGATTTCTTATTTAAACTGTCTATTAGGTTTTAGATTTCTTATTTAAACTCCTATTTAGACCTAGGTTGCTTACTGATATGTTTATGGATTCAGCTTCAAATTTAGGAAACTGAGCTTAGAGATAGGATTTTAACTATGAGATCTAGAGATTTTTAATGGTTTCGGTACTGACATTAAAGATTTGTGGCTCTGGTTGTGCTTTTTTATTAGATTTACGTAGCAAAAGATGAGCTCAGAGGTGAATATTACCTCTATTTGGCGATTATGCAATTCCGACGAGCTTCCAGCAACGAATGACGGTTCTGGTTCGTCTTCTCCGAGCGTTACTCCAACTTCTGGTGAGTCTCCTTGACTTCCTCTCCTCCAATTAATGTTTCATTAATAATTGCATTAATGATTAACCGTCTGTTTTTCTCTCTCTTGCGGGTATTTATAGCTGACCAAAAGGTGATGTCATCGTCAGCGCTGACGTTGCCAGCTAGCTCCAGCTGAGGAATGGTCCGCGTGAACAAGAAATGGACGAATGGATACTCGTCACGTGTCCTTTTTGGCGGGCTTTAATAACACATTTGGGTTATCTGTGTTTGTTTGGGCCGATTTGCATATAGTTTGGGCGGGAAATGTAATTGGTATTGGGTTTTGGTATTTTTTTGGGTTTTATATATGTAAAAGGACATTTGTTACATAAATGGGCTTTATTATATATATTTGGACTGTTTTATTATTTTGTTTCTTTTAATATTCGGCCTTCGGTATATATATATACACACATATACACCCGGATAAAATACGGGTATTACACCTTCTATGGAATTGGACCACCGAAGATACATGATGGAAAGCAGGACGTGGAGGTTACCATAACTGAATGTACAAATTCTAGCATGGATAGGTTGCATCTCATCGAATTCCAGGATGCCACGGATGATTCCAGTTCTTTTAGTGCCACAATGTCCGGGGATGAGAACGACTCTGCAATAAGTGACGATGAAGTTGAATCGGAGACAGATTGGATCAGTGTTTGATGGTTTGTTTCTAATGAGCTACTTTTTGTAGGTTGAACTATTTTTATGTTTGTTTCAAGTGTCATCTGTTACCATCTTACCATTCTGTTGAGTGTATATCTCTGCTCAAATTTGTGTCCCATTATATGTTACATTATTTAATTCAAATTCGTTTTGCTAAATTTTCCAGGAAAACAAAGTTGACAGATCATTGGCAGAGGTTTATAGATCCTCTTATGTGGCGGTGTAAACGGTTAGAGTTGCAGCTTAAGGAATTAAATTCTCAGGCATTGAGATATGATCGACAGATTGCTGAAGATGTTTGAATATGAAAGAAAAAAATCAAATTTTAATGGCTAGATGTAAAATCACAACCCATTCCTTGTCAAGCTAAGTAGATGGGGACAATTAAGCTAGTAAAATGGGAGAAAACCTATGTTCATTCAAGTGCTATCAGTCTCCTCCCGTATTAATATGGTCAATGTTAATTCCCTACTTCTGCATGTTTAATTCCCTACTTTAGCTCTCGACCCAGAGCCTCGAACTTAGATGGAGAAGCCGATACTTTTTCTTTGAAGAAGGGTCTAAAACTTTGATATGCTTTCTATTTGTTTCTATTTCTGTTGTCTTTTCCTTCTGTAACCGGTTGGTCCTATAACTAGGGATGTAAGTGGGACGGATTTTGCGGGAATTCATCTCATTTTACATTCAATTGAGCAGGGATAGTTGTAAATTTCGCAGGTTATAGGGCGGGATGGACATAAAAATTAGATTCGATGTGGGGGTGGGGAAGGCATGAATATGCCTTTGTACTCGCTCCATTCCCACATGCCTCGCATCACCCCCTTCTGCCCCACATCATCTCCACCCGCCCCAACAGATCTTATAATAAGTTATTATAAATATTATTAAAAATACAATATCATCATGGATCATAGTCAAATTTAAAGTAATTCATATTGACTTGTATTGGGATATTATTGAAAAGTTCAATATATATAATTGAGATTGAGATTGATCAGATCAAATATATTAATATTTTTTAAAATATCAGTTTGAATCAGAGTTAAGTTTAAGATAATTTACATTAACTTATCTTATAATATTTATGAAAAAATATAAATACATATATCATATATGGATTTATATTCAATACACTAGCGGTGGAAACTTTTACTTTCTACAAGCGCCTTAATTTTAGGGTTTAGGGACTTAGTTTAGGTTGTGGGGTTTATGGGTTTATGTGCAAGGGTTTAGTATTTATGGGTAATGGTTAGAATTTAGGAGTTATGGTTAGGATTTAGGGTTTAGAGGTTAGGGGTTTAGGTTGTAGGGTAATATGTTGAGGTTTTAAGTTTTAACCTATAAAACTTAAATTTTAACCCTAAACACTAAATTTTATTCACAGTCTCTAAATTCTTAATTACTAAACCTAAACACCTACAACCTACTCCTTAAGTTGAACCTTAAACCCTAAAACTAAGGTGTTTGTGGAAACTAAAAGTTTCTATTGTCACTGTATTAATTATCCATCATATATATTTGGTTTCTTCTTTACTATTTCCTACTGTTGAGCCTTCTTTATAATGTCCGTTTTCTTCTCCTTAGTCCTTACCATAAGTATTTTATTTTCCTAATAGTGTATGTTACTTGTTCTTATATTTTAAAAGGTTGTTTTTTATTGTTATTTTCTTTTTTAGTTCTTCATATATTGTTTATTTGTTACAACAATTGAAATGTTATTTTACATGTTATTTGTGCTATTTTCTTGTGCTTTACAATAGACTTTAGTATATTTTTAGTCCAAACTTGTGTGTTGTACAAAATTTAATTCCGTATATTATAATTTTTAAGAAATGATGACATTTGGAATAATGTCACATATGTGGCGGGAGTCTAAATGAAAAATATTTCATACTTTTTTATAACAAATTTTATTTATATTTATATAACTAATATTTATAAATATACCATATAAATAGATCATGGGGCAAGTAAAGAAGGGATTAGGTGGGTTTGAGGGCCCACGTGGATGATGGGGTAGGAATGGTTTTAGTCTTGCAGGTTGCGGGGCAAGGATGATTTTAAATTTTGTATTCGCGGCGGGTCATGGGGTCGGGATGAAGGTAACAATTCTTGATGGGAATGGGTGTGAGAAGAGTAACCTTCGCACCCTCCCCGCCCAGTTGACATTTTTCCTCCTTGGTTAACACGTGTACGCGCCTCTTCCAGTCCCTTATAAAGGATCCTCCACCTCTAAAGGAGGGCTCTCTCTCAAATCTCTCTATCTCTCTCTTAGGGCGTGAGACTCAAAGAGCCAACAACTCCCTCATCTCCTCTACCATGGTAGCCACAAACTACCACCAAAGAGTGTTGAACATATTCGTAATCAACAATTGGTGCGGTGACGTAGATTCTTAACCTTTTTAGTCCAACCCCCAAAAGACAACGAAGACCGGCCCTTGAAGAAGAAAAATGGGAAGAGATAGGAAAAAAGGGCAAAGAAAAAAACGTAACCTCCTCCTTCCAGGTTAAAAGTAACCGATCGGCCAGCATGCAGAGAAGAATGAAAGTTACGAGAGCACTGAAAGAAGCAGCTAGAACAACCGAGAGAGGATACACACATGCATCAAAAAAGGGGAAGCCCACCAGCATATAGAGGTTTGGATGGGAGAAGTAAAGCCATGAGCGCCACAAGTAATATGGTGGAGAGCAGGGGCATAGTAGCTAGGAAGTCTGGATGAGAGATGTAAAGAACCCTCATAATCTTTCCGCTGGAAGAAAAGGAGTAACCCCTATTGATGATGGGGTAGGAATGGTTTTAGTCTTGCAGGTTGCGGGGCAAGGATGGTTTTAAATTTTGTATTCGCAGCGGGTCATGGGGTCGGGATGAAGGTAACAATTCTTGATGGGAATGGGTGTGAGAAGAGTAACCTTCGCACCCTCCCCGCCCAGTTGACATTTTTCCTCCTTGGTTAACACGTGTACGCGCCTCTTCCAATCCCTTATAAAGGATCCTCCACCTCTAAAGGAGGGCTCTCTCTCAAATCTCTCTATCTCTCTCTTAGGGCGTGAGACTCAAAGAGCCAACAACTCCCTCATCTCCCCTACCATGGTAGCCACAAACTACCACCAAAGAGTGTTGAACATATTCGTAATCAACAATTGGTGCGGTGACGTGGATTCTTAACCTTTTTAGTCCAACCCCCAAAAGACAACGAAGACCGACCCTTGAAGAAGAAAAATGGGCAGAGATAGGAAAAAAGGGCAAAGAAAAAAACGTAACCTCCTCCTTCCAGGTTAAAAGTAACCGATCGGCCAGCATGCAAAGAAGAATGAAAGTTACGAGAGCACTGAGAGAAGCAGCTAGAACAACCGAGAGAGGATACACACATGCATCAAAAAAGGGGAAGCCCACCAGCATATAGAGGTTTGGATGGGAGAAGTAAAGCCATGAGCGCCACAAGTAATATGGTGGAGAGCAGGGGCATAGTAGCTAGGAAGTCTGGATGAGAGATGTAAAGAACCCTCATAATCTTTCCGCTGGAAGAAAAGGAGTAACCCCTGTTGATGAAATTCGAAGTTGTGCAACTTTGGATTTCATCAATCGCTCCCCCATAACCCCTCGAATGGCTCAAAGAATGATCAAGGTTGTTGTCCGATGCAAATCTGTAGACCTTTAGCAGCTACAAAAGATAGTGAGGGTGTGAGAGAACACCTACTCGTCACTAAACAAAAACGCACCAGACATGCAAAGGTACAACCTAACTCGTACTATTTAATATGTGTTCCATTTTAGTCTTTCACCATTGTGTACATTCCATTGCACATTCTAGGTGACTATTTTGATTAATAAAAATATATTTCCTACTAATATTTTTATTCAATCCTCAGTTAGCCAGCAAAAGATGAAAGGTTCGCTAGCCACTTCCACAATTAAGTGTGCATAGTAAAGCGGCCGCAAAAGATGAAAGCTTCGCTAGCCACTTTCACAGTTAAGTGTGCATAGTAAAGAGGCCGCAAAAGATGAAAGGTTCACTAGCCACTTCCACATTTAAGTGTGCATAGTAAAGCGACCGCAAAATATGAATGGTTCGCTAGCCATTTCCATAGTTAAGTGTGCATAGTAAAGTGACTGAAAAAGATAAAAGGTTCGCTGGCCACTTCCATAGTTAAGTGTGCATAGTAAAGCGGCCGCAAAAGATGCAAGGTTCGCTAGCCACTTCCACAGTTAAGTGTGCATAGTAAAGCGACCGAGGAAGATGAAAGGTTCACTAGCCACTTTCACAGTTAAGTGTGCATAGTAAAGTGACCACGAAAGATGAAAGGTTCGCTAGCCACTTCCATAGTTAAGCGTGCATAGTAAAGAGACCGCAAAAGATGAATGGTTCGCTAGCCACTTCCATAGTTAAGTGTGCATAGTAAATCGACCATGAAACATGAAAGGATCGCTAGCCACTTCCACAACTAAGTGTGCATAGTAAAGCGACCACAAAAGATGAAAGGTTCGCTAGCCACTTCCACAGTTAAGTGTGCATAGTAAAGCAACTGCAAAAGATGAAAGGTTCGCTAACCACTTCCACAGTTAAGTGTGCATAGTAAAGCGACCACAAAAGAAACGTAGAACGTTCACATCTATATATATCGACAAAATAGTGAACTTCCCCACAAAATATCTTTTAAAGGGGATAGGGCTCGCCGCCCATTTTCCTCATGAGTTGGCGAATTTCAAACGTTCATGTTTATATACATTGGCATTTTTCAAAAAAATACAATATGTACACTAGAATATAGATATAATTCGAGTTACATTCACGATAAATTTAGAAAAACACTAAACAGAACTGCTCCCAAGAAAATGCGTGATAAGTAATACGTTAAGAAAGGTAGTCCACTCTCAAACTAAGGATAATTGTCTGTTATTTATTTACTCTAAGAATTCCCAAATAACAGAAGTTCACATATATATTGCCTTTTCTAGCAAAGAAACAACAACAAAAACACGTCACTCATAAGTCAAAGCTTAGCTCAATTAGAGTTTGCATCCTTAAGTGACTTCAAAACTTCTTTGAAAGTTAGATCTTATCCATCTTCTCATCCAAGGCTATCAACGTATACTTCAGCACCCCGCTATCCACCTCAACTTCAATTTTAATAAAAGGGACGTCATACACTTCCTTCTTTCGTATACTTGCACCTCATCAAAATGTTCGCAGAATAGAGCCCCAGCAAACCATCGCTAGATTCAGATCTATAGTTAATATGACGATTATCTAGGTTAACCATATTAACTACATAGCCAAGGAAACCTGGAGGGCAGTTTCCAAATAGCAAGCTAGGATCAGATACGACCAACTTCCTTTGAGGGTTTTTAAATTCAACCCCTTCTTGATAAAGCATGGATGATTAAACATCGCATAAAGTAGTTATAATAAAAGTAATCGATCGCAAAGCATCCAAATCTTGAAGATTAAATCTTCAAAGTCTATAAGAACATCTACAATATTCACCAATCATTTCGAAAATAATAAGTATCATACAAGTATTACGTCATGTCTTCCATGTTTAGATAACAATAAATCAAAGGATTTGCACACAACATAAAGCACTTGTCCTTCACCAAAACACTAGTTCAAACTCGCACCTATTACTAGTTCAACTCTCTCCCTCCAAAGACTGGCACGCACAGCCCAGTCACTCCCAAGCCAAGTAAGAAATTATTGTGTTATTAAACCAAAATAGCACAAAGAAAGCCAAACGACCATTGCCTCCAATAGCACATAACTAATTCCCAGTTAGTGGTAAAAATGCATGAAGGCAATTGAGAATTCAGCCCAATGGGAACGAGAAATTATTATTTTCACCGAAAAGAGTTGCTCACAAAGGTGATCATTAACACTCATACCCTTCTCAAAGCATTACGCTTGTAAAGGATTGTTGTACAATGTTCTTATGTATGTGATAACATGTGAAGACACCAACACGTGAATGAGCGTACAACAACCAAAGACATAGTTAAAATCATTTTATAGTAAATTTATTAATACTCTAAGAATAAACACTGTTTCAAGGTCATTCGGTCACACCATCGATTGACCTTAATATCAACATTTGGTTGAACACGTGAAAATGGAAAACCTACCTTTATTTTCCTGTTTCATGGCTCAGTCCTGTCAGTCCTTGCGACCAAGTTGTTCGTTGGCATGATTCTCGTCATTGCCGCAAACACACACAACTAACAAATGAGTAAACATCAACAGCTTCAGATAAACTGCTTGGCAAGGGTCGCCCCCCAATGTAGCCACAAACAACAACAAACAATAGTATTTAGAAAATCCTGAGAGCAAGGTTTTCCAAATACTATGTTTGTCGTCGTTCATAGCTACAACTCGCTAATCATAACCTTCCAAATACTATTGTCTATCGACACAAGCAACATCGGTATGTAACCAAAAACTACTTCGGGTCTCTCAAGTGAAGTCTGCGTATACTACCCATCACAACAAATAAACTACTCCTAAACATAAAACTCGCGAAGGAACGTGTGACTTGTTCGTTAATCAAGTTATAGGAAACCAACCCAAAATTGCACTATTTATGGTAGAAAAGGGAAAAGGAAAGAACCAAGACTCGGTGGTCAAGGTACAAATTTTAGAAACCGCTTAGACAAACAATTAATTTCAAGATTTCAAAACCCTCAACATACGCCTAAAATCACGCAACATTGATACCTTCTATAAATAATTGTGCGGATACATAATGTCCATCTACTATAACCTATCCTATTATTCTCTCCTGACAGCCTTTCCCGACCCGTCCAATCATAATGATAGCGACACAAATACTTAGTGGCCAAAGAAAAAAACTGTCGCGCCGCTACTAAACGCCAATGAATGCCAAATGTCATGGGGCTAGAGTTTTGGCCTCGCAGAACCTAGCCCACTGTGAGGCCTTAGATGCCCTTGACGCTAAACGGTCGAATCCCACGCCTAATTCAGCCTTCAACTAGCCTTGCGAGTACTCCTGCTCGTAACGGCTCGGACGATCCCTCAAGGCTTCGATGGATGCGGAAGCGCTTTAAGCACTAAGGTGGCTACTCTTTGCCACTCGAGAGGCAATGGAATACAAAGAGAACTAGCACGAAAGACAATCGAAAGGGACGAGAGAAATCTAGAGTAAATGCCAAGAGCTTTATTACTCTTCTCCAAATGGAGAGAATGAATAGAATGAGATGGATGATACAAATGAGGATGGAAGGGTTTCTAATTATAGTTGAGCTTCCACTTAATCAATGGTTTGGATCGAATTACATGGATGGTCGAGATTAGCCTGCTATCTTTACAAGATACACTATCTAAGGAAACAATATCAAATCCCTACCTAATTACATCAATTGGTAGGTTTCTTTCCTCTGATAGCTGATCACGCTCAATATGGCAAGATCCCTCACAATCTTCCTTTGACTTGTTGTCTCTTGCCTTTTCTAAAAAGCCACTATGATCGGGCCTCTTAGCATTCTCCAAGTAATGGGTCATGTCTTTTGAACTTGGCAAGCCCAGTGGTCTAACTCCTTCGGTTGCTTGTGCCCTTACCTCGACTTGGGCCAAGTTTGGTTACCTTGGCAAGCCTGTTGCCTCATTTCGAACCCCTCCGTCGGATATTCGTGCCACTGTCTCGGAACAAGGAATTTGGGTCATGACATTCTCCCCCACCAAACTTAACGACGTTCTCGTGGCTGCACTCAAACGATCCTGGGTTGGGTCATCCTCGTCGCATGCTAACACGCCTCCGGGCACATCTCTATCGTAGGAGCCTCCTCTTACCCGCTTTGAGTTCCCTTGACTCGGACACTCATGGTCCCACGGAAAAGTCTTGAGTGTCACCACATTAAACACCAGACAAACTCTCAGACTCGTAAGCCCATCAGTTTGGCTTTTTAGAACTCTGAAAGGTCCTTTCTAAGCTTCGTCTCCCTTGTAATGAAAGTTAGGTCTTACTCAACCTACACTCATCAACGATGGCAAATCAAACTCAAAACCACAAGAGTTGTGTTTGAGATGTACCTTCCTCTTGGTTGCATTTACTCTAAAATGGGTCAGCTACTCGATCTCTACAAAGTCTGGCCCCCTTTGCATCGAACCTCCCTCACTGAAGTTCTTTGCATGCATTGGCCTTTCTGCCACAAAGTTCGTTGCTCCACTATGCATTGGCCCCGTTTTTCATGGGGCTAGGAATTGAGTAGCTAAGCACCGTGCGACCCTAGTCGCGGAACAATCGAAAGGCGGCTAGGCCGCCTGAAAACCAAGCACGAGGGCTCGTTTGGAATACGGAAGCAATGCAAGGAAAATGCTAGAACGTGAGTGAATGCTTGCTCCTATTACTCAAAGGAAATTGTGTGATTGCAATGGTTGGGGTGAGCCTCTATTTATAGGCGAACGCCCCCTCGATCTGACGGTTACAAATGAAACAAATCAATGGTCATGATTAGCATAGACTATCTAAACAAGTCAAGGAAATGATATCTAGTCTCCTTCCCTATTAGACGAGATTGGCATGGAAGCTTTCCTTGTGGGTGGATGATAATCTCCATGAATCGGGGGATTGTATTGGCTTGTCCCCTTTCCATGAATAGCCCGATCAAAGGGAGGAGCACTCTTCAAGGCTTGGGCAGGTGTGGCCGTGTGGGCTGGCTGGGCGGATGTGGCCGTGTGGATTGGCTAGGGCGGATCACACTCGATCAGGCCTAAAAGTTTAGACAGAACCTCTTGGGCGGCTCGTAGGGCGTTGATGTCGACCCTCGGGTGCGGCTGGGTTGCGTAGTCATCGTGCGCGTTAGGCCCCGCTCCTTGGCTCATGGACTCGGCCACATGGTGCTGGCGAATGGTGCTGGTGCTAGACTCGGCCCCTCGGTTGGCATGGATGGCCACTTGGTGCGGATGGATGGTGTTCGCACTAGACTCAACCCTTCGGCTGGCTTGGATGGCCACCTGGTGCGGATGGATGGTGCTGGCACCAGGCTCGGTCCCTCGACGTGCTTGGATGGCGCTCGGTTGCGACCCATGGTGCTTGGCGCTATGTGGTGTACGCGGATAGGCCTCTTGGTGTGCGGGCGGCTCAACCATGGGGTACTAGGCTGTGACATTCTCCCCCACTAAATTGAGTGACGCACTCGTCACTCGTTGTTGATGAAAATCGACTATCTTGTCCGTGAATTGCCATAAGTCCTCGGGAAGCTCCCAAATACCCTCAGCTTCGGCCAGTCCCTTCCAAAGTACGAAGTATTCGTGCCTCGGCTTATGACCTGGTCTTCGAATCACACGGTTTGTCAAAATGTCTTGTTCCTTCTTCTCATAGGAGACCCTCACTCTGACTGGTGCTTAGCTGGATCTACTCCGCTCCGGATCATCAACATCCTCGTGGTACGGCTTGAGCATGCTTATGTGAAAGACGGAGTGGAATTGGACCTTTGGCGGCAACTCCAACTTGTAGGCCACCTTGCCTACTCATTTGATGACTCGATAAGGGCCTTCATATTTCTTCACGAATGCCCTATGGACAAAAGATTTGCGAAGTGTTGGATTCAATTTTGCAAGAACTAAATTACCTACCTGAAATTCGACGTCACATCGCTTTTCGTTGACCCATTTCTTCATCCGCTTTCCGGGCTTGTGTAGGCAAGCTCGGGCTAAGTCTTTGTGCTCTTGCCAAGCCTTCGCAAAGTTGAAGACAGTTGGGTTTGGTCCCTCGTATTTGGTCACCACCGTGTTGGGCGTGAGTGGTTGTTGTCCCGTCACAACCTCAAATGGGCTTTGATTGGTTACCTCGCTTCGCTGCAAGTTGTGCGAGAATTGGGCCACGTCCAACAACGTTGGCCAGTCCCGTAGTGTGGCACTCACATAGTGCCTCAAGTAGATCTCCAAAAGTGCATTCACTCTTTCTGTTTGCCCGTCCGTTTGTGGGTGAAAGCTAGTTAAAAATTCAAGAATGACCCCATCAACTTGAATAGCTCAGTCCAAAATCTTTCGATAAACCGAGTGTCCCTATCGCTCACGATAGTCTTCTAAATTCCCTAAAGCTTAACCACATGTTTGAGGAAGAGGCGGGCAACCTCCTCGACTGGACAGATTTTGCTTGCTGGTATGAAGGTCGCATACTTTGAGAACCTGTGTACCACAACCATGATACTTGAAATGTTATCAACATTAGGCAAACCAACTATAAAATCAAGGAAAATACTCTCTCATGGTCTCTCGGGGATGGGTAATGGTTGCAACAATCCCATCGGCTTCTTGGCTTCGACATTGTCTTGTTGGCACACAAGGCAAGTCTTGACGTAGGCCTCAACATCGTCATTCATGTGTGGCCAATAATACCGTTCTGATAGCAACACTAAGGTGCGGTGCATTCCTGGATGACCCGCCCATTCTGAGTCATCACACTCCTTTAAAATCTGCTTGCGTAGGTTGTTGAATTAGGGAACATAGAGGCGTTGCCCTTGTGTGTATAGCAAACCCCCTTCGTTCCAAAATCGTCAGGATTTTCCCTCCTTGGCATAGTCGATCAATGCCTTGGCCGTTGGGTCTTGGGATAGCCTTTCTTTGATGTTTTCTAGCAACTCCTCCTCGGGTTGGCTAATGGCGGCGAGTGTGGACCTTCGGCTTAATGCATCGGCCACAGTGTTAGCTTTTCTCGGCTTGTGCTCCATGGAAAAGTTGAACTCGACTAAAAATTCTTTCCACCTAGCCTGCTTAGGAGACAACTTCTTTTGTGTTAAGAAATAACTTATAGCACTATGTTGGTAAAGACGACAAACCTTAACCCTAACACGTAGTGCCTCCAAATACGCAAGCAATGAACGACGGTGGTCATCTCCTTCTCTTGGATGTTGTAATGCCTCTCAGTTTCATTGAGCTTTTGACTCTCGAAAGCAATCAGCTGCCCTTCTTGCATGAGCACCCCACCGATTGCAAAATTAGAAGCATCAGTGTGAATCTCAAATGGCTTGGTGTGGTCAAGAAGTGCCAACACCGGCTCACTTACCATGGCTTGTTTTAGCCTCTCAAAGGCTTGTTGGCAACTTGGACTCCACTCCCACTCCTTTTCCTTCTTCAACAACTCGGTCAATGGCGTGGTGATGTTGGAGTATCCTTGGACAAATCTCTGGTAGTAGTTTGTCAAACCAAGAAAGGAACATAACTCGTTTACCTTGGTTGGCGGCTCCCACTCGTCGATGGCTTGTATCTTGCTCTTGTCCATCCAGATCTTGCCTCCTCCGATGATATGTCCTAAGAAAGGAACCTCCTTTTGGGCGAAAGCACATTTCTCCCGCTTGATGTAGAGTTCATTTTCTCGGAGAACCTGCAAAACCTTCCTCAAGTGCCTTATATGCTCCTTAAACGTTGCACTATAGATGACTATATCGTCAAGATAAACAATCACAAAACGATCAAGGAAAGGATACAATACCTTGTTTATAAGTGTGCAAAACGTGGCGGGAGCGTTGGTGAGGCCGAAGGGCATGACAAGGAACTCGTAAGACCCATACCTTGTTATGCAAGCGGTTTTTGGCTCGTCTCCTTCGGCGATCCGCACTTGATAGTAGCCTGAGCGAAGGTTTAGCTTGGTGAACCATCACGCGCCTCTAAGATGGTCGAACAAGTTCGCAATCAAGGGAATGGGGTACTTGTTCTTTACCGTGAGTTTGTTTAAGGCCCGGTAGTCGACGCACATACAAAAACTCCCATCATGCTTCTTTTGGAAGAGCACGGGTGCACCATAAGGCGCCTTGGATGACCTAATGTAGCTTGTATCCAAGAGCTCTCTCAATTTCCTTTGAAGCTCCTCTAGCTTCGGTGGTGCCATTCGATATGAAGCCTTGGCTGGCGGCTCGGCATTCGGATACAACTCGATCTTGTGATCCACCTTTCTTATGGGTGGTAACGCCTTCAGCAACTCGAAAGGCATCGTGTCCTTGTACTCCTCAAGGACTCGTCCCACGGTATCAGGGATCTCCATGGTCTCCATAGCTTCATCCTCCTTGAGCACGACAAGGTAGGATACTTCTTCTTTGCGCATGCTCTTCTTGAATTGGATTGATGAAAGCATCTTGGCTCGCACACCTTCTTCTCGACTCACCGGCACAACAAATTGATGTTGGCAGTCAAGTACACACAAACAATCGGCAAATGACAAGAGAAGTGCATTAATCCAATCTAAGAAGGATAAACCAATTACTAAATCGTGATCGTCTAAGGGAATTACCTTGATGGTCTCTCTTCCCATCCAACTTCCAAGTTGAAGCTCTACCCTCTTTGCCATTCTGGCTATGGGTTCTTTCTTGGAATTGATTGTTTTGATCCATCTGCTTGCCTTCTCCACGTGAAGGCCAAGCTTTTTGGTAGCCCCTTCGGACATGAACAACTCGGATGCCCCGGTGTCCACTAGTGCGCTCAATTGCTTACCGGAAATTGTGACCTCAACGAACATAAGACCCTTCTTCTTGCTTGAAGATTTGATTTGGAGGGAACTTACAATGGCATCAAGTTGAGCGGTAGACTCAGTTGACCCTTCATCGACTTTGATGGTGGAAAGGCTAGCTTTCTTTGGGCAATTTTTGATGAAGTGAGGCCGTTGCAATTAAAGCACCTTAGTAGACCCTTGTCCTTCTTTTCCCACGGTCTAACAAAGCGGGTAGACTTGTTGCCACTCTTGTCACCTCCGGCTTTGGATTGCTTGTCTTTGTCTCCCCCACCATGGCCGTTGTGCTTTGGCCTTGGCTTGTTAGAGTCGTTTCGATTGGCGCTATGGTCCTTCAATGACTCGACGATTGATATGGCTTTGAAGAGCTTCTTTACATCTCTGTTCTAGCTCGATGTTGACCCACGACTTCAAACCATCCATGAAATGGAATAGGGCATCCTTCTCGCTCAAGTCTGGAATTTGGAGTTGTAGCTCGTTAAATTCTCGAAAGTAGTCTCGGATCGATCAGTCTTGCTTAAGCTTTCTAAGCTTATATCGGACCTCCTTCTCGGCGTCTCCGGGGTAAAATTGTTGCTTAAACTCTGTTTGGAACTCGGCACAAGTTTCAACGGCGGTACCCTCACGCTTCTCATCTAAACACATGCGTCGCCACCAAAGCAAAGTCATATTAGATAAATATATTATCGCGATGCTTACCTTGTCGACATCGTTCACGATGTTGGGAACTTTGAAATACTGCTCAACCCCCCACAAGAAGTTCTCCACTTTTGGGCAGATCGCGTCCCCTTGAATAGCCTCGGCTTTGGGACATCGGCTATCACCCTTGTCAGGCTAGCCACAACTCCATTCGTCATGACGGACTTGTAGATGGAGAGCTCGGTCTTAAGCACGCTCATAATGTCCTTGAGTTTGGTTAACTCGGCTTTGAGAGATCCATTTTGCAACTCCAAGGTCTCGACGGACTCATCGACGAGCTTTTGGAAGTCATCCTTGAGACGATCCTCCTGAGATTTCAACTCCTCTAGTCGATCACCCACAACATCGAGTCTGTCTGTCGACTCCTTCATGTTATTCTCCAAACGGGTGACTTTGTCTTGCAAAGACGAAATGGCATCTCTCGAGCTGGCCCTCTTGGCCTTGTCGGCACGAGTCTCAACCGTCTTGGTTGCGGCAGCGGTAGCATCACTTGGGTTCATCATCTTGAATGATCCTTGCTTGAAAAACGTGGCTCTGATACCACTTTTCACGGGGCTAGGAATCGAGTAGCTATGCACCGTGTGGCCCTAGTCGCGGAACAATCGAAAGGTGGCTAGGCAGCCTGAAAACTAAGCACGAGGGCTCGGTTGGAATGCGAAAGCAATGCAAGGAAAAGGCTGGAACGCGAGTGAATGCTTGCTCGTATTACTCAAAGGAAATTTTGTGATTACAATGGTTGGGGTGAGCCTCTATTTATAGGCGAACACCCCCTCGATCCAACGGTTACAAATGAAACAAATCAACGGTCAATATTAGCCTAGACTATCTAAACAAGGCAAGAAAATGATATCTAGTCTCCTTCTTTATTAGACGAGATTGGCATGGAAGCTTTCCTTGTGGGCGAATGATAATCTCCATGAATAGGGGGATTGTGTTAGCTTGTCCCCTTTCCATGAATAGCACGATCAAAGAGAGGAGCACTCTCCAAGGCATGGGCGGATGTGGCTGTGTGGGCTGGCTGGGAGGATGTGGTTGTGGGGGCTGGCTGGGGGGATCACACTCGATCAGACCCAAGAGTTCGGACAAAACCTCTTGGGCGGCTCGTAGGGCGTTGATGTCGACCCTCGGGTGCGACTGGGTGGCGTAGGCATCGTGCGCGTCGGGCGCTGCTCCTTGGCTCATGGACTCGGCCACCTGGTGCTGGCGGATGGTGCTGGTGCTAGACTCGGTCCCTCGGTTGGCTTAGACGGCCACTTGGTGCGGATGGATGGTGTTCGCACTAGACTCGGCCCCTCGGTTGGCTTGGACAGCCACCTGGTGCAGATGGATGGTGATGGCACCAGGCTCGGTCCCTCGGTGTGCTTGGATGGCGCTCGGTTGTGCCCTATGGTGCTCGACGCTATATGGTGTGCGCGGATAGGCCCCTTGGTGTGCGGGTAGCTCGGTCATAGGATGCTGGGCTGTGACACAAAGCACGAGAAATTTGGTAAATGTCCATTCACCCACGAAGCCCCGCGACTATAATTAATGAAATTTCCTATCAAACCGATCTCATGAATTTTGCAGCGAACATTAATAAACGCAGTTCATTCCTTCTTTGAATGAGCACAAACGAACAAGCGCACAAAATAGTAACTATTTAGTAATCTGTATTTTTATTTAATAATCTGCATCATATGATTTCAAACATAATTTCTTTATCATCATGCAAGCAAACAAGCCCTCTTCTGCATAATCCATCTGTATAATTTAAACTCAACGATCCGCATTCCCAAGCTTGCGAAGGTCATTTTATAACCTTACCTCTCATGAGGGGGCAGTTGTTGGCACCTGCGAACCCTCACCATGCAAACACCCAACTAACGGACCGCCTGTGAACTGCCAATTGCGACTCTTCACGAACTCGACAAGTGAACGTAACTCTAAATCACATGACGACGCACGTGATCCGCACCGGCACCCGAATCATGGCAGCTCGACTCACCAACACATATGTCCTCCTTAGCTAACACGTGTACATGCTCCTTCAACACTCCTTCCAATCTCTTGATTAATCTTCCTCTCTCTCTCCCAGAACGTAAAACTTAAAGAGCCAACAACTCTCACATCTCTCCCACCATGGTAGCTGCAGGCTACCACCAAGGAGTGTTGAAGACATTCATGATCAACATATTTAATTCAATTTTTCTCTCTTTACCAGTGATAGTTGTTTTCCGGTAATTTATCTCATAAATGCCAATAATAATTATGTATTTACATAGTTTTATAGGGTGCAAATTGAATTTTCACTACAAATATTGAAGTGAGACAGCGGCAGTGGGGGGCCGATTCTCATTTGGGTTAGATAGTGACCATTCCTTTATTGAATTTGTCTCATCAGAAAATGTAAAGATTTCGAGTCTTTTGAGGGTCCCCTTACTGCCAGCCTATCACATTCTCTCACACGTAAAAAAACATTCGAAAAAAAATATTAATAACAAAGTGGGTAAACTCCACTCAAGATAACTTAATTATAGTTTTTTATAATAAATGTCATTTTTAAAAAAAAATTATAAACATATCACTAAATTAAATATTATTACAAACCGGCTATTCAATTAGCACAAAGAAGTCACTCAATTAACATATTATTACAAACATGAAAGTTTTTCTTGGTATATTAACAATTTTATTTCTCAAAACTTATATAATTTATTAATTTTATAATTTGAAATAATTCAATATATTTAATTATTCGTATTTAAAAACTTAATCAATTTAGTCCATTTTTTGTAATACTGTCAAAGCAAGCGAGTCTGTCATACCAAATCAGTAGTTCGATTAAAATGATGAACTTTTTAGAATATTAAGAGTTCAATTTATTGAATTATTTCAAATTAGGATAAAACTAATAGATTGCATAAGTATTGGAGACTAAAAGTATTATTATATAATGCCACATTAGAAGAAAAAAAAGTGACATGCTTGTATTAATATGTTAATTGAGTGATATGTTTGAACAATTTTTTATCGAGTAACATGTTTATAAGCAGAATGACATGTTTGTAATATTTTTTTTAATTGAATGACATGTTAATTGAGAAATAAAATTGTTAATATACCAAGAAAAATAATTTGTTTATTCTCCATTAAATTCATAGTTAAGTGAACTTAGATGTAGTTTAACCTAAAAAATAAGTAGAATCCATCAATCACTAATCAATTCATAGCAATATACGCACACACATATACTTTGTCCTTACAATAGAATCCCACGTAGATGGAGAAATGAAACAGTATAAAGGATTCTAGCTAACAATTGAAGATTTCTGAAATTTTATGAGATTTAATTTGTTGGCAATTAGCGGAAAACTGATAGTAAATAGTAAATTATATTAGCTGATAGTAGATAGTTGATAGCATTAGTTGATTTGACTAGCGGATTGCATTAGCTGATTGTATAAAAGTATTAGGTAAAATTAACCGATAGCTGATAGTTGTTTGATTATTTAAACAAGCAAAATGACATATATGGACATGATTATATTCGATACTTATTTGAATAATTTATTAGTCATTAACATTTTGTATTTATTAATATTAATTAGATTATGAAAATTAATTTTTTAATATCATTATTGAGCATATATGAAGTATGTACACATTTTTATTTGTGAAATTATATTTTTAATATAATTTAATACTTATTAAACTTAGATGTATATATTAGTTTCTTATTTATGAGATTATATTTTGAATATAAGTTTATTAATTATTAAATTTTGATGTATATATTAATTCCTTATTTATGAAATTATATTTTGAATATAATTTTATTAATTATTAAATTTATATTTATTTATTAATTTCTTATTTATAGAATTATTTTTAAAATTTTATTAGTTATTCAAATTTATTTTATTTAGAGAAATTTCTTATAATTATCAAGGATAAAATAGTCTTTACAATTTTTTTTCCAAACCTCTAACTCAAAAAGCTCCTAAGATGAGCTTTTTTTTTTTAAAATGAGAGGTTTCACCTCAATCCGCTATTACAATCCTCTATTTACCAAACATCCTAATTAGCGGATTTGATTGGTCAAACTTCTAAAAATGCTTCAAACCTCTAATTTTAGCTCAAAAAATTATTTACCAAACAAGACCATTGAATTAGTTACTGAAGACTTGGAAAATTATGAATTTAAATTACGGTTGCGATCGTATTTTCAATCGTAATATTTTATTGCAGTTGTAAACATAACAAATACTATTACAATTATTATAGGCCATTATTTTTCGCAATAACAATTTAGACGGTGTTAATATCTCTATACAAAAGACCATTATTTCGGCAGCGACCTGTAATTAAATCCCTAGAGAAAAGGAACATGGAAGACTTGCATAAAAATGATTTCATCATGATATTAGAAAGTTAATGTCATGCGGGGGCATGAGTGAGTGAGCCAAAGCTTAAATGCCTTATAACCCGCACTCTTCATTACATGACAAAATACAAAAAGGGTATTCAGAATAGTGGGATTAGACCCTTTTGTAGTCATGAAAAAAGGTTGTTTTGAATATGGTTTATTGCAGTCCCTATCTTTAGCAACTGAAAAGGCTGGTCTTAGTTGAAAGAATGGTCTCTTTTGCTGAATTTGACTTGAACCTAGTTGTTTTCTTTTGTTAGAAGAAAATAAGATTCTCACGACAGCTGAAGTGTCAATTTTTGGTCATACATTTGCAGAATTCTTTTTCACGTTTCCCAATAACAAGGTAGTAGGTACCCACCCTAAGTCTGGTCTTTTTCTATCTTCCTGCTCTATTCTGATTTCCGATTCTTATTTGCTCTACTCTCTTCATAATGCAATTTCCTGAAATCACTCCATTTTCAGTCCCCACGGCCACAATGAACAAAGACCAAACTCATTGGGCTCGTCCATGGCATGGATTCCCAACTTCAAAGGGTTTAGGCAGCTTTGGTGATGCCAATTGCATGGAACAACTTTTAGTGCACTGCGCAAACGCTATAGAAAGCAGCGATGCAAGTGTAGCGCAGCAAATTCTTTGGGTTCTCAACAACACTGCACCACCAGATGGTGATTCCAACCAGCGCTTGACATGTGCTTTCCTTCGAGCTCTTATCGTCCGAGCAGCCAAAAGTGGCACCTGCAAAATGCTTGCAGCAATGGCAAATACTCATTGCAATCTCTCTATAGACATCCACACTTTCTCCGTCATCGAGCTGGCTAGCTTCGTCGACTTAACCCCGTGGTATCGGTTCGGTTTCACAGCAGCCAACGCAGCGATACTAGAAGCCGTTGAAGGGTATCCGGTCATTCACATAGTTGATTTAAGCCTCACACATTGCATGCAAATCCCTACATTAATCGACGCCATAGCCAATAGGCTCAAAGGACCCCCACTAGTGAAACTCACAGTTGCCGGTGGCGGAACTGAACATGTCCCACCAATGCTCGACCTTTCTTACCAAGAGTTGGGCTCCAAATTGGTTAACTTCGCTAGGTCCCGCAACGTAGTACTGGAATTCAGAGCGATTGCTTCGAGTTACAGCGATGGATTCTCTTCTTTGATCGAGCAGCTTCAAGTTCAACATTTAGTATATGAAGAAAGCGGTGCCGGTGAGGCTCTGGTTATAAACTGTCACATGATGCTTCATTATATACCAGAAGAAACTGTGTCTCCTCTTTCGAATGTAAATTCAAACCCTTATTCATTTGAATCATTGTCCACTCAATCTCTTCGAACCATGTTTCTCAAGGCCCTTCGGGTGTTAGACCCAACAATTGTTGTACTAGTAGACGAGGATGCAGACTTGACATCGAATAACTTGGTGTGTAGATTAAGGTCTGCTTTCAATTATCTATGGATACCCTACGATACCGTGGACACGTTTCTTCCGCAAGGGAGCAAGCAAAGGCAGTGGTTCGAGGCTGACATTTGTTGGAAGATAGAGAATGTGATAGCTCATGAAGGTCTGCAAAGGGTGGAGAGGCTTGAACCAAAGAGCCGGTGGGCGCAGCGGATGCGCAACGCGGGGTTTCGTGGGGTTTACTTCGGCCAAGAGGCGATCTCCCAAGTGAAAACAATGCTTGATGAACATGCTGCTGGATGGGGATTGAAGAAAGAAGAAGACCATCTTCTACTTACTTGGAAAGGACATAATGTTGTATTTGCCACAGCTTGGGTGCCTGCTTGAAGATCATTTTTTTTTCTTCATGAAATTATAAGTTAAATTTTCTTGTATTAATTGGTATCTAATTTTATTCTAAATCAGATGTAGGATGATTTTTAAGGTTTAAAGTTTATAGTTTAAAATTTAGAAATTAAAATTATGATTTAAAATTTAATTTTTTTTTAATGATAGGCATAAAAAAGACATCGAAAAAGAGAAAACAAATTATCCTTGAGTTAAATTAAAGGGTAAACTACATAAATAATCATTATATTATTAGAAAAGTCGTGATTTGACCATCTTACTTTTTCGAAGCAATTAAAACACTATACTATTAAATTGGATGCAATTTGATCACCAGTCGTTAGAGGTTAACGGAAGGGTGACGTGGTAGTTAAAAAAATGGGTATAATTACACATTTGGTCCTCGTTACTTATACACTATTAATTTGATCATACTTTTAATTTAATAAAATAAATTAATTATTTAATTATTTGGTGACATGTGTCACCACTTTATTAGAGGAATTTAATTATTTTTAATTAATTAATTAATTAATTTTTCCCTCCAATCAGGTTGTGACACGTGTCGCATAATTAGAGAAGGAAAACTAAAAGTAAAGAATTGTGGTGGGGGATTTAAACCAAGGCTGGATTGGTGGGGAAAAGATGGGCTTGCCACTAGGCTAATACTACTTTTGTGATATGAAGTACCACATATAGTATATATTTATGGATTAATTTCCTATACACTGGCGGTGGAAACTGAAAGTTTCCACAAGCGCCTTAGTTTTAGGGTATAGAGAGTTAGTTTAGGGTATAGGGTTTAGGCGTAGGGGGTTAGAATTTAAGGACAATTGTTTCAATTTAAGGTTTACGGTTATAATTTAGGGTTTATAAGTTAGGGTTTAGTTTTTAGGGTAATATGGTGAGGATTTAGGTTTTAACCTATAAACCCTAAAATATAACCCTAAACCTTAAATTAAAACAACTATCCCTAAATTCTAACCCCCTACACCTAAACCTTATACCCAAAACTAACTCTTTATACCCTAAAACTAAGGCGCAAGTTTCCACCGCCCGTGTATAGAATATTTATCCTATATTTATATTATTATTAATGTCTGGAAAAATTGAAAGTAACAAAATTTGGGGTGAAGGGATTCGAACCAAGGCTCCCTTGGTGGAAAAAAGCATGTGCTTGCCACTAAGCCAAGCTTATTTTTGTGATATGAAGTACAACATATAATATATTTGTTATATTACTATCAATGCATGGAAAATGGAGGAAATGTGGTTTTAGGGAACTCGAACACATAATACTTATCATGCAAAAAAACATCTAACCTAATTAAATAAATCTAATGATTAAATTAAAGTTAGCAATATTTTGTATATACTTTTTATTTTAATCGTGCACTAAAATAAAATATATAAATAACAAGGACCAAATGTGTAATTATACCCTTATTTTTTTAACTGCCACATCATTCTTCCGTTAACTTTTTACGGCTGGTGGTCAAATTGCATCCAATTAAATACTATAGTGGTTTAATTGCTTCAAAAAATAAAATAATCAAATCGCGACTTTTCTAATAATATGATGGTCATTTATGTAGTTTACCTTAAATTAAATTAGAGTGCGAGAGGTTAATCACACGCTAACGTAGTTCAACTTCGAAGCTAATAGGGTAAACTGTTCCAAACAACATAATTATGGGTCCGTGACAATCATGTCAATTTGCTTCCAAAGTTACAAATATTTTATTTTTCTTTTAAAGTTACACATATGCCATTCAATTAAAAACAAATAGGTTATTGATCGTAATATTAAATAAAAATAGTGATGTGACTTGGTATAATAATAATTTCAGTCATCAAAATTTATACAATTTATTAATTTGGTCCTAATATAAATTAAACTTAACTCTTTATATTTAAAAAAAATCATTATTTTAGTATTTGTATTTCTCCCACGAAAAGTTATATTAATTTCATGTTATTCTGGTATAATAACTTATTGTTGCTTTATAGATGAATGCAATTATTTAACAATTACTTTGATCTGATTAACTCGATTGCTTTGGTAATATAAAACAAAGACTAAAATGATGAAAAATTTAAAGATAAATAATTAAATTTATTGAATTGATTTTAATTAAAAAATTAATAATATATAACTAAAAATGTTCTTATACCAAATAACGTTTGGCAGCAGTTTCTAATTCCTATATTTATAATGGATTTTGTGATAATAATTCCTATATTTCATTTTGTTTTATATTTTGTATTATAACTGTACTTAAAATATATTGCATTTATATAACTTTTAATTTAAAATGGGATAAACTATAGATGGTCTTCGAACTTTTAAGATGCTTTTATTTTGGTCACTAAACTTTTAAAACTCGCATTATAACCACCGAATTTTTAGTTCGTTTTCAATATGGTCCCTCCTGTTAGAAGCTGACACCAAGTTTCATTTTTCCTGAATAAAATGATGGGTATACTACATCATTCATCACTTAACTTTCCTCTCACTCTTATCTTGGTACTAGAGTTTAAAAATTTTCAATTTAATGACGTAACTTTCGAGTTGTTATTATTTTGTTCATTCTCGAATGACATAGTTATATAGATTCAAAATTTTGATTTCGGTACAATTTTTTTAAATAAATTATTTCGATTCGGTTAAGGTTCAAAGTTTTAAGTAAAATTAATTAACCGATCTGATAAGTTATATACAATAATTGTAATTTTGTATGCATTAAAATATCTTATAATCTAGTGATTTTGACACACTTTTGATTTTTTAAAGACGTTTTGGCTCTGGTATGATTACTAGGTTTGAACTCTCAATTTTCGACTTTCTAGTTGTTTTTACACTTTTATAGCAACCGAACAATTATTAAATTTACCATATTTGATATTTTAACAAGCAAAGTAAAAGAAATCATTACCCAAATAAAATATTTCGGTTAACTAGTCAATCGATTATCCGATTTAATTGATACAATATAAGATCAAAAATTGAATAATATGAATTTACTAATTAATCAAAATGATTTTTTAAGGATTAATCAAACCTGAATGCTATATAGATTTTCTTAAACAAAGTATCTCGATTCACTCACAACTCACATGTAATGCCCCGAAAAACGTGCTAGAAATTTCGAGTAAATTATCGGAATCAAGTTAAAAAATTGAGTTAGGCTTTAACTAATGAATTAATTTTGTGAAAAATATATTTAATGAATTTAATAAGGGATGGAATTGAGTTTGAGTAATTTTAAATGGGTTATTTTAATATTATTTAAATTGTGACTATTTTGCAAAGTTGTAAAATATTAATAATGACAATTTTGTAAAAATAAGATTAAAAATGATATTTTTAATGGAATTATGAAATCAATTCCCTCTTTTTTAACAAAAGGAAGTTGACGGTTATAATTTTCTAAAAAAATAAGAAAAATATTTTCTAAGTTTTTTTCATTTTTTTATTTTCTCTCAAATAAAGAAATATCTTTTCTCTCATCTTGTTCATTTATTTATAAACAATTGTGGATTGAGGATTTTAATTTTTACATCATTTTTGCTATTTTTCTTGTTAGAAATTAAGAGGGGAGTTCAACTTCAAGTGAGTTTTTCATCAAGCAATGTGAGAAAATATTCTTTAATAATTTTTTACATGATATTGATTTGTAATCTATGATTTCTAATAGAATTATTGGATTTTAATGAGTTTTCTCATAAATCTTAATTAAATTATAGTAATCTAATGATTTGTATGGAGTTTCAATATTTTGTGCATAGGTAATAATAATCTAAAGTTAATTTTGTAATTTAATTTTAGAAATTAATTTAATTGGTTGAATTTAGATTTGGGTTCTCGGATTAGGATATTTGGTAGAGTGTTATTTAATTATTGGATCGTGTATTTGAGATACACTAATTATGTTCGAAAAAATATTTATAAAGATTTTTGTAAAGCTGAAAAAAAAAAGGAATGGAATGGCCACGGCTGGGCAGTGGACTGCGGTGAATCCTGGCGCAGTATCTTGGTTGTGGCGTGGCTCACTGCCACCATTATGTGTTTAATTAAGTAAAAGAAAAGAAAGGAAAGCAACAGAGGTGAATTAAGCGGGATTTTGAAAACAGGGCAGTAGCGTAAATGGTTGAAATTCGTGAATGGTTAGGTGCGGCCACTGCTGTTACTTTAATTTGGTTTCGAGTATGGTGTTGTGTGATTCGAATGATAAGGGTGTTGAATGTCATGTGGGGTATTTTAATTAAAGTGGTTATTTTGGCGTGGTTGAATTTATATTAACCTTGTATATTTTTTTTCAGAAAATGCGAGTGTTTGGACGTGTTTTGGTTAGGCGTTGAAGCATTGACGTCGAGTAGCATCGTGACGTAGCAAGTTGATGAGTGCCAGAGTTATTTTTGAAATTTTAGTGGCCCTAGGGCGAACATAAAAATTAGGCCCTTATAATTAGTATTCAAATAATTAAATTTTGAAAGTAGATCTTTAATATCAAGTATTAGAAAAACGAGTCTCTAAATATAATTAATTTTTTTTTAAAAAATATACCCCTATTAAAAAAATATTGAGAAAAAATAGATTAATAATAATAAATATTAGAAAAATTGAATTTTAAAAGTAGATCCCTAGTAACAAACATTATGAGAGAAAAATTAGGTCAAAAACAAGTATTATAAAAAATAGCTCTCTAATAACAAGTATTAGGGAAAAATAAATTTTAAGACCATATGCCTAATAACAAATATTGAGAAAAATTAGGCCCCATAACAACAAGTATTGAGAAAAAATTGAACTATAGTCCCTAATAACAAGTATTGAAAAATAGACCTCTAATGTAAGTATTAGAGAAAAACTGGACTATAATAACAAACATTTCAAAAAAAAATTAAGAGTAGACCACTAATAACAAGTATTGATAAAAATTGTTATTTCGACAAAAAATGATAAAAATTGAGCTCATAATAAAAAATGTTGAAAAAATTTGGCCACTAATAACAAGTACTAAAAAAATTAAATTTTAAAAGTAGACCTCTAATAAAAAAATTAAAAAAATTGAGTCACCAGTAACAAGTGTTAAAAAATTGGGCCCCTAAATTCCTAATAACAATTATTCAAAAAAAAAAATTGGGCTCTAATATCAAATATAGAAAAAAAATAAAATTTAAGAGTAAAGCTCCAATAATAAATATTAAAAAAATTAGATCAAAGTATTAATATTATAAAAAAATTGGGCCTTGGGCGGGCGCCCCTCTCGCCCATGCCCAGGGACAACTCTGTGAGTGCAAATGTGTTTTGGTATTATAAAGAGGTTTGATTTATGGCTTTAGAAATTTAGTTAAAGCTAAGCTAAGTTTGAAAGTAAGTTTTTCTTATTTCGCCTTTTAAATATCATTTTGATATGAGTATTAATTTACATGTTTTAATTAAAAACATGAATTGATTTACTTAGTGTTTTGTGCATCTTCTAAATGATATGCAATGATTAATTAAGTATATGAATGCCTAAGAGTATTGTAATTTTTTTCATAAATGAAATGTGGTTGTCACCTATCGCAATGTGGTTTTGCATATGATTTTTTTGTTAAATGTGTATGAAAAACATAAAGCAAATGGTTTGAAAGTATACATTGTAACCCCCTCGTTCCGGTCTGGTCGGATGACCGGTCCGAGTGGGCCACACGGGGAAAACCGAAGCGAAACCCGTTAAGATTTCCCTTCGGTTAACGACCCAAAATGTAACCCCCTTAACCCGGCCTAGACGGTTGACCCGAATTAAGAAAGTCACACGGGAAAACCAAAGTCAACCCGAAAGTCAACCTTGATTAACGACCCTTTTTTTTCTTTTTATTCTTGTCTAGATGCACATTAGTCCTAATTGTGATCACACAAACAACATACTCAAAGATCACAAACATCAGAGATCAAACAGGGACCCAATTGAATAAATTACAACTTTAGGGACCAAATTGTAATTTCTGTTAATTAAAAGGATTTAACCCAAATTAATCTTACCAACTTGAAATTAGTCAGGTTTCATGCTTCTCTGTGAAATCTCAGCTCAAAAGGACTTCCCAAACTCATACAATTGCGCAAACAAGTTTCAGGACCAAAGCACAAACAATTCAAAACATATAACTGCCAATGTCAGCCCCCAACGGTCGACCGTTCCGAAACAGGTTGACCCCGTTTCGAAACACGGGCCGTTCCGCAACGGGTTCCGGAACACGGGCTTGGCAGAGGCCAAACCGTTTCGAAACGGTGCATACCGTTTCGGACGCCTGGGTTCATTCAAGGCACCCGTTCTGAAACGGTGCACACTGTTCCGAAACGCCCTGCACAAATTGCAGCAAATGGCATTCCAAAACATGCAATTGATCATTCAAACATGTTCCAAATGCCACCAAACTTTACCAGCATGCAATTCAACATATATAAGACTCATAGGCATCATCAAATCACCAGAACAACATCATAAGCAAAAAGCCCCAATTCTATAGGCATGCTTCCTACACAAGCTAGCTATTTAAGCACAAAACTTCCAAAACAAGCATGTAATGATCCAATCCAAACACCAGCATTCATATCATCATTCAACATACTTAGGGAGTTCCAAACACCTCCCAAAACATACACATTGGTCCCCCATTGCCAAATTACCCAAAAGCTAAAAAGTGCTTATAAAACCTTCCATACATTGAGCTTTACTTGAACTTGATTGCTTGCCCTCCTTGCTGCCCCTTAAGGTCCTCTAATGCTCTGCATTATTGAATTAAGAAAATGAAGAGAGCGTAAGCAAAAGCTTAGTGAGGAATGCTCTTAAAAACCATTCAATAATGCAACTAAAACCATTTATAAACATGCTTAAAATCAACCTTTACACATGCTCAAAAGCATACTTTAAACAAGCAATCTCATGCTTCAATAAAAACATAACATGTCATATTGGCTCAAGTGACAATTTCCATTTCTTTAAACAAGTTCATCAACTTCCCAAGGACTTTTAAACACCTTGGCCCCAAGGACTTTTAAACACCTTGGCCATGGACTTTTAAACACCATGAATGAGGACCACACAAGGACTTTTAACCACCTTTGTGTCCATAGCTTGAATCACCCCAAGGACTTTTAAACACCTTGGCCCCAAGGACTTTTAAACACCTTGGCCCCATGGACTTTTAAACACCATGGAAGGATCACTTAAGGACTTTTAACCACCTTAGTGTCCGCAACAAGAATCATCCAAGGACTTTTAACCACCTTGATGTTCTTAAGTAACAAGGCTCACTCAAGGACTTTTAACCACCTTAGTGACCTTAACTTTTTCAAAACATCACTTGCCAATATACATCTTTTCATCATTTAATCCACTGTTTTAAAGCATTAAACCAAGCCATATTCCACATGCATTTAAAAGCATCAAATCCACATTTAATCAATGTACAAAAGCAAGGAACTCCTACCTAGAGTTTCCTTCAACATATGGCTTAAAACATCAGCAAATACCATGCTAAAACATGCTTTCAAAACAGTAATTAAAAGATTCAAATCACCATTTTGCATCACAATAAAATCATGGCCACCACTAGAGAGAAATTCCGAAAACTTACACTTGAGCTTAGCAAAGTTGTTTAGACTTAGACTAAGCTCCCAAAACCTTCAAACCTTGGTTTTAAAATCTGAAAACCCAACTTCACTCACCGATTTCCACTTTGCTTCAAGCCAAAGCACCAAATCAAGCTTCCGGATCAACAACTCTTGGATCCAAAGATGCCTCCCCTGTTTCAACACATCAAAGCAGAGGATTAATGCATCATCATGCATTAATTGCTTCAATGAAAGCACCTAAACTCGCTGCTCTCATTCAACCTCCATTTTCGGCCACCAAACACAACCGAAAATGCATCCAAACCACTTCTAAACAAAGCCCAGCCATAAACCAGCAAAACCACACTTCCATAAACATCATATAACATCTAAAAACAACCTATTAACATCCTTATTCCTCCAGCAACATCAGATCACCAAGATCACCTCAAAAACAACCTTGAAACACAAGCTAAACTTAGGAAACTCAACCTATCCGGGATTGCATCAATCAAAACTCAATTCCTTATCAATTTAGAGTTCATTTAACATCAAAAACACATCTCAAATCACAGATTAATCAGATCTAACGAAAATCATCAAAAATCATCAAAATCTTGCATTATAAGCCAAGATCCATTTCACCACTTAAAAACCTTTAATTAAACTTCAATTAAGGATTGAAAACTTAGGAATTTCAGTAAAGAACTGATAGTTTAGAGGAGAAGGACGTTCTTACCTCCAAACTTGAGTTTCTCCTCTTTTTGGAATCAAAATCCTTGTTGAAACAAGTAGCAATTGAAGAGGTTTTGAAGATATGTTGATTAGGAATTAAATGAGAGTTGAAAGGAGGGATTTAGGTGAAGAAATCAGATCCAATTCTCTGGAAAAGAAGTGTTTGGGTTGAGAGAAAATGAGAGAAAGAAAATTAGGAAAAGTTGGTTACAAAATCCAAAAATAGCCAAATGGTTTTCCCTCCACTTTTAATATCCTTTAAAATCAGATTTTAGACTTAAAATATCTTAGAAAAATCTGGAGAAACTCCCTTTGGGTAAATAGCTCCTTAAAGATTCAAAGTTTCAACCCTTTATAAAACAGCCACAAAACTTTCGAAAATTACATTTTGGTCACTAGCCAAAATGTCACCCTTCCGAAACTCATTTTCCAAAATTGATTTCACAGTTCACTTAATTATATTAAAAGATGATTTTAGAACATTTTTCCATATTTTTAATGCAACCCGAACTAGGTTTTCCTAAATTCACCTCTTAAGATTCGAACAGCACTTTGACCAACCGGTCAACGCCCAAGACTTCTAAGCCCAAAACCGGGGCGTTACAACTCTACCCCCTTAAGAAATTTCGTCCTCGAAATTTACCTGAAGGAAAGAGATAAGGAAACTGCTTCAACATGTCTTCCTTCCGCTCCCACGTGGCTTCCTCAACACCTCGATGCTTCCACAGCACCTTCACCAACTCAATGGTCTTGCCACGAAGAACCTTGCTATCCGAATCCAGAACCTTCACCGGTTCCTCATCATAGGTCAAATCCAGATTCAAAACCACTTCCTCCATAGGCATCACATGCGAAGGATCAGATTTATACTTCCGGAGCATAGAAACATGGAACACATCATGAATCCTCTCCAGCTCCTGAGGTAACCTCAACCGATACGCAACAGGACCCACACGCTCAACCACCTCATATGGTCCAATGTACCGAGGGCTCAACTTACCCTTCTGGCCAAACCTCATCACCTTCTTCCAAGGCGAAACCTTCAAGAACACACGGTCACCCACCGCATACTCTATCTCCTTACGCTTCAAATCCGCGTAAGACTTTTGCCGGTCAGAAGCAGCCTTCAACCGCTCACAAATGAGCTTCACCTTCTCAGTGGTCCCTTTCAACAAAGCTGGCATCGAAACCAACTTTTGACCAGTTTCAGCCCAACAAAGAGGAGTCCTACACTTCCTCCCATACAGAGCCTCATAAGGTGCCATCTGTATACTCGCCTGATAACTATTGTTATAAGCGAACTCAACCAAAGGCAGATGCTTCTCCCAAGAACCTTGAAACTCAATCACGCAACATCTCAACATATCCTCCAAAATCTGAATAACTCGCTCAGACTGACCATCCGACTGAGGATGATAGGATGTACTGAAATGAAACCTTGTACCCAGAGCTTGATGCAAACACTGCCAGAAACGCGATGTGAACCTCGGATCCCTATCCGACACAATCGACTTAGGCACACCATGCAACCTTACAATCTCAACAATGTACAGCTCTGCCAGCTTATCCAAAGAAAACGTAGTATGCACAGGCAAGAAATGCGCACACTTCGTTAGGCGATCCACAATCACCCAAACAGAATTCTTCTTGGACGGAGTCAAAGGTAAACCAGATACAAAATCCATGGTAACCCTCTCCCACTTCCATTCGGGGATTCTCAACGGTTGCAACAACCCAGAAGGAACCTGATGTTCAGCCTTAACTCGCTGACACACCAAACACTTGCTCACAAACTCTGCAACATCCTTCTTCAAACCCACCCAATAGTACTCATCACGAAGATCACGATACATCGTAGTACTACCAGGGTGCATAGCAAAAGGACTACTATGACCTTCAGTCAGAATAGCACGCCTCAACTCAGCATCAGCAGGCACTACTATCCGACTACCAAAACACAACACCCCATCATCATTAAAACAGAAATCCGAAGGTCTACCCTCCGCGATATCCTGAACATGAGACACCAAGGAATCATCCAACAACTGCTTTTCCTTGATCAACTGAACCAATGATGGTTTCACTTGCAACTCAGCAACAAGACCACCATCTCGCGATATGCTCAAGCTAGCAAACATAGCTCTCAGCTCAACAGCTACCTTCCTACTCAAGGCATCCGCAACAACATTAGCCTTTCCAGGATGATACTCAATCGTCAGATCATAATCCTTGAGCAACTCCAACCAACGTCGCTGCCTAAGATTCAACTCCTTCTGTGACATCAGATACCTCAAACTCTTGTGATCCGTGTACACAATACACTTCTCACCATACAGATAATGTCTCCAGATCTTCAGAGCAAAAACGACTGCAGCCAACTCAATATCATGCGTAGGGTAATTGCGCTCATGCACCTTCAACTGCCGCGACGCATAAGCAACCACCTTACCCTCTTGCATCAGCACACACCCCAAACCAACATAGGATGCATCACTATAGACCACAAACTCTTTCCCTGATTCAGGCTGAACCAAGATAGGAGCTTGCGTCAAAGCCATCTTCAGCTTCTCAAAAGCCTGCTGTCTCGCTTCTGTCCACTCATACTTAACATCCTTTTGCAACAGCTTCGTCAAAGGAGCAGCTATCTTGGAAAAACCATCCACAAACCTCCGGTAGTATCCTGCCAAACCAAGGAAATTACGGACCTCATGCACGGACTTCGAAACCTTCCAGTTCATCACAGCCTCAATCTTCTGAGGATCAACACGAATCCCCTCAGCTGAGACCACATGCCCAAGAAACACCACCTCCTTAAGCCAGAACTCACACTTGCTCAGCTTAGCATAAAGCTGATTCTCCAACAAAGCTTGCAGCACAATCCTCAAATGCTCTTCATGCTCCTCCTCAGTACGCGAGTACACGAGGATATCATCAATGAACACCACAACAAACTTGTCCAGGTATTCATGAAACACACGATTCATCATGTCCATGAAAGCAGCAGGAGCATTTGTCAAACCAAACGGCATCACAAGGAACTCATAATGCCCATACCTTGTCCTGAAAGCTGTCTTAGGCACATCCACATCCTTCACCTTCAACTGATAATACCCTGACCTCAAGTCAATCTTAGAGAACACAGCAGCTCCCCGAAATTGATCAAAGAGATCATCAATCCTCGGCAAAGGATACCGATTCTTGATAGTCAACTTGTTCAGCTGACGGTAATCAATGCACATCCTCATAGTGCCATCCTTCTTCTTCACAAACAAGACCGGTGCTCCCCAAGGTGACACACTCGGCCGGATGAAACCACGATCAAGCAGCTCTTGCAACTGCGTCTTCAGCTCCTTCAGCTCCTTAGGTGCCATTCTATAGGGAGTAATGGACACAGGAGTTGTATTCTCATACAGCTCAATTCCAAACTCCACCTCGCGATTAGGAGGTAAACCAGGCAACTCTTCAGGAAAAACACCAGGAAACTCCTTCACAACCCTGATATCTTGCACCCTCAACTCCTTAGAACTAGGATTCATCACAAAAGCTAGATAAGCTTCACAGCCTTGCCTCAGCATCCTGCTCGCCTCCAAGGTAGAAACAACATTGGCAAGAAACTTCACATTCTCACCAACTACAACCACTTCATAATCATCCGCCAACTTAAGCGAAACACGCTTATTTTCACAATCCACAACAGCACGATGCTCAGCAAGCCAATCCATACCAAGGATCACATCAAAATCATAGAAAGGCAACTCCATAAGATCAACATAAAAGACATGTTCTTGAACAACCAAGGGACACCTTCTATACAGCTTTCGAGTCACAACAGTTTCACCAAAAGAACTAGTGACACGAACACCAACATCCAAAAACTCAACAGGCAAACCAAGCAATTCAGCATGCTCACGCAAAATGTATGAATGCGTAGATCCAGAATCAATCAAAGAAAGCAATGACAAGGATTGCAAAGTAAAGGTACCTGCAATCACATCTGCATCATTCCTTCCCTCGCGCTGAGCATACACCCTAGCTTGGCCTCCACCCTCAGGCTGAATAGCCACAACATGGGCCACTCCACGACCACCTTCCTCACGCCTCTGGAAATTACCACGGCCGCGCCCACGACCTCTCTGTGGTGCAGCAACAACAGGAGCACGCTCTTGGCCACCAGCCAACCTCGGACAATCACGCCTCAAATGGTCTGCAGATCCACAATTCCAGCATCCATTACCAGCAGCCGCAACAGGAGCTTGCACCTCCCTCACAGCACGAGGACAGTCACGCTTCATGTGACCACGTGAACCACAGATCCAACAAGCACTAGGATCAGCTCTAGCATTACCACCCCTAGCAGAAGCACCACCACCTCTCTTAGCTGAGGACTGATACCTCTGATCTCGTCCCCTCTTGTTCCGTCCACCTCCGGAACTATACTCGGCTGATCTCTTCCCAGCACTTTTCGCAGACAAACTCAAATTCATCTCAATGTCCTTGGCTCGGCCCACCAACACATCAAAATCATCATACTCAGTGGCCAGCACATACATCTTTACCTCCGTTACAAGACCGTAACGAAACCTTTCGCACCTCTCCCGCTCATCAGGTATCAGCTCCGGTGCATACTGACTGAGTCGCACAAACTGCACCTCATACTCAGCCACACTCATGCTCCCTTGGGTAAGAGTCATGAATTCACGCTTTTTCTCATCCAGATATCTCACTCCCAGATATCTCCTCTTGAACACATTCTGAAAGAATGTCCAAGTCACATCAGCTTCAGCCATTCCAGAGATTGTGGTCGTCCACCACGTATAAGCATCATCCTGAAGCAAGGATACTACACAACCCAACTTTTGCACATCCGTGCAGCTCATCTGTCCCAAGATACGCTTGGTACTCTCTAGCCAAGCTTCCGAACTCTCAGCCGACATACCCCTAAACTCAGTCCCACCAAGACTGCGCAGACGCTCTAAGGGTAGTCTCACTCCAGCATCTCCCTGATGCCCAGCTCCTTGAGCTCCAGCTACTGCTGCTCGAAAAGCACCCGCAATATCATGTACCAGCATCGACATATCAGGCATAGCTTGCCCCTGACCAACCTCAGGTCCTGCAGCTCTAGCACCAGCTGCTGCAGCTCCAGCTCTTTCCCTCTCCGCACCACCACCACCAGGTGGAGGAGGAGGTAACACAGCACTACCCGCATTTTCTTCGTTCTCATTCCCATCCGGGGTCGTAGCTCTCACGCTACTCCTTAACTCTCTACGTGGTGCCATACTTTTACCATGCATATCAATACAAATAAAACATAGTCAGGCCCAGCAAGGTAAGCAATCCAAGTATTCAAGCTCAATTTCATTCAAAATCAACATCATTTCTTTAGCTTTTGTTTGGCAATGGGTACCCTCAACATGCAACATCACAGCATACATCTCAAATGCATCAACATCTCAAGCCACTGAACATGCTTTCATACAACAAGCATACAAGCCAAACATACTTCAATCATGCATACAAACATTGCCAATTACTTGAGAACTCAGCTCTGATACCACCAAATGTAACCCCCTTAACCCGGCCTAGACGGTTGACCCGAATTAAGAAAGTCACACGGGGAAAACCAAAGTCAACCCGAAAGTCAACCTTGATTAACGACCCTTTTTTTTCTTTTTATTCTTGTCTAGATGCACATTAGTCCTAATTGTGATCACACAAACAACATACTCAAAGATCACAAACATCAGAGATCAAACAGGGACCCAATTGAACAAATTACAACTTTAGGGACCAAATTGTAATTTCTGTTAATTAAAAGGATTTAACCCAAATTAATCTTACCAACTCGAAATTAGTCAGGTTTCATGCTTCTCTGTGAATTCTCAGCTCAAAAGGACTTCCCAAACTCATACAATTGCGCAAACAAGTTTCAGGACCAAAACGCAAACAATTCAAAACATATAACTGCCAATGTCAGCCCCCAACGGTCGACCGTTCCGAAACAAGTTGACCCCGTTTCGAAACACGGGCCGTTCCGCAACGGGTTCCGGAACACGGGCTTGGCAGAGGCCAAACCGTTTCGAAACGGTGCATACCGTTTCGGACGCCTGGGTTCATTCAAGGCACCCGTTCCGAAACGGTGCACACTGTTCCGAAACGCCCTGCACAAATTGCAGCAAATGGCATTCCAAAACATGCAATTGATCATTCAAACATGTTCCAAATGCCACCAAACTTTACCAGCATGCAATTCAACATATATAAGACTCAGAGGCATCATCAAATCACCAGAACAACATCATAAGCAAAAAGCCCCAATTCTATAGGCATGCTTCCTACACAAGCTAGCTATTTAAGCACACAACTTCCAAAACAAGCATGTAATGATCCAATCCAAACACCAGCATTCATATCATCATTCAACATACTTAGGGAGTTCCAAACACCTCCCAAAACATACACATTGGTCCCCCATTGCCAAATTACCCAAAAGCTAAAAAGTGCTTATAAAACCTTCCATACATTGAGCTTTACTTGAACTTGATTGCTTGCCCTCCTTGCTGCCCCTTAAGGTCCTCTCATGCTCTGCATTATTGAATTAAGAAAATGAAGAGAGCGTAAGCAAAAGCTTAGTGAGGAATGCTCTTAAAAACCATTCAATAATGCAACTAAAACCATTTATAAACATGCTTAAAATCAACCTTTACACATGCTCAAAAGCATACTTTAAACAAGCAATCTCATGCTTCAATAAAAACATAACATGTCATATTGGCTCAAGTGACAATTTCTATTTCTTTAAACAAGTTCATCAACTTCCCAAGGACTTTTAAACACCTTGGCCCCAAGGACTTTTAAACACCTTGGCCATGGACTTTTAAACACCATGAATGAGGACCACACAAGGACTTTTAACCACCTTTGTGTCCATAGCTTGAATCACCCCAAGGACTTTTAAACACCTTGGCCCCAAGGACTTTTAAACACCTTGGCCCCATGGACTTTTAAACACCATAGAAGGATCACTAAAGGACTTTTAACCACCTTAGTGTCCGCAACAAGAATCATCCAAGGACTTTTAACCACCTTGATGTTCTTAAGTAACAAGGCTCACTCAAGGACTTTTAACCACCTTAGTGACCTTAACTTTTTCAAAACATCACTTGCCAATATACATCTTTTCATCATTTAATCCACTGTTTTAAAGCATTAAACCAAGCCATATTCCACATGCATTTAAAAGCATCAAATCCACATTTAATCAATGTACAAAAGCAAGGAACTCCTACCTAGAGTTTCCTTCAACATATGGCTTAAAACATCAGCAAATACCATGCTAAAACATGCTTTCAAAACAGTAATTAAAAGATTCAAATCACCATTTTGCATCACAATAAAATCATGGCCACCACTAGAGAGAAATTCCGAAAACTTACACTTGAGCTTAGCAAAGTTGTTTAGACTTAGACTAAGCTCCCAAAACCTTCAAACCTTGGTTTTAAAATCTGAAAACCCAACTTCACTCACCGATTTCCACTTTGCTTCAAGCCAAAGCACCAAATCAAGCTTCCGGATCAACAACTCTTGGATCCAAAGATGCCTCCCCTGTTTCAACACATCAAAGCAGAGGATTAATGCATCATCATGCATTAATTGCTTCAATGAAAGCACCTAAACTCGCTGCTCTCATTCAACCTCCATTTTCGGCCACCAAACACAACCGAAAATGCATCCAAACCACTTCTAAACAAAGCCCAGCCATAAACCAGCAAAACCACACTTCCATAAACATCATATAACATCTAAAAACAACCTATTAACATCCTTATTCCTCCAGCAACATCAGATCACCAAGATCACCTCAAAAACAACCTTGAAACACAAGCTAAACTTAGGAAACTCAACCTATCCGGGATTGCATCAATCAAAACTCAATTCCTTATCAATTTAGAGTTCATTTAACATCAAAAACACATCTCAAATCACAGATTAATCAGATCTAACGAAAATCATCAAAAATCATCAAAATCTTGCATTATAAGCCAAGATCCATTTCACCACTTAAAAACCTTTAATTAAACTTCAATTAAGGATTGAAAACTTAGGAATTTCAGTAAAGAACTGATAGTTTAGAGGAGAAGGACGTTCTTACCTCCAAACTTGAGTTTCTCCTCTTTTTGGAATCAAAATCCTTGTTGAAACAAGTAGCAATTGAAGAGGTTTTGAAGATATGTTGATTAGGAATTAAATGAGAGTTGAAAGGAGGGATTTAGGTGAAGAAATCAGATCCAATTCTCTAGAAAAGAAGTGTTTGGGTTGAGAGAAAATGAGAGAAAGAAAATTAGGAAAAGTTGGTTACAAAATCCAAAAATAGCCAAATGATTTTCCCTCCACTTTTAATATCCTTTAAAATCAGATTTTAGACTTAAAATATCTTAGAAAAATCTGGAGAAACTCCCTTTGGGTAAAAAGCTCCTTAAAGATTCAAAGTTTCAACCCTTTATAAAACAGCCACAAAACTTTCGAAAATTACATTTTGGTCACTAGCCAAAATGTCACCCTTCCGAAACTCATTTTCCAAAATTGATTTCACAGTTCACTTAATTATATTAAAAGATGATTTTAGAACATTTTTCCATATTTTTAATGCAACCCGAACTAGGTTTTCCTAAATTCACCTCTTAAGATTCGAACAGCACTTTGACCAACCGGTCAACGCCCAAGACTTCTAAGCCCAAAACCGGGGCGTTACACAAAAAATTACTTTTTATCTTATCTTGTCTACATGCATAATTAAGACCTATGTGTAGCACAGCAGCGGAAGATACAATCATAGCATCAAACATCGACCGACCCAACAATTAAACAGCTCATTTTAATATTCTGCAGCAGGCCGTTTCGAAACGCCCTCAGGGTGTTCCGAAACGCCTTGACCAGGTCAACTGTCCTAGAGCCTTTACAAGGGGTCGTATCGAAACGGTGGTCAACCGTTTCGAAACGCCCACGACGGTCAATATCTCGTGGTCAACGAGATTTTGACCGTTTCGAAACCTTTACACCCGTTTCGAAACACCTTCATCTCGTGAATTTCTCAGAATTCCAGTAGCCAAAACGTTCCGATACGCGTTTCGGAACAGGGGTTCCAAAGGCCATACCGTATCGGAACGCGTTCCGATACGGGGTCCCTGAAGCCTACCCGTTCCGAAACGATCCCTCCCGTTTCGAAACGCTGGCAGTCTGTAACCTTTGAAATACAGATTTAGGGGTGTTTTGACAAGTCTAAAGGTCCCATAGGACCCCTAAAGGCACACAAAACCATCAAACATAGTCTAGAGGCATACATCCTAGATTTAACATACTCAAACACATACAAGCATGGATTTAGGCAATCTTTCTAACATGGCAAATTACACATTAAGAGCCTTTCATACAAGCATGCTTGAAGACATTAGAAAGAACCAATAAGCATCATACATATCAAATAAGTTTACATGTCATTCAAGCAACTTAAGCATTCATAAGCCATCCATCATACAAACATTTGGCAAGATATAACATGCTTACAAACCAAGTCAACCATAGACATACATCAACTCAAATCAACAATACTTATCCCATTGCTTAACTATTACATTCTATTACTTAAAATTCATACATTGAGCTCACCAAAAGCAACACTTGGAGACCTTCCCTTGCCTTTGCCACCCACAAGCTATTTATCTGCATTGTCGAACAAAAGAGAGCGTAAGCATAAAAGCTTAGTGAGGGTAAGCTCTTTAAAAACAAACCTCGACAATGCAGGGTCCAAGCACGAGCTACAACCAAGATAAAATGCATGGTCTTACCTCCGATCCACGCGAGCCATAAATATAGATGATGCATGAACATATATTCATTGTCATGACATGCTCAACATGTTTAAATCCACAACATATGAAATCACATATATTAGACCATGTTAGCAACACCTCCCAAAACACATTGGCTCACAATTAACCACATATTGGCAACATAAACTACAAGCTGTATTGGCACCTAGCTATGACTCGAATACGCGGATAACCCGTTGGAACGCATTTCCAACAACAACATTACCTCGGTGGGATTCCACTCATCACCGGTCCTTGCACGTGCGGGATTCCACTCATCGCCACATGCCCTACGGATGGGATTCCACTCATCATCACGTAGAAATATAAATACAATTTCCGGGCGAACCCGTACTCCTCCTTGGTGACTCAACGCCACCAAGGCCACGCGCGACTTTTGACTCATGTGTACACACTAACATCCTAATGATCGATCATTTGTACCCAAGCATACTAGTGCCAATACTACACATTTCATTAATCATTCATAATGTCAATTCATAACACTTTCGTGCTTAGCACGTACTCACCATGACTTACCATCATGTACAAACCACATTCCCATGCCTAGCATGTACTCACCATGATCCTCGGATCATACAATCATCTCATAACATCATTTCAAGTGTCAAAACCACATGTACAACATTAACAACCATATCACATTATAGTTTACACATGTGTACAACCATATCATATCTATCATCAACATGCATATAACAATACATCAAACATGCCCCAACATACATGTATACAACATATACGTAATCAACACCATCCCAAATTAGTACGAGGCATATACCACCATTAAAAGTGCAACCAAAGTCTCTAATCCAAGCTTGGGATTAGGCTACCACTCTAATCCCAACTCTAGGTGGGTTTACCAAGCCCATCCTAGGTTCACATGCTTGAACCAAATACTCAAAACCATTTTGAAAATATTTAACCACTCACCTAAGCTTCCAAGCTCCAAGCCAAGCAAGCAACCTCTCTCAATTTCCGGATTTCTTCCCGAGGCTTCTCCAACACAAATTCCCGCTTCCAAACAACCTCAAACACAATTCAAACAATTCCAAATCAGCCCAACATCAAAAACCAACCCGGAATACAATTCAATCACAATTTACAACGTTGCAAGCCATGACCAAACCCCATACTTTGCAATTTCGGACAGCCCCTAAACCATGTCCAAAAACCATGTTTCCAACATCCATAGTACCCACAAACAATCCCAAATCAATCCCTAACCATAGCACTACCATTGGGCTATCAATTCCCACCTAAAACAACCCCTAAAAATCACCCAAAACCCTTCAAAAAACCCATTTTTACCCAATTTCGGGAATCATGTTAAAATCATGTAAAAATCATCTATGTTGGGTCTTATGGGTAGTAAACAACATATATAACTTCAACAAATCGAAAGCTCAATTTAAAGACATTAAAGTTTGCATTTTTATCCCAAAAACTCAAAACCCTAAACTTCAAAATCTATGAGCTTTATGAAAATTAAAGATATCATCTTAAAGAGGAAGAGGAGGACAAGTTAGAAACGGTTTTACCTTTCAAAAATCACCAACAAAGAGCATGGGGATGAAGGAATGAAGATTTGGAGAGGGAGTGGGTTTTTGGTGTGAAGGAGAGGAAAGAAGAAGATGAAGATATGAATAAAAGGGGTCTTTTAAATTAAAGGGGTTTTAAAAATGGGAGACCCTTTTTAATTACACCTTTGCCATTAATGAGATGACATATCTCATCCATGTTTAAAATCCATGAAATTGATTCCAAAACAACTTAAGTCCAACATAAAATAATTCGTTTTGAAAATACGAAGCCCAAATATTAATTTATCATTTTAATTATAAAAACCGAAACCCGAAATAATATTTTAATATAATTTTCTCTCGGCCCCCAAACCCGGGTGTTACATACATTGACTAAGTGAAAATGAAATAAAAGCGATCAGATATAATTAGCTAGCCATAAAGTTTAAAGTTCACTATAATAAGTCGCTTCATGTGTGTCGAGGGATTGTTCTACCATGGGATTCGCATCGGTCGACAGATAATTGCTTAGAATTCTCTCGTTAAAGGATTTATACATCATAACCGTTGAGGGGTAGTAGTACCATGCTATGGTTCGAGGATGTATGTGTAAGTGGTCGAAGGAGTCCCTTGGGAAATCGTGTATCCGATGTGTTTTATAAGTGCAAAGGTTTGATTTTGGGTCACGATAATGCCAATATATGAATTAATGTATCATGATAAATGGATTGCACTAAAATCGGGTCATGATATATATATATATATATATATATATATATATATATATATATATATATATATATTGAAAAGGAATTTATTCGATTATAACAAAATCTGCATAGAACATCGGCCTCGTTAAAAAACCTCCCTAAGGCATACAGAGGAAAAAGAGTGCACGATGTTCATGCTTAGTACAACCAACTATCCAATGTCTCCAACACAAATATAAGGCACAAACCATACTTGAGACAATTATCTGTAAAGTCAGGAACTCACAAAGTGCCAATACGCAACTTTCTTCCCCTACCCACGGGGCTCATGCCCCTGAACTGCACAAAAGTCTCCTCTATTCCAATAGCTCACTCAACGACTGAAGACATTGTATGAACCTTGCTCCAAACATGTGCACCTGCCAACAGCCTGCACCTTTTTAAGCTGCTTCAAAAAGCATGATTTCTTTGCTTCTGTTTATACCTTTTTTGCCAACAAGTCAGTGCTTGAATTCGATTCCCTAGATATGGCCTTAATAAACCAGTTGAGATCGGAGGTATCGTTTAAGGCTGAAACGATAATATGTTTGAACGATGCTGGAGCTAAGTACAGATTCTTAAACCAGAACACTGCATTGCTGCAATCGCTCTCGACCAGGAGTGTAGCATTCTTAGCCCACTTAGATGATTTGAAGAGCTTCAACGCTTCGATCACTGCAAGGACTTCAGCTGAGGATGCATCCATGACTCCCACCGCTTTGGAAAACACTATCAGAGATTTTGACAAACTATCTCTCAAAATCCCCCTATGTATGCATCTCTGAAGCTTCCCGACACAGCCTCATCTACATTGAATTTGAGGTAGCCCTTGTTCGGAGGGATCCAAGTAGACGCCACCATGTTTTTGTCTTTACATGACAAATCTTTGAAGGATAGTGGCATGTTGCACAAATCAGACACATAGACTATGTGGTTGGGCCATTTAGCTTTACACCACCAAGCTAATCTAGATACCGCCATTTCGAACATCCAGTTGACCGAGGCACTCTTCCCATTAAAAATTACATCGTTTCAGCAGAGCCATATAGTCCACACCAAACTAAAATATGCTATTCTCCAAACTAAATCTTCCCTGAAACATGATGATAACTCGATCCAACAAAATAATGAGACTTTTGGATTGTTGGGCATCACCAGATGAATTCCCCGGGGATTACACCATTTTTGCCATAAATGCCACGATTTCTCACATTCACAAAACAAGTGATTTGGTGATTCGACTAGTAAACCACATAAAGCACAAAGGTTGGATGAATTAAAATTGATACCTCGTTTACTGAGTTCTGACTTTGTAGGAATTCTTCCCCATACTAATCTCCAAACAAAGCTTTCCACTTTGGGGGGAGCTAAATTGGCCCAAACCAATTCCCATAAACGATTTGAAGCCATGCTGGTACCACTCGCCATTCTGCAAAAAAACCTTAGAACTATACAACCCAATTGACGAACCCCTCCAACGTATGCAATCGTGCGATACCCCTCCCGGCCTTGAAGAATTAATCGCACCCTGGAACTCTTCCCATACTGAAACCTCCCAATCAAATAAGCCCCTTCGAAGCGTAATTAACCATCGCCAAACATTACCCTCAAACTTACCGAACTTTGCGATTGACCCTTCTTTCCTCAATGCCAGTGCAAAGATCCTAGGAAATCTGGTTCTGAGGGGAGCAACACCAGCCCACACATCCTCCCATAATCTAATATGCTTTCCATTTCCAATGATAAAGCTGATGTTTCCGGTGAAAGGATCTGATGCAGACTTGAGTGGAGAGATAATGCCACGCCAAACCCAAGATTTGTTTGAACTACTCAAATTTAAAGGGAAAAGGCCTGAGGAATTTTTCTCGTACTTAGCTTTTAAAATTTGTCTCCACATTGACTCCGGCTCAGCCCCGAATCGCCAAATCCACTTGTTTAGCAAAGCTCTATTTTTTACTTTCATATCTGTAATTCCCAATCCACCTATGTTTTTAGGCCTACATACATCCTTCCAACTAATCCAATGTATGGATCTCTTTTCATTGCTTCCCCAAATGAAATTGGCCATTAACTTATTCAATTGATTGCTTATCGCAGCGGGCATTTTAAACAACGACATATAATAAATCGGAAGATTGGATAATACCGCTTTGACAATCACGATTCTTCCACTGATCGATAACATTCTAGCTTTCCACCCTGATAGCCTATGTTTGAATTTCTCCACCACCGGAGCCCATAGCACGGCAGAATTCTTGAAGCTTCCGAGAGCCAGACCCAAATGCTTGCAGGGGAGAGATTCGGTTAAGCAATGAACCTTTTCTGCCCACCTTTCGATCGCGCCCGCATTCAAATTAATTCCTATCACTTTAGACTTGTGTAGGTTTAATCGTAGACCCGAGGTAACCTCGAAGCCCATCAAAATCCTGACTATATTCTGAAGCTGCATCTCACTGGCCCCACTGAATACAATTAAATCGTCTGCGAACTGGAGATGTGATACTTTAACATTACTGTTTCCGATTTGCACAGCCTCAAAGAATCCCATGCTCTCTGCTTTGCTTAAAATTGCACTTACGCTTCAGCGACTAGGTTGAATAAGATAGGAGATAGGGGGCACCCTTGTCTTAGTCCTCTTCTAATGGAAAAATTCGGAGTCGAAGACCCATTTACAAGAACAGAGATGTTCGCTGTAGAGATACATGAGTGAATCCATTGTCTCCACTTCTCACCGAAGCCTACCTTCTTCATGATAAACATTAGGAATCCCCAATCCACTGAGTCGTATGCTTTTCTGAAATCAACTTTGAAGATGATTCCTGGCTTACCGCTTTTCTTCATTAAATATGTGATTTCATTGGAGATCAAAGCACAATCTAGGATCTGCCTTCTTGGGCAGAAGGTGAACTGCGTATCTCTAATGATTTCGTGCAGGTGCCCACTCAACCTCCTGGATAGCACTTTTGCCAGCAACTTATAAATGCTTCCCACGAGACTAATTGGCCTATAGTCCTCTATCAAATTCGGTGAATTGCTCTTCAGAATTAGAACGATGAAGGACTTATTCAATGAATTGTCCGCTATGCATCCATTATAGAAATCTGTAAAGAATTTCAGTATATCTTTTTTTTTCAGTGTATTCCAGTATCGCTTTACAAAACCCAAGTTGAATCTGTTCGGACCCGGCGCTCTTGAACTATCCATGGACCACAAAGCATTCTTTATTTCATCCTCTGTGAAAGAGCCATCCATATTTTGAGCTGATTCGGGGGATAAGCTCTTCAACTCATATTCAAATCTTTCTACTGGTAAAGTATCAGAGATGTTGTAGATTTCACTGTAATAGTTAAAAATAGCCCTCTTTATCACACCTTGGTCCGACACCACATTTCCATCTATCTTCAGTGAAGAAATCAAATTGGCCCTGCGTCTCGAAGAAGCAACCATATGGAAATACTTCGTGTTTCTATCTCCCACTTCTATCCATTTTAATCGAGATTTCTGTAACCATTCCTGCTCCTCTCTTCGATAGCAACTCCATAACTTCGCTCTTGTAGCCATCAATTCTGTTTCTTGCATTTTATCCGCTGTCCCACTTTGTACACTTTTTTCCAATTCTGAGATTTTTTTCTCTAGAGAGGAGCTTGTTTCTGTATTATTCTTTCTCCCGAGTTTCAACCATTTGCTTGATTCTGTCTTACAAGTCTTCAACACCACACCAATCCCTTTACCTTTCGATTGTCTCACTGCTTCTTCCACAATCTTCTCATACCCAGTCTCATTCGCCCAGCTATCGATCCACATAAATGGTTTTGGGTCCCTGTTGAAGATATTTCTACTCAGTAAAATGGGATTGTGATCAGATAGTTTGCTCGCTAATATCTTCTGTATTACACCTGGCCAGAGAAGCAATATTTTCAGTGACATCATAAATCTATCCAGTCTACTAAATGATGGCTCCTCCCTGTGACTACTCCAAGTAAACTCTCCCCTATTCAAAGGTAAGTCGATTAAACCTAAATCTTCAATAAAATCCGCAAAATCACATATCGCCCTAAGGTGTACAAGAGCTCCCACTTTTTCTTTCGGCCTTCTTACTACGTTAAAATCACCCCTACTGCCACTGGTAAACTCAAACCACCTATTACACGCCTTAGATCCTCTCACAACTCTCGTCTTTCGGCTTGTTTATTAGGAGCGTAAATGTTGACCAATGCACACTCTATATCTAAAGACAATAGTTTCCCCACCAATATTAAGTACCTACTATTAATGATGTTCCTATATGATACGAAGAACGATTCATTCCAACAAGAAATTAGACCCCCTGAAGACCCATTTGAGGCTGAGAAAATGTAAGCAAATTCACGGTCTCGCCCACATATCTGTAAAATCAGACAATCATCCACCTTTTCACGTTTCGATTCTTGAAGAAATAGCACATCTGGTTTCATCTTAGCAACTATTTTTTTAACAGATGCTCTTTTGACCCTGTTGCCCAGCCCACGGACATTCCACGATAAAAATAGGTTGAAGAACATGAGATATGAGCACTTATAACTCACCACCGACTGTAATTGATTCTACGCTGACCTGCTTTGTTGAATACCCTTAAAGCCCTTTGCCGGCAAAAGTCTCTTAACCACTTCCTCATCGTCTGCTTCGAAGACCATCCCGACTGCGTTGCAAATCTCCACAACTCGTTTTGCTTCGCTCTCACTCTTCTCCTTCCAATCATTGAAGTTCTGTAATTGCCTAACCTTCTCGACATTTTGCTTTACCAAATCAGATTTCGCTGATCCGGGCAAGGAAGTTTTCGTACTAATTGGCGTCATCTCCGATAAATTTGCCCCTGTCTTAGAAATTTGATGCCCATTTCCCCATTTGAACTGGAACCCGATATAGAAATGTTTGAAGCCCGTTTCAGCATCCTATCCAGCCTGGATCTGAACGATAGTGGGCTAACACCAGTTATGTTTTTTTATACATTTGGGCTCGACGCTAACTAGCCCAGAAACATTATCCAGTATTGGGGCGGAAAAATCACTCGATCCCGACGAGACTTTCGAAGACTCGGAAGCGCTCATAATGGGTACGTCGAATAAGCTCATGTCGAACTTGTGAGGTGACCTATCCACATTTGCTGATGTGGCACCAACTTGCAGTGGCTGAATGAGTGACCTTGAGCCTTCACTGTCCAGATTCTTTGTGAGGTAAGACCCGGGCCTTGAATTGACATTCTTATTTTCCTCAAATTCTTGTATCCCCGGTCTACCCACATCCTTGGAACTACCGCCCGCCATATCTGCAATAACTGCTCTATCCTGTTCAACGAAGCGACAATCTTCCTTCTCCACACCAAGACTCTCCACCTCCTCCCCGACGAGAATCTCCGGCGACTCCTCGTCTATCCAGCACTTCGCATCCTCAAAATCCACTATTGATAAACGAATGCAGTAACATACTCCGTTTATGAAGATATTAATGAAAGGTGGCACATCCGATTGTTGTTTAACTCCCAACAAGATTCTAACTGAATCAAATCTATTCTTCATAACTGTCTCTTCATCTACCTTGACAACCTTACCCCATCTACTAGCAATAGCAGCAAAGATGTTCGCATCCCAGGCCTGAAGAGGGATATTTTCCAGACACAGCCATACCGTGAGCTTACAGTTTTCCTGAAAATGGTCGATAGTGTCTATATCCTCGAACCATGATTGGATCATCTGATCCTTTAAATCCAGGAAGATTTGGATTTGTTCCTCCTCTTCGGACTAAATGATGGCGTAAAACCCCGACCAAGAACTCACCTTTACTTTAAACCCATATGCCCAAAGAGCTTGTTGCACAAAGTTTGCGTCAAACATGCCTTTGATTTGCCCAACCAGACAATTTCTCAACCAGTTCATGTCCCTTTGTCATCGTGCGATCGCGGGCCATCTACCATCAATACATCTTTAAAAGACCTACCATCAATAGGTCTCGATATGGTTTTATTTGCCTGGTGGGGAGGTTTGGAACTCTCTGTTGACCTCTTCGACAAACGCCTGCCATCTTTCTTCCCTTCCGTCTTCTAGGAATCCAAATAGACCTTGATATAAAAACCATCTATCTTCCTGTTATTGCCCATAGCAACCGCCCGCATAGCTTCCTGACTTGAAGAAAATCTGACAAATGCGAATATGTCCCTCCTTTTCATCCTTTTTTGATTGAAGTATGCGATATAAACGTCTAACACTTTGCCATATACTGCAAAAGCTTCTCTCAGTGAGTCCCTGTGGATCCTTTTGCTCACATAGTTGACAAACACAGTGGCTCCTTTTCTCACCGGTGGGCCAACCCTCCTGTGTTCCTTGATAGAAAACCTAGATCTCTGGTGTGAGGATCCCCCTGAAAATCTCTACTCATCCTTGTGGCCGAACCTGGATCTCTGCTGTGGAACACCCTTCGTGAAGCTCCGGTCTTCTCTGCTCATCCTCTGTTGATTTTAAATGTTAGATTTACTACTTAGTAGATCTTTATTATTATCATGGTATATATTTCATGATATATACTTCAAATACAAAAATTATTGATTTGAGGTTAGTTTTAATAGAGAAATATATATATATATATATATATATATATATATATATATATATATATATATATATATATATATATATATTGAAGTTTATCAACAAAAGAATGTATTAAAAATATTAATCTCGAACATTATTTTTCTTTTAAATCTCATATTGAAAAAATTAATATAAATATTTTTGAAAAATTTAAAAGTATATAATACAAGTATAAAAAGAAGTTAGAGATTTAAAATTAATTTTAGGGAAAATAGTAAGAAACATAAAATAAAAAATAGAATTTAAAATATATAAGTATTAAAATTACCTGGTCAGGTCGGGTACCTGGGTATAAAAAAATTTCGACCCTGACCCGACTCGACTACTAGGTAAAAATTACAAGTCGGGAACCCGACCCGAAATATTCGGTTATTTCCAAATAAATAGCCGATAATTTTCAATCGGGTAGGCAGGTTAACATGTCAGGTAGTTCGGGCCGGATATTTTTGAACACCCCTGAATTGGCTGGTGGTTAATTCGGTTAAAGAATTATACCAAATTTAAATTCTTTGCATTTTGGTCATCGTATGTTGTTGCATCAACTAATTAGGTAAATGATGTTCGTTTGACCTGATATTTTGCAAGCATGTTTTTAATATATCTAATTGCAGTATGAAGCTTTTATAAGCGTGTTAGTCCCTGTATTTTGTCTGTTTTACAATTTAGTCCTTAATTTCGTAATTTGCTAATTTGGATGCTTAATTGTTGTCTGTTGAAGCTGAAATTTGTCATACTATCATGAAATATGGTTAATTAATAATTGGTAACCTAAAACCTGTGTAAGTTCCTGTAGTTTTTTATATTTACAATTTGGTCCCTAAAGTACTCATTTTGCAATTGAGTGCCTTATCGATGTTCAAATCGAATGAAGATTGAACCATCGCTTGTATGAACACCTTAGGTCTTAATAATGCATCTAGAAAAGATAAAAGAAAAAATGGACGGTAATCCAGGTAAAGTAGTTTGAGTTTGCTTCAACAAACCTAATGTGATCTTCTTGGTTCGGGTCTAACGACTAGGCCGGGTCAAGGGGGTTACATCACAGTTTTAAGCAAAATTGATTAACGATCTGATCAGTTATATACATTATCTATAAATTTTATGCATTAAAATTTCTTATAGTCTAGTAATTTAGATACCCTTCTGATTTTTAAAGACGTTTTAACTGTGCGTAGGATTACTATTTGTGAACTCTCAAATTTTTTACTTTCTAGTTGTTTCTACACTTATCACAATCGAAAAATTATTAAATTTACTATGTTATCATATTTAATATTTTAATAAGAAAATTAAAAAATCATTACCTGAATCAAATATCCCGGGTAAACGATCAATTGATTATCTGATTTAAATTGTACAATATAAGATAAAGAATTGAATAATCTGAATTTACTAATTAACCAAAATATTTTTTAAGGATTAATCGAATTTTTAATTTATATAAACTTGTCATTCGAGAGTGACCAAAATATGAACAATTCGTATGTTGAGTTATTAAATTGGAATTTTTTAAACTCTAGTAACCGAAAAGGAGCTATAAGAAAGTTGAGTGGTGAATGGTGTAGTTTACATATTATTTTATTCGGGAAAAATGAAACCTAACATCAGCTTCTAGCGAGAGAGAACATACTAAAAACGAACTAAAAGTCCAGTGATTATAATGCAAGTTTTAAAAGTTTAATGACCACAATGAAAATATCCTAAAAGTTCGGTGACCAATACTAGTTATATATATATATATATATATATATATATATATTAAGTTTTGTTTTTATATTTTTCTCTAATGACAAAATGAAAAAAAGCTTTTTATTTTCTTTAGACTTAGTTTCCATGCTCATAATTCTAATCGTTTCATTTATTGCAAGTGATCCTACAAGTGTCGATACAGATGGGCTTGAGTTAGGTGTTTGGTCGACCCGAACTCGATCCGAAAATAATTATCCTAAACTCAAACGGGATTGATCCTATTCTTAAAAAACTTAACCCGACCTAAAAATTTTATACCTTAACCCAAACTCGAGCTGACCCAATCTATAAAAAATAATTTTAGGGACCTAATTGTAAAAATAACTTTAGGGACCCAATTGGAAGAAAAAAATCAATTTTAAGGACCTATTATAAAGAGGGGGCATTATTATAAAATATCCCTAAAAATATAGAAATAAATTACATTATTAGTCTCGAGTTGGGTCAGATTTTTTCACCCTAAACTCGAACCTGAGCCCGACATTTAAAAAAAACCTAACCCGACCGGGTTGGGTGAAACGTCCATTCCTAAGTGTCGAGGTACTTCCACTATATATACCCCACTCGTAGGTGTCGAGAATGCTTTGGAGGAATATCGAATTGTACGAGTGAATGAATTCTTGATAATAAGCTATGCTTGATAAATGGCAATCGCAACACCTGTTATATAATGACTGCAACATGACTAATGAGGTTTATTAGAAATGTTTGATAAATGAGAGGAGGAATTGTTTAGTTTTAACGACCCAAATTGCCGAGTCAACGAGTGAACGTTGACCTGATTTATATCTTGTCGAGTAAGGATAATTAATTAGAATATTTGAGCCAAATTTTGCCTTGTTAAAGGAGATTTGGGCTCATGTAGGCTTAGGAAAGGACATTTTGGGAAAAAAGAGAAACCTCTTCCTAATCATTGGATTATTTGGCTTTGATGGGTTTAAGAATGGTTGAGTTTTAGTAGCCTTCATCCCAATTTCATGTTGTAATTTCGTTGTTGACTTCTTTCTAATCATTAGTTCATGCTTTAATTTGATTTTCGTTCTTGATTGATTAGAGAAAGTGGTTTGAGAGTTTTCCTAAGCTAGAAGCAAGGAGAAAGTTTGAGGAAGCTTAGTGTGGAAGATCAAACTCGAAATTTTTGCTAAGGTAATACATTTTAAACTTTTAAATGCCTTTTTTAGATCACAATTATAAAGTATTGCTTGTTGGTATTATTCATGATGAGTTTTATGTTTGTTAATCATGCTTTGAATGATCTAAGTAGTGGAATTGGTGTTAAAATGGTATTGAATGATCCTAAGATGATCTATTGCGGCTTCAAAATCTTTGGTAACCATAGGGGTTTTAATGATAATTAATTGGACTATTTTACCCATGTTTGGGCCTTGTTAGAGGAGATTTGGGCTCTTCTAGGTGTAGGAAAAGTAAAATCCCTAAAATCGGGTTAGTATTTATTAGTGATTTAAATAATCTAGAACACTTTTCAGAACCTTTAAGAGAGGCGTATAGAGTTATTTGATTAAGTTAGAAAATGAAATTTGGGTGATTTTTTTAAGAATTGGGTTAAGTTTATTTGATTAAAGGATCAAATTGAAAAGAATATAAACTAGGGTTGGGACCAAAACGAGTTAAAGATAAAATATATTGATTTGCATGCCTATTTGACCCATTATTTATAGTGGAGTGTCTGTGTCTCATGTATCTTGCTTGTGCGATGAATCATGGATGTTCTGGTATTCTTCTTTGTCTTCAACCTTCTTCAAGTGTTGCAAGACATTCAATTTAATTTGTTGGTCGTCCACCTTCATAGTAAGCTCACCATTCTTCACATCAATTAGAGTTTTGCTTGTGGCTAGGAATGGTCTTCCCAGGATGACGGGTGCTTTGTCGTCTCCTTCACAGTCCAGAATTATAAAATCTTTTGGAAAGATAAGATTGTCTACTCTTACTAAGAATTTCTCGATCTTTCCTTCCGGTTGCACGTAAGAGTGATCGGCTAGATGGAGTATGACGGTGCGGGTACCTACGCACAGGGAGAAAACGCACTTGAGCAGTATCATATGTATAAAATAAACTAAATTCATCAAACAAGGCAGATTGTCTAATCTATGCTATTTTGTGTATGTTACCTACTAAATGCAACCTAAACTATACTTAAGAACAACAATAATTGAGCTAAACTAGGGTATAAATATAGGAATTTTGCGCACTTAACATTAAGTAAAACGTCCATCCCTAAGTTTCGAGGTACTTCCACTATATATACCCCACCCATAAGTGTCGAGAATGCTTTAGAGGAATTATAGAATTGTACGAGTGAAGTGATTCTTTATAATCAGCTATGCTTGATAAATTGCAATCGCAACACATGTTATATAATGACTGCAACATGACTAATGGGGTTTATTAGAAATGTTTGATAAATGAGTGGAGGAATTGTCTAGTTGTAACGACCCGAATTATCAAGTCAACGGGTGAACGTTGACCTGATTTATAGCTTGTCGAGTAAGGATAATTAATTGGAATATTTGAGCCAAGTTTGGCCCTATTAAAGGAGATTTGGGCTCATGCAGGCTTAGGAAAAGAAATTTTGGGAAAAGGTAGTAACTTCTTCCTAATCATTTGATTCTTTGGCTTTGATGGTTTTAAGAATGGTTGAGTTTTAGGAGCCTTCATCCCAATTTCATGTTGTAATTTCGTAGTTGACTTCTTTCTAATCATTAGTTCAAGATTTAATTTGATTTTCGTTCTTGATTGAGTAGAGAAAGTGGTTTGAGAGTTTTCCCAAGCTAGAAGCAAGGAGAAAGTTTGAGGAAGCTTAGTGTGGAAGCTCAAACTCGAGACTTTTGCTAAGGTAATACATTTTAAACGTTGAAATGCCTCTTGTAGATCACAATTATAATGTATTGCATGTTGGTATTGTGCATGATGAGTTTTATGTTTGTTAATCATGCTTTGAATGATCTAAGTAGTGGAATTGGTGTTAAAATGTTATTGAATGATCCTAAGATGATCTATTGTGGCTTGAAAATCTTTGGTAACCATTAGGGCTTTTAAGGATAATGAATTGGACTATTTTACCCCAAGTGTGGGCCTTGTTAGAGGAGATTTGGGCTCATGTAGGTTTAGGAAATGTAATATCCCTAAAACCGGGTTAGTATTTATCAGTGATTTAAATAATCTAGAACACTTTCAAGAACCTTTAAGAAAGGCATATAGAGTTATTGGATTAAGTTAGAAAATGAAATTTGGGTGATTTTTTAAGAATTGGGTTGAGTTTATTTGATTAAAGGATCAAATTTAAAAGAATATAAACTAGGGTTGGGACCAAAATGAGTTAGAGATCAAATATATGGATTTGCATGCCTATTTGACCCATTATTTATAGTGGAGTCCCTATGTCACATATATCTTGCTTGTGCGATGAATATTAGCTATTAATTCTTTAAAAAACGAAAATGTATAGAATTTTGGAGTGATTGCCGTAGGAAAGGGAGGGTGTCTCCTAAAAACAATTCCTATTCATTTTCTCAGCTCCTTATCATCGAAAATTATCCACCATTGTATGAGCTTAGAGAGAGCTCGTGTGGAGATTAAATTTAATAGCTTAGACCTTCATTTTGTTGCAAGTTCATCAATTTGGTAAGCTCATTGATACTATAAATTCATCTTGGATTTTTATGTGAATTTATGTTATGTTGATCCCAGGTTTTCGATGGTTGGAAGAAGTTCTAGAGGGATAGATGTTAGTTAGAGAATTACTAAAGAAATATGGCTAATTGTATAACAAATTCTAAATGTATGGTTTTGTAATAATATGCCGAATTGAGAAAGTGTATAAATTCAAATTTGTTGTACTCTTTACATTTATGTCTTATGTATCAATGCTAGCTAAAGGAGAAATTTGATATAAGCTTCGAATTTTAGAAAGATTAGCTTTTTAAACAAAATAGAACCTTGAGGGAAAAGCAATTTTGAGATATTTTGAAGACATGTTGTAATGGAATAGAGTTGGTTCAAATAGAATGGTTAACATTCAGGGGAAATTAAGCTTGGTATAGTATGGAAATAAGCCTTCGAACAGCAAGGGAAAGGCTTTATATTTGGTTGTTCGAATGGCAGGAAACTAAAAGAGGACAAAGGCAGGGGAAAATACATTTGAATCTACTTAATTAGTGATAAGAAAAGAAATGAAGGATTAGTATGATAAATAAAATTAGGAGAAGTCAAGTGATTAAAAAGGAGAAAGACTGAATGTAAACTTGCTATGTTTTGATTGAATGGAAAATTTTTATGACCATGCTCATATTATTGAACATGAATGGCTAACAATGCAACTAAAATGTGCCTAAGTCTAAAATGTTACGTGTTTTGAGTGCTACACAAATGGTGCAAGTGAACTCATCGTAAGTAATAAATGATAAGTATCGAGTATCGTCTTCTCAGAGATTGGTTTGAGCCACTTTGTTTAAGTTACTGCGTTGTAAAAGAAATAGATTGATGGTGATGAATAATAAGTAAAATAAACTAAGTAAATAGGAAGAAAGGAAAGAGTAATCGGTTAAAGAGAGTAGGTCGGGTTATCGTGAGTAGTGGTGCAATGTCTGAATGGATTATCAAGGCAATTGATTGCTGAGGTAGCTCAATTTCTGTGGTAACTGGGACTGGTTTGATTGTCGTAGCAACTGGTTCCTTCCTTCAAAGCTCGGCGAAGCGTTCTTCAACGTCTTCTTGTTATCCCTAATAGAAGAACAAGTTGTTCAAGCATGCCTTGGTGATACATCCTTGCGTGAACCTTGGGTGATCAACAACCGATCTACGCTTCTCTTAGCCGTTGAAATCCAATATTTATTCCTAAGGTGGATTAATCTTCACCAACGATAGTTCGGATGAAGATCATGCTCATTCGTTTCTTGAATCTAACTCTCTCAAGTCTAGATAAATGGATAACACTCAAGATCCTCTCTCGATTCTCTCAAGATAGAAAATTAAAGAACCAAGAATGTTGAGATATGTGGGTGCTCGATTCCTTTAACCGTTCTTGCTCGCCAAGTGGTGGAGAAGTGGAATTTTGGGTGATAGAGGTGTGGAAGCTAAAAAAATGAAGACAAGATGATTTATAGTGGTTCAACCTTCTAACCAAGGTCTACATCCACTACCTTAGCTTCCCACTAAGGATTTCCAATCAATCCACTATTGATTCATCCCCTTTTCTAGGCTTAGGAGGAAATTTTTACAAACCGATCAAGCTTTCTACCCAAAGCCTTGATCAAACCCTCTTTACAAAGAGAAAAAAATAAGCAAACTAAAATCCCTCTAATAGGTATTTATTTGCAAAATTAAGCTCTCACACAATCCTAAAACACTTGAGCAAATATAACAATTTTGGCTCACTAGTGTTTGTTTATACAAGGAATTGACAATTAAGCAATAAGACACATTTTGAAAATATGTTGTATTACAATTGAAGCATTAGCCATTACTTGATGCTTGGAGGCCCCTTTTATACTCCTCTTTGAGTTTGTAGTCGTTACTAGCCGTTGGGGTTGAATTGGAGCCGTTAGAGACTTTATTTCCCACATTATTTGCAGTTATGGTGTTGTCCGTTTCGGAACGGTCGAGCCCGTATCGAAACGACCTTCTTCAGAACTAGCCGTTGGAGGTTGATGCTGCTGGACGTATCGAAACGCCTATGGATGTATCGAAACCCTTCTGGCCGTACCGAAACGGTTACCACCCGTTTCGGTACGATTAACAGTTAGGCTGCAAATTAAATTACCATTGGGGTTTATGACCGCTGAGGCCATTTCCACGTAAGCGTATCGAAACAGGTAAGACAGTATCGAAACACCAAGCAAAATGCTCACCCAGATTAAAATCCGTTTCGAAACAGGCAGAGTTGTTTCAGAACGTTTTGCCACTATAAAGACTCGTATCGAAACACCTAGAGGCGTTTCGAAAAGCCTGGATGGTTTTGTTGAATTTGGCTTTGAAAACATATAAAAACCTTTTAAAATATCCCATAAACATAGTTTCAAGTTGTTTGAACTTTAGAAATGGTTTTGAATTCTTTTTAACTTTGTCCAAAACATTTTTCAATTATTATATCAAAACATTAGTTCTACAAAGAATGAACAAACTTTGAATTCAATTGCAATCATGAACCTAAAAAATCTAATCGTTTATCAAAAAAACAAGCTCAAAATAACCGTAGCCATTTTACATCAATTCATGATTGGGTTCAAAAGATATACAAAGGAAAAATTCCCAGACATAGATTGCATAAGAATAAAGAAAAAGAAGAAGGTACGTGCGATCTGCTCTCTCTCCCAATCGACTCTCCTTTTGTTTGTTGATGTGATATCTTTAAATATGTGAGGAAAACTCCATGAGTCTTTAAGGAGATTTTATTTATTCCCTTTTCTTGAGGAGATACTCTAGGCTTTATTTTCTTATCTAAAGATATGAAAGTAATTCAAACTTTATTTCCTTATCTAAAGATATGGAAATAATTCAAGCTTTATTTCCTATATTTAATTGCATGTCATCCCATTTAAGAGGAAATAAATCAGGATTAATTGTGCCAAGATTCTCTCAACTTCATCTTCAAGAGCTCATAAATTGATTTCGGGCTTTATCTTATGCGATCATGATGAATCTTGAAATATTCTATATTTATTTTTGACTTGCCCTAGCAATCGCTCGACAATCAGCTCAGCAAGCCCTTCAGTATTCTTCTGAATTGTTACGGCAATCATAACATGCACAAAATAAAGCGCACCAGAAGCGAATTTTCCACGAAATACAACCAAAATGTAAAACCAATCTTAATAACGAAGGAAACTAGGAAACTATGCATGAATGCCTAACAATGCAACTAAAATGTGCCTAATGCTAACAATAATATGAGAAAAAGGGGCAAGAAAAATAGTACTTTTACACACTCATCACACCCCCAAACTCGAACTATTGCTTGTCCTCAAGCAATGCAAAATACTAACAGTTGCATGCCTAGGCATTTTACCACCAAAAATATGCTTCTTACCTGACTTCAATCCTCAGAACCATGGCACGAAGAGTTGATTACCTTTCTGTCTTTACATAACATAGAGAATTACTCAAAGTTATACTATATTACTAGTGAAAATGTGTGCAGAGTTGTGTACAAGTCAATCAACAAGATTCCATAAAAATTGTAGGTTTTATTATTTACTTGATGGTGCAACTAAGTCTGCTAGAGCCAGTTTTATGCACCTATAGCAAAGCAATTTATTTTTAAATTAAATCAACTAGAGCTGGATGGGCACCTCTAGCGAATCTCAATGCGTGACAACTAGATTCAGATGGGCACCTCTAGTAAGAAATTATCTTAATTCAAATTTTATTACATTTAGGCTAGAGCCAGTTAGGCACCTCTAGCACATTTTACCCATTTTAGTAACCTAAAGCTCACTAGCTCACTATCAATCAACAAGTCACAACAGTGTCAATATAAGCAACATCATAACAAAAATTCAAGCTAATTCTAAAATCTAAGGTTTTATCATGAAAGTGCAGTGGCAAAATTCATCATAAGATATCACATTAAGTTTCGGCAGTTTTATCAGGCAATTGTCATGGCAAGTAATATTTGCAAACTAAGATGAGACATTAAAATCTAGACAAAACTATGCAAACTAACTTGAGAAAGATAAAAACAAAACTAAGAAAACCCCTTAAACTCGTGAGAAGCATTGTTCTCAATGCATGCTAAAGTAAAAAAAAACTAAATTAAATGAAAATGAGTTAGTTGGTGAGGCCGTCACCTAGAATGACTAGTTTTTGTCGAGCCATTTGCTTGGTCTGTTTTCTAGCTCGTGGTGATGGGGTTGGACTTGCCGCGACATGTTGGCTTTATGGGGCATGTTCACTTGTTGTGACAAGTCTGATTGTTTGGGCTTCTTTCAACACCATGGTCTTATTAGAATGGAAAACATAACAAAAAAACTAAAATCAAAATAAACAGAAAAGAAAAGCTGAAATAAATAGGGTTGCCTTAAAGAAAACTTGATGAGGGTCATTTCCGATACTTCTTGTAGTCCATCTGTTCACTCCATCGGGTGACAATATTGCCCAAAAAGAGTTGAGCCAATGTGCGTGTTGTTACTCCCTTTTGCGTTACCATGATGGAGGTGTATTTCTTTCTTGTTCCCTTGTAGTCTATGCATACCCCCCGCCTTGTTACTGTTCCTGAAGGCATGAATATATTAATAGGAAAAATTATATCAACACCCAACCATTCAATTACTTCATTCTCGTCGAAATCTATCATGGTTGGATGTAGCCTTCGTTGTCGTGGAAATTGCTGCACCAGCCAATTTTCGTGGCAATATTTTGCAAAAATTCGGTGTAAGTCAAGGGAAGAACCAATTTTATGAAAAGCTTCATGAATCCAACTACTGTTTTCTTTAGGCCTCTCAAAAATCTCCATTAATAGATATTTTGATGACTTCAAATGTAACCCCCGTAGCCCGGCCTAGACGGTTGACCCGAACTACGAAGATTACACGGGGAAAACCAAAGTCAACCCGTAAGTCAACATTAATTAACGACCCTTTTTTTTCTTTTTAAACTTGTCTAGATGCACATTAACCTTATATGTGATCACACAAACACCATGCTCAAAGATCACGAACATCAGAGATCAAACAGGGACCCAATTGAACAAATTACAACTTTAGGGACCAATATGTAATTTCTGAAAACTTTGAGGACTTAACCACATTTTAAGTTACCAACTTAAAATTAATCATGTTTCATGCTTCTCTGCCAAATTTCAGCTCAAACGGACATCCCGAACTCATACAATTGCACAAACAAGATTCAGGACTAAAACGCAAACAAAACAAAACATCAAAAGATACTTTTAACTGAAATTAACGGTCCGGTATCGGTACGCCACGTGTCGTATCGATACGCGGGGAAGGCAGTAACCAAACTTCAGCAGCGGTATCGATACGAGTTTCCCAGTATCGATACGGCCTTCATACGGTATCGGTACCTGTTCAACCGTACCGATACGCCTGGGCAAGAACGAGCATATTTGGCTCAGGCGTATCGATACACAAGCCCGAGTACCGATACCCCTGCCTGAAAACGACTCAAAACCAACAACAATCATGCATCAAACATCCAATAAACATCACCAAACCATTCCATATGATCATTCAACATGCAAGGACCATAAATGCATCACCAATTCAACATATAGCCAACACATATGAAAAACCCCAAATTCAATGGCATGCTTCCTACTCAAGCTATCCATTTAAGCATAAACCTTTCCAAAGCAACCTCAATTAAGCCAACACATGTTCAACAACATAGCAACAACATTTAAACATTCTTAAACAACATGATCAACATACACGATCACATACACTTAAATCCGAGAGATTCTACCCCATTGCCCTTATTAACTATAGCTATTCACCGAGACATACATCTCCATTGGAGTCCACCTTGAATCCCTTGCTCCTTGCTGCCCAAACTTCAAGAATCTGCATTGATGGACAAAAAGGAGCGTAAGCACAAAATGCTTAGTGAGGAATGCTCAAAACCAAAACACCATCAATGCAGCGGGTCTTTAAAACACTTCAAAACAAACCCGATTTGATTACCAAAAACATGTTGAAAAACCCCTTTACAACATCAAGCTCAAAACATGCATAAACACCATATGCCAAGCTTAATCAAAACCATGGAACACACTTCCATTACACAACAAACCTTTCTTAAACTTGAAAACCATTTCAAGCAAGAAACCATTTAAAAACCATTACTCAAATAAACATCTCATGCATTTAACCAAAGCAACATAAAACCATAACATCACCTTCACATGCCTTCAAAAACAAGTCATACAAGACTCCAATGCAACATAGATATTTCATGCTCACATGCATCATTTACCACATGATTACCAACACTTGTTCAACTTAACAAGTAAACATGCCATCACTAGCATCATACACTTATCATGCAACAATGCATCATTTCAAGCATCACATGCTTCTCATGCAAACATGCATCAATTCAAGCATCTCATGCTTCACATGCAACCATGCATCATCTCAAGCATCTCATGCTTCACATGCAACCATGCATCATCTCAAGCATCTCATGCTTCACATGCAACCATGCATTATTAAGGTCAAGAACATTATATTGGCTTCCATAAGATCAACCACATTCACTTTCCAACACAACAACCCGATCGGATACGCGGATTCCGAGCGTTGTCCCTACGCTCCCTACACACTACCCAATCCAAGGTCCTTCCGTGGGCAACAACCTCCACTAGACCTCAACAACCTAAGGTTCCCATGTATGGACTTTTAAATACCATACAACCTTAGCTTTTCCTCAAGGTTCCCATGTATGGACTTTCAACCACCATACACCCTTGACATGCACAAGGTCTTCCTGTATGGACTTTTAACCACCATACAACCTTTGCATAACCGATTGGTAGTTGTAGACATCATCTAACGAGGAACGGGACATCCCACACAAGATCCACACATGGACTTAACCACTGCCATTGTGATCTTAACAAGTACAAGGTTCTCACATAAGGACTTTTAACCACCTTATAACCTTTACTTAACCAAGGTCCTCGAATGGGCAACAACCTCCATTATGACCTTATCAACCTAGGTCCTCGAGTGGGCAACAACCTCCACTATGACCTCATCTCGTTAGGAATACTTGAGGGGAGCCTATCCGGTCCACACTTGACCGCTCCGCCTTCAAGGCGACTTTATTCACGGTGCACCCAATCCTATAGCCGGCTAATTATATCCGATCAACGAACCAAGAACCACTTACAACACTTGCCAATATAACCATCTTACCATATTATCCAATGTTCCACATGCATGAACATAATACAAGCTATCACATCATTAGCCCAATGATTCACATGCATAACCAATATGCAAAACCATCATTAATCATCATCAATTCACTGTTTTTAAGCATCATACAAAGCCATTGATCAACATGCAACACTATGCATCAAAATTACAATTTCCATAAACAAAACCAAGGATCCCTTACCTTGAGCATCCTTTTCAAATGGCTTTCGAAACCAGCATTAAACCATGCTAAAACATGCTTACAAAACAGAATTAAATCATGCAAAAACACATGCATATCAATCATCAACCACATTTGATTTTAAAACCAAATCACACACAATTCAAGAGCAAAAACCCAATCACTTACTCTTGAGCTTAGCAAAGTTGTTTAGACTTAAACTAAGCTCCCCAAAACCTTCAAACCTTGTTTCAAAAGCTGAAATCCCAACTTCACTCACCGATAACCAAACAAAGCTAGCCAACAAGCCTTCCAAGCCTCCGAAACCTTCCGAAAACACCTCCAAAGCTCAAGGATCAAACTGCCCTGTTTCAAGCACACAAAAACAGAACATTAATGCATCCTTATGCATTAAAACACCAGCAACAACAACACAACTCGCTGCTCATCACAAATCTAACAATTTGGCTACCAAACACAACCGAAATCACCTCCAAACACTTCCAAAACTTAACCCAGCCAAGATCCATCACTTCTAACCATTTTTATACATCAAATAACATGCAAAATGATCACAACCACGTCCTCATACCTCCAGGTATAACAGATCACCAAAAACACTCCAAAAACAACCAAAAACTCAAGCCAAACTTAGGAAATTCAACCTATCCGGGATTGCATTGATTAAACCTCAACTTCTAATCATTTTAGCATTCATTTAACATCAATTTAACACCTCAAAACCCTGCTTAAACAGATCACACGAAATTTTCACCAAAATCACCAAATCTTGCATTTTAGCCAAAAATCAAGATCTCAATTGAAAAGCCATTAATAAAACATAAATCAAGGATTGAGAACTTAGGAATTTCAGTAAAGAACTGATAGTTTAGAGGAGAAGGACGTTCTTACCTCCAAACTTGAATTTCTCCATTTTAGAGCCAAAAAGCTTGATGAATCAACTTGTAATTTGAGAGGTTTTGATGATGAGATGATTAGGAATCAAATAAGAGTTGAAATGAGAGATTTAGATGTCAAAATCAGAGAAAGAAATCTGGAGAATTTTGTTTGGGTTGAGAGAAAATGAGAGAAAAGAGAATTTGAGAGAAAATGGAAAGTTTGTTGGAAATTTAGTTAAAATGATTTCCCTCCTTTTCTAAATCTTTAAAATCAGATTTGAGCCTTAAAATATCTTAGAAAAATCTGGAGAAATCCCTTTTTGGAATAATAGCTCCTTAAAGATTCAAAGTTTCAACCCTTTATAAAACAGCCACCAAACTTTCAAAAATTACATTTTGGTCACTAGCCAAAATGTCAACCTTCCGAACCTCATTTTCCAAAATTGATTTCACAGTTCACTTTTATATATTAAAAGATGATTTTAGAACATTTTTCCATATTTTTAATGCAACCCGAACTAGGCTTTCCTAAATTCACTCTTATATATTCGATCAGCACTTTGACCGAACCGGTCAACACCCAAAACTTCTGAGCCCAAAACCGGGGCGTTACAACTCTCCCCCCCTTAGGAAATTTCGTCCTCGAAATTTCAACCAACGAAAAGAGAACCACAACCTTCTCAAGCAACACACAAGACAACACAAAAGCCTTAACCAGCACCACTGATCACTTTCCACACAAAACCTCTACCACACTCTGTTCACAAACCCAAACTCTCAAAGGTAACCACGACTCAACCTTCCACATAACCAGACTGTACACAACCCCAACATCAACCTGAAGAACTTCAGCTCTTACAGCAGACAACACTGTAACACACAACTTCCAAGACTTATCTTCACAAAGACAACAACCAATCCAACTCAGCCACTAGGCAAACTCTCAGCCTCTAGAACTTTTGCAAACTCCCAAACCTCTTCCAAAGATTTTCCCAACAAGCAGAAATCCTTAAACATCAACTGTTTACACAAACTCTCCAACGAAGCTGACAATCCTTCACATCCGTCAAAAACATTACCATAGCAGCTCACCAGCACTATTTACACAAAAACCAAAAATCACATCACAACCTCAACTTGAAACCGTCAGCCGTTCTACACACCACCAACTGACTTCAAACAGAACTTTCTTAACCACAACTAGCCAACCACTTCTCATAAGAACTCAAACAACCAACAAAAACCTTCGATCTTTCACAGCCCTCTCACTACAAACTTCAGCCAGAACACTTACACTACCAGAACATTACTTATCCAAAACACACATAACAACTTCTGATCCCCTCAAAGATTGCTAAGAACCAACACAATCCTTTCACCACAACCTAAAAGCTAAACCACTTCAGCACCTGGAAACACAACCTCAAACTGCAACAACACTTAGCACCAAGGAACTGCCACTTCCTTTTAACTAAACAAACCACTTAACTGATACTAACCTCAACCGATACCCTTCACCACCAAACCGCTAAACCCATCTGAGCACCAAACACTATCCTTCTACCAACAGACTATACCACTCCCACTATCACTAGCAACTAACCTACCAAACTCCAACACTTCTAACTCCCACTCAGCACCAACAACCTCTAAAAACCCATCATCCCACCTAATCCAACCACAACACTAACAGATTCGATTAGTTATTAGCGAGCGTGAACATCGTATGCATGATCACCTACATGCCTTATCAATGCCTGATGTACATGTATGCAAAACCTCTAATGTCATGCCACATGTATGCATGGACCAACATATATAATATAACCTATAGCAATGATTTTAGCTGTGCATGAATGTCAGTTCACACCCTCCAATAACATCCTCAAAATCTGTTCTAAGAACAACCTCCTTTCTCACCTTTAACTTATCTAACTCCATCATACTAACAGCCATTAACCACAAGATACTCACCCAAGCCTTCTTCACACCCAAGATATTTCCAAACCACAACTACCACTACCCCAAACATGCTAGCAACAAGACTAGACTTACCACACAAGGAAAACCAACAGAAACCAAACTAAGGCAACTAAAGCAAAGATCACTTAACAAGGTTACCTGAAAGCACAACACCACCCTGAAGCTCTATTAGACGAGCTCTCTTCCTTGCAGAACCATCATCCTCCTGCGGCACAACTGCAGCACCAACTAACACACCAGGGTCAACATCAACTCCTTGCGATAAGGAACCTTGGTTGTTCCGCGCCAACATCAAACAATCACGCCTTTTGTGTCCATCAGACCCACATTTCCAGCAAACTTCATTTCCCAAACTCTTCACAACCTTCTGCTTTTTCTGCCACCTCTGAACCTCGTTTCGGCCGTGCCCACGACCTTTCAAAGATCTTTTGGCTAACACCAAAGCTAACTTCACTCCATGAGGACAATCACGCTTAACATGCAACTTAGAACCACAATTCCAGCAAACACCTGCGCCCCAACAATTTCCAACATGTTGCCTTTCACAACGAACACACATAGATGGCTGAACTTCCACTCTCTGCTCAAGCAACACTTGCTCACCAACAGCACTACCCGCACCTTGCTTAACCCTTGGAAATTCCCTTCCAAGATACCTTTCATAGAAAGCAGATACAAAGAAATCCCAATCAATATCAAGGATATGTGACGCTACAGCCACAGATGTCCACCAAGCACAAGCATCCTCCAGCATCAAAGAAACAACACTCCCCAGCTTACAGGCATAATCGCAGCCTTCCTGATCCAAAATCAGAACCACATTGGCCAACCAGGCCTCAAACATCTCCGGGGAAGAACCATGATACTCCTCAGCACCCAAACCAAGCAAACGCTGCTTCGGCAAACCCTCACATCTAGCCAGCACATCCACTGACTTAACCTCAACCGCAGCCTGAGATGTTCCCAACACCTCCTAAACAACAGACGATGAACCTTTTATCACAGAACCAGCTTCTTTCCCTTGCCTTACCATCTCAACTCCAAGCACAGAAGACTGAGACAAAACACCTTTACAAAAGGGTGAATTCTTTGCCTTAACAACCTGCCCCAAGGCAGCAACCATCTCCCTCATCCGCCACTCTTTCATCAACTTTGCCATATCACTAACAACAAACATACAATCACAACAAGCAAACAAACCAGTTAGACCAGCATTAAGCAAGGATTCAAACTCCAACTCCAAAATAACACAATAGCTATATTAATAAGGCAATGGGTATCCCGAATCCTCCCCTTTACATGACATAACAGTCAACACAACATGGATATCACAACATCAAGCATATCAACAACATACCTTGATCATGCTTACACCAAACAACATCCAATCACACCAGCATATTAACAACATAACATGCTCAAAACACATTCACCATGCTTTAACACCAGCTCATAGCATCTACACATATCCACATAAACTCAACCAAGATTCATAACCACAAAACATGCTTGCATACATCAGCAACATGCTTAGAAACATCAACAGCATACTCAGAAACACATGTTTCAACCAACTTTCAACCATACAACAAGGTAAACATCAAACACACATATCACAACAACCTACCGTTTTCCCCAACCTTCGCAACTCAGCTCTGATACCACCAAATGTAACCCCCGTAGCCCGGCCTAGACGGTTGACCCGAACTACGAAGATTACACGGGGAAAACCAAAGTCAACCCGTAAGTCAACCTTGATTAACGACCCTTTTTTTTTTCTTTTTAAACTTGTCTAGATGCACATTAACCTTATATGTGATCACACAAACACCATGCTCAAAGATCACGAACATCAGAGATCAAACAGGGACCCAATTGAACAAATTACAACTTTAGGGACCAATATGTAATTTCTGAAAACTTTGAGGACTTAACCACATTTTAAGTTACCAACTTAAAATTAATCATGTTTCATGCTTCTCTGCCAAATTTCAGCTCAAACGGACATCCCGAACTCATACAATTGCACAAACAAGATTCAGGACTAAAACGCAAACAAAACAAAACATCAAAAGATACTTTTAACTGAAATTAACGGTCCGGTATCGGTACGCCACGTGTCGTATCGATACGCGGGGAAGGCAGTAACCAAACTTCAGCAGCGGTATCGATACGAGTTTCCCAGTATCGATACGGCCTTCATACGGTATCGGTACCTGTTCAACCGTACCGATACGCCTGGGCAAGAACGAGCATATTTGGCTCAGGCGTACCGATACACAAGCCCGAGTACCGATACCCCTGCCTGAAAACGACTCAAAACCAACAACAATCATGCATCAAACATCCAATAAACATCACCAAACCATTCCATATGATCATTCAACATGCAAGGACCATAAATGCATCACCAATTCAACATATAGCCAACACATATGAAAAACCCCAAATTCAATGGCATGCTTCCTACTCAAGCTATCCATTTAAGCATAAACCTTTCCAAAGCAACCTCAATTAAGCCAACACATGTTCAACAACATAGCAACAGCATTTAAACATTCTTAAACAACATGATCAACATACACGATCACATACACTTAAATCCGAGAGATTCTACCCCATTGCCCTTATTAACTATAGCTATTCACCGAGACATACATCTCCATTGGAGTCCACCTTGAATCCCTTGCTCCTTGCTGCCCAAACTTCAAGAATCTGCATTGATGGACAAAAAGGAGCGTAAGCACAAAATGCTTAGTGGGGAATGCTCAAAACCAAAACACCATCAATGCAGCGGGTCTTTAAAACACTTCAAAACAAACCCGATTTGATTACCAAAAACATGTTGAAAAACCCCTTTACAACATCAAGCTCAAAACATGCATAAACACCATATGCCAAGCTTAATCAAAACCATGGAACACACTTCCATTACACAACAAACCTTTCTTAAACTTGAAAACCATTTCAAGCAAGAAACCATTTAAAAACCATTACTCAAATAAACATCTCATGCATTTAACCAAAGCAACATAAAACCATAACATCACCTTCACATGCCTTCAAAAACAAGTCATACAAGACTCCAATGCAACATAGATATTTCATGCTCACATGCATCATTTACCACATGATTACCAACACTTGTTCAACTTAACAAGTAAACATGCCATCACTAGCATCATACACTTATCATGCAACAATGCATCATTTCAAGCATCACATGCTTCTCATGCAAACATGCATCAATTCAAGCATCTCATGCTTCACATGCAACCATGCATCATCTCAAGCATCTCATGCTTCACATGCAACCATGCATCATCTCAAGCATCTCATGCTTCACATGCAACCATGCATTATTAAGGTCAAGAACATTATATTGGCTTCCATAAGATCAACCACATTCACTTTCCAACACAACAACCCGATCGGATACGCGGATTCCGAGCGTTGTCCCTACGCTCCCTACACACTACCCAATCCAAGGTCCTTCCGTGGGCAACAACCTCCACTAGACCTCAACAACCTAAGGTTCCCATGTATGGACTTTTAAACACCATACAACCTTAGCTTTTCCTCAAGGTTCCCATGTATGGACTTTCAACCACCATACACCCTTGACATGCACAAGGTCTTCCCGTATGGACTTTTAACCACCATACAACCTTTGCATAACCGATTGGTAGTTGTAGACATCATCTAACGAGGAACGGGACATCCCACACAAGATCCACACATGGACTTAACCACTGCCATTGTGATCTTAACAAGTACAAGGTTCTCACATAAGGACTTTTAACCACCTTATAACCTTTACTTAACCAAGGTCCTCGAATGGGCAACAACCTCCATTATGACCTTATCAACCTAGGTCCTCGAGTGGGCAACAACCTCCACTATGACCTCATCTCGTTAGGAATACTTGAGGGGAGCCTATCCGGTCCACACTTGACCGCTCCGCCTTCAAGGCGACTTTATTCACGGTGCACCCAATCCTATAGCCGGCTAATTATATCCGATCAACGAACCAAGAACCACTACAACACTTGCCAATATAACCATCTTACCATATTATCCAATGTTCCACATGCATGAACATAATACAAGCTATCACATCATTAGCCCAATGATTCACATGCATAACCAATATGCAAAACCATCATTAATCATCATCAATTCACTGTTTTTAAGCATCATACAAAGCCATTGATCAACATGCAACACTATGCATCAAAATTACAATTTCCATAAACAAAACCAAGGATCCCTTACCTTGAGCATCCTTTTCAAATGGCTTTCGAAACCAGCATTAAACCATGCTAAAACATGCTTACAAAACAGAATTAAATCATGCAAAAACACATGCATATCAATCATCAACCACATTTGATTTTAAAACCAAATCACACACAATTCAAGAGCAAAAACCCAATCACTTACTCTTGAGCTTAGCAAAGTTGTTTAGACTTAAACTAAGCTCCCAAAAACCTTCAAACCTTGTTTCAAAAGCTGAAATCCCAACTTCACTCACCGATAACCAAACAAAGCTAGCCAACAAGCCTTCCAAGCCTCCGAAACCTTCCGAAAACACCTCCAAAGCTCAAGGATCAAACTCCCCTGTTTCAAGCACACAAAAACAGAACATTAATGCATCCTTATGCATTAAAACACCAGCAACAACAACACAACTCGCTGCTCATCACAAATCTAACAATTTGGCTACCAAACACAACCGAAATCACCTCCAAACACTTCCAAAACTTAACCCAGCCAAGATCCATCACTTCTAACCATTTTTATACATCAAATAACATGCAAAATGATCACAACCACGTCCTCATACCTCCAGGTATAACAGATCACCAAAAACACTCCAAAAACAACCAAAAACTCAAGCCAAACTTAGGAAATTCAACCTATCCGGGATTGCATTGATTAAACCTCAACTTCTAATCATTTTAGCATTCATTTAACATCAATTTAACACCTCAAAACCCTGCTTAAACAGATCACACGAAATTTTCACCAAAATCACCAAATCTTGCATTTTAGCCAAAAATCAAGATCTCAATTGAAAAGCCATTAATAAAACATAAATCAAGGATTGAGAACTTAGGAATTTCAGTAAAGAACTGATAGTTTAGAGGAGAAGGACGTTCTTACCTCCAAACTTGAATTTCTCCATTTTAGAGCCAAAAAGCTTGATGAATCAACTTGTAATTTGAGAGGTTTTGATGATGAGATGATTAGGAATCAAATAAGAGTTGAAATGAGAGATTTAGATGTCAAAATCAGAGAAAGAAATCTGGAGAATTTTGTTTGGGTTGAGAGAAAATGAGAGAAAAGAGAATTTGAGAGAAAATGGAAAGTTTGTTGGAAATTTAGTTAAAATGATTTCCCTCCTTTTCTAAATCTTTAAAATCAGATTTGAGCCTTAAAATATCTTAGAAAAATCTGGAGAAATCCCTTTTTGGAATAATAGCTCCTTAAAGATTCAAAGTTTCAACCCTTTATAAAACAGCCACCAAACTTTCAAAAATTACATTTTGGTCACTAGCCAAAATGTCAACCTTCCGAACCTCATTTTCCAAAATTGATTTCACATTTCACTTTTATATATTAAAAGATGATTTTAGAACATTTTTCCATATTTTTAATGCAACCCGAACTAGGCTTTCCTAAATTCACTCTTATATATTCGATCAGCACTTTGACCGAACCGGTCAACACCCAAAACTTCTGAGCCCAAAACCGGGGCGTTACATCAAATCTATCAGCGTTGGTTCTTCAAGAAATACCTGCAATAGATGAGGTGATTTTTTAAAGAATTCAAAAGGTTTAGCCATCATCTGCTCATATTCTATTAGCAAAGTATTGTTATCTTGTTGATCCATCATGTGGTCGTGCAATTGTCGTGGCAAAGGTGGATAAGAGCAATCTTTAGATTCTTGCTTCAGCATCAACATTGAAACATTTTGAGCATCAGATTCCTCAGAATTTGATGTAGCATTACTCTTTTCAGCCGCACTGAGTGTTATCGCGGCATTGCTTTGTTCAGGCTCCCCAATCAATGTCGTGGAAATTTGTTGCATTGGCTCATCAAGTGTTGGGAAATCTTTATTGTTAGCATGCTCTCGACTTGGAGGATTTAGTTGTTCCTCACACATCAGAGAGTTCTCTTTGCATTTTCCTTGTCCTCTTGCCTTGGGATTTCAGTATCCCTAGGAATGAATTGTTGGTGCATGTTATCCATGACATATGTTAATCTCCTCGATCGGTGTTCCGCTTCTCTCAAAAGTACATCCATCCTGGCTATCCTCGCACCCATAAAATTTGATAGCTCTTAATGACGACTACATTGCCATGACATATATGTTGTCATGGAAAAACTGTCATGGTAAAAAAATTTGAGCTTTTTGGTCATACCATGAAGGATTTTTCTGCTGGTTCCATCTATGGTCCTCCATGTAGTCATATACACAGGGATTGTGAGAGAAATTTTCAAACACATGATGTTCTCCACAACAAGTGCAAGAGTTTTCCACGGTATAGGCTCTTTAGGCTTTTCTCGGTTGGTATTGGTAATCATCGAAGGGTGTAAGAAATTCTTGAGTGGATTGATTCCTATCTTCACACACCAACTCTCGAATAGATCGACTTTTATTTTGTGACTTGTTGATGCCCCTTAACTTTATAGCACACCTGATTTTTTTTATAAATAAACAAAAAGAAAAGTTAGTAAATAATAAAAAAATACAATAACAAAAACAAATAACACCAATTGTCAATCCGGACAACAATGCCAAAAACTTGTTGCGTGTTTTGAGTTCTACGCAAATGGTGCAAGTGAACACGTCGCAAGTAATAAATGATAAGTATCGAGTATTGTCTCTTCAAGAATTGGTTTGGGCCACTTTGTTTAAGTTACTACGCTGTAAAAGAAATAGATTGATGGTGATGAATAATAAGTAAAATAAACTAAGTAAATAGGAAGAAAGGAAAGAGTAATCAATTAAAGAGAGTAGGTTGGGTTATCGTGAGTAGTGGTGCAATGTCCGAATGGATTGTCGAGGCAATTGATTGCTGAGGCAACTCAATTGTCCTTGCAACTGGGACTGGTTTCAATTGTCGTAGCAATTGGGTCCCTTCCTTCAAAGCTCGGTGAAGCGTTCCTCAATGTCTTCTTGTTATCCCTAACAGAAGAATTGTTTGTTCGAGCATGACTTGGTGATACATCCCCACATGAACCTTGGGTGATCAACAACCGATCTATGCTCCTTTTAGCCGCTAAAATCCAATCTTTATTCCTGAGGTGGATTAATCTTCACCAACGATCATTCGGATGAAGATCATGCTCATTCGTTTCTTGAATCTAACTCTCCCAAGTCTAGATAAGTGGATAACACTCAAGATCATCTCCCGATTCTCTCAAGATAGAAAATTAAAGAATCAAGAATGAACAAACTTTGAATTCAAGTTCAATCAAGAACCTAAACAATCTAATCGTTTATCAAAACCCAAAATAACCCCAACCAATTTACATCAATTCATGGCTGGGTTCGAAAGATATACAAAGGAAAATTTCCCAGCCATGGGTCGCATAAGAATAAAAAAGAAGAAGAAGGTGCGTGCGTGCGTGCGATCTGCTCTCTCTCTCCCAATCGACTCTCCTTTTGTTTTTTGATGTGATCTCTGTAAATAGGTGAGGAAAACTCCACGAGTCTTTAAGGAGATTTGTTTTATTCCTTTTTCTTGAGGAGATACTCTAGGCTTCATTTCCTTATCTAAAGATATGGAAATAATTCAAGCTTTATTTCCTATCCTTAATTGCATATCATCCCATTTAAGAAGAAATAAATCAAGATTAATGGTAACAAGATTCTCTCAACTTCATCTTCAATAGCTCATAAATTAATTCCGGGCTTTATCTTATGTGATCATGAGGAATCTTGAAAAATTCTGCATTTATTTTCAACTTACCCTGGCAACTGCTCGACAAGCCGTTCAATATTCTTCTGAATTTCCACGACAATTCGCACTTGTCATGGCAATCCTAACCTACACATAATAAAGCGCACCAGCAGCGAATTTTCCACGAAATACAACCAAAATGTAATTCCAAGCTTAATAACGAAGGAAACTAGAAAATTATGCATGAATGCCTAACAATGCAACTAAAATGTGCCTAAGTGTAACAATAATATGAGCAAAAAGGGCAAGAAAAACAGTACTTTTACACACTCATCACCTAGCAAAGTACTTGAAGGAGGATCCCCCAATTGTCGCGGTAGGGGATGGAGAAGGAGAGGTGGATGATCTCACCGCTTTCAGCATCACTGAGGCTTGGAAGAATGCCGATTTTCTGTGTCGAAACTACATCATCAACGGACTACAAGACTCGTTGTATCCGGTGTATGATGCGTATAAAACAGCGGAGGAATTGTGGGCAGCATTAAATACAGAGCAGAAGATGTTGGGGCTAAAAAGTTTTTAGTCGCGAAATTCTTGAATTTCGCTATGGTTGATTCAATACAAATAGTAAGTCAAGTGGATGAACTTCAACTAATTATTCATGGAATTCTTGGTGAAGAAATGGTTATCAGCGAATCCATTCAACTAGCTGCCATCACGAAAAAGCTACCTCCCAGATGGAATGACTTTAAAAATCACCTGAAGCACAAAAGAAAGAAGATAACAGTGGAGGAACCGATTGTCACACTTTGAACAATAGAGAAACCTTCAAGGAGGATAAGGTAAATCTTGTCAAAGTCAAGAATGGAAAACTGGGACTGTTGAGTGAATTGGGTTTTTAAAAATTGTTGGAGAAAATGGAATGGCTAAAAATGAAGAACAAGGAATTTTAGAGTGGTTCAAGTTCCAAATGAACTCTACATCCGCTACCTTAGCTACCACTAAGGATTTTCCAACAATCCACCAATTGCTCTTCCCCTTTTCAAGGCTTAGGAGGTAACCTTTACAATACCGGTCAAATTTTCTACCCAAAATTTGACAAAACCCTCACAATAGTACAAAGAAGAAATTAAGGCAAGAAAGATATCTCTCAATACAAGAATGCCCTTTAAGTACAATCACTCAAACCAAATTTGATTACAAGATCAGAATTGAACACAACAAAATTCGGGATTTTACAAAGGATAAGAAATAAAGCACTTTGAGCTTGGATTTTTGTAAGGATGTTTCTTTTTGATGCAATAGTTGTTGATAGTCTTCAATTGGATTCAATTTATACCTTCTCTATTAATTCTAGCCGTTTGGGTGGTTAGGGTATTGAATATAGCCGTTGGGACCCTCTCTTTCCACCATAAATGCACTTCTGCAGCTTACCGTATCGGTACACGAGGACTCGTATCGATACCTTTCACAAAACAGAAAGAGTCGTTGCACAATAAAAAGAGGGTGTATCGATACGCGTGTAAGTGTATCGGTACAGGATAGGGACCGTTTCGATACGGAGAACATCTGTATCAATGCAATTAATTTCATAGAGCTCACTGGAAGTTTCCGTATCGATACGGCAAAGGGCATATCGGTACGGGACAACCACCACTTTAAATTTCGGTTACCTAACAATTGACACCATTGGTCAAAAACATTAAAAGCTTTCGAATTTAAAATTCCATTAAATCTGTATCGATATGGGTGAGACCGTATCGGTACGCCATTCAATCTCATTCAGTTTTACAGAGAGAGCGTATCGATACAGATGCAATCTATTTCGATACGCTGTTTCGATACGGTGAGGGACGTATCGAAACGCGTTTCTCCAGTAGCTAAACTTGTAAAAAAAAGGTATCGATACAACTGGAAACGTATCGATATGCCTGGACGTTTTTCAATAGTTTGGCCTTGGAACACTTAGAAAATATTTGGAGTTTGAGTTTTTCAAATCAGATTAAAGCCTTGATGATTTAAAATCTTTTTAGGGGCTTAAAAATCTATTTCAAGTTTTCAATTTAATCCTTAACATGCATTGTTATATCAAAATCAAACATAGGTTTACAAAAACAAACCCAACAACCCCAAAATAGCTCAAAGCTGGGAGCTAACGGTGGAGTCTCCAAGAAAGAGAAATTCTAAGGGTCGTGCTACAACTGTGGCAAGGTGAGGCACAGGTCTTCTGAATGCAAACATCCAAAAAGAGCCAGAGCCAAGGAGGCCAATGCAGTTAGGACATAGATCTATGCGTTGTGATCTCTGAAGTCAACCTAGTTTACTCCAACCCAATGGAATGGTGGCTTGACACTAGAGCCACACGTCATATCTGTTGTGATGAGGACTTCTTCTCTAAGCTGATACCTTGTGACAATGAAGAGAAGCTCTATATGGGAAATGTTGCGACTTCTAAGATCAAGGGGAAGGGAACTGTGGTCTTGAATATGACTTTTGGAATTAACTCAAGCTGCAGAATGTGATGTATGTGCCTGGTATACGCAAAAACCCATTTTCTAGAACACTTTTATGTGTTTACGGTTTTAAAATGGTTTTTGAACTCTAGAAACTAATTCTGTCAAAAGAGGGGATGTCTATGGGTAGGGGATATGTATTGAATGAAAATGGAAACTCAATGCTATCTTTGTAAAATCCAAAGTTATGAATAAGAATGCAGCTTCTTCTTATGTTTACATGCTTGAATTATTTAACTTATGACATGGTAGACTTGGACATGTTAACTGTGATACCTTACGTAGGTTAATTAACTTGGAACACATCCCTTCATTTCACATTAATTATAGCCATAAATGTGAAACATGTGTTGAAGAAAAAGTAACAAGGTCTTCATTTCAAACAATTGAAAGAAGCATCGAACCGGTTGATTTAATGCATAACGAGGTTTGTGATTTGAAATTCGTTCAAACTAAAGGAGGAAATAAATTCTTTATTACCTTCATCGATGATAACAAAAAGTATTGCTATGTGTATTTGCTTAAAAGCAAAGATGAAGCAATAGAGAAATTTATACTCTATAAGCAAGAAGTCTAAAACAAACTGAATAAAAAGATTAAGATGGTAAGAAGCGATCGTGGTGGTGTATATGTTAATTCATTTGGTGAATATTGTTCACAACATGGAATTATTCACGAAGTAACACCACCATATTCTCCTCAATCTAATGCAATAGCCGAACAAAAAATGGACTCTAAAAGAAATGATGAACGTTTTGTTAGAAAGCTCTGGGTTATCACAGAAAATGTGGGGGAAGTTGTTCTTTCAGCTAATTACCTTTTAAACAAGGTTTCCCAAAAGGGGAAAATAAGACACCATATGAGTTATGGAAAGGTCGAAAACCTTCCTACAAACACTTGAAAATGTGGGGGTGTCTTGTCAAGGTAATGGCCCTATTACCAAAACAAAAGAAAATAGGTCCCAAAACTGTGGATTGTATTTTTATTGGCTATACCGAACATAGCAATGTTTATCGGTTTCTTGTGTATGAATCAAAGAATCCTAAGATTCACAAAAACACGATAATGGAATCCAAGAATGCATCATTCTTTGAGAATATATTCCCTTATAAATCTAGGGAAGTTGATCAAAGTTCACCAAAACGAACTTTGGATGAAATGAGTCTAAATGATCAACAAGAGGCAGAAAATGAAATAGAGCCAAGAAGGAGAAAACGAGCAAGGTTAGAAAAATCCTTTGGATTTGATTTCTTAACCTTTATGCTAAAGGCCGAACCTCTAACGTATAGTGATGTTATACGCTCCTCTAAAGGCATCTTATAGAAAGAAGCCATTAAGAGCAAAATTGATTCCATCTTTCAAAACCATACATAGGAATTAGTGGAACTTCCTCCTGAAATTAAACCACTAAATTCAAAATGGATTTTCTAAAGGAAAATGAAAACAGATGGAACAATTGATAAGTACAAGGAAAGGTTGGTAATAAAAGGATACTGACAAAAAGAAGTCCTTGATTACTTTGATACATTTTCCCTTGTATCAAGAATATCATCCATAAGGATGATACTCGTAATTGATGCTTTGCGAAATCTAGAAGTACATTAAATGAATGTTAAAACAGCTTTCCTAAATGTAGATCTTGATGAAGAAAGGAAAGTATTAGGTTAAGAAAGGAAAGTATGTATATTGGTGAAGTCCCTATATGAACTTAAACAAGCACCAAAACAATGGCATGAGAAGTTCTATAGTGTCATGATGACAAACGACTTCAAAATAAACGAGTGTGACAAATTTGTATATGTCAAAACTATAGATATTAGTTATGTCATCCTATGTTTATATGTTGATGACATACTCATTGTTGGAAGCAACAATGAAATGGTAAACCGTACTAAAAACATGTTAAATTCGAGATTTGACATGAAAGATATGGGACTGCTGATACGATTCTGGACATCCAAATCAAAAGGTCAACGGAAGGTCTCATATTGAATCAGTCACACTATGTGGACAAGATTCTCAAGAAATTTAATAAGGGAGATTCTGACATAGCCTTAACTCCGTTAGACCCTTGTTTACATTTGTCAAAGAATCGAGGAGAAAGTATTCATCAAGTGGAATATGCAAGAGTCATAGGCAGCTTAACGTATCTCATGAGCTACACTAGACCAAATATTGCTTTTACTGTGAGCAGTTTAAGCAGATTCACAAGAAATCCAGGGAAAATCACTGGAAAGCAATTGCAAGGATACTAAAATATACTCGGGACTACGAATTGCATTATTCTAGAAACCCTGTTGTCTTAGAAGGATACTCTGATGCTAGCTGAATATCTAGTATTCAAGATACAAAAAGAAACAAGTGGATATGTATTCACTTTGGGTGGAGGAGTCGTGTCATGAAATTCCTCAAGACAAACTATTATAACCAGGTCCGCAATGGAATCTGAGTTTGTTGCTCTAGACAAATCTTGAGAAGAAGTAGAATGGCTTCAACAATTTCTTAAGGATATTCTTGAATGGTCAAAACTTGTGCCCAAAATATGTATACACTGTGACAATCAAGCAACAATTGCTAGGGCACAGAATTTCATGTACAATAGTAAGTTAAGGCGTATGCATCATCGACATAACACCGTTAGACAACCGATCTCAAACGGAGTTATCTATATTGACTTTGTAAGATCAAATGATAACATTGCAGATCCACTAACCAAAGGGTTAAATCGAGATCAAATTGAGAAAACATCTAAAGTAATAGGACTAAAGCCCATGAGAAGTAAAGGTGCTATGTGAAAGAAAATCCTACCTAGTTGACTGGAGATCCCAAGATATAGGTTCAAAGGAACAACCTAATTGCATAGACCTATGCGGTCACTGTGGGGGCTCTTCTCCCAAGTCCATTCCTTTGATGTAAGTAGTGATCAAAAGTGGTATATGCTAAGAAAAACTTTTAATAACCATTGTGTGCTTTGGTGAGCTGAGCAACATAAGACATAAGTCACCTATGTGAGAGTGAAGTGGGGTCGCTTTAAGGAGACTATTGGGCATAGTATTTTCAAACTATTGTGGAACCAGGCGATGTCAATGGCCATATGGACATATCCATGAGAACTAACACTCTTGTTAGAGAGGTAGTTGTGTGAAGTATATCATCATTTACACAAACGGTTGAACAGTTCAAGGACATCACTTCTACTGGTTAGCCAATAAGTAAATATAATTTCTCAATGAAAGGTTCAAAGGAGGAAATAGGGAAGGGCATTTTACCCGGACCCGACGGGTTCCGACCCGACCCAACCGGGTCGGATTTTTTAATGAAAAAAAATTGGGTTCGGGTCGAGTTCAGGTTTAGGGTGGAAAATATCTGACCCGACCCGAGATCAATAGTGTAATTTTTCCCTAAATTTTTTAGGGATATTAAATATCTCTCTTTATATATATTTTTTATAATTAAGTCTTTAAAATTGAATTTTTATTTATAATTTAGTCCTTTAAATTATATTTTTTATAATTAAGTCCCTTAAATTTATTTTTTTACAATTAGGTCCCTAAAATTAATTTATTTTATATAGGTCAGGTCGGGTCGGGTTGGGGTCGGATTTAGTATATTTATTTTTTGGTCAGGTCGAGTATAATTTTTTAAAGAATATTGTTGGGTCAGGTTCGGGTGGGCCAAAAATCTGACCCTACTCGACTCGTGCCCATCCCTAGGAGGAAACCTACCTATCCTATGCAACTATCACTCGTAGAACCTATCATCACATCGAGTCAAATGTGAGAAATTAGTAACTTTGAGCCATATTTCAAATGGGTAAAGGTGGAGATTCGAATAAGGATTTTATTGGATCCTATTCTACTCCATGAGACCTTTACAACAATATCTCATATAATCAATATGGTTGAGTGTTGAATGAGAAATTGATGCTCAAGTTGTGAATTGAATAAGGAAGTGAAAACCCCATATCCCACATTGATGGGATAAATTGAATGGGAAGTGTTTATATACACTTACCCACTTGGAGCGCACCCGCACAACGTGGGCGACGCGAATGTCTAGACCGGTCAGGCCCTACATGGACCTGTGGATATTTTACCCACTTCAAATTAATTTGTTCCTTATAATTGGCATATCTTTATGATTATTCCGAATTTCATAGGATAATATCTAGCTTCCCATTAATACGAAATATTAAAAGGTATTAAAATCAATTCACAAAATTATATTCGTTTTAATAAGGGAATATTTGACTAATTCCGAATTAAATCGGATAGAGAGTCAATATCCATTAATATGGAATATATGTTTTCTATATTTTCCATCCTCTCCCCTATATAAACCGTGTCTCTCTTCAGTTTCAAATCACTCCAAAAATTGTTCTTCTCGATGATAGGATAAGTGAACAGTTCAGTTCGAGATCTCTTTAGTATGTGCTTCTGTCGACGATCTTATTGTTGTTGTATCCTGGGAGACGAACGACCGACAAACTCAAGCACGTAGAGTGGTTGAAACTTGTCTTAAGGAAACTGCTTTGTCGCATGCCTCAACTCACTTCTCCTTTTTGAATCCAGCCTGGTTTTGTATCTTGTACTCTTTCTCATTTAGTTAATTCAAGTTGTTTTTCCGTTTTATTTATCGTCTTGGATTGCTTACTATGTAACATATGTTAGTTGTTACAAAAATATCATTCAATTTTGTAAATATTACAAAATGATCATCGAACTATTTAATTATTACAAAAATGCATTGAACTATCTAATTGTTATAAAATGAACATTGAACTATTTTATTGTTATAAAATGAACATTGAACTATTTAATTGTTATAAAATGGTCGGTTGTTACAGGTTATACTGCAAGTTTTTTTGTAGTTAATTTTAAGAGATTTTGTTTCTAGAAACCTTTCAAATAAAGGAATGAAAGAGTTTTTTAATTTACGGAAACGTGTTTTCAAAAAAATAACTCTTTTATTTGAAAATTTTCTGAAAATAAAAAACTCTTTTATTCTTTAATTTGAAAGGTTTCTGAAAACAAAAAGCCCTCTCATCCCTCCATTTAAAAAAGTGTTTGAATGCAAGTCTCTTAAAATCAACTAAAAAAAGTTACAACATAATTTGTAATAACCAATCATTTTTGTAATAATTAGATAGTTTATTGACCATTTTGTAACAATTAAATAGTAAATTTATTATTTTTGTAACAATTATATATTTCAATGATAATATTGTCACATTTACAAAGTTCAATGACCATTTCATAACTACTAATATATTACTTTGATTTAGGATATGCCTAGTCATCATGAAGTTAGTATAGTAACGAAATCTAACAAACTCAATGTCAGTTTTGTAGCAAAATTCAAAGTTTAATGTCCATTTTATAAGTTTTGAAAGTTTAGTACCAAAAAATCATTTTGGGATAGTTTAGTTATATTTGTGTACTTTACCTTTAAAATAAAGGGAGAATATATACTTTGGTATAATCTCATTTTAAGGTGTAATTTTGTACCTAATTGTTTGGTCTAATTAAATATTTAAACTTAGTTTTAAGGTTCAATTTGATACCTAACATTTTTTGGCCTAATTATTATTCAAACTTGACTTTTAAGTTCAAATTAATACTTTAATTTGGCTTAATGGTTTTGATTAGTTTAAATGAGTCATTTATCAAGTACCATCTTGAACTAAAAAAATAAAGTTTAGAATATCAATTTAAACCAATAAGTCAAGTTCATATACTTAATTGGAAAAAAAAACTTTATATATCGAATTGAACTTTAAAATGAGATTTAGATCCTAATTAGATAAGGAAAATACTTTGATACACAATCCTTTTAATTTTAGGGTTTAGGGTTTTAGGTTAGGGTTTAGGAGTTATGGGTTTAGTGTGTAGGGTGTAGAATTTAAGGTCTATTGTTAGAATTTAGAGTTTAAGGTTTAGGGTTTAAGGTTTAGGGTGTTAGGGTTTGAGTTTTAGGTTTTAAATTTTATAGAATAGTTGTATAAGTCTTTCTATAATTTTTTCACACAGCTTGTGTATCAAAATATAGCACATTAGATAATGTAAATATAATTATTAATTAATTAAATTAAATTCCAATGCCAAAATATATAATTACCCTGAAATAAAATTATAAATATGTCATACAGCTCTTTAGCAGGTATCAAAGACTGGGCCAGGGTCTCTGGACAATTCTAGAACTCAAGCGTGACTAAGTTTGAACATATTTTGGACTTTACCTTAACCGGCCAACTTCTGTTGCGAGTCGTTATTAATTATGAAAATATTTTAATTACAAGATGGATGATTTATCTAATTTTATACTTATGAGTTCTTCACATATACATTGCAAAAAAATTACCTGAGCTTAGACCACTTCAGAATAATAACATTTTTTTATTATGACCATTAGGGTACGTTTGGTTCATGGAATATAGGATTACCTTTGGGAATAGGATTCCTGGAATGTAATATTACTTGAGATATTACTGGGATTATTAAAATACTTTGTTTGGTTTATTTGGTAGGAATGTAAGATTACATTGTTTGGTTGATGGAATATAAGATTACATGAAAGTAAATTTTACTATATTGTCCTTGTGATATATTTTTTTTAACAAGTTAAACTTTCAATATTAGTTTAAAAACATTTGCTTGAAGATTCATACACTTATACTTAGCATACTACTAATATAATTATTATAAACAATATGAAATATATATTTTTATTAATATTAAAATTCTTAAAATTAAATTCAAATAAATAAATATTTAATGGGTAACGACATTTAAATCTTAAACTAATTATATAAAATAGTTTTAAATAAATATACTCTCCAAATATTAAAGCACGATTGAAATAATAAAATAATAATAAATCACATAAAGTCAAGGAAAAATGATAAATAAGAGATGATGATCGTATCATGAAACACTAAGTTACGAGGATTTCTACGAAATTAGAACATAAAACCAATAAACACAAAGTTTCTCTTTGTAATATGCTATGTGTCTATTTTATTTTATTAATAAAATTTTATAAAAAATTTACAGAGTATTTAGACATTTTATCGAAAATTTTCATAGCCATGATTTTTTTTATTTAAATATTAAACTACTTTTAAATATGTGTAAAACTATTTAAATATCAAACTAATATGAAACAAAATTATTTAATAAATTTACATCATTTACATATGCTACAAATGATTCAAATTAAAAAAAAACTATTACTTTAAGGGGTCGTTTGGTTCATGGAATATAAGATTACCTTTGGGAATGAGATTATCGGAATGTTACATTACTTAACATATTACCGGAATGTTGTATTACCTTGTTTGATTTGTTTGGCAGGAATGTAAGATTACATTGTTTGGTTGAAGGAATATAAGATAAGAAAAATGCATATTTTACCAAATTGTCCTTGAAATATATTTTCTTTTTTAACCAACTGAAGTTTTAAGATTAAAGTCAAAATATTTACATAAAGGTTCATAGAAAATATAAAAAATATAATATGAAAACTTTTTTTTATGAAAAGTGATCCTAAATAATAAACGTAATAAAATACATACCAATAATAAAATTTGAATCAAACACATATATAAAAAAATCGAAATAAAATAAAAATCTGATATATTTTTATTTTATATGAATCGTATTATTTTATAATAAGTATTAAAACCCTAAACCACTAAAAAATAAAATAAATTTATACTTTTGTAATTATATAAAAAAAAGGAAAGGTCATTTTAAAATAACTATATAATTTAAGGGTATTTTTGTCCAAAGGGGAGGGAATTGTCTAATACCTAAGAAAAGGGAGGGAATGACATTCCTGGGAAAAGACCAAAAATAACTACTATTGGGAATATTTTATTACCCCTGGGAGGGAATGCTCTTGAACCAAACGTGGGTACGTGATTCCGGAAAAAAATATTCCCCCTGGTAATGATCTTTTCCGCGAACCAAACGCCCCCTAAGGGTAATTTTGTCCAAAGTGACGGGAATTGACAAATACCTAAGGGAAGGGTGGGAATCACATTCCTGGAATGTTGACAAAAAAGTACTACTGTTGGTAATAATCTTTTCCGGGTTGGTGGGAATGAGGGCAAACCAAACATGGGAATAAGATTTCGGAAAAAATTATTACCTCAGGTAATAATCTTTTCCGTAAACCAAACGCCCCCTTAGATGAATATAAGTGTGTATTTTTTATAAAAAAAATAACACTTGTAACTAAAATAGATTAATCATTAGTATTGTCAATATTATTTAAATATATATATAAGAAAACACTTCGGTACACAAGTTTATGTGAATTGTTGATTTAGGTTTTAGAGTTTTAAGTTTAACAATTTAAATTTTAAATTATAAAGAAATATTGTGTAATATTTTCTATACAATTGTGTATCAAAATATAACGTGTATAGTTGGATTTATTATTCCATGCACTAGCAATGAATTTTTTTTCACAAACATGACTAGTTTTCCTCTAAAAGTTAAAATTTTAAAATCTAACCATAAAACCCTAAATCTTATACTTTAACCCCTAAAACTAAAATTCTAACTATAAACCTTTAATTCTAAATCTTACAATCCAAACTTCTAAACTTTAAATTAAATCCCCTCATTAAAAAGAAAATTTTCTACTGTCATTATATAAAATATTTTCCTTTGGTGGTCACCCTGTTATTAGTATGAAAATGTAAATTGATTACTTTGTGGAAAATAGCCGATTTAGTTCCCATTAAATCTGGGCCCAATATCCTTTATTAAATGGTTGTTTTAAACAACCCCTTGGAGAAAGTAGCAACATTTTCCCAGTTTTAAGAGCAATTTAATGTTTTATTATTGTTGAAGGTGTAAACTTCTGACATTAGGTTTGAAGTAATACAATTTAAATTAAGATTCATGCTTCCTGTCCTTTTTCTTTTCTATCTTATATGTTCGATTTTAACCTAACCCTTTTTCCTTAACAATTTGACATTGAGAAATCTTTCTTAAATCGTAATGAATAAAATCTACTCTTTTTTTATTATAACGTTGGTGTAGTTTTGTCAGCATTTGGTTTAAGCATATGGTGGTAGATCTAGACTTCGTACCAAATGAATTTAAAAAAGTCAAAGTTAAAATTATAAACTATTTTTTTAAATAGTGGATTAAGTGAATACAAAAGAACATCGAAACGGGACAAAATTTTTATTCGAATCAAGTGGGTTCAAATACATTTGATTTTTTCTCTCTCCCATATAGTGATGGATAGACCTGGCAAACTTAACCCAAGGCCCGACAACCGAACCGATTCACCCGAAAATCAACCTAAACTCGATGACCCGAATTTGATCCAAAACCTGAAATAAACCAAACCGAAACCGAACCGAATTTTAGTTGAACCGAAAATGGACTCGAATCGATTTTTAACCAAACCGAATGGACCCGAATCGATTTTAACCGAATTGAATAGACCCGAACCGAAAGCAACCCGAACAAAAGACAACCTGAAATAAAGAAAATATATTAAAATAAATAAATACGAGATGTGAAGTGTCACACAACTCACCAAAAAGTTAAATATACAAGCTATATAAAGTCATATATATGGTGGAAAAACGGATGGAAATCATCTGCCCCCAAAGTATGCCCCCATTTGTGCCCCACTTTAAAATAGTGAGTTTAGGGTTTATGGTTTGGGGTTTAAGGTTGGGGCTTGGGATTAAGGTGTAAGGAATTAGAAGTATGGTGTATTTTTTAGGGTTTAGGATTTGGGGTTTAGGATATGAAAATTAGAGTCATGGGACAAGATTTAATTTTTATCTATTTTTTAAGAAGGGGCATAGAAGGAGGCATGGTTAGGGGGCATGAGATTTTTACCCGTGGAAAAACCTAACTCGGCCTGAAAACCAGACTAAACCGATAGATATCCTATTAACCTGATATTGACCCGAACCGAAAGTCAATCGAACCAAAAATTAATCGACTCGATACCCGAACCGAAATGACCCGAACCGAATGACTAGGTTACCACCTCTAGTGACGGAGGTATGTGGGGTGGAGAGGAGCAATTGCCCCCACCCCAAGAAATTCATTTCAGTTTTGTCCTCCTATATAAATTTCTTTACAAATTAGTTTATTTTTTTAATTTACCTCTACTTTCAAACATTTATGTTTTAAGTCTCAATTCCAAATTTTGGCTTCGTCCATGTTCCCATACAATATGTCATAAGTATTCATTATTAAATAGTTTTAATCATAATAGTCAAAACAGTAAAATCAAAGCTATAAGCACTAAAAGTGTTTCTAAGAAAACAAATATCAACATAACATCAATTTAAGCAAATTTACTTCTTGGTTCAGTTTAAAAAAAATACAGATTTGTTGTCGACAGACTAAAGGTTATCAATAAAAATTATATAAATTCCAATCATTAATGATTATTTTGTTTCTCAATAAAATTTAATAGAATATAATTAATTATATCCCTAAAAAATTGTATTCCATTAATTTAATGTGCTTAATGTAATTATTATTCACTTAAAATTGTTTATGGTTTAAGATTTTTAGGGTTTATAGTTCAAGTTTTAGGGTTATGTTTTAATTTTTTAGGATTTAGGGTTTTATTGTTTATGGTTTAGTGTTTATAGTTTATGTTTTAAGGTTTATAACTTCGGTGTTTTAGGGTTAATGTATTTTATGGTTATGGTTTAGTGTTTTATAATTATGGTTTAGGGTTTAAGTTGTTATGGTTTTAGGGTTTAATTACATTAAACACCCTGAAATACTGGGAATATAATTAATTACATTTTTATTAGATTCTATTGTAAAACAAAATAAACATTAATTGTTGTAAAACAAAATAAACATTCTACAAGGCTGATAGTAAAACCAAAAAATAAAGATTTAAAAGTTTTTTTTGTGTGAAAAGGTATGATTTCCATTCACCAAGAATCATACACAGGATTATTAGTACAAGCCTAAATGGAGAAAAAGAGTAACCATACTAATATTAAAAATAAAATAATGTACTACGGGAAAATCCGACAAGGCAAAAACCAACAAAAGAAACAACAACTAAAGATGCACAACATCATCAAGTAATGACGAATTAATCCAATCTGATGGTGTCACATGAAGAATCATCTCCAAATTACCAACATCCGCGCTCTTGGCCAAAGCATCAGCCACTTTGTTCCGCGATCATCTAGTATGTTGAACCCGCACATTCTAATCTCTATTTCAAAGATTATCCAAATGTCATTTAAGAGCATGAAAATCATGATATCCATCCTTCAGGACATTGACCGCTTATAAACTATCCAACTCAAGAACGACTTGACGATGCCCCAATTCCAGGCATGAGTCAACCCATAAAAGGTCCCCCACAACTCGGCATCAAGAACCGAACATACACCGAGAAACTTAGCAAAAACAAAGCACCATGCGCCCTCACTATTTCGACCAACACCCCCTCACATAGCATAACCATCCGCACCTCGACGAGCCCCATTTGTATTGACCTTAACCCATTGTGGATCAAGAGGAGACCAAAACTCATATGAACTAGCTGAAGTGGTCAGCCCGCCTACAACTATCTTCGATAACAAAGATGTTGCTTGCATCATCCTCGCAAGCAGCCGGTGCGTACGCTTCAGCACACTACCGTTTCCCTTGACCGAGTCGCCAAAGACGTGAGCATTACGTCTAAGCCATAAGTGCCACAGCGCGTAGGCAAACACAAGATCCCAATTTTTGCCGGTACGCGTAAAGAACCCTTGCTGCCCAAGATTCATAGGAATCCACTCATGTATATCCATCGATAAAAACAAATCAAGTTAGGAAGGTTGTACTAGTTCGGACCACACATGCAAAGTTGGCGGGCATTGACGGAAAACATGTTCAATATCCTCAATTGCAGCACCACATACCATACAATGACTGCACAATGTAAAATGTTGCCTACACCGTTCCATGTTTTCCATAAGCTTTTGATGACATAGCAGCCATTGAAAGGACTTGACATGAGGTAAACCACGAAATTTGTGCACCACAGACCATATCGGCATCGGGACGCTATTAGTTGAACCCCTTCGAATTAATTACGTTGATTTCAAAGTAAACCGATGATCTTGCCCACCGCTCCAACCTATCAAATCCTCCTACATCCTCGAAGACGACCCTTTAACTGCGGCTATCCGTAATATGATATCTTGCGGCAATAAATTCATAAGCCAATCAAATCGTCATTGACCTGAACTATCGACCATACTCGCCACCGAATTATTTTTAATGGTCGACAACATGTTCGGGTGGACATACCGAATCAAAGCTCTAACCTCATCAAGCCAAGAATTAGTTTGAGCACCCGGACCTACCGACCACACAATATTAGATCTAACCAAGTTCCAAACCACACTCAACCCCTTCCATAAACGAGAAAAACTCATAGCTCGCAAAGAAGAAGGGACTCATTCGCCATATTTATACTTCACTTGAATAAACCGTACCCACAATGCATCCTTACGTGCCAAAATATAAATGCCAACTTCATAAGAAACACCTCATTTATTGTCTCCATGGGTCGGAACCCCAACCCTCCATGAGAAATTGGTTTACAAACCTCCTCCCACTTCACTAGATGAACACCACCACGCTCAGACGTAAGACCCCAAATTAAACGACGGATTAACTTTTCAATTGCTAAGCAAGTTTTCTTTTGGAGCATTGTTGTTTGTAGAGTATAAATGGGAATCGTAGCAAGAATTAACTTCGCTAATAAAATTCTACCAGCAAGCGAAAGACATTTGGCCTTCCACCCACTTAACTTACGCTCCAGCATACGAATCAACTACTGATAAGTCGCTTCTATGACCCAAGGATGCAAAATAGGGACTCGTAAGTACTTTCCAAGATTATCCACTTCCATGAAACCAAAACCATTCGTGATCAACACACGAGTTGTAAGAGGAACATTCTTAGAGAAGAACATTGTCGTTTTATCTACACTCACCTTATGTCCAGAGACAAGACAAAATCACCCAAGACCGATTGGATTACCTCTATTTGCTCTACGAAAGCCTCTGAAAACAAGATCATGTCGTCTGTAAAAAAAAGTGTGATATCATTGGGCTATTAGCGAAATTCCAAAATGGTTTCCACAAGTTTGCATTAGTCGACACATTTATTGCATGTGTTAACCTCTCCATGCACAACACAAACAAGTACGACGATAAATGATCACCTTGGTGAATCCCTCTAGTAGGAGTGAAAGAGTTTGTCATATCTCCATTCTAAAGATTCCGAGATGATACTATTGACATGCACTGCATAATCAACTGAACCAAGGCAGCATAAAGGCCAATATCATAAAGGGTGTCAGATCTAAAATCCCACTCGAGTCGATCATATGTCTTCTCCAAATCAATCTTCAAGGCTATCCACCTCTTACACCCCATTTTCCGGCATATTAAATGGATTATCTCCTTTGTAATAACGATGTTATCAGTAATCGCACGTCCAGGAACAAAAATGACTAGTTATCCAAGACCTAGAGAGGCAAGAATGGCTTCAACCGATTAACCAAAACTTTAGTATTAACCTTGTAAATAATGGTACAAAGGCTAATAGGACGGAACTGACTCATCCACTCAGGCAACGACACCTTAGGTAGAAGCACAAGCAATGTTTGGTTAATATCCGCAGGAATCACCCCAGAACTAAACATATGTTTCACAAAGTCGCAAACATAATTTCTAACTACGTGTCAATTTTTCTAAAAAAAACTACATTCAACCCATCCATAACTAGAGCTTTAGTCGCCCTCATACTAAACACCGCTTGATGATCTCCTCTGTAGTAACTTGGACTAGAAACGACTCCTTAGAACTTATAGCCAACTTTGAAAAATGACCTCAGGCGGTATAAAGAGGTCGTGTCACGTAGAACTAGTGAACATGTCACGATAGAAGGTCGTCGCAAGCTGCATCAACTCATTAGCATTCGAAAACCATCCCCCATCATCACGCTGTAAAGTAGAGATTCGATTTGCACGCCGACGAGCGATCACTGAAGTATAAAAGAATTTAGTACTATGATCCCTTGTGATATCCACTAGGAAAAAGCCTTTTGATGCCAAGAAATTTCCTTTTGATCCATAATCGTTTTCAGCTCCAATTTCAACGTAGCTGCCAAAGCTACTAAGGATTCAGAATGCTTCTTCATTAACATACGATCGATCCTTCAGAGTCATGCACGCAACCTCCTCTACCTCTCACCTATGTGACCAAAAACCTCCCGGTTCCAAACCTCTACCTCATCACGAAAATGGGCCACATTATCCGCTCATGACCCGTCGGAGTACCAAACCGAGCCTAAGAACTCCTCAATTATGGATGTGTTTTCCACGCTTCCATAAACTAAAAGGGTCTATTTCGACGTGCACTGCGATCCTCTTCCAACGATACTAGTAGCAGTCAGTGATCTGATCCCAACCTATCTAAATGTAGCACATGAGAATCCACAAACGTCGCAGTCCATATACAATTAACCACACATCTATCAAGGTGTTGATACAACGAACCCCTTGCTCATGTGAAAGGTGGCCCTTGAAACCCCATATCAGACAGGCCCTGCACAAACAAAATATCAAAAAACAACCGACTCCTACAGTGTCGATTACCAACTCCACCAATTCTTTCATCTTCCGATAATAGGACGTTAAAGTTTCCCCCAACAAGCAAAGGTTCACCATTACTCAGGTTTGGCGCCTCAAGTCGAGGCCATAAATGCTTAAATTTAGAACTATTTGGGCTAGCTTAAATAGTTGTAAGTAGAAACCCACCTTCCCCATTGCTCAGCCTAATCCGGACATGAACAAATTGATTCGAGATTTTCAGGATATCCACCACAACATCCTCCTTCCACAACAAGCAGATTCCACCACTGAAATCATGTGACTCCACCCGATAAGAATGAGAAAAGCCAACACGAGACACAACTCTATCAACATTACAGCAACTAACCCTCGACTCGAATAACATTACAACATATGAAAGTTGCTCAGCCATGAAGGACCTAAAAACCCACAAAATTCCAGACGCAGAGCACCCTGGCAATTTCATAACATGAACTTCATCGTTATTAAATAATTATGAAAAAAGATATGAACCTTATTGGTTATCAGCAAAACGTGCACCCACAAGCAGCACCTCCGTTGAATCTGACAAATAATACTCATCCTCGTCAAATGACTGCAATATAGGTGACAATGTCCCAGGATGTTCTAGTAGTCCACCATTTCCTTGCCTTAAGTCCGTGCCAATCGTATCTAATTTCGACGTAAGTTGTTGAACCAAATTAGTTGTTACCTCATTGATAGTACCAATTTTTATGCTTATTTCACATTGCTTTTGCTTACCTTCGAGTACATTTAGTTGCATTTAATTGTTAAAATCATGTATTTACATAAGAAGTTAGGATTTGTGTCTATGCCAGTGTGAAGGATTGCTTTGTTGGCATTATTGCAGGCTTGCCAGAGCAAGATAGGCTTGGCAGAGCAAAACAACACAGGAAAAAAGGAATGCTAGAAAGAATGTCGAGATGTTGTTGGCAACGATGGACCAAAAATTGCCGAAGCACCGGTTGGCAGAGAAGAGAAGTTTGATGCCCGGCCAAGATCCTTGGCAATACTAGCCTGAGAAAATAGGACCATATCATACTACAAAAAGATAGCGTTGGATTAAACTTAGGAAATAGGATAAGATAAGATGATGCCAAGCTCGGCTGACAAAAGATCGACACGCGATGACGTCAACCCTAGTCAAAACCTGATCAGCTCAAGTTCAAATCTAGATAAGATGATCACATCCCTTATCCCTTGAGCATTCAAAATTCAAACTCAAAGGCCTATCCTAGGGTTTCCACGCAAGCCTATTTAAAGGAGATCGAGCAAGCACTTTAGATCATCAGGAAAAAGAAGAAAAGATGTGTTGCGCTAATGAAGATGAAGGCTTTAACTTGAGAAGCGGTCTGCAACAATAGAGAATTAAGGAATCAGAGACAACAAGATCTACGACTTGAATATTCCAGGAGAAATCTGGAATACATTGAAGGGTTGCATCGAAAGTCCTCATTCCTTGCCTTAGTTCCTTGCTGATCTTTAGTATTTCTTTCATGTGTTAAAGAATGATTTCAAACTTATATTTGCTGAATTTTATGTTTAATTGTTAATAATTCAAACACCTTGGAATTTTTCTTTCTATCTGACATGTTTTCCAGTTTCCTAAATTTTGTGTCATGCTACCACTAGCATAGTATGTTTATTGCACCATAATATTTTAACAGACTTAGGGGGCAACAATTTGTTGCTAGATACTAAGGCGAGATGCTTCGAAAGAAGATGTTCAAGTAGATGAGCTTACTTCTAAAGTGAATCTACTATTTAGGAGTATAGATTGGGAGTTAATCAAGTTGATTTATGAAAAACATCACTATAGAAATATAGGAGTTTTTGTATGGTTGATTTCGGGCATTGTTATCGAGAGAGACAATGCCAACTTTGAATCTGCTCGGCAATAAAGCCAAGGCAAGACACTATTACTAGCTGGCATTGCTAGCATGAAATTCAGACATTCTATGCCAAATCTTTGTTATCATTCTTGCACCCATTGTTGACAGACTGTTATCATTTCATTTTCGTAATCTTTATTTTCCTTTAATTCTCTTTATCATCTTTATTTCTTTATTTCTTTTATTTTATTCATCCCCTCAATCAATTGTTATCACTTTTATTTTCTAGTATACAAGTATACTTGCATATTTACACTAAATACTTAATATTTTGCCATGCAATATTATGTCGACAAGTTTTTGGCGTAGTTGTTGGGGATTGCAACGAAATTAATTGTTTTGATTTTTACTTGTTTTCATTTTTTGTTTATCTTATTTTGTTTGGTATATGTACAAGAGCAGCACTGCAAAGGAAGATTTACAAGATGACCCAACCCTACGCAGGTTAAGAAGAGGACGTCGAGAAAAGGCTCGTGGCGACAAAGGTGAGCTAAACAGTGCCATAAACAATACCATTAACCAGGAGATGCCGACAATACCACCAGCTCCTACTATTGCTACTCAGATACCTAAAGAACGGTATATCAGAGAACACCTAGCACCCACCATAGATAATTTGTTGTCATGACCAATTAGTCCAAAGGTAAATATGACTAACTTTGAGCTTAAACCAATAATGATTCAATTGCTAATGGGCGTAGGTCAAGTTTATGGATCACATAATGGAGACCCAATGAAGCATTTAAAGCAATTCATGGAGGTTTACCAACTAGTCCGCCAGCCTGGTGTGACTGAAGAGATAGTAAAGTTGTAGCTCTTTTCATTTTTCTTGCGAGATAAGGTAAAATTGTGGCTAAATTCATTGCCACCATGTTTAGTTACTTGTGGGAAAATTATGCTAGAAGTTCTTTATGAGATTCCAACCACCTGGACTTAATGCCAAGCTACAGATTGAAATCACTACCTTCAAGCAAGATGATGATGAGACTTTCTATGATACTTGGGAGCGATTTAAGGATTTGTTGAGAAGATGTCCCATGCATGGATTCCCTACTTGGATTTAAATGGGGATTTTTTACACCAAACTCAATGCTCATGCCAGGACTGTGGTTGATGCTTCGGCAAATGGTTCGTTTCTAGACAAAAATTATATGGAGGCGGTTGGCATCCTTGAAAGGATTGCTGCCAACGATTTTCAGTATCCTACTGCCAGACTAGGGACGGGGACAAAAATAGTTGGAAAATCATAGCTTGATGCACTAACATCCATTAACGCTCAAATTTTTTATCTCACTAGCATTGTGAAAACTTTGCAAAAGAGCAATGAATCTCTAGAAGTCAAGGCATTAGAACCATTTTGCACGATATGCGGAGAGGGTCATCATGTGGATGATTACCATACCAACCATGAATCGGTAAATTTGGTTGGTAATTTTAATCAAAATTTGTTGAGAAGATGTCCCATGCATGGATTCCCTACTTGGATTTAAATGGGGATTTTTTACACCAAACTCAATGCTCATGCCAGGACTGTGGTTGATGCTTCGGCAAATGGTTCGTTTCTAGACAAAAATTATATGGAGGCGGTTGACATCCTTGAAAGGATTGCTGCCAACGATTTTCAGTATCCTACTGCCAGACTAGGGACGGGGACAAAAATAGTTGGAAAATCATAGCTTGATGCACTAACATCCATTAACGCTCAGATTTTTTATCTCACTAGCATTGTGAAAACTTTGCAAAAGAGCAATGAATCTCTAGAAGTCAAGGCATTAGAACCATTTTGCACGATATGCGGAGAGGATCATCATGTGGATGATTACCATACCAACCATGAATCGGTAAATTTGGTTGGTAATTTTAATCAAAATTTTAACCCACATTACAATACTTATAATGCATGTTGGAAGCAGCATCCCAACTTTTCTTGGGTGAATCAAAGCGGTGACCAATATAATGCCCAACGGCATAACAACAATGTCATGCCAGGATTCAACCAGAATTCCATGCCAGGATTCAACCAGAATGTAGTGCCACAGAGAGCCCAGAATAATCTACTATCAGTGCAAAGATTTTCCGATGAGAACACCTTGATGGATTATATGGAGCATATCATCTAGAGTCTGGCAGCATCTATGAGGAACTTGGAAGACCAGATAGGACAGATTGTTAGCGCACTTAATGCCAAACCTTCAGGGACTTTGCCAAGTGATACATAGGATGCTCGGCAAACCATAATGATCTTTAGTATTTCTTTCTTGTGTTAAATAATGATTTTAAACTTATATTTGCTGCATTTTATGTTTGATTGTTAATAATTCAAACATTTTGGGATTGTTCGTTATATCTGGCATGTTTTCGAGTTTCCTAAATTATGTGCCATGCTACCACTGGCACAGTATGCTTATTGCACCTTAATGTCTTAACAGACTTATGGGACAACGATATGTTTCCAGATACTAAGGTGAGATGCTTCCATGTTCAAGTAGATGAGCTTACTTCTGAAGTGAATCTACCCTTTAGGAGTATAGATTAGGACTTAATCAAATTGATTTATGAAAAAAACATCATAATAGAAATATAAGAGTTTTTGTATGGTTAATTTCAGGATTTGCCATCGAGAGAGGCAATGCCAACTTTGAATTTGCTCGACAATAAAGCCAAGGCAAGATGTTATTACTAGTTGGCATTGTTAGCATGAAATTCAGACATATATGCCAAATCTTTGTTATCATTCTTGCACCCATTGTTTGCCAGACTGTTATCATTTCATTACTATAATCTTCATTTTTCTTCAATTCTCTTTATCATCTTTATTTATTTTATTCTTTTATTCTACTCATTCCCTCAATCAATTATCATCACTTTTATTTTCTAGTTCACAAGTATTAATCGTGGCAATTAATTCCTAGGCAATCCTTGTGGAGACGATACTCAACTCACTACTATATTACTTGCTGATCGTGTATACTTGCACATAAAATATGTATTCTTTGCATTGTTTTTGCTTGCATATTTACACTGAATACTTAATCTTTTTTCATGCAATATTACGTCAACATCAATCACCAACATACGTCCACGACCCTCGACTCAGGAGCAAGACGAACATGTAGACCCCTCCGACTACCATCTGAATTACCCTTAGCTAAATTCGACCGCCCATGAGCAACGCCTCGGCTTCTTTTCGCCTCACCCAGTCCACCATATTCCATAATGGTAAAAGCCTTATGTTCCCCGGATCAATTGTACGCAACATGCTCAACCGCCTGAGCACCCGGCGAACCCCCATCGGAACCACCTTAGTTACTTTAGACCATTTTTCTTACTTTTTTCTTTTCTTATCTGGATTCAAAGCCTTATAGGCAGCATTGTTTTGAAATGCACGAGCCGGTACATGACCATCAAAAGTTACCGATTTATCTTGACCCTCATCTAACACCACCACGCGGTTCACCTTTTGTTGGCCCACAAGCGGCACTTCCCTAAGATCATCATTAACAACCAAACTTGCAAATCTCGACCCCGAAGTACCACCAAAACCCGAAATAGCTCCGGACCATCCTTGATTCCCCTTATGACGCCTATCTGCAACCACCATCCTTGGCCCCAAAATATTGGGTTTTGATATATCCTTCTCAACTTGACTACCTACGGTAATAGGCTCCAATGAAGTTTCACCCATTTTGGCTTTGCCATTGGAAGTCGCCTCACATGTCTCCTTGGTATGCCCATAAACACCACATTCATAACATATTTGCTGCAACCCCTCATATTCAATCATTTGTAAACGACCACCAATCCTAACACATGACAACAAGGGTTTGTCCAAATCAACGAGAGTCGCCAACCTAGCAAATTCACCTCGACCACTCAGATCAATATTGTAGTCAATCCGGATAACCCTCCCAAGGAGCGATGCAATATGTCTGAAAACAACCTTCGTATAGTAGCGGTATGGTAGACCCGACAGACGTACACAAACTATCACCTGCGTAGGATGTTTTTCCATAGTTGAAAACCCACGAATCTGCGGTTGGATAGTCAAGTAGCTCCCATAGATAGTCCATGGCCCCTTTGTAAGAACTTTTGTGTAATCCTTATGATCTGAAAATATCACCAGAAAATAATTATTATCAAGATCTATGATGTGCAATTCTCCCATAGGTTTCCACAAAGCATTCACCTGGTTCACCAAAGCCATGTAACCTACCGCTCTCCCCAACAGGCGAACAATAATAGTGTTGTGCATATTATCATCAAGCCGATCATGAACTCTATCAGAGAATTGGATAGATTGAATCTTCCAAGTGCGATCCAGGATAATGTCTTCCGCCATAATCTTAACTTCATCTCTAAGAAAGCTCGGGCACTCCACACTCTTATCCTTTTATCCCGCAACCTTGCTTGCGTAAGAAGTCTTCACACCTTCTGCCGGTGCAGCCACCTCCAGCCTCTCATCCGTCGGCACCGTCCATTCAACCTCCTGAACAGACGTATCTACCCCATAATCAGCCTCTATCGCTTCGCCATCCATACTGTCAACAATAGCCTCAGCTTTGTTGCGCCCCTTTTTCTGCACCCGCGCACTATCCAAGGGTGTTGGCGACGCCAGCCTCTCCCTGACCTGACCATCAGGAACCATCAATATGATGTCTGTTGGTCGCCCACCAAGGTTCACGTAGCCACACTCAGCCACCGTACCGTTAGAAATTTTTACTTCACTTCATAGGACATTCACACTAGGGTTCACAAGTTGTTTTTAATAAAAATTTAAAAGTTAAAATGGAGTAAAATGATTTATTTTCTTCTAAAAGGTCGAGTTAAAAAAGTAATTTGCTCCGGTTTGGATAAAAAATACATAGATTTAAATCATGAAATCAAACTAAAATAAAGGATGAGTCTACCACGTGCGACGAACATTGCTGAACACCACTAACGATGAACACCATTATTTTTTAAAAAAAAATTAAAAACCTAAAGGACTAAAATTATAATTATAATTATCTCTTTAAAAAATAAAAATCAAATGTAATAATTACTTTATAATATTTTTAATAGGTTAGAATCAAATATACTCAATTCTCCTAAACTCTAACAAAATCAATCTCTTAAAAAAATAAAAATCAGTTTTTAATTTTTTAATAGATTCAAATCAAATATATCCAACTCTCCTAAACCTAAACCTAATTTATAATATTTTTAATAGGTTAGAATCAAATATACCCAATTCTCCTAAACCCTAACAAAATCAATCTCTTAAAAAAATAAAAATCAGTTTTTAATTTTTAATAGATTTAAATCAAATATATCCAACTCTCCTAAACCTAAACCTAAACTGATTTGTTAGGTAATGAATCATCATTTTCAGTGCAAAAAACCTTTTTTTTTTCAAATTATAATTTGATTATTTATTCTTCTCCACTTTGGCCATCATTAACTAATAGATTATAATAGGTAAAATAAAAACAATCCATCTTAATATATAAGTCCAAGTTAAAGGGTTATGGAATATAATTAATAAAAAAAGGCGGTGTGGGGTTGAGGGCTGAGGCGGCGTCGGCTGGAAATAAGGTGAGGGGTTGAATTTATTAGGTTTATGTTTAGGAGAGTTTGGTATATTTGATTCGAATCTATTATAAATTATAAATTAATTTCTATTTTTTTAAGAGATTGATTTTGTTAGGGTTTAGGAGAATTGGGTATATTTGATTCTAAACTATTAAAAAATATTATAAAGTAATTATTAAATTTGATTTTTATTTTTTTAAGAGATAATTTTAATTATAATTTTAGTCTTTTAGATTTTTAAAATTTCAAAAAAAATTAATGGTGTTTATCGGTATTCATCGTTAGTGATGTTTATTAGGGACGGACCCAGGACTTTAGGTTAGGGGGGCGAACCTATAAATTTCTAGGGGCGAACTTATAGAAGTTTAGGGGGGGCGAAAATACATTTTTAATAGAAAATACATAGAAAAATTCTAAAATTTTTCTAAATCATATATGATTTTCAAAATTTTAGGGGGTGCGGTTGCCCCCAGCACCCCCTCAGTCCATCCCTGATGTTTATTAATGTTCGTCGCCCGTTGTAAAATTTTGCTAACATAAAAAAACATATTTAGGCTTTAAAAAATAAAGGATGCCGGCTGGGTGTCATGCATCACATCAGAAATTCCCCTTTTTTTTCTCAGATATCCGCTGCTTGCTTTTGATAATCCAACCAATAAAAATAGAAACGACGAAAGATTGAAATTAAGATTTACTTCTTTTTTTAAAAAAAATATCTAGTTAGATAACACCAAATAAGCCCCGACGAATGCTAAAACAATAACTTAATCATAAAATGTACGCTTCAAAATAATGGCCGGAGAAATTTTCTTTGTTTTTATCCAACTGGACACCCTACCTACACGGTTTATGCCTATTTCTCACTTTGCCCAACATTTGTAATTAATTAACACAACTTATTCTTAATGACACTGCCCTTTATTTTATTTTTGAAAACTACTGTTTGATTTTTTAAAAGAACGTTTAATTCACAAAAAAAAATTACTATTATTAAGAAAAATAATATGTTTCGCAATCACATACACGTGTTTAGTTTGGAACGTATCCTCCAATGTGTAATGTTGTATTTGCGAAAAAAAATTATTATTAAAAGAACGTTTTGCAATCATATATTTAGGGATAACTGCTATTATATATATCCACTTACACAATTTAAAATTTAAAAAAAAATACACGTTTTTTGGATAGTTGGATAAAAGAAATGGATGGATGAGAATAACTCCTTACTTTTTTTCTCAAGTGATAATCTTCACAAATTCTACTATTAACCTTACGCATATGTTTCACCCATCTAACGATTCAAAAAACGTGTACAATTTAAAGAGTTTTACACTATGTAATTGGATCTTATCTCATATATTTATGTATGTCTCGTTACACATTGTAAGAGTTTCTAAGTTTTACACGTTTTTTAGATCGTTGGATGGGTGAAATGAATGACTGAGATTAATAATGGGTTATGTGAAGATTATCACTTGGAAAAAAAAAGTAAGAAGTTAATCTCAGTCATCCATTTTACCCATCCAACTATCCAAAAAAACGTGTAAAACTTGTTGGAAGCGTTGGTGGGCACTCGATATAATTTATAACTCACGTAATTTATTAATACAAATCAGTATACGAATACAAATATTTTTTTGACACAACACTAGTTGCGGCTAATTTACATACACAATTTACAAAGCTTTGCTAAGCTTCTCAAGTCTCAACCCACAAACTTCGTTCTTTTTATCTCGACTTACATACTTGCACTCGTTCATTGTATTATTTTTCCTATGCATACTATACTTTTTCACTTGCACTTGCCCACACACACAACACACTAAGACATTACATATTTATAGTCCTAATAATCGACCTAAAGGATTATCTAGACTTGTTTAAATATTATTGTTTCATAAAATATCAAGAATTGCAATATACTCTGTCCGTTTTCTTGCTTTGCTGCCACATGTTTGCTGCCATAATTTTCTTGAATCTTCCACATTCCCGCATATGCTTCATGAAGCTTCTAGTCTTCCCGCCCTTGTACTTAGTTAATTATTAAGGATTTTAAGAACTTTCCAAACATACCCTTTGCATTAATTAATTTCACTTTAAATCAAGTTTGATTTTCAACAAAATTTTGAGTTTTACATTCTACCTAAGTTAAATATATATATATATATATATATTCAATTGCATTATTAATTTTATCGAATAAAAGAAGGAGAAGAATAGGAATAATCACTATAAATACCCCTCTTTTATAAATGAGAAAATATATAATTTTTTATTTGTTTCGGGTTGTATGTGAGTCGAAGTCGGATTTTAATCTTAAAATTCGGATCGATTTTTTGCAGGTGAAAACATTCACATGTCATGTCTGATTGAATTTGGATTGAGAATTTATTTTTTCGGGTCAAGTTTAAGTTAGCAAAATATCTAACTTGACCCGTGTCCATCCATAAGGTAAACTACTTATTTGATATCTCACTTATATTGGTCACCTAGTTATTATTTTAGACAACATAATATCGTAACATTTTTAATTTGATATAATATTGAGGTAGTAATACAATACAAGTTAAATATAATTTACGGTAACATTTAAATAAAAGATAGAACGGGCAAAATATCGTTACACAATACTATAAACACTATATATTGTTATACATTATTCATTTTTAATGACTTTTTAATAAGTATTAAAATTAAAAGACTTAACATGCAATTAATTATATTTCAAAATAAATTATAGAAATTTTCTATACCACTACTTCTTCTCCCTAACAATTACGAGAATGCTCATTTTACTTGACAGAAAGAAAGAAAAAGAAAGCCTTTTTTTCACCCTATTAGAGACTTGATTTAATTTGATTAGTTTTAACAAATATAATCCTCAACTTATTTGTTCTTTTATATAGAATTTCATCCATTCAATTCGAGAAGTTTTAAATTGAAAAGGCTAACTGCTATTATTAACGGATAAAATTTTTTTACCCATTTTTGAGTGTCTCTTTTTATGCCCCCAACACTAAAAAAACACACACAAAATTAAATTTCAAGCCCTAACCTTAAATTTTGAATTTTAAACTCTACCCCTACACTTTAAAGAATATACCCTACCTTTGTAACCCCCTCGTCCCGGTCTGGTCGGATGACCGATCCGAGTGGGCCACACGGGGAAAACCGAAGCGAAACCCGTTAAGGCTTCCCCTCGGTTAGCGACCTAGAAAATTTCCTTTTTATTTATCTTGTCTATAGGCATAATTAAATCCTATGTAGGACACAGCATCGAAAAATACAAGCAATGCAACATACTCCGACCAACAAAAACATTAAACAACTCATTTTAGTCCTTTACAGCAGGCCGTTTCGAAACGCCCTTAGGGTGTTCCGAAACGCCTTGACTTAGTCAACAGGCCAGGGTCAACCATAGGGTGACCGTTTCGAAACAGGGATGACCCGTATCGAAACGACCCTGACGGTCAATTTCTCGTGGTCAACGAGATTTGACCGTTTCGAAACATCAAAGGCCCGTTTCGGAACGCCTTTATCTCGTCAATTTCTCAAAATTCCAGTAGCAAAAATGTTCCGAAACGACCCCCATCCGTTTCGAAACGGCAGGCCATTTGCAAAGGGACCGTATCGGAACAGGGTGACCCGTTCCGAAACGCCCCCCTGTTTGCAGACTCGTTTTGGCTGTTTTAAGGCACAAGGGTGCCCCAAAACATCACCAAAACACCCTACAACATCATAACAACAATTTTAAAGGCAAAACAACATACAAGCATGCTTGAGCAACATCATATCAAGACTAAACACCAAGGCACAACATCACAATCCACACATCCATACATGTCATTATAGATATTAAGTTTTAACATATCCAACACTTAGGCAATTCTAGATAGCAAAATACTAGCATGGTTTCAAGCAAGGCATACATCCCAAAAGCCAAATTAACAAACTCATACGAGGAGTCTAACATGCTCCTAAACGACAACGACAATATATATTCCAAAAGCATCATAACACGACACCTATCCCATTGCTTTACTATTACAATCTTTAAATTTAACTATCATACTTGAGCTAACCGTAAGCAACACTTGGAGTCCTTTCCTTGCCCTTGCCACCCACAAGCCATTGATCTGCATTGTCGAACAAAAGAGAGCGTAAGCGTAAAAGCTTAGTGAGGGTAAGCTCATAAAACAAACCTTCGACAATGCAGGGTCCAAGCACGAGCTACAACCAAGATAAAATGCATGACCTTACCTCTGATCCACACGAGCCATAATTATAGATGATGCATGATCATATATTCAATATCATGTCATGCTCAACATGTTTAAAACCACAACATATGAAATCACATATATTAAACCATGTTAGCAACACATCCCAAATCACATTGGCTCACAATTAACCACATATTGGCAACATAAACTACAATCCGTATTGGCACCTAGCTATGACTCGAATACGCGGATAACCGTTGGAACTCACATCCAACAACTCTACCATTACCTGACGGCGGGATTACACTCATCACCGTTCACGCGGAGGGGATTCCACTCATCCTCACGCATCATTTCACGCGGAGGGGATTCCACTCATCCTTACGCCCGTCGATGGGATTCCACTCATCACCGACATATAGATATATAAGAAGATTTCCGGGCGAACCCGTACTCCATCTTGATGACTACCATCATCAAGACCACGCGCGCATTTTGACTCACGTGTGCACACTACACATCCTAATGATCGATCATTTGTACCCAAGCATACTAGTGCCAATACTAACACATTCCACAATATCATTATTAATAACTTCCGTGCTTAGCACGTACTCACCATGACTTACCGTCATACACAAACCACATTTCCATGCCTAGCATGTACTCACTATGATCCTCGGATCAAGCAATCACCTCATAATCTCATTTCACATGACAACACCACATGTACATCATTATCAAACATATCACATCATATTTTGCACATGCGTATAACCATATCACATCTATCATCATCATGCATATAACAATGCATCCAACATGCCTCAACGTACATGTATACAACATATATATAATCAACATCATCACAATTTAACACGAGGCATATACAACCATTAAAGAGTGCAACCAAAGTCTCTAATCAAAGCTTGGGATTAGGCTACCACTCTAATCCCAACTCTAGGTGGGTTTACCAAGCCCATCCTAGGTTCACATGCTTGAACCAAATACTCAAAACCATTTTAAAAAAAAATATTTAACCATTCACCTTACTTCCTTAAGCAATCCAAGCAAAGCCGACTCAAGTCTCCACAACTTCCAAAATCGTGCCCGAACCTCCCAAGGCCAAATCCGATGTCTCTAATCAAACAAAGGCAATGTATTAACCTCTTAATCAACCACAATTTACTGTTACACATTAGCTCTCAATTCTCTAACATTTTCTCAACAATTCAAAGCCGAAACCTTCCCAAATAATCCCATTTTCGTACTCCAGCAAAACCCAGCCATTACCTTCCAATTTTAACACTTAAAACACTTCAAAACATGTCCAAAACACCCTCATAATGTTGTACAACCATCAGCCCTTCATTTCCCCACACAAACACTTCAAAAACTCTTAATTTCCACTCCTAAAAACCACCTACATCAGTAGCTACGGGAATCCCGTCAAACTAACATTATAACCTCTCAAAAATCATCACAAAACATCTAAAAACACCCACTCAATATTGCTATAACATTAACCCAACAATTTCTCACAAAACCATTCCAAAAACACAAATTTTTGACACTTTAAATACACCCCTAAAACCCATTTTGGAATTCTTTAGAAAACTCAACCAAATTGAGATATAATGTTCCATTGGGCAAGGTTAGATCAAGACTCAACCCTATTAATCAAAACAACCCAAAAAGCTATTAAAGTTCCATGCTTTTCTTCAAACTTGAAAACTTCAAAAACTCAAAAAGATGATTTCTATGAAAACTAAAGCTATGAAAATGTTGGAAATTATGAGGAGAATTCAAAATTACAATTACCTCAAAGAGAGCCTTTGAATTGATGAAGAGATTTGATGAAATAGTGCTTTTGGGGGGTAAGAGGGGTTTTAGGTTTTCAACAATGGTGGAATAAAGAAGATGAGCATTTTTCCTTTCAAATAAAACCCCTTTTTGTCATCTTATTTCTCATTCATTTTGCAATTGACCAAAATGCCATTAATGAATGGTCAAACCCACATCTCTTAAAGCCCATGGATTTGGACTTGAAAGGTAGGCCCAACATAGCCTTAAACATTTGAAATCCTGAGGCCCATAAAATATTTTATTATTTAATTTGCAAAACCGCACCCGAAGTAAAATTAAAATATTATTTTCACCCGACCCCTAAACCTGGGTGTTACAACTCTCCCCCACTTAAGGAAATTTCATCCCCGAAATTTATCAGACAGAAGTTTCCACAAATCCGCTCTTACCCACTTTCCTTCTCACCACAACATACTAACCAACCGATAGACTTATCATGCAACAACAGCTATCTAACACCATATCTCAATTGATTCTTCGTTGCACGCAAATTTCAAACTTAACTCAATCTCTTCTACAACATAGCATGGAACAATTCCAACTCGCACTTCTGAATCATAGATAAACAACAGAACTAGCTCGATTCACAAACTCATACAGCACTGTTCAAAAATTGATCGAGGACTTTCTCTGACTGATCATCTGACTTTATCAATTAACCAAACACTGTGCAGACGTCTTCAAAAACAATCTAGTTGAAATCTCGGATCTCTATTACCCACTTCCATTAAGAATCTTCCACGGATGTAACAAACTAGAAGAAAACTGATACTCGGTCTTGACACAATAGCAAACTATACACTGACTCTTATACTAAACCACATCATCCATCAACTCAACCCAGAAGTATTCATCTTCAACCCACAATACGTCTTCATACTACTCAGATGCAATACAAATGAACTACCGTGTGCTTCGACCAAAACAATACGTTTCAAGACACTATGTCAATCTGTACAACTATTCTGTCTCTGAAATGCAAAACTCTATCATCTCTGAAACTGTATTCTGAAGGTCTTCCTTCTACTATGCCTCGCACGTGAGGTGCCAAGAATCTGTCTTGCAATTGTTTCTCTTCAAACATTCTGACTCAATGTAGGTTCAACATGAAACGCGGCCATAAGAATACTGGCATTCGGTAACTGAATTCGACAAATACAACTCGCAACTCAACTACTAATCTAACAACAATCACAACTCGGAACATCGGTCACTACGGAGGCTAACTTCGGATGGTACTCAATCTTGGGATCACAGTCTTCAAGCAATTCTAACAACTCATGTTGTTCAAGTTCCAACCCTTCCTAGGTTGTCTAACAATTCAAGTTCTGATAATATGTTCATACACACTGTGCATTCTAGCTATACAAGCTTTGTCTCTAAGTCTTCGAAGCAAATACAACTGTAATTAACTCTATGTCTCATATCAGATAACTCTTCCACCAATCTTCCAACTAGCTTGATGAACAAGACACAACCTTCTATCTTGCATAAGCACACAACCTAACTCTACATGTAACACATCACTATGGTTCGCAAACTCTTTTTCTGATATAAACTGATTCAAGGTCGAAGCTCTCTTTAAAGTTTCTTTCGGTTTCTCAAGGGCTTATTGTCTCTTATCTAACCACACAATTGAGCATTCTTCTGTAGCAATCTATCAATGGAGCAACTATCTTCAAAAGACTATTTACAATTCTTTGAGAGTAACAATGCTAGACCTAGGAACTATAGATATCTGTCACAGTCTTCGATTTCTTCCAACTCACATCTTTTTCTGCCTACTTGGGATTTCCTCTAACACACTTGGTTGAACTACATGTCCTAGGAGAACACCTTCATTACCTCGAAGTTCACGTTGCACAACTTGACAGACAACTAATTCCCTAAAAGGATCTACCACACTAACTTCAAAGCTTGTCATGGCCTTCTTCGGTACGTGAATGTACTCATGTGTCATCTATGGGAACTACTACAACCGATCAAGGAACTCGGGAATTATTCTGTTCAACATCTCTATGAAGGTAACTAATACACTAGTCAAACAAAACGACATAACTCAGAACTCAAGGTGATCACATCTTGCCCAAAGGCTGTCTTCGGTACTTCAGCTTTTCTCACTTTCAACTGGTAGTAGACGGATCTCAAATTAATCTTCGAAAAGACTGAAGCACATACTAACTGATCAACAATTCACTGACACTCGGAAATGGATATTAACTATTCACTGTCAATTGTTTCAACTGTATGTAATCTAAACGCATTCCCGTACTGTCACTCTTTCTTCTTCACAAATTACACTGTAGAACTCTGAGATGATGCACTAGGCCTAAAGAATCTAAGGTCTAACAAGGATATCTAATTTCTTTGCATGCTCACACAAACGGACGAATCTGCAGAGATGGCAACTTCACAAGTACACAACTGATAGTATTCGGTCCTCTTGTTTTCAGACTGATTCTTCAACAAAATCTGACTCTTCTAGACTATTCGTAGAGCATTTCAAAACTTCAAAAACGCAGTTCTAAGCACACACAGACAACCATGCTGGAAAACCACCCAGACGCACACTGGCCCAAAACACACAAATCGGTTACCATTCACGGATACTGATCGGCTGTCTTGTATCGAAATCATAGGCTAAACCCCAACGGTCACCAACTAACACTTCTGAATTTCAGATTAATCATACGAGACCCCTACCTTGATCTTGCTAAAAGAACCAAGGTACTCACGCCTACCTTTAACACTTCGCCAGGTATATCCAAACTTGCATACCTACCAACGATATACCAAAGCACGGATTTAGAATCAACTGAAGGAAGCAACTTAATACTGTACCAAGGCTTATCTGTTAAAACATCGACACTACTCTAACTCCCACTCGTATGCCTTCACTTCTTCTTACCAACTAATGCCAGAGTTGATCACATCATCCCTCATCCACAGGAATCAACCCACATACACACTGTCTCAAACGGACAAATTGTACCTCAATTCCGGTACAACCATACCTCTCTAACTAAGGTGGTAGACTCCCCTAACGTCGTCCACCTTTTCAGAAACTACAACTTCTACTTACCAAAAAGCAATTAAATAAACAACAACATCAACAGTAAATTTTCATACAAATTGGGTTAGCAAAGGAAAGGTCCAAGTGGCTCAAGTATGATTTCCCTTACTTAAAATCCTTTTTCTGATGTAATAGAAGCAATGGGACTCTACTCAACATGTTTCAAACAAATCAGCATACATGCATGCTCAACCAAGCATATAACAAGGCATACTTGCTAAACAAGCAACACATGCATACGATCAAACAACATACATTCTAAATCAAACAATCACACATCACAGTATACACGAGTAACGAGCGACATGCTTTCAAACAAACAATCAATATACTTGTCACATAAGCAATCATACTTACAAAGCAAGCAAACACCGTGCATATCAATTCAAAACTGAAACTTACCTCACTTACCTGCCCAAGGTCTCGGTAACCTTAGGCTCTGATACCAACAAATGTAACCCCCTTGTCCCGGTCTGGTCGGATGACCGATCCGAGTGGGCCACATGGGGAAAACCAAAGCGAAACCCGTTATGGCTTCCCCTCGATTAGCGACCCAGAAAATTTCCTTTTTATTTATCTTGTCTATAGGCATAATTAAATCCTATGTAGGACACAGCATCGGAAAATACAAAAAATGCAACATACTCCGACCAACAAAAACATTAAACAACTCATTTTAGTCCTTTACAGCAGGCCGTTTCGAAACGCCCTTAGGGTGTTCCGAAACGCCTTGACTTAGTCAACAGGCCAGGGTCAACCATAGGGTGACCGTTTCGAAACAGGGATGACCCGTATCGAAACGACCCTGACGGTCAATTTCTCGTGGTCAACGAGATTTAACCGTTTCGAAACATCAAAGGCCCGTTTCGGAACGTCTTTATCTCGTCAATTTCTCAAAATTCCAGTAGCAAAAATGTTCCGAAACGACCCCCATCCGTTTCGAAACGGCAAGCCATTTGCAAAGGGACCGTATCGGAATAGGGTGACCCGTTCCGAAATGCCCCCTGTCTACAGACTCGTTTTGGCTGTTTTAAGGCACAAGGGTGCCCCAAAACATCACCAAAACACCCTACAACATCATAACAACAATTTTAAAGGCAAAACAACATACAAGCATGCTTGAGCAACATCATATCAAGACTAAACACCAAGGCACAACATCACAATCCACACATCCATACATGTCATTATAGATATTAAGTTTTAACATATCCAACACTTAGGCAATTCTAGATAGCAAAATACTAGCATGGTTTCAAGCAAGGCATACATCCCAAAAGCCAAATTAACAAACTCATACGAGGAGTCTAACATGCTCCTAAACGACAACGACAATATATATTCCAAAAGCATCATAACACGACGCATATCCCATTGCTTTACTATTACAATCTTTAAATTTAACTATCATACTTGAGCTAACCGTAAGCAACACTTGGAGTCCTTTCCTTGCCCTTGCCACCCACAAGCCATTGATCTGCATTGTCGAACAAAAGAGAGCGTAAGCGTAAAAGCTTAGTGAGGGTAAGCTCATAAAACAAACCTTCGACAATGCAGGGTCCAAGCACGAGCTACAACCAAGATAAAATGCATGACCTTACCTCTGATCCACACGAGCCATAATTATAGATGTTGCATGATCATATATTCAATATCATGTCATGCTCAACATGTTTAAAACCACAACATATGAAATCACATATATTAAACCATGTTAGCAACACATCCCAAATCACATTGGCTCACAATTAACCATATATTGGCAACATAAACTACAATCCGTATTGGCACCTAGCTATGACTCGAATACGCGGATAACCGTTGGAACTCACATCCAACAACTCTACCATTACCTGACGGTGGGATTACACTCATCACCGTTTACGCGGAGGGGATTCCACTCATCCTCACGCCTCATTTCACGCGGAGGGGATTCCACTCATCCTCACGCCCGTCGATGGGATTCCACTCATCACCGACATATAGATATATAAGAAGATTTCCGGGCGAACCCGTACTCCATCTTGATGACTACCATCATCAAGACCACGCGCGCATTTTGACTCACGTGTGCACACTACACATCCTAATGATCGATCATTTGTACCCAATCATACTAGTGCCAATACTAACACATTCCACAATATCATTATTTAATAACTTCCGTGCTTAGCACGTACTCACCATGACTTACCGTCATACACAAACCACATTTCCATGCCTAGCATGTACTCACTATGATCCTCGGATCAAGCAATCACATCATAATCTCATTTCACATGACAACACCACATGTACATCATTATCAAACATATCACATCATATTTTGCACATGCGTATAATCATATCACATCTATCATCATCATGCATATAACAATGCATCCAACATGCCTCAACGTACATGTATACAACATATATATAATCAACATCATCACAATTTAACACGAGGCATATACAACCATTAAAGAGTGCAACCAAAGTCTCTAATCAAAGCTTGGGATTAGGCTACCACTCTAATCCCAACTCTAGGTGGGTTTACCAAGCCCATCCTAGGTTCACATGCTTGAACCAAATACTCAAAACCATTTTAAAAAAAATATTTAACCACTCACCTTACTTCCTTAAGCAATCCAAGCAAAGCCGACTCAAGTCTCCACAACTTCCAAAATCATGCCCGAACCTCCCAAGGCCAAATCCGATGTCTCTAATCAAACAAAGGCAATGTATTAACCTCTTAATCAACCACAATTTACTGTTACACATTAGCTCTCAATTCTCTAACATTTTCTCAACAATTCAAAGCCGAAACCTTCCCAAATAATCCCATTTTCGTACTCCAGCAAAACCCAGCCATTACCTTCCAATTTTAACACTTAAAACACTCCAAAACATGTTCAAAACACCCTCATAATGTTGTACAACCATCAGCCCTTCATTTCCCCACACAAACACTTCAAAAACTCTTAATTTTCACTCCTAAAAACCACCTACATCAGTAGCTACGGGAATCTCATCAAACTAACATTATAACCTCTCAAAAATCATCACAAAACATCTAAAAACACCCACCCAATGTTGCTATAACATTAACCCAACAATTTCTCACAAAACCATTCCAAAACACAAAATTTTGACACTTTAAATACACCCCTAAAACCCATTTCGGAATTCTTTAGAAAACTCAACCAAATTGAGATATAATGTTCCATTGGGCAAGGTTAGATCAAGACTCAACCCTATTAATCAAAACAACCCAAAAAGCTATTAAAGTTTCATGCTTTTCTTCAAACTTGAAAACTTCAAAAACTCAAAAAGATGATTTCTATGAAAACTAAAGCTATGAAAATGTTGGAAATCATGAGGAGAATTCAAAATTACAATTACCTCAAAGAGAGCCTTTGAATTGATGAAGAGATTTGATGAAATAGTGCTTTTGGGGTAAGAGGGGTTTTAGGTTTTTAACAATGGTGGAATGAAGAAGATGAGCATTTTTCCTTTCAAATAAAACCCCTTTTTGTCATCTTATTTCTCATTCATTTTGCAATTGACCAAAATGCCATTAATGAATGGTCAAACCCACATCTCTTAAAGCCCATGGATTTGGACTTAAGAGGTAGGCCCAACATAGCCTTAAACATTTGAAATCCTGAGGCCCATAAAATATTTTATTATTTAATTTGCAAAACCGCACCCGAAGTAAAATTAAAATATTATTTTCACCCGACCCCTAAACCTGGGTGTTACAACCTTAAATTTCCTAAACACTAATCATAGACTCTAACGTTAAACTCTAAACCTAATTTTTAGTGTGGAAGCATAAATAGAAGCAAAAAAAAAGACAAAAAAAAATTATATTCATTATTAACATGTCTCGGATTTAATTTCAAAACGGCAAACGAGGAAGGAAAATGTTATTGGTGCAAGGTTAGGATGAGCAATGACGGTAAAGGGAAACCACGACGAAAGTTACGAGAAGAAAATGATTTAGAGATGAGTATAGTGTTTTGGGAAGGATGGAGAGTTTAATACTAACATTTTAAATTAAAAATAAAAAAATTGTAAAAACAAAAAGATAAGATGGTTATTCAACATAAATTTTAATTTTATTTTAAAATATAATTAATTATATATTAAGTTATTTTAAATTTTTAATATTTATTTAATGTATCTTCCATTCTAAAATTTTCAAAAACAAAATGATAACCTAGCTCAGATAGGGGTTCAAGGATCAATTCACGTCAATGGCCAAAATTTTATTTTTTTTTCTTTGATTTTATTTGATTATGGGCGGCTCAAAAAATTTAAGGACACTTGTAATTTATTAAAAAAACAAATGTTATATACTTATTTTTTTATTAAAATATATACTTATTTTTTTTGATGAAAAAAATAAGTATATATTTTAATAAAAAATATATACTTATTTTTTAAAAAATAAATGTTTATTCATTTGTTATATGAGTAGTAGGTTGACTTTTTGAATTAACATAATTTAACAAAATTCAAAATATATAAATTACAATATCATTTTTTTCTCGTGTGCTATATTATTAGTACAAAATTATTCTTTTTACTTTTTCCTAGTCAATATTTATTTCTTTATTTTGAAATCCTATAAACTTGCTCCTATTACGTCTAGGGGAGTTTAAACGGTCGGTTAAACCAAATTAAGCGACCAAGCTAAACTAGTTCGGTTAAACAATCGGCCACTAAACTTTTTTCGGTCGGAGAACAATTAATTTTTTTTTAAAGTTCGGTTATCGGTTAATTTGGTTCAAAATCAGTTAATTAACTGAATTACTCGAATTAACCGAAATATAACAAAAATATATATTATACTTATTAAGCTCATGCCCACTAAAATTTAAAACCCATTTCTAACGCAAATGAAAAAAATCTAATGTTTAATCTAAAATTCTAATGCTTTATTTATGTTTAGTTATTGTTTAAATTAAATACAAATTATCACCGTAAACTAAAAAATATTTCTAATGATTTTTATTGTTTAATAATTTTGATTAGGAAAAATAATGATAAATTTTGGTTAATTCGAAAACCGACTGAATTAACCGAAATTTGTTCGGTTCGGTTAATTTTTTTCGAAAAATATTCAATTTAATTAGCGGTTAAAAATTTAAAAGTTTCAGTTTGAATAATTCGATTCAACCACCGACCGAATTAACCATTTGAACCCTCCTAATTACATCAGCTAAGAACCACCGTTAGTACTCGACTAATCAGGGGTGACATAAAAATTGAAAAACAAAATAAATATCATATGAATTGTTGATAATGATAGAAAAATAATATGAAAATCATTTCAAAAAAATAACAAAAAATTGAAAATATTAAAAATATATGTCAACATCACCATTAAATATCATTATGGAATTAATTTTCCTAATCCGACTGAAACTACATTAAATAACGACAAATAATTTTTTCAAACTTTAATTTATGAGATGGAAATCGTCTGCACCTTTATTATGTCTCGTTTTAAAATAATAGATTTAGTGTTTAGAGTTTAAGATTATTAGGGTGTAGTATTTAGGGTTTAGAATGTGAAAATTAAAGTTAGTGTTTAAAATTTAAGGGTAAACTACACAGTTGACCACCGAACTATGGGTTTGGTGTCAAAATGACCACTATATTATTTTTTGACTCAAAATGACCACACAACTATTTAAATGATGCCACGTTAGCCACACGCTGTTAAAAAATTAACGGCCCAGCTGATGTGGCTGTTAAATGTCTAACGGAAGTCTGATGTGTAAATTAAATAAAAAACATTTTCCACCGTAGAAAAAGAAAGAATTAAAAAGTTAGAAGAAAAAAAACTAAACGACAACGACACTTTCAATCTCTTTTACCCTAAACCCAATTCAAAATCACTCAAAACTCTCTCAACGACACTGACGATTCAAGTAGAAAAAATCTTCAGAGAGATTGAAGATGAGTGGATTTCTTCGGCAAAAAGGGGATCCCAATCCAAAATACGGTTAGTTATCTTAATTTCGTAGTGTATTTTGCTTGTTTTGGGATTGGGTTTATCGTTAATACTGAAATTAAGATTAGGATTAATGATTTCGATTAGCGGTAATATTGAGATTAGGGTTAATGAATTGGATTAACGTTAATAATGATATTAGGGTTAATGATTTGGGTCATCGTTTATACTGAGATTAGGGTTACTATTTTGTAGTGATTGATTACGATTAACGATAATAGTTAGGTTTTGGAGTTTATATTTGGGTTGATACTTGAGATATAATATTGAGATTAAGGTAGTTGGGGTGATTGATTGGGATTAACAGTATTACGATTAGGGTTATCATTTTAATTTGTGCTTAATATAAGGTAATGTTAGTTTAGGGTTAATACAATCACTTTTTTTGGATTAATACAATGTAAAGTACTGTTACATTGGTTTAAGGTTCATGAAACCATTGTTTTGAAATTTTGTTACAATGTAATGCACTGTTATCATTGTTTTGGGATTAATATAGTATAATGTACTGTTTTAGGATTAATACAATACTGAGATTTTGTGGAGTGCACATATTTTAGGATTAATAGAATAGAATAAAGTTATGTGGTCCTACTTTTTTATATGGTTTGCACTTTTGCTGACTTTTTATGCATATGTTTCTATATGGAATGTTCCATTGATGGTGGGGTCTTTATTAATGTACTATTTTATACTGTTTTTATATGGTTTGCACATGTTTCTGACTTTTATATTGTTTTTAGGTTTAGTTTTTACATATACTGAACAATGTTTGTTTTATTTTAACAGGAGTTAATTTAGATAAATTCAATTGTGTTGTACATCATGGTGATTTTATTGTTAGGAAACCTAGGGTGAAATATAGTGGAAAATTAGTTAACTATTTTGATTATCTAGATGTTGACACCATGTCAATGTTTGAAATTATTGGTATAGTTGAGAAGTTAGAAATCACTTATGGGGTTAGGATTTTCTGGAAAGTGGCATCTAATCCCTTAGAAGTAAAACTACTGGTGAATGATACTGATGTTCTTGAAATGGTTAGAAATTTACCCACTGATCATTATGTTCACCTTTACCTAGAAGAAATTGTAGGGTTTGAAGAACCTGAACCTGAACTGAATTCTGGTGATGATAATGTTGCTTTTGAGGCTGAGGGTAGGGTAGATTCTAAATCTGACTCAGAAGATGAAGATTATGGTACTCAATCTGAGTCAACCAGTGATTTTTTTTAGGTTTTTCAATAGTGGGGATGAATTTTTCAGTTCAGATGATGAAATAAATAATGTGAATGTAGGGTTGGGCAGTGAAGAAGTAGAGGTTGAGAGTGATGGTGAACATTCTGACTCACTACACAGTGTAGATGAGTCAAATTCAGATGGTCCACAACATAGACCTAGATTTCCTGAGTTTAATGCTAACACAGACATGTAAAACCCTATACTAAAAGTTGGTTTAATATTTACAAGTAAGGATATATTGAAAGAGGCAATTAGGATGTATAGTGTTAAGAATAGGTACAATGTCAAGTTAAAAAGAAATGACAACAAAAAGATTCAAGTGACATGCAAGGAAGGTGTCCATGGGTGTTATGGGCAACTCCTATTAATGGTGAGGATCCTTCTAGAGGTACTTGGCAGATTAGGTCAGTAAAGGGTGATCATAATTGTCTTAGGAAGTTTGTGAATGCTAATTAATTTCAAAATGGCTTGCTAGGAAATACTTAAACAGTTTCTATGTTGATCCAACATTCACTAGTATTTCTCTAAAACATACTGTACACAAAGATTGGGGTCTAACAGTAGCCAAGAGTAAATGTATTAGGGCCAGAAATTTTGCCCTTAAAATGATGCATGGGAACCAGAATGAGCAGTATGCAAAATTATATGCTTATCTAGGTGAACTAAGGTACTCAAGTCCAGAAACAACAACAGTATGTAAGTTAGATGAAAGAAAGTTTGAGAGGGTTTATGTTTGTATGCAAGCAATGAAAGAAGGGTTTAAGGCAGGGTGTAGGCCTATTATTGGTTTGGATGGATGTCACTTGAAGGGGTATTATCAGGGTCATCTTCTAGCAGCAGTTGGGATAGATGCAGATGACTCAATTTACTCAGTAGCTTTTGCAGTTGTAGAGAGTGAGTGTGAATCAGCTTGGTGTTAGTTTCTGGAAATTTTAGCTGCTGATTTAGAGATAAACAACTATCACATGTTCACCTTCATGACTGATAGACAGAAGGTATGTATACTTTTATTTTTTAATTTTATTTTTGTTTATTTATGATTTAATTTTCTAATTTTGTGCTTAATTTGTTGGATGCAGGACTAATGGAAGTTGTGCCAGAACTGTTCCCTTATGCTGAACACAGAACATGTGTGAGGCACTTGTACTCTAATTCTAAAACCAATAGTTTTGTTAGAAAAGCACTAAAAGATCAGCTGTGAAAAGCTGCCAGGGTAACATATGTCAGGGAGTTTAAATCCGCAATATCAAACTTGAAAGTATGGTACTGTATTTTAAAATTAGTTTCATAAATTTGTATTTTAAAATTGACCACCATCTTTTAATTTTTGTAGGATTTATCAGAAACTGCTTGGAAGTGGTTGGCACCTAAAGACCCAAGAATGTGGTCAAAGTCACACTTTTCCATCAAATGCAAGTCAGACATGCTTCTGAACAATAACTGTGAATGTTTCAATAAGGTAAATTGATCACCAACCTTTAATTTGTTTGTTTATCTAATTGTACTAACTTTTACTGCTTTTATATGGTCAGTTAATACTCGAAGCTAGAGACAAGCCAATCATCACATTGTTGGAGTTAGTTAGGACAAAATTGATGCAAAGGCTTGCAAAAAAAAAAGAACTTGCTGAAAAGTGGAACGGGCTTCTATGCCCTAAAATCAAAAGAAACTCGACCATGCAACTTCACTAGCACATAGGTATGACTAATTATTAAATCAGTTATTTTTCTGTTAAAGTTGGTTGAATTATTTATTTGTTTTATTATGCAGTTGTTGGCCTATTTATGCTGGTGGACACATGTACCAAGTGTCTTGTGGTCCTTCAAATCAGCATGCAGTTAATATCCAAGCCTGGACATGCTCCTGCAGAAAATGGGAACTGACAGATTTATAATGTTTACTATTTTTAGTTTAAGTTTTTAATGTGTTTACTATTTGGTTTATAATGCTGCTGGATACATGTTTAATTTGTATAAATATGTTTAATTTAGAGTTGTATATATGTTTGGTTTAATGTTTTTAGTTTAGGTTTCATATTGTTTACTGTGTTTAGTTTAGGTTTGTATATATGTTTGATTTATTGTGTTTAATTTAGGTCTGCTGGATACATGTTTAATTTGTATATATATATATATGTATAGTTTAGGTTTGTATATATGTTTGGTTTAATGAGTTTAATTTAGGTTTATGCTGTGTATATGTGTTTTTAGTTTAGGTTTGTATATATGTTTGATTTATTGTGTTTAATTTAGGTCTGCTGGATACATGTTTAATTTGTATATATATGATTAGTTTAGGTTTGTATATATGTTTGGTTTAATGAGTTTAGTTTAGGTTTATGCTGTGTATATGTGTTTAGTTTAGGTTTGTATATATGTTTGATTTATTGTGTTTAATTTAGGTCTGGTGGACACATGTTTAATTTGTATATATATGTTTAGTTTATGTTTATATATATGTTTGGTTTAATGTGTTTGGTATAATTTTTTTACTGTTTACTTTCTTCTATATAGGCATCCCTTGTGTGCATGCTATTTTTGTTATTTTATCACTTCCAGATAGGCTAGAAAAATATGTGGACCATTGCTATCATGTCTCAACTCAAAGGGAAATTTATTCACATTTGATCAGTCCAGTGAGGGGTGAAAATCAATGGACTGTTGAAGAAACACATGAGCTTGTCCTACCACCTATATTTAGAAGGCCTTCAGGAAGACCACACAAGAAACGAAGAAGAGAGGCTGATGAGGCAATACCTCAGTTTGATAAAGTTTCAAAGAAAGGTGTCAAAATTTACTGCAAAAACTGTGGGGAAGTGGACATAATATTAAGATATGTAAGGGAAAAGTTGGTGGCAATGTCAAAAGGTCTGCACCTAGACAAACATCTACATCTTCTGCAAATGCAAGAGCTCCCAAAGTTTTAAAACTGCCAGTAAGTTTTAAAATTTTATAATAAATGTATATTTACATTCTTTTCTCACTTGATTAATTGATTTTCTTTTGTTGTGCGGATTAGAAGACATGGAATTGCCCCAACTACAAGCCATGCTCAAACTGCCCCAACAACAAGCCATGCTGAAACAAATTCAAGGTCAAGTCCAAGGCCAACTCCACCTTCACAAGTCCATATTATAAGATGGATGTCCACCCCTTCTATCCATATGAGTCAAGAGAGTTGTGTCAGTCAATCATTTCCAATGGTTGATCCTTGAATCTGTTGGAAGGAAGCAACTTTTTTTTTTGTTATTTTGTTGAAACATAGACCTTCATTTTACCAAACTATGTTATGTTGTTGTGAAAACAAGTATCACACAGTTTAATATTTTTAATTGACCTTTTGTAATAGGTCAATACTTTTTTATTGGCCTTCTTTAGTTGGTCAATATTTTAGAATTTTACAGAAAATGATGTGTATTGGTCAAACAGTATGTAACGTATGGATAACATTCTAATCTTAATGGCATTATAAAATTATGTATTTTTATTTACATTGTATCAAATATTTACATTATCTGTTAGTATTTGTATTGACCAAACATTGTTCAAACACAACTTTATAAAATTGATTTTTTCATTCTATTACATTACAAAATGTGTGTAACAGAGTTAGACAAATCTCATATCTCATTTGCTTACATTGATCCCTTACATATTAAACCCTACATTTCATATCCCATTCTTCATGCACAAACTGGTAAAACACACAAAATAGGAATTCTATTACATCATAAATACCCTAAATCCATACATAATACCTAAAACCCACATCCAAAATGAAATTTCCATAACACCTATTAAACCCTTACCATTAGGAGAACGTTGTTCCCAAATAAAACTCAATGAAAAACACCACACCAAGAACTAAAATTCCCCAAATTCTTTCTTTCTTCTTTAGTTTCTCCATAATAGCAGCCCTTCTTCGAAGACCAACTATAATAGCTTTCGACCTAAGACTCACTGATGGATCATACCAGTAAAAAAAATTTACATCCCCTTACCCCTTTTCCATAATTTCCACAACCCCAAAATCTCCTACCTGGATTTTCATCGGTCCATCATGTTTTCATCATCAAACGAGCTCCACAGTAGCAAACTCGATACATTTCTGCATCCATATCAAACTTCAGCCTCCAAGAACACCTTCTTTCTTTGAAATCCTAAAAAGGAATGAGATGTTTATGAATTTAGGGTTTCACGTTAATTTAAATAGGTAAATGAGCACGTGTTTTTTTACCTGGAAATCTGACGTGGGCATATGGATATCCTGCGTGGCAAAAACGTTAGACATTTAACAGCCACATCAGCTGGGCCGTTAGTTTTTTAACGGCGTGTGGCTAACGTGGCACCATTTAAATAGTTATGTGGTCATTTTGAGTCAAAAAATAATATAGTGGTCATTTTGACACCAAACCCATAGTTCGGTGGTCAACTGTGTAGTTTACCCAAAATTTAATTTTTTAAGTAATTTTTAGTGTGAAGTATAATTAGGTACATGAGATTTTTACCATAATTTATGTATTTTAAAAAAGAAAATAAAGTTTGGTATCTCATGACATAAAGTTAACAACTGAAATAAGGGTTTGGAACTGTGTTGACTTTTGACATTAGGAAAGCGGAAGGTAGAGGGGCACTCAATGGAGACCGATGGGGCCACGAGCCTTAAGTTCAAAAAGTTTTAAGTTAGATAATGATTAAATTATATTTTAAAAATATATAATTTATATTATTAACTACCTCTAAAATTAAATATTTTAAAATGATTCTTACAATGGCTATTTTGTCTGAATATTCTTTTTAAAGAATATTTTTAATTCCAATTCCCAAGTCAAATTATTTAAAAAACAACTCCTTTCAGTTTATCTAAGATAGTATCCTTATTCGACAGAAAACATGTTATTAATCCTTATTTTGCAGACCGTGAGTTAGCTTTATGTGGAGTGAAAGAGATTATTTTTCTAAATGATCTGTATTAGGGTTATAATTTAAAATAATTTCCTAAAAAATATTCGGACAAATTAGCCTCGTACAGCCGGCCTTAGGCCGTTCAAGAGAGACTGCGTAGACCACACATAGAAATGGCGGCCTAGCTTTGGCCTGCCCCATCACGAGCTACTACTCCTTCAACCTTCATCACCGTTGATTCATGCAAGCATCCCACATCCAACGGTTCAAAATCATCACTAACCTTGTGGCTGACTTGTAAACGTTGTCTTCAAGAACCTGGTCTAGAGACCGGAGCAACTCAGCCCTTTGACCATTGTATTTTTGTTTTTTCCTTACCCTGATCACGAAAATTCCCTTCTAACAATCATTTGGTTTTTTCTGAAAAATTTTATTCTTGAATTGATTAATCTCTAAATTTGTTTTTTAAGGAAATATCTATTTTCTTATTTGCAAGAACTTCCATTGTCCCGGTCACCCGTCAGCCAACTTTTAACATTCCTGGTATACAGACTTCTTGTATTTTTCTTGGTTGCCTTTTTTCGGAGGGTTCTGAAGCTCAGGACTTTTCATTTCTGGAATTGTCTTCCCTTTTAAGATTCTCTCTCTTTTTTTTACAATATATTTCTGAAGATGGTTCTTTGGGATTTAGGGTACAAGCTAGAATAAGAATTTGTTTTTTTTTCCAACCATTGTTTCCTTTTACCTTGTTCATATATGGTAGAGCTGCTAAAGTTTGATCCCTTTGGAGTTGAAAAAGAATAGTTTTTTTTTTTTTTTTTTTGAAGTTGGTTCTGACTGTTGTGCAAGTGAAACTCCCTGTTTCTCCTGGTAGCTTACATATGTAAGTGGCCAAGTATATGGTTGTGGTTATTTTGCTTAATAAAGTTCCTTTGCATCTGGTGGTTCAACTTTCTCTATATCTGGTGTTGTACCATACAGAAAAAAAAAAAGAAAAGAAAAAAACCCCCATTTCTTGATAATTGCTCGGGTCCCCACATCACTAGGTGAGTTTTCTCTTTCCCTTGTCTCCCTAATTTGTTCCCCTTTCCTGTTTATCATATGGTTAACTCCAAAAATCAAACTTTTCATGTTTAGGGCTGTCGGCTGAATAGATCTCTTGTATGTTTGAGAATTATATCATTGTGATAAGCTTGTAGCTGCTACTTGATAAACCTGCACCGGTTTGCAGTTTCTTCAGTATACCATCTCTTGAATGGGGGCTGCTGCCGCTCAAGTAGTGGATCCTGGTTCCTTTAAGGTACAAACAATTTCCGGGTTTAATTCTATTTGATCCGCCGTCTAATCGTTTCAAAAATATAGATTCTTTGCAGCTACAGAATCAGTTTTTGCTTGTACATAGAGGATCATATCATCAGCAAAGTTCAAATTTGAGCAGACTTTTATTTTCCCTTTTTAAATATTGTAGAGATGTATGATTTTCTCATAAACTGTCATCTATGATCGTAGGTGCACCATGTGATGTTCACAGAACTTAAGAAGTTGGTTGATAGAATTATACAGATATTTCCAAAAATCGAAGCTGCTCGACCTAGATGCTCTTCAGGAATAAAGGCATTGTGCTCGCTAAACAGTGCGATTGACAAAGCAAAGTTGCTTCTTCAATACTGCAGTGAATCCAGTAAACTTTATCTGGTGTGTTTCTTTGCTTTATTCCTACTCCTATGTATGTTGTTATTGCCGTATTGTTTATGGAGGGCAATGTCCGTCACAACTTTGATTAAAACAGACTATCACGAGTTTACAACCTGGCCGTTGCGAGGCCGGTTGTTGGTGTTTGGGAGCTTAAATAGAAAACTCCTGTTATTTATGTTATACTTCATTTGTTTTGTTGGTGTTGATAGTTCTCTGCAATTACTTTCAGGCAATAACGACGGACGCCATAGTTTCAAGATGTCACAAATCAAAAAGCTTGTTGGAACAAGGCTTATGCCAAATTCAGAGTATGGTTCCAGTTATGCTTGCAGTTGAGGTTTGTCATGTCACATGTCTTATTAATCTTATATTTCACCCTGCTTAGTAGAGAGGTTGTTTTTCTTCCTGTGTTGCAACCCCTACAGTCGAATCGATCATATTGTACTTTTAGTTAACTTTTCTTTTTGATGTTGTGTTCTTTCCTCACATCGATAATGAAATGCTATTTGCAGATCTCTCAAATTGTTGATGATCTACGAGCTGCAAAATTTATCCCTGATGAATTTGATGAAGAGGCCGGGAAGGTTGTAAGAGAATTGCTCCAGAGGGGAGCTTCTGCATCAGATTCGATGGAGTACGCTGAAATTAAAGCTCTTCAAACAGCGGCTTCACGACTTCATATTACATCTTTGACAGCCATCTTAATAGAGAAAAGATCTATTAAGAGGTTGCTGGAAAAAGTCAGTGACTCCGACCAGCAAAAGAAGAAGATCTTAAGATATCTTCTGTATCTGTTGAGGAAGTATGCTAACCAGATTATTGAAGAGCAAACGGACGACACAACTGATCGGAATGAAGGAGCATTTGGAAGTAACGACCCTAATACTAATTTTATGCACGCCCACGCCTTTAATGTGGAATCTCGTATGGAGAATAAGGGGTATGATTCTCATTCTGATCAGTTAAGTATTGCTACTCTTCCCGAGGAGTTTAGATGCCCCATATCTTCAAGATTGATGTACGATCCTGTTATCATTGCGTCCGGACAAACGTTTGAAAGGATTTGGATCCAGAAGTGGCTCGATGATGGTAATGATACGTGCCCAAAAACGGGAATGAAACTGGCCCATCTGTCACTAACTCAAAATGCGACCATGAAGGATATGATATCAAAATGGTGCAAGAAGTATGGGATCACAATTCAGGACCCAAGCATGCAACCTGATGTGCCTCACTTGTTGGAAACTTCTTCCATTTCCATAGCTAGTTTTGGCAGTTATATAAATGATTTGCGCCTTCCATTGGACATCAGCAATATATCACTTGGATCTTTAGATGCTAGTTATACTTCAGATGGATCGCGTAACAAGAACGGAGATGGCTTAAATTTGGCACCAGAGCAGAACAGTGATGATCTTCGCCGAGATCATTCTTCTGGCAATGCAAGTAAGCTGGATTTGGAGTCTCTATCCAGCCTTGTGAAGCTTGATTGGGAATCACAATATAAGATGGTTGAAGATATGAAAAATCATTTGGAATCTGATGATCTAGCATGTTTTTCTATGTCATTCGAGAATTTCATCGAGCCTCTGATTAAATTTTTGAGCACTGCTCATGATTTACATGATATAAGAGCATTGAAAGCTGGATTTCAGTTGTTATCAACATTTCTTAACCAATACAGGTAATATGTTCCCCCTTATAATTACTTTGTCCTGCAAGACGTAACTATCGATTGGTCTTATGCCTCACAAAGATCGAATGTTTATAGAAGAACTGCATGTCTTTCCGATAATCTAAACACAGTTTCGTTGAGTCTGTTATCCCTTATTTCAGTAGAGAGGCTCACCCTTTTCATTGGTTTGTGACTTCTTGCAGGAGTGGCATAAGATGCCTGAATGAAGATACCTATAGTCTTTTGTCACTTTTCCTTGACTCTGAAGTAACTAAAGAGATTCTCGACATCATGGAAGTGTTATCTTGCCATAGAAGTTGTAGATCAAAGATTGCTGCATCGGGTGCCATTATTTCCCTTTTAAATATCCTCCACTCGAATATCACAGATTCACGAGAACGAGCCATTAAAATTTTGCGCAATCTGTCCTTAAGCACTGATGTTTGTTCCGATTTGGTGCGTTTGGAATGCATCCCAATATTTGTTCCATTCTTACAAGACACCACCCTTGCAAGGCATTGTATAGCGGTGTTGAGAAATTTGTGCTGCAACGAAGAGGCTAGGGCTTGTATTGCTCAAACTCCTGGATGCATTGGTTCTGTGGCCATATTACTCGAGATTGGGAGTCACGAGGATCAAGAGCATGCGCTGGATATTCTCCTTTCGTTGTGCTCACAATGTGTGGAGTACTGTCAGTTAGTAATGGATGAGAGTGACATATTCGCTGCCCTTTTTGACGTATCTGTTAATGGGAGCGAAAAGGGGAAGGCAAGTGCATTGGAATTGCTACGACTCCTTCGAGTTGCCAACCATGATGATCGACAACAAGAATGTTTTCAATCCAGCAATGTCGCACCCGAAGACCATGCCAAAGAAAAGAAGTCTCACAAGGCGTTGTTTGGAATGAAATTTCCAATATTCTCAAAATCCATTCCGACCAGAAAGAAGAAATGAAACATGGATTTATTCTGCTCTCGATTGACATATATTTCGGCCTGTAGGATGTATCTGCTGTCATTTTCCAATTGTATAATATTCAAAATGTATAGCGTTTGAGTTTTTGTTTTTCCCAGGAATTTCAAATGTGCAACTCATTTAAGAATGGAGATTACTCTTATCAACAAAAAAAGAATGCAGATTATTCTCATTTTTTGTTATACCTCCAGAATACAGAGCTTTTGAAGATTCCCTTTTGGGACCCAGCCTCTATGGTTCACCGCAGAACAACACGTATCACAGTTATTAAGCACACTTAAGCTTAATTTGTGGTTGTTTCTAAAAAGTGCGGTGAAAAAAGTGATTTTCAAACTAACTGTTGAAAAGTTGTTTTGAAAAACTGGTTAGTGTTTGTCATTGAAGTCAAAAAGTGATTTTCATGAGATAAAAAATTTATTTTAGACATAATATTAAAAAGTAAAAGTAAATTTAGGTGATTGTTCAAATTAATTAATGTTATGATTTATGAAATAAATCTATTTCAATTATAATAAAAAATTATTTTTTATAAAATTTAATTTGAAAATATAAATTACATTCTAGATTATATACAGACATACCACTTACACATTAATAATAAATATAAAATAAAGTACAAATAAAACAATTTTATTCTCAATATAAATATTATAAAATATATATTATTTTACAATTATGTATGCATAAATATTATTTTAACAATAAAATATAATTAAATAATAAGGGTAAAAAAATAATTTTATTTTCAAACTAGCTTTTCCACCCAAGAAGCTATAAAATCCAGCTTCTTGGTTTGGGTGGAAAAGCTAGTTTTAAAAGCAACCAAAAACAACATATTTTAACTAAAAGCACTTAAAAAAGTGCTTTTTGGTTGTGAAACTCAGGCTTAGTTTGTGGTTGCTTTTAAAAAGTGCGGTGAAAAAAGTGATTTTCAAACTAGCTGTTGAAAAATAGTTTTGAAAAGCTGGTTAGTGTTTGTCATTGATGTCAAAAAGTGATTTTAAGGAGATAAAATGTCTATTTTAGACATGATATTGAAAAGTAAAATTAAATTTGGGTGATTGTTCAAATTAATTAATGTTATGATTTATGAAATAAATCAATTTCAATTACAATAAAGAATTATTTTTTTATAAAATTTAATTTAAAAATATAAACTACATTCTAAATTATATACGGGCATACCATTTACACATTAATAATAAATATAAAATAAAGTACAAATAAAACAATTTTATTTTCAATATAAATATTATAAAATATATATTATTTTACAATTATGTATGCATAAACATTATTTTAACAATAAATTATAATAAAATAATAAGGGTAAAAAAGTAATTTTATTTTCAAACTAGCTTTTCCACCCAAGAAGCTATAAAATCCAGCTTCTTGGTTTGGGTTGAAAAGCTGGTTTTAAAAGCAACCAAAAACAGTCTGTTTTAACTAAAAGCACTTAAAAAAGTGATTTTTGGTTGCCAAACGCAACCAAAAACAGGCCCTCAACCAAAAACAAGCCCTTATAAGCGCTTTCTTCTAAGCGCTTTGTACAGGCCTGTTTGAATATTTAAGATTTTTTTATTTATTTAAGATCTTTTATACATAGCGATCTATATTGGAATTAGTAATAATTATTGTTAAAAAACATATACTACCTTGTAATCACAAAAAAAATGTTATGTGTAAATGTACTCTTTTACCCCTAAAACTCTAGCTTCATATTCTCTCTTTGTGTTGACATTGTTTATTATATTATTTTTTAAACACACGATATAAGTACATAAAAAAATAATAAACATATTAGCAAATGATGATAATACGTGAAAAAAATAACTAACATATTTACAACGTAGTAAATAATTAACATATTCATAATGATGTACATATGTGAAAATTAGTACGAGAACGTAATTGAAAAATTAATTTAGAATATCACAAATTAAATAAAAGCTATCTCTATCTCAATAATAAATATCGCCCAACTTTAATATAACGTATTAAATTCGGAAGAATTGGCCATTTAGGCCAAACAAAATTGTTTTTTAGGGGAATAGGCTATCTCCACGATTAATTTGGAGAATAGGCCAAAAGCTACAGTACATCGCCATGTGCTGCTGGCGTTCTTGGACCTCGCCAGGTGCAAACGGCGAGGTCCCTAGTTTTCCTGGTGACCGGCTCTCCCAGCCAATGGCGCGGCTCGTGCAGGCTGCAGGTCAGCCAATTGCAGCGCAACAGCAGGGTGGCATGCATGGCAGGCTGAAGAGCTGAGCCGTCCACGCCGGGAATCTTGCCTCCAACAGGACCACGCCGGCTGCAGGTGGCGAGGTCCTGTTACCACTGTAGATATTGGCCTAATTCCTCAATTTTCGGCCAACCAACCCCTATCCCCTAAATAATCAAGCAAAATTGGCCTATATGCCCAAATTTGCCATTAAATTCACATTACATGTCCACCATAGTGCTAAGACTCGGTTATCCCCATTGGGTCCCAATGGGAAACTGTTGGTATAGAGTCTGTTTCTAATTCTTTCTTTGCTTTTTTTTTTTTGGGTTTCACAGAAAGGTAGTAGATGACTATTTGAACACCAAATTTGACAAGGTTTATTTCATTTGTTGTTTGTTTGCCTAGACCTCTAACATTATAAGGGATTCAGATTCAGTTTATAATATCACAGATCAGCAAACCAAGAAAAATAAAAAAAATTCTAGTACTCTAAACAAATGATAAAAATCGGAGAATATTACAAAAAAAATCGCACTCAAAAGAACAAAAAGAATAACCACAATCCGTACACTTCTTGTACCATATTATGTTTTTTTATAATTTTTGTAAGGATTTGTGTATACTTTGTAGTAATTTGTGTACATACACAAATCCTTACACTTCTAGTATCTATTATGTTTTCTCGTAGAAAATTATGTAGGTACACAAATCCTTACACTAAGTTGGGCTCCTTTGGTCCATGGTGAGTAGGTGTAAGAAATTCGGTATATACCATTTTTCTTACAACTTATGTAAGGATTTGTGTATACTTTGTAGTAGAAAAAGTTTTCGAGTAGGAAGTTGTGTGTATACACAAATTCTTAGTCAAGGTTCAGCTCCCTTGCATTTGGTGTAGTCTCGTAAGAAATTTGATACATACCTCTTTTCTTACAAAAACTTGTAGTAAATCCGATACATTCCGTAGTAAAATGTGTACATACAGTTGTAATACCATTTGTGCCCGGGCTTTTAGAGCCCAAACCCAAACCCAAATTAAAAAAACCCTAACCCTAATAATCTAAAACAACCCTTAGCCAGCCCTTTCATCAGCCGCCGCTCATCCAAGCCAACACCACCGTCCCGACAACCAACCAGCAGCCGACACGTCACCTGCACCGCCCAAACTTAAAAAGCAAAAAAAATCTTTTCAGAACCACTTGTTTTTTTTCATTTCGAAATGGGTATTTAAAACCCAAATCAAAATGTAATGGGGCAGTTTTTGTGTTCGAAATAAAAAACCAGATAAAAATTCTTTTCGTTTCACTATTCAGAGCAAATAACGCAGAAAAAGGAGAGATTCGATCAACAAAAAATAAAAAAGGTAATATATATATATATATTGGTTTTTGCTAGATCTATTCATATAGGGTTAGATTTAACAAAAAAAAAAGGTTAGATCCAAGAAAAGGGGAAAAAACGAACCTCGAAATTCATTTTCATCATATTCGGCGACCACAGACGGCGGTGGCCGTCGCCGGTGAGAGGCGGGGCTCGCGAACGTCGATGGCCGGCCACCGGACAACGCAGAAAATTTTGAGAGAGTCTAAATATTGTTTTCCTTTACCACACACAAATGAGTTTTTTTTTTGTCCAAAATGGGGTATTTATAACCAATTAAAACGACGTCGTTTTGGCCATTTGATGACCCGCGTATAAGCCCGACCCGAGAAGGAGGATCCGCGTGTTTTTGTTGGTTAATGGGGAAATTGCACTTTTGGCTCCTCAATTTTCATATCCTTTAATTTGCTTTTTATTCCATTTCAGTCACTATTTTTTCTTTCTTTCCCTTTCAAGATTTATTACTATATATTCGTTATTATTATTCTTTATCACATTAAATTATTCTAACATCAATATACCGTTACTATTATATCATATTATTAATTTTATTATTAATATTATTTTATAGTAATATTATTTGTAAAAAGGGGTATATATATTATATAAGATTATATATATATTGTATTATTGTATATATTTTTACTTTTATATATGTATTATATACCAATATCATATATATATTGTATATATTCAATATTATTGTTCTCATTAGTAAACTTTGTATATTATATACGTATACTTCTTTTTAAATATATTATTATTATTATGCTATACTATTTTATGATGTCATATTATGATTATCTTTACCATTAATTTTTTTGAATAAAATGCCGGTTATAGATTATTAAAAGGAAATAAACATAGGTTTAGCTGGCATCCACCCAGCGCAAAAAGACAAAGAAAATGAAGGGGCAAACACTCAAAAACCCCCCTATGAACCGACATAACCCATCTGCCAAAAGAGAATTCATCTTTCCAAGACCAGAGCAAAGGGCATAAGCCATCTTCGAAATAGAACCTGAAATCTTCCGAGCCTAATCACGACAAAGGGCCCGGCGTTCCGCTTCCACTATTTCCGCCACCGACGAAGGAGCCTCCTCCATCCAGAAAAGATCGTCTGAATCCCATCGCGAATCAGCAGCCAAATGGTGCGCCGCTCGATTTCTCTCCCGCGAGACATGACCAAATCGCACTGCATGCAACGATCGGCACCGCTGCTTCGCCTCCCACACCATTGTGCTAATCTCCGACATATCAGCGGCCAGATTAGCCATTTTTCGGATCACCGACAACGAATCGCCCTCGAAGCATACCTGCCGCAAACCTAGGTCGAGAGAAAATTCCACTGCGTGGACTAGCGCCGTCGCCTCCGCCGCAAAGGCCGACTGAATCTGGTAAGCCCTCCGATGACAAGCCCCTAAAATTTGGCCATTCGAATTTCTGATAATAACCCCTGACCACATTTGTTTTGTCTGAGGTACAAAACGGGCATCAAAGTTCGCCTTGAGAAAAGGTTCCTGCGGCGGATCCCAGCCAGGTACCACCGGCGTCGGTAAGATACGAGCCCTAGCCGGTAAAATTCTCAGATCTTGTGAATATGAGTTTACAAACGCAATAATGTCTTGTGGTCTTTGATGCAAATTTTCATGGATAAGCCTGTTTCTGGAAAACCATAGGGCCCATATAGTTAATAAGATCTCCAAATGTTTAACGCGTAAAACGTTTGTAAGTAGCCACGATAACCATTCTTTGTAACTCAACTGTAAAACTCCAGGAGACCAAGTATACCCCAAAATATTCCATGTTGACTGAGCTTTTGGACAATCTCGCATCACATGTAGGATAGATTCGGATGCATTTTGACAAGTAGGGTAGGTAGAATCAGTTAATAAGCGACGGTAGAGCATGTTAACCTTTGTAGGGGCAAAATTGCGGATGAATTTCCAATTCTGTAACTTGATCTTCGAAGGGCAATCAACTGACCAGATTTGTCGATATAAACTTTTATCTAACTGTGATATAGGTGTAGAGCCCAATAGAATGCGATATCCACTTCTAACAGAATATATCCCCGACTTTTCCTCATTCCAAATCTGACAATCCCCTTGGGCAAAACGTGATAAGGGAATAGAAAGAATTAAATCAGCTTCTTCTTCTGCAAAAATTCCCCGAACCATTTCTTCATTCCAACGTCCTTCCCCTGGTTGTATAAGATCCGCCACCAACAAAGCCTCAGTACTTTGTTCCGATAACACACGACGAGGAGGGGAACACGGGAGCAAATAATCATTCCATATATTAATGGAAGAGCCCGTTCCAACCTTCCATCACAGCCCACTTTCTAACAAGCCTCGAGCGCTCCACACACTCCTCCATATATATGAAGGACTCGAGCCCAGTCGAGCCATCAGAAACGAAGATCCCGAAAAATATTTCGCCTTAAATATCTTAGCCACCAACGAAGTCGGACGAGTCATTAGTCTCCAGGCCTGTTTGGCGAGGAGGGCCACATTGAATTTCAGCATATCGCGGAAACCAAGCCCACCATCATCTTTTAGGATGCACAAATCAGCCCAACCGCACCAATGTATCCCTTTCTTCCCTTGGCCTTTTTGCCACCAATAACGAGCCATAATAGCTTCTAAAGATTTACAGAGGGTCTTAGGTAGTAAAAAGACACTCATCGCATAAACGGGTATTGCTTGTAAGACCGCCTTAATAAACACCTCCTTTCCTCCTTGTGACAGTGGACGAATACTCCAAGAATTGACTTTTGATTTCATCTTCTCGCCCAAATTATTGAAAGCTAATCTTTTATTCCGTCCCACCAACGGTGGTAAACCAAGGCATCTTTCCATATTCGATTCATTATCCACCCCCAAAATCTGTTTAATTCGTGTTCGCACTGAATCCACAGTATTAGATGAGAAAAATAAACCAGATTTATCAAAATTCACAATCTGACCTGACTTTTCAGCGTAGTGGTGAAGAAGATTCTTGATATACTGTGCACAACCTTCAGAAGCCTTATTAAATAAAAGACAATCGTCCGCGAACAAAAGGTGCGTAACCGATGGAGCATATCTATTCAACCGAAACCCCGAAAGACTTCCAGCAGAAAGAGCCTCCCTAATCAACGTAGATAATCCCTCTGTACAAAATAAGAAAAGATATGGGCTTAGGGGGTCACCCTGTCTCAAGCCCCTAGTAGGTGCAAAAACATCACCTACCACACCATTGATGACTACCGAATACGAAACCGACGATAGACACCTTTCAATAAGTGAAACCCATGCATCCGCAAAATCTATCCTCCGCATAACCGCCAGTACAAAGGACCATTCTACGCGATCATATGCCTTGCTCATGTCCAACTTTAGAGCAAAATAACCCTCCGTTCCTGAACGACTCCTAGTATACGAGTGCAAAATCTCGTACGCAATCATTACATTATCAGTAATAGCTCGCCCAGGTATAAAAGCACTCTGACTTTCATCAATACTAGGATCCAAAAACCTTTGTAATCTATTAGCAAGCACATTCGACGCTAATTTGAAAATCACATTACAAAGGCTTATTGGCCGGTAATGTGCCATAGAAACTGGATCACTGACCTTTGGTATGAGTACAATGTGGGTTTGATTAACATCCTGCATATCAAACTCACCCTCCAATAGGCCGATACAAAAGTCTACAACATCTTGGCCCACTATATGCCAGAACCGCTGATAAAAGACAGCCCCTAATCCATCAGCTCCCGCCGCTTTAAGAGGCCCCATCGACTGTAATGCAGTATATACCTCCTTTCGAGTAAAAGGGGCTAAAAGTTCTTCATTATCCGTCTGAGTGATACTCGGTCTAATCCCCTCTAAAATACTAGTAAAATCAACCGGATGGCTTGAGGAGAAGATGTCCATAAAATAATCCCTAGCTATCGTATGGATCTCCATCTCCGTCTCCCCTCGAACTCCTTGCATGGAATTTAAAGTCGTAATCTTATTTCGTCGCCTTCTTTCGGATGCAAAACGATGAAAAAAAGCTGAGTTTTGATCCCCATGCCGTAGCCAATTCGCTCGAGCACGCTGCTCCCAGTATAATTCAGTCTTGTCTATCTCTAGATTCAGAGCAAGCCTTGTTTCCATGATGTCCCCTAAAACCTCATCCGTAGGGTCCTGTTCAGCTAACATCTCCAATCTTTCCTTAAGCATGGCTGTGGAAATCTTCCGAGAACATCGAAGACGCCAGAACCACTGGTTCAATCCACGATTAACACACGCAAGTCTATCCGGAACCAAACCTACGGACTCATTCCAGAGTTTAATAACTTCTTGCTCACAACTGTCTTCAACTAACCATGCCGCCTCGAACCGGAAATGAGCCTGTCGAGGGCCATTCGAATCACTCCCTGTGTTCAAAAGGAGCGGACAGTGGTCCGATAAAGAATCCTCCAGATGACTCAGAGAAAACAAAGGGAACATTTCCCACCAACTACCATTGGCAATCCCCCGATCCAACCTTTCGCGAATATTAGTGAGCGAAAACTTGCCTTTTTCCCACGTGAACCAACGCCCGATGTAGCCTATATCCGATAATCCACAATCATCAATAGCGGCCTGAAAAGCATCCATCTGCCGTTGTAAACGCAATCTACCCCCTTGCTTCTCCCGAGTGTATAGAATTTCATTAAAATCCCCCATCACCATCCATGGGATTTCTGGACTATCATTCAATTGACGAAGAAGGGCCCAGGATTCAGCCCTAAGATTTTCCTCTGGCGCCTCATAAAACCCAGTAAAACGCCAACATCGATCCTCCGCATCTCTCGAAATGATAACATCTATATGCCTCTCCGAGTAGGACCTTAAAGTAACATCATAGTCAATCCGCCAAGCAAGGCAAAGCCCTCCACTCCTCCCCCTTGATCCAACCTCAATTCCATTCTGGAAACCCCACCTCTGTCGAACCCGTAACATCTCTCCCGCCTGCAATTTCGTCTCCATAAGGAAAATTACCGACGGACGCACGTCTCGCAAAGTAGCATGGAGACGCGACCTTGCCTGAGGCTTTCCTAAGCCTCGGACGTTCCAACTAAGTAGTTTCATGGCTTCCGGCCGACCTGTTTATCCAGGTCTGTCGATAGAAAGGTAATAGATCCATTAGAATCCTTTTGATTGGAAACTGCAGGAAGTGTGCGATGACGCTTAAGGCCATCGGAAGCAGTAATTGGTTGGCCGTCCTCACCCGTATCCATTGCTGTATCAAAACTGTTTGACAACGGCCCAGAAGCCCATCCCAATGTCAGCCCACGACTCTGAGCAGATGGAAATCCCAATTTACCTTTCAAAATCGTTCCCGCAGAAATCGGGTTTTGATTAGGATTACCTTCCGTATTTGACGGAGGTGGTTGATTCTCTATCCCGTGATTTACGCCATTCCACCACTGTGGAGATCTGCCGCCATCCTCCTCCCGTAACCAAGGGCTATTCTGAAAGTTCCGGCGAAAAACCGGAGCTTTCAAAGAAGCATCCCACTGAAATGGAACCTCAGATTGATCCTGTAAAATCCGCATAGGACAGAAACCTTACCCATGTCCCAATCGGCCACATCTATAGCAGAATAACCGTAATTTTTCGTACTGAAAAGAGACAAAGCCGCTCTGACCATTTGGCAAAAGTAATTTCTTTCGTCTCTTCAAAGGGGCCGACACCGAAATACACACTCTAATTCGCATAGAACCCCTAATTCCAAGAGTAAGGGCTTTAGCGTCATATTCCAAAAAAATACCCAGAAAATTTCCCAATTGCTTGGCCACCGCCTCTTTCACAAATCCCGGGGGCAAATCATTTACAAGAACCCAGAAATTGACATTATCAAGTGGTACACCCATCGGATCGTCACCATCTTTTAATTTATGTAAAACTAACAAATGAGAATTAAAATACCAGGGCCCACCTTGCTCAATCCGTTCCACATCAACCCCATGAAACAGTCGAAATAAGAATCGTCCAGATCCCAGATCTGAAATTGCAATTCCCCCAATCGGGTGCCAGACGTTTGCAAGAGTATTCCGCATAGACTGAAAATTGATCATGCTCGAAGTGAGAAAAGATCCAACAAAACAATGAGCAAAAGAAATCTGACTTTCGATCGGATCCGGATCAGCAGCAACAACAATCACTTCCTCCTCTTCTAAGGAGAGATCTCCCAAACTGTCAGCCACCTCCGCCATGACAATCAGAAGAAAACCCAAAGCACGACAACAGAAAAGAAAAACGTAAAAAAAACTGGCAAAACCAGAGGAAAAAAAAACAAAAACTGACAAGAACCAGAGAGAAAAACTGGCAAAACCAGATTATCTTTACCATTATTTTTTGTTTCCCACGTTATTTTATATGTATGCATATTATATTTCTATTATTATTATTATTACTATTATTATAATATTAGTGTATATTCTATTTATACTATTATTATTGTTATTGTTCTTTTATTGTTATTATTATTAAAATTAATTAATATATTATATTAATACATTATGGTTTATTTTTTACATTATATATATATATATCTGTTTACAATACATTATACTTATATTATTATTACTACTTATATTATATTATATGTATATCATAATATCGTGTATAGTATTATTAACACGAGGTTAATATATTTTATATATAGATTCTATTAGCTTACTATATTTATTCCTTTATTCTGCATTTCTATTTTTTATATGTTTTGACATACTTACATATATCATATATTCGTATTATGATAGTTAGTTATTTAAGGGATATTTTCCACTTTATTTCGGAAACCGATTTGAAAGTGGTATCCTGACTTATTCAGGTGTCATCCCTCGGCTATCGTAAATGAAGAAATATTCTCCTTAGACCTTTTTGGGATTAAAAATTAAATTTGATTTTTTTATTTTCTTGCAAGACAACACTTAATCAACACGGTACCAATTTTGGGCGTTGTGAGGGTGCTAATCCTTCCCCACGTGTAACCGACTCTCGAACCTAAATATTTTTGAATCTCTGGTTGATTTTTAACGGTGTCTGGCCTACCATAGTGACCGGTGGCGACTCCAACACTCATTTCTCTATTTTTCCACTTCCCCCATTTTTAATATATTTTCCATCATCATTGCTTCCAAAAAAATCAAAACCATTTACAACAACAGTGTTGAGTGTAGGAAATAACTAACTTACACCGGTGTAAAATAATGTTGATAGTTTAGTAAATTAAAGAACTGACTTATACCGATATAAGAAGGTGTTCCTAACCCTAAACCCTTAAACTAGTCTCATAAGTCATAACCCAAATCATAAATTTTATTTTTATTTTTAATTTAATGTATTATAATTAAAATTAAATTTTTTTGAAAATTAAATTAAATAATAATTTTAATATTCTAAAATTATTATTATTATAATATTATTAATCAAATATTGAATGGTGAGTCCGAGTTTTAAAACTTTTTAGTATATTAAAATTATTATAATACTAAAATTATTATTATAAAATTATTAATCAAATATTGGATGTTGAGTCCGAATTTTAATATAGGCCATGTTTGGTAAAGAGAGGTTTGGTAAAAATTAGAGGTTTGAAGCATAATTAGAGGTTTGACAAGTCAAATCCGCTAATATTGTTGTTTGGTGAATAGCGGATTGAAAGAGCGAATTGGAGTGAAATCGCTAATTTTAAAAAACTCATAATATGAGCTTTTTGAGATTAGAGGCTTGATATTAGAGTTGTAAAGACTCTTTTACCCTTACTAGTTACCAAAAATCTCAAAATAATCTAAATTAAATATTTTCTCACCCTATTTATAAGCTAATCATATTTACTTTTTTCTTTTTATTATCACATATTTATACGTGTATTTGAATTTATTAATCAATTAAATTATATTAAAATAATTATATAAATAATAAATTAATATATAAATCATTCGAATATGTTTAGAAAAATTATATTAAAAATAATTTTATAGATCTAATTAATATTAATTAGATACAAAATATTGATAACTAATAAACTATTCAAACAAATATTGGATATAATCATGTACTTATATGTCATTTTGTTTGTTTAAATAATCTAAAAGCTATCAGCTATCATTTAATTTTACCAAACACTTCTATACAATCAGCTAATACAATTCGCTAGTCAAATCAGCTAATGCAATCAACTATCATCTATTAGCTAATGTAATCCGCTATCCGCTAATTTCCAAACAGGGCCATAGTAAAATTATTATTATAATATTTTTAAGTCATAACCCAAATCATATATTTTATTTTTATTTTTAATTAAATGTATTAGAATTAAAATTACAAAAATTTGAAAAATTAAATAAAATAATAATTTTAATATACTAAAACTATTATTATAATATTATTAATCAAATATTGGATGGTGAGTCCATTTTTAAAACTTTTTTATTTTAGGGTTTAAGGTTTTGATTGAAATCAGAAATTAACATATTAACATATTTTTAGGGTTTAGGTTTGTTATTTTTTAATTTTAACCTTAAAAATTATTCATTTTCAATTTCAACCTAAACTTTAAACCCTAAACCTTAAAATAAAAAATAAATATAAAATATATTAATTTTCAATTTCAACTGAAGCCTTAAACCCTAAATACTAAACCCTAAAATGAAAAAAGTTTTAAAATTCAAACTCACCATCCAATATTTAATTAATAATATTATAATAATAATTTTAGCATATTAAAACTATTATTTAATTTAATTTTCAAATTTTTGTAATTTTAATTATAATACATTTAATTAAAAATAAAAATAAAATTCATGGTTTGGGTTATGATTTATGAGACTAGTTTAAGTGTTTGGGGTTAGGGTTAGGAACATTGTTTTACGTCGGTGTAAGTCAGTTAACGAGGGACTAGTATGAACAAAAATAAACCTCAAATCCTTAAACTAATCTCATTACCTCAAACCCTATCATCGATATATATACGAAGAGAGGAAGCCTGAGGACCTATATAACCAAAGCTTAGCTTTCCTAATTTTTCAAAAATAATAGGGATTACATAAGGATGGGCAGGGTACCCGGACCCGACGGGTTCCGACCCGACCCGATCCGGCCCGATTGGGTCGGGTATTTTTATGAAAAAATCGGGTTCAGGTCGGGTCGGGTTTTTGTGTAGGGTGAGGTCGGGTTGGGTTCGGGTTTTAGGGTGTAAAAATCTGACCCGACCCGGGACTAATAGTGTAATTTCCCCTAAATTTTTAGAGATATTTGTAATAATACCCCTCTTTATATATATTTTTTATAATTAGGTCCTTAAAATTATTTTTTTATTTACATTTTAGTCATTAAAATTATTATTTTTTATAATTATGCCTCTTAAAATTATTTTTTTTACAATTAGGTCCCTAAAATTAATTTTTTTTCTATAGGTCGGGTCGGGGTCAGGTTTAGAATATTTATTTTCGGGTCGGGTCGGGTCGGGGTCGATTTTAGGATAATTAGTTTCGAGTCGGGTTCGGGTGGGCTAAAAACCCGACCCGACCCGTGCCCATCCCTAGGATTACCTATGTCGGTACTCAAGCTTTTACATGGACGAGAATTTTAACGGGATTACCTATGTCAGGAATTAGGCTTTTTATGTATATAAAGTCCCATGTATGTATGTAACTATAAAGTATAAATTTTGTATATCATACGTACATACTACATGCATCAATATATTATATATACATACAATCATACATATATTATATATACATAAAATTGTACATATATATAATATACATTATTACATACAATTGTACCTTAATATATATAAAATGAAGGACTAGTATGAACAAAAATAAACCTCAAATCCTTAAACTAAACTCATTATCCCAAAGTAAGGGTTTCGAAATATATTATTACATACAATTGTACATATACATACATGTCAAAGTAGGAGTTTCGAAACCGACATTTTGGTTTCAGAACCACTTTGGCAGTATGCCATTAAATCCACGTCTACCCAAGAGGTATCGAAAATACTAATTACGGTTTCGAAACCACCCCTACAACACTTGTAGTAGAAAAGGTTTTAGGATAGGAAGATGTGTATTTACACAAATTCTTACACTAAGTTTAGCCCTCTTAGCCTTTGGTGAAATTATGTAAGACTTTCGGTACATACCGTTTTTACTACTACAGTTGTAAGGATTTGTGTACATTTTGTAGTAATTTGTGTAAATACACAAATCCTTACATATTGTGTAGCAAATTATGTTTTCTCGTAGGAAATTGTGTATGTACACAAATCCTTACACTAAGTTGAGCCCCTTTGGTCCTTGGTGAAATTTTGTAAGAAATTCGGTACATACCGTTTTTCCTACTACTTTTGTAAGGATTTGTGTACATTTTGTAGTAATTTGTGTACAACACAAATCCTTACATTTTGTGTAGAAAATTATGTTTTCTCATAAGAAATTGTGTATGTACACAAATCCTTACACTAAGTTGAGCCCCTTTGGCCCTTGGTAAAATTTTGTAAGAAATTCGGCACATACCGTTTTTCCTACTACTTTTGTAAGGATTTGTGTACATTTTGTAGTAATTTGTGTACATACACAAATCCTTACATTTTGTGTAGAAAATTACGTTTTCTCATAGGAAATTGTGTATGTACACAAATCCTTACACTAAGTTGAGCCCCTTTGGCTTTTGGTAAAATTTTGTAAGAAATTCGGTACATACTGATTTTCCTACTACTTTTGTAAGGATTTGTGTACATTTTGTAGTAATTTGTTTGTGTACATACACAAATCCTTACATATTGTGTAACAAATTATGTTTTCTCGTAGGAAATTGTGTATGTACACAAATCCTTACGCTGTAAACGTTTTATGTATATATCGTTTTTCTTACAATTTTTGTAAGGAAATATGTACAAGGCTTGTAAGAATTTGTGTACAAAATTTTACCCGGTTACCCAATCAGTCTTCATTTAGCCGTCATTTAAGGGGTCGCTCCCTAGAATCTCCCTGAATAGTCGGCTTATTGTGGAGTTTAAATAAATATGTTTTGTAAAAAAATATATTGAAAGAGCACCAAATATTATCTTTATTTTTTGATGAAATGGAAAGATAATTATATTCTCAAGATAAATGTCGAGATTCAAACTCATACATAACGAGATAACATAACTATCATTGACTACTAAACCAATTAATGAATCTCTAACTCTTTATTTTATTATTTTAAACCACCATTATTTTAAAATATTCTAGTGAAAAAACACCCATTCAATGTAGTAAACCATAAACCATAAACCCTAAAACCATAATCCTAGACCTAAACCATTGCCCTTAAACATAAACCTAAACCTTAAAACTCTAATACTAAACCCTAAAACCATAAAACCTAAACTTTAAACTTTAAATTCTAAACTCTAACCCAAAAACCATAAACTATAACCCATAAACCTAAACCTTAAACCTTAAACATAAACCTAAACCTTAAAACCATGAACCATAAACCATAAACCTAAACCCTAAATCCTAATCTAATACATTAAATGAATTTTTTAATAGAATCTTTTAGGGTTTTGTAATACATTAAATAATTGTGGTTTTTTCAAATAGAATCTTTATATTTAATGAAGGTTCTTAAATGACATTTAACCTATGCATGTATGCATATGTTAGTTGTTAAGTTTATCAGGATTATTTTCTTATGCTTATTTTCATTTTTTCATTATTATTATTATTATTATTATTATTATTATTATTATTATTATTATTATTATTATTATTATTATTATTATTATTATTATTATTATTATTATTATTATTATTGTTATTATTATTATTATTAGGGTAAACTACACTAGAGACCACCAAACTAATTGGGGATACCTATTTTGTAACCCCCTCGTCCCCGTCTGGCCGGATGACCGGTCCGAGTGGGCCACACGGGGAAAACCGAAGTGAAACCCGTTAAGGTTCTCCCTCGGTTAGCAATCCTATTTTTTTTCTTTAACTTAATCTTCCCAAAGACTCGTTTATATCTTACGTGATCAAACAGCGGAAAATAAACACACGAGATAAACATTCGAACCCAAAACAATATTTGAACAGCCCAAAATTTATCTTTTATACAGGCCGTTTCGAAACACCCTTGAGGCGTATCGAAACGCCTTGACCAGGTCAACTGCCCAGAGCCCTTATAAGGGGCCGTATCGAAACGGGGGTCAACCGTTCCGAAACGCCCCCAACGGTCAACTTCTCGTGGTCAACGAGATTTTGACCGTCTCGAAACCCTCAGACCCGTTTCAAAACACCTTCATCTCGCTATTTTCTCAGAATTCCAGTAGCCAAAACGTTCCGAAACGCGTATCGGAACATGGGCTTCCAGAGGCCAAACCGTATCGAAACGAGTTTCGATACGGGGTCCCTGAAGCCTGCCCGTTCCGAAACGACCCAGCCCGTTTCGAAACGCGGGCTGTCTGCAATCTTTGAAAGACAGATTTAGGGGAATTTCAACAAGTCTAAAGGTCCCATAAGACCCCTAAAGGCACACAACACCATCAAACAAAGTCTAGAGGCATACATCCTATGTTTAGCATGCTCAAACATATACAAGGCATGGATTTGATCAATCACTCATATATGGCAAATACTCAATAAAAGCATATCATGAAGAGCATACTTGGAGACCTTTAAATAGACAAAAGATACCAATCATCACATATAGGTTTACGTGCCATCAAACAACCTTAAATATCCATAGGGCATTTATCGTACAAGTATAAGGCAAGTTATATCATGCTTACAAACCAAGTCAAGCCATAGACATCAAAATCATATATGAGTCTTACAAAGCTCATTCAAACACACCCTTGCCACATTGCTAGACTACTACATAATTAATAACCGTACTTGAGTAACAAACTTGGAAAGCTCTTCTTGCCTTGCTCCGAGCTAACACCACGCTAATGATCTGCATTGTTGAAAATGAGAGCGTAAGCTATAAGCTTAGTGAGGATGCTCTAAAACCGAAAACATCAACAATGCAGGGTTCAAGCATGTATCCCCTAATTCTCATTTCTAACAAGCATAGGTAAAAGGACAAGTAGACCTAGCTAGTCTTCAAGAGGCATAATATGGCATATTACATCATACTAAGCTCAAACATCAATTATCAACAACATGCATCGCAAACATAAGATCAAGTTCAATTGGCCACTATTAGTTTACCCGGATGTGCGGATTTAATATCAACATTTACATTACCTCGGTGGGATTGCACTCATCACCGGACCTTGCATGGGCGGGATTCCACTCATCACCAAATGCCCTGCGAATGGGATTCCACTCATCATCCCGTAGAATATATAAAAGCTTCCGGTGGAATATTACATCACCGTACTCCTCCTTGATGACTTAACGCCATCAAGGCCATGTATAAATACAACCACAAACTGATCTAGGTACTGATGAAAAATCCTATTCATCATATCCATGAAAGCAGGCGGTGCAGTAGTCAACCCAAAAGGCATGACTAAAAACTCATAGTGACCATACCTAGTCCTAAAAGCCGTCTTCGGTACATCAACCTCTCTTACCTTTAGCTGGTAGTAACCCGATCTCAAATCAATCTTCGAAAAGACTGATGCTCCTCCTAACTGATCAAACAAGTCATCAATTCTAGGCAACGGATATTTATTCTTCACTGTCAACTGATTCAACTGTCTGTAATCTATACACATTCTCATGCTTCCGTCCTTCTTCTTCACAAGCAAAATTGGTGCACCCCAAGGTGAAGAACTAGGTCGAATGAAACCTCTATCTGTCAATTCTTGCAACTGAGTCTTCAACTCTTTCAATTCTTTCGGTGCCATGCGATACGGAGCAATCGAAACATGAGCTGAATCAGAATAAGTCTCAATGGTGAACTCTACCTCTCTGTCCGGTGGTAACCCTGGCAACTCTTCCGGAAACACACTAGGGAAGTCACATATTGTCCGGATGTCCTGAGGTTAAACCTCACTCATGTTAGGGTTCATCACATACGCCAAGTATGCTTCACACCCCAACTCAACTAACCTCTTAGCTTCTAAAACTGAAACCACATTGGACAAGAACTTCACGTTCTCACCCACCACTACAATCTCATAGTCATTTGTGAGCCTCAAAGAAATCCTCTTAATTTCAAAATCTATCCTAGCTCTATCCTCCGTGAGCCAGTCCATACCCAGAATCACATCAAAACCATAGAAAGGTAGTTCCATCATATCCACTGGAAACACTTATCCCTGAACCATCAACGGACACCTTCGGTACATCTTCCTAACTACTACCGTGTCCCCAAAGGAACTAGTAACACTAACTCCTACCTCTAACATTTCACAAGGCAAATTCAAAGATTGTGCATGCTCACTCAATATGTAGGAATGTGTAGACCCATAGTCAATCAAAGAAAGCAAACCCAAGGACTGTATCGAGAAGTTACCTGCGATCACATCGGTGTCATGCTGATCCCCACGCTGGGCGTAAACTCTGGCCTGACCTCCGCCCTCCGGCTGAACTGCAACTACATGTTCTATGTTCCTCTGACCATCGTTCCTCGGCTGGAAGTTACCTCTACCGCGCCCGCGGCCTCTCTGAAAATCATTGGCTCTAGCAGGAGCCAGAGCTGGTGCCTGTCCCACCAGATGTGGACAGTCATGCCTAATGTGGTCTCTAGCTCCACAACTCCAACACGAGTAGAAATTTCCCCAACACTCACCGGTGTGGTTCCTCCCACAAGTAGCACATGTGGGCAACTTCCCACCAGCTCTCTGGCCCTGATGGCCCCTACCGTGGTTACCGCCACCACGTCTATGATCATAATGATGCCTGTTGTCCCGATGCCTCTTGGCATCACCTCTATCAAAGTTACTGGACCTCTTACCCAAACTAGATCCACCAGACCGCTTGGTCAAGCTCAAACTGTGCTCTAAGTCCTTGGCCCTCGCGACCAAGACATCAAAATCAGTGTAGTCTGAAGCTAGAGTATACGTCTTGATCTCTTCACTCAGCCCATAACGAAAACGGTTACAACGTTCCACCTCAGTAGGAACAAGCTCAGGTGCATATTGACTCAGTCTGACAAATCGAATCTCATAGTCTGTCATGGACATACTCCCCTGAAGTAAAGCCATAAACTCTCTCTTCCTCTCATCAAGGTATCGCGGACCCATATACTTCTTACGGAATGCTGACTCAAATAACTCCCAAGTAATCTCGATCTCATCCATACCCGTAGTAATGGTGACCCACCAAGTGTAGGTATCACCCTGAAGCAAGGACTCAACACATCCCAACTTGCGCTCACCAGTACACCCCATCTGAGCAAGGATACGGACAGTCTTCTCAAACCACAACTCTGATCTCTCCGGAGTAGACCCTCTGAACTCTTCGGCCCCTAGGCCCCGAAGTCTCTCTAAAGGCAAACCAGTGCCCTCACCCTGATGGTGTGCTGCTGCCTGACCCCCAGCTACTGTAACCTGAAACGCCCTGGCTATCGCTTGAACCAAAGGAGCTAAGTCTATTCCGGCCGGTCCTTGGGCACCTTGGCCACCTTGAGGTCCCTCTCCTTCGGCCCCGGCCTCGCCTCCTACTCCCGGTGGAGGAGGTGGTGGTGGTGGAGGTGGTGGAGGAGCTCCAACTCCAACCACAGGCTCTCCCACTTGAGCCTCAACTCTAATTACTGGCTCAACTCCTGGAGCCGCTGCCCGTGGTTCTGGTCGAACCATCCTAGGCCTCCCACGTGGTCTCATGATACAACTAGCAAGGTAATAACTACAACAACAAACAAATATGGATTACGTTAGCCAAAGCAAGAGTCTAACAGTGCTCAAGTACTCCATTTTCAATAAAATCTTTTAAATTAAGTAATAATAGCAATGGGCACACACTCTACACTATACACAACAACTCATGCTTCAAAACATCATGCGAACAGTCAAACATCGAGATTTCATGGCAAGCATACATCGAGCAATACAATTACTTAGCACATCGAGCTTACCTCACTTACCTGCCCGAGGTCTCGGTAACCTCAGGCTCTGATACCAACAAATGTAACCCCCTCGTCCCGGTCTGGCCGGATGACCGGTCCGAGTGGGCCATACGGGGAAAATCAAAGTGAAACCCGTTAAGGTTCGCCCTCGGTTAGCAACCCTATTTTTTTCTTTAACTTAATCTTTCCTAAAGACTCGTTTATATCTTACGTGATCAAACAGCGGAAAATAAACACACGAGATAAACATTCGAACCAAAAACAGTATTTGAACAACCCAAATTTTATCTTTTATACAGGCCGTTTCGAAACACCCTTGAGGCGTATCGAAACGTCTTAACCAGGTCAACTGCCCCAGAGCCCTTATAAGGGGCCGTATCGAAACGGGGGTCAACCATTCCGAAACGCCCCCAACGGTCAACTTCTCATGGTCAACGAGATTTTGACTGTTTCAAAACCCTCAGACCCGTTTCGAAACGCCTTCATCTCGCTATTTTCTCAGAATTCTAGTAGCCAAAACGTTCCGAAATGCGTATCGGAACAAGGGCTTCCAGAGGCCAAACCGTATCGAAACGAGTTCCGATACGGGGTCCCTGAAGCCTGCCCGTTCCGAAACGACCCAGCCCGTTTCGAAACGCGGGCTGCCTGCAACCTTTGGAAGACAGATTTAGGGGAATTTCAACAAGTCTAAAGGTCCCATAGGACCCCTAAAGGCACACAACACCATCAAACAAAGTCTAGAGGCATACATCCTATGTTTAGCATGCTCAAACATATACAAGGCATGGATTTGAACAATCACTTATACATGGCAAATACTCAATAAAAGCATATCATGAAGAGCATACTTGAAGACCTTTACATAGACAAAAGATACCAATCATCACATATAGGTTTACATGCCATCAAGCAACCTTAAATATCCATAGGGCATTCATCGTACAAATATAAGGCAAGTTATATCATGCTTACAAACCAAGTCAAGCCATAGACATCAAAATCATATATGAGTCTTACAAAGCTCATTCAAACACACCCTTGCCACATTGCTAGACTACTACATAATTAATAACCGTACTTGAGTAACAAACTTGGAAAGCCCTTCTTGCCTTGTTCCGAGCTAACACCACGCTAATGATCTGCATTGTTGAAAATGAGAGCGTAAGCTATAAGCTTAGTGAGGATGCTCTAAAACCGAAAACATCAACAATGCAGGGTTCAAGCATGTATCCCCTAATTCTCATTTCTAACAAGCATAGGTAAAAAGACAAGTAGACCTAGCTAGTCTTCAAGAGGCATAATATGGCATCTTACATCATACTAAGCTCAAACATCAATTATCAACATCATGCATCGCAAACATAAGATCAAGTTCAATTGGCCACTATTAGTTTACCCGGATGTGCGGATTTAATCTCAACATTTACATTACCTCGGTGGGATTGCACTCATCACCGGACCTTGCATGGGCGGGATTCCACTCATCACCACATGCCCTACGGATGAGATTCCACTCATCATCCCGTAGAATATATAAAAGCTTCTGGTGGAATATTACATCACCGTAGTCCTCCTTGATGACTTAACGCCATCAAGGCCACGTACGTTTTGACTCAATTTGTGTGCACACTAATCCTAATGATCGATCATTTACACCCGGTAAGTTAATTAGTGCCAATTTACATTTACCACATCACATATCCATCAACCATATCTCATGCTCATCACATACACATATCATGGTATACATGTGCAAATCAACCACATATCACAAGAGCATAAATAGGCAATACACATAGCATTTAATGGAAATCAATAGCTAAATTAACAACTTGAATTCATATAGAAATGGCCTACCAAGCACATTTCAACTCACACGCTACACACACTCGAACCAAACTTTAAAACATGTTTAAAATCACTCACTACCCTTCCTTAGCAACCAAAGCAATCTTCTACAAGCCCGGATTCGATTCCAATGCTTCTCCAACGCCTCCTCTTGCTTCTATCCAATCAAAAGCACAACCATTATTCCCAATTAATGCTAAAATTCAGTCAACACTCAACTCTTGAGCCCAATCTAACTTCAACCAAATTTCAAATCAAATTAATCCCCCAAATATACCCATTTTCGTGCTCCCTCAAACCTTAGCTGAAAATTCCATTTTCAATCATCCAAATGGCCCCCAAATGGTCCCAAAACATCCTCCTAACATACATAAACCATCAGCCCTTTAATTTCAACCTAAAACCCACCAAAAATCAAGTTTTAGACATCTCAAAAATTGCTTCAAGAACCCATTTCGGGTTTTCACCCAAACCTAACCATTTTAACATATAATGTACATTTTAATGTGAATAACCTAAAACCCAACTCTATATTTCAAAACACATTGAAAATCTTCATAAAAACTCAAACTTTCACCAAACCCTAACTTTTCAAAAGTGGGTAGTTTTAAAATCTATGACCATGAGTAGATAGAGGATGAAGAGAAGAGTTAGAAAATGTTTTTACCTCTCAAAATGGCCTTGATATGGAGTTGAAAATCAATAGAATAGTAACTTGGGGGGTTTTAGAGAGGTTTGGGGCTTTTCACGTATGGGGAAGAAAGGAAGACCATTTTTTTGTTGTTCTTTTTAGCTTGTTTAAAAGTTGTCTTCCTTTTAAAACTTTTGGGTTAAATTACCACATTTGTCCCTCTCCTTTTTATTAAATTTCAACTAGCTCATGTCATGGCCAAAAAGATTTAATTTAATTCTACTGATTTGGACCACTAACCCGACTAACTCCTAACCCCAAAACACGGGTGTTACATATTTTGACCACTGAACTATCGAACTCGTCAATCAGACCACCAAACTTATTAAATTGACTTAGTTTGACCACCAACCGTTAAAAAAGTAACAACAAGACTGAGTTGGTTGTGAAAAACTAACGGCGAAACATGTGTGGCCTTTATTCTTAATATATTTTTTCCACGTCTGAAAAAGGCATTTATTATTAATTTAAAAAACATTAAAAATAATATTGAAAACTCAAAAGCCCAATTAATTAACCTAAGACTAATTCATCTGTTTTATTAGGAAAAAATTACTTTCGACATTTTAGACAGAAAAGAGATAGTGAGAAGGAAGAAAAATCGTGTGTGTGCGTTGAAGAAATCGATATTGAAATGGTTTGGGTTCGTCGCGAACGAGAGAAACCTCACGCGATATATGATAAGTTTATCCTTTGTTTTGTTTTTTGAAAAATTAGTAAATCTTGTTTCAGATTCAATTTGGGTGTGAGATTAGGGTTAATATATCATTGATAGTAAGGTTTAGGGTTAATATATCATTTAGAGTTTTTTTAAACATGTAGGTTTAATATATCAATTGGAGTTTTTGTAAATATTTTGATTAGGGTTTAGTGGAAATGTATTACACTATTAACATTTTAGATTAATTAGGGTTGATACATCAAGCTAAGTTTAGTTAAAACAAGATTAGGGTTAATATATCATTGACAGTAAGTTTATCCTTTGTTAATATTTACAGAGTTTATATATTTTCTTTCAATGAAGATGTACCACTGGAATGAATGCTACTCCGTTAATGTTATAGAAAACTTAATTTTCTTTAAATGCATGACCACTAATTAACATTGTTAATTATTTAAAAAAAATTAATTTGTTTCAATAAAGGGTTAATTGGTTGTGACAGAACTAGTATATGTGGTTTTTTTGTGCTTTTATCTGTGACTTTTTTTGACTTTCTATAATTTTTTTGACTTTTTTCTTTGACTTTTTTATACATATAGAACTTAGATAATGCATGTGATATAGTTCATGCTTGATTATTATATGATATAGAGCTGAATTTCATGCATATGATATAGTTATTATATGATATGTGGAGCTTACTTTATGTATGTGGTATATGTAAATTTTTTAATTTGAAAAAAAAAAGATGTAGGATCTTTATGTGAAATGGGGTATGCATGTGTTGCTAGAATGAAATGTTTTGGATGATAAAAGTAGGTGAGGTTGGTATATGTGCATTTATTTTTAGTGGACCATGAGATATATTCTGGTTGGTATATATGATATGTTGTCTTGTAGTGTTAAGTTTAATTGCTGGTAATAATTAGGGTTCCATTATTATATGTGATATATGATCTGTTTGGTTGTATTTGCTGCTTATTTTTATATTTTTTTAGTTTATTTCCTAATATTATTTATTTTTCTATTAACAAAACAAAATTCATTCAAGTTCACCTTTGTAGTTTATTATGGTGGTTACGTTCTACAGACTCGAAATTTGTTATATACTAGTCAGTTTATTGATTACTTTGATAAATGTGATATGGATAAAATGAGCCTTTTTGAGGTTATTGCTATGATTGGATGATTATGATTAACTTATGAAATGAAGATATACTGGGAAGTTTCTGAAAATTTATTTGAGGTTAAAGCTCTAGGCAGTAATAATGATGTTCTGGAGATGCTTAACAAATTACCTAGGGATCATTATGTTCATGTATACTTGAAGAAGGTTAGACCCTATCAATTTAATTATTGAACCTGAAATGAATGCTAAAGTTAGAGTAGAGTCTTCTGAGAAACATAGTGATGAACCTAGTGACGATGATAATGTTGATGAAGACATTGGTAAACCAGAAATAAAAGATAATGTTTTTGAGTCTTCTGAAATTAGGGTAGACTCTAATTCTGACTCAGAAGACATTGACTATGAAGCTGATAAATCAACTACCTATGAGTTTGGTTTTACTGATAGTGAGGATGATCTTGAAGATGATGTTGTTTCTAAGGCTGTGGGTGATAATGTCACTAGAGAAGGGTCACATAGACCTAATGGGGAGGGCATTGATGAAGTTAGGGTTGACATTAAATTTAACAGTGAACATTCTGATTCATTTCACAGTTTTGATAAGTCAGATTCTAATGGTTCACATAAGAAGCCTCGATATCTTGAATTTAATACCAAGTTAGACATTTCTAATCCAATTTTTAAGGCGGGATTACTTTTTACAACAAAACAAGTGTTGAGAGAGTCCATTAAGATGTATAGCATCAAAAATAGATACAATGTTAAGCTTAAAAGAAATGACAATAAGAGAATTCAAACAGTTTGTAAGACAGGGTGTCCATGGGTTTTATGGACTTCTCCAGTTGACTTTAATGAGAATTATGAAACTTGACAAATTAAGTTACTTACTAGTGAACATAGATGTCTTAAAGAGTATAAAAATTCAAACATAACTGCTAAGTTTATGATAAAGTAATATTTAGACAAATTTCATATTGATCCAAAGTACTCTTATAAGTCCCTTAAACAAGATGTATTTAGGAATTACAACATCTCTATCCATTTAAGTGTACTAGGGTAAAAAAAAATTGGCCATTGAGAAGCTACATGGTAAAATAAAGAAACAGTATATAAAATTGTATGATTATCTAGGTGAGCTTAGGTCCTTAAACCCTGGGACAACCACAGTCTTGCAATTGGATGAAGGTGTATTTGAAAGACTGTATATTTATACGCAAGCTATGAATGATGACTTCAAAGGTGGTTGTAGGCCAATTATATGTCTGGATGAGTGTCACTTAAAGGGCCATTATAGGGGTCACCTTTTAGTAGCTGTTGTGATGGATGCTGATGACAATCTTTATCACATTGCATTTGCAATTGTGGAGGCTGAAGCTGAGTCATCTTGGTACTAGTTTATAAAATATTAAGGACTGATTTGGAGTTGAACAATTCCCATAAGCTGGCATTTATGATTGATAAACAAAAGGTAAATTTAAACTTTTTTGATAAACATTTACTGTTTTGTTTAATTCATTTCCATTAATAACATATAATTTATTTTGTTGTACATGGATTGATTGAATCCGTGGCAGAATTGTTTCCCCATGCAGACCATAAAACATGTGTAAGACACATTTACAATAATTTCAAGTTACATGAAAAGAATAAAGGAAAAGTTTTGAAAAACCAACTTTGAAAAGCTGCTAGGGCAACATATGTGAGAAAGTTTGAAGCTGCCATGGCAACTTTAAAGGTATAATTGTAGAAATTTTTAAATTATTTTGCATATAATTTATATGGATCCATAACCTTATTTTTATATTAATATGCATGGTTTATCAAGTTCTGGACATACATGGTTGTTAGGAAAAAACCATACAATGTGGACAAAGTCTCATTTTTCCTTCCAAGCTAAATCAGGCATCTTTTTAAACAATCATTGCGAGTATTTCAATAAGGTTAATCCATCTATTTCCCCCTAGATTTTTATATACTTAACTTACAGTATTAACACTTATTGCTTTATTTTGTAGATGATAATTGAAGCTAGAGACAAAAACAATTATTACTTTGGTGGAGTCAATCAAATTCAAATTGATGCAAAGAATTGCTAAAATGAGGGATGAAACTGAGATGTTAACTGGCTCTTTGTGCCCTAAAATTCGGAGAAAGTTGGACACTGCATTATCACTATCACATAGGTTTGTTTCTAATTTGTTTATGAACTGTCATATTAGTTTGGTTCTGATTTTTAATTCACTGTTACATTGCTTTCTTTTTGATTTTTTATAACCTGTCACATTGCTTTGCTTTTAATTTTTATTCACTGTTACATTGTTTTTGGTGGTTTGTTTATGGTTTATTTATGATTTTTTAATTCACTGTCACATTAGTTTGGCTAAGATTTGTTTATGAACTATCACATTGCTTTGTTTCTGATTTGTTTATGAACTATCACATTGCTTTGTTTATGAACAGTCACATAGATGTTGGCCTGTGAGGGCTGGTGGAGCAATGTACCACGTTTTATATGGTTTTCAAGACCAACATTCTATTAACATACAAACACCAACTTGCTCGTGTAGAAGATGGCAACTAACATCTTAAGCTTTATTTTTTACATATTATTTCTTTAACGATCTATATGTTTATACACACTAATCAGATTTTTTTTGCAAAAATTCCATGCATCCATCCTTTTCTGTTATATTGTTGCTTGAACACAGACCTGAAAAGTATGTGGATCCATGCTACTCAGTTTCTACCCAAATGTCTATATATTCTCATTTCATCACTCTAGTGAGGGGCGAGAGCTAGTGGAGTCTTCAACAAATACATTTACAAGTCTTACCTCTGTCTTAAGAAGGCCACCAGGAAGACCACATAAGAACCACAGAAGAATGGAGGCAGATGAAGCACCTCAAGGTGCTGAGGTGTCCAAGAAGGGTGTGAAGATGTCTTGTACAAAGTACAGAGGGTCTGATTATAATACAAGGACATGCAAAGGCCTTGTTCGTGCCAATACTAGACCGTATAAACGAGCATCCACTTCTACTACAAGTAGAGCTCCTAGAAGATCTAAACTTCCAGTAAGTTTTTTTTGTACAAGTATGCGAATTTTTTCTAATTAATTTACATTTGTTGTTTAAGGTTCAACAACACATTATTTTCTGTGTACAAGTTAAAAGAAGATCTGGAACAAATGTTTACCAGGATCCTGTTGCAACACCAAACTAATATGGTATGCAACATCAAAGCAATACTCCAAGGCCAAGCCAACCTTTACCACCAATTTATACTGTTAGATGGATGCCTACCCCACCACTCAGGAGAGTTATGTTATTCAATCTGGTAGACAACATTATGGCAACAGTCCAAGGGCAAGTCAATCCCCCACCACCAATCCATAATGCTAGATGGATGTCTACCCCCACCTCTCAAGAGAGTTCTGTCACTCAATCATCTCCAAGGTCATTCTAAACACTCCAAGACTTATTGTTTATCTTTTTTGTGTAATGCATACAATTGACAATTATCATTTAGCTTTTTATTCTAATTTTGTTGTGATTATATGTATCACATGAAAACTTTTTGTGTATTGTATGCAGTTGACCATTAAGATTTAACTTTTTGTGTATACATGTTTTATACATGTTCAAGGAATGGTCAGAACTTACATTTTTATTTCTGTAATGGTAAAAAATACTTTATGTTTTTTATGGATCACTTGTAATATGAAGATGATGATGTTTAGATGTTATATTTTTATTTGTGTATATATTTTCTATTTTTAAGGCACTTATTAGTAACAAAAAATGTAACATAAACATAACAACTCCATTACAATAAGCATATGCTAGATATATAACATAAATATTCATTCCATTACATTAGCAACCCAGACACTTAATCCTAAACAACCTAACATAAACATTCATTTATTTTATTACAATAAACATCTTAACATAACAACTCCATTACAATAAGTATATGCCAGATATATTACACAAATATTCATTCCATTACATTGGCAACCCAGACACTTAATCCTAAACAACCTAACATAAACATTCATTCATTTCATTACAATAAACACCTTAACATAACAACTCCAACAACTCATACATAGTTGAAAAATAACTTTGAATCTCCCTTAAATTTTAACCACAAATTGAGAAATCCATTTTCCTAATCCTAAACTCAAAAGGAACACAACACAAAGGAGCAAAACCCTAAAAAAAACACTCATCCATTCTTTCATGTTCCATAGCTGAAATCTTCCTTAAAAGACCTACAATCACAACCCTTGCTTGATTATATACCGGTGGATCGTACCAAACAAAAAAATTACAAGTATGAGTGTCTTTTCCATAATTTTTACAACCTCAAAACCTTTTACTAGGATTACTAGTTTTCAATCCTGTCGTTATTGAAGAACGCGTTTCACAGAAGTATTCCCGATCTAAGTTCTCACCCTCCATTTCGATTACAAGCTTTAAATTTCTTCCTTCCTTACTTCCCTTTTTTGCAGACTTTTCTTCTGCAATGTAACCGTTTGAAAGATTGGTTGAAAGAGACAAGGGAATACACTATCCAATTAGGGTTCTATTAAATAAAACAATAAGTTTACCAAAAATGTCTTGTGCTTATGTGGCAATATGCCTCTAACTAGGCATTAAAAAAATAAAAGCCACAGCCAACTCAGCCTTGCCGTTACTTTTTTAACGAATGATGGTCAAAATAGATCAATTTAATAAGTTTGGTGGTCTGATTGACGAGTTTAACAGTTATTGGTCAAAATAGGTATCCCAATTAGTTTGGTGGTCACTGGTGTAGTTTACCCTTATTATTATTATTATTATTCAAATTAATCCTCAACGAAAAATTAAAAAATCAATTAAGCCCTTATGAATTTTTTACACCTAATTTAGGCCTTATAATTTAAATTACGATCAATTTAGCTATTTCGTAACGTTGACCGTTAAAATTAACAGACGGTCAAATAAGTAAAGCCGTTGATGTCCTGTGTGGCGTGACATACTGGCGGTGACATGGAAAATTTGCCGACGTGTAAAAAACTAAAAACCTATGTATTTTTTAATCATTTACCTTTTTCTTTTCATTTAATTTCACTCTCTTTCTATGTGAAAAACTTAAAAGCAAACCTTTTTTTCTCTAAAATATTCATATCGCTGGCCATCACTTTTGTTGCCGTCGTTAGCGGCTGTTTGACTCTGAAATGAACCACTGATCCCATCTTTGTCTCCTAAGCATGGGTCTGAGTTCGATTTCACTGGAATCTACTTCAAATGTCACGAATACTATGTAGAAGCCTTCAACTTTCTTGCCACCAATCTCCCTCTTCCATTGTTTGATCAGAACGAGACCGAAATATATTCTTCTTCTCGACAAAAGAGCGCTGCCTACCGTTTGGATTCGCCATTCGATGGTCAGAGATGCCGGAGATAATAACACGAAGGCAAATGTCATCGTTTTCTATTTTCTTCCTTTTCTCAATTTCTTTCTCATTTTGCCTTAATTCGTTGTTTGTTGTTGTGGATTGCCATTGAACTAGTTCTGATTATCGAGTAGGGTTGTGGTTGTAGTCTACTGAATTGGAGCAAGGTTAGTGATGATTGATGTGTGTCAATGGTGTTTTCATGCAATGCGTTTAGTGGCCAAAACGTTGAGAGATGGTAACTTTATGGAGGGATGTTGAGTGAGAATGGTTTGATATTTTGATTTTCAGTAGGATTGTTGGCTTTTTGTGGAGCTATGGTGGCTGCCAATTATGGAAAGGGGCTCAGTACTGACTACTGAGCCATGGACGATTCAAAGTACCACAACTCTGAAATAATAAACTAAAGTTAAATAAAATAGTTTTTCTACGTCATCACCAACATGTCATGCCACACAAGATATTAATGCCTTTCTTCTTTGACCGTATGTTGACTTTAACAGTCAACGCCACAGAAGGGCTAAATTGATCGCAATTTGAATTATGAGAGCTAAATTGAATGTAAAAAATTTATAAGGGCTTAACTGATTTTTTAATTTTTTGTTGAGGGCTAATTTGACCTTTAAGCCTTATTATTATTTATTGTTGTTATGATTATTATTTTAATTATTTTAATAAAAATTTAAAAACCAAATATCCAATTTGATACCCAAAATATACAATCATATTTATGATTAATTTCAGATCATCTCTAAAAATTACTACTAAAAAACAATCTCAAATTAACCCTAAATTACTCGCGACTCTATATGGTTGAAGGAACCTTTTTCGGCTTTGATCAAGAAAAAAGGACCACAACAAGCTATTAATACGACGGCGTTTTACATGCACTCTCCCAAAGAGGAGAAACACGTGGCAGAATATAATTGATGAACAGTAAGAAACTGTAGTACAAGTAGCCGTAGGGAAACAGATGGTGGTCGTTGAACACGGCGAATAGTTCTCTCTCTCTCTCCTCTCCTCTCCATTTTTCTCCAGTTTCAAAGTTCACTTTCTCAACTGGATTTTTTCTTTCTTTCTGATCTTCAAGAAGAAACAAGTACCTCCCTCAATCTGAAGTAGAATCAGAATAGGAAGATGGGAACATTGGGGAAAGCAATCTACACCGTTGGATTCTGGATCCGAGGGACCGGCCAAGCCCTCGATCGCCTTGGTTGTCGCCTCCAAGGCAACTACTACTTACAAGAACAACGTGAGTGCCCTGAAACCCTAACCCTCACTCATCCAATTTCATAGATTGATCCATTTCCTAATGGTTTTCTGCTTCATTTTCAAATGCGATTCTGTGATTCATAACATTGTTTCTTAAACCGAAATAGGCATAGGTTTTGATCAATTGCTTGGATTTACTTTTGTTTCAGTGTCGAGGCATCGGACGTTGATGAACGTATTCGACAAAGCTCCGGTTGTTGATAGAGATGCCTTCGTAGCACCTAGCGCTTCTGTTATCGGCGACGTTCAGGTCGGAAGGGGTTCCTCTATCTGGTATGGATGTGTTTTGAGAGGTAAGCAGCCTTTTTATTAATTGAGGAGTGGGAAACGCCGTTTATTTTGTAAATTATTTCTCTTGTTTTCATTGAAGTTTAGGGTTTAAGGATGTTGTTGGTTACTCTGTATCAATAATTAATTTGATATCTGAAACCAATGTTCGGAATGGATGCTTACAATCATTATTGTGTTAGGAAAGTGAAACTAAGGATGATGTTTGTTTACTTTGTACCAAGCATGCACCAAGATCCATGATGGCATTTGTGAACACTGCTGTTGTTTTATAAGTGGTAGCAACTATGTGGTTAATGATCAAAAGAATGTGTTTTAGGGCATGAGATGATCGCACTGAGTCTGATAGCAATGATTGTTAGGAATGTATTTGTATGATATGATGATCTTAGTTCTTAGTGATTTTCTTAACATCACGTTATCTTGTCGCGTAAGGACAAAACTAAGAATTTTTGAATGAGGGGGCTGGGGATAGATACTTGTAATGAAACTATATCCTGTATGATGATTTATTGTGTTAGGAAAATGAAACTAAGGATGATGTTTGTTTGCTTTGTACCAAGCATGCACCAAGATCCATGATGGCATTTGTGAACACTGCTGTTGTTTTATAAGTGGTAGCAACTATGTGGTTAATGATCAAAAGAATGTGTTTTAGGGCATGAGATGATCGCACTGAGTCTGATAGCAATGATTGTTAGGAATGTATTTGTATGATATGATGATCTTAGTTCTTAGTGATTTTCTTAACATCACGTTATCTTGTCGCGTAAGGACAAAACTAAGAATTTTTGAATGAGGGGGCTGGGGATAGATACTTGTAATGAAACTATATCCTGTATGATGATTTATTGTGTTAGGAAAATGAAACTAAGGATGATGTTTGTTTGCTTTGTACCAAGCATGCACCAAGATCCATGATGGCATTTGTGAACACTGCTGTTGTTTTATAAGTGGTAGCAACTATGTGGTTAATGATCAAAAGAATGTGTTTTAGGGCATGAGATGATCGCACTGAGTCTGATAGCAATGATTGTTAGGAATGTATTTGTATGATATGATGATCTTAGTTCTTAGTGATTTTCTTAACATCACGTTATCTTGTCGCGTAAGGACAAAACTAAGAATTTTTGAATGAGGGGGCTGGGGATAGATACTTGTAATGAAACTATATCCTGTATGATGATTTATTGTGTTAGGAAAATGAAACTAAGGATGATGTTTGTTTGCTTTGTACCAAGCATGCACCAAGATCCATGATGGCATTTGTGAACACTGCTGTTGTTTTATAAGTGGTAGCAACTATGTGGTTAATGATCAAAAGAATGTGTTTTAGGGCATGAGATGATCGCACTGAGTCTGATAGCAATGATTGTTAGGAATGTATTTGTATGATATGATGATCTTAGTTCTTAGTGATTTTCTTAACATCACGTTATCTTGTCGCGTAAGGACAAAACTAAGAATTTTTGAATGAGGGGGCTGGGGATAGATACTTGTAATGAAACTATATCCTGTATGATGATTTATTGTGTTAGGAAAATGAAACTAAGGATGATGTTTGTTTGCTTTGTACCAAGCATGCACCAAGATCCATGATGGCATTTGTGAACACTGCTGTTGTTTTATAAGTGGTAGCAACTATGTGGTTAATGATCAAAAGAATGTGTTTTAGGGCATGAGATGATCGCACTGAGTCTGATAGCAATGATTGTTAGGAATGTATTTGTATGATATGATGATCTTAGTTCTTAGTGATTTTCTTAACATCACGTTATCTTGTCGCGTAAGGACAAAACTAAGAATTTTTGAATGAGGGGGCTGGGGATAGATACTTGTAATGAAACTATATCCTGTATGATGATTTATTGTGTTAGGAAAATGAAACTAAGGATGATGTTTGTTTGCTTTGTACCAAGCATGCACCAAGATCCATGATGGCATTTGTGAACACTGCTGTTGTTTTATAAGTGGTAGCAATTATGTGGTTAGTCAAAAGAATGTGTTTTAGGGCATGAGACGATCACACTGAGTCTGATAGCAATGATTGTTAGGAATGTATTTGTATGGTATGATGATCTTAGTTCTTAGTGATTTTCTTAACATCACGTTATCTTGTCGCGTAAGGACAAAACTAAGAATTTTTGAATGAGGGGGCTGGGGTTAGATACTTGTAATGAAACTATATCCTGTATGATGATTTATGGAAAAAATAGCAAACTTCATCTATTGTTTTTACTAAAGTAGCTTAAGCTTAAGCCTGTAACTTCATCCCGCTAGGTCCCTCAATCAAGATCAGAGATTCGAATCCTGAGTCCTGACATTGTGAATGCAGAAACCTGATCCAGATTAGTTAGCTAATGAGTCAGATACCGGTGGTTAAACAAAAAAAAATATGAATCTCGCAGAATAATAATTATCTAGCTCTTAAAGTGATAAGAAACTAAAAAAAGCATGATCCCTCATTGATCCACCCATTTTATGGTTTTCATATTAAAAAATGAGATTGATGTACAATTCCTCAGCTTGTATCTTATGGAACTTGAATTAATCTGACTTTTGATGTGTGTAGGTGATGTCAATAGCATCAGCATTGGGTCCGGAACAAATATCCAAGATAACTCCCTTGTTCATGTTGCAAAATCAAACTTGAGTGGGAAGGTTTCACCAACTATTATTGGAAGTAATGTTACTGTTGGTGAGTGACTCCCATCTTTAAAAGTAGTCCTTGTCTTTGGTTTTATCATGAAAAAAGTAATCACTGATTGAAGCTGGGCAGGTCATAGTGCTGTTTTACATGGATGTACTGTTGAGGATGAAGCATTTGTTGGGATGGGGGCTACCCTATTAGACGGTGTTTATGTTGAGAAGCATGCCATGGTTGCTGCCGGAGCTCTTGTGAGGCAGAACACTAGGATACCATGCGGAGAGGTTTGTGGGCACTTCACTGACATTTTGGTGTTAATCTTGCTTTATATCTATATTCTATTTAACATCAGAACTTTGTTTTTTTTTTCTTTTTTGTTAGATACAAATCTTTATTATTAAAAGATACATGAAATAGGTAAAATAGATGAGGTAATTAGCACTGAAATCAACATTGAACAATGTACGATTCATTTGCTAAAAACTAGAGATTGTAGTCGTAACTGGTAATGTTTACCGCATTCCAAAATTTGAAGCTTGGTCCAACCTGCATTTCTCATGTCAGATGAATGTGGAGGGAAACTTGTCATTGCCAAGATCTGACATGAAACCTTGGTGGTGGCTCTGCCCATGATCGTCTTGAAGTTAATATATTAGATTAACACAAGGGGAATGAACTGATCCAACTTTTAGCTCAAAAAGTATCTTATAAATGTTGTTCTAAATTTGTTAACATATATTTTCCTTTACCATTACAGGTTTGGGGAGGTAACCCTGCCAAGCTTCTAAGAAAGCTAACAGAAGAAGAGATCACTTTCATCTCCCAGTCAGCCCTAAATTATACCAATTTGGCACAAGTTCACGCAGCTGAAAATGCAAAGGGCTTTGATGAAATTGAGTTAGAGACGATGCTCCGCAAGAAATTTGAACGCCGTGATGAGGAATATGATTCAATGCTCGGGGTTATTCGGGAGACACCTCCTGAACTTATCCTTCCCGATAACATTATGCCTGATAAAGTGCCAAAGACTGCTTAGGAGCTGATAAATCACATTTTTTTTGGTAAGATTCAATGTCATTTGGTATTTTGTTATCAGCGGATTTACAGAGAATTGCTGCATTTCAGTTGCAATAATGTTGGTGGGCCTGGCTGAGGTGTTTAAAATCGAATCATAGTGCACACTCATTCGGCTAACCTTATCATCCTTTTTGGTTTTATGGAAGTTGAACTTGGTTTTGCAAACAAATAGATGTTCAAGTCATCCAATGTGGTGTCTTATGTATTTGTAATTCAGCTCTATTGCTTTGATTATGTTTACCGGCAATAAGAATGTGCAAACAGTTGTGGCCAATTATGCTGCGAGCTGCTAATACTCTAATTTTCTTTTTAAACTTCAAATTTCATTTTGTATCCAATTCTCCAATTGCTCTATTCACGTTAGGATTTCAATGAAAGGAAGCAAGCAAGAAGAACACAATAACATTATATATCTAATGCCCCCATCAAAAGATTTTTCAAGTACTGTATGCTCTTTACTGGAAGAGATCATTCATCATTTAGTTATGTAAGAATGCAAATAGATCTATCAAATTTTACTTAGAACTCAAATTACGAGTTAATAATCCAAATTTGAATTTACCTGGACTTAAATTGACTTGAGATTTGAACAAAAAAATATTTAACTTGGAAAACTCAGGTCTCAAATTGGACGACTCAAACTTATTCAAACCAAAAATCTGTAAAATTTGAAATGATCTAAAACTCAAAATGATTTAAAAATTGAAATCTGAGTTAATCTAATTCTCTTAAAACTAACTGAATTGGCCAATTTATCAGGTCTATACAAAAGTTTTGAAAGCAAAGTTGGGTCGTGTAGAAATCAAATGTAGCTAAGAAAGAACTCATTTTTCCTTGATGACCCAAACTTGATGAGTCTATTAAGGAAGCCATGAAAGGCTTTTCAAATAGAAGAAGAAATAACCCCTTTTACCTTGCTGGAGATGGAGTTTTGTTGATGGGGAACTTTTTACAATTTTCCTCCCTCAGCCGTGCCCTTAGTCCTAAGGTGACCGAGAGGGTGATACGTGTTGATGGGTGTGGGTTTTAATGTCATATATTTATTTAGCATTAAGTTTTGATATACGAGTTGAGTATTTTTAAAAAAAATATTAAATCTAAAATTTAAATTCATAGCCTTCAAATTTTAAATCATAAAGTTCTAAACTCTAAACAGGGCATTCTAAACTTTAAAACCTTAGCCTTAAACTAAACTTCTAAACTCTATATCGAGAAAAGTTATAAAGTGACATCCAACTACTAAATTTGTTATTTTAGTCACTTGTTGATGGTCTAAATAGGATGGTAGTGGTGGACTTTCAAATGGTTCATTCATGGTGGTCTAAGCAGAGTGTCATAGTCAATGGTGATAAGGAGGAGGAAGAAGAAGAGAGATACCGTTTGGTGGGCCATTATGCGGAGTTCAGCTTGGGGGAAGTTGATAACTTCCTTTGTATATATATTGGGAGGTTTTGAAGACGGTGTCAAGTATAGTCCTCGTAGGACATGATGGATGAGGCATAGTAGTCATGCTTCCCATTTGGTAGGCTTAGCTGGTGGGTTAGTAGACTTGATGTCTGTCTTATTGAAGTCAATATATTGTTGGTATGAGATTACTCTAGAGGTCTTCTGTGTATCCTACTCTGGAGGTCCCCTTGCGGGTGTCCCTTGTTCATGGTCAGGTGGGTAATTCCAGAGGGTCACCTCTGAATATCTTGGTGAGCAAGAAGCCTCAATGTGGAGAGGTTATGGTGGAGATCATTACGGGTATAACAATTTCCCCCTAGTCGAGAGAGTTCCATAAAGTGACACGGCGCAAGATTTGAAAATTTTATCTGTATTCTTGAATATTTTAATGAGATTATTTTTATCGTGCTATTTCAATGCCGAAATAAGGGTGAAAAGCGTGTTTGTTAATCCTAACTCTTTGATGGTCTTTGTAATAAAATCGGGAAAAATTGTTTTCGAAATTTATTAGTTGTGACACGTTTGCCTTAGTTCCAATAAATGGGCAAAGTGTTTTGAAATTTCCATATTGTATTGTTGCAGAGTGGTGTTAACTGACTCTTTTTGGTGAAACAATTTATCTCGATGCCTTAAAGAGGGCGGAGTTGTTAGAATACCATAGCTGTGATGAATTTGAGCAGTGAGCTCTGTGAATTAGGGATTGAAGGAAGAAGAAGAAAGGGAAAAACGAAAGAGGGAAATCTGAATAACAGAAGGAAAAGAGAATAGATCTGAATATTGAATAATTCTTAAAAATAGGCCTTAGCCCAATTACATTATTCTGATGATATTTATAACCCAAAACTTACACAGCTGTATAAAGCCCAACGACCTAACAGATCCATAACAGCCTAACAACTCTTTTAACAGACTAACAGAATAAAGGTCAACTATATGACTCTATCAGACTCATCTTCTCTAATATTCTCCTGGTTCTTCTCTTCTAAGCAACCTTTAAAACAAGCATGAACACCCAATCGAGTACGCATCTGAGAAAACACAGCCGGTGGAAGAGGTTTTGTTAGAATATCAGCAACCTGTTCTGTAGAAGGCACATAGCTCACAAGAAGCTTGTTGTTAAGAACTTTCTCTCGAACAAAATGGATGTCAATTTCAACATGCTTCACATAAGCATGATGAGTAGGGTTTGTGGCAATGGAAACAGTAGAGGTATTGTCACACCAAACAGTTGGTGTGCGAACAAGTGTTACACCGATCTCCATGAGCAACTGCTGCAACCACATAAGCTCAGAAACAGCATTGGCTAGGCTTCGGTATTCAGCCTCCGCTGTAGAGCGAGACACCACACTCTGCTTTTTGGAGCACCAAGCAATGGGATTACCTCCAAGATAAATGCAGAAACCAGTAGTAGATCGACGATCTTCAACTGAAGCTGCCCAATCAGCATCTGAAAACCCAATCAGATCAAAGACACCACCCAGCTTGTAGCACAGGCCATAGTTGAGAGATCCTTTCAAGTAGCGCAGAATACGCTTGACAGCCTTCCAATGCATATCAAAAGGAGAATTCATGTACTGACTGACCTTATTGACGACAAAGGCTATATCTGGCCGAGTCAAGCAGATGTACTGAAGCCCTCCAACAATGCTTCGGTACAAATGAATGTCAGAGAATGCAGCACTACCATCAGGAGATTGTAATTTAGGAGAAACAACCATGGGTGTTGGTGTAGAATTACAACCCTACATGTCAGCCTTGTCTAACAAATCAGAGACATACTTCCTCTGATTTAACATTAACCCAGAGGAACTAGAAGCAATCTCCACCCCAAGAAAAAACTCTAAGTTTCCCAAATCTTTCAACTTAAACTCAGAATTAATATGAACCACCAAATCAGACACAACAACGTCATTTGAACCAGTGATGATGATATCATCAACATAGACCATCAAGATTAACTGCTCACCACTTGTATTTCTAATAAACAAAGAGGTATCAGCTTTTGAAGCTGTGAACCCAAGGATGTCAACAAGAAACCTTCTCAAAGTATGAAACCAGGCCCTTGGTGCCTGTCGAAGACCATAAAGAGCTTTCTTCAAATGACACACCAGCTCTTTCCCATTGGAACCCTTGACCTCAAAACCAGGAGGTTGACACATGTAAATCTCCTCAGCAAGCTCTCCATTTAAGAAAGCATTATTGATGTCGATCTGTCGGATGGACCACTTTTCCAAAACTGCAGTAGCCAGAACTTCACGCATAGTAGCAGCTCGAACAACAGGGCTGAAAGTTTCTCGGTAGTCACAGCCTACTACCTGAGAATACCCCTTTGCAACGAGGCGGGCCTTAAGCCTGTCAATAGACCCATCAGATTTCCTTTTGACTTTAAAAAGCCATTTACAACCAACTGCTTCTCGAGAAGGGGGGAGAGGTTGCAAGTCCCAAGTACCATTGTCCATCAAGGCCATATATTCAGCATTTACGGCAGCAGCCCATCCTGAGTGATTGAGAGCTTCATGAATTGAAGTAGGTTCAGCAATATCACCCTCAAGAAGGTAAGCCTTAGGCTTAAAAATCCCAGACTTGCCACGGGTTACCATAGGGTGTCTATTCTGAATGGGAACAATGGTCGAAATGTTTGGAGGTGAAATTTGTTGTGGAACAATGGAGGTGGATATAGCATGTGAAATGGAATGTGGAGATGTAGTATGAAGTGGAACAGTGGAGGTGGATATAGCATGTGAAATGGAATGTGGAGATGTAGTTTGAAGTGGAACAGTGGAGGTGGATATAACATGTGAAATGGATTGTGGAGATGTAGTCTGAAGTGGAACAGTGGAGGTGGATATAACATGTGAAATGGATTGTGGAGATGTAGTTTGAAGTGGAACAGTGGAGGTGGATATAGCAGGTGAAATGGATTGTGGAGATGTAGTTTGAAGTGGAATAGTGGAGGTGGATATAGCAGGTGAAATGGATTGTGGAGATGTAGTTTGAAGTGGAGTAGTGGAGGTGGATATAGCATGTGGAATGGAATGTGGAGATGTAGTTTGAAGTGGAGTAGTGGAGGTGGATATAGCATGTGGAATGGAATGTGGAGATGTAGTTCGACTAGAAGAGACACGAGAAGGTACAGTTTGAGTGGAATCATGATGATGCTGACCATGTGAAGACAAATGCAGAGGAGAATGAGAAGAAGAAGGCTGACCAACAAAAATAGAATCATGCACAGGTCTGATCAAATTTGGAGGAGAATGACCTTGAGAAAGAGAACTAGAAGAAACATGCACATGAGGAATTGGAGAACCTGAAACATGCTGTTTAGAAAGAGTGTGGCCAACAACTTTAGAAGTAGAATTAATCACTTGTGACTCAACTAGAGGAGGATAAGTGCAAACAGGAACAAGAGGTAGAGAAACAAAGGGAGTAGAAGAAGAAGAAGAGTGTGACACAGACTCACTAGGACACTGAAAAAGATCAAAAATAGCCTCAGATGGTAAGACACTCTTAGAAGCAGAAGAAGAAAAATCAGACCTAAAGGGGAACAAACTTTCATCAAACTTAACATGACGAGAGACATAGACTCGACCATTGACATCTACACACTTATACCCTTTGTGTGCTGGAGAGTAACCAAGAAAAGTACAGGGAGAGGACCGAAACTGAAATTTGTGACTATTATAAGGTCGAAGCATGGGATAACAAACACAACCAAAAATACGAAGAAATGTATAATCAGGCTGTTGTAGAAAAAGAGCTTGATAAGGTGATATACCTGATAAGGCTGAAGAAGGAAGCCTATTGATGAGGAAGATTGCTGTAGAAAAAGCATCCTGCCAGTACTTCAGAGGCACAGAAGCCTGAGCAAGCAAGGTGAGACCCACTTCAACAATTTGTCGATGCTTCCTTTCAACCAGTCCATTCTGCTCCGAGGTATGAGGATAGGACAACCGATGGACAATTCCATGAGATAAGAAGTAGGGTTTCAAGGCAGCAAACTCCCCTCCACCATCAGACTGAAAAATCTTTAATTGAACTCCAAGCTGCCTTTCAACTTGCAAGTGAAACTGAACAAAAGCTTCCTTTACCTGTGACTTATACTTCAAGAAATACAACCAAGTATATCTAGAAAAAGCATCAGTAAACGCAACAGAATATTTATAACCTGAAGACAACATGGGAGCAGGGCCCCACACATCAGCAACAACAAGTTGGAGAGGAGCAGAATAAGTAGTAGCAGAATTGGAAAAAGGTAACTTGTGAGCTTTGCCTAACTGACAAGCTTGACAAAGAGACATAGCATTCTGATCTTTATTAGAATCAAAAGGAATATTACAACTTTTCAAAACTTGATGTAAAACAGAAGAAGATGGATGCCCTAGTCTACTATGCCAGACATCCAAAGGAAATTTATCACAAAGCTTAACAGAAGACAAAGAATACTTAGGAGAACTAACAGTAGCTGTTTTAACAGCTTTATTGAAAGACAAAAGATTCTGAGGTTGAGCAACAGATTTATTCTTGGCAAGATGATCACTAAGAGACACATCCAGTTTGTATAGACCATTAGCTTCACTCCCTGTAAGAAGAATCTGACCCGAGCGCAAATCCCTAGCTTGACAATGAGTTGGAAAGAACTCAAGACTAACTTGATTATCCTGTGTAAACTTTGAGACAGACAATAAGTTTTTGGTGATATTAGGCACAAACAACAAGTTATTAAGCTTAAAATTTCGGGAACCTGAAAGAAAACTAGACTGCCCTGAACACTTTATAGGTAAAATACTGCCATTTCCAACTTGAACGCTACCTGATCCAGGGTAAGTTGCAGTTTGAAGGTTGGTAATGTCATTAGTCTGGTGATGGGTTGCTCCAGAATCGGGGAACCAGGAATTGTCATCCACAACATCAGATGTGACAAGGTGAATCTGAGGAGTAGCTGGATGAACATTCTGACCAGCAGGTTGTAATTGTTGAACAGAAGAGAATTGAGAATGAAGTGAGGGGTATGCTGAAGGATAAACACTAACAGAAGACACAAAACGAACTTGATTAGAAAGATAAACCACAGGTTGTGGCTGAAGAACAGGACTACCAGTATGAAACATCTGAGGTTGAGGCTGCACAAACTGAACAGAGGGCTGCTGAAAGGAAGATTGATAAGGCTGAAAAGGTGCAGTAAAAACAGATGTGTTGGCCTGAGCAGGAGTAAAACTCCTAGGAGTAGAGGAGGTTGGTCTAATATTGTCCATATTATACTTGAACTGCATGTCAAACCTATAATAACATCGTTCTGCCAAGTGCCCAAGTCGACCACAAAGTTGACATTGAGGCCTATTAAAGTTTGAGTTTCGACCACGACCACCCCTTCCTCTACCATAACCATAACCATAACCAGAAGACTCTTGAGACTCAACAACATGTGCCTCAACATTGTTCTCAGTGGACTCAATACTATTACTAGTAGGCAAAGAAGCAGATTGTGTAGGAGCAGGGTGTTGTATAGGAGCAGAAGGATATGTAGGAGTAGAGCCTTGTGTGGGAGTAGAGTGTTTTGTAGCAACATGGGCTGAGGCACTAATAGAAGGAGTAGAACTAGAGTGCCTTGCCTCAGCATCCAAGAGAATAGAATTGACAAATGACAAATCTGAGGAGGATGGACTAGCAGTGATGACAGTGATCACTGAATCATAATCTAAAGACAGACCATTAAGAATAGCTGTAATGTGCTCTTGCTCAGAGATTCGTTCACCACTACTAGCCAAATTGTCACACACAGACTTAATTTTCATGAGATACTCATGCATATTTAGATCTCCTTTTTTCTGTGTATGCAAGAGTCTTCTATAAGACATGAGTCGTGAGGTGGTTTTACTACTATAAAGCCTATGGAGAGTGTTCCAAATATCTGAAGCAGTACTGAGGCCTATTAAATTTGGTAAAACAGACTCACTGACAGTGGACAATAGCCATGTAGCTAAGGCTCCATCTTGTTCTTCAAACAACTCAAAATCAGGATTGATACAAACAACTCCACTCTGTGTAATGTACTTAATAGGTAACTGAACATTATCATCAATAAATTTCAGCAAACGTTGAGTTTTAATGGTGAGATATACTTGCTGATGCCACAAAAGATAATTATGGTCATCCAATGTGACATTAATCTTTTTAGTTGAGAACAGCTTAGTAGATGCAGGATTAGACACAGTGACATTAGTAGAATTAACACCTTCAACAGCATTAGTAGTTTGAGTAGCATTAGTTGTGTCTACAATATTATCAGTATTCTGAGTAGTAACTTCAGGAGCCATTTTGCAAACAGATAACACAACAAGAAAGCAAGCCCAAAACAACCAGGGAAACGAGCCAAACAGATGCAACAACAGCAGATTATCACAAGCCTCACAGCAGTCAAAGAGAGCAACAAATGTAACAGAGACTGAACCCAATCAAAACACAAACAGATGACAAACAGCTCACAGAGAACAGATGTAGCCAGATTCAGATCGAGAAACACATAAAAGCCAAACAAACAGAACAATAACAGACCTCGCCAGCAAGAAAACAAGAGCCGCAGCAAGAATCACGAAGCGAAGAGATGCAAGCAGGAATTAACAGAAGAGAATACCTCGAGAAGCACTCTGATTACTTTACACAAAGATATAGAACCAAACGCGCAAACTCACCAAACGCAGCAACCAAACGAACGGAAAAATCGCAGCACCGAAGTGACGGTCGTTACACCACCACACCGGAGATGATCACCGCAACAAATCAAACGGAACACAAGCTCTGATACCATGTTAGAATACCATAGCTGTGATGAATTTGAGCAGTGAGCTCTGTGAATTAGGGATTGAAGGAAGAAGAAGAAAGGGAAAAACGAAAGAGGGAAATTTGAATAACAGAAGGAAAAGAGAATAGATCTGAATATTGAATAATTCTTGAAAATAGGCCTTAGCCCAATTACATTATTCTGATGATATTTATAACCCAAAACTTACACAGCTGTATAAAGCCCAACGGCCTAACAGATCCATAACAGCCTAACAACTCTTTTAACAGACTAATAGAATAAAGGTCAACTATATGACTCTATCAGACTCATCTTCTCTAATAGGAGTAACTTGGTTTTACACAGTTTTTGTCTGAACTTGTGCGGGAAGTCATGTGATGTAAATGTCATGTCGTCTTCTATGCTTGTTGGAAATTTCTCGTTGCTATTTCGGGCATAGTATGAATCATGAGATGTGAAATGTGTTTCCTTTCGTTGTACTGTTATGCGTAGATTGTGTTTGTAGTTTTCTTGTGATATTATGTTTACATAGTGAGAGTACTCGACGTCAGATGAAAGGCGGAGTATCTTACTAATCTTGCGGGATGACATTGTCTTGAAGTTTTGGTTGTTATTGTTAAGGTGTGACTTCTTTTTTGAAGTTCTTGTTGATGGGCGTATCTCAATGTCGAAAAGAGGGCAACGAATTGTCATACTAGTGCTTGATGCTCTTGTAGAACCACTAAATTGGAGCAAAGTTTTTAATGTAAATCATTTTCATGACTTGAATACCTCCCAACTCCAGGAGTAGGACAAAAGATCTCAACGTTAGTCATTGTGGAGTAAAGGCCTCTAAAACACTAATCATAGTGGAGGATTTCGACACTTTATGCAAGAATTTTTTCAATGGAGTAGAGACATCTACAACACTATATCTATAATGGAGGATCTTGATGCTCGATACTGGGTAAATATAACCATTTTGTTAAGACTTTTTGTAGAACAACTTTAGTCAGATCAAATTCTTCTTGGAATATATGAGTTTTAACACTTTAGTGGGATAGAGGATGTCGATACTCTTGTAGGATCGTTTTGTAGAATCGTTTTTTGTAGAGTGAGTTATTGCTATAGAATTGGTGCTTTTGTTTCGACACTTAAATAGGGCAAGTATATATTGTCGACACAAGTAATAAAGTGAACAAATACAAGGTGTGTGTCAGGTTGCTGAATCCCATAGGGAATGTGCAATGTTTCTCAGATGTTATTAGTTGTAACAATTTACCTTTCAAAAAGGTAAACGTACTTTTACATACCTAATTTCTTCTGTTGTTTCTTGTTAGCTTGAAATTCAACCAAAATATTGTCAAGAGGGGGATGAGTTGGCTTTAAGATATTTTTGGAATCTTGATAAAAAATTAAGAAAATTTGGCACAGTCAATTTAGAGTGGCTTGACTTTTTGAACCAAAATATACATCAACTTGTAAAACCTAATTTGATTTTGATATAACAAAGTATCTAAGGACCTATTTGTAAAAGTAAATAATTTTTTTAAGTATTTCAAAGTCTCACAAATTGACAAGCAAACTTGAACCAAAATATTTCTAAGTCAAATAAATTGTTTAAACAAAATTTGTCTAAGTGTCATAGCCCAAAACCTACTTGTACGCTAAGGCATATCGATACACTATAACCGTATCGATATGATTTTAAGGTTATGAAATTTTAATCGACAGAAGCGTACCGACACGGTTATATTCGTATCGAGACAATATTTTATCTGGGCTTAACTTTAAGGTATAGAGTAATGATCAGTTGTACCCGTATCGTACGGTTTGATCTAATTTGATAAATCTTTGCATTTATAGTTTTTGATCGTTGCTTGTCAATTATGATTTTAGCAAATTTTCAAATGGTCTTTAGACCGTATCGATACACCCATATAGCGTAACTATTTGAGGGACTCACATCCACAAGAGATGATCGTAAAAGAAGATCAATCAACCTTCGAATCAAGCCATGACATCTACTTCCGGCCAAAACTTCTTTGAGTCACAATCGATCACCAAGCCGCCATTTTTCAATGGGGATAACTATCTCTATTGGAAAAATAGAATGAGGCTCTTCATCAAGTCAAATGACTATATCCTTTGGGATGTAGTGGAAGATGGACCAATTATTCTGATGAAGAGAGATGAAGTAGAAAGGCTAGTTCCAAAAACAAGAGCGGAAATGACCGATGAAGATCAAAGAAGGCTTCAAGTGAATGACAAAGCTCTTCACATCATCTTTTGTGCACTTGGACCCGACATGTATGCAAAGGAAGTGTGGGACAAGCTAGAGACCACCTACGAGAGCACCAATGATGTAAAGGAGACCAAGATTGGGATCCTTAATTTGAGTTATGAGAACTTCAAGATGGAGCCGAATGAGAGCATCTCCAAAATTTTTGATAGGTTCTCCATAATTGTAAATGGTTTTAAGGGCTTCAGTGAGATTATTCCCGAAGACAAGCTAGTTCGGAAGCTACTATATTCTCTTCCTGAATCATGTGATAGGAAGAGAACCGCAATCATCGAGGCCAAGAATTTGAAAACTTTGAAGCTCGACGAGTTGGTGGGATCTCTCCTTACTCAAGAGATCATGAAGAAAGGAAGGGAAGAAGAAAAAAAGAGATAAGAGAAAAGAGTGGAGAAGCAAGAGGTAGAGAAGAATAAGCAAGGAATTGCTCTCAAGGCATCTCAAGAGAAAAGCAATTCTAGTGAGGATGAGTTTGAGGAATTGGCTATGATAGCTAAGAGATTCTCTCGGTTCATGAACTCCAATCGGGGAAGAAAATTCCAAAGGAGAAAAGACTTCAAGAACAAGAACAAAGAAGAGGAGAAAGATAAACTCATTTGTTATGAGTGCAAGAAGCCGGGGGACATAAGATCGGATTGCCCTCAACTCAAGAAAAAGGGATTCGATAAGAAGAACAAGCAAAAAACCCACGTTGCCATTTGGAGTGATGAAAAATCATCATCCGATGAAGAGGAGCACGAAGTGGCTGATCTTTGCCTCATGGCTATTGATGATGATCCTAAGGTAAACCCTAACCCATCTACTTTCGATTTTACATTTGATGAACTTCAAGATGCATATGATGAGTTGCAAGAGGTTTACGATGAGTTGGTTGAAAAATACAAGGAATCGGTTTTGAAAAACAAGAAAATGATTTTCGATTTGAAAAATCAAAACGATTCACTTTCCAAAACCAATTCAGAACTTGAAAAGAAGATTGTGGTTTTACAAGATGACTTAAAATATTTTCAAGAAGAAAATGTTGATTTAAACAATCTTCTTTCCAAAGTTCATGACGATCACCACAAAGTGGTGAATGAACTCAAAGCTTCTTTGAACAAAGTTGGTACTCCTACTTTTGAAAAAGGTCAATCTTCTAAAACCAACTATGTGAAAAGAAACTTTGTGAACCACAAACAAAGAGGCTCTCAAAGGCATCCTAAAGTTAACATGGTTAGAAATGTATAGGTTCCTAAGGAAGTAGTAGTTTCTAATGATATTAATGCTATTGATTCTTGGATTCTTAAGGGAACCACGTATTTGGGAGCTAACTCACATGGACCCAAAATGATTTGGGTACCAAAAATCAAGAACTAATCTTTGTTTGTAGGGGGCATTGCTACAAGGCCAAAGCTTCAACTAAAAACACTTGGTTCCTTGATAGTTGATGCTCAAGATATATGACCGACGACAAGAGTAGATTCATGAAGCTAAAGCCAAAAGAGTGGTGGAGTGGTGACATTTAGTGACAACTTCAAAGGCCACATTGAATGTATAGGTTCCATTGGTAATCTCTCTTCTATTCTTATTGAAGATGTGTTATATGTCAATGGTCTAAAGCATAACTTGTTGAGCATTAGTCAATTATGTGATAAGGGTTTTAATGTTCTTTTTGATGTTAATGGTTGCAAAATTGTGAACACTAAAACAAATAAGATAATGCTCATTGGTCATCACATAGATAACATATACATGGTGCATCTAGATGACATTTATACATCCCATGCATGCTTGGTTGCTCAACATGAAAATGATGCATGGTTATGAAATAGGAAACTAAGATATGCTAGCATAAGTGTTTTAGAGAATTTGGTTTCCCAAAATCTAGCTAGAGGTTTACCTAAGCTAAAATTCTCCTTAGATAAAATTTGTGATGCTTGTGCTAAGGGTAAACAAAAACGAAGTTCATTTAAATACATTAATGATGTTTCAATTAGTAGAGTTTTACAATTGATCCATATAGATCTCTTTGGGCCTATTAGGACAACTAGCTTGGGTGGAAAATCATATGCTTATGTTTTGGTTGATGATTTCTTTAAATACACTTGGGTTCTCTTTTTAAGTATAAAAGATAAGGCTTTAGAAAAATTCATCACATTTTCAAAAATTACTCAAAATGACCTTGGTTAAAACATTACTCATATTAGAAGTGACCATGGAACGAAATTTCAAAATCTAGGTTTTGAGGATTTTTGTAACATTAATGGTATTAACCACAATTTTTCCGCACCTCGCACTCCTCAAAAAAATGGGGTAGTTGAAAGGAAAAACCATACTTTAGAAGAAATGGCTAGAACCATGCTTTGTGAAAAACAATTTACCTAAGATTTTTTGGCAGAAGCCACAAACACCGCTTGTTATATTATAAATCGTGTAATGATTAGACAAATTTTAAAGAAAACTTCTTATGAGATTTTAAAATCAAAGAAGCCTAACATTAGCTATTTTCATCCTTTTGGATGCAAGTGTTTTGTTTTAAACAATGGAAAAGATCATTTAGGTAAATTCGATGCAAAAAGTGATGAAGCTATTTTCTTAGGATAATCTTTAAACTCTAAAGCCTATCGAGTGTTTAATAAAAGAACCTTAGTTGTAGAAGAGTCTATACATATGGTTTTCGATGATAACCTCCTTTCGAGGAAGGATTCTTGTGATGATGATGATGTAGGTATCATTGAAGCCAATGATGGTGGACAATCATCAAAGGTGGATGAGGTTCCAACCAAAGAAGAAGAAGCACGAGATCCTCCCATAGAATCCTTGAAGGACATGAATCTTGGAGAAAAGGAAGTGACCTACCCAAGGGAACTAAACTATGTCAAAGATGGTGAAATCTTGGGTGATCTATCCAAGGGGGTAACCACTAGATCATCTCTTAGATTGCTTAATAATGTTGCATTTATTTCATGCATTGAGCCTAAAAATATCAAAGAAGCATTAAAAGATAATTTTTGAATATTGGCTATGCAAGAAGAACTTAATCAATTTGAGTGGAGTAAAGTTTCGACATTAGTTGATAGGCCTAGTAATAAGTCTACTATAAGAACTAAATGGGTCTTTAGAAACAAACTAGATGAGAGTGGTAACATAGTGAGGAACAATCTAGACTTGTTGCTCAAGGTTATACTCAAGAAGAGGGAATCGATTTTGATGAAACCTATGCACCCGTAGCTAGAATGGAAGCAATTAGGATGTTTCTTACATTTGCATGTTATCATGAATTCAAGCTTTTTCAAATGGATGTTAAAAGTGCATTCTTAAATGATTTTATAAATGAAGAAGTGTATGTTGAACTACTAAGATGTTTCAGTTCGCCAGGTTGTCTCTTGTCTGCCCATGGATTCAGCAGCAGTTCGAAAGGTTGACCTATTCGGGAATCTCCGGATCTACGCTTATTTTCAACTCCCCGAAGCATTTCGTCGCTTACTACGCCCTTCCTCGTCTCTGGGTGCCTAGGTATCCACCGTAAGCCTTTCCTCGTTTGAACCTCGCCCTTAACTTAACTTTACTTTAAGGCTATGCCATCCTAAGGTGCTGCTAAATGAAATGGAAGGATCTTATCAACGTCCATGAATGATAAATCATAGATCGAACTGCCGAATCGGAAAAATTGGGTACTATCATATAGCTTTGTTTCGGCTAAGTTCACGAGTTGGAGATAAGCGGACTCGAACCGCTGACATCCGCCACAGGGTAAACCACCGCCTCTCAGGCCCCCGACTGATTCTACCATAGAGGCCAACGATAGACAATAACATAACTACCCAGTTTTGAAGATCCAATTTATCCAAACCATGTTTTTAAACTAACTAAAGCTTTATATTGTTTGAAACAAGCTCCTGGAGCTTGGTATGAAAGTCTTTCAAACTTTTTGGTTAAAAAAGGTTTTGAAAAAGGCAAGGTGGACACTACACTTTTCATTAAAAGAAATGACAATGAAATCTTAGTAATATAAATTTTTGTTGATAATATTATATTTGGTTCTACTAATGAATTTTATTGCCAAGAATTTTCTAAGTTAATGCACGCGAGTTTAAGATGAGCATGATGGGGGAGCTCTCATTCTTCTTGGGGCTCCAAATTAAGGAAAGAAAGGATGGCATCTTTATCAAACAAGCTAAGTACATCAAGGACATGCTCAAGAATTTTGGCTTGGAGAATGTGAAGCCTCAAGCCACACCAATAAGCTCATCAATTAAGTTTGAAAAAGATGAAAGAGGTAAATATGTTGATTCTAAGCTTTATCGTTCAATGATTGGCTCTTTGCTTTACCTTACAGTAAGTAGACCCGATATCATGTTTAGTGTTTACTTGTGTGCTAGGTTCCAAGCTAGCCCTAGAGAATCTCACCTTATAGCCTTTAAGAGAATCTTTAGATACCTTAGAGACACCTTGTTTAGGCCTTTGGTATCCTAGAGACTCTTCCTTTAACCTATATGCTTATTCCGATGCGAATTATGAGGGTTGTAAGATAGATAGAAAAAGTATCTCCGAAACTTTCCAATTCCTAGGTAGTATGCTCATATCTTGGTTCTCTAAGAAACAAAATAGTCTAGCCTTATCTACCACCAAAGCGAAATGCATATCGACCGGAAGTTGTTGTGCTCAAGTCCTTTGGATGAAACAACAACTTCTAAACTATAGAATTGATGTAGGTACCATACCCCTTAAGTGTGATAACACTAGTGCCATATGTCTCACTAAGAATCTCATCCAACATTCTAGAACCAAGCACATACAGATAAGACACCATTTCATTAGGGACCATGTTCTCAAGAATGATGTTGTTCTAGAGTATGTTGATACCTCAAACCAACTAGCGGATATCTTTACAAAGCCATTAGTCAAAGAGCGTTTTTGGACTCTTAGGAGAGAGTTAGGTCTAACTAGCCTATCTTGACCTTTTAGAGCCTTTAAATGTCAAAAATTTGCTTGAATTTGAATGATAATCATGTTTATGTGTTTTTGCTTCTTGATGCATCTATGCTTGTTGCTATGGGGAGTATGTATCTGTTTTAGTCCATATATGTTGCTCATTTATCATACACATGCATTTAAGATCGATTAAAACCCAATTTTGAACTATTCTTAGCTCAAAAATGCATTTCTGGTAAAAGGGTATCGATACGAGTAGCCAATTGGGAGTCGATACAGTTTTGACTGTATCGATACAGTCATACGTATCGATACGGTATGAAAAACCGTACCGATATGGTGGATCGATACGCCACATTAGCGCATCTATATGGTATGGCATTGGAGTTTAAATTGGCATTAAATGGGCGTTTCACTTTAATTAAAACACTAATCATTTTCCCTCAAAACCCTAGCCGATTTTCATCTATAAAAACCTCCTCAAATCCTTGATTTTTCACACCAAACTCAAAATTCTTTTGGGGTTTTTCATCAACAATCAAGGCTAAGCTTTGCTATCAATTTGGTGCATTCATCATCCTTTATTCATCCAAATCCATTACTCAAGGTATAAAACCATTTTTATTTCTTTTTAATTTTCGTTCAATTTTATTCATTGTTTTCAACTATTTTTTGTATACATACTATATTTATAGTATGTGTTTTAAAGTTTTTGCAAAAATTTCTTAAAATCTGAAAATTTTTGTTTCTAATATATAAATATTTCGTATATTTTAGTATATTATTTCTAAAACTATTTTTACCAAAATTATTTTTTATATTTGTATATATTTTTAACATATAAAATATAGTATTTTTATCAATACGTTGAATTATTGGAATGTTTATTGGATTGAATATGATGCTAATTGCATACATTGTTTTCGAATGGTTTTGATGTTTTTTTAGGTTATTATGGGGCTGAAAAAGAGACCAAGGAAAGAATTGCCTTCTAGTTCATCCAATCCCAATTTAGAAAGTGGGGGTATTACTAAACCAAACCTTGGTTTTATTGTTCAAAATAGTTTTCAATCCCCTTCGGCTATGACCCATTATAAACAATACCAAGCTTTTTCAATCTGGGATGAAAGATCTGTTTCAATCCCTTTTCTAAACTCTGAACGTTTTAAGTCCAAATATTTTGGATTGTTACAACAATGGAAATTCATGACTTTTCTCAGTGTACCCCCGATTTTATATCAAAATCTTGTTTTGATTTTCTTTGCTAATGCCCGTTGCATCTATGATCAAGCAAGGGAAAGTGTAATTGTCATTGAGTCTTATCTTATAGGCAAAAAATTTCGAATTGACCAAAGTGTTTTATGTAACATTTTTTGTTTTGAAAATTTCGGAATTGATGATGAACAGTCCTCTGGGCATTCTCAACTTGGCTCCATAACCTTCCTTAATGCCCATGATCGTATCCTCTATCTTATGATCTCTTGGTGGATTTGTCCTTCTGGTGGGAAATTCTTTTACCATTCGCCAAGTTGATGCTTTTTGGCTCCATTGTTTCCGAGAGGGTAAGCGCCCAAACCTTTGCCAAATTATGTTTGCCGTCTTGGTCTATCTTGTTCAACACCGTCACCCCGATCAAGTCAAGTCCTTTTTCTATGGCACGACTTTGAGCTTCTTGTTCCATTACTTGGAGATCGATTGTTCCCATGATGACGCCGAGCCTCTAGGAAAGCCGATCGATGAACACTCCCTAACTCGTGCTCACTTTGAGTACATTGAGCATCAATGAGTTCGTGTTAATCGACCTCCTCCTCAAGATGATCAACCTCCTTCAGTCGCTCCACAAGTCCAACAAGCTCAATTTTCCATGGATGGACTCATGGCGTATCTAAATTAGCAATTCACATCCTTAGGGACTAATATTGCTTCTTTAGATACGAACATGAATGCGAGATTTGTGGCCATTGATATTCGTTTTACATCATTGGAGGAATTAGTCAAGGCTCTTGAACAACAACAAACTTCCATAGATGTCTCTCTCACTACCTTCCATGGTGCTTGGCTCAATCATACTTGGAAGTCTCAAACCAACCGTGATGAGGATGAAGAGGACGAGGATGAAGACGATGAGGATGAGTATTCTTTGAGCATATCATTACATATCATATTAATTAGGATTTATCTTTTACTGGGCACCTTTGTCTTTAAGAACCCTATGCTTTGATTTTGTTTTTAGGATTAAGTTTGGATTTAAGTTTGAGGTTATTTTGAACTATTATTGCTTTGAATTTCTATTTGAACTTTAATGATATTATGTTGCTTAATTATGCTTTATCTTGTGCTTTATCGTTATATCTTGTCTATATCCTTGAATTTTTGCATTGCTTTTGATCTAACAAAAAGGGGGAGAAGTGTAAAAACATAAAATTTTACAAACTTTTGAAAATCAATCTTAAATTAAGGGGAGTAAATTGTTCAAAGTTTTCAAAATACTTTAAAGTTTACTTCAGTTTTGTTATGTCAAAAAGGGGGAGATTGTAAAACATAATTTGATTTTGATATAACAAAGTATCTAAGGACCTCTTTGTAAAAATAATAAATTTTTAAGTATTTTAAAGTCTCACAAATTGATAAGAAAACTTGAACCAAAATGTTTCTAAGTCAAATAAATTGTTCAAACACAATTTGGCTAAGTGTTATAGCCCAAAACCTACTTGTACACTAAGGTGTATCAATACGCTACAGCCGTATCGATACGGTTTTAAGGTTTTGAAATTTTCATCAACAAAAGCGTACCGATACGGTTATACCCGTATCGATACAATATTTTATTTGGGCTTAACTTTAAGGCATAACGTACCGATACGGTTTGATCTGATTCGATAAATCTTTGCATTTGAAGTTTTTGACCGTTGATTGTTAGTTATGATTTCAGCAAAATTTCAAACGGTCATTGGACCGTATCGATACGCCCATATAGCGTATCGATATACTTTTTGCTAAAGTTTTCCTCAGGATTCCAATGAGCGAAAACCGTATCGATACGGTCTTTGAGTATCGATATGCCCCTCTTTTTACACTATATATGTATCGATACACCCTTATAGCGTATCGATACACCCTCTTAAATGTGTATAATGACTCTTTCTGTTTTGAGACAGTTATCGATACGGTTGTTCGACTACCGATACGGTAGGTTGCAAAAGTGCATTTATTGCGAGAAAAATGAAGCCCAGCGGCTCTTTTGATGATCTCAACCACCTGAACGGCTAGAAATCAATGCAAGGGTATATAAACAAGCGTCAAAAGCTAAAGCAACAACTATTGAACCTATTTGCAACAATCCAAGCATATATTCAAACCCTTGAGCTATTAGAGTCAATTCTTGTAACCCTACTTTTGTAATCTTTCATTGTATTATCTTATTTCAAGTTTGGGGAGTGTTTAACTATAATTGGGCAATCTATCCACCTTGTGAGAGACATTTTTTAGATTTTCAATCTTCTCTGTATTTGAGAGAGTCTTGGTTAATCTTTGGGTAGAAAGATTAATCGATTTGTAAGGGTTCCTCCTAACCAGAGAAAAGGGGACAAAATTCTAGTGAAATTGGTTGAAAATCCTTAGTGGGAGCTAAGGTAGTGGATGTAGAGCTTGTTCTAAGCTTGAACCACTATAAATTGTTTTGTCTTCAATTTTACAATTTTCAATTTGCTCTCTTCAATTTTAAAAAGTCAATTCACCACCTCTTGGTCATTTTCAATTCGATTGATCAACTTAACACAACTACTTTAGCTTTTCACCACTAAGGATTTCCCAATTCACTAACTTGAATTACATTTCAAGGAAAAAGTTTAACCTTTACAATACTATCTTTTCAAAGGCTAATTTAGAACCACTATAGCTTTTCTAAGGCTAAACTAGAACCACTCCCTTTTTATAAAGTTTATTTTGTGCAAACAAATGATACTTCTCTAGGTTGGTGTTTACAAAGTTTAAGCTCACAAAAGAATGGATGAAAGATATAAGTACAAATGAGAACTATATACAAGAGAAAGATAAAATGAAAATTCAAACTTATTGAACTGTCTTTGATGAGTATATATACCAAGAAATGAGTTTATAGCTGTTTGTAGCCATTGTGGATGAATTATAGACATTTGAAGATGAATTTTTATGACGTTTTAGGTCTTGTACTCAGTAATATCGAAACTAAGGTATATATACTGATACCCTTTCAAAATATAATCGTTACGTGCTCAAAATCAATTTTTTGGCAACCTAATATTAATACCAGAATAGTTGTATCAATATTGACACTATTCATGAACAATACTTGTGCATGAAAAATATCGTGAAAAGTGTCAAATAGTGACTGAATAGTGTTTTTACGTTTTGAAAGCTTTAAAAATATTTTAAGCGACTCAAAAATATTATATATATATATATATATATATATATATATATATATAGATATATAACAACTTAAAAACACATATGTTTGAGATTTTAAAAAACTTTAAAAAAAATTAATAAAATTTTAGACATATTTTTCAAGTTTGTTGGACTTTGAATTATTTTTGAAACATTTGAATAAGTCCAAAAATATTTTTCATTTATTTCTTATATCAAAATAGTATAAGTTAAATTTCAACATTTCTTATTCTCGTTTGTCTTTCTCTTCTACTTTGCTTTCATCCTTAGATACAATTTCTATCTCTTAAACTGTTTGCGAGGCATTAGTCTATCTTGGATGACATACGAAACTTGATTTTTGGTAACTTTACCGGCTGGCAAACGAGCTATCATATGTGGTTGGGCGTTCACAATTAAATTCAATCCTAATGACTCTATTACTCGTTTAAAAGTTAAACTTGTTGCTAAGAGATATGCTGAGACTTATGGAGCGAATTATCATGATATTTTTTCTCTGGTTGCTAAAATTGTTCTATTAGATTTCTTGTATCCCTTGCAATAACTTTTGATTGGTCTTGATATCAGTTAGATGTAAGAAATGTTTTTCTTCAAGATGAGATATGTACGGAGCAACCTCCTAATTTTATTGCTCAAGGGGAATATGAAAAAGTATGTCATTTGAAAAATATGGCCTGAAACAAAGCCTTCGAGCTTTGTTGGGAAATATTACTCAAGCTGTTGAGAAGTTTGTGATGTAGAAAAGTAAATTAGATAATTCAATTTTCTATAAAAAGTTTGATGAAGACATTTTTTTGTTAGCTGTATGTATACGTGAATGATATTATAATCACAGGTAGTTACTCTAATGGAACTTTATCTCTAATTTTTTTTTATTGATGCCTAGTTCATATCAAAGACTTGAGGATGTAAAATATTTGTTGTTATTTGAAGTTAGCAAGAGTAAAAGAGAAATCCTCATATCCCAAAAAAAATATGTATTTTATTTAATATGTAATACTCGGATAGTTCTCAATTTACAACTAACCAAAATAAGTGAATTATATGCAAATCTTGAAAGGTACGTGAAACTTATTAAAAAAATTAAATTATTTTATCGTGACAGGTCTTGACATTGTTTATCTAGTAAAATGTTGAACCAGTATATGTCATCACTAATTTTCGATTATTGGAAGCAATAAAACAAATTTTACATTATTTGAAAAGTGCTTACGAACGTGATTTTATATGAAAATTATGGTCATACTAGGATTGGTTGCTTTTTAAACTCGGATTGGAAGAAAGATAGAAGACCTACCCGACGATATTATGTATTTGTCAGAAAAAACTTGATTTCATGGAAGAGTGAGAAACAAATATAGTCTCACAATCCAATGTAAAAACTGAACATAGAGGTATGACCAAATCCGTGTGTGGAATTATATGGATATCTAAGCTCGTCAATGAAGTAGAAATTAAGATTTTAATACATACAAAACTATGATGTGATAGTCAAGTTGCGTTTCGCAATACTTTAATCTAGTCTTTCATGAACGAACAAAATACATTAAAATTAATTCTTATTTCATTCGCGAAAATATCTAATAAGCTTTGATCACTACTATGTGAAAATTGGAGCACTAGGAGATATCTACAGAAAGGCTCTTAACAGAATCCGAATTGATTATTATTTTTGAATAGAATCGGTTGAATTTACTGGAATTAATAAAGAAAACAGAGTAAAAGTTGAAGCTACAAACAGTTAAAGAAACTGAAAAGGTAAAGTAAAAAACAAGCTAGACAAGAAAGGAAGCTAACACTCTAAGTCAAAAGCACCCAGCAAGAAGATTAGAGTGGGGGAGCAACCGACAGCATCCTCAGCCGGAAATTGATGGAACAATGGAGGAGATCAGCTGAAGAAAGAAACAAATGGGGATACACAAAGCCCAAAAGTAATAAACCCCAAAGATTGTGCATTGTAGGAAGAAAATTCTTAGTAAATTTGTATAGCATAATCTTAATTTTGGAAGGCACAACAATATCCCATAGGAAATTATAAACGTTGTTTACTTGCTCCACTTGAGCTCCAGGTTGTAGTAGTAGACAATATCCACTGCAAACCGAGTAAATACCCGAGCCTTTCCCTTCCCAATTGAGGACATCCTCATGAATGTATCTAGGCAAAGGGATGTTCAAAATGCAGAAAAGCTAGCACGGATGAAATCCTCATTCCACTGTTTGTCTTCGAATACTAGTAGGTCAGACACATAATGCAGGCCTGGGATTCGTGGGGATTGAATTTTATGAGAAGGTAATCCCGGGAGCGAATAGTCGTTCTAGATCGAGACAAAAGATCCTGACCCAATTTTCCATCCAATACCCATTTCTATAAGTCCTCTAGCGCTCCAAATTTAGGGGAGTATTGCATAATTATAAGCTAAATCTTATGGTTAGTATATATTACATTTAATGTACAATATTACGTAGTTAATGTGGGACATTACTTTACATATTAGAGGACCTTTATACTCGTATATCTATTCATGGGTTATATTTTGATACACAGTTCTTGTAAATTTTTTTACACAACTTTAAAATCTAAAACCTAAAAATCATAACCCTAACACCATAAATTCTAAACCCTAAACTATAAACACTAAACTTTAACCCTAAATCTTATATTCTAAACCCTATAACCTAAACTCACAAACTCTAAATCCTAAACTAAACCCCAACCCCTAATTTTTACAAGCATATATATATATATATATATAATTTAGTTTACACAGGCTGTGTCTCAAAGTTTTCATATTATATCTATAATGTTGATAGATAAAATATACAAGAAATATTCTTATTCATTTTCTACAACAACGCTTCTTTGGCTAATCTTTGTATACTCGTATTATTTATTAAATAGTGCTACAATAATATTCATCCCAAGCAAATTTTTTCATATTATATCTCTCCACGGATATTGAGTGGAGAGGCCTTACATTTCGTATACGTTGAGACTTGGTCAAACAAAGATGAGGAAAATGCAATTTTTCCCTACAAACAATAACAAGAAAAACATTAGAAAAAATGTTTGGTTTTTTGATTGGCATGCCCCCATTTTCGAAGGACGCTAAAAATACCCATAGAAAGAGAGATTATATTATCCTCCATCCCTCCCATTTTGCAGAGAGGTATATTCTTTCTCTAGTTTTACTTTTTATTATTATTATTATTTGAAAGCTTTGGGTGGCCATTTTCAAATATTATAGCACGTGCAGTGCAGGCATTTCGAGGAACTATAGATATATGCGTGCTTGATTTCACCCACCAGGAACCCAAAGCCCTGATCATGTCTGATATTCCACCTCAAAACCAAGGTACGACAATGTTGATGTTTTGATTTTATGTGTTTAGATGTTCTAGGTGGGTGTTTCATCTGCATGGATTTTTGGAGCATGGTTGTAATTGGATGTTCTGGTTTATATACATGATGGCCACTCGGAATCTAAAACGTAATCTTAATATATGGGGAACATTTGGGATGATCTTCAGTTTTATCACTAAATTTAATGTTGATGATTTTGTTCTTCAGAAATTGATGCCTCGGAGGAAGAAAAAAACAAAAGGGGGTCGTTCAAGAAAACAGCCTCTAATAGGTTCAGGAATTCAAGGAAAAGGAGGAGCAGTAAAGTAATATCTGTCGAAATCGATGATGAGCGGGACGCGGAGGAGTTGCAATCCGTTGAAGCCTTGCGTCAGGCGCTTATAGCCGAGGACCTGCTGCCGGAAATTCACGACGATTATCACACGATGCTCAGGTACGTTTCTATCCTGCTAAGAGTCTTCGCACACAGTTTCGGGGCCCTGAGTGAAAACCTAACAATGAACTCTTATAAAACATAATAAATACAACTAAAACAATAAAGTACAACACTAACCGCTATAAGGGGCCCCGGCCCTGAGCATCATCTTTGGTGTTTTGGTATATGCCTATTTGGCCGCTGTATTGAAATGAAGAACTTGCTAAGGCAACAGCAAACCACAAATGATGTATATTCTATGATCATGCAGGTTCTGCAAGGCCAGGAGATTTGACCTTGAGAAAACGAAGCAAATGTGGTCTGATATGATTAAATGGAGGAAGGAATTCGGTACCGACACAATTCTAGAGGTAATCTTGTTAAAAATCAGCTCTAGAAAACATGACTCTGCTATTTGTTTATGTATCCTGAATATGACTCTTGCTGAGTTCCCTTCCATTTTCTGCCATTTCTTCAAGGAATTTGATTTCAAGGAGAGGGAGGAGGTGTTGAAATATTATCCCCAAGGGTACCATGGAGTCGATATGGACGGACGACCTGTGTATATAGAGAGAATAGGCCTAGTAGATGCAACCAAGCTCTTGCAAGTCACCACCATGGACCGCTATCTCAAATACCATGTGAGGGAGTTTGAGAAGACCTTCCGAATTAAATTTCCGGCTTGCACTATTGCTGCCAAGAAGCACATTGACCAAAGCACAACCATCTTGGACGTGCAAGGAGTGGTAAGGGCAACAATACCACTATGTCTAAGATGCAAGAATTTGATCAAAATTTACAGTAATCATAATGTCTAACCGTCCAAATCACTTATGAGAATGCCCTCTGGCTTAATGACACAGGGTCTTAAAAGCTTCACAAAATCTGCTAGGGAACTCATCACTCTTCTTCAAAAGGTTGATGGCGATAATTATCCCGAGGTACCAATTTTCTTGATAGCTAAGTCTTTGATTTGGTTGGAACTTTTAACGTTAGATGATGGATTTGATATTTGAAAACTTTTGCCTTTCTTGCAGACTTTAAACCGAATGTTCATTATCAATGCTGGTTCTGGATTTAGAATGTTGTGGAACACTGTTAAATCTTTCCTTGATCCTAAGACCACAGCCAAGATCAATGTAAGCACCCACTTCCTATCACTGAATTGGCTAGTTCGACCAATAGAATCTAATGGATATCATCTTTTATGTACCAGGTTCTTGGTAACAAATTTCAGAGCAAGTTGCTTGAAATAATTGATGCCAAGTAAGTCCAATCCTAGCTTAGAATGTAGTAGAACAAAAACAATTTATCCACTGTTCCGAACAATTTCCCGGTGTTGCATCTTCCTCTTTTCCTGATATTTCTTTTCATGTTGTTGCTATGTATTAGTGAGTTGCCAGACTTTTTGGGAGGTACTTGCACTTGTGCCGATCAGGGAGGCTGCATGCTTTCCGATAAGGGCCCGTGGAAGGACCCGGAGATTTTGAAGGTTGATCAAAACCATCCTTTTTATTCTCAGTTGCAGTCATAGTGGTCCTCTTTTATAGTTTGTTTGCTGGAGTCTAACCGATTCTTTGATTTGCAGATGATAGAAAGTGGTCAACATAAACCTGGGAAGAAATCTCAGGCTCAAACCAGTGAAGAGAAAACAACTGTAGAAGATGAGCCTGTAGCCCCAAAGGTTCGACTTGCTTTATGAGCTAGCACCTGCTTCTATCTCTTTTCCAACTATATCTCTATCTGTCCCTGAATTATTATGATCTAGCGTGTTTATCGTCTATTCTGAGTAGTTCTAATCACGGTTTATGCAGGCTAGTGATTCCTTGGATGCTGAGGCTGTTCCAGATAAAGGAAACAACCAACCTATAGAGCTACCAGCTCCTGTTAACAACAATGTAAGTTTAACAGCATTCTTGCAAGACCACGAAGTCGATCCAACTCGTAAAATATGTAGAACCCTTGGAGGATGTGATGTCCAATACCAACAAAGTACTTGAGTTTGTAGATATCTTGAGCACTTAATTTATCAGCTTCCACCTTCCTCCTTTTCTTCTTTTGCAACTATGGGAATTGTTTTGTTGTGGATGTATTGTGAAAATTACAATTTTCGTCTCCTTTTTTCGTACTTCTGATAAATAAATTTCACAGGTCGAAACGATCAAAACTGTGGAAGTTGCCCCAGTGGTTGATAAACCTGTGGATTTGCCTTCGCAGAATGAAAACGTTGCTATCGTACCGAGAGGTCGGTACATGCCTACTTTTTAGACTGTTACATGTGATATTCACACACATACACATATAATGCAGGCTTCATGAGGATGTTTTCTCTGAATGTTCCTCAATGTAGTTCAAGCAGATTGATTCTTCATATTGTTAGGAACCAATCTTGTATATATAATTTATATATTTTCGAAAGAACTTGAACTACAGAGTTCAGTATCAGGGACATCATACATCATTTATGCACATACTTGGATCGAGTACTAATGTTATTGATGTGTCTAAACTAAATTATAATAGGCAATGAGCTGGCTATAGTTCCAAGGGTAGAATCTAGGAATGAAGCTTGTATGGTTCCTGATGGGCTTAGCTCAAATTTTTTCACCGGCGTCATGACGTTTGTTATGGGCATCGGCGCAATGATGAAAGTGACACGCAACATGCCCAGGAAACCCACTGATGGCAGCAGCTCCTCGAGTCAAGTTACCAGTGTAGACACAGGGGCTAACAGCCAGCAGCCTTCATCCCAGGAACCCCCACCGGGAGCCCGATCCGCTGAAGAATTGATGTTGGTCATGAAACGTATGGAAGAGTTGGAAGAGAGATTAACTGTTATTAACACGAAACCTTCAGCAATGCCCCCTGATAAGGAGGAACTGTTGAATACCGCACTAACCCGAGCAGATGCCTTGGAGCTAGAGCTCATGGCAACCAAGAAGGTAAGCATTGCTGTTTACAAAATCCTTTATGGGACAAATATAAGCTTGAACATATAGAAAGAACATGCAGCATTGCTCTTAAAGTGATTGCCAATGACCTTGCTTTGTCTCTCCCAGGCTCTAGAGGACTCGTTTGCTCAACAACAGGAGCTCGCGGCGTACCTCGAAAAAAAGAAGAAAAAGAAGAAGAAGACCTTGGTAAGCTATCAAGACTATAGTATTCCTCAATTATCTCCTGTTTCGTTTTCTTCTTCTTTGTTTCGCTTATGAACAGTATAATTGACATGAAGTAGAACTTGATTTGCTGGTATCCCAGTTCTGGTAAACAATGAAAAGCTGGATGCCGGCAAGATTGCTCGGGAAAACGGTGGTGGGGCGATTCGTTTTTATAAGGCTACCCCCAAATGCACTCTAGTCTTCATTCAGTCCGCTCATCACATGGAAATGTAAAGTTTTGACCATATTTACATCAATGTAAATCCTCCTGTACTGATCAATGTACATATAAATTAAAGTCCCCTGTATGAATGCAGGTGATATGTAATGAGTGGTAATCTTCATTTTTTTGTCTTAATCCTTAGTCTCTGTTATAATTATAATGGTAATCATAATCAGCCATTTCTTCTGCAACTTCAAAGGTTTCAACATTTTCGAAATCGAGAATTGCCTTTTTGAGAATCATGCTTACATTTTTTTGGTCATTGATTTAGGCTTAATCCTGGTTAGTGGTTACCTCAAAAGCATTGTAAAACTTAGCAATGAAGCATGGCTTACGGCCACCTTAGCCTTAATGTTATATCGTATATTATAATTTTTGCACTTTAGCAACAATTGGGAATCTTCTATAGCTAATTATTTCATACACATCGGCGGTGGAAATTAAAAGTTTTTACAACCGTTTTAGTTTTATGGTTTAATGAATTATTTTAGGGTTTAGAGTTTAGGGGTTTAGGTTTAAAGGTTTAGAATTTAGGGATAGTTGTTAAAATTCATGGTTTAGGGTAAGAATCTAGACCCTAAATTTTAACTATAAAAAGTTCTAACTAATATCCCTAAATTCTAAACCTCTACACCTAAATTCCTAAACTCTACACCCTAAAATAATTTATTAAACCTTAAAACTAAGACGCTTGTGGAAAGTTTTAGTTTCTACAGCTAGTTTATTGAATATAAACCATCTTCTATGGCATGTAAATAACTTTTAACTTTCTCACATCACACACTATAATGCATACGCCTACATTTGCTGTTTTGGATAAGCTCATTTGGCAACATTCATTTCTATTATAATTGCCCACACCCACAGAATGAAATATAAATTTGGTCGGTCCAAAACCAGCCATATTCAACAATGGCGGGATATCGTAGGATTCAGTGGTAATATAGAAACCATTTGAAATGGTTGCCTTCCAATTCTATGTTTGATATTAACTACCATCCATTTTTTTTTTTCATTTTGACGGGTAATTGGGGAAAAATGAATGATGAGATACGTTGCACCTTCAACTATTCTAAAAACAATCGATGAATTTAAATATAAAAATTAGGAAAAGGCTTGTTTAGGGAATATTTGAATATAAAAATTGTTAAGTGAACCACTACAACACAGGATATTGATTTTAAGTTTTGAGGGGTCAATTATATATATATATAGGAAAATACTTTGATGCACAAGCTTGTGTAAACTTTAGTTTACACAAGCCCTTTAATTTTAGGGTTTAGCGTTTTAAGTTTTAGGTTAGGGTTTAGGGGTTTAGTATGTAGGGTATATAATTTAAGGTTTATGAGTAGAATTTAGAGTTTAGGGTTTAAGGCTTAGGGTTTAGGTTTTAGGTTGTTAGGGTTTGTAATTTAAATTTTAAATTTTATAAAAGGATTGTGTAAAAAAAATTACACAGCTTGTGCATCAAAATAAAACCCATATATATATAGGAAAATACTTTGATGCACAAGCTGTGTAAATTTTTTTTACACAATCTTTTTATAAAATTTAAAATCTAAATCACAAACCCTAGCAACCTAAAACCTAAACTCTAAATTCTAACCATAAACCTTAAATTATATACCTTACATACTAAACCCCTAAACCCTAACCTAAAATCCTAAACCCTAAACCCTAAAATTAAAAGGCTTGTGTAAACTAAAGTTTACACAAGCTTGTGCATCAAAGTATTTTCTTATATGGGTTTTATTTTGATGCACAAGCTGTGTAAATTTTTTTTACACAATCCTTTTATAAAATTTAAAATCTAAATCACAAACCCTAGCAACCTAAAACCTAAACCCTAAACTCTAAATTCTAACCATAAACCTTAAATTATATACCTTACATACTAAACCCCTAAACCCTAACTTAAAATCCTAAACCCTAAACCCTAAAATTAAAAGGCTTGTGTAAACTAAAGTTATACAACTCTCATATTTAAGTTATAAAATTTAAAATTTATCCTAACACCCCAATACCTAAACCTTAAACCCTAAACCCTAAAGTCTAAATTATAACCATAAACCTTAAATTCTACCCCTTACAACCTAATCCTCTAAACCCTAAACCACAACATAAATATCTAAACCATAAAAATTGAAAAGCTTGTATCAAAGTATACTTTCAATTTTAGGGTTTAGGGTTTAAAGTTTAGGTTTTAGGGTTCTAGGGTTTGGGATTTAGGTTTTAAATTTTATAGAAGGGTTGTATAATTTTTTTTACACAACTTATGTATCAAAATATAACCATATATATTAGACACACATGGCGTATTTGGTATAGGATTATTATCTTATACACTGGCGGTGTAAAACAAAATTTTCCACAAGAAGGGTTATTTGTTTAGAGTTTAAAGGTTAGGGGTTTAGGTTGTAAGGTTTAGAATTTATCATTCATGGTTAGAGTTTAGGGCTTATGGTTAGATTTTTAAGGTTAGAAATTTAGGTTTTAGATTTAGGCTTGAAAATAGGCATGCTTATGTAATTTTTTTTACAATAACAGTGTATCAAATATTAATCTTTTGGTTTTATTAGAATGAAACAAAGAGAAAACATGGTCAAACAAGTTATATGTATATTTCGCTTAATTTTATTTGTATCAAAATATATAAGCATGTTTAAAAAGCACACATATATTAACCAAAATTTTTTTAAAATAATAAAGGGTTTAATCAATGTTAATGTGTAATTGCCTTGTATGAATGATTGTTTAAATCTATGCCTCGTGTGTGTCTGAGCATGCTAGACATAGGATGTATGCCTCTAGACCTTGTTTGCTTGTGTTGTGTGCCTTTAGAGGTCGTTTGGGACCTTTAGATTTGTGGAAAAACGCCTAAGTCTGGTTTTCAAAGGTTGCAGACAACCCGCGTTTCGAAACGAGCTGGGCCGTTTCGGAATGAGTAAGGCTTCAGGGACCCCGTATCGGAATGTGTTTCGATACGGTTTGGCCTGTGAATCCCCTGTTCCGAAACGAGTATCGGAACGTTTTGGCTACTAGAATTCTGAGAAAATGATGAGATGAAAGCGTTTCGAAACGGGTCTAAGGGTTTTGAAATGGTCAAAATCTCGTTGACCACGAGAAGTTGACCGTTGAGGGCGTTTCGGAACGGTTGACCTCCGTTTCGATACGGTCTCCTCGTATGGCTTGGGGCAGTTGACCTGGTCAAGGGCGTTTCGATACGCCTCAATGGTGTCTCTAAACGGCCTGTCTAATGAAGTAAAATTGGGTTGTTTAAATGCTATCTTGGGTTCGAATGTTTACTTCTGCATTTTATTCCGTTGTTTTGATCACATAGGTTTTAAATGGGCTTTTAGAAAAGATTGAATTAAAAGAAGAAAAATTAGGGTTGCTAACCGAGGTGGGACAAGTATTGGCAGAATTCTGAGATGTGATGTTTGCCAAGTTGCCAAACAATCTGCCACTGAAGAGAGAGGTAGACCACATAATTGAACTTTTGTCGAATGTGAAGCCACCAGCCAAAGGCCCTTACCGAATGGCTCCACCCGATGGGATGTTGGGTTTGTTGTTGATTGGGGTGTTTTGGTTTGGTCTTTGGCTGGTCTTTGTATCGAGTTGCTAGTAGTATTGTGTGTGTTGGGGCTCGTAGGCTTTGTGTTGCACTTACACGTCGTATTATTTTTCTCCACTTAAATTTAGGAGTTTTTTTTAATGAGGTGCGTGTTGTGTTTCTCGTCACAGATAAATCTTGGGCACTTGTAATATTCTTTATTCTGCCTAGTGGGAAATCGAATAGAGATATTACGGCAAAACAATAAATTGGAGCGGTCAATCTTTAGATTAATTTAAAAAAAATCAAAGAAAGAAAAAATATAATAAAAAAATAAAATTAAAATAATTAAATTAAAAAAAAACTTTATGCCTATTTTAACGCACGTAGCAACAAATTTGACATCGTTAGTCGTCACCATGCAAATAGCAAGGAAACGACTGCCTTGAACCAACAAATCAAGAAAACACACGTCACGTTGTTCTAGTAATTTTAGAATAAAAATTTTTTGATCTTTTTTATGGCTTAGTATTAAAAAAATAAATTTTAAATTTAAATCTTAAATTTTAAACTTAAAAATACATATTTTCATAATTCTTTAAATCAACTTTAAATCTAAACTATAAATTATAAACGAAAATTTTAATATAAAACATAAAATAAAGGCAACGAATAACTTTTATTCATATTTATAATATTTTTTTCGGTGGGTGATTGGGTAAGCTTGGCCATTTATCAATTTTACGTGCCACCTTTCTAGAAACTAATTTTGCCCCACTTTTTTTAATGCAAAACAACAATGTGTTATCTCCATTAGTTTATCGGTTTCCAATGGGTATTTCCTGTTTATAAAGATGGCCATGGAATCCCCCACAACTCTTTCCTTTACCATCTTCATTTCCCTCCAGTTTTCCAAAGTCTCTCTATCTCTAGATCTTCTTCATCGCCTTTCTCAGGTTCATCTTACCAAAATCAATCTTTTGATGCATATTAAGATCTCGATGCTTGAGGCTCATGTCTCCAATACTCAGTGAAATCCTCCTTTCTGGTTTTATGATAAACTCTACTCTCCGGCGCAGGACCCATCTTGTTCAATCTTTCTCCGTTGTTTTCCTTTACTGGTTCTATGTGTTTTCATGAGCCATCTCTTTTGTTTAAACATTTCTCATAAATAATCCCATATCTTGTTTCCCTTTTTGTTTTGTTATTATAATTGTTAGTATTTCAATGGCTACGTCAAGATCTGTATCTTCTTCCTCCGACGAAGATTTTCAGCACATCTTGAACGAAAGGAAGCGCAAAAGGAAGGTGTCCAACAGGGAAGCCGCTCGCCGCTCTCGGATGCGTAAACAAAAGCAGCTGGATGATCTGATGGGCCAAGTTTCTCATCTCACAAATGAAACCCACCGGATCCTTACCAGCATCAACATAACCGGTCAACTTTACTTGAACATCGAGGCTGAGAACTCGGTTCTTAGAGCTCAAATGGCTGAGCTCAGTACCAGGCTTCAATCTCTCTATGAAATCGTTGGTTTCATAAACTCAAGCAATGGGGTTTTCGGATATGATCACCACAACGACTATGAGGCCGGCCATCACCATCATCTTCAGGTCGACGGTGATATTTCCATGAATATTAATCAATGGAGTTGTTTATCTGTCAATCATCAGCCCATTATTGCAACCGATGATATGATTATGTACTGATTTAATCATTTTTGTTGTTAATCCTTGCTTTCCGGTTGTTTTCTTGCTCTTTTAATGACGTTTGTTTTAAAAGAGGTTATTCTATTACTTTAAATAAGGCTTGTTTAATGGAAGGATCCATGGATGGAGATTTATAATAGGTTAAACTACATAAATGGTCTCTAAACTTTTAGAGGACTTTCATTTTTGTCACTAATCTTTTAAAATCTACACTACAATCATTAAACTTTGGTTTAACCACTGATATCCAACCTATTCGCTAACTAATCCGGATCGGGTACTGTAGAGGCCCATTATGGGGGTAACCCTTCCAACTCAATTTTTTTCATTCACAATGCCAAGACTTGAATCTCTGACCTTGCTTAAAGTATCTAGTGCCCCATCTCACTAGACCAACAACATAAACAAGTAAATAAGTGAAAAGGAAAAGTATCCATCTAAGCCATGGCAAGTTTCCAATGAACGAAGTGGTCACTGATCAATCCCATTGATGGAAAGATTTTGTTTGGCGAAAAAGTACATAGTTGGATTTTAAATTGATCTGACGGTTGAAGGTGGCAGATCAAAAGGTTTTAGCTTAGTGTCGATTGATATTTACGAAGATTGAAATATTTTTCAATGAGTTTGAGCCAAAGGAAAGAAAGAGAAGAGTAGTTCAATGATCTTTTCGACCAAAGAAGCTATTGAACGACAATGGAAACGACATATCGAATGGAGGCGGCAGTTTGGTACTTTCAGTTGGCCTCAAATGATTCTAAACAAAAGAAGTGAGAGAGGGAAAGAAGAGGAATCATTTAGTGGCGACGATGATGAAAAGAACGCTAAACGGTGATGACGTCGGTGATCTGAGCAGCGGACCAATATGGAAGAAGACAATTTTTAAATATTAGGGTTTTTTTAAATTTTTTTTTGGAGAAAATGAAATAAATGATATAGATTTTTAACGTACCAGTCAATTTTCCCGTAATGGTAACTGGCGACAATGACCATAATAACAAAAAAAAATTAAAAGTTCACTAATTGTATTATAAATTTTAAAAGTTCGGTGGTCAAAACACAAATATTTTAAAAGATTGAGGATCATTTATTTAGTTTAGTCTTTATAATAACGGGGGCAAAACCATAGCTGGGTTATACAATATCATATTAGTTTATACATTTAAATTAAGATTAATATCTTATACACTGGCGGTGAAACTGAAAGTTTCCACAAGCGACTTAGTTTTAGGATATAGGGAGTTAGTTTAGGATATAGGGTTTAGGGGTTTAGGTGTATGAGTTTAAAATTTAGGGATAGTTGTTTCAATTTAAGGTTTAGGGTTGTAATTTAGCGTTTATAGGTTAAGGTTTAGTTTTTAGGGTAATAAGATGAAGATTTAGGTTTTAACCTATAAACCCTATATTATAACTCTAAACTTTAAATTAAAACAACTATCCCTAAATTCTAACCCCTACACCTAAACCTCTAAACCTTATACCCTAAACTAACTCCATATACCCTAAAACTAAGGTGCCTGTGGAAACTTTCAGTTTACACTGCTTGTGTATAAAATATTTATCCTTAAATTAAATTGTGATTAATATGCACACTTACTTTTTACTTAATATCTTAATAAATATTAAAATAAATCAATTTCCCACAATATATATAGCAAAAATTCTATGTTCTTTTAAAGTACATAATTTTTTATGAAAAGGTAAATATTATTGTGTGTCTCATTAAAAATTCTTAAACCTAATTGAATATTTAAATTAATTTTTTAAAGTAATACTGGCCCTGGGCAAAAAAAAACTATTTTTTTTAATCTGATACCGAAACTACCATTGAATTTTGTCTTCACAAGCAGACAGTTAGTCTATCATTAAATATAAAATTAAAATAAGAAAACATGACATGCAACTAATAGAATATAAGTAAATTAAAGAAGTTGTCCAAATGTCTTTGTCAATCTCTTTTAACTCATCTCTGATCCTTAGGTTTGGTTTCATTAACCTGTCATCCACATACATTTAAGCAAAAAACAACAATAAATTTTCCAAAGATTCCTCAATAATATAGTAACCAATCATATAAATAAATTATAAGCCATAAGTTATAACTTATTTAATACATTGATTACATCTACTTTTCTGTCTATTAGGCATGGATAGACAGTGACAAACGCATAATTTTATGTTAAGAGTGAACTTATAAAATTATAAAAGTAAATTTATAAAATTTTAAGAGGACAAAAATAAATTTTTAATAAAAAATACATAAAAGTTATAAATAAAATTCAAAATCTTATACGAATATCAAATTTTTAGGAGGCGATCACCCCAGCCCTCTGAGGCCATTCCTATTGATAGACACTTCTTATAATTTAATGATGCTTTTTTTATTATGACTTCTTAATCTAATCGAGTTTATGAAACTAATTAATTATTAATTGGGAACGCAATATTTAATTAACTAATAAAGTAAACTTATCCCAACATCATTATTAACATATTATAAAATGTAGTCAATTACTTAATTTTATAGTTACCTTTTCCATGATGGCGTTGGAAAACCATACAAAAGCTTTATGTTCATGTCTAATCTAATGAGTATGATCATAGTAATCAAATGTATGTGGTTGTAAACGCTATCTTGAATTGAAGTAACATTTAGAGATTCTTAAAATTGAGTAAAACCAATTTTTTCATTAGTTATAAGACTCTTTACTTTTACATGAAATAACACTGGAGAATTCCTGAAAAGATTTGTAAATGGAGTCTAGATTCGATGGACTGAAGAAACACTGAACGAATCTAATCCTGATTTGGATGAATAAAAATCCTTGCTCCTATATTGTGCCCCAACTTATACCCCAAATTAAAATGTTAGATTTAGGGTTTAGGGTTAAAGGTTTAGAGTTAGAGTTTAAGATTAGGGTGTATGGTGTATTTTTAGGGTTAAGGGTTAAGGGTTTTGAGTTAGAGTTTAAGATTAGGGTGTATGGTGTATTTTTAAGGTTTAGGGTTTAGAATTAAGAATTTATGGTTAGGGCTTAGAATTTAATTTTTTTAGTGTAGGGAATTTAATTTTTTATTTAATCCAAAATTGAGTCCCTAGTATTAGACTAGATTATAAAAATTAGAAACAAATAAGGGGTCAATTTTGGATTAAATGAAAATTTTAGGGACTAAATTGAACAAAAATAATTCTATATTAAAAATATCGGACTAGATTATAAAATTAGAAACAAATAGGGGTCAATTTCGGATTAACTAAAAATTTTATGGGTTAAAATGAACAAAAATAAAACTATATTAAAAAACTGTACTAAATTATAAAAAAATTAGAAACAAATAATGGTCAATTTTGGATTAATTAAAAACTTTAGGGACTAAACTGAACAAAAAAATAAAACTATGTTATCAGACTAGTTTATAAAAATTAGAAAAAATATGGGTTAATTTCATATTAAATAAAAATTAGGGACTAAATTTAAAAAAAATTATATTAAAAATATTGGATTAGATTATAAAAATTAGAAGCATATAGGGGTTAATTGCAAATAAATAAAAATATTAGAGACTAAACTGAACAAAAATAAAATTATATTAAAATCATATTCATCTCAATTACAGTTTGACATGTGTATTATTTATGTAAAAATATTATAAAATTATAGGGGTCAATTTCGAATTAACTAAATTTTATGGGTTAAAATGAACAAAAATAAAACTATATTAAAAAACTGGACTAAATTATAAAAAATTAGAAACAAATAGTGGTCAATTTTGGATTAATTAAAAACTTTAGGGACTAAACTGAACAAAAAAAACTATGTTGTCGGACTAGTTTATAAAAATTAGAAAGAATATGGGTTAATTTCATATTAAATAAAAATTAGGGACTAAATTAAAAAAATAAATTATATTAAAAATATTAGATTATATTATAAAAAGGGTAAAGTGCACATACGGTTATTGAATTTTGATAAAAAAATAAAATGGTAACCGATCTTTCAAAAATCATGAAGTAGTAATTAAATTTTAGATTGTGAAACAAAACGGTAACTGGGGCGTTAAACCCTGTTAACCCCTAACGAAAATTTGACTGGGTATGCCACATTCCACCCAATTTTCCACGTCATATTTAAAAAATAATAAAACCATATTCCACGTCATATTTAAAAATTAAAAATAAATCATTTTTGAACCTTAATTTTCACCCGCTATCAGATCTTCTGAACCCCATGTATATAGCAACAAGCTTTCCAAGTTTCTCGACCAACACTAAGGAATTTTCTAAAGCACAGTATATTTCCTGGGCTTTATCTTCAAGGTTTTTTAGGCGCGAATCCTCGCGTTTGTCAACAAGAACAACCTCCATAGACGTCTCGCTGCGTTCAATCTCTTTAAGAGACATCAAAGGTGGTAAGCGTCTTCCTTCTGCGAATTCGTTATACATCACCCATAGATATGGATTCATCGCAAGAATGTTATAAAACCCATTTAATATCTTATCGTTGTATGATAAGCAGCCACTAACCTGCAAATTCAATATAAACCCATTAGAGTTTCGTAAATTTTGAATATGAATACTAAGTTACTAACTTACAAGTGAAATTGAAGTATGTACGAAAATAAATTACAATTGAAAAGTAGTGAAAATACCCATAGACGATAAGAAACAGTTTCTGCATCGACAACACCAGGTCCATTATACTCCTGTAAAAGTAAAGATTCACCGAATAGACTTGCTTGAGAGGTAAGCCTTCTAGCCAGCATAACCTGTAAATAATAACTTTTGCCGTCGTCGGCACGGGGGTCGATAATGTCTCCTTAGTCCAAGTATCTTTAACGTCACTCGACAAGTTGCCATCCAATGTCGTCTCAGAAAACAAACTCTCTATATAGCTGCTACTACTACTAGAGAACCTCGTGAGTGACACCTGCCGATCAAAATTTTGGTCAACACTGCGGTCATCAATGATGGCTGTGGTTTTTGGAGTAGAAACCGGAGGAGGAGGGGAAGGCTGCGGCGGTGGAGCTGGTTCCGGAGCCAATAACCACTATTGATCTTCATCTTGATCAGTACTCGAAGAGAGACGTCGAGGGGACGGTTTCACGTGACGTGATTTGTCGGTAGTGGCTTTTTTATCGACAAACCAATCACAGAAAGCGGCGAGCTGTTGCTTTTTGGTGTGAAGCTTTTCGTCCGTGAAATGATCTGATATCGGGTGAGGATTAGGTTCAGAAATGATTTATTTTTAATTTTTAAATATGACGTAGAATATGGTTTTATTATTTTTAAAATATGAGGTGGAAAACTGGGTGGGGATGTGGCATACCCAGTTAAATTTTCGTTAGGGGTTAACGGGGTTTAACGCCCCAGTTACTGTTTTGTTTCAAAATCTAAAGTTTGATTGCTACTTCGTGATTTTTGAAAGTTTGATTACTATTTTTTTTTATCAAAGTTCAGTGACCGTCTGTGTACTTTACTCTTATAAAAATTAGAAGCATATAGGGGTTAATTGCAAATAAATAAAAATATTAGAGACTAAACTAAACAAAAATAAAATTATATTAAAATCATATTCATCTCAATTACAGTTTGACATGTGTATTATTTATGTGAAAATATTATCAAATCTCTAGTTATCTAGTGGTTAAGCTTTTGTTTTTCTTTTTGTAAGATTTTTATTTAAATCCTCTTTTGTCTAAAATTATATATATATTTTTTTGTAAAATGGCGTTGCTTTAGGTGATATGGGCATTAAAATAGTCTCACCAAAAGATGTCATTTTAGTTTGGCGTCCAAATCAACCATCGTTAGTCACGTCACCGTCTAGTTAAGGATTTAAGGACGAGGTGACATAAATGAGTCAAAATTAAAGTTTAGTGTTAAAATTAAACCAATTAAAAGTTTGATGAAAAAAATAAATCAACGCCAATAGTTTGATGGTATCTAGTACCCTTAAATTAAATAGTAAGGCCATATTCCTTTATTAGAGGGTAAATTTGGTTACCTCCAAAGGTGTTAGTTGTGATCTTTGTTTATTTCTCGGAGTAAACTGATATCGTTTTATTAAAATTAAACGAATTAAATTTCAAAAATTTTATCCAAATATTCATTTTCAAAGAAATTTCGTTAATAAAATTGCATTCATAAATAGATCATAATTTAAATTTTACTCGAACTTATAAATTTTAATATTAAGATAATCTGTAATCGTCTAGGTACTAATTTTGGGCATTATGAGATATTAATCTTTCACCACGCATAATCGACTCCTGAACTAAATCTCAATTTATCTTGTTATCTACCTAACCCAAGTATAGATGGAGATTCCATTTTCAAAATTTAAAACCATGTTTTCCAAATAAATTCAAAATTTTAAAATAAAACAAGTAAAAATTCATCGAGCTTAAGAATCGTTTCGAAAAAACTCGAGACCTTGATATATCATTGAGGGGTTATAAACCATATTTGTATTGTATTCCCTAAACTTGACCCTAACCGAAGTGGCCCTTGAAAACCTTGCTGGGATTCTAAAACAATAAACGGTTTAATGGATAGTCTAAAACATGCTGTTAATAAAAAATAGAGATCGTGTTATCAAACAGATCGAACATCAAGATTGCAACACGACTCAACATGAATGCAATACAGGCTAATAAGCCATAACTACCCATCCATCCACTAATCACCAAATAAATTAGGTTTCTCAACCGAACAGATCATGTTATTAATTGTTTCATGTTTAGGCTCATCCTCTTGTGTCCTAGTGGCAAAGGTAGATGTTTATCATCCTTTGGGACCCGGGTTCGAGCACCAGTAATGCATATTGTGAGCGCCGTCTTTGAAAAGACCTAGAAAGTTAAACAGATGTTACCCTTGTATCACACCAGCATATTAAAAAAAATTGTTTCATGTTTAGGATTTCTATTCCTTAGTCTTGTGTCCTGCATTTGTTGGAATTTTCCCGGCGATCCATATACTCGTAAGTTAGGGGAAATTGAAACAAGAAATGAAAGCGAAGTCAATGATACTAGACACAAATGACTTGTATCCTCGACACTAATATAACTTGCTTGCTTGAAGGATAAAACTGAAATAGCTGTTAGAATTGGATGGCTAGCTAAGCTAGTGTCGGTTTGTTTTGCGAAAAAAATAATTTACGGAAAATAATATTCATATTTAATTTCTACTGTTCGTTTCATGATAAAACTTGGTCAACCTAAAATACGGCATTTTACCTATAAATTGTCTTACCTTTTTCAAAAGTTTAAGATAATTTGTGAAAATAGTTCTTTATAAGTACATAAGACTTTTAGATTAAAGTTTAACTTAAATGTTATATTATATTCATAATAATTTGTGAATTAGATTAATTAATGATTTCAAATGAAGTGTTCTAATATTAGCGAGGGTATACAAGTAATTTGGAAGAAAAATGACTAAGTTAATGTATTTTTTTAAATATGAAGGGTGACACAAATGTAGCCTTACCCATAATTGAGTGACCCAAGTGTAACATTTAATAATTGGGAGACCCAAATGTAACTTTTTCCATAATTGAGTGACTCAAATGTAACTTTTAATAATTGGTTAACCTAAATATAACCTACTCATAATTGAGTGACCTCTATTATAGTTTACCCTATTTAAAAATTATAACAGATTATAATATAAGTAATACTATTTATTATATTATATGTCATAAAAATATTATTTAATTCTATGAACATATATTACCTTGTAATCACCTTTAGACTATTCAAAAAATTTATTCTAAATTATACTATTATTATTTAATTTTAAAAAGTATAAAAATAATATTTTAATAATCAATATATTGACGTAAATAATATTTCCTAATTATTTTAATATTTAAAATATTATTATTGAATTATTAATAATAAGCAATATTGTTTTATGTAAATATTAATATATTTTTAGTATTTTTAAATATTAATTATTAAAATATATTTAATATAATTTTTTATTTTAATAAGTAATTAATATGATTAATAAGTAACCAACAAATGTTGAGTGTATTGGTAAGTTACATTGCACTTCCAAGGAAATGATGCAAGTTCGAACTTTGGAGGCAATATTGTTTGGAGGGACAACCTCGCACCTCAAACATTGACCGTAAGACGGACATGCATATTACCGAAAAATATGATAAATAAGTTTTATTATTTAAATAATATATTATTCCATACTATTATAATATTATTTAATCTTTTTTGAGAAATCTATTATTATTTAGTAAAACATACTATTCTTAATATTTTCATTCATAAAATTGTGAAAAATGATATTTTAAAAATAATATTGAGATAAATAGTATTAATTAACATTACAATTTTCTAAAATAATAATATTAATTCTTTTATAATATATATTTTTAAAGCTAATGTGATTATAAGTAGTATCTGCTCTAAATATACTAACAATTTGACAATGCACGAGAAAGCTTTTTTGATTTGTTTTGCTCAACCCGTAAAAACAAAAAAGGTAGTTCACTTGCTTACTTGTTTAAGCCTCGAATCAAACTTTTCTACGCTACGATCTTTCTTCTCTTATGATATTTCTAGTTTGATTGAGGGCGGCCAAATATGAGATAGGTTGCAGCTATAGTCAGAACTTGTAACCCTATAGACCCGCCTATGCGTTACCACGGATCCTAGGAAGTTACATTAGGGTCACCGGAGCGACCCACATTAAAATATCAAATAACCAAACCGCTAACCATTTAAAATCATAAATCAAATTTTGAATTAGATTACAATTTCAGAAAATATTCAGACTACAAAATAAAAACTATAATACAAATTGCTAAAACAAGTTTTAGACTCGAATGTAAATCAAGATGTAACAAACATGCCCCCTAATTACACAGATACCATACTCCGCAAGCAAGCCGAAGAAACTCCATACCGATGTTGACAGCTGGGACATGGTCGATCTTCTAACCTGAGATGGTAAAAACAACGTGAGCTTCGAAAAGCTCAGTAATACAAACTACCAAGGGATGCTAAAAGCACAAGCAGGTATGACAAGCTTAACACTATCATGAGGAACTAGGTAATGATAAGCTCAAAATATGATTCGAGATTTGAAATGAGTATTATACCAGAATGCAACAAAGTTGTTCTTTATTAGATCACCTGAACCTTAAGATGTGAGTCTAAAGAAGAGATTCAAAAGAGATTCAGATTTTAGAAGTTGAATTAAGGAGTTCAGAGTGGTTCATTAAACGCGAATTGTAAGTTTACTGAAAGTTCAACTTTAATACATTAATTTAGTAGGGTATGCTTAAGAAGAGGTCAGATAGTTTTATTAACTTACTTAACTACCCTACAACCGAACCCAAAATGCAATTCCACCTGAACTGCATACAGAAGGTCTTACCCTAGGCCTAAGGCGTAGGAGCCTACCTAAGGAGATACCTTAGGTCCAGAAAGACTTACCCTAGGCCCGTAGGCGTAGGAGCTTAACAGAAAGGCTTACCCTAGGCCCATTGGGCGTAGGAGCTTAAGTACAGAAGGACTTACCAGTGCTGAGCCTACAGATCATCATTCATATTATTATTTCGTATTCAATGTCATCTATCAGATATATTTTTCATAACAGAGGTCAGAAATTAGAGAATTGCTTTCCTTTCGTATTATAGTATCATACTTTAAAGTTTTAAGCATATTGTCTTGGTGTAGAACAGAAAGCATTTACAGATACATGGTACGCGCTTTATGGCCTAATTCATTTCTTAGAGGTACTTGTTAGATATCAGAAAGATGGCATTTGACGAATTTAGACTGATTTCAGAGCGAGGTCCCTACGAATAGAGGAGTTTGATAAGACGGATCGAATTAACATCGAAAGTTGATGCATCATAATCATTGGAATTTCAGATATATCGAGAGCGATTCAATTGCTAAAGCTTACGAGGGTATTTTTAGTCATTCAGGCCTTTAGAGGGTAATTTGGTAAACTAAACCAACAAGGTATAAACGATGTTGTACAGAATTTAGGAGTTCTAATTGCTCATTAAGCTTCTGAGCCCCTTTTGACTAATTGAAACCCATTAACACAGTATTTAATATCCCACCGAATGGTACACCTCAACCATTCATTTCTCAGAACTGACTACCGAGCAAAACAATAATAGTTCGCCATCACCAATCGTCCACTGAACTTATTACCAGAAATCAAGCATATATTCGAGCTGTATTTTCCAAGTGTTCAAACATGTGCATTATACATGAACTCATCCCAAAATCAAATATGCCTTAGAAGACCATATCACTTTCATTATTAACTATGTACTTTCCCCCAAATAAGCTGCACATGCATTCACACGGTAATTTCCCTCTATCATCATGGTGTTTGAATCGACCAACTGACATGAGTCATATTTTATCACTTTTGGAGTCATTACAGATGTTTGTTTTTATTGAGATTTCTAATTCCATGTTTTAAGAGTGTTCTCTGACATTCTAGTATTCGAGGGTATTTTAGACATTATGATACTCGAAAACGTTTTAATTATTCAGAATTTCTTGGTTCTTCCATCTATTCATTCGTTAAAGTTCTCGAGGGTAAATCCATCATTTTGATTAATTGGGCAATCAGTGCCGAGGAATGATTATTCTTTTGGTCACTAGGGATATTTCGGTTGATTCAGCCTTGTCGGTATTTCCAAACATTTCAGTCATTTCAATCAATTCAGCAATTTACGCGACTTTAACTAATCCAAACATACAATTATTTTCTCGCGAATGTCATCAGAGATTATTCAATCTTAAAAAGAGTCTGAGCAAATTTGCAGTCTCAAAGGTGAAGCCTAGCTGCTATAACTTCCCAAGCAAACTTCAAGATTTTCAGAAGGTTCAGTTGTTTTACCGAATCTAGAGTAGAATCTCAGACCACTCTCATAAATAGGGATATTTTAGTCATTTTCATACTTCAAGGGCATTTTTGTAATTCATTAGCCAAAATAATTAGACTTAGAGATTAACCATTTTTATTAATCGTTTACTGAACTCGAAAATCATTTCGATTTATCAAAACTCTTATGCGAATATTTGTCTTGACCATTAATATTCTTATTTCTTAATTGATTGACAGTAGCAGAATTAATCACATACTCAATCATAGTCGTGCAAGCTTTAACCGAATACCAACAAGTTTTAGAAGCATGCAAAAAGTAGTAATGTATTACCTTGGCTCCAAGCTACATCGGTCGATCCGTGAACGACGTTCGAACACTCGAACCCGAATTTGACGTCCCTCAAAAATTTGTATTCAAGGAACTGTGAGTACCTTCAATTACACAAATTTACAATTCAGTCCTCATTCATAATACCCCTAACTGAATAATTACATACATAAATAAGTTCGAGTTCAAGGTCTAATTCGAAGGCTTTCGGGTCAGAATTTTGCGAAACTGGCATAAAAAACGGACTCAGGACGTCGAAAAACATAAGACAGGAGTTTTCAGAAAAATTGACTTTTTGGGTCAAAGTCAACGCTGACGTCATGCTGACGTCATCAGTCAACGCTGACGTCACTGGTCAACTAGGTTGACTCACTTGAGTCAACTCGGACGAGTTGACTCACTGAGTTGACTCGGACGGGTTGGCTCACTGAGTTGACTCAGAAGGTTTGACTCAGTCAACGGGTCGGGCAGACGAGTCGAGTTAGGCGGGTCAGACACAAGTTTGGGCTTGGGCTATAATGGGTTCAGACTGGTTTAACCGGTTCAGGCCGGTTCAAGCCGCCCAGATCGGATTCACTTATTAGACTCACCGGCGTCTCGCCGGAAACAACACCGGCGACCCTAAACAACCCATTTTGGCCGGAAACAGAACGAAAATAATCTCTAGCACACAACAACAATATTATAAATCGGAAACAGGCCGGAAACCCACTGATTTTTACCTGAAGTGCCAAGGTACGATCGGAAAGCATCGTAGCTCCGACGAAGCCCTCATCGGCGGCGATCAGACAGGGAACCTTAGGGGTTTTGCTCGCCTTGCTTCGCCGGTCACGACTATCCCGTCGACGCGCCCTTAACGGCGACAGAGGTGGTCGGAGACGAAGGGCGATGTTTGGTTCGTCGCCTAGCCTTCAACCGGCTCTCCACGGTAAAAGACGGCCTCATCGCGCGAGTGGCCCACGGGGTCGGGTCTAGGGTACGACGATGAGCATGTTGCTAGCGGTCGTGCACGCCACCGACCGGCGGTGGGGCTGATCGGTCGATGAGCCGGAGATGATTGTGGTTTGGTGAGAGCTCGAGGAAGAGGGAGAGGCACAAAGGGTTCTAGATTTTTTTTTCCTGGGTGAGTGGTTCAAATCTTCATTTATTTTGGTATAACTGAAACGAATAATTTAAATAACAGCTGAGGTAAACATTATCAAAGCTTACCTTTAGTCTAAACGGTTAAGTAAATGGATGCATAACTAAGGGTTACAGGTTCAAACCCTTTGGCCAACATTTCCTTTCATTTTTTTCATTTTTTTAACCTCAAAATCATAGAGTGTTACAGAATTGAACCTGACTAATTTTGTAATGTTGACCCCTTTCTATTAGATTCTAATCCTGAGTAAGGGGATTGCCTTCTAAGGATCATAAACTAAAGTTAGGAGTTATTTTATAAATATATTGATCTGAAGGAAAGTGTAAAACATATGTTTGATTTTGATATAATTAAATCCTTGAGGATTATTTTGTAAAACTTAAAATTAGTTTTTAAGTCCCTTAATAAGTTTTTAAAACACCAACACTTTGAAACTGATTTATAAAACTCAAACTCAAAATATTTTCTAAGTGTTCCAAGGCAAAACCATCCAAAAACGTCCAGGCGTATCGATACAGCACCCAGCGTATCGATACCATTTTACCAAACTTGGTCACTGCAGGAACCTGTATCGATACCCCAAACCCTCGTATCGATACAGCCCTGTGTTAAAATTCAAAGAGTTTGAATACGGTACCGATACGGCTAACCCTCGTATCGATACGGGCTTTGTAATTTTTTAATATAAGTCGGTTTAAAAAATATGACCGTTGGTGTCAGTTGGTTGGTAACCAAACTTTAAAAGTTCGTTGACCCGTATCGATACGCCTAACTCCCGTACCAATACGGAGTTGGACAGTGAGCTAAGTTCAGAAAATAGTATCGATACGGCCCTTGCCGTTTCGATACCCCGTACCGATACGCTTACGCGCGTATCGATACCCCTGTATTAAATGCACACAACGGCTCTTTCTTTTCTGAGACATGTACCGATACCCCTTCCCGCGTACCGATACCGGTAGCTGCAGAAGTGCATTTTATGGTGGTAAGAGAGGGTTCCAACGGCTCCATTTATGTTCCCAACCACCCAAACGGCTAGAAATCATTGAGAAGGTATAAAAGAGACATCCAAAAGCTACAACAACAACTATTGAACTTCAAGCAAACACTTATTCATCAAATCCAAGCAATTGTGCCAAATTTCATATTTGTCTAGAAATCCCAATTTGTGTTCTTCATTCATACTTTGTAAAATTGGGTTGAGTGCTTGTATTGGGGCTATCATTTGTATTGAGAGATACCTTATTAGCCTACAAATTTCTTTGTTCTCTTGTGTGAGGGTTGGGTTGATTTTTGGGTAGAAAAATCAACCGAAATTGTAAAGGGTTGCCTCCTTGTCCTAGAAAAGGGGAAGATCAATTTAGTGAAATTGTTGCAAATCCTTAGTGAGACTAAGGTAGTGGATGTAGAGTTCATTTGGAACTTGAACCACTCTAAATCTCTTGTTCATCATTTTTAATTTGCCAATTTCCTCCACAATCCTTTAAATTTCCAATTCACCCCCCATCTTGGTAATTATCGATCTTTCGATCTACTCAACAATTGGTATCAGAGCTTAACTCTTTAAGGATTAACAACCACAAGAGGAGATCCTTGGAAGAGTGTGATCATCAAAATATCAAGAGATGGCTTCAACCTCCGGTTCCGGCATGTACGAGTCACAATCGACCACAAAGCCTCCTTTCTTCAATGGTGACAACTATTCTTTTTGGAAGAATAAGATGAGGCTATTCATCAAGTCTAGTGACTATCTTGTGTGGGATGTCATTGAGGATGGGCCATACATTCCATTGAAGCAAGATGGTGAAGGCAAGATGGTGTTGAAGAAAAAAGCCGAAATGAGTGAAGAGGAGAGGAAGAAGATTCAAGTCAACGATAAAGCTCTCCACATGCTTTTTTGTGCTTTCGGTCCGGACATCTACTCAAAGGTCTCATCCATTGAAAGTGCCAAAGAAGTGTGGGACACTCTTGAGACCACTTATGAAGGCACCAATGATGTTAAAGAAACTAAGATTGGACTTCTCAATCTTAGTTATGAAAACTTCAAGATGGAGCCCGATGAGACGGTGTCAAAGATGTTTGATCGATTCTCCACAATCGTCAACGGTCTAAAGGGATATGGAGAGATCATACCGGAAGACAAGCTTGTCCGGAAGCTACTCTATTCACTTCCCGAGTCTTGGGATGGGAAGAGAACCGCTATCATCGAAGCAAAGAACTTGAAGACATTAAAGCTTGATGAGCTTGTGGGTTCTCTCCTTACTCATGAGATCATGAAGCAAGGAAGGGAAGATGAGAAAAAGAAAGAAGAGAAAAGAGTAGAGAAGCTTGAGGTTGAAAAGAAGAAGAAGATGGGAATAGCTCTCAAGGCTAAAGCTTCACAACTTGATGAGAGCTCATCTAGTGATGAGGACGAACTTCAAGAATTGGCTATGATAGCCAAACAGTTCTCACGTTTCATGAGGTCCAACCGGGGAAGAAAAATCCAAAGAAAGATGGACTTCAAAGGGAAGAACAAAGAAGAAGGAAAGGATCCCATCATTTGCTATGAGTGCAAACAACCCGGCCACATCCGTTCGGAGTGCCCTCAACTCAAGAAGAAGGGCTTTGAGAAGAAGAAGAAACTCAAAGCCAAGCTTGCTACTTGGAGTGATGAGGAGTCATCGGAGGATGACGAACAAGAAGTGGCTAATCTTTGTCTCATGGCACTTGAGAAAGATTCCTCCTTGGTAACCTCTAACTCATCTACTTTAGATTTTTCATATGAAGAGTTAAATGATGCATATGATGAGTTACAAGAGGTATATGATGAATTAGTTGAGAAGTTTAAAGAGTCGGTCATTAAAAACAAGAAAATCATTTTAGAGCTAAATGAGAAAAATGACTCACTCACTCAAGCTAATTCTAAATTTGAGAAAAAGATCTTAGGATTAAAAGATGAACTTAAATTTTTTCAAGATGAAAATGTTGATCTTAATAATCTTTTATCTCAATGTAATAGTGAACACCAAAAGGTGTTGGGTGAGCTAAATGAGCTCAAAAAGTCTTTAAAAAATGTTGGTAGTGTCAAGCATGAAGTAGGAGAATCCTCTAGAACACACCAACCTAAGAAAAAGACTAATTACTACAAACAAGGTAGCTACCCTAGACATAGTAGAGCTAAAAGAATTAGAAGTGTATGTGTTCCTAAGGAACTTGTAAAATCTAATAATATTATTGCTATGTCATCTTGGATTCCTAAGGGAACCAAGGTTTTGGGAGCTAACACTCATGGACCCAAAATGATTTGGGTACCAAAAACCAAGGTTTAATATCTTTGTTTGTAGGGGGAGCATTGCTTCAAGGCCAAAGCACAAAGTCAAAACTCATGGTACCTTGATAGTGGATGCTCGAGACACATGACCGGAGACAAGAGTCGATTCATGGATCTAAAGCCAAAAAGTGAAGGAGTAGTAACATTTGGTGACAACTCCAAAGGCCACATTAAAGGTATTGGCTCCATAGGTAATCACTCTACCATTCTTATTGAAAATGTCTTATATGTCGATGGTCTTAAACACAATTTGTTGAGCATAAGTCAATTGTGTGATAAAGGATTTAATGTTTTATTTGATAAAAATGGATGCAAAATTGTAGACATTAAATCTAATAATATTATGCTCATAGGTCATCGCATAGGAAACATATACATGGTGCATTTAGATGACATACATACATACATCTCATGCATGCTTAGTTGCTCAAAATGAAAATGATGCATGGTTGTGGCATAGGAAGCTAGGACATGCTAGCATTAGTGTTTTGGAAAAACTAGTCTCTCTAAATCTAGTTAGAGGTTTGCCCAAAATAAAATTTTCAAATGATAAAATTTGTGATGCATGCTCAAAGGGTAAACAACATAGGTCTTCCTTTAAATCCATTAATGATGTTTCTACTAGTAGATGCTTACAATTAATTCACATGGATTTGTTTGGGCCAATTAGGACTATGAGCTTGGGTGGTAAATCTTATGCTTTTGTGCTAGTTGATGATTTTTCTAGATTTACTTGGGTTCTCTTTTTAAGTACTAAAGATGAGGCTTTGGAAAAATTCATCACATTTTCAAAATTAACCCAAAATGATCTTGAGCTTAAAATTTCTCATATTAGGAGTGATCATGGAACCGAGTTTCAAAATTTAGGGTTTGAAGAATTTTTAAATGAAAATGGTATTAGCCATAATTTTTCGGCTCCTCGAACTCCTCAACAAAATGGGGTAGTTGAGAGGAAAAATAGAACTTTACAAGAAATGGCTAGAACTATGCTTTGTGAAAATAATTTACCTAAATATTTTTGGGCGGAAGCCACAAACACCGCTTGTTATATTGTAAATCGAGTTATGATTAGGCCAATTTTAAAGAAAACACCTTATGAGATTTTAAAATCTAAAAAGCCTAACATTAGCTATTTTCACCCTTTTGGGTGCAAGTGTTTTGTTTTAAATAATGGAAAAGATAACTTAGGTAAATTTGATGCAAAAAGTGATGAAGCTATTTTTATAGGTTACTCTTTAACCTCTAAAGCCTATCGAGTATTTAACAAAAGAACTTTAGTAGTAGAAGAATCTATTCATGTTGTATTCGATGATAACCTCCTTCCTAGGAAGGATTCTTGTGATGATGATGATGTAGGAATCATAAATGCCTTTGATGGAGGTCAAACTTCAAAGGAGGATGAGATTCCAACAAAAGAAGAAGACACACAAGAACCACCTCTTGAAGCCTTGAAGGACTTGGCTATTGAGGAAAAGGAAGTGAGCTACCCAAGGGAGTTGAACTATGTCAAAGATGGTGAAATCTTTGATCCATCCAAGGGGGTAACCACTCGTTCTTCTCTTAGATTAATGAACCATGTTGCATTTATCTCATGCATAGAGCCTAAAAATATAAAAGAAGCATTGAAAGATGACTTTTGGATTATGGCTATGCAAGAAGAGCTAAATCAATTTGAGAGAAGTAATGTATGGACATTAGTTGATAGGCCTAGTAATCAATCTACAATAGGAACTAAATGGGTCTTTAGGAACAAACTAGATGAGAGTGCTAACATTGTGAGAAATAAAGCTAGACTTGTAGCACAAGGTTACACTCAAGAAGAAGGAATAGATTTTGATGAAACCTATGCACCCGTAGCTAGAATGGAAGCCATTAGGATGTTGCTTGCATATGCATGTTATCATAATTTCAAGCTTTTTCAAATGGATGTTAAAAGCGCATTTTTAAATGGTTTTATAAATGAAGAAGTGTATGTGGAACAACCACCGGGTTTTGAAGATTCAAAATTTCCAAATCATGTTTTCAAACTTACCAAAGCTCTTTATGGTTTAAAACAAGCTCCTAGAGCTTGGTATGAAAGGCTTTCAAATTTTTTGATTGAAAAAGGATTTGAAAAAGGTAAGGTGGACACTACACTCTTTATAAAAATGTATAAAAATGACATCTTAGTAGTTCAAATTTATGTTGATGATATTATTTTTGGTTCTACTAATGAATGTCATTGTCAAGAGTTTGCTAAGTTAATGCAAGGTGAATTTGAGATGAGCATGATGGGGGAGCTCTCATTCTTTTTAGGACTCCAAATCAAGCAAAAGAAGGATGGCACCTTCATCAACCAAGCAAAATACATAAAGGATATGCTCAAGAAGTTTGGCTTGGAGAATGCAAAGCCTCAAGCCACTCCTATGAGCTCATCTACAAAGCTTGACAAAGATGAAGGAGGTAAGTGTGTTGACTCTAAGCTTTATCGTTCTATGATTGGATCTTTGCTTTACCTTACCGCAAGTAGACCAGATATCTTGTTTAGTGTTTGCTTGTGTGCTAGGTTTCAAGCTAGTCCTAGAGAGTCTCACCTTATAGCCGTTAAGAGAATCTTTAGATACCTTAGAGACACTCCTTGTTTAGGCCTTTGGTATCCTAGAGACTCTACCTTCAACCTTCATGCTTACTCGGATGCGGATTATGGGGGTTGCAAAATTGATAGGAAAAGTACTTCGGGAACTTGCAAATTCTTAGGTAGTATGCTCATATCTTGGTTCTCTAAGAAACAAAATAGTGTAGCCTTATCTACCACCGAAGTCGAGTACATATCCTTAGGGAGTTGTTGTGCTCAAGTCCTTTGGATGAAGCAACAACTCTTAGATTATGGAATTAAAGTTGAAACCATACCCCTAAAATGTGACAACACTAGTGCTATTTGTTTAACAAAAAATCCCATCCAACACTCTAGAACCAAACATATAGAAATAAGGCATCATTTCATTAGAGATCATGTCTTTAAGGAAGATGTGGTTATAGAGTATGTAGACACCTTGAATCAATTAGCGGACATTTTTACAAAACCCTTAGACAAATAGCGTTTTTGGTCCCTTAGGAGAGAGTTAGGTCTAGCTAGCCTATCTTGACCTTTTTGGACCTCTTTTGTGCTTAAATATGCTTGATCTTGTGAAATGCCATGTTTGTATGCTTAGACTCCCAATTTCTTCCATGCCTATAGTTAGGGGGAGTATGATTCTGTTAAAATATGCTTAGAACTGCTCATACATCATTTGCATACTCATAGGAGAGATTAGGTTCGAGCCTTTGGTTGTTCTTTGAACCAAATATGCATTTCTGGGCATGCAGTATCGATACTGTTCCACGCGTATCGATACATGTTCTTCATTTCGTTTCCCAGAATTCTCTACGCTTCACGCGTATCGATACGATTCATACCGTATCGATACGGGTCGTTTCGATACGGACCCATCCGTTTCGATACGACTGTTCCAACGGGCATATTTGCAAAAAGACATCTTTATCCCCGTATCGATACCCCATCGGGCGTATCAATACTCGACTGCGCTGATGGCTTTAATTAGCTTTTAATGAGTTCAACTTTTACCCAAATTCAAACTTTTCAAAACCTAATTAACCCTAGCCGTTTTTGCCTATAAAAAGGCACTTCCTCCTTCATATTTTTCACCTCTCAACTCAAACCTAAAAGAGTTTTCAAATCAAGCAAGGCTTTGTGCTCTCTTTCTCATCTTTGTGCAAGTTCTCTTCAATTCTTCAAGATTCTATCAAGGTAATCACCTTTCTTTTATTTTCTCTATTTTGATTTTTTTTAAAAACTTTGCTTTTGTTCAAATTTCCTTTTTCTTGAAATTTTCTTCTAAAATATTTCTTTTCAAAATTTCTCTTTAAAATTTTCTTTTATTTTTTTTTACCTTGATTTTTACTTAAATTTGAAGAAATCTCCCTTGCTTAATTCCTCTCTTAGATCATGGCACCAAAAGAGCCATCGAGGAAGCGACAAAGGGCTAATCAAGCCGGTGAATCCTCCAACCTTGGAGTGATTGCTCGTCCTAACTACTCGACTATCTATGAGCAATCCTTTGAAAGCAATTCGGGTCTCAATCACTTTCGTCAATATGAGAATTACAAGATCCGTGCCGAAAGGGTAATATCCATCCCTTTTCTCAATTCGGAGCGTTTCAAGTTTGAATACCTCCCCTTGCTTCATCGTTGGAATTTCATTCATTTTCTCTCTATTCCCGGTATTTTCTATCGTCTCTTGGTTTTGATATTCTATGCTAATGCAAGATGTGTTAGTCGAAATGGGGAAGTTGTTGCAATTAACTCCTATCTTATGGGAAAGAAAATAACTCTTGATGTCGAGTCTATTTGTGAGGTTTTCAAGTTGGATGATGAAGGCCTCGATGATGAGCATGGTAGAGGGCATGTTCTTAGTGGATCCGTCACCGCCCTTAATGCTCACGACCGGATTCTACATTTGATGGTATCGTGGTGGTTTCGTCCTTCCGGAGGAAAATATTCCACCATCCGTCAAGTGGATGATTTTTGGATTCGGTGTTTCCGTGAAGCCAAGCGACCAAATTTAGCTCGACTTATGTTTGCGGAGATAGTCTACCTCGTTCAAAATCGTTCCTATCCTCATGTCACCTCCTTCACATACGGTACAGCTTTGAGCTATTTCTTTGTTAAAAAGGAAATTGATTGCTCATATGACATTGCAACTCCTCTCACCGATCCTATTGATGAGCACTCCCTTGCTCGGGCAAAATTCTCTTATGTTAATGGTGAATGGGTACGTCTTGCCGAGTTACCACCGGAAGTTGCTGCAATGCATGAAGCGGCTCAGGCTCCTCAAGCTCCACAAGCTCCTCAAGTCCAACAACCCAATATGGATGCTCTCATGACCTATCTCAATGAGCAATTCACCGGGTTACGTACGGACATGAATACTCGTCTCACATCCATGGAAACAACTTTTGACACTAGGATGACGGGTTTTGAGAATCGCCTCACATCTCTTGAAAGTGGGTATAATTCCTTGAATATCTCCATTGCCTCTTTCCATGATGAGTGGCGTAATAGTATGCGCACAAATGAGCCTTTGGGAGACGATGATGAAGAGGATGAAGACGAAGAAGACGATTCTTAGACGTTTTCTCTTGTTTGTCATGCATATCATTTAGGATTTTATATTTTATGCACCTATGCTTTATGTTTTTAGGATTAAGTTTGTTTTAGGATTAAAACCTATGCTTTGATTTCTATTTTGCCTTTGTTTGGATTTTAAGTATGTTGCTTTAATGAATAATATCTATGTTGCTTATTATACCTTTGATTTCTTTATGCACTTAATTGTCTCAAAGATTTTTTGATCTAACAAAAAGGGGGAGAAGAAACTAAGCTCACACTTTAAAATATTTTGATTTAAATTCAAAGGTTACCAAGATTATATTAAGGGGGAGTTCTTTATGAAGATTTTTCAAAAATTTTAAGTTTTAGTTTTGTTATATCAAAAAGGGGGAGATTGTAAAACCTATGTTTGATTTTGATATAATTAAATCCTTGAGGATTATTTTGTAAAACTTAAAATTAGTTTTTAAGTCCCTTAATAAGTTTTTAAAACACCAACACTTTGAAACTGATTTATAAAACTCAAACTCAAAATATTTTCTAAGTGTTCCAAGGCAAAACCATCCAAAAACGTCCAGGCGTATCGATACAGCACCCAGCGTATCGATACCATTTTACCAAACTTGGTCACTGCCGGAACCTGTATCGATACCCCAAACCCTCGTATCGATACAGCCCTGTGTTAAAATTCAAAGAGTTTGAATACGGTACCGATACGGCTAACCCTCGTATCGATACGGGCTTTGTAATTTTTTAATATAAGTCGGTTTAAAAAATATGACCGTTGGTGTCAGTTGGTTGGTAACCAAACTTTAAAAGTTCGTTGACCCGTATCGATACGCCTAACTCCCGTACCGATACGGAGTTGGACAGTGAGCTAAGTTCAGAAAATAGTATCGATACGGTCCTTGCCGTTTCGATACCCCGTACCGATACGCTTACGCGCGTATCGATACCCCTGTATTAAATGCACACAACGGCTCTTTCTTTTCTGAGACAGGTACCGATACCCCTTCCCGCGTACCGATACCGGTAGCTGCAGAAGTGCATTTATGGTGGTAAGAGAGGGTTCCAACGGCTCCATTTATGTTCCCAACCACCCAAACGGCTAGAAATCATTGAGAAGGTATAAAAGAGACATCCAAAAGCTACAGCAACAACTATTGAACTTCAAGCAAACACTTATTCATCAAATCCAAGCAATTGTGCCAAATTTCATATTTGTCTAGAAATCCCAATTTGTGTTCTTCATTCATACTTTGTAAAATTGGGTTGAGTGCTTGTATTGGGGCTATCATTTGTATTGAGAGATACCTTATTAGCCTACAAATTTCTTTGTTCTCTTGTGTGAGGGTTGGGTTGATTTTTGGGTAGAAAAATCAACCGAAATTGTAAAGGGTTGCCTCCTTGTCCTAGAAAAGGGGAAGATCAATTTAGTGAAATTGTTGCAAATCCTTAGTGAGACTAAGGTAGTGGATGTAGAGTTCATTTGGAACTTGAACCACTCTAAATCTCTTGTTCATCATTTTTAATTTGCCAATTTCCTCCACAATCCTTTAAATTTCCAATTCACCCCCCTCTTGGTAATTATCGATCTTTCGATCCACTCAACAGAAAGCTACTCCTACCTAATAGCAAGATAGAGGTCTTAGCCCAATATAGACGAAAGATTCAATCAGTAATCTTTTCCCCCTCTCCCCTAACCATCCGAACTATGCTTATTGCGAGCTTCCTCCTCTCCTCTATTGCCCGTGATAAATAAGGAGCAAATAAGGTCTCCTGTAAAGGTACGAGGAGCGAAGGATGTTTTAAATGAAAAATATTTCCACGTGGACATAACTCCGCTCTTCTTGCTCCACCAATAAGCTCCCGTAGCGATAGTAGCCTCTGTCTCAATCACCATGCTGCAAGTGCTGGTACACGAACTCGTAACCTCTAAGAACAACAATCGTTCCTTTAATCATTGAGACAAGTTGGTTCGTGCTAATATATATTTATTTATTTATTGTATTTTATATTTATAAAATACTTTAGTATTAATATTTTTCGAATGAATTATTCAGTTTATTAATAACATTTTAATTTTATGTTATGTAAGGCTTGTTGCATATTTAAATTATTAGGGTAATTATTTCATGCATTGCTAGTGAAATTCCCCCCCCCCCCACATGCATGTGTAATTTTACTCTAAAAACTTAAATCATAAACCTTAGCTCTTAAACCCTAAACTCTAACTCCTAAATCAGTGGAGAAGTCACATGGAGAGCTGGCAGAGGCCTGGCCCCGCGGTTCACCATTTTCGATTTATTTTCTCACTTATACAATTCATATATTTTAATTTGGCCCCTGCAAAAAAATTAAATTATAATATATTTTACTTACTTTGATATCACAAAGTAGTTTTTGCCTTAATGGTAAACTATATAAGTGAAAATAAACTTGTTTTACATGAAGTTAATAGATCAAATCCTAGTATTGTTTTTTTTAGTCTTGTTTTTTTTTTTTCAAATTTTTCTATAGCTCTTATAGTAATATTTTATTATTGGCCCCGTTAACTTTTAATTCCTAGCTTTGCCCCTGCCTTAAATTATAACTATAAAAATTTTGAACTCTATAACTTACACCCCTAGAACGTAAACTCTAAAGTAAATCTTTAAACCTTAATTTGAAGCTATTTGTGGTAAACACATTTTTTACTGCTAGTTCATGGAGTATCTTCCCAAATTAATATGTTTTAAGTTTATTCGTATTAAAAATGTTGTAATTTTTGTTTTGTAATATATATTCAAAAAAATTGTAAAATGTGATTTTATGGGAATAAAATTAACTTAGTTAAAAATAAAATTAACAATTCCTGAAAAGTTTTAAATTTACCAACCACATTAAGTCAAATAAATGCATCTTGTTTCAGACTCAGCAAGCTCTGAATTTTGCCTTTCAACCATCTTTTCTTCTGTCTCTTCCTCTTCTTTGAAGCTCTCCTCCTTCTCTTCAACTGCAGCTTCCTCTATATCCTTCTTCTTGGTGTTAAGAAATTCGACAAGACCTTGGAGTGCAACTCTGGGTTCATCACTGCTCATCATCAGTTGTTGTGCCACTTCAGCTGGGGTAACTTCAATACTTTTAATCAAATCTTCAATGCACCCAAACAGTTTGTCATCTTTGATCCCTAGATATGAAGCTGCAAGTTTTCTGAATCCTGCTGCTGTACAATATCCCATGTAAATATGCACATCCATTCGCCCCGGCCGTAGCAGCGCCGGCTCTAGCTTTTCCTTATGGTTTGTGGTAAAGATTATGATTCTTTCGTTCCCACAGCTCGACCACAATCCATCAATGAAGTTGAGTAAGCCTGACAGTGTTGCCTGCAAAATCATGTTAAATTAGAGAACCGAAAAACTTGTTTGGACTTCATTCGTAGCAAGGTAAAGAAACAAATGAGTTACCCCGGGATCGACACCCATTGGACGAATGAGTTCGTCTTCATCTTCTTCTTCGAAGTTTTCGTTGCCCTTGGTTCGGTCATGTGTTACTTTCGTGCTACAATCTATGTCTTCGATGATCAGAATTGACCGATTGGTGGTGGATGTGAGTATGCGTCGGAGATCGGAATCACTCCTAACGCTTTGAAACTGAAGATCATATACATTATATCTAATGTAATTGGCAATTGCCGCAACTAGTGACGATTTTCCTGTTCCTGGTGGACCGTACAAAAGATACCCACGTTTCCAAGCCCTGCCAACGCTCTGGTAGAATTCCTTGCGTTCCACGAAAGAGTCGAGATCCTTCATTATGAATTCCTTAAGCTTCGGCTCCATTGCCAGGGTCTCAAATGTTGCAGGGTGCTTGAATACTGTCGGCTCCCACATCGAATCGTCTTGATTATACGTGTAAATGCTGAGGCTCTCACTCTTGCTTAAAATAGCTTGTGCGGTTTTGTTTATATAAGGGAAGTACCTTTGCTCAACTCTTTCTCTCTCACTTTTCTTGCAGGTCAAGTTAAAGAATCTCTTATTAGGGATGAATATCTTTTTTGTTTCAATCGAAGATAAAGTCCATTTCAAGTGCATGCCTTGGAAATCATCCTTGATCGTGCAATCTACAGGGATGCCTCGTTTCGGTGGTCCCATAGTGTCGCTGGACTCATCGAAACCTACGAGAATACTGTCGCTGGACGGTCCAATTATGGTTGGCAAGTAGACCTCAGCCGCACGAAACAATTGGTTATCACCTGCGTGCCATCGATCTTCTATCACGAAGGTGAACTCCGATGAGAAGTAAGCAGCGGTGAGGTCGTAAATTTTGGAGGCAATGTAGTTTCTCATCCTTTCCGGGAGCATTTCGTTTAAGATGGTACGGATAAGCATTGACATGGCTGAAATAGAGGCATAAGCGGAGAGAAGAGTGGACAGAGAAGGTAACTCTTTCAACATTGTAGTAGCCATTTCTATATCCCCTGTTTGGGAACAGAGAAAGCAAAAAAGGAAAACTTCAATGGAGGGTGAGGAACACTCAGGCTCAGTACATAAGAAAGATGAATGCAGGCATTCGGTTTATATAGTATCCAAAGACCGGCTAGAGTGGCCCAGTACCTCACCAGCTTCTAGGAAACCATTTAGACCGGTTTATATAGACCAATGAAGCGTTTATTTGTATTTGTTTGTTGTGTGTTTTCGGCCATGCCGGCAGTGGACTTGGTTGGGGTTTTGTGAGCCTTGTTTAGTGCAGCCGTTTGTGTGGGTCTTTTCCCGTGTTTCTAGTGCCTTTGGGCTCTTCAGCTAGCAGCGCAAGAAGCTGACGTTATTATTTTTATTATTAATTCAGATAGGACTCTGTAAATGTGCATTTAGTATAACCCTTCTAACTTAATTTATTTTATTCACGTCATACTTCGAACCACTAGACAAACCAATAGAAGTTGATGTCATTTTTAATTTGTGGATCAGTGCTCAACATAAATTATGTTATATAGGTTGATAGAGTTAATTTCATTTTGTTTATCTTACTTTTTCAGCAACATTTTAGATCGAACTCAAAATCATTTGCAACAGGAACAAACCAAATAAACGTGACAAAGCGATTTTTAAAGTTAAAACTCGATTAAAAATATTAGGTTTAAGGGTTCAATAAGCCCCTTAACTTTTACAAAAAAAAATTAATTAAGCCCCTAAACTTATTTTGCACTCAATGAAGCCCTCAAACTCAAGATAAAAATTAATTTGGCTCTTTGACCAATTTTGACCGTTAACTTTAGCGAGTTTTTTGAATTTTTTTGACATATGTCGCAACATGATAATACCATTTGTCATTTCTAGGGATTTTTAAAAATATATAAAAAACAATTTAAAAAAAATTAAAATTCTGAACATTTTTAAAATTATTTTAAATTTAAAAATTATAAAGTAATTTTTTTAATTTCGGAATTTATTTAAAAATAATAAATGATAATTTTTCAAAATATTAAAATATTTTTAACAAAATAAAATATTAAAAATTGTTATTATAAAATTATAAAAAGAAAATCAAAATAACTTTTATTGTTTTATATTTTTTAAAAATATTTTTTAATATTTGTTAAAATATATTTTTAAATATATTTTAAAAATCAAAATAAATTTTATTATATTTATTTTTTCAATTTATTTTTTATACTTGTATAATAATATTTATTTTTAAATATTTTAATATTTTGTAAATTATTATTTTCAAATAAATTTCGAAATTTAATTTTTATATTTTTAAAATGTTTTTTATAATTTTCCAGAATTTTTTAAAAAAATAGATTTTTTTTCTGTTTTTAGATATTTTAAAAATTGAAATTTAAAAATTCATAAAAATGACAAGTGCCATTATCCTATGGAAACACTTGTCAAAAGAAATTTTTTTAAAAAATAAACCGTTAAAGTTAACAGTCACCGTTGGTCACAAGGCAAAATTGATTTTTTTTCTTGAGTTTGAAGGCTTAATTGAATGCAAAATAAGTTTAGAGGCTTAATTGATTTTTTGCAAAAGTTAAAAGGCGTATTGAACTTTTAAACCAAAATATTATTAATGGATCATGTTAATCAGTGACGGAGACATCTGTAAAATAGAAGGGGCTTTGTCCAACCCCACTCTAAAAACGTCCTTGATATATATAATTTTTAAAACTTCTTGATACTTATGTTTTGTTTCATAATTCTCAATTCTGACTTTGTCCCTAATGTAAATAGTATTATATGCTAAGAAACATATAGGGAATATAGGTAGATAAGCTTATTTTAATTCATCCTGAAAATTATGAACATTACGATCTGTTTTCAATTCATCAATAAAAACGTAGTTTAGCCATTTCACAGTAACGCAGTGTTCAAAACCACCAAATGAGCTCTTAGAGCAGTATTTTTAGCTTTTTTTCCATATTGCACAGAAAACCTGAAAAGACAAGCAAAAATTCAAAAAAAAATTAACAATTTCTACTTAGGTCTTGAATCCATAACCTAGAAAAAGAAAAAGATATTAACTAAAAAATTTTAGCCACTTGATCTAAAAATTGTTGATAAAAATACATATTTAACCACTCCTATAAAGTAATATAATATTGCACCGTTAAAGTAATATAATATTGCACCGTTAAAGTAATATAACCAAAAGTTTGCAAATACCCAACCATAAAAAAAATTGCAATTTAATTTGAAAACAGCTCCGCGTTTTTAAGGACGTCTTCGTTGTCGATAGGAAACCCTAATAACAACCCTAAAATTCACTCTTCGCTGCCGGCAATTGAGTTGCTGTCTGGGCCTTCTGGTGGCCGGCCCTCGGATGATATTGTTGTTCTTTTGGAGGAGTTTGGTTAGCAGCGCGACAATCACCGAGAACCCTTTTACAAATCTTCGATAATACCCAGCTAAACTGAGAAATCTTCGGACCTCGCTCACATTTCTTGGAGGTCTTCAATCAAGAATAGCTTGAATTTTCTTGAAGTCGATTTTGATTCCACCGGCAGAAATGACATTTTCGAGGAATGAGACTTCGGATAACCAAAACTCACACTTATTGAACTTGGTGAATAGTTGGTGATCTCTGAGTGTCTGAAGTACAATCCGAAGATGATTAGCGTGTTCTTTCTTGTTTCGGGAGTATACAAGGATGTCGTCGATGAATACGACAACGGACTTGTCGAGATATGGCTTGAATACCCGATTCATCAAATCCATGAATGCAGCAGGGGCATTAGTTAACCCCAATGGCATTACTAGGAACTCGTAATGTCCATATCGAGTTCAGAAGGTTGTTTTGGGCACATCTTCTTCTTTTACCATCATTTGATAGTAACCGGATCGGAGGTCAATCTTGGAGAATAAGGTTGCGTGTTTGAGTTGATCAAAAAAAGCTTCGATCCTTGGCAAAGGATATTTGTTCTTTATGGTTACTTTATTAAGCTGTCGGTAATTGATGCAAAGCCACATTGTATCGTCTTTCTTTTTCACGAACAGGACAGGAGCACCCCAGGGAGATATGTTGGGTCGGATGAATCACTTGTCCTCGAGTTCTTGTATTTGCTTCTTCAATTCTTTCAATTCAAAAGGTGTCATCCGATAGGGCGTAATGGACACAGGATTAGTTCTGGGTTGAACTTCGATCTTGAATTCAACTTCCCAAGTTGGAGGAAGGCCGGGGAGTTTCTCGGGAAAAAGTCAGTAAATCCAGATACAATAGGCATATCAAGCAACCGAAGTCAAGCTCATCTTGCAGTGCCATAGCGGCGAAAATAGAGGTTGGTTTCTTGTCTATCAATAGGATGGATTATTTTCCTAAACCTCGTAAGTATAACCTTCGGTTTTGACAGTCTACCCAGGCTTCATGTTTTCCCAACCAGTCTAGTCCTAAAACTAGATCGAACTCACATTTAGGTAGCACATATAGATCACCCGAAAAAGGTATGTTTTGGATAGTTACAAGACAATCCCTACAGATCAAATTGATAGGCATACTACCTTCTATAGGGTTTGAAACTATCATCCCAGTTTGAATAGTTCCAGGTTTCAATTTAATTTCATCTAACAGGTATGAACAGATAAATGAATGTGTTGATCTCGAGTCTATCAAAGCGTAAACAGGTTTAAAGTTTAGCTCAACCGTACCCGCGATAACATATGGAGATTCTTCTTCTTCCTTGCCACGAATGTGGTAGACTCGAGCTAGGGCTTGGGATTCTTGGTTAGTAAGAGCTTTCGAATGGGCAGCTTTGCCTTTTCCCTATTTACCTGACTAAGCTTGTCTCGGGTTCTTGTTTCGGCTAGGTGGCACAAAGCTCGGATTAGAATGTCGAGCAAAAGATTGATCATTTCTCTTCGGGCAATCCCGGATATAGTGGTCATCACCACCATTGGGAAAACAGAGATTGGACTGAATTCGGCATTGGCCTAAGTGTTGCTTCTGACGGAACTTGCAAGTAGGAACTTTCTCCGCATTTCCTGTGCTATTAACAGAGACAATCGGGATGGCCATCTTACTCGAGCGTTGAGCTTTTGATGGATAGTTAGTTCGAGTAATAGGAATATAGACGGAGGAGGCTTATTTCTGATGTTTAGGTTTCTTCGACCACCGAGATTTATCATCACATTATCGCTTATTGTCAGCCTGATAACCGCTCTTCCGTTTCGATGCGGTTCTCATTTTAGATTCGGTGGCGATGACTCGATTCACAAGGGTTTGAAATTTTGTAATACCAAGGGCGGTAAACATCAGACTTAATTCATTTCTCAGCCCATCAATGAACATTTTGCATTTGTCTTTCTTAGTTTTAATGTACTACGAGTTGTACTTGCAATATTTGTAGAAATCAGCGACGTATTATTCAATCGGTCAATTGGCCCGCTTCAGATACAAGAACTTCTTTCTGCGATCAGCCATGTATTGTTCGATGATGTACTTTTTCTTGAACTCATCAACAAAGAATTTCCACGTAACTGACTCAGTAGGAGCGGTCAGAGTCGTGGTTTCCCACCAGCTTAGGGCTTCATCGGCTAAAAGTACGACCGCACAATTAAGTTTATGCTCGTCCGAGCACTGAATTTGTTTGGTCAAAACTTGTGTTGTTCTTTCAAGCCAATGTTCGGCTTCCTCTGGCTTCTCTTCGTTTTCGCCGGTGAATATAAAAGCTCGATGTTGTACAAGCTTGTCGATCGGGGCTCGTTGCGAGGCAGCAACAACCGGAGCCGGTTGTTCTCGTCTTATATTCAGTACCAATTGATCGAACATCTCCTTCAGACTAAGGAGACATTCTCGTTGAGTTAATTGAAGTGTCGGATTTTTCGGTTGTTGAGGGACTTGTTCTTGAGGTTGCTCTCGAGATTGTTCAGGTTGAACGGGAGGTTGCATTCCAACACTATCCCTATTGTTATTTGAAGATCCATTGAGACTTTCATTGTCCCGGGCTAGATTAGTTGCAGACATTCTATTAAGAATTTAGAATAGATTAGGATTAGAGAACAAATTCACAAGTAGTTCGATATAAGACTCATAGGTGGCATTGTGCAATCCTATATGATGTATTACATGTTTCGGACAACTTTAGGACCTATACCCTGAAGCTCTGATACCACTTTATGTAATACCCCAGGCCCGGGTTAGGAGCGAGAGGTATTACACAACGGAACATATAAAACACATATCATATAACATATAACAAACAATAGGACAATCAAAGTGCGCAACCATTAATTCATGTAACAATCTATACACATAGGTGAGCCAACAAAAACTTTCATGTGTCATATATAACCTATTCAACTATAAATGTTACTAACATAACATTAACAACCTTGTATTAACTTATCACTCCTATAAGCATGCTTATACAATCAATCAATCACCAACTCAAGTCCAATTCAAACATACATTTGTCATAGCCAAACTAACAACCTAACATAACCTATAATCATGTTACAATGACATACCAACTTACAATTGAATTATACCAATCAACTAAACAAGTATACATCCATTATCATGTTCAAACAACTTAAGTATACTAAGATCATATTCGAATTACACTAAGATTAACCTAGGCATTCGAATCAAACATATATAACCACATTAAACTTCATTTCAATTCAAACATCTAGAAGCAATAATACAATCCTAAGTTCATGACACCATAACTTATACAACTTGTAACATAATATGACATTCGAATCACCTTATATAACCAAGATAAACGCTAGATACAATTCACCTATCAAACAAACAATTCAACAATGATCATATGCATCCATTCGAATGACAAAGCATATAAACAATACATAACATTAGCAATACCATATCAAGACTTGATCAAACTTAGTGTTGTATATACATTCCAACAAAGTCATACCAACTTGTCCAGCCATTACATATCGTGTAAATCATGTCTTAAACATATACAAACCAAACTAACATATGCATGCTTCCAAAATGCATATGACATACTCTAAACATGTAACTATGCCACCGTCTAGGAGTCTAAGAAAAACTATATCATACTTGAGTCTTGGCTTGTGATTGCTTCCGGGTCAAAATAGATAGCTTTCGGATACCAGAGACCTGTTATTTTGGATGAAGAAAACATAAGAATGATAAGTACAATTTGTACTTAGTGAGGCAGTTCCTATACTTGCTAATTCAATCTTTTAATGTGTTATTACATATGATTAAGGTTACCTAGCTAGGCTTAAACAAACAAGGCAACCTAGTTGGTTCATTTCATGCTTAAGAAGACTTAGCTAGTTTCATATATATCATGTAATCAAATCATGTAAGCATACTCAAAATCCATATCAACCATTCATATCATTGTATAAACACAATCATAGAATAAGGATCATATCACCAATGCTCATATTCAAACATGTAACAAATCCTTTAAACATAGCATCATTTTCAATTACCATTCGAATATGTGCATCTCAAGAAAGATCATATTCAATTCATTTTGTCATGTAAATTACATTAACATATCATATCATTTGAACACATTTTCATATTATTCCAATCGGGTCACTACCCAATTTGATCATAACATTCCAAGTAACATGTGAGCATATAACATATCATCATTTCCAGTATCATGTATAGTCTTATTGCAAGATTATTGAGTTTTACCTTAGATGATTAAGTAGACTAGATAACCAAGTCAATAGGTACCAAGTACCAACATGTAACAGTAGATGTGTAACCCCCTCGTCCCGGTCTGGCCGGATGACCGGTCCAAAAGGGCTATACGGGGAAAACCGAAGTGAAACCCATTAAGGCTCCCCTTCGGTTAGCAACCCTAAAATTTTCTTTTCATTTTAAAAACTTGTCTAGATGAGTATTTAATCCTATGTGATCATACAGCGGAACATCATAAGCAAAACAATCGAACGATCTCAAAACCACATCCAAAAGACCATTTTTTTAAGTTTATCTGCAGGAGGTATCGATACACCTAAGGGGTGTATCGATACACCTTGACTAAGTCAAAGGGGTCAGAGTCAACCCGTGGAGACCGTATCGATACACTTGGGAAGTGTATCGATACCCTCCTCAAAGGTTGACTTCCCACGGTCAACGCTAGGTGACCGTACCGATACGCCTGAGGCCGGTATCGATACCAAGATGGACAGTGGCTCCAGTGACCAAAATGGTATCGATACGCCTCACCGCGTATCGAAACGATATGCCTGGAAGAAGAAGGCCGTATCGATACGGGTCTAACCGTATCGATACCCCTGCTCTGCAACTTCTCATTTCACTACTTAGTAACATCATGCATGGTTCTAGATGCATACTTGGAAACTCCTAAGCACACACAAGCATACATACAACAAACCACAATCAGGACTTGGCATGAGGGGCATTTAATCCAACGAAAACATACAAAACAAGGCTCCATACAAGTCCACAAGAAGCATACTTAGCAAGCATAAGTCATCTTTCACAATGTAGCTAACCTAAGGCATGCCTAGGCCAACAACATACAAGTTTAGGCATATGCAAATAAACCACATGAGAAACATAGGACATAATCCAAGGAGCAAAACATAACACAACATGAGTTTAACAAACTCAAGCATAACTTCCTAGGGAGTTTGACCCCAACTCCTAACACTCTATACCCCATTGTCTAGGCATTATTACAAAAGCAAACCATACTTAAACTTGCTTAAGAACTCCAAAAGCTCCTCCCTCGCCCGCTCGCCTCCCGAACTCTAACGATCTGCACGTTGGAAACAAAAGAGCATAAGCAATCTAGCTTAGTGAGAAAGGCTCTACAATTTACAACATGCAGTTTTTCTAAAATACGATTTGTATGCAAGGAAACAATGGATGCACAAGGGTCTATCTCAACCACAACATTTGGTTTGCTCAAGCACAACCAACATACACTTACGGCGGGACTACACATCACCGTTTCGACTAGTGGATTTCCAATGGGGCTACACATCAAAGTACTACCCTACTAGTCACTATCGGTGGGACTACACATCACCGTAGTTTAGACCACCATCATGTGAGGCACGAACTCAACACGACTACAACATTAACAACTTAAAATGCATTCAATGATCACAATGTATATACAATCAACTTGTCACAACAACTTATGAGTAGAGAGACTTACACACGGGTCTAGGTGACCTCCCAAGGTTCCACCCAAACCCCAAAGGGGTCCATACCAAGCACAAGGTAAAAACGAATGATTCTACTCACCGTTGCTACCCAAGAGAAGATCGAAGACCAAGCTCAAGACTCCGAATTCCCCGGATTTGTCCCCGAAGCTTCTCCGACCAAAATTCTCGCCTCTAGCCAATCCAACACCAAGCAAATAATCTCAAGTCAGTCCATGTTCTAAAATACTCAACCCGGATTACAAACCAATTACAAGATATCAATTTACACATTGAGAACAAGCCCAAAATTCCAAAATCCGAGCAGCCCTCAAGCACCCCTTAAAACCATTGATTTCAACCTTCAAACTACTCTTTAAAGCTTCCAAAACAAAGCTTACATATACCCTAACCATTGGCCCTCTCATTTCTACATAGAACACCCCCATATTTCAACCCAAGACCTCCATAAAACCTCCCAAAAACCCAAGTCCGGGAATTTAACAAAACTCTTTAAAAAATCATAAAAATTGGACCTTATGCTTCCCAAACCACATGTCCATCATCAATCACTTAAAACATTAAGTCAAGAACATTAAAGACACCATTTTTACATCCACACTTCCAAAAACTCCTATTTCAAAACATGGGTAAAAAATGAAAAATAGAAGTACTTCCAAAGAGGGGAAAGGGAGAGCAAGTCAAAAACGTTCATACCTTTGAGGAAACTTCAAAAATGAGTGAGCTATGGAATGGAATAGTGATTCAAGAGGGAGAGATGTTTTGTCGTTGGAAGAGATGGGAGTGGAGAGAAGAAGATGAGCAAAAGTAAATATTTTATGTTTTGTTTAAAATGGGGGGTCAAAAGACCAAAACACCCTTAATAAAATAAGGGAACTACAATGGATGACACCATGGCAAAATTGGGCTTGTCTTGAAAATGGTCCAACTAAATTTTGTTGTCTTAAAACCCGAGGCCCACAATTATTTTTAATTACAAAACCGGACCCGGAAATAATATTAAATTATTATTTTTCACCCGACCCCTAAACCGGGGTGTTACAAGATGCACAAAGCACCAAAGATCAGTAGATACACAATGTACCAAGGTGTCTAACTACACAATTTAACTTGTAACTTGTAATAGTGGATGCTCAAAGATTAGTAGGTGGGGAACCACCTTTAAATCAGTAGAGCTTCAACTCTAAGGCATGTACTTCTACTTATGGACCACTAGTCAACCAAGGACTTATTAAGTCTTTTAATGTTCAACAAGATCAACCAATTATATAGAAATCACATTACAAGGCCATATAACATGTTCATGTCAACATTGCACTAGAATCATTCAAGATCATTAAACATCTAATTTCCAGCAAGCATGTCATATTATTTCAATCATGTATTCAACAAAAAAGTAGCTAAATTTCATATATAAGCTCATATCATGAAGCACGCACAACCATCAAAGCATACCAAGGCACATTAATCATCAACAATGGCAACTAGCACTAGCTAGTATCATACTATCTCATTTCCTTAAGTCCTTCTTCCTTTACATTTTTAATTATCAAATCCATGTTAGGTTCATTTCATAGATAATGTGAATTCATCAAATAAACATAAACATTGGTTAGGACTAGTGTCCTAACCCTAAGATCAACTACACTCACAATACTCCAAGCTAAACTTGCTCCTTGGTTATTATGCCTTTGTTCTTTCTACTTGGTTGCTCAACCCTTGAATCCTCCAAATATTCTTCACACTCTTGCTCTTAACAATCAAACAAAATATATAAATTATATTCGAGACTATTTCAACCATATAATCTATTTATACACTCACAAACACTTAAACATATAATTTTTTTCTAATCTGACAGTTTGAGCACTAGACACTATTTTGGCCATATTTTTTACTCACAAGTCCAAATTTATATTACTTTGTCATTCTAGAAAGCCTATTTACACAGATTTACAACCATGTATGGTACATATTTTTCTCACTTCTCAATTAATACAGTTTATTATCTAAACATAAGTATTTTTTGCAGTTCTTGACAGTTTGTAACACCTCCATAATTTCGATTCCAGATTTTTCTATGATATCAAATTTTAGTGTCGTTTGTTTCTAGTTAAACTAGACATACCCAAGTATTTTTTATCAAAATTTTAGGTCTAAATTCAATGTATTTTATTTTTAGTGAATTTTTAAAGGTCATTGTCTAGAACAGAGCAGTGCTTAGCAGATTTATGCTCTAACTTATTTCAACCACATTTCCATATTTGATTCTAATCTAACATGAACCTAATAATTATAACACATGACCAAACAATTCTAAACAAAAGTTCCAGCAAGATTGAACCCAGAAAATATCCAAACAACGAATAAATCACAAATTATAATCAATTAAAACAAGAATACTTACATAAATCTATGAAAATGCATGAACCCTATGATATTCTAGTTTAAATTTTCAGCACATGCATGAATTTACCCTTCAAAAATTTCCCGTTTTCTCAAGCTCTCAAGCTCTCTCTATGTCTTTCTCTTAGTTTCTCGGTTGTGTAATGAAAATAAAGGAAAAATGACAATTTTTTAGTGTAATACACTTGTTAGCTATGTGTTTCAAGAGAAGGACACATAGACTTATTCTGTCTATGTATTATTTCACTAATAACTCACCATCTTAGGTTATATATCATGTTATAGAATAACTCACTTTTTTTGGTCTTTTAGCTTCTCAAAGTCGTTTCACATTTTAAGTTACAACTTTTTTGTACCATATTTTAGGTTACACTACACTCGCACCATTTTAGGTTACAACTTATTTTTACACCATATTGCAGGTTACACTATACTCGCGCCACATAATATGTTACAACATATCTTTATACCATATTTCAGGTTACACTATACTCGCACCATATTTTAGGTTCCAGCCTATTTTTGTACTACATTTCAGGTTACAACCTATTTTTATTTTTTTTATTAACTAATTTAGGGATTTTCAACTAGGGTATTTTTAGGGTATCACAAACTAAGCACTCAACTAAAAAAATTATATTAATTAAGTCATTTGACCAATCTTGACGGTTAAATATTAACAGTTTCAAGTTATCTGCCATGTGATATGACTAGAATGCACCATGTGACACACTTTGATGATATCACGTCGCATTTCTAGAATTTTTAAAATTTTATTTTAAAAATTATAAAATTATTTTAAATTATATAAAAAGTTAAATTATTGTTATTGAAAATCTTGAAATTTAATTAAAATATAAATATTATTAAAATTATAATAATTATTTAAAATATTTTAAATTTAAAATTATAGAAAAATATTAAATGTTTTATTTTTTTGGAAAACTTTGAAATTTATTTAAAAATAAAATATTATTAAAATTGTAAAAAATTCTAAAAGTATAAAAATATAAAAAATATTAAAAAATATTTTGTGATATTAATCATTGTGTTATGATGTCATAAATCCTTTTAAGAAAGAACTAGTACCTTGTAGTGTTATATATTTCTGGCGAAGAACCATTGAGCATAGTTTCGTAGATCCATATGTTCAAATACCTTTTCATATATTTTTAGAATTTTTTTATATTTTATAGTTTTTTTAAAATAAATATGTAATGTTTTATATTTTTAAAATTTATTTTTTAAAAACATTTATAAGATAATTAAATTTTTGTAATTTTAATAATCCCGTAAAGATGTAGAAATTTTAAAAATTATTAGTTTTACAGTTTTAATAATATTCAATTTTTAAAATTTTTTTAAATAAATAAAAAATTTAGTTTTATAATTTTTAAAAAATATTTTTTATCGATAAATATATAATATTATAATAATAAGAATCATACAAGCTAATATTACCACATGGATCGTTAAAAACATCTTTACACCTAAATAAAGAAAAAGAATATATATAATAATGTATCGAGTAACAACACCAAGAACCCATAAAACCAAACACTAGAAAGGTGCCCCACAAAACCACCCACTGGCCAGCTCAACACACAATCTGGCACCCTTCATGCTCGTCACGAAACAGATCTGTCGCAGCTCCCACGACATCCTCCAGCCCCAAAGCCCACCCCTCGCCACCCATCTCGATCCAGAACAGTAGCCTTCCGAAGAACGTTATGAAAGAACACACACTTCAAGGGCACACAAGCAGCGTCAATTTCGAGATATATATATATATATATATATATATATATATATTTACAATTTTTTTTATTTTTTATTATTTTAAATATTTTTAAAAACTTAAAATTAAAAATCCTAAAAATATCACGTGACATCATTATGTCGTGATATAAGGGTGTTCATGGTAGGTTAATTGTACCGTTTAGCTTAGCGGTTGATTAACTATTAGAACAGTTATTAATCGTAACCTAACAGTTACTAACCGTTAATTTTTAAATGGTTACCCATTATAGTGATTAACCGTTAAGAAACGGTTCAGTTACAGGTTAACCTATAATTTATTACGATTTTCTTTTCAAATGTTCATTAATAAATCTATCTCTCCGATAAATATTGTATTAAAATTTTCAAAAAGAAATTACTGTAGAACTAATGTTTTGATACAATAATTGAAAAATGTTTTGGACTGATTTAAAAAGACTTCAAAACTATTTTCAAAGTCCAAATAACTTGAAACTATGTTTAGGGATGTTTTAAAAGGGTCTAACATGTTTTTTAAAGTCAAATTTCACAAAACCTTCCAAGCGTTTCGAAACACCTTAGGGCGTTTCGATCCTGTGTATTCCAGTAGCTAAAACGTTTCGATACTGGTATCGAAACGGGCTTTCCCTGGATGTGAATTTTGCCCAGCGTTTCGAAACGGGCTATGCCGTTTCGATACGCCTACGTGGCATCGACCACAACGGTCAAAAAACCCAACGACTATTTCCCAACTAACTTTTAAATGCAGGTCGTTTTGATACAGGGACAGGCGTTTCGAAACGGGTGTTTCGAAACAGACTAAAGCGTTTCGACACGGGTCCTACGTCAGACTGCAACGGCTCTTTCTACTTGAAGGGTGTTTCGAAACAGGTTCGAGCGTTTCGAAACGGAGAGCTGCAGAATTGCATTTATGGTGGGAATTAAAGTCCTCAACGACTCAAATTCAATCCCAACGGCTAGTAACGACTATAAACTCATCAAGGAGTATAAAAGGGACCTCCAAGCATCAAGATATGGTTAATGGTCATATTGTCAATCAACAAATGATCAAAAAGTGTATTTGCACTTAAATTGTCAATTCTTGTATAAACAGACACTAGTGAGCCAAAATTGTCAAATTTGCTCAAGTGTTTTAGGTTTTGGGTGAGTGTTAAATTGTGCAAACAAATACCTATTAGAGGGATTTAAGTTTGCTTATTGTTTCTCTTGTAAAAGTGGGTTTTGATCAAGAATTTGGGTTGAAAGCTTGATCGTATTTAAGGGTTTCCTCCTAAGCCTAGAAAAGGGGAGGAATCAATAGTAGATTGATTGGAAATCCTTAGTGGGGAGCTAAGGTAGTGGATATAGACCTTGGTTAGAAGGTTGAACCACTATAAATCATTGTGTCAATTATCTTTTTAGCTTCCACAACCCTTCCACCCAAAAATCTACCTCTCCGCCACTTGGTGAGCAACATCGGTTGAACGAATCGAGCTCCTCACAACTCAACAATTACTTAAATAGAGAAATTTTAAACATAAACTTCATACTTAGTTAAAATAAAGTATTTATAGGTTAACCATTAACCATCTTTTTTAGCGGTTCGGTTAACCGAAACCGTTTAACCTTAATGGTTAAGTTAATTAACCTATAAAATGAACGGTTATACCAGTTAACGGTTACGGTTTATTTTGCACACCCCTACATTGGCACATGAAATTTTCAAAAAAAAAACATTAAAGTTGTGTTCAATGTTGGTCAATGAATCAAACTGTTTTTTTAGTTTAAAAAGTTAATTAAGTGAAAATGGTTTAGTGCTTTTTTAACCCTTAAATCAAAATTTTAGAGTTTACGTGCAATTTATTAAAGTCCACCGTTAATTTATAATCCATAAAAGATTTAACATGCACTTAATTTGGGAGTACAAAGGTAGGAAATCTGAGTACAACAACAATTTTGCTTTCACCCTGTAAGTCTAACGTACCAAAAATAAGGTAGTTTAGCGAGATGAGGTGCTAGGTCCTTTAAGCAAGATCGATTGTTCATATCTAGTATTATGAATGGAGAAAACTAGATTGAGAGGGTCGCCACATATCAGACATCAGCAAAACATGATCCCGATTAGTTGGCCAATAAGTCAAATACCAATAGTTAAACAAAAAAAGTCTAACATGACTCAAGCTCATAAAGTACAATGATATTTTACTTTTAGGCATATTTTACCATTAATTTAGGGGTTATATTTTGATAAACAAACTATATAAAAAATAGGGTAAACTACATAAATAGTCTCCCGACTATGTTCCAATTATCTTTTGGATCCCTCAACTATCAGAAGTTACAAACTGGTCCTCTGACTTAAAAAAATAACAAATTGATCCAGTGCCGTTAAAAATTTAACGGCTGGTGACGTGGCAGTTAACAAAAATTGGCATAATAACACATTCAGTCCTCAACTTTTACACTTTGTTTAACTTTGCCCTAATTCTAAAAAAATTGACCCTTAACATTTTAAAATTCTATCAATTTAATCCATTTTTTTCTCCACACAATCCTAAACAAGAACGGTCTTCTAAATTAAACAATCTTGATATCAAATCATGCCTGCTCTTTAATTCCATTGTTGCCAGCAATCTGGGTGTTGCTTTCGAACATGTCCATGGAAACATGAACATAAGATGCGCCATACTGAAGCAGACAATCGATAAATCCTCCTGTGGACAACCCAGAATCAAGGGCTATTTTTCCAGCCACATCAACGCCAAGCTGTTCAATGGCAGCTTCTAACTTATATCCTGCTCTGGATTACCAAAGGCATCATTAAAAATTAACCTTAAACATCTCAACAATATAATCCACAAATAATGCAGGATGGATGTTTCATAGAATAATCACCTACATACGTATTTTGGAATTACGGCAATGATTTCTACAACAGCTTTGTCAGAGACAGGTGTTCCGGCTTTGTTTACCACCTTTCCATTCACATAAACTTTGCCTGCATCATAGATGTATTGGTGAGAAGAAAAGGAAGATTTCCATGATTTCTAAAGGCAGTTCATATAAAATTTGCATTTCCAAAATAGGAATCACAATTGCTCCAAGTGTATCAAAGTAAAATAACACATGCAATTGAAGATTATCATTTACCTTGTAAAATCCACGACTGTATGAACGTTCGACTGTACTGCTGAAACCTTTCAAGACACAACTCATCCAGCCTGTTTTTCCTGAAATGTCATGAAGCACAGTAAGATATAAAATGTAAAAGACATGGACTGGTTTCTAAGGCCAATATGAGGCTTGAACTAAGATAAGGTAACTTTGCAAATGGCATATTCTTCCATTGTCAATGGCATTCTCGGAATCACAGTTGCACTATGTATTAGCATGAAACAAAACTATCTTTGAATATGTATCGTAAATCATATAGGCTTACTTTTTAGGTATTTGAAGTTTTTCAGACTTGGAAACAGTGAAGCTTCTAAAGAGACTATTCATATGAGATTTGAACCATCTCCCTGAAAACAAAATCCCAAACAATCAAGTATTAGAGCACAGCAAGTCGTATGGCCAAAACCCAGAGTAAACTCCATTTCTTTAGTACCCAAAAAACTAAAAGACAAAAAGAATTATTAAAAACAAAACCTACAGATTATAAATTAAAGCAAAACCCTTTTTTCTACAATCAAAAGAGTCTGAAAATTACTGAAAGAGAATGAGAAAAGTGCATAAATCTATAGAGAGATAGGAAGGGTACCATGAAGAGGAGAGTAAGATCTCGACAAGAATAACAAAGTGGAGTTAGTGCTATCGCAGCAGCGGGAGATAAAGGGAAGCTTCACAATATGCAGTGCCATTCTCGGCTCCGTATAGTGTTTTTCTTACGGTTGTTCAGTTCAGTTCTGTTCGGAGATGTAAGCCTCCGGGAGATAAAGTGGAGTTAGTGTTTAATTAAAGAGCAGGCATGATTTGATATCAAGATTGTTTAATTTAGAAGACCGTTATTGTTTAGGATTGTGTGGAGAGAAAAAAATGGATTAAATTGATAGAATTTTGAAATGTTAAGGGTTATTTTTTTAGAATTAGGGCAAAGTTAAACAAAGTGTAAAAGTTGAGGACTAAATGTGTTATTATGCCAATTTTTGTTAACTGCCACGTCACCAGCTGTTAATTTTTTAACGACACTGGATCAATTTGTTTTTTTAAGTCAGGGGACCAGTTTGTAACTTCTGATAGTCGGGGGATGCAAAAGATAATTAGAGTATAGTCGGGGGACTATTTATGTAGTTTACCCTAAAAAATACTACACAACTCTGAGATCTACTAATTGACTTAGTGGCTAAGGATGCTCATATTGCTCATATTGTCCTATCTTATATAGGTATGAATCCTAGCATGAGAATGTAATATCTCTCTATTTAATCAAGAAAATATTACACAACCATTGTTTAGAATTTAAATTCTAAATTACTAAATCTAAAACCTTAAAACCTAAATTCTAAATCATACAACCAAAACTCTAAAACATAAACCTAAACTTCAAATCTTAAATCTAATAAACTTGTGTAAATTTTACACAAATTTGTGTATTAAAATTTTTTTTATTTAAAAAAATCTATCTTTTATGTTTTTATTACAAAGTATTTAACTTTAACCCATTCTATAACCTTGTTAGGAACATGTGCGAACACTTGGTCACTCCTATATTTATTTAGATTTTGATTCGTGTAAGAATAAACCATCTTTTTGACTTAACAACATTTATTGATATTTCAATGAGATAAAAGCAGTTCTAAAATAGCTTCAACTGTAAAAGAATTGATTGCCATGTGCCTAACAGTTGCTTTTGGAACCAAAAACGTAACTTAAGTGTTTAAAACAGACATGGTCCAGTCATTGAATATGCGAGAAACTAGTACTATAATTTTACTACTACATTCCCCTTAGATTTTTCAAACCAGTAAAGTTTGATGTTCCTGTGGCTGTATTTATGCTTTAAAGCTAAAGGTATTAGCATTTCTGGTTAGCTTTCATATTAGTCAAAAGGAATTTAGAGTTAGGTTTTTCAACGAAGCAGGTAAGCCTGGCCCCTCTCAAACTGGGATTTTATTCTCGTAATAATATCCGACTCATTAGACACGAGTAGGATGGGTCGAGGTGTGCTGGAACTGAAGGCGGTCGTACCTTTGAAAATTTTAAATTTTATATAGTTTATTTTTTTGCATTTTCTACTAATTATTTAATTTCATACCCTAAAATTTTGTAATTTTAGACCTTTAAATTTTTAATATAACTTCTTAAAAGTCACACTCTCCGACATAAAATTTTAGGTTCCTCCATGTATATGAGTATGTATTCAATGATGAAGCTGTAGGAAAAATGTTTGGTTAAACCGAAAAAGAGTTAAAAAGAAGACTTTTAAGAGGAGAGAAGAAAGTAAGTAAATGATTTTACTTTTATATAAATTATGAACGCATATGTGCATGGTATTTATAGTACCATGCATGCCTAAAAAGGGCATCTAGAAAATAGTAATTATAAAATGGTAAATCGGTCAAAAATAAAATGAATGATTAAGAATAAAGATACTTTTTATTTGAAATGAATGGTTAAAATTAACCAGAAAATTAGATGGTCCAAAATGAATTTTAAATAATAATAAAAATAGATCGGACCTCTAGTTCATGCATATGGGAAAATTCGCATGTTTCAACTGGAATAGACTTCTTGACCAAACCTTATGTGCGCGCAACCACCGTTATATTTTTTCTCTTACCAGTCCAATACCAAATTAGTATCTTTCTATTTAAACTCAAAATAAATAATATAAAAAATATGAAATTCTTTAAAATATATTAAGTAAACTTATATTTTTACAACAGATGCTATCCTTCCATTCGGGGCTACAAGAACCTTTTTTTACCTTTAATTTATATAATACATTCAAAATTTTATGGAAAACTCTAAGCCCCTAATTTTTTTAGAAAAAAGTTATATTTTTCCCTCGAACTAGAATCATGATCGGATCTAGAAATATTTTTTATATTAACAATATGTTCGAATTTAATTTATTTATTATTTAGTGTATTTAAGCTCGGTTCTTTTAGCTTTTATGAATATGTTTTTGTGTATGTTCGTGAACATGAGCAATTAGGTGTAAATAAGTTAACAATGCTTATTTACAACGGTGTAAGTAAGTTATCAATGTAAACATTAGTGAATCAGAAAACAACGGTGTAAATAACGTGTCTACCCTAACTATATGATGGACTCGTCACTATGGTTAATACGTATATAATTTAATGTTTATCTAAAAAGCAGAAATGATGTCTTCTGTTACAACTTACAAAGAAGGACTTATATAACATCTTCATGATGTGAACAGTTTTATGCAAACATTTGATCCCTATGTCGTGGAGATTGAATACAACCTTGCATAACAAAAGGGAAGAAAGCATATCATTCGCGCTAGCCATAAAAATACACTAGTGAATCAGAAATCTCCAAATTACAATTTACAAAGCAATGCGATATATAATATCTAGGGGTGAGCATTCGATCGAGTCAAGTCAAAAAAATTTGAGTTATTCAAGTTGACGCGTAATATTTTACAACTCAAACTTTATTTGAAATTTTTTCGATTTGAGTCGAGTTTTCGAGTTCGTATACAAATTTAATTGTAATTTTTATCAATGTTATAATATAGTTTGTTTCCAATTTAAACGACTTTCTCTAATCATATAACATATGCATGTATATTTCATTATATTTTTTTATATGTGACATATTTCTTTATATTTTTTATATTGGTATATATATATATATATATATATATATATATATATATATATATATATATATCAGAAAAAATTGAGGGACTCGACTCAAACTTAAAAATAAACTCTCTAATTACTAAAATTTTTGAGTTATTCGAGTTTTCATTTTACAACTCAAACTTTATTTGAATTTTTTTAGTCAAGTTCATGTAATTTCATGTCGAGTCAGAACGAGTCAATCTTTTTCGCCTTGAGTCGAGTTGAAAATTTCGATTTTTTCGAGTTGAGCTTTGCTCACCCCTAATAATACCTACAATGCTACAAAAAAAATTCGAAACAACTCAATTTGTGCCTATTAACAATTTATATTCAATCAATAAAAAACAAAGGCAAAAAATGAATGTCTTTGTTAAATTGATTCAACGAAAATAGTATGAAGAATAATTATTTCATAAAATCATCTTTCTATTTCTACTCGCAATTAATTTAATTTTTAACTCAAAATTGAAAGTTAGAAAAGAAAAAATGTAAAAATATTCACTAAATATTTAATTATTCTATCTATATTTGTATTGCTATCCTTGTAAAAAAACAAAAGATCTTGAAATATTTTTGTAGAACAAAATTTAAATAATAATTAAAATATACTTCTATATATTGAATAAATAAATAAATTAAAAATAAAAAAATACATACTTTTAGTTTTGAGAGTTTTGGAACGTTAAAAACTGAGAATTTGTGTTTGTGGATGAATGTAAATGAACCGATGTTAAATGAATTATTTGTGGGCTTCTAAGAAAAAAAAATTTAGAGTGACCACAAATAAAATTTTATAGAATTTCGGGTGAACACAAATAAAATTTCAGTGTAGGTAGAATCAATAAAATAGACAATTAATAGAAGAAAATTTAGATTCAAGTGTCTACCTTGTGCCAAGAGTGGATCCGCCACTGATCATGACTCCGTCTCTGTATTTGATTCGAGTATATTTGAAAGATTATATCATATGATTAGAACTCTTTTGTACAAACGTTATCTAGTGAACTAATCCAAAAGCTTGCTTTATTGTATCTTCAAGTGTGTTTTGCTTACAACTAATACATTTCATGGGAATTGGTCACCATATCCACATCCAAATATTTTCATATTGCTACTAACTCCAACCTCTGCATTTCTTCCCCTATTTTTTGATTGATACAAAGCTAGTTTACCTAATCTTCTTTTCAAGACGACCATTCAAATGAAGTCTCCTTTATATATCCCTTGGACGCTCTCATCATAAGCATGTTTTGAACATTTCTCTTCATACTTAAGTCGTTTTCAACATTCAATTGTCTAGATTTTGATCTAGAACCTAAGTAGGAAGGTATTAGAACCAATATGGCTCATTCTATGGGATTTATAACACTCCTTTCTCTTGTTTCCTTTGCCCCCCTTTGTTTCTCCGGCAGCACATTAGGAGGAGGATACCTCTACCCTCAGTTTTACGACCACTCGTGTCCGAAAGCTCAAGAGATTGTAAAACACTTTATAGCCAAAGCTGTTGCAGAGGATGCTCGAATGGCTGCTTCATTGCTCAGGCTGCACTTCCATGATTGCTTTGTCAAGGTCTTGCTTTATAGATTTCCACTTATAACACTACTTTTTAGTATATCACAAAGTGATTAATACCCTTAACACCTTGTTTTCACGACAGGGTTGTGATGCGTCGATATTGCTAGACAGCAGTGGGACGATACTTAGCGAAAAAAGGTCAGTCCCGAACCGCGATTCGGCTAGGGGATTCGAAGTCATAGATGAGATCAAAGCTGCAATAGAGAAAGAGTGTCCTCACACAGTATCCTGTGCTGATATTATGGCACTAGCTGCTAGAGATTCTACTGTTCTTGTGAGTTCACCCTATATATGCTCTAATTAGCCACAGCTTTGCAATTGCATTGAATTTAAACTTGTTTCGGATTCGCAGACCGGTGGACCTAACTGGGATGTCCCTCTTGGAAGAAGGGACTCTAAAGGTGCAAGCCTGAGTGGCTCTAACAACAATATCCCTGCTCCAAACAACACATTTCAAACAATTCTCACCAAGTTCAAGCTACAAGGCCTCGACATCATCGATCTTGTCGCACTTTCCGGTAAACTTACTCGATCAGTTAATGTTCTTAAGAAGGCAAAGCTTTAACTACGTGATCAAATTTCCCCACATTTGTTTTTCATGCAGGGAGCCACACTATAGGCAATGCTCGGTGCACCAGCTTCAGGCAGAGACTTTACAACCAATCAGGCAATGGAGAAGCAGACTACACACTCGACCAATCATACGCTGCTCGATTGCGCACCCATTGTCCGAGATCAGGCGGTGACCAGAACCTGTTTTTCTTAGATTTTGTGAGTCCAGTGAAGTTTGATAACAGCTACTTCAAGAACCTGTTGGGTTACAAGGGTTTGTTGAGCTCGGACCAAGTTCTGTTTACCAAAAATGAAGTGTCGAGGGAGTTGGTGAAGAAATATGCTTACAACCAGCAACTTTTCTTTGAACAATTTGCCAAGTCCATGATTAAGATGGGAAATATCTCACCATTGACAGGCTATAAGGGTGAGATCAGAAAGAATTGCAGGAAGGTTAATGCTTATTATTAAGTGAATAATCTTATGTCGTCTCCGGTTCTGTGTTGTTGTTTGCTTTCCTTCCTTTACATGAAAATGGAATTTCATTTCTGCAGTTTATTTGTATTTTTGGCTTGTATTCAACGGATTCAAACATGCCTTCTCTTGAAAATTTAGTCCCTATATTTTAATTTGACTTAATTTAATCTCTGAAGTTCACTTTTATAATGTTATTAACTAATCTAAATTGTTAAGACCACCAAATATTCTTATTAGAGTGATGACATATTAATCTAAATACATAGTATCCTTCAATTTAATCAATTTGGGTAAAAGGAGTAAGCTACAAATAAACTTTAATCTAATATGCATTGTAATACATGAAGTTTATTATATATAAATTATCATTATCAATGTAATATCATTTCATGTTCAGTAAAAAACAACTTATTTAATTTTTAAATGGGTACAATTTTAATAAAATTAAAGTTATATATATATAGATAGATAGGGTTAGGATCAACTTACACAGTGTAAAACTTTTAAGTTTTACACGTTTTTTGGATCGTTGGATGGGGGAAATGGATGGCTGAGATTAACTCCTTACTTTTTTTCACAAGTGATAATCTTCACACATTCTACGGTTAATCTCATCCATCCGTTTCACTCATCCAACGATCCAAAAAACGTGTAAAACTTAAAGAGTTTTACACTGTGTAAATGGATCAAAATCCATTGAATCCATTTGATTGTAATTTTTTTAAAAACAGTTTTATGTATGTCTGTATTCTTTTAAGAAAATTCAAGTAATCACTTAAACGGGACAAATTAATATATAAATAATTTGGATGAACTAATAACATTATAAAAGTAAGAAGAGCAAAATAAATGTACAGGGACTAAATATCAACGTTTAGCACAGTAGAGGGATCAAAACCAGAATTCGCTTAAGCTGAAGAGTTGGGCTGAACATCAACCCAAATTTGACCCGGCCCGTTTTTACCCCTAGGGCTTATGCAGTGCAGTAGTCATATCTAAACCCTCTTCTATATTCATAGTTCTTCTTCCCCTGCACTCTAATGATCTCACTGGACTAAACCAAAGAACACCCATATTGAATTTTGAAACAAAAAAGGAAGAAAAATGAGAAATTTACGGTTTTTTCCCTCTCATTTAGCTCGAATCCATAAAACCCTTCTTCCAAATCCAAGCATTTCGTCTTCCATCCAATCTTCAAGCAATATTAACCTCACTTCAACGCGAAATTATACCACCCCACCACAAGAATCCGCCAAGCAAGCACCTTCCGAACAAGTCTCGAAAATCGTAGATGAACTCTCCGGTTTAACTCTGCTCGAAGTGATGGACTTGACCGAAGTCCTCCGCCAAAAACTGGATGTTAAAGAGATGCCGATTATGGCAGTGATGATGCCCGGGATGGGATTCGGCGGGGCCATGAGAGGAGCCGGGAAAGGTGGGGCCGCCGGGGCTGGGAAAGGGGAAGAGAAGAAGGAGGAAAAGACGGCTTTCGATGTGAAGCTCGAAGGGTTCGATGCGGCGGCTAAGATCAAGGTTATTAAGGAGGTTAGAGGGTTTACTGATTTGGGGTTGAAAGAAGCTAAAGATTTGGTGGAAAAGGCGCCTACTTTGTTGAAGAAAGGGGTTACTAAAGAGGAGGCTGAGAAGATTATTCAGAAGATGAAAGATGTCGGAGCTAAAGTCTCCATGGAGTGAGGTGCGAGAATTTTGGTTAACTTTGATTCCTTGTTCATTTTCTATTACTTTGTTTTTCTAATCCCTGATTATCTGACTAATGTTTATATTTATAATTTGATAATTTTATGAAGTCTTAGCTTTACTTGGTTGCTTAGGAAGATATGGTAGAGGATAGAATTTTATTATTTCTTCAACATTGATGCTTTTATTTGTCTGTTTTATGCATTATATTCTCTGGGAATGTTTAGCAAATAGCAATACAAGAGATGTATCATTATGTTTTACAGATCACCATGTAAACCGATTTCTATTCCTTCATGTTTTGATAGTCGTTGCTCCCGATTCTTACAAATGTCCGCGTCTTTTACATAAATCATCACTCTAACTCCCAGAGAGTCCAAACACAGAGAGTTAGAGTACAGTCTAGTACCCCACTCACCTCGCTTCCCATGCCCTTTGCAATGCTTGCTACAGGGTTATGTTTTGGTTAGTTAGATATATAGGAGATTCTTGAATTTTTAATAAAGTTATGATAAAAGCAGAGATAAGAGAAATCAGATTTTAGAGAGAGAAAGAGGGTGCAAGTCGATGTTTTTTCATATTGGTTTTACTTGAGGAAGGAGAAAGAGCAGTGTCTATGATAAGATTGAAATTGAAAATGTCCTCTTATAAAAGTTAATTGAACCGGCTATCTAAGTAGTCCTTTTAAATGAGCATCTTATACGGCTGAGATTTGTTTGTCGCTCTCCTGAACAGTTACGGACAGTAATGTAAGTAAGATCCATAAATAATCTACGTAGAGCTGGTGTGTGTGTGTGTGTACTTCATAGATTTCAACTACATTGTTTTTTATGTACAATACAAATGTTAATTGTCTGTGAACAGATCATTGATTTACTTGGGAAGAAAAATCTTGCAGTGATCTTTTCATATTGCTACTATTAGTTTTATTAATGTATCTTGATAATTAGAAACCAAGAAAATTAGTTCTAGTCATACTGATATAATGAGATTAGTTGATGAATGTATATAAGATGCAGAGTAAAATTTTATGGACATGATTTTCTTTCAGTGACGGTGTCTTATTTTTGAACCGTAGCGGACATTGGGTGAGAGTGGGAGGGGTAGGGGTAAGAGGGAATGGCTAGAGATTCCATTTGGTAGTGTATTCACATCTTACAGTTGCAATGATGATGACCGGTAAATGAACAATATTAAACTAAAATAAAAAACAATGCAGCTCTAATGATGGGGAAACTTAATTTGTTTCAAGCAATTGAAGAAACATACAATATTACATTTACATGGATTAAAGTTTGGTTATGGTCACTTTCAAAAAAAAGTTTGGTTATGGTCTATGAACGGAATTGAAATTTGTAAAGCTTTTGTTAGCCATGAGACATAGAAGTCATGAATATGGAGTTTAACTGTGGCAAATTTTGGTACAAATGAAAATCTGCCACTGCTTTACTTTATTGGTTAAATTATATTAATGCAATTTCATGAACTGATTGTGTTTTTTGTTTTAACTTGGCTAGATTTTCTCGGATGGAAATGGGACAAAGAAGTGTATTGCATTTTCAAATGGTTTATGAAAATGCGGAGTAACTGATTTTGATCTACGATGCTTACTGTCAGGTGAAGGGGATGAATTTATAAAACAGAACGTCCAGAAAAAACTGGTTGGCTTTGCTGCGGAGTTCGTATTATGTTTTTTCATTTTTCATTGATCATCACTATAATTTCTTGATGATTCTGAACCAGCTGTTCTAGAGGTGAGTTTTGACGATAGATTCATTTTATAAAAATTCCCTGCTGGATTTGATTGATTAAATATTTACTGCTATGAACGAGTTTGTATCCCGGAACAAAGCTAGATCTCATATAATGTGAACAACATAATTCAAACTATTTTGATGTAGAATTAAAGTTTGATTTCTAGATAGTTTAATGAACAAGAAAGCCAATATAGAGGTTTTATCCTTACTGAAGCTTAACTTGCGTATTTATTTGTGGTAATTGCAACTACTTGTCCACTCCACACCCACACTAGACAAGCTAACAGAGGAAGACAATAAACAGAGTCTAGTTATTTTCTGGGGGAAAACATGGTGAAAAAACAGAGAAGTCGGCAATTCTGCAGGAATTATTCGAAGAAACGATAGAATCTCTGAAAACTCGTAGAAAATGATGACCGTCTAGAATAACAACTTCCAGGTTGGGAACAAGGCTCCTGAACAGCCTTACCTGTACGTGTTGTCTTGTGCCATTGATTTCAAAACTGGAATCATTCTCACCCACCGTTCATTTTATGGGAACAGTGATTTACGATCCCTGCCAGGGAGCAGTAAGCTCCCAATTTTTGTTTTTGCCAATTTGAACATTAGCTCTACCAGGAAGAACACACGCGTGTATATATATATATATGAAATCCATTTCGAAGAAATGATCCTAAGCAAAATACCGGAACAAGTCCATAACACAGTAGTAAATACTAAATAGAAGCTCCAGTGAAATCCTGGAGTTCCTCTTCGGCGGTAACCATGATGTTGTCCCCGGATAATCATAATCTTCATTCCAGGAGGAGCTATCAGATTTTAGGATTAAGTTGAATGACGAATAGATCTCTACATTATGACAATATATCCACTACCGAGAAATAGTTCGAGTATATCAATGACAATGTTTATCGTTCACTATTGGTCAACACTTAGCTACCAATGTTTATTCGATATAGTTAATAATGTAATATATAGGTCAGTCATTCGAACAGAAGCGTTTGTAGTCCAACGGTTAGGATAATTGCCTTCCAAGCAATAGACCCGGATTCGACTCCTGGCAAACGCATGTATAAATAATTTTTTTTTTTTGCGATCACCATATTTCATGCCATGAAGCAATAGAAGTAGCGGTGCAAGAACGTGGAGCAGCCAAATCTGAAGACTGAAGTCATCATCTAACACGTAGCCATTGCTTTCTTTCTAGTTTCTTGAAACATTGCACCCAAAGCAATTAAAATTCAAAGCATTTTTCCCACAGGAATGAGCCAAAATTACCACCCTACTTCTACGAGTGGTAGATTCCAATTCAATAATTCAACTGGGCCGAAGACGGATGCCATCTATAAAGCACAAACATGAACACGAATATGATACGACATGAATACATAAACACGATATTTTTTTTTTTTTGAATATGCTGGTGCGATACAAGGGTAAGCATCTGTTCAACTTTCTTAGTCTTTTCAAAGACGGCACACACAGCATGGCATATCTGGTGCTCGAACTCGGGTCCTAAGGGATGATAAACATCTACCTTTGCCACCAGGACACAAGGGGACGAGCATAAACACGATATTTTTTAATGAAATGGGACACAGATATCATAGGAGGACACAACTATGAAAATACTTCGATTTTTTTATAATAATAATCTATTATTTAATTTAATTATATTTCATATATTCATCAGAAAAGATAATTTTGAAAAACATTCTAATAATTTTATAGGTAAACTGCATAAATGACCCCTTAAATAATGTTGATTCCAAAGAAAAATTGAACTTGAGATATGCAGGAGGAATGCAACAACTCCGACTATTAAGCTAAGCTCATTTCTTGGTTTTAAGTTTACAATGGTTTTTATTAAGGATTAACTTATGGGTGAAAATTAAATTATTGAAAATAAGGTTGAGAGGGATTCAACCTTAGATTTATTGGGCGTCAATAGTTAGCCATTACCACTAAATCAAGTCCATTGTTTGGTACAACTTGATCGTACATTATAGGTTTAAGGGTTAAAAGCCCTTAAAGCTTTAAAAAAATAATTAAATTCCTGAATATTTTTTCCATTCAATTAAACTTTTACTTGTGGAAATTTAATCAATTAAGCCATTTGACCAATTTTGACCTTTAAATTTTGACAATTTTTTTTTTAAATTTACATGTGAAAATTTAAACATTTTTTTATATTTTGTTTAAAGAATTCTTTAAATGTTCTAAAAATTATAAAAAACTTATAAAATTTAATAAAAAAAATATTTTTTTTAAAAAAAGCTATAATGCAACATGATAGAACTGTAGTATATCATGTACCAGTAATATCTAAAGAAAAAACTGTCAATATTTAATGGTCAAAATTGGTTCAAAGACTTAATTGAGTGCAAAAAAATTTGAAGGGCTTAATTAATTTTTTTTCTTCAAAAGTTTAGTGACTTATTACACCCTTAAGCCTATATTATATATAGGCTAAACTATAATTAATTAGCTACTAATTTAATAATATATAATAAATTATTAATATATTTATATTTATTGTTTCATAAAATATTGTATTAGTGGTTTATATAAAAAATCATTAATGCATTTCATAATATTTAATATTTTCATAAAATATTATATTAATGTTGTAAATAAAGTAAAGAAGAACATGAACAAGAAAAAATGAGAGACAAACAGAGATGACTTGTATTATATTTCAACGTATGGTTATGTACAATATTTTCTCCAAACTCTATATTTATATGTATAATATAGAAACTCTAATTTCAGTGGGTATTAAACTCTAATAATAAAGTAAATTAAAGTCTCATTTAATATATGAATATACTCCATAATTAAATATATTCATTTCCCTTGGATATCCATAAAGATAATGATTTCTTGTGATTCTTTTAACCACGAGTGACCAAATAAAAAAATAACATTATTGACGATTTTGTCAAAAAAAATGATAGTTTGGTGATAATAATAAAAAAATAAAAATAATTTAGTGATCAATGATATTATTTACCCAAAATAAAATTGTAGGAGGAATTTATATTTTAGTTCGGTGTTACCAAAATTCTTCAATTGATTTTCCGCAAACTATAATTATTTTGTAAAGATGTAATTATCTTAAATATATTTATTATTATTTTTTTTCGATCGCGTGGAAGGGAAAAAATATTTTGTTCTTTCTTCAACAATTTATGATCTCTAGTGGACCTTTCAGTTATGTGAGCTAAAAGAGAGATTGAAAAACTGAATGATTAAATTGATATATTGTTTAAAATTTAGAGATAAAATTAAAAAGAGTAATCTTCACCTGTGGTCCCTTTTGTTTGAGGTTTGTTCTATTTTGGTCACCTAAATTTAAAAAAGATCATTCTAGCCACTTACGTTTTGAATTGTTTGGTTTGGTCCCTTGACCGTTAGTCTCCGTTACTTAAAAAAATAATTTTTAATTTAACCCCTAAATTTTTAAAACTTTATTTTTCACCATCTCCCTAAAATTATAAAATTAAAACCCCATAAAATAAAATCAATGGCTATAAACAAGTAATATATATATATATAAGAATTGTGATTCTAATAGCATCCAGATATTCATGTTGAAGTGCTGAAACAATTGGCAATATATATATAGCAAGAAATTGTTACCAAGGCAGGAGATTTCATGTAATCTTTTGACAGAAGTGGCTTCGTTTCAGACTCGCCTTTCATAAGCATTGCTGCTGTGAATTTTACAAGAGCCTTTATCCCAACCTTTAGTTCTCAATGGTTGTATAAACAAATCTAGATTTAACCACTACGACAATATGAAAAACTCCAACCATCTAATCCGAGCAAACAAAAACCTATTCAAAAGCTGCATTGTTTGTAAGATTTGTTTGAGCAACAAAGTACAGATGAATGAACACTATGGTAAACACAAATGCAGGGAAGTACCAGGTTGTTTGCTAAGGCATGGAAAAGAGAAGACAAATTCAAGGCGGAATAATTCGTTTGGTACTTTTAATTTGATTAGCAACGATTAACAAAATCCACTTTGATTGGAAAAAACCTCTAAGCAATTCAAGCAAGGCGCATAGCAAAAATTATCCACAAAGAAAGTCAATACCAACATTACTCCGAAGGCAGATCGAAGAATAGACGAAAATGCTTTTTATTTTTATTTTTTGAGTTTTAGTTTTATAATTTTTGGGAAGAGGATGAAAATAAAGTTTTGGAAGTTTGTGGATTTAATTAAAAATTATTTTTTTAAGTAACAGAGATTAACAACCAATGGACCAAAACAGACACGATTCAAAACATAAGTAACAAAAACAATCTTTTTTAAATTTGAGTAACCAAAATAAAACAAACCTCAAACAAAAGGGACTACGAGTGAAGATTACCTAATTAAAAATCTATTTTTTATTAACCTACAAGACAAAACTTTTTTTTATTAAAAATCTATTTTTTATTAACCTACAAGACAAAACTAAAAACAAAAGTGATTGTTGTGCCATAAATGATAAATGAATAAAAAAATGCCTCCAAAGATTGAAAAAGAGCATCTCAATGTCGTAGACATAGCCAGCAGCGACGATGAGGGCGGCGGTCAAACTGCCGCCATAAGGAAAGCTTCCTCTATCAGAGATCAACCGCCGCAACCGGAAATATCCAGACCCGAGGTGCCGCAAAGTTCAGTAGCCATCACGCCGCCGATACTACCCTCCAGTGAAACCCTAGACTCTCGAAGTTTCTGGAAGGCCGGGAATTATGTCGCTGGCCCCTCTTCCAAACATGCTCTGCTTCAAGGTTCACTTCTTCTTTTCTTTTCACTAAATTTTTATGCATCGAATTATTTTTCGTTTTTTTATCGGATTGAACTTTCTTCTTCTTCTTTTGATTCTAAGGCTCATTGGAGCATGCTCGTGTTCATCCCAAGTTTCTTCATTCAAACGCGACGTCTCATAAGTGGGCGTTTGGAGGTAACTGGAATTCTCACTAGTTGAGTTCTGGAATTTACTACGTTGTTTATGTATGTATTAGTAGGATTTATAGCCTTTCCCCCTTAAATTTGCAGCAATTGCGGAGCTAATGGACAATGCTGTTGATGAAGTAAGCTTTAATCTGAATCATTTGCTTATTCGTCCTTAATCACTCTGTTCTGAATCGGTTTTAATTGACATTTTCTACCTGCTTGTATAGATTCAACATGGTGCAACTTTTATTAAGGTTGATAAAATTGATGTAATGAAGGATAATTCTCCAGGTCCAGCTTTACTATTTTTAGGTATGATAATATTACTTCGGTCTTCTTATTTCACTCCAGAATGCTGATAGTTTATGATGTAAAATCTGTAACATCTTGCTTTTATTGCAGATGATGGTGGAGGAATGGATCCTGCATTGATACGGAAATGTATGAGCCTGGGATATTCCTCTAAGAAATCAAATACAACGATTGGACAATGTAATTCTTATTACTTATCTTGTTTTATATGTTTATTCCTTGACTTAATGATTCTGTTTCCCTTTTGTCTATGCTCATTACTGTGGTTGCTTTTCCGAAATGATCCTTAATAGAAAGACCGACATTTTTGTGCTACATGACTCCAATTATTTGTTTATGCTATTTATGTTGATTTCTGCATGTGTATGTTTTTGCAGATGGAAATGGATTCAAGACAAGCACCATGCGACTAGGTGCTGATGTTATTGTTTTCAGTCGATCAAATAGGGGAAGGTATTACATTTTTTGCAGTGATACACATTGAATTTCGTTCTTCTATGAAGATGATTTATATTCTCTAAAGGAGATTTACCTTTCATTTTATTTGTTATGTACTAAAAGTTGTCGAACTATAATTGGTACTTCTGAATGCATGAAATTTGAAAGTGTTATTTCTTTCCTTTTATTTATGTCTTAGAGATTTTAGGTGTTTAGACTTTAGTTTGTGGAAAATATGTTAGCCTCTCTATTTCTCGACATATCTGTTTTACTGTTCAGAATGGTACTTCCTTAGGCATTCAGGTTACTGATTTTCAAATAAACCTTACAAGGTTAGAAACATGGGAAAAAAGGCAAAATGTGCTATTTCACTTTTGAATTTATTTGGTCTTAAGCTGCTCTGCCCCCTCCAATAAAATGCTTCTTCTGCTTCTGGTTCTAACTTGAATACCAGTAAATGTTCTTTGACCTATTCTGTTTCTCCACGTATGTCCTTAGCAAAGCAACACAGAGCGTGGGACTTCTCTCTTACACCTTTCTATGCAGAACTGGACAGGATGATGTCATCGTTCCTATGGTAATTCATTGTGTTCTTAGTATTTTGGGATTCTTTTTTGTCGTCCTTTTGAGGAGTTACGTTTGAGGATTGGATTAACTCCTAATGTCCTCAGCTTGAATGCATTGTTATTTCACTTCTGTTTGCAGATTGATTTTGACACTTCTGGTCATTGGGCAGAGCCAATAATTTACAGCTCACATGATGATTGGTCTTCTAACTTGAAAACTATCTTAGAATGGTCTCCCTTTTCATCAAAGGAAGAGCTGCTGCTACAGGTTTGGACTTTGGAAACTATGTTTTCTTAGGCCTGTTCAAGGTTTCCACAATCTAAACTACGTGGCTGTGTTCAGATTTCAAAATTGTTTGGCATTAAGGTCACATTCTTACATAGGATTTAGGAAGGCGTTAGAATTACAAAGGTCATTCTGGTACTGTTACAATTACTTCCTTGACAAATTTATTGAATGCCTCCCAAACTGCAAATAAAGTTAGCATAAAGTACTAGAAGCTGTAGAAGAGAAGCTAAGTTGCAGTAGTCTAGCAGTTTGCATGCATTTTTATCTAACTAGACTTTTTCTCCCTTTTTCCCAGTTTGATGATGTTGGACCACATGGAACAAAAATAATAATATACAACTTATGGCTGAATGATGAAGGCATCTATGAACTGGCTTTTGATGACGATGATGAGGTATGTGCCTGGTGCTGTAAGCAGTGAAATTTGTCTGACATTTTTCTTGTGGTATTTTAGTAATATACTTTGAGAAGCAAAATGTTCCAGCATTTGTGTGTTTCTGCTCAGACCTAGGCATTGGATCTTCAATGTCTTGTAAATCCTGTCCTTACAGTTTCTATGAGGTTGACGTGTACAATTGTTTATTTTTGACAGAAATGAGAAGTTTAACCTCAAGGCTTTTACTATTTTTCTCTGTTATTTTTCAAAAGGATATTCAACTGAGAGATGAAGCTCTTCACGGAGCTACTGGAGTACGCAAAACGACGGTTGAACTTCACTCCCATATTTCTTACCGCATCCGGCATTCACTGAGGGTAACTTGCTAAATTGAACTTCTTTGGTTTAGTTTAATTGCTTACTACTACATTCTTGAGCTTATAACTCCTTTTCATGCCCAGGCATATGCTTCAATGTTATACCTCAGAAAATTTAATAACTTCCAAATCATATTAAGAGGGAAACCTGTGCAGCAGTTCAATATTGCTGGTGAGTTACAGTATCCAAATATTGTAACATACAAACCCCAAGTAGCTTCTGGATCAAAAGAGGTAAGAATAAGTTGCTAAGATATCTTCTGTTGCCTGTGAAATGAGTTCATTTTCCCGCTTCTTTGTTCCCCTTTAAGTGTCATAATTGTTCTGACAATTGTGTTGTAGTCTCCCTATTATTTTGTTGCACTTCTATTCTTTGCTATCATTGTATTGAAGGTTTTTACCTTCAAATTTAATTTTATTAGTGGTACTTTAGAGGTAAATTTTACTTGGGAAACTTATGAAAATTTTCTTCTGATACAGTGTTCAGTAGAAACTACCATTGGATTTATAAAGGAGGCCCCTATAAGAGTTTCAGGATTTAATGTATACCATAAAAATCGCCTTATCAGGGTATGTTTTAATACTGTTCATTTAATCTTTTTTTTGTATAATTATGTACCTTCCTCTCTCCTTTTTTATTTGATCTTTTCATCTATGTTTTTTTATGGTCTTACATTGAACTTGATCAGTACATTTAAGCCTCTATGAACAAAATGTTTAAAATGTGAGTGTTTATGAAGCTTAAGGTTCTAAACTTTGTATAAGCACAGAATTTGATGGTGAGTGCTGATACTAGTGTGCATCTAATTTCAGCGAATTCAAGTTCGCTTGAAAGTTATTTCGAGGACTTACTGCCAATTGTATGACATGGTGTTCTGCTTGTTCATAAAAATTTTGACATACTTGGTTCACATTGATGCAGCCCTTTTGGAAAGTAACAAGTGATGGCTCTATAATAGGGAATGGTGTTGTTGGTAATATGCTTTTTTTAATAGATTTCTTGTTCGGCATTCTCTCAGTTTATGTTATTTATGATTGCATTGCTTATATGGCAGGTGTTCTTGAAGCTAACTTTATAGAACCAGCTCATGACAAGCAGGATTTTGAGAGGTCATTACTGTTTGTCCGGCTGGAAAATAGGCTAAAACAGATGGTTCATGATTACTGGTTGGTTCCTTGTCATAAATTGTAGTTTTGAATATTGACATCTCCCTGGTAAACTTTCTTACAAAATGATTTTGAGTACTGAAGTCCAGTGGTAGCTATTTTTTGTTTATATTCTATTTTAATGAATGGGCACTCTCTTTCTCTCAGATTTCCTTTAGTGTTACTTCCTTTTATGAGTTGGGTGTCTCAGTTTGATGCAGCTATTTGTATGGCATTATCTTCATGAGCACTTGTATTTTTTTTTACTGTTTTTGTTATTGTCTTATTGATTTGCTGAACTGAGATCATTTGAATCCCTGTTTCTAGAACATCTGGCAGAACTGAGGAAAATGTTTTTCTTTGCAAGAGTAGGTTCTGAGGTGTTGTGATAAATCCAATTGATGAGACAAGAGCTTGCATAAGTAGGATAGTTGTTGTTTTAACGGCCTTAGTTGATTTATGAACAGCCTCCAAGTACTTACATATCTAGAATTGAGTGTCTCCTATAGTTCTTCGCTGCAATTTTGGAATTCCTTTCTGGGCTAAACTTGTAGAGTTCATCTTAGTTTAAACTGATTCAAGTGATTGACGAATGGTGTTGTGCATCAAGTTTTTTTTTTCCGAGCATGACGCTTCTTGGTTCAAATGGACCAAGGTTTATTATTAGTTTATCACTCTTTTGAATTGATGGAAATTCTTCTTGCAAGACAGGAAAACCCATTGTCACTTGGTTGGCTATCAGACTCCAGGTTTCGCTGCAAAGATGAAGAGACAATTGTCAGCTTCTCAGCATAACAGCACTAATTTGCAATCAGAAAGTGATAACCCATCTATTGTCCATATTCCAGCCAATGGTGAGCTGGGTTTAAGAGATGAACAACCAAGCGTCGGTGTTCCTAATGATGTCATGTCTGAAGATGGTCTGGCACCCGTATCAGTTGACCAGCTATGTGAAGAGAACATACAACTTTTCATGAGGTAAAGATTCATCTTGAATGTATCTGGCTGGTTGTGCATGCAAACCGTCTACCAATCCTGGTTCATATTTTAAGTTTAGCTCGAATTTCCTAAATTGAACCATTCTTAGAGTTTTATGTTTTTAGAGTTTATGACGTAGAGTTTCATAGAACTCAATTCTATCTATGTATGCTTGAGGCTGATGCTATCCTATGGTGCAGGTGTGAGGAAAAAGCACGGAAGGAAGCGGAATTGAAACAGACGGTACGTATTACATTGTAAATAATCAGTTTCGGGTTTTGTGGTTATAAATTAATAACCATTTCAGTATTAAAAGTTGTTTCTATTTCGAATACATAGATTGAGGAACTGGAGAAGGGGTTGGAGGATATGAGAAAGAAGTGTGCTCAGCTTTCTTCATTCCTAGAGGGCAAACGTAAAACGAAGGTCACATAAAAAACTCTACCCTCATCATTTCATTTAATTAAACCTAAAGCTCAACTTTTACGTAGCTATACTTACGAGTTTATATCCCGAGGAGCAGAGTATTGAATATATTCGATATTGAAATTTGTTGGGACTATTTTTAATTTCGTTGATTTTTATTTTGAAATAAGTTGTATTTATTCAACAGTTAATAAAGTTAAAGTGTATTTGTAAAAATCAATATAATTTGATTTGCTAAATTGTAGTCATATACATATTATATGTGAATAAAGTTATTGATGCAATCAATGAGATTTTAAAATCTGAATTTGCATTCGATTGAACTTGGATTGTATGAAATTTGGTTAAACATATTTAGTTGGTCCAATAATTGAATTTTAGTTTAGTTGTACCGTTGTTATTACAGTTTTTCATAGGGTTGTAAGTTTGAGAATTATGCATGGTTTAGCCTAGAGGTAAACTTGGGTAAGTTTTTTTTATGATATTAACTTGATTAAACTTGATTCGATTCGAAATACAAGTAGAATTTTATTTAAATCCGTATATATTTGCGAATAGTTAATTCAAGTCCGTTTTAGGTATGTTTGTATTATTATTTTTATTTTTTTTAAAATATGCTATTTCAAATTTAATATTCAATTTTTATATTTTACTTTATTAAAATTTAAAGGTAGACAACTTGACATAATTTTTCAATGTTTTAAGTTTTAGTATTATATAATATTATAGATTTAACTTTTATATGATATAAATTAAATAGTGTGTTAGACTTGATAGGCTTGATTTACTTCGACCGTTATGGATTGTTAAGTGGCGGAGAAGTTGGATTTTTAGGTCATTAAGGTGTGGAAGCTAAAAAAGTAAAAGACGTGATAATTTAGAGTGGTTCGGTCTTCTAACAAGCACCTATATTTTAGCTTCTCACTAAGGATTTCACAATCAATTTATTAATTGATTCGTCCTTTTTTAGGACGAGGAGAAAACCCTTACAATAATCAAAGCTTTTTAGCCCAAAGCTTGATCAAACTCTCTACAAGAGATAAAGATAAGCAAACTTGGTTGACAAATTCTAGAACACTTTAGCAAATTTGACAAATTTAGCTCACAAGTGTTATACTAGAAATTTACAATTTAAGTTCTAAGACAAATTCTTCATCATAATGTTGTTGACAAATGAAGTATTAGTCTTCCCTTGATGCTTAGAGGTCCCTTTTATACTCCCAATTGAGTTTGTAGCCGTTAAAGACCGTTGGGGTTGAATTGGAGCCGTTGGAGACTTTATTTCCCACCATAAATGCAGTTCTGCAACTGTTCGTATCGAAACGATATATATCTGTTTCGAAACACGACTAAAATAGAAAGAGTTGTTATGCGCATTAAAGAGGCCGTATCGAAACACCTTGGGTCGTATTGAAACGCCCGTATCGAAACGCCTAGTGTCGTATCGAAACAACCTCCAATTCAAATAGTCGTTGGGGTTATAGCCGTTGAGGTGTATGCCACGTGGGCGTATCGAAACACAAAAGGGTGTTTTGAAATCACACCTATCTATATCGAAACACCTTGGGTCGTATCGGAACGCCCGTATCGAAACGCGTAGTGTCGTATCGAAACAGCCTGTAATACAAATAGTCGTTGGGGTTATAGTCGTTGGGGTGTATGCCACGTAGGTGTATCAAAACACCAAAGGGTGTTTTGAAACCACACATATCCGTATCGAAACATGTTAGCCCTGTATCGAAACGAGTTCTGGTAGTTTCAAAACGTACCAATACAGATTATGCATGTATCGAAACGAGTACATTAAAAACACTTATTTGGCTACTTAAAAACGTTTCAAACATTGCCAAAACCTTTTGAAACATCCTCAAACTTTATTTTCAAGTTGTTTTTTACTTTGAGAATATTTTAAATTCTTTTCAATTAAGTCCAAAACATTTTTCAATTATTATATTAAAACATATATTTCTACAATTTCCCCCCTTTTGATATAATAAAACCAACTTGAAAATTTGTTTGAGATTCTCCCCCTTAGTATTTAAAATTTTGAATAAGTGATTTTAAAAAATCTCCGCTTATTCTCTTGAAAAATCAATTTTTCAAATCATTTCTTTCATTTTTGTTATATAAAAAAGAATTTAAAAGACATTAAGCTCAAAATAACATAGAAAGTAAAAAATGACACAATTAAAAAAACTTTTGGTTTTAAAATTGGCCCCCTTACTCAAAGCATCAAATATTGTTAGTCCAACAATATGATAATCTAGTTGTAAAAAAATAATCTAATTAAAACAAAAACAACTAGAAATTTTACCAACACTTAGAACTTCAAGGGAGAATGTGAAACATTCCTTCTTCAAGTGTTCTTCCTTGTGTGTATGGAGCTCCCCCTCAAATTTGGACTTGTTGATCAATCTCCATAACACCTAACATAAGACAATCAAGTAATTTTTGGTATCCAAATTGCTTTTGATCCATAGACGTTAGTGTCACAAAGTTTAGTCCCCTTAGGAACCCATTTTACAATTTCATTATTTTTATTGGAAGTGATTAGTTCTTTTGGAACCCAAACACTTCTAAAACATTTTCTATTTTCAAATCTAGGGGTACTAGATTATCTTATATAAAAGTTTAATTTTCCAAAACTATTTTTTTTCAAGCTCTTTGGAAATCATATCTTTTTCCTCTTGAACTTTATGAAGCAAATTTTGTAAATCAACACATTTTTGTTCAAACTCATTGAGTTTTACTTCAAGTTCAATTTTGGTTTTAGAAATCAAATCATTTTGAATTTTCAAATTTGAAACAATTTTCTTGTTTTTCAAAATGAGATTTTTAAACTCTAAAACTAAATCATCATAAGCATCTTGTAATTCATCAAAAAAATATGAACATGAGGTAGATGAATTAGAAGTTACTCTTGAATCTTCTTAGATGGCCATAAGGCAAATGTTGGCTTGTTCGTTGTCGGTGAAGTCTTCATCACTCCAGCAGACACATATGCCATTTTTTTATGGCTTGAAGTGCTTGCCCCTTTCTTCTTCATTGATTCACATTCGAATTCTTTCATTGCTTTCTTCATAAATGAGACACACTTCTTGAAGAGATGATCTATCTCTTCTTCTTCATCCTCCTCCTCGCTTGTATCAACATGGTTGCACTTGGAGGAATTAAGAGCAATGACATTGACATTAGTGCCTTGCTTCTTGATCTTCTTATCTTTCTCATTTTTTAAAGGTAGAAACATCATCTCATGAGTAAGAAGAGATCCGATTAGCTCATCAAGCTTGAGCTTCTTCAAGTCTTTGGCTTCAATGATGGTTGTCTTCTTTAAATTTCATGACTTGGAAAGTGAGTAGATCACATTTCGAACGAGTTTGTCTTTTGAAATCTTCTCTCCAAAACTTTTGAGTTGATTGACGATTGTGGAGAATCGGTCGGACATTCTCTTGATGTCTTCATCCGAGTTCATCTTGAAATTCTCATACTCTAAATTGAGAAGACTGATCTTGATCTCCTTTACTTCGTTGGTTCCCTCGTATGTGACTTCAAGCTTGTCCCAAACTTCTTTGGCATCTTCACAAGAAGACATCTTCTCATAGATGTTGGGACTAAATGCACAAAAGAGAATGTGTAAAGCCTTACAATTTAGCTATATCTTATTGCGATCATCCGTATTCCATTCCGCCTTGCTTCGTTGTGGCACAAACGGACCATCCTCAACTATATCCCAAAGCTTGTAATCTTTGGCTTTGATGAAGAACATCATTCTTGTATTGTAATATGCATAGTTGGTCCCGTCGAAGAATGGTGGCATGGCGATGGATTGTGCTATTGAAATGATGTATCGAGCTTCCCAGATCGCATAAATAGGATGTTAATCCCCTTCGATTGAGCCTTGCTCTGATACAAATTGTTAGGCTTGATAGGCTCGATTTACTTCAACCGTTATGGATTGACAAGTGGTGGAGAAGTTGGATTTTTTGGTGATTGAGGTGTGGAAGCTAAAAAGGTAAAAGACACGATAATTTAGAGTGGTTCGGCCTTCTAACAAACACCTACATCCACTACCTTAGCTCCCCACTAAAGATTTCACAATCAATCCACTAATTGATTCGTCCCCTTTTCTAGGATGAGGAGGAAATCCTTACAACGATCAAAGCTTTCTAGCCCAAAGCTTGATCAAACCCTCTCTACAAGAGATAAAGATAAGCAAACTAAACTCCCTCTTACAAGGTTGATGTTTGCACACTAAAGCACTCACCCAATCCTAGAACACTTGGGCAAATTTGACAATTTTGGCTCACAAGTGTTGTCTATATTAGAAATATACAATTTAAGCTCTAAGACTATTTCTTCATCATAATTTTGTTGACAAATGAAGCATTAGTCTTCCCTTGATGCTTGAAAGTTTCTTTTATACTTCTAATTGAGTTTGTAGTCGTTGAGGACCGTTAGGGTTGAATTGGAGTCGTTGGAGACTTTATTTCCCACCATAAATGTAGTTCTGCAACTGCCCGTATCGAAACGGTACCTACCTGTTTCGAAACACGACTAAAATAGAAAGAGCCGTTATGCGCATTAAAGAGGCCGTATCGAAACACCTTGGGTCGTATCGGAACGCTCGTATCGAAATGTCTAGTGTCATATCAAAACAACTTGCAATTCAAATAGCCGTTGGGGTGTATGCCATGTGAGCATCTCGAAACACCAAAGGGTGTTTCGAAACCACACCTATCCGTATCGAAACAGATAAGCCTGTATCGAAACGAGTTTGGCGGTTTCAAAACGTACCAATACATATTATGCCGATATCGAAACGGGTACATTAAAAACACTGATTTGGCTACTTAAAAACGTTTCAAACATTGCCAAAAACCTTTTGAAACATCCTCGAACTTATTTTCAAGTTGTTTTTGACTTAGAGAATATTTTAAATTCTTTTCAATTAAGTCCAAAACATTTTTCAATTATTATATCAAAACATATATTTCTACATAGTGTATATAAATAAAATAAAATAAAATAAAATAAAATATTACAAACATAAAAAATGAATTAGTCTCGAGTGTTTGAGCTTAAGTTCATATGATACTTTGAAGGAGCTTTTTTTTCAAAGTTTATTTTTATGTCTAATATATTTTTTTAAACTCACTTAAATCTCGGGTAAATCTTTAGATTTGAACAACTAAACGAAGAACTTATTAGATGGATATGGTTTACAACTTCATCCATGGTCTCAGTCGATAAGATTCATTCATCTCAAAGTAACTTAATAAAACATTCATCTCAAAGTAACTTCCAAGTAATTATTCCTTATTTACATGTAAGAAAAAAATGAATATTCACTTTATAAAAAATAAGATTGATGAATCCTATTGGTTGGAAACATGAATAACGTGGTGAGTGGGCCGGGTCCAACTACTAATTTTTCGATAAACTGACCTCAACAATGTTTAGTTTATGCTTAGTATAAAAAACAAGAAGAAAATAAATTTTGAAGATTTAAATGGACTGCAAAATGCAGGCTTTTTCTGAACAAAAAAAAATGCAGGCCTTTAAGTAATTAGGATTGATTTAGTTGGACCTAAAATTGTTGTAGACGTGTATGATTTGGGCCCTTTGTTTTGTTGGATTCCGAAAATTCAGTGGATGTTTTTGCTTTCCTCAGCTGGGTTAAATTGATCGAGTAGAAATCGTTTTCTGAGTTTAAAACTGCTGTGTCCGCCATTGATCCTTCAACTCAAAGCCATCATGCGGAAAAGAGATTTGGCTGTCCTTATGCTCTCCTCTTTCGCCATTTTCTTCTGTCTCCAGGTCCTTTCATTACTCTTCATTTGATTCAACGCACCAACTATATGAACCAGAGAATAGAAACTCCTCGGTTCTTCAATTCCATGCTAATTTTATTCTCTCCTTTTTTTTGTAAAGCACGAGGGAGATTTCTCGTTTAGAGAAGCGTGGCTTCACTTATCCGATGAATTTCCGATCAAATACGAAGCCGAACGTCTCCCTCCACCTCTCGTCGCCGATCTAAATGGCGACGGAAAGAAAGAAATCCTCGTCGCCACTCACGACGCCAAAATTCAGGTTATTACCTATTCGTTTTTCTCAATACATTAATTTTAAAAAGAAAAAGGAAGTTCACTTGAAAGTTTAAATTTGATTTTGTTCGAAATTTACTAGCTATTGGAGCCACATGCACGACGTGTCGATGAAGGATTCAGTGAAGCGCGTTTGCTGGCAGAGGTGTCTCTGTTGCCTGATAAGATCAGAGTTGCTTCTGGCAGACGTCCGGTGGCAATGGCCACCGGTTTTATAGATCGAAATTTTAGAAATAAACCTCAGAAACGGGTTCTGGTTGTTGTTACTTCCGGTTGGTCTGTCATGTGTTTCAACCATAATCTCAAAAAGCTATGGGAGAATAATTTGCAGGTCTGTAACACTTTTTGGTTGATATTCCATCTCAGAAACTTGTCTTCAAATCGTGTTGTTTCTGATATCATTGTGTTTTGGTGGTGTTGGACAGGACGATTTTCCGCATAATGCACACCATAGAGAGATAGCGATATCCATAAGCAATTACACCTTGAAGCATGGTGATACTGGTTTAGTCATTGTTGGTGGGAGGATGGAAATGCAGCCCCATGTACGTTTGCCAAGTTCTATTATTATCCTAGCTTTTATTCCTTATTTGACTATGCTCTTGTGATATCTAGTTATACATTTCAGTTTATTGAGTCTGGGTTCCAGAAACTGTTACATTTTCACACGCACCATTTTTATTTCTTATAACTTGCTAGCATTCCTATGTTTAAGATTACCAAAATCTGGATACATGATGAGTAAAGTGTATTTTTTTTCATTACTATCTTTGATTAATTAACAAGTATAACGAACATTTTTAGATGTACGTAGATCCTTTTGAACAAGTCGGGATGGCTGAACGAAATGCTGAACAACATAGAAGAAGTGCAAATGAAAACGAGGTGGGAATCCTTGTCCTTGATGTTACACTATTGATGTATTAATTTCCATGTTTCGCAAAGGGATTTAATATCACCTAGGCATATGTAGTTGGCATAGCATCAACACAAACCCTGTTAAGGACCTGAAAGCTGGTATTTTGACATTAACCATCTGATCTGTCAAAGATGGAAATAGTTTTCTTTTTTACTATCTCCATGTGAGCTACTTCATTTCTGCACTCATCAACGCACAAAATTGGCTGCAATAAGCATATGAGTTGATGTCACTTATAGTTTCAGATTTCAATAATGATACCTTGTATCCTTTATATAGGCTTCTGAAAACTCAGGAACTGTGCATTTACGCCATTTTGCTTTTTATGCATTCGATGGACAAAAAGGTGCACTTCGATGGTCTAGAAAGAATGAGGTACTTTCTTTTCTCGGAAAAGTTGCTTTTAGGTTCCATCATTATTGCTCTAATTTATTTTTACTGTTTGGCAATATCCTTCACTATATGTTAAGGTTTTGAGGAAATTTACCTATGCATTTTTAATTGTTGTCACCTGATTTGCAAGTTTGGTGGTTTTATCAAATATCATCTCCTTTCACTAAATGCTAATATGATCATCTTTTCTTTTTTAACTGAAGTTAATATGATCATTTTGTTGGTTCAGAATATTGAAGAACATTCTTCAGATCTATCTCAGTTAGTTCCGCAACATAACTACAAACTTGATGTTCAAGCTCTCAATAGTCGTCAACCTGGTGAGGTATGCGCTAAAGCCATTTGTATGATTATATATCTATGAAGGTGGTTATAACATTTTAACTGCTTTAGACGGAAATGTACTAGCATTTGAAATATTATTTACTAATGTCTAATCATGGTCCAACCGACTAGGCAGCTAAACTTCACCAACCTGGTGTCTAGTTTCCTGGTTATGTTCATCCATTTTTACATGATCCAAATTCTTACTAAATCTCACTTCACCTGCTGTGAAGTATGGTATTACTCACAAATTTCTACATTTTGCTTGATTCTTATTGATCTAAGTTATTGTAGAAACTAGGAATTTGGAACGAAGAACAATACTTGTTCTCTGATTTTTCTTATTAAAAAATATACAAGGAAGAGCCTATTAATTAGAAGCAAACTTATCTAGTTAACCTTCTTATCTAATCTTTGCTAAATACTAACTAAACTATTGATACACAATAATTAGAATACTACATACTCACTGTACACGGTTCCAATTACACTTTCCCTCAAGTTGGTGAGTATTCATTGTAGACTTAGTTTTAAAAGGCGCAAGGCGCACCTAGGCGCAAGAAGTTTGTGGAGCCTAGGCACAAGGCGCAGGCGCACGCCTTTCGTAGGTGAGGCGCAATGCAATTTATTGTGTTATATATATATATATATATATATATATATATATATAATATTTTTGTGTTTTGGGGAAATATCAATCCATACACACCATAGATTCATAGAATATAATTTTTTTCTACCAAAGCCATATAATATATAATAATGAATATTCACATTTAATCATATACATTATTAATTAGGGAACAAAAAAAGTATAATTATTTGGTCGGTTAATATATATTAGAGAAAATTCTTGAAGGTTTTTTCTAAATAAAACTAACTAAATTATTATTCCCCCCGTCCCATAAAAAATGTCCCTTATTGACTTTTTGAAAGTCAAAATTTTTAAACTTTGACTATTATTATATTGAATATTTCAAATAATTAAATTTTATAAAATATATATTTAAAAACTACTCGATTAGAGGTTTTTAAAATATATTTTTTCATATTTTTATCAATGATACATTTTAAATAATTATGAGTCAACGTTGAAAAAAATTGACCCAAAGAAAGTCAATAAGGGACAAAAATTGTGGGACGGAAGGAGTAATTTTTACAATTTTTTTATAATTCTTAAGAATTTGTTAGCATTTTTTATTATTATAATTATTGAAAAGATTTTATTTTTAGAATTTTCAAATATTTTTATATTGTTTTAAAAAAATAAATTCAACCAGTTAAATATTTTAAATATTGTCACATCAATAAATTTTAAAAAATTATTTTTTAGTTAGCTCTTTAGGCTTAGTTTGCGGTTGCTTTTAAAAAGTGCGGTGAAAAAAGTGATTTTCAAACTAGTTGTTGAAAAGTAGTTTTGAAAAGCTGGTTAGTGTTTGTCATTGATGTCAAAAAGTGATTTTGAGGAGATAAAATGTCTATTTTAGACATGATATTGAAAAGTAAAAGTAAACTTGGGTGATGTTCAAATAGTTAATGTTATGATATATGAAATAAGTCAATTTTAATTATAATAAAAATTTTATTTTTTTATAAAATTTAATTTGAAAATATAAACTACATTCTAGATTATATACGAACATATCACTTACAAATTAATAATAAATGTAAAATAAACTACAAACAAAATAATTTTATTATCAATATAAATATTATAAAATATATATTATTTTACAATTATGTATGCATAATGTACAATAAATTATAATTAAATAATAAGGGTAAAAAAATAATTTTATTTTCAAACTAACTTTTCCACCCAAGAAGCTATAAAATATAGCTTTTTGGTTTGGGTGGAAAAGCTAGTTTTAAAAGCAACCAAAAACACCAACAAACAAGTGAAGGCACTTAAAAAAGCCCGTTTGGGTTGCCAAACGCAACCACAAACGGGGCCTTAGTGTTTTATCTAACCTAAAAAGCTGTGCAATTTTTTCCATCTTATCTTTCACTTTCCTTTTTACAGCTTTTTTTCTCTACTTTTCCTGTATTTAACCTCTGCCACTATTAAACCCCCCAAACAACTCTCTCTCTCTCTCGACTGTATTTCATTGCGGCAGATTGGGTTTCCTTTTAACTTCCTAGAAGCGCAAAAGGCGTGCGCCTAGCCAAAATGCCCTCAGAAGCGCGAGCTTTGCTTCGCCTCCTCCTCCTCAAGTGATTTTTCTGGCGCCTATATGCACCCTGCGCTTTGAGCGCGTCTAGGCGCACTTTTCAAAACTAAGATTGTAAAGTTCCAGCTTGAATGTAAGCCTTAGTTTTAAAAGGCGCAAGGCGCACCAAGGCGCAAAGGGCCCCTACAGCCTAGGGGCAAGGCGCAAGCACGTGCTTTTCGTAGGCAAGGCACATTTTTTTGTTCTAAAAACTTTCAAATCAATTTTGGAACATGTCTTTGTCTTGTATAAACTGAAAAAAGGAAAACCATATATACCAAACTAACGCACCAATTACCAAAGTGAAATCTACATTTTTTGGCTTGAGGAGGCAGTTACTTCTCTTTCTCTGGACTCATTTTCCATTTAGCTGGTAGTTTTGTGGTATCTTTGGCGACATAGGAATAATTGGGTTCATGAGAAGATCCTACGACCCGTCTGGGTACTGGTCTCTAATGCCCTTTGTCTTTACAAAGATTATCATGCTGCAAACTCTACTCATCCGAACCAACAACCGGCTCCCTCCTCCATAGCTCTCTTTGAGCAAGGTTGGTGTTCGCCTTATGTTGGCCAAGTCAAGGTGAATGTCGACGGTGCTTTTGATCCTTTTACCCACACGACCTCTATCGGTGTCATCGCCCGGAATGAGCATGGGGCGGTTCTCGGTGGTGTGGCCTATCCTATTGACAGCTTCCTGGATGCATCCTTCGCAGAAGGGGTCCTAATTACCGGTCTTCGGATGGCTCAAGACAGGGGTTTGTCCAATACAGTTTTTGAGTCTGACTCAACCATCGTGGTCAACAAAGTTAACATATCAGCACTTGATTTGTCTCTTAGTGGCTCTCTCATAGTTGCCCGGGAGATCTTATGTTGTCCTAATCACCACTTTAGGGTCTTCTATGTACCACGCACGACAAACTTAGTTGCGCAGAGTCTAGCTGCTTGGGCCCTTCGATCCTCTGTCCCTTTACGTTTTCACTTGGTTTGTCCTGAGATAACTGCTACCATTGTACACGATGACTCTTCATCCTTTTCATAGTAATGATATTTTGGGCACTCTTTTTTCCCTCTTAGGTACCCCTCCGCCCCTCGGTGCGGGATGGTTTTAGTGAGGTTTTTTAATGAGGCCTAGCTCCTTTCAAAAAAAATTAAGGCGGTCTTTGAGAATTCAACAAACATTGGTTTGCTTTTGAGCTTGCGGATCCGACTCTCTCCTTTCATGATTACTCCTCTCACATACGGATTTGGGTGCGAATTCACAATATCCCACTCAAACTGATGAATGTTGATCTCGCGCGCTCACTTGGGGCATGCAGCGGGAAGGTAGTCATGTCTGACTCCCGACAGGAGGAAGGTAATTTGATTGAATTTTTACGTGTTCGGGTGTTGCTAGATGCCTTGAGGCCTTTGCGACGTTGTGTCGCTCTTGGGAGGCCCGGGAACAAGCCTCAATTATACCCATTACAATATGAGCGACTCCCTATTTTCTACCATGGATGTGGCATCATTGGTCACTTGGCTACTGAATGTCGTCACGTAAGATTGACGCCCATATGAAGTTGAAATATAGAGATTGGCTCCGCGCCCCTCACCCTAAGAGACAAGGCCCTCAACGGCCTTGTGGCTGGCTCATCTCCCACGAAGAGGGCACCTCTATGGTTCCCCTTGCTTCGGCTGCACCTGTTGGCCCTGAAGAACCAATTACCACGGCTGTAGGTGATGGCATGGATGATTTTGCCCCGGAGCCCGTTGCTATGGATGGTGCAAATAGGCCAGAAGGGATGAGCAATGATGGCTCGGGTCTGTATGCTCATGTTGCGGACGCTATGTTTGAGTCTGGCTCAGAACTCGACATCGTGGCTGATGCGGAAGGATCGAAACAACGCGCTGCAGAGAGCCTGGACCTGGATGCACATGACCGGAAGGACCTACTCGATGTTATTGCGGCCGATCAACTTATCCCTGATGCGGCCTAGCAAGAAACTATTGATGCGTTGCTAGCCAAGGAGCTTGCTACGGGCTTGATTGCTGCGACTTGTCCCATGTCGGGGGAGGCCACTACTGGTTTCGATGTTGCTGATGTGGTTCTAGACATCTCCGAATTTGTGGCAGAAGTGGTGACTGCGGCTGCCGAGGAAGGTCTTAGTGCTGCGGCTGCTGCCGTTGCGCCAAGTAAGGTTCGGAATGAGGGAGCTATCCGTCTTGACTCAGGTTTCGGGCGTCCGAAGTCTCGTGCTGCCAGTGGCCCGGCGAATGGTGCTGACCATAGCGAAGTTCTAGCCGAGAAGGCCCCTAATATTGTCGATGGTGCTTTAGCCGACTCGAGTTTACCAGTGCCTTCTTCCTATGTCCTTTCCAAGTCAGGTGACCTCCGATCCTCTAAACAAAGCTGTGCACCCCCTGAGCCTAAGACAGGCTCCAGTAGGGGTGTTCATTGTCGGATATCGGATCGGATCCGATCCGGTTTTTTCGGATATCCGGGTTTTCGGATCGGCAATATAGTGATCCGTATCCGATCCGGAAAAAACCGGATATCCGATTTTTCGGATACCGGATAATCGGATCGGATATTCGGATATCCGGTTATCCGAAAATATAATTTGATTCAACTATTTTTTCGAATTTGAAGGTCGTATTTATAAAAATTTTCGAAATTTCGAATATAACAAACAACAAATTGCTAAATATAACAAGATTCACATCTATGAAAATTCGATTTTTTAAAATTTCGAATATAACAAGCATCAATTTGTTAGATATAAAAAGATTAATATTTTTAAAAAATTAGATATTCGGATTTTCGGGTTTTCGGATAATCCGAAACTTGAAATATCATGATCCGTATCCGATCCGGAAAATCTATAATCGGATCGGATATCCGATCCGAAAATAAAAATCGGATCGGATATCCGAATTTTCGGATCGGATCAACGGATAATCGGATCGGATCGGTCGGATCGGATATTTTTGAACACCCCTAGGCTCCAGCTCGTGAGCAAGAGGCTTCTTTGCATAGCCCGCTTCAGATGGCCGAGTTCGAGACTGGGTTGGCTACCCAACCTAAGTTGGCTCCAACCTCCAGTCGTGTTAAGCCCGTGCTGCCCTTTTCTCGGATTCCAAAACGAAGCTCGACCTCGATTGATACGACTACGGCTAAACGCCCCCGACCATCTGTTTCGTCTCACAAGGTTTCATCTTCTTCTAAAGATGGGATGAGCAACACAAACAACTCTTCGGCGGAGGTTGCAAGGCAGCAACCCCGCTGAGAGAAATGAGGATCCTTTGTTGGAACTGTCGTTGGCTGGGCAAACCACATGCAATTAATCATCCTTCCATGCTATTTGACCTTCTATCATAAAGAGCACAACTATAATAATGTTACTCAATACTCACAACAAAAAAACAAAATTAAAAGAACAAGAAACAAAAAAGAAAGAACAAGAGAGAAGGAAAAAGGAACTCCGGTTAGTTCCAACTTCATTAGGTTCAAAGGTATAGGATAAATGAAATACAAACATTTATCATGCAAAATACCATTAACACTAATAGTGAATAAAAATGGGACGTTGACAATAGGAATAGGAAAAACGAGAACATAAGCCACATTAGTTTGCTTCGTCTAGTGGGAAGAAGAGAAGGATAAGAGTTAAGACAAGAGATCAAAAAAGAGGAGAAGGAGAAGGAACAACATACCTTGGCTGGAAGAAAAGCTTAGGGTTTTATCCCCTGAATGAATGAAATCAGGTGGGTTGGATTTAAAATTTTACTGCATGATTTTTTATATTTTCCCTAAGGCGCAAAAAGAGTCGCGCCTTGCGTACCTTGTTGTGTCTGGGAGTGCCGAGGTGTTTTTTTGCGGCTGGGAGCACCCTGCGCCTTAGGCGCGCTTTTTAAAACTAAGATGTAAGCTCATCAAAGTTGACTCTTAGGTAAGAACATCGAGTTGTTTCTGAGTGGGACCAAAGTTTAGTTTCATTGAACCACTACCGAACTTCCCTGAGATGAAGTGTCTATCTATTTCGATATGTTTAGATATGTCATGATGAATAAGATTTTTGACAATGTTGATGGCAAATTGGCTATCACTTTGCTACTCAAATTGTTCATTTGAGTCTATCTCGAGTTCTTTCAGCAGTCATTTTATCCACATTCCTTCACAAATCCCAAGGGAAAGTGCTCGATATCTAGCTTTAGCATTGCTTCTTCACACCATTGACTATTTCTTGCTCCTCCATGTAACTAGATTCCCTCATACAAATGAACAATAACCATATGTAGACCTATTTGTCAATTATCCATCCCATCTAGCATAAAAAAATCAACTTCTCTACTCTTCACTTTTCTTGAAAATTAAACTGTGCTCTCATTTTAAGGTATCTTAGAAAATTGTTCAATGCTTCAAGATGTTCCTCTCTGGGATATCATTCATGTGCGTACTACAATACCTATAGAGAATGCAATATATGTCTAGTTAGAGACAAATCAATCAATTTCCCAACAAACCTTTGGTATTCCTTGTAATTCCCATGTCTTAATTTGATATTAGAATTCATAGTAGTCTCGGATGACTTGCATCCAAACATATTAGTTTCAGTAAGAAGATCCAATATATATTTTCTCTTGAGAGATTACAATCTAGCTTGTGATCGTGCAACCTTCGTTCCCAAGAAGCACCTAAGACAACCAAGGTATTTGGTTTTAATCTCAGTAGCTAGAAGACCTTTAACTTGTTGATTTCCTTAGTGTCATCCCCTGTTATGATTATATCATCCACATAAACTATGAGAATAGTTTTCTTTTATGAAGATAATTTCATAAACAAGGTGTGATAAGACTGACACTGCTTATAACCATGTTTGATGACAACTTTGGCAAATCTATTGAACCAAGTTCTAGGTGACTCCTTCAAACCATACAATGATTGAATACCTTGTGATATGTTGCGAATTTATCTAGGCTTGAGGGAATTTCCATGTAAACCTCTTCTTCCAAATTATCATTTAGAAATTTTTTGGTTTCCAATTGGTATAGCGACCAACCTTCATTTAATGTCAGTGACAACAAACTCTAAGAGTATTCAACTTGGTAACTGGTGCAACGGTCTCTTAGCAGTCAATTCCATATGATTGAGTAAATCCTCTTGCTACTAGTCTTGCATTGAATCTTTCAACACTTTCGTTAGAGTTATATTTAATTGTAAATAACCATTTGTTGTAAGAAGTAAGAACCCATGTGTTATTGTAACACCCTCTAGCCGGTCTAGTTGGAAACCGAATCGAAGATGCTACTTATGAACACTAAACCAGAGGGAAGTAATCTAACCAGAGAATCAATACACAATCAACATATACTTGTTCTTAACATGCAAGGGACATCCTTAGTCATAATCGAACTATCATATGGTTACCTAAAAACTATAAAGTGCTCAAAACTCCTTCAAATTTACCTTAGCCACTTGCAACTTAACCACACCCAATAACATTCAATGACATGCTAAAACCAACTTTTAATGCATATTAACATAGCCTGCTAGATTGGCTCTAGTCATAGTCAAATTCATTGTAAAACATACTATGCTATGCATAAGTAATCCACGAGGCAAGCAACATACATATTAGATTTACAAACATTAAACTTAAACTTAAACTTAAACTAAACATATCTCATAGCTACTTAAAACAATATATATACATAGCCACTTTGCTAGGGGTTTAGCTAAAGAATATTTACACCGAAAAAAGACTTGAAATGACTTGCGACCCTCTAAATGCAATCTCGGTCAAGGCTATGGAGATTGATATCCTGCAATACAATTAAACAAACAAGCTAAGCTTATATAGCTTAGTGAGCTAGTCATTAACATGTAAAAGTATTGGATGTCAATGTGCTATCGTGTACAACATTTAAACAATGTAACATAGGCACAAATATATATATATATATATATATATATATATATATATATATATAGATATATATATATATAGATAGATAGATAGATAGATAGATAGATATAGATATATATCAGTCTCATTTTAATTAACACCATCCCAATGGTTCATGGCATCCTTTTCCTTTGAATAAAAAATGTTTTTTCCCCAATCTAGTTGAGTCTTTCCCACATAAAATCTCTTAGACATGTCGGACTTTAGTTTGAGTGCAGGCAATTCAGAGAATCAATCCTTGGAGTTACTCCACATCATTGGGTAAGCGCATAGTAATTACATACTAATTATGAATCTTTGCTCTCGTTTTTTGTATTCTCAAGAATGTTGGGGATTCATGTTTAGTCTATCTTTTGAACTAGGATAGGAGAGAAGATACATTGTTAAAGTTGTCACATTTCAAGAGGCATAAAAGGAAATCACTGAAAAGAGTACCTGGAAAGGAAACAACGTATCCTTTTCACAAGCCTGAGGAACACCATCCTCCAGGGAAGGATGAAACCAAAAAAATATCAAATTTTATTGGAAAAGCTGCAAAGTATGCTGGTTCAACAAAATCAAAGAAGGTAAGTTTGCCAGTGGAATATGCATACTTCTGTGGAAACCTTCCTTTTGAAGTTCAGAAAGGACTGTAGACATAAAGATTTTTCGGGTATTTGTTAAGTTTCTTCTTCGCTATTATGCTGTGCAACAAGTTCATTGGGAATGCCACCTAATATTTTGTCTTATGCACCTCATTTCTTTTTTCTCTGTTTTCCTCTGTTGCTTTGACCCTTTTTCAATGGCTGTAATGCATCAAAGTGCTATCCTCTGTTGCTGTACTTGGCTATTCTTGTGCACTAGTACACCCAACTAATGATAAAATTTGCTGAAAGATTTGGCTCACATTGTACTGAAAACGGTTTTACGTAAGATTCATTTTTCAAGTACATTTTTTATAATAAGAAAGATAAAGTCCACTCATGGAATTTTTTTCCTTTAATGGTTTCTTCTAATTTTTTCCTTTTATGTTTTAATGTAGAAATTACCTTTTATTCCGACCATAAAAAATAATACTCGGCTCTGGTGGGTTCCTAATGTTGTTGTAGCCCATCAAAAGGAAGGGATAGAAGCTGTTCATTTGGCATCTGGTCGAACTATATGCAAGGTGAGCCTAAATCCCAATCTGTGTTTTTAGATACAAGAAACCTCGGAATTTGCTAAAGTTGCTGAACTTATGTACCATTTTTTTAACCAAATATATTTCACTAGCCGTTGACCTGTAAAAAGGACTTCTCTTGATCTTACCTTCGGCTTTTGTTTAATTTTTTCCTTCCCACATGATATATGCATAGTAATTGTTAAATTGGACTACTCTTGGGTTTTAAATACATTTTGTTAATGCTATATACACAGTTCTTTATACTGCTTAACAGATTTGATGTGTAATGTTTATTGATTTCATCAGCTTCATCTTCAAGAAGGCGGCCTTCATGCTGATATTAATGGAGATGGAGTCCTGGATCACGTACAGGTGTGGCCTTGAACCAAATTGTTTTCTTCCATGTGTAATGCATATGTAAGAACAAAAACTGTGTTTGTTCCAGAGTGCTAACTAGAAGACTTGACCATGCATCTGTTCTCAGGCTGTTGGAGCCAATAGTGCTGAGCGAACTGTTATTAGTGGATCAATAGAAGTACTGCGACCTTGTTGGGCTGTGGCAACCTCCGGTGTACCTGTTAGAGAACAACTGTTTAATGCGTCAATATGTCATCATTCCCCTTTCAATTTATTCCAACATGGAGAGTTCTATAGAAGTGTTGGTAGAGGTGCAAATGCCGCTTCTTTGGAAGTGGCAACACCGATTCTCATACCTAGAAGTGATGGGCATAGACATCAGAAGGGGAGTCCCAGCGATGTTATTTTTTTAACAAGTCGAGGAGAGGTATGCGTAGAATGTGTATTAATCACATGATGTGCTAATAATTACTTTGCATTATGTGAACATGGAAAAGAGTGATAGCATTGACCACTTTTGGTCATGCGTGTAATGTTTCTACTCCTTAATCTGTGCTTAGAATGTGCTAATAATCCCTTTTCAGTTAACCGCATACTCTCCCGGCTTGCATGGGCACGGTGCTGTTTGGGAATGGCAGCTTTTGACGGATGCTACATGGTCAAACCTTCCTTCACCTTCAGGTATGATGGAAGGCAGTATGGTGGTTCCGACACTGAAGCCAATCTCTCTGCAAGTACATGACAATCAACAAATGATCCTCGCGGCAGGAGAACAAACAGCCGTTATCGTTTCTCCCGCAGGAAGTGTATTAGCATCTGTTGATCTTCCCGCTACACCTACTCATACTCTGATCACAGAGGATTTTTCGAACGACGGGCTGACTGACCTCATTCTCGTGACGTCTAGCGGAGTAAATGGTTTCGTCCAGACGAGACAACCAGGTGCCCTCTTCTTCAGCACACTGGTGGGTTGCCTTTTACTTGTGATGGGAGTAATCTTCGTCACTCAGCACTTGAATTCAATCAAAGGTAAACCTCGTACATACTCTTAAGCTCCTCGGTGAAAACAATGCAAAATAAAACCAGTTGTTTGATGTTGGAAAGCATGACATCGACGACCAAAGATCACCCCCTCCAAAAATAAATAAATTAATGCTATCACTTCATTTTTGATATAGTGTAAATATTTGATTTTTTATTTATTTACAATCTTCCGATTTGAAAGCTCATCCAATTAATAACTTGTATTAAAATTTCATTTTAATAAACGAATATTAACACGTTGAATTAATAAAAATACGTAATTATGCATAAAGCTTTAATTTCATTGAATATTAGAACCATATTAAGATTGGTATTTTTCAAGGTAAGAGGTCTACATGTTGACGCCGACCTGCCCTTGTCTTTGAAGGCCATTGATTCTTAATATACCATTTCATTCATTAGTGCCTGTTTGTACTTCTTCCGAAAAGTTTGGTTTGAGAATTTTTCTTATTGAATTTTTATTTTTATTTTAAAACAATTTTCATTCTTTGATTTTATTTTTTCAAAATGGCATGTGATTGTTTAAATGAAACTGAAAATCATTCCCAAAATAAATTTAAATAAACATACATGATCCTAATAAAATGCTTTTATTGTGATTTAAAAAATAAAATAAACTAAATTGTGAATGGAGTAAATTGGGTTGGAAGGAATATCTCATATTGAGCCTTTACAATATCTGATTTAAATTAGTCATTCAATTGGCTTGATATAAATGGTTTTATCAAAATAAATAAATAAAACAAATTCTATTACTACTAAAAGGGTTTTGGGATTTGAACAATGATTACTTCATTAATTAATTTTAAAATAATAAAAAATTGTTTTTTTTTAATTTTCAAAATAATTTTATTGAAAATAATAAAACAACTTGTAAATTTTTTAAATTGTCTCAATTTTTTTTAAAATAAATAATTTCCTTGTTTTTTAAGCATTTTCCACTTTCCGACAAAGTGAAATGGCGTTTTTAGAATAAATATATAACTCCTCGTTTAGTACAACTAGACCTGGTAAACTTGACCCGAGACTCGAAACCCGAACCGAAACCCGAAATAAACAGAACCGAAATTTTTTGTTGAACCGAAATGAACCCGAACCGAAATGGACCCGAACCGAATGGACCCGAACCGATTTGACCCGAACCGAATGCTACCCGAACCGAAAGCTGAACCGAATATCAACCCGATTTTGACCCGATTTTAACCCGAATATCTATTTTTAACAATATAATAAATAATAAAAAGAAGTATGTTTTATTATCTTTTTATACTATATCATGGAAGAGAATGTTTCTCTGTATACTAAAATGTAACATTTTAAATGTAACATGACCTAAAAAGTAATTAATCTCTAGCTTAAAAATTGGTGGCTTATTTCCTTCCAAAATTTTGTCTTTTTTCTCTCTATTTTTTTTAATTGTCTTTTTCTTTTTTTCAATCTAGCTTAAAAAATTGGTGGCTTATTTCCCTCCAAATTTTTGTCTTTTCCCTCTATATCATGGAAGAGACTGTTCCTCTCTATACTAAAATGTAACATTTTAAATGTAACATGACCTAAAAAGTAATTAATCTCTAGCTTAAAAAATTAGTGGTTTATTTCCCTCCAAAATTTTGTCTTTTCTCTCTTTATTTTTTCCAATTGTCTTTTTCTTTTTTTTCAATCTAGCTTAAAAAATTGGTGGCTTATTTCCCTCCAAAATTTTGTCTTTTCCCTCTTTATTTTTACCAATTGTCTTTCTCTTTTTTCTTTTTTTTAATTTAATTGAGTTTAAATTTAGATTAATTTAATTGAAATTTCACATTTAGTTTTAGAATTATTTTAATTATGTCCGTGATTTATGCTTTTAGATTTTAGTTAGCTCAATTAGATCCTAAGTTTAATAAATTAATTCATTTCAGAAATTATTATTATTATTATTATTATTATTATTATTATTATTATTATTATTATTATTATTATTACATATAATAAACTTTGATTTAATATAATTATACAAAAAAAATTGAAATGGATACATGAAGCTTTGATTTAAATATTTAATCAAATTCAAATGCATAGATTAACAAGTTGAATCAGGATTAATCTCATACATCAATAACTCTAAACTAAACCATAAATACTAAACCTCAAACCTTTAACCTAACTCAAATTGAATTGACCCGAAAATTTAAATGTTGACCCGACCCGAAATCGACCCGATTTTGACCCGACCCGAAAGCGACCCGAACGACCCGATTTTGACCCGAACTGAAAGCGACCGATCTGATATTGACCCGACCTGAAAACAACCGATCCGATTTTGACCCGATTAATACCCGAACCGAATCCGACTCAACACAGACCCGAATTAGACCCGAACCCGAACCGAACTGACCCGAACCGAATCTAAACTGATTCTAGATAAACCCGAAATGACCCGAACCGAAATGAACCGAACCGAACCCGAACCGAATGACCCGATTGCCACCTCTAATTTCAACGGATGTTAAAGAGAGAACAATGCTATATCTACTCAGTGAGTCATCTATCCAGCTAAAATGACATATAACATGATAATTAATAAATGTAATTTATTAATGCATCAATAAACAATTTTTAAAATTATACATACTATACAATTAATACATCTTAACACAATTAATAAAGTGATTAATCGAATTCCATGTTATTAAGTCAAATGATTAATTTAATGGATGTTAAAATAAAAATATTAAATATATTTATATTTTTATGTGATATATCTTTGGGTAAACTACATAAATGACCATCATACTATGAGTTTAGTCGCGATTTGACCACCATATTTTTTTTGAAGCAATTAGACAACCATATTATTAAAATGTACTCAATGTGACCACCTGTCGTTAAAACTTAACAAAGGGAGCGACGTGGCAGTTAGTAAAAATTTGTATAATTATACATTTGGTCATCGTTACTTATAAACTCTATTGATTTGGTCTTAATTTTAATTTAATAAAAATAAATTAATTATTTAATTAGGTGGTTACACGTGTCACCAAATTATTGAATGAATTTAATTATTTATATTTGATTTAATAATTTTTATTTTTCTCCTCCAATTATTTGGTAACACGTGTTACTAGATTGTAGGAAGAAAATAAAACAAAAACCATCTTGCCTATGAAATATAGTACAAAACTTTTATATATATATATATATATATATTAATTTATTGTTCATGTTTTACTCACACTTTTGAGATGCATGTTGGTTATTAGAAGGCCTCTAATATGTAAGAGAGAATAAAAAAGGCTGCACGGTTTAGTTTACTCGTTTTCTAACTTCATGATATTTTAGTATTCTCTGTTGCACTGTAATTCATATCATGTGAAAGAAGAATGTATTATAAATATTAAAAATTATTTAAGTTGTTTCCATCAAATGGTAATATAATACGTGAACAATGATTTGGTACACATATGAATATAAAATTTTATTTATTTAGATAGCATACGTGAAATTTTAATTTATATATTTGAAAATAAATAATTACATTCATTTTTTGATATTAGATAAATTTAAGGTCAAATTTGCCCTTGTAGTAATTCAAAATCAGCAATGTTGCTCCTACTCTTTTTTTCCTGTAATTTTGCCCTCAAAGTCATTCAATTGCAGCAATTTTGCCCGTTGATCGATGTTGACCGTTAAAGTGCTGATGTGGCAGTTAACGGTGCTAATGTAGCAATTTTGCCCTCGGAGTCATGCAATTGCAGTAATTTTGCCCTCGGTTTATTTAGTTTTTGAATAAAATTGGATAAATAATTTAGTTTTTCGAGTTGAACTTTAACGAACAGAATATATGAAAAATCGATTAACAAATTGGTGTAAATATTCTTTGGGTCCCCGGTAATTTTATAAATAAGCAACCTGAGAACTCTCACAAAAAATTAAAATATTCTTCAATTTTTTTTAAAAATTCATAAACTTAATAAAAATAAATAAGATATTCAAAAAAATTATTGAAAATAATAAATAATATAAAAATTAAGATGTATTAGAAATTATAAAATGATAAAATATAAATATAAAAATTAAAAAGTATTTATAAAGTATTAAAAATTGAAAAAATTCATCAAATTTTCTTTGACTTTTCTACATCAAACTGATGTTCATTTGTAACGCCCGAGTTTAGGGCCCGAGAGATAATCGAGATGGTTAAACCGGTTCGGGTTAAATTAATTTGGGGAAACCATTTTTAATAAACAACTAAAGAATTTTAATGAAAAAAGGGGTAAAAGGGGGATTTAGGAATTAAAAAAAGGGTTTTTGAAAATACCATCATCTTCTTCAAACTCTTTTCACGTTATTTCCTCCAAAAGCACAATTTCTACTATTCCATTGATTTCACCACTCCATCCAAGCAAGTTTTCAAGGTAACCTTTCTCTTATTTTGATTTTCTCTTTTTTAAACCTTGTTGTTGATGAAATCTTTCCTTAAACTCATTGATCAATCTGTTTCCAAAATGCTTTGTGTTGGAAAAAGAGAAAAATGAAGAAATTTTTGTTTGGGGTTGTTTGATGCTATGTTTAAAAGTGTTTTTAACCTTGCTTTGATGTTCAAAAAAATAATGATGGGAAACCCGAAACTAGTAAACAAGAAGGGTTTTTGGAGTTAAAAATTTGGGTTTTTGGTTTGTTCTTGTGAAGAACTTTGGGCTGATGGTTTCTAGACCTTGGGTAAGTGTTTTGGATGTTGAAAGGTGTAGTTTTGATGGTAAATTTTCTAGGTTTTTGGTTGCTAGGTGGGTTGAGTCGTTTTAACGATGTTTCCAAGTGTTTACGGATGTGAATCGATATATTTTGATGATAGATGTTGAGTTTCTGTGTTGCTGGAAGTTTGGGGGGGGGGGGGGGCTTGATTTGGGTCTAATGCATCATTTTTGAATTGGTTAGAAACAGGGGAAACAAATTTGGGCTCTTCGAATGCGAGATCGGGTAGTTTGGAGGCTTGAATCAGTGTTTCAACTTTTACTTGTGCGTTGGCTGGTGAATGAAATTGTTTTCTAAGCATTAACTTGGTTAAGGATGTATTTGGGGGTTTAGATTGAGCTTGATAAGCCAATCTAAGCTCAAGAGTAAGTTTTAAGCATTTTAGTCTTTAATTTCGATAAATTCTACTACGCGTTTTGAATGATTTCCATAATGCATGTTGCCATGAATATCCTTGTGTTATGCCTTTGATTGCTTTAATCGATCCATGTTGGTTATGGTTGTGATCACGAGAACACAAGGTAAATGTTGGTTTGGTGGGTTATTGACAATGTGAAATCTTTTTACCGAATATAGCTGGTCAACCAATAGGATGTGAGTGCATTCGAGGTAAAAGTCGCGCGTGGCCTTAGTGATGCTAGATTCCACTATGGAGGAGTACGATGATGTGAGATTCCACCGGAAGCTATGTTTTACTAGACAAGTGAGTACAATGATGTGAGATTCCACCAGAAGTGTCTAGTGGGTTTGAGAACTATCCGCATATCCGAGTAAAAGTAATGAATGTCAATATACCCATGGTGCTCTAAATTCTCATGTTAAGCCAGTTATATTGCTCTTTTCCATTTATTCTTATGCATGTAGTTGGCTACTTGCTTGTGTGTTGAGAATGAGCATGAGGTAAGCCTGTGGCTTGTGGATGCATTCGGTAAATGCACGAGATGTTAAACACATGTTTGTTTTGTGTTCATGCATGAGGGAAATGATTTGGAAATGACTTTTGGTTTCAAGCAAACTATGGTTTTAAAACCGCATTGTTGTAGTTACCGTTTTGAGCACCGCTCACTAAGCTTAAATGCTTATGCTCCTTTTTCCAACAATGCAAGCCCTTAGACCTACAGAGCAGCTCAGGGAACAAGGGAGAATCCAAGGGGGTTTGATTTGCTCAAGTATGGTTTTTAGACTTCAATAATTAGTATTAAGCAATGGGATATGACCTTTTTGTTTAAGGGGTTATTGATATGTCTCTTTTCTTTAGACAAGTTTATTTGGTTGTGTTTGGCTTGTAACGCCTCTTAGCATGTTGAAGTATGCCATGGTTTGGCTTTTGACCTTTTGGTGAAAGTTAAGAATGAATGTTTTCCTTTAAAGAATCTTACCATGTTGAATCGTGTTTCGTTGATTGTTTATCTTGTTTAAAATGAATGTTCATGGCTCCCTTTAAATTGTATGTGTGTTTAGGAGTTGATTAAATGCTTGTTTAGTGAGTTTGTGTCGGTTTTCCTTGTGCTTAAAACTGCTGAAATTTGTCTTTCTGGGCAGGGGGTACCGATACGCTCAAGAGCAGTATCGATATGGTCCTATGTTTTCAGCCTATCGTACCGATACACGGGGGCGTACCGATACCGATTTTGATCACAGGAAATTTGAGATTTTGACGAGAAATTGGGGTATCGGTACGTGCCTTAAGTGTATTGATACGGTCCCTAGTGTTGACTTTGGGAGCTTGACCATTAAGGGCGTATCGATACCAGCCTTGAAGGGTATCGATACGGTCTCTTGAAGTTGACCTTGGGGAGTTTGACCATTGAAGGTGTATCGATACGGGCCTTAGGGGTATCGATACAACCTATAGTAAAATCATTAAAAGTAACATCTAATGTCCATTTTTCTTGGATCATGTTTGCGTTTGCTTTTCCGCTGCTTGTCTCCTCACATAGGTTTTCGAAATTGCATCTAGACAAGATTAATTAAAAATAAAAAGTAGGTTTGGGGTTGCTAATTGGAGCAGAGCCTTAACGGGTTTCTCTTCGGTTTTCCCCGTATAACTCGTTCAATTTGGTCTGGTGGCTAGGCCGGGTCGAGTGGGTTACATCATTAATATTTGATAAGTTTTTTTGTAAAAATTGAGGGATAGTCCAGTTCCAAACTAATTTTGGAATATACGGTACCCTCACCCATATTTTGGATTCTAGGCTAATTTCTACAGTGCACGGTGGCAAAACGCCATGTACAAATGGTGTTATGCATTGAATATGCATTTGGTAGCCTTGTCTTAGACCTGAGATGGTGCAGCACTGCAAACAACCATGCAACTTTAATGGACCGGGACAGAACGCCATGTGCAAATGGCGTTGTCTTGTAGCTCATGCACGCAGACCAACTTTCACGTGAAAGCTGGCCAGGTGAGTTTTTTTCCGCTTTAATGTTGTATATATATAGGATATTAAGGATAAGGGGAGTGTATAGGATTTGAGAGAAAATATCGTAACCCCCTCGACCCGGCCTAGCGATAGACCGAACCGAACAGGTCACACGAGGAATATTGAAGTAAACTGGATGATTTACCTCGATAAACGACCCTAATCTTTTTTTATCTTACTTAAATGCCAGTTACATTCCTATGTGATCAACAAGGAGTGGATTGAAAGACAATACGAGCATTCATCGATTAACATCAAATTCGAGTTTAGGGACCATTTTGTAAATTTGACAAATTGTAGGGGTTATTACCAATTTCGGAATACCAACCTTTAATTAGGTTCATTACATGCTACTCTGCAAAAACTCAGCTCAAGACAATCTTTGGAACTCATCTAATTGCATACATGACAAATAGGGACCAAAATCCAAAGATTCAGAACTTCAAAAAAATGCCCATAAATGAAATAACAACCAGACGTTTCAGAACATCTAACCCCGTATCGAAATGGGTGTATCGAAACAGGGGCTCATGTTTCAAAATGCGGGATCGTTCCGAAATAGCTCTTGACCCGTTTCGAAATAGGGTTTCACAGTAGTAAGGTGTACCGAAAAGGACCTCCCCGTTTCGATACTCCAAGGCCATTTCAAGCGTCCGTTTCGTAACAAGCAAGGGTGTTTCGAAACACCTGGGCCTGCAATGTTCAAATTTGCATGTTTAACTTGATTTTAATCATCGAAAACTAATCCGATATATACCTAAGCGTGCTTGCAACTCACATACACTACATCAACCAAAGATTCATGGCAGAAATATCATCAAGGCATCATTAGCAAAGTCAAAGAAAACTAAAGGCATGCTTCCTAAGAGAAATAAGCACCAAAAGGTCAAATCTCAAATCCAAGCATAAACCAACACTTAAAGGCCATTTACATAACCAAATATGCATATCAAACTTGCACCAAACCAGAAAATACCAAACAACCAACATTTATAGCATTGAACACCCCCATTGCCTTTATTACACTAGTTCAAAACCTCAACATACTTTTAAAGAAGTCTCTTGGAAAAATCCCTTGTTGTTGCTGCCTCTAAACTCCTAATTATCTGCATTGATGAACAAAGAGAGCATAAGCATACGAGCTTAGTGAGGAATGTTCAAAACCAAAACATCATCAATGCACAAAACCATTTTCACTCTTTTCAAAACCATCTTGCCTTCTTTGATAAACCATGCACTTTAACATTAAAATCAACATGCTAACACCATGCAACGTAAATCACATAATTTCCAGCAATTAGACCATTGCTGTACCAACATCAAGCCTTCCAAGCATAAACACCATTATGCTAAGCTTAAGGTAAAACATGCATTTTTCACAATATGCATCAACAACATTTCCATAACATTACAATCCATTATATTGGCTTTCAAGTGATTAACAACAACCTCATTTCTCAAAACATATCGGATACACGGATTACCAAGGGTTGTCCCAAACCATTCATACACCCTACCGGCATCTCAAGGCTCACACACGGGAGCAACCCTCCACCGTTGTGACACCCGTGGTGGAGTATTTGGTATAATTACAACCTTCAACACCACTCATCGGTAGATGTATAGCCCACCAACGAGAGACGGGACACACACAAGGTTCGCACGCGGGAGCTACATTCAACCGTTGCAACCTTAAACAATTCCCAATCGTTAGGGTACTTGGATGGAGTTTTCGGTGCAATCACAACCCCTCAACATCCAAGGCGACTTGTTTATAGTGCACTCAATCCTATAGCCGGCTAACTATATCCAATTTCATTTATAAAACACTTTCTACAACATCACTTACCAATATAATCCACATTTCATACATACCTCATTGTTTTCCAAAGCATTCATGATAGCCATAACTCAAGCATTAAACCATGCTTCAAAACTCATGCATCAACACATGCATACAAGGATCACTTACCTAGTGCATCCTTAAACCACATGGCATCATCAAACACATTTTATATACTCAAAACATGCTTTAAAACAGTAGGCAAACACATTTAAAATCAAGTGCAACAAAAGGCTCAAACTAGCACAATCCTGGAGAGAAATTCACTTTACTTACATATGAACTTAGTAAAGCGTTTTAAGCTCTTACTAAGTTCCCAAAACCTTTTCTAAAATGTCTCCCTGCTGGAAAACCAAGTTCCACTCACCGACTTGCGAAACCACACTCACCGCCGCACAAATCAAATGTCCAGATCCTCCAAAATCACTTTGCTTGATTCTGAAAAACTATCCCCTATTTTCAACACATTAAAAATAGAGATTCAATGCATCATAATGCATTCAAAGACCATAACTCAAAAGAAAACCCGCAACCCTGTTTTAAAGCATCAATTTACCTAATCGATACAACTGAAAACTCAAGATTTCATTTTCACCAAAGCAAAAATCTGTGGGTCTACTCTCGGCTATATCTTGCACGTGAGGTGCCAAGGACTTGTCTTGCAACTGTTTCTCTCGAATCAATTGAGTCAACGAAGGTTTAACCTGTAACTCGGCTATCAAACCACCATCATCTGACACACTCAACCTCGCAAACATGGCCCGCAACTCAACTGCCACTTTTCTACTCAAAGCATCGGCCACTATGTTTGCCTTACCCGGATGGTACTCTATCGTAAGGTCATAGTCCTTAAGGAGCTCTATCCACCTACACTGTCTAAGATTTAACTCTCTCTGAGTCATCAAGTACTTCAAACTCTTGTGGTCGGTAAAAACGGTGCACTTCTCACCATAAAGGTGATTTCTCCAAATCTTCAAAGCAAACACTACTGCGGCTAACTCTATATCATGAGTGGGGTAGTTTTTCTCGTGAACCTTCAACTGCCTCAAAGCGTAAGCTACAACCTTACCTTCTTGCATAAGCACCCAACCTAAACCTATATACGAGGCATCACTGTAAATCACAAACTCTTTCCCTGGTTTAGGCTGAATCAAAATAGGAGCTTCGGTCAAAGCTTTCTTCAACTTCTCAAACACTTGTTGTCTTGCATCCAACCACTCATACGGAACATTCTTCTGAAGCAATTTAGTCAAAGGTGCTGCAATCTTCGAAAATCCTTTGACAAATCTTCGATAATACCCTTCCAAGCCTAGGAAACTATGAATTTCTGTTACCGACTTCGGTTGCTTCCAATTCACTATGGTATCTATCTTCTTGGGATCCACACTAATCCCCTTGGCCGAGATCACGTGACCTAGGAAGACTACCTCCTTAATCCAAAACTCGCACTTACTCAAGTTGGCATACAAATGATTCTCAAGCAAAGTCTAAAGCACTAACCGCAAATGCTCATCATGCTCTTCCTCGGTCCTAGAGTACACCAAGATATCATCTATGAACACTACCACAAACCTGTCCAAAAACTAGTGGAACACTCAGTTCATCATATCCATAATGCTGCTGGAGCGTTAGTTAAACCGAAAGGCATTACCAAGAACTCATAGTGCCCATAACGTCTACGGAAAGCGGTCTTCGGTATGTCAACATCTTTCACCTTCAACTGATAGTAACCGAATCTCAAATCAATCTCCGAAAACACTAGAGCACCTCTCAACTGATCAAGCAAGTCATCTATCCGAGGCAAAGGATACTTGTTCTTCACTGTTACCTTGTTCTATTGCCTATAATCTATACACATCCTCATACTACCGTCCTTTTTCTTCACAAACAAGACCGGAGCACCCCACAGAGAAATACTAGGCCTATTGAAACCTCTATCTGACAACACCTGAAGCTATGTCTTCAACTCTTTCAACTCTTTCGGTGCCATTCTATACGGAGCAATAGACACAGGTGCAGAATCAGAATACGTCTCAATAGCAAACTCAACTTCTCTATCTAGAGGCAAACCGACAACTATTTCGAAAAAACACTCGAAAAATCACAAACTGTCCTGATGTCTTGCAGTCTAACCTCACTCATATTCGGATTCATCACATAAGCCAAGTACGCCTGACAACCCGAATCCAACAATCTCTAAGCTTCTAAAGCAGGAGCAACACTGGACAAGAACTTAATGTTCTCGCCCACCATTACAACTTCAAAATCATTTGTAAGCCTCAAGGAGACTCTCTTGGTCTCAAAGTCTACCCTAGATCTATGCTCTACGAGCCAATCCATACCCAAAATCACATCAAAACCATAGAACGATAACTCCATCATGTCAACCGGAGACACGTGGCCCTGAATCATCATGGGACACCTCCTATACATCTTCCTAACTACCACATTATCACCGAAAGAACTAGTAACATTTACACCTACTTCTAACCATTCATACGGTAAACCTAGAGACCTTGCGTGTTCACCCAAAATATACGAATGTGTCGAACCCGAATCTATCAAAGAAAGCAAAGTCAAGGACTGTAACGAGAAATTACTTGCGATGACATCTGTGTCATTCCCAGCCTCCCGATGTGCGTACACCCTAGCCGGTCCTCCACCCTCTGGCTGAACTGCCACTACATGAGCCAAGTTCCTCTGACCATCGTTCCTTGGCTGAAAATTACCTTGACCGCGCCCACGACCTCTCTGATGCTCAAAACCCCTAGCTGGAGTCGGTCCACCCTAGCCAGGTGTGGAAAGTTACGCCTCAAATGATCTCGGGAACCACAGTTCCAACATACCCCAAAGGTACCCATACACTCGCCCTAATGGCGTCTCCCGCACCTAGTGCACTCAGGAGTGTGAACAACAGCTCCTTGGCCCTGATGGCCCCTTCTATGGTTACCGCCCCTATGTCTCGAATCGGGCTGATACCTCCTATCTCTATGCCTCTTGGCATGATCTCTGTCCCAATCCGCGTGTCTCTTTTCGAAATCAGACCCACTAGCACGAGTACTCGAGCCCAAGTTCTGCTCAATATCCTTGGCCCTAGAGACCAAAACATCAAACTCGGTGTAGTCAGAGACAGGCATATAAGTCTTCACATCTCTAGTAAAACCATAACAGAAGCGCTCACACCGTTCCCTCTCACTGGGAACCAACTCTGGAGCATACTGGCTCAACCTCACAAACTGAACCTCATACTCGGACACCGTCTTACTACCCTGAACCAAGGCCATAAATTCTCTCTTCTTCTCATCCTGATATCAGACTCCAAGATACTTCTTCTTAAAGGCAGTTCTGAAGATTTCCCAAGTGACATCCGCCTCTGCCATACTCGAAGTAACGGTGGTCCACCAAGCATACGCATCTCCCTAAAGCAAGGAGACAACACAACCCAACTTACGAGTGTCTGAGCACTCCATCTGACCCAAGATGCGTGTGGTACTCTCGAGCCAAGCCTCTGAACCCTCGAGGGTCAAACCACGAAACTCAACTCCACCCAAGCTACGAAGTCTCTCAATTGGTAAACTAGTCCCTGTACCCTGAGGTGGTGTTACAGCATGCATACCGGCTAAAGCTGTCTGAAAAGCCCCAGCTATAGTCTAAATCAAATGGGTCATGTCCGCACCTGCCGGACCCTGACCCGCCTGAGCTCCATTACCCCAACATTTGCACCGGCCTGAGGTCCATTACCATCACCTCCAGCATTCGCACTGGCCTGAGGCACATCACCTTTACCACCCACTCCATTACCATCGGGAGCATGAGGAACAGAAGGCACATCCCCGGGTGCCTGGTCACCCGCTCTAGGCCATCCTTTCGGTCTTACCATAATGAAATAAAATATAAAACAACAAACACATCACACACAAGAAAACACGAGGTTAGCAAAGGCAATGATCCAAGTTCTCAAGCTCTTTAAACCAAAACCATTTTTCAATAACAACACCTAGCAATGGGAACACTCGACTAAACTTCAACCAACAACAAGATCATTAAAGCATGTTTTCATACACCGTGCTATAGCAACCGATCCAAACAAGATAACTTACCTGACTTACCTTCCCGGGAGATCTCGTAACCGAGGCTCTGATACCACCGAATGTAACCCCCTCGTCTCGGCCTAGCCAACAGACCGAACTGAACGAGTTACACAAGGAAAACCGAAGCGAAACCTGCTAAGGCCTTACTCTGATTAGAAACCCTATTTTTTCATTTATATTTATCTTGTCTAAATGTCACAATTAATCCTAAATGTGAAGACGAGAACGAAAAAACGAAATCTAATACAATCCAAGCAGAGCATACGACAACTTAAATTACCAAGTAGCTTAATTGATCAAGTTCCATGCACACGGGGCAAATTCATCATAAAGGATACATATAAACTCAATTAGGGAGCATACAAGCCATAGGGACTAAAATGTATCGTTCAAGAACCTTTGAAGATGCCATTTAACCGATTTAACTACCTGCGTTTCGAAACAGGCTTGCTCGTTCCGAAACGCGGGCTCCATTTAAAAAGTAAGACCAAGCCGTTCCAAAACGGTCCCACCTTGTTCTAGAACGGGAGTCTACAGTGGAAAAACGTATCAGAACTGGTTCCGAAACAAGGGCTCACAGTAGTGAATCGTATCGAAACGGGTTCTGAAACGGGGGCTCACAGTGGCAAATCGTATCGAAACGGCACCACCCCTGTTCCGATACGAGTACCCCTGGAGCTGTCGACCGTTATGAAACCATATCAAGCGTTTCGAAACGCCTGCACACAGTTTGGCCCAAAATCATACTTTGACACCTCCAAATGTCCCCAAACTTGTCCTGAATCATCAAAAACCACATAGCAACATATCATACATACATTCTAAATGCAAAGTATCCTAATCACATCATTAGACATGCATTCAAGCAAAAAATTGGATTTGAAGCCCTAAGCTCACATGAACACTTAGATTCAAAAACACTAACATGCCAAAACACAAAGCAATTCATACATGGCCACATTAAACCTCAACATAACATAGTACCATCATTTAAAGCGTGCTAGAAACATAAACATAGACAAAATATAGGAGTTTGAACACCAACTCCCTAACAACAAGCCTAGCAATCCCATTGTCTAAGTGTTATTACAAACTAATAAAACCATACTTTAAGCCACCCGGGAACTCCGAGAAACTCCTCCCTTGCCCACTTGCCTCCCAAGCCTCTAACGATCTGCATTGTTGGAAGAGGAGAGAGCGTAAGCTTAAAGCTTAGTGAGCGAAGCTCTAAAACACATCAACAATACAATTTTAAACCATATTCTTAGATTTAAAACAAAGCCATTTAAGGATAAGATATAACGAAGCACAGACATAAACAATACATGGTATGCACATGCATAACCAAAATTCGGTGGGACTACACATCACCGTTCACAACAACTAGTAGTTTTTCGATGGGACTACACATCACACATCACTATATACAACGACCAACCATCACGTGAGGCTTGACATCAACAACTACTACACAACAACATTAAAATGGAGAATAAAAACAATCCAAAAACACACCACAACACACATAATCGAGAACGCCCATAATCAACCAAACAAGAGAGAGTAGATAAACTTACACTCGGGGTCTAGGTTAGTCTCTAAGGCACCACCCAAACCCCAAAAACCTTCATTGAACGCATTTAAAGTCTCAATACAGTTTCCACTCACCGATAGAGCCCAACGGAAGCCGAAACATCGATCCCACGCCTCCGTAGTACCCAATATCACGCCCAAAGTACCCGAGCTCATTTCCCTTGTTTCTAACCAACCAAAAACAAAGTATTACTCCCCTAATCTCCCATAAATTCACTGTCAACATAAGTTCACAATTCTATAACATTCTCTCAACGATTCAAAGCTGAAATTCGTCAAAAATATCATCAAACCCGTTCTTAAGCGAAGCCCAGCAAATACCCATCAAATTAAACATCCAAAACACATCAAAATCATCTAAAAACATCTAACCTAGGTCCATATACTTCTAGCCCTCATTTTACCCCCAAAACTAAGCCAAAAACACCATTTTCACCTTCAAAACCTACCCATTGCTCCCAGTTTCGGGTTTTTATAGGTTTAAGCCACTTATTAACATTATTTATCAACCAAAAATAGTTTAAAAACTTCCCACCAAGTACCCATTGAGAACCCCTACGAAAATTTCACAAATTTCTCTCCTTTTCATCAAAACTTTGGAACCCTAAGTTGAAAAATCATACTTTGCTAGATTTTCAAAAAGGTAAGATTCAATAATTAAAACCAATGTAAAAGTGATGTTTACCTTTGAAATTCTTCTAAGAACCTTTAAGCCAAGGGAAAAGATGATGGAGAGCTTTTAGGGAGAAAGTTTAAGCTTTTTAGGTTTTAATTCTTTTGAAATGAAGATGACCACTCAATCTCAAAGTTCCCTTTCAAATTTCATTAATGGCGTTTTTGTAAATAGTGGCATCTTTTATAAAAATCAGCATTTTAAATTCTAAATTTAACCCGAACTAGTCCTAGTTCAAAATCGGTAAACTCTCGAGCGCTAAACCGGGGCGTTACAAAGACCACCATCTCGCGATATGCTCAAGCGAGCAAACATCACCTTCAGCTCTACAGCCACTTTCCTGCTCAAAGCATCAACCACAACATTGGCCTTTCCAGGATGATACTCGATCGACAGATCGTAATCCTTAAGCAACTCCACCCAACGACGTTGCCTAAGATTCAACTTCTTTGGGGACATAAGATACTCAAACTCTTATGATCTGTGAATACCACATACTTCTCACCATACAGATAATGCCTCCAAATCTTTAAGGAAAACACAACAGTCGCGAGCTCAAGATTCTGAGTAGGGTAGTTACGCTCACGCAGCTTGAACTACCTAGATGCATATGCTACCACCTTACCCTCCTGCATCAACACGCATCCCAATCCAACATAGAACGCATCACTATAGACCACAAACTCCTTACCAGACTCAGGTTGAATCAGGACAGAAGCTTGTGTCAAAGCTTCCTTCAGCTTCTCAAAAGCTTGCTGCCTCACATTTGTCCACTCAAAGCGGACATTCTTCGACAACAACTTAGTCAAAGGTTCAGCAATCTTCGAGAAACCCTTGAAAAACCTACAGTAATACCCAACCAAGCCAAGAAAACTTCGCACCTCGGTCACCGACTTAGGCACCTTTCAACTCATCATTGCCTCTACCTTATGCGGGTCCACACAAATGCCCTCATCTGATACAACATACCCAAGGAAGACCACCTCCCTAAGCCAAAACTCACACTTGCTCAGCGCATAAAGTTGATTCTCCAACAACACTTGCAACACTATCCTCAAGTGTTTATCATGATCCTCCTCGATACGAGAGTACACAAGGATGTCATCGATGAACACCACCACAAACTGATCCAAGAACTCATGGAATACGCGATTCATCATGTCCATGAAAGCAGCAGGTGCGTTGGTGTTGAGTTGAGAGGTGCTCGATTCGATCAACCAGTGTTGCTCACCAAGTGGTGGAGATATGGATTTTTGGGTGGATTTGGTGTGGAAGCTAAAATATAAAGAACACAATGATTTTAGAGTGGTTCAACCTTCTAACCAATATCTACATCCACTACCTTAGCTTCCCACTAAGGATTTCCACTCAATCCACTATTGATTCGTCCCCTTTTCTAGGCTTAGGAGGAAACCCTTATACACTGATCAAGCTTTCTACCCAAAGCCTTGATCAAACCCTCTTTTACAAAGAGATAATGAAAGCAAACACAAATCCCTATAATAGGTGTTTGTTTTCACAATTAAAGCACTCACCCAAAACCTAAAACACTTGAGCAAATTTGACAATTTTGGCTCACTAGTGTTTGTCTATACAAGAATTGACAATTTAAGTGCTAAGACAAAATTTGATCATTTGTTGATTGACAATATGAGCATTAACCATATCTTGATGCTTGGAGGTCCCTTATATACTCCTTGATGAGTTTATAGCCGTTACTAGCCGTTGGGATGAATTGGAGCCGTTGAGGACTTTATTTCTCACCATAAATGCAGTTTTGCAGCTCACCGTTTCGAAACGCTCGTGACCGTTTCGAAACAACCTTTAAGTAGAAAGAGCCGTTGCAGTCTGATGCAGTACCCGTATCGAAACGCCCTTGGCCGTTTCGAAACACCCGTATCGAAACGCCTGCCTCCGTATCGAAACGATCTGCATTTAAAAGTTAGATGGGAAATAGCAGTTGGGGTTTATGACCATTGTGGTCGATGCCACGTAGGCGTATCGAAACGGCATAGCCCGTTTCGAAATGCTGGGCAAAATACACATCCAGGGAAGGCCCGTTTCGATACCCGTATCGAAACACTTTTGCTACTGGAATCCCCCGTATCGAAACACCTAAGGGAGTTTCGAAACACCTGGACGGTTTTGTGTAGTTTGGCTTTTGAAAACATTTAAAACCCTTTGAAAACATTCCTAAACATAGTTTCAAGTTATTTGGACTTTGGAAATAGTTTTGAATTCTTTTTAAATTAGTCCAAAACATTTTTTCAATTATTATATCAAAACATTAGCTCTACAATTTGTTAAACCATATCCTTTGAGACCATTGGTTATTGTGGAGAACCTATCAAACATCTTCTCGATGTTCTCTTCCGGATTCATCTTGAAGTTCTCATACTCTAAGGTGATGAGCCCAATCTTGGTCTCCTTGACTTCATCGATTCCATTGTATGTGACTTCAAGCTTGTCTCATACCTTTTTGGCACTCTCACAAGAAGACATCTTCTCATAGGTGGATGGGCCAAATGCACAAAAGAGAATGTGCAAGGGTTTGCAATTTAGCTCCATCTTCTTGCGATCGTCGGCACTCCACTCCGCTTTGCTTCGTTAAGGCACGAACGTACCATCTTCTACTATATCCCATAACTTATAATCTCTTGATTTGATGAAGAATTTCATCTTTGTCTTCCAATGGGCATAGTGGGTTCCGTCGAAGAAAGGCGGTTTGTCGATGGATTGCGCCATTTGAGCCGGTTGGTGAAATGATGATCGAGCTTGTCGGATCTTCTCAATAGGATGTGAATCCTCTTCGATTGAGCCAAGCTCTGATACCAATTGTTGAGTTGAGAGGTGCTCGATTCGATCAATTGATGTTGCTCTCCAAGTGGTGGAGAGGTGGATTTTTGGGTGGATTTGGTGTGGAAGCTAAAATATAAAGAACACAATGATTTTAGAGTGGTTCAACCTTCTAACCAATATCTACATCCACTACCTTAGCTTCCCACTAAGGATTTCCAATCAATCCACTATTGATTCGTCCCTCTTTCTAGGCTTAGAAGGAAACCCTTATACACTAATCAAGCTTTCTACCTAAAGGCTTGATCAAACCCTCTTTTACAAAGAGATAATGAAAGCAAACACAAATCCCTCTAATAGGTGTTTGTTTGCACAATTAAAGCACCCACCCAAAACCTAAAACACTTGAGCAAATTTGACAATTTTGGCTCACTAGTGTTTGTCTATACAAGAATTGACAATTTAAGTGCTAAGACAATATTTGATCATTTGTTGATTGACAATATGAGCATTAACCATATTTGATGCTTGGAGGTCCCTTTTATACTCCTTGATGAGTTTATAGCCGTTACTAGCCGTTGGGAATGAATTGGAGCCGTTGAGGACTTTATTTCCCACCATAAATGCAGTTCTGCAGCTCACCGTTTCGAAACACCCTTTAAGTAGAAAGAGTCGTTGCAGTCTGATGCAGTACCCGTATCGAAACGCCCTTGGCCGTTTCGAAACACCCGTATCGAAATGCCTGCCTCCGTATCAAAACGATCTACATTTAAAAGTTAGTTGGGAAATAGCCGTTGGGGTTTATAACCGTTATGGTCGATGCCACGTAGGCGTATCGAAACGGCATAGCCCGTTTCGAAACGCTACGCAAAATACACATCCAGGGAAGGCCCGTTTCGATACCCGTATCGAAACACTTTTGCTACTGGAATCCCCCGTATCGAAACACCTAAGGGTGTTTCTAAACACCTGGACAGTTTTGTGTAGTTTGGCTTTTGAAAACATTTAAAACCCTTTGAAAACATCCCTAAACATAGTTTCAAGTTATTTGGACTTTGGAAATAGTTTTGAATTCTTTTTAAATTAGTCCAAAACATTTTTCAATTATTATATCAAAACATTAGTTCTACAATTGGTTAAACCAAAAGGCATCAATAAGAACTCGTAATGCCCGTACCTCGTCCGAAACGCCATTTTAGGTACGTCTACATCTTTCACCTTCAACTAATAATACCTTGACCTCAAGTCAATCTTAGAAAACGTCGAGGATCCTCGAAACTGATCAAAGAGATCATCAATCCTAGGCAAGGGATACTTGTTCTTGATCGTCAACTTGTTCAGTTGCCGATAATCTATACACATCTGCATTGTCTCATCCTTCTTCTTTACAAACAACATCGGTGCACCTAAGGTGATACACTCGGTCGGATAAACCCTCGATCAAGCAACAACCGAAGTTGGGTTGAATCAGCTCTTTAGGTGCTATTCGATAAGGAGCAATGGACACTGAAGTCATATTCTCATATAACTCGATACCAAACTCAACTTCCCTGTTTGGCGGCAACCTAGGCAATTCTTCCGGAAAGACACCTAAAAAATTGCAAACAGTTCTGATGTTTTGTACACGTACATCCTTTGTACCAGGATTCATCACATATGTAAGATAAGCATCACATCCCATCCTAAGCATACGGCTTACTTCCAAAGCCGAAACAACATTAGACAAGAATTTCACATTCTCGCCTATTATCACCACCTCATAATCATCAGCAAGCTTTAAGGTGACTCGCTTAACATCAAAGTCAACCATTACTCTATGCTCAGACAACCAATCCATACCAAGGATCACATCAAATCCATAAAGGGTAATTCCATCAAATCCACAAGAAAGACATGGCCATGAACAGATAAGGGACACCTCCGATACAACTTTCTTGTGACCACAATATCACCAAAAGAACTAGTCACTTGCATTCCTACTTCAAGCAACTCAACATGTATATCAAGCAAATGTGCATGCTCACTCAAGATATAAGAATGCATGGATCCATAATCAATCAAAACCAACAAAGATAAAGACTGTAGAAAAAAGGTACATGCGATAACATCAGTTTCATTGTGCCCCTCGCGCTGAGCATAGACCCTCGCAGGACCGCCTCCCTCAGGTTGAACTGCCACCACATGAGCGACACCATGTTGATTCTCATCTCTCCTCTGAAAATTGCCTTGGTCGCGCCCACGGCCTCTCTGAGGTGCAACAACAACATGTGCACGTCCCTGCCCTCCACCAGCCAACAGAGGACACTCATGCCTCATATGATCTGCTGAACCACAGTTCCAACAAGAATTCCCTGTCACCACAGCAGGAGTCTGTGCCTCTCTAACCGCACGAGGACATTCCCTCCTCAAATGCTCCCGAAAACCACACGTCCAACACATGTTATATTCTGCCCTCATCCCATTTCCCTGAACCGGTGCACCATGTCCAACGTTACCTCGCCTAGCAGCAGGCTGATACCTCTTATCTCGGCCTCTCTTATTCCGTCCACCTCCAGAACTGGAATCAGTAGCTCTCTTCCCAGAGCTAGAACCACCTCCACGAGATGATAGACCCAAGTTATGCTCGATGTTCTTAGCCCGACAAACGAGTACATCAAATTTCGTATAGTCTGTAGCCAACATAAAGGTCTTGACTTCCTGCACCAGCCCATATCGGAAGCGATCACAACGATGCCTCTCACTCGACATCAACTCAGGCGCATACTGGCTTAGACGTACGAACTGGACCTCGTACTCAACCATAGAAAGACTTCCTTGAACAAGCGACATAAACTCGCGCTTCTTTTCATCCAAGTATCCCACACCAAGATACTTCTTCCTAAAGGCACTTGAGAAGAACTCCCAATCCACCTCATTAGGTTCCATTCCAGCAGTGATAGTTGTCCACCAACTATAAACATCACCCTGGAGCAAGGAAACTGCGCATCCCAGCTTGCGCACATCAGTACAACCCATCTGATCCATAATACGGATCGTACTAGCTAACCATGCCTCCGATGCCCTAGGAGACATATCATGGAACTCAACAGCTCCCAAATTCCCCAGCCTTTCCAAAAGCAAACCCATCTGCCCAGCTGCAGGTGCCTGGACTTGCGCTCCAGCTACCGTAGCCTAAAATGCTCCAGTGATCGCCTGAATCAATGGCGCTAGATCACCCAACCCTGAACCAGCCTGTCCACGTTACTCTGACTCTCCACCTCCAGGTGGGGGTGGCAGAGGTAGAGTCTCATAAGTTGGGTTCTCAACCCCTTGATTACCCTGCTCAGGCGCAGGCACGATTGTATTCGATCTAAGCTCTCTCCTTGGACCCATTGTGCTATTTTTAACAAAGCATAACAACAAAACTAATCAAACCATGATTTAGGCCAGCCTCAAGCAAGGATCCAAGTTCACAAAAACATTTAACTAGTGTAATAAGGCAATGGGCACCCTGATTTCCCTCAAGCACATCATAGCATACAACGACATATCATAAACATCATGCTTTATCTCATCCATAACCAACATACATCCTCAACACATCATCATCCTACAATCAGATATATATAATTCCCACATGATTCATAACAACCAAGCATGACATAGGCACCAACATTCAACCAAAACATGATTTTTCACACAACATGTCATTTAACATTGAATCAAACATCAAAACATACTAATTTCACTTACCACTATCCCCAATTCTTTCATATCCTGGCTCTAAAACCAACAAATGTAACCCCCTTATCCCGAGCCTAAACGCCCAACACGAACTAAGAAGATTACACGGGGGAAACCAAAGTCAACTTGCTAAAGTCAACCTCGATTAACGACCCTTTTTTTATCTTTTCTAGAAGCACATTATTGTCATATATGATCAGCAAAGCATTTAGAAGAAAGCGGCACAACGATCAGAGTTTGAATAGGGGTTCAATTGCATACATTTGACTTTTAGGGACTAAATTGTAATTTCCATAAAATACAAGGACTTTTCAGATTTTAAAGTGACCAATCCTTAATTACCCAAGTAACATGCCATCATGTCAAAATTCATCTCAAACGGATCAACCAAACTCAACCAATTGAACATACAACATTCACGGACCAAAATGCAACATTTCATGACTTAGAAAATTCTTTTAACTGAAATTAATGACCTGTATTGGTACACCTTAGCCCATATCGATACGCGGGATGGTAGTAGCCAAAGATGGCAAAAAGGTAATGATACGCTTCCCCGCGTATCAGTACAACCTTCAACCATATGCCTAGGCGTATTGATACGCGGGCAACTCGTATCGGTACACCTGGGCTGAAATGCCTGAAAATAGCCTTTGCGTATCGATACTGTAGAACTAGTGTTTTGATATAATAATTGAAAAATGTTTTGGACTAATTTGAAAAGAATTTAAAACTTAGTTTTAAGTCCAAACAACTTGAATTTATGTTTGAGGTATTTTAAAAGGTTTTTGGCAAGATTTTTCATGCTTTTAAACAGCCAAACTTGTGTTTTCAAAGTGTCCATATCGATACGGTCTAACCCGTATCGATACCTTTTTTGCCCAGTTTGGTTACTGCCAAAACTCGTATCAAAACAAGCTTGGCCGTTTCGATACGGTGAGGGATCGTATCGATACGCCTAGTCAGCATACTGAACCCATTTTAACAACCCCAACGGTCATATTTCCCAATAGTCTTTTAAACGTCATACCGTACCGATACGCCCTTAAGCGTATCGATACGTCTAGGCTGGATAGAGCCCAACGGCTAGTTTCTGATGAAGGTCGTACCGATACGGGTCCATGCGTATCGATACGGAAGGCTGCAGAACAACATTAATGAAGGGAAAAAAAGTCCTCAACGGCTCCAATTCATCCCCAACGGCTAGTAACGGCTACAAACTCATTAAGGAGTATAAAAGGGACATCCAAGCATCAAGTAATTGTTAATGCTTCAATTGTCAATCAACAAATGATCAAGAATTGTCTTTGTACTTGAATTGTCATTTCTTTGTATAGACAAACACTAGTGAGCCAAAATTTTCAAATTTGCTCAAGTGTTTTAGGTTTTGGGTGAGAGAAAAATTGTGCAAACGAATACATATTAGAGGGATTTAAGTTTGCTTATCTTTTCTCTTTGTAAAGAGGGTTTGATCAAGGCTTTGGGTAGAAAGCTTGATCGGTGTATAAGGGTTTCCTCATAAGCCTAGAAAAGGGGACGAATCAATAGTGGATTGATTGGAAATCCTTAGTGGGAAGCTAAGGAAGTGGATGTAGACCTTGGTTAGAAGGTTTAACCACTCTAAAATATTTGTGTCATTTATCTTTTTAGCTTCCACACCACATCCACCCAAAATTCCACTTCTCCACCACTTGGTGAGCAAGATCGGTTGAAGGAATCGAGCACCTAAAACCCCACCAATTGGTATCAGAGCTTGGCTCAATCGAAGAGGGTTAACATTCTATTGAGTAGATCTGGCAAGCTCGATCATCATTTCACACAACCGGCTCAATGGCACAATCCATCGACAAACTGCCCTTTTTCGACGGAACTCACTATGCCTATTGGAAGAAAAAGATGAAGTTTTTCATTAAGTCAAGAGACTACAAGCTATGGGACATAGTTGAAGATGGTCCGTTCGTACCTCAACGAAGCAAAGCGGAATGGAGTGCCGAAGATCGCAAGAAGATGGAGCTTAATTGCAAAGCCTTGCACATCCTCTTTTGTGCATTTGGCCCAACCATCTATGAGAAGATGTCTTCTTGTAAGAGTGCCAATGAGGTATGTGACAAGCTTGAAGTCACATAGGAGGGGACAAATGAAGTAAAGGAGACCAAGATTGGGCTCCTCACCTTAGAGTATGAGAACTTCAAGATGGATCCGGAAGAAGACATCGAGAAGATGTTTGATAGGTTCTCAACTATCACCAATGGTCTCAAAGGCTACGGAGAAGCCATCCCGGAAGAAAAGCTTGTCCGAAAGCTCATCTACTCGCTTCTCGAGTCATGGGACTCAAAGAGGATCGCCATCATCGAAGCCAAGAACTTAAAGACCTTGAAGCTTGATGAACTCATGGGGTCACTCCTTACTCATCAAATCATGAAGAAAAACAAAGAAGAAGAGAAGAAGAGGGAAGAAATTAGAGCTATGGGGGAGAAGAAGCTCAAAGGGCTTGGCATCAACACAAATGCCATTGCTCTCAAGTCCTCCACTTGTCATCATGTAGATTCTAGTGAGGAGGAAAGTGAAGATGAAGAGATGACCTATCTCTTCAACAAATTTGCCCGGTTCATGAAGAGCAAAATGGAAATTTCCAAGCATGAATCGAGGAAGAAGATGAAGGAATCCCACAAGTCCAACAAGAGGGGATCATCTTCAAAGCAAGCATATGTGGCCACATGGAGCGATGAAGACTCCACCGATGGTGAAGAGCCCACCTATGCTTGATGGCCCTCAATGAAGGGGAGGTAACTTCTAACTCATCTATTTCAAATTCATATACATTTGATGAGTTGCAAGATGCCTATGATGATTTTGCTTTTGGAATTCAATGCATCATTTTCAAAGAACAAAAAGTTGATTTCAAAAATAAAAATTACGAATGATTTGCTTTCCAAAACAAATCTTGAACTTGAAGCAAAATTGAAAGATTTTGAACAAAAATGTTTTGATTTACAAAATTTGCTTCTTCAAGTTCAAAAAGAAAAAGATTTGATTTCCAATGAACTTCAAAAGAAAAATGATTTTGGAAAATCAAATTTTTATGTAAGACAATCTAGTGCCCCTAGAATTGTAAAAGGTAAATGTTTTAGAAGTGTTTGAGTCCCAAAAGGACTAACCACTTCAACTAAAAAGGATGAAATTGAAAAATGGATTCCTAAGGGGACTAAATTTTGTACTACTAATGTCTATGGATCCAAAGCAATTTGGATACCAAAAATTACTTGATTGTCTTTTTCTAGGTGTGATGGAGATGTTCAACAAGTCCAATCAATGAGGGGGAGCTCCATGCACACAAGGAAGAACACTTGAAGAAGGAAGGTTTCACATCCTCCCTTGAGTTCAAGTGTGGTAAAATCTAGTTGTTTTTGCTTTTATTTTTCATTTAATTCAACTAGATGATCATATATGTTGGACTAACATTCTTATGATGCTTTGAGAAAGGGGGGCCATTTCAAAACCAAAAATTCTTATTTGTCATTTTTTTACCTCTATTGTTATTTTGAACTTAAAAGTGTTTAAATTCTTTTTTATATAACAAAAAGGGGGAGAAATGTGGTTTGAAAAAATGAATTTTCAAATGAATAAGGGGAGCTTTAATTGATTCCAAATCTTAATCTCTTATTCACAGTTTTAAACTTAAAGGGGGAGAATCCCAAACAATTCTTCAAGTTGGTTTTATTATATCAAAAAGGGGGAGATTGTAGAACTAGTGTTTTGATATAATAATTGAAAAATATTTTAGACTAATTTGAAAAGAATTTAAAACTTAGTTTTAAGTCCAAACAACTTGAATTTATGTTTGAGGTATTTTAAAAGGTTTTTGGCAAGATTTTTCATGCTTTTAAACAACCAAACTTGTGTTTTCAAAGTGTCCGTACTGATACGGTCCAACCCGTATCGATACCTTTTTTGCCCAGTTTGGTTACTGCCAAAACCCGTATCGAAACATGGTCGTTCCGATACGGTGAGGGATCGTATCGATATTCCTAGTTAGGGTACCGATCCCATTTTAACAACCCCAACGGTCTTTTAAACGTCATATCGTACCGATACGCCCTCAAGCGTATCGATACGCCTAGGCTGGCAAGAGCCCAATGGCTAGTTTCTGATGAAGGCCGTACCGATACATGTCCATGCGTATTGATACGGAAGGCTGCAGAACAGCATTAATGAAGGGAAATAAAGTCCTCAACGGCTCCAATTCCTCCCCAACGGCTAGTAACGGCTACAAACTCATTAAGGAGTATAAAAGGGACCTCCAAGCATCAAGTAATGGTTAATGCTTCAATTGTCAATCAACAAATGATCAAGAATTGTCTTTGTACTTAAATTGTCATTTCTTTGTATAGACAAACACTAGTGAGCCAAAATTGTCAAATTTGCTCAAGTGTTTTAGATTTTGGGTGAGAGCAAAATTGTGCAAACAAATATCTATTAGAGGGATTTAAGTTTTCTTATCTTTTCTCTTTGTAAAGAGGGTTTGATCAAGGCTTTGGGTAGAAAGCTTGATCGGTGTATACGGGTTTCCTCCTAAGCCTAGAAAAGGGGACGAATCAATAGTGGATTGATTGGAAATCCTTAGTGGGAAGCTAAGGAAGTGGATGTAGACCTTGGTTAGAAGTTTGAACCACTCTAAAATTTTTGTGTCATTTATCTTTTTAGCTTCCACACCACATCCACCCAAAATTCCACTTCTTCACCACTTGGTGAGCAAGATCGGTTGAAGGAATCAAGCACCTAAAAACCCAACAGAAACGCAACCCGAGTATCGATACGCATACCAGATTTGCACTTTCAACAACCATTAAATCAAATTAAACATCAGCTAAACATGCCCCAAGCATCCATACATGTTATAAACAACAATCCATCACTTAGGCATCATCAAACACTCACCACATAAGCATAAAGCATGGCAATTCATGAAGAGACATTAATTACTCAAGCATGCTTTCAAACTCAAAACATAGCAGCCAAAATACCAAATATAAGACCATAAACCAAAATTAAGGCCATTTACAAATCTAGAAACACAAACCAAACATGCTCGAGGTGTTTAACATCACCAAACATAACCATGAGTAGAAATTCCCTCCCATTGCCTCATATTACACTAAAGTAAAACTACATACATTGCTTAGCCAAAAATACTTGGAATCCCCTTGCTCTTTTGCTGCCTCAAATGCTCAATTCTCTGCATTGATGAACCAAATGAGCGTAATCATATAGCTTAGTGAGAACCACTATAAAACCATACATTCATCAATGCATTTGAAAACCATATCACCATCATTTGAAAACCTATGCCTTCCTTTAAATCATGCACTTCAAACACCAATGCACTTTCAAAACCACATGCTCGTAGCATCATCGAATCAATAGCAAAAACCTTTGCTCATGCTTAAACCAAGCATCACATGCATTCTAGCATAAATCTCAAGCATCGCATGCTTAATCCATTTCTCAACAACATTATATTGGCTCACAAGTGATCAACAACAAACCATAACAAAAACAACACAATTTACACAATCGGATACACGTATTACAAGCGTTATCCCACACGCTTCATACACACTACCAGACCCTCAAGGCTCACACACAGGATTAGACCATCAACCGTTGTGACACCCGTGGTGGAGTTTAACGGTACAATCACAACCCCTCAACACCATTCATTGGTAGTTGAATAATTCCACTAACGAGAGTACGAGACATAAACCACAAGATCCATGTTGCGTGTAAAAGAGTCTATCGCAATTGAGTGCAAGTGTACACGTCGCAAGTAATAAAGTGATACTAGAGTATCGGATATCGTCTCCACAGGGACTGGGCTAATCCTTTCCTTTGCTATCTGCACAAGGGGAAAAGAATAGATTAAGATATTGTCACGAAAATAATAAAGAATACTGGAAAATAAAAGTAGAGAAATCAAGATAAAGAGAATGGGCTGGTATTGAATTGCTCAGTAGTGCAGGTATTGCAGAGTTTAGGAAATCCAGTCCTGTCGTCGCGCCTGTCGCCGACAGCACCTGTCGCGGCAGCTATCCGTTGGCTGTCGCGGCAGCAAACACACCAACTCCGTACTTCAAGTTTGGCAAGAATCCCATATCTGCCTTGGCCTATCCCTAGGTCCAAGTCTGTCGATGATCACGTCTTTGATGATACCTCCCGGCGTGAATCGAAGGATGAACACCGATGTGTATGAATTCTTCTTTAGCCACTTAACCTTGCCCTATCCCTAGGCACAAGATAGTTCAACTATAAACTAGAGAACTTGCTCTTACTTCTTTCGTATACTTAACTCTCCCGATGCTAAGTAAATGGATAACCTCACAATGCTCTCCCGATGCTCTTGCAAGATATTAATAACCAAAATAAGAGAACTTGAAGTTTATTTTATTGAACTGAAAATTCCTAAAACAAAACAATCCTTGCAACTACTTTACAAAACAACTCGTAGCCCTAGGGGGAATTTAGAACATGTCGGTGACAGGTAAACGGTAGATGGGTTTAGGTTATCGGTTATGGGGTAGAATGAGGGATTATCTCCTAGGTTAAAATACATGCCCTTATATAAGCTTTGGGCTCAAGTTATCTAAGGTAACAAGGATTACAACTTTAATTAAAAGTATGATTCTAATAAAGACTTAATCTTTAAGGATCCTACTTTTCAGCCGTCCTCCTTGTTTCTTGGGATTTTCTCTCCTTGAACTTTGGCTTGACATATCTTTTGATCCGGGGCTTGGAAAAATATTTGGCTTTCACACGACAGACGAGCAGATTTTTCTCTATCTATCGAGGTCCACTTTACTTTTCCTCTTCATAAGGTTGCTGTCACCTTGCTGTCACGACAGGTTCATGGCAGCTTCGTCCTCATCGTCTGCTTGTCCAGTTCAGCTCATCTGCTTCTCTGCCCTGCGCCTGCCTTCTCCGTCTACTATGGTAGCAACTTGCTGTCGTCCTCTGTTGTCACGGCAACTCCATGGCAGCATCGTCATCTTCGTCTGCTTGTCCAGTTCAGCTCTTCTGCTTGTCTGCCCTGCGCCTGCCTTCACCGTCTACGACGGCGGAAACCTGCCAAAAACATCCATTTTTAGTAGAATCTGTGCCTTTTATATATTTGTGATGTTTTGCTGTAAACTGACCTAAATGTAATGAAATGGTGCTTGAATGCAGCAGAAATATGGGTTAAAAGGGTGTAAATAATAGAACTTTTACACACTCAACACACCCCCAAACTCAAGTTTTTGCTTGTCCTCAAGCAACTAAGACAAAAAAAATGAAATATTTGTGTTTTGGCTTTCAAACAGTGAACTTTACCTTACCCGTCATTCGTTCTCTATGGCGGCAGCAACCTGTCGGAAAGGTTAGGATCTGTCCGGAATCTCCCTATAGCTCTCGTGCAGTGTGTGCATGCTTGTGAACAGTTATATGCTAAGACTCTCTTAGTTTCACTAGAATATTCAACTTTTTAACTTGAATTTTTATGCCAAAGTTTATTTTCTTGAAGACACATTTTCATGCTTCTTTTTCTTCTCTTTTCAAGCTAAGTTTTTCTAGAGCCAGTTTTGGGCACCTCTAGTTACTAGAGCCGGTTTCGGGCACCTCTAGTTAGCTTCCTAGAGCCGGTTTCGGGCACCTCTAGGTTTTTGAATTTTCTTTTGCTAAACTTCTTTCCTAGAGCCAGTGTTAGGCACCTCTAGGGGCTATCCAAGTTCTAAGCTTCCTATTCTAGTTTGGCTAAAAGAAATCTAAGCAATATAACAGTCACAATGGTGTTTAAATTTTCAGAACTATAGAAAGGCTCTAAACTTCTCCTTAAACTGTCCTAAAGATGCTGCCACGACAGAGCTGTCATGACAGGTAAGTTAACTTCACAGTTTTTAAGCCAACAGTTTAAATTTTCTGATTTTTTTAAGAGAAATTAAAAGACACAACAATAATAAAAAGATGTACTTAAGACTCCATTAATGATGGAGGGTTGCCACCCCCAAACTCGAGGGTTGCATTGCCCTCAATGCAAAATGACAGAAAAAACAAAAATATGAAGAAAAGTACATCACAAATGATAAAAGCAGGCAGCAATAAGAGGGAAATAAAAACTTAAATTTTCAGTCGCTGTCCTCGCTGTTGCTGCTGAGACGGATCTGACGGCAGCGTCTTGGCTGTGGAGGAGGCTGGGCAAGTTTAAGGGCAGGTGCAGGGGCAGACTGCTTCACAAGCTGGATGTCGGAACTGCTGCCACTGTCCCAAGTGCTGGTGGTGGTGGTGCTAGCTGTGGGCATCCGCTTCCTGTCTGCCACGTGCTTTATCCTCTTGACAGGCGTAAACTCTCTCTCCAAATTCCTCCTGATCAGAGGGTTGTCATCAGAGGCAGGCCTTTTTGTTCCTCTGGCAGAGGTGTCGGCCGGTGGACTGCCTGCTGCCGTCGGGGCAGGTGATGGGGTGGAAGCGGTCGAGTGGGAATGTGGGGAGGCAGGTGGTGTGGGTGTGTGGACAGGGGAGGGGATATGGAAATAATGGGCAGGAAATGTAGGGAATTGAACATCGGGAAAATTTAAAGTTTGGGTAATGAAGTTTACCGTCGAGTTAGCGAAGTCCCGAATGAACGTCATCAATCCCATTTGTCTCTCCTCTACCCGTTGTAGCGCAGCAAGGATGAGGGCAGACTGGTCTGTCGGAGCGGCTGCGGCGGCAGGTTCAGGGACAGGCTCCTCTGATGATTCTTCTGGGGAGCCGGCTGGATTGAAAGATGAGACAGGTGTAGCCACTACCAGCTCCATGAGGCTGTTGATGTTGTTGTCTGTCCAGCCTCTGCCCTTGATTATTTTGTCGGAGGGTTCCTCGGGGACAGCTGCACATCGGCAGAGGGATGTTATTGTGAACGGCAGGCAGAGGCGGGAGTCGGAGCGGAAAGTGCAGTCCAGGATGCTGTCCCTCATATAGCGGCCCACATTGATATGCCTGTCGTGCATGATGGAATGAATAAGGGCGAGCCGCTACCGGTTGACTGTCATGTGGTGGGACGAAGGCATGATACGTTTTTTGATGAAAGCGTTCCAAAGTTTGGCTTCCGGGAGGAGCTGCCCCCTGTTGACGGAGTGGGGGTTCTTTTTGCTGGTTGTCCATGATGTTCCCTCCTCTGTCAACTCTACCATGACAGCATCATAAGCGGCAGCATCAAGGGTGTCGAGAAATTTCTGGTGGGCATCGTCATCGGGGCCAAAGTAGAGGCCAAACATGTGGTTGATGCTATCGGCAATGAATGGCACCTGAACACCTCGAACGATGACAGATGTCGCCGTTCTGCTGTCTATGGCGGCATAAAACTCCCGGACTAATGTGTCGTTTAGCTCTGCCGGTTGTTCAGCAAAGTGCTCCCATAGTTGAGCCGTGATGGTCTTTACGATGAACGACCGAAGTCCCATGTTGGGTGCCTTTCGGATGTACACGAAACCACGTTCCTCCCATAATTCCTTTGTGGCGAAGGGCGTCACTGCTGCTGGTGAAGAGCCTGAGGCAGCACTACGGCGGGTCTGTCTAGACGACATGTTAGTTGCAAGGGTTGTGAAAAATGAAGAAAGCAAATAAAACTAGGGGAGAAAGCAAGGAAGAGTAAACAGAAGTGAGAAAAAATGAAAATGGAAACGGGGTTTTATAGCGGTCGAGTTGCTGCCCGTTTAATGCTGTAACGGCAGGCGTGAATAACGGGGCGACGGATGGTATTTAGCATTCTGATGCGTCTGACACGCATTTATGCGTCTGTTACGCGTCTGCCGCACGCTTCTGCGTCTGCCGTGTCAGTCTGTTGACAGCCTGTCTTATCCGTCTGCGGCGGCAGCCGAAACGACAGGCTTTAATAAATGGGCTCTGTTGGGCTGGTGGATGGATGGTGGGCTTGGGTCACTTCTCCTTTCTTCTTGACTCCTTTATTTCCTAAAGACAGAAAAATAAAACATTATTCAAATATAATAACCTAATTCCTAATAAATAATAATAATAATAAAAATAAATAATAAAAATAAAATTTAGGTTAAATTAGAGATGCCTTGTGGGGCATCTCCTAAAGTAACCACTTCCTGTATTGCTGGGGCTTCAGTCCCCTGATAGTGCTTGAGGTGTCGTTTCCGGTACTTCTTGAAGTCCATCTGTACCCTCCATCTGGTGATTATTCTCATGTTGGGGGCTCCTTTCTTTCTCTTCCCTTTGTAGTCCATGAAGTCCTCCCTTCTTGGTAATGTTTCTGAGGGCATGAATATATGATTAGAAATAATCAAATTGACATTCGGCCACAAACTTACCTTGTTTTCGTTGAATGTTGTTGTGGTTGAATGTATCCCTTGCTGTCGTGTCTGCTGCTGCGGCAGGCAGTTATTTTGACAGTTTTTTATCAGGTTACTTTGCAGGTCAATGGGACATTGGTAGGTTCCATCACTCTCTATACCAAATTCTGTTGACCACTCGTAGATCTCCATCAGTAGAGATTTTGATGATTCTGTGTCCACCGGCTTTGGTTCCTCAAATACCTGCAATGAAATTGGTGAGTTTTCATATAATTCAAAAGGTTCGTTTATTACCTGCTCATATTCCATCGGCGAGGCATTATCATTGGGTAGCTCTTCTAGGTGGTCGTGCGAGTGCCATGACAGGGATGGATGTGTGCAATCTTGGTCAGGCATGATCGAGGTGGTGGGTTGAGAATTTGCCTCTGATGTGGTTGCTGCTTTAGCATCAGTTGCTGCCGAGGCGGCAGTTGCTGTCGAGGCGGCAGTTGCTGTCGAGGCGGCAGTTGCTGTCGAGGCGGCAGTTGCTGTCAAGGCGGCAGTTGCTGTCGAGGCGGCAGTTGCTGTCAAGGCGGCAGTTGCTGTCGAGGCGGCAGTTGCTGTCGAGGCGGCAGTTGCTGTCAAGGCGGCAGTTGCTGTCGAGGCGACAGTTGCTGTCAAGGCGGCAGTTTCCGCTTTGACTAGAGTTTCTGCCTCAGAAGTGGTTGCTGCCGTGACATTCTCTTGAATTTCACTCAGCGTTGTCGCGGTGTTGCTCCATTCCGGCTCCTCGATCATTGACATGGCAAGTTGTTGCTCAGACTCATCATATGTTGGGTATTCCTTCACATGGGCGTCCTCGTCATCTTGCCTCGGGATTTCAGGTTCAGTCGTGGCATGAATGAGGACAGGTCTGCTCAAGAGTTCATCCATCTTGGCGATACTTGCGTTTGTAGAAGCCGACACTTTTTGAGTGAGTGCCATGAAGGCTTGCAGTGTGTCTTCTAAGGATTTTGACTGCTCTTGAGGATGATGACATTGCCAGGGCAGGTCGGGTTCTGCAGCAAAATTGTTATGGTATAAAAAATTTTGTGGGTTTTGATCGTACCATAAAAAATTTTGCTGCTGCGGCATCGGCATTTGCTGCCCCTGTTGCTGTCGTGGCAGCATGTCTTTACGGTAGTTGCGAGAACTTTCCCACATCAACTCTCGAATGGTTTTTCCCGGCATGTTGATGCTCTTGAACCTGTATTTTCACCTGAGTTTTTTTTTGTTAAAAAATAAAATAAAAAAATAAAAATAAAAGAAAAGTGCAGAAGCTAGGGTAAGAGTGTGTTGCCAGTCCCCGGCAACGGCGCCAAAAACTTGTTGCGTGTAAAAGAGTCTATCGCAATTGAGTGCAAGTGTACACGTCGCAAGTAATAAAGTGATACTAGAGTATCGAATATCGTCTCCACAGGGACTGGGCTAACCCTTTCCTTTGCTATCTGCACAAGGGGAAAAGAATAGGTTAAGATATTGTCACGAAAATAATAAAAAATACTGGAAAATAAAAGTAGAGAAATCAAGATAGAGAGAATGGGCTGGTATTGAATTGCTCAGTAGTGCAGGTATTGCAGAGTTTAGGAAATCCAGTCCTGTCGTCGCGCCTGTCGTCGACAGCACCTGTCGCGACAGCTGTCCGTTGGCTGTCGCGGCAGCAAACACACCAACTCCGTACTTCAAGTTTGGCAAGAATCCCATATCTGCCTTGGCCTACCCCTAGGTCCAAGTCTGTCGATGATCACGTCTTTGATGATACCTCCCGGCGTGAATCGAAGGATGAACACCGATGTGTATGAATTCTTCTTTAGCCACTTAACCTTGCCCTATCCCTAGGCACAAGATAGTTCAACTATAAACTAGAGAACTTGCTCTTACTTCTTTCGTATACTTAACTCTCCCGATGCTAAGTAAATGGATAACCTCACAATGCTCTCCCGATGCTCTTGCAAGATATTAATAACCAAAATAAGAGAACTTGAAGTTTATTTTATTGAACTGAAAATTCCTAAAACAAAACAATCCTTGCAACTACTTTACAAAACAACCCGTAGCCCTAGGGGGAATTTAGAACATGTCGGTGACAGGTAAACGGCAGATGGGTTTAGGTTATCGGTTATGGGGTAGAATGAGGGATTATCTCCTAGGTTAAAATACATGCCCTTATATAAGCTTTGGGCTCAAGTTATCTAAGGTAACAAGGATTACAACTTTAATTAAAAGTATGATTCTAATAAAGACTTAATCTTTAAGGATCCTACTTTTCAGCCGTCCTCCTTGTGTCTTGGGATTTTCTCTCCTTGAACTTTGGCTTGACATATCTTTTGATCCGGGGCTTGGAAAAATATTTGGCTTTCACACGACAGACGAGCAAATTTTTCTCTATCTATCGAGGTCCACTTTACTTTTCCTCTTCATAAGGTTGCTGTCACCTTGTTGTCACGATAGGTCCATGGCAGCTTCGTCCTCAGCGTCTGCTTGTCCAGTTCAGCTCTTCTGCTTCTCTGCCATGCGCCTGCCTTCTCCGTCTACTATGGCAGCAACTTGCTGTCGTCCTCTGTTGTCACGGCAGCTCCATGGCAGCATCGTCATCTTCGTCTGCTTGTCCAGTTCAGCTCTTCTGCTTGTCTGCCCTGTGCCTGCCTTCACCGTCTACGACGGCGGAAACCTGCCAAAAACAGCCATTTTTAGTAGAATCTGTGCCTTTTATATATTTGTGATGTTTTGCTGTAAACTGACCTAAATGCAATGAAATGGTGCTTGAATGCAGCAGAAATATGGGTTAAAAGGGTGTAAATAATAGAACTTTTACACACTCAACAATCCACACACAGGATTAGACCATCCACCGTTGTGATCTTAATCTCAATCGTTAGGGTACTTGGATAGAGTGTACGGTACAATCACAACCCCTCAACATCCAATGCGACTTTATTCACGGTGCACCAAATCCTATAGCCGGCTAACTATATCCGATTAAAGTAACCAAAACCATTTACCATCACTTGCTAATATAATCATAAATAATCATTAATTCACTGTTTTACAAGCATAAACCACAATGCCATTTTCACAAGCATCAACATGCTTAAAATCAAATGCATGTGTCATATAAACCTAAGGATCGCTTACGATGCGCATCCTTAACCAAATGGCATTCAAATCCAGCATCATCAATGCTCAAAACATGCTTTAAAACAGTAATCAAACCACATTTAATTCAAGTGCATTTTATACCAAAACATAGCACATTCCAAGAGAGACTTTCAATTCACTTACTTTTGAGCTTATATAAGTGTTTCAAACTTACACTAAGCTCCCAAAACCACGCTCAAAGCTGGAAAACTCTTTTCCACTCACCGATACACGAAGCTTCGCTTGTCGACGCGAAGATCACTCGTCCGAAATCTCCAAAAATGCTTCGCTTGCCTCCGGATCAAGATCCCTTGTTTTTAGAGCATCAAAACAGAGATCCAAATGCATTAAAATGCATTCCAACACCAACAACTAAACACAAACTCGTTGCTCAGCAAAACTACACCAAATTACCCATCTAAAACAATCGAAAACTCAATCGATTGCTTCCTAAACCAAGCTCAGCCAACATGCATCACATCTAACCATTAATAAACATCAAAACACATCTAAAAACAACATAAACCCTTCCTTATACCTCCAGCAAGCAAATCACCATCAAACCACCTCAAAAACCCAACTAAAACCATCAAGAAACTCAAGGATCTCAAGGATTTCGGGGTCTATATTATCAAAACTCTTTTTCAACATTATAATCAACTCAAAACTCAATTAGAATCAATCCAAAACAAAGCTCATCAATAATACTCCAAAAATCAAGATTTAAATCACTATTTTGGCAAGATTTTGACATTAAATCAAATCTATAATCAAAGCTCATTTAAAAACAACAATTAGGTCCGAAGATCTTGGGAATTTCAATAAAGAACCTAAATTAGAGGTTGAGAACGGGATTTACCTCCAATTATTGCCTTCCTTAAAGATTGACAAGTTTTTGCTTCACAAATCTTGAAAAACTTGAAGAGAATTCTTTGAAAAAGATGAGAAACTAAAGAGAGAGTGTTTGGGAGAAAAGAAATTTGGAGAAAAGGTTTGAGAGAATTGGGTTTTGCTGAAAATGAGAATTGAAAGTTAATTACGTAAAATAAAACCTCCAAATTTACCATTTTATTAATTAAAATAAATTCACTTTTTTAAATCAATTATATTAAAACTCTTTTAAAACACATGTCAATTTAAGGAAATGTTTAATTGTACAAAAGCTCCCTAAAGATTCTACGATTTTGACTCCTCTTTTGAAATTATCTATTTTCCCCAATTTTAAAACTTTACATTTTGGTCACTACCCAAAATGTACCACTTCCAAAACTCTTTTTGTAAAATTGATTTGACCAACCTCTTAAACATGATTTTATAGGATTTTTGCAATTTTTTTTCATAATTTTATCCTATCCCGATCCTTGATTTCCCTAAACCACCTAATACGATTCGAACCGTTTTCGACCGGTCCGACCTGATGTCCATAACATCTAGGCCCAAAACTAGGACGTTACACCAATTACAACTTGTTCAAGCTTTAAACATGTTAGGTCAAGCCTTAGTCTAGTATTTAAATTATCATTCAAATGTTCAAGCACACAATGAAAAAGGGTTCAATTCAAGGGTACACATTACACATTCAACAAGCATCTCATTCACAAGGACTATGCACCATTCAAGTGATCAATCACTTTATTCGATTTAGGTTTTCAACTAGACAATCATACTTTCTTACACAATTTAAATTCATTTATGCTTTAACCTATCTTTCAAGAAACATGTAATCTTGACATTTCATTTATCAAGTGTCTTAATCAACCTTATACATTACTTCACTAGCATACAAACTTATTAGACAATTTGATTAAGCTTAATACTCCAATTTAGTTAACTCTTGACTTGGTTTCAAATATAATTATCTAAGGTGATTCATTATTCAAGTTCAAGACTTTATTTAGGGTAGTACCAAAAATGTCCAAACTGTTTATAAAACAGTTTGCAAATTATCCAAATTACCTAGACTGCTTCTGTCAGACAGCTTGCGCACTGTTTACTTAAACATACAAAATTTTCATTCCGTACGTCGAAATTTTAATTAGTTTACACCGTTTAAAAGCTTACTTAACCCTTTTTACAACCGTTTAAACCTTTAATTTTAATATTTTTCCAATTAATACAATTTTTAGTTCCAAGATAGGGCAATTACATTTATGGACAGTTTGCACTGTCCATAGGTTTTCATCTCTAGATTTCAGCTCACAAATTAGAATTTAATTCTGTTTTCTCATAATGAAAATATATATACTAAGGTTCATTCCATATAAATTTCAGCCATTAATTCGACCTATATAATTTATGGTGAATTTTTAAGCTTCTTAATTCATTAGGACTCTATCTCTAGTCGAATAGGTTGATTAAAAAAGTGAGTCTATTTAATTCGATTAAGACTAGATCAACCCCTCAAACTTTCAAGTGCAATTCTAATGGCATGCTGGTTACTCATATAATTAAATTTCAAGATTTTAACATAATAAGGTCAAGCTACTATAGTGAAGCTATAACTTTGTGTACAAGATTAGACCCAATTCGTTTTAAGCTCATTGAGTTGACTTTTACATTCATTGTATCAACTTTAAATCCTTAAGACGTCTCTTATTGATTTTAATCAAGAAATTTAGGTTTATATATCATTCGACCAAGCCAATAACTTTGGACTCCAACCCTATTCGTTTAAAACATTGTTCAAGCCAGCTTAGATGATCATTTATCAAATCAATTTGATTGTATTTAATCTAGGTACACTAGGGATCAAGACTACTATTAACATATCAAGTTTACTATGCATCTAGTAATCACATGATTTAGCAATCGAGTAATGACATCTCATTTTGCACAATTCCAATTCATGCTCTTAGCTCAATCAAGTCAAATAAGTCAAGTAGCACGTTCAAGGGTAATGAGTTAAATCCACTTACTTCCTTTAAATTTTTAAGGCCTTAAATTCAAGTTTAATGTAACTAGATCTTGATCAATTTTAGCATATCTTAGACTAATCAACAATAATCCATTCGAATAGTTCAAGCATGTCAAGACCAATCATGTTCAATTCCAAGTCTTAATTCAAACCAATCAAGCAAGGAACACATCAGATAAATAGCCGATTATAAAATTTTAGAAATCGAGCAAGCAAGGATTTATCAAGGGTCAAATAATTCAATTCCAATTCTTAATTCAAACCAATCAAGCAAGGAACACATCAGATAAATAGCCAATTATAAAATTTTAGAAATCGAGCAAGCAAGGATTTATCAAGGGTCAAATAATTGAGAATAAGGTTCATCAAATCCCCTATTTGAATGGGATCTTTTCAATTTTACCAATTTTACAATTTAGTCCAGTTTTGCCTATTCTACCATTTAACCACTTAAAACCATTCATTTAGCTTTAATTCATGAAATTCAAGTTATCGAACATTCAATTTAACCCCTCCCATGTATTTGGTTTACCTTACCAACATTCATTTTATTCCAATTCAATCCCAATTCTTTCAATTTATGCAAACAATCCCTAAGTGGTGATTAAGCTAGCTAGGTGACCACTTTCCTTATAAATTTTAATTCCATCAATTCTATTATCATTTTAACTCAATCAAAGCTACATTCAACCAATTTTTCATAATCTCATCTAGGTGATGACTTACTAATATCATCACCTATTAAATTTGCTCATCAATTTCACCACTTAAACCCTTAATCAATTCGGCTAGGTGATTACATGCATCAACTCAATTTTTATACATTCTAACATGTTACCTATGGTTCAATATTTAAAATCACCTCACCAAATCCTCAATTTCATCATGTATTTAACATGTATAACATCTAAATCTATCTCAAAACATCAAACAAACAAATTAATCAATATAACATCATCTATTCGAATAGGCATAGGTGAAGATGAACTTACTTTGCTCTTAGCTTAATTTATTACACAAATTCACTAGCATGCAAGCTTTGTTTTTCCTTATCAATGGCTTCTTCCCTCAATTTCCTCTCTCACTTTCTCTCTATCCTATTCGGCTAGCTAAGGAGAAATGAAGAAGATGATAACATTTTATCTTATTAATGGAATTAGGAATTGACCAATTTGTCCTTAATTAATCTTTAATTATAAACTAAATAAAGGTTAGCCTATGGAACATCATAATTTGACATGCATTCTTTATGTTTTTATTTTCATTCGAATAGGTCCTTTTAAATTAGCCATTAGTTTTATCTAATCTTTTAATTAAGTCCTTGCTTAATCAAATTAGCTTAAGTTTTAATTTAATTAAGCTATTAACTTAGGCAATTGAGCTTGCAAGAATGCTAGGCTAGGATTTAGGGTGTTACACCGCTTCTATGAGATTTATGTCAAAGTCTCTAGAGCACTTATGAAAATCCAGGCACACGCATGGCCTATTAACGCACAACCACGATAAAGAGCAAGAATAGATATAATGTGATTAATGAGAATGTTAGCTTACAATAATGAGTTATTGGTTCATAGAAACGTGTTTCACCAATTACTTAGTAGGTTATGTCTCATTTTTCTAAGTTTTGGTTCATTGTCCAAAAAGACACCAAAATGAATAAAGACACCAAAATGAATATGTTATGTAAAAATACTCAGATAAACTTTTTTATCATTCTTTGAAATATGTGGGGGTTGTTTTGAATATATAAGATTATTTAGTATATTTCAAAGAATCTCACATCTTTCTTTTTATATTACTTCTCATGGGTTTAAATATAAAGATTTGGCATTGAACTTGTAAGAGAAAAAATATGATGGTGGTCTCGTGTACATGGGGTTTGGCCAAGAAGTCTAATTCAATTAAAATCGATTGGTTTTCCCATATACATGAACTAGAGGCCCGATCCATTTTTATTATTTTTATAATTATAAAATTCATTTTTAACTATTCATTTTTTGATTAATTTTAACCATTCATTTTAAAAGAAAATATATTTATTCTTAACCACTAATTTTATTTTTGAATAATTTGCCCTTAACTAATGACTATTTTTAGATGCCATTTTTGGGCATGCATGATACTATAAATACCATGCACATATGCCTTCAAAAATCATGTCAAAGTAGAATCATCTACTTACTTTCTTCTCTACTCTTTTTAAAATTGTTTTAAAGCTGAGTATTCATTAGTTCTTTGGTCTTTCTGTTGTCTGCTTCAGCAGAAGTGCTTGTTGAATCCTGGAGGGTACGCTTCATCGCGAAATATCCTTAAGGACAATGTCTTGTGCACGCCTCAAGCAAGTCTTATTTTCAACTTTTTTCGGTTTAATCAAACATTTTCCTAAATGAGTTGTAACCGGAAATATTATGTAAATATGTAATAGTTTAGGTTGGACATGGGTAACACAATTTAGGTGGAACGTGAGTAATATTTTTGGTTGCAATCGGTCACGTCGTTTGTTAGCTGCCGCAGAACAGAAGTACTGCCCTCAATGACGTCCTTCCATTAGACCTAAGGCTACTTTACTTTTAAGATTGAAACCCGGTTGAAGGGGCGAGTCTAACGTGCGGCATGCCTAGGGTGCAGCTAAAAGACGACAAATTTTGATACTTGTCAACGAACTGAAAATGTTAGACTTCTTAATAACATTTTCAGTTGGTTTTTTTAGTTTTTTTTCAAGTATCGATACTTATTGTCCCAAAATGAAAATTTATCAAAAAGTCTAACATTTTCAGTTTATGAACAAATTTCGAAACTTACCGTCTTTTAGCGGTACCCCAAACGTGCCGCACCCCAAACTTACCCCGGTTGAAGGGCTGCATGCAGCTATCCAAGATTGAGCCATACATTATCAATTTCTGGTGGTAGGGGGCGGCAAGTATTAGTAGCTATTGAATGCCGTGTTTAAATCAGCGTTTGTCATCAATAGAGAGCTCAATCCAAGTCCACGCCATCACTTTGGATATTTTGGACGATGCTGAGGAATAAAATAAAACAGCTCTAATAAAGCAGAATATTGGTGGAATGGAATTTAATGAAATTGACCACACAGACGCCATATCCCTTTTCTTCTCTTCTTTAGGAGGGGGGAGGGAGCATCCAAGTTGCTTATTCGACCGTGAAATGACCACTTTCCATCCGTCGGTGCTTTAACCTTTGAATCAACTCTCTGGGTTTCCATAGATTTTCGTAACCTGTTGATTAGGTATCTGAAAAGGTTATTAGGGTTTGTACTTTGTACAATGTCAAGCAATCAAACCCTAATGAGCTTACTCATGGGCCCTTGATGATTGAACTCAAAAAGTTTTGGGATCCGACTTGTAAGTTGTATCCACTTGCTACTGGTCCCATACTTAATGATTGAATTTGAATATACATGGATATAGATCTTCCCTTTCAATCGTGCAAGAACCATAAATATGATCTAGCTGGCGTCCTTATCCATAAAATAAGAGAGCAGAAATTAAATTTTGAAATCATATATAGGGTTTAACATAATTGGATTCTTACATTATATATTAGAATTCTAGTCTAAAAAATAAGACCAATGTTTGTGTGAGCGTATATATAGTTACCCGATGGTAAAAAGAATTAAGTTATGAAATAAGTATTTAAATTACATTTTTTGTGTGTTTAAAGTTTGTTTTTTAAATTCAATAATCAGTTGGTATATGAGGTATTAGATTACATTTTTTGTGTGTTTAAAGTTTGTTTTTTAAATTCAATAATCAGTTGGTATATGAGGTATTAGATTCTTTAAGCAAGGTTTTGTGAATCGAGAAATTAGGTTGGAAGGGCCGACTCATATGGACCCCTGCATTACTCGATCCGGATAAGTTAATCAATGAGTTAAAAATCGGTGGTTAAACTAAATTTTTTTAAGTATATATCTAAAATTTTATTTGGTTATTATTTTAAGATTGAATCGTTACGGTCATTAAAAAATTCTGTCACCCAATGAATGTATGACATATAGTCTATTTGTTAATTATTTTTAAAAAAATCAGAAAAATCTTAAATTTTCTTAAAAACCCCTAGAGTATACATTTTCTTCAATCTGACCCCAAAAGTACCTAACCCTAGGAAGGTTGGGTTGGTGGGACTGTCGGCAGAAGTAAGATGACTAAGCTAAGGCTTGGACAGTTTGGGTGAAAGCGGAAAAGTTGAATTTTCTGCTTTCAACCTTTTCCTACAATCATAAACAAGGGAATAAGAGATCAATATTCAAGATATATATCCATTCAGCGAATTGGTGTGAGCTAAGGATGTTCACACTGTACAATTTTATATGGGTTTAAATTTCGGTATGAGATTATAATTCTTCTCTATTTAATAAAAATTATTTTTTCAATTTAAAAAGCTGCAAGCTAAGGATAAATTCTTAAAAAATATTTATGTAAATATAATACGAATATAAAAATTTGTATAAGGTAAGAGTTATATTTTGATACATAAGTTGTGTAATTTTTTTTTACATAATCCTTCAAATTTTAACTATAAAATCTATAACTCTAACACTCTAATCTCTAACCCTAAACCATAACCTCTAAACTCTAACCTTAAACCCTAAAATTAAAAGACTTATGTAAACTAAAGTTTATACAAATTTGTGTATCAACGTATTTTCCATAAAGTAAATTATTAACTATTACCATTTATATAATGATATAACATCTTAAACCCAAATTAACACTAATACAAAACTAATTGTTTTTTTTTAGGAAACATCATAAGATATATTTCATGAACCATGAATGGCATTCACAAGTACACATTGTTTAAGGAACGTAAGACATTCCAAATCAAAGCAATTCAATAAGGGTGTCTGAGAGCTCATTTAGCTAATTCATGGGTAACCACATTGACATTCAGACAAACAAATTTAATTTGGATACAACTATTCTGAGAAAGTTTTGCTCGAACTTTCTAGATTCGAAATCGGTGTGTAGATTATTCAAATTATAAACATCATCACCCCGAATTATCACATTTAGCCACCATTTCTCAATGGCAAGTTCAATGTCGGCAATAAAATCGTGTGCCACTACTCCTAGTGATCCAATCAAGCATGCACCATCAACAATAATTTTTAAGCATCCACATATCTACCCGATTGGAGGCAACACCATCAAGTGTCACATTCATTGCATCTAGCAAGGTATAATGACTTTTTTTCATTCATCAATTAATTTTATCAATTTAGAATTTTAATCTTTTCAAACTTTTAATTTATTTTTTCTTCAAACTTGTAGTTTTTTATTAAATAGACTAAAATGTGACTGAACGATAACACTAATCTATCCTTATTAAAAGGTTGGCGTCAACTATTCTTCAAACAGTCCTCAAATCCTTAAAATCTTCCAAACTCAAACCGCTAAATTGCCACCACCCCTAAGCCTACACCTTTGGTCGCCGGACCTAGCCGATCGTTTTTCTCATCACAACGTCGTCGAAAACGACGAACGGCGTGGCATCCGAACGTCGATTTCGCGTTCGACGTTTGGTTGCCACGTCGTTCGTCGTTTCCGGTGACGCCGTGATGGGAGAAACGACCGGCTAGGTTCGGCGACTAAAGGGGTAGGCTTAGGGGGCGGTCGACGGCGAAAGCAACGGCAATTTGGGGGTTTGGTAGATTTTAGGGATTTGAGAGACTGTTTTGTATAAATTGCAAAATTTTGGGAATTCTTAAAAAATTGAAAAAAAAATTATTTCAAGTTTTCTATTTTAAAAAAATAAAATAAACATGTCACTTGTCAAGTATTGATTGGTTAACAAAATTTTAACACCCACTAACAGTGAGGCACCTAAAATTGTAACTTTTAAAACTTTAGTCACATAAAATTATAACGGTTGATACTTTGAACACCTAATGAAATGTACAAATTTGATACATATCAGAGCTTCATTAAAAATCTTCCTAAATCTAATTGGAAGAAAAATTACGCCCGATCGTTTCATTTTAACAAAAAAAATAAATTGAAGATTTCTATTCCCTTTGAATACATAAAAATAAATCAATTTATTCTGTTGCAGTAAAAAGTTGTTTTATAAGAGATTTCATCATAGTCGACTTTGCTCTCCAAGATTATCACAACGCTTCTAAATTCGTATACCGAATAAGAAATATGAAACTCGACTAACATCTATCTTTTTAATAGAGAACAAAAAAATCATAAAAAATAAAAGAACAAAGATAATTGTGGTTTCAAATATGGATAAGATGATACCCTTTATAAAAATAGTGTAGAAATAAGTCGTCAAAAAAATATTCACCCCCAAATCTCTCAACCCCTCTGTACATATCTCAACTAGTCTATAAAATCTAGGAATGGACACGGGTCGGATTTTTGGTCCATTCGAATTCGACCTAAAAATAAATACTCTAAACTTGCACTTGACCCGAACATTTAAAAAAAAACTCAACCCAACTCGAACCGAAAATAAATATACTAAACCTGACCCCGACCCGACCCGACCTATAAAAAATAATTTTAGGGACTTAATTGTAAAAAAAATAATTTTAGGGGACTTAATTGTAAATAATAATTCAATTTTAAGGACCTAGTCATAAAAATATAAAGAGGGGTATTATTATAAATATCCCTAAAATTTAAAAGAAAATTGCACAATTAATCCTGGGTCGGGTCGGATATTTTCCACCCTAAACCTGACCCGACCCAATCTCACCCTTAACAAAACCCGAACCTGAACCGAACTCAAATTTTTCATTAAAAAATCTGACCTGATCGAGTAAAATGCCCATCCCTAATCACATCTCTTATCCGCCCCAAATAATATTTGCATACTACAACCCGGTCTACTTATGTCATGATGCCTATTTTGTGCATGATAGATTGGGTCTGGGTCAAATTAGATTCAGTTTACTCAATTGAGCAATTTTAATAAAATTGTTTAATCATTTTTATTTGTGCTTAGTTCATTTCAGATTTAAATTACTTTGGAGTTTATTTATTTAGGTTGTTCAAAAAAATTAAGTTAGATCATTATGAGTTTAGATTATTTTGGGTTATTTGTTCAAGTAATCTCGAATTAGGAATCTAGATTATTGACTTTTTTTCTTGAAAAGTTTGCAATTGATCATATTCGAATTTAAACAATGTTCGTCTAGAACCATTTTAGAGTGCTTGAAAAGTGAAAACCAAAACCGAATGAACTGATTAAAAAGGAGACATGCCGTTTGTATATATGGGTATGCCTTTAGGTGTAAATCCGAGAAGCATCACAGTTTGGGAACCGATGATAGTTAACGTTCGTAGGAAATTGATGGGTTAGAAGCGTTCATCGCTCTCGTTCACAGCTCGAATAAAATTGGTAAACTCGGTTCTCTCTTCTTTGCCCGTATACTATATGGGTTTATTCTTGGTCCCGAAAGGTGTTATTGAAGCGATCGATAAGATTCGACGTGCGTTCTTATGGGGTGCTGTGGGTTTACAACGCAAAATGAGCCGGGTCAGTTGGGATTTGGTGTGTAGGCCGCGTCATTTAGGAAGGCTGGGGATTGCAGATTTACAGGTTCGTAACATGGCTTTGTTGGCGAAGTGGTCGTGGCGCTACGCCACTAATACATCGTCACTTTGGAGGGTGATAATTGTGGCTAAGTATGGTGTTAATGCACAATGGTTGCGTTTTAATTCTTCTCACCGTGGTTTAGTATCGATAATTTGGAAGCAGATAGTAACTACAATGAACTCAAATGAAGTGGCTGCTCATATGGATGGTTCGAATTTTTTTATGGAAAGTTGGGGATGGGAGTCGGGCGTTGTTTTGGTTTGACCCATGGTGTGTGGAGCAATCGTTGAAAGATATATTCCCCAGGTTGTTTTCTCTTGCGTTGAATAGGCTTGCTTTGGTCTACGACTACTCGATTGATGGGATGTTTCACCATGAGCATTGGCCTGTACTTTTTCGACGGAGCCTTCGATCATTTGAGTCCCGATAAGTAAGGGAGTTATGCTCATTGCTGGGCGATGTGGTGCTTCGAGAAGGAAGCTGTGACATGTTGGTCTGGACACCCGATCCGCATGGTAAGTTCTCGATTAAAGCTCTATCTCGGATGATGTTGATGGATAAGGTGGGAGAGAGTGAGTTTGGGGAATGTTTCGCTTGGAAAGTACTTGTACCTCACAAGGTTCAAGCTTTCCTATGGTTTATTTGGCTTCGTCGGTTGCCCACTTTCGACTTCTTGAGGCTTCGGGGTATTCATCTTGGTGAGAATCAAGGATCTTGCGTTTGGTGCGAGGTGGTAGAAGAGGGGATTGAGCATTTGTTTTACCTGTGTTCGTTTGTCTAGGGAATTTGGAACTGGGTTCAAGCTATTGTGGGGGGTGAGTTTGTCGTTTCCACACTCATTCTATGGTGAGATGCGCCAATTGTGGGTTTTGTGTGTCGCGACTTTTCTTTGGTCACTCTGGTTGGCACGTAATGAGATGGTGTTTAATAAGAAGAGGTTGCCCATGTCCGAGATTTGCTTCTTGGTCAAACTAAGATCGTTCTATCGGGTGAAGACTCTAAAGGATCGAATTCACATTAGCGAGACGGTGTGGTGGGATTGTCCGAGTTCTTGTAGTGTGACTTCTCTACCTAGGCCATGTCGTGCGGGTGTGTGTTGGGAGCCTCCGATCAGAGGGACGGTGAAGTTCAACGTGGATGGGTCGGCTCGTGGAAAACCAGGTCCGGCTGGGTTTGGGGGGTGTTGCGTGACAACAAGGGAAAGATCTTGGCATTGTTCTTGGGACCTCTTGGCTGTATGGAATCCAATGAGGCTGAATTGCGTGCAATCACATTTGCATTGTCGTTTTTTTCTGGGTCTTGCTGGTCATCTTAGTCCATTTTGGTGGCAATCGGGTCATTCGGGTCGGTTTCAGTTCGAGTCATTTCGGTTTGGGTCAGCTTGGAATCGATTTAGATTCTGTTTGGGTCTAGTTCAGGTCTATGATAAGCCGGGTCTGGTTCGAGTATCAGATCGGGTCAAAATCAGATCGGTTGTTTTCGGTCCGGGTCAATATCAGATCGTTCGGGTCGGGTCAAACTTTGAAATTTTGGGTCGATTCAGTTTGAGTTGGGTTATGATTCACGGAGACTTCGTTGATGTAGAAGATTGTCTGTTAGTGAAGGATACATAAGATTGTGTCAATTCGGTTTGAGTTGGCTATTTCTATTATCTAATGTTTAGAATTTATGGTTTAGTGTTAACAATTTATGGTTTAGTTTAAGGTTATTGGTTTATGAGATTAATTATGATTCTTTAAGGTTTATGACTTATGGTTTAATATTAATTGTTTTATGGTTTAGGTTAGTGTTATTGATTTATGAGATTAATTCCGATTTCTTAAGTTTTATGGTTTAGTTTATGACATTTGTTTCGATTCCTTAAGGTTTATGGTTTAGCATCAATGGTTTATGGTTTTAGGGTTATTGATTTATGAGATTAATTACGATTCCTTAAGGTTTATGGGTTTGGGTTTAGTATTATTGGTTTATGGTTTAGTTTATGGTTATTGGTTTATGAGATTAATTATGATTCAACTTTCTAATTTATGCATTTGAATTTGATTAAATATTTAAATCACGAACATAATTAAAAGAATTCTAAAATTAAATGTGGAATTTCAATTAAATTAATCTAAATTGAGACTCAATCGAACTAAACGAGAATCTGAAAGTGAAAATCTAGGACTTAAAATCAAAAACATATAAAATTACAAGGGCTAAACAATCAATTGCCCTTAACCTAATAATAAAAGATAACGGGGTTTTTAATTGAAAAAGGGAAAACACAAAATGTTGGAGGGAAACGGAAAATGAGCCACCCATTTTTTAGGTTAGGGTTAATTAACCTTTAATTCCTACTACGTTTAAAATGTTACATTTTAGTCCTAATATTCACTTTAAAGTTTTATTTTAATTCAATTTAGTCACATGTATGAAGTATCCCATGGTTTGGACTTCGGATATAACAATCCCCTCCCTACAGTGATATTTAATCGCTAAAAATTTACTTTTAGGTTAAATTGACACCTATTTATTTCTAACTTTTATGATATAGTCTAATAATTTTAATATAATGGTATTTTTGTTCATTTAAGTTCCTAAAATTTAATTTTCAGCCGAAATTGACCCCTCTTTATTTACATGGTAAAGTTGTGAAATTGGTCACTAAACTCTCAAATTTTATTACTTCTAAATTGTCACATTAGTCCCTAATTTCGCTTTTATGTTATATTTTATGGTAAAATTGTGAAATTGGTCACTGAGATCTCAAATTTCTCCACTTTAAAACTGTTAAATTGGTCCCTAATTTCGGGTTTAGGCTATATTTTATGGTAAATTGTGAAAATGGTCCCTAATTTCGGTTTATCGTTTTGGGTTTAGCCTTTGATAAGCTCTTATAGATGCCACTTTTTGCTTGCTATTTTCTTTGTCTTGAGGACTCTTCACTACTTAATCGGTTGCATTTATTTCATTTTCTGTGTAGAGACTCAATTCTGGAATTAGCAGTATAAGGTGCATTTCTACAGTTTTATTTATTTTTCTGGCTGTGGCTGGCATCATGGGCCCGACTCTAGGCACGGCGCGTCTGACGTGTCAGTTTCTAGAAGATACCGTCAGCGCAAGGAAAGACTCTAAAAGAATCTGGAAGATCCAGTCAGCACAATCCGAACTTAGGATTTTTAAATTTAAATTTCAAACAAATATGTTATCTTTTTGTTATTTTTAGTAAATCTAAGCCTATAAATACCTTCCTTGGGTAAGGCTTAAGATCATCTCTTGTTTATGAGTTCTTGTTGTTACTCGCTTTTAATTCAATAGAAATATTTTCTTGCTTCATCTTTGCTCTTTATTTACTTTACGCTTCTTAAACATTTTTCCACAAAAATATGCTAAGTATGATAATTAATATCATGCTTAGCTAATTTTCTCAAAAGCCGAGAGCTAGTACAAATCAATTCTATGCGTGAGAATTGGACATTTCTTAAATCCCTTCGGGATACATTTTCATCTTTCTGTTTAGATAGTTTGGCAATCGGCCTTACTAAAAGTGTTAAACGTTTTTCAAATAAAAAAGGATATGTTGATCTGGAATCGTTTAATCATACAGTTGGGAGGAAGAATCGGCTTGTGGCACTTCGACTTCCTGTGATCACTCTTAGCGGCGGTCCGCTAAGGAAAGATGAAATCAGAAACGATTCTAAACGAGACAACTTCTGAGTTGGGCTTTTCCTGTTTTTAAACTAAGTAATTCAACGACGATAGACGTGGTTGGTTTATTTAAGAATCGACTTTCGGAGATAGACTTGGGAAGATCAGTTACATGAGAGAAAAGCAAGTTACGATGGGTTGGGCCTCGTAAACTGTAGCCGGCATGAATCCCGTAGTGAAAATCTATTTTCAATGATCGTGGAAATTGATGAAACTAGCTCGAGGCTGCTTTCCTATTAGTGATTTTTCTTCATTCTTAACATTATTTTTTTTGTTTTTTATTTATCTTCATCACTTCAATCACACAACCCTTTTTTTTATTTGTTTAGCTACTTCTGGATCTAAATCACGACAAGGTTCAGTCAGCGATTCTAACATAACTCCTTGTGGATCGACCCTCTTCCTCTATTCTACTTTAATTTCCTTATCTTATTATTATTTGAAGAGGCTTATTTATTTTATTTATTTTGGCGAGTAAAATGACGCTTGTCAAAATTGGCGTCGTTGCCGGGGAGTATTATTTTCGACAATCACTAATTGTTTTGTTTGATTTTTATGACCAGGAGCAATCTGGGAAATCTAGTTGACCTTGACCCGGAGATCGAAGCAAGAGCTCGTAGAACTCACGGTGAAACGCTTCGGCGAAAGAAACAACAACGAGAACAAAGCAGACAACAATCTGATTAGGAATCCACTTCTAAAACTACACCAGTCGAAGATCCTATACTAGAACCAGAACCGATGGCAGATCAAACGATTCGAGAACTAAACGCAGCCTCTGCTTTGCAACAACCACTTTGCATCGCTTTTCCTAATGGTGAGACCCTTTTTCAACTAAAAACGGGTTTCATTCATCTCCTCCCTACATTCAACAGTCTCCCTAGTGAAAGTCCACATAAACATCTCGCTGAATTCCATATGGTGTGCAGTAGTATGAAGCCGCAAGGGGTCTCGGAAGACCAAATCAAACTACGTGCATTTTCTTTTTCCTTAGCCGGATCGGCTAAAGAATGGTTATTTTATCTTCCGCCTAACTCAATTACTACATGGGGTGAACTCTCTCGTATTTTTCTTGATAGGTATTTTCCTACGGCAAAGGCGAGCGAGCTTAGGCGAAGCATCTTTGGAATCCAACAAAGGAGCAAAGAATCTCTCTACGATTATTGGGAGAGGTTCAAAAAGTTATGCCCAAGCTGCCCGCAACATGGCCTATCCGAACAGGCCCTCCTTCAGTATCTCTACGAAGGGATGCTCCCAATGGATAAGAAGATGGTAGATGTCGCTAGCGGCGGCGCTCTCGTCAACATGACCCCTACTGCCGCGAGAACGTTAATCTCTACAATGGCTGCCAATTCACAACAATTCGGCTCCTTAAGTGATCCTAGCCAATGGGTTTACAAAGTAAGAATTGTTTCACTTGAAGATAAAATAGACAAATTAACTGATATAGTTAATTCACTTGTTTCAGGAAAGATTGGAGATGCAAAAGTCTGTGGAATTTGTACGATGTCGGATCACCCAACGGATCGTTGCCCAATGTTACAGAATGAATCTGGCGCCCAAGTCAATGCCATAAATAATTTCCCATGACCATTTCAAAGGCCTTATAACCCATTCGGCAACACTTATAATCCGTGATGGAGGGACCATTCAAATCTGAGCTACGGAAACAACCAAATGGCCAACCCAAATTATCAGTCGAGACCACCCCTTTTTCCCACTCAAATGCCACAAAAAACTTCCCTTGAGACCATTGTCGAAAGGTTAGTTGTTTCACAAGAAAAATTCCAAACTCAAACACAATCCCATCTTCAGAAAATTGACAAACAAATAAGCAACCTAGCTCAAACCATTGGCCGCCTAGAGTCTCAAGGACGATTTCCCTCTCAAACCGAAACAAGTCCAAGAGAAAATGTGAGCGCGATTACTTTGCGAAGTGGTACAGTAATTTCACCAGAACCACCAAAGGAGACCGAGAAAAATCTGACAAAGACAAACAAGGCACTTCTTCGAAGGACCAAGAAGGAAAATCTTCACCAACCTCAGGTAACATCCAACCCAATCCTTCTTTTTCTACTTACGAGCCTATTCCTCCTTTTCCAGGTCGACTAGCAAGACGTGACAAAAAGGAAGAGGAGAAGGAAATTTTGGATATATTCAAGAAGGTGGAAATCAGCATTCCACTTCTTGATGTCATTCGAAAGGTGCCAAAGTATGAAAAGTTTTTAAAGGATTTATGCACAAATCGGAGGCGACTATCCGTGAATGAAAGAGTTAACCTCAGCGAGAACATTTCGGCCATTTTTCAAAGTCGCCTACCACCAAAATATAAGGACCAAGGGATGTTCGCAATTCCTTGCAAGATCGGAAATGTCAGAATAAAGAGGGCAATGTGCAATCTAGGCGCATCTATTAATGTCATGCCATTGAGCGTCTACAACAAAATTTCAACTGAACCATTGAAGGAAACGCGAGTGACGGTTCAGTTAGTTGATCGGTCAATTATCTACCCCAAGGGGTACTAGAAAACGTGTTGGTAGAGGTAAACGATCTTATTTTTCCTGTTGATTTTTACATTATTGACATGGAAAATGACCGCAGCAACAACAGATCAGAAATCTTGCTTGGCCGCCCTTTCTTGTCAACAACACATACAAAAATCGATGTCCGTAACGGTATCTTAACTATGGAATTTGATGGGGAAGTAGTTAAATTCGATGTGTATAAAGCTATGAAGTATCCTGATTCAGTCGCAAGTTTGAATTTTATTGATATTATCGATCCATTAGCCGATGAAATTTTAGAAACTGAATTGTTTGTTGATACTTGCAGGGAATTAGGAATAGAGGAACCCGATGAAAGGGAGTTTAAAGAAATTTCTTCTACTATTTCTTCTACTTCTAGTTTTACATTAATGCCTTCAAAGTCTAAAGCTCTTCCTTCAATTTTGCAGGCACCAAAGAAGAAATTATAGCAATTTAATTACGTATTTTTGGGCGAAAATGGTAACTTTCCAATCATCATTTCCAACGAGCTGTCAAAAGAAGAAGGTAGTAGCTTAGTTGTTGCTTTGCGCACAAATAAAGAGGCAATCAAATGGACCTTATCCGACAACAATGGGCTGAGTCCATCCACGTGCATGCATAAAATCAAGACGGAGGAAGGTGTAAAAACGACGAGGGATGGACAACACCGCTTAGTTGAAGAACTTATTTTTGAAGAACCGAAAATTTAACACAGGTCGTCGAGCTAAACGACGTTAAACAAAGCGCTACATGGGAGGCAACCCATTTATTTTTTTCTTTCATTTACAATATTTTTTTAAAAAAAATTAGGTACATTACTCGGATTTAAACAATCGTCTAAGCATAAATTTTACTCAAATAGTGCCAATTTTTGAAGCCCTTTTCGAGCAACACTCAAACCAATTTTTGAGGTCATTTTCCACGATGATTCGTACGCGACACCAAGGTCGCGGTCGCCTTTAATCACGGGGAGTATCCTTTACTCTTCTTTGTTCTTCATTTCCTTTATTTTCTTCGCATTAGGACAATACGATTAAATGAGGGGGAGGGTAAAGGATGACATTAATTTCGCCTTGCTTGTCATATTTTCTTGATGGTATGATTGTTTGAATTGATTAGAAGAACATCTCCTTTATTGTTGCTTGTCATTAAGCATGTTATCATTGTTTTTAGTTCATTAGAATACTTAATTCTAGCATGCTTGATAAATCGAATGGTATGACTAAGTCCATTTTGACATTCCTTGCAATTTGTCTTGATTGTAATAGTTGAATTCCTCACCTAACTTAATCAATTAGCCCATTTTGTGAGAACTTGAGCCTTGAGCATGCACGACTATATTTTTATGCTCATTTTTATTGATTGAGAGTGTCATTTTGGATATTGGATCTAGAACTTGTGGCTTGTATGCAATTTGAGATTATATTAGAATGTGATGCATTAATATGATTTAGGCACTAGGATTCACCCTTTCTTTTTCCCCCACTAAAGGCCTACCCTTTCTTTTCCCCTAGTGAACCAAGTTGAAGCTTAATTCCACTTTTTTGTTTTCACTAAGATATTAAACCCAAGCATTTTTCATCTATCCCTCTCTTTCACCCTTGACAAGACAAAAGTATGAATTTTGAGTTGTGCAATCATGTTCTACGAAAAAAAAGAAGGCGGCAACAAAAAAAGGGGAAAAAAGAAAAAAAGAGAAAAAATGAGCAGAAACTTTCGAAACAAAATAAGAAAGTTTGATGTTATTCATTTTAGTTGCATTTGTTGCTTATGTTGCCTACATTTCCTAAGGTTATGAACATGATTTAGTTACTTGTTTAAACTTCTTGTCTTGATTATTCTAGCCTTATTTTAGCCTTTTTCCTACCTTTACCTCAGCCCCATTACACCCCAAATTTAAGTCCTAATGATTTTTGCATCTCATTTCTTAAAAGTAGTGGAGAATTGATCTTGCCACAAGGCTATGGAGACCCTTTTTTCAATTTTGACTTTGAGAGAATTTGATTTCTACACCCGAAACACTTTGAGCGATTTGAGTGCATCTTGGTGAGGATTAAGTTTAGGTTGGAATTTAATTATCACTTAATAGGCATTTGTAAGGGTAAAGATTTGTTCTTACTTGTATCCATTCGTTTAGATTCATGCTTGATTCATGTCATTCTTAGTGCGCTCGAACTCTCATGATTTTGCTTAAAGCTTGCAATAGTTTAGGGAGATGGATGCTTTTGATTAATTTCTTTCAAACATACTTGAGGGAAAGTATGAGACAAGTGTGGGGGAATTTGATAAGCTCTTATAGATGTCACTTTTTGCTTGCTATTTTCTTTATCTTGTGGACTTTTCACTACTTAATCGGTTGCATTTATTTCATTTTCTGTGCAGAGGCTCAATTCTGGAATTAGCAGCAGAAGGTGCATTTCTACAGTTTTATTTATTTTTCTGGCTGTGGCTGGCATCATGGGCACGACTCTGGGCACGGCGTGTCTGACATGGCAGTTTCTAGAAAATACAGTCAGCGCAAGGAAAGACTCTGGAAGATCCAGTCAACACAATCCGAACTTAGGATTTTTAAATTTAAATTTCAAACAAACATTTTAAATTATGTTATCTTTTTGTTATTTTTAGTAAATTTAAGCCTATAAATACCTTCCTTGGGTAAGGCTTAAGATCATCTCTTGTTTATGAGTTCTTGTTGTTACTCGCTTTTAATTTAATAGAAATATTTTCTTGCTTCATCTTTGCTCTTTATTTACTTTACGCTTCTTAAACATTTTTCCACAAAAATATGCTAAGTATGATAATTAATATCATGCTTAGCTAATTTTCTCAAAAGCCGAGATCTAGTACAAATCAATTCTATGCGTGAGAATTGAACATTTCTTAAATCTCTTCGGGATACATTTTCATCTTTCTGTTTAGATAGTTTGGCAATCGGCCTTACTAAAAGTGTTAAACGTTTCTCAAATAAAAAAGGATATGTTGATCTGGAATCGTTTAATCATACAGTTGGGAGGAAGAATCGGCTTGTGGCACTTCGACTTCCTGTGATTACTCTTAGCGGCGGTCCGCTAAGGAAAGATGAAATCAGAAACGATTCTCAACGAGACAACTTCTGAGTTGTGCTTTTCCTGTTTTTAAACTAAGTAATTCAACGGCGATAGACGTGGTTGGTTTATTTAAGAATCGACTTTCGGAGATGGACTTGGGAAGATCGGTTACATGAGACAAGTTACGATGGGTTGGGCCTCGTAGACTATAACCGACATGAATCTCGTAGTGAAAATCTATTTTCAATGATCGTGGGAAATGACGAAACTAGCTCGAGGCTGCTTTCCTATTAGTGATTTTTCTTCATTCTTAACATTATTTTTTTTTGTTTTTTATTTATCTTCATCACTTCAATCACACAAACCCCCCCTTTTTTATTTATTTGTTTAGCTACTTCTGGGATCTAAATCACGACAAGGTTCAGTCAGCGATTCCAACAGAACTCCTTGTGGATCGACCATCTTCCTCTATTCTACTTTAATTTCCTTATCTTATTATTATTTGAAGAGGCTTATTTATTTTATTTATTTTGTCGAGTAAAACGACGCTTGTCAGCCTTAGTGCTAATGGTTTAGGGATTATGTTGTAGTCTAGGGTTATTGCTTTATGAGATTAATTTCTATAGCTTAAGATTTATGGTTTAGGGTTTTTAAGACTTAGTGTTAATGGTTTAAGTTTTATGGTGTAGCTTAGGATGAAGTTAAGATCAAATATTGGGAGGGAAAAGAGTCTATTAAACTTCTAAATTTAAAAGTTAGTAGGGACAAAAGCCTTATTTAATTAATATTTAAACTTAAAATGACATAAAATGTTATTACACTACAATTTTGAGAAAAACAATAGTCTCTCCCATAGTATAATACAAAAAGATAAAATAAGCATACACTATTATACTATTTATCATGTTATTAAAAATAGATAAGATTAAAAATAAACTATTCATTTACTTTACCTTAATTATCGGGTTAAAATTCGGTTCGGGTAGCCTTCGGTTCGAGTGAAATTTGTTCAGATAAAAATCGGTTCGGGTCCATTTCGGTTCAACAAAAAAAATTGGGTCGATTTCAATTTATTTCGGTTTATTTTGGGTTTCGGGTCAACTTCAGATCATCATGTTCGGATCAATATCGACTCTCGGTTCGAGTAATTCGGCTCGGGTCTCGGGTCAAGTTTGCCAAATCTAGCAGTTGAACAAATGAAGAGTAAAAGATCAAATTGGCATCAGGTGGTTTGCTCAACTTTCCATGTGCCCAACTCATGGAAACGCCCAATAACACTGTCCAACCACTTCTTTTGTGAAGCAAATATTCTAAATTCTGATCAAATTAGGATGAAGAAAAGCAAAACTATAACAACTATAAGTGATGCTACATTCCTTTTTCAAAAGACAATGGCAAGAATTTAGTGCTCAGGAATCAGGGGAATGGTGCATGTGTGATCCCCCATAGGCCCATACCAATGATTTTGATTTTTTTATAAACAGTTTCAATACTGAACTTGAATTTTAACCCCCTGAAACAGTTTGGCATTTTCTACTCTGCCGTGTTTGTAATTCAAAGCAAACCACTTTAACTTGCTAACCCCAACACTCCTTAGTCATATGGACCAATGACAAATATTGATGTTAATATAACAAGGGTACTTCTTTGAAAAGCTTGGACAATGACATGTTACCAACCAAGCAAAGTTTTCAGACATAGTCATTATGATTCAAGATTATTTTTTGGGGAGGGTGTTAGTAATCGGTATTTGACACATTGGTTGACTATTTAGATCAGTTACAATGACCATTCTAATTTAATTGTTCCATTCAACGTCAATATTCGAACTTGTGACGTTACATAAGGGAGTACTTAATCCCACTAAACCAACTAGTTGTTGATATCATGATTCAAGGTTTAACCATTAGTATTCATTCATACATAGATTCATCTATTTTCATATGTGATTAGGGTAATAACGAGCTGAGCCGAGCCAGACAGGTTCGGCTCGGCTCGAAGATAGTATTATTGGGTTCGGCTTGGGCTCGAAGCTCTTCGAGCTCGCATTGGATAGTTTGAGCTCCGCTCGGCTTGATGCTTTCCTCAAATTACTTTTAAATATACTCCCTCCGTCCCACTAAAACTGTCACATGTTGACTTTTTTTGGTCAAAAATTTTCAACTTTGACTATAATTTATTTAAATATTTTAATTAATTAAAAATTATAAAAAATATATTTAAAAACTAGTTGATTCAAAGTTTTTAAAATATATTTTTTTATATTTTTATCAATAATAAATTTTAAATTATAAGAAGTCAAAGTTGAAAAAGTTTGACCCAAAAAAGTCAACATGTGACAGTTTTAGTGGGACAGAGGGAGTATTTTTTTGAAGTTTTAAAAAATAATATGTGAAAATCTGTTTAGGAAAAGATAATATTTATTTTTTAAGTCCACAAGTAACCACATTACATTTTCTAAATTATACAAGTACACAAGGAGAAGTGGATTTAAAGTATTTAGTCATGATAACAATGAAATATACAAGTATATATATATAGCCTTTTCACGAGCATTTCGAGCTGAGCTGAGCTTGCGAGCGGTAGGCTCATTATCACATTCATCCGTATATGTGATGATTGAGTGAGAGAATGAGAAGAAATAAAAATGTGGGGTTATATAAAAGGGAGAGGCAAGAAAGACTTTGAATGTTGGAGAAGTTATCAAGGCAAAGTGCATCTCACTGAAAGGAGTGGCTTCCATTCCACAGTCCCATCTGCTCTCTCATTTTGCTTTGAGCGGAGCTGTCTTCACTGTTCAGCTTCTGGTTTCTTTATCTCTTTGGGGTCTAAGATTTGGTAAAGATGCGTAGTATGGCAAGCTCTACCTCTGCCAAAGGCATAGCCGCCATTGTAGGCGTCGGACCAAAGCTTGGACGATCCATAGCCCGCAAGTTTGCGCATGAAGGGTACACCGTTGCCATCCTGGCCAGGGACTTGGGTACTTCCTGTCTTCCTCTTTCGTTTCCCTTAAAACCCACTTTTTCTTTTACCCTTTTAGTCATCATCATTTAGAACTAGTATTAGATTTCATGTTTTCAGGGCGATTGTCAAGATTTGCAGATGAGATAGCCAGGGAAGAGAAAGCGCAAGTGTTCGCCATCAGAATAGACTGCTCGGATTCCAGAAGTGTTAGGGAAGCATTTGAAGGGGTTCTTTCACTAGGATTTGTTGAAGTTCTGGTGTATAATGCATATCAGTCCGTTTCATGGCACCCCACAAACTTCACCGACATTAAAATCGATTCCTTTCAGAAATCTCTTGCCGTCTCCTCCATTGGTGCTTTCCTTTGCGTTCAAAAGGTTACCATTTCTTTGTTTCAATGTTTTCTTTCTTTAATTCCCATTTCTTTTCCAAGAAATTTATATTTTGCTGGGATATGCTAATGAAATAAAAGGTACTTCCGGGGATGGTGGAAAGGGGAAAGGGAACCATTCTCGTTACTGGCTGTTCAGCTTCCCTCAATGGCATTGCTGGTTTCTCTGAACTATGTAAACTTTCAAGTTTCACTCATTCAAACAAAACCCAGTTTTAAAATGAATAAGTTGGCAGTACTTTTGTTTTAAATGAAACAGGCTGTGGAAAGTTTGCACTGAGAGCATTATCCCAATGCCTGGCAAGAGAATTCCAGCCTCTCGGTATTCATGTTGCCCATATTATCATCGACGGAGCCATTGGTTCACCCAGGTAAATAAAAAAAACAAAGAATATTGATGGAAAGAATCGTATCCCATTTCCATGGAGCAGATAAAAACACGAAATTAAGATGAATGAATAATGATGAGCAATACATGATGGAAATGCAGGGGGGCATCCACGTCGCAGACAGGGTTGTCCGGCGAGCAACAGCAACAGCAGAGCGGCGGAGGGGGAGGGGACGTCGGGGCGGTGATGATGATGGACCCGGACGCCTTGGCTCAGACCTACTGGCATTTGCATGTTCAAGACCGAACCGCTTGGACCCAGGAGATTGACCTCCGTCCCTCCATCACCAGATTCTATTAGCCATTATTCAATATTCAATATTCCCATTTCCTCAACTTGCTCCTTTAATACTTTTCTCTACTTTTTTCATTTTCTACACTGATTTATTTGCTTTACAAATGTTGTTGCCTTAATTTGGGTTTTCAAGTGTGTGATTAAAAATTTAACTAAGATTTGCTATGTAAATGCACTCTAGCTTCTTTTCTTTCTATTTCATTATATTTATAGGTATAATGTCAAAGAAAGTATTCTTTAATGTTTACTGAATAGTTAGTTTTGTTAGATTAAAATCTACAATTGTGGGCACATATGTAAAATGTATGTTGCTATTATAAAGTCTGAGACAAAATGAAGTGACCAATTATGTTATGCGTGTAATAGGTATTAAAGTGTTATGGAAATAAAAGTGTAGATAGCATAAGATATATTTATAATTCAATGAAGGGCAGAACTATATAAAGAGGTAGTGGTCCCCCAAGAAATAGGTTAACTTGTATTACTCTTGTCCCCGTCAGAGAGTTCTTACGGCAAAGGCTAACCTATCTTCTTGGAAGATCGATACCAAAGATATGAGATTTCAACATGAAGATTCAAGGTTTTCAATTTATCGATTAATTCAGGTACGCTTCCGCATTCAGTTTATTCGGTTTATTGTTCTTGATGATTTGACATGATAAATCTTGGGTTTAGATTTCATATTAATTATGATTTGGTTCTAACAAGTGGCATTAGGGCCTCGTCATATCGCATCATTAAGAACTAATCAATATTATTTTTTTATTGATTCATCGTAAAGATTTTATGTTTTCATGATTTAGGGTTTTGGATATGATATTAATGACATGCGTGTTTTAGTATATATATTTGTGTGGTTAATTTCCAGATCTTCGTCGAATATACTTGCGATTGAATTACTATAATTCAAAGTTGTAAACGATTTGCTTTCGATGTCCGCCAATTCCAATCAATTAACTTGGCAATAAAAACTGAAGTTAATCATGACAATTGCTAATCCATGACCATTGTTCTATTTCATTCACTATGGTGATTGCGGCAGTTTTAATTTTAAGAACTATTGATATCACCTTATATATATCGTTTAATTTAAATATTTATATGTATGCAATTAGTGATATATATAGTTTAAAATATATATTCAATTCGGTTTGATCAAAATTTTAGTTTTGATTGCTACCAATTAAGAAAAAAATTGACTTAGACTTTGTCGTGGTAAATTTATCGTGGCTTGGAAACTTTATATTCAGGTTAGCTCTCGAAGCTTTATATTCGATTTATATCTAATTATCATGGTTGAATTTTGTTGAATCGTGTTTAGTTTTGTACTGAACATTTAGTTTAAACTTGTTTGATATTATGCTTAATTATGCCATTAATGTTATGTACATAATATACATTTGGTTTTGGTTTTGGAAAGGATGCATTAATCTTATGAAATTCATCTCTATTCAGTTTGATCATTAGGTTATTATGGATATACTAAAGTTTCATGTGATTATTATATGAATTATTTATTTATATGATATTTTTTATTTTGACTTTTAGTTAAAAATTGGTTGTTTTGAATTCGACTTTAATTTCAGCAAATGCATGCTTAAGGATTTTTTTTAGAAACAATCAAAAATTTCGGTATTCGATTTCTGATAGCCTCATTCAGACAACTTTATTTTGGATTATTTCGGAAACCTAAGTGCTATCAAAAATTTCAGTTTTAACTGTTACAAAATTTTAAATTTGGATATCGGTATATTTATTGTATGTATTTTAAAATAATTTAATTGAAACATTAAGTCACCAAAGTGACCTCTATTGTGGAAATTATTTTAGTTTAAAATATAGAAAGTTTTGTGCATGTAAGTCGAATTATATTAGTATTAATCGACCCAAAAGAAGGTTAATAATTAACATTATTACATGTGCAACTGTGGTAATAAACATGTGATAATTATTCAGTTTTCTATGTGAGCAATAAATCGGCTCAAAGAAAGATTTCTGTTTGACATGTTCTTATTATCAATGTTTGATTATTGTACCAAGATATCACTTACAAGTTAATGTTTTGTCCAAAGATGAAACATTAATGGAGTGACCGGTATCTTGATATGAGGTTTACCTTTATTCAAATTTATTATTATTTCGGTTATCTTTTAAGTTTATTGAAAGATAAAATTAAGACAAATATTTTGAAACAATTAAATTCATATTTTGGCTTCGGATGTCTAATATTTTAATGGATTAATTGAAACATAATGTCACCAAAGTGACCGCTTTTGTGCATATTAGTTTATTTAAAGTATTACGATAATTATGAGTTTTTGTAATTCATGCGTTTATTAATTGGCCCAAAGGAAAGTTAATATTTGTCAGAATTACAACGACAACGGTGGCGATAAATGTGTGACAATTATAAGGCATTTTATGTGAGCAATACATTAGTCCAAAGATTAGCCTATTGTTTGACATAGTTTATTGTCAATGTTTGATTGCTACAACAAGAGTACCACTTACAATTATATTGTCCAAAAACTTGATATTAATGTTGTGCTTGGTATCTTGAGGGGAACTAGCCATTATTTTGAATTTATTTGTTTGCTTATGAATATTTATGTGAGCCTGTTTTTATTTTATTTACTTTTTTTCTATATTTAGGTAATTTATTTTTGTTGTCACAATATCTGTTAAATACATTCTACACTCATGTTTAGTGAAACTAATTTCAAAGAATAGAAAAGACACTTATATATAGTATTTTGTTGTATGAACATAGACTTTTCACTAAGGAAAGAACATCTTGCACCTCTTACTACGGTAAGCACCCATAAAAGGTATTTTGAGAGGTGAGATCGTTCAAATCGCATGAGTTTAATGATCATAAAGTACAACATTCTAGATGTCTTTAGGAGCACAAATCTAAAGAGAAAACTCATACTAAGGGTTTCCTTGACGAAATTAATAAATGTTTTACTTAAAACATTAAGGTTAAGATGACATCACTTATGTCTTATTTGATGTCTATGAAGTATAAGGGTCAAGGAAATGCGAGAGAGTAGATTATGAAAATTCTTAATATTGCTTCAAAATCTAAGGCACATAAGATCAAATTCTCTAACAATTGTTTGTTCTTATGATTTTGGTATCGCTTCCTATACAGTTTAACCAATTTAGACTCAGTTACAACTACTAGAAGGAGAAATAGACTCTAATTGAGCTCATTTCTCATTGTGTTCAAGAGGAAGAAAAGTTGAAGCATTATAAGTGTAAAAATACTAATTTAGTTAGTGCTCATTTAGTTAGTGTCTCTAAGAATAAGGACAATAAAAGAAAATATTAGAATAAAGTTACTAAGGGTCCTACTCAAAAGAAACAACAATAAGTTACAAAGTGTTCATTCTTTTGTATAAGTTAGGACATATGTGAAGTAATGAAACTTTAAAAGCGAGCAACTACTTCGGTTATTTTGAGTGATCCATGGGCTGTAAATTTTATGATCTCACAATTAAAATTATTTTAAGGAGAAATTTATAACTTTTTTTAAGATGTTGAGTTTAGAGGGAGAAATAATATTAGATGCATTGTTATTGAGGATGAATTAAATTATAATTTAATTCATACTATCACTTTTGATGATGTTTAGGTTTTCACATCTATCATTAATCAAGAAGTGAATCAAGTACCTCAACAAAATAATGTTGATCAACTCCCATTCAAGATAAGGTGATTGTTTCAGAAGAACAAACTCAACAACCTTAAAAAACAAGTGTCATTAAAGAGGTCCACGAGAGGAAGATAAAATACTATTTCAGATTATTATATTGTATTTCTTCAAGAAAATAAGGTAACAATGAAATGATAGAAAATGATCAATCATTTTTTTATCAGACCATAAAAGTTTTTACTCTCAAAAGTGGATTGATGTCATTCAAGAAGAGTATAATTTTATGCAAGACAATAAAGTTTAGGCACTTGTCTTATTACCTTAAGGTGCAAACCAATTGGTTGTAAATTGATATTTAAAACCAATAGGGATGGAAATGGTAATGTGGATAAGTATAAAACACGTCTTGTATCTAAAGAATATACTCTAAAAGAAGACATTTATTTTGCAGAGACTTTCTCTCAAGTTTTATTGAAAGACTCTTTCAAGATAATTATTACACTTGTTTCTTATTTTAGTCTTAAGCTACATTAGATAGATGTTAAGCTTGTTTTTTCAATGGTGACATTGAAGAAACTATTTATATGGTACAATCATAAAGTTGTGTCTTATGATACAATATCAATGATATGTAAATTAAAAAATCTATCTATGAGCTTAAGTAGGACTCTCATTAATAAAATTATAAATTTCATGTTGATTATCGCATTCGGTTTTGAGATAAATTTGGTTGACAATTGTATGTACTACAAGTTCAGTGGGAGTAAACCAAATGATACTCGTATTGCTAAAGAAGACAAATATTGTCTTACTCAATGCCCTAAAAGTAACCTTGAAATTTAGAAAAATACAACTGATTCCATATATATAAGCTATTGAGAATCTAATTTATGCTGAAGTATGTATGCATTCGGAAATTTGTGTACATTGTTAGAATGTTACACGGATATTTAAAGAATCATATTATGAACCATTGGGTAGCAGCCAATGAGGTTATGAGATATTTTTAGAGAACAAAAATTACATGCTCACATATCGGAGTTCTGGTAAGTTAGAGATCATCAGGTTTACAGACTTCGATTCTAATAGAATATTGATGCAAAAGAATTTTGTCACTTGAGCTGCTAATTGTAGATTGAATAGAAAGACCACATCAATTAATTTGTGGCAGTAAATATACATTCATTTATTCTATAAACAATAGGAACACTTCAAATTTGAAGCACATTAATATTAAGTTCTTAGTTGTTAAAGAAAATTCAGAGTGGTTGTGTGTGTCTATAGAGCATGTTGATACAAACTCCATAATTGCGTACATATTAAGAAACTGTCACCCTAGGTCTTTCATGAGCACACTACTCATGTGGGTGTAATGTTATTTAAGGATATTCAGTTTTAGTGGGAGTTTGTAATTTTGAAAAATACTCATTTGGTTTAGACACAATTTTTAGTTACTTCAGTTTAAAGTTATTTAAGATTATTTTTTGCAAAAATAAAGTTCTTTTTGTTTATGCACACTCTGAATTCAGTAAAGTTGATCTCACTAAGGTTTAGAAGGACCAGTTGGAAATAGACATATTCGGTTCACATTTCATGTAATTTTCCATGCTACGCATCCATGATTGATCTATGTCATTTGACTATGTTTGTATACGTGACCATTGATGGGTCTAGTCATGATTGATATGGCGAAGACCGTTTTGATCCTATATAGATATAATTGATGGACGAGATTGTTATACAATACCTATTATATAATAGCAAAATTTTGAGCTCATAAGGTTGTACATTTATCAGGAAACATATGTTACCCAAGTGGGAGATTGTTGGATTAAAATCCCCAATTGTGGGAACATATGTAAAATGTATGTTGCTATTATAAAGTCTGACACAAAATCAAGTGATCAATTATGTTATGCGTGTCATAGATATTAAAGTGTCATAGAAATAAATGTGTATATACCATAAGATATATTTATTATTCAATGAGGGGCAGAGTTATAAATATTTAATAGTTGATTTAATAATTAACTATATAAAGAGGTAGTGGTCCCCAAGAAATAGGTTAACTTGTATTACTCTTGTCCCCGTCGGAGAGTTCTTACGGAAAGGGCTAACATATCTTCTTGGAAGATCAATACCAAAGATTTGGGATTTCAACATGAAGATTCAAGGTTTTTAATCTATCGATTAATTCAGGTACGCTTCTGCATTCAGTTTATTCGGTTTATTGTTCTTGATGATTTGACATGATAGATCTTGGGTTTAGATTCCATATTAATTATGATTTGGTTCTAACAAGTTTAACCTCTATTTTTTTGAAGCATTTTAACCCTTGATGTTTTACTTTGAGTCAACATGTACTCTCCGCGAATGAAAACTATTAGTCAACTAACATTAAATGGCCTGAAATGATGTGACAAACATGCATGGCAGTGCACACTGACATGACAGTGTCATATAGACAAATGTGCTGACTTTATAGAATGACACGCCAGTCAAAAAATGATTTTATAAAATTGTATTAAATATATATTTATTTTTCTGATGACATGTCATTTTATCAAGTCATTTCAAGTTGTTTATCGCCAGTTAACTGACAGTTCTCATTCATGGAATGATCATTTTGATCCAAAATAAAATACTGAGAGTTAAAGTGCTTTAGAAAATGAAATGAACCCAAAATAAAATCCATGGAGGGGTGGCATGAATTTAAAAAGAAATCGAGAGGATTGAAACAAAATGAATTCAAATATCTTGTTATGGATTCTTCCTAAAATGTTTCTTTTCAATGTACAATTTTGGGGCCCAACGACCATTGACGTCGGCAGTTGACGACGATGGTGAGGGGTGGCTGTCGACAAGGGATTTTTGTTGGAATTAAATGTGAAATTGATATTTTATCTAAGTTTAGGGGGAAAGTAATATTTATCTTAAGTTTAGAGGTCAAATTAGTAGTTTGTTTAAAATTTAGGATCAAATTAAAAATATGCCTTTTACTTGTGTTGCATCGTCAAACTAGCCCAATGATCAAAACGTTATACATCGATAACATAAGTGATCAATATGTTATTTTTTTAATTTAGTGAGTAAAAGTGAACACTCATGAAACATAAGTGACGAACCTTCTAGTTTGCCATGTTTTGTTTTATTCTAATTATTAGTGTAACTCTTAGACCCGCCTATGCGTTACAACAGATCCTAGGAAGTCACATTAGGGTCACAAGAGCGACCCACAGTCAAAATACGCATAAAAACATTTTTCTCTCAAAACACTTATTAAACTGTAAAATCAACTTCTGTTTAAAATATCATTTCAGAAAGTCATTTAAACACATAATAGAAATTTCATAATGTGTTACAGACACTATCATAAAATATTACATGACATACATGCCCACTACTATATAGTATCGTACTCCAAAGGCAATGCCGACAGAACTCCGAACACTTATGTCAAACATTATACCTTGATATGTTCTCTTAACCTACGATGGTAAAAACAAAGTGAGCTTGGAAAAGCTCAGTAATACAGAACTACCAAAAGATGCTATAAGCTCATGCAGATATATGGTATGCATAACATTTTCATGATGTTCCATATAGTAACAGTCTCCATATATGTTCTACTAATTCGAGGTAGCATCATACTCGAGAATAACAATATTTTTTCTTTATTCAAACATCGAGAATTAAACGAGAATTATATAGGCTGGTAACATACAAAGGTGGGATCAGAGAGTTTAGTGTCTAGTGTGTTCCAACGGTGCAACGTTAATGCATGAAATGTAACAATGTAGTAAACCTTTTTATTTCAAAAAATTTTGTTTCGAGTAGCAGTAAAGTTCATTTTAATTCTTTATTTACCCTCCATCCACACTCTAGTATTTAGTTTCCCCAGTGCGGTATCATGTACAGGCATTAACCTGAGCCCATTAGCCATGGTACCATCCTAAGGAGTACCTTAGAATACGGGCGGCCCTAGCCGAAGCATAGGAACCGAAAACGGGCAGACCTAGCCGAAGCATAGGACCAAAAACGGGTAGACCTTGCCGAAGCATAGGCCCGAAAACGGGCGGACCTAGCCAAAGCATAGGACCGAAAACGGGCAGACTTACCAGCTGGATCAGGGCTAAGCCGATGGTAACTTCATATCATATCCCAAGTACCCCAGTGAATCAGATCATCAATAGTTCATTAATCAATAACTGTATTTTTAGTAATACATTATCCATATAGCATGTTTGTCATATCAGGTGCATAGGCATATACTAGAAATACAGTACGGTCATGCTTAATTTATACAACATGTCATGTTCATGTAAATTCAAGTATGTTAGTCATGTGCACGTGATCGGTATTATAACATGTAAACTAGTATGCAAAAACAGTCGTGTAGCACACATGGAACACACAAGGTGGAACAATTTATTCCTTGGAGATACTTGGCATTTACGGAAGGGAACACATTAAACTTTTGACAATTCGAACAGATTTTAGAAACGAAGTCCCTATAAAAAGGGGGTTCGTACTAACGGTTCAAACCAGATATTTAGGAGATGATGCATCAAGACCTTTGAGAGTTTAGATATATCATGAGCGATTTACTCATTTAATCCTACAAGGGCATTATAGTCATTTTATCACACATGGGCATTTTGGTAATTTATACCAACAAGGCATAAACAGTGGCTCGGAAATTCTATTTGCTCATCAGGTTTCCAACCAAGCATTCAGAGGTTTCTATGTCAAGACCTTTCACGATGTCATATAGATTTAGAGCTATTTTGATTACCTTGGCCAACAAGGGCGTTTTGGTCACTTAACTATTATGGGTGATTTTGTAATTTAGCTCAATAATGATAAAATGACGATTTACAAATATTTAAGATTTCTAGAAGTTTTACGAGCCTTCAAACCATTCGAATTAACATATCTCAACCTTGCAGTACTAACTAACCCTTCTAATGCATCTAGTTGTATCATATATCTGAACAGTTGCTTTCATATTTCACCATAGGACTTGACACGGAGTAGTAGAACTTATATTCTGTGCGGAACTACTTCCCACCTTATATTTATATCAGGAGTGATTGACGTACGTGAGTCATGCTTCAACCTTTAGGGGCATTTCAGTCATTTTTAGCTTTATTGGCATTTTAAAAATTTTATCATAGGCAATTTATTTATTTCAGTCAAGGGGGTATTTCATTCATTTTGAAGTTCGGGATATCCCTCATTCCTGTCAATTGAATCATATATAGTATTTCAATCAATTAAGTACCCGTAGGTGTTTCAGCCATTCAATTAATTTCGGTACATCCAACCACTTCATTCATTTCAGAACTCAAAGGTTTATCCACCATTCTAGTTAATTTGCAAACCTCGGTGTCCGAGGATACTTCGGTCTTTTTGGTCAATTCGATCATTCCGATTAATTAACCATAACAATATTTCCAATACTTTTAGTCATTTTAGTCAATTCAGTATTTTGAGCCGCTTGATTAATTCAGAGGTACAAATAGTTTCCCGTAAATCTATATTCAAAGACTCATTCCAAATTCAAGGAAACTTAACATCTTACAATCTCGAAGGTTCAAATCTTGTTACCATAACTTTCCAAGTTTTTCGAGGTTTTCAGATGAATCATGTTGTTTTACCATATCCAGTGTAGACTTCTAGACCGCTTCCAATTCCAATGGTATTATAGTCATTCTCATACCTTAAGGGCGTTTTCGTAATTTTATATCCAAATATTTTTAACATTTGATCATTTGACACTGATAATCGGATTTGGAGATTAGTTGCCTTATTAATAATTTATTGAACTCCAGATCCTTACTTTTATTAACTTTCTCGTTCGAGCATTTTAATCTTATCCAGGTTATCATACTCAATTTCATATCCGGTTTGACTTAAGCAAAGCTAACATCACTTCTCATAATATTTATGCATGCATTAGCCAAATACCGACATGTTCATAAAGCATACAAGAGGTAGTAATGTATTACCTTTAATCATCGCTATATCGGTCAACCATGATACTCCATTCGATCACTCTCGAACCCGAATGTGACGTCCTCAACGACCCAAATACAAGGAACTTTGAATACCTTCAATCGCACAAATTCCAATTTCAGTCTTTATTCGCATTGCTCATAATTGATTATTAAAGTACACAAGCAGACTCAAGTTCAAGGTCCAATTCGAAGGCTTTTAGGTTAGAATTTTGCGAAACGGGCTTCAAAAATGGACTCAAAACGTCGAAAAACATAAAACATGCGCTTTCAAAAAAAGTTGACTTTTTGGTCAAAGTCAACGCTGACGTCACTGGTCAACTGGTTTGACTCGGTTGAGTCGACTCGGGCGAGCTGACTCACTGAGTCAACTCGAGAGAGCTGACTCACTGAGTTGACTGGACGGTTGACTCAGTCAACGGAATGACGGGTCGAGCGTCGGGTTCGGGGCGGACACGGGTCGGGTACGGGTTGGGTTGACTGGGCTGACCGATTTAACCGGTCTAGCTGGTTTGAACCCGGTTCACTTACCTTAACAGATCTTGCCGAAATCTTCGCTGGAAAGTCACTGGTGATCCCCAAAACGTTCGATTCTGCCAGATTTTGAAAGCACAAAAAAAACATTTAAATTGAACTCGAATCTCAAATAAGCATGCCGGAATACGAACGAAAATTATTCAACATTTAAAAAAAAGGTCGAACCTCACGCTACTCCGGTGAAGGTCCTTCCGGCGACGGATTGGTGACCAGTAAGCTGGGTTTTGACCGCCGTAGCACCGGGATCTCGATGGCGCCACTAGCGACGGTGATAGAGGACGGACGACGATGAAAACCAGCAAAGACCATAGAGGCAATCTAGGTTTTTGGCCGAGACTTTAAACAAGTCTTACCGGCGAAAGGCGGCTCAGATACGCGTGTGACGGCCATGGGTGTGGTTGGGACGGCGCGGCGATTCTGCTGATGCTGGCGGTGGTGGCCACGGCGCGACGGTGGAAGCAGATCGGGCAGTCAGGCGAATTTTGGGGAAGGTGAAAAGTTTTGAGAAGCTTCTAGGTTTTTGTCTCTTTAGATGCAGATGCAATAATTGTGGTTGAGGTTGGTTCGAATTATTATATTTTTGGTCCAACCCAAGAAACATAAATCACATAAAGACTGAGTGAAATTAAAACCAAAATAAAAGTTTAGCTTAGATGGTTAAGACTTTAGTACATAAACTTAAAGGTTATAGGTTCAAACCCCTATGATACCCATTTTTATTTTTTTCTTTTTTTTCTTTTTGCATACATTTAAATAGCCAACTCATGGGTGTTACAATTAGACCCGGAAAGGTCACTTGTGACATTTCAATTTTTAAATTATCATGGCAAAATTAGCGAAATTTTGGGTTTGAGAACATATTAGGGAAATGTTAAGAGTGAAAATTTATTTAAGGATTTACGGTGAATTTTACAATAAATAGGTTTTTTTTTGTTCAAAGGATAACTAACTTCGATTAAAAGGAAAGGGGCCCGACCCCATGCACATGGTGTGCAGGAAACAAAGAAGAAATAACAAACATTAAGTGCGAGGTACACAAGCAGCAGAAAATAGTATCCATGCAAAGATGAAACAGTGCAGAGGGAGTACAACACAACATAGGCACGAAGTCTAACCAGACCGGGGCATCAAGGCCCACACGGCGAAGAGAACGCCTATCAAGGCAAGTGAGATTTCCACCACTAAACGACCTCTGATCAGATGGGGCATAAGATAATTTCCGGTTCTGGGAGAGCTCCATCCGGAGGCAGGCTCCCAATCCCATAGAATGATTGGGCCTTGTCACCAAAATCGCGGTAATACCAAACCCCAACTGATCTGGCTGCACTAAAAGGTTTGTCAATCTTGATCCCGACGAGCTTGCAAAGAAAAGTTGAACTTCCGAAAACAGGGCCCTTATTATCCTAAACTTGAAAGGATGAGTAGAATCACCCGGGTCCCATCTGCAACTAAAAATATTCGATCCGATTCGAAAATTAGACCCGCCTGGATCCCAACCAAAACTAAAAATATTCAATTTTCGGGTCTTGTTGGAGGCCCAAACCCCACCAGATTTCCAAATCCCTTGAATTAAGGGTTGGTTTGGCCATTTTTGGAAATTCCTTGATTGTGCTGCTGAGATTGGACATTTATAGAAACTTAAATTTTAAAGGACAAAATTGCCCTTGTCCCAACATTCTACGATGATCCATCTATCTTCCATGGCTTCACCGGTGCCTAGAAACCTACCGGAACCACGTCGGGCCTGTGTGGATGAGGATCGGATACACCAGCGAGGCCGCTAAAACCCGTGCTCCGGCGAAGGACCGGCGTCTCGCGGGTCAGCGTAAAGTCCCAGCACCTGAATCACCTACCGAAACAAACAAGGAAAGACCTAGGAGCCCACAACTCGCTCAGGAACAGGAAAACGAAGATGCCAACGCCGATGAGGGGCTCAACACGTACAGACCGGCGGCTGAACCGTCCGCAGCCGACCAAGGAAGCTCCCAACAGAAAATCGGCAGAAGGGATGGTCCTTGAGAACGCAAGCTTCCAGATGTGCGGGGAGGCAGCCAGGGTGAAGCGGAAGCGGTCAGAAACAGAAAGAAGCAGGAACCGGCGGCAAAACGGCGGACCTCCGACAAGCTCCCCGGAAGACAGAACCGTGACGAGAAAATCGAGGCCACGCCCCCCAAAACACTCTGCCGTCAACGCCCTTGAGCAAACCACTAGTCGGTCGTCGTCCCCTTGACCTCCGGCAGCCGTTGTCCTAGAGACGGTGACCAAACGCACCGTAACAGGGCCAAACAAACTAGCTGGAGTCGGAGATCCGAAGCAAGCCACCTGAGGCTCAAGGTTTCTGGAAGAGGTGAAGGAGCGCGTGGAGCGCGTTGTCTTTTCTCCTGCTCAGTATTCCCACCTTTTACTTTACAATAAATAGGTTAATCATGTGCTGAAATTTTTATTAAATTTTGGACCAAAGTAGTCTACAGCTCCCGACAACTTCTTCGGAGTCGATCATAGTCATCGGCAACTTTGGCAACAAGGGTGCAATTAAAGAAAGGAAAATTACAAGGGTGTAATGTGTAAGGTTTCAATTTTTTGAACAAAATTTATGATTTTAACCTACATTTTGGCCCATATTATGTAATTTTCCTTTTCGACCCTTGCTATCTTTCTTTTCCTCAACGGGTCTTTAATTTTCATTCCGTTCAATTTAGTCCGTACAACTAGAGTCGTCGTCATATGCCCATGACCCTGGTAAAGTCTACGACACTGTAGTTGACTGTGCCATAATTTTTTTTTTTTTACAAAACAGCATAAGATGACTTTTTGGATTTTGAAAACGAAGACATGAAAATTTTACTAAATCATCAACTCATGCAAGACTCATGAGGAAAGCATTATCAGCTCCAGCTCAGGGCTCCACAATTCTCAATAAATATTACATAATATTTTTATAGTTTATTTAAAGTATTTATTAGTTGTATTAAGGTATTTTTTTAATAAAATAATAAAAATAATATGTTTGATAAAGTTTAATTATGTTTATATAGTTTATATATAAAATATTAAATTAATTATCCGAATAAACGTGATATACATCAATATCTGGAGACGACTTTAACAATTATTGTATACACCAGTACATCACCTCAAATACGTGAACAATTTTCTACTATAACATTTTTCCTATTTCTTTTCAAACCAATACTTCTCAAATTTTACCAATTATAATAACGAATGCATACGACATATTTACCCTAATATTACCATTTTAAGATTATTTAACAAAATAGCACCCTTTCAAGACTGTTTACGAAAATAACACCCATTTGTAGCACATAAACAAAAAGTACGTTACGTCAATCACATCTTTTTGAAAGCGCACCATGTCACTGCGCCTTCTAGATAGTATAACACGGTTAAGGATGAAAATGAAATAATATCAACTAATAAGAACCAAATTTCAATTTTAGCTCCTTGAATTGGAAAATAGTATTGATATTGGTTTATATAGGCCTAATGGCTAATTGGACTGTTACCCTTTTTTATATGATCTCTATTTTCAACATGCGACTGTTACTCAATAAGAAACAAATGCTAATACTGCAATTACATCTATATAAACTAACACTAATAATATTTCGTTAAATAATCCTGAAAGAATACTATTTTTAACACCTTTTTGACATATGTGATACAAATAGGTCCTATTTTTAAAAATAATCTCAAAAGAGTACTGGTTTTTTTTTTATAAATTCTAAATTTAATCATAATCCTATCTAGAGGAGAGAGGAAAGAGAGATTCTAAGAAAAGTAAAGAGAGTGTTTATAGTGGATCTAAAACCTATGACCTAAGGGAATATAAAAGAATAAAGATGAGCAGCTTAAACAACTGACCAAATATACTTGCTCTATAAAGAGTGCTACTTCATTAAATAATCTTAACAATGATAATATATTTGGGTAAATATGTCGATGCATATTGTAAGCAACAAATATTTATCTAATTTAGACGCAAGCATTGTCTTCTCTTCAAATTTCTTTTACTACAAAAGCGTTGAAAAAAATCTGTCGGCTTGCTGGTAACAGTAGGAGTATTAATTAAGTGGAAGACAGGGCCCATGTAAGAAAGTTTGAGGTGTTCTGATAGGAGAGTTGCATGGATACAATTATGACTTCGTGTTCTGATTTAGAACACACACCCTTTAATATATTCTCTATCCATCATAATATGAAAACCTAAATATCCGACTGTGAAAAAGGAAACACTAAACTAATTGAATCAATTTAAAAGAGATCAAACACACATTCCACGTGGTATGTATTTCAGAATCTGATATTTAATAAATTAAGAGTTATTATTCTATATATATTGAGAAAATATTTCACAAGCATTTAGGAATAGAGCTCGGATTTAAGGTTGTGGCAAAACATAAATGTTCAAAAGTAAAGATAAATTCATAAATAAATTAATTTAAAGAAAATTATATAGAAGGATAAAGTGAAAAAAAAAATTGGGAGGTGAGGGCAATTATCCCTCTTCACCCCTATATAGCTCCGTCCATGCAATCATGTTAAATTTTAATCTAAAAACTAAATTTAAATTTCTAACTTTAAAACTTTAATTCATAACCATTAATCCTTAAACTCTAAACTAAACCACTAAACCTAAATTCGACTTGCTGGTAGAAAATAAATTTTTCACTGTCAAAATATTTTCTCATAAATTAGTAATAAAAATAATGACATTCACTTTTCATTAATATTTTTAGATTTTAAAATCGTAGTATTAATGAAAACTAACATGTTCAAATTTCTAACAAAAGTAATTCAATTGATCGAACTATTTGATTTATTAATTAGTGAAAATACTATCCTGATAAAAGGTAAACGCTTAAAGGTTCCATTGGCTCTAAAGTATATTATTTGTACAGAGTTACCCCTTAAAGTTTTTTTTTGGACATTTTGCCCCCACAAAGTTTAAATTTTTTTGACGAAACAGATCACTCCACATGACACTTCCAACTGTCTCACTTTACTATAAACGGGTTATATTAAGTCTCTCAAGTTTTATATTTTTTTAATTTAATCTCTGAAAATTTTATTTAATCTAAAATTGACTCTATTTATTTTTAATTTTTATAATTTAGCCAAATGTTGTAATTATTAGTGATAATATTATTTTATTTAAATATTGTAATTATTATTGATAATAAAGTTGAACATTTGTTTATTATAATGAATAATAATAAGTCGTCTCTTGAAGCGACAAAACTGGGATCGCAGGCCTCTTTATTAGTTCTTATTTGTGGTGCACGACTTTTTAGAATGTAAATTCGGGTAAATGGTACACATCGGTACTACTTTTCATTTTTTATTATTCTCAAAAGAGAAGATTTTTTTTACCAAACATTTGCGGATCCAATCACATGATCTTATAATAAGAAAAGGAGATTGAATTATTTTTAGATTTGCCTCAGCATGTTCTATTCGATACGAGTAGGAGAAGTGGTATTCTTAAAAAAAATAGAGATATTAAAAATATATTATATTAATATTAAAATTAATATTTTTTATATTATTTATTATTATTTATATATTTCTATTACATTTATTTTCATTTATTTTATTTGCATTTCGATTCATACAGCAGAGGAAATTAAGTGAAGTACTGCAGATACAAAGTATGGAAAGGTGTCTATAACTTCTCCGCCAGGACCTACCCCCAGCCTATATTGAATATTTTATTCAATTTATTTCTATATTATATCTATTTTAGATATATTATTATTATATTATATATATTATATATTATCTTTTATCTTTTTATATATTTTTTATTAAATAAAAATTAAAAATAAAATAATTAAAATTATATATTATATGTGTTATATTATATTTAATTAAAGAAAATAAATAAAAACCAATATAATATTAAGTAAAAAATAAATTTAATATTAAATAAAAATAAAATATTTATTTTTAATTAAAAGTTTTAATATTATAATATTTTTTCTTTTCTTCTTTTCATGTAAGAAACTTTCCGCCAATAATAACGTGCCATGTGCCATTTTAATTAAATAATAATAATTTTAAATTAAAATGTAACTGATTTTAACTAAATATTATATTAACTAAATACTTATCCAATGTTTTTTCTTTGGGTTTAACTGAGTTGTCATATTGTTATCTTAAGGGGATGACTTGCAACGTTCCCTTCATGATCAAAAGAGCATAGCATCACGTTGACTCTGAAAATGGGTATATTTTATTTCTCTAGATCTGATTATTAGCTTAAAATTAAGTACATTTAGTTGCATTTTAGAAGTTAGCTATTGTGCTTAAATGTATTTGCATAAGATGCTATAATGTGGGGGAAATGACAAGTTTTTGGTGATGCTGTGCAGGATTTTAGAGTTGATCAAACTAGAAGGACAATTACCGAGACAAAACGGTGAAAACTGATCGAGAAATTACTGCAGCAATGCAAAGAGGAAAAGCACAAAAGAAGACAATTGTAGCAGGCACCTAGTAGATGTGTTAAAAGATTGATTAAAGAAGAATGTCATCATTCATTAATTAATTTACACAATACAAAGAGTTTATATACAAGGTTACAACCAATTGTAACTTCTTCTAACTAATTAACAAACTGAACTAACTATTTAACTAACTCAACTAATAGGAAAATAACACCCCCTCAAGATAGTGAGTAGAAAACATCTTTCACCTCCAACTTGCACATTAGATGGTCATGTTGAGCTACACCTACTGCTTTAGTCATCACATCAGCCAATTTTTCTTTTGTAGAGATATGCTCTCCAAGTAAGAAACCTTCTTGTATTTTTTTCTCTAGCAAAGTGACAGTCAATTTCGATGTGTTTAGTTCGCTCATGAAAAACTAGATTCGAAGCTATCTACAATGATGATTTGCTGTCACAAAAGAACTTAATTGGTTCCTTTCTTTTGATGCCAAGTTCTACTAGCAGTCCATTCAACCAAACTAATTCTGCAGATGTGGTAGCCATGCTTTTGTATTCCGCTTCTACAGATGACCTTGCCACTATGTTCTGCTTTTTTGACTTCTATGAAATCAGTGAATTTCTCAAACTGGCACAGAAATCAATAATTGATCTTCTAGCCATAGGGCAAGAAGCCCAATCTGAGTCACAAAAGACTATCAACTCAAAAAAACTTGATGCATCAAGTAAGATACCCTGTCCTGGATTCTTTTTTATGTATCTTACTACTCATATAGCAGCTTCCATATAAGTCTTTCTAGGTTGATGCATAAACTGGCTAAATAACTGAACATAGTATGTGATGTCAGGCTTTGTTTGTGTTATGTATATCAACATCCCAATTAGCCTTTGAAACACAATTCTGTCAATTAAATCTTCATCATGATTCAAGCTCTTATCAAACTCAACATAAGTCAGCTTAATATTCTGCTCCAATAGGGTTAAGGCAGGTTTTGCTCCACCAACTCATTTGTCTTTGATCAACTTCAAGGCATACTTCTTTTGGTTCAAGATAATGCCTTCTTTACATCTCAAAACTTCCAAACTAAGAAAATACTTCAACTCATCTAAATCCTTCATCTTAAAACTATGATTAAGAACTCCTTTCAAATGTTCAATCAAATTGTTGTCATTACCAGAAATTAACAAGTCATCCACATACACTAAAATAATAACTATCTTACTTCCAATTTGTTTGATGAATAGGGAATAATCATGCTTGCTTTGATATAATCCAGCTCTTAAAAGAGCCTCAGATAACTTGACATTTCACTGCCTAGAGACTTGCTTCTATCCATAAAGAGACTTTTGTAGCCTGCACACTAAACGCTCCTCCTGACTATAAAAACTCTCGGATAATGACATGTAAACCTCCTCATATAAATCCCCTTGTAGAAAAGCATTATAGACGTTCATTTGATACAAGGCCTAGTAAAAAATAGAAGCAAGAGCCAATAGAAGATAAAGTGTAGTAAGCTTGGCAACAGGTGAAAATGTTTCAACATAATCAATTCCAGGTTGCTGGGCGTACCCTTTTGCATCCAACTGAGCCTTGAAGCGTTCCACATCCCCAGAAGCTTTATACTTCACCTTATAAACCCACTTACAATCAATTGCAACTTTCTTAGGGGGAAAAGGTACCAAAGACCAAGTATTGTTGGACTATAATGTTTGGATCTCCTCTTCCATTGCTTGCACCCATTTAGGATCTAAACCGGATTCTTTGTGAGTGGTAGGTTCAAGAATATGGGAAGTGGCTGTTAAAAAAGTATTGAACTAATATTTTGATATAACAAATTAAGTTAAAAATGTTTTGGACTTATTTAAATATTTCAAAAATAATTCAAAGTCCAAACAAACCTGAAATTTTGTTTCGAATGTTTTCCAACTTAGCCGAACCTTTTTCAAAATGAATATGATCTGTTTTTGCACTTTAAAAATGTCATTTCCCTCAAGGAAAAAATGATCGATCCCCTAATTAAAAGGATCGATCCCTTTGTGGACAAAATGCCTCAATATTTTTATTCCAGCCACCAATTGCAAAAAGATCGATCCCTTGGTTGTAACAGTCATATTTTTGAAAAAGGATCGATCCCTTAAGAAAAAGGATCGATCCCTTTAGATGCAAATGCTGATTTTTTTTGTAGGTAACGACTATTTTGCATCCCAATGGCTATGACTCATCCCTAACGGTCATAAACGGCTAGTAGCTCATTTCAAACATAAAAGCAAGACTTGGGACACTTGAAGATGGTTAGAGACAATATCCAAGCTTCATGATCAAGAGAAATAGCATTTAAGTATTTATTCTTCATTTCTCTTGTATATAGAGTGTTTTTCATTGTTTTATTCTTTACACTCTTGTGAGCTTAAGTCTTGTAAACACCCACCTTGTGAGGTTTTCATTGTTTACACAAATTACCTTGTAAAAGAGAGAGGTTCTAGTTTAGCCTAAGGAAAAACTATAGTGGTTCTATCTTAGCCATTAAAAAGATAGGGTTGTAAGGTTATCCCTTTGGCCTCAAAAGGAAGAATTCATAGTAGTGAATTGGGAAATCCTTAGTGGTGTGCTAAGGTAGTGGATGTAGACTCGGTTGAGTAGTCGAACCACTCTAAAATCATCATGCAAATATTGTATACTATTTTTCGATTTTAGCCAATTCATTCGGGAAGCAATTCCATCCCTCTTGACGGTTTCGAAAGATCGATTCGAGCGTGCTACAAGCCTAATAAAAAGTTTCTGTATGGGAAGGTAAATGAGAATATGAAATGGAATGTGAAATAGGGTACTGACCTGAAGGTGAAGTAGATTGACAGGAACCAATATAATCATGCAACCAAGATGGAGGGTGAGAAATTCTGTTAGAACCTCGAACATGAACATTTGGAATATCTGAGACATTAGGGACATGTGGAATATCTGGGACACTGGGGACATCTTGGACATTTGGTACATCTTGGACATTTGGGACAGGTGGAATGAAAAATTCAGAAGAATCAGAGGAAGAGCTAGATGATGATGACCCAACAAAATTGGGTATACTTACTGAACTGGAATCAAAAGTGGGAGAATGAGAAAAAAGAGTAGAAGAGGCAGAATTATCAAGTGGAGGAATACAATGCAAGAAATTAGAATCTGGTATAAAAGGCTGAGCAAGGAAAAACAGAATCTGATTGAATAGGGAAATGAAAAGGGAACAGATCTTCATGAAAAACAACATCACGGCTGACAAAAAAGGTTTTGGACTCAACAGAAAATAAAATGTATCCCTTTTTAGTCAAAGAACACCCCATAAACATAGAAAAAGAACAACTTTGGGTGAAAATTTATCAGAATAATTTGTCTTTGTGGCATAACACAAACAATCAAAGACTTTAAGGTGAGAAAGATTTGGTTCTTTATGATGAAGAACTTCAAAATGTTTTTCCACTTTAAAATAATCGAAGGAAATCTATTTATGATGTAACAAGCATCTAGACAAGATAACATTAAAAGAAATTTTCTAGGGTTACTAATCGGAGTGGAGCCTTAACGGGTTTCGCTTCGGGTTTCCCCGTGTAACCTTTTTGGACCGGTTTGTCTGCTAGCCCGGGACGAGGTGGTTACAATGATTCTTCATCACTTCAAGTGGCAACATGGGCTTTTTGCTTTTTCTTCTTATCGAAGCCCTTTTTCTTGAGTTGAGTGCAATATGATCTTATGTACTCCATCTTCTTGCACTCATAACAAATAAGTTGATCCCTCTCCACTTCTTTTTGTTCTTGTTCTTGTTCTTGAAGTCTTTTTTCCTTTGGAACTTTCTTCCCCAGTTAGACTTCATGAACCGAGAGAATCTCTTGGCTATCATAGCCAATTTCTCAAACTCATCCTCACTAGAATTGATTTCCTCTTGAGATGTTTTAAGTGCAATTCCTTGCTTCTTCTTCTCTACCTCTTGCTTCTCCACTCTTCTCTCTTCTTTTCTTCTTCCCTTCCTTGCTTCATGATCTCATGAGTAAGAAGAGATCTCACCAACTCATCGAGCTTCAAGGTCTTCAAGTTCTTGGCCTCGATGATTGCGGTTCTCTTCCCATCTCATGATTCGGGAAGAGAGTAAAGAAGCTTTCGCACTAAATTGTCTTCGGCAATGATCTCACTAAATTCCTTGAGACCATTTACAATGACGGAGAACCAATCAAACATCTTTGAAATGCTTTCATCCAGCTCCATCTTGAAGTTCTCATAACTCAAACTAAGGATCCTAATCTTGGTCTCTTTTACATCTTTGGTGCCCTCGTAGGTGGTCTCTAGCTCGTCCCACACTTCCTTTGCACTTGTGCGTGCAATATGACATCTTTGCATACATATCAGGTCCAAGTGTACAAAAGATGATGTGAAGAGCCTTTTTCATTCACTTGAAGTCTTCGTTGATCTTCATCAGTCATTTCCGCTCTTGTTTTCGGAACTAGCCTTCCTTCTGCATCTCTCTTCATCGAAATTGTTGGCCCATCTTCCACTACATCCCAAAGGACATAGTCATTAGACTTGATGAAGAGCCTCATTCTATTTTTCCAATAGGGATAGTTATCCCCATTGAAAAATGGCGGCTTGGTGATTGATTGTGACTCAAGAAAGTTTTAGCTGGAGGTAGATGCTATGACTTGATTCGAAGGTTTATTAATCTTCTTCTAGGATCTTCTCTTGTTGATATGAGTCCCTCAAAGAGTTAGGCTTTGATACCAATTGTGAAGTTGATCAATCGAATCGAAAATGGCCAAGAGGGGTGAATTGACTTTTTAAAATTGAAAAGAGCAAATTGAAAAATGGAAAATTCAAGACAATGCAATTTATAGTGGTTCAAGCTTAGAACAAGCTCTACATCCACTACCTTAGCTCCCACTAAGGATTTTCAACCAATTTCACTAGAAATTCGTCCAATTTTCTTAGATTATGAGAAATCTTACAAATCGAATAATCTTTCTACCCAAAGATTAACCAAAAACTCTCTCAAATACAAAGAAGATTGAAAATCTGAAGAATGCCTCTCACAAGGTTGATAATATTACCCAATTACACTTAAACAATCCCCAAACTTGAAATAAGATAATACAATGGAAGATTACACAAGTGGTGTACAAGAATTTGACTTTATGAGCTCTAAGGTTTGGATATGTTCTTGGATTGTTGCAAATTAGTTCAATAGTTGTTGTTGTAGCTTTTGAGGCTTGTTTATATACCATTGTTTTGTTTTCTAGCCGTTCTAGTGGTTGAGATCATCAATAGAGACGTTGGCCTTCATTTCTTCCGCAATAAATGCACTTTTGCAACCTACCGTATCGATACTCGAACAAAGGTATCGATACATGTCTCAAAACAGAAAGAGCCATTGTGCACATTTAAGAGGACGTATCGATACGTTGTACGAGTGTATCAGTACGAGTATAGTGTAAAAAAAGGGGGCGCATCGATACTCTAAGACCGTATCGGTACGGATTTTGCTCACTGGAATCTTAAGTAAAACTCTAGCAAAAAGTGTATTGATGCGCTATATGGGCGTATCGATACGGTCCAATGACCGTTTGAAATTTTGCTGAAATCATAACTGACAAGCAACGGTCAAAAACTTTAAATTCAAAAATTTATTGAAACAGATCAAACTGTATCGATATAGGTAGAAATATATCGGTACGTTATGTCTTAAAGTTAAGCCCAGGTAAAATATTGTATCGATACGGGTATAACCATATCGGTACGCTTTTGTCGATAAAAATTCCAGAACCTAAAAACCGTATCAATACGGCTATAGCGTATCGATATACTTGATACATTTTTTGTTCAAATTTACTTGTCAATTTGTGAGACTTTGAAATACTTAAAAATTTATTTTCTTTTGCAAATAGGTCCTCAGACACTTTGTTATATCAAAATCAAATTAGGTTTTATAATATTCCATTTAGGAACCATTTCTCAATACATTTAAGCATCCATATACTTGATACATCGTTGTATATCATTCATAAGATGCATACGACAGTAAGTAAACCAAACCATGCTTTTAAACCAAAACATGCCAAACAAGTCGCATATCAAACTGATATTTAAAGGCAAAATTAGAGAAAAACTTACTTCCGAGATTAGTTAAGCTTGATAGGCTTAATCTAAACTCCAAACTCCTTATTCAAACCTTTAAGAGTGTCCGAAACACATATACACTCACCAATGCACATCACTTTGCTCGTCGTTGTGTTTCAAGCCTCCAAAACGAGCCAACTTTCACAAAATGAGCTAGGCTTGATTCTCCCCCATTTGGGTAACACAAAACCAGAGGCAAAATGCATTCTAACACCAGCCTACAATCATCCCCTACAATGTCCAAAAAATTACACCCAAAAACCATCTGAAAACTACTTTAATCAACAACCAAACGATATCCAGCCACAACCTAACGTTTTTAGCATCTTAACACCATCAAAGATCGTCCAAAAACATAGCTAACACATCCTTATACCTCCAGCAATTAAGATTCAACCAAAATAGCCCTTAAAACTACCTTAAACCACCATAGAAAATAGCCAAATAAATAATTTCGGGATTGAATACAAAAATCTCATCTCACATTATTTTTAAACAACCAAAATGTGATTTAGCCGATCAAGAATTTCCAACAATTAACTCATAAATCAAGATTTTAGGAAAAATATCAAAAATACCAACTAAGATCATTTTCAAGAATTAAATAGCAAAATTTAGATATTAAAGATCAATTAGAAACTAAACACTAGAGAATATCAATAAAGAATTTTAGTTTTAAGAGAGGGAAAGAAAATTACCTTTGAAGTCTTTCTACCACAATTTGATGTAAATTTTTTTTCATGAATAAAATGAAATTTAGAGAAATCTTTTAAGAATCTTTAACAAGGTTTTGCGAAGCAAAAAAAAAAGAGAAATCTTTTGACATAATCCCAATTGAAAACAGTGATTTTTTTAGAAATTTAATGAACAAAAAATAGTGAGAAAATGAGAGAAAATTTTGAAGAAAAATATTGGGAAAATAAAAAATGGCAGAAATTATTTTTGTCAAAACAATTAAGCGTCAACTTCTTTTGCTAATTATGGTGAAAAACTCAATTAATATTTTTAGGAAAATTAGCTCTCTAAGAATTCTTAGTATTGGCCCATTTTACAGTTTAGTCATTAAAAATAATTTTACATTTATTACATTTTGGTCACTAAATCCAAAATGTCATCTCAATCGATTAAATTGATTTCCAATCTCGACCCAAAACACTTAATATAATTATTAAATATTTTTAAAAACTTTACCCGAGTTTACCCCTTTGAAATTCCCATTTCTTAATATTTATTTTCCTAAAAGGTATCTTAATTGCTAAACTCGGCTCCCTGATCCGAACCTAAACTAACTAAATTGCCAAAACTTCTAAGCCCATTGTCTCTCATGTGGCTTCCTCGACTCCTCGATGTCGCCACAACACTTTGACCAACTCGATGGTCTTACCGTGAAGAACCTTCGTACTAGAATCCAATACATTTACAGACTCCTCATCATAAAACAAATCTGGACACAACTCTATTTCCTCAACTGGCACAACAAGTGACGGATCTAACCTATACCTCCGAAGCATAGACACATAAAAAACATCATGTATCTTTTTCAATTCGGCTGTTAACTTCAACCTATAAGCAACTGGACCAACACGCTCAAGCACTTCATATGGCCTAATAAACCTAGGGCTTAACTAACCCTTACGCCCGAACCTCATAACCTTCACTATAAAACAATAATTTTTTTACTAAAATGTTAATAAAATTGATGTAATTTTTGTGAATAGTCTAAAGGTGATTACAAGGTAATATTTGTTCATACATATTCTTAATCCTTTGACAATGCACATATACTTTGTAGACAATTCGATTTGAACATGTATCTCTTAAAATAAACATCATCCGCTTATCCACTAGAACACTTGTTGATTTTAATAAAATTGATGTAATTTTAATAAAAAAAATTACTAATTCGTTAAATTTTTTCATAGTGTTGACGCAAAAGATTGTGCGACATTCCACATGTACATTATCAATGTGACATTATTTTGACTTATACGTCACCTCTATAGATAATTTTATAATTACAAAATATTTTTAGAAATAATTTATTAAAGAATAGTGTAAGGTGATGAAAGTTGTTGCATCACCTAGGGAAAGTTTTAACAATTTAGTGAATATTTTTGTTAAATAGACAACAATTTAATTGAAAAGGAAATATATAAAATCAAATTTAACTAAAAAAGAATTAGATTCAAATTAACAAAAAAAAATAAACATTCAAGATTAAATTTATTATTATACCTAAAATACCCAAACTCTACTGGAAAAAACTACTCATAAACAAAAATAAAGAAGTATAATATTAGGATGAGTCTACCACGTGCGACGAACACCGATGAACACCACTAATGATGAACACCGATGAACACCATTAAATTAATTAATAAATATTTAAAATTTTAAGGATCCATCAAATAATTAATAATTACTTTAAAAAATTTAATTAAATTATTTTTTATATATATTAAAATTTTATTTTTTAATATGGGTAAACTATATATTTAGTACCTCACATATTTCCGTATTACTATTGAACCCTCATTATTTAAATATTATTTCAATTTGACCCTATTCTTTATAAAAATAATTTAACCCTTAACCCTCAACCTAAAACCCTAAACTATTAAACCTTAAACCCGTAAACTCTTAAACCTATACCCTAAACCATATACCATTAAAAATAATTCCATCATCACCGATTCAATTCAATTCAATGAAGTGTTGAATTCTCCTAAAAAATTCAATAATTCAACAATCAACAATTTGAAGAAAAAAAAATGATATCAAAGTCGGTACAAGTTCTTCATTATGTGATATCACAAAGATTAAAAAAACATGGACTTGAGCTCTTTAAATATGACTCACTGTAAACGTTGGTGATACAGGTGGTTCAAAGGCTTTCAGCTTCTCGAAAATTCGATAAACGAATACAAAAGTCAAAAACTGCAATGGTTTATATTCGACATTGCGCTTGATTAAAATACAAGTTGTCTGCAAAGAAACAAAAAAATGAAGTACGAGTAAAACGATGAATTAAGCAGTGTTGATTAAAAAACTAATGCATTCGTGTTGGCAGCATCCTTCCTGTGCAAGGATCCATCGGTTGTGACACTATCGTCTACATCAACAGTGTCTTCAACGGACCATTCTTCAACTCACAAAACTTTTCAACCGGATGTTCAACGTTTTGCGGCAGTGTCTCTAATGTGATAAACGGATTTTGTTCCGGCATCGGTTACTGCTAGACTACTATCCCTAAAGGATTGAGGGGATATCAATCCAATTTACAGAGTCGTTGGAACCAATTCAGTGTGCTGAGCTTCAATCCTTGTAGCTATGGATTCGTGGTCGAAGATGGAGCCTACAGATGTTTCAAATTATGTTGAAAAATATGTATCATATCAAATGTAGAATTTTAATTCAATTTTAAATTTAGTACACATTTATAGATTACACTGCTCAATTCTATATCATTAGATTCTTGTTTCTTTGCAGATAGTTTGGATTTTAATCAAGCGCAATGTCGAATATAAATCATTGCAGTTTTTGGCTTTTGCATTCGTTTATCGAATTTTCGAGAAGCTGAAAGCCTTTGAACCACTTGTATCACCGACGTTTACAGTGAGTCATATTTAAAGAGCTCAAGACCATGTTTTTTTAATCTTTGTGATATCACATAATGAAGAACTTGTACCGACTTTGATATCACTTTTTTTTTCTTCAAATTGTTGATTGTTGAATTATTGAATTTTTTAGGAGAATTCAACAATTCATTGAATTGAATTGAATCGATGATGGTGAAATTATTTTTAATGGTATATGGTTTAGGGTATAGGTTTAAGAGTTTAATGGTTTAAGATTTAATAGTTTAGGGTTTTAGGTTGAGAGTTAAGGGTTAAATTATTTTTATAAAGAATAGGGTCAAATTGAAAAAATATTTAAATAATAAGGGTTCAATAGAAATACGGAAATAGATGAGATACTAAATATATAGTTTACCCTTATTAAAAAATAAAATTTTAATATATATAAAAAATAATTTAATTGATTTTTTTAAAAATAATTATTAATTGTATGATGGGTCCTTCAAATTTTAAATCTTTATTAATTAATTTAATGGTGTTCATCAGTGTTCATCATTAGTGGTGTTCATCGGTGTTCGTCGCACGTTATAGATATTATCGTCTTTTTCATTTGTTTTTTATACACGAACATATTAACCCTTTCAAAAAAAATCACCTCTAATATTTTTTATTTAATGGCATATAAATTAAAGATTAAAATTTTACACGGATATAAACTAAAAATATTTTAAAAAGTTATTTATGTAAAAAATTATTTTATTTTATTAAAATATAAAAATTTGCTAAATTCAATATTTTTACATGTTATTTTGTTATAACTATTAATTCATTACCCTAATTATTTTTGACATAGTGGTAAAAAATCAGCGTTTGTCATTTCTTCAATTGCATATTTGAATTTTTTTTCTTTGGTAATCTAAATCTTTTTAAATTTTAATGTTGATTTATGATTTCATCTCGTCTTTAAATATGATTTTTAATTAAATAAAAAATAAAGTAAAAAATATGAGATTATTAGTATGAAATCATAGTTAAATGCTTTTATTATTTAGCTCAACAAGTTTTCTTAATGAAAAAAAGGATTATGTTTATTTTAAGAGATTCAAATTTAAGCAGTTTTATCTACAATGTATGTGTCTTATCAAAGGGTTAAGAAAAAAGTATGAATACTACCTTATAATCACCTTAAGAATAATCAAAAATATTTTTATTTTTAGATATCACTATATTATTGAACTCGTAATTGATTAGTATGTAACGTGTTATACATAAGTTTAAAACTAATAAATACTAGATTATATAAAACAATTAAAAACATTTTTTCTCCTTAATGTTTATTTAATTTTCAATTGTCTCCTTAATGTTTTCTTACCATGTCAACAAAAAATATTGATTATTAGTTAGACCATCAACAAAAAAAAAATATTGATCATTAGTTAGACCATCTAAATTTACTCGTTTAGAAAAACGAAATTAAGAAATAATTTTAAGTTAAGATCTAATAATTGGTTTAGTGATTAAGTATGTTCATATTATCTTAGGAAAATTCTACAACGTGCGACGAACACCGACGAACACCACTAATGATGAACACCGATGAACACCATTAAATTAATTAATAAAGATTTAAAATTTCAAGGACTCATCATACAATTAATAATTATTTTTAAAAATTCAATTAAATTATTTTTTATATATATTAAAATATTATTTTTTAATAAGGGTAAATTATGTATTTAGTACCTCACTTATTTTTGTATTTCTATTGAACTCTCATTATTTAAATATTATTTTAATTTGATCATATTCTTTATAAAAAATAATTTAACCCTTAACCCTCAACCTAAAACCCTAAACTATTAAACCTTAAACTCTTAAATCTATACCCTAAACCATATACCTTTAAAAATAATTTCACCATCATCGATTCAATTCAATTCAATGAATTATTGAATTCTCCTAAAAAAAATTGAATTGTTGAATTCTCCAAAAAAAAATTCAATTAAATTATTTTTTATGTATATCAAAATTAATTAAACTCCCATATCCCTGTCTTGGCACCACTTCCGATTGGATTTGCTGTGTTCATGGTTCACTGGGCAACTATTCCTATTACCGGCACCGGTATCAACCCGACTCGTAGTTTCGGAGTAACTGTTATGTTCAACCAGAACAAGCCTTGGGATGACCACTGGATTTTTTAGGTTGGTCCATTCATTGGCGGTGCTATTGCTGCAATCTATCACCAGTTTGTCCTGAGGGCAGGTGCTGTTAAAGCTCTTGGTTCCTTCAGGAGCAGCTCTGCCATGAGATTCGTATTCTTAATCGTATAAAGCATAAAGCTGAAATGACTAAGGAGGTCGATGTAGATCATCGTCATACATTACTCGCAGAGATAGATTGACCTTTTCCTTTAGCTTTATTTTTTCCTACGGGGATGATGCAACGGTTGTTGAGTAATATTTTAACGCAATTATATACTCTTTCTGATGGACATAGAGAATGAGGACTCTTGTTTGGTGCTTTACAGTGGCTTGGCAGAGTTCTGACTTGTGTTTAGACATTCAAGCTGGTGATGACTTGTTGCTCGTTTTTATTTTCATGAAAGAAGACAGCTTCCCCACCTGAACATAGAATTGAAAATGATGAAGGTATGCTGCTAACCTTATTTAATGTTTTATCTTGGCTATAAAACTCGTATTGGATAAGGATACCGAATCAACCGATATTTATGTGATTTCAACATGATTCCAGCGCACTGAAGGAGGGGGATGTATTGTTTGCTTGCTAAAGTTCCTAATCCATACTTATTTTACAGAGGTTTCAGGTATTCAGAACACTAAGCTGTTTCCTTACAAGGAGCTGAAAATGGCAACCGGAAATTTTCACCATTCCAATAAAATTGGAGAGGGAGGTTTTGGTATTGTCTACAACGTGATTTCAAATTTTGTTTTTTTTTTTGTCCCAATCTTTTTGAAAGAAGGCTTTAATAATTTCTTAAACAAACTAAGCATGTTTTATTATTTTAATATCCGATGTTAACTTTTTATCGATCAACTTCTGTTTGAATAGGGAACTTTCCAAGATGGTACCACGACTGCTATCAAGGTTCTGTCAGCTGACTCGAGGCAAGGGGTGCGAGAGTTCTTGACCGAAATAAATGTGATTGCTGATATAGAGCACGAAAACCTGGTTAAGCTGCATGGTTGCTGCGTGGAAGGAAATCACAGAATCTTGGTCTATGGCTATCTTGAGAATAACAGCCTTGCACAAACTCTTCTCGGTAATTTCTACAATTATGGATTTGTGTTTGTTAACTGCTCTCGAACAATAAAAAGCTAAGGCCTCTTTTTCTTTTAGGGTTTAGGGTTTACGGTATATGTTTAAGAGTTTAATGTTTAATAGTTTAGGGTTTTAGATTGAGGGTTAAGGGTTAAATTATTATTTTATAAAGAATAGGGTCAAATTAAAATAATATTTAAATAATGAGGATTCAATAGAAATACAAAATAAATGAGGTACTAAATATATAGTTTACCCTTATTAAAAATAAAATTTTAATATATATATATATATAATAATTTAATTGAATTTTTAAAAATAATTATTAATTGTATGTTGGGCCCTTGAAATTTTAAATCTTTATTAATTAATTTAATGGTGTTCATCGGTGTTCATCATTAGTGGTGTTCGTCGGTGTTCGTCGCACGTGGTAGACTCATCCATTATCTTATCTTGTATGAGATCAAATTCTGTATGAGAATGTAATACCTCTATTTAATAAAAATAATAATTTTAAGTTTATAATTGAAGAAAATGACAAACAGGTTTTTTTTTTTGAAATTATGCCGTTAATTTTGAAGGCATGAATTTCTTTCTTAAAGAAGATTTCACCGTCATTTATTACTCATCAACCCCGTGAAATATTGTCATTTTCTTTTCTTTTTTCTCATGAAAACTTACCAAGTTTTTCATTCTTAAATTTAAGCAAAGGCAAATAAATTTAAACGCAAGAACTTTTCATTACAAATTATAGAACACAAGGGACAAGAAGAAGATGATACAATCATGGTTTGATGTGGTTGGCCAAAATATATCATATTATGTCTTTTGTAAGTTGTAACCAGTTGAGAAATATTCCCAACTTCTGCAATTGAACACATTTTTTAACTACAATTGTACAGTTGAAAACATAAAATTCTTACACCTTTGTCCTAATGTTAAATTGCACATGCACCAGGTTCATGCCTTCAATCATTTGTTTCTTATAAGCTTGTGCCGGAAATGAAACGGCCGCAACCAAACTACCAGGATGCGTGGGACGTCGATTAGTCAGGCTAGCCAAGATGCAATTGTTTGAGCTCTTACAGAAGTTACTGCAACTTCTATTGAACTTTTGCAAATGTTCGGCTGGATGCATGCAATAATTTAACAAATCCAAGAAAACTTAGCTTTCCATCAGTGTGACGGATCCAATCGTGGAGGACAGCGTGAACAGGCACAGATGGGCTCAGTCCGAGTTCCTGACAAGTCATACTCAAAATGTTAGGGATTAGTCAGGGTTTTTGTTGCTTCACAGTTTATGGTGAAAAGAAGCTACAATAAGCATCAATAGACTTGTTGATGGTGAAAATGTCCACGGCTTTCCGTCCAAACCAGAAAGGGTGAGCCGCCTAAAACCACCACCATCCCATTTTCACCATCAACAAGTCTATGGTCCACTAAAGTGATATAAATACTCCTTGAATGGACTATTTTATTAGAGAGAACAAAAATAAATCCACAAGTGATATAAATGTCATTAATAGTAGTAATTGAAAACATTTTCAACAAATAAATGAGGTTTAAATGCCCGCTAAGGTGATATATATGCTCCTCAAATCACTATTTTATTAGCAATAAGACAATAAATACATAATTCTTGTGAAGAACCGAAACATAATGTCATAGATACGAGTTAGTAAGTTTTCCATGAACTAAAAATTCAACTAAATTGGAAATACATGAAAAACATTTCCCAGATGAAGCAAGAGTATATCAACATACCGAAGCTAGCTCATTGATGACAATAGCTCTATTTCCATCCTTCTCAAAAAGTTCATAAGCACAACGAGCATGTTGTTCCCATCTATCAAGAGCCTCCAGCTGATGAACACTTAATGCAGCTGCACAGAATTCATCAAAGTCCATCCTTCTGTATTGAAGTGCATTTAGCTACCAGAAAAGGGAAAAAGTGTACAAAATTAGAGATTCAGAAAACGTGAAGTTCCTATTGATTGCCACAGCAATTAAAAATGGAGGAAGAACCTACTGATGCTAGAAATTCAGGGATGCGAGATTCCTTCATAGCATCTGTTGCATTTTTCATCAGGGCCTGACCAGTGCAAGAGCATTAGATGATTAATCATAAGAAAATTAACACAGAATTTCAGGACAATGGGATAAATACCAACCACTTTAATATTTTCCAAGCTTATAGTGCCATTTTTGTTTGGTTCCAGTAGGGCAAACTGCTCCTTCAAGTAAAATAGCTCATCCACGGTCAAAGTTTTAGACAAAGCCTGGAAAAATACCAATGAAAATGGAAATAAGCAAACTGAAAAAATACAGGTGCTAGAATCCCATGTACTGGAATGAAATGGAATTATGAAACCTATTAGGTGTAGGCTCAAACAAAAAGATGCTTCAAGAAATAATAATAATAATAACAACAACAACAACAACATTTAAATGCTAGTAAGATAAAAATTAAGACGGTAATAGGACTTTTTTGAGCAAATTTTCATTCAAGCCTAATGGAATTTTGTTTTCCGAAAAAATCCTCAATTCACAATTGAAACAGGCATAAACTATTCCAAAGACAATTTATAAGCCACACTATTTGTGACCTTTGATGATTATTTTGCTTGAATACAAAACCCACTAGAGGATTCACATCAATGCTCAGATTGGTAGTGGCATAAACCAACCTATGTTGGCCCCCTAAAGCAACATTCAAAAGTTGGCCCCGGGTCACACTTAGTTGCTCTGGCCAAAACTTTCCCACACCATGCCTAAGCTGTATTTTCTACACACCAATAGACAGGTGTTTCCTACACATTGACAGACGCACCAAGAATTAGAACTATGGAATAGTGCTGATACATATCACCATATACACACCCTTAATGCAGCTTTACGAAGAGATGAGGAACGTAGGTAAGCCTTCATGAGTTGGAATATAAGTATATCCAAGGGCACTTTCACGTCGTTATAATTTTTTATCCAGGGATGACCTGCAGTAGACAATTGTGAGTGAAATCTCAAGATCATAAGAATAATGAGCTTGTGACGGTAGATGAGGTACTCACTCAAGGCTTGTGCTGCAGTCAATCTTTTCCTAGGGTCCTTGTTCAGTAAGCGTTTCACAAAATCCCTGGCCTCAGAAGATAGAGATGGCCAAGGCTCTTCATCAAAACTTGGATCAGCTTTTAGAACAGCTCGGAAGATCCCAGACTCTGTTCGTGACCAAAATGGACGACTACCACACAACAGAATATATGCAATCACACCTATACTCCAGACATCTGCTTCTGTACTATAAGACCTATGTAGAACTTCTGGTGCAACATAGTATGCACTACCAACAATGTCATTAAGCCTTTCATCTACAAATGGAAAAAGATAAAGAACATATTAACAAACCAATCAAATGAATAAAGCATATAACTTAAATAAAAGAAAATAGAGTACAAACCTGGTTTCACAAAATCAGACAAGCCAAAGTCTATGGCCTTCAATTGTGAATTTTCATCCTTTGATGTAAACAAGAAATTCTGATCCAGAAAATAGCTAAACTTTAGAACAATCACATCAGCAGATCTTTGATAATCTTAACTATTAAAACATTCGGTGGCTAACAAGAGAAAAATACAACACGATAGAATGGAACATAACTAAGACAATAAGCAGTTTTAAGCTAGCCTTAGGTGCTTGTTTGTGAATGTTATTGGACAGGATATTTAACCCAAGTTATCCTCATGGCAAACCCTTAAATACACCTTAGAAATCTTACATTGAACATCCAAAACCATTCAATACAACTCAAAAACTAATATCAGAAAACCTGGAAATACATTTCACCTCGGGCTTAAGATCACGGTGCACAACACCCTGCAGATGGCAAAAGGAAACAACATTAAGTATCTGAAACATCACAGCTTTTGCATCATCCTCAGTGTATTTTCCACCCCTACATGAATAGAAGCATAAACTCCGTAAGTAGTCAAATCCCAAGTTTCATTCATCCCCAATCTCCTACATTTGGTCAGTCAATGAAACAGAACTTCAAAGCACCTACTATTAGAAGAAATACCTTGACAGAATTCTGTCCAAGAGCTCCCCTCCTTCACATAATCTGAACAGTTTGTGGTGACTTATTAGAACCAGTTGCAATAGACCCATCACAAAAAGGGGACACACACAACTGTTGAATCAATTCATGTTTTTCATAATATACTTACTCCATTACTATGTAGACATTATCGTGGTCCTCATACGCATCATAGAAATGAACTAGATTGTTATGTCCGGACAGAGCTCTCAGTATTTTTACCTCCCTTCTAACATCCTCGATGGCAATTGCCGTAGTCATCTATCAACAAACAACAAGATCACCCATTTGAAAAACAATAAGGCAATTACCGTAGCATATCAGTTTAAGGGCACAAAATGGCAACTACCCAGAGATAAAAATTACTCTGCTTCCATAAAGCATACTTTGAGAACAATACTAAACATATTTTAGGAAATAATTAAGTACTAACAATTATAGAAATCGCTGCATTCGGAATTGACCTTCATTAAACTCTTGATAAAACTCAGTAAATTCAATACTTATTTATTTTTCATTCTCGAGTATATCAGTAACATAATTCCCAGGGATCGCATTTCATCAACAATAATAAACAAAGAAAGGCAAAGTTCAAAAACATAACAATAATAATACCTTCGCTTTAGGTATCACTTTAACGGCAACTTGATGTCCTTTAAGCTCTCCTTTCTTAAACTTGGCCGTACAAGTGTAACCGAAATGGCCTCTCCCTACCTCTTCTCCGAGCTCATACTTGCTCCCAAAGTGCTTTGAAAAGCCGAATCTCCTATCCAGACCAGTACCGGTGGCTCCCGCCGGGCCATCCGCATCGACCTCACTTCCTTCCGGTATAACGGACTCATTTGGCTTCACAGACCCGTGCCGCCGTGCAAGAAGTGACCTGATATGCTTGGCCGGTGAAGGCGGAGGGAACGGCTTCCTGAAAAACCGTTTCGGAGTGGAATTGGCGGAAGATCTCGCCGGAGACTTATTGGAGAACAAGTAGTGAGCTGGACTAGGACTATAAAACGGGAAAAAGGGCGATTTCTTGCCTTCATTGTTGGAATTTGAAGTTTCCTTACCTTGTTTAGCTTGATCTTGCTTAGGGTCGTGGTTTTGGTTGGCGTTCACAACATCAAGCGAGGGCGAAGGTGGAATAGAGTTGGAGTTACGGTGGATTTGGCTATTCTGGGGATGGATTGGGACATTCCTTGAATCAGAATTAGGAGAAAACGAAGGGTTTGGGGAAGGTTTGGAAGTGCAAATTCCCATCGTAGAGTATGCCTAATGCCTCTATCCTTCTCCCCAAACACAGTGTAGGATTTTAAATCTCTCCTTAAACCATTTGAATCTGAACAAAGAAAAAAACAAAACTGAATTTTTTTAAAAATAAATAAATACGTACATACATAAAAATTCTTCTTTAATCTATAGAGAACTGAAGCATTATTTTGTCTCAGCTGATTGGAAGTATTCAATGAATAGGTAGGGGATCTACAAATGTTGATCAAAAGGAAACGACGACGAGTTCACTTTTTTTAGTTTAAGTTCAATTTTGTAAGTATCCCTGAATTTTATTTTTAAATTGTTCGTTAAAATTTTAAAATGTTTAATTTACTTATTGAAATTTAGCATTAAACTTTTTTGTCACTTTTTCATTAATTTTTTAACGGTATTTATTTATCGACGAACGAACGAAAAAATTTCTCTAAAATCTGAACAGTAGAAAGTAATATACTGAAAAACGAACTTCATTCGACAGTAGAGAAGAGAGATTGGCGAGAGAGAAATCAAAAAGTTATTGTCTGATTCGTGGACTTTGAGGCACTTTCCGACAAAACAGAAGTTGAATTCGGACTCAGAGGACCCAGATGAAAGGACGGGTGAAATTTGAAATCGAACGGTCACCATCTATGATCATCGATGGATTCTATGTCATAACATTGTCAGAAAATTAACGGATAGGTACTAAAAACGTTAAATGTTTAAATTTCTATAAGTAAATATTTTGAAACTTTACTAAAATAGAGTTAAAAGAATAAAATTCAATGCTGAATTACACAATTTACCCTTTCGTTTATTAAAAAAACTACTCCTACTAAATAAATGAGTAATTATATATATATATATATATTAAATTGTATTTGTTAGTAATGTGTTTTTCCTTTTTATTGAAACAGATGAGTTAGCTTTTTAGTGGGGCCCGGTGGTCCAGATTATTGTGGACAGATAATGATTTTCCACGTGGCGTAATCATAGGGCGGTTGTTAAATAATTCGGTTCGGTTTTGACATGCATAAGAAATTTCGTGGTCTTTGGTTTTTTCTTCCGGCGTTGGCTTACTTGCATTTTCCATTTTATATTTGAGGGTAGAATTGACATTTCAGGCAATTGTGCTGATTTCGTCGGCAAAAAGTCAGAACCACGCCGTTTAACTACTTTGCTTCACGAAGAAGATCCGCTTCCACTCCTGTCATTTGTCAGAGCAATACAATATGATTAGCTTATCACTGATTTTCTTAACGCTCAACTTAAACTTTTCCTTTTAAAAAAACACATAGTATATAATTATATTTTATTTGAATAAACTCATAGTATTAAACTCATAGTAAAATTAGGGCAAATTTTTTATACACATTTGTAAAAATTATTTTACACAAGTATACATATTTATATTAAAAAATTTAAATTCTAAATTTTTAACTCTAAAAACTTAAACCTTAAACTCTTAATTATATACCCTATATTCTAGAGCCTAAACATTAAACTTTAAACACAAAACTAAACCTTAAGTACCCTTAAAATTAAAAATTTTGTGTATTACACACTGCCTGTATACCAAAAATTTTCCTAAAATTATGTGTCAATAAATATGTTAGAGCAATGATAGAATGTCATAAAAACAAAAAGAAATTTGTTTGGATTTAGAAAGATCAAAATATTCTCAAATTTTTGTTATATTCGTTTGCGATATTAAAAAAACGTTTTAATATATTTGACTAGGGGCTTTAAATATAAAATAATTCAGATACATGCATGTATCTATTTATTTTCATTGAATAATTGATTAAACAGCTAGCTGTTGAAGTTGTCAATAAAATAAAACAAAACCAAAAAAGGGTGGTAAAGGCATAAAAGTATAATATAAAAGGGAAACAAATAGGTGAGCTATATTTGTGTGTATGTTGTTGGTATAGAATAGGAGGACAGAAAAGAAAAAAGAGGAATATAAGCTAGTAATGTTATTGGAGCATTTGTCTCTCAAAATAGGGACAAACATGCTCAAACCAACACCAAATTAACAGAGAAGAGAAGGTGGCATTGAATTGCTGCATGCAAATGGCAAAGACAATCCCAGCAGTTTCATGCAGCCTCTGAATTCTTGGTTACCCTATCGCCCATCCTATGCTACGGTTAAAGGTAACAATCGGACGGGGAATATTTAAAAATAGTGGGATTTAAACTAACGAAGATGAGAAATAATTAAAATCTTCACTTACAAGGATAGAATGAGAAAATTTTATCCTAAGAGACTTGGGTTCAATCGCTTTGTCTCGTGTGCATTGTCAAAAAGTTAAAAATATGTATGAAAAAAATAATGTGTTATAATCACCTTTAAACTATTCAAAAAATGATAAAGATGGAGAAATTTTATCCCCAAAGCTCAAATGGGGGATAAAGACGGGGATTGCTTTATCCACATCGTAGAGAACCCCAAATCGTACCTATACAAATCCCCATGGAAATCCCTGAAAAAAATTCCACATGAATCCCTTTATAAATATTTATGGTGGATATCTATGTATTAAAGGAGATTTTAGTGCACTTTATTATTAGGGTTTAACATCTATTGGAATTAGGATTTCTGTCGTATGCCTAGAAATATAGAGTTTGAAGAAAGTATTGTATACAACCTTATATTGAGAATATAATACAAGTTTGTGTCTTTGTCTTTCATCTTTCTCTTATTCTTGTTCTTTTTTACTTTATTTATAAAATATACTAAATTTATCATTTATGTTTATAATTTTGCATATTTAATGTTAGATATTTGTTTTAATATATTAAGATTTAATTTTTTAAGTGTAATTAAGATATGAATTGTAAACTAAAATTAACATATATTTTGACTCATAAAGTAACATGTTTTGTTTATTTTTTGGGATGGTATTCCCATAAACTCGAGAATTCGCATGAGAAGGGTATGAGGACAAAAAATTTATGAAGTATATATTGCGATTCCCAAATCGTCTCTGCCAATTTCGGGGATGAAGTGAGGACTGCATAATCGTCCTCGCCCCATTGCCGTTGATAGTTACTCTAGTTAAATATCTATCTCGTTTTTTTTATTTTTTTTAAATCTATATGTTTTTATTACACCGTGTTTGGTGAATATGATTTTAAGTCAAAATTGAAAGATTATATACTTTTAAAGGATTGACCAGTTAAATATGTTAATTTAGTTGTTTGGTAAACAAAGGATTGTAACAGTGAATTGAGTTGAATCCTCTAAAATTGCAAAAAAAAATGGTAGGACCTGCGTATTGGGTTTAGATGATTGAATAACTCATATATGCTTTTGAAGTAAAATATAATCTCATATATAATTTAAATAATTTATGAGATTAATACATATGCTTCAAAAATCATTTAAATTTAATAGTTAATAAAATTGTATTAAAAAGATAATTATATAAATAAAAAAATTATATATACATCATTCAAGCATGCTTAGTAATGTTATATTAAAAAAATTATTTTTCATAATCTAATACATATTAATAGATATCAAATGTTGATAACCAATAAATAATTTGAACACTTTTAGTTAATACATATTATTATTCACTCATTTTTAAAATATTCTAATGTGACTACATGGTAACTTATATTTTAGGTGAATGTGTATCTTTGTATTTGTTAGGCTTGATAGGCTCGATTTCCTTCAACCGTTATGGATTGCCAAGTGGTGGAGAAGGTTGATTTTTGGGTGTTTATGGTGGTGGTAAAAGATAAGAAAAATTAACAAGAGATTTAGAGTGGTTCGACTTTCTAACCAAAGCCTACATCCACTACCTTAGCTTCCCATCAAAGATTTCACCAATTCACTAAGAATTCTTCCCCTTTTCTAGGCTAAGGAGGCAACATTTACAAATCGGTTAATCTTTCTACCCAAAGATTAACCAAGACACTCTTGTACAAAGAGAATTCAAAGCAAACACGAAATCCCTCTAATAGGTATTTGTTTGCATAATTAAGCCCTCACCCAAATCCTAAACACTTGAGAAAATTTGGCAATGTATAGCTCACGTGTTGTCTATACAAGAAATGTACAATTAAGCTCTAAAGACAATCTCTCATCATAATGTTGTTGACAGTTTAAGCATTAGTCTTTCCTTAATGCTTGGAGGTCCCTTTTATACTCCAAAATGAGTTTGTAGCCGTTTGTGACCGTTGGGGTTGATTTAGAGCCGTTGGAGCCTTTATTCTCCTCATTAATTGCAGTTCTGGAGCTGTCCGTATCGGAACACGGGAGGTTGTATCAGAACGTCCTTCTTCAGAACTAGTCGTTGAAGCCTGATGCAACACCCCATATCGAAACGCCTATGGTCGTATCAAAACGTTCTTGAGAAGTATCAAAATAGTTATAAACCGTTTCGGTACGGATGATCGTTGAGTTGCATTCAAATAACCATTGGGAAAATATGATCGTTGGGGAGGTTTTGAACGTTAGGTGTATTGAAACATCAATGGGGTGTTTCGAAACAAAAACCCTTCGTATCGAAACAGGCAAGCTCTATTTCGGTACGCGTTTTGGCAGTTTTAAAACGTATCGATACAGATTGTCTCTGTATCGAAATGTGTACCTTAAAAGCACTGGTTTGGCTACTTAAAAACGTTTCAAACATTGCCAAAACCTTTTTAAGCATCCTCAAACTTATTTTCAAGTTGTTTTTGACTTAGAGGATATTTTAAATTATTTTCAATTAAGTCCAAAACATTTTTCAATTATTATATCAAAACATATATTTCTACAATCTCCCCTTTTTTATATAATAAAACTAGCTTGAAAAATTGTTTGAGATTCTCCCCTTTAGTATTTTTAAAATTTTGAATAAGAGATTTTAAAAATTGAATGAAATTAAAGCTCCCCTTATTCTCTTGAAAAATCAATTTTCCAAACAATTTCTCCCCTTTTTGTTATATCAAAAAGAATTTAAAGACATTAAGCTCAAAATAACATATAAGGTAAAAATGACACAATTAAAAAAACTCGTGGTTTTAAAATTGGCTCCCCCTTACTCAAAGCATCAAATATTGTTAGTCCAACAATATGATAATCTAGTTGTAAAGAAATTAGTCTAATTAAAACAAAAAAACAACTAGAAATTTTACCAACACTTGAACTTCGAGGGAGGATGTGAAGCCTTCCTTCTTCAAGTGTTATTTCTTGTGTGTATAGAGCTCCCCCTCAAATTTAGACTTGTTGATCAATCTCCATCACACCTAACATAAGACAATCAAGTAATTTTTGGTATTCAAATTGCTTTGGATCCATAGACGTTAGTTGCAAATTTTAGTCATCTTAGGAATCCATTTTTCAATTTCATCCTTTTTAGTTGAAGTACTTAGTCCTTTTGGGACCCAAATACTTCTAAAGGCTTTACCATTCAAAAATCTAGAGTCATTAGATTGTCTAACATAAAAGTTTGATTTTCTAAAACTATTTTTCTTTCGAAGTTCATTGGAAAACAAATCTTTTTCCTCTTGAATTTTATAAAGCAAATTTTGTAAATTAACACATTTTTGCTCAAACTCATTGAGTTTTGCTTCAAGTTCAATTTTGGTTTTAGAAATCAAATCATTTTGAATTTTCAAATTTGAAACAAATTTCTTGTTTTTCAAAATGTGATTTTTAAACTCTAAAACCAAATCATGATAAGCATCTTGTAATTCATCAAAAGAATATGAACATGAGGTAGATGAATTAGAAGTTACCCTTGAATCTTCTTTGATGGCCATAAGGCAAAGGTTGGCTTGTTCATTGTCGGTGGAGTCTTCATCACTCCAAGTAGCCACATATGTCTTCTTCTTATGGCTTGAAGAGCTTGCCTTCTCTTTCTTCCTCGATTCATGCTTGAATTTTTCTTTCCCCTTTCTTCATGAATCGAACAAATTTGTTGAAGAGAATGGTCATATTTTTATCTTCACTATCCTCTTCGCTCAAATAAGCGTGTTGGCATGTAGAGGATGGAAGGGCAATGGCATTTACATCGATGCCTTGCCTTTTGATATTCTTCTCCCCCCATCTTCTTTACCACTTCCTTCTTTTTCTCCTCTTCTTTCCATTTCTTCATGATTTCGTGTGTGAGGAGAGACCCTATGAGTTCATCGAGCTTCAAGGATTTGAGGTTTTTAGCTTCAATGATGGTCGTCTTCTTTGAGTCCCAAGACTCGGGAATAGAGTAGATGAGTTTACGGATAAGTTTGTCTTCCTAAATGATTTCTCCATAGCCTTTGAGTCCATTTGTGATAGTGGAGAATCTATCGAACATCTTTGTGATGTCTTCCTCCGGTTCCATCTTGAAGTTCTCATACTCGTGGTTGAGGAGGCTGATCTTGGTCTCCTTTACTTCATTTTTCCCTCGTATGTGACTTCAAGCTTGTCTCATACTTCCTTGGCATCTTCGCAAGAGGACATCTTCTTATAGATGTTGGGGCTAAATTAACAAAAGAGGATGTGCAAAGCCTTGCAATTTATCTTCATCTTCTTGCGATCATCCGCACTCCATTCCCCCTTACTTTGTTGTGGCACGAACGGACCATCTTCAACAATATCCCAAAGCTTGTAATCCTTGGATTTGATGAAGAACATCATTCTTGTCTTCTAATAGGCATAGTTAGTTTCGTCGAAGAATGGTGACTTGTTGATGGATTGCGCCATTTGACCGGTGAGTTGAATACTTGTATCGAGCTACCTGGATCACCTCAATAGGATGTTAATCACCTTCAATTGAGCCTCGCTCTGATAACAATTGTTAGGCTTGATAGACTCGGTTTCCTTCAACCGTTATGGATTGCCAAGTGGTGGAGAATGTTGATTTTTGGGTGTTTATGGTGGTGATAAAAGATAAGAAAAATTAATAAGAGATTTAGAGTGGTTCGACTTTTTAACCAAAGCCTACATCCACTACCTTAGCTTCCCACCAAGGATTTCACCAATACACTAAGAATTCTTCTCCTTTTCTAGGCTAAGAAGACAACCTTTACAAATCGGTTAATCTTTCTACCCAAAGATTAACCAAGACACTCTTGTACAAAAAGAATTCAAAGCAAACACGAAATCCCTCTAATAGGTATTTGTTTGCACAATTAAGCCCTCACCCAAATCCTGAACACTTGAGCAAATTTGACAATGTATAGCTCACAAGTATTGTCTATACAAGAAATGTACAATTAAGCTCTAAAGACAATCTTTCATCATAATGATGTTGACAATTTAAGCATTAGTTTTCCCTTGATGCTTGGATGTCCCTTTTATACTTCTAATTGAGTTTATAGTCGTTGGTGACCGTTAAGATTAATTTGGAGCTGTTGGAGCCTTTATTTCCCTCATTAATTGTAGCTCTAGAGTCGTCCGTATCGGAACGTCCTTCTTTAAAACTAGCCGTTGAAGCCTGATGCAACACCCTGTATTGAAACGTTCTTGAGAAGTATCGAAACGGTTATAAACAGTTTCGGTACGAATGACCGTTGAGCTGCATTCAAATAATTGTTGGGAAAATATGATCGTTGGGGAGGTTTTGACCGTTAGGTGTATCGAAACATCAATGGGGTGTTTCGAAACAGAAACCCTTCGTATCGAAATGGGCAAGCTCTTTTCCGGTATGCATTTTGGCAGTTTCAAAACGTATCGATACAAATTGCCTCTGTATCGAAACATGTACCTTAAAAGCACTGGTTTGGCTACTTAAAACGTTTCAAACATTGCCAAAACCTTTTTAAACATCTTCAAACTTATTATCAAGTTGTTTTTGACTTAGAAAATATTTTAAATTCTTTTCAATTAAGTCCAAAACATTTTTCAATTATTATATCAAAACATATATTTATACAATATTGCAGCTCAAGCAAAAAGCTTTACAAGTTATGTCAAGTGTGAAAAACAAATCTATACAGCAAGGTTTCATAATTGACAATTTGAACTATTAATTCTCCTTATGATATTAAGTTGTCTCCCCTAAACTTCATTGTACAGTTTCTAAAATCTGGTGCACAATTTCCATGACCATATGCTAACCATTCCAAAAATGCCTACAGTTTCATTCCCTCCGTATAACATAGATATAACCATTCTAAGCCAACTTAAAGACAATGACCTATAATATTTTACCCCTCAAATTATTAGTTGCCCAAGCTAGTTCAGAGTCCTAAGCAAGAATATCCGTATGTATCAAGCATTTCTGTAACACGCACTTTCAAACTAACTTAGAGAAATCACATTAAAAAATATGTGATCTCTAGTCTTCATCTCTTGGGAGCACAAGAGGCATGTACCATCAACAAGCATCCCGAATTCAAGAAGCCTATTCTTAGTTGATAATCTGTCTGGAATTGCCATCAAAGCAATGGCAGAATTACTAGGGATATAACTAGGGTGCCAGGCTAATTTCTGCCAGGACACTTTATCTTTTTTACTCCTGATTTCTTGCCAAATTGAAGCAACAAACCCATATAATCCCCCATCAGCCCCTAAATAGTTCTAGCTTCCTCCATGAGCTGCAAGAGTTTCCTCCAAGTCCAGTTGTAGTGTTGAGTAAGAGTGTTCAGAATTACCCAACACGACTAATTCGACCCGACGATCCGGTATAAAACATATGAGAATTTTAAGAATTTTTTAATTTTTTCGGGTCGGGTACTTGACCCGCTAATTTTTCCAGAACACGGGCCAGAAGTTTTTCCTTACCGGGTACCCGACCCGACAATTTTTAATATATATATATATATATTTATATTTTAAATTATATTTTTATTTTAAGTTTCTTAATATTTTTACTCCAAAACTAAATTTAAATCCCTAAATTCTTTCTATGTTTGTATTATATACTTTTAAGTTTTAAGTTTAATGTTTTTAAAAAAAATTGTGTTTAATATGTGACTTTTTTAAATTTTATAATTAAAAAAATAAAAAATTATGAACTAGGTACCCGAGTGTAATGGGCCAGGACACGAGTCGGGAAAGTAGGTACCTAGATGAACTTGGTACCCGACAATGAACACCCCTACTAGTATTGAGGAATAATCATTTGCCGCAGAAAAAAAATAAAATCATCCTTTACTACTAAGATTTAAATAGTTGATAAAGTATGAACCCAACAAGTGTCCCAGTGAAAAAGTGGATGATGTTCATCTTAAGAGGCACGAGTTCAAATCACTTTGTCTACAAGGTGTATGCATATTTTCAAAGGGTTAAGACTTAAGAATATGTATGAACAGATATTAACTTATAATCACCTTTAGACTATTAAAAAATAGTCGATAATGTATGTGATATATCGATACACGATATTGTCACGCCCGTAGACTTTCGCTACCTGGAACGTGCGACCTTAGTCTACTCTCGGCAACTTGTGCGACTAAGTAAGACTAAATCCACTTGTCACGGGGCTGGACTCCTTCTAACAAAACACAACGACCTTAGGCGAAACTCTCCTGACAAACGCCTAAGTTATACTGGATTTTCGCTCTAGAAGATCAAACACTTCTAAAGCCCTCGAACGAAAGATCGTTCTACGCGGAAGCTGATAATAGAACAACTGGAAGTGATGGCAACTAGAATATCGAAGAACACTTAAGAACAATGAAAAACGCTTAGAGAGTTTAGAGTAAATGCTTCTTGTATTACTCAAAGAGAATGGATAGAATGAGATATGAAGTGATTACAACTGAGCTGGGGAGTCTCTATTTATAGTTGAACTCCCCTAGATCCAACGGTACATTTTAAACTACATCGACAGTCGAGATCTACCCTATCTCTTAGTTTAAATCTCTAATTATCACAAACATTATCTCTAAGATAATTACAAATAATATAAGTGATAAGTAGGATGGCTTATCACATTTTACCACCCAAATTATCCTGGTAAATCCTCCATGGGTTTTACTAAGTCTGGTGGGCTTGCGGGCTTGCTAGCTTTCTCCAAGTGCCAGGCCAAGTTTGATGGTCTTGGCGAGCCCGATGCTCCGCACACAACCTCTCTGCTCGATGTTTGCGCCAATGACTCGGTCCCAAAATTTTGGTTCGTGACATTCTCCCCCACTGAACTTAGCGATTCCCTCGTAGCTCCACTCGAACAATCCTGGGCAGGGTCAACTTGATTACTCGTCGATGCCTCAGCTTCGTGCAATTCTCTCATACGAACTGCTTGCATCGGTTCAAACTGCCTTTGAACATCGCGTACTAAGACGCCACTTGGTACATCTCCATTGTAAGAACTTTTTCCCACAAACTCTAATTTACCTCGACTTAGATCCTCCTGATCTAGCGGCAAAGACTTGGAAGTCATAACATTGAACACATGTCGAGCTCCCAGAACTCTGAAAGGTCACTTCAAATCTTTGGCTCTCTCACACCGAAGGCTAGGTCTTACTCGACCTACGATTATCAAAGACGGTAAATCAAAATAAAAAAACACTAGGAATGTGTTTGCGATGTACCTTCTTCTCGGTCACATTTACTCTAAAATGGGTTAGCCCTTCTTTCTCCTTAAAGTCTGGCCCCCTTTGCATCGAACCTTCTCCACTAAAGTTCGTTGTTCGTATTGGCCCTTCTTCCACGAAATTTGTTGCCCCTTGTAGCATCCGCCCTTCTAACTTGAAGTTTGGTGCTTTCCTCTTGCATCAGCCCTTCTTCTTTGAAGCCCGGTGTTTCCTCTTACGTCAGCGCTTCCTACTTGAAGTCCTTCGCTCATTTCCAACCTTGCCCATAGGTTGTGTCTCAATGGTAACTATGTCCCTCTTTGGCTTGGCCCCCTTTGACCCTTTTCTCACGTGGTCTCTAAAGAAGTGTTCTTCACACGAGCACCCTCGGCTTGTTCTTTCTTCGGCCCTTTTCTAGTTGCAGCCTCTGAAGTAATGCTCTTTTCCCCAAGAACACTCTCAGAAAGTTTTTCCTTCGACCTTCTTCTCATGGTTGTCTCTGAAGCCATGTTCTTTCAATGAACATGCTTGGCGGACTGTTGAGTGTGTAAAAGTTCTATTATTTACACCCTTTTTAACCCATATTTCTGTTGCATTCAAGCACCATTCCATTGCATTTAGGTCAGTTTACAGCAAAACATCACAAATATATAAAAGGCACAGATTCTACTAAAAATGGTTGTTTTTGGCAGGTTACCGCCGTCGAAGACGGTGAAGGCAGGCGCGGGGCAGAGAAGCAGAAGAGCTGAACTGGACAAGCAGACAAAGAGGACGATGCTGCCATGGAGTTGCCGTGACAGCATGGTGACAGCACTCAGGGCAGCAGCCATGACAGCACCCAAGGCAGCAGCCGTGACAGCACCCAGGGCAGCAATCGTGGCAGGCGCTAGGCAGCGATGCAGAAAATATGGAATGAGCAGTCAAGGAAGACGTTGCTGCCATGGTGCTGCCGTGACAGCATGGTGACAACAGTTTTGCGGATAGAAAAAGCAAAGTGGAACTCGATAGATAGAGAAAATTCTGCTCGTCTGTCGTGTGAAAGCCAAATATTTTTCAAAGCCCCGGATCAAAAGATATGTCAAGCTAAAGTTCAAGGAGAGAAAATCCCAAGAAACAAGGAGGACGGCTGAAAAGTAGGATCCTTGAAGATTAAGTCTTTATTAGAATCATACTTTTAATTAAAGTTGTAATCCTTGTTACCTTAGATAACTTGAGCCCAAAGCTTATATAAGGGCATGTATTTTAACCTATGAGAGAATCCCCACATCATACCCCATAACCGATAACCTAAACCCCTCCGCCGTTTACCCGTCACCGACATGTTCTAAAACCCCCTAGGGCCACGGGTTGATTTGTAAAGTAGTTGCAAGGGTTGTTTTGTTTTAGGATTTTCTAAGTTCAATAAAATAAACTTCAAGTTCTCTTATTTTGGTTTTAATATCTTGCAAGAGCATCGGGAGAGCATTGTGAGGTTATCTATTTACTTAGCATCGGGAGAGTTAAGTATACGAAAGAAATAAGAGCAAGTTCTCTAGTTTATAGTTGAACTATCTCGTGCCTAGGGATAGGGCGAGGTTAAGTGCCTAAAGAAGAATTCATACACATCGGTGTTCATCCTTCGATTCACGCTGGGAGGTATCATCAAAGAACGTGATCATCGACAGACTTGGACCTAGGGATAGGCCAAGACAGATCTGAGATTCTTGCCAAACTTGAAGTACGGAGTTGGTGTGTTTGCTGCCGCGACAGCCAACGGACAGCTGCCGCGACAGGTGCTGTCGGCGACAGGCGCGACGATAGGACTGGATTTCCTAAACTCTGCAATACTTGCACTACTGAGCAATTCAATACCAGCCCATTCTCTCTATCTTGATTTCTCTACTTTTATTTTCCAGTATTCTTTATTATTTTCGTGACAATATCTTAATCTATTCTTTTCCCCTTGTGCAGATAGCAAAGGAAAGGGTTAGCCCAGTCCCTGTGGAGACGATATTCGATACTCTAGTATCACTTTATTACTTGCGACGTGTACACTTGCACTCAATTGCGATAGACTCTTTTACACGCAACAAGTTTTTGGCGCCGCTGCCGGGGACTGGTAACACACTCTTACCCTAGCTTCTGCACTTTTCTTTTATTTTTATTTTTTTATTTTTAATTTTCTTATTTTCTTATTATTTTTTTACAAAAAAAAAACTCAGGTGAAAATACAGGTTCAAGGGCATCAACATGCCAGGAAAAACCATTCGAGAGTTGATGTTGGAAAGTTCTTGCATTTACCGTAAAGATATGCTGCCACGACAGCATCAGGGGCAGCAAATGCTGATGCCGCAGCAGCAAAATTTTTTATGGTACGATCAAAACCCCCAAAATTTTTTATACCATAACAATGTTGCTACAGAACCCGACCTGCCCCGTCAATGTCATCATCCTCAAGAGCAGTCAAAATCCTTAGAAGATACACTGCAAGCCTTCATGGCACTCACTCAAGAAGTGTCGGTTTCTATGGACGCAAGTATCGCTAAGATGGATGAACTCTTGAGCAGACCAGTCCTCATTCATGCCACAGATGAACCTGAAATCCTGAGGCAAGATGACGAGGATGCCCATGTGAAGGAATATCCAACATATGATAAGTCTGAGCAACAACTTGCCATGGCAATGATCGAGGAGCCAGAATGGAGCAACACCGCGACAACACTGAGTGGAATTCAAGAGAATGTCACGGCAGCAACCACTTCTGAGGCAGAAACTCTAGTCAAAGCGAAAATTGCCGCCTCGGCAAAAACTGCCGCCTTGACAGCAACTGCCGCCTCGACAACAAATGCCGCCTCGACAGCAACTGCCGCCTCGACAACAATTGCCGCCTCGGCAGAAACTGCCGCCTCGGCAGAAACTGCTGCCTCGACAGCAACTGCCGCCTCGACAACAACTGCCGCTTCGGCAGCAACTGATGCTGAAACAGCAACCACATCAGAGGCAAATTCTCAACCCACCACCTCGATTATGCCTGACCAAGATTGCACACATCCATCCCTGTCATGGCACTCGCACGACCACCTAGAAGAGCTACCCAATGACAATGCCTCACCGATGGAATATGAGCAGGCAATAAACGAACCTTTTGAATTATATGAAAACTCACCAATTTCATTGTAGGTATTTGAGGAACCAAAGCTGGTGGACACAGAATCATCAAAATCTCTACTGATGGAGATCTACGAGTAGTCAACAGAATTTGGTATAGAGAGTGATGGCACCTACCAATGTCCCATTGACCTGCAAAGTAACCTGATAAAAAACTGTCAAAATAACTGTCTGCCGCAGCAGCAGACACGACAGCAAGGGATACATTCAACCACAACAATATTCAACGAAAACAAGGTAAGTTTGTGGTCGAATGTCATTTGATTATTTCTAATCATATATTCATGCCCTCAGAAACATTACCAAGAAGGGAGGACTTCATGGACTACAAAGGGAAGAGAAAGAAAGGAGCCCCCAACATGAGAATAATCACCAGATGGAGGGTACAGATGGACTTCAAGAAGTACCGGAAACGACGCCTCAAGCATTATTAGGGGACTGAAGCCCCATGAATACAGGAAGTGGTTACCTTAGGAGATGCCCCACATGGCATCCCTAACTTAACTTAACTTTTATTTTTATTTTTATTTGTTTTATTATTATTATTTATTAGGAAATAAGGTTTATTCTATTTTAATAATGTTTTTATAGGAAATAAAAGAGTCAAGAAGGACAGGAGAAGTGAACTCAGCCCACCATCCATCCATCAGCCCAACAACGCCCAATATTGCAGCCTGTCGATCCACCTGCTGCGGCAGACACGGAAAAGACAGGCTGTCGCCATGCTGTCACGACAGACGTGTGACAGATGCGTAACAGACGCGGAAACGTGTGTCAGACGCATCAGACACACTAAAGCTCGACAGTCGCCCCGTTATTCGCGCATGTCGTTACAGTTTCAACGGGCAGCAATTCTTTTTCTATAAAACTCCGTTTCATTTTCATTTCACTCACTTCTGCTTTTCTTACTTGCTCTCCATATTTAGTTTTCATTTGCTTTCAATTACTTTTCACAACCCTTGCACTAACATGTCTTCCAGAAAAAACCCGCCGCAATGCTGTCTCTACTTCCTCGGCGGCAGCAACTCCTCCACAGTCTTTTGCAACCAGAGATCTGTGGGAAGAACGAGGCCTCATTTATACTCCAAAGGCAAAGAATCTGGGCCTCAAGCCTTTCATCACCTGCCGCCTCCATACCATCTGCCGCCTCCATACCATCACCTGCCCCGACGGCAGCCGGCAGCACCCATGCTGAAACATCTGCTCGAGGAACAAAGGAACCAGTGCCCTCATATGACCTTGCTGCCTTTGTTGCTGGATTCTTTTCCTCCTCCGTCTGGGCAGACAGTGACGTTGAACCCTCTATTCAGAGGAACCTGTCGAAGGAATTTACACCGGTAAAGAGGCAGAAAAGAATGGCAGATAAGAAAACTCTGCCAAGGGCCAGCAGCAGCAGCGGCAGCAGCTCTGATATTCAGGTTGTACAACAACCACCCCAGCCCGCCCCGCGAACCAAAACCCGCCGCCAGATCCACCTCAGCAGCAGCAGTGAAGACAGTGATTAAAATTTAAGTTTCTTATCTTCTTATTGCTGCCTGCCATATATATTTTGTGATGTACTGCCTTCATATGTTTTCATTTTTATTTTGTCATTTGCATTGAGGGCAATGCAACCCTCGAGTTTGGGGGTGGCAACCCTTCATATTCATGGAGTACATCTTAGTTAAATTTTGTGTCTTTTACTTAGTACTTTTCTAAAAAAAACAAAATTTTTTTTGGCTGAAAATTGTGAACTGAACTTGCCTGTCGTGACAGCTCTGTCGTGGCAGCATCTTTAGGATAGTTTAAGGAGAAGTTTAGAGCTTTCTATAGTTCTGAAAACTTAAACACCATTGTGACTGTTATACTGCTTAGATTTCTTTTAGCCAAACTAGAATAGGAAGCTTAGCACTTGAATAGCCCCTAGAGGTGCCTAACACTGGCTCTAGGAAAGAAGTTTAGCAAAAGAGACTCAAAAACCTAGAGGTGCCCGAAACCGGCTCTAGGAAGCAAATTAGAGGTGCCTAAAACTGGCTCTAGTAAAACTTTAGAAATCGAGTCAAAACAAAGAAATCAAAGAAGCATGAAAATGTGCCTTCAAAAAAAAGATAAACTTTGGCATAAAAATTCGAGTTAAGAGTTGAATATTCTAGTGAAACTAAGAGAGTCTTGGCATATAACTGTTCACAAAGCATGCACACACTGCACGAGGACTATAGGGAGATTCCGGACAGATCCTAAATTATCCGACAGGTTGCTGCAACCACAGGGAACGAACGACGGGTAAGGGAAAGCTCATTGTTTGAAAGCCAAAACAAAAATTTCTTTTTCTTTTAGTTCTTAGTTGCTTGAGGGCAAGCAAAAACTTGAGTTTGGGGGTGTGTTGAGTGTGTAAAAGTTCTATTATTTACACCCTTTTTAACCCATATTCCTGCTGCATTCAAGCACCATTCCATTGCATTTAGGTCAGTTTACAGCAAAACATCACAAATATATAAAAGGCACAGATTCTACTAAAAATAGTTGTTTTTGGCAGGTTGCCGCCGTCGTAGACGGTGAAGGCAGGCGCGGGGTAGAGAAGCAGAAGAGCTGAACTGGACAAGCAGACAAAGAGGACGATGCTGCCATGGAGCTGCCATGACAGCATGGTGACAGCACTCAGGGCAGCAGCCATGACAGCACCCAGGGCAGCAGCCGTGACAGCACCCAGGGCAGCAATCGTGGCAGGCGCTAGGCAGCGATGCAGAAAATCTGGAATGAGCAGTCAAGGAAGACGTTGCTGCCATGGTGCTGCCGTGACAGTATGGTGACAACAGTTTTGCGGATAGAAAAAGCAAAGTGGAACTCGATAGATAGAGAAAATTCTGCTCGTCTGTCGTGTGAAAGCCAAATATTTTTCCAAGCCCTGGATCAAAAGATATGTCAAGCCAAAGTTCAAGGAGAGAAAATCCCAAGAAATAAGGAGGACGGCTGAAAAGTAGGATCCTTGAAGATTAAGTCTTTATTAGAATCATACTTTTAATTAAAGTTGTAATCCTTGTTACCTTAGATAACTTGAGCCCAAAGCTTATATAAGGGCATATATTTTAACCTAGGAGAGAATCCCCACATCATACCCCATAACCGATAACCTAAACCCCTCCGCCGTTTACCCGTCACCGACATGTTCTAAAACCCCCTAGGGCCACGAGTTGATTTGTAAAGTAGTTGCAAGGGTTGTTTTGTTTTAGGATTTTCCAAGTTCAATAAAATAAACTTCAAGTTCTCTTATTTTGGTTTTAATATCTTGCAAGAGCATCGGGAGAGCATTGTGAGGTTATCTATTTACTTAGCATCGGGAGAGTTAAGTATACGAAAGAAATAAGGGCAAGTTCTCTAGTTTATAGTTGAACTATCTCGTGCCTAGGGATAGGGCGAGGTTAAGTGGCTAAAGAAGAATTCATACACATCGGTGTTCATCCTTCGATTCACGCCGGGAGGTATCATCAAAGAACGTGATCATCGACAGACTTGGACCTAGGGATAGGCCAAGACAGATCTGGGATTCTTGCCAAACTTGAAGTACGGAGTTGGTGTGTTTGCTGCCGCGACAGCCAACGGACAGCTGCCGCGACAGGTGCTGTCGGCGACAGGCGCGACAACAGGACTGGATTTCCTAAACTCTGCAATACCTACACTACTGAGCAATTCAATACCAGCCCATTCTCTCTATCTTGATTTCTCTACTTTTATTTTCCAGTATTCTTTATTATTTTCGTGACAATATCTTAATCTATTCTTTTCCCCTTGTGTAGATAGCAAAGGAAAGGGTTAGCCCAGTCCCTGTGGAGACGATATCGATACTCTAGTATCACTTTATTACTTGCGACGTGTACACTTGCACTCAATTGCGATAGACTCTTTTACACGCAACGCGGACTCTTTCTTAGCCTTCTCGGACATGTCTAACTTATTCTGCTCTCGGTCAAGATACACCTTGGCAGAATTCAACGAGCAGTCTCGCAACTTGTGAGGCCACTTATATTGGTAGCACTCCAATTGTTTCTCCTCCATCGGCTTGACAGCTTCCTCATTCGTTGTCGCACCAAGTCTCGGCCTTGGCTTGACTACTTTGGCACTCGTAGTCAAACCATGACTCTCTTTCGGCTTGGCGGCACTGGCATACCTGATCGCCCCAAGTCTCACTACTTCTTCCTTTGACTCGTCTGCTGTCCTCACCATGGCAGCAAGATGGTTCTTTTCGGGACATCCCCTTATCAAATGAGGACCATCACAGAAGTAGCACTTCAACTTCTTGCTCTCCTTCTTCTTTGGCACAAACTTAGACTCACCATTCCCCTTGTCTTTCGAACTGGGCTTGGTTGATTCAACACGAGCTTTCTTGCTTCTTGCAGGCTCGGTTGGAGGTTTGGCAACGCCGATTGTCTCTACAAGCCTCTTGGTATCACCTTGCTCTAATGCGAGCTTCGCCCCCGGTCTAAGCTCCTCTAAGAAGGTCTTGAGCACACCTCATTCACTCAATGCGGTCTTGCAACTGAGCAACTCACTCTTGAGCTCATTCACCTCTTTCCGCAAGGCTCCCATCTCGGCTTCACGAACACAACTCTCTCGAACTATCTTCAACTCGTTGAGGACATGCTGTGTCTTGCCATTGAGCTGGCGCTCCATGGACTTCCACTCTTCAAGATGTGACTCCACAACACTTAGGGTCTTCTTGGCCTCTTTTTCGGATTCCTTAAGTCTATCGACCTTCTCCTCTAACGACGAAGTGTCTCTCCACTTTCTGTCTTTCACTGAGGCTATCTCGGCCTTAAGGGAGTCATCGCGGCTATCAAGCTTGTTGTACAACTCATTAAGAAGGTTCTCAAGCTCTTTTTGGAGTTTCCCTTCAAATTCCTCGATAGCATCTTCTACCTCGCCTATTGTTGCTATCTTCTTCCTTGGTGCCATTTTTTTCTATACTTTGCCACGAACTAGTCTGATCCCTGATCACTTCGACTAACTCAAATGCAAATCCTCACCACACTTGTTTGCAACTGCAAGCTGGCTCGAACGCAAGTCCCCTCGACTTTCTCTGATACCACTTGTCACGCCCGTAGACTTTCGCTACCTGGAACGTGCGGCCTTAGTCCACTCTCGGCAACTTGTGCAACTAAGTAAGCCTAAATCCACTTGTCACGGGGCTAGACTCCTGCTAACAAAACCACGCGACCTTAGGCGAAGCTCTCCTGACAAACGCCCAAGTTAAATTGGATTCTCGCTCTAGAAGATCAAACACTTCTAAAGCCCTCGAACGAAAGATCGTTCTACGCGGAAGCTGGTAATAGAACAACTGAAAGTGATGGCAACTAGAATATCGAAGAACACTTAAGAAAAATGAAAAACGCTCAGAGAGTTTAGAGTAAATGCTTCTTGTATTACTCAAAGAGAATGAATAGAATGAGACATAAAGTGATTACAACTGAGCTGGGGAGGCTCTATTTATAGTTGAACTACCCTAGATCCAACGGAACAATTTAAACTACATCGACGGTCGAGATCTACCCTATCTCGTAGTTTAAATCTCTAATTATCACAAATATTATCTCCAAGATAATTACAAATAATGTAAGTGATAAGTAGGATGACTTATCACATTTTACCACCCAAATTACCCTGGTAAATCCTCCATGGATTTTACTAAGTCTGGTGGGCTTACTAGCTTTTTTCAAGTGCCAGGCCAAGTCTGATGGTCTTGGCGAGCCCGATGCTCCGCGCACAACCTCTCTGCTCGATGTTTGCACCAATGACTCGGTCCTAAATGTTTGGTCCGTGACAATATCATTTTAATGTTAATTAATATTATAATATGAATTCGATCTTGTATAATCTTACCCTTCGAACTTTTCTCTTCCTTTGAGACCTTTTTAAAATTAATTTTCCTTTATGTTTTTTAAACTAGTTGAACCGTCATTTCCAGTTTTCAAATAATACTAAATTCAACGTCTTGTTGCCCACTTCCCAATGTTGTGATTATATTAAATTCAATATTTAGCTTCCCACTAAATTTTGTTCATACATGTTTGTTCTTTATTTTTGTCACCATCTCCAATGAATCACTAATAATATTAATTTTCTCAAGAAAAAATAATAATAATATTAAATCCCTTATTTAATTACTCAATATTCTGGGTCTGGAAGCCAACTATGATTAGTTTTATGTTCTAACATTACATAATGACGATCTTTAAAAAAAAACATTACATAATGACGTGATTTTTCTCAATATAAAATTCTTTAAATTTAATCAATCTTCAAAATGATAAACAATTTTGACAAATCTCTCATGATAAATATATGAACATATACCAACAACGAGTTAGTCTGGTAATATTAAATGTTAATCTCTTTAGGTATAGTCAAATTTAAATTTTAACATTGTAAATATAAAAAATTAATTTAAAAAAATCGTCCTATAATAAATCTATACAAATCGATCTAAAATGTTAGGGAAATAAATCAGAAACCAATAGTTAAACAAAAACAACTATATAAACATACAATAATTTAAGTTCCATTAACGTACAAAACAAATATACCTAACTTTGGATGATTGTGCATTTTTTCGCCTTTAAAATGGGTTCCCACCCTTCACCGTCCTTTTGTTTTTTTAAATCTGAGAAAATAATATCATATCATGCTGAAGAAAAGTAAAAGTAAAAAGAAGAAGAAGCAAAGTATCTCTTAATATATTTATATTCATCTGATTTTGGTCCAATTTGTTTTGTTTTTAAAATATGGTTAAATCCCTGAAAAAAATTAAAATGTGGTTAAAATTACGGTATATGTTGTACATAAATTTTAACTGCTCATCTTTGTTTTCTCACGTTCCCTTATATCATGAGTTTTAGACCCGATAAGAGCACCTTTTTTTCCCTTAGAGTTTCTCCTTCCACTCTCTCTCTAGGTAGGATTAGGATTAGAATTCGTCAAAAAATTTAAAACGATCTTTGACCCTTCAAAAATTTTGGAAAATTATCATATGATCTTTTAATTTTTTAAAATACCATTAGAACTCCTAAATATTATAAAAATTTCAATTAATTCATTAAATTTTTTAAAAATTCTCATTACGATGTATCTATATAGTGAAAAAACATGACATAACTTACTGTTAAAATTTTATGTTTATATAAAAGAAATCTTTTATTGACCTCTCAAAGTCGAGTATCAAGATTTATCACTGCGAATCATGTTCATATTAGTTTATTTTATCAATTATCATGTAAATATTGTGTCGTTCCTCCTAACCCTATTATTGAATTTATTACATACATATTTGTGTGAAAAAAATTTAAATAAGATGCTGAATATTAAATTTGACCACATAAAAATGATGATGGAGGGGCATAAAGAAAGTGAAGTAGGTGATGGCCACATTTGCAACGCTTTTATGTGCTTCAAGTCCCACAAATGATGCGCATGCCTCAAACCTGGACATCTATTTTTAGTGGATTACTTTTCCTTTATTTCTACCCTCTTCCTTTCTTTTTAACCAAAGCCATTCTTTTCACAACATTGTTAGAGATTTGATAATGAAAATGATATTCAAATTTTATAAACTCGAAGTAATTCATGTCATCTTAATATGCTTAAATTCAATAATTCGAACATGACTCGATAATAATCAAATCGAATTTAATTAGCCATGCAGCAGGAATGTGATGTATGTCTAAATATTAGGGATGTCAAGGTGCAGAATACTCCCTCCACATTTATTCTCGTAAAAAAATCATTATTACCTCCATCTCACGACTCATTGCGAGTATAAAACTTAAAATCTTCTTTGCCTCATCATTTACATAGGTCCGGAGACTCTCTTAATCTTTACTATACTTGTCTCACAACCCACTTCATATAACATGTTTATAAGTGTCAATTAAATAAATATATTTTTTTTATAAAAAAGTATGAAATACTTGTCCTCTGAACTATCACTGTATATGTTAAAATTATGTAAAAAATTAGGAATCGTGACACTGTGAATACTCTCGTTTTTTTTAAAGAAAATAACAGTGAATGTGAGTTTAATGTTATCAAAATTAATTTTTTTTAAAAAACATTTTTTAAATATGCTTATTATATCTATTGGATCAACATGGTTGATGTCGGTCGACCATAGATAAGACAGGTAAAAAATCACGCTCACGCCTGCCCTACCCCGCCCCAACATCCACAAAACCTATACCCATTTGTGTCCAATTGAGTGAAAATGTAGGTCCTGCAAAACCCACCCCTACTAAATTTATGTCTAACATTGCTAATACATCATTTTTAATTAAGGAATATGTAGTATAAGTATATTTGACTAGTTGATTAAATTATTCATCTTTATTTTTTTATTTACTTTATGTCATGGGTTTTACACCCACGAGGAATATTTTTTCCTCCCCTAAAGTTTTTTCTTTTTTTCCCTCTAAGTATATAGGATTATGATTAAATAAAATTTGGATTAATATAGACTGGCGGTGGAAAGTTTTTATTTCCACAAGCGTCTCAATTATAGGGTTTAGGGTTAGTATTTAGGGTTTAGAGTTTAGGGGTTTTAGTATAAAGGTTTAGAATTTAGGGTTCATGTTTAGAATTTAGGAATTAGGGTTAGAAATTAGAGTTTAGGGTTTAGTTTTAGGGTAATATAGGTGGGGATTTAGGTTTTAACCTATAAACCATAAATTTTAACCCTAAACCCAAATTTCTATCAACAATCTCTAAATTCAAAACTACTACACTTATACCCCTAAATTTTAAACCCTAAACGAAGTCCCTAACCCCTAAAACTAAGGCGTTTGTGTAAAAAAGTTTCCACAAGCACTTGTGTATAGAATAATTACCCATAAAATTTACCAAAAAAATTAAGGAATCCGAAGAACTATTGATTCCGTGGTTTTTTCTTCATAGATTCCAAGTTTAAAAGTAAGATTTCCTATCTCTATATTTCTTTTTCCATTCTTGAAATTCAGTCCCATTAGACATAATTCAGTTTCGATTAAGAACCCGAACTATCGTTTAGAAATGACTTCTAGCATTTATAAGTTTGCACTTAGCATGTCGCTAACTTTCTAACTTAAAAAACCTAGCCGCTAGTTTTCTCCCAGCCCAACAGTTTATTTCTTTTTTCGATTTTGTTTTAGCCAACGATGGAGGATATTAATTTTGGTTTAGATTGTTGACCGCTAGTGTTTAATTTTTTTAATTATTTTTAGTTTTTAATAAAATTTTGTGTTTTGGTTATCTACTTTTCGTAAATCTTGTTATGTTTATTTTTATTGGTTTTTTTGGTATGTTTTTTCTCTGTCCTTATGGCACGTTTCTGTCTTATGACACGTTTTATAAATACTTTTGCGGCCTCTTGATGCTCGTGTAATGTTCATCAAGACTTTTGTTCTTAATTTTGGTTTGTCTATGGTCATTGATAGTTTGATCACTTTTGTGGTTGTTTACCAATGTAATCAGGACTGTGTAGCGGATCGGAACCCATGGAACCAACGTAAAAAATATTTACAATTTTCTATTAAGAATTTCATCTAGCTCATGTTTTGACAACTTCCCAGAAGACTCTTCCTCCAACAGACTTCAGAGATTTGTTAGAAGACTCTTCCTACAACAGACTTCAAAGATTTATTATAGTACAAAACAGAGATTGACATTACTGATTTAAGTAGAGAATACATGCTAATTATACATAATTTAGCTTGAGTTGGTCGATATTAATCATGACAAAATTTTAAAAATTTAGGAGCACAATTAAAACATAATATAATAGTTTATATAATACTAAAAAAATTAAATATATGTATGACTTTTACACATACACATAAGTTCTAATATTAAATTCCTTTTAATGCTTTGAAATATTCTCTAAAAATGATTACCATTTAAACATAATTTAGCAAATTATAACAATTGAAACCCAAAACAGAGATTGACATTACTGATTTAAGTACAGAATACATGCTAATTATACATAATTTAGCTTGAGTTGGTCGATATTAATCATGACAAAATTTTAAAAATTTGGGAGCACAATTAAAACATAATATAATAGTTTATATAATACTAAAAAAATTAAATATATGTATGAGTTTTACACATACACATAAGTTCTAATATTAAATTCCTTTTATTTCTTAAAATATTCTCTAAAAATGGAAAGAGTTTTTCATTGTGTTTTTCTTTATTTTATATTTTTCATCTTGGCAGTCAAGATCGTATATTTTATTAACAGTTGAAAGATTTCAGAATTCAAGTTTGAATCTAATTATAAAATGATAAGACATAAAATTTAATATTTTTTCTTTCAAATTCTAATATTATGAAGTTGTGGGGATTTGCAGGTGGAATTCTGGATAGATTTGGTGCTGACATTATTGGGTTATCCAGGGATTATATACGCAATTTATGTATTAGTTGGATAGCAAATTTCTGAGATATTCCTCTCTCTTTTTCTTTTTTCTTTTTCATTGTTTTGATTTTGGTGTATTTTTTTCATTTGATAAATAATCGTTGTGTTGCAGTTATTAATAATAATAATAATAATGTTAATTAGATCATTTTTCTTCCCTTCAATTCTGTATTTATTAAGAATGTTAATTTAATTGAGAATTATATTTCAAGTTAAATCAATCAATAAACTATTGATATCATTAATAGAATCTCGTTATATTTCTGAATAAAAAATATTTTTAATTAATTATGCTTAGCCCAATTATGTGTATCAACGGTTAAGAATATTGGACAGTTGTCTTATTTTAATTAGCTAGAACAATAACAAATATGTCAGAAATATTGTACTCATTGTCGTATGAGAATTTACAATACAACTTTTCTGCATCTTGTCTTCTTCTACCTTTTAAAAATTTTTTTCTTTTCTCTTCTTAACCTAATCCCATCTTGTTCATAACAGATATGACTTCTAGCATGTTTAAGTTTGCACTTAGCATGTTGCTAACTTTTTAACTTAAAAAACCTAGCCGCTAGTTTTCTCCCAACCCAACAATTTATTTTTTTTTTCGATTTTATTTTAGCATGTTATCATCGATATTAATTTTGGTGTAGATTGTTGATAGTCAGTGTTCAATTTTCTCTATATTTTTATATTTTGTTTTGGTTTCTAATTATTTATTTTGGTGTAGATTGTTGATAGTCAGTGTTCAATTTTCTCCATATTTTTATATTTTGTTTTGGTTTCTAATTATTTAATTTTTTTAGTTTTTAATAAAATTTTGTGTTTTTGGTGATTTACTTTTCGTAATTCTTGTTGTGTTTATTTTTATCGATTTTTTTGGCATGTTTTTTTTATGTTTATGACTCGTCTCTGTCATATGACACGTTTTATGAATACTTTTGCGGCCGCTTGATACTCGTATAATGTTCCTCACGACGTTTGTTCTTGATTTGGGTTTATCGATGGTCATGGATAATTTGATCACTTTTGTGGTTGTTTACCAATGTAATCAAAACTATGTAGCGAATCGAAGCCCATGGAACCAACGTAAAAGATATTTACAATTTTCTATTAAGAACTTCATCTAGTTCATGTTTTGACAACTTCCCAGAGATTCTTTTTTCAATAGACTTCAGAGATTTGTTGGAACTCTTCCTACAAGAGACTTCAAAAATTTATTATAGTACAAAGAGGAAGTGTTTGATTTGACCGGACAAGCTTTAGTTTTCTTTTTGAATTTTTCAGTTTTTAATTATTTTTTTGGATATTTGAAACCTTTGAAAAGTTATGTTCTGTATTTCCTGTTGTCTATTAATAAAACTGCATGGTTTCGAGTTTTAAAAAAGTTTGCAGTTGCATAGAACCTCTTTCATTGCCGCAAGTGAGAACTCCCTCTCTCTCTCTCTCTCTCTCTCTCTCTCTCTCTCTCTAAAACAACTTCTTTCCAATGTTAATTAAAGATAAAACTTGTCCTCAAGAGCTGAGAGATAATCCACGCTGTTGTCTAAAAATTCAATTACAAATTGCCAACCTAAGGCATATCAAAATATCAACTACAAACTAACCAGATGTTTTGTCCCCTCCAAAACCAGACTTCAGATATTTTGTTTGTTGGAGATGACTGACATCTCCCCAGGATTTTATGTCCCATTTCTCATCAGACAAGTGAAATATGTTTACTGATGTATTAAGCACCTTTCCTCCCCACTTTCCCTTTGGGCAAGCCCGCTGGTAGAGTGATCTAATCACACCGCCATGTGAAACCACAACAACTCGCTCCCCTATCACGGAGACAGCAGCAATTCAGATATTCCAACCAAACTATATTTCCCAGGTAAGCAAATAAAGTAGGTTTAATGGTATGTACAGAAGTTTGATTGAGTACTGAAAATTACACGAATTGTCCATACACAATATCATGTACACCTATTATTCAAGAGTTCCCTCTGACAAATGATACAACATACCTTTATGCTCCTTGCCAATTCTCTGCAATGAAGATGTGCAGCGCTGAAAGAGGTGGTCTAGGCTTTCTCCACCACCCTGAATATTAAGTTAATCAAACTAGGCATTAAAGATACCTACATATACATATAAAATCCAAGAGGGGAGAGGATGGTAGTTGCAAAATCAAGAAAACAAGAAATAGACTCAATTTGATCCGTTTCATAGTTGGCATGTTATCCACAAGTTGTTAACTTGAGACTTATATGTTATAGATCCATGTTTCAAATGATTACCATTTAAACATAATTTAGCAAATTATACACAATTTCAACCCAAAGCAGAGATTGACATTACTGATTTAAGTAGAGAATACATGCTAATTATAACAAAGCCGAAGCAATGACATTTTTTCAAGTTTGAAACCAGTCCCAACTTACTGGTATATCTTGATCCGTCCTGGGTGATAAAAAGGCCTTGTGAGCTTTAGGACTAAGTTTGAATGCTTCACGAAATACAAGACCTTGTAGATCTCCTAAATTTCTCTCCCTTAAGTCAGGATCTGTTATAACCTGGTTTGCATCCAATAGAAAAGATAAAAATTCGGCATATAATGCCAAACTCTTCCAAGCTATAGACAACTTCTATATTATGGAAGAAAAAAAATGAAATACAGCATTCTATGTGACTGCCTTTACAACCACAAAACATATATTTTAACATATCTAACCCCAATAGTCATTGCTTTGAGATTCATACCTCTAGCCCACCACATCTAGCTGCGATTGTCTCCGCTGTCACAAGGGCTCGCTTTAAATCAGATGAATATACAGCTGATATCTTAGGCTCCTTTGATAATCGATCAGCCACCTACAAGAGAGAGGTAGGGGACAAATAACGAGCTTAATGAATCAATATCAGTTAATAAAGGTCGCATGAGCACAAAATACAAGTAAATAGCATACTAAAACTGCTTGCTGCTTCCCAGCTTCATTTAGCTCCACATCCAGATGCCCCTATCAAAAGACAAATTAAGCTAATCAGAGTAGCAAGAATGCAAGATATATTGATACATTAACCAAGGCATCCACATAATAAGAGGAAGCATCTGTACAAACATAATCAAACTTTGAAATTCAAAGCATCAACACGTATACGGAATAAATTAAAACAACTCAGCAACCTGATATTATCATTTTTCATTTTATGAAATGATTGGTCCGAGAACCTTGTTCCAGATTTATCAAACTATGATCAATATAACGAACATCAGAGTGAAACTGATGGACCATGTTGTTCATCATCTTGCATTCTATTCTTTTAATTTGTTATAACGTAAACCATACAAACCCAAGCATTTCTTCTATCCATGTGAAATGTAACTGGCATAGGCTTCTATGAAGCAAATAAATACTGAGTTGTTTTCTTTCCTACTTCATCAAATTCTGAAATCCCCAATTTTTAATACAACATTTACTTCGTATTCAGAATCTGAAAACAAAGTGCTATCATCTTTCAACATCAAATAAGAATCAGTAGTCAATGACAACTCGAACTTGCAAAACAAGATTAAAATCGGTAATTCAAATAAATAAACAAATAAACCATAGCAGCTCACATTCACGCCATATCCCTAAATATCCGATGTTTCCCAGACAACAATTTCGAATTTTGACTTTTATGTTCAATCCCAAATTCCGAAATATATCAAAATGATTAAAATATTGTAAATACTATCGAGAAATTCAAACCTGAATTCTTCCATCCGCGTTCCACTCTGTTTCCCCATGTCGCACCACCACAATCTCAGCATAAGATCCATCCATGCAGCTGTAATTGTAATATAGCACAAATTTATTAAACCAAAAAAAGATTCTCTCTTTAGATTCCAGTTGGAGAAGAATGAGTTTCACCTAGAGTTAGAATTAGACATTGAAAGCAAGTGGGGTGTGTTGAGAAGGCGAGTTGAGGTAAATCTTTGTTTGGGTAGGCTAACGCGGAGGAGAGTTTTTATAGTTGCAGGAAATTTCACGCAAGCATTTTTAATTGACCCTGTCGAGAATCGTGGAGAAAGATGACCATCAGCTAAAGTGCATTGCGTGCACAAAACGCTCATCTTTCAATATTCTTTGTTTTCGCTACTCGGGGCAATCATAGTCAGATTTCTTCTCAAGCTTATTTTTGTTACAAAATATAACTGAAATTTGACTACATATCAGTTAAAAAATAGGGTATAATTATACATTTGATTACAAGAATTGAATTCGGAAAAAATAAATAAATATGGATTAACAGGATTTGAGCATGACACTTTTGAGATTGTATAAAAATATATGAACCGCTGAAAAAAATTTTAATTTAAATTATGTTTGTGAGTTTAGATTCGTTAAATAGATTTTAAATTTTTTAATATAATCATAAAGTTATATTAATTCATTTAAATTATGTTTGTGAGTTTAGATTCGTTAAATAAATTTTTAATATAATAATTTAATTAAAATTAAAATTCTTAATAATTTAATTATTAGACTTATTTCAGCGGTTTAGATGTTTTTATGCATCTCAAAAGTGTCATGTTCGAGTCTCCTTAATTCATATTTATTTCTTTTTTTCTGGCATGAGCAACAAACTAAGATATATATTAGGTTTTGCACCATATATTATAAAGATCCACTTGGCCTAGTGGTAAGCGTGTATGTCTTCATCCAAGGCAATCTTTGCAACTTTTCCAATAGTATAGTTGTCATTTATATAGTTTACCCTTATATATAATACATTTAATTTTTTAAGTTTGATCATTCAATTAATTTAATTAGAAATAATTTAATAATTCAATAATTTGGTCTTATTTTTAATGAGAGCTAAAAATATGACCAAATTGAAAGCACGTGTAAATAATGGGGGTTAAATTTATTATTTTTTAAATCATGACTAAATTGATTCAATGTGCAAGCTTGGAGGACTAAATATTATTATACAAATTTTCTTAACTATTACGTCAACCCTTTAACGGCTCAGTGACAATTTTGTAATAAAAATCAAAGTTTAATTCACATTATGTAACTTTTAAATCTTTGATGACCGTTTTGTATTACTAGGATAGTTTAATGACCATTTGTATACTTTACCCTTTAAAATATTTTAGCTATATGTTAAAATTCAGGTAAATCAACTAATTTCAAAATGAATTAACTGATAACCAAACTTTGAAAAAAATTTAATTGTTACTAGTCGAATACTTCAACAGTCAACGATTAACCGAACTAATTTTGAAATCGATATTCGGTTTTAACTGAGCAATGAATGAACATACTTATAATAATGACTTATTACCTAAAAAAAGAGGGTAAAATGACCTTTATACTTTAGTGAAGTACTCACTTTAGCCTTTTAAATATTTTAGCCAGTTTGGCCCCTCTATTTTTATTCAATTATCACATTAGCCCTCGTACCATTTTGGTTAAAAAAAAGTCTGATATGGCCCAATTACGATTTGCCATGATAATAGGAAAATTTAAAAAAACTAAAAAATTGTTAAAAAGAAATAGAAAATTCAAATAAAATTCAAAAAACATAAAGTTCAAAATTCTTTCAAATGCAAAATTTAATAAGTATATATATATATATATATATATATATTATATTTGCTTTTTGCTTTTAGAATTCATCTTTAGAGTTTCTAAAACTAAATTAAGCATAATTAAAAAAAATATAAAATATAGATTATGTAACATAAATTCTGTTTTTAATTTATTTTTTTTACATTTGTTATGATTTTATTTTTATTTATTTACTAATCTGAAGAGTTTTAATTCATTATATGCAGAAGAGAGCTATATGGGGTGGGGAGGGCCAACCCTCAAATTCTCTCTCTCCCGCTCTCTCTCTCTATATATATATTAAAAACATAATAATTGTCGATCATTTTAGAAAAGGTTTAACTAGGGTGGCAAACGAGTCATTCGAGTCGGGTTTGGATCGAGTAATTTCGAATCAGGTGATTTTGGGTTTGGACTATGTTCGATTTTGGTTCGATTCGAAAATGGTTCGATTTTAGTTTAGGTCTATAGTAATTTGGGTCGGTCGAATTTTAGGTCGGTTCAATATGGGTCGGTTATTTTCAGGTCGAGTCGATCGATTTTCAAGTCGAGTCAATAACAGACCATTCAATTTTTTATTCGGGTTAACCTTTGGATCTTCAGGTTATCGAAATATATATAGAGTATAGATACATTCTTGTAAAATTACACATTTTTCTATTTGTAAATCTTATCATTTAGGCTCATTTTTGTTTCAAAATGAAAACTTCGATTTTTAAATATAAATGATACAATGACGATAGGGGTAAGAAAAACTCGATTCAACTTGAAAAATCAATTTTTAACTTAGTGATTTTTAAATATGAATGATTCAACTTGATCACTTTAAAGATTTTTTAAAACTTTATTAAAATAATTATTAAGAAACTCAATGTAATTGAGATAATTATTTTTAAATAAGTTATTTATTTGAGACGTGTTTCATGTTAACTTAGTGTTTGTAAAAAATAATTTTTAAGTTATTTATGTTTTACCATCTAAGTGATGTCAATTAAAATTAATCACATAAAGTATAATTGTGGATAGTGAGTAAATTTATTTTACAATATTTATATTAAATATTTTTTAAAAAAAATGAAAATTATCGGATAGATATGGTTTGAAGATGACTTTTAAAGAAGAAAAATGATATTGAAGCATTAAATTAATACTAAAGGTGGCAATTAATTAGTAGTGTACTAGTGTAATACAAAAGGAAATAAAATGTACATCATTTTAAAATATAATAATAAAAGTAAATTTGTTCACTCCAACTCAATTATTAGGTTCAACTTAGATCGATGTTTGGCTTAAATTAGGTTCAGATTGCCTTCAGTTTCGGGTAAAAATCAGTTCATGTCCATAACTGTTTAGATAAAAATAAAGTCGATTTTGTTTCGACTCGGTTTGTTTCAAGTTTCGGATCAAGTTCGGATTATTATGTTCGAGTCAACATCGAGTATCGGATCTCGGGTCAATTTACCACCTCTACGTTTAACTTAAAAATGAAAACAAATATTTAAACTATGTTTTTTTACTTTAAGTAACTAAATTATTATTTGGTCAAAAAGTACATAAATTATACTTCATCACTATTTTAACTCTCCAATCATTAAGTCCGTTAAAAATAATCCCTCAATCAATCAACATGAAATATCTTTTTATTTTATTGATATTTTGAAATAAAATTTAAAAATAATTAATTAATTTAGAGTAAATTACACCAATAGTCGCCCAAATATATACGTTTTCCTACTTTGGAGACAAAACTATTTTTTCTATAAATTCAGTCACTAACTTTACATTTTTTTTCTACTTAGGTCACTTGATATTAATTTTGGTTATTAATTTGGTGGAGATGATGACAAACCTTACATAATAACAATTTAAGGCCTCGTTTGGTAAATAGCGTTTTGAGCCAAAATAAGAGGTTTAACCAGTCAAATATGTTATTTTAGATGTTTGGTGAATAAAGGATTGTAATGGCAGATTGAGGTGAAACCTCTTATAATGTAAAAGCTATTAATAGGAGCTTTCTGAAATTAGAGGTTTTGACATAATAACTATAAGGATTATTTTACCCTTAACAATTACAAATAATATTCAAATAACCTAAATTTAACCTGAGATTTGGGCGCAAGGGTAAGTTGAGCCCGAGATTTATTGGGCCGTACCGTATCGTGAAGAGAGTTGGGCCGATTGTCTATCAACTTGAGTTACCTCATCAGCTCATTCGTATCCATAATGTTTTTATGTGTCCATGTTGAGGCAATACCATCCAGATCCTAGTCATGTCGTTCAGGTTCAGGATGTGGAGTTAAGACCAGATTTTTCCTACGAGGAGGAACCGATTCAGATCTTGGATTTTGATGAAAGAGTTCTAAGGAAAAGACGTATTCCAATGGTAAAGGTACAATGGAGAAATCAGAGTCCTAGTGAGGCTACTTGGGAGATCGAAGGATCCATGAGAGAGCAGTTTTCGCATCTGTTTAAATCAGGTAAATTTCGAGGACGAAAATTTTTCTTAGGAGGGGAGAGTTGTAACACCCAGCTAAAAGTGTAAAAAAAAGAAAAGAATGAAAATGGGGGTTATAGGGGATCAAACCCCCGACCTATTGGTAGTTGAGCCTTTGACCTAGCCATTTGAGCTATACAGCTTTTAGTGTCCAAGGTTCCCCATTAATCTCTTAAGCCATCTTGTTTTGCTTACCCAAAAATAAAATAAGCCCATTTCTGTCTCCCCACCTACCTGAAGTTAATGCCCAGCCCCCCCTTTCTGGAACTCTCCAAACGCTCCTACCCGCCCCGTCCGGCCACCATCGTTCCCCCTCCACTGTCACTCCGTGCGCGACATCGCCACCACCGGCGTGTGCGCCGTCCTTCCCTGAGCTCGATCCCAGTAGCCACGCGCAGCACCGTCGGCCTTTTGCTGGATAAACGGCTCAAAAAGCCCGACGGAGACTCAAGAGTTTCCGCCATTTCCGAGCATTTCTGGCGTCCAATCATGTCGCGGTCGTCAAATCTGGAACCTCCTCGTCGGTCCGATTAAAACCCAAGGTTCGGTCTTAGTTTCGACCGTCGTTTCACCCTTCATCGGAGCACCGTTTTCCCGACGACTTTCTTACCATTTCGTAAGTTTCCGAACTAATTTCCGGTGATTTTTGGTTGTTGTTGGGTTGGGTTAAAATGAGTAATTGGATACCTATCTTTTCCAGGTGAAAAACGTGGATTTCGGGCCACCGACGACTTTTCCGACGGCCATCCAATGACCAGATCGATTGGGTAAGTGAACCGGCTCGAGCCAGCCTGAACCGGATGAACCGGTCAGTCCATCAGCCAAACTCGAACTGGTTTGGCCCAAAACCCAATCCCATTCAACCCGAGCCCATCACCTGAGTCCGACCCGACCCGTCTATAACCTGAAACGACCCGTGTTCGTGTCAACTCAGTGAGTCAACTCAATTGACCCCCTATTGGCTGCTGATGTCATCATGACGTCAGCATTGACTGGCTCCGTTGACCGTTGACCTGCTGACGTCAACGTTGACTTTGACCAAAAAGTCAAAATTTCCGAAAAGCCTTATTTTATGTTTTTCGACGTCCTGAGTCTGATTTTGAAGCCCGTTTTGCGAAATTCCAACCCGAAGACCCCCGAATCTGACCTTAAACCCAAATCATGCATATGTGCTTAATTATTTTAAATCAGATAATAGTAAAACGAATAAGTGACTAAAATAGTGTATTAATTGTGTAAAGGTACTCGAGACGCGTGTGACCACTTTTCAGCTCAGCCTAGCTCTTCTCGATCCGCTCACCTCATGCTTTAGTGAATATCAATATGAATTTAAACTCTGTGTATAAGAACAAGTTTAACACTTAATTCACTTTATGACCGTTACTCTTTCATGATCTAAGATCTGACCCTGTATCCGAGCGTACTGAGGCAGGTGTCCATTAGACCCATTTCCGACCAGCTTTTGAGGTGTGTTTCATGTGTGCTATATTCTATTGAATGAATTGTATAATGATTACATATTAGTAAACAATCTAACGATTTAATCATGAACAATGCTATGTTTGATGAATGTTCAATTGTTATTGAGATTGCATCACTATGTTAGAAAATGAGATGAAATGATGAACTGGATATATGATGACATTCTCTGCCTACCTGATGTATGTCTGCTCAATCTGTATACTTGGTATGTGATTGCTTGATCTGTGATGGTATTGCTTGGTTGTCTGATGAATTTGATAGCATGATCTGTTAGCTTGACCTATGATGGTACAATTTGTTTGCATGATGAATGATGAAAATGTCTGCTCTGCTTAATGGTATGCCCATTTATCTGTCAAAAGCATGAATCTTCCGTTTCCGATACTCTGAATAGAATATGTCTGTCATCTGTATTCTGTTACTCATGTTTGGAATCTGAATACCAATTGTTATCTGGGGTATACTGTTGGGTTATATTATGAAGTCTCTGTCGGTACAGCCCTGAACCAGCTGGTAAATCCTTATGGACTCAAGGTCTCCCCTTGAGTAGGTTCCGATGCTTTAGCATGGGTAAATCCTTATGGATCTAAGGCAGCCCCTTAGGTGGCATCTATGCCCATCAAGCCTAGGGTAAGTCCCTATGGATGCAGTTTTGGGGGACTGCATATTGGTGTAAGGTTGGAGGGTAGTTACTAGTAAACCCTATATATGCACTCGAGCATTTGTATTGAACTGTTATGTGTTCTTATGTTATGATTGATATGTATTCATGCTTGTTTGATATGCGATTATTGGAACACACTAAGCTCCCTCGCTCATGCCCTTCTCTTCTCCCCTTCCAGATACTTGTGATAGGCTACCCTTTTGGACCCGACAACTAGAGGATCGACACATTTAGCATTTAGTCCGTTGTAATGTTCTTATCTTCCAAACTGTATGTATTTGGGTGACTTATGCCTAAATTTTGATACGACTTATCTTTTGGTTTTTGACGGATGTTGGCTTTAGTTTATAACTAAACATTTTATGCTTTCATATCACCCATTTTGTAACTACATGTTACTAAAATATTACTTGCTATTTTGAGATGGTTTTGAAAGCAATACTGATAGATTTTGTAATCGTTCTGAGAATAGTATTGATATATCTTCGTTAACAAGTTTTAAGGTATGGATCGTAAATCTCTCGTAGGGGGGACTATATTAGTTTTGATATTTTAACTGAGATATTTTACATGAAGTTTGATTATAGGTTGTGACCGCCCAGAGTTAGGTGAAACGCATAAGCGGGTTCGGGTGGTTACAACATGCGTCTTGCCATACTTGAAATAATGGCATCACTATCCTTGATCCATTCATTTAATGCCACCACGATGGAGCAAATATTCGGAAAATAAAGATTTGCCGTTGAATATTTTGTCTCTGAAAAGTCTTTAGTCATCTCATAAAACAATTTAAACTTCTCAGAAATCTTTGTTGCAAATGTCCAATCATCTTCGGTTGGCAAGTGCCTATACAAGGAATCACGATGTAATTGCACACACCAAAGGAAAACATTTTTGTAAGACAAAGCTATTCGGAGAATAAAAAAAGTTGAATTCCATCGTGTTTTGACATCAATACATAATTTCTTGGTAGTTGGAATGCGCAATTGTCGCGCTGGCTCTTCAAATTTTTCCACCTTTTTGGAGTAACGCTCCAGAAAAGATTATTTTGTCGAATTCTTTCTATTCCATCTCTAAGCACACTGAAGCCATCTTGTACAATTAAATTCAATATGTGCGCACAACAACGCATATGAAAAAAAAGCTTCATTAACCGGTAGTGTGCCACTTCCCAATCTATCATCCAACAAATTCACAACACCATCATTCACACTACAATTGTCAACTATGATTGACATAAGCTTTCTATCGATATTCTAATCTAGAAAATACTTCATCAATCTTGTAGTAATAACATCACTAGTGTGTGGAGTTAGCAAAAATTCAAACCATATTATGCGCTTTTGTAAATTCTATGTGTTATCTACGTAATGCGCAGTAACAACCATGTATCATTTATTTTGGTGATTCGCTGTCCACATATCAATTGTAATGGCAACTCTTCCTTCGTTAGCCTCCAACTCTAACATTGTTTTCCCTTTCCCATCTTCGTACATACTCAAGATGTCCTTCTTTATTGTATTGCGAGGAGGCATATCAAACATTAGTTGTAAACTATGACACAATTCTTTGAACAACGCATGATCAACGATTGACAAAGGGTACTCATATCGGATTATCATCTTGCCAAGAATCCTCCTTGATTCCTCTTGATTGAATGAAGAGGCCTTTAATGTCACTTTTCCATCTAACTTTTTTTTGATTGGCTACTAGCACTTGTTGTCGAATATCCATTTGACCTCGCTTTTGACACCTTGATAAATAAACATGCAAATGTTTTGTCCCATTCTTCGAATCATCTCCAAGTTTTCTTTTGCAATGATTACATATTGCTTTTCACTCGTTGTTGATCTTTTCTTTTTCAAAATGCTCCCATACGGTAGATTTCAACTTCGATGGATTGTATTCGCTCGACTCATTATTGTCAACAACATCATTAGGTTGATTTAATGGGGTTTGAGTGGTGTCCTCGGTATTTGAAGTTGGAATTTCCTCACTTAGTATTTGAGGAGAGGTAAAACTATGAGTTGTTGATGGATCGAAGTTCTCCCCAAAATTGGACATTAGTGATTATTGTACCTATAAAAGTGTTCAAACCAAGCATTAGAAAGCAAACATGATATCAAAAATTTTACTACTATCTAAAAAATTTCAAGCAATAAGCATAAACTGTTTTACTGCAATCTATTTTATGCATAAACTATTTTACTGCAATCTATTTTTTGCATAATTTTTTTACTACAATTTGTTTTCTGCATAAAAAATTTACTACAATTTATTTTCTGCATAAACTGTTTTCTGCATAATCTATCTTCTGCATAAACTGTTTTCTACATAAACCATGGATTGCCACTACATCTAACTTAAACTATTTTTCTACTGAATTTATTTTCTGCATAAATTGTTTTCTGCATAAACTATGGACTAACGCTACATCTAACTTAAACTCAAGGATATATACATCCCTTATGATTTGAGATTTGCAAAATTAACATAACATGAATGCATGATTGATGTTTCTAACTTTAGGATATATTCAAAGTACTCTCATGTATTTCACGGACCTAATCAAAGCATTGAAACAAAATATCCTTAGAAAAGTAAAGCATCTCTTATCTCCTACAACAATACTGAAAGCTGCCTAGTAACATCTAAAAAAGAAAGAACTAATCATTTTGATGTTAATTGGTACCAAATTTCTAATGAAATTTTAGCGAGAAAACATACCTAAGAATTAAGACATGAAAAGATTATAGCTTTTCAATTGATGTAAGTATAAACACAAGCAAACAAATATTGAGATTTTCAAAACAACTTTATCTTTGCAAACTGAAACAACAAAATCTTATAGTATTGATGCATATTTAATTATTTATCAGCAGATTTTAAAAAGTTTTTACTGAACTCAATAGAAATGGACCAAAAAATTAGAAACCCTAATCCCTAAAATCAATTACCTTGTTATCTTATTAAATGAAATCGATGAATGTGACTGCTGTGTTGAGGGGGAGAACAAATCAAAAAACCAGTCGAGGAATCAATAAGAATTGATGAAGGGAGATCTGGTTACTGGTGCAAGGAGAACCGACTGGGTGAGACGAGTGAATATCGACTCTGAAGATTGGAGGAATACTGATAAAAAATGAAAAGGAAAAATTAAAAATATAAAATATATTATATAAGAGATATTTCAGTAATTACATAACCGGGGGAGGTGGGGCGGTGCATGTTAACTCTAAACCCGAACCCGTTCTAAATCTGACTTAAACTTTATTGAAACCCGTCTCGGCCCTGAAATTTTCGGGGAAATATTTGGTCGGGTCCGGGACAGGTAATTTTGCCATTCCTATTTGAAATGCAGCTTGTACCGATACGCTCATAAGCGTATCGATATGCATAAGCTGAAGTAAGCTCAACAGCTAGTTTCCAAGAAGGGCGTATCGATACAATGACCCGAGTATCGATACCCTTCTGACCGTAACTGCATTTATGGAGGGAAATAATGATCCCAACGGCTCCAATTCAATACCAATTGTCTACAACGGCTAGAAAAAGCTCAATTGTGAGTATAAAAGGAACCTTCAAGCATCCATGAAAGACTAATGCTTCAATTGTCAATAACATTATGATCAAAATCAAATCTTAGTACTTAAATTGTCATTCCTTGTATAGATTACACTTGTGAGCTAAAATGTCAATGTATGCTCAAGTATTTAAAATTTAGGTGAGAGCTTAAGAGTGCAAAAAATCAACTTTGAAAGGGATTTCTAGTTTGCTAAGTATTGCTAAGTATTCACTTGTTTTAAAGTGTTCCCAAAGCTCGGGTTGTGAGCTTTGGTTGCTAGACTTGGTGAGTGAGTCTAGGTTGTAAATAGTTGTCTCCATAGTCTAGAAAAGGGGGAAAATTCTTAGTGAATTGTTGAAAATCTTTAGTGGAAGCTAAGGTAGTAGATTTAGGTGCTTGTTAGAAGGTCGGACCACTATAAATTCTTGTGTCTTTTGTCTATTATTTTGCTTCCACCAAAAACACCCAAAACACAATCTTTTTCACACCTGGCAAGCTAAATCGGTTGAAGGAAATCGAGTCTATCAAGCCTAACACCTTCTTTCAACTGACCCGAGCACTCGAGCTGATCTCTCTTTTCCTTTCTAAAAAAAATAAATTACACAAATGAATCACTTGCTTAATCACCTTCGAGGGAAAAATAAAGATTTTAATCCAAAAGTTATGGATACTGAAACACACAACTTGTATAAGTTGCAATCTCTCAGAAAAAGACAAACACTTAGTAGACCGGCATCCAATCTTCCGGCAAGCTAAATCGGTTGAAGGATATCGAGTCTATCAAGCCTAACACCTTCTTTCAACTGACCCAAGCACTCGAGCTGATCTCTCTTTTCCTTTCTAAAAAATATAAATTACACAAATGAATCACTTGCTTAATCACCTTCGAGGGAAAAATAAAGATTTTACTCCAAAAGTTATGAATACTGAAACACGCAGCTTTTATAAGTTGCAACCTCCCAGAAAAAGACAAACACTTAGTAGACCAGCATCCAATCTTCCTGCCCCTCATTTCTTTTGCTCTAACTAAATAACCAACCAACCCCTCATTGACATTCATAAAAAATCTAGACCTAGTAATACAGGCCCTTACCCATTTTCTTAAAACTTCAGGGATTCGCAAGACCTGCAACACTTGGAAAATTATAAAAACATACCTTGATGATAAAAACATTTTCAACCAAGTTCTTACCAGACAAAAAAATACTCTAGTTCTGGGAAATAACAGATGGCAACTACTGCTTTAACCTATTAGTGAGAATTTCGATAATACATTTGTACATTGTGCTGCAGCAGGAAATAAGCCTGAAGTCCAGGAAAAACCACCTTAGGAACCAGGGTGATAATGGTGGAGTTGAAAGTGTCAGGCAAATAGCAAGCTAAAAAGATATATTGGATGGCAGATTTACAATTTTAGGTGTCAGATTGATTTTGAAATAAATGTGTGGTTATAATATAGTATTTTGAATTTTAAAAAATTGAAGAAAAATCGAGCCGAATAAAGATAATTGAATCAAATTGAAATTCTTCAGTTTGGTTTGTTATTTTTTAAAATATTATTATATAAGTTTGGTAAAGTTATTTAATTAATATAATTATAAATATTTGTTTTAATGTTATAAAAATATTATTTTTATTTTATAATAAATAAAAATATTTATCTGTTGTGAATAAAATAAAGAAGAACAAGAAGAACAAAGAGATGAGAGGAAGAGGGAGATTTGTATTATTCTCAAAATATAGAATTGTATACAATGCCTTCAATGAATCATCTATTTATAGGCATAAGAAGTACATAATACATTAAACTCTAATTCATAGAGATAATATTCCTAATAATAAATAAATCAAACTCCTTTGATAAAGTTCTAATCATGATAGACATCCACATAGATAAATATTCATAACACTCCCCCTTGGATGTCTATGAAGATAATGTGCCTCGTTAAAACCTTACTAAGATAAAAACCAGTGAGAAAAAAAATCTTTAGTGAAGGAAAAAGAGTACACACATCTTTGATACGCATAACTTGTTGCCTCATTAAAAACCTTGCCAGGAAAACCCATTGGGACAAAACCTCGGTTAAGGGAAAAAGAGTGCAACGCGTATTTACTCCCCCTCATGAAAATATCACAGAAGATCTTTGAATCTTCATAATTTAATCTTGAATATCATTTTTCTAAAGATCGCGAGGGATGAAACTTTGGAGTAATATGTTCCATGATGTATCAACTTTCAAACTGAGATATACATCTTGCTTTATCTTCACACAAGATAGCTTTTATCATATCTTGTAAAAGTAAATCCACATATCTTTTGGATATGTTGGGTCAATAATCTTAGCCAAACACATTTTTTTGGCTTGCCTCGTGCATAACAATTATTTCTACGACATTTGAGGAGGCATCAACGAATGTTTGAAAATCTAAATGTAATGATCTTTGTATATTCATAGATATTTCTTGACCAACTAATATATAGTGCTTCAAGACCAAGAAAAGATATAATTATCTTTATTCACATCCAACAATCTTACAACTATTGGGATACTCAATAGATATGTTCTATTCATATTGAATCTTCTTTAAGATTCTTTCAGCTTATGTCTATTCATAGACAAAAGAAATATATAAAAATGCTCGATCTTCAGGTCGAGATAAACTTGATGTCAAGATTCAAGTACTTGCATTGAAAGTACTTCATGAGTTTCCAGTTTGAAGCTCTTTAGGAGTTCTAAAATAATCATAATGGATCTTGATCCAAACTCCTTTATAAAATACATAAAGAAATCTGATCATTCTTATAGTATTTTCTCAATTAGTATTCACTAAGGCGATTATACCAAATGCGCCAAAAATATTCATGAGACATGTCTAAATAAATTTCCTCATAAATTTCCAAATGCTTATAGCATTTTAGATCCTTCAAGGATAAATATGGATCCACAAATAATTAGACGCATGTAAAAATTTCAAAACTGCCAAAGTAATTGCATCCACCATGAAGTAATTAAAACTTTTCATAAATCACAGTTCAAGTCGTATTTACGACTACTTATTTGTGCCTCACTTGCATTACACCTTTAGGTGTTTGGATTGGTGGTCCAAATACTTCTATTTTAGAAGTTCAAAGCGTCTTTCAACATTGGCCAATTCAATATCTATACTTCCGGATAGATTATATAAGATCCTCGATTTCTTTCTTTACTTCTATAGAAGTATTTTATGTAAAATTGTTTGTAAAATCGTTGTCGACAACTTTCCAATTTTCTAGTTCCATTCTCGTAATGACATAACTCATCGAGATCTCTTCAAGATTTCAATCTTTATTCTAGGTACCTGAAACTCTTCAAGAGTTTTATTATTTGTTATGTCTTGGGTCTCTTCAGGAGCACCCGCCTCCAATATATGACCATCTCATATTACTTTCTATTTACGAGAATTTTGATCATTTGGAACCATTTCAACTATCATGCTTCAGGCATGATTTACATTCTCTCGCTCTAACATGTAATTTAAACTTAGAGCATTTCAGCTGGTATATGAGACTTAATTACTCTCATTGGGTCAGTAAATATGTCTGGCAGTTGACATGTAATAACATGAATTATCTTATGAACTTCTAGTTCATATACGAGGATCTAGATAATGATAATTCATTTTCCTCTATCCAGCTGATTATTATCTCCCCCTGATGTTGAGAAAAATCATGTCATAAATGATTCTCCAATTAATGTTTAAGAATTTAAACATAAAAGGAGACTCGTACTCAATATATATTCTCAACCCTTTTTATTTACCCATTTTATGCGTTGTGGTGGAGCAATTCATATCGCACATTCGAAAATCATAAAATGGGAAATGTATGGTTTCTGACCAAAAACCAATCATAACGGGGGGTTTATTATAACTCGTTGGCTTGATGCGTATAAGTGTTGCTATATGGAAACACCATATAAATAATAACTCTTTTGTTCTCATAGTTTAGCTATTAAATAGGAGGCATCCAATTGAAATTTTGCTAAACTATATTTTTCATAATCAATAGGCTTTGTAACAACTGATATAGCCTAAAATATAAACCCACTAGCTTTTCAAGACGAATAGTCTAACTGCATAATCTGAATATTTTTAGAATCAATCTCACAAACTTCTGGTTGTAAGTCGATAAAACAATGTAGATGCATCTACTAAAATCATATAAAACTTTCCACATTGTGGATATATGGGCCCATATTTCGTTCAGATATGCAAGACATACAGTCTCAACTTCAATACACGAACTTTAAGTTCTAATTCTTTTGGTAAGTGGGATCATCTATATCCTTTGAGAACAAACAACACAAGAACTTCAGGTTCTTTTAGTAAGTGGAATTTAATCAATTCCTTTAAGCAACACAAGTACTTCACGTTCTTTAATAAGTGGAATTTAATCCATTCCTTTGAGAATAAGCACCACAAGAACTATAGGTTCTTTTAATACATGTGCATGTAAATCTCAATAATTTCTGCACCATTATTGATCAGGATGGTCTAACCGATCATGCCAACTATATATATGTGTGTATATATCTCTGAATTTGTAAACTCATTGTTTACCATAACATGTAATTCAATCTCACTCGTACATGTCTAGTACGACCATCAAAATTGTTCCTTTAAATAAGAATATATTTATCTCTTTCGGAGCTTTCAATTGAAATTATCTTTTGGTAGCAATATATAGCTCTTCTAGAGCTTTCAACTGACTTTTTGGCTACCAAAACTTATATCCATATTGGCTTATTTCGAATGCCAATTGATAACATATGTTATCTATAATTCCCAAAGGGATAGTTTGCGAACTCATATTCATCTCTTTATGACTTTGACGAGTATAACACAATGTGAATATGGAATAAAGTTCCATTTAACAATAACATATTTGCTCAACTAGAGCCTTTTGTGATATTAATACTTCCGGATATAGTACTCACATTATTCCATTGCATTTTAATCGAGAAATGCATAATTGTGCACCTTTCAAAATGTGCTTTGTTTCATTTACTTCAGGTAATGAAAATATGTACTTTGTATCATTCACTTCGAGGAATGAAAAATATAAAATATAGCACATCATATCAAGTCGATTATCTATCAGAGATAAACTTTCAGGTGCTCTTCCGAAGTATTGATATTTTAGTACTTTGAGAAATACTACTCATATTTCCCCTTGCATTTAAATGGGAAAAATATTTCTTATGCTTAAGTACAATATGAGTACTTGCATTATCTGCTAGGCATAAATAGCCACAATTCTAGGCATAAATAGCCACAATTCATTGTATATTTTATTCCGGAAGTAATCATATTCTTCAAATAATAAATTAACATAAATCGTAAATAAATAATATGTGAAATAAATAAACATAAAACAAACCAACATAAATAAATAAATAATAAATAAAACGAATTAACATAAGAAAAACCAATTATTCATGTTAGAGGTTATAAGGGAAATAAAATAAATGGTAAATTATTCCCTTCAAGGGTTATGAGAAAATTAACAATATCTAATTGAGTTGGATCAATAACGCCATAATTATTTTCGCCATAAACAAATTTTGTTTATATTTTATTTCATTTATCATTCATGATTATGGATAAAGTCCATAATACTTTGGCGTTTGACAAGTACGAAACCAATGGTTTATAACATCACGTTGGTAAAAGGATTTCACTTCCTTAGAATGATCTTTATCACTCTTGTCATCCTTATAACTTCGCTACCAGCGGGTAGAAGTATTCTTAAAACGACTATATTTTCCATGTGTATATTCATAGTCTCGACCACGATCACAACTTTTAATGTGATTTTTTATTCCTTCCATAATATAATCTCACATTCACTTCAGGGAATGGAGTAGAGCCAGTGGGCCTTTAAAACCTTTTTCACATATCCTTATCACAGAGAACAAAGATTTAATCCTCGTACGCGGCATTGTTAAACCTGTCCACAAGGTCATTTAAAAACCTCCTTTGAGACCAGTAGCCTCGCAGAACGGGATGTCCAGCCAATTATACTTGGATTATATCGAAATTATGTCTCTAATTGAATAATGATTTACCATGTTTGCATTCACTTCAGGGAATGAAACAGATCCAATAATTGCATGGAATAAACATCATGCTTGCATTCACTTCAGGGAATGCCCCATTATTGATAATTGCATGGAATAAACATCATGCTTGCATTCACTTCAGGGAATGCCTCATCATTGATAATCGCATGGAATAAACATCATGCTTTGCATTCACTTCAAGGAATGCCTCCCATAAAACTTTTTGGATCAAGAAGAATTTTCATAACTTGAAATTGGGAGAAGTCTATGGTCTTCGACAAAGAAGAAAAATTGCTTTCGAGCAAATATAGACTTTATAACAATCTTTTTATAGATTGAAATTCATCATGATTTATCGCACATTAAAATCATAATTTAAAGAATAAAAAATAAAATAAGAATTTACCGATATTAGTTTTCCTCTCGAGAAAAATGGAGACGTAGCAAATGACCAAAACATCTTCTCATAATGTCGTGTCTCTTTCCAAGTCATTTAAATACATGTAAGACTCAATACATTGTTAAAATATCAATATCATCAAATAAAATATTATAAACACATATTGATCTTAATACAAAGTTTAACCATTGTGTCAAAAATAAACATATATGAAACCATAATAATAAGATCTATATGTATGAGCTGAATTGAATGTATTAAAAATCAGAGGATCTATGTCATAATTCTCACTTTAAAAAAAAAACTAAACCAACAAAGGTGTTTCATTAATGTACAGATCTTTGTTACTAAAAAAACCTTAAACCTAGAGTACGTATTTTAATAAATTTATATGAAAGACTACCATAGTTCTACGTACATAACTTTGTTATTCATGATTACAAAGTATAGTCAGTAAATCGAACAGGCTTTACATGCACCATCATCAAACTTCATGAATTTACAAATATACAAACACAAATAATAATAATTAAGTATGAAAAGCATAAGCAGTTGAGTACCAAAAATGAAAACTCACAAATACTTTCGCTCAACAAACCTTAATCGATTCCATCGTTCCCTACTTTAAAAGCCGAGGAGGCAGGTAAGGAAAACATCGCGACATTATCGATTTTTTCCGCTAATTAACCCTTTTAGGAACAAGAGAAAACACACGTAATTTACACCAAACATAACCTCTTCGTCTCTGTCGATTCGTCTTTTGGTTTGTGAGAAGCTACAAATTTATCTCTTTCCAATGTTCGAATAAAATCAAACATACTTCCAAAATTTTCAAAAATTAAAACAAAGTTAAAATATAAAGAGAAAGACAATCGGTAACTAAAAAAAATAAGGAGGAAAAAAAACTTATCTTTGATTTATTCTATAATCGAATTCTTCCCGGTAACTTCTTTTGAATTATAACGATGAAGACCTCAGTTGATTAGAGTCTCGTGCTGATAACGTGTTGTGAATAAAATAAAGAAGAACAAGAAGAACAAAGAGATGAGAGGAAGAGGGAGATTTGTATTATTCTCAAAATATAGAATTGTATACAATGCCTTCAATGAATCATCTATTTATAGGCATAAGAAGTACATAATACATTAAACTCTAATTCATAGAGATAATATTCCTAATAATAAATAAATCAAACTCCTTTGATAAAGTTCTAATCATGATAGACATCCACATAGATAAATATTCATAACATTATCTTTATTATAAAAACTAAAAAATTAATTATAATTAAATAAAACTAAACAATAATTTAATTAGAACATCAAATTCTTAATTTATTATCAAAGGAATCAAATCGAATATATTCCGATAGTAATTGAACTGAACGCTCATGTTCGAATCAATTTTAAATTTCTCAAGTTCTTTGTTATATCTCTCATCAAGTTTATTAAATAATTTAATATAATTAATGCAGCTGAGATTATCCACATTGTGAAATCATAACTAATTATTTCCTCCTTCAGTAATTAATTACTATTTTCTCACAGTAATTATTCCCGCAATAATGTTATAACTAATAAATTTATTCTTATTTACTTATTTATATCCCGAATTTTTTAAAAAAACTGGGACATAACAGAAATTTGAAAGCTCAAGATTTTGATTTGGAAAGATTATGTTTGGCCTAGTCTTTAGGATTAGGCTGTTTTGTTTGACCATATATTTTTGTTCTCTTTGATTTTCCAATGATACATAAAGAGAGGTGGGAAATGATGTTTTGGAAATATCCCTGAAACGACAACATGATTTGCATGTGGTTTAAGGTTTTGATCTGTATGTTTTCAAAGTTGAAGGATCGATCTAGCAGCAGGACTTCTTAGAAAACTAGTTTCTCTTTTTACTAGTATTTCCCTAACGCAGTTTTACCCAAAGGTAAGCATTTCAATCATCAAAACTACAGCATAAAGGCTTACTCGATTGTATGTCGCTTCAACAATTTTATTGATTACTCTTTTGATTTGATAACTTTATCTTTAGATGAGCAAATAATTTATGGAGTACATAACTTCCAAAGAACATTATTTGAGCAGTTTACTGGATCTCTTGTTTTGTTTTATATTTCTGAGTGTTTAAAGATGTTGGAAAAATCCATGAATATTGATGATTTGAGTTCATTTGATTTTTGTTCAGTTGAACAACAAGACAGAAAAGATGTCATCGTCAAACTCTCCTTGCGCGGCGTGCAAGTTTCTTCGTCGAAAATGCACCCAAGAATGCGTGTTCGCACCGTATTTCCCACCTGATAATCCCCAGAAATTCGCAAACGTGCACAAGGTGTTCGGTGCGAGCAATGTGTCCAAAATTTTGAATGAACTGAAAGCATGTCAACGTGAGGAGGCAGTGAACTCATTAGCCTACGAGGCGGAGTCTCGACTTCGAGACCCCGTTTACGGCTGCGTTGGGCTCATCTCCATCTTACAACACAGGATCAAACAAATGCAACACAATCTGAGCGATGCTAAGAAAGAACTGGCCACTTACATTGGTCCTCAAGCGATGCTTCCCATCATACAGCCGCCTGTTTTGTTGCAACATGTGGGGAACATGATGGAGATTCCCACGGCTGCACGTGGTGGACAGATGGTGATGAGGGAAGCGCAGCAACAGCAGCTGGCAGGGTATGAAGAGATTGTGAGGTTTAATGGTGGGGGTGGTTCGGTTACTGCAACCGGGTTCAATCAGATAACAACATCTGCCTTGGCTTTGGGGAGTTTTGATAACCCTTATTATCAGATTCAAACACCACAGCAACATGGAACTCATCCAATTCAAGCACAGCTTTAATTTGCTTCAGACACAGCAACTGTCGGGAAGCGAGGAGGGGTAGGAGTATGGGTCCTTCTTGTTGAATAAACCTAAACAATCTCTTATTTTTGTTAGTTGCAGCCTGAGTGACATAACTATTTTTATAAAAGAATTTATTCAAATAAGACTTAATGTGAATTTTTTAAACTAGACATGAATGACTTAGTCTACACATCAAATTTTTACCACATTAAATATTGATATATATAGTTTAAACCTAAGCTGCTCCAAGGCCATGACTGTCCACAGCTCCACTCAAAGACCCACACTCACGTAACTCCCACCGTCACAAATTGAAGCAGTAGACACTAGACATGCCACTCACCTTCGCTGCCATAACCAACACTCATTTGTAGTTACCTTTCCATCACCCTTACCATAAACCAACCTCAAATCTATTCAATTGGCCCTAATAAAAACCCTAATTGAATAGAAAAGGTGAACACAAGTTTTATCTTTCCATCAAAACCCATTTAAAGTCCATCCACGATCCCAACGGTGGAAGGGATCGTCTTGGTGTGAAAGCTGAAATATTTGAAGTCGATATTGATCTGACGGCTGAAAACGGAGATTAGGAGTTGGGAAGCCGAATGGTTTAAGACCATTTTCGTGTAGTTCAAGACGGGTTTTGAAGAAATGGACCCTGAATTTGTGCTTACCGAGACGAGGCGAGTCTCCTGACAAATTTAGGAGCCGAACGTCCGCCATCAGTGATGGCCGACGGTGGTCGAAAATGACGGCGAGTGACGGCCAGAGATTGCAGAGAGTAAGGGAGATGAGGGCTTTGTTTTTTTTCTTAAATTTGGTTTTGAATAACGAAATGATTTTTTTGGTTAATACATATTTCCTCCTCAACTTTATTCGTTTTTCCAACTTACCCCTTAAAATTCATTTTAACTATTTTGCCTCCTATTATTTTCGACATTACCCATATTATCCTTTACCATTAAAAAAATATATGTTAACTAATCAAAGCACGTCACGTCATTTTTTAATTATTTTTAAATTTTAAAATAATTTTTTAAGGGTAAACTATACTAATGACCACCAGACTATGAGGTTAGTGTCGATTTGACCACTATATTTTCAATTGTGTTAAATATACCACATAACTATTTAATTGGTTCCAATATAGCCATTTGCCGTTAAAAAAATAGAAAAGTTAACGGGTTGTTAAAATAATTGGTATAATTATAAATTTGGTCCCCTTTATCTATACAATCTATCAATTTGATCCTAATTTTAATCTAATAAAAATTTATTTATTTTAATTAGATGGTGACACATGTCACCACCTTATTGGGGATTAGAGTAGGAAAAATGAAAACCAAAGAACTACTCTTGGTAAGAATTGAACCTAGAACCTTGGGGGAGTAGCACACATGAGTTTGCCACTGAACCAAATATATAATTATGATATGTAATACTAATAATAATATATGTGTTATATGATTGGAGAAAGAAAAAACAAACAATATACTCGCCTTTGGTAGGATTGGAACCTGAGAATCAGAGAGATGAAACATTGATAAATTAGCAAAGTTCCATGACAAAGATGAAGAAGTATTTCAGTTCCTTAGTAAAAGTATAAACAGATTCGAGATATAGATTAAGAAAACTCGCCTTAGTAAAAGTATAAATTCAAAAAATGCAAGAACATTGATAATTATTGTAATACTAGAGCATTATGTGAGATATCTAGTCAATATTTATAAAGAGGATAAAGCTGAAACTAGTTTCATTCAGAATCTGAATTAACATGATACTTAAAAGGGCGAAAAATAAGAAGTGTTGGCACGGTTCCCTTTCTATTATTCAGATGTCACATGCTTGCCTCTGCAGAACATTTTTGCAGCAATGTTGTTCTTCCTGTTTATGCTAAATATTGTTATCATTGCTGGTTCTCTCCTCCTTTAGACTTTGATTTGTTTGTAAATTTAGTGCAACTTTAGACCATCAAGTTGATTTATCTATGCTAGTTCTTCTGTTTTAATTTGAGCATCTCTTTTATATATTTTTACCAACCTGTCTGCAAGTGAGTTGTTTACTCCTTTTAAAGTTATGTAAAATTGTTGAATGTAGTTTTTATTTCAAATGACTTCTCTAGAAGAGGAAAAATGTTTTAAGCTATTACCCTTACGGCGAGTTTTCTTAATCTATATCTCGAATCTGTTTATACTTTTACTAAGGAACTGAAATACTTCTTCATCTTTGTCATGGAACTTTGCTAATTTATCAATGTTTCATCTCTCTGATTCCTTAAAGGCCTCATCATTTTGTTTGCATGGTTGAAATTTGGAAAAGATTGTAGTACCGACTATTTTGAATTTTGGTATATTTCATATCTCTAGTATTTATGTCTCCTGGAGTGCATTTGTTACTGATGTTTTCCTTGTTGTAGTACATGCGTTTACTGTTCAATTTATTCCTGGAATTCTGTCTGAGACTACGAATTATTGTTCCAAAAAATTAGAAAATACTGGTCTTCTTATTCATGTACTGTTTGGATAATCTATAATTTCTGGAACGCATTTGCATGTCTTCTTACTATTAATTATGTTATTTTATTAAATATAGGTGGGTGTGTAGTCATTCGCTTATTAAGGGCGAGTATATTGTTTATTTTTTATTTCTCTAATCGTATAACACATATAATATTATTAGTATTGCGTATCACAAGTATATACTTGATTCAATAGCAAACTTGTGTGTGCTACTCCCCAAGGTCACAAGTTTAATTCCTACCAAGGGTGGTTCTTTGGTTTTCATTTTTCCTACTCCAATAAGGTGGTGACACGTGTCACCACCTAATTAAAATAAATAAATTTTATTAGATTAAAATTAGGATCAAATTGATAGATTGTATAGATAAAGGAGACCAAATTTGTAATTATACCAATTATTTTAACAGCCCCGTCAATTTTTCTATTTTTTTAACGGCATGTGGCAACATTGGAACCAATTAAATAGTTATATAATATATTTAACACAATTGAAAATATAGTGGTCAAATCAACACCAACCCCATAGTTCGGTGGTCATTAGTATAGTTTACCCTTTTTTAAATACCCAAAATACCTTATCTTCATACTCATTATCTTCTTCTCCAAATTTTCTTACTCTCCTCTATGTTCGTGTATTGATGTTTGGTTCTCCGTTAATAAATTTTTTAAAGAAATATATATATATATATATATATATATATATATATATATATATATATATATATATATAATCATTTACAAAGAACAAGGTCGATTGAACTTATTATAAGAAAAAGAGAGAAAATTTTCAATATTTATCAACTCTGTCGTGGTAAAAAAATGTGATCATTTTTAATGTGCACGCGAAGTTCAAATAAAAATGAGAGAAACGAATTTTATTTGTGTTTTGTTCCCCAGAAAAAAGAAAATTTATATTAATTAAGAGGGAAGGAAAGTGAAGGAATACAAACTTTTCTATTTTGTAATTGACAACAATCAAGGCTTGTTTCTCTGTTATCTTCCAATCCAGGTATTCAATCTCAATGCAATTTGTTAGGGATGATACTAACAAGCGTTCCTAGAATTAAAAAAGAACGAGTTTTCTTTAATTTCAAATAGAAGATCTCAACGTTTACATGCCTTTTCTTTTTACATTCCTTTCTAATTTATATCCTCAGATGGCTAGTGTAAAATATAATCGGTTAAGTTGGTGGGTGCGCGCCTTTCTCTGGTGCTCTTACGCAGTACAACCGTCTCTCTAGTTGACTCAGCTTCCTCGGGTCCTACTCCAACGAACTCCTCTGTTGTAGAGTGATCCTCTGTGGTTTCCTCCATTGTGGTCCCATAAGGTTGGCTTGTAACATTACCTCCCCCATTTTCAGGAACCTTGTCCTCAAGGTTGGAGTTCCCACTCATGTCGTTCTGCAAATCTGCATATGAAAGCAAAGGGAGTGGTGTGATCTGTTCCAGAGGCTGCCCCGCGCATGCTTTTAGTTGAGATATGTGAAAAACGCGATGAATTCGAGATGAAGTGGGCAGATCCAACTTGTATGTTACTGGACCGATCCTTTGTAACACTCGATAGGGGCAAAAAAATCGAGGTCCGAGCTTCTCATTGGCAGTTAACTTTAGGGACAACTGTCGATAGGGTTGTAGCTTGACAAACGCCCACGACCCTTCTGCTAGTTTTACCTCGCATTTGTGCTTGTTTGCCTAGTTCTTCATTTGAGCCTGTGCACGTGCTAAATTAGCCTTTAATTCCTTCAGCAAAGCATCCATGTCCTAGAGTTCCTTGGCGACTTGATCGTTGCGTGTGCTACCCTCGAGATAGTCGACCATCGTGGGTGGATCTCTTCCATACAGAGCCTTGAACGGGTTCATCCCCGCCGACGCTTGATATGAGGAGTTGTACCAGTATTCAGCCCAGGCCAATAGTTGTTCTCATTCCTTCGGTTCACTGCCCACTAAACACCTCAGATACATCTCTAAGCATCGGTTAAGGGCCTCTGTTTGTCCATCGGTCTGTGGGTGGTAGGCTGACCCCATGCACAACATGGTCCCTTGCAAACGAGCTAACTCCCTCCACAAGTCACTCACAAACACATGATCACGGTCACTGACCATTGTATGAGGAACCCCATGTAGCTTGATGACGCCTTGAACCATTACCTTGGCCACACATTCTGCATCAAAACGTCGAGGCAAAGCAAAGAAATGCTCGTATTTTGTCAAGCGATCCACAACAACCAAAATCACCTCTTTACCATTCGAGTTAGGCAACCCAGTTATAAAATCCAAAGCTATGTCTTTAAACACTTGGTTGGGAATGTTCAGTGGCTTAAGTAGACCCGCAGGAGTGAGGCTTTCATTCTCATTCTCTGACATACCTGGCATTCTTTAACAAAAGTGCGAACATCATTTCGCATCCCTCGCCAAAAGAAATTGGCTGCCACCCTATGAAACGTGCGAAGTATCCCAGAGTGCCCCCAATCGGTGTTTGATGGAACTCACCAAGTACCCATGCCCTAAGGTCTCCTACATCTGGAACAACTATCTTCAATTTCCAAAATACTAAGCCTGAAGATGTTGTGAATTCACCATAGTCCAAATTGTTGCGGTCTAACAGTTCCTGGATGAGTTTCAATTGTGGATCATGTTGTGTAGTCGTTCGAATCTCGTCGAAAATACCAAAAGTAGTTCGAGTGATGGATATAAGAGTCGAGGGAACCTCTCGGGATAAAGCATCGACTGCAGAGTTCAACCGTCTAGGCCTGTATTGTATCTCGAAATCAAACCCAATTAGTTTCGAAAGCCACCTTTGTTGTTCAGGGGTTTGAATTGTTTGTTGGGTGAGTTCCCTTAATGATTTCTGATCGGTGATGATGGTGAACTTGCGGCCCAGCAAGTACTGCCTCCATTTGCCCACTGCCTGAGTAATGGCGTACATTTCCCTCTGACATGTGGAAGCACCCTGCATCCTTGAGCTGGGTTTCTGACTGAAAAACGCCAACGACCGTTTCCCTTGTGATAGCACTGCTCCAATTCCCACTCCAGATGCATCGGTCTCTAAAGTGAACTCTTGATCGAAGCACGACAGACCCAACACTGGAGCTTCACTGAGGAGTTGCTTCAAAGTCTTAAAAGTCGACTGAGCCTTACTAGTCCACTAAAATTGAACCCCCTGATGCAGTAAGTCAGTGAGGGGTGCTGCAATGGTGGCAAAGCCTCAGATGAAATGTTTGTAGTATCATGTGATTCCAAAGAATCCCCTCACTTCTCTGGCACTAGATGGTATTGACCAGTTCCGTATCGTCTGAACCTTCCCTGGGTCCATGGCCAGCCCTTCTCGCGATAAGATATGCCCCAAGTACTCAACAGATTCTTGCCCAAAAAAAACACTTCGAGAGCTTGGCCACCAGTTTCTGATCTTGCAGAACCTGCAGCACCTGTCGAAGATGGAACAAGTGCTCATCCTATGTTTTACTAAATATCAAAATATCATCTAAAAACCAACACAAACTTCCTTAAGAAGGGCTGGAATATCTGATTCATGGTGGACTAGAAGGTTGATGGTGCGTTTGTAAGTCCGAAGGGCATGATACAAAACTCATAGTGGCCTTCGTGGGTACGAAAAGTCGTCTTGTGAATATTTTCGGACCAGACACGAATTTGGTGATAGTCGGCCAACAAGTCAAGCTTCGAAAAAAACATGACCCCCCAACTCGTCAAAAAGTTCATCGACGGTGGGTATCAGAAATTTTTCCTTCACTGTGATCGCATTCAATGCCTTATAATCGACACAAAATCTCCATGTGGTGTCTTTCTTTCGAACCAATAGGACTTGAGACGAGAATGGACTAGTGCTTCTCTGAATAAGCTGGTTCTCGAGCATTTGGGTAACCTGTCTCTCAAGTTCTCCTTTCTAGAAATGGGGATAGCGATATGGTCGCACATTCACCGGCTTGGATCTCGGTTCTAAGTGAATCGCATGGTATGTATCTCGGATTGCGGGTAAGGATGTAGGAGGTTCAAACACTTGAGAGAACTCGCGCAACAAGGTGGCTATCTCTTCCCGATTCTCCTGTGATGGATTTCCTGAATCATCATGTAGTTGCAATAGAAAATATTCAGCGATGCTGTTGGTGCCACTCAATCGTCGCAGGGCTTGAAACTGAATTGCCTGCGGGCCAATTGGAGATTTGCCTCGACATTGATGTTTATTGGACCCATACTAGAATTCGAAAGTCAGAGCTGAAATATCCATCGTGACCGGCCCCAAGGTTTCCATCCAAGCGACGCCGAGAACCATTTCAGTGCCTTCTAAAGGAAGAACGTGGAATTCAGTTTGTAACGTTGTTCCCTGAACCTCAACCTACAAATTCTGGACACGTCATTCACTTTGATGTTTGGCTCCATTACCCACGAGAACCTGGAAGTTCGACGTTGTCGTAATCAAAAGTCCCAAATACTTTGCCACCCGCGTCTGTATGAAGTTGTGGGTAATCCCTCCATCAATCAAAATTTTCACAACTTGCCCACACACTCTTCTCGTCACTCGCAGCGTGTTCGGGGTGTAGCAACCCGCTAACGCGTTGAATGAGACCCAGGGATTCTCAGTTCATTCATCTTGCGTGACCTCAGTCGCCGTCACTCCAGGTTCCATATTATCCTCACTACCATCGTCGAGGAGAAACAATTGGGGTGATTTGCACTTATGCCCCGGTGTGAACTTCTCATCACAATAGAAACAAAGTCTCGTCTCGCGTCAGATTTGCACCTCTGCCACTGACAACTTTCGGGGCTGTAATTGTGGAGTGTTTGTGGGAATTGGAGGTGGTTGGCTAGGTATACTCTTAGCGCTTGGAGTAATATAATTAGAGTTGGGTAAATTGGTTGGCAGTTTGGGCCCAAGACTCCGACTCATAGCCCATTTGGTTTCCGCGAGACGCGTCTCATGGAACCTTGTTGTTGCCAAAGCGTCAGCCATGGTGGACACTCGGCTAGCCAAAACTTCATTCTTGATGTCGGTCCGTAATCCAGAAATGAAGCATTGGATTAAGACACCTCTGGGAGATTGTCGGTGCGCAAAGCCAACTCCTCAAATTTGGTCTGATACTCCTCCACCGAAGTTGTTTGGCAGAGCTTGGTGAGTTGCCCCTCTGGTGATTCAATTTCGGTGATAGCAAATCGTTTCCTGATTGCCTTCACCAAGTGATCCCACCCTGCCAATTGCTGTCGGCGTTGCATCCAACGGTACCATCGATGAGCAATCCCATCCATGCGAAACAAAGCCATAGTTACGCGATGGTGATCCTCGGTGCCGTAGAACTCAAAGAAGTCTTGTGCCGAGGCGATCCATTCCTCAAGGTCCTTTCCCGTGAATAAAGGTAACTCCACAAAAACTGGCTTAGGGGGAAACGGAAACCCTTCCTTACCGTCCGGTCGAAGATGATCTTTCCCGTGCATCGTCTTGGTACCACTTGTGCCGACTGGAACTATCGTCGGTTGAGAAGACTGGGCGAGCTGCTTTGAAATACCAGTGAGTTGTCGGAGAACATTTTGAAGTGCCTGAGCATTGCTGGTCGTTGTCGTTTGTAACGCGATCAGAGTCTGCTCGTGTCGCGAAGAGGTCTCCTGGAGTTGTTTACGTGTTTCAGTGTTATTGACCATTGTGAAAGTCAATGAAAGCACCAATGTTAGGGATAATGCTAACAAGCGTTTCTGGGATTCGAAAGGAACGAGTTTTCTTTAATTTCAAAGAGATAATCTCAATGTTTACATGCCTTTTCTTTTTACACTCCTTTCTAATTTATATCCTCAGATGGCTAGTGTAAAACAAAATCGGTTAAGTTTGTGGGTGTGCGCCTTTCTCTGGTGCTCTTACGCAGTACAACCGTCTCTCTAGCTGACTCAGCTTCCCCAGGTCCCACTCCAATGAACTCCTCTGTTGTAGAGTGATCCTATGTGGTTTCCTCCATCGTGGTCTCATGAGGCTGGCTTGTAACACAATTTACCTCAATTTTTGAACTCCTTACACCTGCTACAAATTTAATTTCCATGATAAAGGAAACAAAGATTTTAATTCCATTCTTGATTTGTGAGATTTTTTTTTGGAATTTCTACCTATTACGAAGAAAAATTAAAAATGTAAAAACTTCCAAATAATCTTCTATATAGTCTATTTATTTGATGATTTCGAGGATCATATTTGGTTCTATGTCCTGTCCTGGGTCATCGGATAAGCACACACAATATGTTCCATAAAAGTTCTCTTTGAGTTCATGAGTTTATCACCTTTTTTCCCGACTTCATAAAATCCATCCAACTTGAAACCTGGCCAAGAAACAAAGAAGAAAAAACCAATAATTTAATTATTTAATAAGAACCATGAGAAGGTTGAACTGGTAACTTTTTTATTTTGGGTTCTTAAAATAAGAAACAAAAAAAAACAAAAATAAAGGAGAAAACATACTCGTTCTTCCCTTGTTCTTTCCCACTGCTCCTCATGTTTACGCTTCCTTTTTGACATTTCCTTTTGCTCTTCTTCATCCTTCTTTACTCGACCTTCTTCTTCAGATATATGAGATCACATAAGAAGAGGTGATTAGCTCATCATAGCCTTTAACAAGCCAGGAAAAATAAAGAAAGCAAGGATGCTAACAGAAAGACACTGACTATTATGGTGCTGCAAAATCAGCAGGAGAAATGAGAGTGATGGGAAAACAAAGGGGAAGGAGATGATGGGATGAAGATGGGGTATTTTAAGTGTTTTAGGAAATTAATTAAATTAATAAATATTTTAATATATTTATTTTATTTTAAAATTTAAAAATAAAAAAATGAAGTGGCACGTTTTGATTGGTCAAAAGAAATTTTTTAACGGTAGGGGCCAATATAATTAACGGCAAAAAATGTTAGGGAACAAAAATAGTCAAAATAAACTTTAAAGGACAAATTAGAAAAATAAATATAGTTTAGAGGAAAAAAAGTGTATTAAGCCTTTTTAGAATAAGTGTGCCACATTTTAGGAGTATTACATTTTAGTCACTGTTTTGCATGTCTTTGTAACAATCTAACCATGTGAGTAATATCTTTTTTATTTGAGTCCTATTTCACTAATTTGATTAGTAACTAATCCCTTTAATTTGCATTAAATTCAGTTTATTCCTTGTATTATGGTTTGATAATTATTTGGCTTTGATGTTTAATTAATTTGTGAATTGAATTCTAATTAAAATTGATTAGATCTAATTAAATGCATGATTTGAACTTAATTAATATTTTAGCATTAATTTATTTGTTTGAGTTCAAATTCATTCTTTTTTTTGTGATTTGATTTATTTCATTGAATTAAAAGTTTATGCATTTCTTTAGCATGTCTTTATTATGTGTCATTTTTCATTTATTTAGCAGCATAATTATTTTTTATTTGTAGTGTTATTAACTCCTTTCTTTGAGATTCTTTTTTAGACAACCAAAACTTTTATGTGCTAATTTTGGGCATAGTGATGGTGTTATAACATTCCTCACTCGTAACTGGTTTTCAGACCCGACAACGATTTCGGTGTTGACGCAGACTAGTATTACAGATTTTCGGTCGTACCTAACTCAAAACAACCGATGGCAATACCAAACGTTTGACGGGCTTTTGAAGGCTCAACTGATTTTGGCCCGGACAAAAACGACATTGACACCATATACGACTGATCCACCAGTTGTAAAAAGTCATTATTTTAAGAGATGTTTCAAGAAAGATAAATTAAATTTATCGAAAGATCTTTCAAGATCCAATTTTAGCACCCATGAACTCTTGTCGACCATTTATTTATCTTTTGAGGGCATGAAATATGGATCTCGACACTCTTTGTAGAATATAATAATGTGGAGCGTTACTAAAATTGTGCTACAACATACTCAAGTGAAATATGGATTTGTATCTTACTGTGTGTTAGGATATAGTTATAGTGTTGGTTATATTTGTTAACCATTGGGCCCCGGTCGTTACTAATATGTTAGAGTAACTTGGGCCTTTATATAAGATCCAACTTGGTTTGTATTGTTCAGATAAGAATAATTAAAATCTATCAGATATCATTTTCTTATTTTTCTGAAATTCCTTTTTCTTTCTATTTTTCCCTTTTATCTTCTCGATCCATAGATCCTCACATGGTATCGGAGACTCTTGATTCTGATAATCCTTCCGCTTCCGATTGCGTTTTCTGACTCTTGCTCCGTCCGGGTGGTGTTGCGGTGTTGCTAATTTTCTCTTCGCGTGCTGTTTCCTGGCGATCGTCTTTCTGTCGTTTCTGCTTCTGTATGCCGTTTGCTTTTCTTGTTCGGCTGGGTACTGTTATGGTGCGTCGGTGTATTGTGGTTGTGGTCTTGAGGTACTCCAATTTGATTCGATTTGGTGAGATTTGTTGAGGTGCTCCGATTTGATTCGATTTGGTGAGATTGTTCTGTTTGTTGCTCTTCATTTTATCTTGCTTTGTTGCCTTGCTGGTTCTATTTGTTTCGATTTGCAGTCTGCATGTGTGTCTCGTCTTGTGGCTTTGTGATATTTTGTTGTTGCTCTTGTTGTGCTTCGTTTGTTTTCGCCTGCTTTGATCTGTGTTTCTTTTGTTGACATTGCTATGGCTGATCCTGTTGCTAATAATGCGTCTGGTGTGCCTCCCTTAACTGATTCATCTCATGTGCATGATATACCGTCTGATTTGCCTAAGCCTACTAATTTGAATACTGATTCTGTGGTTCAATCTGTATCTACCTCTCAAGTGAATACTCCTAAACTGTTTTCTACTAAGAAAATTAATGTGGTGTTAGATGGCCACAATGACTTACTCTGGTATCAACATGTGTTCTTAATCATTAAGACACATAGGTTACAAAGATTTATTGACTCTAAGATTACACCTCCTGCTCAGTATTTGACTGTTGATAATCAATTAACCATTAATCCTGCTTTCGAAGCCTTTGAGGAGCAAGTTGGAGCTCTTGCTACCTGGCTCCTCTCCACTGTCAGTGAGAATGTTCTTCCTCACTTAATTGGTTTAAGTACTTCTGCTGAGATTTGGAATACTTTACATGCAACTTATAGTGGAAAAACAACCTCTAGACTGATGTACTTTAGGCGTCTTCTTCACACTCAAAAGAAGGATGACTTGTCCATGAGGGATTACCTAATGAAGATTAAGACTCTAAAAAGATAATTTAGCAAATTGTGGTGAGCAAATTTCTGAACAGAAACATGTTACGGCTATCTTAAATGGCTTGCCACCAGAATTTGACTCTGTCATTATTGTTCTTACTGTTGGCCCTTCTTCTTCTAATGTTAATCATGTTAGCACTATTTTGCTTGATGTTTATGTCAGTCAGTCAACTATTAACACTCAACTGGTAGCTAGTGCTCATGTAGCTACTCATATTCCCTCTCCTCCTCAGTTTTCTACTCTTGTGGTCCCACAGGGTACCTCTGAGTCCTTGTCCTACAACCATCAGGTTGATGCTGCTTCTTCTGAGTATAGTAACATGGATTATAGCAATAGGGGTAGAGGTCGAAACTCTAGGCCTCAATGTCAAATATGTGATCGTTTTGGACATATTGCTGAAAAGTGTTATTTTAGGTACAATACAAGTTATAAAAATGATTCATCTAGGACTGCTGGTCAAAACCCTGCTTCTAGACAATATCAGCCTGGTCAAGCAAACTCATGTGCTTTTACTCCTGCGAATCATTCTTATCCAGCAGTCTACTATTATCCTCAGCATTTTGCTCCAGTCTACTCTCCTATGGTTTCTCAGCCTTTTTCTCAGTTAGTGACTATGCCTCCTCACAATTCTGGTCCTGCCTTCCTACCTTCCTCATATCCTGCATCCATAGCTCATATTTCAATTGTTCAGCCAGCTTATCCTCCAGGTGTTTCTACTTATTCCTTTGTTGCTTCTCCTCAAGCTCTTCTTGCTACTCCAGAGGTGGTGGATGATAATGCTTGGTATCCAGACTCTGGAGCTACACATCATCTCACAAATGATGTAGCCAATCTTCAGGTTGATTCTACTAATCCAGCCTCAGGTCATGTTCAAGTTGGAAATGGTAATTCTCTTCCCATTTTTTGTGCTGGTCTATCTACATTGGTGTCTAAGAATCGAAATTTTAAGTTACATAATTTGTTATATGTGCCTAGTATTACTAAAAATTTACTCTCTATTTCTAAGTTTACTCAGGACAATCAAGTCTCCATTGAGTTCTTTCCTACTCACTGTCAAGCAAGAGATCTACTTACTCATGAGGTGTTGTTTCGTGGCTCTAAGAGTGGTGGCTTATATAGATTGGAATTTTCATCTTCTAAATCTTCTGTTGTTAATAATTCTTCCATGCATGTTGCTGGAAGTTGTCTTCTTTCTTCTAGTTTTCCTAATGTTTCTTTTGATTTGTGGCATCAACGTTTAGGGCATCCTTCCAAAGGTGTCTTGTTGCATGCCTTAAAACATTGTAATATTTCTTTTTCAAAGAATAAATCTGATCATTTGTGTTCTGCATATCAATTTGGGAAGCTCCATCAACTGCCCTTTCCTTCTTCTACTACTGTATATTTTAATTCTATTGAGCTTGTCACTGTTGATGTTTGGGGTCCAGCCCCCTTACCTTCTAATGGTTTTTGATACTATATAGCTTTTACTAATGTTTACTCACGCTATACATGGATCTATTTTTTGAAGCTTAAATATGATGTTCGAGCAGCTTTTATTCAGTTTCACAAACAAGCAGAACGTCAGTTGGGCACCAAACTGAAAGTTTTTCAATCTGATGGGGGTAGAGAGTTTGCTAGTCTTCACTCCTACTTCAAAGAGCATGGCATACTTCATAGACTGTCTTGTCCTTACACATCAGCTCAGAATGGCATTGTTGAGCGAAAACACAGACAAATTGTTGAGAATGGTTTATCTATGATGGCTCGTGCTTCCTTGCCTCTTAGGCTTTGGAATGATGCTTTTGCCATAGCTGTTTTTCTGATTAACAGACTCCCTTCCTCAGCTTTGCAAGGTATGACTCCTTATGAGAAGATTTTTTCTAAAAAGCCTGATTATAGTCTACTTAGAGTTCTAGGGTGTCTTTGTTTTCCTTTACTTAGACCCTTTAATGATCATAAATTGTAGTATAGATCTTCTGGTTGTGTTTTTCTGGGTTATTCTCCTTTATATAAAGGTTATAGATGCATGGTTTTGTTTGGTCGTATTTACATTTCAAGGCATGTTAAGTTTGATGAAAATATTTTCCCTTATAAAGATAAGTCTCATTGTTCTTTTTCTTGTCAGATTGCTTCTAATGTTAAAAAGCCTACTGGTCATAACATTGGTTTTCCATCACATTTGTTTGAACTGTCCTCTTTTACTAAAACTAGTCATTCCTTGTCTAGTCCTGCCATCTCTACTCCACCTATTCAATCTTTTGTACCTTTGTCTTCTCAAACTACTCCGAGTACTCCTCTTGTATCCCCTGGGCAAAGTAGTCTTAAAATTGTTGGTCCCAATGGTCAGTCTGTGCATCTAGATGGTTCCCCTACTGTGCAAATTGATTTTCCTGTTGATCCAGTTGGTCAGTCTGTTTCTCCTACCAGTCCAGCTGTTGTGCCCATTGGTCAGTCAGTGCATTCAAATGGTCAGTATGTTGGTCAGTCTGAGAGTCCAAATGGTCAGTCTTCTTGTGACAATGATCTTTGCTTGTCTCCTACTTCTTTCTCTAAGTCATTGTCTTCTAAATCTTCCTCATCTATTCCTTCATCAGATACTTTACATCACTCTTTTTCTCAGTCTAGTTCTCCTTCTGTGTCTTCATCATTGTAACTAGAAATACGTTCTTCTTGGCCCCCTCCACATGTTTCTACATATCCATCTTCTCTTCTACAACCACCTCCATCCTCCACTTTGCTATCTCCACCACCACCGCCACCATCTCAGGCTCCTGTACAAAATGCTCACTCTATGGTTACTCGAGGAAAGGCAGGGATTTTTAAACCTAAGGCTTTTCTTTCTGAAGCTGAAAACGAAGTTCCTGAAGATGTTTTCTCATCTTTTCAACATCCTCACTGGAAGCAAGCAGTTCAACAAGAGTATGATGCTTTTCTTAACAATGGTACTTGGGATCTTAAGCCTTTACCCCCTAATCGAAGGCTTGTCGGATGCAAATGGATGTTTAAGGTCAAACTCAAGTCTAATGGCTCTGTTGAACGCTATAAATCTAGACTGATTGCTAAGGGGTACTCACAGCGTATGAGGTGTGATTTCAAGGAGACTTTTAGTCCTGTGGTACGAGCTCCTACTATACGTCTGGTTCTTGCTACGAGTGTGGTCAATAGATGGCAAATTCGGGAAATTGACATCAATAATGAATTTCTTAATGGAGAGCTGCAGGAGGAAATTTTCATGCAACAACCTCCTGTTTTTGAGGTTTCATGTTCTTCCGGAAAAAAATTGATTTGTAGACTCGGGAAAGCCTTGTATGGTTTGAAACAAGCTCCAAGGGCTTGGTTTGATACTCTGAAGAAATTTCTTGTTTCTCAGTTGGGGTTTCTTGCTTCCAGGGTTGATAGCTCTATGTTTATCAAAAATTCTTCTGCTCACAAGATGTTTCTGATGGTTTATGTAGATGATATCATCATCACAAGCTCTCTTGCTTCAGAAGTTGAGGATGTTGTTCACAGCATTCATGCTGAGTTTTCTCTTAAGGATTTAGGAGAACCAAGTCTGTTCCTTGGAATGCAGATTCTTCAGTGTGCTTTCGGGCTGATGCTTTCCCAATCTTGTTATGTTTCTGAGTTACTCATTAAAGCTCAGATGCTTGGCTGCTCTCCTACTCCTACTCCTACTCCTATGACAGTCTCACCAAAGCTCAGTGCACATGATGGTGAAGATTTTGGTGATATTCATCTTTATCGAAGTCTTATAGGTGGTCTCCAGTATGTCTGCCTAACCAGACCAGATATTGCTTATTCAGTCAACAAAGTCAGTCAGTTTATAAATAATCCAAGTGCCACTCATTGGAAAGATCTGAAGCGAATTCTTCGGTATCTTGCTGGAATCATGGATTATGGGCTTTTGTTTCAGCAATCTTTAGACAATACAAATCTCAGTCTTATCTGTTACACAGATGCTGATTGGGCATCATTTGTAGATGATAAAAGATCCACTACGGGCTTCTGCATTTTTCTTGGCCCAAATCCTGTGACTTGGAGCTCTAAGAAACAAGCTGTAGTGTCACGATCATCTTCCGAGGCTGAGTATTGTAGTCTTGCAGATTGTGTTTCTGAACTGACTTGGGTGGAGCAGTTGTTAAAAGAAATGAATGTAGAACTGCCTCATAAACCAGTGGTCTGGTGTGACAACACTTCTACTGTATCAATGGCAGCAAATCCTATACATCATGCTCGAATCAAGCATGTGGAGATTGATGTGCATTTTGTCCGAGAAAAGGTTCTTGCAGGTCAGCTTGTTGTGAATTTTGTTCCTTCTTCTGAGCAAGTGGCTGATATTCTTACCAAACCAATTCCACCATAATCATTTGGAAGTATGCGAGACAGACTTGGTGTGTATTCTTTCAAAGAAATCCAGAAGAAGGAAAACCAGGAGAATGTTAGGATATAGTTATAGTGTTGGTTATATTTGTTAACCATTGGGCCCCAACCGTTACTAATTTGTTAGAGTAACTTGGGCCTTTATATAAGATCCAACTCTGTTTGTATTGTTCAGATAAGAATAATTAAAATCTATCAGATATCATTTTCTTATTTTTCTGAAATTCCTTTTTCTTTCTATTTTTCTTTTTATCTTCTCGATCCATAGATCCTCACACTGTGTCGTGTGATTCAACACAGCTTGTGTTACTTTTTTTAATATACTAGTGTGATGCAAGGGTAGGCATCTGTTCAACTTTCTTAATCTTTTCAAAGACGGTGGATACAACATGCATTACCAGTGCTCGAACGTGGGTCTCAAGGGATGATGAACATCTAACTTTGCCACCAGGATATAAGGGGATGAGCATGGAATGTTACTTTGCAACAAATATAGGCAATTAGGTTTTAGTATGTAGACAAAAATATGTTAACGTTCTTGTAAGAAAATATATGACAAACTATTGAAGTATAGTATGAGGTTCATATCAGTCTCTCACCACGCCTCTTGGGACGGGAGTGAGTCTGTGAGTTAAGCAGTCTCTACGTCTATCGGTGTGAAGTAGTTCATTAAAAGTCTTCATGTAGTTAGCGCAGATTTCTCTATAATTACGAGTAGAGTTGAGATTCTCGATACTTGGTAACGATATTTATGTTAAGGATGAGTTTGTTACGCTCGGCGAGCACCGATAAGTACCACTAACGACGAACACTGATGAATACTATTAATTTAATTCATTAAGATTTTAAATTTAAAGGATTAAACATATAATTATAATTTTTTTTAAAAAATCAAATAGGTAAATTAATTTAAATATATTTTGTTTTTTCTAATTTTTTTAAACATTATTAGATCAAAATATCTATCCCCAAATCACAAAACCTTTAATTTTTTCTTTGAAAATCAATTGGTCATCGCCGTCGTTGTCATTATCGCTGTCGTCGGTTGTATTCTTACCCCTACCGCCTCACATCCGTAGTCGTCGTTGAGCGCTGCCGCCGTTCCTAACTTTTCTTGCAATAAGGTAATTCCTTAATTCTCAAACCCTAACCACCACCCTAACCTTAATTTTTCAAATTAGGCCAATGTAGAACCCTAACTTCCAAATTGAGTACCACAATTCTCATGTTAGAACCCCAATTACCGGAATAGAAACCCAAATTTTCTGTTAGAACCTTAATCCCATGTTTGATTATGAATTCCCAAATCACGATTCGTTGTCCGTATCGGTACGATGATTCAGGCATATCGGTACATGTGCTTTAGCAAACCGATATTGTATGCGTACCAGTACGAAAATTGGCTACTGGAATTTGATTCCAAACAACGTGTACCAGTATGCTCGTACACCTGTACCTGTACGGGAGTTTAAGTGTACCGGTACGAATAGTGTCTACTGGAATTTAATTCCAAACAACGTGTACCGGTACGCTCGTACACCCGTACTGGTACGCTCTGCTTGATTTTTCAATTATTTTTGTTTTAAGTTTGATTTACCTTCTAAACTTATAATTTTTGAAATTTTGTGTTCAGTTCGATTCTCTTGCCATGTACCATTATAATAATGTTACTTTTCTTTATTTTTGTTAAATTATAGATTTTCTTGAGATGGTTGATAACGAAGATACTAAAATTCAAACTACAGAGTTGGCGTGTTATAACCAGGATGAAGATGACCATAATCAAGAAAAAGATCGTTACAATAGTGAACCGGATTGTGAAATTGATACTGAAGAAAAACAAACTGATTATCTAGTTGAGGATGACAAACATATAGATGATAAGAAGACCCTTGACTACTTCATTGACGAAAGCATATGAGGCAAGATTGGGAAACAATTACAAGATTACAATAAAAATGATATGAGTATGCTGAAGTGGAAGACTTTAGATGATTCCATTGAATTTTATCATACCTATCCCAAAGTGAAAGGTTTTGGAGTTCGAGTCTACCAAACAGTGAAAAGTCGAACTGGTGATCACATAATTGCAAAGAAAATGGTGTGTCGTAAGGAGTGATATGGAGATGAAAGGTGGACTAATTTGTTAAACAGAAAACGTGAAGTAAGACCGACCAATAGAGTTGGATGTGGAGCATTTATTACATTCAAATTGGACGAACGATATCAATATTAGAAAGTTGTTAAATTCCACGCAAAACGTAACCATGACATGGTTCAGGTAACACAAGTTGCTTATATCAGGTATGCAATTCATCAATAAGTAAATTGTTGCATACTAACTTCTAGCTTATATATATATATATATATATATATATATATAGATAATATTTTTAATGATTTATTTTGTAGGTCATTCTGGAAAATTAGTCAGTTAGACGAAATTAAGATTAAGAGCATGTATCACTCTGAAATTACTTTAAGTAATGCGAAATTTGGTGAATGAAGCTAGTTCAATTGAGAATGTTGGTTTTCTACAAAAGGATTTGTACAACTATCTATATAGAATTAAACGAGAAGAAGTGCAAGATGGTGATGTTGAAATGGTAATGGCGTATTTATATGGAAAACAAGAATCTGATCCTTTCTTTCTTGTGAGGCAAGCGAGGGATGAATTCTAACACTTGGAGAAATTGTTCTGGTGTGATGGTATATCACACGCCAGCTATAAAGAATTCAGTTATGTACTCGCATTTGATACGACTTACAAGTGCAACGCATACAAAAGTTGTTCGTTGTTTTGGTTTGTGTCAATCATTATCGAAACATAGTGCCATTTGGATGTGCATTTGTTGTGAACAAAAAAGAGAATACATATGTGTGGGTATTACAACATTTGATTGAAGCGGGAGATGGTTACATACCACTTACTGTTATCACTGATAGAGATAAAGCAATGGAAAATGTCATTTCTCAAGTACTACTCGGAGTAAAACATAGATTGTGTTTATGACATATCATGAGGAACGTGCATTCTCATGCTGAACACAATTTTCTTGATTGGTTTATGAGAGGCACTGAAAAATGTAGAACACCATCAGATTTTGAAAGAGCTTGGAAAGAATTAGTTGACAAGCACAAAGTTGAAGGAAGGAGATGGGTAGAAGGAACGTGCATTCACCATATGTTTGCCGTGTTGAAATATGAAAAGGCAAAGAAAATACCCCAATGATGTATAATGAAATCGTGGACTATTTATGCGAAGAAAGATGTTGGATTACAAAATAAGAATACAGATGTCGAAGATAATAATCCAACAATAGTTCAAGCCATGTATTCCACTCTAGCCTCTTATTGTATGACTATATGTCACCGTGCATCATAGACATTCAAGACTTTCAATGAGGTTAAAAATCAATTTGCAAAAATGAGTCTCAAATTACAAGCGATTAAAGTGGGATGTAAAAAGAGAACCACTAAAGGCGAAGAGGTTGTTCGAATTGGCGATCCTATAATTCTTGAAACAAGAAGAGGAAAACCCAAGAGAACTAAGTGCCAAGCTTCATCGTCCAACCCGACATGTGTTTCATATGATGAAGATGTCACATTGGACTCGCATAAAACATCTGAACCTTCTCCAAACAAGCCTTTTGATTAGGATACTAGGCATAATAATGCACTTCAGAAATCAAAATTAGTTGGATACATACAAAACACATACAAAGAAAATGACATCTTTGAGGTAATTAAATATGAAACATAATAATAATTATGCTTTGTTGTTATGTATATTGATAATATATTTTTTTCGCAACCTGCATATAGTAATGTATTGAAAAATATGGAAAAAGAACCAACTATTTTGGATTGGCAACCATAGAAGGATTGGTAGTGTGCGAGCTCGTCCAAAAATTATGGTCTTTGTTCTTGTAAGTTAAGCATTCATTAACTTAAAAAAACATGTTTTAGTTTATTTGTTGTTGTGATTGCTAATGTTAATTTCTTTGATTTCCCCTCTCATGATAAACATGACTATGTTTGAGCGTGCCTCGATAACATATCAAAATTCAAAGTAATTACCGCATGATGGATGAGGGTCGCAGTTTTCTTTATATTCTGTGTCCATTGGTAGATTTAGTTTAGTTATGTTATTCTAGTAATATATGCAGAAAATACTAGTTACATGCAATAAATAATGTTCAGTTTTAATATTTCTGATTGTATGAAGTTGATTTTGTACTCATTTTATTTTTTACAGATACGCCATAATAATTGTTACATATTTAGTATTTGACCATGATTTTTTAAAAAACAATATATGACCTTGCCATTTTTACAAACATGTACATGTATTACATATGACCGTAATATTTAAAAATAATTCCACATTAGTAACAAAATAATATTTAGTAATATCAAGTGTCAAATATAGTATCGATACGGTTTCAGTCACCGTATTGGTACACTTAGCTTCCTCATACATACGAAAACAGTTCACTAAAACTTATGAATTAAATAATGTACCAATACGCATTAATAATCGTTTCGGTACGCATACGTCTGGGATTATAAATTACCCACTTTTATTTTTTCCCTCAAATGTGTCAAAGCCTAATCTTATGAAAGCCAATTTCACCAAATGTGAGACGGACCGTACCGGTACAGTGAAATCGAGGGTACCAGTACGCTTCATATTCATGTACCGATACAGTACACGTATCGATACGAAATGAGATCATTGAATTTTGTTTTAGATACTAACGCATCGGTACGGTGTATAGCTTACCGGTACCACTGTATCGGTACACCTTTAATGAGCGTACCGGTACGTGCGGGCCTGAGGGTATAAATAGGAATTTTATCTAATTTTCCCAAATCATTCAAAGCCTAACCCCGAAAATCACCCTTTCCTCTCCAAAATTCTCTCATTTTCACCCAATCATCACGGATTTTGCAAGGATTTCATCTTCAATCAACGATATTGTATACCCATCATTTCTTTCGTCTATTTTACGAGTTTTTGGAGGTATTAGAAAATTTTACCCTTTAATTTAGTTTATTTCAAATTGTAGGGTTCTAGTGTGTTGTTAATTTAGAGTTTTAGGATTTCTTAGGGGTTTGGTATGTTGTTTTACTTTTATATGAATGGAAAGTTTGTACCCTTTAATTTGATTTGTTCATATTTTTTAGGGTTTTGGTCTATTTCTTAGGATTTCATGAGTTTCTTGGTGTTTTGTTCATATAATGTACCTTTTAATTTGATTAGTTCATTTTTTTGTTTCTACGTGTTCAAATATAACTTGAATTGGTGTAGAACTTTAAAATGTAATACATCTACGTTATTGGTGTAGAAATTTAAGTTGATTTGATTTCTTTATATTTTTTGTACATATTATAGATTGAATCATACGCATAGGCATGACCAACTATCTATTGGTATAGAAACTTAAAATGTAATGCATCTACGTTTGTAGGTGTTTTTACATTATGGACTGAAATTGATAAATTTTGTATACATTATGCGTATTGTTTTTGAAGGAGTTTGAATTTTCCTTAGTGTGTCTAGAACCGTAAATCCTTTTTTCTCGTTTGCAATGGCACCAAAATTTAAACTTGCGACAAAAAATCGTAACACGATTGAGAGTTCTTCGAGTCAGTCCGCACCCAAATCTCAACCTCAACCCATTTTAACTTCTTCTTTTGACTCGTGCTTTAATGAACCTGGAGTACAAAATCAAAAGATAAACTTTGACGTGTTCAAAAATTTTCTGATTAGGGATGAACGTGTTGTAGATTTTGATTTTATGCCAGATCCCAACTTTAAGCTTTCTTACCTTGGTCTTATTAAGCGATGGAAATTTTTTACAATGCTTCAGCTTAATCCCGAATATGTTCCTACTTTAACCCGAATTTACTTTTCCAACGCTCGTTGTGTTGTTGATGAACTCAGTAACAGTGTTATTGACATCTAGTCTTATCTTATGGGAAAAACCTTTCTACTAGACACCGAAATAATTGTAAAACATCTAGGTCTAAAAAACACCTGTATAGATAATAAGGATCATCATATTCTTGGTTCTCCAGCTCCCGAGTCTGTTACTACCCTAAACGCCCATGACCACTTTCTTCATTTGATTATCACTTGGTTGTTTCGACCATCTGGTGGTAAGTATTCTACCATTAGGACTGTCAATGCTTGGTGGATTTAATGCTTCCGCACTGGCCAACGCATTAATCTAGCTCAGATTATTTTTGCGGACCTAGTTTACCTGATCAACAACCGTCGCAATGCTATGGTCAACTCCTTTTACTACAATTGCGTCCTAAGTCATATCTTTGTGAAGGAAAGAATAGATTGCTCTATAGATATTCCAAATCATCTAGGACATAAGATTGGTGCTTCATCTCTTCGAAAGGCTCATTTCGATCTCATCAACGACGATTGGATTCCTCGCGGTCCACGGCCAGCTCCAGCACCTCAAACGGCTCGTCAAGTAGTTGCTCCGGTACCTCAGGGAGATGTCTCTTTGGCATTACTTTCGGAGTTGATCACTAAGATGAAGGGTCACATTATGCGTCATTTTGGATTCATTTGATGTGCGTTTTGATTCAGATGATGAGCGTCTTGATATCTTGGAGTATTTGGTTCAGCTTCTTCAGGATGATGTCGAGGATGATGTTGATGGCGGCAATGATTGACCTAAGCCTTAGCTTTATTTCATGTCTTTATCTTATGTTGGATTATTTTTTGTGGCTTTTCCACTTTGGATATGTTTTATGGATTTTAGGTACGTTTTATGGATTTTGGATATGTTTTATGGATTTTAGGTATGCTACTTTGGGTATGCTTTATGAGTTTTGGATATGTTTTAAGTATTTCTTCTCATTGAAAAAGAGCTAAGTAACGTTGGAAAAGATCTAAGTAATCAAATTACATTGAAAAAGACTTTAGTGTTCGAATTTTTAAAAAATATATTTAAATAACTCAAAAACTCAAAGTTGGAAAGAGCTAGGTGTTCGAATATCAAAGTTATTTGAAACAAATTCGAAATTTACAAGGTTAGTGTGTGGGAACAAAATATGCTTTATGGTAACAAATATTTGTGTTTCGACTGAAATATAATATCAAAAAGCTGACAAAAGTTAAATACTAATATGCTAATTTGGTCGATTTTGTCGTGAATATTATGTGTTAATTCAACATTTTACGAGTATGTTATATCAACTTAAAGACTGAGAAAGTCAATTTGGCCTAGCTGTACTGGTACGGTAATCTAGGCATACCGATACGTGTATGTTATACCAAATTCCAGTGAGCTCTATTCCTACCAATACTGTTTCAGTACCAATACGGTTTAATGATCGTACAGGTACTCTTAGATACCGTACTAGTACGATATTCAACCATAGTTCATTGTTTCAAGTGCATTACCCATTCCAAGTAAATTTATTTAGTTTACTATTGGAAGCGTTGTAAAATTTCCTATTAATCAATGGTTTTATATCATTCTTGTTCTAAAAATTAAATTTTAGTGGAGCTTAATTTTTTGTTACACAATCAAAATTGAATTTTAATGGGTTTATTATTTCAAACTTTCAAAATGTTACACAATCAAAATTGAACATTGTGTTTTGTAACAAAATGGTAATTGTAGACTCTTTGGAATATGTGTAAAATAATGTTGGCAAAAAGGGCAATTTATAGATAATGGGCAATTGTATGCCAAGAGTCATTTGCGTGCAAGTATACACGGTCTGCAAGTAATACAGTTTGGTAAGCCAAGTTATCGATCCCACAGAGATTGACAGAGAATTCGATTACTTTGATGGTTTACTTGTCTTGGGAAAAAGATGATTTGTTTTGGAGTTGTTTTAGAAACTACTTAAAAGAAAAGAAAACAATGGAGTAAAACATTGGCAAGGAGGGTGCTTTTGATGAATGATGGGTGTTGAGAGGGAATGCTTGGTTTTAACACTATTCATGCCAGACTTTGATGGCAAACTGTCTTGGCATTGTTTGCAGAGCAGATTCAACATTAGCAAAGCCTCTCTCGATGGTCATTGCCCTAAGTCGATTATGTAAAAACTCTTATATCTCTATAGTGTGTGTTTTTAAATGAATTGAGTTGATTAAGAACCAATTTTTACTCTAAAGGGGTAGATATCACTTCCGAAGTAAGTTCATTTACTTGAATGACTTCTCTCGAAGCTTCTCTCCCAAGTATCCAACAACTAATCGTTGCCTCCCAAGTCTGTTAAGATATTGATGAGCAATAGGCCAATTATGTCAGCTCTCGCTTTTACAAAGTATTTAGAAAAACAATAATGACAGCTCTCACTTGGCAATTACAGTTAGAAACAATAAAGCATGCCAGATGGAAAAACTTTGCCGAAACAGAATTGTATTCAAAGAATAAGGCATAAAACCAACATTTAAAACCAAACATCCCCCACCAACTATGAAATTAGTTCATGGTCAGAGATTTAACCAACAAAACCATAACCATTTTCAGATGCATCATCCTAAAATAAAAGTAAGACAACTTAAAACCAAAACAATGGGCAAGATGGGTATCTTGATGCAATCTTTAAATCTAGGCTCTCGGCCAAGTGGTTGAACCACTCTTCTTCGGTGCATTCGACCGTCACTCTTCGAGCTCTCCAACACCTCACTCCGATCACTCTAAGTCTTTACTTCCCGCTCCTCCATGCTTGATCGGTTGGTTGTATTTATAGGCATGCAAGGGAAGGGAATAGGATAACTTCCTCATTTGAATTTCAAAATGCTCCAAGGATAAAAGATAAGCCTCATTCGATCGGTGTGATAGCTTATCAAGTTGGGGCTGACATCATCTTACCAGTGTTGCCTTGGGACACGAGCTTGGCATGTCTTCCCCAACATGCTTGACATCACTTTATCCGCTATTTTTTTCAGAGATTGATCCATTTGCGATCTTTTAGAAGCTTGATCATTTCCTATTTTTTCGAGGTTCAACAATCTCTTGCATGACATCAAGTGCATTTCTCTGTAAACAAGTGCTTGACACCATTTGGTCCTTCTGTGCCAACAACACTTGACATTCTTCTTGGAAATCCTAATTGTGTTGCTTTCATGCGCCAAATCCTATGTCAAACCTGCAAAATAACCACAAAACAACCCTTCACCCTGGTATAGACAGAAAACTAAACTCTTTATGCAAATGTATGATTCTAGCAACCTAATGCAACTAAATGTACCTAAAAACAAGCAAAAGTGTTGTATAATTGGCATTAAAAAACAATACTTTTGGAGAGGTAACAGTAACTGTGACGTTAAACCATGTTAAATACTTAACATTTCTGTTATAAAACTTTTTATAATAACACATTTGATCATTCATATTTACACATTCAATCAATTTAGTCATAAATCCAAAAATTCACTAAATTTATCCCTAGTTATTTACATATTATTTCAATTTGGTCATTAAAGTAAACTTAAATGCTAATGTTTGAGTATTTATTGGCTCTTAATCCATTTTTTTCGATCAACTCAAGAAATACTGAAAAATAAAAATACTGAAAAATCAAAACACATTTGATCCTTCATATATATGGACTATAATAACCCTAATACTCACATATATGTCAAGCTCTGAAAATCTCAATTTACCACATGATCAAAATAAATGAAAAGTGAAAAAAATAGGGAAGGTTGAGAACCACAAAAAATGGTAAAATATTTTACCATTCGAAATCTCTTAATCCTCAACTTCTTAATCTTGTATGGGCAATTTACGACAATTGAAAAGATCAACTTCATTGTGGTTGCTTGAAACAAGTTTTGCCAAAATTCGCAGTCGTTCAACTCTCACTTGTTGCGTCTACACAATAAATATATCACATTATTCAATATCACACGATAACTAAACAAAACTACATGATATACTTTACCGTGAAAGTAATCTTCGACCAATCACTTTTGTTATCGACTTCTATATACTTTAATATGTACATGCCACAATCATCCCTGAATCTAATATAAAATACATAAATCTATTAAGAAGAAATTCACAGAGATATCTTTGAAATAACTTTTATTTTAAATTTAAATTACGTACGAGTTTGGCTGCTTCATTAATTCCACAATATGGATTGAAAATTTTGAAAAATTTTCAAATAATCTACCCAAATAAGCATGACCTCATAACTAAGTGGAACTTTATTCAACTGTAATAATAAGTCAAAACAAAATTAAGAAATTGATAATTAAAAATTATATGAGTTCTATTATTTCTCATAAATGAATAAAGAACTTACTATATTTTGTGTAATCTTTTTACGCATTTCATTGGCGCTAAGAGAGTCCAAAACGTAATTATGCCCCTCCGCAACATTAACAACTAATAAAAATCAGTGGTTGCCTTGTGTATCATGTAAAGGCGCATATACATGCTAAATCATGTGCGTTAAAAATCACTGTCAACTACATAGAAATAAACAATAAATAATATACATGTTCAACATTACTACTATCAAAAGGGTATAAAATTCTCTATTCATCGGGTATGAAAGTTGAAATTGCATTGATCTATTCCCGACTTCTTAGCATGTGTGAAATCTTCTATCAAACTCTGCAACAAACATTAAATTTGAAAATGTCATGAAATCATGAACTGAAAATAATGTGATCCCTAGCTCATAAATTATTTTTTACCTGAAATGACAGAAACAGATATAACTTTTTTGGCATATACTCTTGTCTCAAGCGCAAATCATACGTATAGATATAGATAAACTATTAAATATTAAAAAACAATAACACTTGTATTAACAACAGACAAACAAATAAATATTATTTATAACATTGAACAAATATATATATCTATAATACACAATCAGATAACCAATTTTCTTAAAATAAAGTATGAGCATTGCCAAAGTCCAAATCATTAATTTTGGCCATGTATAGAGTGTTAGATTTATCATTCCAAGTAGCAACGTTCATACAAGTTATGCGCTCTTCAGGCGTTAAGTACTTCAAATATTGCTTATATACATTGCTTATCCTACCAATTTCTTTGCAAGAGATCATCTGCCTCATATTTATACTGCATGAAAAACATTTAACTCTTAAAAATAATAATAACATGAAAATTAAATGTCGATATTAAAAAAATGTGCGTATAGTTTACACTTTTCTTGTTTTAAATTTAATTTGAGCTTCTGCGAATAAATCTTGCAATCCTTGCTCATTCTCAAAATTACAAACCTTGTTTTTTTTTTCAACCTGCACAATCAAAGAGAAATTAATCATATATTTAACTTAAATGAAATATTTGTACATAATTATTTTTTCAATTTTTTACCCTATAAAGAAAATTATATTTTTCATCATGTTACTACCTCATTTTTTTCAAAACTTTCAACCTTTGATGTTTCTCCAGTATCATTATTCTTTGTGATTTTTTTATGTATCTACATATCATACGGTAAATATTATTTTAAAAAAACAAATAATATCGAATTATAAGATGAAATATAACTAATACAGATGAATTTATACATACTTTTGTATTCACTTTACAAGTTTGAGCTCTTTTTTTATGTCATATCTTTCGAGTTAAGATCATTAGTAAAATCAGAACGTGTAATCGAACATCCCATACCCTTTTTCTGTTGAGAGTCTTTACTTTTTGACAATGACTTGAGACCGGTAGACATTTTAAGCCACATCTTACTAATTGAAGTTTCCTTCAACGTAACTAATTGACTAAAAAATTAATAGGGACAAAATTCAAAGTTAAAAACTACGCTAGAAATTTTTAGAAAACCATCAGTGTCAATCTTGATTTTGTCTTTAGAAGTAACTTTAAGTTTTCCTTTACCAATAGGTTCTAATGAGGGAGAATAATAATCTGTATCACAATTAATAAATTGCGATATACTCGATTTTTAATAGCAGTCTCGATTTCTTCCTTCAATGATGTGGCACTTAATCCTTCTTCCTTCTGAGATTTATTTTTTAAACCCTCATCTTTCAATGGACTGCTATATAAATTAACCTCTTATGATTTATTATTTAAAGCATCCTCCTTTAGGGGGCGTTTGGTTCACGGAATGTAAGATTACCTCTGGGAATAAGATTACCGGAATGTAACATTACCTGACATATTACTGAGAATGTTACATTACCTTGTTTGGTTCATTTGGTAGGGATATAAGATTGTAGTGTTTGGTTGGAGGAATATAAAATTAATTGGAAGTAAAATTTACCAACTTGTCCTTATGATGTATTTTCTTTTTAACAAGTTAAAATTTTAATTATTAAATTAAAAATATTTGCATAAAAATTTATATAACTATTTTCTTTACCTTACCTAAAATTTGCAAAAAAAAATATTTATAATATAATTAATATTATTAAATTATTTGTAAAAAATGTTTTATATTTTTGTGAACATCAAAATATTAAACGTTTAATATGCTTAGATTTATAATTTTTTATTACTCTTGACCATTTATCAAACAAATTAAAGTAAATAATAAAACAAATTTGAAAGTAGTAAAAATGATAAAAAAATAAATCGACCTACTGAATTTTTTAAGATAAAAAAATATCTTATAAATCAAATAATAAAATAATAACATCAAGTCTTAACGCATTCACTCTCAAGCAACATACAATCTCATCATATAACCCTAGAAACATCATAAATACAACATTAATAAATTTTACTATTAAATATTACATCATTATCTAAATATATACAACTCCATTTATATATTAAAAAATATTAAATACAAATATTTAATAAATTTACACCATAAATAATTAGTAACTTAATTAAAAATGCAATAAAGGATCAACATGAACATAATTCATTATCATATGGGTAATATTGTCCAAAGGGGAAGGAATTGTGTAATACCTAAGAAAATGAGGGGAATAACATTCTCACCATTTGGAGGAAAAAGAGTCATTCTTGGGAAAAGAATAATACCTCATAGTGGGAATCCTCCGAAACCAAACATAGGAATGTAAGTCTAGAAAAGATTATTACCCATGTTAATCATCTTTTCCGCGAACTAAACACACCATTAATGATTTACTATGTATACCTTCTCCTTTTACTGAATCAACATCTTGTATTGAACTTTTAACATTACTCGATGTTAATATAATCACTAATTTTTTAAAGTGGACATTTAATTTCTCAAATTAACCATTAAGTTTTTCAAACTGGCCATTTATTTTAACAAATTTCTTTTTAATATTTTGCACCGAATGAATGAGCGTCCCCATTTTGTAATCACTCTGATAAGGAGTTCTTATGTTTTCCTCATGCATAACTTCAGCCTTTTCCTATATGTATATAAAATAATAATCTTAACCAAAAAATTCAACACTATTATTGAAATTTCAGATAATTATAATGAATGCACCTCATTGTTTGTCTTTTTCGAACACATGTCCATATAACACTTACACTCCATCGTCTTAACTTGTTTTGAAGGCGTTAAGTTTAGATCCATCATCTATGTTAAAGAGTTAAAATCTAAACAAGCATGCATCAAACTTAAACAAAAAAAATTGAAAAATCAAATCCCACATACCGATACGGGTGTACGAGCGTACCAGTACACGCTGTTTGAAATTAAATTTCAATAGCCAATTTTTGTACCGGTACGCATACAATACCAATATGCTAAAACCTGCGTACCGATACGCCTGAATTGTCGTACTGGTACGGACGACTGATCGCGGTTTAGGAATTTATAATCGGACATGGGATTTAAGGTTCTAACAAACAAATAGAGGTTCTATTCTGGTAATTGGGGTTCTAACATGAGAATTATGGTACTCAATTTGGAAATTAGGGTTTTACATTGGCCTAATTTGAAAAACTGAGGTTAGGGTGGTGGTTAGGGCTTGGGAACTAAGAAATTACCTTATTGCAAGAAAAGTTGGGAACGACGGCGGGGCTCAACTGCGATCACGAATGTGCGGCGGCGACCAATTGACTTTTAAAGAAAAAATAATGGTTTTGTAATTTGGGGATAGATATTTTGATTTAATAATGTTTAAAAGAAAATTAAAAATAACAAAATATATTTAAATTAATTTATCTTTTTGATTTAAAAAAAATTATAATTATACGTTTAATTCTTTATATTTAAAATCTTTATAAATTAAACTAATAGTATTATCAATACTCGTCATTAGTGGTGCTTGTCTACCTTCGTAGAATTCTCCTTATGTTAATGTACCGGGTGTTTTTTTGGGATGAAAATCGTTTACCCCCAAACTATGCCCCATTGGTGCCTCCATTTTAAAATAGCGAGTTTAGAGTTTGGGGTTTAAGGTTGGGGCTTAAGGTTAGGGTGTAGGGAATTAGGGGTAGGGTGTATTTTTTAGGATTTAGGGTTTAGGATATGAAAATTAGAGTTAAGACTTAGAATTTAATTTTTAAATATTTTTTAGTAGAGGGCATATAAGGAACCATGGTTAGGGAGCAAAAGATTTTTACTCATTTTCTCGTCTTAAGCTATATAAGTAATATACCTGGTCAACATTGTGAATTTGCTTCACATGAGGTTGTTCCGCTGCTAAACGAGCCATGATTACAACGAGGTTTGATCTTCTGGATGATGCTTTGGCCTCAGGTACAATTCGAAATTGTTTCCTTGGAGTACTTAGAGAATGTAAAAGCAAATTAAGAAAAAAGAACATAGTTTAATAATTATTTTGTAACAAAAACTAAAGTTAAATAACCATTTTATAAAATTTAGAAGTTAGATGATTAAAATGAATGAATTTTACTCCAAAAATTGGAAACCTCTGACATTTAGTGTTTGGTGTATATTGTATTGTATAGATGGACAGCAAACAACTGGAAAATGAACCAAATCCCATGATTTTTAGCTCATAATTTTCTCTGGCAAGTGAAGGGCAAACACTTTAATCTCCCATCACATGCCCACTGCATGCGAAATTCTCTTTCGGGATGAATTCTTCGGAATTCTAGCTAAAACATGATGCAGATCAGAGGTGCCACAGATAGACGACATAAAACACGAAAAAATGCACGTGATCCTCTCATCCGCTACGAACCTAATCAGAATCGGATGATATTTCACAATGAGGGTCGACTGTTCTAACCATTTTAGACAATGTCTCACCAATATCTTCCACTTCATCCTTTCCAAAGCCCCAACTTCGAAGCAACTCTGTCCCAAGAGATCCTCGCTCGATACCAAATTTACGAAGATTCTGCAATCTGTTCTCCAAAAATGGCAAGATAGCACAGCTGGATCGCATTCTAGCAGCCATTGGGATAGAATGAACATCAAGTGATCCTCTTGATGCAGAACCTGTGATCGGACTTCCCAGCAGCTCACCATGCTCGCCAACAAGATTACCAAAGATTGAAGGGAATGGCAAAGGAATCGGGAGAGGACAACGAGCCACAGATAGATGGCAGAACATTGGCCTTGTGGTTGCACGTCCGTATGCACCAGGGATTGCATTCCTAACTTCAGAAAGTGAAGCATTACGACCTCCTGCAACATATAAATAATCTCAGTTACCAGAGTTGCCAATGCCACTTCAGAGAGAAAATTACATATATTCAGTGACATAACCCTCACCGCCAGTGCATGCGTTTCATTTATTATCCATACCAAGAAATGATTGGTCACTAAAACCTGCTAAGGTATTGAAAGCATGTGTACCTCCCAGCTTCGGCAAGGTTGCTTAACTGACTACATAAGCTAATTCGAGCGTGTAAAGCATTTAATCGGCGAGTGTTTCTAAAATGTTTGTTGTAATATCCCTAATGCTTCGGAGAATATCCAGGAGACTGAACATTTATAAGAATGATTTATAATAAAAACATTTTTATCTGTAAATATGCACAAATCCTAAACATTACCTGACCCTATTGCTCCATGCACAATCATTGATTCCACAGCCTGCAAATCATCCACATCCTCTGCAACCTCTGCAGTCAATGGATGCAGATTTGCAAGGAAGGATTGCTCGTCCCATCCCCCTGGATTTCAGATTTTGGAACAATCAACTATACAGTTGGTTTCCCCAAGCAATAACTCAGTTTTTTAATAAAAAAGAGAATGAAGTGAAAAACCGTTCTGATCATGGGTTGAGAGGGAATGGCATTCACGTGATACCTGTCAAACTAGGGCCTGGCATTGCAGAATCCAGAATAGCCACCATATTCTGCCTAGATTGTCCTGCTAGCATTTGTACAATGCCATTAATATCCACAGCACCACAGACATCAGATGAATCTGCAGTAGGACCAAGTGGCTCCATGCGGAATGGGAGACTTGCAGAGTGTAGAGCCGCAGCATACACAGCACTGCAGTGGTAAGGATTCTCATCTTTAATGTTGAGGAAAGTTGAAGCTTTACCTTCAAAATTAGGTGAGCAGAATCATTAGTCCATTTAATTCAGAAGATAAAGCTCAGGATAATTTCTTTTAAGAGCATCGGGCTAGCAGCATAAATAAAATAATAAAGATGTAACATGCATGTTTTGACAGGATATGACTCAGCTGAAGGCTGAACATTATAAAATACGCAGTATGATCTGGAAGGAAACTGTATGCACATATGTACTAAGAAAATCCTTGTTATGAAAGAAATACAATATGAAACCATGTAAGATAATAGGAAACAAATGCAGAAATGATATAGAAAACAAACAAAATCATAATTTGACTTACTCCTACTCAAGAAGGGTAAGCCAACTGGCACAATCATTTTACAGAAAGATGATAATCTTGAGAAAGATACTGCATCATGAAGATTTCTTACAACCGTCTGCTTCCTGCTACACAGGTTCATAACAGAACTAGGACCCCTAACAGCATATAACAACACTGGAGTGTTTGTGTATTCATCAGAAACACTTTCCAAAACATCGGCCGCTAATGGAGAGAAGCCTCCTGAATCATCAACAATGAATTGAAAACCCTGCGGACATCATTAGAAACACTTTAAGAGGTGCTCCAGCTTAAAACTAAAGGGGAAATGAGGAGAGCTTCCCAAACCAAATTATCCTACGCATTGTTAAGTTAAAACCACTAGAAAGGTTCATTAAGCAAAACCCTCAACATCCATATATAGTGGACACCAAGTGTAATGCTGTCCACTTGCAGGTTCCGATGTTGCAAAGAGGTTTCAGCAAAGGCTCATACTATAGGCCAAACTTTTACCTGGACATGATCACACTCTTCTACGAAGAAACGAAGCCGGTCACATATTTCTTCTCCTCGTAAATTCTCCCTGAAGACATCTCGCCCACTTCCATAATTGTCAAACTCTTGAGCATCCAACCACAACCCATTTACCTCGTACAAACTCTGAGGATGATAATGTACTTTTGAGAAGTCTGTCCAAAATTGGACTCCTTCATCTAAACAACTGACAATATCTGTATCCTGAATTTCGTTTTGAAAATCCTTGGCACCGCCATTGACAGTGACACCATTCATCAAGGGAGCATCCTGCTCTTCTTGATACAAACTTTGCAAGAATAAATTCTTCTTTCGAGGTTCAGATGCGTGAGTAGTAACATTCCCTGCCCTGCATATTCTTTTAAAGATGTTCAAGTTAGCCCATGTAGAAGTTTTATGCACTCAGAGCTCACACAGGGACAAAGCACGTGGCCCTGAAATTCAGAAGACTTTATCTAATTCATTACAAACTTGTGATATTAAGTACTACAATTAAAAAGAGCCCATTTCCACTTATTAAAATATATTTTTAAGAGTTCTAAGACTTAACAACAAGCATTTCTGATGAATAATGTGTAAAGGAAATCATAACCAGTTGCCTTATGTTTAAGACATAATACTTGTTAGATTAGTAAAAATGAGGTTGAAACAACATTATGTTTGTTACATTGGAGAAAAACAGTAAATATTTATGAATTAGAACAAGAATCATCAGTAAAAGAAACTGCTTGTGCCCAATATTGAACTCCAACACTCAACCATCTAAATTTTGCTGAAAGAGGCAAAAGCAACTTAATTACAGCTTCTTCAGTGCTATTTATTATTGAAGGGGTAATGCTCAAAGGCCTATGGAAAAGAAAAGAAAAATGTACATCGAAAATACTAATGCAATTTGTTAAGATGGAAGCTCTCACCAAGTAACAACTTCAGATGGAGCACTCGAACCCCCGTTATACAACGTCCCCTTTGAACTCACCGATCCAAGGGATCCTACAATGTATTAAAGTTCCCATGAGTAGAATATACATAAACACAAATCAACATAATTGTCTCATGCAACCTAGATGAACGAAAAGCAAGCAGTTATGGATAGATCTAAAAGACAAAGTAGAATTCATTTGAAAACCTAACAATGTGAATTGGATAGAGCAAACATCAACTTCCAAAGTAAAAAGTTAAACACCTTGAAAGCCAACTGAGAGAAGGCGAGGAGTATAAGTAATAGTCCCCTGCACATATACAGCATTGAAAGTAACAACTTATTAAATACGTACAAGTATGCTAAAACTAAATCCATGTTTTTAAGAGGTAAAAGTTGCATTGCACCTGATGCGTTTCACCTGTACGGTAGAGAACATCCATGTTCAGACTCCGAGTTTTGAAAAGCGGATCGCCATAAGGATCGGCGGCTAAGCCAAGCATTTCATCCTTCATTTTTAGTAAAACAAGACAAAACAATTTAACAAGCTTAGAAATAAATATAATCAAACTAAAAACAAAGGAAATAAGTAAAGATGAGCTGAACCTGGAAGTTCCAGAAGTGAGAACCGATGAAGTTAGCGAAATCTCCGACTTGGACAGTAACAATTTCTCTCATGATTATCTACCTAAAAGAAAGGTATTGTAAGTCGAATAACTGCATTGATTTGCTAGAAAATCTTTGTATTTTTCAAAGGGATTGTTAGAAGCTTACCAGAGAACTAGGGTTTGCAGGAATGAAGAGAAGAGACGAGCTCGGAGAACATTTCGCGCCGTTTCAAATTCAACAGCAGTGCGTTTTAAGATTCTAGGGAATTCTTATTGGGTAAACTACGTTGGAGGTCAATCATTTATTAGTAAAATTACAATTGGTCACTCAATTATTAATCATTATAACTAGGTCATTCAATTAAAGTTTTCGTTACAATTGAGCTACTCCTTGCTAAAAACAAACTAATTCAAAAAGGTTTGGTATAATGACAATTTCAGCTCTCGAGACCTATATATTATATTAATTTAGTACTAATTCAAAATAACTCAATAAATTTAACTCTTCACATTTAAAAGAATATATCAATTTAGTAAGTTTTCTTCTCCCAAATTGTTTACTCTTCATCGTTTATTATCATTTCTACTTGGGTACAAACTATTTAATTATTTTGAATTATGACTAAATTGATAGAATATATAAGTTTTGAAGATTAAAAATGTCATTATATCAAACATTTTTGGATGTTTTTTGTATTTTAATGGATGAGTGACTTAATCGTAACTAAAACTTTAATTGAGTGGCTCAATAATAACTTTTAACAAGTGAGTGACACAATCATAACTTTACTAATAACCGAGTGAACTCTGATGTAGTTTACCCATTCATATTCTGCGGCATATTTATTAGGGTAAAGTACAACCAAGATCACTGAACTATATTAAAATGATTTTTTGGTCATTGAATTTTAAAAAATCACAAAATAGTTATTAAATCTTTTGAGTGGTTACAAAATAATCACTGCGATGTTATAATTTGATAAAATTTAATTACCATTTTGAAACTGTTAAAAACTTTAATAAATATTTTATAATTTTTAAAGTTTATTGACTAAATTAATGATTTGATCATAGTTTAATGACCTCTAGTTTACTATTTTATTATTAGGGCACTTGGAAAATTTAGACATGGGTTATTTTATCCATGCCATGTTTTAAAAAAAAAGAGTCGAAATAATAATCAGACTAATTTAACTTCTTTTAACAAAAAGTCGTAATGAGACGTTAACATCAAAGATGGGATGTTCTCCAATTAAACGCTCTGAATCAAATAGAGTTTCGAGAAAAAAAGAGATTTTCATAATGAATAAAAAAATTGAGTTTCAATTCACAATATTATACATCAAATGAAGCTTAACAATATATTTTATATTTTATAAAAGATTCATTTTTCATATAAAATTGAGTATCAATTCACAAAAAGTCCTAATTCCATCCTTGATCTATTAAAATTCAACTTGATATTATATTTTATAAAAGATCCATTTTTTAATGTAAAATCGTTATCTTAAATTTGTTCAAATTTATTAAAAAATTATCATTCTTATGTGTAGACGATTATAAATTCATTTGGGATGAAAATAAAATTTCAAGGGTGAACAAGTGAAATGATAGTAAACAATATATAAATTTAATAAGAACTCTGATTCGATTTTTTTTAATAAAAATTATTGGTTAATGTATTGACAGTGAAATTAAAAAATTTAACAAACAGTCATAAAAAATGGCCCATGTCATTTAATAAAGATTATTATATTTCAATCCTTTTTATTTTAATTTTGTTGAACTGAATTACAAATAACAAGCTTTCAAATAATCCGCAGTTAATTCTTAAACAATAAACTTTCAAATGATCCATTGGTTGCTATATCTAGCTTTCACTTCCATGACAAAGCTGGATGCTCCAAACAAATTGAATTTGACAATTTGTGCTCTGAAATAAGTTAAAAACTCATAAAACTTCAGCTGTAGCATACTGAATCCGGTAATGGAAAACTTCAGCTATACCTAGTAAGGGAAAACTTCCTGTCCGTGTCCCGGAAAAATTACTGGGTCGGGTACCCGATCCGGTCGAGTAATTTTTTTATAAGATTACCTGACATTTTTAGGTTCAGGTCGGGTCAACCGGGTCGGGTATTTTTTAACACCCCACTACTGATCCGCAGGTTGTACGTTCGTCAACCGAACACGATCCTTGTGCCTTAAATTTAAAATGAAAAAGAAAAACAAGTATTGGTATAATTCTCCCTCAGCTAAGCAAAACAATGAATGCAATTCCTTAACGAGAAGGATATCAGCTGGTCCTGTCCTGTCCAATCAGGTCAGCTCTTGAGAAAATGAGCAGTCAAGAGTTTTGTAACAGTGAAGCCATGGAAGGTTTCGACATCGAACAGCTCTTTCAGCTTCTCGTCACATAGTACTTTCCTCTTGTCAGATGGATCCTTCAAAAAGAAAACCAAAGTTCTTGTTCTTTTATAAAACCAGTACAATATTATACATCCATATCCAGCTAAAAAATTGCAGATTCGAATGATCGATAAAAGGGTATAAGAAAGTTGAATATACAACTATAATGCTGTTATGAATGATGACAAATAACAAGTAAAAGGCTACTCACTACTGTGGTGCATAAATATTGCTATTATTCTGCAAGGTGGGTCAGCAGATACCTGGAGATTATTTTCTTTTATGTAATCCCACATTCTCTTTATTACGGCAGCCCGTGTAAGCTCATTTTCTCCGGTACCAAGAAATTTTACTAGACCATCCGAAAGTTGAAGAGGAGCAAGAAATCCCTTCTGTCGCTTTTCCTTTCCTTTTGCTTCATCTGGATCTGAAACAGCCAAACAAAAGACACAACAGAAACTGTAAGAACCAATAATTTTGAAAATGTCTACTATCACGTTAATGGTTATACATAAAAGACCAGATTAATTAACTGATACAACCTCGCAAATGGTGATACATGTGCATGCCGAAGAAAGGAAGAAAGAAAGGTCACTGGTATCATCACATTGCAGGGTTAAGGATTTGGACAAAATAAGTGATGATAACCAGTGGAAATCTGATTCAAAATATGTATACGAAAAAATATAACAAGAAATATCATATAGAGCAATATTGCATCTGTATATAAATGAGGCAAAGCCAGAATTGGCGGCGAAACATACATCTAGCAACAGAACTTAATTAGAACCATGTGAAAGTGGGAAGAAAAATCTGAAGTGAAGGTATTGCTAATGAACAATAGTAGAAAAGATGGTAGCATTAGACGTTCTAACTCCTTATATCAATGCAAAACAAGTTATTCTCTCTCGTGCTTTAGGCTTTTCCTTCTCCATCGACTTGACTGGAACAATTATAACATGAAAGCCAATATGGTTAAATTTAGCACATCATATATAATAATAATAAGTTCAAGTTACAAGACATTTGCAGCATATTGCTCAAGAAACAAAATTATTCTTCCTTAATTTAATGGTACAATCATAGACAAGCTGTGAGCATAATTTAGTCATTTACTAACTCCTCATATCAAATTATCAATGCAAAACAATCTTTGAGAAGACCTTAATTTACTAATTTAGTATCCATACCTTCTTCTCTCTCATGCTTTCGTGGTTTTTCCTTATCCATTGACTTGACTGAAACAAATTCACCACATCATATTAGATAATACATTGATTGGAGCATATTGCTCAAGGAAAAAAGTATTCTTCCTTGATTTAGTTATATAATGCCCCAATTTCTAAGAGAAAGCGAGATTAAGAATTTACAATAAAGTGCTTTTCTGATTTCCAACACATTTCCCAGTTACTAACCAATTATGTAGAATAAGCAGTTTTTACTTGCATGTTTCAGAAGATTAGAAAAAATTGAGCCAAAAATCAAACATATCGAAGGACATTATCGAAAATAGTTTAACAAAAGCAAAATGGAAGAAGGGGCAGATTTATTACCTTCGTCTGGATCCGAGGGCAAGATATGCTTTGACAAGGCTTTGTTCATTTGAAACATGTCAATGGAATCAACACCAAAAAGTGCATGCAATGGCTCATCACAAATTATATTTTTCTTGTTAACGGGGTCTTGCAAATTTTTCTCTCTAATATAAACCCATATTTGCTTGACTACCTAGCACCATTTAGAGCAGACAATTTAGAACAAAACAGCTTCCTGACTTAATTATGAAACTAACAAAGAAGAAACAGAAAAAAAAAATCAAGATATTTCAAAGTTACCTCAGTCCTTGCCAACTCAGGGACTCCTAAAAGTTCCTGAAGTTGTGGGGAAAGTCTGCTTGCTTTGTTAAAACCACCTCCTCTTCTCTTACCTTCACTATCAACTCTTTTTGACCTATAGTATAAAATGAAACAACCATAATTAACAAACTAGCAACTGTAAGTTTGATAGCAATTGCAGCCACTGATTATGTGTTCTACTACACTTCAGAGTTTCCATGACAAAGTAAAACGGGAATTCTTAGTATAGGTATGTAGAAAGTAAGAAGAACTCTCTTAATTTTATTCACTGTACACCTCAAAGTCCCCTTTTTCATTGAGTCCCAATTTTGTGATGAGCCTTTGAATCCACATTCCCTCACAAATGCCAAGGGCTAAGGCTCTAAACTCTGCTTTTGCACTGCTTCTAGATATCACAGCCTGCTTTTTACTCCTCCAAGTGACTAAGTTACCCCATACAAATGTACAATAGCCACTCACAGATCTTCTATCTATCAATTCACTTGCCCAGCTTGAATCTGTGTAGACTCTAACTGTTCTATCTTGATTTTTCCTGAAGATGAGTCCAGATCCTGGTGAAAATTTCAAATACCTTAGGATTCTGTTTATTGCCTCCATATGTTCCTCTCGAGGGTCACTCATATGTTGACTCACAATGCTAACAGCATATGCAAGGTCAGGTCAAGTCAGTGACAAATAGATTAGTTTTCCTACTAATCTTTGATAAGATTTTGTTCACTGGATTGCCTGCTTCATCCTTGCTGAATTTCAAACCGGGTTCCATTGGAGTCTTTGTTGGTCTGCACTCAAGCATTCTAGTTTCTGTCAGTAGATCCAAAATGTATTTCCTCTGGTTGATCACTAACCCTTCATCAAACCTTGCCACCTCCATTCCCAAAAAATATCGAAGACTTCCCAAGTCTTTTGTTTCGAACTCCTTTGCTAAATCAATCTTTAGTCTTTCTATCTATTCCACAGAATTTCCAGTAACAATTATATCATCAGCGTAGACTATTAGAAGGGTAATTTTCCCATTAGGTGCTACCTTTTTGAACAAGGTATGGTCTGCCTGGCTTTGCTGGAATCCATTCTGAATCATAGCCTTAGCAAATCGATCAAACCAAGCTCTAGGGGATTGCTTTAATCCATATAAGGATTTATTTAACTTGCACATTGTCCTCTTTGTTGAGTGTTCCTTCAAACCTGGTGGGATCTCCATGTACACTTCCTCCTCAAGGTTCCCATTTAGAAAAGCATTCTTAATGTCCAATTGGTGTAGTTTCCAATCTTTATTAACATCAATCGAAAGTAACACTTTGATAGTGTTTAGCTTGGCCACTGATGCGAATGTCTCTTGATAATCAACCACATAGGATTGAGTAAATCCCTTAGCTACAAGCCTTGCCTTGTATCTTTCAACACTTCCATTTGAGTGATACTTCATTGTAAACACCCATTTGCACCCAACAGCACTCTTCCCTCTGGTAGATTAGTTAGACTTCAGGTATTATTCTTTTGTAGTGCTTTGATCTCTTCTTCCACTGCCTTTCTCCACTCAGAATTTTCCAGAGCTTCCTCTACTGTCCTTGGAATCTGCACACTGTCCAGGCTAGCTATAAATGCTTTAAAACCATATAGTAATTTTCCATAGGCCACAAATTTATTTATAGGATGAGTAGTGCATTTCCTCACTCCCTTTCTAATAGCAATGGGAAAATCATCTAAAGCAACAATAGAAGAATCTTGAGGTATATCATTACCTTCTGTTTCAACAGTAGTGGGACTCAAAATTAGCTCTTGGCAAGTGTTAGGTTGAATAGCAGCCTCAGGGAGAAGTCTTTTCTTTCTGGTATAAACACTAAGTTGTTTGTTTATAGGTTGAGGAGTTAAAAGGTTTGGAGATAAATGTGATATAGCTTTAAGGGTTGGAGGAGGTGTAGTATGAGGACTGGAATTTTTTAAGGGACTAGGTTGTGAACTGTTCTGTTGTGGGGAAGGTATATCTATTGGATTAGGAGTTGGAGTATTAGATACACCAATTACTTCATTTAAGGGACTGGATTGGTGTGAAGAAGATGATGAAGTATTAGAGATCTCACCATCAAGGATAGGTAGAACAGGAAGAAGTTGTAGATCACCCGAGGACTGAAATTCCTTGTAAGTCTCCTCCTGAATTGCAGTCCTATCAAAATAAGGTTGGTGTTCAAAAAAGGTAACATCAAAGGAGACGTATGTTTTTCGAGTAGTGGGACAGTAACACTTGTAACCCTTCTGAGTTGAGGAGTACCCTAGAAAGACACATTTTAAGGACCTAGGATCAAGCTTACTTCAATTTTGACTGTGCACATAAACAAAGGTTGTGCAACCAAAAACCTTGAGAGGAAGGGCAAAAGACAAGGGTAGAAAATGTGGAAAATATTGGTGAAGAATTTGGGAAGGAACTTTAAACCCCAGAGTCTTGCTAGGCATCCTATTTATGAGGTAGGTGGTTGTAAGGAGAGCATCCCCCAAAGGTTCTTAGGAGCATGAGCAGAAAATAATAGAGAACGAGTGACTTCTAGAAGGTGTCGATTCTTTCTTTCAGCCACACCATTTTGCTGAGGTGTGTTGACACAAGAGGTAAGGTGAAAGATGACATTTTCCCTAAAAAAATGCCCAAGGGACTTGCTAAAGTACTCACTCCCATTATCACTCCTCACAATCTTAATAGGTGTAGCAAACTGATTTTGAAACCATTGCATAAAAAGTTTGAAAGATATTAACAACCTCAAATTTCTCTTTCATTAAAAATGTCCAAGTGGTCCTAGAGTAATCATCAATGAAGGATACAAACCATCTACATCCAGAGAGACTTGTGATTTTAGAAGGGCCTCAAATGTCACTGTGAATAATGGAAAAAGGTGAAGTAGATTTAAAAGGTGAAGGAACATAAGTATTACGAGTATGTTTAGCCATTTGACACACATCACTTGTAAAGGAAGAAGGATTTTTATTGAGAAACAGCTTGAGAAACAATTTTTTGAGATAATGAAAATTAGCATGGCCCAATCTAAAATGCCATAGCATTACAAAATTTGAAATTAAGCTAGAAGACAAAACAAAGGTGTGAAGACCATAGAGCAAGTAGATGTGGAAAGAGGCAGGTTTTCAAGGATATAGAAGCCGTTACTCAACTTAGCACTGCCAGTCACCATTCTCGAGCCCTGTTCTTGAAAAACACAACCATCAACTCCAAAGTGAACATCACAGTTAACATATCGAACAAATGCACTAACAGATAACAAGTTGCAGCGTAAAGTAGGAACATAAAGGACATTAGGAAGAACTAGCTTTGCATTGGGTCGAACTGAACCCCTTCCAATAACCTTAGAAAGTGAACCATCAGCAATTTTAATGAAGCAAGGAGAGTTGTGGTTAGAGAAGGACTGAAAAAACTTGGGATTCCCTGTCATATGCAGAGGCACCAGAATCCACTATCCACTATCCACTAAGAGGAATAGACTGAAGGTAAGGAAAATAAGGTACCTTCAATGGCTGTCAAGGCTGTGGAAGGTGATGAAGAGGAGAGACGACTAAAGAGCTGTTGAAATTCCCCCATTTGTTGTAGGCTAAAGCCACTGGTCGAAGGCTCATGAGAAGCAACATGGGCAGCCTAGTGAAATCGAGATGTAGAGGGCTTCCAATCTGCTAGTTTCCAATGCAGTTTCCAACATTTTTCCAACACATGGCATGCTTTCTTGCAGTGTGTACACCAAGGTCTACCCCTTTTCTGCACAATTCCAGAGGTGGAATGTGTGATAAGAGCAGAAGCATCTGCTGGAACCATAGGGGGTACCATCAATGACCTCCTACTTGTTTCCCTCCTTACTTCTGAAAAAGCCTCCCGAACTAAAGGAAGAGGCTTTGTAGCTAGAATCCTACCCCTGGTACTGTCAAATTCTCCATTCAGACTAGATAGAAATTGAAACAGTCTTCTCTGATTCTTAAGCTTGTTGTAGAAGCGAATATCATCATTGCATTTCCACTCATTTGCCTCATAAAGATCCAGTTGTTGCCAACACTTAATAAGAACACTAAAGTATTGAACAACAGTCATCTCTCCTTGTCGGAGATCCTTGATCTGATTTTCAACTCCAAAGAGTTCAGATGTGTTATCAACACAAGAGTAAGTATCTCTGGCTGCATTCCAGATTTCAGCCGCAGTTTGATAGAGCGTGAAATTCTCTCCAATTTCAGGAACCATGGAATTGATCGACCACGACATGATCAGGGTGTTTTCACTCAACCAATTTGGGTAGGCAGAATCAGATTCAAAAGGAATAAGAGTGGAGTCTGAGAGGTAGGAAGCTTTTCTTCTCCCAGTTATATATAGCCTAATAGATTGGGACCAAGGAAGGTAGTTGCTTCCATTAAGTTTGTAGGATGTAATAGGGGAAATGGATGAATCTAACAAGGGAAAATCAGAAGTACGAGAGACATGTGGAGAACTGACTTCGGAATTTTCCTTATCCATCGAGAAGAAGAAATCGATCGAAGAGGAGAAGAAAGAAAAAGAAAGGATCGACCTAATCTGATACCATGTAGAAAGTAAGAAGAACTCTCTTAATTTTATTCATAGGAATAGCTGAAATATATACAAAGACTATCTTAGTATTCTAGGAAACTATATATTCTGTAGTAAACAACTCTAAACACAATCTCTAAGATATCTTACCAAAAGTTAACTTTCTATAAGTACAGGATACTATACAAAATAATATATTTACATAATATTCTACAAGTTATTTTCTATGAAATTAGTTGATTTGAGGGAGACTCTAAGCTGCTGATATAATATCAACAATTCATGCATAACTCACTTCAATATAGGCTCACTGATCCACATGAAATAGCAAATTTTAAGCTTTACCAAAAGACACATCGAGTCCTGCCACTTTGGTGGTACATCAGCAGTTGTTAACAAATATTACAAAACAACAGATTATTGGTTCAGAAGTGAAGCAAGAAGTCTGTACAACATGCAAGTCTTGATGGAACTTAGATAAGAAATCATTTTAATGTAACCTGGAAGGCATCTTCAAACAAAAGCTAATCTATCTTGTTAGAAAGGAGAATATGGAGTCTGCATTTATTTCTGATCAGAGATGTAAGTTATCCGAGAAGTGTTAGAGTTTGAGGGAGAGTGTAAGTTATCCGAGAAGTGGTAGAGTTTTATTTAATCTATAATTAGAGTTTATTCCCAAGTCAGTAGTTTAGATTTATTAGAAGTCTTATTTAAATTAGGGACAAATATTATTTAAATTAGAGATAAAAGTATGGTTTTAGTTATATTAGAACTCTATATCAGCCTATTTAAAGGCTTACTCTGTATACATTTAATAATTAAGAGTAATAAGAAAATACAGAGAAACACATTGTTCTCTCTGGAAAATATCTTTTCCATCTTCTTCAAACAACAAATCCTTAACCACCGATCACACACACAAACCACCATCATTAATCTTACATCTCCGGCCACCATGGCCCCTTTCTCACATGGTATCAGAGCCAACAACGGTCTTGATGTCGTCACCACTGCTGCCATCTCTGATCTGATCTGCTGTCATCTTTGATCTGATCTGATTTTTTTTTTCGCTGCTCTCATTAGGCTACACTCGTTCCTTGGCTTCTCCTTCATTGGAATCTTACATCTCTGGTGAAATTTCTACTCATTTATTTTTGTTGTTTTGTCGAAAAGGTTATAGTTTAGCCTTAAAAAAAACTATTTGGTTCTATCTTAACCATCCGTCCTAAAAAAGATAGGAGAAAAGGTTTTAGTTTAGCCTTAAAAAAACTATTTGGTTCTATCTTAGCCATTCGTCCTAAAAAAGATAGGAGAAAAGGTTTTAGTTTAGCCTTAAAAAAAACTATTTGGTTCTATCTTAGCCATTCGTCCTAAAAAAGATAGAAGAAAAGGTTTTAGTTTAGCCTTAAAGAAAAACTATATTATTTTTCAAGGGATTCTACATCAAAAATCCAAGTTGGGACTCTAGTACGTGTAACTACCAGCTTGAGGGGGGGTGTAGATTCTTGTGATCGTTATTGAATGGAAGCAGCTACTTAGTCCGTGAATGGCAGAAAAAGCTGGAAGTCATCTTAGAAGAAGATGCAAAAACCAGAAAAAGATCATCACTGACAGAGGAAAGCTGGAAGACATCTAAGGAAGGTGCAAAACCAACAACTACAGCAAAGTTGGTAGTCATCTCAAGAAGGATGCCGAAATCAGCAACATCAGCTGCAAATTTTCAACAATGACCGTGCAAAGAACAACATGATTATATCCTAGTTGTTCAACTCAATGGCTCCCGGAAAAGGGAGATTTTCTTTTCTCTAAGAAACAATAGAAGAAATATGAGTGGGCATCACATCCAAGATCCAAGCTGGTGCTCTACTACGTTTGCTCACCAGCTTGAGGGGGAGTGTAAGTTATCCGAGAAGTGTTAGAGTTTGAGGGAGAGTGTAAGTTATCCGAGAAGTGGTAGAGTTTTATTTAATCTATAATTAGAGTTTATTCTCAAGTCAGTAGTTTAGATTTATTAGAAGTCTTATTTAAATTAGGGACAAATATTATTTAAATTAGAGATAAAAGTATAGTTTTAGTTATATTAGAACTCTATATCAGCCTATTTAAAGGCTTACTCTGTATACATTTAATAATTAAGAGTAATAAGAAAATATAGAGAAACACATTGTTTTCTCTGGAAAATATCTTTTCCATCTTCTTCAAACAACAAATCCTTAACCACCGATCACACACACAAACCACCATCATTAATCTTACATCTCCGGCCACCATGGCCCCTTTCTCACAAAGATCAACCCATTTGCTTCTTCCCAGCCCCCAAAATATTAAAGAACGAGAACAACATTTAGATTGTCAAGAATCTTCAAGAGTTTAACTATACAGATTAGGTTGAGGAGAAGAAAAAAAGACTGCAACATATGGGTTGAAAAAGTTATAAAATAACCAGAGCTTAAAGACACACAACTAAGGGTTAGAACAGGACCCATGTTTCCTGTTTAGAGGCCAAATTTACACTACAAAGGGAGAACATATGTTAACTTGCACTTGTTTTAAAACATTGCAGCCAACAGAACACAACTTTCCTCTTTTCAATTTATGTACTGGAAGCATCGCATATTGAAAGGGATCATTTACAGACAACGAGCAAAAATCTTAAGACAACTTATTAGGCAAATGGGAGAAGAGGAGAGAAAAATGTTTCCATAAAATCAAATGTATCAGAGGACAAATAAGAACAAATGAATTTGGAAATCAAATTGCCTACTGAGATCATATAAATTAAAAGCATTTCCACTGTTAAGCAGTTGACTAAAGTTTTTCAAAGCTCCGAAAGAATGTTCAAGTTTTTCCAAATTAACATGGGTGAAAATTATAAGAAATATTTTCTATAATAAAGTAAAAAATTACAATCCCAGATTAATGAATCCTTAACGTTTTCTGAGACATATAAACAATAAAGGAAAACCGCATTATTATTATTCATTTTCCTTTTGTTTCCAGAACTATGATTAATCAACCTTGTAGGGATGAGTTCCAAGGCAATCTCAGAGAGTGACTCACTGAGTTGGACTTAAATTAAACACCTGTTCAGATTAATACAAATAGGTTCTGTCAAACATTTTCATTCAAAACATTTCTCCACCTAAACATGCATTTTTAAAAGAGTATAAACTAAAAAAAATGCACACCACCAAAGCTAAAGCATAGCCATGAGCATAAGCAACGTAACCTCAGAATTAATTTCTAAACAAAGCATCAACTAAACCTTTTCGAAAAGAAATAAATTAATAAAAACAATAGAGTGCATTTTCTTCAATTACTAATTAAGAACTGACCGTTTCTTTGAAGAGGCCCTTTTGTTCTTGGCTTTTTCAGTTTCCTCCACTCCGTCGTCCGAATCAGAGCCGTCGGTTTCCTCTGATTTAATCTTGTCCGTCTGATCATCTCCATCTTGTTCTTGTTGTTGTTCTTCGGCATTTTCGAACTGGCTTTGAAGATATAAATCGACTTGCTCCCTAATAAACTTCTTTCTATCGGTCAAATCAATACCGAAATCCTGCTCCAATCTCCGCCGCACGATTGCGGTGGTGGTGGTGTTGAGGTCGGATTCATCCAAGAACTCCCAGAGGCGGGCGATTAGCTCCGAGTCCAACACCATTTCGGTTACAGAATGGAGCCCGTTATTGTTTGGTATTGGTTTTAACGTACTCAGTGAGTCAGGTGGCGTAGAAGATGTTAAATATTTAATTAAGAGTGGAAAACGAATTGCAAAAAATAAATGAAGAAAAAAAAAAGGTTGGCTCACTCGTTACTCGTTTGGACTTTGGAGTGAACTTTGCGAAACACTGAAAGTTGAGGTGTGGGGGCGTTTGCCATTTCATTTTTTTACTACAAATATAGTATAGCCACATTGTACACCAATCACATGGGCTGGGCCTACAACGTCAACCACAATACTAAAAAAAACCATAACTTGTATTTACTTTTTTTATGAACCAATCAAAGTGATTTCAGTAAAAAAATATATTTTATTATCTTTTAAATTATTCGAGTTCAAATAGTTTGTTTACTTAACGTGTGTGTTTTTAAAAGATTAAGATCAGGTACGCATACATGATCAAACATTAGGAGAGGGTCAAAATGTTAAATTTAAAAAATTCAAAAACTTATTAAGTATTTAAAGTAAAAATTCATAAAAGAAACTGTAATCCCCCGAAAACTGGTCTAGTCGGAATTGGATTCCAATGATCGGAGTATTGATATTAAAATACTGAAATATCGAACCCTTACTTTAGATTATGTTGTTAAAGGGCCCTAATTGAACCAAGCCCTTAGTTAAGATTGCTTTGAGAATGCTCAAATTAATGTTTTTGAGCTAGGCGTTTCGGTACACTCAGACCTGTATTGAAACGTCCTAGGTAAGGCGTTTCGAAACTGTTAAGGGGTGTCCCGATACGGTGTAACTAATTAACTAACTTTTGAACTTTTGCTCAACTGTTTCGATACGGTTTCACTCGTTTTGAAACGGGTCCCTCGTTTCGAATAAGTTTAAAGGATAAAATTGAAAAGAAATGATTAGGTGATGACTCACCAGCTTGTTTATCGCCTTTTCTCACGTGAACAATTAGAAAAGATGACTGGTGGTCATCTAAAGGTTTAATATTGATAAGATATAGGAAAAGATAAAATATTATATTTTGAGCTTTCCCTTGGATGAAGGAAACCTTCCTATAGGCTTAAAGAAAGGTAGGTAATGATTAGGTTTGAAATTCCCTTAAAATGAACAAAAGAAAGCTTTCATATTTGTTTAGCTTCATCGAGAACCATTCTTATATTTTAGCTTTGAAAGAACAAGCACACACCTCCATTGTCATCTTCTCCATCAAGCTCAAGCACACACCTCTCCATTTGTGAACCTTAAGCTTAGACTTTCCTTGTTTTAAGAACATCAATCCATAGCTATCGATCGGGTAAGTGAAAGCCCCAAGTCAATCATCGATTCTCTTGATTATTAGATAATCAATTTCAAGCTTAAAGATAAGCTTTGTCTATAGCTAATTGCTATTCAAGTATCGATATTGTCATATTGATTCTAATAATCTCTTATTGTTTTTCCTAGCTCAAGAAGTGGAAAAGATTAATCCATCACCTCCATCGAAAGCTAGGGATAAGGGTATCGCCATCCGAGAGCCTTAGAAGCTTCAGATTATCGATGTGAGTGTAGTCGGAGTCTCGATAGTGGCTAGGTGCCATCTCGAATCATTGTTTATTGATTTACTAACCTTTAATTTTAAGGGATTTGCATGAAGCATTATTGTAAGCCATGTTGGAAAGTTTTGGTAAGTATTACATCGATTCATTGTCCATAGCACTGTTATCATTGTCATGAAAGTCATTGAAGCATTGACATGTAGAATTATTGGCATGAGATTATTGCTAATGTCTATTGCTATGACCATATGATTATTGAAATATTGTTAATGAATCATGGATATTGAACTATTGATTATTGGACCTTGGATTCGAAGTATTGGATACAATTGGCATGCCATAGAATTCATGAGCTCAGTGAACGAGTGGACTACGATCCTAGGGCTACGGCCTATATTGATTTGGCGAGGCGGAGGGATGTATTGTGTATTGGTCTTATTGGCGATGTCGGTGGGATTGACCATTCATTGATTTGGCGAGGAGGTGGAATTCGTGCATCCATATACTATGAATCGATCCAAGGGAACTATTGATTATTGATATTGTTTGCTATGAAATCATGATATTGCCGTTGATGACATGATACTATGTTCTTATCATGAATAATGAGTATGTTATGTTCATTGCATAATTAATATTATGATTATCATTGAAGCATGTTATATAACATACCATGTTCATCCATTGTAATTGTGACTACCTCACTAGGCAAAGTATGTCTAATGCATTCCATTGCAACCATTTCAGGTTAGTCAAGTTTTGGGATCGAGATCGGAGAAGTTGAAGCGTTGCACAAGTCACAATCAAGCTCTAAGTGATGTATATTGTAGCCTTCTTATGAATGAATTGGACTAAAATGTATATTGGTAATGTTCTGTTGTGTAATATTGTTTAAGTGTTGAAATTGAAATGAAATTTTATCGCACCAATCACCGTATCGCTCACCGGTAACACGCTCTGACCCGGTTCTCGACCAGGCTGAGAAGGGGGTGTTACATTAGTGGTATTAGAGCTAGAGTTTAGTCGGTTCTTGACTAAACCTATGCATGTTTGTGTTGTTTGTTGTGTTACCTTGACACCTAGGAGTTATTCTGTTGAGTATTGTGTCTTGTCAACTAACCCGATCTCTTTATAATATAGATATGTCTCAGACTAACGAAGCTTGTGATAATAAGTTTGCTACTGACTTCTCAACTCATGGCGAGGAGGTACGAGGAGGAAATCCTCTGAATCTACAGAACCCTCATGTTCAGGGTGTAGAGCCTGAAGCACTTACGGCTCAGGCAGAGTGTTATCGGAACATGGCTGATATGTTCCATCAATTCATGAATGTGATGAGAGCTAATCAAGTTGTGCAACCTGCGCCACCTGTTTCTTAACTTCATCGAGCCCCTATTGATAAGTTATCTCAATACCGAGCCTACACCTCAGCTGGTCAGGATGATGACAATCCTGAAATTGTTGAGTATTGGTTAGACAATACTTTAAGAATCTTGAATAAGCAATCACGGTGTTTGGATGAACACAAGCTTGAATGTGCCCTTTCATTGCTTGCTGATGAAGCTTTACAATGGTGGGAGACTACCATTCTCACCGTCTCTAGGGATACCGTGAATTAGGAATTCTTCCTTAGAGAGTTCCATAAGAAGTACATAAGTGAATTTTATCTTCCCGAGAGGCGAAACGTCTTCCTTCATCTTAAACAAGGTGGACGACCGATCGAACATTACATCCATGACTTTTGCAAGTACTTTAGATATGGTGCTGAATTTATCAAGAAAGAGGAAGAAAAGTGTCAAATGTTCATTGTTGGACTCAACGATGAGTTACGTCCCATGTTCACAGTATTGTGCATCACTAACTTCCAAGATCTTGTGAACAGAGTTAAAGCTACGGAAGGAGCACAAAGAACTTAAAGAACTAGTGGATCTAATAAGTCTGAAAAGAGAAATCAAGATGGGTCTCATTTCTCTGGATCTTCCAAGAAAGGGAATCATCATAGCTCGGAGCAGAATGTGTATTCACAACCTTCCCAGTTTGAGTATTTTGCTAAACCTCAAGTTGTATCTCGTTCTCCTTCAAGTGTCAATCCTGTTGAGAGCGTTGTTGGCTCTAAACAAGAGACAAGAATTTCAAAGTGTAATTTCTGTCAATGATGACACGAAGGGCAATCACTACAACAAATTTGCCTATTATTGACGTTGAAAATATTGTCATTAAAACTTATATTTACGTCACTATTTGTATTTTGTGACATAAAATCTGACGTCACGGCGATCGTCACGCTAGGTGTGTCACTAAATGTCTAGTGTGACGATGTAATGATTTTCGTCACGCATTGTCAAACATATAATGATGTTAATATATAATGTCACCTTATAATTTGTATTTAGTGACATGTGGTTACGTCACCAAATAATAACAAATTTCATCATTAATCATTCATATCGTCACCAATAATACAATAATTTTATTGTATATGTGACGAAATAAAAGTTGTCACATTGTTAGTGACATAGTATATCGTCATCTAAGAGTCGTATGAATGACAGTAAAACATAACGTCACTTTATAATATATATTTTATGACAACTAATTACGTCACCAAATTAGTTACGATATCGTTATTAATAATTCTCATCGTCACAAATAATGAATTAACTTCTACTAATAGGTGACAGAAAACATATCGTCACATATATAGTGACGTAATATACTGTCACTTACTAGTAGTATTAATGACAAAAATACAAAACGTCACTTAATAATTTATATTCAATGACAATTATTTATGTCATCAAATTTTATAAATTTTCGTTATTGATAATCCAAATTGTCACGAATAGTACATTAAAAACAAACTATAAGTGACAAAAGAGATATAGCCATAAATTTTAGTGACGTAATATAATGTTACCTAATAATATTATGAATGACGTTTGCGTATAATGTCATCTTAAACAATTGTCACCGATATAGATAATGACGTAAAATATTATCATTTAAAATGATAAATTAATGTCACGATTCTTGTTTTGGTGTTAATTTCAAATAGTCATTGATGATAAGAATCATCACCATAATTGAATTACATTTTTATCATAGTGTAAAAATAAATATTGTCGCATAGGAAATGACAATATATATAGTCAACTTATATAATATAAATGTCACATTTTACTTAATATTTTGTGACAAGTTATATCAAGAATAATAAAATAAAATTATTTATATTAAAATTAACAAGAATATAACATAAATCATTCTTTTTTTCATAATAATAAAATAAAACAAATCAATAACTTAAAAACATAATCATTTCTTTGCTATAAATAAAGAGAACATAAATGTTTAAAAGAACTAGAAAATAATTTGAACATGATTAGTGGAATAGCTTGTCGGGAGAATTTCAATCCAAACCTTGTGTTGGTTCTGATTCTGGTGATGATGAGGTTGTGGTATCATTTGGAGCTGCATAAATAATAAGCATGTTAAATTACCATATTTAAAATTATACAAATATTTCATTTGATTGACTACACGATTTACCTGAAAATTGTAGTGACAGGACTTGAATTCCGACAGCTAACAAAGCAGATCTCATAGCTTCCTTTTGCGTTTGAATAGTTTCAAAATTAGACTTATACACATTAAGTTCTTCTTCTTTATTCTTCAAACGCTTTTCTAAGTCGATTGTATTTGCACTTGATTTCTTTTTATCAGGCTTGGGCCCATAGCCAAGCCCTGGAATGTATCCCGACCTCGTACCAAGGACCTCATCTACTATATCATCAATAGTCTTAAGTTCTGCTTGTAACACCCGTGTTTTGGGGTTAGGAGTTAGCCGGGTTTATAGTCCGAGTCAATAAAATTAAATAAAAATAAATTCAACCTAAAGTGTGACCTAATCGGGTTTTAAAATAAAGAGGAGGGACCACCTTGGCGATTTAACCCAAATGTTTTGAAAAAGGGAGACCACTTTTAAAAAAGTAAAAAGAATAAAAAGAAATGTTATCATCTTTTCCATTTCTTCTTCTCCACCATGAAGAACACCAAACCCATTCCCCAAACCCTAGTTACTATCCCCTTTGATTTCTTCATCAATTCAAGGGCATTTTTAAAGGTAATCACATATTTGAACTCTCCTCTCCATTTCCTATCTATCATTGGTCATTGATTTTAAAACCATGCACTTTTGAAAATTAGGGTTTATATCAAAGTTTGGATTTTTAAAGGGTTTTCCATTTTGTTTTGATAAATTAAGTTGGGGCTTTGTTTAATCATGTTAAAATACACATTATATGTTAATTTGGTTGAATTTTGGTAAAAAATTCGAAGTGGGTTCTTAGACCCATTTTTAAGGTGTCAAAAAGTTGATTTTTGGTGGGTTTTAGGTTGTAATTAAAGGGCTGATGGTTTATATATGCTAGGAGGATGTTTTGGAACCATTTAGATGTCATTTGGGTGTTTAAAAACATGATTTTCTGCTGGGTAAAATATGAGTACGAAAATGGAGTTTTGGAGGGTTTTGGGTGAGTTTTGGGGGTTGTTTTAGGTGGGAATTGATAGCCCAATGGTAGTACTATGGTTAGGGATTGATTTGGGATCTTTTGTGGGTGCAATGGATGTTGGAAACATGGTTTTTGGAAGAGGTATTGGGGCTGTCCGAAATTGCTAAGTTTGGGGTTTGGTCATGTCTTGCGACATTGTAAATTGTATTTGAATTGTGTTCCAGATTGGTATTTTGAGGTTGAGCTGATTTGGGATTGTTTGAATTGTGTTTGAGGTTGTTTAGAAGCGGGAATTTGTGTTGGAGAAGCTTCGGGAAGAAATCCGGAAACTTGAAGGTGATGCTTGCTTGGTAGTTGAGCTTGGAGGTAGAGGTGAGTGGTTAAATATTTTTAAAATGGTTTTGAGTATTTGGTTCAAGCATGTGAACCTAGGATGGGCTTGGTAAACCCACCTAGAGTTGGGATTAGAGTGGTAGCCTAATCCCAAGCTTTGATTAGAGACTTTGGTTGCACTCTTTAATGCTTGTATGTGCCTCGTGTTAAATTGTGATGTTGTTGATTATGTATATGTTGTATACATGTATGTTGAGGCATGTTTGATGTATTGTTATATGCATGTGGATGATAGATATGATATGGTTATACACATGTGTAAAATATGATGTGATAATTGTTCGGATGACATACATGTGGTGTTGGTTTGTGAAATGAGGTTATGATGTGGATTGCATGATTTTGGAGAATCATAGTGAGTACGTGCTAAGTACGGATATTATATTGAAATTGATATTGTAAAAGGTTGTGGAATTTGATTTATATTGGCACTAGTATGCTTGGGTACAATGATCGATCATTAGGATGAGTGTGCACACAAATTGAGTAAAAAACGTACGTGGCCTTGGTGGCGTTAAGGCACCAAGGAGGAGTACGGTGATGTAATATTCCACCGGAAGCTTTTATATATTTCTACGTGATGATGAGTGGAATCCCATCCGTAGGGCATGTGGTGATGAGTGGAATCCCGCCCATGCAAGGACCGGTGATGAGTGGAATCCCACCGAGGTAATGTTGTTGTTGGAAATGCGTTCCAACGGGTTATCCGCATATTCGAGTCATAGCTAGGTGCCAATATGAGGTTGTATGTGTTTACCAATATGAGATTATGCATATATGCTTATATGATACGAAATGTGATGCCCTTTTATGAATTGATATATGAGGTGGTTAATGCTTCGAATTATGTATCGTCGTAAGTTGAGTTTATGAGATGTTGAGCATGACATAATGTTGATTAAATGTTCATGCATCATGTTCATTTTGGTTCTTGCGGATCGGAGGTAAGATCATGCATTTCATTTTGGAATTAGCTCGTGCTTGGACCCTGCATTGTCGAAGGTTTGTTTTATGAGCTTACCCTCACTAAGCTTTCATGCTTACGCTCTCTTTTGTTCGACAATGCAGATAAGTAGCTTGTGGGTGGAAAAGGCAAGGATAGGTCTCCAAGTGTTGCCTTTGGTGAGCTCAATGTATGAATTTTAAGTAATAGAACGTAATAGTTAAGCAATGGGATAGGTATTGTTGATTTGAGTTTAATGTATGTCTATGGTTGACTTGGTTTGTAAGCATGATATATCTTGCCAAATGTTAGTATGATGGGTGTCTTATGAATGCTTAAGTTGCTCGAATGACATGTAAACTTATTTGAGATGTATGATGCTTATTGGTTCTTTTAATGTCTTCAAGCATGCTTGTATGAAAGGCTCTTAATGTGTAATTTGCTATGTATGAAAGATTGTCTAAATCCATGCTTGTATGTGTTTGAGTATGTTAAATCTAAGATGTATGTCTCTAGACTTTGTTTGATGGTTTTGTGTGCCTTTAGGGGTCCTATGGGACCTACATACTTGTTGAAATACCCTTAAATCTGAATTTCAAAAGGCTGCAGACAGCCCGCGTTTCGAAACGGGCTGGGTCGTTTCGGAACAGGTAAGGTTTCAGGGACCCCGTATCGGAACACGTTACGATACGGTATGGCCTTTGAAACCCCTGTTCCGATACGCGTTTCGGAACGTTTTGGCTACTGGAATTCTGAGAAATTCACGAGATGAAGGTGTATCGAAACGGGTATAAGGGTTTCGAAACGGTCAAAATCTCGTTGACTACGAGAAGTTGACCGTTGAGGGCGTTTCGGAACGGTTGACCACCATTTCGATACGGCCCCTTGTAAAGGCTCTGGGACAGTTGACCTGGTCAAGGCGTTTCGATACGCCTCAAGGGTGTTTCGAAACGGCCTGTTTAAAATATTAAAAGTGGGCTGTTTAATTGCTGTTTTGGGTTCGAATGTTTGTCTCATGTAATTTATTACGATGTTTGATCACATAGGACTTAAATGAACTTTTAGAAAAGATTAAGTAAAAAAATAGGGTTGCTAACCGAGGGGGAACCTTAACGGGTTTCGCTTCGGTTTTCCCCGTGTGGCCCACTCGGACCGGTCATCCGGCCAGACCGGAACGAGGGGGTTACACTGCTCCTTCTTCAACTGGAGTTGATTGTAATTATATCATTTTCTCCTAAAATTTAAAACAATCATCTACAAATAAAATGATCCTTGTACTAAAAATTTAATTTTAACACTCATTTTTCAAATACTTACGTAAGTTGTTTGTGCCTCAGATGTTGTCCATCCTTTATCATTTGAATGATGAGTTGCCTTGAAGAAATCCATCCGATTAGGTTTTTGATCATCATTGTGCTGCATCATATCAAAATAATAATTAAGTTTGAAAATAAAAAAAAATATGAATATTTTAATAAATTTTAAATGTGCAACTTACCATAGCATATCGACTAGCAACAAAAGCTCGAGATCCTTGGTTAGGAGTTAACTTAACATTTCTTCTGACTCTTGCATTTGTTTCACACCTCCTCTCCAGTCATAAATATATATATATATATATATATATACACATGTAATTTATAATTTATTACATAAATAAAATTATAAAAATATGCCAAACACACAAATCAAAATGAGAAAAATCATACCTGGTATTTAGGATCACTAAACAAATCACAAAGTTTCTCCCAATTTTCTTGTGACAAGTTATATTTTGTCGGCTTGTTTTAGCGCGCAACATCGGCATTTGGGAATGTTTTAAAGTGCAAATGAACTTTATGTCGATGGTTTCTTGATAATTTGGAAAGAATTGACATAACAGAACTCTTCACATAACTATCATCCAATTTCATCTCAAATTTTGACTACAACATAAAACAATACATAGTTATATTAAGTAGATAAATACTTAAAACTAAAGAATAATAAAGTAATTAAACTTACATTAAGTCTCTCAAGGGCATGGAATTTTTCATTGTCCTTCATATCTTTCCACTTTGTCGGTATCGAGATGAATTGTCGAGAAATGATTCCAATTTCAGAAGATAATTTCGCAGATTGAATTACATCAATAGGTCGACCCTTTCCCTACGGTATCTCTACTAATAACTTATTCTTACCTTTGATGAGATTTTCTAGTCCCTTACCTCGACTTGGTCCTCGTACCCTTTTACGCAATATATTAATTGGTTCTGTATAATTAAAATATTAATTTTGTAATAATAAAAATAAATAAATTATAACATGCTAAGATAAATTTCAGAAGGTTGAAATTGACCCATGTTTTCCTCAATTTTTTTATTTTTTTTATCTTAAAACGCTGCCACTATCCAACCCTCTATTTTCTATGTATTTAATAATAATGGAAACAATGTTTACCTGAATTTCCAATGGTTGTACCTTGATCAATTTTTTCATGTGTTTGATTTGGAGCATTACGAACATGTTGAGGTTCAAGTACTTGTGTGCAATTTAGAGCATCAGAAAGTTGTTGATGTTCGGATTCTTGAGTTTGATTTGGATCATCAAAGACTAGTTGAGGTTGTTGAGCTGATTGTCTCCCCTTTTGTGCTGGAACGGGATTACAGATTGTGTGGGTTCGAATCTTTTTTTTTAATTGTTTTTCTCAGTGCCATCCTGAAACTTAGATAAAATCATTTCGATAAATAATTGATAGAAGGATAATCATCAAATCCAGTTACTTAACTTATACATAATCATAAATATTAATATGCTGAAAAAAGTCATATAAGCATACTAAAGAATGGTATATTTGATGTATTATGGTCTTGACTTTCTAATATATGTTTGAGACTAACCAAAGAATAAAATTTATTTGGTGACAATGTATGTAAACACAATCATAGTAAGTAAATTGTAATTAATCTTTTAAATATATAAATGTTTTAAATTTAAGAATCTTTTAAGATGAACCAATATAAATTTAAGAAATTGCAGCCAACGGTGAAAAAATAGTAGTTTGTGTAACATTCTCTTACAAAGAAAAATTATAAACAAGTTGAATTAAATGTGAACAATTATATTGGCAGAAAAAATATACAAACATGGCTGAATAAAATAATAACAAGAAATTTAAAGAAGCAGTATAACACCAAAACTTCAATATACTGAAAAAAGTGCCTTGTTACATCACCATAATACATAAAACTTTAGCATACGAAGAATCTGAGTAATGAGGTCAAATCCAAAGTTAACAATATGAATTTTGTCCGTCGAATCCGCAATTACAACAACTATTTTCTCAACTTATAGTAATGTTTTTTTTTCTACCAAAGTAGTTTACGATAATTATATCGTCTATCTAAAGCTGTTTACTATTATGACTATCGTTTTGTTGCTACTGTGATTACAAAATTGTTTTTAATGTTGCTGTTAGCGCAAAACAACAAGAAACATATTCAACATTTTCTTATTAAATTAGAAAATTTCATTTTAATCACAACCATAATCATCAAATAGAAAGAAAAAAAATCTATTGAACGTCATGACAATTGAAGTATTAATAAAAAATAAAAACAAAAACTAAAATATAGTGTTTTCATAGACATCATAATCATAATCACCAAAAAAAATCAGTGCTTCTTAAGGAGAATCAAGAATGAGAAACAAATCTACAGGTTCTTGAAAAACAAAATGGAAAACATAATTAGATATACACAACAGAAGGAAAATATAGAATAAAAATTCTTTTTACCTGTAATTTAAATGGGTCAGAAATCTAATTACTCAAAAACTTCAATCTGAAGTAAAAAACAAATAGAACATTCAGTAACAAATTGAAAAGCACGAGTAGCAGAACATAACAGAAAAAATTTGTAATTAAAATAAAAAAAACTCACCTTAAGATGCCGTTAGCCCAAGTATTGACTAAGGAAATCAGACGACTAAAAAAATATATACAAAAATGGCTATGAATATGGGAGAGTGTTGCTATGAATAGGGAATGTGATTTTTTTGGAGGGAAGATGGAAGACAGAAGAAAGAAGAGGGAAGAGGGAAAAAGGAAATTTTATCTCATTAGGTTATATATAATTTTAATAATTAATTAAGTGATAAAAAATTGTTTAAAATTATCTATTGTTATTTACAAATCTTATCGTTATTTTTATTTCAAAAATTAGATAAAGTACAATTTTATTATTATAATTTTGTATTTATATAATTCAAATGACAAAAATGAGAGATTTATTACATTTAAAAAATAGAAAAATAGCGATATCAGAAAATAATTAGAAATTTGAGTGGTTGCTACTGTAATTGTTAGTTTCCACTACAAAACTTTCCCAAAGTTATCCTCTCATGTGAGAAAAAACAATCTTCACAGGATCGATATTAAAATGAAGAATACTTACATAGGCCAAATTGATCGTGTTAAAGTTTTCATCTCAACTTATACAAAAAATTTCATTAATTCTTATGCTTAATTGGGATCGATGACATATATACTTTAAAAATATAAGATTATTTCATGAACTAATGTTTAGAAGATTGATTAAGGAGAATGGATGAAACTTTAAAAATCCAGTGGCTTTCTTTGTTACATGAGTTGTAATTGGAGTGAGTAAATGCTTTCTTTCATTAAGGGAAAGGGGTAGGGTTGTTTGTATCGAATCTGATATCTAATGTCAGTCAGAAAAAGTATTTTGTATATAATTATATGGATTATTATCCTAGAGTTTAGGGGCTTAGTTTAGGGTGTAGGCGTAGGTATTTAGAATTTAGGGATAGTAGTTAGAACTTAGGGTTTAGGGTTATAATTTAGAGTTTGGAGGTCAGGGTTTAGTTTTTAGGGTATTATGGTGATAATTTTGGTTTTAATCTATAAACGCTAAATTATAACCCTTAAATGTAAATTTCAACAGCTATCCCTAAATTCAAAATCCATACACCTAAACTCCTAAACTATACACCCTAAATCCCTAAACCCTAAAACTAAGGCGCTTGTGGAAACTTTTAGTTTTCACCGCCAGTGTATCAAATAATTACCCTAATTATATAAGGTAAGGTTAAGCTAAATACACCAAACGAGTCGTAATACGAACTTTTCAAATCGGGTCAAATAAAATTATGGTCACTGTCTCTAACATTATATTCATTACTACCTTATGATAGTTTTACAAAATCATGTGTTCTCTAATTTTATTTGTTTAATAAAAAAATACAAATACATGTAAGTAAACTAAACTCAATATGAAATTAAAAACAAAATTATCGCACACAGATACATACATGAGTTATTTATTTATTTATTTATTATTATTATTAAACTTTGAAATTAGAATTGGTGATAATAAAATATATTGTTTGGTTTAATGTAAAATATTTGTAAAAAAATCGTGCATTCTAAACTAAATATTAACAATTTTATTATTCTATAATATATTTTTAATTTAATACATTTTAATTATTATAATATTTTATGAAATTAATATCATTATTTTATTATAAAATAACTAATTGATGACATATGAAATTTACTCTTTTATTATAAAAAATAAAAGGTTAAGTTAAAACCTATAAATTTATCGTTACCTTCTTTCCCTAAAACAACAATTTCAGCAAAAACCTAAGTACATCCAACGTCTAAACAAAATTATTCTCTATCACAATTTCTTGGGCGTGGCTAATCAAGAATCAAGGATAAAAATTATTTCGGGTTACAATTCAACTAGAATTATTGGGTGTGGCTATATGGTACGATTTCTTGTGCTTCTTTTTGTTTCAAGAATCTTTCTTTATTTATTGATTGTGTTTTTCTTGATCTTCTTATCAATTATCTTAGATAAAAATATTCTTATCCTGAAGTATTTTTGGGTTTCTCAAATTCGCTCATATAGTCGATTAAGATGTTTAGTATTTATTTTTATTGATAAAAATCAGAGAATTTACCTTTTCTTCTTAATTAGAGTTTTTAAATTTTTGATTTTCTTTATTCTGATTTTGATGCATCTCCAATTACAACACAATAACATTGAGAATCAGACATTTTAACTTACAAAATTCACCCTTGACACCTTAGGATTGCTTACAAAATCTCCCTACAGAACTAATTCCAATTCCAACTTTCAAATATGAACTACAGTAGCAAACTTGTGGGTATGGAAAATGTTGTTTAATAAACAAAAAAATGTTATCACGAAACTATTTTATTTTTTTTAGATCCGCTTCCTGGGATTTTGCACACACACAAAAAACACTAGAAATTTTATGCTACATTAGATTTAGTTTATAGGATTAGATTTGCCAAATTCTTGTATCGAAGTAAAATTCTAATGAGTTGAGGCTTTTTTTTTAAATTTCATATTTTTTCTAACGTCGCCAATCTAAAGATTTATATTTAAGTGAATCTAAATCACCATGTTGTTACCATAAAAGTTTCATTATGAAGTTTTGTCTTATAAAATAAAGTGAAACGAGTAAAGAATTAGGACCTTCATTCTAGTTGTCTTTAAAAATTTCCAAAAAGTGAAGTGCACACAGTACATAAAATGTCAATTTCTCCTTTTTAATTTATATTATTCTTGAATCCATGAACTAGTTGGTATAACTGACTCGAGATTAATCATCGAATACTTTTTTATTTCAGGAAAAATGTCTAAATTAACTTTAAAATTTAATATACTTTTAGTCAATTTTGATTACCTTATTGGGTTTCATCGAAACTAACACTTTGTTACGGATTGTTACTTTTTCAGGTATTGTGTTGTAATTTAATCAGTTCACAAGTAGCATACTATTAAAAGAGTCGCAAGAATTTATTCTGTAAGTATGCAAACTGATGCTAAATGTTTAAATTTAAGAAATTCCGCATACATTTGTCTTTATGTTTTAATTAGTATATTTTTTTATTATTTACTAGGATAAGTTAGTGCTATTGATAAAAGCTTGATGATGGAGTCTAAATATTCTGCAAAATATGTTGTGGGTGTTTCAACTTTCATGAAATTCGTTAAAAGTAATATGGGATTGGAATGTAAAATTCGATGTCCTTGTCGAGAGTGTGTAAATGTATGCTTGAGATCTCAAAATGAGGTGGAAGATCATTTACTTTTAAAAGGTATTTCAGAAAGCTACACCAAATGGGTTTATCATGGTGACCACTTTAATTTCACTATTGGAAAGGGCACTTCTTCTGATGGGATAAATTATAATGATGAATACTTAGATGATGAATTAAATGAATTATTAAGAGATGTGTTCCCCGCAATGGATGCAGACCAAACAAATCATGATTTTAATTTAGGTGAAGGTGAAGAACAAGCTAGAAGATTTAACAAATTATTGGATGATGCACAACGTGTGTTATTACCAAGGTACTCAAGCATGTCCAAATTTTCTTTTATTGTTAAATTGTTGCACATTAAAGTTTATTGCCAAATCAGCAACAACTCAATTAATATGATTCTGGAACTATTGAGAGAGGCATTTCCCAGCAGTATAATTCCAACATCATATTATGAGGCAAAGAAAACTTTGACAGACATAGGACTCAGTTACATACCAATTCATGTATGCAGGTATGATTGTGCTCTATTTTGGGGAGAGTTCAAAGATAGACAAAGTTGTCCAAAATGTGAAACATCACGGTGGAAGGTTGTTGAGAAGAAAATACCATGGAAAGTCTTACGTTATTTTCTACTAAAACCAAGACTCCAGCGGTTGTTTATGAATAAGAACACAGCACAAGATATGCAGTGGCATGCAGAAAAGCGCGTTGATGATGACACATTAAGGCATCCAGCAGATGAAAATGCTTGGAAAAATTTCGACATAGAAAATAATTGGTTTGCACGTGATCCGCGAAATGTTAGACTTGGTCTAGCAACTGATGGCTTCAATCCATTCGGTATTATTCCGTGGGTAATATTTATTTTTCTATGATAAAGTATAAGTATCTTTTTTTCCTCTAAACTCAATACTATTGTAATTTTGTGAAATAATGTAGAAGTATATTAGTAAGAGAAAAACCACTTAATCATTTTTCATTTATTACTTTTATGTTTTCCTTTAAAACAAAATATATGAATGTGGTCTTTTTTCTAATACAAAATCATAATGTGAGTAGAATTGAAAACACAAGAAAAGCTTTCCAAAATGCATTGTTCATTAAGGTTAATTGTAAGGACTTATTTTTTTAATTATTGAGATTTTGAGCCTAAAATTCAAAGCATATGAAAATTCACCATTAATAAGATTTTTGAACTAGAAATGCAACCAAGATATCAAAATTCATCAGAAATATTTTTTCTCATCAATTTTTTGCATTACATAGTGTTGTCTAGCATTAAATGACATTCTTATCACGTTCTTGAAAATCGTCATATAAAATATAAAAAAATAACAATTAGTGATAAAATAATGTTTTCATCGCCTTAAACCATTTTTTATGACAACAATAAAACATCACCTTCGATGTCTTCTAAAATTTGACGAATCAAATTGTCACAAAAAAAAATTATTGGTGAAAAATTTAAAACGTCACTAATTAACATCAGATCATCATAATAATAATTCGTCACCAATAGTTTCATTTCATTGTTGACGATTTTACGTCGCCATCTTGACTAAACGTCATTAAAATGCTTCCCTCCAAAAAATATTTTGGAGCCAAACATATAGTGACGAAACTAATGACGTTTTTAAAAATTGTCACAAAATAATATACCATTATTCATTAAATGTGACGAAGATAAAAAAAATCGTCACATTTTCAATATATTTTGTGACGTTATAGGCAACGTCGTATAGAAAATTTGTCACTAATTATTAAATTTGTTGTAGTGAATACCGTAAGAAGTCCGTAGCTTGTTTCTTTTGCGGAGAGTTGGGTCACCTCATTCGAGAATGCCTGAAGAAACCTAACAAGCCTGTTTCTATATCAATTGATTCGTCCCCTGCTCAATCTTTTCGAAGCAAGAGAGCAAGGCATGGATCCTTCGGAAAATCTAGAGGTTCATCTAAAACATCGTACCGACTGAATCTAAAGCTTCTGCACAGATGTATCATGTGTGAGGCAAGAAACAAGTGGATGATCACGACTTAATTCCAGGTAAAAATTCGAGGACGAAATTTTCTTAAGGGGGGAGAGTTGTAACACCCCGAAAACTGGTCTAGTCGGAATTGGATTCCAATGATCGGAGTATTGATATTAAAATACTAAAATATCGAACCATTGCTTTAGATTATGTTGTTAAAGGACCCTAATTGAACCAAGCCCTTGGTTAAGATTGCTTTGAGAATGCTCGAATTAATGTTTTTGAACTAGGCGTTTCAATACACTCAGACCCATATCGAAACAACCTAGGTAAGGCGTTTCGAAACGGTTAAGGGACGTTCCGATACGGTGTAACTGAATTAACTAACTTTTGGACTTTTGCTCAACCGTTTTGATACGATTTCACTCGTTTCGAAACGGGTCCCCTGTTTCGAATAAGTTTAAAAGATAAAATTGAAAAGAAATGATTAGGTGATGACTCACCAGCTTGTTTATCACCTTTTCTCACGTGAACAATTAGAAAAGATGACTGGTGCTCATCTAAAGGTTTAGTGTTGATAAGATATGGAAAAAGATAAAATATTATATTTTGAGCTTTCCCTTGGATGAAGGAAACCTTTCTATTGGCTTAAAGAAATGTGGGTAATGATTAGGTTTGAAATTCCCTTAAAATGAACAAAAGAAAGCTTTCATATTTGTTTAGCTTCACCGAGAACCATTCCCATCTTTTAGCTTTGAAAGAACAAGCACACACCACCATTGCCATCTTCTCCGTCAAGCTCAAGCACACACCTCTCCATTTGTGAACCTTAAGCTTATGCTTTCCTTGTTTTAAGAACATCAATCCATATCTATCGATTGGGTAAGTGGAAGCCCTAAGTCAATCATCGATTCTCTTGATTATTAGATAATCAATTTCAAGCTTAAAGATAAGCTTTGTCTATAGCTAATGGCTATTCAAGTATCGATATTGTCATATTAATTATAATAATCTCTTATTGCTTTTCCTAGCTCAATAAGTGGAAAAGATTAATCCATCACCTTCATCGAAAGCTAGGGATAAGGGTATCGCCATCCGAAAGCCTTAGAAGCTTCAGATTATCGAGGTGAGTGTAGTCGGAGTCTCGAGAGTGGCTAGGTGCCATATCGAATCATTGTTTTATTGATGTACTAACCTTTGATTTTTAAGGGATTTGCATAAAGCATTATTGTAAGCCATGTTGGAAAGTTTTGGTAAGTATTGCATCGATTCATTGTCCATAGCATTGCTATCATTGTCATGGAAGTCATTGAAGCATTGACATGTAGAATTATTTACATGAGATTATTGCTAATGTCTATTGCTATGACCATATGATTATTGAAATATTGTTAATGAATCATGGATATTGAACTATTGATTATTGGACCTTGGATTCGAAGTATTGGATACAATTGGCATGCCATAGAATTCATGAGCTCAGTGTACGAGTGGACTACGGTCCTAGGGCTACGGCCTATATTGATTTGGCTAGGCGGAGGGATGTATTGTGTATTGGTCTTATTGGCGATGTCGGCGGGATTGACCATTCATTGATTTGGCGAGAAGGTGGAATTCGTGTATCCATATACCATGAATCGATCCAAGGGAACTATTGATTATTGATATCGTTTGCTATGAAATCATGATATTGCCATTGATGACATGATACTATGTTCTTATTATGAATAAGGAGTATGTTATGTTCATTACATAATTAATATTATGATTATCATTGAAGCATGTTATATGACATACCATGTTCATCCATTGTAATTGTGACTACCTCACTAGGCAAAGTATGTCTAATGCATTCTATTGCATCCATTTTAGGTTAGTTAAGTTTTGGGATCGAGATCGGAGAAGTTGAAGCGTTGCACAAGTCACAATCAAGCTCTAAGTAATGTATATTGTGACCTTCTTGTGAATGAATTGGACTAAAATGTATATTGATAATGTTCTATTGTGTAATATTGTTTAAGTGTTGAAATTGAAATGAAATTTGATCGCACCTATCACCATATCGCTCACCGGTAACACGCTCCGACCCGGTTCTCGACCAGACTGAGAAGGGGGTGTTACAGAAATCTAATTTGTCTTATATTTAAACATATAAGGACTTAAATTGTTATTAGACCAAAACATTTTAGCGCATGAATCCATCCTTCTTTAGTTCAACTCCTACTTAATTAAATATTAAATAAGCTCTTGTATATTTAACTTAAATATTTATTTTTTATAGGACCAAATTAAAAATAGACAAAACATCAAATATTTAGGAATTATAATTGGGTTGGGGCCCTTGAGTCCTAAGAGAATTCGACCCCTAACTACGATTACGATTAGTGAAAAGATATTATCATATAATTATCTGATAATTCAAAAAATCTTTATTTTGTTTATTTTTGTATAGTCTATCTTCAAAATTTTATGGTTATTTTTCTTTAGGGTTATCTACTGTGATGGTCACTTATGTTTCCTCCCAGTACAGAGTTGGTCACCAATTCTAAAAAACGACCAGTAAGGTCATTTATGTTTCCGAGGCGTAAACTTTTGGTCACTCAGTCGTTTGTTGCCGTTAACCTTTGACGCGGGAGGTTGATCTGAAACAAGAAAAAATGATAAATTACCTAGACAGTCCCTAAACTATTACTTCACTCCTATTTTGACGACTGAAATAAAAACAATTTGTATAATTTCACATTTAACCATCCACGTTTACAATTTTTTACTTCTTCATCTAACTCAATCTCTAATTTTCTACTATATTAATCATTAATTCATATTGTATATTATATTCCATCACCATATATATCTATGTTTTAAATAATGTTTGTAATCCTCATCTAAAATTTTTTAATATTTCATAAAATCTTGAAATTTTGGAAATTTTACAAAGCAGTCCTCAAATCCCTAAAATTACCCAAACCCAAATCCCCAAATCGTCACCGTTTCTACCATCGATCACTGCCCCTGACTACACCCCTTTGGTCGCCGGAGCATGACAGTCATTTCCCCCAACATGACGTCACCGGAAATGGCAAACGACGTGCAACCGAATGTCGAACGCAAAATTAACATTCGACTAGCATGCCGTTCACCGTTTCTAGTGACGTCGTGTTGGGGTAAATGGTTGCCATGCTCCGATGACCAAAGGGGTGTGGTCAGGGGTGGCGATCGGCGGTGTAAGCGGTGGCGATTTGGGGGGTTTGGGATTGGGTAATTTTAGGGATTTGTGAACTATTTTGTAAATTTTCCAAAATTTCTGGATTAAAGATTAAAAATTATGAGTCTTTTTTCATTAGATTGATTTTAAAAAATAAAAATAGTTCCACATGTCGAGTATTGATTGGTTGATAATTTTTTAACACCCCTTTAACGATCTGACACCTAACATTATAACGGTTGAAACTTTGGGCACCTATTTTTACAAAAAAAATAGACACCTAAAGTTCAAAAAATGTATACTTTAGGCACCTATTTTCATTTAAGCCTTTCGAATATGCTATGTAAACATTGTTGCACGTAAATTAGGCATTATTTTGTACTGAACCATATTAAGAATTACAAACATTATTTGAAACATGGATATATACGGTGATGGATTATAATATACGGTGTGAATTGAGGATTAATATAATAGAAAATTAAAGATTGATTTAGCTGAAGAAGAATATGGAAGATGGTGGAGGAGAGAAGAAATAAAAAATATAATTATGGAGGATTAAATGTATAATTATACAAATTATTTTTATTTTGTTGGTCAAAATAAGAGTGAAATAATAGTTTAGGGACTGTCTAGGTAATTTATCCTTTTTATTATCTCAGATCAACCTCTCGTTAACACTTAACGACAACAAATGGATGAGTAACAAAAAGTTTACCCCCTAAAAACGTAAATGACCTTATTGGTCGTTTTTCTGAATCGATGACCAACTCTGTATTGAGGGAAATGACCATCCCAGTAGTTAACATTTTCTTTAACATTGTTGACTACTAAGTTTGAATTCAGGGTTTCTCCTTAGTAGTTTTATGCAATCTGTTACTTTTTATTATGACGTTTTTTTTTATTTTCGTACTTTTATTTATTAGTTCTAAAGTGTTGCACGTAATTTTATATATTTATTTTAAAGAAAAATATTTTAGGAGATGGAAAACTTGTTTTTCCATAATCGTGAGATGTGGTGGTTGCTCATCTCATCCTTTAATCATGAGGTCATGGGTTTGATTCTTACCAATGGGAATGGAGAATATTTCATGTCCAACCGTTTACCTCTTAGTGAAAGCACTCGTGGCGAGGGGATTAGCTACTGCTATCGACGGTGGATACCTTGGCTTAAATCAAAAAATGTGTTTGTCCATAAGTGAATTTAATTCGGGGTTTATAAGTTTAGTTTTGGGTTTATGGGTTTAAATTGTAACATTTAGAATTTAAAGTTTGTGGTTAGAATTTAGTGTTTAGGGATTAGGGTCTAACTTTAAGATTTTAATTTTTAGAGTTAAATTAGGCACGCTTGTGGGGAAAAAAGAGTCTTCCGTTACTTGTGCAACAAATATTAACTCTTATTTTAATTTATTAAAATAACATATTTTTGCAATCTAAAAAAAACTCAAATTATGTCCTTAGTCCGAATAAGTTATGAATTCAGTTCATGTAATCTTTGTATCTTTTAAATTTTAAAATTTCAATTCTGACATACAAATGATACAATGATAATATGACTTTGTAAAAATATGTACTTTTATTTAAATTTAACCCCAAAAGTATGTACTTTTATTTGAAAGGATTAGTAAAAATATATAGGCTTTGTTTGGTAAACAGAGGTTTGGGCAAAAATTAGAGGTTTGACTAGTCAAATCTGCTAATATTGATGTTTGGTAAATAGCGGATTGAAAGAGCGGATTGGGGTGAAAAAGTTAATTTTGAAAAAGCTTCTAATATGAGCTTTTTGAGATTAGAGGTTTGATATTAGAGTTGTAATGACTCTTATACCCTTAACAATTACCAAAAATCTTCGAATAATCTAAATTAAATAATAACATTTTTAATATAAATGATAACATATTAAATATTGGACTTATTTGTTGTTACTACTAATTTATATGGTGACATTTGTAAGTTAATTCTATTTTTTTATTATCACATATTTATATGTGCATATAATTTTTTTAATAATTATATAAATAATAAATTAATATATAAATCTTTCAAATATGTTTAGAAAATTTATATTAAAAATAATTTTTACAAATCTAATTAATATTGATTAGATACAAAATATTCATAACTAATAAATTATTCAAACAAGTATTGAATATAATCATGTCCTTATATGTCATTTTGCTTGTTTAAATAATCAAACAACTATCAGCTATCAGTTAATTTTACCAAACACTTTTATATAATCAGCTAATGCAGTCAGCTATCATCTATCAGTTAATATAATCCGCTATCAGCTATCAGCTATCTGCTAATTGCCAAACATGGCCATAGTACTATTTATGTTTGATATAATTTCAATTTCATTGCGTTTGTATTGATCCTTGAGTTGTTTGTATTCAACATGTGTTGTGCGACGACAATCGTGTGACCGATGCTCTTTCGACGGTGGCCTCGCATAATGGGTTCGCGGTGCATACACTTGCTGCTCCGCTAGGTAGCTTGGTGCCCTTGTTGCATGCGGACATGGGTGTCGGATCTGGGCACATTGGGTAATGTTATTGTGTTCGTTTGTTAGGCTTGAGTCTTAAGTTTGTTTTGCTTTAGGTGTTATTAGTGTACTCTTTTTCTATGACTAAGTTTAGAGAGAGTTTTAATTAGACATTGGTAGTACCATAGGTGTATCATTCCCTTTTCTTAAAAATATTTAATTTAGATTACAATTAAATTTAAAATAGAATGCCAAGATATTGCAACATTTATTCATTCAAGTGATAAAAACTCATTAAGAGAATAAAACAATATTTTGAAAAATAATGAAAAAAATAAAACAACGAATATTGAAATATTATTAATTAGATATAATAAAGAAAATAAAAAAAAAAGTAAAAGTGTTGCTTTAGTTCATATGGTTAGTTTGAAATTCTCTAAAAATGAATTAAACTTCACATTCATTGAGAACTCTGACAACTTAATTAGTGAAACGCTTTTATGAATACGAAGATATAAACATCAACATTGTTGTCATTAGCGGATTTTGGTAAAATAAGTTTAAAGGGTTAATTTAAAATTTTCAAAAATTTTAGAAGTCTAAACTAAAATTTTTAAATATTTTGAGACTTGATGAGAAATTTTTAAAAATTTAAAAGGGGCTTAATTAAAAACATTTAAAGAATAAAATCTTAATGAGAATTTTAATTTTTTGAAGAGTCCAAATTATTTTTTAAAAAAATTTGAGAGCTCAAATGTGAATTATTCTAAATTTTAGGGGGGCTAGAGCCCCATCTGAATCTTACAAGCATCTGTCTCTGATTGTTTTCATTCGAACTGATATGAGACTAACCAGCCAACATCAATCTATATGGTCAAATGTCGTTGTAACGACCCGAATTTTGAAATTCGAGGGTCGATTTAACACGAAGCGTTAGCTTTGCGTGTAGGTCGTGGAAGCCTTAGTGGGCATGTGTATAGTTGTTGGCTTTGGGCCTTAGGTTGGTGGATGGGTTAGGATGATATCAAAAGGGTATTGTGGTAAATTGGCCATTTTGAAAGGAGGAAAATGATGTTTAATTTCCCTACAGAAAAATTAGGATGATGAGATCACCAATATCCCCTTATCTTCATCCTTCACCCATCCTCATTTCCCAACTTTCCACCCACAAAGAAAGGTTCAATGTTTGAATGTAGAAGTGTGAATCTATGATTTGTTGTTGAGAGAATGTTAATCATTACTCAAGGATCTATCTATCTATCAAGGTAAGAGTGGCCGGTTTTTGTAAAGGTTGAAAAATAGGTGTTTGGTGGAGGTTGAAGAGGAAGAACGAGTATGGAGGATTTAACTCCATTTCTTATTGAAGAATTATTGCTTTTTACATACCTTAAGTCTCCATCAATGTTGTAACTTGTTTTACAATATTTTCTTGTAGTGAAAGAAGTTAGAAATTCTTTCAAGGAGCAAGGGAAGAAGAAAGCTTTAAACTTGAGCTAGGAGCTTCATTCTCAGCTGTAGGAGTAAGGTTAATACACTACTAACTCCTTTGTGTTCCTGGAAATTATAAATTTAATTGCCTTGTTGCTTGGTTGATATTTTAGTTGCTTTAATGCTTGAGACCTCTTTAATCGCTAATCATAAGGTTTGTGTTAAAATGACTTAAAATGGTAAGAAACCACTTAAACCACCTCCCATAACTCGTAGGTTCGTTTTAGGGTCTTAACTTTGGATTTTGAAGGCATGAAAGGTGACTTACGAACTCCAGAAAACAAATTATGGGTTTGAGTACCGATACAGGTTGAATGTGTATCGGTACCCTGTGTTTTTGTTGAGGAACACAAGCAATCCTTGAAGGGTGTATCGGTACGCCTAAGGTGGGCACCAATACCCCCTATTTCATCAAAATTCTAGTAGCGAAAAAGTGTACCGATACGCTTGGTTTCGAAACCCCCAGGCATAGTTTTGAAACCATGTCCTATAACAGCTAGTTTATTTTTTAAAATCCCGAAGGTTTTAAAATCTCTATAAAAAGTTTCAAAACTTCTGTACAAGTGAGCATTTAAAGTTCGGGTTTATGACTTTCCAACGGCTCTAAAATATTCCAACGGCCATAAACGGCTAGAATATTATTCCACACTATAAAAGCAAGCATGTACACTTGAAGATGGTTAAAGAACACATCCAAGCATAAATGATCAAGAGAAATAATATTTAAGTCTTATGTTCTCATTTCTCTTGTATATAGTGTATATAGTACTTTATTGTTTATTCTTTGTACTCTTATTTAGTGAGATTAATTCTTGTAAACACCAACATTGAGAAGTCTTTATTGTTTACACAAACATACCTTGTAAAAGGGAGAGGTTCTAGTTTAGCCTTAGAAATACTAGAGTGGTTCTATCTTAGCCATCGAAAAGATAGTGGTTGTAAGGTTACGCCTTATACACAAATGCAAGAATTTATTGTGTGAATTGAGAAATCTTTAATGGTGGTAAGCTAAAGTAGTGGATGCAGACTTGATTTAGAAGTCGTACCACTATAAATCGATCGTGCACAAAATTGTCTATTTTTCTTTTCGGTTTACACCAATTCATTCATGAAGAATTCTCAACCCCTCTTGACGGTTTTCAGTTGATTGTTTCGAGCAAACAATTTCTTTCTTACTTTCCCCTCTCCACACCAACCAACCAACCACTTTAATTCAAATATAACTCTTCCCAAGAAAAAAATGGGTAAACTAATTATTAAAAACTTATCTTCCTCTTTGTTCCCACTTTAAGCTACCAACTTTATCTCATATTTATTTTAGTTCTTAATTTACTTAAAACGAGCTTCAAATTTTAATTCTTCTTAATTTAATCCTCCAAATAAAAATTTAATACTTGTATTCGAGACCCAATTCACTAACCCAAAAAATTGGGTCATTACAACCTTCGACAAAGGGTTGATGGAAGCCAACTATGCCTTAGGTACACATTTACTATGTATAAGACAACAAAAGATGAATGGTTATCATGTTTCATTGACCCTTCACATATGATATGTAAAAACATCACTAATCTTAAACTTTAATCCCTTACCCTAAAATTTAAAATTGATATCTAGAACACTAAACGCTAACTCTAAATACCTTAAAACTACTAACTCAAACAACTCTATCCCACTAACTTCAAATTAAATATGGATGTGGAAAATCTTTGAAAGGTTATGTTTGGTAGAATACACTTTTTTCTTTTTTTGATTGTTTGTGCAACTTAAGCAAAATCACATCCTGTAAAATGCACTTTGTCTACTACAACTTTATCATGCGTGACATAAATGAGTATAAATTCGTAAATAATTTCTGAAGAGTGTTATTTTAAGAGATAATTTTAAAAATGATATATATGGGTAGGTCTGTAAACGAATCGAACAAACACGAACGAAGGTATGTTAATGTTCGTTTGTTTTATTTTAATCGAACAAATGAACGAACACAAACAACTAAACGAACATAATTTTTTGTTCGTGTTCGTTTTTAAGGAATGTAGCTTGTTCCTGTTCGTTTATGTCCGTTCGTTAAAATGATAAATGAACGTAAACAAACATAAACAAACGAACATAAAATGATACATGTAAATAAATTTAAACGAACATATGTGAATAAAGTTTTTTAAATATAATATTTTTTATGAAAAATAATAAATATAAATAGACATATGTGGATAAATTTAAACGAACGGACACGAGCGTAAATGAACGAACGATTCCTTTGTTCGTGTTCGTTCATTTAATTAAACAAACGAAAAATCTTGCTCGTGTTCGTTCGTTTAATAAATAAACAAAATTCCCGCCGAACAGTTCACAAATAGTTCACTGAACGTTTGGTTCGTTTGCAGCCTTATATATGGGTAAACCCTCAATTTTTTGATTAAATAAAAAGATATTTATATTTAAAAAAAACACACGCCAAAAATTAAACTATTTTTAATCACTCGACCAATTAGTAGATAGTTGGAAACTTTAATTTTTTTTGACAAATTTTGAATCTAATCTTACCTAAAAAAGAAGAAAAGAAAACTTTAAGAAAAGAAAAAAGTACTCTTAATAGGTTTAGAATCTATTACCTAAAAAAATATAAAAAATAAATAAATACTTTAAATAACCGACCAAATGTGCAAAGCTGTGTAAACTTCAATTTTGAAGGTAAAAGACAGCATAATAGAGACTAAATTCTTTTAGCATCCTGAAGTCACGTGACTTCACTTTAGAAACTATATTAACATCTGGAGATATTTAATGAATTAAAAACTATCAAGTTGCTTATAAAAAAATAATAAAAACTATCAAGTTGACAAGTTGTGATTGTTTTAAAAATTAAAAAAAAAAGGAAAGGAAAAAGGTTAAATTTAATCCACAAAAATATGAAGCAAAGCAAAAAAGGAGCTATCAATCCAACTGGTTAGCAAATAGCAACCAACCTCCAAAAGAGGACGCCTTGGTCTTCTTCTCCTATCACTTCCCCTTCACAGAAAAATAAGTCGTCTCCTCCTCCTTCCTTTAACTGTTGCAGAATCACTCTACTAATCGCCGATCAACTAAAAACGTTGTTTCGTTATCTTACTCTTTAACTCAGTGAGTCGTCTAGCGAAACCGCGTCGCCTCTTGAGGCTCTGTTCGGTGATGTGCCCGTGAGTTGTTTTCTCTTTTCGAAGGGGTAGAATCGGAATCTGAAAAATATAGAACAATGAATCGAGCAGGCTTAACCGTCGAACCGGCTATGGATATGCCGATCATGCACGACAGCGACCGTTACGATTTCGTTAGAGATATCGGGTCGGGTAATTTCGGAATAGCCCGGCTTATGACAGATAAGGTTACCAAGGAGCTCGTTGCTGTCAAGTATATCGAGAGAGGCGATAAGGTTAGTTTCTTTGTACTTATTTTAGTCTATTTATGGAAACATATTATAGAGTTTATTGAAGATAAAGTTTCCTGTTTCTGTATTATCGTTTAATCCTCTGTGAATTTATATTTGTTTTGCTAATTTCGAAAATTTTATATTTGATATTTGTTTGTTAAGATAATTATTCTTCCTAAAAAATATAAAATCAATTGGCTTTCCTGCTTTTTGAAATCTCAATTTAATGACTAGCCTTATAATTTCCATTAAAATTTGTGCTTCTTTGTTTTTGTACAGATAGATGAACATGTTCGAAGAGAAATTATTAATCATAGGTCATTGAGGCATCCCAATATTGTTAGATTTAAAGAGGTAAGGGTTAATACTTGTTACTTTTGCAATTTCACTTTATCTGTGTGTAAAAATTAAGGTAATGCTTTGATTAACCAACTATGGACATTGTTGCTTTAGGTTATCTTAACACCTACTCATCTTGCCATTGTAATGGAGTATGCATCCGGAGGAGAGCTTTTCGAGCGAATTTGTGCTGCTGGACGGTTCAATGAGGATGAGGTTCATTTTCCTTTTTCTTACACTAACTTTAAGTACCCTTTAATTTTTGTTTTGTTACTATTTTCATTATCTTGGTGCAGGCTCGTTTCTTCTTCCAACAACTTATATCTGGTGTTAGTTATTGCCATGCAATGGTTGTTACGACGTGTCCTTCATTTATTTCTCAACTTGTATTATGTGTATCCTGATTAAATTATTTTGTTCATAAATATGATTTCTTTCTCTGGATGAAGCAAGTATGCCACCGTGATTTGAAGCTGGAAAATACTTTGTTGGATGGCAGTCCTGCTCCTCGGCTTAAGATATGCGATTTTGGGTATTCCAAGGTATAAATTGCCGGAACCCTGTTGGTATTTCCTCTCATTCAATGTGTTGATGGTTCTACTTTCTATATGTGAAACTTGCTGTCATTTGCTTTTGCATTATAATAATTATCACTAGTTTTGGTGTATTTGGGTGAAATTGCATGCGGCTTTACAGGTTTTGGTTATTTTTTTTACTTTTTTGTTTCACAATAATCTTAATTGTATCTAATTTCATTATCGTATTTATTGTTTGATTGTCTCAGTCTTCAGTTCTTCATTCGCAACCGAAATCTACTGTTGGAACTCCTGCATACATTGCTCCTGAGGTACTCCTAAAGCCAGAGTCTCAATACGATGGCAAGGTATGTTTACAAGAAAGTTCAAATTAATTTAGAATGTCAGTTTCCTATTCACATGATGCAATTCCTGGTTAAGGCTTAAGAGGTTTATGTTCATGGGCTGGTTCCTGCTGTCTGTGTTTTGGTAAAATGAATCGAATTGATTGCTTTCATCTCTTAGTTTATCTAAAACTTCAGTTTACTGCTCGTAGCCTTTGAGATAACATTTGCATGAAATTCTAGCTTGAACTTGTCCTTTGCTGTCTAGGCCGACCATTAACTAGGAAGTAAAACCATCAGTCTGCTTATGCGTAAACCAATAATTTTTTGGATAGATCAGGTTAAGTTCTATTGGCTAAGTGTGATGGCTATGTTTGGATTGCTTGCACCTTTTCTTGACAATACAACATTATTAGAGACAACATCTGTATGTGAATTTAGTTCTTGTTTATTTAATATGGTCAGCTGCAACTGGAGAGTGAAGTGTTGTAGTTTATTTTTTGATGACTAGGAACAGCCCTTACTGCTGCACTTTTCTTAATCATTTAACATGGGCCATGTAAATACAAGGCAAATATTTGTAAATTTCTTGAGAATCAAAATTCAAACAAAAGATTATCGTAGAGAGTTTGTATCACATGATACCATCTGATTGTTTTTGTCCAAGTGAGTTGCATTTTTGTGCATGTTGATGTTCAAATATGAAAATGAGTAAAGACGAGTTAATTAACTTTGTTTGGTGATATCAGACTGCCGATGTATGGTCATGCGGGGTTACATTGTTTGTAATGCTGGTTGGGGCATATCCTTTTGAGGACCCTGATGAGCCAAAAGACATTCGGAAGACAATACAAGTATGTAACTGTATCTTGTTACTACATTAGCCTCACTTCTCCCCAAATAAATCTATGTGCTAATTATTGGGTCATGCAGAGAATTATCAATGTCCAGTATTCCATTCCTGATTTTGTCCAAATATCTCCCGAGTGTCGACATCTGATTTCGAGGATTTTTGTTGCAGATCCAACAGCTGTGAGTAATTTCTTCTTATTTCCAATTCAAAATATTCCTTGATTTTTCAAATTTAACCTTTTATTCTGGGATACAAACATCGTAGAAAGGAAAGAGAGACAATTATGATTGCAGAGGGAGTGACCTTTTTGCTTTTGTAGCAACTTTTCAACAACCATTATTCAAAAGTGTAATTAAGTCTTCTAATAATGGATTCTTTTATGTAACAGAGAATTACAATTCCAGAAATTACAAATCATGAGTGGTTCTTGAGAAATCTCCCTGCTGACTTGATTGTTGAAAACACAATGGATAATCACTTTGAGGAGCCTGATCAACCTATGCAGAATATTGATACTATCATGCAGATAATTGCAGAGGCCACCATTCCAGCGGCAGGAGCCCATGGCTTAAACCATTTAATGGTAGACAGCCTTGATGACGAATTCATGGACGATTTTGATTTTGATTCTGAATCTGAGCTCGATGTTTATAGCAGTGGGGAGATCGTCTATGCAATGTAATACGAAGAAGACAATTTCTTTGCAAGGCGCAGTTGTTTCGAGCGTGTCAAAGCGTGAAGACGGCTGTAGGGAATGGTGAGATGCTAGTAGTATCAGAGAGGAAGTGTAGTCAAGTTGCTCAATGCTGGTCTCATTGTCCATTGTGTCCATATGTTCATAGCAAGAAGCTATCTACAAATATTTGTAAGAATTTATATGTATTACAACTTAACAAGGGAGGATCACTGGAGCAACATATTCTATATTTGGATGATCATCTCCTAAACTTTTACATCTTGTTTCGGTCGAACTCTTGTTCATTTGTTTTATACGCGTTAGTTGTGTACTTTTTACTCGGTTCTGTTTCTTTCAGTGAAAAAAATTCATTCGTGTATTTTGTGTATAGATTTGGCATGCCGCAGATCTATTTAGATTTTAGAGATGGATTTAGCATGGGAACAGCCGGAAATTTTAAGTACTTTATCTATCAAATCTGAATGTTTCTTGCCACCATTATGTAACAATCACATGTTTAGAGTTTTTGGCCCATATTGAAATTCGTTTATTTCACTTTAAATTTGATCATTGTTCATATTCTAGCAAAGTTGCAGAAAGTTCTCGTATTTTATTTGGGGTACATAATATATGTTGTTACAAGAGATTATGGAAGTGTCCGATGCCATTATAAGTTGATTTATGTATCAACTCTTACCCTTAAATTAGTAAGAGATGAATCGAAAGACTCCCACTTGTAGGCTTGGAGGTAGATGAGCACCCTTTCATATAGAGCTTCAATGTATTGTGCAATTCACCAATCTTGTAGCACATATTATACTTCAAATATATTTTAGTTTATAGTAAACCTAGTTTGAGTAGATTACTTGCTATGTAGGTTTCCTTTTTATTCAAGTAATTATCCTTATAAATAGATGGTAGTGATTATAGTTAGATTATAGTCAATTAACTCTTAAATTCATGTTTAGTCACAAACCTATTGCAGCATTCCTATTTTTATCATTAGTGAAATTCCTATTTTGTCTATGGTTTTCCCGCTTATAAATTTCGCACAAGTAGTATTAGAGTCATAGCTCGTGTTGCAGAGTTACGAACAAATATTTTGTTAGAAATATTAGAGACATGCAAGATGAGTTAACGAGTTTTTAATAACATGTGAGTAATTCTCAATAGATCTAACAATATTTTTAACTAATATTACGTGAGAATTGATGTTGTTGAAGACTTCATGTCAATGTTTCAACAGATATTTAACTTGGGTAGTACTTGAATTTATTGAAGATCACTTGAAAACAAATATCATATAGATAAGAGAATAATGTTATATATTGACTCAAATTTTAATTTGTAATTAAGTTGAATTTTATTTCAATTCTAGTGGTTGAAGATTATTTAGTGATTAATTTTATTTAGTTAAGAATTCTTATGAAATAAGATTTCTTTGTGGTTAAATATTTGACTTTATAAATATAAAGCATGTCTTAACCTTTAGAATTATGATAATTTAATGGAGAGATATTTTTTGTTATCTCTATGACTATTGAGGTATATGATACATTGATGTTTTTTTTATAGTGTTATTAAAAGAGGTTTTGGTAGAGATGTTCAAACAGTTAATTTGATCACTGACCGAGCGATAGAACAAAAAATAACAAATTCTTTCATTTTTGATTGAACATAAAAAAATTGAGCAGTTCAAAATCCTATTCTATAAGGAAATTCTATAATTCTATAAGGTTTTATTCAAAATTGAATTAACTAAAATATTTTTCAACCATTAATCGAACCAAAATTTGTTTGAAAATTATTAATTGAACCAATTAAAATTCTATTAATTCGGTTAATTTTTGAATTAATTGAAATTTGTTATAAGTGTTAGGGTTTGTGTTTTTCTTTAGTTAGATTAGATTAATTTGAGATTTTTTGTTTTGGGATAAAAATTGGTTGGTTTTTGAATTCTGAATAAGTTTGAAGTAAAAAAAAGTTGAGTCTCGTGACATTTTAATGACTTTGAGTTTAATATATATATATATATATATTTAATATTTAATATTTTTTATCAATGTGGTTAATTTAGTTAATTAATCGATTTTGAACTTTGAAAAGAATATTTAAGCATTAACTGAATGAACACTTAATCAATTGACCAATGAATCGAACTAAATTTCAGTTCGGCCAGTTAATTCGTTTTTAACTGAATAATGAACACTCATAAACTTTTGGATAAATTGATTTTGAGAATATATGTACGGGGTATGTGATATAGGAAATTTCATGTATATTTGTTGTCGATGATCTCTACTATTATAGTGATTTATTGTTTCTCTCACCCATATAAATAGATAAATTTAAACCACGTTAATATTCATCTATTATATGTATCTTGTTTTATGTTTATCTCACAATATTTTTTCCCCTTATAAATTCCTCACAAAGCTTACGTCAATTGGTGATGCTAAGCTTCATTAGTTCGAGAATATCAAACAACTATTTGTTGGTAAAATAACTGCAAGATCATACTGTTGGTATTGACTGGATGATAATAAACAGAAATAAAAGACAGATAAAAAATTATGTCGTGGTATAAATCACTGCCTTAAAAGCGATTTCGTATCGATGTGTGTAATCGCTGCAGCATGCGGTCATTTCCCGAGATTAACACGGTAGCTCCCGTAATCGTACACTCAAAGATCAGAGTGGACAATGGTGAAATTGCTCTTCTCACAGAAAGAATAAAAGAGAGAACTTTAAAAGCAGATAATTTAGAATACCTCAAAATTCTAAAAACCCTCTCTATTTATAGGTTGTATGCAAGGGTTAAAAATGACAAATTGAATCAATCTTAAACACTGATTTTCGAGTTTAACGGTTGGTCAACTGCTGAAATTCAGCCATTCGTTAATTAGGTGATAAAAATCAAGAATTAATCAGCAGATTGATTCCAATTTTATTCTAATTAACAGCTAATTAAAACATTACAATTTTAATAATTGCCTATAAATTTGGTTCAAGAATTTAAGTTTCCAGAAAACAATTTTAAAGAAATTGTTTCGAATTTTTAACAAAAAGATAGAATGCGTGCGGACGTGTCGAAGACACATGTTACCACGACCACGATTTGAGTCGACGGGGGTGGCGAGGCGCGCATGCGAAAGAGTTATTTAACCATATTCAATAAGGGAGGGTGAGGAAGACTCTTTAAATACCCTTCCCAAGGGATGTGCCCTCCCAATGTGGGATATAAAAACACCCTCCCAATGTGGGATATAACCAACATTTCCCCATAAATTTGAAAAAATTTCTTTAAAAGAGAAAAAATTATTAAAACCGAGAGAAGAGCAATTGCGAGATTAGATGCTCAAGCACTAGTGAACGTATCTGGAACTAGTACATAGTGATGATGAGTAATTCTTCTCTTAGATAAGTGAACGAATCTTGAACTTTCTAAGATTATGGTGAACTCATAACAGACAACTAACCTTTTCATCCACCGAAGTCCTTGATGTTTCTACAAAGAGTATATACAGATGTGTATATATGTGTAGCCCTCTTTCCTCAAGATTCTAGTAAGTGTACTAGAAAAATGACCCAACGTTTTTCATAGAAGGTGGTTAATCCTTGTCACTTACGTAGGTTATTTTATCAAGCCCATCTATCTAGGACCACCAAAAACAATGGGTATGAAATAGTTAAGAGCTTTTATAACAGCTCATCCTCACAAAAGGTAAGGTGAATTTCTGCAAGTTCACTTTAAATGAACCACCCAAACTCTAGAATAAGAAATTACTAAGAATAAATATTCAACCTCATTAATCGGTGAGTTTAATATGACCTTCTCTCTAGAAACACCCAAACTCTTGGGTTTGAATTAATTAAGAGTTTTAAGAAAACTCATCGTCTCTAGCGGTAAGTTCACCTAGTCCTTCGTGATTAGGACTACCTACTTAACACTTGGTTATGAACTTATTAATAATAGATATTCAACAAAAAATTGTTAAATTCATCAAGTCTTTCTCACTAAGACCACCCAAAGCTTGAGCTATGAATTTATTAAGAGCAATTAAGCTCATCTCGTGCATGTACATTGTTCATCATAGGGATAGGTAAGAGAAATGTACACTATAAGTCTTTTCATGACTTCGTTTGACCACATTGAACTTAGATAACTAAGTTGGGTATCCATCATGAATTCCTCAACCAATGGGCTTTACACCCATCCCCCTCGATGAATCCAAAACCATTTTCTGACTTAACCCTTTGGAAAACGGATCAACAAGGTTCCTCTCCGCCTTTAGATACTCTAAAGAGAGTACTTCGTTCCTTCTTAAATGTCTTACAAATTTATGTCTTATGTGAATATGTCTCTTCTAACCGTTGTAAGCCTGGTTTTGAGCCACACATATCGCAACTTGTGAATCACACAATAAGGACACCGGAGGAGACGGTTCTCCCCATAAAGGTATTTCTGCCAAAATATTTCTGAGCCATTCAGCTTCTTGCCTAGCTTAGTCAAGAGCAGTAAACTCTGACTCTATGGTAGAATAAGCGATTAAAGTCTGCTTAGCAGACTTCCACGAGATCACTGCGCCACCTAAGGTAAAGACATACCCACTCGTAGAGCTTACTTCATCACTATCGATAACCCAATTGGCATCACAGTATCCTTCTAAGACCGAAGGATAGCCAACAAAATCGAGTTTCCAATCCATAGTACCCTTAAGATACTTAAGTAAGCGTCTTAGAGCAATCCAATGTTCACCACTAGGATTATGAGTATATCTACTCAACCTACTCATAGCATAGGGAATATCAAGCCGAGTATAGTTCATTAAGAACATAAGGCTCCCGATAATTTTGGCATACTCTAGTTGGGAAACACTTCCTTTATTTTTCAAAAGTCGTATACTAGAGTCATAAGGAGTTCTAACAAGGATGACATCAAAACTATCAAATTTCTTTAACACCTTCTTAATGTAGTGTGTTTGATTCAAAGAAAATCCCTTTTTAGATTTGGTAACTTTAACTGCTAAGATCACATCAACTTCTCCTAAATCTGTCATCTCAAATTTAGTGGACATAAATTTTTCTTCTTGTTATTGGATTCAATATTAGTACTGAATATCAACATGTCATCAACATACAAGCTTACGATGACGCAATCAGTACCGAATATTTTTCAAATACACGCATGCATCCACTCCATTTACAATAAAACCAAAACTCAGAATGGTTTTGTGAAATTTCTCGTACCACTGTTTTGGAGCTTGTTTAAGGCCATGAGGTGACTTTTTAAGTCTACACACTATGCCTTCTATGCCATGTGTCTCAAAACCTAGTGGTTGCTCCATATAGATCTCCTCGTCTAGATCTCTATTAAAAAAATACAGTCTTTACATCCATTTGGTGTACGCGCAACTTATGAATGGACGATATCGCAAACAAGGCACGAATCGTTGAGATTTTTGTTAAAGGAAAGTATGTGTCATAAAAGTGTATATCAAACTTTTGAGTGAACCCTTTGACTACTAGTGTTGCCTTATATTTCTAGATTGACCCATTGGGTATAAGTTTCTTTTTGAAAACCCACTTAGAGTTGATAGGTCTAAATCTTCTAGGAAACTCAACCAACTCCCACGTATGATTAGACATTATTGACTCTAGTTCATCATTTATTGCAGATCTCCAAAAACTCGTGTCAATTGAGCTTATAGCTCCATCATACGACTTTGTATCTCCATCTAAAAGGAAAGTCTGAGCTGTAGGAACAAAAATTGAGTCTACATCACTTATTTCAGAGATAAAGGAAGTTAGAAAATCTGGACCAATGGTGGAGGCTACCATTTGTCTTTTACTTCTTCTAGGCTCTAATTCTATCTCAAGAGAATTCTTGGCGAGATCAAAAGAAGTTGAGGCACGGCTTTCTACTTGTGTTTCAACACTTAAACTAGGTTTCTTTAAAGGAAAGATATTGTCAAAGAACACAACATCCCTAGTTTCACAAATATAGAAGTCATGCAGATACATGAATCTGTATGCGACACTGTTTGAAGCATACTTGATAAACACTGCATCAACAGTTTTGGGACCGATGGTGGACTTCTTGAAGTCAGGCAAACTAAATTTTTCCAGACATCTCCACACTTTTAGGTATTGCAAATTGGGTACATAACCTTTCCACGTCCCGTATAAGGTACAGTCTAATTTCTTATGAGCTACTCTGTTTAAGATGTGATTTGCTGACAGAATGGCTTCCCCCACATGTTATCGGATAACCCAAAACTTAATAGCAAAGAGTTCATCGTCTCTTTTAAAGTTCTATTTTCCTCTCAGAAATATCATTCTGTTGAGGAAAGTAGGGGGCAGAGGTTTCATGATTTATGCCATTTTTTACACATCTCTTTAAGAAAATTAGACTCGTATTCACCACCTCTAGTGGACCTAAGCCGTTTTATTTTCCTATCAAGCTAATTTTCAACTTCTGCCTTATATATAAGAAAGAAGATATCATTTTCATCTTTAGTTCTTAGAAGATATACCTTCGTATATCTTGAATGATCATTTACAAAGGTTATATAGTAGTGTTTACCTCTCTTACTTTTAGAGTTTCTAAAGTCTACTAGATCATAATGTATAAGTTCTAACAATTCAGTTTTCTTCTTACAAATTGTCTTAAAAGAAGGTTCACCATGCTTGGCTTCTACACAAATCTCACATTTGTTAAAGCTTTTCTCGTCTAGATTAGGAAGTAGATTCATTTCATGAGTTTCTTTAAAGAATGAATGCTTATATGTCCTAATCTAGCATGTCACATATCCAGAGTCTCGGTAATATAAACAAAAGTGGTGGTTTTATTAATTTCATTAAACTAGGTTTCAATTACAAATAAACCTCAATTTAAAAATTCATTCCCAAAGAATCCCATTTTGGGAAAGTAAAAGTTTATCCGCTTTAAAAACCATTTTCATGCCCACCTTGTTGAGTAATCCACCACCAATCAAATTCTACGCAGAGCGGATACGTACAGAACATCATGCAAGGCTAAAGTTTTACTAGATGTTAGCTTTAATAAAACCTTCCATTTTCCAAGCACTTCTGAACTGTTGGAGTTCCATGTGTACACTTGTTCACCATTCTTCACATCTTCGAACTCGGTGAACAATTCCTGTTTGACGCAAAAATGTCTAGAAGCACCAGTGTCTACAACCCACTCAACATTTTTTCCCACCAGGTTAACTTCAGACACCACTGCTGCTATGATGTCGTTAGCATTTTCAACAACATTCACATGTGGTTTGTTCACATTCTAGCAGTCTGATCGTTGTTGGCACTGGTAAGCTTTATGTTCAGCCCGTCTACACATAGAGAAATTGAAAGGCTTTTGTGAAGCCTTATCCTTCGCGGGCTTCTTGAAGTTGACAGCCTTCTAAGTTTTGACCTTCTACTTCTGACCACCTCATCTTGTGGGCTTATTAGATTTGGACCCTGAGGCAGATCTAGATTTAACCAGATTAGCCTTAAAATAAGGATTATTAGAAGAAATCAACTTATCTTTAAGTCAGTTGGTTTCTTCTATCTTCAAGTGGCTCACTAGATCCTTAATTGTAAACACCCTCTTCTTGTGTTTCAGAGAGTTGCGGTAGTTGGACTAGGACTTGGGTAGCTTCTCTATGATGACATTTGCTTATAGGACTTCACACATCTTCATGCCCTCAGCCATGATGTCATAAACTAGCTTTTTGTAATCATGGACCTGATCCATGATTAGTTTATCATCGAACATCTGAAACTTGAGCCACTCGTCGACCACGTAATTTTTTCTTCTGGCATCGTCAGCTCCATACTTCTCTAGTGTGTCCCATATAACCTTTGAACTTTTCTCCATAAAGAACATGTGTAACCCCCTCGTCCCGGTCCGGACGCTTGACCGGTCCGAGTGGGCTGTACAGGGATAACCGAGGCGAAACCCGTTAAGGCTTCACTTTGGTTAACAACCCGAGAAAACTTTATCTTTTATTATTATCTTGTCTAGATGTATTAATGTGTCTTATGTGAAACAACAACAGCGGAAGCAACAAAGCGAGGCGAACAAACAAATAGCCAATCAAAACAGCCCATTTTAACTTAAATTGCAGGCCGTATCGAAACGCCCAGAGGGTGTATCGATACGCCTTGACTAGGTTAACTGGCCAAAGTCAACCCGAGAAGACCGTATCGAAACGGTTATTGCCCTCATCGGTCAACTTCTCGTGGTCAACGCTACAAAGACCGTTCCGAAACGCCTAGGACCGTTTTGATACCCTCAATTTCTCGTCAAAATCTCAGATTTCCAGTAGCAAAATCGTAGCGAAACGCCCCCTTTGCGTATCGAAACGCCTGGCCTGAAACAAGGGACTGTATCGAAACGGGACCAACCGTTTCGATACACCTGCTGCGAACAGACATGTTTTAGCTGGTTTATAGCACAAGGCTGGCCCAAACACCAACTAAGACCTCCCACAACCAAACATACATTAACCCTAGATACAAGGCACCCTATACAAACATGCTTAACACCCAACATACATATAAAAGCCATACATTGATAGGAAGCATCATTTCAACAAAAGATTCATACATAGCATTTAAAGAATTTCATGCATAGAGCCAACATTCACAAACATTCAAGGTAAGCAATAAGGCATGGTTTACAAAGCAAGACATGGCATCCACAAGCCATACCCATCAACAAGGAGTCTAACATGCTCCTAACATAAAATAACCACATAAGTCCCCATTGCTTGACTATTACATCATTAACTTAAAATTCATACTTGAGGTTAGCAAAAGCTCAACTAGTGCACTTGGAGGCCCTCTTCTTGCACTAACAACCCACGAACTACGGATCTGCATTGTCGAACAAAAGAGAGCGTAGGAATAAATCTTAGTGAGGGTAAGCTCATAAAACAAACCTCGACAATGCAGGGTCCAAGCACGAGCATACAACCAAGGTAGAATGCATGATCTTACCTTCGAACCACATGAGCCAAAAATATGAATGATGCCTGAACATAATCTCAACATCATGTCATGCTCAACAATTCAATAATCACAACATATGGAACAAATATATCAAATGTAATGGTAACACATTCCATGATCTATATTGGCACCTAGCTATGACCCGAATACATGGATAACCGTTGGAACTCACATCCAACAACACAACATTTACCTTACAGCGGGATTACACTCATCACTGTTTCACGCGGAGGGGATTCCACTCATCCTCACGCCCCGTCGATGGGATTCCCTCATCACCGACTAACATATATATGAAGATTTCCGGGCGAACCCGTACTCCATCTTGATGACTACCATCACCAAGACCACACGCGCATTTTGACTCTCATGTGCACACTAAACATCTTAATGATCGATCATTGTACCCAAGCATACTAGTGCCAATACTAACACATTTCACAATCTTTCACAACACAATTTCTTACCAATTTACGTGCTTAGCACGTACTCACCATGATTTACCATCATGCACAACCACATTCCTCAACCACATGCATTTAACAATGCAACAAATATCATGCCTCAACACACATGTATAACTCAATATACATAACCACATTAATCACAATTAGTATGAAACAAGAGGCATATTCAACATTTAGAGTTCAACCAAAGTCTTTAACTAAAGCTTGGGATTAGACTACCAATCTAATCCCAACTCTAGGTGGGTCTACCAAGCCCAACCTAGTCCACATGCTTGAACCAACCTTTAAAACCCAAGTTAAAAACATTTAACCACTCACCGGCTATTCCAAGCTCAACCACACTAGCCGATCAAGCTCCCAACGGTTCCAGATTCGTTCTTGAGGCTTCACCAACACAATTCCTTGCTTCTAACCGTCCCAACACAAACAAAACAACTACAAATCAGTCCACAAATCAATGTAGCAAACCCGGAACACAAACCAAGCACAATACCCATGATTTCAAGCTAAAGACAACCCCAAAATCCTCATTCCCGAGCAGCCCTAAAGCACAGTCAAAAACAATTGATTTCAACACCTTTAACACTCTCAAAAGCTTCCAAAACAACCCTTATACATAGTCTAACCATCAGCCAACAAATTCCCACATCAAACACCCCAAAACTCAACCTTTGAACTCTCTAAAACCTAATTTCGGGAATCATCATAAAACCAAGTAAAAATCAAGTATGTTGGACCTTTTAGATAGTAAACATCTCATATAACATCAACAAATCAAAATCTTAAGTTAAAGATAATAAAGATGACATTTTTAATCTAAAACCTCAAAAATTCAAAATGTAAAAATCATGAGCTTTCATGAAAATAAAGGTATGAGCTTGTAGAGAAAAGAGAGGACAAGTCAAAAATGGGTTTACCTTTGAAAAATCTCCAAGAACAAGCAAGAAGGATGATGAAATAGTAACTCAAGGGAAAATGGAGTTTTTGTCGTGGGAATTGGAAAGGAAAGAGGGAAGAAGATGATTAAAAAGCTCTTTTAAAATAAAATGGGTTTTTATTTCTCAAGACCAATTATTTACAAGAATGCCATTAATGAGATGGCTATCTCAAATTTCCAAAATCCATGGAATTTTGGGTTTCAAATTAAAATTGGATCCAACATATTAAATGAATTTTTAAAACGAAAAGGAAAAACCCGAAACGTTATTTTAATATTATTTTCACCCGACCCCCAAACATGGGTGTTACAACATGTCAAATAGTTTGTTCGTCATATGACTTAAGAGAAAGCCATAAACATTTTTGTTGTCCTTCTCATACTTGTCTATTGACGCTTGAGAAGGAGCACGAACATCTGTAGTCTGCATGACAACACTTGTAGGGGTAGGAGTGTCATCACCATCAACTGCGTTAAAAGCATCGTCTAAAGGCGATGAAGTCATTGGTGTCCGGGGCGGCAACTTGAGCAATACATAGTCAAGATCGTGTTGCTCAAATAAAAAGATTATCCGTTGGGACCACCTCCGATAATTGGTCTCGTCGAGTGCATCAAGCTTTAATAGATCATGAACAAGCTTTGGCACTAGGTTAGACATTTTGCAGTATAGAAATCGTTTCTAAATTGTTGGTAAAATAACTGCAAGATCAAACTGTTAGCACTAGCTGGATGATAATAAACAAAAATAAGAAGCAGATAAAGAATTGTGTCGTGGTATAAATCACTGCCTTAGAAACAATTTCCTCTTAATGTGTGTAATCGCTACAGCAGACGATCGTTTCCCAAGATTAACACGGTAACTCCAATAATAGTACACCCAAAGATTGGAGTGGACAATGGTGGAATTCCTCTTCTCACTGAAAGAATAAAATAAAGAACTTTGAAAGTAGAGAATTTAGGATACCTTAGAATTTTAAAAGCCCTCTTTATTTATAGGTTGTACACAGGGGTTAAAAACGACAAATTAAATCAGTCTTAAACACTAATTTTCGAGTTTAACGACTGGTCAACTGTTGAAATTCATCCACTCTTTAATTAAGTGACAAAATCAAGAACTAATCAACATATTGATTCCGATTTTATTCTAATTAACAGCTGATTAAAACGTTCAAATTTTAATAATTGCCTATAAATTTGGTTCAAGAATTCAAGTTTCCATAAAACCAAAGCCAGTGGGTCATCATCACTGCATGTCCGTTAGGGGGGTCACCGGAGAAAAATGTCGAAGAGTAATAAATGCAGGCAGATGAGTCATCGACAACCAACGCTCAAGATCTGAAGATGCGAAGGGTGATGAACGAGAAGACAAAACCGAGACGGAGATCCATGCAAACAACCTTCAAACGGCGGAGAGTAGCCTCTGTCGATACCGAGAGAGCCAAATGTTATGGACTTATTTCTTCAAGCTCAAATCCGTACGGCACTAGCATTCTCGGCACGATGCTAGTCAGCCTTAATGTCACAACGCTATGGCAAACACAATGAGCAAGAGAGATTTACAAGGAAACTACCTTGTATTAAGCAACGGAAGCTTATAAGAGAGAGCTTTACAAGTGTTTAAGTACACAACTCTTGGATGATTTACAAATGAGCTAGGCAAGCCTATTTATAGCCTCCAACCTCCCGAAAGGACGATGGAGATTTATTTGATCGGACGGCTCACATTTTGCCTCCCAAAATATCTCCTAAACCTAGATATCTCTAGATAGTTCTATGCATATCTAGTTATATCCTAAATGGTCTAAAAGCTCTAACATATTCTAAGATATTCTAGAATATTCCGGAGTCGTTCGGAGTTGTCCCGAGCCTTACGGACTTATCCCGAGCCTTCCTGACTTTTCTCGAGCCTTCTAGGTTCCTCTGGGTGAGCCTAGATGGTTGTGGAAGCTTCTGGAACCCCTCGGAATAGTGTGGAGACGTTTGGGGCTCTCTGGGTCATTCTAGACCCTTCTTTGGACCAACCTTGGCCTTAAAAGGATCATTGCTCCTCATTTTCTCTAACTTAGCCCGTGAGCACCTAGGTGGGGCACTTCAGTGCAGCTCGGTGCACCCTGGCGGGTGTGCCCCTCGGTTGGCTGGGTCGCGACCTGGTGGGGCGTGACATCCTCCCCCACCCAATCTCGCGACGCCCTCGTCGCATCTTCGTGGTACAGGGGTGTTGCTGGAGTGCTTCCCTCGACTCCTAGCTCGCCTTGCCTTTGCCCTCGGCTTGTTGGTATTGTTGGAAGACCTCCCCTTCGAACCTTAACCCTCGTTGGTCTTAGAAGCTATGTTCTCCCCTTGAACATGCTTGGTGGCCTTCCCAGACACGGTCACCCCTTTGTCTTGATTGCATCCCTTGGATGGTTTGGCCTTACGGACGACCCTCTCAAGTTGGAGTGCAGAGACCACTCTCGTCCCTGGCTTGGTGGCCCTTATTGTTGGTACCACACATGATGGTCCACCCTCCGTGATGCACAGACTATTGGCAAATGGCATCGGAATTTCCTTGGCTTGCTCGAAGAACTCGAGCCCTAGAATGATCGGGTAGTCGTCTAACGGCACAATCGAGAAGTCCATGCGGCCTGACCATGTCTCAATGATGGTCTTGACTCCTCGAACGAACCCATGGATGGGTTGAGCGGTAGAGTTTACGGCCTTGACGGATCCTCCCCCTTTCACGACACTAAGACCTAGCCTCTTTGCTTCTCTCAAAGAAACAAAGTTATGGGACGCACATGTGTCGAGCATAGCCCTCGATGCTTTTCCATTGACAGCGACGTCCACAAATAACAACCCCTTGGCTTGGGTCTTTGGGGCGGACTGGATTCCATTCAAGAGCTGTAGCGATCCCATTTGTGCACCTTGGTCCCTCTCGGCGTCACTACCTTCGTCGGCATCACTTCCCTCTTGATGCCTTGCTAGGATTGCACTAAGGGCTCGGCGTTGTGGGCACTCCCGAACCCAATGGTTGCCATCGCAGATGTAGCAACTGCTAGGTGGTGATTTCTTGGCACCATGAGAGTCTTTAGACCTACCTCGGTCCTTGTCCCTCCATGAGGATGAGCCTTTGTGCTTCGATGTGTCCTCGTCCTTGTGACTCTCTTTACGTGGGCTCATATCTCTCCCACCATTGGAGTGACCACTCTTTTTGTCCCTCGGCTCGTTGTTGGACTCCTTGTGGGTGAAATAGTCAATGAGGCTCTCGGCCACGACAATGGCATCGGCAAGGGTTTGTGCTCCCCTTCGCCTTAGTTTGGCCTTGGCCTAACTTTGGAGGCCATCTGTAAAGTTGAAGAGTGAGTCCTTCTCTGAGAGATCGGGGATCTCGAGCACCAAGCTTGTGAACTCCTTGACATAGTCTTGGATGCTCCCTGTTTGCTTGAGCCTTCGTAATCGTGCCCTTGCTTCTTCATCGGCATTCTCCAGATAGAATTGTCGTTTGAGTTCCCTTTTAAAATCGGCAAAGGTAGTGATGGTGCACATACCTCTCTCGACATCGAGACGCCTTCTCCTCCACCAAAGCATGACAGTTTCAGTGAGGTATAAGGTTGCGGTCTGGATCTTAGAGGCATCCTCCCTGATGCCAACGACTTCTAGGTATTGCTCCAAGCCATACAAGAAGTTGTCGACTTCTTTGGCGTTGCGTGTCCCCAGAAATGTATTAAGTTTAGGCACCTCGACCCTCCTGGTCTCGTATGAGGTGCTTGGCCCGGCGGCCATGGCGCGCTTGCACAACGCAAGGTCACCTTGCAATGACTCTAGTTGAGCATACACGGTTGTAAGTTCACGTTGGAATGACTCGCGTACCTTTGTGAGCTCTCCCATAAGTGCGTCGCGTACTTCACCCATTTCCGCGCGTAGGGACTCCTCTAGCTTGATCTTCATGGCCCTCACGGCCGTGTGGATCTTGGCATCCTCTACCTCGAGGCCTTCAATCCGCTCTTGAAGGTCGTCCACTTGGGCACCCATGCCCGATACGCCTTCCTCCACGTGAGTCAGGCGCGACTCCAAGCTAGAGAGTATGTCTTTGGATTTGGCACGAGGCCTTGTCTCGGCAGGGTCAGCCTTTACTTCTTGCCCACCTTGGTCATGCGTGACCTCGGTCTCGGACGGGCTAGCAACTTGGGTTTTACTGGTCTTGGTCATGCTCCCGAGCGATCAGAACTTGCTCTGATACCAACTGTCACGGACTTATTTCTTCAACCTCAAATTCGTGCGGCACTAGCACTCTCGGCACGATGCTAGTCAGCCTTAATGTCGCAACACTATGGCAAACACAATGAGCAAGAGAGATTTACAAGGAAACTACCTTGTAGTAAGCAACGGAAGCTTATAAGAGAAAGTTTTACAAGTGTTTAAGTACACAACTCTTGGATGATTTACAAATGAGCTAGGCAAGCCTATTTATAGCCTTCAACCTCCCGAATGGACGGTGGAGATTTATTTGATCAGACGGCTCACATTTTGCCTCCCAAAATATCTCCTAAACCTAGATATCTCTAGATAGTTCTATACATATCTAGTTATATCCTAAACGGTCTAAAAGCTCTAACATATTCTAAGATATTCTAGAATATTCCAGAGTCGTTCGGAGTTGTCCCGAGCCTTCCGGACTTATCCCGAGCCTTCTCGACTTGTCTCGAGCCTTCTAGGTTCCTCCGGGTGAGCCTAGATGGTTGTGGAAGCTTCTGGAACCCCTCGGAATAGTGTGGAGACGTTTGGGGCTCTCTGGGTCGTTCTAGACCCTTCTTTGGACCAACCTTGGCCTTAAAAGGATCATTGTTCCTCATTTTCTCTAAGTTAGCCCGTGAGCACCTAGGTGGGGCACCTTGGGCGCGCTCAGCGCACCTAGGTGGGGCTCTTCGGGTGCGCGTAGCGCACCTGGGTGGGGCATTTCGGTGCGGCTCGGTGCACCCTGGCGGGTGTGCCCCTCGGTTGGCTGGGTCGCGACCTGGTGGAGCGTGACACGAAGCAAACATGCCGAGATCGGGGAAAAAGAAAATAAAGAGAAAAAAAACTACTATTCACAACCGAATCCGTCAACCCACCTCACAAAGGGCTTGAAACAGAGCCAAAACCGCCGAAGAATGCTCTCACACGAATGAACAAAACAAATGCGTCGAAGCATCAAAATAGAGAGAAAAAAGTCGAAAAAAGAAAAGAAAAAAAGAAAGTAGAAAAAAGACATAACATGAGAGGTCGACCGCTGAAAAGGACAGCGGCCGGCCACCTCTGGGGTTTGCATGAAAAGAAGAAAAAAAATAAGAGGGAGCGAGTGTTAGGGTTTTTTTATTCAATTGGAAATGGATTTGCACAATCTTGGGTGGTTTGGGTTGTACGGTCGCATTTAAAGGGATGGATACATTTCCTTGCGCATGATTTAATGTGGAAACATTTTATGGCGTGGGAAATGAGGCCATTCAACTTGTTGTAGTGGACTGGATTCCATTGGGCACCAAGCCGAAATGGGGTGATAAGGTGGCCAGTTGATTTGACAAGTCAACCAATCTCGCAACAGCACCGAGTAAATGCACGCATATATTACAATCAACTCAACTGGAATTGTTCAAGATATTGAATTCATGAAATCCCTGAATTTTTGTCAGCTGAAACAACTTTAGTAGGTGCTGTTGTAATTTAATTTTCGAAAACATCGAATTTAACTTGGTTTGTATCCAGTTCAATTCATAGTTTGATCTCATTAAATTTAAGTATTATATTTAACTTTATTTTTTTACGATTTTAATAAAATTATTACTCAGTTTCTTATTATATATATTTTAAATAATGATTAGAAGTTTTCTATATAATCTTGGATTTAAGAGTTGATCCAATTTAAAAATCGACGGTAAAATCAAACATGTTTTAAAAGTTAAATTCGGATTGAGTCCGAATTTTTTTTGTTTAACTATAGTATCTGATATATTGACTAACTAATTTGAATCGGATATTATAAAGGTTCGTTATGGGGCAACCATTCCAATTCAATTTGTTTTATGCACAACAACATGATTCGAACCTATGACCTTACTTAAAAGATTTTGTATCTCATCTCATTAGACCAACCGGTTATTGGTAGGTTGAAATTAACTTTTAGACTATATATGAGTTTGAGCTTGACAAAAAAGGACAACAATCATATGCCCCTTTTCGATGCCCATTTTTATGCCCTCAACACTAAATAAATAATTTTAAGCCATAATCCTAAAATTTAAATCGTACATCATAAACCCTAAAAAATACACTCTACTCCTAATTTCTTAAACTCTAACTCTAACCTTAACCTTAACCTTAAACCTTAACCATAAATCATAAACATAATTTTTTAGGCATAAAGTCAAAAATAGCCCATAACGTTTGACCTTTTGGTCACTTTAGCACCTATTTTTTTGTGCAAATAAATCCTTAACGTTTCATTTTCGTTTAAAATTCACCCTCGTTGGATGAAAACCGTCAGTCAACTGACGGTCAACACATTTTATGGACGTGACATGTATGCATAGTATGACTTGCTGACGTGGCGATGCCACATGTATGTAGATACTGACGTGGCACTTTGTTGACGTGAAATCACATATTTTTTTTAAAAAAATAATTTTTTGACTGGCGGGGGTTAGTATCTCCATACACGTGGCATCGCCACATCAGCAAGTCATACCATACATACATGCCACGTCAGCAAAAAGGCGTTGACCGTTAGTTGACTGACGGTTTCCATCCAACGAAGGTGAATTTTAAACGAAAATAAAACGTTAAGGGTTTGTTTGCACCAAAAAAAGAATAGGTGCTGAAGTGACCGAAAGGTCAAACGCTGGGGAGTTATTTATGACTTTATGACATATTTTTATTGTGAGACATAGAAAGGTACACCACAAATAGTAGATGATTTCTATTAGTAAAAAGGACAGAAACTCTAAGTTAGATTTAAAATCTAGTTATTTATATCTTATCAATATATTTTTGTTATAAAAATATTTAAGAATTATAAAATTAGTTTTACATTATTCTATTATTTATTAGGTTATTCTCTATTAGAAGTCATGTATTTTATATAAAAGTTTATTTTAATCCATTTGCTATAAAAAAATAATTTAGTCCCTTTACTATAAAGTGTTATCATTTCGGTCCAAAATGTTAAAATAAATTTTAGTTAACTTAAATATTTTAATTTGAACACTCGATCCCTTTCAATTTTTAACTTGAGCAAATTAATCTCTATCAAAACATATTTTTACATATTTTGTAAACACTTGTGAAATCTAAATATAAAATTAATTTTTATTCTAATTCCAAATTCCATTGTATTCACTTACATACATTAATATTACAATTACAAGCTAAAAATAAAAAAAAAAACGTTTAATTGAAAAGTGTACATTGATTTTTTTTTTATAGAATTTTTAGATTGGGAGCGATAGTAGGGGTTTAATTGAAAACAATGATACTAAAATCATAAAAAAACATTTAAAATTTCATTCAAATTTTAAAATTATTAAGAAATATTATAAAATATTATGGATATTTATAAAATAAAATTATCCAATCAAAATTGGACATGTGTCACGTGCTAACAAAAAAGGTCATAGATTGTTCTTACGTATTTATTTTTAAAATGCACATTGAATAAATTATTCTCATTTTTTTAGAGAGATCAATTTGCTCAATTTATGTTTGATAGATAATTAAAAAGTGTTTAAACAAAAAATATTTTTAATTCAACTACCTATAACTTTAATTCTTTTGGACCAAAATATTTATTTTTAAATCGAATACGTCAATTTACTCAATTTATGTTTGATAGATAATTAGAAAGGATGTTTTTAAACACCCTTTGTTGTTGACGTTCTAGTTCTGGGGACGAAAAGCTTGAAGCGAATTGAGTTTATATGCACGGTAAGAGATTAAGATTCAACTCCACTTGATTTCTGCCATGAAAGGTGATGATGTTTATTTAATGGTGAGAAATAATTTCACAACTTTAAGAATACCATTGTTCAAAAAATAAAATTTAAGAATACCAATGACTCTCACTCTTAATTCTCATCCTCCTTGAAAACCCTAAACCCTAATCTTTAAATTCGTTTTTTCTTATTTTTCGTTAAATTATTTTTAATTCAATTTAAAATACTTTAAATATTTGGATATCTTAAATATTCGAATACTTTTTAAATCATTTTTTTCTTTTAAATCAAATATTTTTTAAATCATATATTTAATATTTTAATAGATATTTGATTTAATTTAAATATGAAAAAGAAAAAAAATATTTGAATATTTTAAATCAAATTTCTTTTCTTTTAATCGAACATTTAATAATTTTTAAATTTAAATTATATCGAATGTTTCTTTGATTATACACATCCAAAATGATTTAAGTTCGAGTCTCCTTTCAACCATTTTTATTTTTCTTTCCTTAAATTTACTGCAATATATATATATTATACACTGGCGGTGGAAACTGAAAATTTCCACAAGCGCCTTAGTTTTAGGGTTTAAGGTCTTAATTTAGGGTTTATGGTTTATGGGTTTAGGTGTAGATGTTTAGAATTTAGGGACGATGGTTAGAATTTAGGGTTTAGGTTTAAAATTTAAAGTTTAGAGTTTAGAGTTTTGTTTTTAGGTTAATATGGTTATGATTTAAGTTCTAACTTATAAACCTTAAATTATAACCCTAAACTCTAAATTCTTATTACTACTCTTAAATTCGAAGTCCTTACACCTAAACCCCTAAACTCTACACCCTAAATTAAAACCCTAAACCCTAAAACTAAGGCACTTGTGGAAGCTTTCAGTTTCCACCAACAATGTATACAATAATAATACATACACACACACACACATATATATATATATATATCACTAAGAGTAGCTTGGTTTAGTGGTAAATGTGTGAAAATTTATCCTTTTCATTTCAGGTTCAAACCACTCCAATGTCATTTTTCATTTTTCTTTAATTTTCCTGTATGTATATTGAAGTGTGCAAATTATATTACTAATAGCTAGCTTGGCTCAGTGGTAAAGACACTAGAATTTATCCCTTTGGTCCCAAGTTTAAACCTCTTTTGATTTTTCTTTAAATTTTCTTTTAACCAACCTGATTGGAGGAGAAAATATATTAAATAAAAATAAATTAAAATTTGATTAAATTAATCCAATTGGGTGATGACACACGTCATCATCTAATTGGTTGCTACGTCACCCCTCCGTTAGTTTTTTAACGACAATAGTTAAAATAGCTTGATTTAAAATGTTTGGCGGTCTGATTGACGAGTTCAATAATTCAGTGGTTAAAATAAATACGCCCTAATAGTTCGGTGTTCATTTACATAGTATACCTAAGAAAAATAGAGCAAGTGGTTGTGTACATACATATAAAGTCTAATCAGTCTAAGGGAAGATATGCATCAATCACAAACACATCAAATTAAGAAGGGACTAGAAATGGAGAGAAAACAGCACTTCGTATTAATCCATGGGAGCTGCCATGGAGCTTGGTGCTGGTACAAGGTCGTGAGTCTCCTTAAGACTGCCGGTCATCAAGTGACGGCCTTGGACCTTGGTGCTTCCGGGGTCGATCCAAAGCGACTCGAAGAGATTACCTCTTTCTCAGATTACTTGCAGCCATTGATGGATTTCTTTGCTTCTCTTCCCCATGAACCAGATCACAAGGTCATTCTGGTCGGCCACAGCTATGCCGGTCTTTGCATTTCTCAAGCCATGGAAAGATTTCCGACCAAAATCTCAGTTGCAGTTTTTATTGCAGCATATATGCCTCATCACAGCTCTCCGTCAGGCACTCTCATACAACAAGTACTAATAAAAAATCATATGATATTTATATCATGTGTCATTTGCTTCCTAATTTACCCTTTTTGTTGGTTCAGTACTTGAAAAGGACTACTGTGGAGTCTTTAATGGATTGTCAGTTCAAATTTGATAATGGCCTGGACAAGCCACCGACGTCGGTTCTCTTCGGTTCAAAATTCATGAAGGCCATAGCATATCGACATTGTCAATTAGAGGCAAGTTATTCATGATTTTTTCAGGAATATATATATTTATATTTACAAGAGCTTGTCTTTATTTTGTTGGATTTTCGGTTCTTAGGGCTTTGCCCGGACTAATCTAGAATAACTCTCATCACACACTTGACTTTGGTGAGTGAATCTTTTAACAAAGATTTTCTGCATAGACAAATCCTCAAACTTGAGGCCTGTTTAAGTGATATTAAGCTGTTTACCTTTGAATTAACCCCGTTGGTTTAAGAGCTTATCTTTTGATGATGATATTTGAGTGTAGGATTTGGAGTTGGGCAAATTGTTGGTAAGACCAAGTGGGCTGTTCGTGGAAGATTTGGTGACTGGGAATTTGTTAACAGAAGAAAAGTTCGGGTCGGTGGATCGAGTTTTCATTGAACTAGAAGGAGATGAAATGATGATGGAAGAGTTTCAATTGTGGATGATTCAAAACTCACCTCCCAAAGATGTGAAGGTCATTAGTGAAGCCGGGCATATGGTCATGCTTTCCAAGCCTCGAGAGCTTTTCCAGCTTTTACAAGACATCGGAGCCAGATTCTGTTGAATAATATTTTCTTATTTCAATTATTGACTACAATTATCATGTCAAAATTTGGTAATAAATTTTAAATATTATTATTTTCTTATGAATTTTTAGGATTTGCAGGGTGTGTACTTTATTAAAAGACTAAAGAAATTAAATAAATACTACCTTCTAATAACATTAGTATATTTAAAAAGAAAATTTGCAAAATCGAGAAGATAATAAGCTTGTGTGGTTTGGGTTGTAGGGTCGTATTTAAAGGGACGAAGACATTTCTTTGCCCTTGATTTAATGTCGAAACATTTTATGGTGTGGGTCATCAAAAAGGGAAATGAGGCCATTAAACTACTTGTAGTGGATTCCTTTGGCACCAAGCCGAAATGGGATGATAAGGTGACCAGCTGATTTAATGAGTGGACCAATCTCGCAACAGCACCGAGTAAATATGTCACAACAAAAAACTAGCACCATTTTTAACAACACTAAAATTCGAATCCCCAACTTTTAAAATCTAACATTTGGAGGATTTTTAATTGCTAAACACTAGTTTCTAGGAACTAAATTAAACTTTAGTAATAACTTAGGTACAAATCTGCTAAACAATTTAAACTCAAGGACCCTTACTGTAATTTCCCCTTTTCTTATAGCTTGAAAATGATAAATGAGGGTAAAAAGGTTTATTAGCGCTTAACCCCATGACCTTTAGTCACCTTGGGGTTCTATAACACCCCAAATTTGGGCTTAGAAGTTTAGGGTCTGAACCGGATCGGTCTGGAAATCGGTTTGAATCTAAAAGGGAGTTTTAGGGAACACCTAGTTCGGGATACTTTAAAAATATAGAAAAATATCTAAAAATCCTCATTTATTATATAAAAGAGAATGGTGAAATCAATTTTACAAAATGAACTTTGGAAATACTACATTTCGGTGTAGTGACCAAATCACAGTTTTTGCAAAAGTGAAATAGTGACTGTTTTGTAAAGGATTGAAATTTTGAATCTTTAAGGAGCTAATTTTACCAAAATGTTTTCATCAGATTTTTCCTTAATTTGGGTAATTTTATTAATGTTTTAATTAAAGGAAATGAAGGTTAATTAAAATAAAAACGAACTTTGACTATTCATAACTACTTTTCACAAATTTTCCCTCTCTTCATTTTCTCTCAAATTCCTTTCAACCAAACACATTTTCTCCAACAAATTTACTTTGATTTTACACTTCATTTGATGAGATTTCAATTCCTCTTTGATTCATAATTAATTCCTCATCAAATCCACTTAATTTCTACATTGAATTTTCAAGGAAACTTGCCCAAATCAAGGAGAAATCATCATTTAGAGGTAAGCTTGTTCTTCTCCTCTAAATACTCAGTTCTTTACTGAAATTCCCAAGTTGACAATCCTTTATTAAAGTTTTATGAATGGTTTTAATGTTGGAAACAAGATTTTGGCTTAAAACTCAATATTTTGGGAGAGATCTTGAGGATTTTCGTGGATCTTGGTTAGGCTCTGTTTTGAGGTTGTTTTCTAATGTATTTTGGATGTTAATTGATGTTACAAATGAGGTTTTATCAATCAAATCCCGAATAGCTTTGTTTTCCTAAGTTTTGCTTGCTAGAATGGTGGTTTTGGGGTGGTTTTGGTGATCTGCTGTTGCTGGAGGTATAAGGTCATGTTTATGTTGCTTTTTGATGTTAATTGATGTTTAGAAATGTTTAGAATTGATAGATCTTGACTGGGCTTTGTTTTGGGCGAGTTTGGAGGTGATTTCGGTTGTTTTTGGTGGCTGAAATGAGGTTCTTGAGTAGAGCAACGAGTTTAGGTTGCATGGCTGGTGATTTTAATGCATGGTGATGCATTAATCCTCTGTTGTTATGTGTTAAAAACATGGGAGAATGATCCGGAAGCGATAGAGGTGGCGTTGGAGGTTTCGGACGCTTGGGAGGCATGTCGGCTAGCATAGTTTTGTGTATCGGTGAGTGAGATCGTGTTTTCCAGCTTTGGAATGATTTGAAAAGAGGTTTGGGAACTTACATTTAGGCTTGAAATGCCAGTTTAAGTTCGGAAGTAAATAAAGTAGATTTCTCTCTCAATTGTGCTATTATTGTTTTGAAAACTATCAAAATGAGTTTTGATGTGTTTGATTTGACAATGTGGTTTAATTTGTTGTTGAGCATGGTTTTAAAGCATGTGAGTGGGTTAACAAACTTGGTTTGAGGAAAGATGCTTGGAATTGATATTCCTTGTGAGTATGTTATGTCATTTTGTGTCTCAAATGCTTTGTTTGGCTTTTTGGTCTTGAAGGTGTTGCATGCTTTAAAACATCGAATGTGTTGATGTTTAACATGATATATATTGGCATAGATGATGTAAAGATTACCAGATATATTGATCGATCAATAGGATGTAGAGTGCACTATAAACTAAAAATTCGTACGTGCTCTTGGGTGTCATCCCAAAGAGAGAGACCAATGATGGGATTTTTATTGGAGTAGGACTTGGTGAATTATCAAGCTTTTTGTCAACAAGAGTTATTGCCATGAGACCAGTGATGGGATTTTCATTGGAGTAGGACTTGGTGAGAGACCAAGCTTTTTGGCAACAAGAGTTATTGCCATGTGAAATCGATGAGAGGCATTCCATCGTATTAGGACTTGGTGAAATACCCAAGCATAGTGGCGAGGGTAGATACTGCCATGAGAGCCGGTGGTGAGATCCCAGCGGGGTAGGACTTGACCTCGAGTCAAGCTGTCTGCATATCCGTGTACAATAGAATATGTAAAATGCCAATATATGAGAATGAAATGCGTCACATGTACCAATGCTTGAGATGTTGTATGTAATGAGAAATGCATATGAGATAATAATTTTATGAAATGCTTTTGTGTATCAAGCATATGTGGCCTTGCCATGAGATTTGCATAGGTTGTATGCATGTGTTAGCTAGATGGTACATGTGGTTTTCAAAATGGAGTTTTGCTTATGCAAATGAGGTTTTGAGTTTACAAAATGCTTTTGAGTAACAAGCATGTGTGGCTTTGCCATGAATTTTGCATTGGTTGAATGCATGAGATAGATAGAAGGAACATATGGTTTCCAAAAGGTATTTTGCTTTGAAATGATTATCAAGCATGAGAAAGGTATTGTGTGAAGTGGAAGTGATTTCCAAGGAAATTGGTTTAAACTTTGCATGAAGTGTTTATGCATGGAAAGGTTTAAATAATAGTATTTGCAAGAATGTTGTTTGAGGTGATTGGTTAGTGTATCAAAGTTAAAGGTTGGTTTTCATGTTGAGCAATGCATGATTTAAAGCAATGTTGTTTCAAAGGAGGTTTTCAAACAATAATTTGGTTTATTTAATTGTGTCTACATTTAAAGAAGGTTTTATGATTTGCTGCATTGATGGTGTTTTGGTTTTGAGCATTCCTTACTAAGCATTATGTGCTTACGCTCCTTTTTGTCCATCAATGCAGATAATTGAAGTTGGGACAGCAAGAAGCAAGGGATTCAAGAAGAGCTCCACTTGAGAAGTATGTTTTGGTTTATAGCTATAGATAATAAAGGCAATGGGGGGAGAGTCTTTTACGTTGATGTGTAATGAGATTGTTTATCTTGACCGAGTTTGGTTTATGGTTTAATACTTGTTGATGATCGCTTTGCAATATTTGGATCTTCTTCTTTATGTGTTGATATGCTATGTTCTCTGTTTAAAAGCAAGATCTTGTGTTGAATGTGATTAGGGAGTTGGTGTGCCTAATGTTTGATTTGTATCTAGTCTTTGATGCAATTTGATAGTTATAATGCTTATCATGTTGATGATATGTTTTGGAATGATTTAAAGTGTGTTTGAGGGTGTTTTAATGTGAAAAACCAGAAGTTTCTGCTGTTTCTGGGCAGGGTGTACCGAAACACCCTTGGCTGTTTCGAAACGGGTGCTTGAAATGGTTTGGGCGTTTCGGAACGGCTAGAAGTGTTTCGGAACACTTTGGCTACTGGAAGTGCCTGTTTCGGAATTGGTTTCGGAACATACCAGCGTATCAAAACAATCAACACCGTTTCGATACGGGTGTACGACACGGGTGTTTCTATACGGTTGTCAGTGTTTCGAAATGGGTGACCGTTGGACACAGTTTTTGAATTGCTTTGAAGTCTGCATGCTTCACATTTTAGTCATGGAAGTTGTAATTGCAATTGCTTGAGCTTGAGATGTCTTTTTATGCTGAAATTTGACATAGAGGCTTGTAATATGATTAATTGAGGTTTGGTAAAACTAAAATCTTGAAAGTCCTTTTATTTTCCAAAATTTACATTTTGGTCCCTAAAAGTGTATTTCTTGCAATTGAGTCCTTAAACGTTTCCGATCGCTGTGCTTTTCTCTTCCAAGGTTCTTGGGCTTTCACATAGGTTTAATGCGCATCTAGAGAAGTTTAAAAAGAAAAAAGGGTCGTTAATCAAGGTTGACTTTCGGGTTGACTTTGGTTTTCCCCGTGTGATCTTCATAGTTCGGGTCTAGCGTCTAGGCCGGGCTAAGGGGGTTACATTTGTTGGTATCAGAGCTAAGTTGCGTATATTTGGGGCGATGGTAGGTTTGTGGTAAGTCGTTATGGTAAGTGTTAAATGCTTATTCTGATGTGTGGTTGAAAGTTGGTTGAAAAACGTGTCTTTGAGCGAATTGTTAATGTTTTTATCATGCTTTTTGGTTATGAATCTTCTGTGAGCTAGTGTGAACATGTATTGGTGATATGGTGGTGTTGTGAGTTGATTTTCTGAATAATGAAAATGTGATGGGTATGATTTGTTGATATTATGCTGTTGAGGGTGAATGTTGTTTGATGAGAGCATGATTGGAGTTTGCTGATTGATATGCTCGATGTTGTGATATCCATGTTTTTATTGATTGTTATGTCTTATAAAAGGGGAGAATTCGGGATTCCCATTGCCTTATTATTATAGCTATTGTGTTATGTTGGAGTTGGAGTCTTGAATCCTTGCTTGAAGCTGGCCTGATCATTTTGTTTGTTTTGTTATCATTGCTTTGTTAATAATAGCACAATGGGATCGATGAGAGAATGGCAGTTGGGTACGATGATTGCTGCTTTAGAGCAGGTTGTTAAGGGGTGGAATTCACTTTTTGGTGGGAGTGTATCGTTTCAGTCTACAGTGCCTGGAGTTGAGGTAGTAAGACAGGAGGTGAGAGTTGGTTCTGTGATGAAGTATTCATCACTTGTGGTTCAAGAGGTGACGAGAGCATCTCAGGCCGCGGTGGAGGTGAGGTCAGTGTACGTGCCAATTGTGGGGCATACAGGTTTGTCAAGGCAGCGTTTACAAGATTTGGGAGTTGTGAAGTATCGTGGTTCGACACCTGAGGCGTTCGAGGCTTGGTTAGCCAGTATAATTCCGATTTTGGATCAGGAAGGGTGTGACAACGCCTGTAAGCTGGGAAATGTTGTCTCGTTAATGTTGGAGGATGCTTGTGCTTGGTGGACATCTGTGGCGGTGGCAACGAATATCCACGATATAGATTGGGAGTTCTTTGTGTCTGCCTTTAATGGAAGATACCTTGGAGAGAAGTCTCAGGGGTTAAGCAACACGGGGGTGTGGCTTTAGATTTTGATGGTGAGAAAAGTATAAGTAAAAGAGCTGTGGGTACTGGTCTCGAGAGCGGTCAGCGTAAGAGGCTATGTGACAGAAGGGTTTGCTTGAATCGAAGTTTTGGTGGTGGTGCTGATGTGGGTCAAGTACTACATAATCAAGGAGTGGTGGTTCGGTTGCTGATGTGTGACTGTTGTAGAAGGCGTCACGTTGGAGTTTGTTGGGGTGTGGGAGTTTGTTGGAACTGTGGTTCTATGGAGCATGTGAAGCGGAATTGTCCTCAAGTGGTGGGATCAGCTTCAGTGGGTGCGAAAGGGTCTCAGAGGGGTCGTGAGCGCGGCCGAGACAGAGTTCGGAGGTGGCAAGAAAGGCAGAAAGGTGTGAGGTGTTTGGAGGATGGATCTTGTTGGAATTGTGGGTCTGTTGGACATTTGGGACGGAATTGTTTGGAGTTAGCTCGGGGTAGTCAAGGTTCTTTACCACAGGGAGACGGTGATGACCTTGAAGTGTTGTTTGATGTTGCGGCGGTGCGGCCAAAGAATAATGGTTCTGCGAGGAAGAGGGTTTGTCTGTTGGAGCTCCGGGGCAATGAGGTGATTACAGGTAACTTTGTTAAGTAATCTTTGCCCTAGTTATCTTTGTTTGGTTCTGGGTTGGATTTCCTTGTGTAGTGGGTAAGTTTTATGGCTAGCAAGGTTGGGTAGTAGCCGATGTTGTTTTGGGAAGACAATTTTAGTGTGGAGAGTGTAATAGGGGAGTAATGTGTGGTTAGCGGATTGTTAGAATGGTAGAGCTGGAAAAGTTAGAAGTGAGGTAAGAGGTTGTTCTTAGGCGGATTCTAAGGATGTTATTGGTAAGTGTGAACCGACATACATGCACAGTTAAAACCATTTGTTATATATATATATATATATATATGTTGGTACATGCATACATGCGACATGACATTAGAGGTTTTGCATACATGTACACAGGCATTGATAGGGCATATTAGTGACCATGCATACGAACGTTCACACTTGCTAATGGCTAGTTGGGTCAGATAGTGTTGTGGTAGGATTAGGTTGGTTGGTGGGTTTAAAGTGTTGTTTTGGTGCTAGGTGAATGCTAGAAGTAGTGGAAGGTAGTAAGCAAGTTGTCAGTAATAGTGAGTGCGATCTAGCATGTTGGCAGAAGGAAGGTGTTTTGGTGCTTAAAGAGTTTAGCAGTGTGGTGGTAAGGAGGATTACCGGTTGAAGTTAGAATCGATCGAGGTGGTTGTGAATAGCTAATAGGTGTGGTAGTTTCTTTGTGTTAGATGATGTTGTAGGCTAGTGGATGTGTTTCCGGAGTGTTGAGTCGTCTTGGCGTTGATGTTTGCAATAGGAGGGTTGTTTATGTAGGTGATGGTTTGTAGCAACCTTCGAGGAGTTGGGAGGAGGTTGTGTTGAGAGCTGTAGATAAGGTTTGGCTTGGGATGAGTAGAGGTTTCATAATCTTAATATGTTTGTATGGAATGGGTGGTATCCAGGTAAGGTTAGTGTTATGGTCAAAGCTTGAAGTGGAAAGGCAGTTTAAGTTCAAGGGCCATTGTTGGTTGGCCGGGTTCTTGTGAGAAGTGGTTTGTTAATTGAGTATAAGTAAATCTTTCTTAAGTCAGTTGGGGTAAGTGGAACAGCTGGTGGAGTTAAGGTTGGAGTCTTGTGGCATGGGTTTCGGATGTTGTGTGAGTAGTTTTGATGAGTTGTTATGGTAGTGATAGTGGCATATATGAAGGAATGTTATCAATACATTGAGAAGTTTGAGTAAGCAGTTGTTGCTTAAGAAATTTTTGCTTGTTGTGGTAATCTTTGAAAGGAGTTGAGCGGTTTTGCAAGGGGTTTTAGAAGCAATGAATGTTGTGGGTCACATGGTGGTTGAAACTGGATGTGTTGGTGTCACCGTGTGTGCGAGTTTTGTTGAGGGAGTTATGAGATAAGGTGGAGTATGTTGTAAAGATTTGAAGGTTCTTCGGGTTGTTGGGGCTATGCACAATTTGAAAGTGTGAAAAGTTAAGCTGAGGCTAATAACCGAGTGATCTGGAAGTCTTGAACCGTAAGTAGTGGTGTTGGGTTTGGGTATAGTGTAAGTTTGATTTGAGGATGAGTTGATTTTGTGGTGTTTTGGGTGGAGGATGTTTTAGTGGTGGTTAAGTCTCCTGTGTTACATTGTGTGTTGCTTTGGGAAGTTTGGTATCGTGCTCTTTTCGCAGGTTGAAATTTCGAGGACGAAATTTCCTAAGAGGGGGAGAGTTGTAACACCCCAAATTTGGGCTTAGAAGTTTAGGGTCTAAACAGGATCCGTCTGGAAATCGGTTCGAATCTAAAAGGGAGTTTTAGGGAACACCTAGTTCGGGACACTTTAAAAATATCTAAAAATCCTCATTTATTATATAAAAGAGAATGGTGAAATCAATTTTACAAAATGCAGTTTGGAAATACTACATTTCGGTGTAGTGACCAAATCGTAGTTTTTGCAAAAGTGAAATAGTGACTGTTTTGTAAAGGATCTAAACTTTGAATCTTTAAGGAGCTAATTTTACCAAAATGTTTTCATCAGATTTTTCCTTAATTTGGATAATTTTATTAATGTTTTAATTAAAGGAAATGAAGGTTAATTAAAAGAAAAACTAACTTTGACTATTCATAACTACTTTTCACAAATTTTCCCTCTCTTCATTTTCTCTCAAATTCCTTTCAACCAAACACTTTTTCTCCAGCAAATTTACTTTGATCTTACACTTCATTTGATGAGATTTCAATTCCTCTTTGATTCTTAATTAATTCCTCATCAAATCCACTTGATTTCTACATTGAATTTTCAAGGAAACTTGCCCAAATCAAGGAGAAATCATCATTTAGAGGTAAGCTTGTTCTTCTCCTCTAAATACTCAGTTCTTTACTGAAATTCCCAAGTTGAAAATCCTTTATTAAAGTTTTATGAATGGTTTTAATGTTGGAAACAAGATTTTGGCTTAAAACTCAAGATTTTGGGAGAGATCTTGAGGATTTTCGTGGATCTTTGTTAGGCTCTGTTTTGAGGTTGTTTTCTAATGTATTTTGGATGTTAATTGATGTTACAAATGAGGTTTTATCAATCAAATCCCGAAAAGGTTTGTTTTCTTAAGTTTTGCTTGCTAGAATGGTGGTTTTTGGGGTGGTTTTGGTGATCTGCTGTTGCTGGAGGTATAAGGTCATGTTTATGTTGCTTTTTGATGTTAATTGATGTTTAGAAATGTTTAGAATTGATAGATCTTGGCTGGGCTTTGTTTTGGGCGAGTTTGGAGGTGATTTCAGTTGTTTTTGGTGGCTGAAATGAGGTTCTTGAGTTGAGCAGTGAGTTTAGGTTGCATGGCTGGTGATTTTAATGCATGGTGATGTATTAATCCTCTGTTGTTATGTGTTAAAAACAAGGGAGAATGATCCGGAAACGATAGAGGTGTCGTTGGAGGTTTCAGACGCTTGGGAGGCATGTCGGCTAGCATAGTTTTGTGTATCGGTGAGTGAGATCGTGTTTTCCAGCTTTGGAATGATTTGAAAAGAGGTTTGGGAACTTAAATTTAGGCTTGAAATGTCGGTTTAAGTTCGGAAGTAAGTAATGTGGAATTCTCTCTCAATTGTGCTATTATTGTTTTGAAAACTATCAAAATGGGTTTTGATGTGTTTGATTTGACAATGTGGTTTAATTTGTTGTTGAGCATGGTTTTAAAGCATGTGAGTGGGTTGACAAACTTGGTTTGAGGAAAGATGCTTGAAATTGATATTCCTTGTGAGTATGAGATGTCATTTTGTGTCTCAAATGCTTTGTTTGGCTTTTTGGTCTTGAAGGTGTTGCATGCTTTAAAACAGCAAATGTGTTGATGTTTAACATGATATATATTGGCATAGATGATGTAAAGATTACCAGATATATTGATCGATTAATAGGATGTAGAGTGCACTATAAACTAAAAATTCGTACGTGCTCTTGGGTGTCGTCCCAAAGAGAGAGACCAATGATGGGATTTTCATTGGAGTAGGACTTGGTGAATTATCCAAGCTTTTTGGCAACAAGAGTTATTGCCATGAGACCAATGATGGGATTATCATTGGAGTAGGACTTGGTGAGAAACCGAGCTTTTTGGCAACAAGAGTTATTGCCGTGTGAAATCGATGAGAGGCATTCCATCGTAGTAGGACTTGGTGAAATACCCAAGCTTAGTGGCGAGGATAGATACCGCCATGAGAGCCGGTGGCGAGATCCCACCGGGGTAGGACTTGACCTCGAGTCAAGCTGTCCGCATATCCGTGTACAATAGAATATGTAAAATGCCAATATATGAGAATGAAATGTGTCACATGTACCAATGCTTGAGATGTTGTATGTAATGAGAAATGCATATGAGATAATAATTTTATGAAATGCTTTTGTGTATCAAGCATATGTGTCCTTGCCATGAGATTTGCATAGGTTGTATGCATGTGTTAGCTAGATGGTACATGTGGTTTTCAAAATGGAGTTTTGCTTATGCAAATGAGGTTTTGAGTTTACAAAATGCTTTTGAGTAACAAGCATGTGTGGCTTTGCCATGAGTTTTGCATTGGTTGAATGCATGAGATAGATAGAAGGAACATATGGTTTCCAAAAGGTATTTTGCTTTGAAACGATTATTAAGCATGAGAAAGGTATTGTGTGAAGTGGAAGTGATTTCCAAGGAAATTGGTTTAAACTTTGCATGAAGTGTTTATGCATGGAAAGGTTTAAATGATAGTATTTGCAAGAATGTTGTTTGAGGTGAGTTTGTTAGTGTATCAAAGTTAAAGGTTGGTTTTCATGTTGAGCAATGCATGATTTAAAGAAATGTTGTTTCAAAGGAGGTTTTCAAAAAATACTTTGGTTTATTTAATTGTGTCTACATTTAAAGAAGGTTTTATGATTCGCTGCATTGATGGTGTTTTGGTTTTGAGCATTCCTCACTAAGCATTATGTGCTTGCGCTCCTTTTTGTCCATCAATGCAGATAATTGAAGTTGGGACAACAAGAATCAAGGGATTCAAGAAGAGCTCCACTTGAGAAGTATGTTTTGGTTTATAGCTATAGATAATAAAGGCAATGGGGGGAGAGTCTTTTACGTTGATGTGTTATGAGATTGTTTATCTTGACCGGGTTCGGTTTATGGTTTAATACTTGTTGATGATCGCTTTGCAATATTTAGATCTTCTTCTTTATGTGTTGATATGCTATGTTCTTTGTTTAAAAGCATGATCTTGTGTTGAATGTGATTAGGGAGTTGGTGTGCCTAATGTTTGATTTGTATCTAGTCTTTGATGCAATATGATAGTTATAATGCTTATCATGTTGATGATATGTTTTGGAATGATTTAAAGTGTGTTTGAGGGTGTTTTAATGTGAAAAACCAGAAGTTTCTGCTGTTTCTAGGCAGGGTGTATCGAAACACCCTTGGCTGTTTCGAAACGGGTGCCTGAAATGGCTTGGGCGTTTCGGAACGGCTAGAAGTGTTTCGAAACACTTTGGCTACTGGAAGTGCCTGTTTCGGAACTGGTTTCGGAACATACCAGCGTATCAAAACAATCAACACCGTTTCTATACGGGCGTACGACACGGGTGTTTCTATACGGTTGTTAGTGTTTCGAAACGGGTGACCGTTGGACACAGTTTTTGAATTGCTTTGAAGTCTGCATGCTTTACATTTTAGTCCTGAAAGTTGTAATTGCAATTGCTTGAGCTTGAGATGTCTTTTTAAGCTGAAATTTGGCAGAGAGGCTTGTAATATGATTAATTGAGGTTTGGTAAAACTAAAATCTTTAAAGTCCTTTTATTTTCCAAAATTTACATTTTGGTCCATAAAAGTGTATTTCTTGCAATTGAGTCCTTAAACGTTTCCGATCGTTGTGCTTTTCTCTTCCAAGGTTCTTGGGCTTTCACATAGGTTTAATGCGCATCTAGAGAAGTTTAAAAAGAAAAAAAAAGGTCGTTAATCAAGGTTGACTTTCAGGTTGACTTTGGTTTTCCCCGTGTGATCTTCATAGTTCGGGTCTAGCGTCTAGGCCGGACTAAGGGGGTTACAGGTTCATCTAAGTTTTATTTTGTAATTAGGAGTGTTTTCCTATTATTTTGAAGGTTTAGGAGTTCTGAACCTATAACATGTATACAAGTTAACTTTTCATCTTTGACCCTATATATTTTTTTATATTTTCTCTCTTTTTCTTGCTTTTCCTTCCCTCATCTTTGCTAATGAAGCTCCGTTCACGTATGTGCCATACTAGGTTTGAACTATGAAAAATCCAAATGTATAACCGAATTGCATGTGGGTCGAACCCGAACCAAACCTATGAATAGATCTAACCCATGAATTGATCAACTCGAGATAGAATCTAACCCGTGATCCATACTCGAACTATTGACTAGCAGAGTCAAGTCGAGCCGAGCTAATCTCAACCTTCTAATTCTAATTTCACTAATTTTATCGGACTCGATTACAACCAGGCTCATTTACATCACCCAAATGAAACCATTACCCATCAGCCTAAATTCATATGACCCAATACAACCCAAACAACCCGGGTCTAGAACATAACCTTTAAATATTACATCAGACACTACAACCGAGCCCAATTGCATAAATATATTGGCTAGCCTAAAACCCTAAAAGAATGAATTCTATCGCACGTGACTCTTGAGCTTTTACCTTGGGCACCACATTGAGAAATCTAGAACATTTCGCTAAGCCGTTAGATGTTTGGGAATTGAGGGACTTGCAAACAATTACACCATGAGTTAATAGGAGACGAGAATTAAACTGCTTATATCATCAAATATCTTCCTATCTCTCATCTTTATTTCATATCTTCTTCATCTCTCTTCTTTATTTGTTCTTTCAATCTTAACATATAGAAACTAAATATCTAAACTTTAATATCTTAACCCTTCATTTTTTTATCGAAATCTTAACCCTTCATTTAACATTCAAGACCACTAGTTCGGTATTTTACGAATCAAGAGCATCAATTTGAGGTTAAAATCCAAGAAAAAAGTTGTAAGAGATATTTGGGGGTTTTAGATGGGTTTTGGTATCGGAAAGGATTTAAACTCATTTTAGAGATTTTAATTTGTTTAGTTACCTTTATAAATTATTTAGGAGTGTAATAATTTATTTTTAGACTTGTTGATTAGGGAAAGAAGTTGGAGAATCCTCTAAGGCCAAGAACAAGGGGAAGGCTTAATTAGAGTAGTGCAAGGACCTTCATTTTAGAATTTTAAGTACACTTTAAACTTTGAAGTGCTTCATGGATATCATAAATGTGATGATTTGCATACTTGGTTGTTGCATATTTGTGTTCTGAATCAAAATCGTGCTTGAATTATCAAAATTTCACAATTGGTGTTAATGATGGGTAAAACTGGTGTTAAATGACCCCTAAAAAATTTCATAAGTTTTAAGGATTAAATAGAGCTTTGGAACATTGATATAAATCGATTTAATGTGAAATTTGAGTTTAAAAAAATACAATTTTTAGGCTTCAATATCGGTACTATGTGAATCTAAGCTAATTTTGGGTAAAAAAGTGAGTGGGTTCCGATACTACTTTTAAGGAGTACCGGTACTATTCATCCAGTACCAGTACTTATAGGCCAATACCGGTACTGAACCATTTTTGACACCGGCTCTCAGGTCGAGTATTGATTCTCGTATAATCAGCACTAATACTAAATTAATTGGGTAAACTTTGAATAACATTTTAGTACCGATATTCTTATGAGTACTAATATCCCCGAGACAATACCAATACTCAAGGGTGAGTACCGCTACACACAATACAAAATTGGTTAACAATGTTAGTAATGGATTTGTAACAATGCTATAAGGTTAATGAAGTTAATTTAATACGAAATGGTTAATTTCCCTCCCATAATGTACTAAGGATCCAATAACCAATATTTAGTGTTGGATCATGTGGAAAATGATTATGTGTAACAACCAATTTGTGGTAGGTGGATGTGATGATTAAAATGCCTTGAAAACATTGCTTGTTGTGTGATCCTTGTGTAGAAGGAATCTCGATATCCTATGAATATTGCAGTACTATGATATAAGGGGTTGTGTACTTGTGCTAGGTGATATGAGTAACATCCAACATGTTTGTTCTTATGTGATCCGAGTGTGGTTTTAGAGACTTATTTGCTACTATATGATCCAGATGCGGTTTTAGACACCTACATAATAAGATCTACAACAAAATGAATTGAAGGATCGAAACAAGAATTTGAGAAGGAAACAATAGCAAGGGGTAATGAGAAAAGAGAGAGAAGAAGAGAAACGATAATCAAAAGAGAAATCTGATTTCATTAAACTAATATAGAAAATATATATTTTAGAACTTGGCTCTCAAAACCCATTACAACCCATATTTATAAACTGAAGCCCACTCATTCTGATAGGCCTAGTTAGTTACAACAGACTAACTGCCTTGAACTCTAACATCCCAACTACCCCATCTTAAGATAGCTGGACTAGAATATATAATATACTATTACATTCTCCATGTTTCTCCTTCTTCCTGAATTTGTACAATAGACGTAACTCCTAATTGAGCACGTAATACACTATACACAACAAGTGGGAGTGGTTTTGTAAGGATATCTACAACTTGTTCACTAGAAGGGACAAAGTTCACAATTAACTGCCCAGCTAGAATACGTTCGCGAACAAAGTGGATGTCGATCTTCACATGCTTGACATGCGCATGATGTGTTGGATTTTGTAACCCCCTCGACCCAGCCTAGACGTAAGACCGAACCGAACTAGTCACATGGGGAATATTGGAGTAAACCGAGAAGGTTTACCTCAATAAACGACCCTAAAATTTTGTTTTCTTTTATCTTGTCTAGAGGCACATTATTATCATATGTGATACAGACTTGCAGCGGAAGAAACTACAATTCAAACAAACAACGATTTAGCATTCAATTGACAATATACGTGTTCTAGGGACCAAATTGTAATTTTATTGAATATCAGGGACTTCAGCCAATTTATGATTACTATCCTTTATTTAGTCATATTCCATGCCATTGTATCAAATCTCAGCTTAATTCGATCATCCAAACTCTTTTAATTGTATCCACAACATTCAGGGACTAAAACGTAAGAAAACTAAACTTCAAAGATTCCCAAACAACTACTTTACCTGTCACCGTATCTATACACCAAGCACCGTATCGATACGATTTTGAGGTAATTTAAATCCCAGATTCCAATACCTCAAAATAGTATGGATACAGTCCCACGTACCGATTCCCCCAACCATTTTGCTCTAAGACCGTATCGATACGGGTCTTCGCGTACCGATACGCTAAGCCTAATTTGGCCTACTCGTACCAATACGGTACCCCGCATACCGATACGCCTGGGCTTGAAATGCCTATTTTTGCTTGTTTAACATACAATTAAGGTAAGCAACCAACTTAATCACGCTTCAAAGACATATACAACATATCTAATGATCGATCCTCAACCAAACATAGCATATACAACATCATTTTAATGCATCATGCTTCAAAAAGGAATCTATAGGCATGCTTCCTAAAACCACATCAAGTAAGATACCAAAACCCATAGCAAATCATAATCCAAACTTTAAAGGTCATTTACAAGTCCAAAAAAACATTATAAACTTGCTCAATTAGGGAGTTTACACATATCTCCCCAAAACACAACGGATTCTCCACCACCCTTATTACTCATAGTCTAAACCGAAAACACACTTTCAAGTAACGAAGTCTCTTTCGATCCCTTGCTTCTCACTGCCTTCCAAGTTCTAATTCTCTTCATTGATGGGTAAAGAGAGCGTAAGCACACAAGGCTTAGTGATGAGTGCTCAAAAACAAAACACCATCAATGCATTTTAACCATTTTCTAAAACCAAATTAAAATCTCATTTCACTTACTTAAAATCATCATTTGAAACATCATGCCCTTAAAACCATGCACTTTAACCAATAAAAAACCAACATATTAAACCATGGATTAATGTATCTCAATGCATTCAAAATCCCAGCAAGCAATTCCACAAATTGCCTTGCCAAAAACTATCAATCGCCTATCCAAAACATCCGAAAACAACATCGATTAACCTCCAAACTTAACCCAGCCAAAACCCAACACTTTCAACCATCAATTATCATTGATTAACATCCAAAATCATCATAGTATCAACCTTATATCTCCAGCATTCACAAACCACCACAACTCCACAAAAAACCCAAATCTAGCAAGCTAAACAACTAGAGATTCACATAGTTTTGGGATTACAATGTTAAAACCTTTATCTTAACATTATTAAAATCATGATTAAAATCAATCAATTTAAATCTCAATCAAACCAAATTTCCATAGTTAAAACATCAAAACTCATTAGAAAATAGGTATAAGGGATCAAGAACTTGGTAATTTCAGTAAAGAACCTTACATTAGAGGAGAAAAACGTAACTCACCTCTAATGGATTCTATTCCCCTTAATCGGATAAATTTTCATGTAAAAATAAGATTAAAACAAGGTTTTGATAGGAAAACAATAAGAAATCATTTGATAACAAAAGATTAGAGAAATCAAGAGTTTACCTTAATATTTTGAAGAAGAAATGAGTATTTGGTTGGAGAGAAAATTTGAGAGAAAGTTTTTGAGAGAAAAGAAATTACGTCAAATTTGTTTTAATGAAATAACCAAAATTAATTCCTCTAACCCATTATATTAATTAAAAACCATTTAAAACAAGCCAATTAAGGGATAAAAGTCTAATATTAGACTTTGGGCAAATAGCTCCTTAAAGATTCAAAGTTCTGATCCTTTTACAAAACAGTCACTAAAAACAATTTTCAAACTTTACATTTTGGTCATTAAATCCAAAATGTCATATTTCCAAAACTCGTTTTCCAAAATTCATTTCACCAAAGCCTTTTATATATTTAAAAAGGATTTTAGATAATTTTCCATATTTTTATCACCTTTCGAAATAGGTTTTCCCTGAACTCATCCCGAAACTTACCCGAATCTCTAATCTCGGTCCAACGGACCCTAAAACCATCCGAAAACCTCTAGGCCCAAAACCAGGGCGTTACAACTCCCCCCCCCCAATTAGGAAATTTCATCCTCAAAATTTTACCCAAAGGAAACAAATGTAGAAACCACTCCATCCAAATCGCCTTACACTCTCACATGGCCTCCTCAACACCACGGTGTTGCCACAAGACTTTCACAAGCACCATTATTACCACAATGAACTTTACTACGCGAACAAAAGATCTCATCAAGTTCCTTATCAAAAGACAACCTCGGTCACAACCCATATCCTCCACCAACATAACATACGATGGATCCGACCTAAACCTCCACAACATCGAAACATGGAACACATCATGAATCTTTTCCAACTCGGGAGGTAACCTCAACCGGTAAACCACTAAACCAACACACTCCATAACTTCATATGGTTCAATAAACCTTAAACTAATCTTTCCTTTACGTCTGTTACGTATCACCTTCTTCCAAGGAGATACTTTCAAGATCACATGATCACCAATCGCATACTCAAACTTCCTACGCTTCAAATCCGCTTAAGATTTCTGTCAATCTGAGGCAGCTTTCAAACGATCACAAATAAGCTTCCCGTTCACATTTGTGCTTTTCAATAGATCAGGCAAGAAAACACACTTTTCCCAAACCTCAGCCTAACACAAGAGCGTATGACACTTCCTACCATATAAGGCCTCATACGGTGCCATTTGTATACTAGCTTGGTAAATGTTATTATTCGCAAACGCCATCAAAGGCAACCGTTTCTCCCAAGTTCCTTGGGACTCAATAATATAACACCTCAACATATCTTCCAGGACTTGAATCACACGTTCGGACTGACCATTCGACTGAGGATAACACGATGTACTAGAACTTATCTATATACTCAACGCTCGATGAAAACACTCCCAAACCTCACCGTAACCCGCAGATCTATACCTGAAATTGTAGTCTTAGGCGCACCATACAAACACACAACCTTGGCAACATAAATACTCCAACTTATCTCAAGCATATGTCGCATGCACATGCACAAAATGTGCACACCTCGTAACCAAAACAACAATCACCCCAAAGGAAATATCTTTTTTAGTGGGTGCCGACGGATCCTCAGACACAAAATCCATAGTAATTCTCTCACATTTCCATTGCGGTATCCTCAACGGTTGCAACCCGGAAAGAAACTGATGTTCAACCTTAACACACTGACACACCATACGTTTAGCAACAAAAAACAACCACATCTTTCTTTGACCCAACTCAATTGTACTCTCCTTCCAAACCTTGATACATCTTAGTACTACTGGGATGCGTAACAAAAGTGCTAGCATGGACATCAGTCAAAATGATACACCTCAACTCATTATCATTAGGCACCACTATCCAATCTTTGAAACACAACACCACATCATCATTAAAATGAAAATTCGTCAAATTCCCATCCATGATATCCTTAACATGTGGTACCAACTCTTCATCGTAAGGTTGCTTTTCCTTAATCAATTGTGACAAAGATGGCTTAACTTGTAACTCGGCCAAAAAACCTCCATCTTGCATCACACTCAACCGTGCAAACATGGCTCTTAACTCAACCGCAACCTTCATACTCAAAGTATCGACTACCACATTAGCTTTCCTTGGATAATACTCAATCGTTAAATCGTAATTCTTAAGCAACTCCAACCATCTACGTTGTCGAAGATTCAAATCCTTTTGAGTCATCAAATACTTTAAACTCTTATGATCCGTGTAAACAACACACTTCTCACCATAGAGATGGTGTCTCCGAAACCTTTACGCAAACCCAACTGCGATAACCTCCACACCATGCAATGAACGATTGCGCTCGAGCACCCTCAACCATCTAGATGCATAAGCCACAATCTTAGCAAATTCCTTAACAAACCTCTATATTAATTAATTGGATCTATTAAACCCACAAACTTCTAAATCCAATCTTGGTTGCACCAAAACTAGCATAAACCAGCTCCCAAGAACCAAGTTTAACATCCTCTTTATACCTTGCAAACTCCGAAAACCATATTACCAAAGCTACTTACATAAGCTACCTAGCTTACACCATCACTCCATCGATCTCTGAACATTCATCCGTAAGTGGGAACACATGTATGCTTGATTACTTATATGCCCCCGTAGATGTCTATGTGTATGTATGCAAAACCACTAATGTCATGCCCAAATGTATGGATGCAATGGCATAATTATATATATACATATAAGTGTTTTTGCACTGTGCATGTTAAACTGTTCACACTTACTAAAACCGTTCTAAGACCCATATTCCTTCCAATATATCCAAAACTCGTACTTTCCAAATATAGAGCAATATTCGTTCCTCCACAAAAGCCTACTAGCCTATTCATATATGCCGATCAAAATCCTTCACTTTACCTTTATGCACTAGAATATCACCAACAAACACAATAACAACTTGATCCAAAAACTCATGGAACACCCGATTCAACACATCCCTGAACGCACCGACGCATTGGTCAAACCAAACGACATCACCAAGAACCCACGATGCTCGTACTTCGTACGAAGGGCAATTTTAGGCACAACTACATCCTTTACCCCCAACTGATAATACCCATGCTTCAAATTAATCTTAGAAAACACTGAAGCACCATGAAAATGATCGAACAAATCATCACTCCTCAGCAAAAGTTACTTATTCTTATTTGTCAACTTTTTCAGCTGCCGACGAACAAAACACATCAACATCGTGCCATCTTTCTTTTTTAAAAACGACATCGGTACACCCAAAGGCGAAATACTAGGCCTAATAAACTCTCGCTCAAGCAACTCCTGAAGTTGCGTCTTCAACTCCTTAAACACTTTTGGAGCCATACGATAGGGAGCAATAGACACTAGAGTTGTATTTTCATACAACTTAATGCCAATCTTAACCTTTCTATTTGGCAGAAACCAGGCAATTCCTCCAAAAAAACACCAGATACTCACATGCCGTACGTATGTCCTGAACACGCGCTTCCTTCGATCTCATATTCATAATAGAGGCTAAGAAAGCTTCACATCCAGAATCCATCAATCGTTTCACTTCTAGAGCCGAAACAACATTAGACAAGAATTTTACATTCTCGCCCACGATTACCACCTCGTAATCATCAGCAAGTTTCAAGATAACTCGCTTGGTTTCAAAATGAAGCATAATTCTATGCTCAAACAACCAATTCATACCCCGAATTACATCAAAACCATGGAACGACAAATCTATCAAACCAACCAGAAATACATGACCTTGAACCATTAAAGGACATATTCTAAACAACCTTCTTGTAACAATCGTTTCACCAAAACAACTAGTTACTTGCATTCCCACATCTAACACTTCTGAGATGATCGTTCAAACCACAACTTCCACAAGCGTTAGCAACAACAGGCGCAGAAGTCTATACCCCACAGATCAAACATGGACAATCCCGCCTCATGTGATCACACGATCCACATACCTAACAGGTATTAAATGCTACTTTATCCTGGATACATTGAACCTACGGTCCTCGCCCAACACTATCACCACCTTGCTTCAACACTATCACCATCTCGAACCAGAGTCCGCAACTCTCTTGTTAGAGCCAGAACATCCCACATGAGAAGATAAACCTAAGTTTCACTCAATATCCTTCGACTGCGTAACCAACATGTCGAAAACAGTGTAGCCAAAAGCCAACATGTATATCTTAACATCTTGTACAAAACTGTAACATAATCAATCACATTGATGTCTCACATCCAATACCAGTTCAGGAGTATACCAGCTCAACTAAACAAATTGTACCTCAAACTTGACCATAAACATTCTGCTCTAAACCAAAGCCTTGAATTCACATTCCTTGTCATCCAAGTATCTAACTCTTAGATACTTCTTCTTAAAGATAGTTTCAAAGAACTCTCAGGTTACAACACTAGGTTATAAGCCTACAACCACAATTGTCCACCAACTGTATACATCTCCTTGCAACCAGAGACACAACACATTTTCAACCTACGGGCATCACTACCCCTCCAATTGTCCACCAAGGATACCTCGAGTGTCACCCCCAAAACTCAACTCCTTCCAAACTACAGAAGCGCCCTAACAGCAACTCATAGTTGTCCAAATAGCTAGTGTAATCCTATACACTCCAGCAATGATAGCTTCATAAGCTCCAGACATTGTCTATATCCCAGGCGCCATGTCACCCAACACTGGCCCAACTAGCGCAGGTTGTACTTACTTCGGGGTGGCAAGCCCCCAAAAGATATAACATTCTCCTCAACTCCTTGCCTAAAGGCAACAGAACCACTTCAGTTCTCACTTCATCTCTCGTTCGTAACATAACACATTTCTAAGGCATGATAATTTTACCAAAACAAAAACAATCAGATCAGCTTTAAGCAAAGATCCAAGACTTTCTTTTTAAATCAAAACATTTCAGAAAACTTTTAAAACTATAGTAATAAGGAAATGAGCATCCCAACTTTCCTCCCCAACATGGCATAACGCAACCAACGTACATTTTGCAAACATCGTATATAGCAAACAACAAAATATAATTCATAACAACATTACAAAGACTTACCAACATCCAACCTTCTGAAAGCTTACCCCACAAAGCATATCACAATCAACATATATATAATAATCACCGTGCATAACAATCATCAGCACTCAACGCATATCAACATTCCAAATTATTACAAACTTGGTTTAAGCAATCAATAACAACACTAATCAATCACTACTTACCTCCCAATTATCACAAACCTGGCTCTGATACCAACAAATGTAACCCCGTCGACCTGGCCTAGACGCGAGACCGAACCGAACAAGTCACACGGGAAATATATGAGTAAATCGGAAAGGTTTACCTTTGTAAACGACCCTAATTTATTTTTCTTTTATCTTTTCTAGATGCACATTATTGCCCTATGTGATACATACTTGCATCGGAAGAAACTTCAATTCAAACAAACAATGATTTGGCATTCAATTGACAACATACGTGTTCCGGGGATCAAATTGTAATTTTATTGAATATCATGGGCTTCAGCCAATTTATGGTTACTAAAATTTAATTAGTCATATTACATGTCACTATGTCAAATCTCAGCACAATTTGATTATCCAAACTCTTTTAATTGCATCCACAACATTCATGGACTAAAATGTAAGAAAACAAAACTTCAAAGATTCCCAAACAACTACTTTACTTGTCACTGTATCGATACAACAAGCATTGTATTGGTACGGTTTTGAGGTAATTTAAATTCCAGATTCTAGTAGCTCAAAATCGTATCCATACGGTTCCGCATACCGATTTGCTCATCCATTTTGCTCTAAGACAATATCGACACGAGTCTACCCATAACGATACGCTAAGCCTAGTTTGGCCTACTCGTACCGATACGATACCTCGCGTACCGATACACCTGGGCTTGAAATGCCCATTTTTGCTGGTTTAACATACAATTAAGCTAAGCAATCCACTTAATCATGCTTCAAAGACATATACAACATATCAAAGGATCGATCCTTAACCAAACATAGCATATACAACATCATTTCATTGCATCATGCTTCAAAAAGGAATCTATAGACATGCTTCCTAAAACCACATCAAGTAAGATACCAAAAACCATAGCAAATTATAATCCAAACTTCAAAGTCCATTTACAAGTCTAAAACAATATTATAAACTTGCTCAGATAAGGAGTTTGCACATATCTCCCAAAAACACAACCGATTCCGCATTGCCCTTATTACTCATAGTCTAAACCGGAAACATACTTTCAAATAACGAACTCACTTTGATCCCTTGCTTCTCACTGCCTTCCAAGATCTAATTCTCTGCATTGATGGGTAAAGTGAGCGTTAGCACACAAGGCTTAGTGAGGAGTGCTAAAAAACAAAACACCATCAATGCATTTTTAACAATTTTCTCAAACCATATTGAAATCTCATTCACTTACTTAAAATCATCATTTGAAACATCATGCCCTTAAAACCATGCACTTTAACTAATAAAAAACTAGCATATTAAACCATGTGCAACATGTATCATAAAATCACAGCAACTCACATTGCTAACCTATATTTAAGCCTTCCCATGCATAACAAACCATATGCAAAGTTTAAATAGTAAATATGTATCAATCTCTTTATACAACACATGATACATCAACAATTATATTGGCTTATAAGTGATTAATAACCAAGTTCCATTTCCAAATCATTACATCATCGTATACAAAGATTCACAAGTGTTGTCCCCACACTTCATACATTCTCACCTGCACCTCAAGGCTCACACACGGGAGTATTCAGTATGCAATATAAACCCCTCAACCGTTGTGACACCTATGGTGGAGTATTCGGTAAACCATATAAACCCCTCAACACCACTCATCGGTAGATATATAACCCCACTAACGAGAGACGGGACACCACACTTCCTCGATCGTTAGGGTACTTGGATAGAGTATTCAGTACACCGTATAAACCCCTCAACATATAAGGCGACTTGTTTATAGTGTACTCAATCCTATAGTCGGCTAACTATATCCGATAACATTTTCAAAACCATTTCCATACCATCACTTTCCAGTATGATTCACATTTAATCACATACCTCGCTATTTTCAAAGCATCAACAATAAACCATTTTCCCAAGCAAAAAACCATGCTTTAAACACATGTATAAACATATACTTACAAGGATCACTTACCATGTGCATCCTTCATCATCTTATGATTAAAAACAGTATATCTCATACTTTAAACATGCTTTAATAGCACAACCGAGAGAGAAAATCCACTTATAATTACTTTCGAACTTAGAAAAGCGTTTCAAGCTCAAATCTAAGTTCCCAAATCACCTTTAAAACATTTCAAAGCTGAAATCCACATTCTCAGTAAACAATTCCAAAACATTGCATTGCCAAAAACTACCAATCGCCTATATGAAACAACCGAAAACAACATCGATTAACCTCCAAACTTAAACCACCCAAAACCCAACACTTTCAACCATCAATTATCATTGATTAACATCCAAAATCATCATATTATCAACCTTATACCTCTAGCATTCACAAACCACCACAACTCCATAAAAACCCAAATCTAGCAACCTAAACAACTAGAGATTCACAAAGTTTTGGGATTACAATGTTAAAATGTAACCCCCTCGCCCCGGTCTGGTCGGCTGACCGGTTCGAGTAGGCTACACGGGGAAAACCGATGTGAAACCCGTTAAGGTCCCACCTCGGTTAGCAACCCTAGAAAAACTTTTCATTATTATTATCCCTTCTAAAGGCATTATTGAATCCTATGTGAGGAAGGCAACAACGGAAGAACATACGAGACAAAACAAACAAACAACTCATCAAAATAGTCCATTTCTAATCCTTTACAGCATGCCGTATCGGAAAGCCCTTAGAGTGTTTCGATACGCCTTGACTTGGTCAACTGGCCAAAGTCAACATGATGAGTCCGTTTCGAAACAGGGGTGACCCGTATCGAAATGATCACAACAGTCAACTTCTCGTGGTCAACGAGATGAAGGTCGTTCCGAAACGCTAAGGCTCGTTTCAATACATCAATTTATCGTCAAATTCTCAGATTTCCAGTGGCAAAATCGTATCGAAACGTTCCTTAGGCGTATCGAAACGCCTGGCCAAAAACAAAGGGGTCGTATCGGAACGGGGTCGACCGTTTCGAAACGCCCTCTGTCTGCAGATTGGTTTTAGCTGGTTTAAGGCACAAGGATGCCCAAAATCCTACTAAAGCCTCTCACAACACACATACAACAACACTAAGGCAGGCCAAACATAACAAGCATGCTTAACGCACTTCAAGCATATAAGAACCAAGCATTAAAGGAACCAACATCATCAACATGTGAATCATACATAGCATTGAAGGTTCATGCTTCACAAGACAAACACTTGAGCATTAAAGATAGGCATCCAACACAAGGTCATACATTCACCACAAGGGAGCATACATAGCCTTTAAGGTTACAAGCCCTAACCAACAAAACATATAAGCATTTAAAACATGCAACACAAACCAGGTTTACAATTCAAACAAAGCATCCAAAAGCCAAACCAACATCAACATACAACAAAGCATTCACAACAACAACACCTATCCCATTGCTTGCCTATTACAATCTACAATTTAAAGTCCATACTTGAGCTAACCTAAAGCAACACTTGGAGACCTTTCCTTGCCCTTGCCACCCTCAAGCTACTGATTTGCATTTTCAAACAAAAAGGAGCGTAAGCATAAAAGCTTAGTGAGGGTATGCTCATAAAACAAACATTCGACAATGCAGTGTCTAAACATGAGAAACTACCAGGATGAGATGCATGATCTTACCTCCGATCCACGAGAGCCAAATTAAACATGATGCATGAACATACAATCAACATTATGCCATGCTCCACAACTCATAAGCTCAATTTACAATGATACACATATCAAGGTATTATTAACAACATATCTCAATGCATTTTGGAATCACATTTCCTATCATATTGGCAACACATCTCAAATCATAAAGGCACATATAATCTCGTATTGGCATATACATACATTCTCATATTGGCACCTAGCTATGACTCGAATACGCGGATAACATGTTGGAACGCATTTCCAACATAACCATTACCTGCGGTGGGATTACACTCATCCCCGGTTCTCGCGGAGGGGATTCCACTCATCCTCACGCCCCGTCGATGGGATTCCACTCATCACCGACTAATATATAAACATTTCCGGTGGAATATTACATCACCGTACTCCTCCTTGGTGCCTTAACGCCACCAAGGTCACGCGCGACTTTGACTCTCGTGTGCACACTCATCCTAATGATCGATCATTGTACCCAAGCATACTAGTGCCAATATTAATCAAATTCCATAACCTTTCACAACATCAACTCAACATAACTTCTGTGCTTAGCACGTACTCACCATGATCATTATCATGCACGATTCATAAACCAAACCACATGCATATATCAACGCATCTAATCAAGCCTCAACAACATGCATAACACATTATACATAGCCAACACAAACACAATTAGACATGAGGCATATTAAGCAATTAGGAGTTCAACCAAAGGTTTCCTAAGCTAAGTTTGAGATTAGGCTACCACTCTAATCTCAACTCTAGGTGGGTTTACCATGCCCATCCTAGGTTCACATGCTTGAACCAATATTTGAAAGTCATTTAAAAAATAGTAACCACTCACCGACTACTCCATTAGCACAAGCCGACAAGCCAACCAAGCATCCAAGTTTCCGGATCCGAGCCTGAAGCTTCCCCATTGATTTCCCTTGCTTCTAACCATTCAAAAACAATATATTAACCTCAAAATCAGCCACAAACCCAAAGTTTAACACCAACACACAAATCCACTACAATTCTCACAATTCAAAGCCAAGTTCATTCTTCAATTTCTCATTTTCGTACTTTCACAAAGACCCATCAAAAATCAGCAATGTAGTCATCCAAAGCACTCTTAAACATGTTCAAAACACTACCCAAACCTAGTATAACCATCAGCCAATGATTTCCAACATCAAGAACCCCCAAAACCAACCTTTAAACCCTTCAAAAATCCCATTAAAACCCAAATTCGGGAATCAACATAAAACCATGTAAAAATCAACTATGTTGGACCTTATGGGTAGTAAACAACATATATAACTTCAACAAATCGAAAGCTCAAGTTAAAGACAATAAAGTTTGCATTTTTAATCTAAAAACTCAAAACCCCAAACTACAAAATCTATGAGCTTTATGAAAACTAAAGGTACCATCTTGAAGAGGAAGAGGAGGACAAGTTAAAAACGGTTTTACCTTTCAAAAATCACCAACAAAGAGCATGAGAGGTGATGGAATAGAGATTTGGAGAGGGAGGGGGTTTTTGACGTGAAGAGAGAAAAAGGAGAAAGAAGAAGATGAAATAAAAGTTGTCTTTTAAAATAAAAGAAGGGTTTTAAATTTGAAGGTTCACATATTTACAATCTTGCCATTAATGAGATGGCAATCCCATTTATCCTAAAATCCATGGGATTTGATTCTCAAAACAATTTTAGTCTAACATAATTTTTTGCTTAGGATATATGAAGCCCAAAATAATATTTTATTATTTTAAATTTTAAAACCGAAACCCGAACCATTATTTAAATATTATTTTCATCCGACCCCCAAACCCGGGTGTTACAACTCTCCCCCACTTAAGGAAGTTTCGTCCCCGAAATTATCGGACAAGAAGAGTCACTGAAACATGCTCCTCCACACTTTCTCTCTCACCACAACATACTCACCAACTCGGTAGACTTACCACACAACATTAGCTATATGATGTTAAGATCTCAACGGGTCCTTCAATGCATGTCAATTTTAAACTCAACTCAATCTCTTCGCAAACAAAGCATGAGACAGATCTGACTCACATTTCTGAAACATAGATACACAAAACACATTACGAACCCCTTTCTAACTCTGGTGGTAACCGCAACAAATAAACAACAAAACTAGCCCGATTCACAATCTCACACGGCACTGTTTGAAAACTTGACCGACAACTTTCTATGACTGATCATCTGACTTCAACAGGTAACCAAACACTATGCAGACGTCTTCAAAAATCTAGCTGAAATCTCGAATCTCTATTACCCACTTTCATTAAGAACCTTCCCCGGATGCAACAAACTAGAAGAAAACTAACGCTCGGTCTTGACACTCTGGCAAACTATACACTTACTCTCATACTGAACCACATCATTCATCAACTCAATCCAGAAGTACTCATCTTCAATCCACAATATGTCTTCATGCTTCTCAGATTCAATACAATGAACTGACGTTTGCTTCTGCCAAAACAATACGTCTCAAAACCCTATGTCAATCGGCACAACTATTCTGTCTCTAAAATACAAACTCTATCATCTCTAAAACTGAAATCTGAAGGTCTTCCTTCTATTATGCCTTGCACGTGATGTGCCAAGAACCTGTCTTGCAATCGTTTCTATTTAAGCATCTGACTCAAAATAGATTTAACATGGAACTCGGCCACAAAACTACTATCATTTGATAAATTGAACCCGGAAAATACATCTCGCAACTCCACTACTAATCTAACAACAAATATAACTTGGAACATCGGTTACTACGTTGACTCTCTTCAAATGGTACTCAATCTAACAACAACAAACCCGAACCATTATTTAAATATTATTTTCATCCGACCCCCAAACCCGGGTGTTACATAAAACCTTTATCTTAACATTATTAAACTTCAAAACCATGATTAAAATCAATAATAATCCCAGTAAAATAGATCCGAAACAAATCTCAATCAATTTCACCAATTAAACCAAATTTCCACAATTAAAACATCAAAACCCATTAGAAAACATGTATAAAGGATCAAGAACTTGAGAATTTCAGTAAATAACCTTACATTAGAGAAGAAAAATACAGCCCACCTCTAATGGATGCTTTTCCCCTTAATCAGAGAGATTTTCATGTAAAAACAAGATTTAAACAATAAGGTTTTGATAGGAAAACAATAAGAAATCATTTGATAACAAAAGATTAGAGAAATCAAAAGTTTACCTTAAGATTTTGAAGAAGAAATGAGTGTTTGAATGGAGAGAATTTGAGAGAAAGTTTTTGAGAGAAAAGAAGTTACGTTAAATTTGTTTTAATGAAATAACCCCCAATTAATTCCTCTAACCCATTATATTAATTAAAAACCATTTAAAATAAACCAATTATAGGATAAAAGTCTGATATTAGACTTAGAGAAAATAGCTCCTTAAAGATTCAAAGTTCCGATCCTTTTACAAAACAATCACTAAAAACAGTTTTCAAAGATTGCATTTTGGTCAGTAAATCCAAAATGTCATATTTCCAAAACTTGTTTTCCAAAATTGATTTCACTAAATCGTTTTATATATTTAAAAAGGATTTTAGATAATTTTTCCATATTTAATCACCTTCCAAAATAGGTTTTCCCTAAACTCATCTCGAAAATTACTCGAATCTCTAATCTCGGTCCAACGAACCCTAAAACCATCCTAAAATCTATAGGCCCAAAACCATGGCGTTACAGATTTGCTAACATAGACATTGCAGAAGTATTATCACACTATATTACAAGAAGTCGAGTGAGAACTACTCCAGTTTCAGCCAATAAACTCTCTATTCATATTAATTCAGAAACTGAATTGGCTAGACTCCTGTATTATGCCTCAGAGGAGGATCTGGACACCACGCTTTGTTTCTTATAACACCAAGTTATGGGATTACCCCCAAGGTATATGCAATAACCAGTTGTGGACCTCATTTCTTCAATTGATGCCGCCCAATCAGAATCTGAGTAGCACACTAGATCACAATTATCCATGGCAGCATAGGAAATACCATAGTCAAGGGTTCCTTGAAGATAACATAATATTCTTTTAACAGCCCTCCAATGCACATCTTATGGTTGATTCATGTACTGACTGACCTTGTTAACAGCAAATGCTATGTATGGTCGAGTCAGACATACATATTGTAAGCCTCCTACAATGCTTCGATACAAGTGGATATCAACAAAAGTGTGCCTATCATATATATGCAACCTTGGAGAGACTATCATTGGGGTTGGAGCAGAATTATAACGATGCATATTGGCTTTCTCTAACAGATCAAAGACATATTTTCTCTGATTTAAAGTCATGCCATTAAAGCATTGCTGAACTTCCATGCCAATTAAAAACTCTGGTTGACCCGGGTCTTTTAATAAGAACTTGGAATTAATATGTTGCACTGTGTTCGAAACCGTAGACTCCTCATTTCTAGTGATGATTATGTCATCAACTTATTTCATTAGAAACAATTTGACAGTTTCAGTGTTCTTAATAAACAAAGAGCTATATGATTTTGAAGCAAAGAATCCAAGCTTCTGAACCAAAAATTTCCTTAAGGTAGTAGACCAAGCTATGTGCATGTCTGAGCACATAAAGAGCTCTCTTAAGATGTCAAACCAGCTCTTCTCTATTAGGCCCCTTTGTTTCAAACCTTGGAGGTTAACACATGTAAATCTCTTCTGTTAACTCCTTATTCAGAAACACATTACTAATATCGATCTTCTTGATGAACCACTTCTCAAGAACTATAGTTTCCAACACAGTTCGAATAGTGGTAGCTCTAACCACTGGGCTAAAAGTCTCCCTAAAGTCACTACCTATCATTTGTGAGTAGCCTTTGCCTACCAGCCTAGCTTTGAACCTGTCAACAGTTCCACCAGGTTTCCTTTTGACCTTAAAAAGCCATTTACATCCAACTGCTTTCTAGAGGGTAGTAAGGGCTACAAATCCCAAGTTTCATTTTTCATTAAAGCCTCATATTCAGTTAAAACGGTTGTTTTCCATTCACAATGTTGCAAAGCTTCATAAACACTGGTTGGCTATTGCATGTCACCCTTTAAAAGATAAGCATTGGGTTTAAAATCCCAAATTTTCCTCTGGTTATCATGGGATGAAGATTCTATGTTCGAGCTATTTCTGGTGGTGGTGGAGATGTGGAAATAGATTGAGATGTGGAGTGTGGAGTTGAAGATAGATGTGGTGATGGAGATATGGAAGTAGATTAAGAAGTGGAGTGGGGAGGTGAAGATAGATGTGGTGGTGGTGATGTGGAAATAGTATGTAAACTGGACTGTGAAGATGGAGATAGATGTGGTGTTGGAGATGTGGAAGTAAAGTGAGAAGTGAAGTGTGGAGTTGAATATAGATGTGGTGGTGGTGATGTGGAAATAGCATTTAAAGTAGACTGTGGAGGTGGAGATAGATGTGGTGTTGGAGATGTGGAAGTAGAGTGAGAAGTGGACTGTGGAGGTGAAGATAGATGTGGTGGTGGTGATGTGGAAATAGCATGTAAAGTGGGCCGTGGAGGTGGAGATAGATGTGGTGGTGGTGATGTGGAAATAACATGTAAAGTGGACTACGGAGGTGGAGATAGATGTGGTGTTAGAGATGTGAAAGTAAAGTAAGAAGTGGAGTGTGGAGGTGAAGATAAATGTGGTGCTGGAGATGTGGAAATAGCATGTAAAATGGTATGTAGAGGTGGAGATAGATGAGATAATGAAGAAGTATATATACCATGAGCAGAGGCAAGCAAATTAGATTGTTGATGAAGAACTATTTTAGACTGATTCTGATGTGGAACATGAGGAATACTAATATAATGTTTATTAGTAACCTTGTTCTTATCACACAAATCATTAGCACATTGAAAACTCAAGAAATCAGCAATAATAATTCAAGGCTCAATGACAGACTTATTTTTTAAATAAAGGGAAAACATTCTCATCAAATTTAGCATGTCTAGAACTATAATGCCTTCCACTAGCATCTAAACATTTATAACCTTTGTAAGTTAGAGAATAGCCAAGAAAAGTACATGAAGATGACCTAAATTGTAGTTTATGTCTGTTATAAGACCTTAACAGGGGATAACACATGCAACCAAAACTTTTAAGGGAATTGTACTCAGGTTTTCTTTTAAACGGTTTCTCATAGGGCCACCTACCTGACAAGGTTGGAGCAGTAGATGGAAGCCTATTAATAAAAAAGATTGCAGTGCCAAAAGCATCACTCTAGTACCTCAATGGCATTGAAGCTTGAGCCATTAAGGTTAACCAACTTCAACAACCTGTTTGTGCTTCTTTTCAACCAGGCCATTCTGCTCAGATTTGTACGGACAAGATAGTCTATGAAGAATACCATGTTCTTGAATATAGGAGTTGAGAGCCACAATTCTCCTCCCCTATCAGACTGTAAAGCCTTTAACTTCACTCCAAGTTGTCTCTCAACTTGTTTGTGAAACTAGACAAAAACATCTTTCACTTGAGATTTAAACTTCAAAAAATACACCCAAATGTATCTAGAATGAGCATCAATAAAGGCTACATAATATTTAAATTACTAGAATAAATGGGAGCATGTCCTCAAACATTTGTTATCACTAATACTAAAGGACTGTTATATTCAGTTTGGGAATTTGAGAAAGGTAATTTGTGTGATTTACCTAATTGACAAGCACAACAGAGAGAAGATTCATGATGATTTTTATTAGAATTAAAAGGAAAATTACAATGTAACAAAGCTTGATGTAGTACTCTAGAGGAGGGATGTCTCAACCTATTATGCCACACCTCTAGAGGAACATTATTAGCAACAACAAAAGTGCACTGAGGAATACTAGAAAGTTGAAAATTATTAGACTTAGAGTTGCTGGAACCAGCAGACTTATTAAAGTAACTATCAAACTTGTACAAACCCTCAACCTCATGTCCTTCAAGAACAACCCACCTTATGTGTAAATCCTTCACTTGACAGAACTTGGGATAAAATTTCACACAAACTTGATTATCCTGTGTAAACTTAGAAAAATACAATAAGTTTTTGATAATATGAGGAAAAAATAGTACATCTTTTAAATTAAACAGTCTAGTCTTAGCTAAAAAACTTGATTGTCCTAGACACTTGATGGGCAGAGTATTACCATTACCAACCTATATGTTACCTGAACCAGGATAGGTGGATCCAGCTTGAAGATTATTGATTTCATTTGTAAGGTGATGTGTTGCACCTGAATCCGGGAACCATTCATTGTCATCGAAGACCTTGATGGTGGAAATATGAACTTAAGGATTTAGCTGAACAAGAGAGGGAGCAACAAATTGAGGCTAAGAAGGAGAGAACAATGAATGAACTGTAGAGTTGACTGAGTAATACACAAGAGTAGAACCAATAGAGGCAGTGTTGGGAAACAAGATAGTAGAAGAAGTCACCAACTGTGGCAGAGGTTGCACCATATAAGAATAAGAGAAACCCACTGATGGTTGAACAGAAGTAGGAGATAACTGAGATAACTGTGAAACACCTGCCACATGATTAGCAGGAGATGAAGTGTAATACACAACATTGTATGAAAGAGTAATGAAGGTAGAGGTTTTAGCCTGAGTTGTAGGACTTGGAGCAAAACCCCCACTGTTACCAGAAAACCTTAAGAAGTCATTATTTTTAAAGTTCACGTCATATCTAAAATAACACCTATCCATCAAATGGCCAAATCTACCACACAGCTGACACTGTGGCCTATTAGGATTAGAGTTTCTGCCATGTCCTCTACGTCTAATATTATTGTAAAAAATTTACTTGATTAGTGGGAATATGCTGAATAGAGCTATTAAAACCAGGATTATTAAGACCAATAGTTTGCACAGACCAAATAAACCCATAATATTAAAACCAACATTAGAAGAACTAGCAAAACTAAAGTTTGAAGAAGAATATATCATTTGACCAGATGTCTGTGAACTAGAGGGAAGATTCATAGTGGGATTTTGAACATAAGGTATATGATGAATGGCAACATGAGCAGAATCAGTCATATTATTCAACAAATTGTTCTGCCTTACATTAGCATCAAGAAGAATAGTGCACACAAAGGACAAATCTGAAGAGGAAGGTCTAGCAGTAATCATAGCAATGATAGAATCATAATCAGGGGTAGGCCATTAAGAATAGCAGTTACATGCTCAAGTCAGAGATTTTTTCCCCACATTTAACTAGATTATCACAAATGGATTTGATTTTTATTAAAAAATCTTGCATACTCAAGTCACCTTTCTTCTGAAAATGTAAAAGTCATCTGTAAGACATTAACCTATATGTTGTTTTGTTGCTATTCAACCGATGCAGAGTATTCTAGATAGTAGATGAAGTACTAAGACCAATTAAGGGATGCAACACAGGTTCACTCACAGTCGATAAGAGCTAGGTAGCTAGAGCCCCTTCCTGCTCTTCAAAGGCCTCAAAATCAGAGTTTACACACACAACTCCATTATGTGTAACATATTTAGGAGGAGCATGAACAATATTATCTATAAACGTAAGCAATCGAAGAGTTTTTATAGTCAGAAAGACTTGTTGGTACCGTAGAAGATAATTTTGATCATCTAAGGTCACATTGATCTTCTTAGAAGAGAAAAGCTTAGTTCCAGGAGCATTTCCTAATGTCGAGGTAGCAGGAGTAATATAGTCTACTATATGATCTGTTACATGATCTCTTTCAAGAGGTTGAACTAAAGGTATGTTTGCAACATTAACATTTTCATTATTTTGAGAAACTGAATTAGTAGGATTAGCTGGAACAATAGTATCATCAATCGCCATAACAGCAAAGTGCAGAAAAGAGATAATGAACCAGGCAGAAAAAAAAAGAACGAGCAACCAAATATCAACAATGAGTAACAGAAAAAACATATATATGAACCACGAGCCAGAAATCAACACAAATGCTACAGATATGAAATACATGCCAGAAATCAACAAAACCGCACAAAGAATTAAGAAGGATCTCACCAGGATAATCTTAGTACAAACAGAGAAAAAGCAAGCACACATCTGATGAACACAACCGAATGACAACAGGTAGGGTACAAACAATCCACAATCGACAAAACCATGCAATCAGAGAATGAAGACGGAGACGAACGAGATTGAACGACGTTTAAACCATCCAAATCAATGACTCTGATACCATAATAAGATCTACAACAAAATGAATTAAAGGATTGAAGCAAGAAATTGAAAAGGAAACATTAGCAAGAGGTAATGAAAAAAGAGAGAGGAGAAGAGAAAAGATAATCAAAAGAGAAATTTGATTTCATTCAAATGATACAAAAAATAGATATTCTAAAACTTGGGCTCTCAAGACCCATTACAACCCATATTTATAAATTGAATCCCACTCGTTCTGATAGGCCTAGTTAGTTACAACAGACTAACTGTCTTGAACTCTAACAACCCAACTACCACATCTTAAGATAGTTGGACTTGGACTAGAATATATAATATACTCTTATACTACATGTGCTATGTGAACCGATTATCATTGTATTATACCTATTGTTATGTGATTCAGGTATGATTGTATTAAACTCGATTTCTATGTTATCTCGGGTAAGGTAGGTTGTTGTGTGGCACATGTGATGATTATTATGATATTGAGCATGCTATTGATGATGACTTGTGTTGTTATATTATGAAAGCATGATTTTAGGTAGCTAGTAGTAGCATCACTTGTTATCATTCTCACTATTATGCTTATACTAGTTTGCATGTTTATTTTTAAGATTTGCATGAAGTATAGTAGAGTATAAATGTGTCACGTAGCTTTTATAAGCTCAACGTTCAGAATCATTGTTTTCGTTCGCGTATTAGTAGATTTGGACGTGATTTTGAGGATCACAGTATATTGTTGAGTCCGCAGCTCTTTTATTATCCAAATTAAATTATTTTTTTATAATAAGAGAGACCTCGTTAAAACCCCCTTCTTAACCGATATTAAGTCAGGACCCAGAATCAGACAACGGAAGGAGAACAAAAATGTCCAAAAATTTTATTTATAATATTTCAATCACCATACATACATACGCACTATTCCAGACTTAAAACCGTACCCAATCTCTAAAACACCCAATACAAACTCACGCATAGAGGCATAATTTGAATTACCAAGATTACAAATAAAAACAAAACACAATGTAATCCAAACTAAATTGTTAAATGGTTATTTGAAATAGAATCTCCTTATTTTGTAAACTATGACACACTTGATTAATGAATTTATAACATGTACGTTTGATGATGAAAATGTTAGATTAAAATTTGGAATTGTGGGCACATATGTAAAATGTATGATGCTATTATAAAGTATGACACAAAATTAAGTGACCAATTATATTAGGCGTGTTATAGGTATTAAAGTGTCATGAAAATAAAAATGTAGATATCATAAGATATATTTATAATTCAATGAGGGACAGAGTTATAAATATTTAATAGTTGATTTAGTAATCAACTATATAAAGAGGTAGTGGTCCCCAAGAAACAGGTAAGCTTGTATTACTCTTGTCTCGTCAGAGAGTTTTTACAGCAAGGGCTAACCTATCTTCTTGGAAGATCAATACCAAAGATTTGAGATTTCAACATGAAGATTCAAGGTTTTCAATCTATCGATTAATTCAGGTACGCTTCGATATCCAATTTATTCGATTTATTGTTTTCGATGATTTGACATGATAGATCCTGGGTATTAGGTTTCATATTGATTTATGATTTGTTTCTAACAAATGACATCAATACCAGAGTATGTCGAATCATTAAGAATCTATTAATTGATAGTATTAGAATTATTGAATAAAATTTGCATGATTCGTATAAATTCTATTCAATTTTATTAACAGACAATTTTGGGTTTATTAATCTTCCACTCGGAGTTTCTGTTTGTTGCGCCAGTAATAAGCAATTGAAATTGCGTTTTCAATTTGGAACAGATTGTATACTTTTAGTATATGTATATTTAGGGTTTGTTTTATAAAATATTCTGGAATTACCGATTGTTATTATATTTTTTTTCCTTTTAATTTGTTGTATGTAATAACCTTATGCGAAAACCAATTCCATAAATATGTGTCAATATCATGAATTGGTTAAGAAATTCATTAAAAGTAAACTATTTACATAATAATTTTTTATTGTCTTTCTTCAGTAATCGCATAAGTAATTCAAGTTATAATATATATATTATTTCAAATATATATATTCAATTCATTTTATCAAAATTATAGTTTTGGTCGCTAGTAGTTAAGAAACAAAAGAAAAAACAAAGTTTGACTTCGGCTATGGTAAATTTAACGTGACTCGAAAATTTTATATTTAGTTTAGCTCTCGAAGCTTTATATTCAGTTTATGTTTAATAAATTATGGTTGAATTTTGTTGAATCATGTTTTGTTTTGTACAAAATATTTTGCTTAAATTTATTTGACATTATGCATAATTATTTCGTTAATGTTATCTACGAAATATACATATTTGCATGTGGTATTGATGTATATTTGTTTCGGTTTGATTAAAATTTAAATTTTGATCATTATATGAATTACTCATTTGTATAATACTTATAGTTTTGGCTTTTAGATAAAGATTGATGGTTTGAATTCACTTTAAATTTGGTAAATGCATGCTTAAGGTTTAAGACATTTCTTTTAAGGAACAATCAAAGATTTAAGTTTTTCGATTTGTGATAGCCTCATTCAGACAACATTATTTTGGGTTATTTCAGAAACTTAAGTGTTATCAGAAATTTCAGTTTTGACTGTTACAAAATTTTAAATTTGAATATCGGTATATTTATATTATATATTTTTGAGATAAATTAATTGAAGCATTAAGTTACCAAAGTGACCTCTATCGTGGAAATTATTTTATTTTGAAATATAGAAGGTTATGTGCATGTAAGTCGAATTATGTTAGTATTAATCTGCCCAATGAAAGGTTAATAATTAACATTATTACATGTGCAACTGTAGTAATAAACATGTGATAATTATTCAGTTTTATATGTGTGCAATAAATCGGCCCAAAAGAAGATTTTTGCTTGACATGTTCTTATTATCAATATTTGATTATTGTACCAAGATATCACTTGGAAGTTAATGTTTTGTCCAGAGATGAAATATTAATAGAGTGTCTGATATCTTGATATGAGATTTACCTTTATTCGAATTTATTACTATTTTGGTTATCTTTTAATTTGATTGAAAGATAAAATTAAGACAAATATTTGAGACAATTAAATTCATATTTTGGCTTCGGATGTCTAGTATTTTAATGGATTAGTTGAAAGATAATGTAAGAAAAGTGATCGCTTATGTGTATATTAGTTTATTTAAAATATTAAGATAATTATAGATTTTTGTAATTCATGCGTTTATTAATTGGCCCAAAGGAAAGTTAATATTTGGCAAAATTACAACAACTGTGGCGATGAATGTGTGACAATTATAAGATATTTTATGTGAGCAATGCATTAGTCCAAAGATTAATCTATTGTTTGACATAATTTATTGTCAATGTTTGATTGCTACAACAAGAGTACCGCTTACAGTTAATATTATTTTCCAAAGACTTGATATTAATGTCGTGCTTGGTATCTTGAGGGGAACTAGCCATTATTTTTGAATTTATTTGTTTGCTTATGAATATTTATGTGAGCTTGTTTTTATTTTATTTACTTATTTTTGTTCTATATTTAGGTAATTTATTTTTGTTGTCACAATATTTGTTAAATACATTCTACACTCATATTTAGTGAAACTAATTTCAAGGAATAGAAAAGACACTTACATATTGTATTTTGTTGTATGAACATAGACTTTTCACTAAGGAAAGAACATCTTGCACCTCCCACTATGGTAAGCACCCATGAAAGATATTTTGAGAGGTGAGATCGTTCAAATCGCTGAGTCTAATGATCATAAAGTACAACATTCTATATGTCTTTAGAAGCACAAATCTAAAGAAATTACTTAAACTAAGTGTTTCTTTGACGAAATTAAGAAATTTTTTACCCAAAACGTTAAGGTTAAAATGACATCACTTATGCCTTCTTTAATGTTTATGAAGTATAAGGGTCAAGGAAATGTGAGGGAGTACATTGTGAAAATGATTAATATTGCTTCAAAATTTAAGTCATATAAGATTAAACTTTCTAACAATTGTTTGTTCTTATGGTTTCGACACCGCTTCCTATACAGTTTAACCAATTCAAGTTACAATTGTCAAAGTGAGAAATAAACTCTATTTGGGTTCATTTCTCATCGTGTTCAAGAGGAAGAAATGTTGATTCATTATAAATGCAAAAATAATCATTTGGTTAGTGTTCATTTAGTTAGTGTCTTGAAGAATAAGGGCAATAAAGAAAATATTAGAATAAAGTTGCTAAGGGTCCTAGTTAAAAGAAACAACAATAAGTTACAAAGGGTTGATTTCTTTTTAACAAGTTAGGACACATGTGAAGTAATTAAAGTTTAAAAGTGAGCAACAACTTCGGTTATTTTGAGTGATCTATGGGCTGTAAATTTTATAATCCCACAATTAAGATTATTTTAAAGAGAGATTTATAACTTTTTTAATATGTTGAATTTGGAAGGAGAAATAAGGTTAGATACATTTTTATTGGAGGGGAATTGAACTATAGTTTAATTCCTACTATCACTTTTGATGATGTTTAGGTTTTCACATCTATCATTAACCAAGAAGTGAATCAAGCACCTCAACAAAATAATGTTGAACAACTCACATTCAATATAAGATAATTATTTCAAAAGAACAACCTTTAAAAACAAGTGTCGTTAAAGTGGTCCACAGGAGGAAGATGAAATACTATTTCAGATTATTATATTGTATTTCTTCAAGAAAATAAGGTAACAATGGAATGATAGAAAATGATCAATTTTTTTTATCAGACCATAAAAATTCTAACTCTTAAAAGTGGATTGATGTCATTCAAGAAAAGTATAATTTTATGCAAGACAATAAAGTTTATGAACTTGTCTCATTACTTGAAGGTGCAAACCAATTGGTTGTAAATGGATTTTTAAAACCAAGAGGGATGCAAATGATAATGTGGATAAGTATAAGGCATGTCTTGTATTTAAAGGATACACTCTAAAAGAAGACATTAATTTTGTAGAGACTTTCTCTTCATTTTTATTGAAAGACTCTTCTACAATAATCATGACGCTTGTAGCTTATTTTAATCTTGAGCTATATAAGATGAATGTTAAGCTTGTGTTTTTCAATGACGACATTGAAGAAATGAATTATATGATACAATCATAGATTTGTGTCTAATGATACAAAATTAATGATATGTAAATTAAAGAAATTTATCTATGAGCTTAAGTAGGACTCTCATTAATGAAATTATAAATTTCATATTGATTATCTCATTTGGTTTTGAGATAAATTTGGTTGACAATTGTATATACTACAAGTTTAGTGGGAGTAAAACTAAGTGATACTCATATTGCTAAAGAAGACAAATTTTGTAACCCCCTCGTCCCGGCCTAGCCAACAGACCGGACCGAACAGGTTACACGGGGAAAATCGAAGCGAAACCCGCTAAGGCCTCACTCCGATTAGCAATCCTGTTTTTTTATTTATTATCTTGTCTAAATATCACAATTTACCCTAAGTGAGGAGACGACAGCGAAAAAGCGTACATATATTCGAGTCGAGCAGAGGGCATACAATAATTTAAACTTACCATATAGTTGTTAGTCAAATTGCATGCATACGAGGAAAAACCATCATAAGGGATACATATGAACTCAACATGAAAGCATGCAAGCTTTAGGGACTAAAATGCAATATCCGAAAATCTTCGAAGGTGCCATTTAAGTGTTTTAACTGCCTGCGTTTTGAAACAGGCTTGCCCGTTCCGAAACACAGGCTCCATTTTAAAAGTGAGACCAAGCCGTTCCGAAACGGTCCCACCTTGTTTCGGAACGGAGGCTTCCAGTAACAAAACGTATCGGAACGGGTTCCAAAACGGAGGCTTCCATTGACAAAACGTATCGGAACGGGTTTCAAAATGGGGGCTCACAGTGTCGAAACGTATCGAAACGAGTTCCGAAACGAGGGCTCACAGTGGCAAATCGTATCGAAACGGCACCACCCCGTTCCGGTAAGAGTACCCCTAGAGCTGTTAACCGTTCCAAAATTGTATCGATCGTTTCGAAACGTCTGCACAGAGATAGTCCCGAAATCATACTTTGACACCTCCAAACGTCCCTAAACTTGTCTCAAATCATCAAAAACCATACATCAACATATCATACATACTTTCTAGATGCATAATACCCTAATCACCTCTTTAGACATGCATTCAAGCACCAAAATGGATTTCAAGCCCTAAGCTCACATGAACACTTAGGTTCTAAAACACTAACAAGTCAATATGCATAGCAATTCATACAAGGCCACATCAAGTCTCAATTTAACATAATATCACCACTTAAAACATGCTTGAAACATAAACAAAGCAAGTATAGGAGTTTGAACACCAACTCCTTAACATACAAATCTAGCAATCCCATTGTCTAAGTGCTATTACAAAACATAAACCATACTTTGAGCTACCTGAGAACTCCGAGAAACTCCTCCCTTGCCCACTTGCCTCCCAAGCCACTAACGATATGCATTGTTGGAAAAGAAGAGAGCGTAAGCTTAACGCTTAGTGAGCGGAGCTCTAAAACATAACAACAATGCAATTTCTAAAACATAAATCTTAGATTTAAAGCAAAATTGTTTAAGGAAAGACGTAATGAAACACAATCATCACAATACATGGTATGCACAACCAAAACCCGGTGGGACTATACATCACCGTTCACAACAACTAGTAGTTTTTCGATGGGACTACACATCACCGTACTCTTCTACTAGTCACTACCGATGGGACTACACATTACCGTAGTAATGACAACCATCGCGTGAGGCTCGACACCAACAACGACTACACAACAATATTAACAAAGAGTAAAAACAATCCAAAAACACCACAACACACATAATTGAGAACGCCCATAATCAACCAAACAAGTGAGAATAGATACACTTACACTCGGGTCTAGGTTAGTCTCTAAGACTCCACCCAAACCCCAACAACCTTCATTGAACGCATTTAAAGTCTCAAAACAGTTTCCACTCACCGATTAAGCCTAACGAAAGCCGAAACACTGTTCTCAAGCCTCCGTAGTATCCGGTATCGCGCCCAAAGCACTCGAACCCGATTCCTTTGTTTTAAGCAACCCAAAACAAACTATTAGGAAACTAATACACTTGTAAACCAACAACAACCCGAAAACTCAATCTTGCAACCAAAACACATCGATTCGAACACAAATTTCATCCAAACTTCACCATTTTCGTTCTAAACAAACCCACACTGAAATCATCTATTTCAACCATCAAAACACATCCAAAATCATCTAGAACCACTCCCTAACATCAAAGGAACCACCAACCACGATTTCAACCCAAAAACTCAACCTTTTCAACTTAAAAATCTCTTTTTTATACTCATTTCCAGTTTCCCAACATTTGCCATCTTTTTAACATTTTTAAGCCATCCGAGTATGATCAAAAACACCCTTAAACATTACATTAGAAAACCCACACGAAAAACCCATAGAAATACCCACTTTCTCAAACCAAACACCAAATCAAAATGTATTTTAATGGCTTTTAAAAAAAGTTTTCAATGAGCACAAGCTAGATAGGTAAGAACTGAAACAAAAGAGAGATTACCTTCAAAAATCTTGCTTGGATGAGGGAATGGGCAATGGAATAGTGATTTTAGGGTTTTAGAGAGGTTTTTGTGAAAAGGGATGTTTGAAGAAGATGACACTTTGGATTTTCTTTTCAAACTTTTCATTTTCTTTCTTTATTTTTTTTACTCAAATCCCCATCTTTCATTTTCACTAATGGAATTTTCGTAAATAAAGGTAACTTTTATAAAATCATCATTTTAAATCTAATTTTAACCCAGACTAATCCTAGATTAACACCGATAAACTCACGGGCCCTAAACCGGGACGTTACAAATTTAGTCTTACTAAATGCCCTAAAAGTAACCTTGAAATTTAGAAAATCCAAAAGATTCTCTATGCATAAGCAATTGAGAATCTAATTTATTCTTAAGTATGTATGCGTTCGAAAACTATGTACATTGTTGGAATGTTAGACAAATATTTGAAGAATTGTATTATGAACTATTGGATAGCAGCCAATGGGGTTATGAGATATCTTTAGAGAAAAAAAATTATATGCTCACATATTGGAGTTATGGTAAGTTAGAGATCATCAGATTTACAGACTTCGATTCTAATAGAATATTGATGCAAAAAAAAATTGTCACTTAAGCTGCTAATTGTAGATTGAATAGAAAGACCACTTCAGTTATTTTGTGACAATAAATATGCATTCATTTATTCTATAAACAATAGGAACACTTCAAATTTGAATCACATAAATATTAAGTTCCTAGTTGTTAAAGAAAATTCAGAGTGGTTGTGTGTCTATAAAGCATGTTGGTACAAACTCCATAATCGCGCGCATATTAAGAAATTGTCACCCTAGGTCTTTCATGAGCACACTACTCATGTGTGTGTAATGTTATTTAAGGATATTCAGTTTTAGAGGGAGTTTGTAATTTTGAAAAATGTTCATTTGGTTTAGAAATAATTTCGATTATTTTAGTTTAAGGATATTTTAAGATTATTTTTTGCAGAAATAAAGTTCTTTTGTTTTATCCACACTATGAATTCAGTAAAGTTTGATCTCACTAAAGTTTAAGAGGACCAGTTGGAAATAGGCATGTTTGGTTCACATTTCATGTAATTTTCCATGCTACGCATCCATGATTGATCTATGTCATTTGACTATATTTGTATATGTGACCATTGACGGGTCTAGTCATGATTGATACGGCAAAGACTGCTTTGATCCTATACGAGTATAGTTTATGGATGAGATTGCTATAGAATACCTATTATATAATAAAAAAATTTTGAGCTCATAAGGTTGTACATTTATCAGGAAATATATGTTGCCCAAGTGGGAGATTTTGGATTAAAATCTGCAATTGTAGGCACATATGTAAAATGTATGATGCTATTATAAAATATGGCACAAAATTAAGTGACCAAATATGTTAGGCGTGTCATATGTATTAAAGTGTCATGAAAATAAAAGTGTAGATATCATAAGATATATTTATAATTCAATGAGGGACAGAGTTATAAATATTTAATAGTTGATTTAATAATCTACTATATAAAGAGGTAGTGGTCCTCAAGAAATAGGTTAACTTGTATTACTCTTGTCTCGTCAAAGAGTTTTTACGGTAAGGGCTAACATATCATCTTGGAAGACCAATACCAAAAATTTGAGATTTCAACATGAAGATTCAAGGTTTTCAATCTATCGATTAATTCAAGTACGCTTCCGGATTCATTTTATTCGATTTATTGTTCTCGATGATTTGACATGATAGATCCTGAGTATTAGATTTCATATTGATTTATGATTTGTTTCTAACAGAAAATGTTTTAATTATTTGGCTAAACTGCGGGTTTTAAAATGATTTTGTTAGTTGATCACTTCGGTAGCCCAATGTGACATCTTGGGTCTTCTGGTTAGGCTTGATCGAGATAGGGTGTTACAATGAAAATGTTTTTATGGTTTCAAATTTTAACTTATTTTTATTTTTATCTGGAAAAAGGATGAACATGTTTTCAATGATATATTTTCCTTTAAGAGCTTACAAGTTTGATCTTTATTCCAATTTGGCCTTTTTTTCTCTAAAATAAGCTAAACTGAAAGGTATTTAAAACATTATTGTCTAATTCTAACTTAATTAAAATCAATTTAGGGCTTCAACATAAATTCTTGAAAATATTTTTGGTTTCGAAACTTTGACTCTTATTCTTAAATAATCAAAATATTCGAGAATCTCTTTTGAAAAATCTTAATAAATTTAAAAATTATTTTCTGACTGCTTTGTAATCATTTTCGAAATTAAAATTAGACATGATTCTCGTAACATGGGTTACAAACATGACAGAACTACCCGTTTGCTCTATTACATTGGTACCCTGGCATCGAGGTGGTTCATGTGATCAGAGCTGCCAACCGTGATGCGCATTGTCTCACCTATTGGGCTTTTACAATTTCTAGTCCCTTTATTTTTTTTATTTGAGGTTTCATCTTGTATAGAACATATTGTTTTGGATAATTCTATTTTCGACTAAGTTTATATGATTGGTCCTTTAAAAAACACTATGCCCTGACCCTGAGGTCTCCGCCCTTATAAAGTCTACGTCTGGGTGCAAGAACCCTGGGCCACCTTCCCCTTCATTCATTAATTTACAATTAAATTTCCAAGGGCATGTTCTAATGTGGGAACTTCAATAAAAAGAAGTTATCCTTGAAAGATAGAATTTTGATGTTCAGACAACCCTAATGATTCGCGAAAGGGATTCACCATTGATCTGTTTTGTAATTATCCAGGAATGGACGCAATATTTTCTATTGGAGGCGAACTTATAAAATTCTAAAGGAAAATTTATAAGATTTTAGGGGGGCAAAAATATATTTTTATAGAACTTTCTAAATCATATATGAATTTAAAAATTTTAAGGGGTGAGTGGCGACTCCCCCTCCAGCCCCCTCTCGGTCCATCCATGTAGTTATTATTACTTTTCAAAATCATCATTGTCTTCAAAATCCTCATGCTTTGGAGTTTCTAAGGCCAAATTCTCGGTAAATTTCAGACTTAATGTTACACCTGAGAAAGAGGCGAGGACATTAATATAGTATTGAAAAGAAAAAAAATAAAGGTTTTAGGATATGTAAGCGATGGGACTGTATATCCTAATAGACATGTCTTTTGGGAAAAGGACAGTGGTCTCGTGACAAATGGTATCAGAACGACCATTTAATTGCCCAATTTCACACCGAGTGCCCATGAGTAAGGTAGGCAGGGTGGACAACCGTGACAATGGCCCATCACGAGCGTGGTTGACTCGTGACGAGGGCATCGCGAGGTTGAGTGGGGAAGAACGACATGCCTGAGAAGAGGCGGGGACATTAATCCTACAACGAAAAAGAAAAATAGAGGTCTTGGGATATATAAGTGGTGGCCCTACACATTCTAATAGACATATCTTCTTGGAAGAGGGTAATGACCCCATGACAATTAGGTCAAGAGTGGGACAAGAAATCATCTGCCTCTTTTTTATGCTTTTATTTATGTCTCACATTAAAATTATAGGTTTAGGGTTTATGATTGAGGTTTAAAGTTAAAGTTTAAGATTAGAGTATAGATAATTTAGAGTATGATATATTTTTTAGAGTTTATAATTTAAGCTCTAATATCTAAAATTTAAAACTAAAATTTAAAATTTAAATTTTTAGTGTCGGGACACGTAAAAACAATAAAAGGAGTCGGAGGATTTTGGTCTCACTTTATTCAAGAGAGTTAAAATGCTTAGGAGTTGAATCATGGAGACTATTGAAACAACTTGGAGTTGACCAATCTTTACCGTGGGTTGTTGCCGGAGATTTCAATGAAATAGCTTTCTCCTTTGAAAAACAGGGAGGATATGTACGCTCGGAGAGACAAATGACTGAATTCAAAGAGGCATTACAGGATTGTGATCTAACTGACTTGGGATTTTTGGGGGCCTGGTATACATGAGAGAGGGGACGATTGGCATCTACAAACATCAGGGAATGCTTGGATAGAGCTGTAGCAAACACTGAGTGGTGGGGATTATTTCCAGGTTACACTGTTGATCACCTAACACATACGATGTCAGACCATTGTCCTTTATTAATTGATACGACAGGTCATTCAATTTCGCATCGAAGTAGTCGTAGCGATCGTTTTCGCTTTGATGCCAACTGGGTGATGGAAGAAGAAATGGTAGAACAATTACAGACCTATTGGGAGTCATCGGATTCACCAGTCCCGGCTCGTCTGAAAGATCTGGGCAGTATTCTCCAAAAGTGGAGCATGAAGAATAAGAAAGACAGAAGTGCACGTAAGAAAATTCTGCAAAACCGACTCACAGAATTAATGTCTGCTGACCCGGATGAGGAGGTATTGGCTGAACTTCTTGAGGTCAAACTGGGATTAAATATGGAAGCAGATAAATAGGAGCTTTACTGGGAACAGAGAGCAAATATGGTGATAGGAATACCCCTTTCTTCCACAATTTTGCAACAATGCGGAAGAAACGAAACTCTATTATGGGCATTAAAAATGAAAATGGTGATTGGGTGTCAGGGGAAGAAGATATGCTAAATGTAGCTACAGATTATTTTAAACATCTATTTACTACTGCCACTGTAGCAAATGTTCCTTCTATTGTGGATTCAATTCATCCAAAGATTACAAATGAAATGAATGAATTATTGTTGCGGCCATTTAAAGCGGAGGAGATAAAAGAATCGATTGATAGTATGGCCCCGTTAAAGGCTTCGGGATTGGATGGATATCCAGCTATGTTTTACCAGAAATACTGGACTATTATTGGGGCAGATTTATCAAGCTACTGTTTATCAGTGTTGAATGGATTGTTAGAGGTAGAGCAGATTAATGATACACTGCTAGTTCTCATCCCTAAAGTAAGCACTCCCGAAAATATGACAGAATTTCGGCCGATAAGCCTTTGTAATGTCCTATACAAGATAGTAACTAAAGTGCTAGCAAACAGATTAAAGGCGACTTTGGAAGGATGTATTGATAAAGCTCAGAGGGCTTTTATTCCGGGCCGACACATTTCTGATAATGTGTTAATCTCATATGAGATTTTACACTCGCTTCAGCAGAGAAGAGGTGGTAAGACAGGGATGTTCGCTTTCAAAGCAGACATGAGTAAAGCTTATGATAAGGGTAGAATAGGTTTTTTTGGAGAAGGTGATGTTAAAGTTGGGGTATGCAGAGCCTTGGGTTCGACTAATAATGAAGTGTGTTACTACCGTGAGTTATTTTGTGGGCCTTAATGGGAATATCGGCAACCAATTTAACCCTTCTCGTGGACTCCGGCAAGGAGATCCACTTAGCCCATATTTGTTTTTGCTCTGTGCTGAAGGTCTGTCTTGTCTTCTTAATGCTGCAAACGAAAATGGGGATCTGAAGGGGGCAAGAATAGGTCGAAGCAGATTTGAGGTTAGCCATCTACTGTTCGCGGATGATAGTATAATTTTTAGCGAGGCTACAATGACGAGGGCGAGAAAGCTTCAGTCAATACTAACGGCATATGAAAATGAATCCGGTCAGAAAGTCAATTACAACAAATCTCTTATTTTTTTCAGCAGAAATGTGGATGAGGATACGAGAAATCAGATTGGAGAATTTTTAGGTGTTCGGATATCTGTGAACCCCGAGAAATACCTGGGTTTACCAAACGATGGTTGATCGAAGGAAAAAAGAGGCATTTGCTTATTTTCTGGATCGGTTTAATCAGAAGATAGATAGTTGGGGTGTTCGTTTCTTATCTATAGGAGGAAGAGAGGTGCTCATTTCAGCAGTATTACAAGCCATACCGGTCTATGCTATGCAATGTTTTCTTTTACCATCGTCGCTTTGTAAACAATTAGAGCAGTTAATGGCTAATTACTGGTGGCGAAACAGTGGAAACAAAAGAGGAATTCACTGATGTACTTGGAAAAAGCTGGCAGTCCCTAAGCTACAAGGTGGTATTGGATTTAAAGATCTAAATCAGTTCAACATAGCACTACTAGCTAAACAAGCATGGAGATTAATATCGCAACCAACAAGCTTACTCGCACAAGTGTTAAAAGCCAGGTATTATCCAAACTGTACATTTCTGGAAGCTAGTTTAGGGTCTTACCCATCATATACCTGGAGAAGCTTGTGGAGTTCTCGAGCACTGTTGGAGAGGTTTATGCTGGCGCATTGGGTCTGGTTCATCAATGAACATCTGGAATGATCCCTGGTTGCCTGGGCCTGCAGATAGTCGAGTTCAAACCCAGCAAATCAATATTCATTACACCAAGGTGGTTGATCTTATAAACTCTCATAATGCTACATGGAAGCTGCAAGTAATTGAGGAATATTTGATGAACAGCAAGTGCGAAGGATTGTTTCCATTCCTCTATCGTATGGTATTAGACTGGATGAACTAATTTCGAAATACGATGGTACTGGTGAGTATACTGTGAAAAGTGGCTATAAAGTTTTGCAGAGGGGTGATTCCTTAATGAATAATGTGCCAAATGCAAATCACAATCAAAACCTATCATGTTTTTATGCTAAGATCTGGGGTGTTCAATTGCCAACAAAAATACAAATACATGCATGGAAGGTAATGCACAATTATCTCCCAACTTTCAATAATCTACTTCTAAGAAGATTAAATTCCAACAGTGCATGCCCACTATGTGGGGACCAAGGTGAAACTGTTCAACATCTATTCAGGGAATGCAGGTTTACAAAAGAATTGTTTCATGTTTTGGGAGAGTCCATACCAGACAATGAGTCAATGCTATCATGGTCGGAGTGGCTCTGCAAATTTATCTCCAATCTGAATGAAGTAAAGGTCAAAACAGTATTAGTTGCCTACTGGGCTATCTGGTTTCATCGAAACAAAGTAATACATGAAGGTACTATACCTCACCCGCCTACTGTGCAAAGTTTTGTGATGGCTTTCTTGAAGGAAACTGAAGCACCCTGTGTACACCAGCAGCTAGAGAGTACACACATATCCGTTAGATGGCAACCCCCACCAGATGGTATCGTTAAATTTAACTTCGACTCAGCCTTCGATCAATTGGAAGGTAAATCTGTTTCAGGGGTGGTGGGTCGTGATAATGAGGGCAAAATAATGGCGGCTTGTACAGTCCGACACCCATTTGTTGTTGACCCTTTTGTTGCTGAAGCTTATGCATGTCTACAGAGAGTCCGATTTATGAAGGATCTGGGTTTTAGGAGGGTGGTCGTGGAGGGAGACTCTCTCACTGTAATCAGAAAACTGAATAGAACAACCCATGATAGATCAATCCTCGGCCTGATTATCCACGATATTAAGGAGATAAGCAAAGATTTTGAGTCGATTGAGTTCAGATTCTCTTACTGGGAAGCGAACAGAGCGGCACACCTAATGGCAAAGCTGGGTCGCACCATGGATTCTCCAAGCTACTGGGTAGAGGATGCGCTGTTGGCCGTAATGGATTTAGCAGCGTCGGAGGAGCGTCGACCTCAGGAGATCGATTGATTCCTCTCCAAGCTTTTGTGTTTTTTCTTGGCGACCTTCATAAATCTTGCATTCGGTGATGCACGCCAAGGTCTTCGAATTGCTGGCTTTTCAACTTTGTTGTTGTTTCAGATCTGGGTTGCGGGAAAGGTTTTTTGTTTTTCTCTTCGTTTGTGTTGGTTGGGTTCTGATCCGACAGTCACTTTGTTTTTCTTTTGTTGTCTTTTTCTTTCCCTTTTTTATTGTTTATTTATCTGTATTGCTTTCCCCGTATAAATGTAATCGAAGCCAGCTTTTACTTCAAAAAAAATGCTTAGGAGTAGGTAGAGAGCCATGCTTGATCATTTTCACCTGGACATTAAATAAAAAGCCTTCAATATTTAATGAAGGCCTTCGAGCCCACACAATTTACAATTAAATTTGTATTTATAATAAAAGATAAGATTTACCGGTAAATTTGAGAGAATAATTCAAATAAAAAGTAATATTTGGAATATAAGGAATGTTGGAGATATTTTGAAATATAGACAATTTTTTAATATTTTTTTAAAAAAGCGCCATTTGTAGATGGCGTCTTCCTTTTTTTAATATTTTTTTAAATTTATTATATACATTAACACTTTAAATAAAAAAATTATAAAAATACTTATGACGTGACTTACTGGTGGTGTTTTCCATGCACAATAAAAAATAACTTATATCCCTAAATATCCTCTAATATTCAATATTACTTTCCATTTGGATTATTCTCCCAAATTTGCCGATTTCCCAAAGCCATGTAGTTTCAAATTATGGGCTTTTCTAAAAACAAACCGCTTAAAAGCCAACTAAATACAAACCAACATCTATACCACCTAAAGGTGGTATCGGTACCCCTTGGTGAAATAGCATATTAAAAAAGGTATATACCTTTTTCTCTTACAAAATTGTTACAATTTGTGTACACTTTTGTACTCATTCGTATATATGCACATTGTGTAATATTTTTATGTACGTACACATTTTGTATAACAAATGTACCAATTTTTTCATGTCTGCCAAACCAGCATCGATACTATCTTTAGGTGGTATCGATGCCCCTTGTTATTATTGTACCAAATTGTGTTTCCTTGTAACAAGTTGTGTACATACACATTTTGTATAAATGTATCAATTTTTTCTTGTCTGCCAAACCGGCATCGATACCACCTAAAGGTGGTATGGATGCCCCTTGGTAAAATAGCGTAATAAAAAAGGTATGTACCTTTTTCTCTTACAAAATTATAATAATTTGTGTACATTTTGTACTAATTAGTGTATATACACAAATCTTTGTTATTATTGTACCAAATTATGTTTCCTTTGTACCAAATTGTGTATGTACACAATTTCTTACCATGTAACATTTTGTGTATATACATTTTTGTGTTATAAACTTGTAAGGATTTATGTACATGATTTGTAATAAATATGTACCGTTTTTTACCCAGTAAACAGTGCATCTTTGTAATAAAAAGGTATATGCATTCTTCTATTACAAAATTGTACCAATTTGTGTACCGCTTCATGTACAATTTGTGTACCGTTGCCGTTTATTAACCTGTATTTAAAGGTTGTTCCTTAGAATCCCCTCAAATTATACAGAGTTGGTTAGGAAACTGTCCAAATGGCAATAAATGTACTTGAGTTTATTTTTTTAGGAAAAAATGTACTTCAGTTTATCTAAATACGAAATCGAAAACAAATATTAATTTAATATCTGAATAAAATTATCTTAACCATTTGGTTATATAATTTTACGAAAAAATCTACGACGTTCGTTTAACACCGCTTAACACCATTAACGCTGAACACCATCAAATTAATTAATAAAGATTAAAAATCTCAAAGACTCAACATATAATTATAAATTTTATTTTAAATAAAATTTTAATTAAATTATTTTTCATATATAATATTTATTTTTTTTAAAAAAAATTATTAGATCAAATACAAACCTTAGTCAACCTAAAAAGGCTTAATACACTTTCCCCCAATAAACATTACTTATTTTTCCTAACTTGCCCCCTAAAGTTTATTTTAACTATTTTTACCTTCTAACGTTTTCGACGTTACTCATATTGCATCTACCGTTAAAAAAATTTGTCTTGACCAATTAGAACGTGACACGTCACTTTTTAATTTATTTTTAAATTTTAAAATAAAATAAAAATAAATAAAACAAAATAAATATTTTAAAACATCATCATCTTCATCCCCTATCATCTTCTTCTCCACCATTTCTTTCCTATCACAACCCATGATTTCCCACTCCAAACTCTCCAGCCACACCGACCCTTCACTGTTAAACCAACCCTATCTCCATCGTTTCGCTGAAGTCGACAACAAACTAGCCGATTAAATGCAATTACCACAATTTTGATTTGGGTTAAGTTTTTCAGCAATTTCAACCAAAATCTGGGTTTTACTTTTACCATAGTTTTGAAGTGATGAAGATTTCATTACGCTTCACCACTCCTGAGGAGAACAATCCATTCAATGCAACCCTAATTTACATTTTCCAGAAACAATCGGTCATGCTTTAAACAAATTGGCAAATCATAAAAAAATTAAAATCATAGCCTCCTCAGCAGCTTGATCAGCAATCGTTACCGGACCTAGATCGAACAAATTCAATAAAGTCAATACCTTTATACCATTTTCCATTAAAAATCAAGTTTCAAGGAAATTGAAACTTACTCAAATCTTCTTCATCAAGAATCTCAAATCTCTTCTTGAAATAGTTACAAATGGCTTCACCGGCGGCATCGGCTAGCTTGTTGTCAACTTCAACGAAACGGTAGAGATAGGGGTCATTTAACAGTGAAGGGTCGGTGTGGTTGGGGAGTTTAGAGTGGGGAATCATGTGTTGTGATCGGAAAGAAATGGTGGGGAAGAAGATGATAGGGGAGGAACATGGGAGTGTTTTGAGTATTTTAATATATTTATTTTATTTATTTTTATTTATTTTAAAAATAAATAAAAAATTATGTGACACGTTCTGATTGATCAAGACATTTTTTTTATGGTGGAGGACAATATGGATAATGTCAAAAACGTTAGAAGGGTAAAGTGGTCAAAATGAACTTTAAATGGCAAGTTGAGAAAACATGTAAAGTTTAGGGAGGGGAAAGTGTATTAAGCCTTTAAAAATAAAATAAAAACCCTAAACCTTAAATTTAAAACCCTAAACCTTAGACTCAAAACATTAAACTCTAAACTTTAAACCCTAAATTTATGTCTTCTTTGGTCATCCTCCTCTAGTAAAGCAAGTTCTCTAGCAGAGGATGTTTTTCCACCCATCTATCATGTCCGTTAGCTACTATTTCTTCGAGCACTGTTTTGCTGTCTACTCGATTAGTTAAATAAGAACTTACATCTCTCTCTTGATAATAATGGAAAGGAAATTGAGATTTTCTTACAAGAGCGTGTTTTTCATTACTTCTGTATTTTGAGATTTTTCTTTGACTATTGGAATTAAATAGATTTATTAGACTCGAATAACAAGGCTCGAACTCAATGGTTGTTCTATTTTTGCAGCCGTTCTTTTTACTTGTTTCGATGCACGTCTTGTTTGCAGCTCTAAGAGAATTGAGAAGATACCCGGACCTTAAAAACTAAGAAAAAAAAGTTTTTTTTAAAGAAAGAGAGAGAGGGGTTGAAAACGAAGGGCTAAGCAGCAATAAAGAAGCACAAAAGGAGTTTCACTTGCCTTCTTTCTTTTTCTTTCTCTCCATTCAAAATCACTTCTTTTGTAGAGAGGGAGTTCGAGACATTTGGAGTTTGTCCATCCTTTTGTCTCCTCTATCTTTTTCTTCACTTTTCATTTGTTTGGTTTTTGTGGAACACAGTTTTTTTATATGTTTTAGTCTGTAAATTTGGGTTTTGATGGGAGTGTAAGTGTACAGGAAGTGCTTGTAAATTTGTGGGGAAAAGAAATGACCTAAACCAAAGGTGAGTTTTTTTTATAGGTAGAGAAAAGCAAAGAAAAAATTACATAGAAAAAGAAATTTTGTCTAAACAATGCTTATTTTAATGGTAAGAATTACCATGTTTGAATTGAATAATTAAAGGGGAGGAGAAATAGAAAAGAAGATGGACTAAATTGATAGATTATTAAAATTACATAGGTTAATTTTTAAGTATTAGGGTCAAATTAAAATAAGTGTAAAATTTGAGGGCTAATTATATAATTATATCAATTTATATTAACTGCCACATCATCCGCCGTTAAAATTTTAACGGCGCTGGATCAATTTGTTAATTGCTTTAAGTTAAGGGACCAGTTTATAACTTTTGATAGTCGAAGGACGCAAATGATAATTGAAGCATAGTCGGGGACCATTTATGTAGTTTACCCTATAATATATTATATATATTTTATTTTTAGAAATAATACTATTTATTGAACCCCATTCTTTCATTCTTGAATTCTTAAACGGATAAATATTCTATACACAGGCGGTGGAAACTAAAAGTTTCTACAAACGCCTTGGTTTTAGGGTATAGTGTTTAGGGGTTTAGGTGTAGGGATTAGAATTTAGGGATAGTTGTTTAAATTTAAGGTTTAGAGTTATAATTTAAGGTTTATAGGTTAAAATTTAAATACTCACCATATTACCCTAAAACTAAACCCTAACCTATAAATCTTAAATTATAACCCTAAACCTTAAATTTAAACATTTATCCGTAAATTATAACCCCAAAACCTAAACCCCTAAATCCTATACCTTAAACTAAATTTCTATACCCTAAAATTAAGGTGCTTGTAAAAACTTTCAATTTACTAAACTAAACTTGTTGTCATTCTGGAGCTTCCCTTCAAATTCAACTAATGTTCAAAACCTTATATGAGGTCTCATATTTGAAAAACTAGAACATGAAATTTGAAATGCTATTAATCTGCCGACAGTGAGGTTTTAGTTCTGTAGGCGAGGGCAATAGAGGTGGGTTTTGACTTTTGAACATGGATTTGCTTTTTAAGTTGGTCCATGGATGGGACAATTGTCAAGAAAATTTATGTAGTTGCATCTCCATATAGGGGGTGTTCATTATTTGACCAAAATCGAATTAACTGATCGAATCAAAAAATAATTTAGTTAATTAGCCGTTTAGTCAAGTGCTTGAAAAGTCAAAGGTTAATTTTTTTTAAAGTTCAGTTATCGATTAATTCAATTGAAAATAGATTAATTGACTGAATTAATCAAAATTTAAATACACACATAATATTTAAATCCAATTCAAATATATTTAAATCCAAATCTCATCAAAGACCATTATATTTGAATATATTTGAACGCGCACGCACACATAATATTTGAATATATTTTTAATTTTAAGTCCAAATCTCATCAGAGACCCATAATATTTAAATCCAATCCAAGTGGGAGAAAAATTTCTAACAAAAAATCATTCTCAATTATTGCTACATAAATTGCTATTTTGAATCAAAACTAAAAAATTTATTAAAAATTTTCGATTAATTCAAAAACAAACCAAATAAATCAAACTAAATTTGGTCTTATTAATGATTTTCGAAATTGCTTAACATTTAAAATTTTTAAAAGTTCAATTAACTCGATTTGGTGTATTTTAATTCTGTTATTAACCAAACCGATGGTTTGAACACCTCTATCCACATAAGGGTGAAATAGAAAAGATTGCGAGTGTTAAATCTTAATGATTTTGCAAAAACGTTTTTTTAATGGATATTTGTATGAAGCAATTGAATTAAATCTTTGAAAATCATATTTCGGCTGCGAGCTTTATTCAAAAGCCATTGAAATTCAATTTGATTGTACAAGATTTTGATGTTTGTATATAATACTGTCAATGTACGACTCTTAATTTGAGCATCTAAAGCAACTCTGAAGTTGCACGTAGCTACAAAGAAGGAAGGAGCCAAAGATTGAAGAGAGTTGAAGCAAAGGATAGAAACCACGACATGAAAGCCATAGCTGCAGACAACTGATATCTACTACATATCTTGGATGGGCAATACGGCGACCCGACATCGGCCAACAGACTTGCTACACTAGCAGTTGAGCAGGCGGCGGCTAGCGACAGAAATGACAAGGCCTGCAATCAGATGAAACACAGATTTCCCCCATCAAATTATTATAAAAGTATAATACCATTGTGATGATATGCATAACAAGCCTTGTAACGTACCCAGTCTCCGACAATGATGACCAGCAATACCCTTGGTTGTCGCGGTAGGCATTTAACAAACACGGAATACGCATCGACCAATGCTAATGACACACTCCAGGGAGTCACTAAACCCATGACTGTCACCAAGTAGCTGCAAAAAGGTTAAAGGAGAACAGCAGATTAATTTATCACCCAAAACATCATCTTGCAATTGAATATTGTAGTTTCTACACTGCAATTGGGCAAACAACACCGTAAACGACGCGAGTTTAGACACTCGGAAGACCTTAACCATGGTTATTCTTTATTATTCAATTGCTTCTATTAGTAGTGCAAAGGCTTTGAAATTGGTAGAACAGATAAGGGAACATCAACATGGCCAAGCCATATTCCTGCACTGACCATGAGTCATAGCAAATTGATACTTTTGGTCTCATGTTCTAAGCACACAGCATCTCCATCAAAGTAAATTGGAAATATAAGCCTCAGAAACATGAAAACACAAGGAATACGAGTCATGAATTGTGAATTACAAACGTAAAAGCATACAAGACCCATTAAAGGTCTTGCTAACTTCTTTTTTTGTTTCCCAAGGTATTCACCGGAGGGAGATCAGTGACTAATCCTCCGGTTCTGCTGGCCCATATAAGGATAGATGGTCACAAGTTTTAAAGCTGCTTCACGCCAGAGCGAGTATCGAACCCTCAACCACCGACTACTTATACAATTAAGTTAACATATTTGGTCATGTTCTCCAACTAGCAAAGTAGCAGATCATGTACCTTGAGAATGGTTTCGATTACTCTAATTGTTGAAAGTCCAAATTCAATATAGGCTTACTTAATCAACTATATCTAATAAAAGCCTGAAATTTGAAGCAATTGATCTTTGCATAACCCTTCACCCAAATAACCTCTCAGATAACTTTACCCTTTCAAATTCAATCATTAAATGACACTTTCCCTTAAGTCATGCAGCCAAGGTTTCTTAGAAAAGGCTTTATTGGACCTAAAATCCATTTATATCCATAAACAAAAATTCATTTCAAGCAGTTTCCAACATGGTAAAGCTGATACTTTACATGGCCAAAAAGGCAGACAAGGATTTCCTAATGAATTAAGGAGGATAATAATTATGATGATGATCACAATAGATTCCCCTGAGGTTTCAAAGTTGAAACTAACGCCAGAACCAGCTAGGAAGTCAAGATTAAAAGCTATGAATGAATAAAATTCCAAGAAAATATGAGAAAAAGAAGCATGGGAGGTTACCTGAAACAAGTGTAGCTATAGAATTGAACATCTAAACACATGAAGAGAAGGGAAGCAGAGGAGAAAATGGTTTGTCCCAAACGAAGAGCAAAGCTAGCGCTTGTCCCCAACGCCCCTGGAACTGCTTCCATCATCCCTCATGTCATCTTATCTCTCTGTTTCTTCATCTTTAATTTTCCAATCCAACAAAAGGCAGATGCCAAGGAAAACGAAAACAAGCTGAGAGAATAGAATTGGAGTTGAAAACCCAGAAATTTATGTTCAGCCAAAAACGAGAGAGATTGAGAGAATCTGCGGGGTTGGTTTTTGTTAGGATGAAGAAATGGAAAGAGAAAGAAGAAAAGAGAGGCGAAGGACGAGATGGTTAGGGTGAATCATGAAGGAGGAGGCCAAGTTGTTGTAATGGCGCTTTTGGGTCAATTCCAATTCTCTATCATTCTTAATCTTACAAATGGAGAGTCCGTCTTTTCTCCATTTTTGATTCTTCTAAGTGGATTCCCGGGCTTTTCCTTTACCCACCCTTCGACAATGTGAAAATGTTTTCTTTTTTCCAATTTCCAGCCGTTTTTTTCTCAAGGGTAAACAATATGGTTGGTCTTCCATACTTTTGGGCTGTTTGATTTTGGTCATTGATTTTTAAAACGTTACATTCTGGTCACCTACACTAATGAGCCCTTAACTTTTGTTACTATGATGATGTGGCATGTTTGTTAAAAGGGTTTTTTTAATTTCACTCATAAATTTTAGTTAAAATATCAATTTGACCCCTAAAATTTAGATAAAATATTAATTTGACCCCTGAACTTTAACTAAATCCATTGTCGCCAACTGTCACACACCTCACTTTCGACCACCATTGTCGACCACTGTCGTTGAAACAAACATTGAATTCGTTTTCACTAGATTAAAAAAATTAATATTAGGCTAAAATATAATGTTAACTATTTTAGATTTGATGGATTTAAACTGATTTGTGGAGTTTACAACATTTTCGGTGAAACAAACACTAAATTCATGTTTGATAGGTCAAAAAGTGTGATTTAAAAATTTTGAGGTCCAACAATCGTTCCCGATATTGTTCGGCGATGGTGGCGACTGACGACGAATAACTTAGCTAAAATTTAAGTGTTAAATTGATATTTTATATAAAGTTGATGGGTTAATTTAAAAATAAATCATTATCACTAACGTGTCACATCATCATAATAAGAAGAGATAACGTATATGCAAAACATATATTTTTTTCAAAACTAATGACCGAAAATCAAACGGTTCAAAGAAAAAACAGAAGGATTAACCATATAATTTACTCTTTATCAAAACACTGCTGAATTCAAGCTACTTTATTTCATAAAAAATGTCAACTCCAACGACGTGCCAAATTGGTAAATATTTAAACCATAATTTATTTTAAAAATCTCAAAAATATATATCCCAAACTTATTATTTTCCTACTATAAAATTTCATTTATCCTTTTCAAACTCGATTTCAGTATCTTTTCTATTAAAATTTAATATTCAATAATTACATAAATATTTACTAAATAAATAAAGAATACTTTAATTTGAGAATTTGAATTGACTGATTTGAACCATACAAAGTTGATTGCCGGGCCAAGACAATCTGAACCCCACAAAATGGAATTTAAGAGAGAACAAATTCCATTTCAAAGGCTTTATCTTAATTATATATTCATGCTACATTATTTTACATATATCTTATTCGATTGATATGTACCACAGGTTGGAACAGTTAAAACAAGATTCAATGTTTTCTAAGCCAATGTTCTTTAATGTTTAAAATATTGCCAAACATTTTTGTTTGAGTGTCTTTCAGTTTCTGCTGCATTTTCTTTTCCATCAAACTAAACAAATTATTAGATAATTCTAGTTCACCATATCATTTGTAATCTCGACCAATAAAATTTATCCATTTCAAAATAATTAATCAAATATCTATCCACTTCAAAAATCCCCTTTAAATTATTCACATTTAAAAACAAAAAAAATGATGCTTCACAGGCAAAGCAATGTTTTCGGTCTGATATTGTTTCCGAGAAAATGAGATAAAAAATTGCTTTTGAAAAGTAATTGTAAATTACTTAGTTTAAAATAAAAATGTTTAGATTGCTCGCTTATTCATCAAATAGAGACTTTTGTGGCACGAAATTGGGAGGTACGTTTTGTTCAGATCTATCGCGAGGTCAATATGGTGGCCGATGTATTGGCTAAGCATGAATTTTAGATGGGGCAGGGTGATATGACTTCTGCGCAACCTCCAAATATAGTTTTAGACGTATTATATGCGGATGTTAGTGGTAATTTGAATTAACTTGATTCCTTGTAAGTTATTATTGCGGTTGCCGGTAGAGGTTGAAGCTGATCGGAATTACAGCAAAACAGAAACCCTAGCCAAACAGAAGAAAAAGGAAAAAAAAATCGAAAGAAAGAAGAAAGAGGAATCAGATTATTTTCTTTTGTTTAAACAAATGTAGGCCAAATGATTAATTTGGGCCAGTGCCCTTTAAGGGTTTATATAGCCCAACAGATTTAACTAATGACTAAAAAGTCAATAGTTGGTTAATCAGTTAAGGGCCCAGCTGTTCATGAACCAGAAATAACAAATGAAGTAACAACCAAGTATCAATCACCAACAAACTTTGCCAGCTTTGAGAAACCTGCTAACCGACTGATGAGTCACTATGATGGTCACTAAGCTTCAATATTCACTATGCTTCAATATTCACCCCACTTTCTGTCTCCTCTCGAACATGTGATAGGGCCAAAACATTGAGCTGTCTTCTTAACTCAGCAAAACGAGCAGTGGGAAGTGGCTTGGTAAATACATCTGCAATTTGATCTTGAGCAGGGATATAATTGACCAGAAGCTGTTGTCGAAGCACCTTCTCTCGAACAAAATGTAAATCAAGTTCTACATGCTTAGTTTTCGCATGTAGAACAGGGTTTGCAGCCAATGCAACTGTACTAGTATTGTCGCACCAGGCTTGAGAGATATCAGGAAGAGCAAGCCCCATATCTGCCATAATAGTCTGCACCCACAGTAACTCACATGTAGCATCAGCAAGGCTGCGATACTCAGCCTCTGTAGTGGATCTAGACACTGACCTCTGTTTTCGAGAACTCCAACACAACATATGCAACCCAAATCGAACACAATATCCAGAGACAGATCTTCGATCATCAATATCACTCCCCCAATCCGCATCAGTAAAAACTTGCAAACACAAAGGCATGGGTTGAGGTGAAAACCATATACCATACTCGAGAGTCCCTTTGAGATAACGGAGAATTCGTTTTACAGCAGCCCAATGTATATCTGTTGGATGTTGCATAAACTGTGAGACTTTGTTAACTGCGAAGGACACATCTGGTCGTGTATGACACACATACAACAAGGCCCGAACAGTACTACGATATAGTTGAGTATCAACAAATTCAGTGCCAACATCTTTACTCAACTTAGGCAGTGAAATCATAGGCGTATCAACAGATCTAACATTGTGTAAATCAGTCTTAATCAGAAGCTCTTCAATAAACTTTTTCTGATTAAGAAACAAACCATGACCAAAACGAACAGCCTCAATTCCTAAAAAATAATGAATGCAGCCCAGATCTTTAAGTGAGAACTTAACATCGAGCTCATGAATCACATGTTGTATGTACACTTCGGAAGCCCCAGTAATTAAGATATCGTCCACATACACAGCAATATAAGTCAGACCATCAGAAGCAGACTTTATGAATAAAGAGTTATCAGCACACGAACAACGAAAGCCAAGACCACAGAGAAATTCCTTCAGCTTGCAAAACCAATTCCTAGGGGCTTGTCTAAGGCCGTAGAGAGCCTTTCGAAGTTTGCAAACGAGTTCTGAACCATCAGGAGCCTTTTGGACAAAGCCAGCAGGTTGAGACATGTAAACATCTTCAAACAAATCTCCTTTGAGAAAAGCGTTGTTAACATATACTTGATGCACAACCCATTTGTTAGTAACAACAACAGAAAGAAAAACATTGACAGTGAAGAATCTGATAACAGGGCTGAAGGTTTCTCCAAAATCATATCCGGGTACTTGGGAATACCCCTTTGCAACGAGTCGAGCCTTGTATCTACTAACAGAACCATCCGAATTTAACTTGATACGAAAGAGCCACTTGGAACCAATAGATTTTCGATCAGGTGGAAAAGGAACCAAATCCCATGTCTGATTATTTAGAAGAGCATTATATTCAGAGTGGACAGCTTCACACCATTTGGGATGAGCAAGAGCTTGATGCACTGTGTCAGGAGTGAAGTGATGCTCAGCACTGTAAATCTTAGGTTTAAATATTCCAGCTTTACTTCTCGTGACCATACTATGAGTATTAGTAGGTACTGAAGTGGGTTGAACATCAACATCAGCAACATCATGATGTTCACTAGCTGAAGAAGAAGACCGAGGAGGAGCTAAGGAGTCTAAGACTGGTGGAGACTCATGAATGAGAAAACCTGGAGATGGTATTGAGGTTTGAGAAACATCATCAGTATCACACAAATTCTCAGACTGCCCAGCCTCCACATCAGCAACCAATCCTTCAGTTGTATTACAATCACCCATATTCACAGAAGGCCCTGCTACCTCCCCATCAGAGCTGCTAACAACTTCCTCATTAGAAACAACAATTTCATCAGTACCCCCTGTAGCCTCATCAGCAGTAAAGAAAGCAGCATGTTCTTGTGTAACAGGATATGAAGAAGTGGAACCATGTTCTGTAGATCCCACAGGTTGAGTAGGGGACTTAGGAGAAGAAGAGGTGGTATCTACCAGAGTGACATCAATATCAGCAGAGGATTCAATACTAATCGAATCTGTATTGTGAGCACTGGATGGGCAAACAGCAGGTTCAGAACCTCTATGAAGAGGGACTTCAAGAGGCACAGAAGTATAGAACTTATCGCGAGTAAAAGACTTAGGAGAATCTAAGGCAAATGGAAAAATTTCTTCATTAAACCTGACATGTCTGGTAACATATATTCGACCAGAAGAATCCATACATTGATACCCACGATGTTTGGGTGAGTATCCAAGAAAGATACAAGGTTGGGATCGAAAGGAAAACTTGTGCTTGTTGTAATCACGCAAACAGGGAAAACACTGTGAGCCAAAGACCTTAAGCAAATGATAATCAGGCTTGGTACCATATAACTTTTCATGAGGAGAAATGCCATTTAAGGTATCAGTGGGGAGTCTGTTGATAAGAAAGACAGCACTCAAGGCAGCAAAAGACCAGTATTGTAGAGGAACAGAAGCATTAGCTAATAAAGTCAAAGTAGTATCCACTATATGCCTATGCTTACGTTCTATAGCACCGTTTTGAGCAGAGGTATAAGGACAAGTAATGCGATGTTGGATACCCTTATTAGCTAAAACAGAAGATAAAGCAACAAATTCACCTCCTCCATCAATTTGCAAGGCAGTTATAGAAGCAGAAAATTGATTGGCAACAATTGCATCAAACAACATAAAAGCAGTAGACACTTCAGACTTAGCCTTCAACAAAAACAGCCAACAGTTCTTTGAGTACATATCAATAAAAGAAACATAGTACTGAAAGCCTAAAGATTTAACTGGAGAGGGGCCCCATACATCAGCTTCAACTAGCTCAAAGGGTCTAGTGTAAGTAGTAGTAGACATAGCAAAAGGCAGCCTATGGCTCTTCCCTAACTGACATGCATTACACAGCAAGTTCTTATCAACAGTAAAAGTTTTATTCAAGGCTTTACTAACTATAGGATGTGTGGGATGTCCTAAATGCTGATGCCAAAGCCAATATAGAGATTGAGCAGCAGGTTTAGTAGCAATAACAGTAGAAGTCTTATTTGATGTGTCACTAGGTGAGGCAGTATTAGCAAAAGCAGCAGACACATTCACATTATTGCATAGGCTATCATGTTGTGTAGTGCAACCAAGACTGAAACAATACAAACCATCCTCAAGAGTACCATGTAGAAGTATCTCACCTGTTACTTCATCCTTGACACATCATCTGTCAGAGTGAAACTCAAAATACACACTATTGTCAGAAGTAAACCTTGAAACAGACAACAGATTTCTTGTAATTCTAGGCACGCATAATAACTGATCAAGCAATAAAGATTTAGAAGCAGTAGAAATATTGCAACTACCAATATGTGATATAGCAATCGTAGAACCATCCCCCAGAAAAACCTTACCAGTTCCAGTGTATGGTTGTTTAGCTGCAGCAGCTGACCTTGCAACATGATGAGTTGCGCCCGAGTCCGGAAACCACTTGTCATCAACAGACAACACACCACGAGCAATGAGTGTATTTACTTGTGCTGTATCATCCGTAGCATTACCCTTTTCATCACTGGTATTAAGCTCCACACCCACAAAAGGATTGTAACAGACCTCTTCATCAGCAAACTGACACAGATTAGCTTGAGTCACATTACCAGAACCCTTGAACTGCTGAGAAGTCACATCCTTAAACCCTTGATCGAACCTATGCCAGCAACGGTCAACGAGATGTCCAAGCTTCCCGCACAATTGACACTGCAGACGCGGGCGACCACCTCTGAATCTCCCACCAGACTGATAATTCCTTTGTTGATGTGCCCTTGAATCTGACTCACCAGATTGAAAATTCCTTTGTTGCTGTCGAGAATCATATGTGTTTCTAGTGACTTCCTTATCAGAACTGAATGTCATCCTTGGCGTCTCACTATCTACTTGTGTCAGATTAATGCCTATCGGAAGACAAATTGAATCTTGTAACCTTGACTCTGCATCAATGAGACCCGTTGTAACTGACTCAAGTGTGTAGGATTCTCGACTCATGGTTATAGCTGCTACAAACGGATCGAACTCTGGTGTTAATCCGTTAAGCACAGTGGCTATTTGCTCCACCTCGGCCACCGGACTTCCACTAGTGGCTAACAAGTCACAAATCTCTTTGATTTGTGTAGTATACTCACGGATCGACTGTGTACCCTTCTTCAACGCACGCAGACGACAATGCAGATTCATGATTTTAGTGGTGGAGAATTTGGAGTAAAGATTCAAGATCACTGACCAAATTGCAGATGACGTTTCAGCTCCAACAAGACGCGGCAGAACAGTAGGGCTTACGGTTGATAAAAGCCAAGAGGCAAGAGCGTTATCCTCTTTCTTGAATCTACGAAACTCTGGATTAAGGACAAGCTTCCCTGTTGCATCTTTGACAACTTTCGAAGGAATTGGCGTCTCTGAATCCAGGTAGTGTTCAAGCTCTTGGCCACGAACCATCAGCACAACTTGCTGCTTCCAAAGAAGGAAGTTAGTATCGTCTAATTTGACACTAACTTGCTTGTTTGCGAACGTGGAACCCGTGCCTTGTTCAATCTGAAGTGCTTCCATCTCATTTGTAGCATCATCGACAATTTCTGGAGCCATTTTCACCAGAGAAAACGCGTATCGAACCAGAGAGAGAATGAGAGCCTCTGTTCGTATCTGAGCACAGCAAGAGAAAGAGATGAAACGAATTAAACACGAACACACACTCGGCCGGTGATCGCTAGCTCTGATACCATATTGCGGTTGCCGGTAGAGGTTGAAGCTGATCGGAATTACAGCAAAACAGAAACCCTAGCCAAACAGAAGAAAAGGGAAAAAATCGAAAGAAAGAAGAAAGAGGAATCAGATTATTTTCTTTTGTTTAAACAAATGTAGGCCAAATGATTAATTTGGGCCAGTGCCCTTTAAGGGTTTATATAGCCCAACAGATTTAACTAATGACTAAAAAGTCAATAGTTGGTTAATCAGTTAAGGGCCCAGCTGTTCATGAACCAGAAATAACAAATGAAGTAACAACCAAGTATCAATCACCAACAAACTTTGCCAGCTTTGAGAAACCTGCTAACCGACTGATGAGTCACTATGATGGTCACTAAGCTTCAATATTCACTATGCTTCAATAGTTATGAGGTGTACTTTTTTTCCTTCCATTTAAATTTAAGAAAGTTTTTTTAACGAGACACCTAGTTACTCCTCTTTTCTTCATCAAAAAAATGTTTAGTATTTCTAACAAAAAAGTGAATTTAAGTATCTAAAATATTTATTTTAGATATTATTTTTAAAAATATATAGAGTTGATATAAATGAGGATAAATGAATAATTTTGTTTAAAAGTGCTTTTGAAAAAAATTAAAACGATATATTTCAACTTTTGAATAAAACTTTTTAAATCAGGCTGAAAAATACTTTTTCATATTAGAATTCAGTTTGGCAAGACTTTTGAAAAATACTTATAAAAGTGCGATCAGAAAGTGATTTTGAAAAGTAATTTTGAAAAATTATGTAAGATTTTAATGTTTGATATTGCTGTCAAAAAATATTTTTAAAAAGATAAAATGTTCATTTTAAACATATATTCTAAAGTAAAAATAAATGAACGTGAATTATGTTTAAATTTGTTATCATAAAAATTATTAATATTATTGTATATGAAAAAAAATTAACTTAAATAATAAAAATATAAAAACTATTACAATTCATGTTATGAATATTTATCTATGTGGATGTCTATCATGATTAGAACTTTATCAAAGGAGTTTGATTTATTTATTATTAGAAATATTATCTCTATGAATTAGAGTTTAATGTATTATGTACTTCTTATGCCTATAAATAGATGATTCATTGAAGGCATTGTATACAATTCTATATTTTGAGAATAATACAAATCTCCCTCTTCCTCTCATCTCTTTGTTCTTCTTGTTCTTCTTTATTTTATTCACAACACGTTATCAGCACGAGACTCTAATCAACTGAGGTCTTCATCGTTATAATTCAAAAGAAGTTACCGGGAAGAATTCGATTATAGAATAAATCAAAGATAAGTTTTTTTCCTCCTTATTTTTTTTAGTTACCGATTGTCTTTCTCTTTATATTTTAACTTTGTTTTAATTTTTGAAAATTTTGGAAGTATGTTTGATTTTATTCGAACATTGGAAAGAGATAAATTTGTGGCTTCTCACAAACCAAAAGACGAATCGACAGAGACGAAGAGGTTATGTTTGGTGTAAATTACGTGTGTTTTCTCTTGTTCCTAAAAGGGTTAATTAGCGGAAAAAATCGATAATGTCGCGATGTTTTCCTTACCTGCCTCCTCGGCTTTTAAAGTAGGGAACGATGGAATCGATTAAGGTTTGTTGAGCGAAAGTATTTGTGAGTTTTCATTTTTGGTACTCAACTGCTTATGCTTTTCATACTTAATTATTATTATTTGTGTTTGTATATTTGTAAATTCATGAAGTTTGATGATGGTGCATGTAAAGCCTGTTCGATTTACTGACTATACTTTGTAATCATGAATAACAAAGTTATGTACGTAGAACTATGGTAGTCTTTCATATAAATTTATTAAAATACGTACTCTAGGTTTAAGGTTTTTTTAGTAACAAAGATCTGTACATTAATGAAACACCTTTGTTGGTTTAGTTTTTTTTTTTTAAGTGAGAATTATGACATAGATCCTCTGATTTTTAATATATTCAATTCAGCTCATACATATAGATCTTATTATTATGGTTTCATATATGTTTATTTTTGACACAATGGTTAAACTTTGTATTAAGATCAATATGTGTTTATAATATTTTATTTGATGATATTGATATTTTAACAATGTATTGAGTCTTACATGTATTTAAATGACTTGGAAAGAGACACGACATTATGAGAAGATGTTTTGGTCATTTGCTACGTCTCCATTTTTCTCGAGAGGAAAACTAATATCGGTAAATTCTTATTTTATTTTTTTATTCTTTAAATTATGATTTTAATGTGCGATAAATCATGATGAATTTCAATCTATAAAAAGATTGTTATAAAGTCTATATTTGCTCGAAAGCAATTTTTCTTCTTTGTCGAAAAACTCGACCATAGACTTCTCCTAATTTCAAGTTATGAAAATTCTTCTTGATCCAAAAAGTTTTATGGGAGGCATTCCTTGAAGTGAATGCAAAGCATGATGTTTATTCCATGCGATTATCAATGATGAGGCATTCCCTAAAGTGAATGCAAGCATGATGTTTATTCCATGCAATTATCAATAATGGGGCATTCCCTGAAGTGAATGCAAGCATGATGTTTATTCCATGCAATTATTGGATCTGTTTCATTCCCTGAAGTGAATGCAAACATGGTAAATCATTATTCAATTAGAGACATAATTTCGATATAATCCAAGTATAATTGGCTGGACATCCCGTTCTGCGAGGCTACTGGTCTCAAAGGAGGTTTTTAAATGACCTTGTGGACAGGTTTAACAATGTCGCGTACGAGGATTAAATCTTTGTTCTCTGTGATAAGGATATGTGAAAAAGGTTTTAAAGGCCCACTGGCTCTACTCCATTCCCTGAAGTGAATGTGAGATTATATTATGGAAGGAATAAAAAATCACATTAAAAGTTGTGATCGTGGTCGAGACTATGAATATACACATGGAAAATATAGTCGTTTTAAGAATACTTCTACCCGCTGGTAGCGAAGTTATAAGGATGACAAGAGTGATAAAGATCATTCTAAGGAAGTGAAATCCTTTTACCAACGTGATGTTATAAACCATTGGTTTCGTACTTGTCAAACGCCAAAGTATTATGGACTTTATCCATAATCATGAATGATAAATGAAATAAAATATAAACAAAATTTGTTTATGGCGAAAATAATTATGGCGTTATTGATCCAACTCAATTGGATATTGTTAATTTTCTCATAACCCTTGAAGGGAATAATTTACCATTTATTTTATTTCCCTTATAACCTCTAACATGAATAATTGGTTTTTCTTATGTTAATTCGTTTTATTTATTATTTATTTATGTTGGTTTGTTTTATGTTTATTTATTTCACATATTATTTATTTACGATTTATGTTAATTTATTATTTGAAGAATATGATTACTTCCGGAATAAAATATACAATGAATTGTGGCTATTTATGCCTAGAATTGTGACTATTTATGCCTAGCAGATAATGCAAGTACTCATATTGTACTTAAGCATAAGAAATATTTTTCCCATTTAAATGCAAGGGGAAATATGAGTAGTATTTCTCAAAGTACTAAAATATCAATACTTCGGAAGAGCACCTGAAAGTTTATCTCTGATAGATAATCGACTTGATATGATGTGCTATATTTTATATTTTTCATTCCTCGAAGTGAATGATACAAAGTACATATTTTCATTACCTGAAGTAAATGAAACAAAGCACATTTTGAAAGGTGCACAATTATGCATTTCTCGATTAAAATGCAATGGAATAATGTGAGTACTATATCCGGAAGTATTAATATCACAAAAGGCTCTAGTTGAGCAAATATGTTATTGTTAAATGGAACTTTATTCCATATTCACATTGTGTTATACTCGTCAAAGTCATAAAGAGATGAATATGAGTTCGCAAACTATCCCTTTGGGAATTATAGATAACATATGTTATCAATTGGCATTCGAAATAAGCCAATATGAATATAAGTTTTGGTAGCCAAAAAGTCAGTTGAAAGCTCTAGAAGAGCTATATATTGCTACCAAAAGATAATTTCAATTGAAAGCTCCGAAAGAGATAAATATATTCTTATTTAAAGGAACAATTTTGATGGTCGTACTAGACATGTACGAGTGAGATTGAATTACATGTTATGGTAAACAATGAGTTTACAAATTCAAAGATATATACACACATATATATAGTTGGCATGATCGGTTAGACCATCCTGATCAATAATGGTGCAGAAATTATTGAGATTTACATGCACATGTATTAAAAGAACCTATAGTTCTTGTGGTGCTTATTCTCAAAGGAATGGATTAAATTCCACTTATTAAAGAACGTGAAGTTCTTGTGTTGCTTAAAGGAATTGATTAAATTCCACTTACTAAAAGAACCTGAAGTTCTTGTGTTGTTTGTTCTCAAAGGATATAGATGATCCCACTTACCAAAAGAATTAGAACTTAAAGTTCGTGTATTGAAGTTGAGACTGTATGTCTTGCATATCTGAACGAAATATGGGCTCATATATCCACAATGTGGAAAGTTTTATATGATTTTAGTAGATGCATCTACATTGTTTTATCGACTTACAACCAGAAGTTTGTGAGATTGATTCTAAAAATATTCAGATTATGCAGTTAGACTATTCGTCTTGAAAAGCTAGTGGGTTTATATTTTAGGCTATATCAGTTGTTACAAAGCCTATTGATTATGAAAAATATAGTTTAGCAAAATTTCAATTGGATGCCTCCTATTTAATAGCTAAACTATGAGAACAAAAGAGTTATTATTTATATGGTGTTTCCATATAGCAACACTTATACGCATCAAGCCAACGAGTTATAATAAACTCCCCGTTATGATTGGTTTTTGGTCAGAAACCATACATTTCCCATTTTATGATTTTTGAATGTGCGATATGAATTGCTCCACCACAACGCACAAAATGGGTAAATAAAAAGGGTTGAGAATATATATTGAGTACGAGTCTCCTTTTATGTTTAAATTCTTAAACATTAATTGGGGAATCATTTATGACATGATTTTTCTCAACATCAGGGGGAGATAATAATCAGCTGGATAGAGGAAAATGAATTATCATTATCTAGATCCTCGTATATGAACTAGAAGTTCATAAGATAATTCATGTTATTACATGTCAACTGCCAGACATATTTACTGACCCAATGAGAGTAATTAAGTCTCATATACCAGCTGAAATGCTCTAAGTTTAAATTACATGTTAGAGCGAGAGAATGTAAATCATGCCTGAAGCATGATAGTTGAAATGGTTCCAAATGATCAAAATTCTCGTAAATAGAAAGTAATATGAGATGGTCATATATTGGAGGCGGGTGCTCCTGAAGAGACCCAAGACATAACAAATAATAAAACTCTTGAAGAGTTTCAGGTACCTGGAATAAAGATTGAAATCTTGAAGAGATCTCGATGAGTTATGTCATTACGAGAATGGAACTAGAAAATTGGAAAGTTGTCGACAACGATTTTACAAACAATTTTACATAAAATACTTCTATAGAAGTAAAGAAAGAAATCGAGGATCTTATATAATCTATCCGGAAGTATAGATATTGAATTGGCCAATGTTGAAAGACGCTTTGAACTTCTAAAATAGAAGTATTTGGACCACCAATCCAAACACCTAAAGGTGTAATGCAAGTGAGGCACAAATAAGTAGTCGTAAATACGACTTGAACTGTGATTTATGAAAAGTTTTAATTACTTCATGGTGGATGCAATTACTTTGGCAGTTTTGAAATTTTTACATGCGTCTAATTATTTGTGGATCCATATTTATCCTTGAAGGATCTAAAATGCTATAAGCATTTGGAAATTTATGAGGAAATTTATTTAGACATGTCTCATGAATATTTTTGGCGCATTTGGTATAATCGCCTTAGTGAATACTAATTGAGAAAATACTATAAGAATGATCAGATTTCCTTATGTATTTTATAAAGGAGTTTGGATCAAGATCCATTATGATAATTTTAGAACTCCTAAAGAGCTTCAAACTGGAAACTCATGAAGTACTTTCAATGCAAGTACTTGAATCTTGACATCAAGTTTATCTCGACCTGAAGATCGAGCATTTTTATATATTTCTTTTGTCTATGAATAGACATAAGCTGAAAGAATCTTAAAGAAGATTCAATATGAATAGAACATATCTATTGAGTATCCCAATAGTTGTAAGATTGTTGGATGTGAATAAAGATAATTATATCTTTTCTTGGTCTTGAAGCACTATATATTAGTTGGTCAAGAAATATCTATGAATATACAAAGATCATTACATTTAGATTTTCAAACATTCGTTGATGCCTCCTCAAATGTCGTAGAAATAATTGTTATGCACGAGGCAAGCCAAAAAAATGTGTTTGGCTAAGATTATTGACCCAACATATCCAAAAGATATGTGGATTTACTTTTACAAGATATGATAAAAGCTATCTTGTGTGAAGATAAAGCAAGATGTATATCTCAGTTTGAAAGTTGATACATCATGGAACATATTACTCCAAAGTTTCATCCCTCGCGATCTTTAGAAAAATGATATTCAAGATTAAATTATGAAGATTCAAAGATCTTCTGTGATGTTTTCATGAGGGGGAGTAAATACGCGTTGCACTCTTTTTCCCTTAACCGAGGTTTTGTCCCAATGGGTTTTCCTGGTAAGGTTTTTAATGAGGCAACAAGTTATGCGTATCAAAGATGTGTGTACTCTTTTTCCTTCACTAAAGAATTTTTTTTCCCACTGGGTTTTTATCTTAGTAAGGTTTTAACGAGGCACATTATCTTCATAGACATCCAAGGGGGAGTGTTATGAATATTTATCTATGTGGATGTCTATCATGATTAGAACTTTATCAAAGGAGTTTGATTTATTTATTATTAGAAATATTATCTCTATGAATTAGAGTTTAATGTATTATGTACTTCTTATGCCTATAAATAGATGATTCATTGAAGGCATTGTATACAATTCTATATTTTGAGAATAATACAAATCTCCCTCTTCCTCTCATCTCTTTGTTCTTCTTGTTCTTCTTTATTTTATTCACAACAATTCATTAATAATTTCTCTCTCTATATATAATATATATAAACTTTAAATATTTTTAAATAATTAATATAAAAATTTTAATTAAATATAAAAGTTTAGCCTCTAAAGTCTAAACTGTATGTTTTTATATTATTGTAATATAACTAAATATTAATTTAATATAATAATTATTATCATATTTAATATTATTATAATATATTAGTATTAATATTACTGTTAATAATTAAAGGTAAAAAAATAATTTCACATATAAAAGTAATTTTCCACCTCAAAAGTTAAAAAAAATTAGCTTTTGAGATTGTGTGGAAAATCACATTTTAAGTAATTTTTCAAATCAAGTGTTTGACAATGCTTATGGGTAAAAAATAATTTTTTTAAAAGCAAAAATTCTTTTTTAAGCCACGCCAAATGGTCATCTATGTTACTTGAACTTTTTCAAACTTTTTTTTAATTTACACATGATTTTTACACCCTTCATAGTTTGTTGATAGTAAAATTGAAGATAAGAGATTTAAAATAATTTATCTTGTTGAGACACATGGCCGATTCAAAAATTTACAAGGTCCTATGTAGTTTATTAAAACAATGCACTTTAATTTATAATGCTAATGATATATAAGGTTATTTTAAAAATATATATTTTTATTTTAGTAAAAAAAATGTATTATGAGGTCTCCTTTAAAGTTGTTTTTTTTTTAAAATTTGTTAAACCATTTTTTCTCTGAATATTTAATTCAACTCATTTCAGAACCCTCTTTTTTAGGACCATGTGCGATCGCTCACCTCATACATGTCTAAAACCCCAACCTGAGACAAGGCAAAGACACAAACAAACTTATTAATAAGGAGATGTTCTTGTTTACCTAAGGGTAAAATTATGGAAGCATCCTCCTTTCTGTTGCTCAGATGGGCATATATATGAGCCCAATTTGTAAAATGATGGAAAATGACAATCCTGCATGTTGTGCACTCTTATTGCCCTTATCAGATGCATATACTTTTATCAGTCATCAAAGAAACCAAGGACAAGCTATAGTGCACCTCCTTGGTAGTACACAACTCACCCAAAAAAACAGTGGGTGCCACGGCTGACAAATTGTAACACCCCAACTTTCCACCAAATTAAAAACTCTAATTTTCTTAAATTCCTAATTCAGAAACCTTAATAATTGGGAATTTTGCTCTATAAATCTAATGTGAATTAAGGACTAAATTGTAATAATTTGGAACTTGTGAGGTCAATTAAAAAATGGGCTTAAGTAGAGACCTTATGGGGGAATTTACCCTTTTGTTAGGGTATAAACCCCCTTAATGGCTTCTCATCGGTCATTTTCCCTTCCCTCAACTTCAGCCGCTTCATTCTCTCTCTCTCTCTCTCGTTCGATAACCCCAAAAGAACCCCCTTCACGTTTTCCATTTACACTTTGGTCAAGGAGTTGTCGGCGTCAGTTCGATGATCAGGGACCATTATCTTGCTCCCCATGGCCACGAGACCAAAACCCACTCTTCAATCTCTCTCACCGGACGCCATTTGCGCGAAATCCGGGAGAAAACCACTTCGTCCACTTCGATTCTTCGCGCCCACCGTCCTCTCCAATGTCTCCTTGTCCGAATCTGTTTGGGTAAGCTATTGTCAGTCTATTTTGCTCGTTTTCCCCTAGAGTGAATCGTGTGGTCCCTTTGATGCATGTTGGCCGGGGAAAAGATGACCTTTGTTGTAACCCCCTAGACCCGCCTATGCGTTACAACGGATCCTAGGAAGTCACATTAGGGTCACAAGAGCGACCCACAGTGAAAATACACATGAAAATATTTTTTCTTTCTCAAAACACTTATTAAACCGTAAAATCAACTTCTGTTTAAAATACAATTTCAGGAAATCATTTAAACACATAACAAAATTTCAGAAAGTATTTTACAGACACTGACATGAAACCATACATGACATACATGCCCACTAACTATACAGTACCGTACTCCAGAGGCAACGCCGAACTCTGATGTCAAACATTACCATGCTATAATCTTTTAACCTGCGATGGTAAAAACAACACGAGCTTAGGAAAGCTCAGTAATACAAAACTACCAGAAGATGCTATAAGCTCATGTAGATATATGGTAGGCATAACATTTTCATGATGTTTCAAGCAGTGATAGACCTCAATTTCTGTTCTACTATTTCGAGGTTGCATTGTACTCAAGAATAATGGTATGTTCTTTAATCAAACCTTGAGAATTAGACGAAAATTATATAGGCTGGTAACATACGAGGTAGGAATCAGAGAGTTTGGCGTCTAGTGTGTTCCAATAAGTGCAGATCAACATGCATAAGTACTTAACATCATATCCTATGAGCACATAACATATTAAATGCAAATGTTCAATGTTCATACAGAAGTTTACAAGAACTACCCTCCAACCTTACACCAATATGCAGTCCCCCAGAACTGCATCCATAAGGACTTACCCTAGGCCCGATGGGCATAGGTGCCACCTAAGGGGTTGCCTTAGGTCCATAAGGACTTACCCTAGGCCCGATGGGCATAGGTGCCACTCAAGGGGAGACCTTGAGTCCATAAGGACTTACCCTAGGCCCGGTGGGCGTAGGTGCCACTCAAGGGGAGACCTTGAGTCCATAAGGATTTACCAGCTTGATCAGGGCTGTACCAACAGAGACTTCATAACATAACCCAACAGTATACCCCAGATAATAATCGGTGTTCAGATTCCAGACATGAGTAACATGATACATGTAATAAACATATTTTATTCAGAGTATCAGAAACAGAAGTTCATGCTTTTGACAGATAAATGGGCATACTATCGAGCAGAGCAATTCATCATGCAAACAGATTGTACCATTAGAGGTCAAACTAACAGATCATACTAACAAATTCATCAAACAGTCAGACAATACCATCAAAGATCACACGATCACATACCAAGTATACAGATTGAGCAGACATATATCATGTAGGCAGAGCTTGTCATCATATATCAAGTTCATCATTTTATCTCATTTTCTAACATAGTGATGCAATCTCAATAACAATTGAAATGTTCATCAAACATAATATTATTCACGATTAAAATAATTATACAATATGGGTCTAAATGGGAGGATATTGTTGTTCCGAAACTCTTTGGAGGTATGGGGTTTCGCAATATGGGTTAGTTTAATATTGCGCTACTTGCAAAACAGGGTTGGAAACTACAAACAAATGCTAATAGTCTCCTTACAAAAGTCCTAAAAGCTAAGTACTTCCGCAATGGTGATTTCCTTTCGGCAGAATTAGGCTCTTCTCCCTCCTACACGTGGAAGAGCATCTGGTGTTCACGGGGTCTTCTAGAGAAAGGGATGGGGTGAACTGTTGGTAATGGGAGATCTATTGATATTTGGCAGGATGCTTGGGTTGACGGATTGCCTAATGGCCGCATCAATGATCAGGTTCCTGATCTACAGTTTACAAAGGTTGCTGATCTCATTGATCACTCCTCCCACTCTTGGAAAATTGATACCATCAGTTCAATTTTCAATCCCCCTACGGCAGTGAGAATACTAAGTATCCCTATCTCTAACTATGACGATCCTGATGTTAGAAGTTGGAGGTGGGATAGTTCTGGGGTGTATAGCGTAAAGAGCGGCTACAAATGGCTTGTAAATGCAAACCTTGGGTTTCCAGGTTCTCCCCCGATAGCGGCAACGGATTGGTATACGGAATTCTGTAACTCCTTGTGGTCTCTAAAGTTACAAGCCAAAATCAGGATCTTCTTTTGGTGGCTAGTTCATAACTATCTACCAGTACAATCTAATCTTCTTGCTAGAAAGGTCAACATTCAACCTCTTTGTGTTTTATGTGGTACTGGTTGTGAAACAATTAAGCATATGGTTCTAGAGTGTAACTTTATCAAGCAAGTTTTGAATGAAGTTGGGATCAGACTAGGAGTTTTACCTACTGAAGAAGGAATTACCAGATGGTTTGCTTATCTATTCGAAAGTTTGAATCGAGAACAACAAGAACAAATAATCATAGCACTTTGGGCATGTTGGTTTGCGCGGAACAAAATAATTCATGAGAATACCCCTTACCATTCTACCCAGATTGTAAACCTCTGCCGCAAGACCCATCTAGAGGCGTCTCGAATATCTCCGCGTCTGAGTTCTCCGTTTATTCCCTGTTCTGCAGCTTGGATTCCCCCTATGACAGATAGAGTAAAAGTAAATTTCGATGCCAGTTTTTCCGAAATAGAGAGAACTTCCAAATCTGGGATTATAATCCGCAACGACAAAGGAGAAATTATGGCAGCGGCTACTTATCTCAAATCGCCGGTTGTAAACCCAGAACATGCAGAAGCATTAGCTTGCGAACAAGCGGTTATTTTTGCACAGGAGTTGGGTTTCCGGCGAATCGAGGTTGAAGGAGATGCCCTGGGAGTTATCACAAAGCTGAAAAGTCAGAACTCACAACGGGGTTTTCTAAGTACCCTTTACAGGAATATTCACCGGAGGGGGGATAGTTTCGTTTACCTCCGTTTCATGCATGTTTGCCGGGAAAGGAATGGAGTCGCACACGCCCTCACTCGCCTGGTTGTGACGTTGGACGAACCGTTGATCTGGGTCGAAGAGGCGCCCCGGTCGATGCTCCACCTGGTCCGGCGGGACCAGTCAGGCCTTAATCCACCCTCTTGATGCCGCGGTGGTTTTATTGAACTCTGGAGTTTCTCTCATTCTCTCCGGCATGGCTATTGCCATTGTTTACCCCTCATTTTGCTAACCGTTTCATATGCCCAAGCCGATGCTTGGCGGTGGGGTTTTGTGTTCCAGAAGCTGCATTGTTTTTTTACTTGTCTCTCTCTTCATTTACTTTTGGGTTTTAGTGTGTTGTAATAATGGGACAGCTGGATTTTGGCTTCCCAATAAATCCCAATAAAAGCAGCTTTACCGGTTCAAAAAAAAAATAATTATACAATCCATTCAACAAAATATAACACACATGGAACACACTAGGTGGGACAAATCATTTCTTGGAGATACTTGGCATTTACAGAATGAGACATATTAAACTTTTTACGATTTCAACGAATTTCTGAAACGTGGCCCCTATTAAAAGAGGTTCATACTAACGGTTTAACCCAAATATTCAGGAGGTGATACATCAAGATCTTTGAGATTTTTGGCATATCCTGAGTGATTCAGCCATTTAAGTTACAAGGCATTATGGTCATTTTATCATACATGGGCGTTTTGGTAATTTATACCAACGAGACATAAACAGTCGCTCAGGAAATTCTATTTACTCATCACTTTTTTTAGTCATACATTCAGAGATTTCTATTATAAGATATTTTGCGATATCGGATTCATCCAGGGTTGTTCTGGTCACTATGGCCAACAAGGGCGTTTTGGTCATTTAACTATCAGAGTTGATTTTGTAGTTTAGCCCAGTAATGATAAATTGACGATTTACAATAGTTAATATTTCCAGAAGTTTTTCAAGCCTCCACTATTCGAACTAACATGTTCCTACTTGCAGTACTAATCAACCCTTATGTTAATATCAAGAGTGATTAACATACATGAGCGTGCTTCCTAACACTTAGGGGCAATTTAGCCCTTAAAGTCTCATTAGAATTCCCAGGGTTTCATCAAATGCATAATTGTATATTTAACTCAAGAGAGCATTTCAGTCATTTTGGAAATTGGGATAAATTCACCGTTTTTGTCAAATCTTACTATTTAGCACCTCTCTCTCTCTCTTTCCCTCTTTCGATGGTAAGGCCAAAAGATGGTAGGTGAAGGGTCCATTCAGACATTAAATCTAATTTATTATATTCCTTAAAAAAATTAATTCAAAAGTAATTCAAGATAACACTTGACAGTAATGGGCTCCTGGCTCAATGGTTCAACACCCAGAGGGATATGGGTAAGGTCGCGGGTTCAAAATCCCACAATTGCAAATCCCTCTTCTTCTTCTTCTTTTTGTTTTAAATCAATTCCTTCTCTTTTCCCTTTTTTTTTTAGTGTTACATTTGTGGTCACCAGATTTCATTACCGATGACCAACGTTGTCGTGGGTAAACAACCCTTAGGGTTTCGGTTTGTGCAGGGGAAAGGACAAGGCTTTGGGTTGAACCTAATTTAGTGAAGTTCAGACCGAGAGAGTTGTGAGCCCAATCAGTTGGGTTGCCAAACCAGACCGGTCCAATGGTCCTAAGTGAACTGAACCAGTCCATCAGTCTAAACCAACCCGTGAACCGAGTCAGTTGGACTGAGCTGTAAGCTGGACCGAACTGGGTGATGGCATCGGTGACTGTGAGGCATGACGTCAGCAGTTGACCTTTGACCATCGTTGTTGACCGTTGACTACCATTGTTGACTTTGACTACCGCTTTTGATCACTTACATTCCGACATTAACTTTTTTAGTCAAAGTCAACTTTACGTTTTTTGATGTCATGATTCCAAATTCGTTGTCTGTTTTCCCAAATTCAAACCCGAAAGACCGTTTTGTTGTTTACATTTAATTGTATTTAGTATTTTGAGAATTGTGTATAACATAATCTGATTCGAATTATTCTTGTGTTCAGGTGGCGTTGATTCGGACACTAAAATCTTACCTCCTCCTCCACCTGGTCGACTTCCTGCAGCTCAGCCTTTAAGTTCCACGCGTACATGTATTGGTTTTGCTTATGTACATTAGATTTATGGCATAGTAGTGAAATATGATTTAGTGTTACCCTTGTAGGTGTCGATTATGTTTAGCCCGTTGACACGTGTCGTATAGTGTCAAAAATAAAACCTTAAACTCAAAATAAATAAGATTTAAATTAATATAGCGAGAGTAAGGGTCGATCCGCAGGGAATAGGAACTCTAACACCTTTCTTATGATTTAGACCAATAACCTATAGAAAATAAAAGGGGGATTTTAGAATAGTGATTTGAATGAGAAAAATAGTAAAAACGTAAAAATAAATGTTGAGAATGAATTATGGATAAAAATAGTCTCAAGCCACGCTTTGCCACGACATCTTCGATCACTGAAGTTGATTTTTCTTCGACTTTCCTGCAGGTTACAGTCTACAAGGCCCAACCCTTGTAACTTACTTCTCGTTGGTAGATTCGACTCCCAGGGCAATCCTTGAAGTCAAACTTTTGTGAATTAGCCACGGCAATCGATGCTAACTCAAATCTGAGTTAGTGCTGGAGAAGCCCGTGCTCGGATATTCGTCTCGATGAGAATTGTTTCCGATTTTGATTCCCCTTAGTGGACCGCCACTAAGTTTGTTCTTAGGGAGTTGAATTGGCTACAAGCTTTTCCTCGTCCCCAACGATGGATCTAAACTACTTCAAGCCGATGCGCGCTCTCGGAATTAAACAATTGCGATGCCTAAAGATTAGGCCGATTGCCTAATCAATTTTACAGAGAATCTAAAAAGGAGTTGTTGAAGGATTGAAGTATTTTTCCTAATCTCACGAGATTTGTCGGGTTTGGCGTTGCTTTTGGCTAAAGGGAATTTAGTTAAGCATGGTTTGTGAAAAAACCATACTTAATAAAATAAATAAAGAAATAGAGAAAAATAAATAGAGAAAAAAATAGAGAGCTTTATTAACTCAAGGAAGAAGAGAACAATGGAAAATGTTTGATGAATAATTCACCCTCAAAGTGGGGTATTTATAGTAGTTGAAAAACCCTAAAAACCTAAGATGATAAATCCTAAAAAAATTTAAATAAAATTACATAAGATAAATATCAAAGTTTTGAATTTAAAGATAAAATTCGGATGATAGGCTATCTTGATAAGTGGACTGATAAGTTATCAAGCTTGCTGACGTCATCTTCTAGAAGGTGCTGACGTGGCGCCCAGTCAGCATTCATGCCCTGGTTCATGCCTATGAATCTGCCCACGAATTCAGTATTTTCTGCAGCACTACAACTCATTTCCGGCATTACGTAACTTGTACGAGAACAACACAAAAACAACCCAATTAAGTCCTTCAAACATATATATTCGATCAAAACAAGGACTAAAAACATAACCAAAATAAATACTTATCACCCGTTACTAAATTTGAGCGTGGGAGACGTCATCATCAACGTTGAGCTTTTAGTTGTCTGAGGTAGGGATGTAAAAACAGGTAATCAGACGAGTTTCAGGTCGGGTACTATCAGGTTGGGTAAAATCGGATACAGGTCATTTCAGGTCATTTTTTTGTTTTGACTCGACTCGGGTCGGGTGCGGGTCCATTTCAGGTCGGGTCCATTTCAAGTCGGGTCCATTTCAGGTCGGGTCTATTTCAGGTCGGATCCATTTCAGATCGGGTCAAAACGGGTCGGATCCGAAGCAGATAATTGACAGGTTAATTCGGGTTCAGATACACTTCAGGTCAGGTCCATTTCAGGTCGGGTCCATTTCAGGTCGGGTCCGTTTCAGGTCGGGTCCGTTTCAGGCCGGGTCCATTTCAGGTCGGGTCCATTTCAGGTCGGGTTCATTTCAGGTCGAGTTCATTTCAGGTCGGTTGCATTTCAGGTCGGGTGCATTTCAAGTCAGGTAATTTTATGTCGGGTAGTTTCAGGTCGGGTAATTCAGGTCAGGGTATTTTCGGAATTGGAATTCGTATTGAGCTTGAGTTCGGTACAACCATATAAGTAGTTGATAGACTTTAGGTTGGCCTCCGTCAATCGTCATTGATTTTGAGTTAATTATTTAAAGTCATATCAAATTAAAATTATAAAACATTGGAGTAATTAAAAAATAATGAAAAGGGGTCAATTTGGATTAAAAATAAACTTTCACATATTATAATGAACAAAAATATCATATTAAAATTATAAAACATTAGACAGATTTAAAAGAAAACAAGGAAAAGGGGTCAATTTGGAATAAAAATAAAGTTTTGGGTACTATAATGAACAAAAATATCAAATTAAAAGTATAAAAATTAGAGTAATTAAAAAACAATAAGTATAGGTCAATTTAGAATAAAAATAAAATTTTAAGGTCTAGAATGAACAAAATTTCAAATTAAAATTATAAAACATGATGAATTAAAATATATACAAAGGTCAATACGAAATTAAAATAAAGTTAAGGGACTAGAATAAAAAATAAAAAATTAAAATAATAAAACATTGGACAAATTAAAAAAATAAATGTGGGCCAATTTAGAATAAAAGTAAAGTTTTAGGGTCTAGAATGATAAAAATATCAAATTAAAATTATAAAATATTGGGCGGATTAAAAAAATAATGAATATGAGTTTAGGGTTCATACATTTATAGGTACATTTGCATACATACATTAGGGTTTAGGGTTTAGCGAAAACTCACTAATGATTTAGGGTTCATACATTGATAGATACAAACATACTTACATACATTAGGGTTTAAGGTTTAGAGTTTATGTTTTAAGGGCTTAGATTGTGGATTTAAGGGTTTAGGGTATAGGGTTTAGGGCTTAAGGTTTAGAGTTTTATGAAAACTATATTAAGTGCTTAGGGTTTACGGTTTAGGTTTAATGTTTAGTGTTTAAGGTTTAGGGAGAAATTCATTAAGGGTTTAGGGCTCATACATTGATAGCTACATATATACATACTCATATATATTAGAATTTAGGGTTATGGTTTATGGTTTACGGTTAATTATTTAGAGTTTAGGGTGTAGCAAAAACTCATTAAGGGTTAAGGGTTCATATATTGATAATTACAAACATACTTACATACATTAGGGTTTAATGTTTAGAGTTTATGGTTTAGGAGTTAGGTTGTGGATTTAATGGTTTAGGGTTTATGGAAAACTTCATTAAGGGTTTAGGCTTTAGATATTGATAGATATATGCATACTTACTTACATTAGAGTTTAGGATTTAGGGTTTAATGTTTAAAGTTTAAGGTAAAACTCATCAAGGATTTAGAGTTCATACATTGATAGATATATACATACTTATATATATTATACTTTAGAGTTTAGGGTTTAGGGTAGGGTTTAGGGTATATGATTTGATGAATTTAAAGTGTTGATAAATGTAAAATATTAACTATTAATTTTTTAAATCAATTTAAAGTGTTAAATAATATTTCTGTTAAATATACATGTATAATCAATTTAATATATATGTATAAAAAAATTGTATTTAAATATTCATTTCACTCTTCTAAGTTTTAAATTTTATTAAATAATTCAATATGCTTAGTACTAACTTATTTAATATAAATTATTTGTGGCGTTAATAACTTAAAAATTTTATTAAATTAATAACTTGTGATGGATAAATTAAAAATAAATTATTTAAAATTTAAATTATTTTATTAATTATGATCATTAAATTAAAATTTTATTTTATTATAAATTTTAATTAAAGGGATAAGTTAAAAATTAGAATAAAAAAATTCGGGGGGGGGGGGGGGAGGGGGGATTTGATGGGGGGAGGCGCCAAAATTTGGGGGGGGGGATTTTCGATAAAAAAATTGGGTGGGGGGAATTGATGGGGGAAGGCGCCAAAATTTAGGGGGGGGGATTTTCGATAAAAAAAATTGGGTGGGGGGGAATTGATGGGGGAGGCGCCAAAATGATAGGGTTTTTTAATTGAATTTGTTATTTAAAGGTTAATTACCCTTTAGGCTCTTCCTTAATTAGATGCTTAGAGTTTAGATTATTTAAGTTTTAGTTTGTTTTTTTAGTGCTAACTTTTGGTATAGTTTCTTTAGATTTAATTAAACATGGTTGAACTAAAAGAAGGATGAGCATGTCACAACTCACATGTGTCCTCAATTTTTTGGTCTAATAACAATTTAGGTCTATATAAGTATAATTATTAGATAAACTATGTATTGTCCCTAAATTTTGAGTTTGAATACTTATTAATTCCTTGTAATTTTGAAATCAATATTTTAATTCCACCAAATGTTCAATCTTGATTTCTCCTTTGTATTGAAATAAAGTATTTTATGTGAGATAAACTATGTCTTTGCTATAAGATCCGAGAGCTAATATTATTACAAACAAACTTCTTATATTTTATCAGTTCAGGTCAACAACAGGTCGAGTCACTTAACATGTCGGGTTTAAAACAGGTCGGGTCCATTTCAGGTTAAGTCCGTTTCAGGTCGGGTCCGTTTCAGGTCGGGTCCATTTTAGGTCGGGTTCATTTCAGGTCGGGTAAAATCGGATATCGGGTCAATTCAGTCGGGTAAATTCGGTTATCTGCCAAGTCGGCTTCAGGTACGGGTTCGTTTCAGTCGGACGCAGGTCGGGTTTCAGGTCCACAGTAACAGGTCCAATTCGGGTTTGGGTCGTTTTCAGTCGGACGCAGATCGGGTTCGGTTACTACAGTAACAAGTCAAATTCGGGTTCGGGTCAACAACAGTCGGTTACAGATCGGGTTCGGGTCATCAAATCTTCGGGTCAAATCAGGTTCTGACTCGAGCAGGTTTCAGTCGGGTTTACAGGTCGGGTCAGCTTTTTACATCCCTAGTCTGAGGTGTGTTTTCTTCTGGTGCTACATATTTTGTGCCTTATGTTTATATGAGATCAATATGTGTTATGACTTTTGATGTGATGTCTATGACTTGTGACTTATGCCACGATCTATCTGACTTATGTTTTGTGACATGCTTGTATGATGACATGCTATGCATCATACATCAAAATCGAAATAATGAATTAATATCGGAATATTGTACATGCATATTCAGAAATAAACAAGTATCCAATCAGATATAGAAATCAAATCATCATGACATATCATATAGGTTGGGAAATGTACGGGAAAGATCAGTAGTTTCACCCTTCGGGCTAAATTCCACTTCAGACTTGGTGACGATATAGAGAGTGGTTTTGGGGAATCTTACTCTTCGGACGGTGATGTAGTTGGGGTGCACTACATTGTATCATGTACATCATGTTCTATATGTTGTGTATCAAAATGTTTGTATGAGTTTGAACATGTTGTTGGATTATTCTTGTGATTGTTTGCTTATGCACTTAGAGACACATTGAGCTTTATAGCTAACTCCCCCTTAGTTTCTATTTCAGATACTCGGACTCAGGCTACGTTACTTGGAAGACCTCGTTTATCAAACTTATTACATATTATTAGTATGGACTATTTTCGATTTATGGACTTTATTTTATTGTTGAATTTATATGTAATTTTAGACTCGACACTTTTATTTGGGGATTTATTGTTTTTAGCATACATGACTATTTCTGAATATTTCATTAACTTTTCAGGTTACTATTATACGACTATGTTTTATGTAATTCAAATATGATTGTGTTTAATGTGATTTTACTAATTAATACAAATATTAAATTTTCAAATCTAACATCGTTTCTTGAGGGACACAGTTTTTAACGCGACTTCTTAGACTCAACCTATTTCTTCTGGGTCAGGTTTAGGGGTTATATTTAGTGGTTTTAGAGCCATGTTCAACCCTTGGACTGGACGACTCAAATCAATTTTAAACCGGAAATGAATTTTGCATGCATTATTAAATGTTTTCGGGTAAAATAGGATTTTTAAAAAATATGTTATCTTTAAAGAATAATATATATATATATATATATATATATATATATATATATATATTGAATAGGAACTCCAAGTACCGATTATAATATTAGGATTCTTTTCTCTTGTAGATATATTATTATGCCACATCGTAGAAGCTCTAGATTGGCGGTCAGTTGTGGCCGTGGTCGAGGTTGAGGTCGTACCTTGGCTGCAGAGAGTGATGTTTTGCCTCCTAAGGATACGATACTGAATCAGGATGATATTCATGGTGCAAATACGGAGGAACGTCTTGTGGATCAGACTGAAGCTCATTACACTAGAGTTCATCAGACTGGTGGTGGGGATCCACGTGTTCAGCATGCTCAGAGTAGTGGTCCACATGATTATGGGGATAATGAGACTGTGGGCATGGATTCTATTACAATGCATAGAGAGTTGATACGATATCTTTGTCAGTCTGAGGGTGTCAAGAGACCCATATCTACTGAGTTTTTAGCTGTCGGGATGACTATGTTCGACAGGAAGATGGATACAAATCCAGCTAATGCAGAGTACTGGATAAAGAAGCTTCATTGATTGTTTGTTGAGATGGATTATCCTACCGATCGAAGGCTTAGGGCTGTTGTATCATTGTTGCAAGGTGAAACCCATAATTGGTGGGAGGCTGAGGAACATGTTATTTCAGCCAGTCAAATCTCTTGAGACCATTTCTGACATGCATTCTGTGATCGTTATGTTGAGGTTGAGTATTTAACAACGTGCCGAGAAGATTTTATGAATTTGAAGCAGAATGACATGTCTGTGAATGGTTATGAGATTGAGTTCATGAGGCTGATTCCTTATGTTCTGGGTTTAGTGACCATTGAAAAGGATAAATGTGGCTAATTTCTGAAAGGGTTGCTTCCTACGATTAAAATCGGTGTTGCCTTGCATATGGACAAAGAGTATAAGAAGATTACTTGGCGAGCTAGGACTGCTAAGCGGAATGAGGCAAAGTTGAAACAACTTGAGTCTCAGGGTACTGATCGTGGTAAGAGGCTAGCGACGGTGGCAGTTCAGCACAGTCAGGGAAATCAGTCTAGGAAGAGAACTAGAGACGAGTCAGATCATCAGAGTTATTCTAGAGCTAGATCAATGACTTCTATTCTTCCAACTGCTAGTGTTGAGGGTTCTACCAGTACTCGTGGGGTGCCACAGTGTTCTTTTTGCAAGAAATGGCATCCGGGCGAGTGTAGAAGATAGACTGGGGCTTGTTTCAGATGTGGTTCTTTTGAGCATCTTTTCAGAGACTATCCGCTTTCACCTCTATCAGCTTATACTTTGAGCCAGTCTCAGGCATCTGTACAGACTCCCGCTAGGGGGAGAGGACATGGTAGATCTGTTACTTTGGGTTCTACTAGTAGGGGTAGGCCTACTCAGAGTATAGAATCAGTTGGATCATGGGCGAGACAACCAGAGTTAGTTTATTCTACCAGGAGGCATGAGGATCGTGATGAGCCAGACGTTATTGCCAGTACTTTTCTATCTATTTTATCTCTTATTTTGCACTGCTTGATAATGGTTCAACCCATTCGTATATTGCGAGTTCTGTGTTTGTGGGACTTGAAATTTCTGTTGAGGACATTGTTAATGATGTTACCGTACACAGTCAAGTGGGCAATCATATTGAGGTCACTAAAATGTACAAGAATTGTCCTCTTGAGATTTAAGGGGAGATCTTTCCAGCTAATTTGATGGAGTTACCCTTTGGGGAGTTCGATCTTATTCTCGGTATGGACTAGTTATCTGCTCACCAAGTCACTCTACTTTGTAAAAAGTAAAGGGCAACTTTGAGGAAACTTCTTATGATCATGAGGTGATTCTTATTATTGAATACAGAGGCTTTCTGTCTAATGTCGTATCGGCTCTCAAAGCCAAGAAAATGATCAAGAAAGGGTCCATTGCCTATCTTGCTTATATTGTTGATCCGAGACAGTCTAATTTAGGGTTAGATAAGATATGTGTTGTGAGGGACTTTCCAAATGTTTTTCCAGAAGTTGTCAGGGGTACCGCCAAAACGTGACGAGGTTGAGTTTGGCATCGAGGTTTATCCGGGTACAGCTCCCGTGTTTATGGATCCTTACTGGATGGCACCGAAAGAACTTAAAGAGTTGAAAATACAGTTGCAAGAACTGCTAGATCGGGGTTTCATTCGACCAAGTGTTTCACCTTGGGGAGCTTCTATTCTGTTTGTTAAGAAGAATGATGGGGCACTTCGACTCTGTATCGACTATCAGAAGCTGAAGAAGCTGACGATCAAGAACAAGTATTCCCTTCCTCGTATTGATGATCTTTTTGATCAGTTTTGGGGAGCTACGGTGTTTTCTAAGATAGGCATGAGATTTCGTTACTACCAACTCAAGGTTAAGGATTCTGATGTGTTCAAAACAGCTTTCCGAACACGTTACGATCACTACGAGTTTCTTATAATTCCTTTTAGATTGACTAACGCCCATGTCGCGTTTATAGACATGATGAACATGGTGTTTCAACCCTATCTTGACTAGTTTGTTGTGGTATTTATAGATGATATTCTAGTATATTCCAAATCTGAGGATGAACATGAGGAACATCTCCGGATTGTGTTACAGACTTTGTGAGAGAAACATTTATATGGAAATTTTAGTACGTATGAATTATGGGTTTTAGAGGTTATGTTTTTGGGGCATATAGTTTCTGCCGAGGGTATTCAGGTTTATCCGAAGAAATTGAAGCTATTATGAGCTGGAAACAGCCGAAGAATGTTCATGAGGTTCGAAGCTTCTTGGGTTTTGCCGGCTATTATTAGAGGTTTGTTGAGGGTTTCTCTACTATTGCAGCTCCGTTGACTAAGCTTCTAAGGAAGGATGTTCCCTTTGTCTGGATTGAGGCTCAACAATCTAGTTTTGAGAAGCTTAAGATCGTGTTGACCAAAGCACCGATTTTGATTCAGCCTGAGCCTGATAAAGCTTATACCGTTTACAGTGAGGCTTCTTACACAAGATTGGGATGTGTTCTGATACAGGATGGGAAGGTAGTGGCTTATGTGTCCCAACAGTGGAAACCTCACGAGTGTAATTATCCTACCAATGATCTTGAACTTGCTGTCGTGATCTTTGCTCTTAAAATCTGGAGACACTATCTCTACGAAGAGAAGTGTTATATCTACACAGACCATAATAGTCTGAAATATCTCCTCACCCAGAAGGAGCTTAATCTGAGACATCAACGTTATTTCTACTTTGAGATTGAGTATCATCTAGGCAAAGCTAATGTTGTTGCCGACGTCTTGATTCGTAACGCCATTTTAGATTTGAGAGCTCAGTTTGCCCAGATGGGTTTGTATGATGATGAAAGTCTTTTAGCAGAACTTTGGGTTATTCCTACTCTGATTTTTGATATTTCGAGCTGAACAGCCTACTGATCCGTTTTTGATGCACCGTATGTAGGGCTGAGCGTGGTGAACCGCAAAACCGAAAACCGATCCGAATCGAAGCGTTTGTGCAGTTTATGGTTTATAAGTTTACAAACCATGGTTAATTGAATCAAACCGAATTGAACCGAATTTGATATTTTATTTAATTTATAATTGTTTTTCTAATGTAAAAATATGTATTTTATACTTCAAATATTATAAATGCATTTTTAATTATTATTATTATTCACTTAAAAATTTAAGTTTTTAATAAATATTTATGAAAAACACTTTAAAACTTTAACTCTTATTGTTTAAAAGTCATCAAATAAAGTTATTTTGTCAAAATAAAATACAAAATTTCAAAAACTAACGTTAATATGGAAAAATCGAAAACCGAGGTTAACCGAACCAAAAATCGGTGGTTACTAAAATAGCTTGCCAAATTAAACTGAAACCGGACCGTATACACCCCTAACCGTATGAGAGAGGTTGAAGATGGTATATCTCAGGATTTTTCTATCGATCAGGATGGTGTCCTATGTTTCCGAGGTCGGTATTGCATTTCGAGGAATTCTAACTTGAAATAAGTTATTCTTCGTAAGGCCTATGACGGTCCTTATTCTATGCATCCTGGTGGGGACAAGATGTATAAGAATCTTCATGAGAGGTACTGGTGGAAAGGTCTCAATCGTGATGTTGTTGGATTTGTATCTAAGTGTTTGACCTGTCAGAAGTACTCCATCTGGGTTACTTCAACATATTGAGATTCCTCCATGGAAGTGGGAGCGCGTGACTATGGACTTTGTTAGTGGACTTTCTTTGACTCTGTCAAAGAAGAACTCCATCAGGGTTATTGTTGATCGTCTGACTAAGTCCGCGCACTTCATTTTTGTCTGAGTTGACTATTCTTTGAGCAAGTTGGCTCAGCTCTATATCTCTGAGATTGTTTGACTTCATGGGGTTCTGTTGTCTATTATTTATGGTAGAGATTCGAGGTTTACAACGAAATTTTAGGATTCTCTTCATACCGCTCTGGGTACATGGTTAAACTTCAGCACATCTTATCATCCGCAAACTAATGGTCAGTCCAAGCGCGTGATTCAGGTTCTTGAGGATATGTTGAGGGCTTGTGTTCTTGGTTACATAGGCAGTTGGGAGGATTTCTTACCGCTTGTAGAGTTTGCCTACAATAAGAGTTATCAGACCAATATCAAGATGGCACCGTATGAGGCTCTATATGGGTGAAAGTGTTGTACACCTATTGACTGGACTAAGCTTAATGAGTACAGATTATTGGGATCCAATATTGTTCATGAGGCTGAGCAGACCGTCAGATTGATTCAGGATCAGCTTAAGACTTCTTTTGATAGAAATAAGTCTTATGCTAATTTGAGACGTCAGGATATTGAGTATGATGTGGGAGATAAGGTTTTCTTGAAAGTATCTCCGAGGAGAAAGGTACTTCGTTTTGGTCGGAAAGGAAAACTGAGTCCTCATTTCATTGGCCTTTATTGGATTATTGGTCGAGTTGGAACAGTTGCCTATCAACTTAAGTTACCACCAGAGCTTCAGCGTATTCATGATGTCTTCCACGTCTCTGTGTTGAGACACTATCATGCTTATCCATCTCATATTATTCCTCTAGAGGAAATTGAGATATGTCCTGACTTGCATTTTGAGGAGGAACCTGTTGAGATTCTTGCTCAGAATGAGAAGGTTCTTAGGAGGAAGACCATTATGATGGTCAAGATCTTGTGGTGCGGTCGTAGTTATGATGAGGCTACATGAGAGCCCAAGGCCATTGTCAAAGCTCAGTATCTACATCTTTTTGATCCAGGTAAATTTCAAGGCCGAAATTTCTTTTAAGGAGGGGAGAGTTGTAACACCCCAATTTTCCCCCAAATTAAAAACCTTAATTTTCTTAAATCCCTAATTTAGAAACCCTAATAATTGAGAATTTTCCTTTGTAAAGCTAATACGATTTAAGGACTAAATTGTAATAATTTGGAACTTGTGGGGTTAATATAAAAAATGGGCTTAAGTAGAGATCTTTTGGGGAAATTTACCCTTTTGTTAGGGTATAAAACCCCTTAATGTCTTTTAATCTACCATTTTCCCTTCCCTCAACTTCAGCCGCTTCATTCTCTCTTTCTCTCAGTCTCGTTTGATAACCCCAAAAGAACCCCCTTCATGTTTTCTGTTTACACTCCGACCAAGGAGTTGCCGGCGTCCGTTTGACAATATGGGAACATTATCTTGCTCCTCGTGGACGCGCGACCAAAACCCACTCTTTAATCTCCCTCGCCAGCGCCGTTTGCGCGAAATTCGGGATAAAACCACTCTGTTCGATTTGATTCTTCGCGCGCCGCCGTCCTCTCGTTGTCTCCTTGTTCGAATCCGTTTAGGTAAGCTCTTGCTGGTATATTTTGCTCGTTTTTCCCCTAGGGTAAATCATGTGGTCCCTTTTAGGCATGTTGGCCGGGGAAAAGATGACCTTTACGGCCACCAAATTTCATCACCGGTGATCGCCGCCGTCGTGGGTGAACAACCCCTAGGGTTTCGTTTGTGCAAGGGAAAGGACAGGGTTTTGGATTGAACCCAAGTTAAAGAAGTTTGGTCTGAAAGTGTTGTGAGTCCAATCTGTTGGGTTGCCAAACCAGACCGGTCCAATAGACCTAAGTGAACCGAACCGATCCATGAGTCTGAACCAACACGTGAATCGAGTTAGCTAGACCGAATCGTCAGTTGGACCGAACCGGGTGACGTCATCGCTAAATGTGGGGTATGACATCAGTAATTGACCACCGCCGTTGACCGTTGACTTTCCGTCGTTGACTTTTTCAGTCAAAGTCAAGTTTACGTTTTTTGACATCCTGATTCCAAATCCACTGCCCGTTTACCCAAATTCAAACTCGGAAGAGCGTTTTGCTATTTACATTTAATTGTATTTAGTATTTTTAGAATTGCGTATATCAAAATCTGATCGAATTATTCTTGTGTTCAGGCGATGGTTATTTGGACACTAAGATCTTACCTCTTCCTCCACCTGGTCGACCTCCTGTAGCTCAGCCTGCGAGTTCCGCGCGTACATGTATTGGTTTAGCTTATGTACATTAGATTTGTGGCATAGTAGTGAAATCGGATTTAGTGTTACCCTTGTAGGTGTCAATTCTATTCAGCTCGTACTAGATCTGAGCGTGGGAGACGTCGTCGTCATCGACGTTGAGCTTGTAGTTGTCTAAGATGTGTTCTCTTCTGGTGCTATATATTATGTGCCTTCTGTTTGTATGAGATTAGTATGTGTTATGACTTTTTATGTGATGTCTTTGACTTGTGACTTATTGTTTTGTGACATGCTTGTATGATGACATGCCATGCATCATACATCGGAATCATAATAATGAATTAATATTGAAATATTGTACATGCATATTTAGAAATAAACAAGTACGCAATCAGATATAGAAATCGATTCATCATGACATATCATATGAGTTGGGAAATGTATGGGGAAGATTAGTGGTTTCACCTTTTCGGGCTGAATTCCACTTCGATCTTGGTGACGATATAGATAGTGGTTCTGGGGAACCTTACTCTTCGAACGGTGATGTAGTTGGGGTGCATTGCATTGTATCATGTACATCATGTTCTATATGTTGTGTATTAGGATGTCTATATGTGTTTGAGCATGTTGTTGGATTATTCTTGTGATTGTTTGCTTAGGCACTTAGAGACACACATAACTTTATAGCTGACTCCCCCTTAGTTTCTATTTCAGATACTCAAACTTAGGCTACAGTACTTGAGGACCTTGTTTATCAGACTTAATACATATTATCAGTATGGACTATTTCCGATTTATGGACTTTATTTTATCGTTGGATTTATATGTAGTTTCAGACTCGAACACTTTTATTTGGGGATTTATTGTTTTTAACATGCATGACTATTTCTGAATGTTTCATTAACTTTTCAGGTTACTATTCTACGACTACGTTTTATGTAATTGAAATATTATTGTGTTTAATGTGATTTTACTAATTAATACAAATATTAAATTCTCAAACCTAATGACGTTTCTTGAGGGACAAGGTTTTTAAAGTGGCTTCTTAGATTCGGTTTATTTCTTCTAGGTCGGGTTTAGGGGTTATACAAATATGGGCATGTCTTCTCTTTAAGGTTAGAATCACACGATGTCTTGGTTCTTAGTAGTTGAGAAATGGCCAAAGAGTGTTTCACTGTCCATGATAAAATCTTCTCCACCAGACCAACCATTGCTGCTTCAAAGCTTCTAGGCTACGATTATGCCATGTTCGATTTCTATTCTTATGGATCGCATTGGCGTCAGATGCACAAGATTGCTACCGTTGAGCTTCTGTCTAGCAACCGGATTGAAATGCTCCAACATATACGAGTTTCGGAGGCAAAAGATGCAATGAGAGAATTGTACATGTCATGGCTTAGCAAAGGTGGTGGAGAAAGTGGAGTGGTTGTGGATATGAATAAGTGGTTTGGGGATTTATCTCACAACATTTGCTTTGAGAATGGTGGGACTGTGGGAGGGAGAAGATACTTTAGAGAAAGCGTAGATTGTGAGGAACCTGAAGCACGAAGATGCACGAAGGTAATGCGAGATTTCTTACTTCTCTTGGGAGTGTTCGAGTTGTCGGACGCAATATACTATCTTTGTCGAACGCTTTGTTCATCTACGCTTCTATGTTGAACTAAAAAAGCATGTATCTTCAAATTTATTGGTCCAACAACAATATAAGTCCTTATAAATTTAAATATTAGACAAATTAGGCATTGCCCATGAATTTTGAGTTTAAAAACATAATAAATCCTTGCATTTTTTAAATTTATTATGTTGACCCCTGCCAATATTTGATCATGGCTCCGCCCTTGAATGGTTGCTTGATAGAGTAAAAATTTGAAAAGAAAAAAAAATAAGAGGGGAGGTAGTTTTCATTTCTCCTATACAAATAATTTTCTCTCTAAAATTTGGTAGAAATAGGAAAGAAAAATAAAAGCTATCATACTTCAATAATAAAATTATATTTAAAAAGGGTAAAGTACACAGACGCTCACTGAACTTTGGTAAAAAAAAACAAAATGGTAACCAAACTTTCAAAAATCACAAAATGACAATTAAACTTTATGTTTTATAACAAAATGGTAACTAGACGTTAAATGTTGTTAAGTGACTCTTATAAAATTTGTATAATAACACATTTAGTCCTTCATATTTATACATTCAATCAATTTAGTCATAATTTGAAATAATTCACTAAATTAGCCCTCGTTATTTATGCATTCTTTCAATTTGGTCCTTAAAGCAAAATTCCAAAGTATGTTAACATGATAAATAATTACAATTAAATTTTTATAGGAACTCGAAAACTCGACTCGAATCGAAAAAAATTCAAATAAAGTTTGAGTTGTAAAATATGACGCGTCAACTCGAATAACGCGAAATTTTTTTGACTCAACTCGATCGAACGCTCATCTCTATCTTAAGATATGACACGTCAACTCGAATAAATCAAAATATTTGAATATTTTAAATCATTTTCCTTTTAAATCGAATATTTTTTTTAAAATAGAATATTTAATAGTTTCATATTTAAATCACATCAAATATTTCTGAAAGTTTGATTACCATTTTGTTTTTCTTTACTAAAGTTCAGTGACCGTCTGTGTACTTTACCCTTTAAAAAAATTCTAATTTTATTTTTATCATATTTATAATTAATTTTTATAGTTTCATCCAATATTTTTATTATAATTTTATTTTTGTTCAATTTAGTCCCTAAAAATTTATTTAATTTGAAATCTACCCTTATTTGTTTTTAATTTTATTATTAAAGTTAATATTATTCATATAATAATATTTTGTTCACTTTAGTCCCTAAAATATTTATTTAATCCAAAATTGACTTATATTTGTTTCTAATTTTTATAATTTTATCTAATATTTTACTATGGTTTTATTTTTTTTCAATTTAAGCCCTCAAATTTTACTTAATTTGGAACTGACCTCTATTTATTACTATTTTATAATTCAATCCAATACCTTATAATTGCAAACTTTATGTTTCAGTCACAAATTTTATAATTGCAATTAAGGACTCATTTTAGCTCGAACTAATCTGAAACTTGATCTATATGTTAATTATGAAATTGATTTCATAAAAGAAGTTTTAATTTCACTTTTTGAAAAACTGGCCATGTATTTTATGAATGTTTTCAAAATGGCCTATAAACTACTTATGTTTGCAATTAACACTCTATTTCAAATCCAATTTCAACAAGAATTTACCATTAAGTCTAATTGGAATTAATGAGTCTAAAACGAACTTGAAACTGATTTTTTAACTTAAAACATAAATTATGAATTATTTACATTTTAGTCCCTAAACCTTGATTCAGTTAAATTTACTTCAATTTGAACTTCTTTTTATTAGAAAAATAGAGGTACAAGATGTTTCTACTTATATTAAACTTGTATTTAAGTTTTGAATGTGTTTTGGGTTTAAATCTTGTAAAATTACCAATATAATTTTTTGTTAAATCGTTTAATTTTATAAAGCTTTTGTAACACCCGAGTTTGTGGGTCGTGTGAAAATAATATTAAAGTAATGTTCGGGTTTCGGTTTTATAATTAAAATAATAGAATAATATTTGGGGCCTCGGTTTCAAAACGAATATTTTATGTTGGGCTTGTTTGATTTCAAACCCAAAACCCATGGATTTTAGGAGATGAGGATTTTGGCCATCTCATTAATGGCATTTCTGTAAATAATTCAAAGTTTGGAAAAGATGAGCTTTTGAGTCAAAAGGGGAGAGTCATCTTCTTCTTCTTCTTCATTTTTCATTTTTCACGTCAAACCCCAAACTCCTCTCAAATCACTATTCCATCATCTCCCTTGCTCTTTGTTGGTGATTTTTGAAAGGTAAATACCTTTTTTAGTTGTCCTCCTTTCCCTCTACAAGTTAGTACCTTTAGTTTTCATTATTGTTCATGTTTTTAAAATTTGAAGTTTTGGGGTTTTTGATTAAAAATGCTATCTTTATTGCCTTTAACTAAAAATTTTGATTTGTTAATGATATATGAGTTGTTTACTATCTATGAGGTCAACCATAGTAGATTTTTACATAGTTTTATGGAGTTTCCCGAATTTGGGTTTTTGAGGGGTTTTTGGAGGGTTTTAGGTTGAGCTTTGGGGGTGTTTTATGTGGGAGAGTGTGGGCTGATGGTTAGACTATGTATGAGGGTTGTTTTGGGAGCCTTAGGGAGTAATTTAAGGGTTGAAAACAAAGGATTTGGACTAGGCTTCATGGCTGCTCGGGAATGAAGAATTTGAGAGTTGTTCTTAGCTTGGATCATGTGTTTATGTGCTTAAATTGTGTTCTGTGTTGCTACTTTGATATGTGAACTGATTTGAGGCTTGTTTTGATTGTGTTGGGATGTTTAGAAGCAAGGGATTTAGTTGGTGAAGCTTCGGGGACGAATCCAGAGATTTTGGAGACTTGAGCTTGGTTTTCAGCATTCTTTTGGGTAGAAACAGTGAGTAGAAATGTTAACCTTTGATTTGTTTTCGAAATGGAACTCTTGGGGTTTGAGTGGGACCTTGAGGGTTCACTTAAACTCGAGTGTAAGTTACTACTCCTACATCTTTGTTATGTGTTGATGAATGGTTGTATGATGTGGTCATGTGCATCTCGAGTTGTTTTACATCGTTGTTGTTTTGTAGTCGTGTAGAAGTCGAGCCTCACGTGATGGTTGTCTAAACTACGGTGATGAGTGGTCCCACCGGTAGTGACTAGTAGTAGAGTAAGGTGATGCGTGTTCCCATCGGAAAACTACTAGTCAAATGGTGATGTGTGGTCCCACCGTGTGTATATTGGTTTTGCATGTGCAAGCCATGTGTAGTCTTGTTGTGATAATCATTCGTGCATTCATTGATTTATTTTCAATTATGAAAAGTGTTTTGAAAACTGCATGCTTGTTGAATTATAGAGCTTCTCTCACTAAGCTAGTTAGCTTACGCTCTCCTTTATTTCCAACATGCAGATCGCTAGAGTTCGGAAGACAAGTGGGCAAGGGAGGAGCTTTTGGAGTTCTCAAAGTAGCTCAAGTATGATTTACGTATTTGTAATAATGCCTAGACGATGGGGGTGTATACTTGTAGGAGTTGGTGTCAAACTCCTTACCTGATTTGTGTTTAGATAAGCATGTTAAATTGTTGATGTTATGTTTGGATGTGTTATGCTTTATGTCGTGGATTGAGAACCATGCCTCTTTTGTTGCTTAATTGCTTGTGTTTAAGAGTCTATGAACTTGACGTATGAATGCTTTATGTATGGTTGTTTAAAGCATGAAACCTTATAAATGCTAAGTATGTCTCCTTTTGAGTAAATGCTTGAATCCTTTGAATGTATGGTCCTTGTTCATTTTGAATGCCTCGCATGCTGAATCTTGGTTGATAAATGTCGTATGTATGCTTGCTTGTGCCTAGGCGAGTCTGAATTTGCATCTAGATTTGTGGTTTGGAGTCCTTAGCTGCATATTTGAGTGTTGCAGTGCAGGGCGTATCGGTACGCCCAAGGGCTGTATCGATACGGTCATACACTTTGGGGCTTAGTTTAAGCCTAGCATAACGATACGCGGGGGTGTATCGATACGCCAAAGCCTCTTTGGAAATTTGAGAATTTGACGAGATTTTGGCGTATCGGTACGGGTCTAGGGTGTATCGGTACGGTCTTGTATCGTTGACCGTGAGAAGTTGACTGGTAAGGGCGTATCGGTACGGTCAACCAGTGTACCGATACGGTCTCCCTACGTTGACTATAGGTTGTTGACTTGGTCAAGGCGTATCGATACCCTCTTCAAGAGTATCGATACGACCTGCTAAATAAAATAAAATGGACTCTTTTAAATTGTTTGCTTGGTTGTTCGCATCGCTGGTTGTTCTTCCGTTGTTGTGTCATGCATAGGATGTATGAATGTCTTTAGACGAGATAATAATTTAAAGAAATTTTCTAGGGTTGCTAACCGAAGTGGGGCCCTAGCGGGTTTCATTTCGGTTTTTCCCGTGTAGCCTACTCAGACCGGTCAGTCGTTCAGACCGGGACGAGGGGGTTACAGCTTTTAAAGGTTTATTTTTCGGGTGAATTTAGTTAATTGTTTCCTCTTTATGTTCATGTTGGTTGTTTACTTCCATGTAATCGAATATTCTTGTTTTTTAAAATTTGTTTTTAGGCCACAATGGGCCATTTGTAGCATTCAATATTCGGGTTGGATTCGTTTGATCGGGTATTAGGTGTTACATTGATAATGAAACTCTCGAGATTAAATTATAAAAATATTAGACTAAATTATAAAAATTAGAAATAAATAGAGGACAATTTCGGATTAAATAAAAATTTTATGGACTAAACTGGACTAAAATAAAGCCATATTAAAAATATTGGATTAAATTATAAAAAATATAGGTTAATTTTGAATTAAAGAAAAAAATTAGGGATTAAATTAAGCAAAAATAAAATTATATTAAAAATATTAGATTAAATTATAAAAATTAGAAACAAATAGGGATCAATTTTAGATGAAATAAATTTTTTAGGGACTAAATTGAATAAAAATAATTATATTAAAATTATTCGACTAAATTATAAAAATTAAAAATAAATTATAGTTTTCAAAGCTTAATTTTCTTTTCTCTCAATTTTCTATTGTACCAAGCAATAGAGAGGAAAAAAACTTATTTTTCTTCTAGTTTTCCATCCTCTCAACCAAACACACTGATGGAAAGAAAAAAAATATGTTTTCCATCTTTCCATTTTTTCATCACTTCAAATTTTTATCTTTCTAATTTTCTTTATTCTCTACCAAACAAAGTCTAAATGACATTAATTTTATATTCAATTTAACTCAACCTTTCTCCTTATTAAAAAATACAAATATTTTTTTAGAAAAAATTGAAATCATCAAAATAGAAAACATTAGATGAATCGATACATTATACACATCATATAAAAACTAGTTACGTAAAATAAAGTGCATAAAATATAAATTAATAATTAACTCATACAAAATCAAATTATTTAATACTTTAAACTTCTAAAATTACATGATTTTTCATTTTCAAAAAGGAAAAACATAATTTTCTCTTTTAATTTCTCTCTCTTTTGCCCCTATTTTCTTTCCTGACATTCCCACCCCTTTTTCTTCTTCTCGTTTTTTTTTTTTTTGTCTAATATGCTATTCATATATTTTTCTTAACAACTTGACAATACACACACTTTACACACAAATATTTAAATCTGAATTGTTTAAAATAAAATTTTTATAGAAAAATCGTTATTTCATTGATTAGGAAATAGCATCAGACATAATAGAAGACATAATACAATCAAGATAATCCATGCCAAAATAAACCGGTGAATCACACTCAAAAGCCCAATGAGACAATGTATGTGCAACAGTATTAGCACAACGATGAACATAACGTATACTAAAACCGGGAAGGCTTGTAATAGTTGGTGTGCTTCATGAAAATGCACACTAGCCGTTGATAAGTCTGGCGATGAGTTTGAAAGTCGATGGACAATACTCAGAGCATCTCCTTTAAAAACAACCTCAGACCATCCATTCTGAATTGCAAGCTTAATACATTCAATGAATGCACAAGCTTCTGTAGTCATTGCCGAGTGTGCACCCGACAACTCCCTTGCAAAGCCGGCCAAAACAAAACCATCATGATCATGTGCAACTCCCCCAATCGTGGCTCTCCCTGATGCAACTAGATACGACCCGTCCAAATTAATTTTCACAGCTCCCATCAACGGCTTGCACTAAACCGGTTGGCGAGCAATTATCCGTGGTCGGAAATTGGTCGCGCTAGCCAAAGAAAACTCATGTTGCAGTAGCGAGGCATTAAAAATGACTATCGGAACTGGCTGGAATACATTTTTCATGTACCTTGAAGTTCCTGCGGTTCCAGATATTCCACAATAAGACAACAAAGGATATAAAACTCTCATTGTCCAATATAGTTGCTGCAAAACGAAACCAATCTCGGATCGAGACCTGCATTCCTTCACGAACCGTCTAAGACACTCCACTCGCTTCCAAAACTTCCTGAGCATGGGGCAGTCTTTCAAAGCATGGACGCAAGTTTTCGTGGTTAAATTGCAGACCTTGCATCGGCCATCGGCCAAACCAGCTTGTATAAGGCGGCTCCCAGTTGGTAAAACTTCGTGACAAGCCCTCCATGCGAACACCTTTATTTTAGGCAACGTGCGAAGTCTTGCAAGCAATTTCCAAATGCCATCATTTGGTACATGTTCTGATGTCCTTCGAATGAGCAAAAAATAGGCAGATTTTGTGCTATAAATCCCAGAAGAGTGACCTGACCATAAAACTGGTTCTGCGTGCGATGGTGCGATTGGGCACTTAAGTATACGACCAGCATCCGAAGGTAAAAACACACTACGTACAAGATTCACGTTCCACCGAGGTTCATTCAGAATCATAAAATCGCCACATCGGATCGGGTTAGATACACCATCTGTATAGACTGTATCAAACTGCATTCTTTCCAACCTGCCCGCCTGCCCCATGCATGAAGGTGCATGCATATATTACTATTAACACCAACACGCCTAAACAAACCCGGCATAATCACGTTCAATGCATTAAAAATACCTCTCCAAGCAAAAGAAGGTCGTGCACCCAACCTAGCGTGTAAAATATCCCCACTCGGAAAATACTTTGCTGAAAGTACTTTAAATACTAAAGAGTCTTGGTTCTGGATGAGTCGCCAAGCTTGTTTACCCAAAAGAGCTGTGTTGAAAAGATTGAGGTCTCGGAAACCCAATCATCCTTTTCCTTTTGGGAGGCAAATTTTCGACCAAGCAACTAGAGGTCATCCTTGTGCATTTGATTTCCCTGTCCACGAAACCGAACGCATCACCGATACCATATCCTCAATCAAACCACACAGCAATGCATAAACGGACATGACGTAAGTCGGAAGAGCTTGAGCCACTGCTTTTAGAAAAACTTCTCGCCCCCATAAGATAGTAAGTTCTTGGTCCAACCAAGGATTCGCTTCAAGAATTTGTCACGAAGAAAATTAAACGCCTTTGTTTTATTCCTTCCGAAGTTCCGACAATTAAAGGAACTCCAAGATAAATTCATGTATCGTGAACTTCTCTGACTCTCAAAATGGCTTGCAATTTTTCTCGGCTCATGTCCGTAGTGTTTCGACTTTCGACTGAAATAGATACTTGATTGCTCCAAATTAACTTTTTGGCCCGACGCTTCTTCGTACATAATCAAAATCTCTTAAAGTCTCCGAGCTTCCAATTCGAAATTCAGATTTGCTGCCATAGATACTAGTGTTGCGGTCGCCTTCACGGAGCCATGCAACCCTCGATCTTTACTGCCAAAAAGCTTCTTCTTTGTCAAGAATTAGTTTAAATTCAGATTTGTAACTCTGCAACTCAGCTATATGTTGGCCATCAAGAGAACCACGCATAAACTCTTCCTATGCACCCAGTCTGCGTCGGCAACAAATCTGTCAAGTCTTTGGCGAAACGGGTTTGAATGGTCACCATTAAACCAAGTTAACTAGCCTGAAACCGGTCTTAAATCTGAAAGGTCATTACGGAAGGCTTCCATCTCCGGGTCTCATTATGCGTTAGGATCTCATTAAAATCTCCGCCAATAATCCACGTAAGCTGTGAAAGACCTTTGATATTGTCAAGTTTGTTTCTTCCGTTGTATCCATGAATGTCGGTAAAACGAAAATTTTCATCATCAAAATCCAGTTCCATATCAATATGTATATCTGAAAAAGCAATCAAGGAAGCAATGACCTCTGGAAGAAAAATTGTAGACTTTGATAGAGAGGAAGAGAAATAGAATGTTATTACAAGAGTACAAAAATTGAATGAATTGTTCCATCACTAACAATCCTTTATATAGGCTTGTTAGTGTTTATTCATAAAATTACATCTCTTCATTATGCACATGCAAAGGTTACATCTATTCATGATGAATGGTTGCATTCATTCATTAACATATGTTCATGAATAGTTGTACCTATTCATGAAAATTTTAAATTATATATTTTTTCAACACTTCCTCTTAATTTTAACTTTTCTTGATCACACCAAGGCTTTCACCCATTCTTTGAAAATCTTCAAACTTGAGAGGTTTTGTGAAAATGTGATCTTGAGTCTTTACAAACTTGAGCTCCACTTCCTTCTTGGCAATATGATCTCTAATAAAATGATATCGGGTGTCAATATGTTTACTTCGATCATGAAACACCGGATTCTTGGCAAGTGTTTGTGCAGACTTATTATCGATGCAAATTTTAGTAGGCCCTTCTTGTGGTAAGTGAAGTTCTTTAACTAATCTTTTAAGCCAAATAGCATGACACGTACAAGAAGTTGCTGCTACATATTCTACCTCACATGTGGAAAGAGTCACAATGGGTTTCTTTTTTGAACTCCAAGAGATGCAACAATCTCCCAAGAAAAACACAAATCCAGAGGTGCTTTTTCTATCATCTATGTCGCCGGCAAAATCACTATCACAAAATCCCATGAGTTGAAAGTCATGAGAAGAGGAGTAGAATAGCCCAAAGTCAATAGTACCCTTTAAGTAACGAAGAATTCTTTTAGCAGCCTTCATGTGAGTTGATGTAGGAGCTTCCATGTAGCGACTTACTACACCAACTGTAAATAGGATATCTGGTCTTGTACAAGTCAAGTATCTCAAACTTCCCACAAGACTTTTGAAGAGTGTTGAATCTTCCTTTATTCCATCATTGAACTTTGACAACTTTACTCCGCATTCCATTGGAGTATTAACAGGATTGCAATCGAGCATTTTGAATTTCTTCAACACTTCTTTTGCATAGCCCTTTTGTGAGATGAATATTTCATCCTCATATTGTTCCACTTCTAGGCCCAAATAATAACACATTAGACCCACATCAGTCATCTCGAAAACAAGTGACATATCCTTTTTGAATTTTTCAATTAGGTTGTGATTGTTGCTTGTAAAAATCAAATCATCCACGTATAGACAAACTATCAAGATATCTCCACCATCTTTCACTTTAATATAAAGTGCATGTTCATGTAGGCAACGATCAAAACCATTATCTTGAAAATACTTGTCGATGCGGCTGTACCATGCACGAGGCGCTTGCTTCAATCCATATAATGCCTTTTTCAACCTTAGACATTTATCTTCTTGCCCTTTGACTTTGTATCCAATGGGTTGTTCAATGTAAACTTCCTCTTCTAAGAAACCATTAAGAAATGCTGATTTCACATCAAGTTGATGGATTTTCCACTTCTTTTGAGCCGCTAGAGAAATAATCAATCGAATAGTTTCAATTCGAGCAACTGGTGCAAAGACTTCATCATAATCGATCTCATGCTTCTGCTTATAGCCTTTAACAACAAGTCTTGCTTTGTATCTCACCATTTCTCCTCTTGCATTCTTCTTTTTCTTGAAAATCCACTTGACCCCAATAGCTTCATGTCCTTTTGGAAGTTCTGATAGCTCCCAAGTGTTGTTCTTCTCAATTGATTTTATTTCTTCATCCATGGCTAGTCTCCAACTCTCATTTTTCACTGCATCACCGAAGTTAAGTGGCTCGTTATCTATAAATAGACAAAACAAGTTATTGATAGCTTTAGTGGAGCGGTATAAATCTTCGACACTTCTGAATTTATGTGGCATTTCACTTGAGCTTTCTCCAGAGCTAGAGCTTTCTTCAAAACTTTCATGGACCGGAGCAGGTGAAGGGGGAGGAGTCATGTCTTGTTGAGGAGTCATGTCTGGCAGATGGTTCATTACTTGTGTTGGAGTCACATCTTGTTCTTCCACAAAGTATGGAAAGAAATCATAAGATTGTTCTTCTTGTGCTTCCCAATTCCAACTTGCTTGTTCATCAAACTCAACATCACGGCTTATGATAATCCTTCCATTGCTTGGATTGTACAACTTGTAGCCTTTAGAGTTTGAATCATAGCCAATGAAAACATATTTAGAACTCCGATCATCAAGCTTTAATCTACCTTGGTTAGGTACATGTGCATAGGCAATACTTCCAAACACCCGAATATGTCTTACACTTGGCTTTCTTCCGCTCCAAGCTTCTTGAGGAGTTACATTATCCACATTCTTTGTTGGTGAGCGATTGGATAGATAAACTGCACATGAAACAGCTTCGGCCCAAAATTCCCTGGGCATATTCTTTACCTTCAACATACTTCTTGCCATGTTCAAAATGGTCCTATTTTTTCGTTCTGTAACGCCATTTTGTTGTGGGGATCTGGGCACTGTCAAAGGACGACGAATTCCATTTGCTTCAAAAAAAGCATTGAATTCATTAGAAGTAAATTCGCCTCCTCTGTCGGATCTTAGAGATTTTATCTCGTAGCCACTTTCTTTTTCAATGAGTGCTTTAAAATTTTTAAAAGCAACGAATGCTTCAGATTTCTGCTTCAAGAAGTACACACAAGTCTTCCTACTGTAATCATCAATAAAAAGTAAGAAGTATATGCTTTTACCAAATGATAACGGCTTGATGGATCCACATATATCAGTATGAATAAGTTGAAGGGGCTCGATCGCTCTTGATGTTGCTTCTTTTGGAAAACTTGACCTTGCATGCTTGCCTAGAAGACACGCTTCACACAATTGGTTAGGGTGACTAATGGTTGGAATTCCATTTACCATCTCTTTTTCTCTAAGCATTTTGAGGGCTCCAAAATTCAAGTGACCAAATCTCATGTGCCAACACCAAGCTTCATTTTCCACGCTAGCCTTCAAGCACTTCGCACCAATCGTCTTGAGATTTAACATGAACATTCTATTCTTCGACATTGATACTTTAGTCATCAAGTTTCCACATTGATCTCTTAGCCAAAGACAAAAATCTTTCATATGAATTTCATAACCCTTTTCAAGGAGTTGTCCCAAACTCAAAATATTACTTCTTAGCTTAGGCACATAATAAACCTCAGTAATAAGGCTATGGCTCCCATCCTTTAGAGAAATTAAGATTGTACCTTTCCCTTGAATTTGGACTTTCGAGGAGTCTCCAAATGAAACATTGCCTTTAACTTTCTCATCAAGTTCCACAAATGCCTCTTTATCTCCACACATGTGATTGCTCCATTGTCAAGGTACCATGTGCTTGCATCATTTTTCACCTCATTCTTCAGTGCTAGCAACAAGGTTGGCTCTTCAATATCTTGTTGATCTTCAATGAGATTGACTCTCTCCTCATTTCTACTTTCATTTTGGCATTCCCAAGAAAAATGACCAAATTTCTGACAATTATAACATTCAATATTGGACTTGTCATGCTTCTTTTCATTCGGTCTTTGATAATTAAATCTTCCTCTTCCTTTTGATCTTCCTCGGTTTCTTGATGATGTACAATCTTCACGATCACTTCTTCCACATCCTCGTTGGCCATAACCTCGACCTCGTTCGCGTCCTCGTCCTTTTTGATTCTTTTCTTCTCGATTATTTTTCAAAAATACCTTGGCTTTGAGGGCTTGTTCAATGGACTCTTCTTGTCTTCTATTTAATTTATCTTCTTGAGCTTGCAAATCACTCATAACATTTTCGATAGTCATAGAGTCTAAATCTTTTGACTCAATGACACAAACCACATAATCAAACTTTGGAGTCAAAGAACGAAAGATCTTTTCAATCACACGAACATCTTCTATGGTTTCTCCATATCTCTTCATTTGATTAACAATAGTCATCACCCTTGAGTAATAATCTGAAATGGACTCGGATTCCTTTATCCGCAAGGTTTCAAACTCACCTCGTAATACTTGGAGTCGAACCTTCTTCACTTTGTCAACTCCTTGGAGAGAATTTTGCAAAATCTCCCATGCTTCCTTTGCGGTGTTGGCATTTGCCACTTTTGCAAACATCGAATCATCCAAACATTGGTGAATGAGGGTGAGAGCATGTTGATCTTTCATCCTTGTTTTCATCAAAGCCTCATTTTCTTGTCGTGACAACGACGCTTCGTTTTGAGGAGACTCATAACCCTTGTGAGTGATCTCCCAAGCATCTTGTGCCCCAAGTAAAGCCTTCATACGGAGACACCAATTTTCATAGTTGTCTTTTGTAAGACGAGGAGATTGAAATGGAAACATACCATTGTTGGCCATCTTCTTCTCTTTTTTTTAACTATCGAACCAAGCTCTTGATACCACATTGTTAGAAATAGGTGGAAGAAAAATTGTAGACTTTGATAGAGAGGAAGAGAAATAGAATGTTATTACAAGAGTACAAAAATTGAATGAATTGTTCCATCACTAACAATCCTTTATATAGGCTTGTTAGTGGCTATTCATAAAATTACATCTCTTTATTATGCACTCTTCCATCATGCAAAGGTTACATTTATTCATGATGAATGGTTGCATCCATTCATTAACATATGTTCATGAATAGTTGTACCTATTCATGAAAAATTTAAATTATATATTTTTTCAACACTTTCCACGTCAAAAATATCCCTATAGACCCTGAGCCTGCCTCAACATGTAAAGTGGGACCGTAGGATTCAAAGATGATCTAGCTACTCCACTACGACCATGAGATCTGGTGGAGTTGGTATTGCGAATACCACTTTTCTTTTCCTCCGTGGAGTAAAAACATGCATCCATTTTCATACTTTAGCATGCATAGTCAAGGTTTCCAACATTAGTACATCGTCGCAGAAGTTTGTTGCTACTGATACGCAAAAAATCTCCCCATCGACCCTCAATCTCCACATACGAGCCCAGCCTATTCCCAATATGTACACCAAGCCTAACGGAATATTGAACACACGTACCCACATTTGAATTGAGTAGAAACTATATTCTTTAGGGCTTAAATTAGGGTCAAACTCACATAAAGCAAAACAATCTCCAGGGACACCTTTGCAGAAGAAGAACCGAGAGCTTATTGAATTTGATCAAGAAGAAATTGGAGTTAAGAGTCCAAATCTCTTCCAAACCATCATTAGCCCAGACTTTACAACCGCCTTCGAATGAAAAAACACGTCCTACCAGCCACTTGTCTGATTCAACAATATTATTTAACTCCGTAGAATTATCGGTATACGAGACAGAATATCTGCCCAAGTCAACCTATAATGCTGGATAAAAGACATCATTAACGTCATAAAAATATTCCATATGCAGAAACCCTTATCCGGCCAACAGGAAGATGAATGATGACCATACCACAACCACGATGCCCAAAAAAGAACCCAAGCCGGCGAGATGCAGACCAGACCCATTACTATGCCAAAAAACCAAGACCGATGCTTTGTAAGATCTAACCCTGCAACCAACCCAAAACTCCAGCCGTGAGTATAACCACCCTAACTCATCCAAAACTAGCTCTGAAAAACCGAAACAAACCGGAAGAACGATCTGAAACCTATATCGATCCCCAAATGAAACCTTACTGCGTCGAACCTGCAAAACAAAAAAAAAAGTACCTACACAACACCAAAGAGTCGGGTTTCCTTCATGTTCGAAGATCTAAACCTGACGGCGCCGACGACTCGACCCATTACTGTTCGAACAAGGAACAACAAAACCCAAGAAAGAAATCGACTGACCCATTCTTGTGTTAATAATGTCTCTTGAAAAACTATGGTAAAAGTTAGAAAACCCTCAAAGTGTCTCTTGAATTGTTTAAAATAAACATCATCTTTATTTTTACTAAATCATTTGTTAAAATCTTCTTCTCGTCCTTTATCTTTCTTTCCTTTCTCCCAAGTCACTTACTCAGCCAAAACACTAAAATACAAGAAATGAAGACAAACTCTCCAGTCACATCTTAATGACTATATATCTACAACGCCTAATTTACATCAGTATTATACACAGGTCCAACCCTCGGCATGGGCAAATAAGGTACCCGCTCAGGCGCTCACAGCCCTATCTCTTTTTTTTCCTAATATATGGTATTATAATTCAATAGTTTGAATACTTATTATTAGGGGTTTATACCTAACATTATATTTTTTAATATTTATTTTAAGAGTTCAATTTTTTTTAATACTTATTATTAGGAGTCCAATTTTTTAACAATTGTTCTTAGAGTTCAACTTTCCCCAATATTTGTTAATATGGTCTATTCTTAAAATTCAAAAAATTCAATATTTGTTATTAGGGGTCTAATTTTTTTCAATACATTTTATTAGTGACCTATATTTTTTCTAATATTTTTATTAGAGACATATTCTTCAAATTTATTTTTTTCCCAATACTTGTTATTATAGACCCATTGATGAGTGATTTAAATAGTTATTATTTTGTTATTAATTACTCATTGTTTTCGGTTTATGCTACTAATTTGGGCGTTTTCTCTTATTTTCTGTGCTGAACATTGGATTCCAGAAACTGTGCTAAAAAGGGTGAAATTCTGTAGCTTTTATTTTTCTGGAGTAAGGTTGGGCTAGTGGGCATGAAAGGCTGACTGGACGCCATGTCAGCAATTTTAAAAGAAGACGTCAACAGTGGTGATAGCTTATCAGTCGTATTTTTTATAGCTTATCAGACGGATTTAAAATTTAAACTTTGGATTATTTTTGTATTTAATTTAAACATATTTAAGATTTATCTTTTATCACTTCTAGGTTATTTTAGGGTTTTAGAATACTATAAATACCCCTTGGGGTAAGCTAAAAAATCATCCTACATTCTTAATTTTTGTTTTAGCTTTTGAAGTTTAATCAAAGTTTTTTTTATTTACTTTCTTGTTTTTACATTTTTATTTATTTAAAAAATGTTAAGTATGATTTCTTCCATAATCATGTTTAGCTAAATTCTTCAATTAGCCAAAGGCTAAAAGCAAATCTTTGATTCACCTTGTGAGAATTAAAAAGCACTTAACAACTTCGTTTTACATTTTCAATTTTCTGAAAACCTAGATCGGCAATCGGCCTTTCTATTAAAATCTTTTCGCTTTCACTTCAAAAAGCTAGCGTTGAGTTGATTGTTGTTAAGATTTACAATTGGGAGGAAGGATCGACGATAGTCGTGGTTTCAACTTCCTATGAACACACTTAGCTACGGATTTGCTAAGGGAAATTGAGATCGAATTTGATTCTCATTGAGACAACATAGTGCGAGTTGGGTTTTTCAAAACTTTAAAAACTATTTTATTCTAGCGACGATAGTCGTGTTTAGTTTAATCAGAAAACTGGAATCTAAAAACTGATTTTAGATTATCGGTTTACCGGAGAGAAAAACAAGTTACAAGGTTTGGGCCTTGTAGACTGTAACTGTCATGTATCCGTAGTGAAAATTATTTTTCAATGATCATTTTGAATTGAAGCGGAGCAAAAGCTTGAGGCTAATTAATTTAATCGATTTATTTTTACTTAATTTATTTTCGTAGAATATTTTATACTTATTCTCTAGTTTTCTCGATCAACCCCTCCATTCACTAAATTACCTTGCAACAGTCAGATTCAGAACAACCGTATATCAAAAACTCCTTAGTCCTTGTGGACTGACACCTTCCTCTCTATACTACATCTTTATTTATTTATTTATTTATTTAGAGATTAAGGCTTAAATTGTTTGACAATATACGACGCTTGTCAAATTGGCATCGTTGTTGCGAACTTCGGCAAAGTTACTAATATCGTTTGTTTTTATTTATGACTAGGAAGAATCTGGGCGAATGAGTAGATTTTATACCGAAGATCAAAGCATTAGCCCAAAGACTACACGCACAAACACTTCGAGGGAAAAAAACAACAACAGGAAGAACGAAGACTGCGACAACAACAATTCGAACGAGATCTTGAAATATCTTCTGAAGCTGAAACACACTTCGAGTACACCAACATAGAACCAATGGTTTGGTAGACAACGAGCAAACCATTCGCCAACTTGTTGCGGTGCCAGACGATCAGCAGCCGTTGTGCATTACATTCCCGAATGGAGAAACATCATTCACACTCAAGACAGGCTTAATACATCTTCTACCAACTTATCATGGATTGCCCAGTGAAAATCCTTACAAACACCTCAAAGAGTTCCATATGGTTTGTTTGAGTACAAATCCACAGGGAGTGTCTGAAAACCAAATAAAACTTCGCGCTTTTCCTTTTTCTTTAGCTGATATTGCCAAAGATTGGTTATTTGACTTACCTTCAAACTCGGTTACAACTTGGACTGACATGGCTTGGCTTTTTCTTGTCAGATTCTTCCTTGTGGCCAAGGCAAGCAAACTAAGGCGGAGCATCTTGAGTATTCAACAAAAAGATATAGAGTTGTTATACGACTAATGGGATCAATTCAAGAAGTTGTGCGCAAATTGCCCACAACACGGGCTATCAGAACAAACATTGCCTCGGTATTTTTATGAAGGCCTATCTCCGATGGAAATGAAGATGATCGAAGCCGCAAGTGGAGGGGCACTTGTGAACATGACCCCAACAGCAGCAAGAACTCTAATCACTACGATGGACGCCAACTCCCAGCAATTTTGCCCTTCAAGTGAACTCTCTCGACGAGTTCACGAGGTAAGTACAGTTTCCCTAGAGAATAAAATTGAAAAACTAGCTGACATAGTTCAATCCCTTGTTGCAGAAAAAAGAATTACAGCTAGACTTTGCGGGATATGCACAAGTCCAAAACATCCAATGGATTGATGTCCGATGATACAAGAGGAGGATGTTGTGCAAGCAAATGCCATAGGTAATTTTCCCGAACCTCCCTAGAGACAATACAATCCTAGTGCTAATACATACAACACGGGATGGAAAGATCATCCGAACTTCAATTACGCACAAAACCAAAGACCAAATCAAACATACCAGTAGAGTCATCCTTATCAGCAGTCGAAGTCATCTTTAGAGTCCATCATTGAACGTTTGGCGATATCCCAAGAAAAATTCCAACTAAAGACCGAAGCACACTTTCAAGATATTGAAAAACATATGAGTTAACTGACGTTAGCGGTGAGTCATTTAGAATCCAAAGGGAAGTCTCCATCGCAAACTGAGGCAAACCCACAAGAAAATGTTAGTGCAAACACTCTTTGGAGTGGAACTGTTGTCACACTGCCAGTCCCTAAAGATGTTGCCGTAGAACCCCAAAAAGGAGATGTTGACGCAGAAACCTAGAAAAAGAAGAAAACCGAGTCACATGCTCCTCCTACACCATCTCCCTATGCTACTCCACCTTTATTCCCTTCAAGGTTGGTAAACCGTAATAAACAAGCCGATGAGAAGAAGATTCTTAACATGTTCCGTAAGGTGAAGGTAAACATACGTCTCCTTGATGTGATTAAAAAGTTTCCACGATATGCCAGATTCTTGAAAGAACTATGCACAACCAAAAGGAGACTTACCGGTAATGAAAAGGTAAATTTGGGTGAAAACGCATCAGTTGTTTTTCAACGTAGGCTTTTACTGAGCTAAAAGACCAAGGTATGTTTGTTATTCCTTGTAAAATTGGTAAAGTAGAAATTAAATGCGCTATGTGTGATTTGGGTGCTTCTATAAATGTTATGCCCCTTTTAGTTTACAATTCACTTAGTGTAGAGCCTTTGAAGGAAACAAGAGTGGCAATCCAGCTCGCCAATAGATCCGTCATTTATCCTGAAGGACCCTTTGAGAACGTGCTGGTTAAGGTAAATGATTTAATTTTTCCAGCGAATTTCTATGTCATCGACATGGAAAATGACCGAACCAACTCTTCCTTTGATATCCTTCTTGGTCGTCCCTTCCTTAGTACGGCGAATACAAAAATCGATGTAAGAAGCAGAATTCTTACAATGGAATTCGACGATGAGGTTGTTAAGTTTGACGTTTACAAAGCAACGCGATATCCATATAATATCGCTAGTATTAATTTTATTGATGTTATTGAACCTACCGTTGAAGAGTTTTTCGAGCCTAACCTTGTTGATGATCTGTGCAGGGAATTAGAGGACTTTGAAGAGGAAATCAGAGAGCTTGAGAAAAAAAAATTCAATTGATTGTGATTTAAGCCTTACTACATCTAAATCTAAATTCTTACATTCAATTTTTCAGGCACTAAAATTGGAGTTTAAATCACCGTTGGAACCTGTGGACAAGATAAAAAAGATCTAAATAAAAATCTATGAGAAATTTCGAAGCTACAAGGATAAAATAAAGGAACTCCATGATCGAAAAAAATTCTTATAGGGAAGTTCTCAGTTGGACAAAGCGCATGAATTGAAGGAACTATTTGTCACGGTACATGTAGTCTAAAACAGATCGTCGAGCTAAACGACGTTAAATAAAGCATTTTAATGGTAAGCAACCCATTTTATTTTTAGTTTGCTTAATTTTTAATTTTTATCTTTATTTTATTTTTTCTTAGATTTATTTTCTTTGAAATTCCAGGTACCCAAGTATTTTTGAATCGAACGTTCTTGGTGACCATTGCGATATTTTTGGTCGAGTTGTACAGCCCTGGGGACATTACATGCATGGGTTTATTCCACGGTGCATTTTAGCAAAACCTCTCCTGATATTCTCATCACTCCACGTCTTGGTTCCAAGTTGTATGAGACTGTTGTGAAATAAGATAAACGAACAAGAAAATAAAAAAGCAAAAACACAAGAGATTAACGATGTTCAACAATGTGCTTGCGTCCTCGGGAGCAAGAGCGGCTATTTTTCTTATTGATTCAATCAATCAAATTAGGTTACAAATAATAGGCATATATAAATAACCCTTCACAGTACAATTATCAAAATACCTCATATTGTACTCTAAGCCCGCTAGGGGTGTGAAAAACTGACATGACCTGGTAACCTGCCTGAAACCCGATCGAGTCAGAACCTGGTTTAACCTGAGAATTCAAAGACCGAACCCGACCTGCACCCGACCGAAACAAACTCGAACCCGAATTTGACCTGTAACTGTAGAAACCGAACCCAAACTGCACCCGACCGAAGTGAACCCGGACCCGAATTTGACCTGTTACTGTAGTAACTGAACCCGACCTGCACCCGACCGAAACGAACTCGAGACTAACCTGCCAGATAACCGATTTAACTCGACCTGTTTGGACCCAACCTGTTTTGAAACCGACCTGTTTTGAACCCGACCTGTTTTGAACTCGACCTGTTTTGAACCTGAACTGTTATTGACCTGAACTGTTATTGACCTGAACTGATATTGACCTGAACTGTTATTGATCTGAACTGTTCTTGACCTGAATTGTTATTGACCTGAACTAATATTATTATTTGATTTGCTGATAATGATAATTATCTGACATTTGAAGAAGTTATATTTAATGAATATAAAATAATTGCAAGTATTGATAAATTTTAAAATTAATAATAATGTCAATTATTAATAAATTAACTAACTTAACTTCAATTAAAAGATAAATTGAATTAATAATAATGTCTAAGTATTAATAAATTGTCTTTTTAATTAACTTAACTTTTATTTTAAAATAACTTCAAAGATAAATTATTATACTTAATTAACTTAAGTTGAATGAATAACCATTATTAAATTAAATTTTTATACTTAATTAAATTAAGTTAAATGAATAAATATTATTAAATTAAATATGTATTCTTAATTAAGATAAGATGACTAAATTTTTTTATTATATGAATAAATTAATGCTAAATTAACTTAACTTAAGATTAAAAATAAGTTTAATTAACTTGCATTCATTTTAAGTTAAATGATTAAACATTATTATATCAAATTGTCTTTCTAATTAACTTAACTTTCATTTTAAAATAACTTCAAAGATAAATTATTATACTTAATTAACTTAAGTTGAATGAATAACCATTATTAAATTAAATTTTTATACTTAATTAAATTTAGTTAAATTAATAAAGATTATTAAACTAAATCTGTATACTTAATTAACATAAGATGACTAATTTTTTTTATTAACTTAACATACTTAAATGACTTAATAAAAACCTGAATAACTTAAATGACTTAATTAAGTTAAGTTGTTTAAAACATTATAATTAACTGTGAATATATAAAAACTTACATAACTTTTACAAGAACTTAAATGACTTAATTAAGTTATGTCGTTTAAATCTTTATAATAAGCCTAATGAACTTACAAAATAGCAATAATGTTTGAGTTTAACTTTGGATGGAATTAGGGATACTTTCAATTTTTTTATAAGTATATAACAGAATAAGGCAAAATTTAAGAACAAAAACTTTCGAGAGAATAATGCAAACTTATATTCAATAATTTAAAGCGTTAAACTTATAAAACTTTATTCAATAATATAAAAGTTTAAACTTACAAACATACAAACTTAATAATCTAAAAATTTCAATCTTTACAAACTGAAACTTTAAACTTGCAGAACCCAAAACTTTAAGCTCTCAGATCTTATAACAAAGTTTTACAAATATAAAAGATATACTTTGCTACCAGAAATATCATCATCGAGCTCTTAAGGGCAACCAAGTTTAAATTATGGGCAACTTAACTTAAAAGGCTAAGACACCAACATAATTAAAACAAGGGCAACCAGCAACAGACTGCAACAATTAAAGATCAATTTATGAACAATATACCCTAAACCCTAAACATTAATCCATAAACCCTAACCCCTAAACCCTAAAAATAAAACCTTAATCCATACTATATATATATAACACATGTATATAATCCCCAATCCATAAACCCTTAACCCTAAACCTTGAACCCTAATCTATAAACCCTAAACCCTAAAAATAAAAACCATAATCTGTCAATATATATAATACATGTACGTATGTATGCATCAATTAATAAACAGTAAACCCTAAACCACAATATCTAGTCCCTAAAAATAAAAACCATAATCCATCAATATATATATATATATACTGCATGTAAGCATGTATGTATCAATTTATGAACCCTAAACATTAATCCCCACTCCCTAAACCTTAGACCATACCACCCACCCCTAAACCCTAATCCCCAAACAACTAAAACACTAAAACATAATCCTTATATATATGTATGTATAATGTACTAATATTATATATGTTAAATCCTAATCCCTACTCCCTAGTCCCTACAGGCTACAGTACACATAACACAATAAACCCTAAACTCGAAGGAACCCGACCTAAAATGAACCCGACCTAAAACGAACCCGACCTGAACGAACCCGACCTAAAACGAAACCGACCTAAAATGAACCCGACCTGAAATGAAACCGACCTGAAACGAACCCGACCTGAAACGAAACCGACCTGAAATGAACCCGACCTGAAATGAAACTGACCTGAAATCAACCTGTCAATTAACCGTTTTGGCCCGACCTGAAATGAACCAACCTGAAATGAACCCGACCTGAAATGAACCCGACCCGAAATGAACCCGACCTGAATCGAAACCGACCTGAAATGAACCTGACCCGAAATGAACCCGAACCCGAACCGAATCGAGTCAAAACAAAAAATGACCTAAAATGACCTGTAAGCGATTTGACCCGACCTGACGGAGCCCGACCTGAAACCCAACTGTTGACCTGTTTTTACATCCCTAAAGCCCGCATACTAACTTGAAAATTCTTTTATGTGACAGATGTTTTCTCCCCGCTCTAACATCTATCCTTTAACAGTATACGAGCCATACATAACAAAGACAAACAAAATATATATATGTGATATAGTCTTCGTGTCTCTTATTGTAATCCTCTGATTTCATCTGGAGTTACTGTTTTAAATTTTGTTGCTATGGGTTTTCAGTGCAATCTTTTTTATGATATTTTTGGGTTATGTTTAATTTTAGGCATAATATCAAAAAAAAAAAAAACCTTAAACTATGCATGTCAACCTTTCACGAGGGGCTCTTGTCTTTTTGAGGGGCTGGTGAGATGAGTTAGATTTTGAAAATTTCTTTTTGCGTATCTATCAGAGAATTGTGGGTATAGTCGGTTTTGTGATGTTGGCTCAATTTTGGTTGTAAGGAGTAAATAGGATGTTATATGGTTTGTTGGACTGTCAGTTTATTCTTGTAATTCTTGATTCGTGGTATTAGGGAAATTTTTAACGAGGCTCTCAATCAGGCTAAGCTAGTAAGCTTTTTTTAATAAATTTATGTATTCGCTGAGCAAAAAAAACTGTTAATCAACTAATGATAAACAACTTAAAGTAACTTGACATAATAACATATCAGAAGAAAAATATTTTCTATTTTGTACATTTTTATAAAATTATTTTTTGATTGATGTGTCATTCTATAAAGTTAGCATAGTTTGCCTATATGACACTGCTATCTCGACATGCATTGCCATGTAAGTTTGTCATGTCATTTCAAGTCAGTTATCGTTAGTTGAATAACAGCTTTCATCCGCAGATGAACTATTTTGACCCAAAATAAATATTGATGGCTAAATTATTTTTAAAAAAATTAACACCAAAATAACAATTCAATTAAACATTAGAGGTATTTTTTTTTGTCATTATGCTTAGCATGTTAGTTCTTAGCTTATGGTTTGTATTTAGATAATGAAGGTTGTGTATCAGTTTGGTATTTGCATATTGTCACGGGGCCATTACCCTCTTCCCAAAAGATATGTCTAATAAGATGTGTGCATCGCCACCGTTTATCTATCCCAAAACTTCTTTTTTTCTTTTTTGATGTGGGATTAATGATCCTGCCTCTTCTCAGACGTGACATTCTCTCATACTCAACCTTGTGACTCCCTCGTCACGAGCTTCCACTCTCATGATTGGTTAATTGTCACGGTTGTTCACCCTGCCTATCCCATTCATGGGCACTCGGCGTGAAATCGGACAGTCAAAGGGTCGCTCAGATACCACTTGTCATGGGGTCATTACCCTCTTCTTAAAAGACATGTCTAGTAGGATGTGCGGCGCCACCGTTTATATATCATAAGACCTCTCTTTTTTTTTTAGATTAATGACCTCGTCTCTTCTCAGACGTGACAATATGCAGTGGTCCTAGTATTGTAAGGTAAAATTAATGCGACAAAAACAATATAATTAGCATTGACCAGTAAATAGAAATAAAAATAAAATTGTTATAACGCAATAAAAATTACTTTTTTAAAAGTAATTTCGTTTATATTGGTAGAATCACGTTAATAGACATTGTGACATAATGTTAGCACAATCCTCCAAACTTCATACACATAAAATAAGGAAATGGAACTTAATTGATGTTGCTCTATTTGAAAGAGAAATATTACGAGAAGAAAAAAAACTTGAAAGTAAATAACAAATTTAGTGTTTCAAATAATGAGTTAGAATTTGGTATTTATAAGGGCAAAAACAAGGATAAATTAACAAATAAAATGGCGTCAGATATCATAAAATCTCAACCAACTCCAATATTTACTATATATAGATATAAAATCTTATTTAGAATGACAAAATTGTACGTTATTTATTCTTTTTTGCATTATCCAACAATCCTCTACGCAAACAAATAATTTTTTTTGAAAGATGATAAAAAAGCAACAATAAAATTAATTGCTTAAGTTCTGGTGAACCTAGTTGGTTTGATAAAAAAACCTATTGTAGAACTAAGTGTTTTAATATAATATTTGAAAAATGTTTTGGATTAAATTGAAAAGAATTTAAAATATGTTTTTAGTCAAAAACAACTTGAAAATATGTTTAAGGGTTTTACAAAGCTTTGAAATGATTTAAAGTACATTTAAAGTAATCAAAACCAAGCTTTTCAAGTTCTCGTACCGATACGGTCTGGTACCGTACCGATATGCCTTAGGGTTTCAACTACAGAAATTTTCCAGTAGCCAAAACCCGTACCGATACGCTTAGACGTATCGATACGGTGTGATTTAAAACAGCCCAACAGCTAGTCGCGTATCGATACGCCTAACTACCCCCAACGGTCATATTTCCCAACGGTCTTTTAAACTGCAGGACCGTACCGATACGCTAGGCAAGCGTATCGATACGCATCAGCTGAAGTGCACAACTACTACTTCCTTATCGGGACCGTATCGATAAGGTTTGAAGGGTATCGATACACCAAGCTACAAAAATGCATTTATGGTGGGAAATAAAGGCTCCAACGGCTCTAATCCAACCCCAACAGTCCTCAACGGCTACAAACTCAATTAGGAGTATAAAAGGGACCTTCAAGCATCAAGAGATGGTTAATGCTTCAATTGTCAAAAATATAATGATCAGAAATTTGTCTTAGGGCTTTATTGTTCAATTTATTGTATAGACAACAATTGTGAGCCTAATTGTCAATTTTGCTCAATTGTTTAGGTTTTGGGTGAGAGCTTTAATTGTGCAAACATATACCTTCTAGAGGGATTTCTAGTTTGCTAAATCTTTCTTGTGTAAGAGAGTGTTTGATCAAGCTTTGGGTAGAAAGCTTGATCATTGTAACGGTTTCCTTGTAAGCCGAGAAAAGGGGACGAAATTCTTAGTGAATTTGTTTTGGAAATCCTTAGTGGGAAGCTAAGGTAGTGAATGTAGACCTTGGTTAGAAGGTTGAACCACTATAAATCCTTGTGTCAATTGCCTATCTTTCTATTCCCACAAAACACCTAATTATCCTACTTCTTTACACTTGGCGAGCAAGAACGGTTGAAAGAATCGAGCACCGAAAAACTCAACAATTAGTATCAGAGCTTGGCTCAATTGAAGAGGTTAACACCCTATTGAGAAGATCCGACAAGCTCGATCAACTTTTTAAACAACCGGAACAATGGCGCAATCCATCGACAAACCACCCTTCTTCGACCGAACACACTATGCCCAGTTGAAGACAGGGATGAAGTTCTTCATAAAGTCAATGGACTACAAGCTTTGGGACATAGTAGAATATGGTCCGTTCGTGCCTCAACAAAGCAAGGCGGATTGGAGTGTCGAAGATCACAAGAAGATAGAGCTTAATTGCAAAGCCTTGTACATCCTTTTTTGCGCATTTGACCCCAACATCTATGAGAGGATCTCTTCTTGTGAGAGTGCCAAGGAAGTTTGGGACAAGCTCGAAGTTACATACGATGAGACAAACGAAGTAAAGGAGGTCAAGATCGAGCTCCTCAACTTAGCGTATGAAAACTTCAAGATGGATCCGAAAGAGAACATTGAGAAGATGTTCGATAGGTTCTCCACCATCACCAATGGACTTAAAGGTTATGGAGAAGCCATCCCGGAAGAGAAACTTGTCCGAAAGCTCATCTACTCCCTTCCTGAGTCATGGGACTCAAAGAGGACCGCCATCATCGAAGCTAAGAATTTGAAGACCTTGAAGCTTGATGAACTCATAGGGTCACTTCTCACTCACCAAATTATGAAGAAAGGAAAAGAAGAGGAGAAGAAGAATGAATAGATAAAAAAGTTGGGGAAGAAGAAGATCGTGGAGCTAGGCATCAACGCAAGTGTTGTTGCTCTCAAATCCTCCACATGTCATCATGTAGAACTAAGTGAGGAGGAAAGCGAAGATGAAGAGATGTCATATCTCTTCAACAAATTTGCTCGGTTCATGAAGAGCAAAATGGAAAAATCCAAGCATGAATCGAGGAAGAAGATGAAGGAATCCCACAAGTCCAACCAGAAGGGATCATCTTGAAAGCAATCATATGTGGCCACATGGAGTGATGAAGACTCCACCAATGATGAGGTAGCCCACCTATGCTGAATGACCCTCAATGAGGGGGTGGTAACTTCTAACTCATCTAGTTCAAATTAATATTCTTTTGATGAGTTACAAGAAGCCTATGATGAATTGGTTTTTGAGTTCAATGCTTCATTTTTGAAAGACAAGAAATTGATTTTTAAAGTTAAAAACCGAAAATGATTTGCTTTCTAAAACCAACTTAGAGTTTGAAGCAAAAATTAAAGATTTTGAGCTTAAAGTTTTAGACTTACAAAACTTGTTTCAAACGATGGAACAATATCATCAAAAAGAAGTTGGTGATCTTAAGAAGGAAAAAGATTTGATTTTCAATGAAGTTCAAAAGAAAAATAATTTAGGAAAATCAAATTTTTATGTAAGACAATCTAGTGCCCCTATATTTGTAAATGGTAAATTTCTTAGAAGTATTTGGGTCCCAAAAGAACTAAGTACTTCAACTAAAAAGGATGAAATTGAAAAATTGATTCCTAAGGGGACAAAATTATGTGTTACTAATGTCTATGGATCCAAAGCAACTTGGATACCAAAAATTACTTGCTTGTCTTGTTTAGGTGTGATGGAGATTGATCAACAAGTCAAACATTGAGGGGAGCTCCATGCACACAAAGAAAGACACTTGAAGAAGAAAGGCTTCACATCCTCCCTTGTGTTCAAGTGTGGTAAAAATCTAGTTGTTTTATTTGTTTTATTTATTTTATTTTTTATTTCAACTAGATTATCATATATGTTGGACTAACATTGTTTGATGCTTTGAGTAAAGGGAGCCAATTTTAAAACCAAATTTTTAATTGTGTCAATTTTTCTTATACCTCCTAAGTTATTTTGAGCCCAATGTCATTTTAAATTCTTTTTTATATAACAAAAAGGGGGAGAAATGGTTTGAAAAATTGATTTTTAAAGTTTTTCAAGAGAATAACGGGAGCTTTAATCTAATTCAAATTTTAAAATACAAAGGGGGAGAGAATCTCAAACAATTTTTCAAGTTGGCTTTATTGTATCAAAAAAGGGGAGATTGTAGAACTAAGTGTTTTGATATAATATTTGAAAAATATTTTGGACTAAATTGAAAAGAACTTAAAATATGTTTTTAGTCAAAAAAACTTGAAAATATGTTTAAAGGATTTATAAGGCTTTGGAATGATTTAAAGAACATTTAAAGTAGTCAAAACCAAGCTTTTCAAGTTCTCGTACCGATACGGTCTGGTACAGTACCGATACGCATTAGGGTTTCAACTATAGGAATTTTCCAGTAGCCAAAACCTGTACTGATACGCTTAGCCGTATCGATACAGTGTGATTTAAAACAGCCCAAAGACTACTCGCGTACCGATACGGTTGTATCACGTACTGATACGTCTAACTACCCCCAACGGTCTTTTAAACTGCAAAATCATACCGATACGCTAGGCAAGTGTATCGATACACATCAGCTGAAGTGCACAACAACTACTTCCTTATTGGGACCGTATTGATACGCCAAGCTGCAGATCTGCATTTATGGTGGGAAATAAAGGCTCCAACAGCTCTAATCCAACCCCAACGGTTCTCAACGGCTACAAACTCAATTAGGAGTATAAAAGGGACCTCCAAGCATCAAGAGATGGTTAATGCTTCAATTGTCAACAATATAATGATCAAGAATTTGTCTTAGGGATTTATTGTTCAATTTATTGTATAGACAACACTTGTGAGCCTAATTGTCAAATTTGCTCAAGTGTTTAGGTTTTGGGTGAGAGCTTTAATTGTGCAAACATATACCTTCTATGTAACGCCCCGGTTTTGGGCTTAGAAGTTTTGGGCTTGGACCGGTTCGGTCAAAGTGCTGTTCGAATATAAAAAGGTGAAATTAGGAAAGCCTAGTTCGGGTTGCATTAAAAATATGGAAAATGTTCTAAAATCCTCTTTTAATATATATAAGTGAACTGTGAAATCAATTTTACAAAATGAGGTTTGGAAGGGTGACATTTTGGCTAGTGACCAAAATGTAATTTTTCAAAACTGCGTGACTGTTTTAGAAAGGATTGAAACTTTGAATCTTTAAGGAGCTATTTACCCAAAGGGAGTTTCTCCAGATTTTTCTAAGATATTTAATGACTTAATTCTGATTTTTAAACAAAAGGAAAGTGGAGGGAAGTTATTTCTAACTAATTTCTCCTAAAATCTCATTTTCCTTTCTCTCATTTTCTCTCAACCCAAACACCTTTTCTCCAGAGTTTTTCTTCTGATTTTTGTCACCTAAACATCTCTTTTCAATTCTCTTTTGATTCCTAATCATCTCATCAACAAAACCTCACCAATTGCTAATTGGATTTTCAAGCTTTTTGGTTCTAAAAGAGGAGAAACTCAAGTTTGGAGGTAAGAACGTCCTTCTCCTCTAAACTCTCAGTTCTTTACTAAAATTCCTAAGTTCTCAATCCTTAATTGATGATTTATAAATGGTTTTAAAGTTGTGTGATGGATCTTGGCTTAAAATGCAAGATTTGGTGATTTTTGATGAATTTTCGTTTGATCTGTTAAAGCAGTGATTTGAGGTGTGTTTTTGATGTTAAATGAATGTTAATTTGATAAGGAATTGAGTTTTAATTAATGCAATCCCGGATAGGTTGAATTTCCTAAGTTTAGCTTATGATTCTTGATTGTTTTTGGGTGATCTTGTGGATCTGATGTTGCTGGAGGTATAAGGATGTTATTAGGTCCTTTTTAGATGTTAAATGATGTTAAAGGATGTTTAGTTTTGATGGTTTATGGCTGGGCATTGTTGAGGAGTTGTTTGGATGCATTTTCGGTTGTGTTTGGTAGCCGAAAATGGAGTGTGGATGAGAGCAGCGAGTTTAGGTGCTTTCATTGAAGCTATTAATGCATGATGATGCATTAATCCTCTGCTTTGATGTGTTTAAAACAGGGGAGTCATCCTTGGATCCAAGTGGTGGTGATCCGGAAGCTTGATTTGTGTTTCGGCAAGAGGCGAAACGGAATCGGTGAGTGGAATTTGGTTTTCGACTTTGAAACCAGTGTTTTGAAGGTTTGGGAGCTTAGTTTAAGTCTAAGCAACTTAGCTAAGCTCAAGAGTAAGTTTTCGGAAAAACTCTCTTGGTGATGGCCATGGTTTTTGGTTGTATGCAATGTGTTGTTTGCATGATTTTAAATCTGTTTTGAAAGCATATCTAGCATGTTTATTTGCTGAGATTAAAGCCATGTGTTGAAGGAAGCTCAAGGTAAGAGTTCCTTGTTTTTGAACATTGTTTAAATGTGGTTTAATGCTTAAAGATGCATGATGTTTATGGCTTGGTTTAATGCTTTAAAACAGTGCTTATATTGATGATAATGATGCATATTGGCAAGTGATGGTTAAGGTCACAAAGGTGGTTAAAAGTCCTTGTGTGAGCCTTGTATATTTAAGAACATCAAGGTGGTTAAAAGTCCTTGGATGGTTTCTTGGTTAAGATCACAAAGGTGGTTAAAAGTCCTTGTGTGGATCTTGGAAAGGTTAAGAACAACATGGTGTTAAAAAGTCCATGGTTGGTTCTTGGTTAAGGCTAAAGGTGTTTAAAAGTCCTTGTGTAAGCCTTGGTTATTTAAGAACTCCAAGGTGTTTAAAAGTCCTTGGGAGATTCTTGTTAAGGACACAAAGGTGGTTAAAAGTCCTTGTGTGGTCCTTGCCATGGTGTTTAAAAGTCCATGGGTCCATGGTGTTTAAAAGTCCATGGGGATAAGATCACAATGGTGTTTAAAAGTCCATGTGTGAATCTTATGTGAAATGTATCACTTGTTGCCAATATGACTTATTATGAACTTGAAGCATGAGATGCTTGTTTAAAATGTTAAAGAGCATGTTAATTGTTACTTGAAGCATGAGATGCTTGTTTTAAATGTTTAAGAACATGTTAAATGTTGCTTGAAGCATGGTTTATAAATGAGTTTTATAAATGCATTATTGAATGGTTTTAAGGAGCATTCCTCACTAAGCTTTTGCTTACGCTCTCTCTCTTTTTCTTAAACCAATAATGCAGAGCATTAAAGTGCTTTGGGGGCAGCAAGGAAGGCAAACAATCAAGTGGGAATTAAGCTCAAGTATGGAAAGGTTTTCTTATACGTTTTTAGCTTTTGGCATTTGGCAATGGGGGACCAATGTGGATGTTTTGGGAGATGTTTTGAACTCCCTAAGTTTGCATAATGTTGTTAATAATGCTGAATTTTGTAATTGGCCATTATGTGTTTGGTTTTGGAGGTTTTAGTGCATGAATGGTTTGCTTGTGTAGGAAGCATGCCTTTAGATTTGGGGCTTTTCATATATGATGATATTATGATGAATGGTTGATGCAAATATGTCTCTTGTATGTTGAATATCTTGCTGATAAAGTTTGGTAGCAATCAGAGCATGAATGGTTGGTCAATTGTGTGTTTAAGCAAGCAATTTTCTGCATTCTGTGCAGGCCGTATCGGAACAGTGGCTACCGTTTCGGAACGGGTGCCTTGTAGTAGCCCAGGCGTCCGAAACGGGAGACACCGTTTCGAAACGGGAAGCCCTCTGCCAGCCCTCGTTTCGGAACACGTTGCGGAACGGCCCCGCGTTTCGAAACAGGCCCTCCCTGTTTCGGAACATCCGACCGTTGGGGGCTGACATTGGCAGTTAAATGTTTTGGAATGTTTGCATTTTGGTCCTGAATCTTGTTTTTGCAATTGTATGAGTTTGGAATGTCCGTTTGAGCTGAAATCTGACAGAGAAGCATGAAACTTGACTAATTACAAGTTGGTAACATTAATTTGGGTTAAGACCTCATAATTTACAGAATTTACAATTTGGTCCCTAAAGTTGTAAATTGTTCAATTGGGTCCCTGTTTGATCTCTGATGTTTATGATCTTTGAGCATGCTATTTGAATGATCATAACTAGGGTTAATGTGCATCTAGACAAGTTTAAAAAGAAAAAAATAGGGTCGTTAATCAAGGTTGACTTTCGGGTTGACTTTGGTTTTCCCCGTGTGACTTTCTTAATTCGGGTCAACCGTCTAGGCCGGGTTAAGGGGGTTACATTTGGTGGTATCAGAGCTGAGTTCTCGAGTAATTGGGAATGAATGTGTGCATGATTGAAGCATGTATGCCTTGTATGCTTGTTGAGTGAAAGCATGATGAGTGGTTTGTGAATTTGGTGCAATTGAGTTGTATGATGTGGTGAAGCATGTTGTGGGGTACCCATTGCCAAATAAAAGCTAATGAAATGATGTTGATTTTAAATGAAATTGAGCTTGAGTACTTGGATTGCTTACCTTGCTGGACCTAACTTTGTTTATTGCATTGTGATTGCATGGTTAGAGTATGGCCCCTCGTAGGGAGTTGAGGAGTAATGTGCGAGCTACGGCTCCGAATGAAAATGAGAATGAGGAGAATGCGGGAAGTGCGGTGTTACCTCCTCCTCCACCTGGAGGTGGTGGTGCTGAGGGTGAAAGAGCTGAGGCTGCAGCTGGTGCTGGGGTCGCTGGACCTGAGGTTGGTCAGGGGCAAGCTATGTCTGACATGACGATGTTGGTGCAAGCTATTGCTGGCGCTTTTCGAGCGGCAGTAGCTGGAGCTCAAGGAGCTGGGCATCAGGGAGATGCTAGAGTTAGACTACCCTTGGAGCGCTTACGCAGTCTAGGTGGGACTGAGTTCAGGGGTTTGTCTGCGGAAGGTTATGAATCCTGGATGGAGAGTACCAAGAGGATCTTGGGTCAGATGAATTGCACTGATGTGCAGAAGCTGGGCTGTGTAGTATCTTTGCTACAGGATGATGCTTATACGTGGTGGACGACCACTATAGCTGGGATGGCGGAAGCTGACATAACTTGGACATTCTTCCTGAATGTGTTCAAGAGAAGGTATCTTGGTCTGAGGTACCTGGATGAAAAGAAGCGAGAGTTCATGTCTCTTACCCAGGGGAGCATGACTGTGGCTGAGTGAAGTTCAGTTTGTTAGACTCAGTCAATATGCACCTGAGCTGGTACCTGATGAGCGGGCGAGGTGCGAAAGATTCCGTTATGGTTTAGTGACGGATGTGAAGATGTATGTGCTGGCCACCGAGTATGATGATTTTGATGTGTTGGTGGGCCGAGCTAAGGATATTGAGATGAACTTGGGTTTGTCTGCTAGAGGTGCTGGAGCAAGTGCTGGTAAGTGAGCTGCTGAGTATAGTTCCGGTGGTGGACGGAACAAGAGGGGACGTGATCAGAAGTATCAGTCCTCAGCCAAGAGAGGTGGTGGAGCACCTGCTCGGGGAGGCAATGCTAGAGCTGATCCGAGTGCTTGTTGGATTTGTGGTTCACATGGTCACATGAAGCGTGACTGTCCTCGTGCTGTGAGAGAAGTACAAGCTCCTGTTGCGGCAGCTGGTAACGGGTGCTAGAATTGTGGATCTGCGGATCACTTGAGGCGAGAGTGTCCTATGTTGGCTGGTGGCCAAGTGCGTGCTCCTGTTGCTGCTGCACCGCGGAGAGGTCGTGGGCGCGGCCGTGGTAACTTTCAGCAAAGGGAGGAAGGTGGTCGAGGAGTGGCCCATGTTGTGGCTATTCAGCCTGAAGGTGGAGGTCAAGCTAGGGTGTATGCTCAGCGGGAGGGGAGGAATGACGCGGATGTGATTGCAGGTACTTTTACTTTGCAATCCTTGTCATTACTTTCCTTGATAGACTCTGGATCTACGCATTCATACATTTTGCGTGAGCATGCTGAATTGCTTGGTTTGCCTGTTGAGTCTTTGGATGTTGGAGTTTGTGTCACTAGTTCTTTTGGTGAAACTGTTGTAACTCGAAAGTTGTATAGAAGGTGTCATTTGGTTGTTCAAGAACATGTTTTTCATGTTGATCTTATGGAGTTGCCTTTCTATGGTTTTGATGTGATCCTTGGTATGGATTGGCTTGCTGAGCATCGTGCTGTTGTGGATTGTGAAAATAAGCGAGTTTCGCTGAAGCTTGCGGATGATTATGATGTTGTTGTGGTTGGTGAGAATGTGAAGTTTCTTGCCAATGTGGTGTATACCTTGGAGGCGAGCAGGATGCTGAGGCAAGGCTGTGAAGCTTATCTAGCTTTTGTGATGAATCCTAGCTCTAAGGAGTTGCGGGTGCAAGATATCAGAGTTGTGAAGGAGTTTCCTGGTGTGTTTCCTGAGGAGTTGCCTGGTTTACCTCCTAATCGCGAGGTGGAGTTTGGAATTGAGCTGTATGAGAATACAACTCCTGTGTCCATTACCCCTTATAGAATGGCACCTAAGGAGCTGAAAGAGCTGAAGACGCAGTTGCAAGAGTTGCTTGATCGTGGTTTCATTCGGCCAAGTGTGTCGCCTTGGGGTGCACCGGTCTTGTTTGTGAAGAAGAAGGATGGCACTATGAGAATGTGCATTGATTACCGTCAGCTGAACAAGTTGACTATCAAGAATCGGTATCCTTTGCCGAGAATTGATGATCTCTTTGATCAATTTCGGGGAGCAGCTGTGTTCTCTAAGATTGACTTGAGGTCAGGGTATTATCAGTTGAAGGTGAAGGATGTGGATGTGCCTAAGACAGCTTTCAGGACAAGGTATGGGCATTATGAGTTCCTTGTGATGCCGTTTGGTTTGACAAATGCTCCTGCTGCTTTCATGGACATGATGAACCGTGTGTTTCATGAATACCTGGACAAGTTCGTTGTGGTGTTCATTGATGATATCCTCGTGTACTCGCATACTGAGGAGGAGCATGAAGAGCATTTGAGGATTGTGTTGCAAGCTTTGTTTGAGAATCAACTTTATGCTAAGTTGAGCAAGTGTGAGTTCTGGCTTAAGGAGGTGGTGTTTCTTGGGCATGTAGTTTCTGCTGAGGGGATTCGTGTTGATCCTCAGAAGATTGAGGCGGTGATGAACTGGAAGGTTCCTAAGTCTGTTCATGAGGTTCGTAGTTTCCTTGGTTTGGCGGGATTCTATCGGAGGTTTGTGGATGGGTTTTCTAAGATTGCTGCACCTTTGACGAAGCTGTTGCAAAAGGATGTTAAGTATGAATGGACGGAAGCGAGACAGCAAGCTTTTGAGAAGCTTAAGGCGGCTTTGACGCAAGCTCCTATCTTGGTTCAGCCTGAATCATGGAAAGAGTTTGTGGTCTACAGTGATGCGTCCTATGTTGGTTTAGGATGTGTGCTGATGCAAGAGGGTAAGATTGTGGCTTATGCATCGCGGCAGTTGAAGGTGCATGAGCGCAATTATCCTACGCATGATATTGAGTTGGCTGCAGTGGTTTTTGCTTTGAAGATCTGGAGACATTATCTGTATGGTGAGAAGTGTACTGTGTACACGGATCACAAGAGTTTGAGGTATCTGATGTCTCAGAAGGAGTTGAATCTCAGGCAGCGGCGTTGGTTGGAGTTGCTCAAGGATTATGATCTGACGATTGAGTACCATCCTGGAAAGGCTAATGTTGTTGCGGATGCCTTGAGTAGGAAGGTAGCTGTTGAGCTGAGGGCTAGGTTTGCCAGTTTGAGTATTTCGCGTGATGGTGGTCTTGTGGCTGAGTTGCAAGTGAAACCATCTTTGGTTCAGTTGATCAAGGAAAAGCAGTTGCTGGATGATTCCTTGGTGTCTCATGTTCAGGATATCGCGGAGGGTAGGCCTTCGGATTTCTGCTTTAATGATGATGGTGTGTTGTGTTTTGGGAGTCGAATAGTAGTGCCCAATGATGCTGAGCTGAGGCGTGCTATTCTGACTGAAGGTCATAGTAGTCCTTTTGCTATGCACCCTGGTAGTACTAAGATGTACCGTGATCTTCGTGATGAGTATTATTGGGTGGGTTTGAAGAAGGATGTTGCGGAGTTTGTGAGAAAGTGTATGGTGTGTCAGCGAGTTAAGGCTGAGCATCAAGTTCCTTCAGGGTTGTTGCAACCGTTGAGAATCCCTGAATGGAAGTGGGAAAGGGTTACCATGGATTTTGTATCTGGTTTACCTTTGTCACCATCGAAGAAGAACTCGGTGTGGGTGATTGTGGATCGCCTGACGAAGTGTGCGTATTTCTTGCCTGTGCATACTACGTTTTCTTTGGATAAGCTTGCGGAGCTGTACATTGCTGAGGTTGTACGGCTACATGGTGTGCCTAAGTCGATTGTGTCGGATAGGGATCCGAGGTTTACATCGCGTTTCTGGCAGTGTTTGCATCAAGCTTTGGGTACAAGGTTGAATTTCAGTACATCTTATCATCCTCAGTCGGATGGTCAATCAGAGCGTGTTATCCAGATTTTGGAAGATATGTTGAGGTGCTGCGTGATTGAGTTCCAAGGTTCTTGGGAGAAGCATTTGCCTCTGGTAGAGTTTGCTTATAACAATAGTTATCAGGCAAGTATACAAATGGCACCTTATAAGGCTTTGTACGGGAGGAAGTGTAGGACTCCTCTTTGTTGGGCTGAAACGGGTCAAAAGTTGGTTTCGATGCCGGCTTTGTTGAAGGGAACCACTGAGAAGGTGAAGCTCATTTGTGAGCGGTTGAAGGCAGCCTCTGATCGGCAAAAGTCTTACGCTGATTTGAAGCGTAAGGAGATTGAGTATGCGGTGGGTGACCGTGTGTTTTTGAAGGTTTCGCCTTGGAAGAAGGTGATGAGGTTTGGCCGGAAGGGTAAGTTGAGCCCTAGGTACATTGGACCATACGAGGTGGTTGAGCGTGTGGGTCCTGTTGCGTACAAGTTGAGGCTACCTCAGGAGTTGGAGAAGATTCATGATGTGTTTCATGTTTCTATGCTCCGGAAGTATAGATCTGATCCTTCGCATGTGATGCCTGTGGAAGAAGTGGAATTGAATCCGGGTCTGACCTATGATGAGGAACCGGTGAAGATTCTGGATTCGGATAGCAAGGTTCTTCGTGGCAAGACCATTGAGTTGGTAAAGATGTTGTGGAAACACCGTGGTGTTGAGGAAGCCACGTGGGAATGGAAGGATGACATGCTGAAGCAGTTTCCTTATCTCTTTCCTTCAGGTAAATTTCCGGGACGAAATTTCTTAAGGGGGGGGAGAGTTGTAACGCCCCGGTTTTGGGCTTAGAAGTTTTGGGCTTGGACCGGTTCGGTCAAAGTGCTGTTCGAATATAAAAAGGTGAAATTAGGAAAGCCTAGTTCGGGTTGCATTAAAAATATGGAAAAATGTTCTAAAATCCTCTTTTAATATATATAAGTGAACTGTGAAATCAATTTTACAAAATGAGGTTTGGAAGGGTGACATTTTGGCTAGTGACCAAAATGTAATTTTTGAAAACTGCGTGATTGTTTTAGAAAGGATTGAAACTTTGAATCTTTAAGGAGCTATTTACCCAAATGGAGTTTCTCCAGATTTTTCTAAGATATTTAATGACTTAATTCTGATTTTTAAACAAAAGGAAAGTGGAGGGAAGTTATTTCTAACTAATTTCTCCTAAAATCTCATTTTCCTTTCTCTCATTTTCTCTCAACCCAAACACCTTTTCTCCAGAGTTTTTCTTCTGATTTTTGTCACCTAAACATCTCTTTTCAATTCTCTTTTGATTCCTAATAATCTCATCAACAAAACCTCACCAATTGCTAATTGGATTTTCAAGCTTTTTGGTTCTAAAAGAGGAGAAACTCAAGTTTGGAGGTAAGAACGTCCTTCTCCTCTAAACTCTCAGTTCTTTACTGAAATTCCTAAGTTCTCAATCCTTAATTGATGATTTATAAATGGTTTTAAAGTTGTGTGATGGATCTTGGCTTAAAATGCAAGATTTGGTGATTTTTGATGAATTTTCGTTTGATCTGTTAAAGCAGTGATTTGAGGTGTGTTTTTGATGTTAAATGAATGTTAATTTGATAAGGAATTGAGTTTTAATTAATGCAATCCCGGATAGGTTGAATTTCCTAAGTTTAGCTTGTGATTCTTGATTGTTTTGGGGTGATCTTGTGGATCTGATGTTGCTGGAGGTATAAGGATGTTATTAGGTCCTTTTTAGATGTTAAATGATGTTAAAGGATGTTTAGTTTTGATGGTTTATGGCTGGGCATTGTTGAGGAGTTGTTTGGATGCATTTTCGGTTGTGTTTGGTAGCCGAAAATGGAGTGTGGATGAGAGCAGCGAGTTTAGGTGCTTTCATTGAAGCTATTAATGCATGATGATGCATTAATCCTCTGCTTTGATGTGTTTAAAATAGGGGAGTCATCCTTGGATCCAAGTGGTGGTGATCCGGAAGCTTGATTTGTGTTTCGGCAAGAGGCGAAACGGAATCGGTGAGTGGAATTTGGTTTTCGGCTTTGAAACCAGTGTTTTGAAGGTTTGGGAGCTTAGTTTAAGTCTAAGCAACTTAGCTAAGCTCAAGAGTAAGTTTTCGGAAAAACTCTCTTGGTGATGGCCATGGTTTTTGGTTGTATGCAATGTGTTGTTTGCATGATTTTAAATCTGTTTTGAAAGCATATCTAGCATGTTTATTTGCTGAGATTAAAGCCATGTGTTGAAGGAAGCTCAAGGTAAGAGTTCCTTGTTTTTGAACATTGTTTAAATGTGGTTTAATGCTTAAAGATGCATGATGTTTATGGCTTGGTTTAATGCTTTAAAACAATGGTTATATTGATGATAATGATGCATATTGGCAAGTGATGGTTAAGGTCACAAAGGTGGTTAAAAGTCCTTGTGTGAGCCTTGTATATTTAAGAACATCAAGGTGGTTAAAAGTCCTTGGATGGTTTCTTGGTTAAGATCACAAAGGTGGTTAAAAGTCCTTGTGTGGATCTTGGAAAGGTTAAGAACAACATGGTGTTAAAAAGTCCATGGTTGGTTCTTGGTTAAGGCTCAAGGTGTTTAAAAGTCCTTGTGTAAGCCTTGGTTATTTAAGAACTCCAAGGTGTTTAAAAGTCCTTGGGAGATTCTTGTTAAGGACACAAAGGTGGTTAAAAGTCCTTGTGTGGTCCTTGCCATGGTGTTTAAAAGTCCATGGGTCCATGGTGTTTAAAAGTCCATGGGGATAAGATCACAATGGTGTTTAAAAGTCCATGTGTGAATCTTATGTGAAATGTATCACTTGTTGCCAATATGACTTATTATGAACTTGAAGCATGAGATGCTTGTTTAAAATGTTAAAGAGCATGTTAATTGTTACTTGAAGCATGAGATGCTTGTTTTAAATGTTTAAGAACATGTTAAATGTTGCTTGAAGCATGGTTTATAAATGAGTTTTATAAATGCATTATTGAATGGTTTTAAGGAGCATTCCTCGCTAAGCTTTTGCTTACGCTCTCTCTCTTTTTCTTAAACCAATAATGCAGAGCATTAAAGTGCTTTGGGTGCAGCAAGGAAGGCAAGCAATCAAGTGGGAATTAAGCTCAAGTATGGAAAGGTTTTCTTATACGTTTTTAGCTTTTGGCATTTGGCAATGGGGGACCAATGTGGATGTTTTGGGAGATGTTTTGAACTCCCTAAGTTTGCATAATGTTGTTAATAATGCTGAATTTTGTAATTGGCCATTATGTGTTTGGTTTTGGAGGTTTTAGTGCATGAATGGTTTGCTTGTGTAGGAAGCATGCCTTTAGATTTGGGGCTTTTCATATATGATGATATTATGATGAATGGTTGATGCAAATATGTCTCTTGTATTTTGAATATCTTGCTGATAAAGTTTGGTAGCAATCGGAGCATGAATGGTTGGTCAATTGTGTGTTTAAGCAAGCAATTTTCTGCATTCTGTGCAGGTCGTATCGGAACAGTGGCTACCGTTTCGGAACGGGTGCTTTGTAGTAGCCCAGGCGTCCGAAACGGGAGACACCGTTTCGAAACGGGAAGCCCTCTGCCAGCCCTCGTTTCGGAACACGTTGCGGAACGGCCCCGCGTTTTGAAACAGGCCCTCCCTGTTTCGGAACATCCGACCGTTGGGGGCTGACATTGGCAGTTAAATGTTTTGGAATGTTTGCATTTTGGTCCTGAATCTTGTTTTTGCAATTGTATGAGTTTGGAATGTCCGTTTGAGCTGAAATCTGACAGAGAAGCATGAAACTTGACTAATTACAAGTTGGTAACATTAATTTGGGTTAAGACCTCATAATTTACAGAATTTACAATTTGGTCCCTAAAGTTGTAAATTGTTCAATTGGGTCCCTGTTTGATCTCTGATGTTTATGATCTTTGAGCATGCTGTTTGAATGATCATAACTAGGGTTAATGTGCATCTAGACAAGTTTAAAAAGAAAAAAATAGGGTCGTTAATCAAGGTTGACTTTCGGGTTGACTTTGGTTTTCCCCGTGTGACTTTCTTAATTCGGGTCAACCGTCTAGGCCGGGTTAAGGGGGTTACATTCTAGAGGGATTTCTAGTTTGCTAAGTCCTTCTTGTGTAAGAGAGTGTTTGATCAAGCTTTGGGTAAAAAGCTTGATCATTGTAATGTTTCCTCCTAAGCCGAGAAAAGGGGACGAAATTCTTAGTGAATTTGTTTTGAAAATCCTTAGTGGGAAGCTAAGGTAGTGGATGTAGACCTTGGTTAGAAGGTTGAACCACTATAAATCCTTGTGTCAATTGCCTATCTTTCTATTCCCACAAAAACACTCGATTATCCAACTTCTTTACACTTAGCGAGCAAGAACGGTTGAAGGAATCGAGCACCGAAAAACTCAACAATTGGTATCAGAGCTTGGCTCAATTGAAGAGGAATTACACCCTATTGAGAAGATCCGACAAGCTCGATCAACTTTTCAAACAATTGGCTCAATGGCGCAATCCATCGACAAACCGCCATACTTCGACAAAACACGTTATGCCCAGTAGAAGACAAGGATGAAGTTCTTCATAAAGTCAAAGGACTACAAGCTTTGGGACATAGTAGAATATGGTCCGTTCGTGCCTCAACAAAGCAAGGCGGATTGGAGTGTCGAAGATCGCAAGAAGATGGAGCTTAATTGCAAAGCCTTGTATATCCTTTTTTGTACATTTGGCCCCAACATCTATGAGAAGATGTCTTCTTGTGAGAGTGTCAAGGAAGTTTGGGACAAGCTCGAAGTTACATACGACATGAAAAACGAAGTAAAGGAGACCAAGATCAGTCTACTCAACCTAGCGTATAAAAACTTCAAGATGGATCCGGAAGAGAACATTGAGAAGATGTTCGATAGGTTCTCCAACATCACCAATGAACTTAAAGCTTATAGAGAAGCCATCCCAGAAGAGAAACTTATCCGAAAGCTCATCTACTTCCTTCCCGAGTCATAGGACTCAAAGAGGACCGCCATCATCGAAGCTAAGAATTTGAAGACCTTGAAGCTTGATGAACTCATGGGGTCACTTCTCACTCACCAAATTATGAAAAAAGAAAAAGAAAATAAGAAGAAAAAGGAAGAGATAAAAAAGATGGGGAAGAAGAAGATCATGGAGCTAGGCATCAACGCAAGTGTCGTTGCTCTCAAATCCTCCACATGCCATCATGTTGAACTAAGTGAGAAGGAAAGCGAAGGTGAAGAGATGGGCTATCTCTTCAACAAATTTGTCCGATTCATGAAGAGCAAAATGGAAAAATTTAAGCATGAATCGAGGAAAAGATGAAGGAATCCCACAAGTCCAACAAGAAGGGATCATCTTCAAAGCAAGCATATGTGGCCACATGGAGTGATGAAGACTCCACCGATGATGAGGTAGCGCACCTATGCTTGATGGCTCTCAATGAGGGGGAGGTAACTTCTAACTTATCCAGTTCAAATTCATATTCTTTTGATGAGTTACAAGAAGCCTATGATGAATTGGTTTTTGAGTTCAAGGCTTCATTTTCGAAAAACAAGAAATTGATTTCAAAGTTAAAAACCGAAAATGATTTGCTTTCTAAAACCAATTTCGAGTTTGAAGCAAAAATTAAAGATTTTGAGCTTAAAGTTTTATGCTTACATAAATTGTTTCAAACGATGGAAAAAGATCATCAGAAAGAAGTTGATGATCTTAAGAAGGAAAAGGATTTGATTTTCAATGAACTTCAAAAGAAAAATAATTTAGGAAAATCAAATTTTTATGTAAGACAATCTAGTGCCCCTAGATTTGTAAATGGTAAAGTTTTTAGAAGTATTTGTGGTCCTAAAAGGACTAAGTACTTCAACTAAAAAGGATGAAATTGAAAAATGGATTCCTAAGGGGACAAAATTATGTGCTACTAATGTCTATGGATCCAAAGCAATTTGGATACCAAAAATTACTTGATTGTCTTGTTTAGGTGTGATGGAGATTGATCAACAAGTCAAACATTGAGGGGGAGCTCCATGCACACAAAGAAAGACACTTGAAGAAGGAAGGCTTCACTTCCTCTCTTGTGTTCAAGTGTGGTAAAAATTTAGTTGTTTTATTTGTTTAATTTATTTATTTTTTATTTCAACTAGATTATCATATATGTTGGATTAATTTTCCTTTTACCTCCTAAGTTATTTTGAGCTCAATGTCATTTTAAATTCTTTTTTATATAACAAAAAGAGGAAGAAATGGTTTGAAAATTTGATTTTTCAAGTTTTTCAAGAAAACAAGGGGGAGCTTTAATCTAATTCAAATTTTAAAATACAAAGAGGGAGAAAATCCTAAACAATTTTTCAAGTTGGTTTTATTATATTAAAAAAGGGTAGATTGTAGAACTAAGTGTTTTGATATAATATTTGAAAAATGTTTTGGAGTAAATTGAAAAGAATTTAAAATATGTTTTTAGTCGAAAACAACTTGAAAATATTTTTAAGGGTTTTAGAAGGCTTTGGAATGATTTAAAGTACATTTAAATTAGTCAAAACCAAGCTTTTCAAGTTTCCGTACCGATACGGTCTGGTACCGTACCGATACGCCTTAGGGTTTCAACTATAGGAATTTTCCAGTAGCCAAAACCCGTACCGATACGCTTAGCCGTATCGATATGGTGTGATTTAAAACATCCCAACGGCTAGTCGCGTACCGATACGCCTAACTACCCCCAACGGTCATATTTCCCAACGGTCTTTTAAACTGTAGAACCGTACTGATACGCTAGGCAAGCGTGCCGATACACATCAGCTGAAGTGTACAACAGCTACTTCCTTATTAGGACTGTATCGATACGTTTGAAGGGTATCGATATGCCAAGCTATAGAATTGCATTTATGGTGGAAAATAAAGGCTACAACGTCTCTAATCCAACCCCAACGGTCCTCAACGGCTACAAACTCAATTAGGAGTATAAAAAGGGACCTCCAAGCATCAAGAGATGGTTAATGCTTCAATTGTCAACAACATAATGATCAAGAATTTGTCTTAGGGTTGTATTGTTCAATTTATTGTATAGACAACACTTGCAAGCCTAATTATCAAATTTGCTCAAGCGTTTAGGTTTTGGGTTAGATCTTTAATTTTGCAAACATATACTTTCTAGAGGGATTTCTAGTTTGCTAAGTCTTTCTTGTGTAAGAGAGTGTTTAATCAAGCTTTGGGTAGAAAGCTTGATCATTGTAACGGTTTCCTCCTAAGCCTAGAAAAGGGGACGAAATTCTTAGTGAATTTGTTTTGGAAATCCTTAGTGGGAAGCTAAGGTAGTGGATGTAGACCTTGGTTAGAAGGTTGAACCACTATAAATCCTTGTGTCAATTGCCTATCGTTCTATTCCCACAAAAACACTCAATTACCCAACTTCTCCACACTTGGCGAGCAAGAACGGTTGAAGGAATCGAGCACCGAAAAACTCAACATCTATTTAGAATTAATACATAATGGAATGAGCAATTCTTCTCTTAACAAGTGAGTGAATCTAAAACTTGTTAAAATGGGAGTAAATCTTGTGGTCCTCCCGACAAGGTTTTTTGTCTTGATGCAACTGTCATCGAACACCTCCAGGAATTGTCTGGTGGCTCGACTTGGTGATGTCTTGATGCAGGGGTAATCTGTGGCCGCTGACACACAATGGTTCCGACACCTCCAAGCATCGCGTGGTTTTTGTATAGCTATATTAGAACGCTCGTGAAGGCCTGACTGTAATGGAGGTCCCATGTGGTCTCGTGCTTTCTTGTTGTTGCAACTATATTTTAGAAAATATCGGTGTCACTTGGAAGAACCAGGTTTTAATTAATTTTGATAATTTAATAGGATTTTAAAAATAAAAGGAGTCGCCACCGGCCATTCAAAAATGGTTGACCAGACACCGAAAACTAAATCAGAGATTCTTTCTTAAAAAAATGGGTTCGGGAGTCGGTTACACCCGGGGAAGGATGAGCACCCCCATCGTGCCCTAAAATCGGTACAAAAACCATTATCGCTTAATTAATATTAAATTTTGCGAATTAAAGTGACGAATCATATCTAAATTTGGTTATATGGGTGAGTAAATTTTAAAAGCCTTAATATTCGAGAAGGAACGTCCGAACCACCACCACTACAACTGGTACTGGCCTCGTTCGTTTTCGAATAAAAAGACATCGCATTACAATTTATAAGATTCAGATGCAACTTATAAACTCATAAACGGGACAAATAAATCGCATGATTAAATAAAAAAAGGGAGAGACATAGAGCAAATGGCATATGTAACATGAACGATACAAATGATAAAAAAAACATGATAAGCATATGAATTCAAGATTCCATGTAAACTATACGACTTATAAAAAACATGAATGAAACGTATAATGCATATGTAGGGATGTACAACCTTATAAAGCCAAGAAACAAGAATAAAGCTACATGAAAATCACACATGAAATATACACATGTCCATTATCATATCATCCTAAATATACATAAAAACATGTGGCATTTATAACAAAGATAGGATTAATTCACACTCTAATATACTTATATAAAAACATAATAAAACCGGATTAAATTAGCATGAATAACAGGGAAGTCGAAACGTAAGCATATGCGAATTTCAGGATTAAATGTATAAATAATCTACTGGTTTAAGGATGAAAATTGAATAGAAAATAAAGGTTTGGGGGGTTTGAAAGAAATAATCCCCGGAAGAAAAGAAACGATTAAAACAATCAAGGGTGAAATTGCGAGAGCTCAGAAAGTTAAAGGGACCACATAAATCATTTTAAAAACGCGGGAGGCCTTAAAGCATAAATGGACCATTTTTAAAAATAAAAATTAATATAAAAACTCTATTCTTTTAACCTCCCCCTTTTTTCCATTTTGAGTAAAGCAAAGACCCTTTCTTTTCCTCATCTCCGTCTAACCTTCCCCGTTAAACACATCGGTCGGTTGCCGCTAGCCGGAAACGAACTATCCAAAATCCCCCCTCCAAAAAAAGTAAGCTAGAAACGACGGTGGAGACACCAAAACCCTTTAAAAAAAACAAAACCAAAAAGCCCCCCCTTTTTTTAAACTTGAATCAAAACCCTAAAAAAAATTCTTCCCCGTTGAGATTCAGACGGCTCACCTCGACGACCTCCTAGACGGAAGCCAAGGGCTTATTGTCGGCTCAACTCGAAGCAAAAGGGGATATGGTTCCCGAAAGGTAAAAAAAACTCTTCTTTTTATTTTTCTTTGTTTCGTTTGGTTTGCATGCAATGGACTAAAAAACAAAACTGAATACCTCCGAATAGTGGGTTGCTCTATTGATTCGAGAGTTTTCTTTTCTTGATCTCCGTAAAAAAATACAAAGGTTTCCTCGGTTTCTTTTATACCGGGATTACACGAAGGAAAAAACAAACGAAAACGATCTCTGGTCTCTCTCTCTTTTGCTTGTTCGGTTGACTTTTCACACTTAAGCCTTGTTTATTTTTTTTTTCTTGCCGTTTTGGGATGTCTGACGCACTGTGTTTTTTCCCTGTTGCATGTTGCCGTTTTGGTTTCCCAGACGTGATCTATGTAACAGACTCGACCGTTAGTCTTTTGAATTTCCGTTTTATGTGTCAGTGTTTGTTAGGGAGAGAGAGTCGTTGTAGGTTTAATCAAACGGTGCGTTTGATAGCTTTGTCTATTCGACGTTGTTTGGTCACCCTAGGGTTATAAGCATTGTAACGGACTCATTTTGTCCTTATCGAAAGCTGAATGAAATTTCTGTTTCCTCTCTCTTCCCCAAATCTTATCTTCTTCTTCTTCTTCACCCATTCTGCAATTTTCTGCTGATTCGTTTTGCACAGTTACAAAGGTATCAGAGCTATTACGTTCCTCGGCACCATGGTTGAAACTCGACAACAATCGGCGTTGCAACACACAGCTTCGGAAACCACCACTAATCCTGCTCAATCAGATTCAGAACTACCGGAGTGGCAGATTGCTCATAATCAATTGAGATCTGATTTTTCTCGCTTGGAAACTTCAATCGATGATCGTTTCACGTCTATGATGGCCAGTCTACAGAAACTTTTGGAGATCGGATTGGGAAAGAAGATCAACTTGGAAGGTACAGTAGATCCAGAAGGAAGTTTGTTGGGAGCTCCACAAACCCAACAGACAAACACCACCAAGGTTGATACAGAACCAGAGTCGAGTAAGCCTGCTCACGAGAATATTGTAATCGATTTGGGAGATGGCCAAGGCGCAGCTGCTCAGGGGGGCCAGTTCCATCCTCCTGTTAATTTTGCCTACAAACTGTTTTGTCCCAAGTTCGATGGGGTCGACTTCAAAGGATGGTTATCCAAGGTGGAACAGTATTTTGAAGCAGATCTAGTTCCAGATTCAGCTGAGGTGAGGGTAGTGATGCTTCATCTCGAAGGCAAGGCATTACAATGGCATCAGTTTCTAGCAAAGACAGAGGATTTCACTTGCATCAGCTGGGATGGGTATGTGCAACTCATGCGATAACGTTTCGCTCCTGGTGGATTTGTGGATCCTTTTTCGGAGTTGGTGGCTTTAAGACAAGTGGATTCGGTAGAGAAATTCTATGATGACTTTATCCATCTTCTAAACCAGGTACAACTCCCAGATGATTATGTTCTTAGCATGTTTAAGAACCACTTGAGGTTGGAAATCAGTGAATTTGTAACCCTGTTGCAACCGAAAACGTTGATTGCTGCTTATCAACTGGCTAAACATGTTGAGTCCATGCTAGGCTCTACAGGAAGAAAACAAAATGTCTTAACATCCAGGTTTAGCTCACCTGTTTCTGCACCCAGTTCCAGTTTTAGGGGAGGTCTCAGTCACAAGGGGTCTACTAATTTGGTTGGACCATCTGCATCTTCAGCCCCCAATGCTCCTAGATTTGCTAGCTTTGGGTCTAATGTCTCACCATCAGTGTCCAAGTACTCTACTCCTGGGAACCTGAGTCCAGTTCCTCACAAGAATGTTGGAAGTGCCACGGTGAGAGGAGGGGGAAAGGCATTGTCTCCAGGTGAAATCGAAGAAAGGAGGAAAAAGGGGTTGTGCTTTTGGTGTGCAGCAAAGTATGCACCTGGACATAAATGTGCTAAATCTCAGTTGTTCCAAATTATGGTAGAAGGAGTGGAGGAGGAGTCAGAAAATGAACTGTTTTTGGATTGTGAAGAAGACCATGAAATGCTGGCTCAGGAGGGAGGAAAGTCTGAAGGCCCAACATTATCTTTGCAGGCTATGTGGGGAGCTACAAGTGGGAACACCATGAAATTGGAAGTGGAGGTTGAAGGGAAGAAATTAATTTGCTTGTTGGATTCTGGTAGTACTCATAACTTCTTGAGTTGGAGTGCAACAAAGAATTTGGGAATTCGAATGGAGAGGGGGCACAAACTTAGAGTGACTGTGGCTAATGGAAACAGTTTGGAGACCTTGGGAGCATGCAAGGGAGTCGAATGGAAGGTGCAAAAATAGTGTTTTACCACTGATTTCTTGATTTTGCCTTTGGAGGGAACTGATATGGTGTTAGGCATTGAATGGTTGGCAAGTTTGGGGCCTATACAGTGGAACTTTGCAACCTTGGAAATGCAGTTTTGTTGGAAGGATGAGGTGGTTAAATTGGAAGGGTTGCAGCCACAGCCAATGAGATGGATTGATTATAAAGAGTGTGAGAAGGTTCTCAAGGGCACCAGTAGCTCTTACTCAGCTTCCTTGTTGATTCTGAATGGTCAATTGGAATTCAGAATTAGAACAAGTGAAGTTCCCTTAGACTTGGAAAGGTTGTTGGAAGAATTTCGAGATGTGTTTGCTGAGCCAAAAGGGTTGCCACCTTTCAGAGGGCAAGACCACAGGATAACCTTGACTGATGAGAATGAAGTAGTGAAGGTTAGGCCCTACAGATACTCTTCATGGCAAAAAGATGAAATTGAGAAATTGGTTAAGGAGATGCTGGAGGCTGGAGTAATAAGGGATAGCAATAGCACTTTTTCATCCCCTGTAGTTATGGTTAAGAAAAAGGACAATTCCTGGAGAATGTGTGTGGATTACAGGAGATTGAATCAAGTGACCATCAAGGACAAATTTCCCATGCTTGTGGTTGAGGAGTTGCTGGATGAATTAGGGGAAGCAAGAATCTTCTCAAAACTGGATTTGAGGTCTGGCTACCACCAAATTAGAATGTGGGAAGCTGACATACACAAAACTGCTTTTAGAACACATGAAGGCCACTATGAGTTCCTAGTGATGCCATTTGGGCTCACTAATGCTCCAGCAACCTTCCAGGGGCTAATGAACAAAATTTTCAAAGAGCAACTCAGGAAAACAATGCTGGTCTTCTTTGATGACATACTGGTGTACTCAACCACTTGGGAGGATCACCTAGTGCATCTAAAAGAAGTGTTGATGATATTGAGAGCACATGAGCTGTTTGCAAAAAGATCCAAATGTTGTTTTGGAGCATCTGAAATTGATTACCTGGGATATGTTATTTCAGATGGGGTCATTTCAATGGACAAATCAAAGGTTGAAAGCATAATATATTGGCCAGTTCCCAGAAGTGTGAAGGAGGTGAGAGGGTTTTTGGGCTTATCTGGGTATTACAGAAGGTTCATACAAGGTTATGGGGTTATTGCAAGACCTCTAACAGATCTTCTCAAGAAGGATGGGTGGAAATGGACAGCAAAGGAGGAGGAAGCTTGGAAAAAACTGAAAGAAGCAGTCAGTTCAGCACTTGTATTACAATTGCCAAATTTCAATGAAGAATTCTCAGTGGAGACTGATGCCTCAGAAAATGGAGTGGGAGCTGTTTTGACTCAAAGGGGCAAGCCACTAGCATTTTTCAGCAAGGGACTGGGTAGCAAACATCAAAAGCTATCAGTGTATGAGAAGGAGATGTTGGCAGTGTTAATGGCTGTTAAGAAGTGGTTGCCTTACTTAATTGGGAGGCATTTCAAAATCAAAACTGACCACCAAAGCCTGAAATGGTTAGCAGAGAATCAAGCTATCACACCTGCTCAACAAAAGTGGGTTGCAAAGATGATGGGGTTGGATTATGAGGTTTGTTTCAAGAGGGGAATCAATAACATTGTTGCTGATGTGCTATCCAGGAAACCTAGAGAGGCTAGCTGTTTTGGAATGGGAGTGAGTTTTGCATCTTCTGATATTTGGGAGAGGATCAAAGCAACTTAGGAAGTGGATCCAAAACTTAAGAAAATTGTTGCTGAGTTACAAAATGCATCAGGGAGGCATCACAAGTACTCTTGGGATGGGAAGCAACTCAAAAGGAAGGGGAAGCTGGTTGTGGGATCTGACTTGGAGTTGAGAAAGGAGTTGATTCAATATTTCCATGGAAGTGTTGTAGGGGGCATTCTGGATCACATGCCACTATTAAAAGAATGACCAGTGTATTGTATTGGAAGGGTTTGAGGAAGGAAGTGAAGAACTGGGTTAGAGAGTGTGAAGTATGCCAAAGAAACAAAGATGAGTTGCAACATCCTAAGGGTTACCTACAACCTCTACCTATCCCTTATTCAGCCTGGTCTTCTATTGGAATGGATTTCATTGAAGGTTTGCCATACTCTAGAAGGAAGAATGTGATCCTAGTGGTGGTGGACAGACTGACAAAGTATGGCCATTTCATTCCCCTAGCTCACCCTTTTACAGCTAAGGATGTGGCTCAAATTTTTCTGGAAAATGTGTTCAAATTACATGGATTACCCAGTACTATAGTGTGTGATCGAGATAAGATCTTCATGAGCACCTTTTGGAGAGAGATATTTCAGAAGTTGGGAGTGGTAATCAATCCATCTACTGCCTATCATCCAGAGACAGATGGCCAAACTGAGAGGTTGAACAAGTTCCTAGAAACCTATTTGAGATGCATAACAGGTGAAAATCCTAAAGATTGGGGAGAGTGGCTTCATTTAGCTGAATGGTGGTACAATTCTACCTTTCATTCTGCAATTCAGACCACCCCTTTTGAGGCATTGTATGGCCAACCACCACAGGTACATGTTCTTTACATTGCTGGGGAATCTGTGGTAGATGCAGTGGATAGAAGCTTGCTGAGGAGGGAAGCTGCATTGAAAATGCTTAAATTTCATCTCAAACGAGCTCAGGATCGGATGAAACAACAAGCTGATAAGAGGAGGTCAGAGGGAGAGTTCCAAGTGGGGGAGTGGGTTTTCCTCAAGCTGCAACCATATAGGCAACAGACAGTTCAGCAGAAGAGTAATCAAAAGTTGTCTGCAAAATGGTTTGGACCCTTTAAAATTCTGAGTAAAGTAGGGGCTGTTGCTTATAGATTGGAGTTACCTGCTGATTCGAAGGTACACTCGGTGTTTCATGTATCACAACTGAAGAAGAGAATTGGAGATGCACCTTGCCAGCAAAATCTACCAGTTATGGGGCCCGATGGAGGAATTAGCAAGGAGCCAAATAAGATTCTAGCAAGGAGAATTGGCAAACGAGGAAGCAGGGCAGTTACAGAGGTGCTGGTAGAATGGACTAACTCATTTCCGGAGGATGCCACGTGGGAGGTGTTACATCAGCTGCAAAGTGAATTCCCAGACTTTAATCCTTGAGGTCAAGGATTATTTGAAGGAGGGAGCCTTGTAACAGACTCGACCGTTAGTCTTTTGAATTTCCGTTTTATGTGTCAGTGTTTGTTAGGGAGAGAGAGCCGTTGTAGGTTTAATCAAACGGTGCATTTGATAGCTTTGTCTATTCGATGTCGTTTGGTCACCCTAGGGTTATAAGCATTGTAACGGACTCATTTTGTCCTTATCGAAAGCTGAATGAAATTTCTGTTTCCTCTCTCTTCCCCAAATCTTATCTTCTTCTTCTTCTTCACCCATTCTGCAATTTTCTGCTGATTCGTTTTGCACAGTTACAATCTAGGCCGTTGATTGGGCCTAGATCTAACGGTGATGGGGTCGTGCGTCGCGAGAGCATCTAGGTTCCCCTAGGGTTTTTTCTTTGGGCTTCATCTGGACCGTTGATCGCTCGCTTGATCGAACGGTCGAGGAGGGTGCAGCGCTAAGGCACGGGACGCTCTGCTAGGGTTTTTCTTCGGACTTCATCTGGACCGTCAAATCTGTCTCAGATCTGACGGTATATATTTGGCTGCGCAAAGTACAAAGGGGATAACCATTAGGGTTTTTCTTTGTAAAGGGCTTACCGGGCTCGGGCTTCATATAATTGGACTACTTTATTTAATGGATTTATAATTTTTTTCAAACATTTTGGGCTTTCAATTGCTTATGTTTTATTATTTATTATTATTATTTTTTCTTATTTTGTTATGACAATAATACTAATACTAATAATAATAATAATAATAATAATAATAAAAGATCAAATACCGAAAATAAAATAATGGTAAATAGTGATAATTAATGTAATATAATAGTTATTATACTAATACTAACAATAGTATAGATACTAATAATGATAAAATATATAGTCAAATAGTATAGTTTCCACTTTTTCCTTTTTTTTCTTCTTTTTGTTTTTGTTTTCTTTTTCCTTTTTTTCTTTTTTTTAAATTACTTAATAGCCCGATAAATCCTAAATTGACACGAATTAGAGGAGATTTAAGGTCCGAATAAAATTAATGATTACACTTGTGCACACAGATTTCGCTTGGCCCAAAACATCAAGATCACCCTTTTATCTTTTCTAAGCTCTTGGGCTCTCTTGCATCTTAGAAAGCAAAAAAAATTAGGGTAAACTACTTCATTGACCACTATATTTTTGATAAAGTTGCGATTTGATCACATTACTTTTTTTCGAAGCAATTAAATCACCAAATTATATAATGGTATCAATGTGGCCGGCCGTTAAAACCTAACGGAGGGAGTGACGTGACAGTTAGTAAAAATTCGTATAATTACACATTTAGTCCTCGTTACTTATACATTCTATCAATTTAGTTTCAATTTTAATTTAATAAAATAAATTAATTATTTAATTAGGTGGTGACACGTGTTACTACCTCATTGAAAGACTTTGTCATTTATATTTAATTTAATAAATTTATTTTCATCCTCCAATCACTTGATTGAAGGATGAAAATAAATGGAACAAAATTAGGAATATGCTCCTAGTATGAATTGAATCTAAACAACCAAGGAAAGAAAACACATGGCAAAGCCACTGGGCCAAAGCCACTTTTATGATACAAAATGTAAATAATTAATATAAGTCATAGTTGGTTCTTTATGCCAAGAAAAAGTAAATAAATGTGGATTAACGAGATTCGAAAATGACACGCTTATAATGTATAAAAACATCTAATCTAATGAAATAAAATTAATAATTAAATTAAAACAACAATATTTTGTATATATTTTAAAATATAGTTAGTGCACAATTTAAAATAAAAATAGTTTTAAGAGTTTTGTATTTTTAAACTAAATTTAATATATTTTTCTTTTATGCATTTATTTTTATAATTTCACGTATATAATCGTTGAATTGATTTTTTTTTAACTTAATTTATAATTTTAATATTTATTAAAAAATTAATTACATTACTATATATATATATATGAAATTATATTACAACTTTAAAATTTTAAGACTATATTAAATTTATTTAGTGAATACAAATTTACGAACATAATTGAAATAAATTGATATAATTTTAAATTATAATTTAATTATTAGATTTATTTTATTGTATTAGATGTTTTTATGCATTATAAGTGTGTCATGTTCGAATCTCGTTAATCCACATTTCTTTACTTTTTCTTGGCATAAAAAACACGTACATATACTATCTTGTAATCATAAGACTAATAAAAAAAATTACTACCACATAAATTTTATCCAATAGTCCAAGGACCACTGCATATGCAAGTACCAAAACGATACACAACCTTTATTATCTGATAGTAGCAAATATTAAAACAGTAACTCCACATGGAATCAGAGGATTCCAATAAAAGCCACCAAGCCTATATCTCATACAACTTGGAACCAAGACGTGGAGTGATGAGAATATCAAGAGGGGTTGCTTTCAGATTTGTCAATGCAGGGCTTTCCGTCATATCAATGTGTTCCAGTTTTGACGGCTTAGCAACATCGAAACTGTGCAAGAAGCTGCCCAAGATAAAGTGCGACATCCTGAGGGCTAACGAGACACCAGGGCATGATCTTCTTCCGGAGCCAAAAGGGATGAGTTCAAAAGTTTGGCCTTGAAAGTCCATATCCTTATTGGTGGTCAAGAATCTTTCGGGCTGAAAATCTAGAGGATTTGGCCATATGCGCTCGTCACGTTGAATCTTCCATGCATTAATCATTAGTCGTGTACCGGATGGAACGTGATGGCCTGTTGAGAGGATGCAATCTTTGATTGCAGCTCGAAGACCAATGACTGGTCCTGGTGGGTATAGGCGTAATGTTTCCTTGATAATGGCTTGAAGGTAAGGAAGGTCTTCGATGTCAGATTCTTCCAATGCTCTATGCTTCCCAACGTGTTTGTTTAGCTCATCTTTGGCCTTTTTCAGCACACGAGGATTGTTCAGTAGCAAAGACAAGGCCCAGGTCATGGTGACCATAGTTGTGTCACCCCCTCCTACAACTAGATTCTGCCAAACCATGAAACCAATACCGTATATATCAACTAAATTAAGGTCCAATTACTTAAAATCTGTTGGGAGTTAACGTAATTGGATTCTTACCAAGCAAGTAGCCTTGATGATTGTGTCGGCGTCGAACTCAGTAACGTCTATGTTGGGATCTTCAAGGATGTTGAGCATGGCATCCGTGAAATCCTGCTCTTTTATCACCCATCCACTCGAAACCCTCTTCTGTTTATGCTCCTCCAGCCACCCTCCTACAACGCTGTCCAATTCTTTTGCTGTTCTTTTCATGGCCCTTTCATATCCCAGGAGTTTCATCCAACCAAGAGAGGGTATTGCGTCCGACAACTCGAACACTCCGAAGAGATGTAAGAAATCTCTCATTACTTTCCTGCATCTTCGTGCTTCAGCTTCCTCACAATCTGCGTTTTCTCCAAAGTATCTTTTCCCTCCCACCATTCTCAAAGCAATGTTGTGAGTTAAATCCCCAAACCACTGCTTCATATCCACAAGCACTCCACTTTCTCCACCACCTTTGCTAAGCCATGACATGTACAATTCTCTCATTGCAGCCTTTGCCTCCGAAACTCGTATATGTTGGAGCATTTCAATCCGGTTGTTGGACAGAAGCTCGACGGTAGCAATCTTGCGCATCTGACGCCAATACGATCCATAAGGAGAGAAACCGAACATGGCATAATCGTAGCCTAGAAGCTTTGAAGCAGCAATGGTTGGTCTGGTGGAGAAGATTTTATCATGGACAGTGAAACACTCTTTGGCCATTTCCCAACTGCTAACAACCAAGGCATCGTGTGATCCTAACCTTATGGAGAAGACAGGCCCGTATTTGTCAGCCATGGCACCCAATGTTTTGTGGGTGAGTTGCCCACCACCAAAGAGGTGCATGTGCCCAATGATAGGTAAAGCACCACCGGCTTTTGGTGCACTACAGCTTCTCCTTGGTTTCTTTGATGACTGATAAAAGTGTAGGCAACTGATAAGGGCAATAAGAGTGCAGAATATGCTACACAGGCTTTGCAGGAGAAGATCCATTATTAGAATATTCAGATCAGATTTGACACAGCTTGGTGTAGCAGAAAACAAAACCCCTCTCCCTTAAAAGAGTCAAGGAATTGATGAGAAGAAAAATTTTACAAAAAAAAAAAATTACAGTCGAAGGACCAAATTAAATGAAATAAAAAGTTATAAGATTAAATTGGATTATTTTAAAAAAAAATATGAATTGAAGTTACATAGATATTTATATAGTGGTAATGGAGCATATAGTTTAGAATTGATCATAAAATGACTTAAAACGAAGGAAGAATTGAAGAAATGAGGAAATCAAACAAAGTCGATGAGCTAAATTACAAAAAATAGGAAATTTATTTTCTAAAATATAAATTGAAGCTAAATAGATATTTTTGATGGTTTAGGAACACGTTCAAATTTGATCAAAAAAGACTTCAAATGAAGGAGGGGTTGAAGAAAAAAGAAATCATAGATTAAATTGAGAAAAATATTTTGGATGACTCTAATAATTTAAAATTAAAAAAAAATTGAGTCGAGTCGAGTTTTGTTCACCCCTTCTAAATACAATAATTTTAGATAATTATTGTACTCCCTCGTCCCACTAAATTTGTTCATTTTTATTTTAAAATTGCTCCTTTGAAAAACTAACACTTTTATAAGTTGAGTGGAGTCGATTTCTGATTTGTTGCCTTGTCCCTCCGCCCTAAATTACTTTGTCCAAGCCTGTTGATGCCTTGACTGTGGAACTCGTTGCTGTTAAAGAAGCATGTCGTCTTTTTATCTCCTCGGCTTGGTCTCGATCAAACCGATTAGTCATCGAGTGTGATTGTAGTAATGTGGTTTGTTGGCTCAAGAATCCACAAAAATATTATTCATAATATGAATAATTATTTATTTGAGTTGAAAGTACAATATCAAATTAATAAATATTTATAAATCGAAGCTGAAAAATTAAAATAGAAATTAAGTTTTAGATAATTTCTCATACAACAAATTCATCACGATTTTAACGGAATTAGAAGTGGATTGTGTAATAATATTTAGTGAAAGAAAATTAACGTTATAATAGTTAATTTATTTAATTATAATTTTAATTAATTTGCAACTATTTTAATAATAGGATAAGTCTACCACGTGCGATGAACACCGCTGAACAATGTTGAACACCATTAAATTAATTAATAAAGATTTAAAATTTCAATGACGCATCAAATAATTAATAATTACTTTAAAATTTCAATAAATTGTTATATATATATATATATTAAAATTTTATTGTTTTAATAAAGGTAAACTATATATTTAGTACCTCACTTATGTCCGTATTTTTATTGAACTTTTATTATTTAAATATTATTTCAATTTGACCATATTCTTTATAAAAAATAATTTAACCATTAACGCTCAACCTAAAACCCTAAACTATTAAACCTTAAACCCTTAAACTCTTAAACCTATACCCTTAAAATAATTTTATTTAATAAAATCTATATATTTGTATGAATTCAGGTGCTAGTAAATGGATCGCGCCCTGAATTTATGATTTATATTTTAAGCGTCTGAGCTTTTGTTGCCGGTAATCTTACTTGTTCATACACTGCCCCATTACACTCATCTCTCCACTCTCTATATATAAAATAAAAGAAGAATCAGCAAGGCCGGCTTAGAGGAGGAGCACCATGAGCGCTTGCTCAGGGCCCTTGCTCTCTTAGGGCCTCATAATAAAATAGTTATAAGTTCATAAACGCTTATAAATAAATTTAATGATTTAACACATTGCTTGTAAACGAAATTTTCCATAAAATGGGTCCCATTTTGTTTTTAGTTGACGCCAAACTTCTACGCTTCTCCTATTAATTGTTAACAATTGAAAAAACTTTTAAACGGTATCATTTGAAAACAAAGAAACGAAGAACAAGCATTTACTTTATGTAAATTGGTTGTATACAAATGAGAAATAATTGCCTAAAACAATTATTTCCATTTTTTTGGTGAAAAGGAGCTAACAATTACAGTGTATTACGAAACACCATGCGCATCCAACTGGAGCAGCATGGCAGCCTCTGCAGGCGGGTCCTCGAAAACTCTAGCACCGATCGGAGCTCTACGGGCCAATCTAGCCAATGCATCCGCCACCTTGTTTGCGCGTCGCCGGACATGCCGAATCCTTACATCCCACTGACGAGACAGAAACCTGCGAATCAGTTGCAATAGTGCAGTTCCATTAAGTGCCATAGAGGTCCCTTGCATTATCCTTGAGACCTCGACATTATTCGTCTCCAAATCTATCCGCCTATAACCGTTCAACCATGCTAAATGCAACCCATCGTGTGTCGCCCACAACTCGGCTCCCAGCACCGAGCACACCCCTAAGCTACGCGCACAACCCGCAAGCCAATTCCCATCAGCATCTCGCAGCACCACTCCTGTCGCAGCCGATCCATCACTAATATTGACCGCTGCATCTACATTTACTTTGATACGCCCTTCGTCCGGACGTCTCCACTCCTCATCCTCCATGGCCCGGTTCGATGATGGTGCTGGCCGTGATATACTTGCCTGCAGGATCTCATCAACAAACAGGTGGCAGCCCTCAAGAAAGTCGCCACGCTCCACATACATAGGCTCCATCACAGTCTGGCAACGTCGCTTCCAAAGTCTCCAGCAGATTACAACAAACCAAATCCTCCAATCCGGGCGATATGATGCAATGGAAGGCGCTGCAATGTTGCCATTCAGCCAAGCGGGCCACTCCAACTGCATGAATCGTCGCAAACCAGCAACCGAAACCACACGTTCCCATACCCTGCGTGCTTTGGGACAATCCCGTAATACATGGATTAAGCTCTCCTCTTCTCCACCACAAATATTACACCCACTGGAGGTAGTTAGATGCCAGCGTAAACGCTCCTTAGTGTCATCAAATTACCTTTCAGCGCCAACCAAATGAACATACGGACACGATGTGGTACCGGTAATCGCCAAACTAGCTTCCAATTCTGCGTCGCTCCAATAGTAGCGGTCAGGGCCAAAGCCTTATAGGCTGATCTCGTTGAAAATAGCCGTGTCTCCTCCCCCTTCCAGCCTACCGTATCGCCCCCCGTGTCCCCGAATGGAGGACAAACCGCAGCCACATGCGGTAACACACTGTGCGGTAGAACTTGCATTAAAAATTCCCAGTTCCACTGCCCGCTGTTAGCAACAAGATCCCGTACCTTCATTGGTGCCGGAGAGGGTGTATGAGTATGAATACTAGCCAAAGGCATTGCAAGGTTCAGCCAATTATCATACCAAGCATCCGTCGACGCCCCGTCATTGACATTCCAAACAATGTTGTTGTAGATGTCGCTCCATATGTGAGATAAGCCAAGCCAAAGTCGAGAGCACTGAGTCCTTCGCAAGGTTTGTGGGATCATGGCACCCCAACCATATTTACCCTTAAGGACCTTCACCCAAAGTTTGTCTTCATTCGTTATCAGCTGAAAACCAATCTTTATAACCAACGCTTTATTTTGGACGTGCATGTCACGGAAACCAAGTCCTCCTCCCTCAACCGGCATCTTTAAATCATTCCAATTAACAAGCGGCACCCCACGACTGTTACTTCCGTTACCCCATACAAAATTCCTTATTAGCTTTTCGAGCTCCATGCAAAAACCTTTAGGCAACCAAGTAGATTGCATAGCATAAGTCGGAATAGCTTGTAGCACCGATTTCGCAAGCGTCACACGCCCCGCAAGTGATAACGACTGTGCCGCCCAACCGGTGAGATAACCCCGAACTTTGTCTAATAGGTATGTATAAGTGTTCTTTGTTACTTTCGAGTGGAGAAGCGGCACACCTAGATACTTGCCAAGATCATTAACCTCCTCAAACCCCAATCCTGCACCAATCCTTTCCCGTAATGAAGCTATGGTGTTATTAGAAAAATAGATTTGCGTTTTAGCAACGCTTACTCTATGGCCCGAAACACGGCAAAAATCATCCAACACCTTGTGTATTACCCGCATTTGATCAATGGATGCTTCCAAAAGCAACACAAGATCATCTGCGAAAAAGAGGTGCGATATATCCGGTCCATTGCGCGATAAGCGTATCGGCTTCCAACTTCCTTCCTCAACACATTGGAATATTGACTGAGACAGGCGGTCCATACAAAGAACAAATATATAAGGGGATAGGGGATCGCCTTGGCGTATCCCTCGCGTAGGCCTAAAACTCTCCGATGCTTCCCCATTCCACAGGATTTGCATTGATACCGAGCAGATACAGGTCATGATGTGATCAATTAGAGTACTTGGCATACCAGTTAAGACAAGAGTTTCCTGAATATAGTCCCATTCAAGTCTATCATAGGCCTTTTCCAGGTCCACCTTCAAAGCCATCCAGGCGGTCCGGCCTTTCTTGATACTCATTGAATGGATTACTTCTTGCGCTAGGATGATGTTGTCCGTTATTTGCCTTCCCGGAACAAAGCTTGCCTGAGTTGGCGCAATCCATTTAGGCAAAAGGGCTTTATACGATCAACAAGAACTTTAGATATAACCTTATACGCCACATTACAGAGGCTGACAGGGCGAAATTGAGTAATTCGTGTAGGGGATTCCACCTTCGGAATTAGCACAAGAAGAGTTCTATTTAGCCATTCCTCCAAGCAACCATTCGCCCAAAAATTTAAGACCATGTCAACCAACGTACCTCCCACAACATTCCAATTTCGTTGGTAAAATAGCACTGGCAGCCCGTCATGTCCTGGTGCTTTCAACGGCGCCATGCCGAAAATAATACTCCTGACCTCCTCCGGCAGGATGGGAGCCATCATGCCTCGCAAATCCTCCTGTGCAAACTGAAAGAAATCATTCCGACTGTGTACATTGGGTTGCTGTCGTGGTTTTGCAGCAAATAATGCTTGGAAAAAATCCGAGGCGTGCTGCCGAAGTATAGTTGCATCCTCGCACCAAGTCCCATCCGCGATTTCAAGCCGACGAACCGCATTTTTCTTCCTCCGTACCATCGCACACGCATGGAAATAAGAGGTATTTCGATCACCATCGCTTATCCACTTTGCTCGTGACTTTTGGTACCATAATTTCTCTTCTTGTATGAGGACCATATCAAGTTCGGATTTCAGAGTTTCTTCCAAATTTAAGAGGAACGGTGATTCACGCTGCTCTAGTGTTTTCTCTATGCCTTTCAATCGAGCCAAAATATGCTTCTTTCGCTGCCCAATGTGCCCAAATACAGCGATATTCCATGCACTACTATTCGATTGGAATTTCCTTATGTTTGTATCGAGGGATGCAGCCTCCATCCAAGAATCTTCCAGCATCCTTTGAAAATCAGCATGGTCCAACCACGGAGCTATGAAACGGTACGGTCGATTACCACCTTTAATATCAACCTCCCTAGTATCAAGTAAAATCGGACGGTGATCGGATCCCAAACGTTGCAAGTGTAATACCTCCGAGTTCGCAAACGTCTCAAACCATTCCTCATTGCAAAGATATCGATCCAGTCTTTGAGATAAATCTCCCCTCTTCCAAGTGAATTTAGGTCCACTGAAACCCATGTCGATTAAACCACTGTCAAATAGAAACGAAGCAAATTGCGAACATACCCCGGATCGGTGTTGTGAGCCCCCACACCGTTTGGAGCTATTTGCAATAGCATTTAGATCGCCACCAATTGCCCAAGCCTTACCAACCCCCGGATCAATGGCCCTCAATTGCCACTATAATTCACGATGCTTCAGGACACAAGGACTTGCGTAAACAAAGGTAAAAAAAGAAGCTTCTCTTTGTCGACCGAACCGTGCAAAAGGCGTGAACAAACTGCGAAGTAACGACCACCACATCAACCTCAATAGTCGGATTCCACATAATCCAAATTCCACCCGAAAAGCCCTCTGCCTCGACCCTATATGAACACTCAAAACCCGATCGACGAATAAAGCTATCCGCCTTAACTCCTCCAATCCGAGGTTCAAATATAGCAAAAACATCTGGGCGTTTACTCTGTACATGTAGTCTGAAATAACGATTAAAAGCAGGGTCTAAAGCACCCTGAGAATTCCACAGTATGAACTTAACCATTAAAATAATTAACATTAGAGGACCAAAGAAAACCACACTTATTCCTGCATGTCAACAAGTGCCTCAACCGGGATATCCCCCTCCTCATTCGATACATCTGCCATTACTCTCGAGCCATCGATCACACCTTGGGCATGGTCTAGCTCTGAGGATAATGATGTTACCAACTTCTGGAGTGCCGGCTGATTTTGTTGTTTATTTGATTTCTTCTTTAACTTTGCCCGAGCAACGCCCGGGATAACTACTTTGTTTCTTTCGTTTCCTCTTCCCGCTGAGTTCAAAATAGAAGCCGGTAGCACTCGACCATTCCTTTCACGCAGCACTGGCCTCTCGGACGATTCCAAGACATGGATCGCTCCATGATTTCGACTGTCCAGCGTCGAGGGAGCAGGCACGATATTCTCTTTCGACGCAGATGCAACCTCCTTCCCTCGCACTTCCCTCACATCCGCAGCTTGGTCTGCTGCATCAACCAACGCTTGCACCGGCGTTGTTACAGTTTCGACCACCTTAGTCTTCCGCACATTCACACGTGCACCTTGCTTGCTAGATCCTACATGGCCATTTCCGGCCTGTTCTCTACGAGCCAACGGTACATAAACCGGCTTATTACGCATAGAGTTTCCAGCTCCTTCCTCCACTACTGCCTCTCGACTGTCGGAATCCACCTCGTTCAGAGCGGCAAATCGAGATCCATGAACGTGGCCAGCTCCAGCACTTGCTTTCTGCTGGGGACCAACATCTCTCTTGGACGCAGGCACTTTTCTTCTCCTATTAGAGACCTGCATCCACGGGCCATATACCTCCTTGTCAGTCGGTCCGGGCTCTTGTGGAGTCTTAGCAGCCGTATCCGTAGCCAACATACCACAACTCTCCTTAACGTGCCCATACTTTCCACAACCGAAACATATCGCCGGCAATCCTTCGTACTCAACTACCTGGCGTTTGCCATCCACTATAATTCCACTCTTCAGCGGTTTGTCAAGATCAACCATTAATGTCAAACGAGCAAACTTACCTCGACACCCTTCCGAAGTATTATAGTTAATACGAACTACAGTGCCCAAAGAGCTAGCAATGCGACTAAACAAACTTTTTGTATAATACATGTATGGTAAGCCCGGTATGCGAATCCACACCATGATCTTCGAAGGGTACTCCTTATCCGTCGAGAAATCCCGGCTCCAAGGCTGAACGGTAAGATAAGCTCCATAAATTACCCATGGTCCTCCAGTAAGCACTTTCTCACAATCCTCCGCCTTCGCGAACCGCACCAAGTAATATTCGTTATCCAAATCAATAAGTCTCATCCCCCCCCGATGGTTTCCACAGTGCCTCAATCCTGGTAAGCAAAGCTTTATAGCCTATTGACTTCCCCAGAAACCGCACAATCACTGAATTCTCAAGCCTCTTATCGATCGCATCATGAACCCTATCAGAAAAAGAAATTTCCGGAATTGCACCATCCGCCTTCACACGAACATCTTCGTCGAGAACGACAACATCCAATTCATCGATAACACTGGTAACGTTTAGATCCGTTGTCTTGCCTACTATGACATCCCGGAAAGACAGCTTCCTCCCATCGCTCCCAGCACCCTCCGACTCTCCATTCACGTGCGCGGCCGGTTGACTCCCAGCCTGGTTCGTTCCCTCTGCCAGCGCTGCAGGCTGTGTTCTAGTATTAGTATCCTCCTCCATGTTCGCAATAGTACGATTAGGATTGGTGTTGCTTTCTTGATCCACGACCATCACCGCCCCCTGATCAACAGCCTCCGGTTGCGGGCCTGCCTTCTCACTCTCCACCCCATCTGCTTTATCCTGGTCCTCCCCACTAGGCGGGTCCGGTGGTCGTCCATCGGCGCCGTTCAATCCGGTAACCATAGTGTTACCAGCGTTCGTAGGGTTTCCGTTAATTTCGGTCATAGAGTTTTTAACACTTAATTATTTCCATTTTTTAACTTATAAAACTTATAATATAAAACAATTGCTTTAAACAAACTTGATTATATTAAAAATATGAAATATTTTTTTGATAAAAGCCACTAAATTTTTTATTAAATCCATAGAAAAATCACAATTACAATGCATCCAAGAAGAAGAATATTTGGATTAAACAACAACAAAAAATCCTTACAACCTAAAAATAAAGAAAAATAAAAACTTCTATGGAGATAAACATACCAACAAAATTTTAGCAGCCTCCTGAATCTTCTTGTCTCTGTTCAAACGAGACGCATAAAGAAGGAAGAAGGAGTGGTGCGCGATCCAAGCTGTCAAGCAAAAAGTACCGCTATCCAGGACTAATTTCATCGGCAAACAACCATCAACCGAGTGGGGATATAACTTTCCAAGTGACCACCGACAAAAATATAAATAAAAAACTAGCACCGATTGAATCTCTGAGCGAACAACAATCGATCGCTAAGGTATGCTGAAACATGCCACAAAGACAGATGAATCAAACCACAAAACAAAAACAAAAACATGTCACAAGGATAGAGGAAAAAACGTGTCACAAAGACAGAGAAAGAGATTCTTATTAAAATAAAATAAAAAAAAATAAAAAAAACTAATAGATCCGGTGGTCGACAACCAATATTAAAATTGATTGTCGACCACCGATCAAAGGGATTGATCAATGTAGAAAAGGAATAGAATCGAAGGAATTTTGGTATGAAGCGCGGCTAGGAATTTTGGTATGAAGAGCAGCTAGGATTTGTGCTAATTATTATTGTATTTTACTTATCGCTTAAAAAATTAATAAATAATATATCCACACTAGAATTATTAAAGAAGGGGTGGTTTCTTTCAAATTTGAGTTGTCGTTGCCTTTGATATACTTTTTGCGGATCAACATCTCACCCTCTCGATTTTTCCAAAGAACTAGATCAGTCTCTTTTAATTTCTGAAATTATTTGGCTTGAAAATCAATGTAACCCCCTCGTCCCGGTCTGGTCGGATGACCGATCCGAGTGGGCCACACGGGGAAAACCGAAGCGAAACCCGTTAAGGTTTCCCCTCGGTTAACGACCCTAAAAATTTCCTTTTTATTTTATCTTGTCTATAGGCATAATTAAACCTATGTGAAGCACAGCAGCGGAAAATACAAACAATGTAACATACTCCGACCAACCAAAACATTAAACAACTCATTTTAGTCCTTCACAGCAGGCCGTTTTGAAACGCCCTTAGGGTGTTCCGAAACGCCTTGACTTAGTCAACAGGCCAGGGTCAACCATAGGGTGACCGTTTCGAAACGGGGGTGACCCGTATCGAAACGCCCCTAATGGTCAACTTCTCGTGGTCAACGATATTTGACCGTTTCGGAACATCAAAGGCCCGTTTCGGAACGCCTTTATCTCGTCAATTTCTCAAAATTCCAGTAGCAAAAATGTTCCGAAACGACCCCCATCCGTTTTGAAACGGCAGGCCAAAAGCAAAGGAACCGTTCCGAAACAGGGTGGCCCGTTCTGAAACGCCCCCTGTCTGCAGAATGGTTTTTGCTGGTTTAAGGCACAAGGGTGCCCCTAAACCCCACCAAAACCTCTAACAACACACTAACAACAATTTTAAAGGCAAAACAACATACAAGCATGCTTGAGCAACATCATATCAAGACTAAACACCAAGGCACAACATCACAAGCCACACATCCATACATGTCATTATAGATATTGAGCTTTAACATGTCCAACACTTAGGCAATTCTAGGTAGCAAAATACTAACATGATTTCACGCAAAGCATACATCCCAAAAGCCAAATTAACAAACTCATACGAGGAGTCTAACATGCTCCTAAACAACAACAACAATGTATTCCAAAAGCATCATAACATGACACCTATCCCATTGCTTTACTATTACAATCTTTAAATTTAACTATCATACTTGAGCTAACCGTAAGCAACACTTGGAGGCCTTTCCTTGCCCTTGCCACCCACAAGCCATTGATCTGCATTGTCGAACAATAGAGAGCGTAAGCATAAAAGCTTAGTGAGGGTAAGCTCATAAAACAAACCTTCGACAATGCAGGGTCCAAGCACGAGCTACAACCAAGATAAAATGCATGATCTTACCTCTGATCCACGCGAGCCATAAATATAGATGATGCATGAACATATATTCAATATCATGCCATGCTCAACATGTTTAAATCCACAACATATGAAATCACATATATTAAACCATGTTAGCAACACATCCCAAATCACATTGGCTCACAATTAACCACATATTGGCAACATAAACTACAATTCGTATTGGCACCTAGCTATGACTCGAATACGCGGATAACCGTTGGAACTCACATCCAACATCTCAACCATTACCTGACGGTGGGATTACACTCATCACCGTTCACGCGGAGGGGATTCCACTCATCCTCACGCCTCATTTCACGCGGAGGGGATTCCACTCATCCTCACGCCCGTCGATGGGATTCCACTCATCACCGACTAATACATATAAGAAGATTTCCGGGCAAACCCGTACTCCATCTTGATGACTACCATCATCAAGACCACGCGCGCATTTTGACTCACGTGTGCACACTAAACATCCTAATGATCGATCATTTGTATTCAAGTATACTAGTGTCAATACTACACATTTCATTAATCTATCACAATATCAATCCATAACAACTTTCGTGCTTAGCACGTACTCACCATGACTCACCGTCATGCACAAACCACATTTCCATGCCTAACATGTACTCACCATGATCCTCGGATCATACAATTACCTCATAACATCATTACACATGCCAACACTACATGTATCTCAACAACACAATTATCACATCATATTTCATACATATGTGTATCTCTATCACATTTATCATCCACATGCATGTAACAATGCATTAAGTCATGCCTCCACATACATGTATAACAACATAAGCATAACCACCATAAGCATGATTAAACATGAGGCATAATTCAACACTTTAAAGATCAACCAAGGTTTCTAACTAAAGTTTAGGATTAGGCTACCACCCTAATCCCAACTCTAGGTGGGTCTACCAATCCCAACCTAGTTCACATGCTTGAACCAACACTTGAAAACCATTTAAAAATATTTAACCACTCACCTAAGCTTCCAAGCTCCAAGCCAAGCAAGCAACCTCCCTCAAATTTCCGGATTTCTTCCCGAAGCTTCCCCAAAACAAATTCCCGCTTCTAACCAACCTCAAACACATTTCAAACAATTCCAAATCAGCCCAACATCAAAATACCAACCCGGAATACAATTCAAATGCAATTTATCATGTTGCAAACCATGAACAAATCCCATTTTTAGCAATTTCGGGCAGCCCCTAAACCATGTCCAAAAACCATGTTTCCAACATCCATAACACCCACAACCAATCCCAAATCAACCCCTAACCATAGTACTACCATTGGGCTATCAATTTCCACCTAAAACAACCCCCAAAAATCACCCAAAACCCTTTAAAAAAACCCATTTATATCCAAATTCGGGAATTCATTTAAAACACTCTAAAAATTATATATATTGGACCATTTGATTCATAGATACCATATCTAACCATAACAAATCAAAAGCTTTAGTAAAAACCCATAAAGCCTTAACCTTTAGCTTAAAACTTTGAAAAACCCAAATGTAAAATACATGGTTTTAGTGAAATCTAAAAATACTAAAATGTAGAGAATAGCAAGGCCAAGTCAAAACTATATTTACCTTTCAAAAAGCTCAAAGGATGAGGAAGAAAGGAGGTGAAAGAGTGAGGTGAAGATAAACCTTCTTCTCACGTTGGAAATGGAAAATGGGGAAGAGAATGAAGATGAGCACATGCTCATCTTTTGCTTTATTTTAAATTCACCCAAAAACAATGTTTACCACAATACCCTTAATGAAAGTCCAAAACTCATATCTCTTAAAGTCCATGGATTTTGGACCCAAGAGATAGGCCCAACATAGTTGTAAATATTTTGAAATCCCGAGGCCCGCGAAAATATTTTTATTATCTAAATTGTAAAACCGAACCCAAAATAATATTAAAATATTATTTTCACATGACCCCTAAACCCGGGTGTTACAATCAACTTGTGTTGCTTCCACTCTTACCTTTTTAATCACATTATTAGTTTTTCTTGCATTTTTTAATTACATTTTTAATTTTTACATACAACTTTTTATTATCTAACAATGAAAATAACGTGTTAAAAAAGTTTAATCGTGTCTCTTTGATTAGTTAATAAAATTTTAAAGGGTAATCTTCACCAGTGGTCCTTTCATTTAGGGTATGTTTTATTTTGGTCACCAGAATTCAAAAAAGATTATTCTGGCCACTTACGTTTAGAATCGTTTCTATTTTGGTCCCTTAGCCGTTAGTCTCCGTTACTTTAAAAAAATAGTTTCTATTTTAACCCCCAAACTTTTAAAATTTTATTTTTCACCATCTTCCTCAAAAATTATAAAACTAAAACCCCATAAAATTAAATCAATGGCTATAACCCACCACTACAACCCAGAGGAATATTGTTGCTAATACCAATGCTGGTAAGCTTAAGCAAAATCTTCATGAAGAAAAAGTAAGTTAAGTAATAAAATACCTTGTGAAGAATACTGTTGCTGATACCCAGAGGATTTCCTGGGAGTTGCAGCACCAATACGCATTGACCTGCTTGAACAATATACACCATTCATTTCAGTCATGGAATTTGACCTTTAAGTATCATCCCCGAACCTCACAAAACCATAGCCTTTAGATCGACCAGTATTAGCATCAATTAAGACTTTTGCAGCTTTAACAGAAGAATATTTACTAGCAAAAGTAACATCTACAGCTAAATCTCCTACAAAAATGGAAAGATCGGGACTATTTTCTGAACGCTTGTCTCCTGTGCTAAAAGTTGCCCAGTTCAGACGAAAAGGTTGATTCATATTAGGCATCAAAATGCCACTATAATTTTGGAGAACTTTCTCTGCTGTTGAATGAGAAAAAAAATTCACAAATCTGTATTCTTCTGATAGACTGGTATGCTTATTGCGGATGACCTTAATGGATGAAATCTGCTCAAATAAATTTCAAGTGTCAATCTAAGTTTGGCAAGCAACACAAGCTTAAAAACAAAGTCCATTTTTTCTTTAACTTTCTTTTCGTACAAGTTCCCCTGCCTTCACAATTCTACCATACTCGGTTTGAGCTTCTGCAGTCTAGCACTATGTACTAACCACACATTTAAGGCAAATGCTACAAACTTGCATAAATGATACATCTAATTTAGGTCAAACAGTCGAAAAAAATCATTTAATTTATCTTCAATTTAACACTAAATTTAAACATTCATAAAATTCCAAAAATCATTAAAAATAATGACTCTAAAATCTAAATAGCTTTTTGACATTCCAGACAATATGTTTAGACCTCAAAATCAAATTCCAAACTTATTTCAGACTCTACCCACTTAAGCCCTTTTGCATTATTTCTTTTTGAATGCCTTAAATAGTCAAATAAGGTATTGAACTCATCCTGTCACTCAATTTACTAGTTCACACACATCTTGTTCGTGGCATTTGATTAACAATCAAGTATAAAACCATACAGGTACATGTGCCAACCACAAAAAAGCACCGAATCTCTTAATCATAGTACAAATCCTATCTTTTTCAAAAACTAAAACCTAACGTACTCGTTAAGATTGCCATTTAAAGAAATACTTTTCTGTTCGATGAATTTCGGCAGAGATTTTATTAACTGTCAATGGAGAGATGCATTTAATTTGAAAAGCATTCCAAAAACTAAACCACTGTTTTGCTGCATCCTTATCTCTTTTTTACTATTTTTACTATCTCTTCTTTTTCTTAAGAAAGAAAATTGATTAAATAAATAAGATTCCAATGTTTATTTGAATTGAATCTGAGTTTTTTTAGTAAATATTTTCAGGGAAACAAAAAGAAGAGAAGAGAAAGAGAAAGTATGGCTAGGGTCTAAGCAGAGGATTTAACGAAGGGGAATGGGTTGTAGGGGTGAGTTATAGTCATTGGTTTGATTTTATGGGGTTTTAGTTTTATAATTTTGGGGGAAGATGGTGTAAAATAAAATTTTGAAAGTTTGGGGGTTAAATTAGAAACTATTTTTTTAAAGTAACAGAGACTAACGGCTAAGGAACAAAAATAGAAACGATTTTAAACGTAAGTGACCAGAATAATCTTTTTTGAATTCTGGTGACCAATATAGAACACACCCTAAACGAAAGAGATCAGTGGTAAAGATTACCCAATTTTAAATTAATAGTTCAAATAAATAGAATATATTTCGTTCTATAATAGGCTATTTTTGAGTTTTCGCTTAAGACTCCGAAAACATCAGAGACGGCCACCAATTTGATTTTAATTCTAATCTTCTAAACCCAATTTTTTTTTTCCAATTGGATACAAATGCAACAACCAAATTGTTAAAGAATTTAGTTGTCATTTCCTCCTGAAAAACCGATTGTTTGCTACAAATTCAACCAACTAAATAAATAAAAAACCTAGTGGGAAATGATGGAGTATGCTGATGTTTGATGGACAGGTAAGTTTGTTTGAACCAAGGATAAACTTTATTGGTAACGTACGGCTTTGTTTCCTAGCACATGGACTCAGGCTTTACATATATTCCATCCGTATAAGTTTAAGAGTTTAAAGGTTTAAGATTTAATAGTTTAGGATTTTAAGTTGAGGATTGAAAGTTAAATTATTTTTTATGAAGAATATGGTCAAATAAAAATAATATTTAAATAATGAGGGTTCAATAGAAATACGGAAATAGGCGATGTACTAAATATATAGTTTACCCTTATTAAAAAATAAAATTTTAATATATAAAAATAATTTAATTAAATTTTTTAAAATAATTATTAATTGTATGATGCGTCCTTAAAATTTTGAATCTTTATTAATTAATTTAATTGTGTTCAGCGGTGTTCAACATTAGTGATATTCAACGGTGTTCGTAGCATGTTGTAGAATTTTCTTTAATAATATTATATTTATTTTAAGTATTTAAATTTTGACCTTGAATACTTTATTTAAATTTCGGATATTCGATTCATTTTTTATTTTTAGATAATTTAAATCGGATATTCGAAAATTTCGGAACAGATAGTTATTTCACATTCGGATCGGATATCCGATTATCTGAAATCCGGAAATTCAATTTTTTATGGATATGAATCTTGTTATATTCGATATTTTTACTTGTTATATATAAAAAATTGAAATTTCATGGATATAAATATTGTTATATTCAATAATTTGTTGATTGTTATATTAGAAAACCTAAAATTTTCAAAGATAAGACCGACAAATTAAAAAAATATATACTTAAATCATGTCATATATTCGGATATCTGATCCGAAAATCTTATATCTGATTTTTCAGATCAGATACGAATCGCTAAATTACTGGTCTAAAAATTCTAGAAATCTAAAATTTCGGATCGGATATCCGAAATATAGACCCCTATTAGCATCTGATTTCAGCTTGTTGTGCTCCGAGTATTTTAGCTATTATGCTATCGTTTTGGTGTTTTATTTCATTTATTTTGTCTTGATGTTTTGTCCTCTACCATTTTCTTCAATCACATGATATCCATTAATTTGTATGATTTTCTACTTGAATAAAATTATATTTGCTGGTAAAAAAAATTACATAGCAGCCAAGAACAGCCAAGTAGGGATTATTTAAATGCTAAAAGATGCTATATGTTGTTGGTATGACCGTCATTGAAAGGAACTGCTTACTTGTGATCGCAAACAATCCTTTTTAAATTACATAGCAGCGGTTTCAGTTGCTTCTTCGTTTTATAGTTTAAAGAAGTTGAATGTTTCTTTAGGTTGAATGGAATTAGCTATTAAATTGAGGCTGCTGCTCTTATATATAATACAATTTGAAACTTAAAGAAATTATTTGAACGTTTTTTACGGAAATATATCAAAAAATTATTTTTATATATAATAACTATTGGAGATTATTTCTCGAATTGACAGCTAATTGTATTAGGTACAACAAGATGAGTTAATTGCACCGCACGTTCTCAAACTGTGACACTCATTTAAATTGGTTCTTAGACTTTAAAATATTTTAATTTCATCCTCAAACTAATAGTTTCATTCTAAATTGGTCCCCAAACTTTTTAGCATTCTTATTTCATCCTCAAACTACGACTCTCATTTTAAATTGGTCCTCAAACTTTTTGAACATTCTAATTTCATCACCAAATTATCAGTATATGCTAATCATATATTATGTTACTAAAACCTTTATAACAATGGTGGCGTTGTCTTGGGTGGAGAATCGGACGTTGCGACCATGGAGACTTTGGACATGGTTTCGATGAATTGATGATGCGTGCAATTTATTACCGAGGGTATGCTTCCGACATGTATTTCGGGAATCGAATGCTATTGCGGATGTGTTGGCAAAGGGGGGTGAATTTGGTGGAATGGTACAAGGTGAGCTACTGAGATATTGAGCATGGCAAGGGGGATATCGGGGTCTGGTTTTGGTGGGGTTCGTGTGATGTTGGCTAGATGCGGATAGAAGGGGAGTAGAGGTGGGGTTTGGTGAGTATGCTCACTGGATTTGAGTACACGCATGCAGGGGAGATGGTTTTGCTTGGGATCAGTATGGCCGGGTGGCGTGGCTGGAGTATTGTGATCTTGCACACAATCACTTGGCAAGTAGGTAGCGGATTGGTGTCTGCTGGTTCGAGGGTGTTGAGGGGTGCGTTAGTAGGCTGATTTTGGTTAGGGGTCGAGTTATTTTCTTGTTGTTTTTGTAGGTGGTTTTTCGTGGTTCAACATTTACATGTCGTACTCTTTTCCTCCATTAGGATTTAGGGAGGTTTTTAACGAGGCGCATGTAAATGTTATATGGATGTATGATTTATGTATAATAAAATCATACTTTTCGGATCAAAAAAAAATTGTTAATTCTCATGAAACATTGATGTGTATTATGCAATAATATGATGTAGTATAAAAGGTAATTGAGGATGAAATTGGGAGATTTAAAAGGTTTGGGGATGAAAATTGAACATTCAAAAGTTTGAGGACTAATTTAGATTGAGAGTTATAGTTTATGATGAAATTGAAATATTTAAAAGTTTAGGAATCGATTTAGAATGAAGTTAATAGTTTAAGAACGTATAATGCAATTAACTCAACAAAGATGCACCATGTACGGTAATTTGTCTACTCTAGATTTTTTAATAGTGGTTTTAGGAAAGTTGTTTAGGGTTTATAGTATATAAGGGTTTTGAAAGATTTTGGGCTTTTAAAGGTGTAAGGTTATTTTTTTCTGGTTTGGAGGTAAAGAAATTTTTTTGAGTAATGATAAAATTTTATAACAATAGTTGAATGATACATAATGTGTTTAGAATTTTACAATAGATTAAAATATTGAAGCCTGCCTCTAAATAGTAAATACCAAGCGTCATGGGTCGACAAGAAAACGCATGCCCAAACCATGAAACCATATATGGCTTCCACTAGGCCCCCTGTCGAATGCTACTTGGAACAATTGCAAACTGCCTTTTTAGCTCCATCAATGTTATGATAAACTTGTAAGGTTGATCAAGTGGTTTCCAAATATAATTGAGTTGCATATATCATATATGACCTTATTTTTTTAGGTATAACATAACCACCTAGTGACAGAAAGAATGTTTGTCATAACAATTCTTTGCTCGATTAAATTTTGGGATGGTTTTATAAATTTTAAAAATGTTTAAAAAATTAGAGTCGGCACTAGTTACTTTGGTAGACCATACACCACAAAACAAAACTAAAATTTTATTTTAAGAGTTCAAGATTACGTGCAGGGAATGATTAACACCCCACAACGCCTGAAATAAATACCAAAATTATGTGTTGTGTCCATCGATGGAAGTCGTTAAAATTAAAATTGGACTCCAATTAAACATTCTTTATTTCAGATGGACTTTAGTACCCAATGGATTTTGGTTAATTATTCATTTAATTAATAATGATATTCTTTAATTCTGATAATTTATCAAACCAACATCAATAAGTTTGGCTGTCATTTAATTTATTGTCTAAATTAAAAACACTACCTCTATACATGATGCATTACCGTGATGTTATGAATTATCAAATTATTAACTAATTAAAATTACCCTCAGACAATATAAGTTAGTATAAATATACGATTATATTCAATAAGTCTAGATATTGCAACTTGAATATCCACACTAATAAATCCCTCCTTTTATTATTAAAATTAATTAATTAAAGATTTGTTAAATTAAATAATAGGAATTAAATAAATTAATTCAAAGACACACATTTATTAATTTAATAAGATTAAAAGAAACATCCAAATAAGCTATGAATATTCTTTTAAACTAATTAAATTTAAAATATGAGCATTTAAATTAAATTAACTAAACTCTAATTATTTAATTATTTATCAGTTAAATGAATGACAATTTGAGAATGAATAACAATTAAAAGCATTAAAAATAAACACACAGTGATCAAGGTTAAAGTTTTAACCTAAAAGGCTCAAGGAAAATATAATAATAATAATCTATTATTAATAAAATTATTTTAATATAAATCCTAAATTAATTATGAAGTTAGAATATTAAAATCAATTTAATTTATTTTAAAACACAATTCGTGTGACCTTTGATTTTAACCATTAGATTTTATTTTCATCAACCCTCCAGATTGCATGTTGAATCTGAAGAGTCACAATCCATGTGCTCACTAATGCGCCTACCAAAGCATGACACCTGACGCTTTGGAAACTCTAGAGATGAAAAGTCTCAACTTTTAATTGGGTTTTGGGATAACCATGCTTGTAACATTTGGGCTTGTAATAATATATTTGGGCTTTGAGTTTATAAAACAAACTTGTATTTTTAGTTAGTGGGTCTTATTTTATTTAGGCTTGTATAATGGACCGTTGAACTTTACTTATTTATTTGATTTTTTTTGAATAGATTTAGATTTAATTTTTTTAATCGGTAACTATATAAATATTATTAGAAAAAATCATACAAGTCACAATTCTGTCACAAGCCTCATTAAAATCTTTTTTGAACTTAAATAAAGAAAAAAAAAATACCCGTGACAGTGTATCAATACAAAACCGCCTAATTTTTTTTCCAAAACACATAACCATGTCTTCATATCTACACCTCCCTTTGCTAATGAATCGGCTAAACAATTCGCCTCACGATACACATTGTAAAATCAAACACGTTGTGGTTTTGTACACCGACTCTCGTCTTGAGATAATATAATCAGACCATTTTTTGCCTCTAATATGATTCACGTGTATCCCATTTTGCAATTGATACTCGTACCTGCGAACCATACAATCAGAACCCATTGAATCTTTCGATTATACGATCAACATATGCCTTTGATTTTATCCCTCACAAAAACAAATCTCGAACCATATCTTGCCCGACTCTTTGACATAAAAACATCGACAACAACCCCATGTCAATCGAACACTTTCAATATTCCTTTCCAATGCAATTGTACTAGCAGATTCACCACAAAAACCATCTAGCACTTTCTCCTTGTGATCCCAGGGTCGCGACTCATCTCCTTTCTTTGAAGAATTTTATCGAACACTTAGTAGGTTATTTCACTATTAAACAAATTTTTAAAAAAATAAATCTCACCGATTCTCATCAATGACAACAACCTTGCGCACAGCTAAAGTTCTCTGAGTAGATATTGGGACTGATCAATTGCACTCCGTTTTTAGTTTGATGATCAGAACCATTTAAAAAAAATATAATGATAATAATAATAATTATTATTATTATAAGAATAGATGGTAGGACAAAATTAGGGTATGGCAAAGTCAAAAAAAAAAAACGAGAGAATGTTGAAGAACATATTTTAAAATTTAGACACTGGCCCTTGAAAAAACGCAAAACTTGAAGGAAACAAAATCTGTATAGAAAGTATGAAATGAAGTGTATGAAACCTCCAATAGAAATTATTTACAAGTTGACACAATGTGACATATTTACTACTTGAATGCATTAAAACAATTATTTTATTACCTCATAAATAAAAGAACAAAAAATCTTTAAACATATGCACGAACCAACTTGCCTCAGTAGGTAAGAGAACTGTTGTTGTTCCTAGAGGTCACGGGTTCGAGCACCAGCAGCTGCAGCAGGGTGATTGAGTGTTCATTGTCAAATAGTTGAGAGTATATTTAGAACAGATACTACTTGTAATCACTTTAGCTTTCATCAAAAAAAATCTTTAAACATATTCAATGCACATTTTCGCACAAGTGTTTTTCCTTCTTTTGGAGACGAAAAATCTTCACACATTAGTCTTGTTTAGTCATATTTAACTATTTTCTTCAATGTGTGTGCTCTGATCATTTAGAAAATTTTAAAAGACGGTTTTTTAAAAAGAGGTTAAAAAATTGTTATACACAAATTCTTATAAAAATTGTAACGATTTGTGTACAATGTACCGAAATTTTTATAAAAATCGTGAACTCAGTATATGTACACAAATACTTACCATTTTTGTAAAGATTTATGTATGCACACAAAAGTGGTGATGATTTGTGTATGTACACAAATTCTTACCACTTTTGTAAGAATTTCGGTACATGTACACAAATCCTTATGATTTTTTGTAAGAATTTGTGTACGCGTCATTTTTAGTCTCTTTTTAATAAGTATTTCCCTAAAATTTCCCATGGTCATTTGTGTTATTTATCTCCATTGATTTCAAACAAATTAAAATCACTAGTATCATCTTCTACAAACTTTGTGTAGATCTTGTGGTCAAATTTAGGATTGCCACTAAATGTGTCAATCATCATATGAACATCATCACTATTAATATGAAACATTATATATGTTAATGGGGCCAATGGTATGAGAATTTTGAATTGCAATGAAGACATTGTTCTATTTTCCATCATGAACCTCTGTGAAAATCTTAATCATAAATTTGTCAAGTTTAATGTTTCTTTTGAACGAGACGTTGAAATATTTTTTATTTAAAAATGACTTCAACTTCAGTATTAGGGACCTAGCCATCATAATTAACAACCACGCAAGATCTTGCCATCAAGATGATAACTTCTATGTTTTATAGGTGATGTTTTCTAAGTTTGAGTAGGTGACTCCCGATACCCGATTGTAATGAACCAACCCAATTTTTAGAGGCCACATTAGATCACTAAAGTGACTCATATTCTAAATCCAAACAAAAATGTAGGAAATTTAAAATCAAAACAACATGTTATCAAATAGTGAACAACGGAAAAAAATCAATCAAATGATCCAGAATAAAATCCAAGAACATACTTTTCTACTGAGATTGTTCTAATGGGTAAAAAATGTCATTTCACCCAAAAATCTCATAACACATATCAAAACTTAAAAACAAAATTTTACATGGTCAATTTAGGATACATGAAAAGTTTCAACATAAACGAACATCAAACACATCATGCATTTCAAAAATAAGCGGACCAAAATGTAAAGAGAAGAAGAATTTTTGGTAATGACTTTTAAAACTTAGGTTTTTGGATAAAATTTTAGATAAAATAAGGTAAATGTCAAAATCTTAGGTTAATGGTTATGGCGGCTCAGATCAACTGGTTGAGTTCAACAAATCGAATGTGTTGTTACTAGATTTTCATCTCTAAAATTATTATTATTATTGTTAAATCCAAAAAATAATAAAATGCAAAAAAAAACATAAAAAGGAGCTCGTTTGGATTAATTAAGGTACCCATTAATAGACCAACTATTTTAATATATGATATAAAAACCCACCCCAAATATAATAAAGAAGCTCGTTTTAATTTTTTTTAAGTGGCCCAAACCAATCCATTTATCCTCTCCTTTTCTTTTCAGGTTTAACATTGGCCATTAGATTAGGAGCAATAAGAATCAATGGCAAGAATGGATCAAATAAAATAAAGAAAAAAAGAAAAAAACAGAAAAAAGGGAATCATGCGCATGACCACGCGCTCGATCCAGCCCCAGGTCGTGACGCCCAGGCCGCCTGTCAGGCTTCCTTCCGCCGTCCCTGGGCGACGGCCGGTGACGTCGCTAGTACCAGTCGATGCGTCTCATCATCGCCGACCCAATGATGCCAGCGACGCTCGCTATCGTCCCCTATCCCTGCAGGAATCTGCAAAAATCGAATCAAATAGTCAAAACTTAGGTTGGGATCAAGGGAGAAATTCGTCTCCGAATCTAAACCAAATTGGAAATTTTTTAAGGATTTTTCCGAGGATCATGCCCTCTGTCGCATTTCAATTCTAATTTAGGGATTAAATCTCGATCCGGCCTTGAATTGAAAGGTTGTGTATTAGTATAAATACCCTTTAAACCTTCATTGTTCTTCACCACTTTAAAAAGCAAGAAAACACTTAAAAAATCCGAAAATTCTTGAATTTTTCTATGAATTTTCTGATAAAATTCTTGTAGCGTGTTCGAGCTTTAGGTCACTTTTTGGAGACGTTCGAAAGCTATTCGAGAAGGAATCGTACGCGAATTCTTCATTTTCGATAAAGTTTCTTTCTTTTCCTTTTTAAAATTTTAGTGTGTTTCTTTGTTGTTCTTGGTTGAATTTTGTTTTTTGTGTGTTTGTTCGTGTTTTTAGGTTTCATTTGCTGGAATTGGAGGGTCGATTCTTGAGTTTTGATAATAATTCTGTTTATAGTTTTGTTTTAGTTTTTGAGTTAATCTTTCATGTTCTTATAAAATGCAAAAATCTTGTTTTAAAAGTTTGAATCTATTCACATCCTCAAATATTAAAAATTGAGTTGTTGAAAATAATTTTTTTTAAAAAAGATTTTGATCTACTTTTGTTCTAAAAATTAAAAGATTGTGTTATTTTTAAAAATAAATAAAAGTAGGTTTCGATCCATCACATTTTAGAAAAAATTAAAAAGATGTTGTTTCTTAAATAAAGTTTTCTTTTAAAAAAGGATGTCTAAAAACCAAGAGAAATAATAATAATAAAGGGCTTTAAAATTTAAAAATAAAATAATAAAAAGGCTTTAAAGATTTTGATAAAGATTCAAAAATAAAAAATAAAAAAATAGAAATTTTAGAAATAAAAGGTTCTGAAAGTAAAGTTTTCAAAAAGGAATAAAAAGGTGTTAAAAACTGAAAAGAAAATTTTCAAATATAAAAGTGGTTAAAGTTTAAAAACTAAATAAAATTTCAAACAATGAATAAAAGAATAAAAATTTATAAAGCTTCTCAAAGTATATTTAACCCAAATCTAAAAAAACTTTAGGTTTGCTTTGTTTCATTTCTTTGTCTTGTTTGTCTTTTAGAAACAAGTTAAACCTTAGGATTATGTTCCTCAAATTTAGATTAGAGACTTATTTGTGGAAAAACTTTCTTCACAAAGAATAAAATACACTTAATAAAATCAAACCTCCAATTAGGAATAAAAGACTTAAAATTTTTTAGAGTAAATTTTAATTTAGAATAAATAATAATATTCAACACATAAAATTTCTTTGTTGTTTGAGAAGTGAAATTAAATTAATGCGACGTCTTATCAAACGTGAATGCCGGGTTAGTGCTAGAAGTGTTGGTGCTGATTAAAGTTCATTTCTCGGGCGATAAGGTCGTTAAAATAGATTTATATTCATTAAACGGACAAATAAAATCGAACCTTCGTGAACTTGCAAATTCCAGTTTTGAAAACGTTTTTGAAATCAATTAGGTACCAATTTTTGGGCGTTGTGGGGGTGCTAACCCTTCCCCACGCGTAACTGGCCCCCGAACATATTTTTTTAATTTTCACAGACCAAAATTGTTGTTTTAATAAAATAAATCGACCAACCTAATTTTTGGGCAGAGATGATTTCTTCTTGTTGAACTTGAAATTAGTAGGAAATTCAATAAGACGGTAGCCGTTCTCCTTCTTTTGCCCTTTGACCTTGCAATAGTCACAGAGTCTAGAAAAGCGTCTTCGATTAGCCACATTAGAGTATAAAAAAGTGGAATCAACGAGAGGCATAACCCCATTCAGATGTAAACGATGAGACTCTTCTTAAACTATCATTGAATATGCGTTGTTAACCGAAGGCAAAGGTTGCATCAAGAGGATCTGACTCCTGAGCGCAACATAAGTCTCGTTGAGCCCCATCAGAAATTGAAAGAGGCGTTGTTGGAAACATACTCCGATAAATTATTAAAGGAATCACAATCACAAGTTGAAACTAAAACAAGGGTCGCTTACTCATCCCAAAGGAGTTTGAATTTCGTGAAATAAACAGAAATGGACGAATCACCCTGAGTCAACATTGCAATCTCACGATGGAGGAAGAACATATTCGAACCATCCACCTTATTGAACCATTCTTTATGGTCCTCTCATACCATAACAGCTCTAGAAGCGAAAACAATCCCGGCTGATAAATCCTTGCTAACAGAGCTGATGATCTAAGATAGAAAAATGGTGTTGCACTGATCCCATTGAGCCTGAAGATTCACACCATACGCATCGCGGTGACAATTAGGGGTGTGCAAAAAATCTGATCCGAGTAACCTGATTCGTTTGTCCGATGATCCGATCTGAAAATATGGATATTCGATTCATTTTCAAATTTTCGGATAATTCGAATCGGATATCCGATAAAAAATCAAATAATCAGATCGGATACGGATCAACCTAAAAGTAGATTCAGATTATTCGAAAACGCGATTAAAAATTTAAGATTTTTTTAGCTCAAGTCTGTCTAAGTGTAAAGCCATTAACCCAACCCAATTAAAATCTTTCTTTGTCAATAATTTCTCCCAATTCTCAAATCAAATCTTCCACTTTCAGATCTCCACCTTTAGCCTCCACTCACCGTTACCTCTCACCGTAACTGTTTGTCATTGCCCACGCCTTACTCCTCCGGTAACCGATGACTTCATCCTCTCTCACGTGTCATGACTCTATCCCCTCCCACACTCTCAACTCTCGATTAATAATAAGCTGAAACCCTCCTCAAGGACCTCAACCTTCATCCCAATCTGATGTAAGATTTTAATTTTTTGCAGTTCTTTAAAAGAAATTAAAGTTTCTGGTCATCGATTTGTTCTTCATTGTCTGTACAAGTCCCTTCCATGGTAGGATCTCTTATTCTTCTTTTTTTTCAACTTACGATCATTACTTGGTGCACTTTTGTGGGGTTTAGCGTCGGGTCAGGTTTTTATTAAGGCTAAATTAGGGTCGAGTTAGGTTCGAGTTAGGGTAGAAAAATATTTAACCCGACTCGAGACTAACTGTGTAATTTTTCTAAATTTTTTAGGAATTTTTATAATAATACCCTATATTTATATTTTTTATAATTAGGCCTTTAAAATTGAATTTTTATTTATAATTTAGTCCTTCAAATTATAATTTTTACAATTAAGTTCCCTAAAATTAGTTTTCTTTACAAATAGGCTCCTAAAATTAATTTATTTTCTATAGGTCAGGTCTGGGTCGAATTTAGTATATTTATTTACGGGTCGAGTTTGGTCTAATTTTTTTAAGAAATATGTTCGAATCAGATACAAGTTAAAAGTATTTATTTTTCGGCCGGGTGTGAGTGGACCAAAAATCCAATCCTACTCGACATGTGCCCATCCCAAAATCTATGTGCGCCTGCGGTATCACGTTGGCAGAAAATGCTATTTAATTGGACGCGTCTTCTACAAAGGGATGCTTATTCAGAGCGTCTTTCTCTTACATGGCTAAAAGTCTAAAATGATTGTCACTTTCGCAAATAATTTGAGTTGAATATTATTTCTTTAAATAATTGATATAAAGATAGTATTGGAGTAAAAATGTAGTTGTAGCCAAATGGTTCATCAACTTTGCAGAAAATGCACATATCCAATGGCATAGCACCAACTTTTCTACACTATCAAGATTATTAAAGGAATTTAATTCAGCACCCGTTCTTCCTCTTTTGCTCATACTCTGCTATTAAGTATTAAATCCTCATTATTGTCCAATGGATAACTTTTTATCAACTATGCGGAGCTCATCTCTCCAATTGCTAAATTAAACAAACCGTGAGAATATTTGTCCATGAAAAGCTCCCTCAATTTAATTATCTTTCTTATAATATCATATTCACCTAATTTTGTGTTGTTTTGAAATGATTAGAGCCGAGTAAATCAAAGTAATATTGTTGTTAAGATTTTTATTTATTTCATAATCTATAATGATTCATATCAAATTAATAGAGTAATCAGTGATTCTTGCTGAAGTGGCATGCAATAATTACAAGTAGCTTAAAGTCCACATATTTTCATGGCAAATTTTCTTTTGTTCTGCTAAAATCGACATGTAATCCAGATAATTCTTCCCAATATTGTAACAACCATTATAGATGACGAAATAAAAACAAAACACTTTCGTCCTTCAAAATCTAAACAACAATTTTACTTTAATTTACCCGATTAGAGCCCATATCCATATTTAACTGTAATAGTAAATGAATAAATCCAAAATTTTAATAAATTTGGATTTATGTTGTATTTACTTTAAAACGGATGCAATGCTCATTGATGATATACAATAAAATTTTTATAAATTAATAATTTATTAATTTAAAAATTTATAGCTAGTGTTATTGAAAATTTTACTGAAGATGAAACTGGAGATGATACAATGCTTTTGTAGCTAATTACGCGAAAGAAATCACTCATATCGACAACAACTCTTCATAATTTTTTGTCGTAGTATGAGAACGTAATACCGAAACTTTAGGATTTTGGATGCAATAAGAAAAGTTAGAGATAAAATACAGCTAGATTTAAATTTTAAGAAAATACAAACAACAATAAAATTATATTTTAATAAGTTGTCCTAGTTATATTTGTAATTTCATAGAATTATTAATTTAAAATATTGAAGGGACTATAAATTTATATAAAGGTCTTCTAAAAAATTATTATGTTATTAATTTATCGAAATTATTAATTTAGACTTTGAACCTAAGTCGGGACCGAAAAAATTATTATTTTAAAAAAATTATTGATTTATCGAGTATTAATTTAAAGAGGTTCTACCGTATATATCTATAAGGATTAATATCATATACACTGGCGGTGGAAACTGAAAGTTTCTACAAGCGCCTTAGTTTTAGGGTATATGGAGTTAGTTTAGGGTATAAGGTTTAGGGGTTTAGGTGCATGGGTTTAGAATTTAGGGATAGTTGTTTCAATTTAAGATTTAGAGTTATAATTTAGGATTTATAGGTTAAAACCATATTACCCTAAAAATTAAACCCTGACCTATAAACCCTAAATTATAACCCTAAACCTTAAATTGAAACAACTATTCTTAAATTCTAAACCCCTACACTTAAATTCCTAAACCCTATATACTAAACTAACTTTTTATACCCTAAAATTAAGGTACCTGTGAAAACTTTCCGTTTTTAGTGTGTATAAGATATTTATGCTATCTATAATTAACCTTGTTACCAACTGTTCATAACTTTCTAGGTGTATAAATGGGAGGCCGCTGTTGCTGTGCGCTTCTGACGTTGATGAGTCTGACTTTTCCAATCACCGCCATATTTGAATCAATCTCCTCACGCACCTCATCATTTCCAATTCAATTAATGGCATTGAATTAGTCAAATTCAAATAGGAGGGAGCTGTACATTTCTTAAGAAACATTTGGCTCGTCTTTGTGTTCTTCTTGGCCATGCACTAAAACGTATGTAGACAAAGGTTTACTGTATATGATACATATCCGGTTGTGTGATGACTGAATTCATATGTGATGTTGCCCGATCGTGATTCTAGTATGAAGTTGTAAACTTGAAATTTGAGTGTGGAAGTGATGTATTTGGAATGAAGATAATGAAAGTTGTTGTTTTAATAGGTACTGGAATTGTTGGTGATTATGATTTGAAAGATAGATGTAAGGGAAAAATGGATAGAAGTTGATATGGATGGAATAGAATCGGTGTGGAACAAAGAAGAACCAACAAGATAGTGAGTGTTGACTCGAACCTTACACGTTCTTACCCTTTGTGAAATGATGGAAGAAGGTTGGATTGTGACCCTTTAGCTATAATTGAGCTAAGAACCAACAATATAATCAAATGAAAGTGATGGTGGAAGAGTGGAACGTGACCCGCTAGCTAGAAAGCTAGGAACCAACGCTATAAACAGAATGTAATGAAAATCAATGGCACGTGGGAGCCTTCTTAAAAGAAAGAATTGACTGACCTTGCTGCTTAGGGAAATTTGCCACAAGACTAGCTTGAAAACTGATAAAGTTCTTAAAGAACAATGAAGAGAACACTCTCATATATTTTCATGCAAAAAAAAGGTCCTTACAAAGGCAAATGAACATCCTATTTATAGTACATGGTAGCCTAGAATTTGAATGGATAAAACAATGCATTAAGGCTCTAATTTATGACATTCAATGGTTTGTCTTCAATCCTATCAAGTGTGGCCGGCCATTTGTGTATTTTAGAATGAATTTGGACATAATAAAGCTTGAATGAAGACTTATACATGTCCAAGTGATAGATCCTTTGATATTCCACTTGCTTGGCTCTTAAAAGTGCATGTAGATGACTTGGAATGAATCTGCCCATGTTTGCATCTAAGTGTATGTGTCTCTTCCACTTCCTTTCTTTATTTCTCAACTTTATTGGCTGAATAAAAGCATAATAAAGTCTTCTAAATGCTTCATCCTCCATGGAATTCAAAAATACTCTCTCTTTGAATGGTGATAAAGATGACATGTCTCCTTGAAGAAGATGAAAAGTCTTCAATTGTTTCTATCTTAATCCTAACGTGTAATGACACTAAAAACACATAAAATATTAATCAAAATATGATAAAAATGTTATGCAAACTTAAAGAATTAATTGAACAAGTTCAATGAATGAACTAGTTTAATTAAGGAACCTACATGCTTAAACGAAACACATACATAGGTGAAGTATTTTCATAAATGAAGTGCTTGCATAAATGCAACAACAAGCATATTTATTCTCATGGAATGAATGAACTATTATGCAACTACTCATGCAAATTCTTATGCAACTTATTTCAACTTTCCAACAGACTCAAAACGTTGCAAGATCTAATTGTTGCTGTCATTTCTTCATTCATTTTCCAGCATTGGCAAAGCAAACTTTCCACAACATCTTGAATCATTTTAGCTCTTGCACGAGTCATAGGTCCTCTAGGAAATTCATTGGGATTCTTGCTGGTTGTGGTCACATCAGTCCCTCCCTCTTGAAAGTGATTTGCCTCCAAATCGTCACATGTATCATAAGGAGATAGATCAGCAACATTGAATGTAGCACTCACATTATACTCACCGAGAAGGTCTATTTGACAAGCATTATCATTAATCCTCTTGACCACTTGGAAAGGACCATCTCCTCGAGGCATAAGTTTCGATTTGTGTTGGGATGATAACCTCTCTTTCTTCAAGTGCAACCAAACTCAATCTCCGGGTTCAAAAGTTATTCGTTTCCTCCCTTTGTTAGCTTGCTGCTCATATTGCTTTGTTCTCCTCTCAATGTTCTCCCACACTTGTTGGTGAAGCTTCTTCACAAATTCAACTCTATTTTTCCCATCCTTATTTTTGAATTGATCAATAGGCAAAGGAAGCAAATCAATTGGGGTCAACGGATTGATACCATATACCACTTCGAATGGAGAACATTTAGTGGCGATATGCATGTAGCGATTGTATGCAAACTCAACATATGGCAAGTTCTGTTCCCAAGTCCTTAGATTCTTGCGTATAATTGTCCTAAGAAGCATGGACATTACACGATTGACAACTTCAGTTTGGCCATCCGTTTGTGGATGACAAGTTGTAGAAAACAACAACTTTGTTCCAATCTTACTCCATAGCGTCCTCTAAAAGTGACTCAAGAACTTCACATCTCGATCAGACACAATAGTTCTCGTAACTCCATGTAATCTCACAACTTCCCTAAAAACAGATTAGCAATATGGGAAGCATCATTAGTCTTGTTGCATGAAATGAAATGAGCCATTTTTGAGAATCTATCTACTACAACAAAAATGGAATCTTTGTTATTCCTTGTGCGTGGAAGTCCTAGCACAAAATCCATGAAAATATCCTCCCATGGTGCATTTGGAATTGGTAATGGTGTGTAAAGTCCATGGGGCATGACTTTGGACTTTGCCTTCTTACATGTGATGCAATGCTCACACCACTTCTCCATGTCTCGTTTCATCTTTGGCCAATGCAAATGTTCTTGCAATATAGAGTGTGTTTTGGCCACTCCAAAGTGTCCCATTAGTCCTCCATAATGGGCCTCTTTGATAAGCGATTCTCTAATGGATCCTTGAGGGATACAAAGCTTTCCTTCCTTGAAAATATACCCATCAACCCTACAAAACTTCTCATATGTTTCTTTTTCACAAGCTTTGTAAATTTTACCAAATTCATAAAAAGCTCTTTGATTAAGGCAAAACCTACCAATCTAGAATCCAAAAGGTTAAGAATAGTATACCTTCTTGATAAAGCATCAACAACAAAATTTTCCTTACCCTTCTTATATTTGATAACATATGAGAATGTTTCTAGGAATTCAACCCACTTGGCATGTCTCTTATTAAGCTTGTGTTGTCCCTTCAAGTGTTTCAGCGCCTCATGATCCGTGTGGATGATAAACTCCTTAGGCTATAGATAGTGTTGCCATGTTTCTAATGCCCTCCTGAGAGCATACATCTCCTTGTCATAAGTTGAATAATTTAGAGTTGTTCCACTCAATTTCTCGCTAAAATATGCAATAGGGCGTCCTTCTTGAGATAATACAGCTCCAACTCCTAAACCTGATGCATCACATTCAATTTCAAAAACTTTATCAAAATCAGGTAAAGATGATAAGGGTGCATTGGTTAAAAGTTTTTTAATCAAACAAAAAGACTTCTCTTGTTCGTCTCCCTAAAAGAAGCTAGAGTTCTTTTTGATAACTCCGATCAAAGGTGCGGCTATGGTGCTGAAATTAGAAACAAATCGGCGATAGAAACTAGCAATTCCCTGAAAACTCCTCACTTGACTAATGTTAGTAGGTGTCGGCCATTCCTCAATTGCTTTAATCTTTTCTTGATCAACCTCTAAACCTTTTGAACTAACAACAAAACCTAAGAACACAACTTTGTTAGTGCAAAATGTACATTTTTGTAGGTTAGCATACAACTTTTCTTTTCGCAAAACATCCAATACTAACCTTAAATGTTGAGCATGATCATTCAAAGTTTGGCTAGACACAAGTATGTCGTCAAAATACACCACACAAAACTTACCCAAGAATGGTCGAAGTATATGATTCATTAACCTCATGAATGTACTTGGTGCATTAGTTAAGCCAAATGGCATAACCAACCACTCATACAAACCTTGCTTGGTTTTGAATGTTGTCTTCCACTCATCTCCTTCTCGCATTCTTATTTGGTGGTACCCACTCTTAAGATCAATCTTAGAAAAGATGTCAGAACCACTTAATTCATCAAGCATATCATCTAATCTAGGAATAGAATGACGATACTTTACCGTTATCTAGTTCACTTCTCGACAGTCCACACACATACGCCAAGTTTCATCCTTCTTAGGTACAAGTAAAACCGGCATGGCACATGGACTAAGGCTCTCTCTCACATAGCCTTTTTCCATTAACTCGGATACTTGTCTTTGCAACTCCTTAGTTTCTTTCGGATTGCTTCTATATGCTGGTCGATTTGGAATGATGGCTCCGAGAATGAAATCAATTTGATGCTCTATTCCTCTAATATGTGGAAGCTTATTCAGAATCTCCTCCGGAAACAAATCTTCAAATTCCCGCAATAAAGAGACAGTGAAAGATGGCAAACCAGGATCAAGATCATTAGTGTTCAAAAGATTTTCCTTGTACATGAGTACAAGTGTCAATTTCTTTGAAAGCAAACACTTTTTGATCTCTTTCTCTCTTGTAAAAAGAATGGTTAGTTTTCCCTCATTTTTATCACTCTCTTTGGATTTAAACTCTTTCTCTTTGGCTGTTTTGAAACTCTCTCTCAAGTGGAATTTGTCTTTATGGACTTGTTTTGGTGAAAGAGGGGTTAAAGTGATCTTTTTGGTTTGATGGGTGAAAGTGGTAATGGTTGGTATAACCATCATGTATAGCCCTTTTGTCAAATTGCCACGGCCTCCCCAACAAGATATGGCTAGCGTGCATTAGTACAACATCACACAACACCTCGTCTTTGTATTTTCCAATGGAAAATGGCACAAGAACTTGCTTGGTGACTTTGAGTTCTCCCCCATCATTGAGCCATTGTAGCTTGTAAGGATGAGGATACTTTGCTGTTGCCAATCTAAGCTTTTCTACCATTAAAGTACTAGCAACGTTAGTACAACTTCCTCCATCAATAATGACAAAGCATACCTTTTCGTTTACATGGCAGCGAGTATGGAAGATGTTCTCGCGTTGATCTTCTCCTTCTATGGCTTGCACGCTTAGGCTTCTTTTCACAACAAGAACCTTACCATATACATCATGTTCCATCTCTTCTTCTTCTTGGATAGGAATATCATCTTCTTCCTCCTCTTGGTCAGTTTCGATCTCTCCATCTTCTCGAATGAGCATTGTGTTGTGATTTGGACATTGGCTAGCAATGTGACCTCGCCCTAAGCATTTGAAGCACTGCACATCACGAGATCAAACTGGCATAGCGGTGCACTTTCTATTACTAGTTTCGGCAATGGGTTTGGCAGTCTTTGTTGGAACGCTTCGTTCTTTAGGCGTAAAAGATGCCTTCTATTTGTAGGTACCCTGCCCCCACTTAGCAGAAGAGCCTCCATAGGCACGAGTTGTGCTCTTCCTTTTGAGTTGCCTCCCGACCTTCATGGCCATATGAACCATGTCTTCGATCTCCACATAATGTTGCAACTCAACAATGGCCGCAATATTAGGATCAAGGCTGAATAGAAATCTGGCCATGGTGGCTTCTCGATCCTCATCAATGTTGGCTCGGATCATGGCTACTTCCATCTCTTTAAAGTAATCCTCAACATTACGGTTGCCTTGAGTAAGATTTTGAAGCTTGTTGAACAACTCCCCATGATAGTGAGTTGGAACGAACCTTCTACGCATAGTGGCCTTCATCTTATTCCAAGTAGAAATTAGATGTTCGCCATTGCGTCTCTTGCTAGATGTCAACTGGTCCCATAATATTAGTGCATAATCTGTAAATTCAATTGCTGCAAGTTTTACCTTCTTAAGCTCGGAGTAGTTGTGGCACTCAAAGATGTGCTCAACTTTTTTTCCATACAAGATAAGCTTCAGGATACGTTCTTCATTGGAAAGAAGGAATGGTTATTTTGATGTTGCTAAGATTATCATCAACTCTTGGTCGAGCTCTTTGGTACCTAGGTTCTCGATGCCTCAAACTTTGCTGGGAGGCTCGCTCGTCTATGAGTTCTTCGTCCACGTCTCCCTCATACTCTTCCTCGTGATCTGATATATGCCTTCGTTGAGATCTTTCCTCCAAATGATTTAATCATTCTTGCATCGGCCCCAACCTTTGTTGCAACAACCTGTCCATCTCTCGGATAATATCTTGAAGATTGGAGTTAGTTGCATCTATGTTAACATTATTACTAGCACCAATAGTGTTTCTCACGGAATCTTGAGACATGATTAACTAATAAACCTTACTAGCACAAATTCTCACCGTTACACTCCAAGGAAAACACTCACACTCATGTTTCACTCGGGATGGCTTTTACCCTTGATGTTCACTCTTGCCTTTTACCGCTTTTGTTCTCCTATCAAAGTCCTTGGAGAACTTACTCAAGGCTTAACAAGTTTGCTTGTTGAAATTGGCTGAAAGGAAGAGTTTAGAAAAAAAAGGCTATAGGTAGAAAAGTAGAATGATTAAAAAATAACAAGGCAATAGGAAATAATAATTTGCTGAATTGAGTAATACCAACAACAACCAAACTTCCCTTTTTTTCTTTTTCTTTTTTTTTCTTTTGTTATGCAAACTGGGAGAGAGAAACACTTAACTTACTGAATCAAAATAGCCCTGATACCAAATGATACGTATCTGGTTGTGTGATGACCGAATCCGTATGTGATGCTGCTCGATCATGATTCTAGTATGAAGTTGCAAACTTGAAACTTGAGTGTGGAAGAGATGTATTTGGAATGAAGATTGTGAAAGTTGTTGTTTTAATAGGTGCTGAAATGGTTGGTGATTATGGTTCGAAAGATAGATGTAAGGGAAAAAATGGATAGAAGATGATATGGATGGAATAGAATCGGTGTGGAACAAGGAAGAACCAACAAGATAGTTGTTGAGATTTTAGGGGCTCGATTCAATCAACCGTTCTTGCTCGTCAAGTGTGGAAAAGTTGGATAATTAGGTGTTTTAGTGGGAGGTGAAAATTTGGCAATTTGACACAAGGATTTATAGTGGTTCAACCTTCTAACCAAGGTCTACATCCACTACCTTAGCTCCCCACTAAGGATTTCCAACAAATTCACTACTTGAATTCGTCCCCTTTTCTAGGATTAGAAGGAAACCGTTACAACCCTCAAAGCTTTCTACCCAAAGCTTGAAGGAATACTCTCTTTACAAAGAAAGACTTAGCAAACTAGAAATCCCTCTAATAGGTGTTTGTTTGCAATTCTAAGCACTCACCCAAAACCTAAACACTTGAGCAAATTTAACAATGTAAGCTCACAAGTGTTGTCTAAGCAAGAAATAAACAATTTAAGCTCTAGACAAATTTTGACATCATAATGTTGTAACAATTGAAGCATTTACCATTAGAAGATGCTTGAAGGTCTCTTTTATACTCCCAATTGAGTTTGTAGCCGTTACTAGCCGTTGGGGATGATTTGGAGCCGTTGAGGACTTTATTTCCCTTCATTAATGCTGTTCTACAGCTATCCGTATCGATACGCATGGAACCGTATCGGTACGACCTTCATCAGAAACTAGCTGTTGGGCTCTTGTCAGCCTGGACGTATCGATACACTTGAGGGCGTATTGGTACGGGTTCACTTTTAAAAGGCCGTTGGGAAACAACTGTTGGGGTGGTTGAAAGGGGATCGGTACGCTTACCAGGCGTATTGAAACGATCCCGATCTGTATCGGCCATGCCCGTTTCGATACGGGTTTTGGCAGTGACCAAACTTGGGCAAAAAGGTATCAGTACGGGTACTTTGAAAACCGTAGTTTGGCTATTAAAAACATTAAAAATCTTGCCAAAAACCTCTTAAAAATACCTCAAACATAATTCCAAGCTGTTTGGACTTAAAAACAAGTTTTAAATTTTTTTCAAATTAGTCCAAAACATTTTTCAATTATTATATCAAAACATTAGTTCTACAATCTCCCCCTTTTTGATATAATAAAACTCACTTGAAAAATTGTTTGGGATTCCCCCCCTTTAACTTTAAAAATGTGAATAAGAGATTAAAGATATGAAATCAAATAAAGCTTCCCCTTATTCATTTGAAAAATCAAATTTTCAAATCATTTCTCCCCCTTTTTGTTATATCAAAGAGAATTTAAACATTAAGTTTCAAAATAACAATAGAGGTAAAAGAAATTAGACACACTTAAAAATTTGGTTTAAAATTGGCTCCCCCTTAGTCAAAGCATCATAAGAATGTTAGTTCAACATATATGATTATCTAGTTGACTTAATTAATAAAATAATCAAATAAAAACACAAACAACTAGATATTTTACCACACTTGAACTCAAGGGAGGATGTGAAGCCTTCCTTCTTCAAGTGTTGTCCCTATGTGTGCATGGAGCTCCCCTCAATATTTGACTTGTTGAACACTCTCCATCACACCTAGCAAAAGACAATCAAGTAATTTTTTGTATCCAAATTGCTTTGGATCTATAGACATTAGTAGCACAAAATTTAGTCCCCTTATGAATCCATTTTTCAATTTCATCATTTTTAGTTGAAGTGGTTAGTCCTTTTGGCACCCAAACACTTCTAAAACATTTTCCATTCACAAATCTATGGGCACTAGATTGTCTTACGTAAAAATTTGATTTTCGAAAATTATTTTTCTTTTCAAGTTCATTTGAAATCAAATCATTTTCTTTTTGAACTTTAAGAATCAAATTTTGTAAATCAAGACATTTTTGTTCAAAATCTTTCAATTTTGCTTCAAGTTCAAGATTTGTTTTGGAAAGCAAATCATTTTCAACTTTTATTTTTGAAATCAACTTTTTGTTCTTGGAAAATGATGCCTTGAATTCCAAAAGCAAATCATCGTAGTCATCTTGTAACTCATCAAATGTATAAGAATTTGAAATAAATGAGTTAGAAGTTACCTCCCCCTCAATGAGGGCCATCAAGCACATGTGGGCTACTTCATCATCGGTGGAGTCATCATCACTCCAAGTGGCCACATATGCTTGCTTTGAAGATGATCCCTTCTTTTTGGATTTGTGGGAGTCCTTCATCTTCTTCATCGATTCATGCTTGGATTTTTCCATTTTGCTCTTCATGAACCGGGCGAATTCGTTGAAGAGATAGGACATCTCTTCATCTTCACTTTCATCCTCACTTGAATCTACATGATGGCATGTGGAGGATTTGAGAGCTATGGCACTAGCATTGATGCCTAGCTCCATGATCTTCTTCTTCCTCATCGCTCTAATCTCTTTCTTCTTCTTCTTCTCATCTTCTTTGTTTTTCTTCATTATTTGGTGTGTGAGAAGAGACCCCATGAGTTCATCAAGCTTCAAGGTTTAAAGATTCTTGGCTTCGATGATGGCGGTCCTCTTTGAGTTCCATGACTCGGGAAGGGAGTAGATGAGCTTTCGGACAAGCTTCTCTTCCGGGATGGCTTCTCCAAAACCTTTAAGACCATTGGTGATAGTGGAGAATCTATCAAACATCTTCTCGATGTTCTCTTCCAAATCCATCTTGAAGTTCTCATACTCTAAGGTTAGGAGCCCAATCTTGGTCTCCTTGACTTCATCGGTTCCCTCGTATGTAACTTCAAGCTTGTCCCATACCTCCTTGGCACTCTCACAAGAAGACATCTTCTCATAGATGGTTGGGCCAAAAGCACAAAAGAGCATGTGCAAGGCTTTGCAATTAAGCTTCATCTTCTTGCGATCGTCGGCACTCCATTCCGCTTTGCTTCCTTGAGGCACGAACGGATCATCTTCAACTATGTCCCATAGCTTGTAATCTCTTGACTTCAAGAAGAATTTCATCTTTATCTTCCAATGGGCATAGTGATTTCCGTCGAAGAAAGGTGGTTTGTCGATTGATTGTGCCATTGAGCCGGTTGATGAAATAGTGATCGAGCTTCTCGGATCTTCTCAATAGGATGTTAATCATCTTCGATTGAACCAAGCTCTGATACCAATTGTTGAGATTTTAGGGGCTCGATTCGATCAACTGTTCTTGCTCGTCAAGTGTGGAGAAGTTGGATAATTGGGTGTTTTAGTGGGAGGTGAAAGTTTGGCAATTTGACACAAGGATTTATAGTGGTTCAGCCTTCTAACCAAGGTCTACATCCACTACCTTAGCTCCCCACTAAGGATTTCTAATAAATTCAATACTTGAATTCGTCACCTTTTCTAGGATTAGGAGGAAACCGTTACAACCCTCAAAGCTTTCTACCCAAAGCTTGAATGAACACTCTCTTTACAAAGAAAGACTTAGCAAACTAGAAATCCTTCTAATAGGTATTTGTTTGCAATTCTAAGCACTCACCCAAAACCTAAACACTTGATCAAATTTAACAATGTAAGCTCACAAGTGTTGTCTAAAAAAGAAATAAACAATTTAAGCTTTAGACAAATTTTGACATCATAATGTTGTAACAATTGAAGCATTCACCATTACAAGATGCTTGGAGGTCCCTTTTATACTCCCAATTGTGTTTGTAGCCGTTACTAGCCGTTGAGGATGTTTTGGAGCCGTTGAGGACTTTATTTCCCTTCATTAATGTTGTTCTACAACTATCTGTATCGATACACGTGGAACCATATCGGTACGACCTTCATTAGAAACTAGCCGTTGGGCTCTTGTCAACCTGGACGTATCGATACGCTTGAGGGCGTATCGGTACGGGTTCACTTTTAAAAGGCCATTGAGAAACAGCTGTTGGGGTGCTTGAAAGATGATCGATACGCTTACCAGACGTATAGAAACGATCCCAATCCGTATCGAAACGGCCAAGCCTGTTTCGATACGGGTTTTGGTAGTGACCAAACTTGGGCAAAAAGGTATAAGTACGGGTACAACCATATCGATACGGGTACTTTGAAAACCGTAGTTTGGCTATTAAAAACATGAAAAATCTTGCCAAAAACCTCTTAAAAATACCTCAAACATAATTCCAAGTTGTTTGGACTTAAAAACAAGTTTTAATTTTTTTCAAATTAGTCCAAAACATTTTTCAATTATTATATCAAAACATTAGTTCTACAATAGTGAATGTTGACACGAACCTTACACGTTCTTACCCATTTTGAAATGATGGAAGAAGGTTGGATTGTGACCCTTTAGCTATAATTAAGCTAAGAACCAACAATATAATCAAATGGAAGTGATGGTGGAAGGGTGGAACGTGACTCGCAATCTAGAAAGCTAGGAACCAACGCTATAAATAGAATGAAATGAAAAGGGGAAATTGGCCTCAAGACTAGCTTGAAAGTTGATAAAGTTCTTAAAGAACAATGAAGAGAACACACTCATATATTTTCATGCAAAAAGAAGGTCCTTACAAAGGCAAATGAGCATCCTATTTATAGTACATGGCAGCCTAGAATTTGAATGGATAAAACAATGCATTAAGGCCCCAATTTATGACATTCAATGGTTTGTATTCAATCCTATCAAGTGTGGCCGGCCATTTGTGTATTTTAGAATTTATTTGGACATAATAAGGCTTGAATGAAGACTTATACACGTCCAAGTGATGGATCCTTTGATATTCCACTTGCTTGGCTCTTAAAAGTGCATGTAGATGACTTGGAATGAATCTGCCCATGATTGCATCAAAGTGTATGTGTCTCTTCCACTTCCTTTCTTTATTTCTCAACTTTATTGGATGAATAAAAGCATAATAAAGTCTTCTAAATGCTTCATCCTCCATGGAATTAAAAAAGACTCTCTCTTTGAATGGTGATAAAAATGGCATGTCTCCTTGAAGAAGATGAAAAGTCTTCAATTGTTCCCATCTTAATCCCAACGTGTAATGACACTAAAAACACATAAAATATTAATCAAAATATGATAAAAATGTTATGCAAACTTAAAGAATTAATTGAACAAGTTCAATGAATGAACTAGTTTAATTAATGAGCCTACATGCTTAAATGAAACACATACATAAGTGAAGTATTTTCATAAATGAAATGCTTGCATAAATGCAACAACAAGCATATTTATTCTCATGGAATGAATGAACTATTATGCAACTACTCATGCAAATTCTTATGCAACTTATTTAAACTTTCCAACAAACTCAAAACGTTGCAAGATCTAATTGTTGTTGTCATTTCTTCATTCATTTTCCAGCATTGGCAAAGCAAACTTTCCACAGCATCTTGAATCATTTTAGCTCTTGCACGAGTCATAGGTCCTCTAGGAAATTCATTGGGATTCTTGCTGGTTGTGGTCACATTAGTCTCTCCCTCTTGAAAGTGATTTGCCCCCAAATCGTCACATGTATCATAAGGAGATAGATCAACAACATTGAAAGTAGCACTCACATTATACTCACCGGGAAGGTGTATTTGACAAGCATTATCATTAATCCTCTTGACCACTTGGAAAGGACCATCTCCTCGAGGCATAAGTTTTGATTTGCGTTGGGCTGAAAACCTCTCTTTCCACAAGTGCAACAAAACCCAATCTTCGGGTTCAAAAGTTATTCGTTTCCTCCCTTTGTTAGCTTGCTGCTCATATTGCTTTGTTCTCCTCTCAATGTTCTTCCGCACTTGTTAGTGAAGCTTCTCAACAAATTCAGCTGTATTTTGCCCATCTTTATTTTTGAATTAATCAATAGGCAAAGGAAGCAAATCAATTGGGGTCAAAGGATTGAAACCATATACCACTTCAAATGGAGAACATTTAGTGGCGGTATGCATGGAGCGATTGTATGCAAACTCAACATGTGGCAAGTTCTCTTCCCAAGTCCTTAGATTCTTGCGTATAATTGTCCTAAGAAGCATGGACAATACACGAATTACAACTTCAGTTTGGCCATCCGTTTGTGGATGACAAGTTGTAGAAAACAACAACTTTGTTCCAATCTTACTCCATAGCGTCCTCCAAAAGTGACTCAAGAACTTCATAACTCGATCAGACACAATAATTCTCAAAACTCCATGTAATCTCACAACTTCCCTAAAAAAAGATTTGCAATATGGGAAGCATCATTAATCTTGTTGCATGGAATGAAATGAGCCATTTTTGAGAATCTATCTACTACAACAAAAATGGAATCTTTGTTATTCCTTGTGCGTGGAAGTCCTAGCACAAAATCCATGGAAATATCCTCTCATGGTGCATTTAGAATTGGTAATGGTGTGTAAAGTCCATGGGGCATGACTTTGGGCTTTGCCTTCTTACATGTGATGCAATGCTCACACCATTTCTCTATGTCTCGTTTCATCTTTGGCCAATGCAAATGTTCTTGCAATATAGAGTGTGTTTTGGCCACTCCAAAGTGTCCCATTAGTCCTCCATAATGGGCCTCTTTGATAAGCGATTCTCTAATGGATCCTTGAGGGATACAAAGATTTCCTTCCTTGAAAAGATACCCATCAACCCTACAAAACTTCTCATATGTTCCTTTTTCACAAGCTTTGTAAAATTCACCAAAATAATAATCAGATTCATAAAGCTCTTTGATTAAGGCAAAACCTACCAATCTAGAATCCAAAAGTTTAAGAAGAGTATACCTTCTTGAAAAAGCATCAACAACAACATTTTCCTTACCCTTCTTATATTTAATAACATATGGAAATGTTTCTAGGAATTCAACCCACTTGGCATGTCTCTTATTAATCTTATGTTGTCCCCTTCAAGTGTTTCAGCGCCTCATGATCCGTGTGGATTATAAACTCCTTAGGCCATAGATAGTGTTGTCATGTTTCTAATGCCCTCCCGAGAGTATACATCTCCTTGTCATAATTTGAATAATTTAGAGTTGCTCCACTCTATTTCTCGCTAAAATATGCAATATGGCGTCCTTCTTGAGATAATACAGCTCCAACTCCTAAACCTGATGCATCACATTCAATTTCAAAAACTTTATCAAAATCAGGTAAAGATAATAAGGGTGCATTGGTTAAAAGTTTTTTAATCAAACAAAAAGACTTCTATTGTTCGTCTCCCTAAAAGAAGCTAGAGTTCTTTTTGGTAACTCCGGTCAAAGGTGCGGCTATGGTGCTGAAATTAGGAACAAACCGGCGATAGAAACTAGCAAGTCCATGAAAACTCACTTGACTAATGTTAGTAGGTCTCGGCCATTCCTCAATTGCTTAAATCTTTTCTTGATCAACCTATAACCCTTTGAACTAACAACAAAACCTAAGAACACAACTTTGTTAGTGCAAAATGTACATTTTTTAGGTTAGCGTACAACTTTTCTTTTCGCAAAACATCCAATACTAACCTTAAATGTTGAGCATGATCATTCAAAGTTTGGCTATACACAAGTATGTCGTCAAAATACACCACACAAAACTTACCCAAGAATGGTCGAAGTATATGATTCATTAACCTCATGAATGTACTTGGTGCATTAGTTAAGCCAAAAGGCATAACCAACCACTCATACAAACCTTGCTTGGTTTTGAATGCTGTCTTCCACTCATCTCCTTCTCGCATTCTTATTTGGTGGTACCCACTCTTAAGATAAATCTTAGAAAAGATGTTAGAACCACTTAATTCATCAAGCATATCATCTAAACTTGGAGTATGATGATGATACTTTACCGTTATCTAGTTCACTGCTCGACAGTCCACACACATACGCCAAGTTTCATCCTTCTTAGGTACAAGTAAAACCGCCATGGCACATGGACTAAGGCTCTCTCTCACATAGCCTTTTTCCATTATCGGTGCTCTTTCCCTTACTAGTTTCAGCAATGGGTTTGGCACTCTTTGTTGGAACGCTTCGTTCTTTAGGCGTAAAAGATGTCTTCTGTTTGTAGGTACCCTACCCCCATTTAGGAGAAGAGCCTCCATAGGCACGGGTTGTGCTCTTCCTTTTGAGTTGCCTCTCGACCTTCATGGCCATATGAACCATGTCTTCGATCTCCACATAATGTTGCAACTCAACAATGGTCGCAATATTAGGATCAAGGCCAGATAGAAATCTGGCCATGGTGGCTTCTCGATCCTCATCAATGTTGGCTCGGATCATGGCTACTTCCATCTCTTTAAAGTAATCCTCAACACTACGGTTGCCTTGGGTGAGATTTTGAAGCTTGTTGAACAACTCCCTATGATAGTGAGTTGGAACGAACCTCCTACGCATAGCGGCCTTCATCTCATTCCAAGTAGAAATTGGATGTTCGTCATTACGTCTCCTGCTAGATGTCAACCGGTCCCACTATATTAGTACATAATCTGTAAATTCAATGGCTGCAAGTTTTACCTTCTTAAGCTCAGAGTAGTTGTGGCACTCAAAGATGTGCTCAACTTTTTTTCCCATGCAAGATAAGCTTCAAGATACGTTCTTCCTTGGAAGGAAGGAATGGTTATTTTGATGTTGCTAAGATTATCATCAACTCTTGGTCGAGCTCTTTGGTACCTAGGTTCTCGACGCCTCAAACTTTGCTGGGAGGCTCGCTCGTCTATGAGTTCTTCGTCCACCTCTCCCTCATACTCTTCCTCGAGATCTGAATTATGCCTTCGTTGAGATCTTTCCTCCAAATGATTTAATCGTTCTTGCATCGGCCCCAACCTTTGTTGCAACAACCTGTCCATCTCTCGGATAATATCTTGAAGATTGGAGTTAGTTGCATCTACGTTAACATTATTACTAGCACCAATAGTGTTTCTCACGGAATCTTGAGACATGATTAACTAATAAACCCCACTAGCACAAATTCTCACTGTTACACTCTAAGGAAAACACTAACACTCGTGTTTCACTCGGGATGGGTTTTACCCTTGATGTGCACTCTTGCCTTTTACCGCTCTTGTTCTCCTATCAAAGTCCTTAGAGAACTTACTCAATGCTTAACAAGTTTGCTTGTGGAAATTGGCTAAAAGGAAGAGTTTAGAAAAAAAAGGCTATAGGTAGAAAAGTAGAATGATTAGAAAATAACAAGGCGATAGGAAATAATAATTTGCTGAATTCAGTAATATCAACAACAACCAAACTTCCATTTTTTTTCTTTTTCTTTTTTTTTTCTTTTTTATGCAAACCGGGAGAGAGAAACACTTAACTATCTGAATCAAAATAGCTCTGATACCAAATGATACGTATTCGGTTGTGTGATGACCGAATTCGTATGTGATGTTCCCCGATCGTGATTCTAGTATGAAGTTGCAAACTTGAAACTTGAGTGTGGAAGTGATGTATTTGGAATGAAGATGGTGAAAGTTGTTGTTTTAATAGGTGCTGGAATGGTTGGTGATTATGGTTCGAAAGATAGATGTAAGGGAAAAAAGGATAGAAGTTGATATGGATGGAATAGAATCGGTGTGGAACAAGGAAGAACCAACAAGATAGTGAATGTTGACACGAACCTTACACGTTCTTACCCATTGTGAAATGATGGAAGAAGGTTGGATTGTGACCCTTTAGCTATAATTGAGCTAAGAACCAACAATATAATCAAATGGAAGTGATGGTGGAAGGGTGGAACGTGACCCGCTAGCTAGAAAGCTAGGAACCAACGCTATAAACAGAATGGAATGAAAAGGGGAAATTGGCCACAAGACTAGCTTGAAAGTTGATAAAGTTCTTAAAGAACAATGAAGAGAACACTCTCATATATTTTCATGCAAAAAGAAGGTCCTTACAAAGGCAAATGAGCATCCTATTTATAGTACATGGCAACCTAGAATTTGAATGGACAAAACAACGCAAGAAGGCTCCAATTTATGACATTCAATGGTTTGTCTTCAATCCTATCAAGTGTGGCCGACCATTTGTGTATTTTAGAATAAATTTGGACATAATAAGGCTTGAATGAAGACTTATACATGTCCAAGTGATGGATCATTTGATATTCCACTTGTTTGGCTCTTAAAAGTGCATGCAGATGACTTGGAATGAATCTGCCCATGTTTGCATCTAAGTGTATGTGTCTCTTCCACTTCCTTTCTTTATTTCTCAACTTTATTGGCTGAATAAAAGCATAATAAAGTCTTCTAAATGCTTCATCCTCCATGGAATTCAAAAAGACTCTCTCTTTGAATGGTGATAAAGATGACATGTCTCCTTGAAGAAGATGAAAAGTCTTCAATTGTTTTCATCTTAATCCCAACGTGTAATGACACTAAAAACACATAAAATATTAATCAAAATATGATAAAAATGTTATGCAAACTTAAAGAATTAATTGAACAAGTTCAATGAATGAACTAGTTTAATTAATGAGCCTATATGCTTAAATGAAACACATACATAAGTGAAGTATTTTCATAAATGAAGTGCTTGCACAAATGCAACAACAAGCATATTTATTCTCATGGAATGAATGAACTATTATGCAACTACTCATGCAAATTCTTATGCAACTTATTTCAACTTTCCAACAAACTCAAAATGTTGCAAGATCTAATTGTTGTTGTCATTTCTTCATTCATTTTCCAGCATTGGCAAAGCAAACTTTCCACAGCATCTTGAATCATTTTAGCTCTGGCACGAGCCATAGGTCCTCTAAAAAATTCATTGGGATTCTTGCTGGTTGTGGTCACATCAGTATAATTACAATTCTTGCTTCTTTCGACTTTACATGTTCTGGCAAATTGTTAAACATTTTGGTTGAGTATCAATGATATCTGAATACTTCAAATCGAAGCAAATGGTTGTCCGGCTCATGCTTATGTGGCATGACCATTTAGGGGTGGGAATCTGGTGGGTTAGGGACGGTTTTGCTTTCCTCACCTCGTCCCCAACACTTGTGGTTACGGTTTTGGAGAATCCTCATTAAATGTTTCAGAAAATTCTTCATCCCCATACCCTCCCCGCGACTCCTGCGGTTTTCGGAGAATTCTTATCCCAGAAAATTAAACAAAATTATTATTTTGCTAACCAAAATAAATGATCAATTCAATTCGAAATATAAAGTTTGCATACTTTGATTGAGAGCGGTTACGAGATAGAAGATTGAAAGGCCGTTTTTTATGTTTTCTTATGGGTGGATTTGACGACGCCACGACTGATCAAGACGGTGCTTATTTGTAATCATGTTGAACTATCTTGTTCTGGACCTCGAATTAAATTTGGATACTCAATTTGCGTCCGTGGATAGTTTCTCATGGTGCTCGGCTCTTATTTGCGGTTTTCAGTGGTCTTTTCAATAGTTTAATCCCTTTTTGTGGTTCGTTTGCTGACGTAGTCATATTTGTTCGTATCTTTTTTCGTTCGAGTTTTTTGGTTGGATTTTCAACCTTTTCCATGTGTGGTCTTTGTATGATCTAAAGTGATAGTGTCAATGTTATAAGAAAATGTCCAAAATATGTATTTAGGGTATAAGGAGTTAGTTTAAGGTATATGATTTAAGGGTTTAAGTGTATGGGTTAGAATTTAAAGATAATTGTTTCAATTGAAATAAGATCGACAAAGAATCACAAAATCTCACCTTCCAACAGGAATCGTGCATACAAAGATGTATAATATATTGATACAAAATAAACCTCCGGTGAAACGAGCCCGTAACTCAACAAATAAAGTACATTACATAGTATATTTTAGGGATCGATGATTTACACATTTCATGACTTTGGCATTAGACTTCCCTAAAATGGGTATTATCGCGTTGAGTGAATTCAATATGGACGTCATGTGCAATCCAACTTTCCTTCTCTTTTTGAGACCTATCTGGAATGTATTGGGATTTAAATTGTTTTAAAATTTTTAATATGAGTACGTGTTTTGTTAAACACGATGGAAAATACATGTAGCATTATAGTTGAAACATATAGGTGTCTTTATTATTATTTTTGTTTAACCAACGGTTTTTGACTCACTGGTTTACTCATTTAAATCGAGTTTTACAAAGGCCCATTATAAGAGTGACCCTCTCAACGTAATATTTTTCTATTTGCAAAGCTAAGAATTCAAACCGTTAGAACATTTGTTTTTAGACTAAAATTTTAGTCTAAGCATATTTTTTTTGAATATGTTGGTGTGATACAAGGGTAACATCTGTTCAACTTTTTTATTCTTTTCAAAAACAGTACACACAATATGTATTACTGGTGCTCGAACCCGAGTCCTAAGGGATGATAAACACCACTAACGATGAATACTACTAACGATAAATATTTTATAATTACAATGAGTGCATTATGACATGAGTTTTAAAAAGTAGGAAACCGTTAGAAATTTGAGTTACCATAAATTTTTGGTATATAGAAAAAAAGAAAATTATATAGCGGGTGACGAACATTGATAAACACCACTAACGATGAATACTACTAACGATAAATACTATTAATTTTTTTTAAAAAATTTAAAAATTTAAAGGAATAAGATTATAATTAAAATTATTTCTTAAAAAAATAAAAATCAAATTTAATAGTTATTTTATAATATTTTTTAATAAGTTAGAATCAAATATATCAAATTCTCCTAAACCTAACAAAATCAATCTCTTAAAAAAATAGAAATTATTTTATAAATTTTTAATAGATTAGAATCAAATATACCCGCCTATTCACATGGTTGTTGCGTCTATTAAATTTGGGTTTAAACTGATTTCTATCAAATAGATTAAAAAAAACTGATTTCTATTTTTTTAAGAGATTGATTTTGTTAGGGTTTAGGAGAATTGGATATATTTGATTCTAACCTATTAAAAATATTATAAAGTAATTATTAAATTTGATTTTTATTTTTTAAAAGATAATTTTAATTATAATTTTAGTCCTTTAGATTTTTGAAATTTTTAAAAAAAAATTAATGATGTTCATCGTTCGTGGTGTTCATCAATGTTCGTCGCACGTGGTAGACTCATCCATAAAAAAATTGGTGATACGTTTAGAGTTCTAGCATATAAAAAAGGTAAATAATATTATTGGTCATTAAATTATTCTCGTTTTTTTGTTCACAAAACTATTATTTTTTTTAAAATCGTCATTAAGGTTATGTTATTTTCTATTTTGTTCACTAATGTTACTTTTTCTTCCTGTTCCGGCCACCAATTTATTTCTTCTTTCTTATTTTGGTCACCAAAATATTGTTTTTCCATGAGGTTTTAACGGTGGGTGACCAAAATAGAAAAATGTAACGTTAGTGATGATTTTGCCAAAAATAATAGTTCAGTGACCAAAACATGAAATGGAGAATAGTTTTGTGACCAATTGTGTTGTTTACCCTAAAAACTTATTTTTTTTTAACTATCATCTTACTATTCTTTACATTAGGGTTAGCTTAACTTAATTGGTTAGGATGTAGGCTAGAGTAGTGTTTGGGCCTGCCATGTATGAGTTTGTATTGAGTTAATGGTTTTTTTGGATTTTTAATTTGGGTGTGGATATTTCAGATGTAATAGGTATTGGGCCAGATAAATTTGGGCTTCTACAATTTCCATCTTACTGACTTAGCAATCTATAATGTTAGATATGGCCCGGATAATTTGGTGCTTATAGTTCACACAAAAAAGTTGTCAAAATAAGAAATATTTAAACTCTTTTCTCAAGAAAATCCATATGAACTTGAGCCAACAAATCTTTGATCACCAAAATATTTAGAAAAATATTACATTGGTTTATTCATTTTGAAAACTCTACGGTATGCATAGAAAATAGAGTTGATACATATTCCACAAACAATAAGACTGATTTCCCCAAATTATTAAAACTTCCAGATATTAACTTTCTGGATGTTTTTTTCAACAGTAACTAGTCCGTAGATTGAAGTTTGACATTGTCAAACCAATCTAAAGCTGATAAAGCTTATCACTAAGACACGGTTTAAGGAGTACTTTGAGTGGCGTTGCTTTCACATTGGCCAAGCTAGCGCTCTCGGTCATATCCACTGGCTGGCCACCAGGTGTGTCAATGTCAAAGCAGTGCAACACGCTAGCCATTGATAAATGAATAACTTGGAGAGCCAGTGAAACCCCCGAGCAGGCTCGGCGTCCGGCCCCAAAGGGAAGGAGTTCAAAATTCTGACCTTTTAAATCAAGGTCTTTGTGGGTGGTCAAAAACCTCTCGGGCTTGAACTCATCAGGGTCGGTCCAGACATGTTCGTCGTGTTGGATTTGCCAAGCATTTAACAGCAACCGTGTACCTGGGGTTACGTGGTAACCATTCGAGAGGGTGCACTCTTCCATGGCTGCTCGGAGGGCAAGTATAGGGCTCGGTGGGTATAGCCGAAGGGTTTCCTTGACAATTGCTTGGAGATAAACCAGGTTCTTGATATCGGACTCCTCCACATGCCTGTCTTTTCCAACGTGGATGGCAAGTTCTTCTTTGGCCTTTTTCAAGGCATGGCGATTGTTTAGAAGTAAAGCTAGACCCCAAATGAGTGGAACCATGTTTGAGTCTGCTGCACCTAGAATCAAATTCTGCATAAAAAGACAAGGGTTGGAAGTGGAGGTCAATTACTCAAAAGTCATAAATAATTACTGTTTCATTAAGAAAGGATAGGTTTAGACGTTTAGTTACCAGGCAAGTTGCTTTGGTAATAGTATCTGCATCAACATCAAAGCCATTAAGCTTGGCATCTTCCGTGATAGTCAGCATCACATCCATGAAATCTTGATCTTCCTCCCGCTCGCCACCAGACCTCCTCTTCTGCTTATGCTCGTCGAGCCAGGTTTGGACGAAAACATCCAATTCTTTGGCTACTCTTTTCATAGATTTCTTATGTCCACCGAGGTCTAACCACCAAAGAAACGGGATCGCATCCGACAACACGAACGTCCCAAAGAGGTGAAAGTACTCTTTTATCGATTTCTGGCATTGACGAGCCTCTCCTTCATTGGAATTAGCGGTGTCTCCATAGTATCTTTTCCCCACCACTATTCTGAACGCCAGATTATGAGTTAAATCCGCAAACCACTGCTTCATGTCCACCATAACACTGCCTTGGTCTCCGCTACGTTTCGTCATCCAAGTGCTGTATAAGTCCTTGACTCCGATCTGCACCTCCGAGGCTCGTGTCTGCTTGAAGTTGGCCATGTCGAGCCGGTGGTTCGAGAGAAGCTCAAGCGTCGTGATCTTACGAATCTCACGCCAGTAATCCCCGTATGGAGCAAACCCGAACATAGCATAGTTATAACCTAGAAGCTTTGAGGCGGATAAACTTGGTCTGGTAGCGAAAGCCTTATCATGGACTGTCAAAAGCTCTTTCGCCATTTCCATATTCCCCACCACCAAAGCTTTATGGGATCCGAGTCTAATACTAAACACCGGTCCATACTTTTTAGACAACCCAAAGAGTGTCCTATAAAGGATTTCCTTGCTACTAAAGAGATGCAGGTGGCCGATAACCGGCCAAGCGCCGCCGGCTTCCGGTACGCTGCCGTTCTTTCCGCTTCGACTGATAAGTTTATAAATCAACAGGGTGACGAGAGTAGCAACGAGAATTGATGGCCAGTAGTGAATAAGGAAATCCATATATGAACCAGTCATATTTGGATGGAAATCAAATTATGAAATAAAAAGTTTGGTGGATGCTTGTTTTCATTAATTACACATGTATTTATACACGTTACCAGATACATAAGTTTGATTAAATACTGTTATTTTATTGGCTTTAGTCAACTTTATCTTGTTTTGATTTGGTCTTTCTTCAATTGTTTGAATCTCTTACTTCGCTATTCCAATTTGGTGTCTATATATTTATTGGAATAATTGACTCATTGCCTTAAACAATATATAAAATGAATTATAATATTATCACTTGTTACATTTTTTAATTAATTTTCTATTATATACCTGTGTTTCATTCTCAGAAAATTTGACTCTCTAGTATAAGATTAATTAACAAAATAAACAACTACCATCTCCCTTCTCAAGACTTTTAAAATGGAATTTTTAATGAAAAATAAAATCAACTTCCCAACTAATGAAAAATGAAACCAATGAAATTTGGATAAACTACAACAGAGGTCACTTAATTATAGGTAAGATCAATGACAGATCTATATGTTGTGTGAGGATGGGTCCGTGCCCACTTTGAATTTTTTAGAGTTCACACATTTACCTTCAATTTTTCTATTTTTTATGAATTATTCCTATTTTTTTGTAATATTTATGACTTCTGCCCATCCTGAAATTTTGAGATTTTATGTGTGCCCACCCTCAAATATATTTCTAGATCCGTCATTGGGTAAGATTATATTTGGGTCACCCAATTATTAAAGGTTATATTTGGGTCACTCAATTATGGGTGAGGTTAATATTGGGTCACCCAATTATTAAAAGTTATTGGGGATTGCAAAATAACCTATCCCTGTTGGGTCCTAAACCCTAAATATTTCAAATTAATTTCACGCTAAATATTTCAAATTAATTTCACATATATAAACCTTAAACCCTAAATATTTCAAACTAATTTCACACTAAACATTTCAAATTAATTTCACATATATGACCTTAAAGACTAATTTAGGGTTTAAGGTTTATGGTTATATGTGTGAAATTAATTTGAAATATTTAGGGTTTAGGGTATATATGTGAAATTCATGTTTAGAGTTTCATATGTGAAATTAGTGTTTAGAGTTATATATGTGAAATTAGTGTTTATGGTTTGGGTTTAGGGTTTATATATGTGAAATTAATTTAAAATGTTTAGTGTAAAATTAATTTGAAATATGTAGGGCTATATATGTGAAATTAGTGTTTAGTGTTTGAGCTTTTGGCTTATAAATGTAGAAACCAATAAGAGATATATATTAAATTTGGTGATTTAAAGCACAAAGTTGTGCTTGGTGCAGTTGCTAAACCACTACCTTTACCCAAGCATTTCCCAGGTTCAATCTACCCCTAACGCGTCACCACATCTTTAGAGGAGGAAAATAAATTAATAAAATCAAATATAAATAATTAAAGTCCTCCAATAAGGTGTTGACACGTGTCACCACTTAATTAAATAATTTATTATTGTATTAATTTAAAATTAGGACTAAATTGAAATAATGTGTAAATAACATGGACCAAATGTGTAAATTTAAAATTTTCCCGTTAATTGCCACGTGGTAGTTCTGTCACTCCACCGTTAGGTTTTTAGCGGCGGTGGTCAAAATAGGTTGATTTTATAAGTTTGGTGGTCTAATTGACGAGTTCGTTAGTTCGGTGGTCAAAATAGGAATCTCCAATTAGTTTGGTGGTCAATGATATAGTTAACCCTTTAAAATATGAAGGGTGACCCAAATGTAACATTACCCATAATTGAGTGACCCAAATGTAACTTTTAATAACTGGGTGACCCCAAATGTAACCTTACCCATCATTCAATGACCCAAATGTAATCTTTAATAATTAGGTGACCTAAATTTAACTTTACCTATAATTGAGTGACCTCCTTTGTAGTTTACCCATGAAATTTTAAAATTAAAATAAATTGATTGTTACGTTAGTATTTTATTTTATTTTGAAAGGAAAAACTACTTGCAAGTTGCCATTACTGACTTCCAAATTTCCCTTTTTATTTTTAACTTACTAAAATGTATAATATATTCGCCCACAGAGTGAGGTTTTTTTTTTTGTGGGTGTGCTTATTATTATTTGGTTTAGGATTTTGCTCGCCGGCCAAATTTGAATTTTGTACATGCATAATGCTTGTATATTAAAATTTAGGCTAAACAATACTATTGGTCATTAAATTATTCTTACTTTTTTGTTTTAGTCATTAAACTCTTATTTCATGCAAAATCATCACTAATCTTATGTTTTTCCTATTTTGGTCACTACTTTTATTTTTTTCCTTGTTTTGGTCACTAAACTCTAATTTTAAATCATTAGTTTTAAATTTTAAATTAAAATTGACCTACTTCTAAATTTAATAAATTTGTGTAAATTCTACCCAACTTATGTATTAAAGTTTTTCTGTGTAAAAAAATTCTGATGAGTAGTATTTTCCTTTACCTGAATTGTCAAATTTTAAAAGATTAGCTAATATGTAAAATAAGATAAATTCTATGAAAAAAAGACAACCGCGAAAATTTTAAATATATGCATTGCAACTTAAATATCCACAAGTTGACATGGAAATTTCATAATTATCAAGCCGACCGGCTTACCAATTGACTGACTACTTTCGTATTCTAAGTTCAACGCATTACTATCATTTTACAAATTAAACAACCTAGACAGCCCGGAGTTGAATTATTTATTCAATAAATCACATGTAAAATATATAATCCAGGTTTCTATTTTCCATTAAATTTATTACTGATAATTAAATATTTATTTACATAAAAGCATGTGCTATTCATGACAATCTCAATTATGCATAGAGCCTCGGGTTTCAAAAAATAGAGATTGAAATGTATACGCCTCATTTGGTACATTAGATGTAAAAAAGATTATTATTTTATTACGGTGTTTGGTTGTAAAATTTGTGATCTAGTTAAAAGATAAATGTTATGTATAAATGTACCCTTTTACCCTTAAAATTTTAGTTTTATATTTTCTCATTATTTTGACATTAATTATTATACTATATTTAGGTTTTAGGGTTTAGAGTTCAAGTTTTAGGGGTTAGTGTTCATGATTTAGTGGTATGGTTTACTGTTCAGGGGTTTGGAGTTTAAGCATTAAGGTTTGATGTTAATGATTTATAATTCAGAGTTTATGGTCTAAGGTTTGTAGTTTGGGTTTAGGGTTTTAGGTTAATAATTTAGGGTATAGGGTTCAAATTTTAGTGTTCATAGACTAGAGTTTAAGCTTTAAAGTTTGGGGTTTATGATTTAGCTTTAGGGTGTAAGGTTTGAATTTTAGGGCTTGGTGTTGGGGTTTCTATTCATGGTTTAGGGTTTATGAGTGTGGTTTATTGTTTATGATTTAAGTTTTATGATTAGGGCCTATGATTTAAGGTTTGTAGTTTATGGTTTAGTGTTGTTAGTTTAGGGTCTAAAGTTTTAGTATTTTTGTTTATGGTTTTAGGGCTTTAGTATTTATGGTTTATTGTTTCGAGTTTGGGGTTTATAGTTTATGGTCTGAGTTTTATGGTTTAGGGTTTAGGGTTTAATGTGTGTTGTTTAAGGTTTGCGTTTTATGGGTTATGGTTTAAGGTTTACGAGTTTGAGTTTAGTGTTTATGGTTCAAATTTTATGGGGTAAATATGTGAAAAATAGTATGAGGGTATAATTTACAAAACTTGTGTAAAATTACGTATTAAACAAATAATACCTCCACCCCGTGATCAACTTGCGTATAAAGTATTTCACATCTATCAAATGCGCATATAAAAGTAAATTTTGTAATAAAAACATATTAAATAATACATCACGGGGTTTACAACCTAACCAAATGAGGCGACAACGTCGAGGTTTTCAAACTTCTCGAGAGGAAGTCCATGGTGCTTTAAGGAAATACTATAATGGAAGACATCGATCTCATGCTTTGTCGGCAGTGACGGATATAGGATCTAAAAAATAAGGGTCTAAAATTTTAATACATTTTTTCTTTATAAATAGGTATGCAAAATTAAATTTTCTTTACAAATTACACTATATTTTTATTTTTCCCCCCAAAAATGGTGGGAGCATATGCATCTGCCATGTTTGTCAGAACTGGGAGGTACGCCCAAGACTTATAGGAAGACGCCGAAATAAAATTGTGGATGCATTAATGGTAGCTGTTAGATGTGGTCAACCCGTTAGCGAGACTATTTATAGGGTTAATTACTGGAATGATTATTTATATTTCTCTCCATTACAGAGTTGATCATACATTTTAAAAAACGATCGGTAAGTTCACTTACGTTCTTAGTGTGTAAATTTTTTGTCACTCGACCGTTTATTGTCGTTAAATGTTAATGGAAAACTGACCTAGCACAATAAAAAATTAATTACCTAAATAATCCTTAAACTATTACTTCACTCCTATTTTGACCAGAATAAATTACCAGAACTGAACACCCAACGAGAAGAACAGCCAAAAGCTGCCTTATTTCAGCTAAATACAGCTACTACCACTACCACCCATGTTTACTAATTAACTAAACACGACCCTTAAATAAACATTCTAACCTCACTTCCCCACCTTTCAAAAGGCTTCCAATTTCTTTAAGAGGATTTAGCCTCATTCTCTGTGCTCTTTCCCAACGAGCCAGCCGTCATATACCGAGGCACAATCCGTATGTGTGCCATGTTCATGTCTAATTGCCTCCGCACTTGTTCTTCCTCATCAAAATCACCTGTTTCCTTCAAATAAAAACAAAACACAAAAATATCAGTTTTTACAAATACTCATTTCCATAAATAGGTAAAAAAAGGGAGGGGAGAAAGTAACCTTTGAGGTCGAGAGAACCACCATGAGAAACAAGGGTCGGAGGTTGGGTGATAGCAACGACGACGTCTTTGTGAAATGGGTTCTTGGTTGACCTTTTTGCCGTAGACGTCGTGGTGGTGGTGGTCTTCTTTTGCCTGTAGAAAACGTTCATGTTTTTCGATGTTGTTGCCATTGTTTTCGATCTTTCTCCTCTTAGAAAGCTTTAATTCAAATTTATTTAATTAAATTAAAATTAAAATCAAATTGATATATCAGGTAACTAATTTGAACTAAATGTGTAATTATATAATTTTACTTTAACAACCACGTCATCCATTTAAAGGCACTTAACTTCGAGTGACTAAAAATTTACAAATAAAAAACGTAAGTGACCTTAGTAGTCGTTTTTAAAAATAGTGACCAACTATGTACTGGGGAGAAACATAAGTGACCATTCTGGTAGCTAACACTTATTTATAATATCCTCCGAATCTTGTGAGGGAATGTTATAAGACGATTTTTAGATTATTTATAATCCTAATCCTACTTGGAGGGAAGGGGAAAGGAGACTATTGGGAAATGAAGGGGATGCTCCTAACGGGTCTAAAACCGATGACCTAAGGGAATATAAAAAAACAAAATTGAACAATTTGGCCAACTGACTAAGTATGTTTGCTCAAGATTGTATTTCTAGTTTCTATAATAGAAAAAAAAATATTTTTTTGATTTTTAGAAAAAATATTTATTTACATATATCATTGACCACAAATAATTTTATTTAAATATTTTATATGTCTATATTCATTAAATTATTGGCAGCTAATATAAACGCATAAAAGAATTTAATTACAATAATTTGGTTGTTGATCAACACATTTTTTTTACCATTTTCACCTTTTATGTAGTGGTTGCTATATGATATAGTGTTCCATTTCTAGTACTTCTTTTTTAGAAAATTCCATTTCTAATACTTATTTAAGTAAATGGGGATAATTTAAACTTTCAAATTGAATTAATTAGGATAAAAATTATGGAATATTTGAAATGTAATTTTATATTATCTACTGATATCACTCAATATCTCAAATGAAATAATAAGCGATAGTTAATTCCCTAACGCAACTTATTTTATCCGATTCACATATGTAGCGAGCACATAAGCAATGATGAAATAAGTGCGTAGTCATTCTTTACTTTGATTTTCTTTAATTTAGTCATTTAGAGTAGGGGTGAGTATCGTGGGGTATCCAGTTTTCGGGTACCCGGAAAATCGGGTATCCGGTTCATTAGGGTACCTCATTAAACGGTCTGTGTCCCGGCCCATTATATATGGTTACCCGGTTCTTATTTTTTTAATTCTAAAATTAAAAAAAATCACATGTTAAACACAAAAATATTTTTTTAAAAATAAACTTAAAAGAATATAATACAAACATAGAAAAAATTAAGGGATTCAAACTTAATTTTAGAGTAAAAATATAAAATAAAATAAAAATATAATTTAAAATATAAAAATTATACATTAAATTTTATCGGGTCAAGTACCCGGTAAGAAAAAAACTTTCGGCCCGTGTCCCGAGAAATTTGCTGGTTCGGGTAATTTTTTCTGGGAATTACTCGGCATTTTTAGGTTCGGGTCGTCGGGTCAACCGGGTCTGGTATTTTTGCCCACCCTTACTTTAGAGTATACTATTTACTAGAGGTGACAATCGGGTAATTCAGGTCGGTTTCGGTTCGGGTCACTTCAGGTCTGCTTGGAATTGGTTTAGATTTGGTTCGAGTTTAATTCGGGTCTATGATAAGTCAGGTCCGGGTATCAGATCGGGTCAAAATCGGATTGATTGTTTTCGGTTCGGGTCAATATCGGATCGGACGCTTTCGGTTCGAGTCAAAATCAGGTTGTTCAGATTGGTTTTGGGTCTGGTGAAACTTTGAATTTTCGGGTCGATTCGTTTTGAGTTGGGTTATGATCCACAGAGTCTTCGTTGATTTAGAAGATTGTGTGTTAGTGGAGGATATATAAGATTGTCTCAATTCGGTTTGAGTTGAGTATTTCTATTATCTAATGTTTATATTTTATGGTTTAGTGTTAACAATTTATGGTTTAGTATAAGGTTATTGGTTTATGAGATTAATTAGGATTCTTTAAGGTTTATGATTTATGGTTTAATATTAATAGTTTATGTTAGTGTTGTTGATTTATGAGATTAATTCTGATTCCTTAAGGTTTATGGTTATTGGTTTATGACATATTATTGGTTTATGAGATTAATTATGATTCCTTAATGTTTATGATTTTGGGTTTAATATTAATGGTTTATGGTTTAGTTTAGGGTTATTGGTTTATGAGATTAATTATGATTCAACTTTCTAATTTATGCATTTAAATTTGATTAAATATTTAAATCCCGAACATAATTAAAAGAATTCTAAAATTAAATGTGGAATTTCAATTAAATTAATCTCAATTGAGACTCAATTGAATTAAACTAGAACTTAAAAGTGAAAATTCGAGAGTTAAATAAAAAACATATAAAATTAGAAGGCTAAACAATTAATTACCCTTAACCTAAAACTAAAAGGTAACATATTATTTTAATTAAAAGGGGAAAGAAAATATTTTAATTAAAAATAGAGAAAAAGAGAATTTGTAAAAAAAAAAAAGAAGAGGGAAAACACATAATGTTAGAGGGAAATGGGAAACGAGCCCCTATTTTTTAGGTTAGGGGTTAATTAACTTTTAAGTCTTGTTGCGTTCAAAATGTTACATTTTAGTCTTAATATTTCTTTTTAAGTTTTATTTTAATTCAATTTACTCAGACGTATGAAGTATCCACACGGTTTGGACTTCAGATATAACAATCTCTTCCCCACAATGATATTTAGTCCCTAAAAATTCACTTTTAGTTGAAATTGGCACATATTTATTTATATTTTTTGTAATTTAGTATAATACTTTTAATATATTGGTATTTTTGTTCATTTATATTTAGTCATGGGGAAGAGATTGTTATATCTGAAGTCCAAACCGTGAAAACACTGAGTGAAATTGGCACATATTTATTTATATTTTTGTTTATTTATAATTTTAATACATTTAGTCCCTAAAAATTCACTTTTAGTTGAAATTGACACATATTTATTTATATTTAGTCCCTATCCGAAATCTTCTGGTGGCCTGGGTCTCACTGATTTTCAAATCAGAAATAGAGCTCTTCTTAGTAAGTGGCTGTGGAGATTTGCCACCGAGCAGAATTGTCTATGGAGAAAATTTATGATAGCGAAGTACGATGAATCCCCTGTTAGTTTACTTCCTTCAAACGTCTGTCCGAGAAATAATTCATGGATCTGGAAAGGGATAATTTCCCCTCTAAACGATCCGAATGGCTTAATCCGGTCTAATCTGAAAATTGTGATAGGGAACGGGCGAAGTGTTCTTTTCTGGTCTGATGTATGGGTTGGCAATAAAAGTCTGCAAGAGTCATTCCCAAGGTTGTTTCTGCTCGCCACTAACAAAGTTGGTGTTATCGCTGAATATGGTAGATTAGTAAACAACAGATGGCAGTGGGAAATTGTGTTTCGAAGACGGTTGTTTGAATGGGAAAATCCATGTGGATATAGTTTTTAGCTCTCATTAATTCTGTTGGGCCTTCTGCCTTGAATAAGGACATCATTAGGTGGTTGGGTGACTCTAACGTCTGCTATTCGGCTAAGTCCTGCGGTAAAATTCTCACTTATGCTAATTCTGCGACCGATGAGCCTTACAATGAAGTCTGGAAATTTCTTTGGTCGAATCTCGCCCCACCAAAGGTCGAGGTTTTTCTGTGGAAAGCAGTACATGAGAGAATCCCAACAAAAATGGAACTCGCCAAAAGGGGCATCCGCTTCAGTAATGGTCCGATGTGCCCAGTGTGCGCTGAAGGGGAGGAGACTGTAACTCACGTGCTCTGTCATTGTAAAACAAGCTGAAGGCTATGGCAGCTCTGGTTCAATACTTGGGGTCTTCATATGGTGATGCAGGGAAAAGTCGCTGATTTTCTGCTCTTGTGGATGTCCGCACCAGCCCCCTTTATGAATCTTGAATTCTGGCAGCTTACTTTTTTAAGTTTTTTTATGGTCAATCTGGCTTGCTAGGAACGATAGGATATTTAAAGATAAATGTGCTGATGTATCCCAGCTGTTTGAATCTTCCTTGGTTAATTTAGAAAGATGGATAAAAGCCAAATGGCCCAGAATCCCCTTCTCAATTGCAGATATTGTGCATAACCCTTTCGTGTTGACAGGGAAAGTTCCAAGTCAACAGCCTAAGAAGGAGCTGAGATGGTTCAAACCGGAACTAGGATCACTCAAGTTTAACGTCGATGGAGCGGCCGATAGAGGGTTTGGAAGGGCAGGCATCGACGGTGTGTTAAGAAACAATAGAGGTGGCATTATGTTGATGTTTTCCAGGTGTGTCGGGGTGCTAGACGCAACATCGGTAGAAATTTTAGCTTTCAAAGAAGCTCTCAAGGTTTACTGTGAGTCGGGCAGAGGTTGGAATCAAAAGCTCATAATCGAAACTGATTGCGCTGCCTTAGTGGATTGGTTTCGGTATCCCTCTTCTGCTCCACCAGTTTTTAGGCAATTGATTGACAGTTGCTTCGAGATCAGTTCATCAATCTCGTGGCAAGTTCATAGTGTTTCAAGAGTTGCAAATAAAACTGTTGATCTATTGGCTAAGTCAGGTATATCAAGGACGGTTCCCATGCTTTGGTCCAGCAATGTGCGTGAAGCAGCTGTGGTGGATAAGCTTTTGTGCTGTTATTCTTCTGCTGCAGCGTGGCTACTGCAGGTCTGTGTTCAACAGTAGGTTTTATGTGTAGAAATGCATTATGTGCTTCTGCGTGGATTTGTTGTGTTTGTGTTGGACAATTACGTTTGTGGTATAGATCATGTTTTCACGCACTCTATTTCCTCCACTTAGGCTTAGGAAGGTTTTTTAATGAGGCGTGTGCCATGATCGTGTTCTTTCCTTGCGGAATGCAATATTGAATAAAATCCTTAACTTTCAAAAAAAAAAAGTTCCTAAGATTTAATTTTCAGCCAAAATTGACCCCTATTTATTTCTATGGTAAAATTGTAAAATTAGTTACTATACTCTCAAATTTCATTAGTTCCAAATTGTCAAATTAGTCCATAATTTCAGTTTTATGTTATATTTTATGGTAAAATTGTGAAATTGGTCACTGAGCTCTCAAATTTCTCCACTTTGAAATTATCAAATTGGTCCCTAATTTTAGGTTTAGGCAACACCTCCATCACACCTAATCAAGACAATCATACAAGTTTTGGTATCCAAATTGCTTTGGATCCATAAACGTTAGTTGCACAAAATTTAGTCCCCTTAGGAATCCATTTTTTTAATTTCATCATTTTTATGTGAAGTGATTAGTTCTTTTGGAACTCAAACACTTCTAAAACATTTTCCATTTAAAAAATTAGGAGCACTAGATTGTCTTTGGTAAAATTTTGATTTTCAAAAATCAATTTTCTTTTCTAGTTCCTTGGAAATCAAAATCTTTTCCTTTTTAAGATCATCAACTTCTTTTCGATGATCTTTTTCCATTGTTTGAAGTAAGTTTTGTAAACTAGAAACTTGTTGCTCAAAATCGTTGGATTTTGCTTCAAACTCAAAATTGGTTTTCAAAAGCAAATCATTTTCGTTTTTCAACTTTGAAAACATTTTTTTGTTTTTTTGTTAAAAATGAAGCCTTGAATTCGAAAACCAATTCATCATAGGCTTCTTGTAACTCGTCAAAAGTATAAGAATTTGAAATGGATGAGTTAGAAGTTATCTCCCCCTCATTGAGGGCCATCAAGCATAGGTGGGCTACTTCATCATTGGCGGAGTCTTCATCACTCCAAGTGGCCACATATGCTTGCTTTGAAGATGGTTCCTTCTTGTTGGACTTGTGGGATTCCTTCATCTTCTTCTTCTATTCATGATAAAATCTTTCCATTTCACTCTTCATGAATCGAGTGAATTTCTTGAAGAGATAGGACATCTCTTCGTCTTCACTTTCCTCCTCACTTGATTCAACATGGTTGCACATGAAGGATTTGAGAGCCATGGCATTTGCATGAATGCCTAACTCCATTATCTTCTTCTTGCCCATCTTTCTTATCTCTTCCTTCTTCTTCTCCTATTTTTTATCCTTCTTCATAATTTGGTGAGTGAGAAGTGACCCCATGAGTTCATCAAGCTTTAAAGTCTTCAAATTCTTAGCTTCGATGATGACGGTCCTCTTTGAGTCCCATGACTCGGGAAGAGAATAGATAAGCTTTCGGACAAGCTTTTCTTCCGGAATGACTTCTCCATAACCCTTGAGTCCATTGGTGATGGTGGAGAATCGGTGGGACATCTTATCAATATCCTCTTCCGGATCCATTTTGAAGTTTTCATACTCTAAGTTGAGAAGACCGATCTTTGTCTCCTTTACTTCGTTTGTCCCCTCGTATGTAACTTCGAGCTTGTCCAAAACTTCCTTGGCACTCTCGCAAGAAGACATCTTCTCGTAGAAGTTTAGGCTAAGAGCACAAAAGATGAAGTGTGTTGCCTTGCAATTTAGCTCTTTCTTGCGGTCGTCGGCGCTCTACTCCGCTTTGCTTCCTTATGGTACGAACGAGCCATCTTCAATGATATCACAAAGCTTGTAGTGTTTGGATTTGACAAAGAACATCATACTCGTCTTCCAATAAGCATAATTAGTCCCGTCGAAGAAGGACGACTTGTCGATGGATTGTGCCATTGAACCGGTTGTTGAAATGTTGTATTAGCTTGTCGAATCGACTCAATAGGATGTTAATCCTCTTTAGTTGAGTTAAGCTCTGATACTAATTGTTGGGTTTTATGATGCTCAATTTCCTTCAACCGATGTGTTCGCCAAGTTTGGAGAAGATTAGATTTTTGGGTGTTAAAGTGGAAGCTAAATGATTGGAATTGGACACATGGATTTATAGTGGTTCGACCTTCTAACAAGCACCTACATCCACTACCTTAGCTCCCCACTAAGGATTTCAACCAAATTCACTAAGAATTTCGTCCTCTTTTCTAGGCTTAGGAGGCAACCTTTACAACCCTCAAAGCTTTCTACCCAAAGCTTGAGTAAACTCTCTTTACAAGAGAAATTCTAAGCAAACTTGAAATCTCTCTAATAGGTATTTGTTTGCACTATTTAGCTCTTACCCAAAACCTAAACACTTGAGCAAATTTAACAATGTTTAGCTCACTAGTGTTGTCTATACAAGAAAATGGACAATTAAGCTCTAAGACAAAATCTTAATCATAGTGTTGTTGACAATTGAAGCAATAGCCTTCTCTTGATGCTTGGAGGTCCCTTTTATACTCCTAATTGAGTTTGTAGTCGTTACTAGCCGTTAGGGTTGAATTGAAGTCGTTGCAGACTTTATTTCCCACCATAAATGCAGTTCTGCAACTCCCCGTTTCAAAATACTCGACCTTGTTTCGAAACATCCCTGAAATAGAAAGAGTCGTTGTAGTCTGATGTAGCACCCGTTTCGGAACATCCTTGGCCGTATTGAAACGTTCGTATCGAAACGTTGAATTCCGTATCGGAACGTCCTGCAATTTAAAGGGCCGTTGGGGGGTTTTGACCTTTGAGGTCATTGCCACATAGGCGTATTGAAACGGGAGTGGCTGTATCGAAACGCTATGCAAAATTCTCACCTAGATCAAGCCTCATTTCGAAACAGACAAGGTTGTATCGAAACACTTTGTCTCTATGAAGTCCTGTATCGAAACACCTATGGGGCGTTTCAAAACACCTGGGTGATTTTTCAATGTTTGGCTTTAAAAACACTTTAGAAATCCCTTTAAAATACTTCAAACGAATTTTCAAGATATTTGGACTTAAAAGAAAAATTGAAATCTTTTCAATTTAGTTCAAAACTATTTTTCAATTATTATATCAAAACATTAGTTCTTCAAATATCTTTTCTTTATTTTAGGTTGCCTTCTATTCGGGTTGCTTTCGGTTCGGGTCTATTCGGTTCAGTTGAAAATTGATCCATGTCCATTCAGTTCGATTGAAAATCGGTTCAGGTTTGTTTTCGGGTCAACTAAAATTCGATTCTGTTTATTTCAGGTTTCAGGTCAGACTTGGGTCATCCTATTTGAATCGATTTCGGGTCTCAGTTCGGGTTTCGGGTCAAATTTGACAGGTCTAATTCTGAGACCAACGGTGGTGGTGATTTTTTTTCTTCATATTTTTAAATTTAATATAAAATATGATTTTATTATTTATTATAACTATTTTTATATTTAATAATATTAAAATATTCAAAAATAATAAAATAATAAAATATTCTAGAGTGACCAAAACAAGAACAATTCAAAAGTTTAGTTAATAAATTGAAAAGTTTAAAAGTTGAGTGACCAAAATAAGAGTGAAAAAATAATTGAGTGATGATTTGTGTATTTTACCCTAAAATTTGTATTGCACACCTCTTGAATAAATAAGATTATTCAAGCGTCACTGAAAAATATCATAATACAAAGCTCAAAAGAATACTCAGAATAAATGTTTTTAAGCAATCAATTCAAATGTGTAAAGGTAAAATTCTCAATACACCCTACGTCTTAGTTACCTTCTATTGTCCAGCTTCAATCTTCAAAAGATTGTTATTTTCAATCTCCAATCACAATCCGAATTGGCAGAACATAGAAAAGAACAAACAAAATCTCTATGTGAAAGGTCTTTGCTTTGAAAATTACTCATGATTGATAACAATATTAATTAAAATGTTGACTTTGAAAAAAAATCGAAACATTGAATCTTGACTTCAACAATCCAATTTAATCCGTCTTATTTCTAATTACATATTTATATCATATAAATACTTCTGAAACAACAATAATTTATGACCTTAAAATCAACCACAGATTTTAAGATAATATCACAAACTGGAAAGAAGTGGCATATTCAAGCAACTGCACAATAAAGGTAAATCTAAAATGTTTGATGATCAAACCATGAAAACGGGGCATGGCAGGAACACAAAATGTTGCAAACTGCACTTCTAATACAAAAGCAAGCCACCTGTGGCTTGAATGCAGCTAGGGAAGAATCGGAAACCGCCGCAGATAGTTTACTACTAGATATAAGCCCCATACAAAAAATTGTGAATACTCCACTGTGTGAAGAAAATCACCATGATGAAGTCAATCCTAGTTAACAAAAAGGACTAAGATTTTATAGGAAACTGCTTCTTCAAAGTGCTTTGTTTCGAGGCCTCAATCTTCTGGCTATACAGTCCATATTAGTTCCTGAAGTACAATGCTTCGTATTGGTCTTGGACTTTTTCCATGATGATGTTTTCTCTAAAGTGTCATACGAGACACTATCGTCTGCTCCTGGTAACCCCTGCTGCTCATCATGATCGTCGCCTGGTTCACCACTTTGCTTCAGCCTTGCAGCATTACTGTCGGGGCCATTTTCCATAGCAGATGCAGGCCTCTTCATTAGCTTTGGACTACTCTCTGATGCAGTACAGCCTTCGTCTACATTTTTGCCAGCACCGTCCAAAACTTCACCATTAACCCCCATTATCTCATCATGGCTCATACCTTTTTCAGTTATGTTTTCCGATATCACAGACCTACCGCCAGGTTCTTTGTTGGTGAAATCCAATTCCATAGCAAATGCAGGCCTCTTCATTCGCTTTGGACAACTCTCTGATGCAGTACAGCCTTCGTCTACATTTTTGCCAGCACCATCCAAAACTTCACCATTAACCCCCAGCATCTCATCATGGCTCATACCTTTTTCAGTTATCTTTTCCGATATCACAGACCTACCGCCAGGTTCTTTGTTGGTGAAATCCAATTCCTTTCCATCATCTATCTTGTCCCCAGAATCTAGCTCTGAAAATCCCAGTTTTCCATGGACATCAAGGTTGATCTCAGTAGGCTCCCCTTTCCCAAACACTGTTTCATTCTTTGAGAATAGCGGTGCATTTGATTCTGGGTATGCATTGTATTCTTTTTTCTCACTGTTCAAACCATCCTCTCCACTTTGAGGATTTGAAGTTACAAGCTGATTATCATCGTCCTCAGGAGATTCTTCTGATGGCAATTCCGGAGCTGGAAAGGACAGTGACCTCTTAGCAGAAGCTCGATCAGTGTTATCTGGACTCTTTTCAATATTGGTTTGCGCACGCCGGGTTTGAATGAGATAATGTGCAACCGACTTGTAGCCCATTTTTGTTATCTGGAAGGGGGGAAGAAGATTAGACATTACAAAAATGTCTGAGCAAGAAAAAATGCACTACTGATGGACTTACCTTCTTATAAAAAGGTCCAGTAGGAGCCCATCCTTTTGCTTGCCGACATAAACTACAGTTACAAATTCCACGACACACAGGGCAAACCCAATTCGGATTCTCATTGGCTTCAAGAACATGTTCCCCGTATCTGCAGATTTAGAATGAAAATTAACAACAAAACCACCAATAGAAGGTAATTAAAATTTTGAACTAAAAGTTTAAAAGGATCTATAAGATAATATTCTAACTGAAAGCTCGAAACATCAATATTGCACCTATATCAACAACTGCAAGACAAGATGGAGGAAAGAGGTTGAGTAAAGCATATATACATTAACAAAAATTCAAACCTCATGTATAAACAATCTCCACAGAACTGTCCTTGGATCATATTGCATTTGCTACAGTTAGTGCGATGGCCAAGTGTTTTCTGCCTGCAATGCAGTTTCATCACCATGACTAAATGAAATCAATTTAACAGCTTAGACTTGCGGTACAAAATTTTGAGTAATTTCAATAAAACATTATTAGAAAACAATGAACTAAAGCAATGTGGATATCTCTTTCACCTGATTGTTCTCAATGGTCATCACAATTCAAATGCTTCTTAAATTAACAAAGTAACAACTGTAAACAGAAATGCTAGCAGACAAATTAAAGCAAGTTAATCTAAAGTGTGTTCAACTATATTTCGTAGATGACCATTGAGAACAATCATAATAAACAAGAGAAGACAACCCAATCAACATATCACCTGGTCACCATAAAAACAAGTGGTGGCAAAGACAGAATTCAGATCAAAAGCAGTAATTAAATGTGCAAGATAAAGGCGAAAAAACTAGAAAGCAAAAAAATTGTTTCCTGGAATCTTACCAGTCCCTTTTAAATTAGCAAAAAATTAAAGCAACTAATGTTAGTAGCTAAGAATTGTATGATTAAATTATGTTGTGCAAGTATATCATATTTCAATGGCAGATTATAACGCATGCAGATGAAATAAGAGAGATTCCCAGACCGGCATTGATGACAAGTCTTCCCTTTGAAGGAATCATAAATCCGTTTTCCATCATTTCCATATCCATCAACAAAAAGAGTCCAGCTCCTCTGGGTGTCACCCAAAAGCTTCTCGTGCTCTTCAGTATACACCTCTGATTTGCTAAGCTTCAGTTCCAAATCCTCCAAAAGCTCATCTTTTTTTGACAAAGTTACCTCTGAATAGCTCACCGGAGTAGTATTTTGCAACCTAAACAATCACCCCACCACCAAAAAATCATAAAAAACATGCAATATTATCCAAAATTGCAAGCTTTTTTTCACTTTAGTGTATTATTCTAATTAGATCCGATGGGTATTCAAAAAATGGATATTGAAAAAACAAGGGCAACAAAAAAAAAACACCTGGAGGAGCGGCGAAGAGCGGAAGACGGCGGCAAGGGGGAGGAAAGAGGGGTAACTGGTGACTTAGTGGCAACACGAGGGCGGCCGCGCCTCGAAGAGGGACGAGAGGTGGAGTTGAGGAGGGAGTTGGAGAGATCTTTGAGACCGAGCTGCTGCATCCTCTGAAGGTTTGCTTTGATCCGGTCTTCTCTGGACTGCTCATAGACGGAGATTTTAGGGGTTAGGGTTTTGCACTCGTTGTGGGGTTGGTCGGAGTTGTTTGGACAGGACTCTACTGCTTGGGTCTGATTTCCGATTGCTGCCATTGTTCTCTACTTTCCTCTCTCTTTGGTATCTCTTTTAAAGGTCTCTCCAGTTTCCAACGGTCGACTTTCTAGCCCCTAATGGAAAGTGGGGGACAGCCCAATAGTTAGGCCGGTAAAGTTTTTTTTTTTATCCAAGATAAAAGATTTCATTTCAAAAAATCACAAGTACATAGTAAGACATGAGGGGAGATGGGGTCCCCAAAGAGTCTGAACAAGTAAGTCCTAGCAAAGAAAACAAGCTGGTCGGCTACTTGGTTACAAGATTTAGGAACGTAAGAGAAAGAACAAGAAACAAAAGATTTGACTTCTTTCCTGATATCTTCTTCGACAGCGAAAGAAATCCAATCTGAATGGGATCCCGATCGAAGACTGTTGATAATGGTTTGACAGTCCGATTCAACAATGACATGGGCAAGATTGTTGGACGAGGCTAAAGATAAGCCAAGCCTAATAGACAAAGCTTCGGCCGTCGCTGCAAACGGAGCGAAAAAAGGTGTTGATATTCCTTGCACGACGACTCCCGAGCTGTCACGCGCTATGGCTGCCGCCATGGCCTTACTTGTGTGGCGATCAAAAGCTGCATCACAGATGATTTTAAAGGATCCTGATGGAGAAGAGTTCCAGTGAATCGTTTCGTTGTGTTGGAGAGTGTTCTCCTTAGAAGGAGAAAAGGATTACTGAGTAAATTCTTGGAACGCACTATCAGCACGCAGCCATAACTCCAAAGGGAGATCTTTCCTGTTTTCAAAGACGAAAGCATTGCGTGATTTCTAAATCACCTAGAGAAGAAAGGCGATAAGAGCACATCCTTCAGCGAAATCCCCCATACTTCCATAATCATTCATTTTGGTCCACCACTTCGAGAAGCTGGGGAATCCTGAAAGAGATGGTGAATAGATGAATCACGACGCTTTCCAAACCGCTTGTGGGAAGGGGCAGAAGAACAAAAGGTGCTCAATAGTCTCTTTTTCCTTCCCACATCTTGGGCAACATTCCGAGTCGCGGAACCTACCATGGAAGCGTGAAGCGAGATTTCCTTTGGTAGGAATAATGTTGTGGCAAAGCTTCCAAAGGAAAGATCGAATTTTGGGCGGCACCTTAAGTCCCCAGATCGAGTTCCAGAGGATTTTGTTTCTGCTAGGATCTTCGCTTGACGAGGGATCTAGGGAAATTTTAAGCTTGTCCTCTATGAACCGATAACCCGCCTTAGCCGAATATTCTCCATTGTTTGCTCCCGTCCAAACTATGGAGTCCTTGATTTTAGGTCCCCCAATTAGAATAGATCTTATCGCTTATGATTCAGCTGGCGAGAACAAGAGATCGAGTTTTGATTGATTCTAAGATCTTTGATCGGAGTTCATGTAACACCCGTTTTATGTTTAAAAAAAAGAAGAAGAAGGAATGAGCTAAAAGGGGTTAAGTGTGAAAATAACATGGAGTTGAGAGTGTGAAGTGTTGAACCCACAACCTCTTGGTTGTGTGGTTGGTTACCCAACCAATTGAGCTAAATAGCTCTTGGTTATAGATCACCAAACATTTCCTTTTATTTTTTTTATTTCATTAAAATTTTGAGAACATTAATTATAGGAGATGGTTCAGCTACCCCAAAATATCTTTCCCTTTTTTTTTTGAAAATTCTGGAAACTCTCTCCCTCACCCGTCTCATCGCTCCGGCCACTGCCAAAAACTTCACCGCCGCTCCGTGCACTCCACCGCTACCGTCGGTGTGAGTCCCATCAGCCCCTGAACCATTTTCCGTCAACCACGCGCTACGTCGGCCGGCCGTTTGCAGTAGAAAACAGATCTGGAAGCTTAAAGGTTTCGGCCGCCACCGTTTTCTTCATTTCCGGCCGTTCCCGACGTCGACTCGCCTCACCGTAGGCACCGTCAAGCTCCTCGCGCCCCGATCTACAAAACCCGTGTGTCCGATCGTTCATCCGACTCCGTTAAAGGTTTCGTCGGAGCTTTATCTTTTCCGACGAAGTTTTGACCGTTGGGGTCTTTTTCGGTAAGTTGTCAATCAATTTCTGGGTTGTTTTCGTTGTGGTTGTGTTGTGGGTTAAATTTTCCTTCTGTTTACGGCCAGGTTATGCCCTTCGACATCTCCGGCGACCTCTCCGGCGTTCTTTTCCGGCAAACAAATATATTAGGGTAAGTGGGCCGGTTCAGTTGCCCCAAAGGCCTAAACCGGTTAACTCGGTCCAAACCCATTTCGGTTCGAGCCCAAACCCGTTGACCCGACATGTCTATCCGACCCAGGACCCTGACCCGTGACCGACCCGACCCGTTGACTGAGTCAACCCGGTCAAGCAGTGACGTCAGCATGACGTCAGCGTTGACTTTGACTGCTGACGTCAGCGTTGACCGTTGACTTTGACCAAAAAGTCAACTTTTCCAGAAAAGCCCTACTTTATGTTTTTCGACGTTCTGAGTTCGTTTTTGAAGCCCGTTTTGCAAAATTCTGACTCGAAAGCCTCCGAATCTGACCTTGAACCCGAAAGTGTTTATGTGTTTAATTTTGTTAAGAACTCCTTGGATAAGGACTGAAATGTTAATTTGTGTATTTTGAAGGTATGCAAGTATCTTGGTATTCGAGATGTCATGGGACATCCAGTCCGGATTTGAATGCGATCGAATGTAGTATCATGAATCGATCATTGCAGCTCGGAGCTAAGGTAATACACTACTACCTCTGGTATGCTTTATGATCATGTTGATATTCGGTTAACGCATGCATGTTTGTGATGAAGTGTATTCGTGAACCCTTCTTAAGTCGAATCAGATACGAAAAATGAGTATGAGAATCATTAAGATCAAAATATTCGGATAAGAATATTAATAGACCGGGAGTATCGAAAGTGCTAATAGTAATAAATAATATAGTTAAATCTGAAACTCTATCAATGGTGTCAAATAACCAATGCTCAGAATGTGGAGTATGAGATGTTGGTTAAGAAATTACGAAATTGCCCTTGGGTTATAAAAATGACTAAACTACCCCTCTAATAAAGAAATGACTTAAAATTTGCATTATGTCTAACTAAGCAATTTTACTCCACCTAAGATGTATAATTTATTGGAAAGACTCCGATACTTTTGTACAAATTCGTGGGATTTAAAACTTGGATTCTCCCCTAAACTTTGTATAACACATAAAGGTGAATCATCTGAGAATATCGTTGTAATCCTACGTCGATCCTTACGACAGTAACAAGCAAAATAATTGGAATAATTGTAATGACCAAAAAGACTGTAGTACCCTCGAGCACCTAAATGTCTAATTAATTGGAATGACGTTTATACCTTCAAGTTCTGAAATGAATGAATCGTCTGTAACAGTCAGAGGGATTAAGACGACTTAATCTCTACCGAGTACGTGAATGATGGAGGTGCCAAATGGTAATTCAGAAAAAAAGGAATGGTGGCTTTATTCCAAATTTCCAAAATGACCAGAATACCCCTTTCAGTTAAATAGGTGGTTATACACCCAATGAAATCCTGAAATTTTCTAAAAAGACTTAAATGGCTAAAGTGCCCCTAAGTGTTAAGAAAAAAACGATTCGTGTATGCCTATCGCTTACCATACTAAGGTAAGGTAGGAATATTTGCAAGGATCATATGCTTGATTACTCAAAGCTAAACCTTATAGTAAAGTATGAAGGCGGCCGTTCAGATATACAATTCAGCCGGTGTTAAGTTCTGATGCACGCAAATTATTCACATCTGAATGTTAGTAAGTATTGTAAAGTTGAGATATGCCGCATTAAACACATTTTAGAGGTTTGATAACTGTTAGAGCCCCTGAGAATTAAAATCGTCGTGCTGTTATGATTGTGTTATATTTGAAAAATTGTCATGATAGTTAAATAACTAAAAGGTTATGTTAGCCTAAATGATTAGAGCATCCTAGAATTATCTGATAACTTAAAAGACCTTGATATAGAAATACTTGAATGTTCGGATAGAAAACTAATGAGCAAACAAGATACCTAAGCTTTGTGAACCATTGCTTATTCAATGTTGGTATAATTACCAAAATGCCCATGAACGTCAAAATGACCATAATACCCTTGCGAGTTTAAATGATTAAATCGTTCAATATATTTAAATTTAAAGAGCATGATGTATGAACTCCTAGAATATCTGTTTCGAGCCAAAAGCTCAATGTGCCTCATTCTGTAAATTATCAGGTATCTCTGAGAAATAAAATTTGTTCTGTCTAGTGTATTCCACGTGTGCTGCATTCTGTTGTGTATATATGTATATATATATATATATATATATATATATATGGATTATGATTATGTGATGATTGTCTGATCATGATATATGATGCACTTTGAGTTGAAAAACATATTTATCTGATAGGGTGTGAAATCTAAAGTATGAATGATTCTGTTTGAAAAGCATGATTATATCTGTTGCAAAAGTATTGTATGCGCAATATGATTGAGATTATATTCTGGTCTGTTATGAACTTATGATATCTGAATCTCTGTATAATGGATATGCTATATGCTCTGTTGACTGAAATCTAATGATAATGTGTTATAATCTGAATTGTTCTGCTTAGGGATACTCTCAGGTTATGATTGAAGTGTCTGTCACAGCCCTAATCCAGCTTTTCTGTTAAGCTCCTACGCCCACGGGCCTAGGGTAAGTCTTTCTGGACCTAAGGCATTCCCTTAGGTAGGCTCCTACGCCTCAGGCCTAGGGTAAGACCTTATGTATGCAGTTCATGGGGAATTGCATTTTGGTGTTCGGTTGGAGGGTAGTTATCAGTAAACCCTTGTATGTACTTGAGCATTTGTATTTAATTATTACATGTTCTTATGATATGGTTAGTATGCAATTATATCTGCTTGATCTGCACTTATTGGAACACACTAGACACTAAACTCTTTGTTTCATCTTCGTAACAATCAACTCGTATAATTCCCGTTTGTTATTCGATGATGAATAAAGAACAAGTACTGTTAATCTCAAGTATAATGTTACTCTGAAATAACGAAAGGAATAGAGGACTGTCACTGCTTGAAACATCATGAAAATGTTATGCCTACCATATATCTGCATGAGCTTATAGTATCTTCTGGTAGTTTTGTATTACTGAGCTTTCCCAAGCTCATGTTGTTTTTACCATCTCAGGATAAAAGATCAGACAAGTTGCACCTATCAACGTCGGTATGGGAGTTTCTTCGACTCGTCAGGGAGTATGGTATCTGTGTAACTAGGGGGCATGTGTGTCATGTTTGCATTATACAAATGAGTCCGAAATTTAATTCCGCAACTTGTATCATAATTGTTTTATCGTTTTGAACGATTTCTGAAATTTTACTTTAAATCAGATATTTGATTTATGATTTTAAAGGTTTAACTATATGTTTATTTGAAATCTTATCGTGGGTCGCTCTTGTGACCCTAATGTGACTTCTTAGGATCCGTTGTAACGCATAGGCGGGTCTAGGGGGTTACAGTTCATTAGGCTGCTAACTGATGGACAAAGGCCAGTAGGTGGTGATTATTAAAGGATTCTGAAACCATGATGTTTTGGAACCCAATTGTCCTTCCAAGTAGAGATGTTCCTCCCGTTTCCTACCCTACAAAGGGATCTTTCTTTAATCACCTGAATCCCCTCTCGGGTGTCTGTCCAAGCCCATGAAAGATAGTTGCATTTGGGGGAATCAAAAACATTTCTGTTTGGGTAGTAAATCCCCCGAAGGGTTTGTGCTAGAAAAGAGGCAGGGTTCTTTAGAATCTTCCACACGATCTTAGTAATAAGTGCTTTATTAAAAGATCTGAGATTTCTGAATTCCAACCCACCTTGATCCTTGGGACGACAAAAAATTCTCCAATTAATCCATTGGGTGCTCTTCTCCTTAGTACCACAATTATTCCACCAGAATTTGGCCACTTGTGAGCTAAGTTCGTCGCAAAAGGTGACCGGAAGAAGAAAACATTGCATTACATATGAGGGAATAGCCTGAGCGACTGCTTGGATGAGAACCTCCTTTCCAGCTTGATTTAGGAATTTAGCTCTCCAACCCCATAGTTTGTTATGTACCTTTTCCTTGATGAATGCAAGAGCTTCCTTCTTACTTCGTCCCCAGAACGAGGGCAAACCAAGGTATCTATTGTCTCCCTCCATCGGGTTAAAGCCCATAATGTTGGAAAGGTGGATTTTGAGCCGATTGCTGACATTTGGAGAGAAGAAGACTGAAGATTTCTGAAAGTTTACTGTCTGTCCTATTGATCTTTGAAAGAGGTGCAAGATACTCAAGGCAGTTTGATAGTTTCCTTCTTTTGCTGTAGAGAACATCGACCAGTCATATGCAAACATAAGGTGGCTAAGAGTGGGGCATCTTCTCCTTATTTTGAGTCCCTCAAACCGAGCAGATTCAACCTCCTTTTTTGTTATCTAATAAATAATATTTGAAATGAATGTGAATAGAAAAGGTGAGAGGGGGTCGCCCTGTCTTAGGCCTCTTCCTGGACGGAAATCACCATATTTTTCTCCATTTAGGACCAGGGAAAAGAAAGCTGAAGAAACGCACTTCATAACTATGTCGATCCACCACTCGCAGAAGCCCATCTTGTTCATTACAAATCGGAGAAGATCCCAATCGACTTTATCATAGGCATTTTCGAGATCAATTTTAAGTGACATAATTCCTTTCTTTCCTTTTTTTTTTGCTCATCTAATCGCATGATAAGCTTCGTTGGCAAGAATTATATTGTCATGGATTGATCTGCCTTGAACAAAGTCCGATTGGTGGTGAGGAGTGAGGTTTGGTAGGAAACCTTTAAGACGAGAGGCCAAGATCTTGGTTATAACTTTTAGGGAGAAATTGCATAGATTGGTTGGTCGAAAATGAGAGACTTCACTAGGGTTTGATTTCCTTGGGATCATGACAAGATTAGTTTTGTTCAGACCATAGTCCAAAAAACCATCCTTAAAGAATGCTGAGACCATCCCTATCAGATCTCCTTTTGTGGTGTCCTAGAAGGTTTGGTAGAAACACCCGGGAAATCCATCAGGTCCTGATGCTTTAGTCGCTCCCATATTGAAGACCACTTTCTTGATATCCTCTTCCGAAACTTCTTTACTAAGCTCAGAATTCATCTCGTCAGTCACAAGGCTAGGAATGTAGTTTTCGAGGCAAAGAAAGTCAACTACTTGGTCTTTGGCGAAAAGATGCTGGAAGTGATGTTGAAAATAGTAAACAATGTATGTCGGTTCTTCAAGCCAGGTACCGTCATCCTTTTTGACTTTGAGGATAGAATTGGTCCTTCTGTGTTGGAGGGTAGAAGAATGAAAGAATTTAGTATTCTTGTCACCCCATTTCAGCCAGTTTATTCTGGAGCGTTGGTGCCAGTATTTCTCTTCACCTTCTTATTCAAGATCTATGTTTTTTTTATTTGTTTGTATTCCTCCAACTCCGATCTTGTGAGTTTCCTTCCTTGAAGGTTATTGATTTGGGCCAGCAGGGATTGTTTTTTTTTCATTTTGTTGTTTATACTTCCGTTTACTCCACCTTATTAAAGCAACTCTTGTTCTTCCAATTTTCCTCCCGAAACGAAGTGAGATATTGTCATTGGTAGAAGGATCCTAGCCTTTACGAATAGTTTTAGGACACTCCTCATCCAATAGCCATTTAGTTTCGAATTTAAACTCTTTTTTTGTATTTTCCAGAGAAGCCCATAGGAAAAAGGAGAATTGGTGTGTGGTCAAAAGCAAGGGCAATGTCTATCACTCCCAGAGCTTTGGGAAAAGAGATCCTCCATTCAGTAGAACATAATATACGATCGAGTTTCTCCAGAATAGCTTCTTCTTCGCTTCTCTAGTTATACCAAGTAAAACAACCCCCTTTGATTGGTAATTCTAAGAGCCCAACAGAGTCAACAAAGTCAGTAAAACATTTGGCCTGCTTCGGGTTGAAAGGAGTACCCCATTCCTTTTCCCCTGAAACGTGACGATGTTAGTATCGCCTATTATTAACCATTTCGCATTTGGGGAGCTTCTGAGCTGATTAAGTTCCTCCCAAAAGCCTATTTTTCTTCTCTGTACGGGGGACCATAGATGAAAGTTCCGAACCAATCCTCACCTTCTTGGAGTGACACAATTGTATCGATAAAATTCATACTATGTTTGAGAATGATAATTTTTGCTTATTTATTCCACCACAACGCCAGTCCCCCCGCAATTCCTTAAGGCTCCACATAGAATGATGACTCGAATTTCATTTTCATTTTGATCTTTTCAAGGTTTTTCATTTTTTTCTTGGTTTCACTTAGGAAAATAATAGTCGGCTTGTGCTTCAAAACTGAGTTTCGGAGTGCTCTGACTATTTTCCTGTTTCCCAACCCTCGTACATTCCAGGCAAGGATAGACATTTTGAAGAATCAACGGGAAGAGCAAAATCGGAAAAGTAGAACCACCCAAAGGAGGCGTGAAACCCCACAGCTAGGGAGAGAAAACAGAGATAAACAGGGCCGACACAGTAGAACAGATATCCAGAAACAAAGCCAAGAAAATGTCGACGCAGTAAAAACTCATCCAAATAAGATTAACAAGAATGATCCATCAAGACAGAGGAAATGCGAGAGTCCGAAAGCAGTCAGCATCATCAACACAAATTTGAAACAATTTAAGCCAACAACTAGTGAAAAACGCAGGGAAAAACCACATCAAAATTCAGGCAACATTAGAAAGGGGCGGAGCAACCAGAAATGGGGCAGAGTGAACAAAAATAGGGGAGAAAGGGAACAGTAACCAGAGTCAGGGTCAAAAAATTTAGAGGACTATGGAGAAAGAACATGATTGAAGACTTGACACTACCATCGATCCTCCAAGATAACTTCGGCAGATGGTTCGATGAAAGCAACCAACCCTCGTTCGCTCTCGAAGTAGAGCCTCTTTAAGAAGAAAACCAAAGAGAGTAGAAAGCCAAATTCTGGAAAGACCTTTACAGAGCAGTCAGTTCAGGCGATTTCCTGTTAGCCATATTACGGCTTCAACCTTTTAGTGACAGAGTAAGCTCCGATGTAACAGTTCCCAGGTTATAACTCTGAAATTCCGGTGGCCAAAGAGTGGGGATACAGATTTAAAGAAGCATTTCCGGCGAAAAAACCTTCAGTAAGAGATTGCGACCACCACCTAAAGTTTCTCTATAGCCGCTACTCCTTGGAGAAAACAACCAGCCGTAGTCGTTCGCTGCAAACTCTGGCAATCTGACGACCTAATGACAGGGATAACGCCACACGTTCATAAACCAATCAACATTGCTGGGGCAGGGGATCAAAGCTATGTCTGGGTCTCGAGGGTTACGGACGAGAGAAAATTGGGGGCGCGTGTATGGCGCGTGGCCTTTTTTGACAGTTGTCTAAACAGAAAATAGTTTACGATAGACCAATAAAGATTTAACACTAAAAATAATAGCATGTTAATTTTATAAAAATATATAAATATGAAAAATTATTTGATATACGAAAGGTTTAAAAAGGTAAAATTACGCAAATATTGTTGTCTATTTTTTTCCAACAATATGATACTCCCCACTTTATTTCTAATAATATGGTGATTTACTATAGCATTTAGAAGTCAGACTGCTTTCACCCCGTTTTTGAACAGTATTTTTCTAGAAAATATTAAAAATTTGAGGTTCAAGTCGTCCTCTATTGAAATGCACTTATCCATGCACGCCACCTGTGAAAACAATGTTTGAAGTCAGATTGAAGTCAGATTCCAATCTATCCGACTTTAGTATTTTAATATTAATTTGTAAAACACTATTTAAAGTCGGATTCCAATCTACACGATTTTTTATTTTGAACCGTACATGTACCACATTGTTGGAAATAAAATAATAAGCGCCACATTATTGGAAGAAAATAGAAAAAAAAATATTTAGAATAACTCCGTTTAAAAATTTAGACCATGCTCCTATATTTGGATAATCTAAATTTTACATATGTACACACAAAAAAACTTAATATAAATGTACTTTTTTTTGCCAGCAACATCACTACGTTTAACCTAAAACATGAACAATTACATAAGGTTCAACAGAATAGAAGGGGGATCCGAAAACCAGTTCGAGGGACAAGAGTTCATCCTCATTGATTTTTTTTCATCCAATCCGCTGCTTGATTACATGAATGTTTAGCAAAAACAAAAAGAAAATCTTCAAAGTGAGAACAAGAAGAGAGAATATCATTTTCTATCGGAGTCGTCTCCCAACAAGAATGGGTTTGTCTTCTCAAACGACCAATCAAACCTTCGTTTTCAGACTCAATAATCATTTTATTGAATCCTCGTTCGGCAGCTGAGAGAACACCCATTCGGGCAGCCAATGCCTCGGCCAAGCAAGTCGAAGCATAAACACAAAAAGAAGAAGATCCACCAATAAAAGAACCTTCATAATCACGAAAAATAGCGGCAAGCCCAGAATGATAAGAAACTAAATCTCGAGAAGCATCACAGTTAACTTTGATCCACCCTTGAGGAGGAGGATTCCAAGTTTTGGCGCGAAAAATGGTGATTGGAGATCAGGGAGACGCTAAAGCAGGGACTGAGAAAAACTCAACATAAGCTCTTTCAACTATTTTCCATAACTCAATAGGACTCGTATGTGAGTTAGAGAAGGAGAGCATTTCTTGCTTTCCATAAAAATCAGCACATGAAAGCAATAAAACTGAAAGTATCATTACAGTCCTCTCGATTGTCTAACCTTGAAAGGGAAGACCACCATCTCGTGAAGCCGGGAAAGTCATTTCTTTTTGTGGAGTGTAGATAAACCCCGAGGCCCTCCAAACTGCTTAAGCAAAAGGGAAAAAATAGAATATGTTCGAGATTTTCATCTTCCGAGTAACATCGAGAACATAAGGGAGAAATGGGCACAAATCTTTTAACTAGATTTCCTTTCGTCAGAACAATGTTTTCACATGCTTTCTAGAAAAAGGTTCTTATTTTAGGGGGCACATTTAAATTCCAGATCGACTTCCAAAGAGAAGAATCCTTACTTGAATCGTAACTTGGACCTGGGATGGACTCAGTCTTTTTGTTGTCCATAATAACGCGATATCCCGACTTAACAATATAGTCACAATCTTTACAATACTTCAAGATAAAATCATCTTCGATATGGGGACATCCAATTGGAATAGAGATGATTTTATCAACCTCTTGACTCAAAAAATATGTTGCAGTTTAGAAGCATTCCACTTTCTTTCGGTTGTGAAAATGAGATGAGAAACAAGCAAATCAGTACACGAAACATGTTTGTCATATTCAATTGAGAATTTTTCAAACTTGGAATCCACTTTTGCTCCCAAATTTGGATCTTCTAACCATTTCCTATGCTTCAAATAGCTCACAGTTTGATTGTACTAATCTCACTCAGAATACTCTTCCAAGCCCACGAAGGGTTATTTCCCTTTTTAGCATTGAGCAAATCACCAAACGGAAAATAGATGCCCTTAAGGATTCGAGCTAGCAAAGAATTTGGATTTTTATGATTCTCCAGGATTGTTTAGCAATGAGGGCTTTATTAAAGGAGTGAAGGTCTTTAAATCCCATTCCGCCTTCCTCTTTTGGAATTCACATTTTTCCCACTTTAGCCAATGGATTCCGTTTCGTGGTTCAATCGAGTTACCCTACCAAAATCGGGCAATGATGGCACTATTGTCATCACAGAAGGAGGTCGGGAGGAGGAAGCATTGCATCACATATGCAGGGATTGCAGTTGTTGAGTGTGCAAAAGTTCTATATTTTACCGCTTATTTAACTCATATTTCTGCTGCATTCAAGCACAATTCATTGCATTTAGGTAAGATTTCACATATACATCACAATTAGATAAAATAACACTGTTGCTACTGATTTTGGCTACTTTTGCAGGTATCTGCTGTGGCAGACTCAGGACAGCGAAGGAGTAAAGCTGGAACATAAGACTAGAGTCAAGAAGGAAGATGCTGCCGTGGCAACTATGACGACATCATTGGTGAAGGGAAAAGTGAAGTGGAGCTCGACAGATAGAGGAATTCATGACGGTCTATCGTGGACCACTCCTATATTTTTCTGAGCCCTGACGCAGAATGAAGGCCAAGCCCAAAGTCCAAGGAAGAAACCCAAAGCAAGAAATGAAGACGAATTAAAGGCATCTACTCAGAAGATTTAATCTTTAATAGAGTTGTACTTTAGTTTAAACTTGTATTCTTGCCATATTAGAAAACTTGGACCCAATGCCTATATAAAGGCATGTAATTCGACCTAGGGAAGGATATCTCATCTCTAGCCATCTTCCCCAAAACCGTTATCGTTTTCCCCCTCTCATCATGTTCTAAACTCCCCCTAGGGCTAAGGGTGGATTCTATAAAGTAGTTGCAAGGATTGTACTGTTTTAGGAATTTTCTGTTCAATAAAATAAAACTTCAAGTTTGCTTATTCTGGTTTCAACATCTTGCAAGAGTATCATGAGAGCATTGTGAGATTATCTATTTACTTAATATCGGGAGAGTTAAGTATACGAAAGGAATAAGTACTGGTTCTCCAGTTTATGGTTGAACTATCTCGGACCTAGGGATAGGACGAGGTTAAGTGGCTAAGGAAGAATTCAACAACATTGGTGTTCACCATTCGATTCACGTCGGGAGGTATCATCAAAGCAGTGTTCATCAACAACACTTGAGCCTAGGGATAGGACAAGTCATAACAGGGATTCTTGCCAAGCTTGAAGTACAGAGTTGTGTGATCGCTGCCGCGACAACAACAGACTGCTGCCACGACAGGGACGACGACAGAACATGAATTCCTCTTCAGTGCAACACCTGCACTACCGAGCAATTCAATACCGGCCTATCTCTTAACCCTGAATTTTTTATCTTTTAAATTCATTATTCTTCAATATTACCTTCCAAACAATTTAAACTATTTTCTTCCTCTCTTGTCAGCAAATCAAGGATAAGGCTATTTCCAGTCCTTGTGGATTCGACATCCGATACTTCGAGTATCACTTTACAACTTGCGTCGTGTACACTTGCACTACATTGCGGTAGGACTTTTGACACGCAACAAGTTTTTGGCGCCATTACCGGGGACTGGAAACATATCTTTACCCTTATTTTTACTGCACTTTTTAATTTTTCTGTTTTTATTGGAATTGTTTACCATATCCTTTTCACAAGGTATTCTGTTTGCTTATGCGCAGATCAAGACGAGGCAAAGAACCTAAGTACAAACTAGACCCTGAAATCGAACGTAAGTGCAACCTCAAGAACCAAGTCCGCCTCTTGATAGCAAGAAACGATTATCTTGAGGAACAGTTAGAAGCAATGCATAACGGGGTAAATAATAACCAGAGGAATGATGAAGATCCTCCCATAGATGACCAGAACGGACAGCATGCCGCTGCCGATGCCGCACGACGGTCCAGCCGTGACTACATGATCAATGATCATGTGGAACTGGAGACCACCTTGCCAGACGTGGAAGCTGAGAACTTCGAGCTGAAACTTGTTATGTTCAGCATGATAAACTCCGCTGGCCAGTTTAGTGGTGCTGCAATAGAGGATGCCCGAGAACACCTGTAAACGTTCCAAGAAATTTGTGGATCGTTTAGATTACCAGAAATAAATCCGAAAATACTGAGGCTCCGATTATTTCCTCATTCACTGAGAGACAGAGCTAAAACTTGGTGGAATAAACTAACGTCGGGTTCAATACGAACTTGGGCAGATCTCTCTCGTGAATTTTTGTCTCGTTTTAATCCTTCTCACTTATATGAGCGATTGCGTAATGAAATTGCTACTTTTCAATAGAAAGATGACGAACCAATGCACGAGTCATAGGACAGGTTTACAACTCTTCTAAGGAACTGCCTGATGCATGGATTCCCCGTGTGGAATCAAGTCATTAAATTCTACAATGCTGCCAACACACACACTCGTATAAGAATAGATTCAGCAACAAATGGACTGTTGTTGGATAAAGATCCAGACGAAGCCATGATAGTGTTGAAAAACTTAGCAAAGAATGATGAGCAATTCTCTACAGCAAGGAGAGGTAAACGAGGGATAGTTGTAAAAGATTATGAAGCCGACAATTCCCTGAAGACATAGGTTGCATACCTCACAAAGGCAGTGGAAAATTTGTTGAAAAAAGATTCTAAACCTATATACTCTGTCGAAGAGGTATGTGAGACTTGTAGTGGGAATCACAGTTCGGAAGACTGTCCGTTACAGCTAGAAGAAAGGACGTATGTTGGAAATTACAACAAGCCAAGGAATTACGACTCCAACAATTACAATCCCAACTGGAGGAAAGATCCTAAGTTCTCCTGGAGCAATCCAAACAACGCACTTAATCCTCAGGTGCAAAACAACCAAAACCAAGGGGCACCCAGAATCCTGTCACGGCAACAACCACAGCAGCAGCCGCAACAAAAGCCGGTAGCCGCACCTAGTATACTGGAGTAGACATTGGCCACATTCATGTTATAGACAAGAGCTTACATGGCAAACATGGATCACTTTGTCAAGAAGACTAAGTCATTCATGGACAAGACAGAAATGAGGATGACAAACCATGAGGCTACACTGAAATCACTGGAGACACAAATGGGCCAGGTTTCCCAGCATATCAAGCCAAGGTAAAACGAAGGATTCCCTAGTGATACTGAGGTCACTAGACAACTCACACATGAGCAGTGTAAAGAAATTACAACTAGGAGTGGGAAACAACTACAAGGGTCGGAGATGAAAACCATACCAATTCAGGAATCGACCCTAGATACACCTGCCGTGAACACTGCCTCGACAGAAGAAGAGCAACCTGTTGCCGACACACCTGTCACGGCAGCAGAAGGGACATGGGAGCAAGAAAAGAATGCTGAAGAACCTAAGACTCCTCAGATCCGAATTCCATGTGAATGACGTTTGGAGGACTATCGTCCTCCACCACCTTTCCCACACCGGTTACGAAAGCAGAAACATGAGTACCAGCTCAAAAAGATTTATGACATTTTAAGCAGGTGCACATTAACATACCATACCGTTGTTAGAAGCCATCAAGCAGATGCCCGATTATGCAAAAAATTTTAAGGACGCCATGTCAAAAAGGTCCAGACTTGGGGAATTTGAAACAGTAAAAATGACAGAAGGATGCATGACTATCTTGCACAGGCATCCACCCCAAAAGAAGAAGGATCCTGGGAGCTTCATCATACCGTGCATAATTGGTGACAAATTCGTGGGTAAGGCACTTTGTGATCTAGGCTCTATCACAAATTTAATGCCAAAATCTGTGTTTTAGAAATTAGGTATTGGACGAGCACGACCCACGACAGTCATGTTGCACCTGGCAGACCGCTCTTATGTACAACCAGAAGGGAAGATCGAAGATATTCTCGTAAGAGTGGATAAGTTTATTTTCCCTGCTGACTTTCTTGTTTTAGACTGTGAAGCAGATGAAAACGCACCAATCATCCTGGGGTGACCCTTCCTTGCCACAGGCAGATATATGATTGATGTAGAAAAAGGAGAACTGACAATGAGAGTAAATGATCAAGAAATTAAACTCAATGTTCTCCAAGCAATCAAACATGCTGATGTAGAAGAAGAATGCAAGGCCATTACTGAAGTAATCCTTGACCAACCCTGCATCAGGTCGAGCTGCCATGACATAAAATTTGGTCACTGCCACAACAGTCATCTGGAAGACTGTCACGGTAGCAACGACGTCAGTGACTCCTCCGGTTCAGACATATCCGACACTGAAGGTTATGAGGAGGTAAATTGGATAGGCAATCGTCCAGGTAAGTTATTCGAGCCCCTAAACTATACATCGAATGAACACATAATCTAAAAGCCTTCAACTGAAGAACCACATGTTTTAGATCTTAAACCCCTGCCAGGGCAGCTTAAATATGTTTTTCTTGGTTTAAATGATACGTTGCCCGTAATCATCTCTTCCAAGTTAATGCAGAAACATGAGCAATAGTTAATTGGAATGCTACAGCAACATCATAAGGCTATTGGATGGACGATAGCTAATATCCAAGGCATCAATCCAGTATTATGTATGCACAAAATTCTCTTGGAAGATGATCATAAGCCGACTATTGATGCTTAGAGACGCTTAAATGACGCTATACGAGAAGTGGTGAGAAAAGAAATTATCAAATGGCTTGATGTCGGAATAATTTATGCCATATCAGATAGTAAGTGGGTGAGCCCGGTGCAGTGTGTACCTAAAAAGGGAGGAATAACCGTGGTGACCAACAAAGAGAATGAATTAATCCCAACCAAAACTATGACCGGTTTGAGGGTTTGTATGGATTACCGGAAGGACCATTTTCCCCTACCTTTTATTGATCAAATGCTTGATAGATTAGCGGGAACCTTACTATTGTTTTCTAAATGGTTACTCAGTTTACAATCAGATAGCTATTGCACCGGAGGATCAAGAGAAAACGACTTTCACATGCCCATACGACACTTATGCTTTTCGAAGAATTCCATTTGGACTCTGCAATGCACCAGCAACTTTCCAAAGGTGCATGATGGCAATATTCTCCGACATGGTGGAGGACTTCTTAGAAATTTTCATGGACGATTTTTTCGTCTTTGGAGACAGTTTTGAAGGTTGTTTAGGCAACCTACATAAGGTGCTTGAAAGATGCGAAGAAGCGAACTTGGTCTTAAACTGGGAAAAATGTCACTTCATGGTGGATGAAGGGATAGTCCTAGGCCACAAGGTAAGCTGCTGTGGCATCAAGGTGGACAGAGCAAAAATTGAAGTAATCGAAAAGCTATCGCCACCCACCACAATCAAAGGGATTCAGATTTTCTTAGGGCATGATGGGTTTTATCGAAGATTTATTGTCAATTTCTCGAAGATTACCAAGCCCTTATGCCACTTATTGTAGCAGAATTGTCCCTTTGACTTTAATACTGAATGTAGTGAGGCATTTAGAATTTTGAAGGAGAAGCTGGTAACAGCCCAGATCTTACAGCCACCAGACTAGAGTTTGCCATTTAAGATAATGTGTGACGCCAGTGACTACGCTGTCGGGGCAGCACCCGATGTCATAGCAGGTACCGTTGAGCTAAATTCAACTCATGTTTATGCTTTAATAGACTCATGATCCACTCATTCTTTTGTATGTGTTGTCATTGAATTTGTACATTTTTATTTTATTTCGTTATTTAATTATTATTTAAATTATTTATTATTATGTATGTATATTATAGTGTTATTATTATTATTATTTTTATTATTTTATGGTATTATTATATTAGTCATATGTAAACATATTATATTATATTACATACTATTAGAATTATTAGAGTTAAAACCTAAAAAAAATCAAGAGTCTATAAGGGTCCATTAATTAAATAAAAAATCCATGTATATTGTTGGCCCAATTTGACCAAAAAATAAACCTTATTAACCCATTTTTTTATTCTCATGTGCCGGTTTATTGTGGACCATCAGATCTAGGGTAGGGGATCCAAGGGCTTGGATCAAATCAGCCAAAAAGGGGGTGAGGAGAGCCACCCGCGCCGCCAAGCGCCTGGCGCGTGCGCTGCACGTGCACGAGTTTGGATCTCCCAATCGTTCCCCGATCACGGTCACAGATGGTTGTTCCAGCTTGTCCCAATGCCGGTCGCCACCATTCTGAAGCCAAGGAAGAGCGTCAGAGATCACCGTCTAGGCCTTTCCGTGATTCGTGTCGCATCGATGCCGTTTCATCTCCTCTACCATTGTCTTGCCCTTAACGGCCGCCGCACGACATCATTGTCCGTTCGATCAATAGGTGACCATCCCGATTCCGATCAGCCATGTCTCGCGCAACCAGCCCCCGCTCGACCAGTGTCATGTCGTAGTGAATCCCTTCTTCCTCCATTCGAATCTACAACAAAAAGAAAGAAAATTCAATCCCCCAAAATCGACTCCAATTCTGCATCAAATCGGCCCCAAACCAGAGTATGGCTAAGATCAAGCAATCCAAATCAAAGAGGATGCGATTTTAGGATAAGAAATCAGAATTTGTGCTTGAGATTCAAGCCAATTTGTACCTATAAAAACCCAATTTTTCTTTGTAATTTTCACCAAGAATTGAGAGAAAAATATACTGAAAAAATAGCATTATGATTGTAGTGGAAGAATTACCTCAAAATTGATAGAAAGATCTTTTGTAAAGTATCTGATACAACATATTGGTTCAAAGTCTTGTTGGAATAAGAAGCAAGTAAATTTTTTGTACTCGGCAACATGTATGTTTTACTAAAGATGTGAACATACATGACATTCATGCCCATAAGCCTCGTTAAAAACCTCTCTAAATCCTACAGAGGAAAAGAGTACCCATGGGCGTGTGAACAAAACAAACACCAAAGGGTCCTAACAAAATCAAAAGCAAACTAAGCAAATTGTTTAAACCAACTCGTCCTATCCACACCACTCTTCGCCAAAGCATCCGCAAGCCTATTCGCCTCCCTATAGACATGCTGGAAACACACATCATTCAACACCTCACATGCCTCATCAATCCGCCGAAACCAACACCAAAATTTCCACGGCCGTTTTTCTAAGTGCAGGACCCATGCAACAGCCGTTGTAGAATCCGATTCAACCACCAACGGGCATTGGTAGCCCTTCGATTCTAACATAAGCTCCAACGCATAACAAATGGCTTGGAGTTCCGCTTCATTCGAATCCGCAACCCCTATCGGCCCCGAAAACAAAGCAAATATATGCCCAAACTTGTCCCTTAACACACCACCACACCCGCCTTACCTGGTTTTCCCCTTTCCGATCCATCGACATTGAATTTAAGCACTCCCACAGGTGGTCGTTCCCATTTCACATTAACCCGCATCGATACATCATGTGATTGAGACTCACACTTCCATGGACATTCCCACCAAGCCGACTCCAATATCATACCTGAATTACATCCCATCCGTGCCCAATACATCGACCTCAACTTTATTAAGAAAATGATTTCCCGCGATGTCGCCCACGCACTATTAAAAAAATAATTGTTTCTTGCCAACCACAGTGACCATAGCGTCGTTGCACACCCCGCCATCCACCATCCGCGCAGCTGTCCCACAAACAAGCAATCAAAGCAAATTTCTAGCAACTCCCTCACCCCCACGACTGCACCATTTCTACATTCCACCATCGAAAAAACAAACCCAAATCTCCCGAACAACTGGACATTGGACCATAATATGGTCCAGCGATTCCTCCACCGCCCGGCAACAAACACAACGCGCAGCCTCCCCCGCAATGCTCACACCCAGACCAATCAATACCTCCATCGTCGGCAACTTGTTCAACCATGCAAACCATATAAAAAATTGTACCTTTGGCGGGATGGGCAGCCTCCAAATCATGGCCAATTCAATGTCCACCTCAAGGCCAAACGATTGCATTAATTTGTAAAGACTCGCCACGGAAAACTCGCCTGTAGTTGAATGCAACCACACAAGTCGATCACCTTGTTTCGGAAAAAGAAGGAGGTCCCAACACATAGCACGAACTTCCTAAGAAGCAAGTAAATTACTTCTTATTGGTATTATTTCTCTCCTTTTCTCTTTGTTTTATTTAATTTAATTTTCTTTTATTTTAGTTTAAATTAGTTGTTCTTTTTTAGCTCATCTAAAAAATAAAGATAAAATACATTTTTTTTCTATTTGAATTAGAACCAGATTTGAGCTTTTTGAGTTAATTTTCGAAAAATAAAATAAAATGGGTTTTCTTCATTTTTTTAAGAACACCAAGAACATGTGGATACTTTATTAAAGTTTAGTTTGATCTATTTTAATCTTAAAAGGATGAAAAGAATGTGTTTATGGAATAATTACTTTTATACTCTTACCTTTTTGAGCCATTTTCCTTCATAAAAACTTTCCTTTTTCACTTATTTTATTCCGAAAATGAAACTTTAAAACTTCACAATCGATCGTTGTTTTCCTTAAAAATTTTGGTTTTAATTTTCAACAATTTTAAATTTTGTCATCTCTTTAATTTTCATTTAAAATATGTTTTTATTTAAAAAAAAACCTTTTTCGAAAAGTCTCATAATTAAGTTTTAAATAAAACCGGTTAACAAATTTAAAAAAATTTACTTGATTTACTTTTTTTAATTATATATATATATATATATATATATATATATATATATAATTCTGCAATTCAATTTCATGATTTCTTAATTTATCTTTTGATTACTTCTTTGCTTGCCTATTTAATTAAGAAACATAAATGTGGTTCCTTACTAAACGGAAATAACGGGTTAGCGCCAGAAGTGTTGGCAGTGATTGAAGTTCATTTTCGAATAGCAAGGCCGTTAAAATAGACTTATATTTATAAAACGGACGAATATATCTAACTTTTATGAACTTGCAAATTCCAATTTTGAAAACGTTTTGAAATCAATAAGGTACCAATTTTTTGGTGTCGTGGGGGTGCTAACCCTTCTCCACGCATAACCGACCCCCGAACCTATTTTCTGGTTTTCGCAGACCGAAACTGTTATATTAATAAATAAAATGTTTTATTAAAATAACCCCGCTTTAAAGTGAAACTGTTATGTTAATAAATAAAATGTTTTAATAAAATAACCCCGCTTTAAAGTGATTCAATCACACTCTTTCAAAAAGATTGGTGGTGACTCTGTTGCTTTTAAAGTTTTCCTAAAGTCGAGGCTCGAAAGGGTTGCGATAGCCTGGCGACTCCGCTGGGGATGTTTTGGTTTTTCTAAAAAAAACAAAAGAGGGTCAGGCCACAAATTGATTTTAAATGGTTTTGAAAAAGGGTTTCTTAAAAAGCTAATGAAATTTGCAAGTTAACAATAGGTTTAATTTATTTATCCGTTTAATGAATGTAATTCTATTTTACGCATTTAAGACTTAATTCCAAGCTCTATACCCAAGTTTTTTTCTCGTTCGTTTAAGTGTGGGGAACACGCTTTGCTCATGTAAGAATATTGTTTCTTCGTATGAGCCTAGCAAGTACCTTCGAGACTCATTCCTTTTTATCTTCGTAAGGATATTGATTCTTCGATAAGGCATCGGTGGCGAGTCCTCCTAAGTTGAGCTCGATTCGTTTGAAGCCCGTAATGGGTGAGAATCGAGGACCTTGCTACCCTTAGTAGGGGACAACAAGGAAAGCTCGGGTACCCTTTTAGAACTGAAACAAGTTTGAGAATCTAGAGCCTACCCCAATAGAGCCATGCAGAAAGCCTAGGGCATCGATTCTGGTCAAAATCACTTCGGAAAAATAATCCGTGGTGACATGTCCTGGATTGTTGGAATGCCTGCCATAATTATTCGTATAATGAATTTTTTTTGGACCTTTTAGGTTTTATTTCTGTTTTTTATTTAAAAGAGTACTAACCCTTTTGTGTGTGTGTTTTGTTTTGTTTTTGTGGCATATTTATTTATTGCATACATCTCACATTTAGAGGGGATCGATTTTAAAGCATGTTACTCAATTAGAAAAAGCTTATGACATGGATGGAAGGTACCTAAAAGAAGAAGACAATGTGGATGTACGCTACCGGACTGAGGTCCATTAGCAATCAATAACAATTTGTCAAGTAATCACGTAGAGGAAACATCGAAGTATGCTCACGTCAGCGCCAAATAGAATACCATAAGTCACAAGTGCTATGACTTCGACGGTCCAACCGAGTAGAATTTGAAGATGATCATTGGTCTACTCGACTTAGGGGCAACATCAAAGGGACCCGGAAGCGAGACGAGTTTGATAGAAACATCACATCCTAAATTGAAGACGTAACTAAGCATGTGACATCAAGAAACTACATTTTTTCTTCCACATCAAACCGGTAGGGGAGGTAGGATCAAGGCTCTAAAGATTGATAAAAGAATGGGTGCTCAGACTGAGACGTATTTGTAGGACCTTTGACATTCAATGGAAGCTACTTTTAGAGCAATATCTTAATGGAATTGATGACCCCTCGTTTGCATTTATGCATTTGCATTTTTTGGTTTTTGCTTGCATGACCACTGCATACATTCACACGTAATAATAATAATTTAAATTAGACAAATCATATGAAAGAATCTCTGAAAATAGAAAAAATATCCCACTAGTACAGTACTCATTCTAATTCTAGAGTAATGGCCATGGAAGACAAATTGACAACTTTAGAGAATAGTCATCAAGAGTGGGAGACTCAAGGAAGAAGAATATGATGAATGCTTGAAAAATCTTGTCGCAAAATGGACGGGTCGAGCTTGGCCGCAATTCACCCATGCCTTCCTAGAATAATGATCAGACAATAAAAGATCTTCCTAGACGGTATTGGGATCATGCTTAGAACCAACCCTTTTGCTTTTGCTCGCGAGCATTAGGGATCTTTTGTAAGGGCTTTTATGTTGTTCTACTTGTTTCAAAGATGCATATTTTTTTCTTAAGTGGCAAACATTTCATTTTCCCTTCCATTTTCCATTTCTCTTCTAGAATACATACTCTTTGCAGAGTCTCTATTATTGATTGTATGAATGAATTTTGAATCATATCACGAGATAGAGAGGCAATAAAGTGTGTTCAGGTTTAATGGGGAGATTCTATATACAAATTGTGAGTGAATTTTCCTCTCAGACATTGTTGTTAAGGACCTTAAATAAATTGATAACTCTAAAACATCTACCAACTGAAGACTACTTCTCTTCGATGATGTTTGTGTATGAAATGACATTTGGCATTCCTTCATTTCCCTTCACAAAAAGAAAACAAAAATCCATTGTTGTCCCCCTTTGAGCCGGATATTTTTCTTGTGATTAAACCCCAACCAAGGATCACTCCCCACATAAGGAGGCAAAGAAAATGGAAAGTTGTTTGCAAACAAAGGAAAAAACATGTCAGATCAAGTTGAATGTCCTAAATTGAAAATGAAAAGGACACAATAAGGAGAAAGAAAAAAGAAAGAGAAAAGGAAAGAGAAAAAGAAAAAAGGAAAAAAGAGAAAGAAAAGAAGGAAAAGAAAAAGAAAAAGAAAAAGAGAAAGTTGAGGTGTGAAGGAAAATTTGAAATGAATCCTTCAAATAAGACATGTAAAGGAAATGAACTCTATGGTGAAAACCCAAAAATGGACAGTCTAAAGTGATTCAGAGAAGAAAAGAATGAATATTTCATCAAGAAAAGTTGATCCTTGGTTTAGTTACCCTTAAAACATGTATTTGAGCATATATATCCTTTCTTGGTAACCTGAGCCTAGCCTACATTACAAGCCTTAAATGATCATTTGGATCACACGTGAATATTTGAGAAAATGAGTTTGTCTTCATAATACATTCTGTCTAATTGAGTTAACCTTTCTTCAGGGACCTCAAAACTTCTAATGTCTGATTGAGATTAGAAAAGTGGGAAATTTTAAATTTGGGGAGTGAGTGAATAAAATAGAGCCACCAAAAAGTGGGGCACTATTCGGTTGATGGATTAATGAATCATTCATGCTATGAATTTTGGGGCATCTGACTTTGCCGTATTACTATGTTTTCCATGAGTTTTGTTTCCCTTCTTCCCCTCTCTTAATTCATATTTCTAGCATTTTCTTGCATCTTACAAGTAGGCTGACATAGATTCATGAAAAGCAAAATATTTCTTGGTATTGATCCCAACCGTAGGAAACCAAGAACAAATGTTTTGATCATTTCAGGCAACAATTGAACCTCAGATTGAACGAGGGAATCGTCTTGCATAAGAAGGTAAAGAAGAAGAAGAAGAAGCGCATGTGTTGAAGAGTTTTAAGTGGATTGTGTTGTCAAGCAAGATCCACACATAAGATGTAAGATCCCTAAAGCATGAAAAGGGTAGAGGGATGTCCAGTAGGTAAACTGTGCCATCACACTGGGGCAAGTTATGTGGACCAAGGGTTCAAGATCCATGACTTTGATAGGCATAAGAGGAAGAGATTAAAGTGCCAACACCGTTTGAAGATATTCAAGGTAGAAATAAGCTTTGCTGGAAGGATTTATATGCAAGCACTTAAAGGTGCCCTGTAGCGGCAAGAATTTGAGAACTCACAAGAAGCGCTAAAGGTACTTAATGCTTAATAAGGGGCATATGAAGACTTGAAGCTTTCAAGACCACACAAGGAAGCCTTTCACTCAATATTGATGTATCAACTACAATGATAGTAGATCTTGAGACATTTAACTTCGAAGATCAGATGTTTTCGATGAAGCAAAGAGATATAAAGAATGAGAATGGCGAAGCAATGCCAGTTGAAGAAGTCTGTCCTTCCAACCATGAATATAAGATCATTGTATTAAGTGAGAAATTTTGCAAAGATTAGATGTTTTCCATGAGTCGAAGAAATACAGTGAAAAAGCACAATTATTTATCTAGACTGAGCGAGCAAACGTGTGGATTAAAAAAACCAAAGGAAAAATTAATTATGAGGAAAAGAATTTAAAAAGTAAAAGAAATGAGGCATGCATTCAAGTTTTAGACATCTTTAGGGGCATGCCTATCATATTTGCATCATATATTAGGTTTTTGCAAGTATACAAAAACCCTTCAGCAAAAAAAAACCCGCCTATCAGTTCGGGCGTAAGGAGAATGGAACCCTGCTCATCTATTCAAGCACATGGAGAATAGAACCCGCCTATCTGTTCAGGCGTAAGGAGAATGGAAATCTTCTCATCTATTCGGACACATAGAGAATAAAACCCACATATCCGTTCGAGCGTAAGAAGAATGGAACCTTACTTGTCTATTCGAGCAAAAGGAGAATAGAACCCGCTTATTCATCCAAGCATAAGGTGGATGGAACCTTTTTTCAGAACCTGCTTATCCATTTGAGCGTGAGGAGAGTGGAACCTCTTTTTTTTCAATCTGCTTATCCATTCGAGCATAAGAAGGATGAAACTTTTTTTAGAACCTGCTTATTCATCCGAGCATGAGGAGGATGAAACTTTTCTTAGAACCCGTTTATTCATCCAAGCATTAGGAGGATGAAATCTTTTTCAGAATTTTCTTATCCATCCGAGCCCAAGGAGGATGGAACTTTTTTTTCAATTTGCTTATATATTCAAGCATAAGGAGAATAGAACCAGCCTATCCGTTCAAGCATTCGGAGAATGGAATTTGCTCATCTATTTGGGCATAAGAAGAATAGAACCTACTTATTTATCAAGCATAAAGAGAATAGAACTCGTCTATCCATTCGGACATATGGAGAATGTAATCCGCTTATCTATTCGAGCATAAGGAGAATAGAACCTGCCTATCCGTCCATGCATAAGGAGGATGGAACCTTTACCTTTGAGAACCCGCCTATCCGATCGGGCGTTTGGAGAATGGAACCTGCTCATCTATTCGGGCATAAGGAGAATAGAACCCGCCTATCCGTTCGGGCGTTCGGAGAATGGAATCTGCTCATCTATTCAAGCACAAGGAGAATAGAACCCGCCTATCCATTCGGGCATCAGGAGAATGAAACTATTTAGCAAATCGATGATAAGTGAAAATCGGTGTCTTTTGGTCTTTGCTCTATCCCTGTTTCACCGGAATGCGCAGAGAGGGGAAACTGTTGTCACTGAATTTTCACATTTTTCTTTTATTTCGTTATTTAATTATTATTTTATTTATTATTATGAACATATATTATATTGTTATTATTATTTTTATTATTCAATGGTATTATTATATTAGTCATATGTAAATATATTATATTATATACTATTAGAATTATTAAAGTTAAAACCCAAAAAAATAAATCAAGAGTCTATAAGGGTCCATTAATTAAATAAAAGATCCATGTACATTGTTGGCCCAATTTGACCCAAAAATAAACCCTATTAACCCATTTATTTATTCTCATGTGCAGGTTTATTGTGGACCGTCAGATCTAGCATAGGGGATCCAAGGGCTTGGCTCAAATTAGCCAAAAAAAGGGTGAAGAGAGCCACCCGCGCCGCCACATTCATGGGCTTGGCTCTCCCAATCCTTCCCCGATCACAGCCGCAGATGGTGGTTCTAGCTTGTTCCGATGCTGTCTGTCGCCGTTCTGAAGCTAGGGAAGAGCGTCGGAGATCACCGTTCAGGCCTTGTCGTGACCCGCGTCGCATCACTGTCGTTTCATCTCCTCTGTCACTGTCTCACCCTTAACGGCTGTCACATGACATCGTTGCTCGTTTGATCAACAACCAACCATCCCGATTCTGATCGACCATGTCTCGTGCAACCAACTCCCCGCTCAACCTGCGTCGCGCCGCCGCGAGTCCCTTCTTCTTCCGTTCAAATCTGCAACAAAAATAAAGAAAATGCAATCCCCAAAATCAACTCCAAATCTACATCAAATCGGCCCCAAATCAGAGCATGACTACGATCAAGCAATCCAAATCAAAGAGGACATGGTTTTAAGGGAAGAAATCAGAATTTGTGCTTGAAATTCAAGCCATTTTGTACATATAAAAACTCATTCTTTCTTTGTAATTTTCACCAAAAATTGAGAGAAAAATATACTAAAAAATAGCATTCTGATTGTAGAGGAAGAATTACCTCAAAATTGATAGAAAGATCTCTTGTAAAGTATCTGAATCAGCAACATATTGCTTCAAAGTCTTGTTGGAATAAGAAGCAAGCAAATTACTTCTTGTTGGTATAATTTCTCTCATTTTCTCTTTGTTTTATTTAATTTTTTCTTTTATTTTAATTTAAATTAGTTGTTGTTCTTTTTTAGCTCATCTAAAAAATAAAGATAAAATACGTTTTTTATTCGAATTAGAACCAATTTTGAGCATTTTGGTTATTTTTTGGAAAATAAAAATAAAAATGGTTTTTCTTCATTTTTATTTTAAGAACACCAAGAACATGTGAATGCTTAATTAAAAGTTTAGTTTGATCCATTTCAATCTTAAAAAGATGAAAGGAATGTGTTTGTAGAAGAATTACTTTTATACTCTAAACTTTTTGAGCCATTTTCCTTCATAAAAACTTTCCTTTTCACTTATTTTATTCCGAAAATTAAACTTTAAAAATTTACAAATCGGTCATTGTTTTTCTTAAAAAATTTTGATTTTAAGTTTCAATTATTTTAAATTTTGTCATCTTTTTAATTTTCATTTAAAATATGTTTTTATTTTTTTTCGAAAAGTCTCATAATTAAGTTTTAAATAAAATCGGTTAATACATTTGTTAAAAAATTACTTGATTTACTTTTATTTAATTTTTTTATATATTTAATTCTGCAATTTAATTTAATGCTTTCTTAATTTATCTTTTGACTACTTCTTTGCTTGCATGTTTAATTAAGAAACATAAATGTGGTGTCTTACTAAACGGAAATAAGGGTTAGCGCCAGAAGTGTTGGCGGTAATTGAAGTTTATTTTCGAATAGTAAGGCCGTTAAAATGGACTTATATTTATAAAATGGACGAATAAATCAAACCTTTGTGAACTTGCAAATTCCAATTTTGAAAACTTTTTGAAATCAATAAGGTACCAATTTTTAGGCGTTGTGGGGGTGCTAACCCTTCCCCACACGTAACAGACCCCCGAACATCTTTTCTAGTTTTCGCAGACCGAAATCGTTATTTTAATAAATAAAATGTTTTATTAAAATAACCTCGCTTTAAAGTGATCCAATCACATTCTTTCAAAAAGATTGGTGGTGACTCCGTTATTTTTAAAGTTTTCCAAAAGTCGAGGCTCGAAAGGGTTGCGACAATATGCTCATCTTTACTTGAAAAATTTAACTTGAAGCGTGAAATTGTAAAACAAAGCCTTGTATTATCAAATCCATTAGGGGGACTTACAAATATAAGCTTAATATGTAGAGAATGCCATTTGTACATTCAAAACATACCCTTCTATGTTGATCTGTATGTATTGCCAACTTGTGAGTTCGATCTAGTGCTATGACTAGATTGGTTAAGCAAGCATGAAGGCTGAGTAGATTGCCAAAATAGGAGACTTTATCTCATGGGTTTAGGAAAGGAATCTATTCTCTTGATTGATAAGAAATCAACTTCAATTTTTGTTGTTATGGTCTTACAAGATGAATATGAATTCGGTTTACCTAATATGCCAATTGTATCTAAATTCATCGATGTTTTTCCTAATGAACTCCCTGGTTTCCCTCCAACCCGAGAAGTAGAGTTCGGGATTGAAGTTCCAGTTGGAACAACTCCGGTATCCATCACTCCCTATCGAATGGCACCGGTTGAGTTGAAGGAACTCAAGAAACAACTTCAAGAGCTACAAGACAAAAGTTTCATCTGACCTAGCTCATCTCCTTGGGGTGCACCAGTCCTGTTCGTGAAGAAAAAGGACGAGACTAAGAGACTCTGTATTGATTATAGACAATTGAATACGCTTATGATCAAGAATCGATATCCTCTTCCAAGGATAGAAGATCTTTTCGATCAACTGAAAGATGCTTCGGCATTCTCTAAGATCGAGATTCGATCAGGATACTATCAAATGAGGGTAAAGGGAGAAGACGTACCCAAAATGGCCTTTCACACTCGATATGGCCACTATGAATTCCTCTTAATGCCATTCGGGTTAACGAACGCTCCAGCTACATACATGTATCTCATGAATCGAGTGTTCAAGCCCTATCTCGACAAGTTCGCGGTTGTCTTCATTGATGACATCCCCGTTTACTCTTGAAACAAGGAAGAACATTCCGAACATCTCAGAATTGTATTGCAAACTTTTTGAGAACGACAATTGTTCGCAAAGTTCTCTAAATTTGAATTCTGGTTAGACGAAGTCTCTTTCCTTGGCCATGACATCTCGACAGAAAGGAATTAAGGTAGACCCGAAGAAAATTCAATCCATCCTGAATTCGAGACCCCCGAGGAATGTTGGTGAGGTCCGAAGTTTTCTTGGTTTAGCCAGGTATTACTAAAGATTTGTCAAGGGTTTCTCATCTATTGCCGCGAGCCTAACCAAGTTAACTCTCAAAGATACACCTTTTTTTGGTCGAAGAACCAACAACAAAGCTTCGATCAACTTAAACAAGCTCTGACTCATGCTCCGGTTCTCATCCAACCAGAATCAGGCAAAGAATTCACTGTTTATAGTGATGCATCTCATCTAAGACTAGGATGTGTGCTAATGCAATATGGAAAAGTGGTTGTTTATGCTTCAAGGCAACTCAAACCACATGAATCTAATTATCATACTCACGATCTGGATTTAGCGGCTATCGTATTCGCACTCAAAGTCTGGAGACTACTTGTACGGGGAGAGATGTAATCTATTACCGACTATAAGAGCCTCAAGTATCTCCTAACTCAAAAAGATTTGAATTTAAGGCAAAAGAGACGGCTCGAATTGCTCAAAGATTATGATCTAGTTATTGACTATCACCCGGGAAAAGCTAACGTGGTTGCTGATGCCCTTAGTCGCTGACCATACTCGGCTACCTCAACTATCAATGCTCATTTTCGGCTATCCAGGTGACGGAAATTCCTATATGAACTTCAAGTTCAATCTAGCCTAATTTCGAGAATCAAAGAGCTCCAGCAAACTGATCCCGATCTTCAGACTATCATATCCAAGCTTGCTTCTGAGCCAAATTCTGATTTCTCCTTCAAGTCGAATGGGCTCCTCTATTTCAAGGATAGAGTGTCCGTTCCTAACAACGAGGAACTAAGGCAAGAAATGTTACAAGAAGCTCACCAAAGCCCTTTCTTGATTCATTTTGGATCTGTCAAGATGTACAAAGACCTAAAGCCACTCTATTGGTGGCCATGCATGAAATCGGCCATTGTAGACTTCATTTCGAAATGCTTGACTTACCAAATGGTCAAAACCAAGCATCGAGCTCCTACTGGATTACTTCAGCCAATCGAATTCCCTTAGTGGAAGTGAGATCGAATAACCATGGACTTCGTGATTGGCCTTCCTTCTACTCCAAGAAAGAACGATGATGCATGGGTAATTGTTGATAGATTCACAAAGTCTACTCATTTTATCCATGTTCGAATGGACATGAGATTGGATACCTTAGCCGAGCTATACATCCGTGAAGTGATTCGATTACACGGTGTACCTATAGCTATCATCTCCGATCGAGACCCCAAATTCACTTCGCGATTTTGGAAGTCTCTCCAGAAAGCTCTAGGAACTAAAGTGCATCTTAGTACAGCCTTTCATCCTCAGTCAGATGGACAATTTGAAAGGGTTTAAAGTATTAGAAGATATGCTTCGTGCTTGTGTTATAGAGTTCGTGAAGAACTGGGAGAAATCTCTACCCCTAGTAGAGTTTGCTTATAACAATAGCTATCAAGTATCTATTCAGATGGCACCATTCGAAGCTCTATACGGGGGAAAGTGTAGAACACCTTTATGTTGGTCTGAATTGAGGGAAAGCAAAGTGCTAGGGCCTTAATTGCTTCTAGAGACGGTAGAACAAGTGAAGATCATCTATGATCGATTGAAGGCAACCTTTGATAGACAAAAGGCGTATGGAGATTTGAAACAGAGAGGCGTTTAGCATAATTTTGGTGATAAAGTCTTTCTAAAGGTCTCCCTTGGAAGAAAGTTCTTCGATTTGGAAGAAAAAGGAAACTCAGTCCCCGATTCATTGGTCCATTCAAAATCACTAAGAGAATTGGACTGAGCCTATCGATTATCTCTCCCTAGAGAATTCAATAGTATTCATAATGTATTCCACGTATCAATGCTTAGAAGATACAGATCCGATCCATCTCATATTCTTGAGCCTGAAGAAGTTGAGCTGAATCCCGATTTATCGTATGAAGAAGAACATGTTCAGATTCTTGATCGGGAATTAAGGAAGCTTAAGAACAAGGTTTTTCCTCTTGTCAAGGTCTTATAGAGAAATCACAAGATAGAAGAAGCTACCTAGGAATTTGAAGAAATCATGAAGAAGCAATATCCACACCTATTCGATTCAGGTAAATTTGAGGACAAATTTATTTTAGGGGGAAATGTAACATCCTAAAATGGACCTAAATGTTACCACTAATTTGGAATCCTAGTTGAATTAAATCAAGCTCTAAACAAATAGGAATTCGTAGTGACTAAATGATGATAAATGATAACATGGCTAGCCGAATTAAAAAGGACCTATACGCATAGTTTTAAAATTATGATTTTTGCATGCTAAATTAAATTTAGAAAATGGAAAATACATGTGTCCATCTCCCATGCTCTAGTCGGTCACTAAGGGAGGGGAGATATCCCTCTTCTTCTTCATTATACACTCACCCTAAATTATAGAAAAGAGAGAGAAATGAGAGAGTCTTGAAAGAGGAGGCTTAATGTTGAGTGCATAAATGTTCTATATTTTAACCCTCATTTACTCATATTATTGATGCACTCAAGCATGCTTAGTTGCATTTTAGGAAGATTTTGCATAAACATCACAGATGAATAATTATTGCACAGATGCTAGTGATTTCGATCAATTCTTGCAGGTACATGTTGTGGCAGCATCCAGGGCAGCAGAGGAATAGAAGATAACTGCAGAGCTGGAGCAAAAAGGGTCGAAGCAAACTGCCTTATACTCGTTGTCGTGACATCTTCCGTGACAGAGGTGGCGACAATGAAGAAGAATATATGGAAAAATGCAAAGTGGAGTTCGACTGATAGAGGATTTCAAGCCTAATTTTTAGAGACCACTTGCATTACTTTTGGAGTCCAGATACACAAGGAAGGCCTTGCCTAAAGTTTGAGGAAAAAGTCAAAGCAAAAAGATAGGACAAATTAAAGGAAGTCTACTCAGAGATTTAGTCTTTAAATGAATTGTACTTTAATTCGAACAAGTATTCTTGGTCATTAAGAAAACTTACACCCAAGGCCTATATATATGCTTGTAATTTGACCTAGAGAAGGATAACCTAGTTCCTAGCCGTCTTCCATCACAACCCTCGCTTTTCCCTTCTCAATCATGTTCTAAACTTTCCCCCAGGACTAAGGGTTGATCTTGTAAAGTAGTTGTAAAGGTTAAATTGTTTTTTAGGATTTTCTGTTCAATTCAATAAAACTTCAAGTTTATTTACTCTGGTTTTCATATCTCATAAGAGTATCGGGAGAACATTGTAAGGTTATTTATTTACTTAACATCGGGAGAGTTAAGTATACGAAAGGAGTAAATACGAGTTTTCCAGTTTATGGTTAAACTATCTTGGCCTAGGGATAGGTACAAGGTTAAGCAGCTAAAGAAGAATCCACAAACATCGGTGTTCATCCTTCGGTTCACGGCGGGAGGTATCATCCAAGACGTATTCATCGACAGAACTTGGACCTAGGGATAGGTTAAGTCACAACATGGATTCTTGCTAAACTTGAAGTACAGAGTTGTTTGCTGCCGCGACATCAACAGACCGGTGCCGCGACAGGTGCTGCTGTGACATGCTCGACGACATACGTAACAAAAGTCCTCTGAACAGTGCAACACCTGCACTACTGAGCAAATCAATACCAACCTATTTTCTCAATATGACTCATTCATCCATTTTAGTTTATTTTCAAGATTTCTCAAAACTTTTTATTAAATTTATTTCTTTTCTTGTACAGGGTTTTAAAGTTAGAAGTATTTTCAGTCCTTGTGGAGACGATATCTGATACTGCGTATCACTATATTACTTGTGTCGTGTATACTTGCACTTAATTGCGATAGCCTTTTTTACACGCAACAAGTTTTTGGCGCCGTTGCCGGGGACTGGCAACATACCTTTACCTTTAATTACTGCACTTTTAATTTTTAGTTTTATTTCTTTTTTGTTTCTAGTTGTTATATTCCCATGTGCTTTTCACAAGGTTGTTTTCTTTTGCTTATGCGTAGATCGAGACGTGGTAAAGATCCTAAATACGAATTAGATATGGAAATCAATCGGATGTACCATCTCAGGAACCAAGCCCGACTCTTGATAGAAAGAAACCGTTATCTTGAGGAAAGACTTGAAGCAATGGAGAACGAAGGACAAGGCAATGGGGCAAACAAAAACAACAACAACAATCCCAGGGTTGATGTTGATCCTCCTGCTTACGTTCATGACAACCGGCAACCTCCTGCTGCCCCGGTAGCATGACAGACATGCCGAGAATAAATGAGCAATGATCAAGTTGAACTGCAAACTACGTTGCCAGACGTGGAAGCTGAACACTTTGAACTTAAACCTGTGATGTTCAGCATGATAAACTCAGCCAGACAGTTTGGTGGTTCTACTACAGAGGATGCACGTGAACATTTGAAAACCTTTCAGGAGATCTGTGGATCATTTAGACAACTAGGAATAAGCCCAGAAGTACTTAGACTCCGACTATTTCCCCATTCATTGAGGGACAGAGCAAAAACCTAGTGGAATAAGTTAACGCCGGGTTCAATAAGAACTTGGGCAGATCTTTGTCGTGAATTCCTCTCTCGTTTTAATCCTTCTCTTTTAACTGAAAGATTGCGTAACGAAATTGCTACTTTTCAATAGGAAGATGATGAACCAATGCATGAGGCATGGGACCGTTTTACAACTCTCTTACGAAACTACCTGATGCACAGATTCCCTGTATGGAACCAAGTTGTCAAATTCTACATTGCTGCCAATGCACACACTCGAATGAGAATAGATTCGGAAGCCAATGGTTTGTTACTAGATAAAGAGCAAGAAGATGCACTGCTTGTGTTGAAAAGGTTGGCAAAGAATGACGAACAGTTCCCCACGGAACGAAGAGGAGGAAGACGAGGTGTATCTGTAAAGGAACACGAATCTGACAACTCAGAGAGAACCCAATTAGCATACATCACCAAGGTAGTTGAAAACCTACAGCGGAAGAACGAATCTAAGGTGGTATTTTCTACCAAGGAGATGTGTGAAAATTGTAGTGGAAACCAAAGCACAAAGGAGTGTCTCCTACAACTGGAAATGGGAATGTATGATGGAAATTTAAACAAGAATAGAGGTTACGAATCTAAAAATTACAACCCGAATTGGAGAAAGAACCCTAAATTCTCGTGGAGTAACCCAGATAATGCCCTAAATCCTCTTGTCCAAAACACTCAGAACCAAGGAGCCCCCAGAATACTGTCACGACAGCATCCATAACATCAGCCACAACAGCAGCCAACATCATCCACCAGTACATTAGAATAGACCCTAGCAGCTTTCATGTCTCAAACTAGAGCATATATGGCCAACATGGATCACTTTGTCAAGAATACTGAAACATTTATAGATAAAACAGAGATGAGAATGATAAACCATGAGGCCACTTTAAAGTCTCTAGAAACACATATGGGTCAAGAAGCTCAGTTCATCAACACCAGACAGATTGGAGGATTCCCTAGTGATATTGAGGTTACTAGAAAACCCACACACGAGCAGTGTAAAGCTATAACAACGAGAAGTGGGAAACAACTATAAGAGCTGAAAAGTAAAGAAACACCTAGTAAGAAACCGACCCTACAGACACTTGTCGACGACACTACCCCGACAGACTTGAAGCATCCTATTGTCGCCACTCGTGCCACGACAGCAGAAGAATTGGAGGAGACGATAGAAGAAATTGAAGAATGTGAGCCTCCTCAAATTCGAATTCCATGTGAAGGACATCTCGAAGATTGCCGTCCTCCACCCCCTTTTCCACAGCGGTTGAAAAAACAGAAACATGAGTACCAGCTTAAGAAGATCTATGATGTTTTTAAGCAAGTACATATCAATATTCCGTTGTTGGAGGCCATTAAGCAGATGCCTGGTTATGCAAAGTTCCTTAATAATGCAATGTCTAGGAGATCCAGACTTTAGGAGTTTGAAATTATAATGATGACAGAAGGTTGCATGGCAATCCTACATAACCGTACACCCCCAAAAAAGAAGAATCCTGGGAGTTTCATTATACCATGCATAACTGGTGATCAGTATGTGGGTAAGGCACTATGTGATCTTGGAGCTAGTATTAATCTAATGCCAAAATCTATTTTTCAGAAATTAGGTATTAGACAAGCAAGACCCACAACAGTCATGCTGCAATTGGCAGGCCGCTCTCACGTGAAGTCGGAAGGAAAAATTGAAGACATTTTGGTAAGAGTGGATAAATTTATATTTCCTGCTGACTTCCTTGTTTTAGACTGTGAAGCAGACGAGAATGCATCGATCATCCTCGAGCGACTCTTCCTAGCCACAGGCAGAACAATGATCGATGTAGAGAAGGGAGAATTGACTATGAGAGTCAATGACCAACAGATAAAGCTAAATTTTCTCTAGGCCATGAAACGAGCTGATGTACAGGAAGAGTGTAAGTTAATATCATAGGTAATCTTAGACCAACCTTGCATCAGATCAAGCTGTCACGACAGACAATTTGGTCACTGTCACCACAGTCACCTAGAAGTCTGCCACGACAGCACTGGTGACAACAAATCTTCAGACAATGACACCTATGACATTGAAGGTCCTGAGGAGGTAAATTGGATAGGCATGCGTCAAGGTAAGTTCTTTGAACCTTTGAACTATACCTCTAACGAACATATGATTCAAAAGCCTTCCATAGACCAGCCACTTGCTTTAGATCTTAAAACCCTGCCAGGGCAGCTTAAATATGTTTTCCTTGGTCTGAATGATACATTGCCCGTAATCATCTCTTCTAAGTTATGCAGGAACATGAACAACATCAGATCAGGATGCTACAACGGCATAATAAGGCAATTGAATGGACCATTGCCGATATCCAGGGCATCAGTTCGATAATTTGTATGCATAAGATCCTCTTGGAGGATGATCATAAGCCAACGATAGATGCTCAGGGACGACTAAACGAAGCTATGCGAGAGGTGGTGCGAAAAGAAATTATCAAGTGGCTTGATGCTGGAATTATTTATGCCATCTCGGATAGCAAGTGGGTTAGCCTTGTGCAATGCGTACCCAAGAAGGGAGGAATAACTGTCGTAACCAACAAGGACAATGAGCTAATCCCAACCAGGACTATGACCGGTTGGAGGGTTTGTATGGACTACCAAAAGCTTAACAAAGCTACCTGGAAGGACCACTTCCCCTTACCTTTTATTGACCAAATGCTAGATCGATTAGCGGGAAAACCATACTATTGTTTCCTTGATGGTTATTCAGGTTACAATCAAATTGCCATTGCACCGGAGGACCAGGAAAAGACAACCTTCACATGCCCCTACGGAACATACGCCTTTAGGAGAATGCCATTTGGACTATGTAATGCACCAACAACTTTTCAGCGGTGTATGATGGCAATATTTTCTGACATGGTGGAAGATTTCCTAGAGATCTTTATGGATGACTTTTTCGTCTTTGGAGGCAGTTTCAACAATTGCCTAGGCAATTTGAAGAATGTGCTTGAAAGATGTGAAGAGGCAAATATTGTACTGAATTGGGAGAAATGTCATTTTATGGTAGATGAGGGCATAGTGCTGGGACACAAAGTCTCTTGTCGTGGCATAGAAGTGGAAAGAGTCAAAATCGAAGTCATCAAAAAACTGCCGCCACCCACCACAGTCAAGGGTATTAGGAGTTTCTTAGGACACGCAGGTTTTTATCGTAGATTTGTTGCTAATTTTTCTAAAATCACTAAACCATTGTGTCTTCTATTGGAACATAATAAGGCCTTTGATTTCAACACCGAATGTACTAAAGCATTCAAGACATTGAAAGAGAAGCTGGTAACAGCCCCAATAGTACAACCACCAGACTAGAGTTTACCGTTCGAGATAATGTGTGATGCTAGTGACTATGTTGTAGGGGTAGCACTAGGGCAGCGGAAGAAGAAACTCTTCCACGTAATATACTATGCCAGTAAGACCTTTAATAATGCGTAGATAAACTACACCACAACAGAGAAGGAGTTTCTAGCTGTGGTATTCACCTTCGACAAGTTTAGACCATACATACTTGGAACAAAAGTGGTGGTTCACACGGATCACTCGGAAATAAAATACATATTCACCAAAAAAGATGCACGACCACGATTGATACCTTGGATTCTGTTGCTGCAAGAGTTCGATATAGAAATCAAAGACATAAAGGGAATAAAAACCAAGTAGTTGATCACTTGTCAAGATTGGAGATGGGAAAGGATCAAGATAAAAACAAGGTTAACGTACATGATACTTTCCCAGATGAGCAGTTATTCACTACCACAAGCACTGCCGCGACAGCCATGACGACAGGTAAGCTTTCTGAAGTCCCTTGGTATGCTGACATAGTAAACTATCTTGTTAGTGGTCTATTACCTCTGAACTTAACTACCAAGCAAGGAAGAGGTTCCAAAATGATGCAAAACATTATTATTTGGACGAACCTCTTCTATTTAAGCATTGTGCAGATAAGATTATCAAGAGATGCATACCAAAGGAAGAACAAGAAGAAGTGCTCCACCATTGCCATGCTGCTCCTTATGGAGGACACTTTGGAGGAAACAAAATTGCTGCCAAAGTTCTGCAGTCTAGTTTCTTTTGGCCTACAATGTTCAAAGATGGACAAGCCTTTTACAAGCGTTGTGACAAGTGCCAAAGGATAGGCAACATCTCTAGAAGGCATGAGATGCCCCTGCAGAACATTCTCGAAGTCGAAATTTTTTATGTTTGGGGAATTGACTTCATGGGACCATTCCCAGCTTCTTGTGGGAATCTGTATATACTGCTGGCAGTAGATTACGTGTCCAAGTGGGTAGAAGTTATCGCCACACAAAAGAATGATGCCAAGACTGTTCAAAGATTTCTACACGAACACATCTTCACCATGTTTGGCATCCTAAGGGTAATCATTAGCGATGAGGGTAGGCATTTTGACAATAGAGTGATTGTTAGTACATTGTAGAAGTATGGAGTTAAACACAGAATCGCAACATCATATCACCCTCAAACCAATGGCCAGGCTAAGATCTCAAATAGAGAAGTGAAGAACATTCTGTAAAAGATGGTTAAGCCAACTAGAAAGGACTGGTCTCTTCACTTGAATGATGCATTATGGGCCTACATGACTGCATTCAAAACACCATTGGGAATGTCACCTTATTGACTCATATATGGAAAAACTTGCCACCTACCCATCGAGATAGAACATAAAGTATATTGGGCTATCAAGACAGTTAACATGGAATGGGACAAAGCAGGGAAGAAAAGGTTATTGGACTTAAATGAAATTGAAGAAATTTGAGCCATGGCCTACGACAATGCCAAAATCTATAAGGACAAAACAAAGAAGTGGCACGAAAGAAAACTTCTACCACGATAGTTCTCACCAGGACAAAAGGTGTTGTTGTTCAACTCTAGGTTGAAGGTCTTCCCATGGAAACTAAAGTCTAGATGGTCTGGACCCTTCCAGGTAGTTTAGGTTTTTCCCCGTTGTGCCATCACAATAAGATATATCAAGGATGGGCACCAATTAGAAGTAAATGGATGGAGGCTCAACCACTACCAGGGGACTGAAGCCCCAAGAGAATAGGAAGTGGTTACTTTAGGAGATGCCCCTCAAGGCATCCCTAATTTAACTTAGTTTAATTTTATTTTATTGTATTTCTTTTATTTTTATCGATTTAGGAAATAGGAAATTAATATTAGTTTAAGTTAGTTTTTAGGAAAATAAAAGAAGTAGAGAAAAGAGAAGGAATGAAGCAGCCCATTACATTCACCTCAGCCCAAGAGGCCCAATGGTGACAAGGCTGTCGTGACAGCCGGTCACCAGCTATCACGGTAGACGCGCAAAGACAGCCTGTCACCCCATTGTCGTGACAAACGCGCAGCAGACGCGGGAAAAACACGAAAACACGTAACAGACGCGTGACAGTTGGCTCCGTTTTTCACGCCACCCATTACAACTTCAACAGGCAGAAATCTCGTTCTATATAAACCCTCACTCCCATTTCATTTTTCACCTTTATTCTACTCTCTCTACTCTATTTCAGAATATTTTAGATTTTCAGTATTTTCTTTCCTTTTTGTTTCTACAGTGCCCTTACGATGACAATGAGATCAACCCAAAGAAGTGTTTCCTCCACCTCTACTACAGCAGTCTCCACTCCAACTCACAGCAGAATTCGTAGAAGGTTCACCTCGGCAGAAACGAAGAAAAGATATTATGAATCTTTTCAGAAAAGAGAAATGTGGGAGGAGAGGGGCTTTACCTACCTAAAGAAGATAGAAGATCTAGGACTAGAAGGATTCATCGCCAAAAGGATTATCGGTCTAAAATGGCATATGTTTGCGGAACAACCCGAGGAGATGAATGTCACACTTTTCCAAGAATTTTATGTTGTCGTCACCTCTAAGAACACCTCTCAAGTAACCATCAGGGGTAAGGAAATCGAATTAGAACCAGCCTACATCAATTCTCTATATGGCATGTATGTGAGCAGGAAGGGGGACGAGCATAGAAGATTCATCAGCAATCTGTTGCCGGCAGACTATGACGGCATCATGGCAGACCTCACTGAAGAAGGCACCAGCTAGAACAAGGACCCAAAACATCTGTGGACGGTTCGAAGAACTCAACTAACGCCTGCTGCCAAGCTGTGGAACCACTTCGTGAAAAAACGTCTCATACCCACGTCTCACAACACGACAGTGAACCGACAAAGGCTGGCTCTCATGCACTACATCATCAACGAACGTAAGATCAATGTGGGGAAATACATCCTTGATGGAATTCATGAGTGGCATTGAAGGATAAGGGGCCCTTCTTCTTCCCTTACTTAATCACAGCCCTTTGTCGAGCCAACAACGTCCCTGAAATTGATGAGGATGTAAAGATTCAGGGTAAAGGGTGGACACAGTAGAATCTCTACAGCCTGATGGAACTAAAGGTAGCCACCCTAATGGCATATGTCGACCCTTCTGCCACGACAGAGCCCCCGACAGAACATGACTCAACGAACCTATCGCGGCTGAGCCTGAGCAGACAGAACCTTATAGAGCAGAAGGCACCTCCTCCAGCCAAATCATTCACCTGCTGCAAAGAATGGAGGCACGAAAGAGAGGTTACATAGAGTATATGAGGGACTTCCACAATGCTATGGTAAATTTCATTAAAGTTGAACTTAATTATCCCAGCGTGCAATTCCCTTCTTTTCCAGAAAACCTTCTCTCTGCCCCATCACCTGTCACCTCTCCCAAGACGGCCACTCTGACAGATGCTTCCTCCTCACCATTTGCCATGGCAGGAGCTGGCGACAAAAGGTCTGCATCCCCCAGGTTACTTCTCGAGGAACCAAGAGAAAGGAACCACTACCAGAAATCGATCCGAAATACTTCGAAGGTTTCTCCTCCTCTTCAGTCTGGCAGGATGACTCAGACTCCGAACCTTTTGTCATCCACGAAATAGCCAAGGACTTCCCTCCGATGAAGAAGAAGAAGCTTGATATCGATGTAGAGGGACCCTACTCCGACAGTGGAGACGACAGCAGAAGCAGCAGCAAAAGCGACAATGAGCTTGAGATTCTGGACAAAGCTCAACAGTTTCACCTGCCAGAATCCAGCCACCTCGAGAGGCAAAGAAGAAGGTAGCCTCCTTCTCTCCAGCCACAAAGCCAACCTCAGCCACAAAAGTAACTGCATGCCGACAAATCTGTATAGACAACAGCAGTGACGACAACTCTTCAACTTAAGTTTTTTTACTCTTTCTGTCGTTCGTGCTTTTATTTGAAATTTGTGATGTTTTTATATTTCTGTTTGTCATGCATTGAGGACAATGCAACCCTCGAGTTTGGGGGTAGGCAGTCCTCTTTTTATTAATGAACTTATCATATTTATTTCGTGTTTAATAACTATTTATTTTGTGTCAAAAAAAATTGGCTTAAGTTTTTGAACTTCTGTTATCTGACGCGGTATTCTCTGTCGTGATAGTAACTTTAGAATGTTTTAGGAAGTATTTAGAGCCTTACTATAGTTCTGAACTCTTAAAAACACCTTTGTGACTTATATGCTATTAAGAATCTGTTAGCAAACTTAGAATAGGAAGCTTAGGCACTTGAGTTAGAAAGAAAGCTTAGATTCAGTTTACTCCTAGAGGTGCCTAACACTGGCTCTAGGAAAATAACTAGAAGTACTCCTAGAGGTGCCTAACATTGGCTCTAGGAAATTAAACAAGAGGTGCCCAAAACCGGCTCTAGTAAAAATAGAAAAACTTTAGAAGAAAACTAGAGATGCTCGAAATTGGCTCTAGTTAAGAATTAGTTTTGAAGTAAAACTCAAGTAATTTAAGTAACTATTCTGGTTGCTAAAGAATCTAAGCTCATATTTGTTCACAAAACCTGCACACACTCACACGAGAATTGTAGTATTGCTCCAAATAAATCCATAAACATTCGAGGAGGTATTGATCTTGATGGTGAAGATGATGTAGGTAATGGTTGTTCACTGAGTTAAGCCAAAGCCAAAAAGATTCATTCTTAGTTAGACTGCATTTGCTTGAGAACAAGCAATAACTTGAGTTTGGGGTGTGTTGAGTGCATAAGTGTTCTATATTTTAACCCTCATTTACACATATTATTAATGCACTCAAGCATGTTTAGTTGCATTTTAGGAAGATTTTGCATAAACATCACAGATGAATAATTATTGCACAGATGTTGCTGATTTCGATCATTTCTTGCAGGTACCTGTCATGGCAGCATCCATGGCAGCTGAGGAAAAGAAAATAACTGTAGAGCTGGAGCAAAAAGGGTCGAAGCAAACTACATTATACTCACTGCCATGACATCTTTCGTGACAAAGGTGGCGACAGTAAAGAAGAAGAGATGGAAAAATGCAAAGTGGAGTTCGACTGATAGAGGATTTCAAGCCTAATTTTTAGAGACCACTTGCATTATTTTTGGAGTCCAGAAGCACAAGGAAGGCCTTGCCCAAAGTTTGAGGAGAAAGTCAAAGCAAGAAGATAGGACGAATTAAAGGAAGTCTGCTAAGAGATTTAGTCTTTAAATGAATTGTACTTTGATTCGAACTAGTATTCTTGGCCATTAAGAAAACTTACACCCAAGGTCTATATATATGCTTGTAATTCAACCTAGAGAAGGATAACCTAATTCCTAGTCGTCTTCCATCACAACCCTCGCTTTTCCCTTCTCCATCATGTTCTAAACTTTTCCCAGCGCTAAGGGTTGATCTTGTAAAGTAGTTGTAAGGGTTAAACTGTTTCTTATAATTTTCTGTTCAATTCAATAAAACTTCAAGTTTATTTACTCTGGTTTTCATATCTCATAAGAGTATCGGGAGAGCATTGTGAGGTTATTTATTTACTTAATATCGGGAGAGTTAAGTATACGAAAGGAGTAAATTCGAGTTTTCCAGTTTATGGTTAAACTATCTTGGCCTAGAAATAGGTACAAGGTTAAGTAGCTAAAGAAGAATCCACAAACATCGGTGTTCATCCTTTGATTCAAGTCGGAAGGTATCATCCAAGACGTGTTCATCGACAGAACTTAGTGAACATATCTCATCATATTCTATTGAAATGAGCTTAGTGTTTTGCTCAAGTGGTGTCATTGATGGCTTAGCTCCTACTACCATTGATTCTTCAATCAACTCAAGGGCATATTTACGTTGATTAATCAAAATTTCTTGCTTTGACCTCATGATCTCAAGACCTAGGAAATATTTTAGTTCACCTAGATCTTTCATTCTGAAGTTCTAATGCAAAAGGTTCTTCAAACCTTCTATTAAATCACTATCATTTCCAATAATCAAAAAATCATCTATGTAACACCCCAAAGTTCGGTCTAGTCGGAATTGAGTTTCGATGTTCATAAATCCTATATCGAAAGGTCTAAATATTGCATTGATATTGTGTATGTAGTTAATTGCATCGGTATTTGTAGAGCGTTTAGGTGTTCTCTGTTTATGAGCGCAAGTGCACACTCCTGTCAAGATATAGTATAAAAGATATCGTCTCCTACGGGGATTGGAAAGCATAACTCGAATTGTGATTCCTGCATAAAGGAAATTTAAATGCACAATTAATTTTAGTTGGTAAAATAATTAAAAGTAAATAAAACACAAGTAGTTGAGGAAAAGTTCAGAGTGATAGGATGGGTCAGATTATGTTGCTCACTAGTGTGAAACTGCGTTGAATCGGTTAAGTTGCTTTGCACTGCCAGACTTTGTTGCCTCAGCAGGGGATGGCAGATTGGCTTCTTTGACACTTTCGCTACCTCAGCAGTGGAACGGACGTGTGTCTCAGCGGAAAACTCGGCGGACCTTCAAGGCTCGACAGAATGCTTCGAAAGTGATCCCGCTTATGTCTAAGTCAGAATGATGTTGATGCCCACCACATATAATACCAGTCGCAACGTGAATCGTGCAAAGACATCAATGTTTAATTTGTTCTCTTTTAGCCGCCTTAAACCTCACCTATGTCTAGGTTGGATAGATCAACACTTGATTAGAGTGAGGACCGTACTTACTCCTTTCGTGAGTTCGACTTTCTCGATACCGAACAAATGGATTGTTAACAACTAATCTTTCGAACTTAATTGAAAACTATGAAGAACATGGAATAAGAAAACCTTGAAAACTTTATTGCAAAAACAAGCTTAATACATAAACAGTCGTTCTCACACTATTTTACAACATAACCCAAACCCAAAAGAGAATTTAGAACATAATGGCAGCAAGAAAACCTAAATTATGCCTAAGGAAAACCTATGTTGTCTTGAATTACAAAATACATTTGAGTATATGTAGGCATTAGCTAGGTCAAGTCTTCCTTGGAGTGGAAGTCTTCAAAGTAGCTTTTGCATTAAATGCAACCTTAAATTCTGACTTCTTTGAGTTGAATGCAGACTTCTTCACATTGTCTTGCTTCACAAGTTATCTCGAACTCCTCCTTTGGCGGCTCTGTCTGCTGCTACAGGCATCAGAAAATAGAGTGGATGGCTTCGTTAGAATCAGGATTTTCTGCTCTACAGATCGCACTTCAGTTCTCCAGTTCCTCAGCTTGTTGTCGTGGGCGGCAGGTATGGCGGTGGCAGCTACTCGGTAGTGGTTGTCTCTGTTTGGAAATGCATCAGTACAGCTCCTTTATCTGCTGCCTCAGCATCATGTCCTCAACTCATCTCTCCTTCTTCTAGCTTCTAGTACTTGAAACTAAAACTAAACTAGAGCAATACCTTTTCCTTACCAAATAAGACATAATTAATAAAAAAAACATGGCGAAGTAAAGAATACTATAAAATGCAATGCATGAACCTAATTATGCCTAAAATGTACTTGAAAACAACAATAATATGAGATGGAATGTGCACAAATTATAGAACTTTTGGACACTTTGCACACCCCCAAACTCGAACTATTGCTTGTCCTCAAGCAACGCAAACCTAAAAAAACTTGCCCTTAGAACTAATCAAAAAGAAAAACTTGTTTTAAACTTGGTTTAACGCCTCAAGGCCGTGAAACATGTCATTAGATTAGTGAGAGGGGAAGAGCATAAATTACCTCAAAATTAAACTACAATGCCAGTGCAGTGTGTGCAGAAACTGTGTACAGGCTGAATATGAAGAACATTCTAAGTAAACAAAGATATTGTCATGGAATATAAGGTTGCTGCCGAGGCAGCATAAGTAAGCACATTTATTTAATCATGGCCATAAAGGCTTCATCTTATCACAACTACTCTCTGTGTCTGAAATTAAGATAGGAGCAAACTACAAAACCCCGAACCCATTGAGCAGAGTCATCACGTGAAGACTTTCATTCACTCATGCTAATTTGTCTGGCACTTCAAGGATTTCAATATTCGTGGACTTTGATAGCAGCGGAGTGTCCTTGCACATGATTCTTCCTAGAGCCTGTTTCGGATACCTCTAGGGAAAGACAACATAAAAATTTCTTTTCTGTCGTGGCAGTGCTTCTATTTCTGTTTTTTACCTGCCGAGACAGCTTCATGCAACCAATGTTAGAATTTTTCAAATAATTCAAGCATGCAATGTTTACCAGAAATTCTAATAAATTCAGCAAGTAAAAGTAGTGTGTTTAATTTTTGGCAATTGTAGTAAAATTTTAAGTTTACTTAATGTTTTCCCCAAATTTAAAGTCTTTTTAATTGGTGCAAAAATTTTAAAGTCGGCTATCCTATCATAGGCACAAGTTCTAACAAAATTTTTCTTTTGATTGATTTTTAAGGCAAGTACATTATGCAACCTAATATGCTACTAGTTATGCCTAAACAAAATGAGTGCTAACCCTCCCCCCCAAACTCAAGACGACCATTGCCCTCAATGCACAAAATACAATAGAAAAACATAAATATAAATACAAAAACATACAAATTAGTGATTAAATAGAGAAAAGAAAAGAAAACTCTAGAAGTTGGCTGTGTAACGCCCTGAGCTTAGGGCCGGGAGATATCGGGTTAGCTAAACCGGGATGGGTTAAATTAAATTCGAAACAAACTATTTTAATACACCAAAAAGGAGTTTTAAAGGTTAAAGGGTAAAAAGGGTATTTTTTTTAATTCCAAAAAGGTTTCTCAAAAGGCTATCTTCTTCCCCATTTGAACTTCACGTTCAAAACCTCCCCAAAACCCCTTTCTACTGTTCCATCATCTTCCTCAACGATTTCAAGTGATTTCTTCAAGGTAATAACATTTTTGACTTCTCCTATTCATCCTCAACATTTCCATGGTCTTGGATTTCCATAAAACCCATTTTGAGTTGTTTCAAGTGTTCAAAGTTTTAGATTAAAGATGGAAACTTTGTTGGTTTTTCGTTGAGTTCTTGATTTGTAAAGTTCATATATGTTATATACTTGCTTTTAAGCTTAACATTTGTTAAAATGGTGAAATTTTAATAAAATCCGGAAATGGGTATTAGTGGGTGAGTTTAGAAGTGAAAATCTTGAGTTTTGAGGTAGTTATGTAAGGGGAAAGTTGGGCTGATGGTATGGTTACACTTGGGTGCTGTTTTGGACATGTTTAGTGATGATTTGGATGATGAAATTGATGGGTAACTGCTGGGTTGTCTCCAAGTCCGAAAATGAAGAGTTTGGGTTAGTTCTTGGCTTGTAAATGTAGCGAAATTTGTCTTGGGTTGTAATCTTATTTGTGACAGTGATTTTGTGGATGTTTTGATGTGTAATGCACTATTTTTGGTTGATTAGAAGCAAGGGAAAACGTTGGAGAAGCTTCAGACTCATTTCTGGGGAACTTAGAGGCTTGATCGACATTTTCGGCTTGTGTTGGGTTTCATCGGTGAGTGGATTGATTTTAAAAGCCTTAACGTGGTTAAGGGAGTCTTTTGGGAGTTTGGATTGAGCTTGAAAGGTCAATCCAAGCTCGAGTGTAGGTTTTAAAGGTTTATGCAATTAAATTGTGTTTTACGATCTATTGAATGCAAGTTTGAACATGATATGTTGTTATGTGTTGAATTGCATTGTTATGTATGTTGAAATGTGAGACTTGTGTTATACTTGCATTGTGAGTACATGCCTTGCATGGAAGTTGGACTTGGTAAGTGGTCCAAGCATCGGTAATGCTTGTGGTTGTGTTTGAGTATATTGACATGTGTTGGTTATTACCGGGTATAATTGATCGATCAATAGGATTATAGTGCACTCGAGGTAAAATTCGTGCGTGGCCTTAGTGATGATAGATTCCACTAAGGAGGAGTACAGTGATGTGAGATTCTACCGGAAGTCATATTATTACTAGACGGATGAGTATGGTGATGTGAGATTCAACCAGAAGTGTCTAGTGGGTTTGGGAAAGTTATCCGCATATCCGAGTAAAATGTTGAATGTCAATATACCCATGATTGCTTTAATTCTCATGTTAAGCATGTTTTTAATTCCTTATGTTTATGCTTATAGCATTGTCGTTTACTTTGCTTACATTATGAGAATGAGCATATGGTAAGCCTAGGGCTTGTGGTTGCATTCGGTAAATGCACGTGAAGGTAAAAGCATGACATTGTAGTTACCTCTTTGAGCACCGTTCACTAAGCTTAAATACTTACTCTCTCCTTTTCAACAATGCATGCCCTTAGACCTTCGGAGCAGCTCGGGGAATAGGGGAGGATTCCAAGGGAATTTAGTTTGCTCAAGTATGGTTTAGACTACGATAATTAGTATTTAAGTAATGGGATAGGACCTTTGTATTTTGTGATGTTGATGGCATGTTCTTTTTCTTAGACAAGTTTGTTTAGACGTTTTGGGCTTGTATTGCCTTATACCATGTTGAAGTATGCTTTAGTATAACTTTTGCCTATGTGGATGAATGTCTTATATGCATGTTTCATCTAAACATCTTATCTTGTTGTATGTTGCTTCGTTGAATGTTTAAATTGCTTCGTATGTTTATCCATGGTTGCCTTGTGATGCATGAGTGTTGGTATGTTGCTTGAATGGTCGTTAAATGCATCTAGAGTCGAGTCCTTGTGTCTTTTGCAGCCAAAATAAGGTTTGCAGTGCAGGGCGTATCGATACGCCAAAGGAATGTATCGATACGGTCTCCTGCCTTGAACCTTGTTTTAGGCTATGCGTACGGTACACGGGGTGTATCGATACGCCAAAAGCTCTCTGGAAATCTGAGAAATTGACGAAATTTTGGCGTATCGATATGGGTCCTAAAAGTATCGGTACGGTCTTTATAGTTTGACCTTGAGAAGTTGATTGTTGAGAGCGTATCGATACAGTCTTCCAATGTATCGATATGGTCTTCCAGCGTATCGATACGGTCTCCCTAGGTTGACTTTGGGGAGTTGACAAAGTCCATGCATATCGATACGGTCCTCTGGCGTATCGATACGGCCTATTGTATAAGTTAAAATGGGTTTGTTAAATTGCCTGTTTCGCGTGTTTTGTATTCGTGTGTGTTTCCGCTGCGTGTCCTCTCACATAGGATATAATTAAACATCTAGACAATATAATCTTTAAAAGAAATTTTCTAGGGTTGTTAATCGGAGTGAAGCCTTAACGGGTTTCGCTTCGGTTTTCCCCGTGTAACCCATTCGATGCAGTTTGGCGGCTAAGCCGGGTCGAGGGGGTTACATTTGTTGGTTAGCCTAGGTTTTGCCTAGGTTCGTTGAGTTTCCACAAGCCGAAAGGTAAGTGAGGTAAGTTTTATGGTGTAAGCTTGTTGATTGTGATTGCATGGTGATTGTAAGCATGCTTTGTGGTTATTCTTGTGTTGGTTGAGAAGTAGTAAAGGCACCCATTGCTAGTATACTATTATTGTAAGTGATTTTAAGTTTAAGGACTTGAGCACCTTGGACCTTGTTCCTTGCTGACCCCAAATCATTTCACTTGTTGTGTTTGTTGTTTAGCTTTGCATATGTTAGCATGGTGAGACCGAGGGGGAGGCCGAGGGTTGAACGGATTGAGAATGTCGAAGATGCACGATGAGAGAACTTGCCTCCTCCTCCTCCTCTACCTCCGGGTGGTGGAGCGAATGCAAAAGGTATTGGACCCCATCCTGGTCAGGGACATGCAGGTATTGATATGAATTTGTTGATTCAGGCTATAGCCGGGGCTATACAGACAACTTTAGCGGGTGTTCGGGTTGCAGCACCACCTCAGGGGGCAGGTTCTGATTTACCGTTAGAGTGACTCCGTAACTTGGGCGGGGTTGAGTTCCGTGGGTTATCGCCTGAGGGTTCTAAAGCATGGTTTGAGAGCACGGTTCGTATTTTGAGTCAAATGGAGTGCTCTAAAGCACATAAGTTAGGTTGCATTATCTCTTTTCTTCAGGGAGATGCCTACACTTGGTGGACTACTATCACTACAGGTATGCCCGAGGCCGAGGTTACTTGGGATTTCTTCAAAAATGCTTTCCGTAAGAAGTTCTTAGGTCCCCGATACGTAGATGAGAAAAAGAGGGAGATCGTGGCTCTAGTTTAGGGTAGCTTGACCGTATCCGACTATGAGGTGCAGTTTTTATGACTGAGTCAGTATGCTTCTAACTTAGTTCCCATTGAGGCGGAACGTTGTGAGCGTTTCCGTTATGGGTTGGTTCAGGACGTAAAGACCAACATGTTGGCTTCCGACTATACTGATTTTGATTTGTTGGTCACTAGGGCCAAGGACATCGAGCAGTCTTTGGGACTTACGGATCGCAAAGGTGGATCCAGTTCCGAAAAGAGGAATTTTGATTGGGACAGAGATCGTGCCAAGAGGCACAAGGATAGGAAACCTCATCATGATCATAGACGCGGAGGTGGTAATTCAGGGCGAGGCCATCACAACCAAGGGACTGAGAATCGTACTCCTGAGTGCAACAAGTGTGGTAGACGTCACTTCGGTGAGTGTTGGGGCACTTATGGTTCTTGTTGGAATTGCGGGTCTAGTGCGCATTTGAAGGGCGATTGTCCACATCCGTCTAGAGATGGACAAGCTCCTGCACGAGTTGTCGACCATTAGAGAGGCCATGGGCGTGGTCGAGGCAACTTTCAGCCTAGAAATGACTGTCAGATGAATGTGGCTCATGTTATAGCGGTTCAGCCCGAGGGAGGTGGGCCAGCTAGAGTGTATGCACACCGTGAGGACAGGAATGACACATATGTGATTGCAGGTAATTTCTCGTTACAGTCTTTAACTTTGCTTTCCTTGATTAATTTCTGGTTCTACGCATTCGTACATATTGAGTGAGCATGCAAGATTGTTAGATATTCCGATTGAGATATTAGATGTGGGTATAAATGTCACTAGTTCTTTTGGTGAGACAGTCGTGGTCAGAAAGATGTATAGAAGATGTCCTTTGATGGTTCAGGGTTATGTTTTTCCTGTTGATATGATGGAATTTCTGTTTTATGGTTTTGATGTAATATTAGGCATGGACTAGCTTGTAGAGCATAGGGCTAGAGTAGATTTTGAGACAAAGCGGGTGTCCTTGATACTTTCAGAGGATCACGAGGTAGTGATAGTGGGCAAGAACGTTAAGTTCTTGTCCAATGTAATTTTAGCCTTAGAGCCTCAGAAGTTATTGGATGTGGGTTGTCAGGCGTACCTAGCCTATGTTATGAATCCGAATATGGATGAGGCACGACCGTGAGACATTAGGACAGTTTGTGACTTTCCGAGTGTATTCCCATAAGAATTGCCTGGTTTGTCTCTAGATAAAGATGTAGAGTTTGTTATTGAGACCTATTCAGATTCAGCTCCAGTATCGATTGTACCGTACCATATGGCTCCTAAAGAAATGAAAGAATTGAATACACAGCTTCAGACATTGATAGACCGAGGGTTCATTCGTCTGAGTACTTCACCTTGGGGTACACCGGTGTTGTTTGTGAAGAAGAAAGATGACAGTTTGAGAATGTGTATCAATTACCGACAGTTGAATAAGCTAAAAGTGAAGAACAAGTATCCGTTGCCGAGAATTGATGACTTGTTTGATCAGTTGAGAGGTGCTTCAGTGTTCTCTAAGATAGATTTGAGATCCGGTTATTATTAGTTGAAGGTAATAGATCAAGATGTATCGAAGATAGCTTTCCGCACTCGTTATGGACACTACAAATTCTTAGTGATGCCCTTTGGTTTGACTAATGCACCGGTATCTTTTATAGACATGATGAATAGAGTGTTTCATGAGTACTTGGATAAGTTTGTAGTCGTGTTCATCGATGATATTTTAGTGTACTCTCGTACCGAGGAAGATCACGATCGGCATTTGCGTTTGGTGTTGTAGAAATTGTTAGACAATCAGTTGTATGCCAAGTTGAGCAAATGTGAATTCTGGATTAGGGAAGTAGTCTTCTTAGGCCATATTGTATCAGCCGAGGGAATCCGAATGGATCCTAAGAAAGTTGAGGCAGTTGTGAATTGGAAACCACCGAAGACAGTGACCGAAGTCCGTAGTTTCTTAGGCTTGGCCGGTTACTATAGACGTTTTGTTGAGGGTTTCTCAGAGGTTGCAGCTCCTTTGACTAAATTGCAACATAAAGATGTTCGATTTTAGTGGACTGATGCAAGACAGCAAGCATTTGAGAAATTGAAAGAAGCCTTAACCGAAGCTCCTGTCTTAGTTCAGCCCGTGTCAGGGAAAGAGTTTGTAGTCTTCAGTGATGCGTCGTATGTTGGCTTGGGTTGTGTGCTTATGCAAGAGGGAAGAGTAGTGGCCTATGCGTCTAGACAGTTGAAGACTCATGAGCGTAATCACCCTACGCATGATATATAATTGGATGCAATGGTTTTTGCTTTGAAAGTGTGGAGACATTACTTGTATGGTGAGAAATGCACAGTGTATACGGATCACAAGAGTCTGAAGTATATAATGACACAAAGAGAATTGAATCTTAGGCATCATAGGTGGCTAGAGTTGCTTAAAGACTACGATCTCACGATTGAGTATCATCTGGGTAAAGCCAATGTAGTGGCCGATGCCTTGAGTAGAAAGGTAGTGGTGGAGTTACGAGCTATGTTTGCTAGATTGAGTTTGTCTCAAGATGGTGGTTTAGTGGCCGAGTTGCAAGTTAGACCCTCGTTGCTTCAGTTGATTAGAGAGAAGCAATTGCAAGATAGATCATGAGCATCTCATGTTCAAGACATAGCGGAAGGTAAACTGACATATTTTTGTTTTAGTAGTGATGGAGTCTTGTGTTTCAAGAGTAGAGTAGTAGTTCTGGAAGATGTAGACTTGAGACGTACCATCCTAACTGAACCTCACAGTAGTTCGTTTTCTATGCATCCGGGAAGTACGAAAATGTACCGTGATTTGAAGAATGAGTATTTCTGGGTTGGTTTGAAGAAAGATGCCACCGAGTTTATGAGTAAGTGCATGGTTTGTCAGCGAGTTAAAGTCGAGCACCAGTTTCCTTCAGGTTTGTTACAACCGTTGAGAATTCCCAAGTGGAAGTGGGAGAGAATCTCAATGGATTTCATATCAGGTTTGCCATTAACACATTCTAAGAAGAATTCGGTTTGGGTAATAGTTGATCATCTTACGAAGTGTGCGCACATTTTAGCCGTTCACACCACTTATACTTTAGACAAGTTGGCCGATTTGTATATCAGTGGGATAGTGAGATTGCATGGTGTACCGAAATCTATATTGTCAGACAGAAATCCGAGGTTCACGGCTAGATTTTGGAAGAGTTTGCATAGTGCTTTGGTACTCAAATGAATTTTAGCACTTCATATCATCCTCAGACCGATGGTCAGTCAGAGAGAGTTATACAAGTGTTGGAAGATATATTGAGGTGTTGCATTATAGAATTTCAGGGTTCATGGGAGAAGCATCTACCATTACTAGAGTTTGCATATAATAACAGTTATCAAGCGAGCATTCAGAGGGCACCTTACGAAGCTCTGTATGGTAGAAAATGTAGAACACTTGTTTGTTGGGCCGAAGGGGGACAGAAATTGACACCTTTACCTGATATGCTTAAGGGTACTACTTAGAAAGTTCAGTTGATTTGTGACCGTTTGAAGGCAGCTTCGAATAGACAGAAATCTTATGCGGATTTGAAAAGAAGAGAAATAGAGTACGTCGTGGGCGACAAAGTGTTCTTGAAAGTATCACCTTGGAAGAAGGTAATGAGGTTTGGTAGGAAAGGCAAGTTGAGCCCGAGATTCATTGGTCCGTATGAGATAGTTGAGAGAGTTGGTCCAGTTGCCTGTAGATTGAGACTGTTGGCCGAACTAGAGAAGATTCATGATTGTTTCATGTCTCGATGCTTCGGAGGTTTAGATCAGATCTGTCACATGTTATGCAGTTGAGGAGATAGAATTGAATCCGGATTTGACCTACGATGAAGAACCAGTTGAGATTTTGGCTTCGGACATCAAAGTGTTGTGAGGAAGGACCATTGAGTTGGTTTAGGTTAAGTGGCTTCACCGAGAGGTGGAAGAAGCCACTTGGGAGAGGAAGGATGACATGTGAAATCAGTTTCCGCATCTCTTTCCACCAGGTAAATTTTGGGGACGAAATTCCTTAAGTGGGGAAGAGTTGTAACGCCCCGAGTTTAGGGCCGGGAGATATCGGGTTAGAATTTTTGGCAAGTAATTTTTCAAATAATTCAAGCATGCAATGTTTACAAGAAATTCTAACAAATTCAGCAAGTAACAGTAGTGTGTTTAATTTTTGGCAATTATAGTAAAATTCTAAGTTTACTACATGTTTTCCCCAAATTTAGAGTCTTTTTAATTGGTGCAAAAATTTTAAAGTCGGCTATCCTATCATAGGCACAAGTTCTAACAAAATTTTTCTTTTGATTGATTTTTAAGGCAAGTACATTATGCAACCTAATATGCTACTAGTTATGCCTAAACAAAATGAGTACTAACCCCTCCAAACTCAAGACGACCATTTCCCTCAATGCACAAAATACAATAGAAAAACATAAATATAAATATAAATACAAAAACATACAAATTAGTGATTAAATAAAGAAAAGAAAAGAAAACTCTAGAAGTTGGCTGTGTAACGCCCTGAGTTTAGGGTCGGGAGATATCGGGTTAGCTAAACCGGGATGGGTTAAATTAAATTCGAAACAAACTATTTTAATACACCAAAAAGGAGTTTTAAAGGTTAAAGGGTAAAAAGGGTATTTTTTTAATTCCAAAAAGGTTTCTCAAAAGGCTATCTTCTTCCCCATTTGAACTTTACGTTCAAAACCTCCCCAAAACCCCTTTCTACTATTCCATCATCTTCCTCAACGATTTCAAGTGATTTCTTCAAGGTAATAACGTTTTTGACTTCTCCTATTCATCCTCAACATTTCCATGGTCTTGGATTTCCATAAAACCCATTTTGAGTTGTTTCAAGTGTTCAAAGTTTTAGATTAAAGATGGAAACTTTGTTGGTTTTTCGTTGAGTTCTTGATTTGTAAAGTTCATATATGTTATATACTTGCTTTTAAGCTTAACATATGTTAAATGGTGAAGTTTTAATGAAATCCTGAAATGGGTATTAGTGGGTGAGTTTAGAAGTGAAAATCTTGAGTTTTGAGGTAGTTATGTGAGGGGAAAGTTGGGTTGATGGTATGGTTACACTTGGGGGCTGTTTTGGACATGTTTAGTGATGATTTGGATGATGAAATTGATTGGTAACTGATGGGTTGTGTCCAAGTCCGAAAATGAAGATTTTGGGTTAGTTCTTGGCTTGGAAATGTAGCGAAATTTGTCTTGGGTTGTAATTTGATTTTTGACAGTGATTTTGTGGATGTTTTGATGTGTAATGCACTGTTTTGGTTGATTAGAAGCAAGGGAAAACATTGGAGAAGCTTCGGACTTATTTCCGGGGAACTTGGAGGCTTGATTGACATTTTCGGCTTGTATTGGGTTTCATCGGTGAGTGGATTAATTTTAAAAACCTTAACGTGATTAAGGGAGTATTTTGGGAGTTTCGATTGAGCTTGAAAGGCCAATCCAAGCTCGAGAGTAAGTTTTAAAGGTTTATGCGATTAAATTGTGTTTTATGATCTATTGAATGCAAGTTTGGACATGTTATGTTGTTATGTGTTGAATTGCATTGTTATGCATGTTGAAATGTGAGACTTGTGTTATACTTGCAATGTGAGTACATGCCTTGCATGGAAGTTAGACTTGGTAAGTAGTCCAAGCATCGGTAATGCTTGTGGTTGTGTTTGAGTATATTGACATGTGTTGGTTGTTATCGGATATAATTGATCGATCAATAGGATTAGAGTGCACTCGAGGTAAAATTCGCGCGTGGCCTTAGTGATGATAGATTCCACTAAGGAGGAGTACGGTGATGTGAGATTCCACCGGAAGTCATATTATTTCTAGACGGGTGAGTACGTTGATGCGAGATTCCACCAGAAGTGTCTAGTGGGTTTGGGAAAGTTATCCGCATATTTGAGTAAAACGTTGAATATCAATATACCCATTATTGCTTTAATTCTCATGTTAAGCATGTTGTTGATTCCTTATGTTTATGCTTATAGCATTGTCGTTTACTTTGCTTGCATTATGAGAATGAGCATATGGTAAGCATAGGGCCTGTGGTTGCATTCGGTAATGCATGTGAAGGTAAAAGCATGACATTGTGTGTGCAAACATTGTGGATGTAACCCCCTTAACCCGATCTAGACGGTTGACCCGAATTAAGAAAGTCACACGGGGAAAACCAAAGTCAACCCGAAAGTCAACCTTGATTAACGACCCTCTTTTTTTTCTTTTTAATCTTATCTAGATGCACATTAACCCTAATTGTGATCACACAAACAACATACTCAAAGATCACAAACATCAGAGATCAAACAGGAACCCAATTGAACAAATTACAACTTTAGGGACCAAATTGTAAATTCTGACAAAATAAATGACTTAGCCCAAATTGAAGTTACCATCTTGAAATTAGTCAGGTTTCATGCCTCTCTGCCAAATTTCAGCTCAAACGGACATCCCAAGCTCATACAATTGAACAACATGATTCAGGACTAAAACGTAAACAAAGCAAAACATATAAAGATACTTTTAACTGAATTTTAACGGTCAGGTATCGATACACCTGATGTCGTATCGATACGCGGGGAAGGCAGTAACCAAACTCGAGCAACGGTATCGATACGATATCCCCTGTACCGATACGGCATTCAAACTTTACCCAGATGAGTATCGATACCCCCACAACCGTACCGATACGCCTGGGCAGAAAAGAGCATATTTGGCTCAGGCGTATCGATACGCGAGCCCGAGTACCGATACCCCTGTCTGAAATCGACTTGAAATTCATACCATTCATGCTTCAAACCTCAGATTAACATCACCAAATCATACCACATAGATATACAACATGCAGGGATCATAAATGCATCAACAATTCAACTCATAACCATCACACATGAAAAGCCCCAATTTAAATGACATGCTTCCTACTTAAGCTACCTTTCATGCATAAACCTTCATAGCCAAGCATATAAGAGATCAAACCAAAAACCAACAACCACAGCAACATTTAACATACTTAGGGAGTCTTAAACACCTCCCAAAACATATACATTGGTCCCCCATTGCCAAATCAACCAAAAGCTAAAATGTTTAACAAAACCTTCCATACATTGAGCTTTACTTGAACTTGTGTGCTTGCCTCCTCTTGCTGCCCTCAATGCACTCTAATGCTCTGCATTATTGAATCAAGAAAACGAGAGAGCGTAAGCCAAAGCTTAGTGAGGAGCGCTCTTTAAAAACCATTCAATAATGCATTTAAAACCATTTGTAATTCATGCTTGTAAACAACCTTTACACATGCTCAAAGCGTACTTTAAATCAAGCAATAACATGCTTCCACATTTCATTTAAACTAGCATCTCATACTTCAACATAAACATCAAATCATGCATCTCATGTACAAAACATGTCATATTGGCTCAAGTGATACATTTCATTTATGAAATCAAGTTCAACAACTTTTCCCAAGGACTTTTAAACACCTTGGACCCCAAGGACTTTTAAACACCTTGGCCATGGACTTTTAAACACCATGAATGGACCACACAAGGACTTTTAACCACCTTTGTGTCCGTAGCTTGAAATACCCCAAGGACTTTTAAACACCTTGGCCCCAAGGACTTTTAAACACCTTGGCCCCATGGACTTTTAACCACCATGGAAAGGAGCACCTAAGGACTTTTAACCACCTTAGTGTCCGCAACAAGATTCATCCAAGGACTTTTAACCACCTTGATGATCTTAGATAACAAGGCTCACTCAAGGACTTTTAACCACCTTAGTGACCTTCACTTTTACAAACCATCACTTGCCAATACACACTTTATACATCATGTAATCCACTGTTTTAAAAGCATTTAAACCAAGCCATTTCATCATGCACTTCAAAGCATTAAATCATCATTTAACAATGCATAAAAACAAGGCACTCTTACCTAGAGACACCTTCAACACATGGCTTAAATCATCAGCATAAATCATGCTAAAACATCAGCAATTAACATGCTAAAACATGCTTTCCAAAACAGTAGCAAATCATGCAAAATCATCATTTCACATTTCATCAAAACATGGCCACCACTTTAAGAGAGTAATCCGAAAACTTACACTTGAGCTTAGCAAAGTTGTTTAGACTTATACTAAGCTCCCAAAACCTTCAACCTTTGGTTTAAAAGCTGAAAATCCATTTTCACTCACCGATTACCAAACAAGCCTAGCCAACAAGCTTTCCAAGCTTCCGAAACCTTCCGAAAACACCTCCAAAACTCAAGGATCAACCTCCCCTGTTTCAAGCACATAAAAACAGAACATTAATGCATCCTTATGCATTAAAACACCAGCAACCACAACACAACTCGCTGCTCACCACAAATCTAACAATTTGGCTACCAAACACAACCGAAATCATCTCCAAACACTTCCAAAACTTAACCCAGCCAAGATCCATCACTTCTAACCATTTTTATACATCACATAACATGCAAAAAGATCACAACCACGTCCTTATACCTCCAGGTATAACAGATCACCAAAAACACTCCAAAAACAACCAAAAACTCAAGCCAACCTTAGGAAATTCAACCTATCCGGGATTGCATTGATTAAACCTCAACTTCTAATCATTTTAGCATTCATTTAACATCATTTTAACACCTCAAAACCTTGCTTAAACAGATCACACGAAATTTTTACCAAAATCACCAAATCTTGCATTTTAGCCAAAAATCAAGATCTCAATTGAAAAGCCTTTAATAAAACATGAATCAAGGATTGAGAACTTAGGAATTTCAGTAAAGAACTGATAGTTTAGAGGAGAAGGACGTTCTTACCTCCAAACTCGAATTTCTCCCTTTTAGAGCCAAAATGCTTGATGAAACAATTTGCAAATTGAGAGGTTTTGATGATGAGATGATTAGGAATCAAATGAGAGTTGAAATGAGAGATGTAGATGTCAAAATCAGAGAAAGAAATCTGAGGAAATCTTGTTTGGGTAGAGAGAAAATGAGAGAAAAGAGAATTTGAGAGAAAATAGAAAAATTAGTTAAGATTTGGTTAAAATGATTTCCCTCTCTTTTCTTAATCTTTAAAATCAGATTTTAGACTTAAAATATCTTAGAAAAATCTGGAGAAATCCTTTTTGGAATAATAGCTCCTTAAAGATTCAAAGTTTCAATCCTTTATAAAACTGTCCCGCAACTTTCAAAAATTACATTTTGGTCACTAGCCAAAATGTCAACCTTCCGAACCTCATTTTCCAAAATTGATTTCACAGTTCACTTTTATATATTAAAAGATGATTTTAGAATATTTTTCCATATTTTTAATGCAACCCGAACTAGGTTTTTCCTAAATTCCCTCTTATATACTCGATCAGCACTTTGACTAAACCGGTCAACGCCAAAACTTCTGAGCCCAAAACCGGGGCGTTACAACTCTCCCCCCCTTAAGAAATTTCGTCCTCGAAATTTACCTGAAGGAAAGAGATAAGGAAACTGCTTCAGCATATCCTCCTTTCGCTCCCACGTGGCTTCCTCAACACCGCGATGCTTCCACAGCACCTTCACCAACTCAATGGTCTTGCCACGAAGAACCTTGCTATCTGAATCCAGAATCTTCACCGGTTCCTCATCATAGGTCAAATCCGGATTCAATTCCACCTCCTCCACAGGCAACACATGCGAAGGATCAGATCGATACCTCCGGAGCATAGAAACATGGAACACATCATGAATCTTCTCCAGCTCCTGAGGTAACCTCAACCGATACGCAACAGGACCAACACGCTCAACAACCTCATACGGTCCAATATATCTAGGGCTCAACTTACCCTTCCGCCCAAACCTCATCACCTTCTTCCAAGGCGAAACCTTCAAGAACACGCGATCACCCACCGCAAACTCTATCTCCCTACGCTTCAAATCCGCGTAAGACTTCTGCCGATCAGAAGCAGCCTTCAACCTCTCACATATGAGCTTCACTTTCTCGGTGGTACCTTTCAACAAAGCAGGCATCGAAACCAACTTTTGACCAGTTTCAGCCCAACACAGAGGAGTCCTACACCTCCTCCCATACAGAGCCTCATAAGGTGCCATCTGTATACTTGCCTGAAAACTGTTGTTGTAAGCGAACTCAACCAAAGGCAGATGCTTCTCCCAAGAACCTTGGAACTCTATCACGCAACATCTCAACATATCCTCCAAAATCTGAATAACTCGCTCAGACTGGCCATCCGACTGAGGATGATAGGATGTACTGAAATGCAACCTTGTACCCAAAGCTTGATGCAAACACTGCCAAAAACGCGACGTGAACCTCGGATCCCTATCCGACACGATCGACTTAGGCACACCATGCAACCTCACAACCTCAGCAACGTACAGCTCTGCCAGCTTATCCAAGGAAAACGTAGTATGCACAGGCAAGAAATGTGCACACTTCGTCAGGCGATCCACAATCACCCAAACAGAATTCTTCTTCGACGGAGGCAAAGGCAAACCAGATACAAAATCCATGGTAACCCTCTCCCACTTCCATTCAGGGATTTTCAACGGTTGCAACAAACCAGAAGGAACCTGATGTTCAGCCTTAACTCGCTGACACACCAAACACTTGCTCACGAACTCTGCCACATCCTTCTTCAAGCCCACCCAATAGTACTCATCACGAAGATCGCGATACATCTTTGTACTACCAGGATGCATAGCAAAAGGACTACTATGACTTTCAGCTAGAATAGCATGCCTCAACTCAGCATCTGCAGGCACTACTATCCGATTACCAAAACACAACACCACATCCTCATTAAAACAGAAATCCGAAGGTCTACCCTCCGCGATATCCTGAACATGAGACACCAAGGAATCATCCAACAACTGCTTATCCTTGATCAACTGAACCAACGAAGGTTTCACCTGCAACTCAGCAACAAGACCACCATCCTGCGATATACTCAAGCTAGCAAACATAGCTCTCAGCTCAACAGCTACCTTCCTACTCAAGGCATCCGCAACAACATTGGCCTTTCCAGGATGATACTCTATCGTCAGATCATAATCCTTGAGCAACTCCAACCAACGTCGCTGCCTGAGATTCAACTCCTTCTGAGACATCAGATACCTCAAACTCTTGTGATCCGTGTACACAGTACACTTCTCACCATACAGATAATGCCTCCAGATCTTCAGAGCAAAAACCACTGCAGCCAGCTCAATATCATGCGTAGGATAATTGCGCTCATGCACCTTCAACTGCCGCGACGCATAAGCCACAACCTTACCCTCTTGCATCAGCACACACCCCAAACCAACATAGGATGCATCACTGTAGACTACAAACTCTTTCCCTGATTCAGGCTGAATCAAGATAGGAGCTTGCGTCAAAGCCAACTTCAGCTTCTCAAAAGCTCGCTGTCTCGCTTCTGTCCACTCATACCTAACATCTTTCTGCAGCAACTTCGTCAAAGGAGCAGCAATCTTGGAAAAACCATCCACAAACCTTCGGTAGTATCCTGCCAAACCAAGGAAACTACGAACCTCCTGAACAGACTTAGGAACTTTCCAGTTCATCACCGCTTCAATCTTCTGAGGATCAACACGAATCCCCTCAGCTGAGACCACATGCCCAAGAAAAACAACCTCTCTAAGCCAAAACTCACACTTGCTCAACTTAGCATAAAGCTGATTCTCCAACAAAGCTTGCAACACAATCCTCAAATGCTCTTCGTGCTCTTCCTCAGTACGCGAGTACACAAGGATATCATCAATGAACACCACGACAAACTTGTCCAGGTATTCATGAAAAACACGATTCATCATGTCCATGAAAGCAGCAGGAGCATTTGTCAAACCAAACGGCATCACAAGGAACTCATAATGCCCATACCTTGTCCTGAAAGCTGTCTTAGGCACATCCACATCCTTCACCTTCAATTGATAATACCCTGACCTCAAGTCAATCTTAGAGAACACAGCAGCTCCCCGAAATTGATCAAAGAGATCATCAATCCTCGGCAAAGGATACCGATTCTTGATAGTCAACTTGTTCAGCTGACGGTAATCAATGCACATCCTCATCGTGCCATCTTTCTTCTTCACAAACAAGACAGGAGCACCCCAAGGCGAAACACTCGGCCGGATGAACCCACGATCAAGCAACTCTTGCAACTGCGTCTTCAGCTCCTTCAGCTCCTTAGGTGCCATTCTATAGGGAGTAATGGACACAGGAGTGGTATTCTCATACAGCTCAATACCAAACTCCACCTCGCGATTAGGAGGTAAACCAGGCAATTCCTCAGGAAAAACATCAGGAAACTCCTTCACAACCCTGATATCCTGCACCCTCAGCTCCTTCGAACTAGGATTCATCACAAAAGCCAGAAAAGCTTCACAACCTTGCCTCAGCATCCTGCTCGCCTCCAAGGTAGAAACAACATTGACAAGAAACTTCACATTCTCACCAACCACCACCACTTCATAATCATCCGCAAGCCTAAGCGAAACCCGCTTATTCTCACAATCCACAACAGCACGATGCTCAGCAAGCCAATCCATACCAAGGATCACATCAAAACCATAAAAGGGCAACTCCATAAGATCAACAAGAAAGACATGCTCTTGAACAACCAAAGGACACCTTTTATAAAGCTTACGAGTCACAACAGTTTCACCAAAAGAACTAGTGACTCTAACACCAACATCCAAAAACTCAACAGGCAAACCAAGCAACTCAGCATGCTCACGAAGAATGTATGAATGCGTAGATCCAGAATCAATCAAAGAAAGCAATGACAAGGATTGCAAAGTAAAGGTACCTGCAATCACATCTGCATCATTCCTTCCTTCGCGCTGAGCATACACCCTCGCTTGGCCTCCACCCTCAGGTTGAATAGCCACAACATGAGCTACACCGCGCCCACCTTCCTCTCGTCTCTGAAAATTACCACGGCCGCGCCCACGACCTCTCTGCGATGCTGCAACAACAGGAGCACGCTCTTGACCACCAGCCATCCTCGGACAATCGCGTCTCAGATGATCAGCAGAACCACAGTTCCAGCACTCATAACCAGCTGCTATCACAGGAGCTTGCACCTCCCTCCCAGCACGAGGACAGTCACGCTTCAAGTGACCACGTGAACCGCAAATCCAACAAGCACTAGGGTCAGCTCTAGCATTGCCACCCCTAGCAGGTGCACCTCCACCTCTCTTAGACGAGGACTGAAACCTCTGATCACGCCCTCTCTTGTTCCGTCCACCGGAACTATACTCAGCAGCTCTCTTTCCAGAACTAGCTCCAGCACCCTTAGCAGACAAACTCAGGTTCATCTCAATGTCCTTGGACCGACTAACCAGCACATCGAAATCATTGTACTCAGCAGCTAACATATAAGTCTTAACCTCCGTCACCAAACCATAACGGAACCTTTCGCACCTTTCGCGCTCATCAGGTACCAACTCAGGTGCATACTGGCTAAGACGTACAAATTGTACCTCATACTCAGCCACACTCATGTTCCCTTGGGTCAGAGACATGAATTCACGCTTCTTTTCATCCAGATATCTAACTCCCAGATATCTCCTCTTGAACGCATGCTGAAAGAACGTCCAAGTAACATCAGCATCAGCCATCCCAGAGATTGTGGTCGTCCACCACGTATAAGCATCACCTTGCAGCAGTGACACCACACATCCCAGCTTCTGCACGTCAGTGCAACTCATTTGTCCCAAGACACGCTTAGTACTCTCTAACCATGCTTCAGACCTCTCAGCTGACATACCTCTAAACTCAGTCCCACCAAGACTGCGCAAACGTTCCAAGGGTAGTCTAGCACCAGCATCTCCTTGATGCCCAGCTCCTTGAGCTCCAGCTACTGCTGCTCGAAACGCACCCGCAATAGCTTGTACAAGCACAGACATGTCAGGTATCGCTTGCCCCTGACCAGCTTCAGGTCCTGCAGCTCCAGCACCAGCTGCCTCAGCTCCAGCTCCAGCTCTTTCCCTCTCCGCACCACCACCACCAGGTGGAGGAGGAGGTATCACAGCACTACCAGTGTGCTCATCATTCACATTCCCTTCCGGGGTCGTAGCTCTCGCGCTACTCCTTAACTCTCTACGTGGTGCCATACTTTACCATGCATAACAATACAAAATAAAACAAGTCAGGACCAGCAAGGTAAGCAAATTCCAAGTATTCAAGCTCAATCTCCTTCAAAAACAACATCATCTCTTTAGCTTTTGTTTGGCAATGGGTACCCTCATCATGCATCATCACAACATGCATCACATACACATCTTCATATCATATCACTAAACATGCTTTCACCCAACAAGCATACAAACCAAACCATGCTTCAATCATGCATACACACATTCCCAATTACTCGAGAACTCAGCTCTGATACCACCAAATGTAACCCCCTTAACCCGATCTAGACGGTTGACCCGAATTAAGAAAGTCACACGGGGAAAACCAAAGTCAACCCGAAAGTCAACATTGATTAACGACCCTCTTTTTTTTCTTTTTAATCTTATCTAGATGCACATTAACCCTAATTGTGATCACACAAACAACATACTCAAAGATCACAAACATCAGAGATCAAACAGGAACCCAATTGAACAAATTACAACTTTAGGGACCAAATTGTAAATTCTGACAAAATAAATGACTTAGCCCAAATTGAAGTTACCATCTTGAAATTAGTCAGGTTTCATGCCTCTCTGCCAAATTTCAGCTCAAACGGACATCCCAAGCTCATACAATTGAACAACATGATTCAGGACTAAAACGTAAACAAAGCAAAACATATAAAGATACTTTTAACTGAATTTTAACGGTCAGGTATCGATACACCTGATGTCGTATCGATACGCGGGGAAGGCAGTAACCAAACTCGAGCAACGGTATCGATACGATATCCCCTGTACCGATACGGCATTCAAACTTTACCCAGATGAGTATCGATACCCCCACAACCGTACCGATACGCCTGGGCAGAAAAGAGCATATTTGGCTCAGGCGTATCGATACGCGAGCCCGAGTACCGATACCCCTGTCTGAAATCGACTTGAAATTCATACCATTCATGCTTCAAACCTCAGATTAACATCACCAAATCATACCACATAGATATACAACATGCAGGGATCATAAATGCATCAACAATTCAACTCATAACCATCACACATGAAAAGCCCCAATTTAAATGACATGCTTCCTACTTAAGCTACCTTTCATGCATAAACCTTCATAGCCAAGCATATAAGAGATCAAACCAAAAACCAAAAACCACAGCAACATTTAACATACTTAGGGAGTCTTAAACACCTCCCAAAACATATACATTGGTCCCCCATTGCCAAATCAACCAAAAGCTAAAATGTTTAACAAAACCTTCCATACATTGAGCTTTACTTGAACTTGTGTGCTTGCCTCCTCTTGCTGCCCTCAATGCACTCTAATGCTCTGCATTATTGAATCAAGAAAACGAGAGAGCGTAAGCCAAAGCTTAGTGAGGAGCGCTCTTTAAAAACCATTCAATAATGCATTTAAAACCATTTGTAATTCATGCTTGTAAACAACCTTTACACATGCTCAAAGCGTACTTTAAATCAAGCAATAACATGCTTCCACATTTCATTTAAACTAGCATCTCATACTTCAACATAAACATCAAATCATGCATCTCATGTACAAAACATGTCATATTGGCTCAAGTGATACATTTCATTTATGAAATCAAGTTCAACAACTTTTCCCAAGGACTTTTAAACACCTTGGACCCCAAGGACTTTTAAACACCTTGGCCATGGACTTTTAAACACCATGAATGGACCACACAAGGACTTTTAACCACCTTTGTGTCCGTAGCTTGAAATACCCCAAGGACTTTTAAACACCTTGGCCCCAAGGACTTTTAAACACCTTGGCCCCATGGACTTTTAACCACCATGGAAAGGAGCACCTAAGGACTTTTAACCACCTTAGTGTCCGCAACAAGATTCATCCAAGGACTTTTAACCACCTTGATGATCTTAGATAACAAGGCTCACTCAAGGACTTTTAACCACCTTAGTGACCTTCACTTTTACAAACCATCACTTGCCAATACACACTTTATACATCATGTAATCCACTGTTTTAAAAGCATTTAAACCAAGCCATTTCATCATGCACTTCAAAGCATTAAATCATCATTTAACAATGCATAAAAACAAGGCACTCTTACCTAGAGACACCTTCAACACATGGCTTAAATCATCAGCATAAATCATGCTAAAACATCAGCAATTAACATGCTAAAACATGCTTTCCAAAACAGTAGCAAATCATGCAAAATCATCATTTCACATTTCATCAAAACATGGCCACCACTTTAAGAGAGTAATCCGAAAACTTACACTTGAGCTTAGCAAAGTTGTTTAGACTTATACTAAGCTCCCAAAACCTTCAACCTTTGGTTTAAAAGCTGAAAATCCATTTTCACTCACCGATTACCAAACAAGCCTAGCCAACAAGCTTTCCAAGCTTCCGAAACCTTCCGAAAACACCTCCAAAACTCAAGGATCAACCTCCCCTGTTTCAAGCACATAAAAACAGAACATTAATGCATCCTTATGCATTAAAACACCAGCAACCACAACACAACTCGCTGCTCACCACAAATCTAACAATTTGGCTACCAAACACAACCGAAATCATCTCCAAACACTTCCAAAACTTAACCCAGCCAAGATCCATCACTTCTAACCATTTTTATACATCACATAACATGCAAAAAGATCACAACCACGTCCTTATACCTCCAGGTATAACAGATCACCAAAAACACTCCAAAAACAACCAAAAACTCAAGCCAACCTTAGGAAATTCAACCTATCCGGGATTGCATTGATTAAACCTCAACTTCTAATCATTTTAGCATTCATTTAACATCATTTTAACACCTCAAAACCTTGCTTAAACAGATCACACGAAATTTTTACCAAAATCACCAAATCTTGCATTTTAGCCAAAAATCAAGATCTCAATTGAAAAGCCTTTAATAAAACATGAATCAAGGATTGAGAACTTAGGAATTTCAGTAAAGAACTGATAGTTTAGAGGAGAAGGACGTTCTTACCTCCAAACTCGAATTTCTCCCTTTTAGAGCCAAAATGCTTGATGAAACAATTTGCAAATTGAGAGGTTTTGATGATGAGATGATTAGGAATCAAATGAGAGTTGAAATGAGAGATGTAGATGTCAAAATCAGAGAAAGAAATCTGAGGAAATCTTGTTTGGGTAGAGAGAAAATGAGAGAAAAAGAGAATTTGAGAGAAAATAGAAAAATTAGTTAAGATTTGGTTAAAATGATTTCCCTCTCTTTTCTTAATCTTTAAAATCAGATTTTAGACTTAAAATATCTTAGAAAAATCTGGAGAAATCCTTTTTGGAATAATAGCTCCTTAAAGATTCAAAGTTTCAATCCTTTATAAAACTGTCCCGCAACTTTCAAAAATTACATTTTGGTCACTAGCCAAAATGTCAACCTTCCGAACCTCATTTTCCAAAATTGATTTCACAGTTCACTTTTATATATTAAAAGATGATTTTAGAATATTTTTCCATATTTTTAATGCAACCCGAACTAGGTTTTTCCTAAATTCCCTCTTATATACTCGATCAGCACTTTGACTAAACCGGTCAACGCCAAAACTTCTGAGCCCAAAACCGGGGCGTTACAGTGGAAATGATTTGGAACAAGATTTTTGGTTTTCAAGCAAACTATGTTTTAAAACTGCATTGTTGTAGTTACCTCTTTGAGCACCGTTCACTAAGCTTAAACGCTTACGCTCTTCTTTCCAACAATGCAGGCCCTTAGACATTCAGAGCAGCTCAGGGAACAAGGGAGGATTCCAAGGGAATTTAGTTTGCTCAAGTATGGTTTAGACTACGATAATTAGTATTTAAGCAATGTGATAGGACCTTTGTGTTTTGTGATGTTGATGGCATGTTCTTTTGCTTAGACAAGTTTGTTTAGACGTTTTGGGCTTGTGTTTCCTTATACCATGTTGAAGTATGCTTTTAGTATAGCTTTTGCCTATGTGGATGAATGCCATATATGCATATTTCATCTAAACATCTTATCTTGTTGTATGTTTCTTCGTTGAATGTTTAAATTGCTTTGTATGTTTATCCATGGTTGCCTTGTGATGTATGAGTGTTGGTATGTTGCTTGATCGGCCATTAAATGTATCTAGAGTCGAGTTATCGTGTCTTTTGCAGCCAAAATAAGGTTTGCAGTGCAGGGTGTATTGATACGGTCCCCTACCTTGAACCTTGTTTTAGGCTATGTGTACCGGTACACGGGGGTGTATCGATACGCCAAAAGCTCTCTGGAAATCTGAGAAATTGACAAGATTTTGGCATATCGGTATGGGTCCTAAGGGTATTGGTACGGTCTTCATAGTTTGACCTTGAGAAGTTGACCGTTGAGAGCGTATCGATACGGTCTCCCTAGGTCGACTTTGGAGAGTTGACCAAGTCTATGCGTATCGATACAGTCCTCTAGCTTATTGATACGGCCTGTTGTATAAGTTAAAATGGGTTTGTTAAATTGTTTGTTTCACGTGTTTTGTATCTGTGTGTGTTTCCGCTGCGTGTCCTCTCACATAGGATATATTTAAACATCTAGACAAGATCATGTTTAAAAGAAATTTTCTAGGGTTGTTAATCGGAGTGAAGCCTTAACGGGTTTTGCTTCGGTTTTCCCCGTGTAACCCGTTCGATGCGGTCTGGCGGCTAGGCCGGGTCGAGGGGGTTACAGGTTGAGTGTTGAGAGGAGGCTTGGGTCATTGCGGCAGAGGAGGAAGATGAGGATTGGATGACAAGGCGGTGGCCGGCAGATGTCCGAGCGGCAGACTTGGCAGGTGATAGTTTTGCTTTCTGCGGCGGCTGGACTCTCTTAGGAGTGGAGCGAGGTTTTTCACGAGGTGCTTTGCTCTATTCTGGATCGGATTCCGACTCCTCGTCTTTTGACTCGGTGGAGTTTATGTGTCGCTTCCTCTTCCTTGTTGCCTCCTCCGTTGTTTCTATCGGATGGTCGTCACCATTAGGGCTGGTGCTGCTATTGTTGGCTGCTGCTCGACCTTATTGGATGAAGAGGTGTTGACCACCGTTGTCGTTGTGCAGACGGGGAAATATGTTGCTGATGCCTCTCAAGAGTGTCTTCCACCGTGTTGGAGGTGGAGGTGGTGAAGTATGATGGGTAATGCATCGGAAGGCGGCGTGGCGGGCAGTTGCGTCTGATGGTGTTCCTTCGCGAGGTGCAGCTGTGGCAGCAAAGTCGGTGGAGAAGGTTGCCAGGGTAGGGTTGTCGTTGGGAAATTTCTTAAGGAGATAGGCCACAAAATCCTCTTGAACTTCCCCCACATACTTCATGAAGATCAATTCTTGTTGCTCTATTCGTTTGTTGTTGTCAATAAGAGTGCACAACAGAGCAATGACCTTAGTGTTCTAGGCAGCTTCAGTACTTCCTGGGGCGGCTGGTGTGGCTGGTTGGACGATAGAGGGCTGGCTGGGCGTGATGGTTCAGTCTCTTGGGCCTATATCATCTACAGGCGGACTTTTCTTGTCCAAACCTCCTTGGCAGTTGTCATTTCATCGTTTTGGTCGGAAGGGACGCTAAAGTTGGCACCTAAGTCGGTGATGAGAGACGGGAAGTACAGTCGGCCCTTTGACTTGCGGAAGCAGTTGTGGATCTCCTTGCAAATGATTTCTCCAACATTGATGGGCCAATTTACCATGATGTTGTGGATGAGGGCTAGACACGGCCTGTCTATGGTGGAGTTGTGGGAGGTGGGCAGCATACGCCTTTTGATGAAGGTGTTCCAAAGCATTGGCACGGGCAGCAGTCGGTGGCGTTGCACTAAGCCGCTATGTTTTCCTGACAATCACAGCGTGTTGGGCTCGTACAGCCTGGCTTTTATTTTGTCGTAGTCGGCAGCCATCAGTGACTACCTCCATTCTTCGTGAGGGTTGTCTTCCATCTCAAGCCCATAAAAACTATTGATTACGGCCACATTGAGCTTGACAAACTCCCCTCAGACATATACAAATGGTAGCTCGGGGCGAGGGTGGTGGGCATAAAGTTCTCTGACCATCATGATGTTGGCTATCTCTAGCTGTCGTGCAAACATCTCCCACCCCTTGTTGTACGTTGTTTTGAATAAGGCGGGCTCGAGGCCAAGATCCCCTTTCTGCTTTGAGTAGTGAAACCCTTGTTCTCCCATATGGCTTGTTTTACGAACTGGGTCTTATACCACTTTTCATCTGCCTTGGAGCAAAAATGTTGAAAGGTTGGTTTGGATTGGGATGCGGAGGCCATGTGTGAGACGGTTTAGATTTAATCTGAAACTAAAATAGGAAAATGAGAAAGAGAGCAATGGATACAAGAATAGGATAACAAGGACATGAAAGTAAAGTAAATGAATGGGAGAAGTGGGGTTTATATAGATGTTGCCGAGAGATGTCGTGGCGGCATTAAATGTCCAACGGGCAAGTTGTCTCGCGTACGTTACAGGATTTTCTGCCCGTTACTTCTGTAGCCGTTGGCAGCTAGTCGTTAGCGAGCAACTAGCCATTACGCGTTTTCTGCGCTGGGCCACCCTCAGTTGTCTTGGCAGGATGGTGGACAGGCTCCTTGTTGGGCCTTCTTCTTGATCCAGCTCTTTTATTCCTAAAGCCTGAAAGGAAAATAAATAATTAAATACTAGAAATAATTTCTAAAAAATAAAAATGTGAAGAATAAATTTAACTAATTAAAAATCTAATCCTAAAAGAAAATAAATTGAAATAAATTAAATTCTATTCCTAAAATAATAAAAAATAAAAAATAAAATAAAAATTAACTAAGTTACGTTGGGAGTGCATTGGGGTGCATCTCCCAAACATAACCACTTCATGAGGTAGTGTTTCTTGTCTTTCCCTCCTTAGGGATCCTCTTATTCTGTAAGGTGGTGTGTTGTTGGGTCTTTCAACCTGCCCTTAGGTCTACCGTGACAGCTACTATCTTGCCCTGTCTCAGTGTAGATTTTGGAGATCTGAGCGTCCGAACATCCTTTTTGTTCCTTTACTGAGGGCTGTAACACATTCAGCTTGCTACTTTGATTGTCTACCCTTATGATCAGCTCCCCATGTTCCACATCAATTAACATTTTGTTCGTGGTCAAGTCCTCCTTGGAGTAGAAGTCTTCAAAGTAGCTTTTGCATTAAATGCAACCTTAAATTCTGACTTCTTTGAGTTGAATGTGGACTTCTTCACGTTGCCTTGCTCTGCAAGTTATCTCGAACTCCTCCTTCGGTGGCTCTGTCTACTGCTACAGGCATCAGAAAATAGAGTGGATGGCTTCTTTAGAATCAAGATTTTCTGCTCTACAGATCGCACTCCAGTTCTCCAGTTCCTCAGCTTGTTACCGTGGGCGGCAAGTATGGCGGTGGTAGCTACTCGGCAGCGGTTGTCTTTGTTTGGAACTGCATCAGTACAGCTCCTTGATATGCTGCCTCAGCATCATGTCTTCAGCTTCTCTCTCCTTCTACCAGCTTCTAGTACATATAAAATGCAATGCATGAACCTAATTATGCCTAAAATGTACTTGAAAATAGTAATAATATGAGATTGAATGTGCACAAAATATAGAACTTATGGACACTTTACAGTATTAGACCTTGATTAAGTCAAATTTGTTGTTTAAGGACTTTATTGAATCTATTAAGGAATGTTTAGTGACTAAATTGTAAAAAATTGTAAGTTTGAGGATAAAATCGTAAAGTACTCCAGTTTGAGGATAAAATTGTAAGTTTGAGGACCATGAATAATTCATAGCTATTTGTAATATTGAACGTAAGTATCGATTTTGATATCATTATATCGATTTGATATCATATTATCAATCCTAATCATTCCTATTGTTATTCCTAGCTCAAGAAATTGACAAAGAACATCCATCGACTTCAACGAAAGCTAGGAACAAAGGAGTTGTTATCCGAGAGCCCTAAAAGCAACGAATTATCAAGGTGAGTGTAGTCGAAGTCTCAGGATTTGGCAAGAAGCCTTCTCGAATTCATTATTGTAGATTTCGATCAAATAACTAACATATCTCTTAAAGATATTGCATCAGATTGTTAAACATGCCTATTGGTAAGCATCGGTAAGTTAGATTGTGAACATCAAATATTGATATTGACATTGTCATCGTGCATTGATATAGACATAACTATTGTTGTTGAAACATTTTAAACGAATCATCGAACATTGATATTGACATTGAAATTATGAAACATTGATATTGAAACATGGTTACTAATAATAACATTGAAGACATTAGTCATTGAAATTATCATTGAAAATTGAATATGGTTATTTTCATTGAAACCTTATATTTGGACAGACATTGGATACAATTGGCATGCCATAGAATTCATGAGCTCAGTATACGAGTGGACTACGGTCCTCGGGCTACGGTCTATATTAATTTGGCGAGACGGAGGGGTGTGTATTTTACTTAGTCATTGGCGAGGCGGATGAACTATATCATATTTGGCGAGGCTTGGGAATTCATGTATCCATTATCTCGATTCAATCCAAGGGATAATAAGTAATATGATATGTTAATCATTGAATATTGAAGCTTAACATTGATGTTAATGAGCATGAGAAAATGTACATGTGTCATTCTTTGATATTTACATTGTATATGACTACCTCACTAGGCAATGTATGCCTAATGTATTCATCCTCCATGCATTTCAGGTTAAAAGTTCGTTGTGGTTGAAGAATAGAAAGTTTAGGCGAGACAAGTCACTACAAGCCTAAAGTAATGTATTTTGTCCTTATGAACTCCTAGGAAGGTGGCAAATCAGTTGAACAAATCTTTTGTGCCCACTTTGGTATGTTTATAATGTGTAAGGGTTGTAAAGTAGTAAGGGCCTTAAAATGACCTTTTGGTGGTGTTAAAATTGGTAAAAATGACCCTAATGGCTCACATAGGTGGAAACCTAGTAAACGTATTCGAATGATCATGAAATTTGGCATGCCATTAGTTTATAGCATTGAAATGTTGTGTATAAAGTTTCATTGCATTTGAACATCTACAGATAAGTTAATTTAGCTAAAAACCAGCTAAAATCTGTCATTACATGTCAGGCGTATCAAAAAAGGTGACGGTGTTTCGGTACAGCCTGTTAATAAGGTTACTAGAAAACAGGGTCAATTTGCTATTGTAATTCATCATTTCAATATGATTCAGAGTCGTTTCGATACAAATTGCTACTATAATTCCTCGTTTCGATACGAGCCTAACTTGTATCGGAACGAGTCAATGGTCAAAGTCAACGAAGGTCAAACCGTATCGGAAAGGGTTTTAGTTATTGGTGCCACATAATTCTCTATAAAAGTTCAGGTTTTAATTACTGCTACCACGTAAATTGCTGAATTTGTATTATAAAAAAGTTCATAAATTCTCTGCAAGTCTGTTTTATAATAATAATAATAATAATAATAATAATAATAATAATAATAATAATAATAATAATAATAATAAAGTATTGGTAAAAAAATTATTGTAAAAATTATATTTTTTTAATGAAAATACATAGACTTGTAGAGAACTTATGAAATATTTTTATAATAAAATGAGTAATTTGATATATATATATATATATATATATATATATATATTAAATATGAGGGGTTAAATCTATTGAATTATTTTGAATTTGGTATAAATTTATAGTCAATAAAAGCTTCAAGGACTAAACTTGTCTTTATACCCAATTAAACAGTGACATCTAACGATTCAGTGACCCAAATATAACTATAATATTAATTGAATGACTCAAGTTTAACCATAATATTAACTTTGACTCAAATGTAATTTTTAATAATTGAGTGACCCAACAGTAGCACTTTTTTCATTAAATGGTGGGAATGTGATTCCCTTGAATTTTTTAGGTATTTGTCAATTTCCATCCCTTTGGATCATATTGCCCCTAAATTAATGAATTTTGTTCGTATGGATCATTTGTTGAATTTAATTAGATGATTAACTATTTTTGGTGTAAATTAATTAAATATTTTTATTTAATATTTAAATGTTGTTAGACATATTTAAATATTTTTTTTAAAATATTTTTATTAATATTATATATATGATGTTTATATGTTATATGATGTGATTGCATATTGATTGAGAATTAATAAGTTAGAAGTTTATTTTTAATTTTATTTTTTATTTATAAGATGTTTACCGCCTTGTAAAATATTTTAGTAGCTTAAACTTATCATGTAAACTCTTATTAGTATTACAAGACTTTTTGATTTATTTTTATTATTTACTTTAATTTATTTTGTAATTTGAACATATTAAATGTTTAACATTTAAAAATTTATAAAAATATTTTAATAGAGAATAACATAGTATGCAAATATAAAATATATATTTTTAAAAATATTTCGTATAATAATTATATTAATAATAGGATAAATAATATAATTCTATGAATTTTTGTGCATATATTTTTAATTTAATATTGAAAGTTTAACATGTTAAAAAGAAATTATAATATATAGACAATTTAATAAATTTTACTTCTAAGTAATTAAATATTCCTCAAATCAAATACAATAATTTTACATACCTAACAAATAAACTAAACACAGTAATATAACATTCTTAATAATGTGTCAAGTAATATTGCATTTTAAAATTCTTATTTTTAAAAATAATCTTACATTGCGTGAAATAAATATGCCTTAGTTTATAAATAAATAAATAAATAATGAAGGGAACAGGGAGGCAATGATAGGGGGAAGCAGCAAGACCAGATGAGCTTACTCCAACACTTGTCGGATTATTGGGTGACTATTCCCGAGGCACTTATGTTCCACGTGTCTTTCCATTGCCTTGCACACTTCCATCCCTTGCTTCTTTGGGGTCTTTCTCTTTTGCCACGTTTCTTTTTTCTCTTTCCTCTCTTACTCCTCTGAATACCCTTCCTTTTCAACATAATTACCTATGATACCAATGGAACTGGTGATAACTGATAAGCCATTTATATTTTTAAAATCTAAACAATCAAAAAATAATTGAATTCCATAAAGCAAAATTTCCTCTTAACCTACTTTCTTGGCAGTAATGGTTCTTTATCATTTATATTTGTTAAGATTACGTGTGAATATCTCCACCAGTGATAATCGAGTCGTTCAAAATGGGATTTAACATGTTTGATTCAAAATTATTTTCGGTTTATGTTATTTCGAATATAGTCGGTTCAATATGGGATTTAACATGTTTGATTTTGTGTTTGGGGTCCAAAAATCTCGATTGAACGGGAAAACATGCTTCAGTCATCGTGCTAACATGTTTGGATCTAAAAATCTAAACGTGATTTTGGATCTCAAATGTGATTTTAGGAAAACCAAGGTAAAAGTAGGTTTTGCATTTCTTCGTAATTTTTACACAATATTTTTACAAAATTATGATTTTTAAGAAAAAAAACTCACAAACATAAATCACGTTACTTTAAAATCAATTATATACAGAATCAATTATATAAAATCACAATGATTCAAAATCAATTCTACCACCGCAAGACCAAACACACACAGGCTGGGTCAATATCGAATCGGTTGATTTTAGGGCTAAGTTAATATCGGATCGGTCGTTTTTCGATTGGAGTTAATATATGAAGATGATCGTTTAAAAGAGAAAAAATTATATTAAACCATTAAACTATTACCAAAGGCAGTTGTTAATTAGTAATATAATACAAAGTGAGAATAAAACATACATATTTGAGTAAATTAAATTAGGATTGATTTTAGTTCGGGTTGCTTTCGGTTCGAGTTGATTTTCAATTTGAGTTAATTTTGGTTTAGGTTGGTTTTTGTTTGATTAAATTTGGGTTGATTTTGGTTCAGACTCGAGTCAAATTTAAACCATTATGTTTGGGTTCATATCAAGTCTCAGGTCAGGTAAATCAGTTTAGGTCTTAGTTCAAATTTACCAGGTCTACCACTCGTTTTGTAAAATCAATTTTTAATTGACATTAGATATTGAATTTAATACTTAGCTAATCTATTTCTTCTTTTATTATTTTAACATTTGAACAATCTATGTATAGGGATAGGATCCGTTTACACAATGTAATTTTTTTTAACTTTTACACGTTTTTTGGATCGTTCGATGGTGAAATGGAATGATGAGATTAACAGTGAGTTATGTGAAGATTATTATTTGAAAAGAAAGTAATGAATTGATCTCAGCTATCCATTTCACCCATCAAACGATCCAAAAAAACGTGTAAAACTCTAAGTTTTACATTATGTGTAAGTGGATCATATCCCATATATATGGGTTAAGATCCACTTATATGGTGTAAAAACTCATTTAGTTTTACACTAATCTCTAACCATTGGATGAGTGGAATGGATGGATGAGATGCAAAGTTGAAAATAAGGAGATTTTTAAGGAGAAAAAAAAAATAAGAGTGTGTAATCTCATCCATCAATTCCACTCATCCATCAATGCCACTCATCCAATGGCCATTGATTAGTGTAAAACTAAATGCACGCACACACAAGATAGGATCCTCTTACACTATGTAAAACATGAAAGTTTTACACATTTTTTGGACCGTTGGATGAAGGTAGATGGATGATTGAGATTAACAATAGGAAATGTGAAGATCGTCACTTGAAAAGATAAGAAAATAATCTTAACCATTTATTACCATCATCTAACGGTCCAAAAATATGTAAAAATAATTGAGTTTTACACAATGCAAGTGGATCCTAACCCTATGTATGTATATATATGGTTAGGATCCACTTACACTATATAAAACTCAACTAGTTTTACACTAATCCATGGCCATTAGATGGATAAAATGGATGGATGAGATTAACTCCTTATTCTCTTTTTCCAAGTGATAATCTTTACATATCCTACTTCTAATCTCATTCATCCATTTCACTTATCCAATGGTCACGAATTAGTGTAAAACTAATTGAGTTTTACGACTCTAGAGGGAAGGTAGGGGTTGTTCCTAGTGGGTCTACAATTCATGAGCTAAGAAAATATGAGGGAACAAAAATGAACAGCTTGGCCAACCTGCCCAATGTGCCTACTTGTCTCTAATATTGTATTTAAACATATTATCAATATATCTAGTTCATAATATAATTTTGATCGAGGATATTTACAATCATTGTAACATGTTCATGAGACTGATATATATGATTATGAGTCAATTACGAGACTAAAATTTCATTTTTAAGGCATATAACAACTATTGTGTTGTAGTTGTTTATTTTGTGTGTGTTTTTGATGTAGTTAAATGGCTCGCACATGCTATTTTATGTGTTACAAACAACCTATATTGATAAAAAAAAAGTCCAAATTATTTTAGTGAAATATACAAGTTGTGTGCTGAAAAATTTAATAGAAAGTACACTATAGTAAAAGTTTGTTAGTACCCGTTAGAATAGAAAGCAGTTAGTTAGATATTAGTTAGTTAGCTGCAGTTAAATAAAATTTATATCGGTGTAAATGTATTATAGTTAGCTAGTTGAAGTAGAACTTATACCGGTATAAATGTGTTATAGTTAGTCGTAATTAATTAATACTTACATCGATGAAATTGTGTTGTTATGTGCTCAATTTAATATTAGAAGTTTAACTTGTTATAAAAGAAATATATCACAATGACAATTTGATAAAATATGCATCATAATAATCTTGTATTTTCTCAATGATATCTTATATTTTTGCTAATTAAACAAAAAAAATAATATAACATTTTCAATAATCTATCTGGTAATATTATATGGATAAATTTTCTATACACAGGCGGTAGAAACTTAAAGTTTCCACAAGCGCCTTAGTTTTAGGGTTTAGAGAGTTAGTTTAAGGTATAGGGTTTAGGGGTTTAGGTGCAGGGGTTTAGAATTTAGGGATAGTTGTTTCAATTTAAGGTTTAGGGTTATAATTTAAGGTTTAGAGGTTAAAACCTAAATCCTCACCATATTACCCTAAAAACTAAACCCTAACCTATAAACCCTAAATTATAACCCTAAACCTTAAATTGAAACAATTATCCCTAAATTCTAAACTTCTACACCTAAACCCCTAAACCCTATACCCTAAACTAACTCTCTAGACCCTAAAACTAAGGCGCTTGTGGAAACTTTAAGTTTCCACCGCCACTGTATAGGATATTAATCCATATTATATTCTAAGAATCTTATTCCCATATATACTATATTTAGCGAATCAAACTCCTTATAAAAGCTCAGTAGTCCCATCACCGTAATTATCATATCGAAACGAGGGTTGATGTATTCGGACACAGATCCCTACACTTATACAACCTGTCACCACTAACATACAGGCTGGCAACCCCACTGTTCCTATAAAATAGGTCTATCACCACGTCACGACAAAAGTCTTACGTGGCAACTTTCTCCAAAGTCCGTGGCCTCTCCCTCTCCTTACAATTCACTTCACCCTCTCTATATATGATACTCTCCTACAGCCTACAGGCCACACTAACAAAATTCAAAAACTTCAAAATCTTCCCATTTCAATAACTGAGTTCCGAGGTCAAAAAAGAAAGCAAACAACATTGAAATCCGCGGATCTCGACAATGGGTATCTGTACTTCTTTTGATTCAACTCGCGTACCAACAGCCAAGGTGATCCTCCAGGATGGACGATTACAAGAATTCCCTTACCCCGTTAAGGTTTGTTATGTTTTGCAAAAGAATCCCATGTGTTTCCTCTGCAACGCCGATGAAATGGAGTTTGACGACGTCGTGTCCGCCATTGGGGAAGACCAGGAGCTTCAGCCCGGTCAACTCTACTTCGCCTTGCCATTGAGTTGGCTCAACCGTCCTTTACAACCCCAAGTAATGGCCGCATTGGCTGTCAAAGCTACCTCTGCTTTAATGAATACCACTGCGTCTGAAAAATGCAGGCGCGGACGTAAAACCCTTACCCCTTTTGCGTTTTCGGAAGAAGCTCCTCCCCGAAAGGTTGCCGCTGGTGGTGGGAACGGCGGTGAGAAGAGAGGGAGAGGGAGTAGAATGTTTAAGGCTGTGTTGAGTTCTATTCCCGAATAGAGATGGGATATTTTGGGAAATCTAGGAGTGGTATAAGTGTAAATATGTAAAAAGGAAGATCTTGTTATTGAAACCATTGGTAGAAACTGGAGGTGGTTGACCCTCAATTTTTTTTTTTTTGAAAAATAATGACTTCCATTAAACATAAACAAGTTCAAACAGTTGAACAAACCAAATCGTAACTTCAAAAAGAGAACGATAGCAACAGATGGGAAACAGTTTTCACCAAAAAAAAAAAGACCGATCAAAAGAAAAAGAGAAGTAAACATGTCAAGAAACTTAACGCAAACAAAAAATCGGATTAAAGCAAAAGAATAGTAGAAACAAATTGTAACTGTCGTCACTAGATTTTTACCTTTTTTATTTTATTGATATTATTTTTATTAAAATTAAAAAGCTTAAGAAAATATATAAATAATATAAACTCATCTCTAAAAATAATAATAAACCCATTGTATTTAGAAACTAATTTAAATAAATCTCACTCCCAAAAGTAATAAATAAAAAATTATTTTTGAATAAAAGGGTCCAAACCAACCATTTGTTGTTATTTTTTTTCCAGGTTTAATGTAGATTGTTGAATTTAAGGCATTAAGGATCAATGAATTAGATTAGATCAAAAAAAATAAAAAAGGGGAAATGGGTATTAGCCCGCGCCGCCACGCGCCTGGCGTGTGGGCGTCATGCGCACGGGGCTGGTGCCCAAATCCCAATTTAAAACGGTGGCTGGGCCACTACCGGTCGATCTCCCGCCGTCCTTAGGTTACGACGGTCGACGAGGTTAGTGTCGGTCGACTCGTCTTGTTCGGCCGGCTCCGTTGCCGACGACCCCGTCTCTTGCCATCGCCGATAGCTCATCCAACCGGAGGAAAAGGGTTCGGACCCTAATTTAATTTAGGGGCAAAATTCCTCAAATCTAAACCAAATGGAATGATTTTTGGGAGTTTCAACCGAGGATCAAACCCCTTGTCGGATTATGGCTTCAATTTTGGGATTAAATCCGGATTTTTCCTTGAATTGTCCATAGCTCTAGCATAAATACCCTCTTTCTCATTGTATTCCCTCTAGCTTCTTATAGCGGTCTTCCCATTTCTTCTCGACCTTTGCCTTGTCTGTTATTTCATCGAGGTCAGGTACCTCGTGAACTTCCTCAAAATTTGCCTTCGCTTTATTTCGGGCAGAGGATTCAACAGAATAAGACGAAATCTTCACTTTAGGTGAGACAATTTTTTTTTGATGGGCAAAGGCCATCCCCTGAAACTTAGGCAGCAAACTAGTTTCTCCACCAGCTTCTAGTGCATCTAGGACAATTTGGTCCTAATTTTAATAAATAAAATAATAAAATTACTTTATTAGGCTACAACATGTGTCACCAGATTGACGAAAGAAACACCTTGCCTTTAGTGAGATTCGAACCCAAGTTTACTAGGTTAAAAGTAAACACATCTACCACTAGAATAAAGTTATCCTTGTGATGCATTGTACACATTCTAATATATATCTTAGTTTGTTACTTATGCCAGAAAAAAAAAACAAGAAACATATTATCTTTGGCAAGATTTGAACTGGGGTTTCTTGGGTTAAAAGTGAGCATGCCTACCACTAAACCAATGTTATTCTTTTGATATAATGTACAAAATCTATTATATAACTTGATTTGTTTCTCATGCCAGGAAAAAATAAATAAATATAGATTAAAAAAACTCGAATATGATACTTTTGGGATGCATAAAAATATTTAAACAACTGAAATATATCTAATAATTAAATTATTAACCATTTTATTTTTTATTAAATTATTATATTAAAAAATAAGAAATTATATTAAAATTTTATTTAACAAGTCTAAACTCACAAACATAATTTACATGCCAATAATCTACACAATAGATATGAAATAAAAAAGATAATGTAAAGCCATAAAACTCATACCTGAAATGTGTGCTTCGTTTAAATTTTTTTAAACTTAAATGAAGAAAAATAGTACAACACAACCCTACATTAAAAGAAAGCGGAGAAAAATAAATTCATTAGTAAACGATAAAGATACCTAGAACTGCAAACCAAACCAAACACACATCAAACTCTTAATAAGCAAAAAAGTTATGGACTACCTGTACCCTAACCCAATAAATCAAATAGCAACAAAAGCACAAAATAACCAAAAACTAAACCACACTCCCAAGGACCAGACAGAGGTAGGTACATGACGATTAAGTGAATTCGTTGCAGCTCCAATATCCCCTAAAAACGTTAGCTTGATTCAACTTACAGCGGACCCTTATTAAGGCCGGTGGAGCCTTGGCCCCCTCTAAAATTTAAGAAATTAATTTTGGACCCCTTAAAATTTTAAAAATTTTAATTTACCCCTTCAAAAATTTTAAAAATATTATTATATTTTAAAATTTTTGAATATTTTTAGTTAAGTCTCCTCTTAAGATTTTTAAATTTTCTTATTAAGTCTTAAAATTTTTGAAAATTTTAAATTAGATATTTAAATTTTTTTAAAAGTTTAAATAGGCCTCCTCAACTTAAGTTGCCAATATTCGCCCCTGCCTACGCATCCCGGCATACGCCAACCAACCTGCCATCGCATTATTCGACCTTTGTACATGTAGGAACTGAACCTTCCCAACTTGTTTAATAAGGTTGTCGACCTCCAGCAAGAAAGCCCACCAGCTCCAAGTTTTGGTCTGTACAACTTGTTTCCAGTAAAGCTTAAATCAAGTTCAAATGCTCAATTCACATGTTTTCAAGGAAACAGGTTGGCAAATTGCTTAGCTTAAATCCAACATATAATTAAAACATCCAAAAAAAGAAAACCATTTCAAGTAATTATTGCTGGAAAAAGGTATTGATTGCATGTTAATCCTGTCCACCATATTATTGACATACACAACCATATAGCTTTAAAAAATAGTTTTAGTTATATTTTCAAATTTAAATAAGAATTTGTATTTAATCATTCCTTGTGGTTGATTTTCAATGACTTAATTTGATTCACTGCAAGCCCTTTTAAGACGTGGTCAACAATGCTTCTCCAACGGGCATTGAAGCGCCAACTGAAAAAATAATGTCGAACAGGTACGAGCAGCGGGCGTTTCACCATAACTGAAAAATGTAACTTCTCTAAAAACGGGCGTTTAAAAATTCTTGCTGAACGAAACATCGAATCATTTAGACTTAATTTTCATGGGATTTCACTTTCAAAATTTTCTTTTTTTTCCATGATTCCTTGGTTGAGAACCTTCCTTGAGCCTCAAGGAAACAAGAAAGATAGTAAATACTTGGAAAAAAGAACTTTACAGAAAACTGAACAAGCTTGCAAATGAATCAAATGTTCATGTGGCAGCCAATGTTTTTTATTATTATAAGATAAATAAATGCATCATCTTCTGCCTTTGTATTTTATTATTGGTAGAATTAATATATATGTAATCCAGGCACATTGGCAAGTATTAGTAATGCCAAAACTTGACAATATGGGTGCGTGTGCTTCCTCAACCTCAAACTCGAAATCAGGCAAAGCTACCGGGGGAGGAGTGAGCGGAAGGAGAGGGTCAGCCGCCGCCGCCAAGGTGGTGGACATGGAGGGTCGTGTTCAAGAGTTGAAGCAGTCGATCCAAGCCAAGAACATCATTTCCCGTAACCCAAATTGCTTTCTTTGCAGCTCAGAATCCATTGGCATCGGCACATGCATGCCCCAACTCCCCGACGATGAGGAACTCCAACCCGGACGAATTTACTTCCTCTTACCGGTCTCCTATTCCCACAAACCTGTTTCCTTGCCGGACTTGTGTGCTCTCGCCATAAAGGCTAGCTCCAGCCTAGCCACTTGCAGTGTTGACCTTTGCTCAGCTAATTTCAACTGAGAGGTTCGGCCTTCAAAGGGTAACGGCTTTGTAATCTTGATCTAACTTTCTTGGCCTATTCATGAACCATTAATCCAACTCGTTATGATGCATAAGCTATGCTAGTATTATTATTTCCCTTAGTTGCTGTATGGTAACTCCCAATTATTTTTTAAAATCAATTCTCGAATTTAGTTTTTCAGTTGTCTACTCCCCTTTTAGTAGTCTAAATTAGAAGGGATGAACTGTTAATAATGGTCACTAAGGACGGACGCAAGACTTTATATTAGGGACGAACTTATAAAGTTTTAAATTTTTTTAAATCATATACGAATTTCAAGTTTTTAAATCAAATCTTAAATCAAGATAGCACATTTACCTTTGGTTGGGTGAACTAAAATCAAAAAATTCATAATCATAATATAATCATTAAATTTGACTATAGCATAAATTAAATTTTCTAGATTTTTTTAATCATCCAAGAAAACGTCTTTTCATCTTTAATAAAATTAGAGGGATTAAGTTCACCCTTGCATCATCTACTACTCAAGAATCCAAAGCATTCCAATAAATTGAATCTAAGAGGATCCGATCAGATGGGATTAAATTGCAAAACCACCTAATTTTGGAACCAGATTCTAAATTTGTATTAAACAGATCATTAAATGCACGTCACGTGCAACAAACTTCGAGTTGCAGATCAAAAAACGTCAACATGGTCACGTGCAAATCAAATCTTTGAATAATCAAGCTTATCAGATCTTAACACTTAACACACTTGATTAAACAATAATAAATCCCACAAATCCCCGTAATGCTCCACCTTGTTTCAGTGGCATAACCCGACACATTGTCCCCATTACACACATGCATGCACAAACACATAATTTTATATCGAATACAAATTATTATTGAATTACATTAAAAATTTAAGAGTGCGAAATTTTAAAATTTTAAAGAGTACGACTGCCCCCATCAGTACCCTCGGTGTATCCCTGATTTCACAGCCAACACATTGTCTTCATTTCCCACTTCGTACGCCTCTGTCTGCACAGCAGATCGAGTAACCCGGGAATAAAAGAATGGATTAAATAGTGAATCGATCATGTTTAGCCTAAATTTACAAAGATTAATAACAATAGCAGAATACACCCATCCTTGGATGTCTATAAATTAGTCCTACCAATATTACAGTTAACCAGCACTACTATTCTACGAATCGACAACAAAGAAATGGGCAGCGTCTTGGTTGCAGTGTTAGTTCTAGCTATTTGCCATAACACGGTCCAAGGGGTATCTGCAGCGTCAAGCCCTGGTCCGATGCCGATGGCTCCATCGATTTTGCCGAGTGCCGGCAGCGAATTCTTGGGAGCACACAACCGAGCAAGAGCTGCAGTTGGGGTCGGGCCTCTCAAGTGGAGTGCTAAACTAGCCAATGCCACAGCCCTCCTCGCGAGATACCAGAGGAACAAAATGGGTTGTCAGTTTGCGGACCTGAAAAATCACAAGTATGGAGTGAACCAGTTATGGGGTAGTGGAACAACTGTGACACCGCGCGCGGCAGTGGATACATGGGTGAAAGAGAGGAGTTACTATGATTATGCTACCAATTCCTGCACACCAAATCATAAGTGTGGTGTTTATAAGCAAGTGGTTTGGAAGAACTCATCGGAGCTGGGGTGTGCTCAAGCTACATGCAAGGATCAAATTAGTTTAACCATTTGTTTCTATAATCCTCCTGGGAATTATGTAGGAGAAAGACCATACTAGATTGTTTTCGATATTTATAGCTGTCTGTACTCTGTAGGATCTTGTCTACGATTTTCTGGACAATGTAATGATTCTTGAAAGCTTCAACAGGGTCCAGCTTGATTTGAACAATGTTATATCATCTAATATCCTTAATTTGGATCCAAAATAACACAGTATTTATAATTTTTACATTCTTTTAACTATATATGGATACCATTCGGTTGAACAGTTGATTCTATTTAAAACACTTGCGCTTTAGCTGATTGAGTATAGATCGATTGATAGGCAATCAGCACATGAATTTGCACTGATGTGGGGTCGCCAGCAAGAGTTGGCAACATTACATTCAAAGCTTCCCATTGTGTCTCGTTACCGAATTAGCTGCATTACAGCTAGGAGAGTTGTTACGGGTGAAGTTACAAACCTGGTTGCAGCCGTTGATCAATGAATACAGATGGCTGCAAGTCATTTGACCGGAAAGTTGTGGAGGAAGGAATCGATTGGACAAACCTCACATTGCCTCTAGAAGACCAGCAGAGTGTTACTGTTGTTGGTTGGATTGTTCTCTTAAGGCCGGTGGCAACTACCCAAATCTACATAGGGACTTTGAGGTATGGTGGTGTAAACTTTCATTACACCTTACTCAAATGCTCAAGGCAATGGACTCTCACACAAATAACCCAATGACATCAAAGCCATAGGCGAAAGAGATAAAATACAAGTGACACCGTATGCAAATCAATTGGAATTTTCTTTATCCTACCTAGGGTGTAAAAAATTGAAATGACCTGAAAATTCGATTGAAATTGACACCTGAGGTGATGATGACTCGAACACGACCAAGTCTGACCTAGTGTTGACCTGAACCCAAGTTAGGCCCAATGATTTTGGATCCAAAACCCAAACTGAAAATAAATCGAACCCAAAATAAACTCGATAACGTGGTAATCGAACCCGACCTGATATAAACCCGAACTTGAAATGAACCTTGTCAATATCTAATATAACCTGACTTGTACCATAGAACTTCAACAAAATATCCTCCTTAATTCTTGAAAGCAAATCCGCTTTACTTAGCATTTTGCCATTAAATATCCTACTATTCCTCTTCTTCCATATCTAGTAAATGCAAGTTTTGTTGAAGGATAAGTCTAGAAGCTACGAGCATATTGAAGGTGACCTTGGATCTGTTAGCAGCAACTCAACAAACTCTCTCTCTGTTGGTGGCAGCTCAACAAAATTCCCTTAGTTGTTAGCTAACTCAACAAAATTTCCTCAGCCTAACCAATTCCGTTTCAAGTTATTATGCCCCTCAAGATGTGTATATAAAGCCATGTTTGTGAACTGGAATAGACACTCTTTTTCATGAATGAAAATAAAACTTTGATTCTCGTTTACTCTCTCACCTTCTTCTCTAATTCTATTCACATAGACTAGGGTTTTTCCTAACATTGTATCAATCGCCATTGTTCTTGGAGACATTGGCTTTTCCGCTGCATTCTCGTCTTCTTGATTGTGTTCGTCATGCCTAGTAGTTCCACGGATCCGACGCTAGATCTATCGTCCTCATCATCGAAAGGTGGCAAGATGTTTACAAACAAGAAAGTTAACACCGTGCTTGATGAGAGGAACTTCTTGTTGTGGAAGCAACATGTTCTGTTGACGGTTCGCAGTCATCGTTTGGAGCGGCTTCTCATGGGGAAGCTCAAACCTCCTCCAGAGATAGTGCCTGGTGATAATGGGGAACAAGTGCTCAACGAGGATTATGAGATCTTTGTTGCACAAGATAGTGCCTTAGCTTCCTGGTTGCTTTCAATGATCGATGCTTCTCTTCTACCTCATTTCGTTGGTGTGGAAACGGCAGCAGATGTGTGGAACATAGTGGTTCAGTTCTTTGCAAACAAATCCACGACCAGTGCGATGAGCCTTCACTGTAAGCTCAAATCGATCCGGAAGGGGGGTGAAAGCATACGCTCATACCTTACACAAGTCAAGGAGGTAAGTGATGCTTTAGCTGCTTGTGGTAGTTCAATTTCAGATATGGAACATATAGCTACAATCTTGAATGGGTTACCGATTGAATATCAACCTTTTATGGCGGTCATAACTGCTAGTAAGGAACCATATACTTTAGATAGTGTAAAATATGTTCTCGTTGATGATGAGGCTCAGATCAAAGGTTTTAATGCTCAGCTTCAATTACCTGTTAGTGTGAATGTTGCTCGTTTTCAAAACAATACTACTGTGTCCACTAATCAAGGAATTAGATCTGGTAGACAACAGCAGTTCTCTGGTGGTAGGGTTGGTGCTCGTAGAAGGGGTCATGTCAGGATTCAGGGCCAGCTTTGTGGGAAGCTTGATCACTCTGTTGATCATTGTTGGAGGCATTTTAATCAATCGTTTGTCGAGGTGTTGGCTACTGCTGGTGACACAGCCAATGATCCTCCAAGTGATTATGATGCTCCAAATGCTCTTGTTAGTTTGGCCGATACTCCAGCCTCTTGTTGCAACTGCACTCATGCTCAAGGTTCAAGTCAGCCCACCAGTTCTGACTCCTGGGTTGTGGACACAGGGGCAACACATCATGTCACTCATGATGCGTCGAAGGTGATGCAAGGTTTGGACTACACTGGTCCAGGTAAACTTGTTGTTGGTAGTGGACATAGTTTAGATATTAGCAAGTCTGGAAGATCCTTCTTAATGACTTCTTCTTCTTCACGAGTTTTAATGATTAATGATCTGCTGCATGTTCCATCGGTTACTAATAATCTGATTTCTGTATCTAAGCTTGCTAGAGACAACAATGTCTTCTTCTAGTTTCATGCTTCAATGTGTTTAGTCCGAGATGAAGTTAGTGGAGAAGTGCTACTACAAGGGAAGGAGCATAGTGGACTTTATCAGTTCATTGGAGGTTCTACAGATTTGGAGTTTAATGACAATGATCCAAGAATAAAGGCTAATCTAGCCTATAAGACTAGTAGTACTTATGCCTTGTGGCACAAACGTTTGGGGCACCCTGCTCACTCAACGCTTGTGCAAGTGTGTAAAAACTCAGATATTGTAATTCCTTTAAATGAATATAAAGTTGATTCTGACATTTTTGTTGCTTGTTGAATGGGTAAAAGTCATAAGCTACCCTTCACTGAGTATGTCAATCCTTTTTCCTTGGTGTTTATCGACCTTTGAGGTCCTGCTCATGTAGCTTCAAATGGTTTCAAGTACTATGTCTCCTTTGTAGATGCAGCTACGAGACATTGCTGGGTGTACTTGTTGAAATCAAAGGATAAAGCCTGCTATGCGTTTCAGTTGTTTGAATGTATGGTCAAGAATCAGTTTCAGACCACTGTAAAGAAGGTACAAAGTGACTGAGGAGGAGAGTTTTGATCTCTCTCAACTGTGTTAGGTTCTTTGGGCATCAAGCATCGTGTCTAATGCCCTCATACCTCCGAGCAAAATGGCGTTGTTGAGCGAAAGCATCGCCACATCATAGAGCTAGCCCTTGTCTTGCTGGCACAAGCTGCTTTACCATTTCGATTGGTCATATGCAGTTAGCACATCTGTACATCTAATAAATAGGCTTCCTACACGAGTATTATCTCGAAAGTCACCATTTGAAAGGCTATTTGGACATCAACTAGACTATAAATTTATGAGGGTATTTGGATGTCGTTGTTTCCCTCACCTACGGCCATATCAAAATCACAAATTGAGTTTTAGGTTGCAACCATGCACTTTCCTTGGCTACAATGCTCAGCACAAGGGTTATCAATGCATGGCAGCAGATGGCCGCGTTTATATTTCTCATCATTTGATTTTTTATGAGAATCATTTTCCCTTTGTAGGAACAGGTAATCATAATCCTAGTGCTTCCACTCATAATACTACTTGTTCCCTGTCTAGGCCGGGTTCGTTTCCTGTGATTGATGGAGCTACTAGAGTTTGTATGCATGGTCATAGGGTGAATGTTTCCTCTCAGTATCAGTCCTTGGGTGGTGATCAAGTTGCACAAGCAGACCATTCTAATTGTGGCTCCCAAGGGTCTGTGTCAGGTGCTTCCATGCACGATGAGTTACCAAGTGAAGTGGTTGTCTCTCGAGGTCCTGATCAAGCAGACAGAGTAACACAGGACTTGCAAACTGGCGTGGCTCAACAGTTTGTCGATATGTCCACTAGTTCCCCTAAAGAAGCTCTAAATGAGGTGTCAAGTGCGGGGTTCGAGTCTTGTGATGTGGATACAACTACCTGTGCAGATGGTGGTCCCATGGCTCAACAAGGAAATGAGAGTATAGGCGTGGTTCCAGTTGAGACTCTTGGTGGTTCAAATGAAGTTCCTGAACCATCGTTCGATGTTAGGGAAGGTCACTATCAAGGCAGCAGTCACCACATGGTTACTTGAAGCAAGTCCGGCATCTTCAAACCTAAAATTTATCTTGTTGAGAAAACAAGTGAAGAAGAGGAGCCTGTCACTATCCAGCAAGCTTTAAAATCACCAAATTGGAAAGTTGTGGTCTATGCAGAGTTTGAAGCACTGAAGAAAAATGAAACCTTGTCTTTGGTCTCTCTTTCTAAAGGTCGAACCACCGTAGGCTGCAAATGGATTTTTAAGGTTAAGAAGAACCCCGATGGGTCTGTTCAATGCTACAAAGCTAGGCTCGTTGCCAAGGGCTTCTTACAAGTCCCTGGTCAGGATTTTTAGCACACATTCATCCCCGTAGTCAAGACTTTAACGATAAATATGATTCTTGCCCTAGCTATTCAACAAAAATGGACACTTAGACAAGTCGACGATAACAACGCATTCTTGAACGGCGATCTGCATGAAGACGTTTTCATGCAACAACCTCCAGGATTTAAAGAGGTGGCACCTGACGAGTCTAAGATGGTGTGCAAGCTTCATAAGGCAATGTATGGCTTGTCACTATAACTGCATGTCACGATAATGTCACTAGAACTGCCTATCACGATAATGTCATCGACATATACGAGAGCATAGGTGGCGTGGTATCTGTAACCTTGATAAACAAGGAGCTATCTGCCTGCGAGCCTTTGAAGCCAATTGAAATAAAATGATCCCTTAATTTAGAATACCAGTTTTGAGGCACTTGCATCAAGCCATACAGTGCCTTATGAAGCTTGCACACCAGCTTAGACCCGTCAGGTGCCACCTCTTCAAATTATGGAGGCTGTTGCATGAAAACGCCTTCATGCAAATCGTCGTTCAAAAACGCGTTGTTAACGTCAACTTGTCTAAGTGTTCGTTTCTATCGAACAGCTAGGGCAAGCACCACATTTATCATTGAAGTCTTGACTACGGGGATGAATGTTTGCTGAAAATCCTGACCAAGGTCTTGTGAGAAGCCCTTGGAAACGAGCCTAGCTTTGTAGCGTGGAACGGACCCATCGGGGTTCTTCTTTACCTTAAAAATCCATTAAGAAAGCTGAAGAAAGCTTCTTTCTACCAGTACACTGAAAAAAATATATGTACATTGTTAAGTAGATGTTCAAGTAAAGATAGATTTGGAGACAACTGTTTTTCTTCTTCGGGTACCAACTCACATGCATTTTTGTTTGTTTTGGTCAAGCAAAGATAAATATGTTGTGTATGGTGAAGAAGAAAGAAAAGTAAGAAAAGATGAAGAATGTTGAAGAAAGACCAACTCCCCAACTTCCTGAACTAGCTCACTGAATCAACTCAAAGGAGATTGAAGAAATTTAGAAAGTAACTATAATTAGTTGTTAATTACCTATTATTAGTTTGTTAATAATTTTGTATTAGTTGGGCCAGCTATTATTAGGCCGTTTAGGTTGGTCAATTGTTTGTTAGTGTATTGTTGAGGCTACTGGGTTATATAAGCATAGTTGTTGTAATACATTAAGAATTGATCATTAATCCATTTTTAGTAAAAAAATACAATTCACTTTATTTCTCAATCTTTAAGTGTCTCATCTCTCTTCTCCATCTTCTCTTCACCGTTACACCACCAGTCATCGTCCGTCGACCATGGCACCTTTCTCACATGGTATCATTCGCCACCAATGATCTTGACGTCATTTGATCCGTTCTGTTGCTATCGTTTTAGATATGGCGTTGCTTCCTATTTCATTTCAGAGTGTATCGATTTCTTACCAGCAATTTTGAAGCTGCTTCTTTAATCGACGATTGGTGTTCTTAGTCGAAGTTTCATTTGCACCGCAGATTGCTTCACCGGTTGTTATTGTTGTTTCAGATCTCAGAGTTTGACCTTGATCCATTATCGCCCGATGCTCATCGATTGTCAGATGTGCAAATCGTAGTTATGCTTGTTGTCATTAATCGGGTTTTCATTTAGATATGATTTTATCATCGTCGGTATCGAAATCAACTTGCTGTTCAACACTCCCTGTCACTTGCCGTTTATCTTTTCACGCGTGTATATGTCTCTCACTGTCAGGTTCCGATCACCACATCATTTTATTGTCAAGTATGTTTGTAATTCTCTGATTGCATCTTATCCTTGAGATATTTGACTTTAGATATGTCATTACATCTTGAGGTTCAAGTTATTTGACTTGAGATATTTCATTGCTTGTTTGGTTCTTGAGGTTCTTACGATCTGAGCGTCTTTTCTGATTTTTTTTCGAGCTATTGGATTTTGTGCAAATCTACTCTACACTCTAGTTTATTTTGTTCGATGCTCTTTATTGATTGTAATCTATTCAAAGTTGAGGCTTGTCCGTGTTCTTAAGTGGTGTATACTCTTGTGGACTCATACTATGATGTTCTCTTGTTCATTCTTTGGAATTGGGGAATGAGCGTTGTTGTAGCATTGTGGTTGAATTCCTGTGTGGATCAATTATTACTGGTATATTCGATTGAGTGTTTTTTTAGTTGAAAATAATGAGATGGTTAGCATGTTTCCTATTCGACATAATGTCACTGTGAATGATGAATACTTCTTTCGATTGATTGTGCCTTGCCTGCGATGCTTCACACCAATTAAGCTACTGAAAATGTAGTTTATCTACATAGAAGTGATGTTTGGTTCGACACTTGGTTTTGCATTTGGTTACTGAAATATTTGGGTCATGGGTTTTGCTTCCTCTCTTTACAGCTTCCAGGTTTTGTTTTGAACCACGTGATATTTTCGTCCATTCTCTTGTTACTAGAAGCTGGTTTATAGTATATCTAGTTATCACTCTTGGTTATTGTTCAAGAGTTGAGCTATTGAATGTTGGAGGTTTGATTGCTGCATATGAATTTGAGTAATGTGGAAATTGGTTTTTCTTGGAACTTTACAAGTTGTTTATAATTAAAGTTGTTGTATTGACTACTGTTGGAAACAATTTATATTTTGTGATACATTGAGTGATGGTGAAGGCTGGTTAAAGTTGGTTATAGAGTTTTGATGTTCAGTCCTGCAACAGTTCAAAGGTTGTTGTGTGGATGAAGAAGATGAAGAACGGGAAATTGTATGTTGGACCATCGAAGAAGGAAGGAAAGGAAGAAAGCTTCTTTCTACCAGTACACTGAAAAAAATAGATGTTCAAGTAAAGATAAATTTGGAGACAATTGTTTTCTTCTTCGGGTACCAGCTCACATGCATTTTTGTTTGTTTTGGTCAAGCAAAGATAAATATGTGGTGTATGGTGAAGAAGAAAGAAAAGTAATAAAAGATGAAGAATGTTGACGAAATACCAACTCCCCAACTCCTTGAACCATCTCACTGAATCAATTCAAAGGAGATTGAAGAAATTTAGAAAGAGAAAAAAGTATGATGAATGTTAGAAAATAACTATAATTAGTTGTTAATTACCTATTATTAGTTTGTTAATAATTTTGTATTAGTTGGGCCAGGTATTATTAGGCTGTTTAGGTTGGTCAATTGTTTGTTAGTGTATTGTTGAGGCTAATGGGCTATATAAGCCTAGTTGTTGTAATTCATTAAGGGGGCGTTTGGTTCACGAAATGTAAGATTACTTCTGAGAATAAGATTACCGGAATGTAACATTACCTGACATATTACTGGGAATGTTACATTACCTTGTTTGGTTCATTTGGTAGGAATATAGGATTGTAGTGTTTGGTTGAAGGAATATAAGATTAATTGGAAGTAAAATTTACTAACTTGTCCTTATGATATATTTTCTTTTTAACAAGTTTAATTTTTAATTATTAAATTAAAAATATTTACATAAAAATTTATAGAACTATTTTCGTTACATTACCTAAAATTTGCAAAAAAATATTTATAATATATTAATATTATTAAATTATTTTTAAAAATGTTTTATATTTATATACATTTATTCCTTTTTAATTTTTTGAACATAAAAATATTAAACATTTAATATGCTTAGATTTTTAATTTTTTATTACTTTCGACCATTTATCAAACAAATTAAGGTAAATAATAAAACAAATATAAAAGTAGTAAAAATGATAAAAAAAATAAATTAACATATTGATTTTTAAGATAAAAACATCTTATAAATCAAATAATAAAATTAATAACATCATGTCTTAACGCATTCAGTCTCAAGCAACATACAATCTCATCCTATAACTCTAGAAACATCGTAAATAAAATATTAGTAAGATGTACTATTAAATATTACAATATTATCTAAATACATACAACACCATTTATATATTAAACTAATGTTAAATATAAATATTTAATAAATTTACACCATAAATAATTAGTTACCTAATTAAAAATGCAATAAATGATCAACATGAACATAATGCATAATCATAAGGGTAATATTGTCCAAAGGGGAAGGAATTGTTTAATACCTAAGAAAATGAGGGGAATAGCATTCCCACCATTTAGGGGGGAAAAGAGCAACTATTGGGAAAAGAATAATACCTCTTAGTGGGAATTCTCATGAACCAAACATGGGAATGTAAGTCTAGAAAAGATTATTACCCCTGGTAATCATCTTTTCCGCGAACCAAACACACCCTAAGGATTGATCATTAATCCTTTTTAGTAAAAAAAAATACAATTCACTTTATTTCTCAATCTTTAAGTGTCGCGTTGGTCAATTGTTTGTTAACAACGCGTTCTTGAACGATAATCTGCATGAAGACGTTTTCATGCAACAACCTCCAGGATTTGAAGAGGTGGCACCTGACAGGTCTAAGCTGGTGTGCAAGCTTCATAGGGCACTATATGGCTTGAGGCAAGTGCCTAAAAACTGGTATTCTAAATTAAGGGATCATTTCATTTCTATTGGCTTCAAAGGCTCGCAGGCAGATAGCTCCTTGTTTATCAAGGTTACAGATATCGCAGCCACCTATTCTCTCGTATATGTCGATGACATTATTGTGACAGACAGTTCTAGTGACGAGGTTGAACATGTCATTCGTCAGCTGGGAGTGGAGTTCTCGTTGAAAGACTTGGGCCTACTCAATTTTTTCTTAAGAATTGAGGTAGTCAAAGTTGGAGAGTCTATTGTTTTAAGCCAAAAGAAGTTTATTTTGGAGCTCTTGGCGAAAGCTCAAATGAGTAATGCTACACCAATGCCCACCCCTATGGTGTCTTCTCTCAAGCTCACACAAAGTGTTGGCAGTCTACTTACAGATGCCCAGGGTTATTGAAGCTTAGTTGGTGCCCTCTTGTATGCCTGTCATACACGACCTGACATTGTGTATAGCGTCAACAAGCTTGCACAATTCATGCACGCTTCCTGTGAACAACACCTGACAGTTGTTCGAAGAGTGTTGTGATATTTCAATGGGACTTTAGATTATGGGTTGGTGTTTACACCAACAACTGATGCGTTTTAGCTAGTTGCATTTGTTGATGCGGATTGGGCAGGAAGTGTAGATGACAGGAGATCCATTTCAGGAAACTGTGTGTATCTCACGGGCATTCAGTGGTGTTCTAAGAAGCAAAAGACGGTTTCTTGTTCGACATCGGAGGCTGAATATCGATGTTCGGCTGATGTGGCATCAGATGTAACATGGGTAGACACTTTACTCAAGGAGATGAAGGTTCAAATGTCAGTCGTGCCTATAATTTGGAGTGACAACTCGAGTGCCATTGCTATGAGTGCAAACCCAGTTTATCACTCTAAAAGTAAACACGTTGAGTTAGATTTACACTTTGTATGCGAAAAAGTATCCCCCAACAAGGTTCAGGTGAACTATGTTCCAGCCGAAAACTAGGTAGCAGATGGGCTGACAAAGCCGCTGTTTAAAGCCTATTTTCATTTGTTTCGTCAAAAGTTTGGAGTGATGTCCATTGCTGAGTTGAGAAGTGAAAAAAGTAGGGAGCATGTTGAAGGATAAGTCTGGAAGCCACGAGCATATTGAAGGTGACCCTGGAGCTGTTAGCAGCAGCTCAACAAACTCTCCCTCTCTCTGTTGGTGGCGGCTCAACAAAATTCCCTTAGCTGTTAGCCAGCTCAACAAAATTCCCTCAGTCTAACCAATTCCGTTTCAAGTTGTTATGCCCCTCAAGATGTGTATATAAAGCCATGTTTGTGAACTGGAATAGACACTCTTTTTCATGAATGAAATAAAACTCTAATTCTCGTTTACTCTCTCATCTTCTTCTCTAGTTCTATTCACATAAACTAGGGTTTTTCCTAACAAGTTTAAAGATTCTTCAGTAGAGTAGAGATAAAAACTTTATCTATTAGTTTGGTCGCAACCCATTGAAGCTCCTGATTCTAATCACCTATAAGTAGGACTGAACAACAAAAAATGAGAAATTGAAAATCGAATTGAACCGTAGTGTTAAGACGAATTATGATTTTTCAAATTTACGAACAATGGTTACTCGAATTAAACCAAATTTAATTTTTTATTTAATTATAATTAATTATAATGTTTTTTATAATGCTTAAAATTCAAAAAATAAAGCTAGTTTTCAAAATAAAATTCAAAAGTTCAAAAATATAGAAAATTTAAAATCGCAGTTAACCGAACCGAAAACCGTGGACTACTAAAATAACCTACCGACTTAAATCGAACAGAGTCGTTTACACTCCTACCTATAGGTCTCTACAATTGACAAAGGAGTAAAATTACATTATACAACTATTTAGAATAATGACAACTAAAATAAATAAATAAATAAAGAGTGTATTGTTTCTGATTCAGTCGCACATAAATAACATCTACCATCATTTTCAATTCCCCATCTCAAAAGCCTACCCTTAACAGGTAATCTATCTTGCGAGGCAAATCAACCCTCATAGAAAGTTTTATTTTGGTATGATACCAATTTAACCCAAACAACTAAATTTTTTTAGTAAGATATCATAGGCATAATTGTTCACCTTTGAATTTACTAAATCTACTTATGCTAGCTAGTTCATGTGGTGCCATGTTTCTCTAACAATGTCTTTTATACTTAAAATATGAGTTTGAATCTTATCATGAACTAGATTTAATTTCTTTTGGTGCGAGTGCTGTAACAAGTTCTTCATGGTGTTGGCTTGATCTTCTTACCAAGCTAAGTTTACGTCCCACCATGTTCACCGACTTGGGATCCTACTACAAACTCATGTTCACCGCCATGTCACTACAAAGGTTTTTATTTTTTCACTCCATTTTTAATATCCGATATGGTAAAAAAAATTGGTTGATGTTTGAACAAATGGGTAAAACGACAACCATAAAACTTTATTCTAAAATTTGAATAGAATGATTCTGGAGTATATATATATATATATATATATATATATATATATATATATGATCCACTTACATGGTGTAAAACTCATTTAGTTTTACACTAATCCATGACCATTGGATAAGTGAAATATATATATATATATATATATATATATATATATATATATATATATATATATGATCCACTTACATGGTGTAAAACTCATTTAGTTTTACACTAATTCATGACCATTGGATAAGTGAAATGAATGAATGAGATGAAAAGTTGAAAATAATGAGATTTTTAAGGAGAAAAAAATAAGAATATTTAATCTCATTCATCCATTTCACTCATCCAATGATCATGTATTAGTGTAAAACTAGGATCCACTTACACAGAATGTAAAACTCATAGTTTTACATGTTTTTTATATCGTTAGATGGGTGAAATATAGGGTCGTCTCGGAGATTTTCGTGGCCCTGAGCGAAAACTAGAAAATTGACCTCTATATAACAAAAGCATATCTTATTAGTTTGAACAATCAAAGTAATATTTTTTTAAAGCCTTAACTACAAAATAAGTGTCCAAACTATATACGTTTTTTTTTTGCTTTAGGTGCCTAAAGTTTGTTTCGTTATCATTTTGAGGTATCGATCATTATTTTTTATATAAAAAATGAATCTTTAGACACCTAAAACAAAAAAAATCTAACATAATTTGGGCACTAATTTTTTTAAAAAAATAGACACCTAAAACAAAAGGCGGCATAATTTGAGCACTTGTTTTTAATTTTTTAACGGTTGTTATCTAGAAATGGCCACAAAGTAAACTTCAGACACTTATTTTGACCCCCAAAAAACATTTTAGTGTCTAAAAATAAAAAAAGAGTATAGTTTGTACACTTATTATGCAGTTAAGCCTTTCTTTAATAAATCATGAAAATATGATTAAATTTTTATCAAACACATTATTTTCATTGTTAGATTAATTAATTTATTTATCTAGGAAAGAAAATTAATTTTTTACCATTAAATTAATTATTTAATAAATTAAAAAAATATAAAAAAAAAATTAAAATATAGGGGCCCTAGGCTGGTTGGGGGCCCTGAGCGGTCGCTCAGGGTGCTCTCCCTCACAGCCGGCTCTGGTGAAATAGATGACTGAGATTAACAATGGGTTATGTGAAGATTATAAATTGGGGAAAAAAGTAAAGAGCTAATTTTAGCCATCCATTTCGCCTATCCAACGAACCAAAAAACTCATAGTTTTACAAGTTTTTGGATCGTTGGATGGGTGAAAAGGATGACTGAGATTAACTCTTTACTTTTTTTCAAGTGATAATCTTCACATATCCTACTATTAATCATTGTCATCCATTTCACCCATCCAACGATCCATTTCACATATCCTATAAGTTACACAATGTAAGAATTTTTAACTTCTACAGGCTTTTTGGATCATTGGATGGGTGAAATGGATAACTGAGATTAACATTGGCTTATGTGAAGATTATCACTTGAAAAAAAGTAAGGAGTTAATCTTAGCCATTCATTTCACCCATCTAACAATTCACAAAACGTGTAAAACTATGAGTTTTACATTATGTGTAAGTGAATCATATAGGCTAATTTGGTCAGATATTCCCCTTTGGGGAATTATCTGGAAAATTACCCACGTAAAGGAACATTTAGAAAAATACCCCCCATTTGGCCCACGTTAGGGTAAATCGCATTATGCAGGGTACGATATCTAAAATTGCGTTGTACAAGGCACGACTTCTGTCCGATGTGGATTATATTATCCAGTATTTATTTTTTAAAAATAAATTGAAATCGCGGTCTTTAGGATGCGACTTTCACGAGAATTTCAAACGACCCGTCACAAATTTATCGAGTAATATGCAGAAGTCGTGTTGTGCAGAACGCGACTTTTGCGTAAATCTGTTGTTTATACAATTATAGATAGGGTTGTTTATGGTTAATTTGTATGGTCTTAAGGGGTAATTTTTCATGATTTTGATCTTTTACCTCATAGTAGTGATGTTTCTCTTCAAAATGATGTAAAAATCAGCGTATATAAGGCATCCGAAATGGTGTTTAAATCGCGTTAAAAACGCTACCTTGGCATGTTTCTTTGATTAAAGAAAATGGGAACATGGGTCGGTAGGGTTGTTTATGGTTGATTTGCATGGGAATTTCATATTTTTTTGTTATTTAACTTTCACGTCCTAGTACGGGAACACATGTTTACAATGGTGCAGAGATTGATGCGTAAACGACATCCTAAATAGTGTAGAAATTGTGTTAAAAATGCTATCTTGGTATATTCCTTTGCATTAAGAAAATGGAAACATGGGTCGATATTCATGTTTTAGTTGATTTTGTTATTTTAGTGTATGGTCGTGGGTTTTTTTTGTTATATAACTTTCACGTTGTAGTACGATAACATGTGTTTAGAATGGTGCAGAAATTGATGCGTAAACGACATCCTAAATAATGTAGAAATTGTGTTAAAAAATTTATCTTGGTATATTCCTTTGCATTAAGAAAATGGAAACATGGGTTGATATTCATGTTTTAGTCGATTTTGTTATTTTAGTGTATGGTTGTGGGGTTTTTTTGTTATATAACTTTCACGTGGTAGTACGAGAACACATGTTTACAATAGTACGAGAACACATGTTATTTAGGATTAAAACATTAGAGTTACAATTACAATTAGTTGATTCGAGGACGGGTCTTAAAAGGACACTTTCTGATGTCGTGTCCAGGGTTCCTACAATTTCCACACAACTTAGGTTGGTCGGTTGGTTCTCGAGGAACCATATCCTCAGCACAATGAATCATACTTGACTTTGGGCGACCTTTTTTGTTGCATTGCAGGGATTCATTTAGCCAAATATTATATTCATTTTCAACCACATCAGGATGACGTTCATTTCCGATCGAAGGAAACTCGGATCGGTATAACTTGAAAATGTTTTCAAGTTTGTATACAAGATCAATGAGTGTCACTGTGTCGAGATAAAAAGATGCACATGCAGCGAAGACGTGACCACACAGATACTTGATTGTCTAAAAGACTCCACAATCACATGTTCGCTCTTGTAGATTAACAACGTAGTTGTGGTGCATAATTCCTTCAAGTGGTCGTGAAAATTTAGTAACAGTAAACCTATGTTGGTAACAAGAGAAGCATGTGGCACCCATCATGTTTTCTTGTGCACGGTATATCTGAAATTTTTGTTGGAGATCTAGATGGAACCTATGGCCACCTGCCATTTAGTTCATAGCTTGTTTTCCGAAGGTTGCAAAAAGGGTAGCCAGTCGATAATATGTTGCCTTCACAACTGATGTGATAGGTAAATGACGCGTTCCCTTCAGAGACGAATTGATTGCCTTAGCCAAGTTTGTCACTATGTGACCATATCGACGACCTCCATCATAACATCGCAACCATTTCTCCCTCGGGATATCAAGAAGATAGGCATATCTAAATTGATTTCTAACTTTTAACTCTTCTAGCAACTACTCAACCACCTCAACTCAATGTGCGTTGCCTATTCAAAAAAAATACTAAATAATTAACGAGAAATAATAATAATTGGCAATTTAATTTATAATTTTGAGAGCAAAGGCGTACTCATGCGAAGAACCATTATACGCTCATCATTGTTCTTATACCTCTAGTAGTAATTTGCAGTAATGTGCCGTAGACAGTACCGATGATGAATATAAGGAGGTTTCTAAGACTTTCCTAAACGTTAGATTGATCCCAGATTCCCACGCCTCTATCTGAAATAATACATATGTTATCTGGTCTTTCCTATAGTACCCGACGTAAGATATGGGTCCGCAAGTTGGTATGAAAAAACGTCCATAAAGGGATATCTTCCTTTTCAACAATGGCGAACGCTACCAGAATGCATTTTCTATTGTCGCCTTGTGCAACTGCCACTTGTAAGATCTGGGTGAATCTACCGTACAAGAATGTGACATCGATATGCATATAGTTGAGCCACGTTCGTAACTTGTTCTTATACCAGAATTCACGCTCCCTGGGTACGACACGATCCATTTTGTATCTTGGCGCTATCTCAAGTTCAACAATAGTTCTTGGGTTGTATTTATGCATACAGTTGAGCCACGTTCGTAACTTGTTGTAGGATTCCTCCCACTGCCCATACAGTTGTTGGATGGCATGATATCTTGCATACCATGACTTATCGTAATTAACAATGTGCTTGTAATGAGAATGAATCGATGTTATACACATCGGCACAGATACGCGTGGATTTGCTTTCACGAGTAGAAGGATATGATTAGAGAGCACGTGCATATCCAAGTTAGGATGGTCTTGATTCACGCTTCCCCCGGACCATGTATAGGGTCTTTCGTATTTCGTTATCCGCCAGAGGTTGTTCAACCTCTTCAAATGTTATGCATGGACCTTCCAATTACATCCAGAATTCTTGTGAAGGCATTCAATAATATATTAGTCCGCTTCAGTTTTCTGCATGATGGACGTAACTGAGTTGTGTATGTTGTAATGCTTGATGGCAGCCTCTACAAGTTTTTTAGTCATAAAGACCATCCCAATATGCAGTTCACCATTATTACGTTCGTTCAACTGGTCCAACTGTGGGTATTCTGGAAATTCTGTAGCGTAGAATCCTTCCATATCCACTGTTGTGAAGTGGGATGGTGGATCGTAATACGCTACGTCAGTGTGAGTTCCAGTAACACTTCTCGAGGTAACAACGTCCACAGGTTCTTCCTCTGCAATATCCTCCGCAACATCAGGTGCATCATCCTTGGTATTCACGGGCTTATCAATGTCTGATGGTTCTTTTTGGAAATAAACCCATCTCGTCACCTTCAGGGCTGGGCTCTTTCAGTGGTTCCTCATCCCCTTCAAACTTGTATAGTTCTGATTCTTCAGGAACATGTACTCGATTAGGTTCTACAATCGAAACCCGATCATGAGGCTTATGTCCAATATCTTGGTCGACATCAGCAGCGCATGAATGTCTCCCAATCAATGAGAAATCAAGTGTGTTTTCCTCACTGGGGATATAAGTTGAGTAACATCCGGAAGAGAAGTCGTCAAACTGGTAAAACTCTTCATGGTAGGATGGTCCCATAGATAATGACGGCCCTACACCTAGGATATAAGTTGAGTGTCGTCCATATGAGAAACCATCTACGTTTGTCTAACTGGGGATATAAGTTGAGTGTCGTCCATATAAAAAATCATCTATGTTTGTGTTACTAGGGATATATGTTGAGTGACATTCGGAAGAAGTGATCAAATGGGTTAAAATCTTCATGGTGGGACGGCCCAGTAGATAGTGACGGCCCTACAATCGTACTATATGGATTGTATATTGAGTGCTGGGTTGACGGTATATTAAAGTTAATGTTGAACCTGGCTACGGAAGAATGCCTTGGCCTCGAGCCAGAAGACAATGAAGCATGTTCATTACTTGTACTTAGTAAGTTGAAGCCTTGTTGCAGACTTGATGTTGGACTATTAGAATTTGGGTGGAAGTCAAGATTTGCTTGGATCCAGTTTGGAACAACGGTTTGGAATCTGACGTTTCGTTCAGGAAATGTAACAAAGAGCTCTAGAGGATATCCCATTGAATACTGCATATGGGTTTCGATCATCATTTGCACATCTTCATCGTATTTCATATCGAATATTGTGAAATAAAGCGGATCTATCAACGAAGGTAGTCGATAACTCACTGAGTGTAACTCCCTCCCAGAAGCACGTAGAATCTTCCTATTTAGCGCCCGCTTCAGCCTTTCATATGTTACTCTGATCGGAATCTATAGCGTAAAACTGTTAGGGGACTGGAATACGACACCGATTTCAGCATCAAGGATCATCTCACCGTCGTAGTGAACTAGAGCATCACCGTTTCCTAGCATTGTTGAAAAAATGAAGCAATGTATCTTCTTCGCACACAAAATGCTTTGAACGTTTGGAAGAAATAAGTTTCTTGGTTGAATTTTTTTGAATGGCAACAACAAATCACAATATTCGAAAATCTAAGGTCTTTTTGAATGGCAGGCAGGGTTCTTAACGTTTTGGTCTACCTTGAGACCCCCGCATGTAACCAGAGTAAAAAACCCAACAATGAAAGCATATTTAGGGGTACAATATTCGGCTCCAAAAGACCACCGAGCTTGAAGACATGCATTTAAACAATTGTAATTTGTACCCCTAAACACGTGGTCAATTGTAAATTATTGTTCTTTATAGAAGACGTGCATTGAAACACGTAAAATATTACATACAAATTACATATGTAAATTATATTTTTATTTTTTGTATGTTAAAAACAATTGTACCCCTAAACACGCGGTCAATTGTACCCCTAAACATGCAGACTAAAATTATTTATACATGAATTGATATAGACGAGAGGTGCAATAGTTTGTCCGGTTTGTATGGCCGGCGAGAGATGTGTCGTTGTTGTAGATAAATGGCCAACGAGAGGTGCAATAGTTTGTCCTAGTTGTCAGAGCCCTTAAGCTTCATGGATTTCATGAGTACGTGATAATCACCATCTTCCACGGTACAATTGTCACCAACAACGTTATATGTGAGGGTCTTAATATAGCTTTGAAAACACCGACAATGGTAGCAGCTTTGACCAGCGCAATCAAATGTAACCGGCACCCACCAAAAGTTGTAACCCTGGACAGGACATATAAAGTTGTTGCTATTGTGATTTCGTGGTACCGATCATTTTCGTGGCACCCCACCACGCGTTTCCGGATATTGTGATTTGTCGCACGGTACAAACATTGCACCACAACTGTTATCCAACCACAACTACATATACCCACAACTCACAATACAAGTGTGAGTTTGCTAGTAAGGATCGTAAAGGAGAACATATATAGTATGACAATCGCGTCGTATAGAACGCGACTTTTCCAAGATTTCTGACGTGTCAGGTAAATCGCGTCTTACAGAACGCGACTTTTCCAGGATTCCTGACGTGTCAGGTAAATCGCGTCTTACAGAACGCGACTTTTCCAGGATTCCTGACGTGTCGAGAATATTGCGTCGTACAGAACGCGACTGTAACTGCCAATGCCAATAAACTACATATCTAGAAAATTTATTCGCAAACTGATTTTCCGGATATTGTGATTTATTGTTATCTGTAGTTGCATCTCTATGTTGATTAGATGTTAATTATTCAGTATTTTTGTTCAAAGCGACCGACAACAACAAATTACAATATCCGAGAATTTGAATAAAATATAAACTAATTAAAGAATAAAAACGTAAATTAAAAAACATATACTAATTAATTAAAAAAATAAACTACAAATCACGATTAAACTAAAATATATACTAATTAAAAAATAAAAATATAGCGTTCAATATTTCCAAATAAAATAAACAACCAAAAAAACTAATGGCGCTTATGTCCACCGGTAGCACAAGACGGTGCATGACGATGTCGCTTCGGATTGCATCGGGGGAGAGCGTCGTCACCATCATCATCACCATCCCTGGTTCCAGCTCCTGCATTACCCCTCGTTTCACCAGGCCCACTAAGGTAGAAATCGACTGTGGCGGCGTTTTTTGGACAATCCCGGTTCCAAATGTGGCTGACATCGGGGGGAATGTCATGAAGGGCATGTAGGGCATATAGCCTGTAGGATAGCTAGAGGCACCACTCATCATCGCCGAAAATTGAGCAAAGTGGTCTGACATAGAAGGCGTTAAATAACCTTGACTTGGACATTGGGTCAGCTGTGGCCGCATCGGTGGTGGGGTAGCATATGATGGTGGTGGTGCTGCGGAGGCAGGACCACCGCTGGAGGTGTTCCGTGCTCCCTTCCCCCTCGAACGCTGAAACTGTGGGTGGTTCTATTGCTGACATTAATAGATGATCGTTACCTCCTCTCGAGTCAGAATAAACGGCTTCTCATTCGCCCTAAACCAGTCCTCGTAATCATCACTCACTAACGTATCAAACATACGATACTCACTCCGGGGTTGCCAACGCTAATTCAGCTTGTCCCTCTAGTGAGTGATATAACAATGGTGGTGCACCGACCAATCAACCTATAGGACAATAAAAAAATTTATTATTCTTTTTAGATATGAATTACGTTTGAATTAATAAAAGAATGTGGTAAGTATATAAATATATATTACCTCGGGTTTCCCTTGTCGAGTGAGTTTGTGCAACTCATCCAAATTTGGAGGCTCAATTGGGATACGTTCGAAACAACCAAATTGCCGTAGGACGTGGTCGGTCGGATGCCACTCAACTGTGGCATATCAGATGAGTGGTACAGAGGTTGTCCAAACAAGCTTCGTCTCGGCCGAAAGTATCAGGATGCAGTGCTGCAACTCCACATTCGTGTACGACGTCTATAAAAACTATACAATATATAATGCGTACATTAAAAAAGAAAAAGAAATTACGTATAGTTAAATATAAAATTTATTTTATATAAATACACCAAGAGTTACCTGATCTTTTGAAAAAAATTCAATATCATGTCTGATAACCTCCACGCCCTTCGCAGCACCAACATGAGGTAAACGAGCGGTTCACCTACAAAATAAGAAGATAATTTTAATTAATTATAATAATACGTATATTAAAAAAATTAACGACTTTTTCTTACCTCCGGGCTAGCGGAAAAACATATGGAGTAGGTTCTAGAAGCTTAGAGCGTAAAAACGACATTCTCCACCACGCCCAAGACTGGAGCAACACCAAACAACCTCCGATGGAATACTTTTCTAGATCGGTGTTCTTACACAACTCCCTAAACAGAGTGCTCAAAACCGCAGATCCCCAGCTTAGTTTACCGACATCTTCAAAATTCTACAAATGCCGCAACTAGATCATGTGAACCTTGTCTCGAGTTTTGTCAGGCATCAATACCCTGCCGATCATCTGTAAAATATAAGCGCGAGCATATGCCTACAATACGAATATATATGTATATATATATATATATATTACTATATGTAAAAAAATATTATTTCAATAATATTCACTAAAAAAATTATTGTTACCTTCTTCACTCGCGTCAACAGGTACATCACCAAAATTATTTCGCAGCCACAATAATTGTATTTTTTACCGTAAAAACGCTCCGATGCAACCCCTAGCCCACTCAAATATAGGTCCACCCAAGCATCAGCACTAGGACCAGTGATAGCACCTCCATGGTAATCGTCATCTCGTCGCAAGGAAGGTGGAATGTGCGTGTCTCCGGCCTCCACCTCTCCAAAAGAGCGTTGATCAAACCAACGTCTATCTTTGCACCTCCAACAATTTTGGATGCTTGCAAAAATCCGGCCCGCTCTAAGTACAGTTTGATCAAAACGTCTGGTAATCTCGTCATCCAATTGTAAGAAACCTCCAAATCTCGATCCATATTCTAAAAAAATAAACGTGTATGTATAAATTAAACTATATAAAAAATATGTACGTATAAATAACAATATATAATAAAAAAATAAAACATGATAAAACTTACATGTCTCCAATGATAATCGAACACGTGCTTGTGATCGAACACGAAAAATCAACCAAGAAATTGAAAGAAAGTAGATTTGAGAGAGAGTGAATTTTGTGGTGTGGGGTTGAAGGGGAGAGTGGGGACCAATTTATAGTGGAAATCACGTCGGTTGGGGTGCGATTATTCAATGAAAATCGCGTCTCGCATAACGCAACTTTGGAAATCGCGTCATGCAAAGCGCGACTTCTTCATAACCTTAACGCGGTAATTAAATTTTCAACTGTTTCAATTTATTAACGCAGAAATCGCGGCATACACAACACGACTTCATCTTATCGCAGCGAGTCGTTTGAAATTCTTGTGGAAGTCGTGTCCTACAGATCGCGATTTCAATTTATTTAAAAAAATACCGGATAATATAATCCACATCAGACAGAAGTCGCTCCTTGTACAACGTGATTTTGGATATCGCGTCTTGCATAACGCAATTTACCTTAACGTGGGCCAAATGGGGGATTTTTCCAAATGTTCCCCAAAGGGGGTATTTTTCTAGATAATTCCCCAAAGGGAAATATCTGACCAAATTAGCCGATCATATATATATATATTTATTTACTTGAGGTTGAAGAAAAATAAATCAAATACTAATGTTTACTTGAGGTTCAAGAAATAGGGTTTCCTTATGCCCTTATAAATCTAAAACTCTCAAAACTGATTGTGACTTTTATGTAGAGGTGGCAATCGGGTCATTCGGTTCGGGTTCGGTTCGGGTCGTTTCGGTTCGGGTCATTTCGGGTCTATCTAAAATCGGTTTAGATTCGGTTCGGGTCGGTTCAGTTCAGGTTCGGGTCTAATTCGGGCCTGTGATGAGTCGGATTCGGTTCGGGTATTGGATCGGGTCAAAATCGGATCGGTTGTTTTCGGGTCAGGTCAATATCGGATCGGTTGCTTTCGGTTCGGGTCAAAATCGGGTCGTTCGGGTGGCTTTCGGTTCGGGTTAAAATCGAGTCAATTTCGGGTCGGGTTAACATTTAAATTTTCGGGTCAATTTGATTTGAGTTGGGTTAAGGGCTTGAAGTTTAGTATTTATGGTTCAGTTTAAAGTTATTGGTGTATGAGATTAATTCTGATTCAACTTGTCAATCTATGCATTTGAATTTGATTAAATATTTAAATCAAAGCTTCATGTATCCATATAATTTTTTTGTATAATTATATTGAATCAAAGTTTATAATAATAATAATAATAATAATAATAATAATAATAATAATAATAATAATAATAATAATAATAATAATAATAATAATGTCTGAAATGAATTAATTTATTAAACTTAGGATCTAATTGAACTAACTAAAATCTAAAAACATAAATCACGGACATAATTAAAATAATTTTAAAACTAAATGTGAAATTTCAATTAAATTAATCTAAATCGAAACTCAATTAAATCAAGAAAAATAGAAAGACAATTGGTAAAAATAGAGAGGGAAAAAATAAAATTTTGGAGGGAAATAAGCCACCAATTTTTTAAGCTAGATTGAAAAAAAAAGAAAAAGACAATTGGAAAAAATAGAGAGAGAAAAGACAAAAATTTGGAGGGAAATAAGCCACCAATTTTTTAAGCTAGAGATTAATTACTTTTTAGGTCATGTTGCATTTAAAATGTTACATTTTAGTCAACTTTAAGTTTTAGTTTAATTTAATTTAGTCACAAGTATTCCCATGGTTTAGACTTCGGATATAGAAATCCCCTCCCCGTAGTGATATTTAGTCTCTAAAAATTTATTTTTAGTTGAAATTGACTAATCTTTGTAATTTAGTCTATTAATTTAATATATTGATATTTTCGTTCATTTTAATTTTAAAGATTTAATTTTTAGCCAAAATTAACCCCTATTTATTTATATGGTATAATTACAAAATTGATCATTGGACTCTCAAATTTCTCCACTTCCAAATTGTCAATTAGTCTACAATTTCAATTTTATGCTATATTTTATGATGAAATTATAAAATTGGTCACCAAGATCTCAAATTTCTGTACTTCATTTTATTATTTATTATATTGTTAACAATAGATATTCGGGTCAAAATCGGGTTAAAATCGGGTCGATATTCGGTTCAACTTTCGGTTCAGTTTTCGGTTCGGGTAGCATTCGGTTCGGGTCCATTCGGTTCGGGTCCATTTCGGTTCAACAAAAAATTTCAGTTCGGTTCGGTTCGGGTTTCGGGTCAACTTCGAATCATCATGTTCGGGTCAAAATCGGATTTCGGTTCGGGTAATTCGGTTCGGGTTTCGGGTCTCGGGTCAAGTTTGCCAGGTCTACTTTTACGTTAGAGCTATACTTCTCCTCCAAGCTTCTTCAATGGCAATGGCCTCAGTTTCTTACCCTTCTAATGTTGTTTCCCACCTTGTCACTACAAAAGAATGTACATATACCGACGTCAATTTATACCGACGGACAAAAAGCGTCGGTATAAACATCATATACTGACGGAATATAGCACTGTCGGTATAGATTTAAAATATACCGACAAATAATATGAGTCATCGGTATAGGATATCCATATATCAACGGTTCTGTTTTGTGCGTCGGCATATAGCGATGGTTTTGTTCTGTGCGTCGGTATAGATATAAGGTTTACCGACGTTAAATATTATCTGTCGGTACAGGGTGTAAGTAAATTATATACCAACGGAATATCGTGCCGTCGGTATAGGTATGTTTAAAATTTTGGATTTATTTAAAAATAAAAAAACGAACGAAACATAAAATACCCAAAAAAACAATTAAAATCCCTAATCCTCATTCTCTCCCCCTTTGCTCAATCGCTTCTTCTCTGCTCCTTCACCGTTGTTCAAGTCAGCGTTGCATCGGCCACCAGGTAATCATCTTTTTTCTTTATTTTCTTCATTGTTCCTTCCCCGTTCTTCTCTGCTGGTAATTAAAATATCAGTGTTCTTATTTCTTTTCTTTGCCGATAGAATATCAGCGTTGCACTGGGAATCATCTCCTTGCCCGGGATGTCTTTCAGGTATTAATTGGAAGACATAGGAAGTTTAACATAGGAAGATTGCATACTACGTGAATATCAGCGTTCTTATATGGCTAATTGGTTGGAATTCCTTTGCTTTCATACTAGTTTTTCTTTTGTAGAATAGAATTGATGGAATACTACGTGAGTATTCAACTAGTCACTTTAAAATAGATTTCTTAGGTATAGAAAGTAAGCTTCCCTGATGACCATTGAACATTTATGTTTCTTAGGTATAAATTTCTTAGATTTCTTAGGTATTCAACTGGTCACTTTAAAATAGACTTTGAAGAGCAATAGCATCGCTTATTGAGGATGGAATTTCAGATGGAATTTCCAAGATTATTCATCCACTTAGCATGTTTGATGCCAAGTTAAGCTGTTCTAGACTAGAAAGAAGTCCAATCTCAGATGGAATTTCTCCTGATAGCCGGTTACCACTTAGAAAAAGATGGGACATCATTTTCAATTCTCCCAATTCCTTAGGAATCTCACCTATTAGATGATTTTCTTCAAGTTCCCCCAATCGAGTTGCATGTCCCAATTCGAATGGTATATTTCCAGAAATGTTGTTGTTGGAGATTCGCAAGCTAGTTAGATTAGGACATAGCCCCCATTTTGGAGAAAGTTCACCAAAAAAGTTGTTGTCGCTTAAACCAATATGAATCAAATTTGGATATATACCAAAAGCATCTGATATATTTCCTGTGAAGTGGTTTCCTTCAAGCTTAGCTCTATTTAAGCTTTTGCAGTCTCTCAAACTTGATGGGATTGGACCCGTCAAACTGTTGTTAACCACCGCAAGTCGAAAGAGTACTCCACCGAGGCATAAATTCTCAGGTAACGGACCAGTGAGATGGTTGTAGGATAACTGGAAATAAGTAAAATTACAGTATGTTTGTGGGATGTGGCCTGACAAACTATTTTCATAAAGGAAAAGAGTTTGTAAGCTGGTCAAGTTTCCTATGGAAATAGGGATGACACCACTGAGATTATTTTGAGAGAACTGCAATGCGGAAAACGACTTGAGCAATCCTATCTCCATGGGGATCGAACCAGAGAGGTGATTATGATACAAATACAGATATACCAAATTACTCAAGTTTCCTATAGATGGTGGAATAGAACTGGTTAGGGAGTTTACAGAAAAGTCCAACAAGTAGAGTGACCTCAACATTCCAACTTGTTTAGGTATAGAACCATTGAGCAGATTGTTATAGAGGTCAAACCTAAATAAATTATGCAATCTTCCTATAGAAGAAGGGATTGGACCACTTAGATTGTTATCAAAGAAATAGATATTAGAAACTGAACTTAAACTTCCTATGTTTCGTACTACGTGATGTTTAACATGGGTATTAACCTGAATATCAGCGTTCTTATATGGCTAATTGGTTGGAATTCCTTTGCTTTCATACTAGTTTTGCTTTTGTAGAATAGAATTGATGGAATACTACGTGAGTATTCAACTGGTCACTTTAAAATAGATTTCTTAGGTATAGAAAGTAAGCTTCCCTAATGACCATTGAACATTTATGTTTCAATCCTTTCCTTGTTTCATTTTTAAAAAATTTGAGTGGATTTTCTTAGATGGTACCAGATATTGAATGGGGAATCTTGTTGACCTAGCACAGGTTTCCCTAGAACGTGGTTTTGCGACAGTTGTTAGTCCCTTTGCAAGAAGATGACTTCCTTTTCCTAGTGGAGTTTTTGATGCTATTCATTGTGGTCAATGTACAATCCCTTGGCATTCCCATGGTATTTGTTTCCTTCCTTTTTTTCGTGTAAAATTTATTTCATATTTTAAGTAACATCCATATTGATAATATGGAACCTGCTTTGCTTTTGTTTTCAATTTTCAGAGGGTAAGCTTCTTCTAGAGGTAAATAGGATTTTGAGGCCCGGTGGATACTTTATTTTGTCAACTAAACACGACAGCATCGAGGCAGAAGAAGGTAGGGACTTGTCTTTTCATTTTTACAGTAGCTTCAAATTCTAAAAGCTTCATATCATTGCTTAGTAGCTTTCCTCTTTTGACCTAGTTAGACCATGGTCTGTCTCATGCCCAAAAAACTGAATACATATCGACATAGATTGAAAGTTTTTCTTTCTTTAAACTCATATGAACTTAGTATATAATAACCAAAATTATTGTCAATCATACCAACCTTGTTCGAGTGTTTCTATGAAAGTGCTTCGCTAGAAATTAGCCGTCAATATTTTCACACTTTTACACTTGTTTAACGTGTTATAAACAAATAACTATATAAGTTGCATTGTGTCACGTTGTAACATTCAGCTAAAGTTCAAAATAGCTATTAAGAGAAAATAAACAGTGGTGAATATAGCTGATTTTTGCTATTGTTGCTACTCTGTTTTAAAGCTTTGCTTTTTATTGCGTTTTGCAATTTTTTTCGCCTGAACGGCCGTTTGTCTATTTGAATTTAACGTCTAAACGCTCGTTTTCCCACAGCTAGATTTTCCAGCCTTTGCCCAAACGCCCATTGCAGCTGATGCCCGTTGCTCCTTTGATGACTTGGCATGAAGACAGTCGTAAGAACGATGGACGTATGAGGCATCCGGCAGATTCCTTGGCTTGGAAATCATTTAATTCTCGGTATCCTGAATTTTCTTCAGATCCTCGTAACACCCGCTTAGGATTGGCTTCTGATGGTTTTAATCCATTTAGAACTCTGAGTGTGACGCACAATACTTGGCCTGTTATCGTGATACCTTATAATTTGCCACCGTGGATATGTATGAAGCAGTACTTGGCCTGCGAAGAACAATCACAACCTTCATCAGGTATGATATGTTCACCTCAAATCAACGGTTCAAATACAATTATTTGTTTGAGTTTCATTTGCACTTAATCATATTCATGTAGGGAACATTAATTGTAAGAAAGTTCGAGGAGCAACACTTATGCCGGATATTTGGGAGCTACCAGAGGGACAACGCGTTAATGTTAAAATTAACAATTTATATCAACCTGTGGGTGAAGAATCAACTTGCTTATGTCGCTTCATTGGAACGATGGTACGAAAGGCTGAATTTGCGCCAATTAGTTATTTGAATTGGCATGAGATGCCGAACAATAAGAAGGAAGAAATGTGGTCCACGATCGAGGTATGTGCACTAATACAGAAACAATATGCTTTTATTCTTTAAGTTCTCTTTTAAAATTACATGATTGTTTGAAATGATAATGATTGTTTGTGGCATACTGAAAGCAGTATGTGTATTCTTCAAAATTATGTGTTCAATCCTATACATTTTAAAATAGATTCAAATAATAATGCTTCTTAGATTGTGATACCCTCTTATTTTGTTAATGCAGTTAAAATTTCAATTTCAACTATTTGATTCGGAGGAAGGCGTTGATGAAGCCACATTAAAGCATGTTAAGAAATGGGTTCTCTCAGATATGAATACTAAATTTAGGTAGTGGAAAAATAAATTAAAATCTCAAATATTTGATGAGAACCAAACTGTAGAGCAGATCGTCGAAAATTGCAAGGATCCACGAGTGAATTTGGACCAATTGAAGACACTTGTTGAATATTGATTGTCCTCAAAGGCGATGGTAAAATACTACAGTTTTATAATTTCTAAAATTTAATATTTAAACTTTTGTTACCATTTTTTACCTATAATTCGAATAGGAACAAAGTGCCACAAATAGATCAAATAGGTCAAAGCTAAGTGAACCACATTGCACAGGAACAAGATCTTTCCCTAGGATTGTTGAAGATTTGATGCGTATAATTTTCTTTATTATTATCATTGATTTGAAAATTTGTTTCTAATATCTCTCGATGTTTTCTTAATGCCAGACTGCAGAATCTAATGGAATCCCACCAACACGAGCTGATGTTTATGTTCGATCTCGTACACGCAAAGATGGAAGCATCGTGAATTCTAGGGCCGCAGTTGTTGTGGTAATTTATTATTATTATTAAGTTTTGTATATGTGTTCAGTATAAATATAATATAGTTATTATATTATATGTTTAACTTGCTTATATTTTTAGGAACGCATTCAAGAGAAGAGAAATGAAAGCTCGCCTTCTGAGATTTTATCACAAACTTCATGGTCAAATGATGTGTTTGCTCAATCTAAAGGACCGGAAAGAAGATGACGTGTTCGTTGTGTAGGGGCGGTTCACACCCGTTGTTCTCAAGAATCTGGACCTTCACAATCAGTTCAAAATACTGAAGAAGTGGAAGGGTTGAAATCTAAGGTTGCGAAATTAGAAAAACTTTTCGAAACTTGCTTTCTACCCTACTTTCAACAACAGCGTCCAGATCTACATGTGCCCGATATGGATGCTTTGCTTCGTATGGTTGATACAGAGGTATTCAAAATATTTTTCTTTCTTATTACTCCATTCATTTTTTATTTAAATTCATTATTTTAATTACTTTTAATAGGCAACACATGATGCTGGTAGTGCTTCAGCACCAGTCAATTGTATCAGTCCATCCTTGCCTTCAACAAATTAACAAAATACAAGTGGAAATGATGCTGGTAGACAATAGAGGGTGATTGTACTAAACTCGTAGGTACTTGTTTGCATATTACTTTTGTTTGTACTAAACTCGTAGGTACTAAACACGTAGGTACTTGTTTGCATATTACTTTTGTTTGTACTATACTCGTAGGTACTTGTTTTATTGATTATGTATTACATACTTTTTTATTCGAACATTAAATCTAATATTTTCCCTTTAAAATAAAATTATTTTTGTTATAGTAGTTTTAGTAATTTTAATATTTAAAATAAAAAATATTAAATAAAAAATGGAATATATTAATAATTATTTAATATTTAAAAAAACAAAAAATACCAATTAAACCTATACCGACGGACAAAACTGTCAGTAAAAGATAACTGCTAAGAGCTATACCGACGGACAAACCGTCATTATAGATAACAACTATACCAACGGACACAACCGTTAGTATAGATCTATACCCCTATACCGACGGGCAAACCGTCGTTATAGATAACAGCTATACCAACGAACACAACCGTTGGTATAGATCTATACCCCTATACCGACGGACAGACCGTCATTATAGATAACAACTATACCGACGGACAAAACTGTTGGTATAGCTATTCTGAGCCTATACCGACGGACTGAATGTGTCGGAATATATACCTTAATTTGTCGGGGTAGTCCACACCTATACCTACGGCTGTCGCCGTCGGTATAGGTTCAGAATACCTATACCGACGGTTTTGTCCGTCGGTATAACTTTATACCGACAAGCTTATTACCGACGGTATTTTGTCTGTCGAAATTTTTTTTTTGTCCGTCGGTAAAAGAGTTTAGGGTATATACCGACGAATATTTGGTGTTTTACCGACAAATTTTTGTCCGTCGGTATATGTCACTTTTTTTGTAGTGAACGTTAACTATGGGATGGTTGCGGCGAAAGAATTATCAATCAAGGAGATGTTGAAGAGGGTTAGAGTAGAAGAAGGAGATGAAGAAAACTGCATGATATGTTTGGAGCAACTAATGGTTGGGTTTGAAGCTTCTCGGGTGCCATATGTTCTCACAGTTTTCATGGCGATTGCATTGAAAAATGGCTGAACCAAAGTCATTATTGTCCTATTTGCCGGTTCGAAATGCCAACGAATTAGATTTGGATAAAGGTTCCTTTGTATGTTATGGAAACAAAATCTATTTAATTAAGTACCTTGTTAATCTCTCAAAAAAAGAGTTTAGTTATTTTTAATAGTATACGAAGCCAATTTGATTCCTTAGTCTTTACATTGTAACACCTATGTTTAAACAAACGAAAAACTCTTCAAACATAATGTTAGAAAAAGCCGGTTTCCTACATCTGAAACAAAATTGTGTTAATTATTTTGTATTCATCTTCTTCTTCAATGATCCAACGCACCCATCTGCATGTTTCCGGGATGATCAAACGAAACCGACTGATGTCGATGAGAGTTGTTGCGATGTGGATGGAAACATTGCCTTGAGTTCATTATACCTCCGGACATCGAAATTGTATGCCCGAATGAGCTGCTTTTGCTTTGCGGCGAACCTGCCCTCATAGAACCCCTCGAAAGAAGGTTCTTTGGATGTCCTGAGGAAAAATGCATAGCCGGCCATGAAATACATGGAAGTGAGGAAGAAACAAATGGGTTCCATCACATCCCATGTGAGTTCCCAGAATGTTAGCCTCATGAACCCTGCTGTTTGAACCACCAGGAATGCCAGCCCCAGCCAGAGTTCACGACGGACCATCGAATCGGATTTCGAATCGATTATTGCCTTCGTCTTTTCCAACTCCTTTAGTTGTTTTCTTCTGGGGTCATTGGGGATTGATCCGGCCAATGGAATTAGACCTCCGAGAGCTTTTGCTACCTGTTGTCCCAATAAACTATAGTATTAAATTGTGGTTGCGGTCGCGGTTGCAACGTCGTAATTATAGTCGTTACGGCATAATTTTTTTAAAAATATAACTATATTTTTAAATGCGGTTACAGTTTGCAATGTCTCGATACTTTTAAAACTGTTACGATACGGCTATTACATTGTGTTGCGACTGTAATTTAATATTATGGAATAAATCAATACATAAATGCATATGTTAAGTTGAAGCCTATCCTTATCCCAAGGCCATTCTTCCACCAACCACTTTCCGTATTCGTCAACGTTACCTTTCTAGAATTCCAATTCGAAGGGACAAATCATAACTTATTTGATCTTTTTAATTATAAGATTTTTTTTCTTGAATCAATCATAAATTTTTCTAGGACAATATTAATGTATATGTTATAGAATCTGTAGCCAAAAATTTAAAAAATTTCAAGAGATTTTTATCTACCTGTTCGGAACGTAAAACGACGATGTTTCCCAAAACGACGGCATTTCCTGATTCATCTAGCAATTTCGCATACTGCAACCCTTGTTCTTCATCCGCACAACTTTCTCTGCAAATCCGAATAAAGTCCGCATACGAAATCCAAATTTTGCCGGTCTCCCTCAGCTTCGATTTCACCACCTCCAACTGCGCCGCCCTTAACAATTTCTTCGCTTCCTGAGCTGACAGCGTAGGCACCACCTCCGTCGTCGCAGAGACCGGGATCAACCCGTCCAACCGGATGCGATCCCTAGACATATCCATTTCCCTTAATATCTCCATTAAATTCTCCCCCATCGGTAACTTCCTAACCGCCGGCGAAGCCGTTGCTTCTTTATGATGAAACCGCCTGAACATGCCATTGCCATTGCCGTTACAGTTACCATCTCGTGGATCCACCTTCCCCGGTTTTTGTGGCATCCGGTTCTGAAGCGCCGGTGAGGAAATCCGGCAGTTAGTAAGAGCTTGCGAAGAAATTCTGGAAATATTGCAAAGCTTCTCCGCCAAGGTTTTCCTCAACGCCATTGCTAGAAATGAAAGAAAGTAAAGGATTGTAGTTTTTATTAATGGATGGAGTTGTGAGGATTTGAAAGGTTTGGTGTTGGCAGAATCAATGAAGGTTTTGGCCTCATTTTATAGGAGGAAGATAAACATAAGAAAGAAGAAAGAAACGAAAATAAGACGTGGATGGTTAAGCTTCACCTACTAACACCTTCGTAAAACGACACGTCATATGAAGAAATAAGATGCGAGTTGCCACATACGTAAGATTTTAAAAATTTATATATTTAGTAAAATTATATAAAATTTAAAAATTTTAAATGTGCAAAACTAAATTGTCAAATATAAAATATAAAAAGGTTATTAAAATATGTGAATTTTTTTAAAAGAAATTGTTTAACATGTGTAACGTTTTTAGCGGAAGAAATCTAGAGGGTCTGAGTAAATAGAATAGTTTGGATTACATAGGAAAATTTTGGTATCTTTGATGGCAATCAGAGATGGATCGAGGGAATTGGAGGAGCAACGTTTTTTTTAATATTTAAAATTCATATATGTTTTAGATGTGTTGTTTAGAAATTTTTTATGTATTTTATATTAAAAATTTATTTTCGCCGTCTAAGATTTTATAAGTTCGTCCTCTCTAAAATTTTATAAGTTCGTCATCCAATATAAAATTATGTGTTCGTCCTTGACAGCAACTATGACAAAAGTTTCTTTTTTGGTGATCGGGCAACTAATGACGAAAAAATACGATTTTTTTGGTGTTTTTATGTAAAAAGATAATTTTAAGGTTTAAGATTATGAATTAAAGTTAAGCCTTTGGATTAGAGTATAAGGGGTAGAATGTATAGTTTGTTTTTATAGCTTATAATTAAGAAATTAAGATTTTACCATTTAAATTTTTAATATTGAAGCATGAATAGAAAAGAAAAAGAAAAAACAGAAGATTTTTTGTTTATGAGGATGACTATCACGTTGACGCAAACGTGTCGCCACATATGTCAAGCTCTTTTTTTTGGTAATAAATCTTGAAAGTTGTTTGCATTGAATTTACTTCTTTTCCTTGGGTAAGAAAATTTATGTCAACGATTGCCACTTGGCTGAAACCATTAGTTCAATAGCTAATAATATATCAATATTTCATGGTTAGAACTATTTTGAAATTCCCATTTTTATTTGTATTCACATCATTATCCTATTTCTATTGTCTAGCTCAGGACTGATTCTAAACTCAATTCCTCCCAAGCACATCCCTTTTTATTTTGACCGTCGGATATAATGATTCAACCGTCGAGACCTTGTTAAAGAGAGATTTGGTTGCCTCCCGATTTTTAAAACTTTGTTCTTACTAATTTGTACCAAACTGTGTTATATATCTGGTTTTAGTAGGTGAAACTCTTAATAAAAATTTTCTACATATATAAAATTTAAAACTCAAAAATCGTTTAAGCGGTAATAAACTGCTTACCACTTTGACTAATTTCGTTGGTATAAAATGTTTCAAATTTAACAATAAAAGACAACTCATAATACGTAATTGCAATTTGAACATCATCGTGTACAAATGTTTAGGTAACATATACTTTGACGTCTATTTTATTTGAGGAAAATAAGAAACGAAGGTGATATATATGGGGCTTAGATTTATATTTGGTCAAATGCAGGTTTTCAGATTGGATCATAACCAAATTTTATTAAAGCTTAGATAAGATTTTGAATTCAACACTAATTTAGAAGATAATGTAGAATAAGAATGTGGTCGATCACATGATAAATGTTTTCTTTTATTAAAAATACATTTTTTATAGATAATTCATGCCATGGTTCTAACCCTCAACTTCCAGTTTGAAAATGCAACAGCAATACATATAGTATTACTTTTGTTTCCCAACCTTATAATTGAATTCAAATCGGATTTGAATTAAGATTATTATAGTGACAGAGATCAAGAGTAGGTTATGATGGATTTTCTTTGAGGAGAAAGTCATGGAGAGAGGGGAGAAAAAAATAATTTTCTCTTTATGTTCTCCAACCGTTGTAACTCTTTCCAAAAGAGAGAATTTAGTTATATACTTTATGTTTTTTTGTGCCATTTGAAAGGGTGAAGAAAGAAACTTTTGGAAAATTATGATAAATTAAAATTTTTAAGACATATTTTTTATGGGTAAAGGTGGAGATTCGAATGATAAATTTATCGATTCATATTTTATTCTATAAGACTTTTATAATGGTATCTTATTTGCTCAAAGTGGTTGAACGGTGATGAGAAATTGATGTTCAAAGTAGGGTACTTGTGAACTATGTAAGGAAAATGAAAAAACCTTATCCCACATTGGTAGAATAACAACCATGGGATACACCAACTCACTTGCTTGTCATTGAATGACTTGGATTAAGATTGTGCCCCCATTACAAATTAATTTTTCCTTATATATAATTTTTTTTAATATTCAGAATTAAAAGGATATTATTTGGTTTCCTTAATTTTGGATATTAGATAAGTAACGTCTTGTAGTTCATATTTATATATTCGATTAACTATGATATTGATGGCTTATTTTTGAATTTGTTTGTACACAACATTAATAACCATAATTTTAGAATATATAATTTCCAATAATAGTCCATCGTAAAATCCCTATAAATAGTGTGCAAACCTTCTAGGTTTTACACAATAAAAACACATAATTTTCAATTGCTTTCACTATGTAGTTTTTGAAACTAATTTTTCGTTGATAGAGGAATATGAGGTTATGACTGCAGATGTGCTACTGTTATCTTTATTCTGTTGTATTTTAGGAGATGGTCGTCCAACGATTCTCAAGCACCATAGAAGCGGACGAATCTATCTTAAAAAATTATAACTTTACATACTTCAACAAATCTATTCATCTGAACTGCTGCTCGGATAGAAGTAAACAGTATCAGTTATATTATTTATATTTCAAATTTTTACTTCAAATTTTCTTTTGTATTCTGGTAAATCTTTATAATAAAATTTATATTTATTTTACTGATTATTATTCTTCTTGGATTATTCATCTTACTTTTCTCACATAAATATGATGTCTGCTAGCAGATAACATTAATCTCATCATGAATCTATCTCATCAGCCTATCAATTATCTAGTAATAAAATAACTATATCTAATAAAATACTTTTATTTTCTAATTAATTTGACACAAGATTGGAAATGACTTATGAAGGCGTAACATCGAAATTTCTTGTTGTGGGTTGTGTTTAAAATAAAGATGACTCGCCGTACACAAATAATATTTTCAGAACAGAAGGTATAACAAAAGGCAAATATAGTTTAATAATTCTTTTTTAATTATTATTTAGGAAAATGGCTTCCAAAAAATTATATTTGGCAAAATGACCCCCAAACTTGCCATGTCGGTAGACCTCGCGTTGTGTAGGATGCGAGATCGAATATCGCGTTCTACAAAACGTGATTTCAGTCTACGTGGCATTGTTGTTTGTGTTAACGGTTTTACAGTACCTCGCGTTCTGCAGAACGCGAGGTCCCCGAGAATTTGAAAAGGCGGCTGAATATATCGCACAGACCTCGCGTTCTGGGACGCGAGTTCTGTGCAAATCTGACCTGAAGAAGAAGGGAAAACAAGTGTGGGTAGGCCTGTTCGAGCCCAATTTCGAGCGTGTAAATCGTATATTTTTAGCCATCATCGAGTTTGGGGTCGTAGTACTGGAAATTGTCTATCGTATGATACCAACATTGTTAATTTCCGTCCATTGTACAATAAATTAAAATGGATTCGAAAACCCTATGTTATCAAGCCTTTTTTTAATGAAGTTGCATTTCAACTAATGTCGATTTTCGGTTTAGTAATCCCATTAAATTTATTAAAAACTGAAATTAAATAAACATTATAAAGTTTAATTATAATATGTAAACAAAATTATAATACGTAAACAAAATTATAATACGACATTATAAAATTAAAATGTGTTTTACATAAATATTAAAAACATAAGTACAAAACAGTAAAAAAAAAGACTAAAAATGCCTATGTCCACCCGTTCCGCAGTCGGGTGGATGACGCTCACGATCCGGATACCTCCTCCGTCCATCGTATGGTGGTCCCTGGTCCCCATCATCCTGGCCATCGTACGCGATATGCGGATCTGTGCTGGGCCCAGGCAGGGAGTAAAACAAGCTACCGATCGACGTACTCTCCATAATGGGAAACTCATACTGAGAGTGCAACTGTGGATAATCGATAAACTGAAGGTCAGTCGTGGGCGTATGGGGACGATAGGCATCAGAGGAGCCGAACTGGGGTGGAGACATCGTCTGGTGGAAACTCGATGGACCGCTATAAGCATGAAATGGTGCGGCAGAAGATGATACCCCTGCAGAGTCATATCGTGGTCTCGGACCGCGCTGCGTCGACTGCCTCTGGCTCTGCCTCTAGCTCTGGGTCGCTCGACAGCTCCCGCGTGGGCGGTTTTAGGGTTGCTGGGGAAGCCCTGCTTCGCGTTCGGCCTGAGTAAGGATATGCGACATCCCATTGTTCCTATACTATTGGTCATAATTGAAAGCGACCGAATTACCCCCTTCCATAATTTGTTGGAGAAACTGTGGGCGTCTGTCAAATCGGTGAGCCCAAAGCGCTATCCAGGTAGCGTGGTGCTCGGCCCAGTCAATCTTCTTCTTCCCCTGGCGCGTAAGATTGTGGAAGCGGTTCATATTTTGCGGAGGGGCTGGAACATTTTGGAAATACCCGAACTGTCGGAGTACCCTATCCGTAGAATGCCACACGCAAATTTCGTAGTTCAGCAGTGGCACGACAGAAATCCAGAGGTCTCGGTCTCGCAGAATATCTGGTGGAGTAATCTGTCGAATCTCCTCTGAATCGTAGGGCGTCCACACGAACTAAAAAGAATGAAAGCGTTTGTAACGTTTATATGAAATATTATTGGAAAAATACTATGAAAAATTTCAAATTAATATTCGAATTACCTTGTCCTCCGTCAAGGCATCGAAAGGATTCATGTATGCTTTCTGGGAGTTCGGTAGGCCGGTGTGGGTCAGTGTGGTGGTCCACCTATAAATAATGAAAAACATCGTTAAATAAAATAATTTAAAAATAAAAAATATAGTAGATTACGTAGTACCTCCGTAGAAGCGGAAATAACATAGCAGTGGGCTGTCTAAGCTGTGGTCTCAAAGTAGGCATCCGAAACCAAACCCAAGCCTGTAGGAATAAACAACATCCTCTCATCGGCGTCAACGTTTCTACAGAGGCTCTGATAAGAAACGCCAAGACAGCTGACCCCTAAGATTTTCTTCCAGACTCATCTAAATCTGTAAGATGACGAAGCCACATCACGTGCACCTTTGTGCGGGATTTGTCTGGCATTAATATCCTGCCAATAATGCGCAAGATGTGGGCTCACGCACACCGATGTGAAAATAAAGATTTAATAAAGACATCCTAATTAAAAAAAATTGTAAGTTCATCCTAAATTTAATAAAGGCGTCCAAAGAAATTAGTAACTTAATCCTAATTTGCAAATAAATATTTGTAACTTCATCCTAAATATTTAATGTAGGCAACCTAAATATTTAATAAAATCATCATAAATATTTAATAAAAGCATCCTAATGTTCAAGTACTGATTTGTAATTGCATCCTAAATTTATTAAAAGGATCCTAAATATTTAATGAAGTCATCCTAAAAATTTCATAAACCATCCTAATGTTTAAATAAATATATTTAATTTTATCATAAATCTAATAAAAGCATACTAAATATATAATAATGGCATCATAATTTTTAAATAGAAAAAATACCTGAAGTGCAACTACATCCGCATTGGGGGAGGGGTTCCAAATTGGGCATCCAAGTATGATAGATCGATTTTTCCTCCGTCTCACACGTCATCAGGGGGTATCACGCCCATTTATTCAGCAAATAGAGATGGCCAGTCTGTCAACGCTACACCCGTAATTACGCTTCCGTTTATAGGCAACCCCAGAATGTAGGCAACATCCTCCAACGTGATTGTTGCCTCGCCAAACGGAAGATGAAACATGTGCGTCTCGGGTCTCCACCGTTCTATCAGCGCGCTGATCAACGACGGTTTTACCTTCACCCCTATATACCGAGCTATGTGCCCAAAACCAGCGCGCTAAATCCACTCCATAACAGCATCAACGGGTGCGGTGTTGATACGGTTAAGGTAACATTGTAAGTTATGTTCGTATCCCTGCAAAAGAATAAAATAAAATAGTTAGTAAAATAAAAAAATATAATTAAATTAAAATTTCAGAAAATAAAAGGGAGAAAATAATACCTTTATAGTGTTTCGCCAATATTGACCGCAGTGACTCGCTTCGTTGCGTAGCAAGGGCTCCATTATATCGAACGACATATAAAAGTTGTTAATAATTTTTTGTAAAAATGCTATAGAACTCGCGTTCTGTGGTTATTTTTGAGAAAAAAACCTCCAATTTATAGAAGACCTCGCGGCTTTTGGGATGCAATGTTAATGAACCTCGCGTTCTGTAGAAAGCGATATCCACATATCTCGCGTCCTATAGAATGCGAGGTTCATTAAAAAGGCGCGTCAATGAACAGACACGTGAACTGAATGGTCAGAAGTGACCTCGCGTCCTATAGAACGCGAGGTTCTAAAGATATCGCGTTCTACAGGACGCGAGGTCGTGGGGTTTTTTAAATGAAGATTTTCCGAACAATGAACACGCACCGTCTTCACCGGATGTTGATGCGGCTGCGGAGGAGCTGCAACTTTTTATGTACAGGCGTAGACAAAGAAAACAACAGCTGATCGAAGAACTAAACTTAAGTTCAGACGTGTCCACTAACTACGATGATTCAGATTAACCATAAACTTATGAAATTATGTTCCAATTATGTTATATGACGTCTTATTTCATCCTTTATTAATGTTCAACGGACCTCAAGTTATGTAAAACTACAACTACTCAATTACATTGATAAACTACAATTAGAGATGTAAAAAGCTGACCCGACCTGAAAACCCGACTGAAACCTGCTTAAGTCAGAACCTGATTTAACCCGAGGATTTGATGACCCGAACCCGATCTGTAACCGACTGTTGTTGACCCGAACCCGAATTTGACCTGTTACTGTAGTAACCGAACCCGATCTGCGTCCGACTGAAAACGACCCGAACCCGAATTGGACCTGTTATTGTGGACCTGAAACCCGACCTGCGTCCGACTGAAACGAACCTGAACCCGAAGCCGACCTGGCAGATAACCGAATTTACCCGACTGAATTGACCCGATATCCGATTTTACCCGACCTGAAATGAACCCGACCTGAAATGGACCCGGCCTGAAATGGACCCGACCTGAAATGGACCCGACCTGTTTTGAACCCGACCTGTTAAGTGACCCGACCTGTTGTTGACCTGAACTGATATTGACCCGAAATCTATGACTTGATGAATTAAAAACTTTTATAAGTCGATATATCATATACATATATAATGTATATACATATACACCTAAATCATAAACCCTTAAATCCTAAACCTAAACCCCTAAACCATAAACCCTTAAATCATAAACCTAAACCCCTAAATTATAAACATAAACCCTAATGTATATAAGTATGTATGTATGTATGTATCTATCAATATATGAACCCTAAACCCTTAATGAATTTTCACTAAATCCTAAACCCTAAGCATTTAAATCTTAAACCTAAACCCTACACTATAAACCCTAAACTATGTGTATATAAGTATATATGTATGTACCTATCAATGTATGAACCCTAAACCTTTAATGAATTTTCCCTAAATCTTAAACCCTTAACCCTTAAATCCTAAACCTAAACCTTAAACCTTAATATATATAACTATGTATATATGTACCTATCAATATTTGAACTCTAAACTCTTAATAAATTTTTCCTAAACCCTAAACTGTAAACCATTTATAAAAAAAGCCCAATTAAAAATGTATATTATGGCGCCAATGAATTTCAGGGTAAAAACCGGCGCGCTAAAAATTTTAAAAAAATACCCCGTGAATTTAGCTTCTCCCGCCAACTCTGCCGCTTATCTTTCTTTAGGCATTTCACATTTATTCATAAAAAAATAGCACATGTTTAATTCTTCATTTTTTCATAGAATCATAAAAGAATTAAAGAAAATCTAACAATGGTGGGGCGAATATGAATCTGTCAGATATAGGGAAAAAATTTAAACCCTAAACCTTAAATCTTAAACATAAACCTCTAAATCATAAACTCTAAACCCTAAACCCTAATGTATATAAGTATGTATGTATCTATCAATGTATGAACCCTAAACCCTTAATAAATTTTCCATAAACCCTAAGCACTTAAATCCTAACACATAAACCCTACATCATAATGTAGGTAAGTATGTATGTATGTACCTATCAATGTATGAACCATAAACCCTTAATGAAATTTCCCTTAACCGAAAATCCTAAACCTTTAAACCCTAAACCCGAAAATCCAAATTGAACCTTTTCATTATCTTTTAATTATTCCAGTGTTTTATAATTTTATTTTGATATGACTTTAAATAATTAGTTCCAAATCAATGACGATTGACGAAGGCCAACCTAAAGTCTATCGACTACTTATATGATTGTACCGAACTCAAACTCAATACGAATTTCAATCCCAAAAATACCCCGACCTGAATTACCCGACCTGAAACTACCCGAGCTGAAATTACCCGACCTGAAATACAACCGACCTGAAATGAACCCGACCTGAAATGAACCCGACCTGAAACGAACCCGACCTAAAATAGACCCGACCTGAAACGGACCCGACCTGGAATGGACCCGACCTGAAACGGACCCGACCTGAAGTGTATTCGAACCCGAATTAACCTGTCAATTATCTGCTTCGGACCCGACCCGTTTTGACCCGACCTGAAATGAACCCGACCTGAAATGGACCCGCACCCGACCCGAGTCGAGTTAAAATAGAAAAATGACCTGAAATGACCTGTATCCGATTTTAACCGACCTGACAGTACCCGACCTGAAACCCGTCCGATTACCTGTTTTTACATCCCTAACTACAATTGTCTAAGTTATTCAAACATAAATTTTTTTGACGTAATCTATGTCTCAAATAATATAAAGGGACCTCACGTTATGCACCACTAGTAGTATTCAATTACATTACCAGACTACAATTGTCTCAAATTCTCGAACATGTTCTCAATTACACAAACAAACAAAGAGTAAACAGTACGGTTATTATAACTTCTGACGGAATATCTGAGAAAAAGCAATTAAAGTGACCTCGCATTCTACATAACGCGATATTTATAGACCTCGCATTGTATAGAACGCGATGTACTAATATCGTGTTCTATAGAACGCGAGGTACTGGTTAACCCTGCCTCCCATCAACTCTATCCCTTACTTGTCCAAAGTTAGGGGACTGCCTCCCGGGCACACGTTATTCCTGACTTGTTCATCATTTACCTGCTTATCGGTTTTAGGTAATGGACAAGCAAAGTTACCTCTCGGAACCATTATTTGCCTTACACAACCAGATTCTCCGGGATTTCAAGGGCCAATAATTTTGCCTATATATGAAGCAGAACCATAAAACGAAAATATAAGTTTCAATTGGCAAACAATTCCTAGAATTTTCCAAGTATCAAAAATTCAAAAGTCTTTTAGAAAATATTCAAATGGCCAGACGAGGCATTACTACGCTAGTTTACTACGATGGGCATATATTCGAGGGTACCGAACTCGACGTCCTTTTTCACTGCGAAGATCCGGTAACGCTAAAGCTTCCGAAGAGATTATCGTTCAAGAAGTTGGTCAAGGAACTGGAGGCAAAAGTCATTCATTTCGATAATCACCGTTTGTCCGACGTGAAGTATCAGGTGCCAACATCTATAGACCCTTTACAGTACTCTGTATGCCAAATTGCGGAAAATGCTAATGTGGACATGATGATGGAAACCCACTTCGACTATTCAATTGGAACGCCCCTCGAGCTGTATGTATCGTTCTCCGAGTCTAATCCAGTTGTCGAAATACCAAGCTGGGGCCGGGCGAATTTCGACTTCGATCTGAATGCCAACGTTGCTAGCCCGACCGTAGGTCTACGACGTGATTTTAGCCTACTGTGCCAAGACAACGAGTTTGGTGCATCGTCATCTGCTCCTCCAAGGCAGTCGTGCGCAGCTAGTATCAGGTTCGACCTGAACCAACCCCCAAACGATGAATTCGATGCACCAACAAATGCATCGTACAGTCCATACAATCCTTATAGTTTTGGGGGAGGGAACGTTGGCTCCTTACGTTGCGCACGACCATGAAGCATCATATGGCCGACACTCAATGTATGTCCCTAGCACCAACTACGGTCAACCATCTATGGGGAGACATTCTTCTTTTGAAGGTGAGGGAGCGTCGTCTTCTTACGGTATGCACGACCATGATTCCTCATATGGACGACACTCAATGTATGTCCCTAGCACGGAGTACGTTCAACCATCTATGAGAATACGTTCTTCTTATGGTGATCTTGATTTTGGTCTTGGAAATGCGGTTCGTGAGTGATCTCATGAGAGGTCTCCCGCTCATCGACCCCAATCCTCGCCTCCAAGGGTAGTGATCGACGAAGCTCTACTATTCCAGGTCCCGGAGGATACTTCTGACGAATAACCGATTAGGGAACCCGGGCCCGACGGAGACGAGCTAGGGCCATTCTATCCCGAACCAGAAGACTTGACAGTTCTACCATAAGACACTATCGTTCCACCACCAGATTTGGACGAAGAACCGACTGCCACCAACTTTCATGTAGACGCAACACCAATTTCTATGTTCCAGCCACCATCCCACTTCACAACGGTTGATATGAATGCAATGGATGTCCCTGATTTTCCGCATTACGACACAATAGATGGTCGAGTCAACCGTTCTGATGGTGAACTGAGAATTGGTATGGCGCTCTTGAACAAGGAAATTGCGGTGGTGACAGTTAAGCAGTACAACCTTCGTCATAATGTTGAGACGACAGTGGATAAAACCCAATCCACATACTACAAGGCTTATTGCGTCAAAAAAAATCAAGGCTGTAAATGAAAAATCCGTATATCAGAGTTGAAGAGGGCATGCAACCGTTGGAAAATAACAAAACTTGAGGGGCCTCATACATGCACCGTTGCTACCTCAATCAGGATCACAAGAACCTGGATGCAAATTACCTCGGGGACATCTTTTCGACACTGGTGAAAACAAATCCCACTGTGTCGGTCCCCACATATCAGGCTGCAGCTCTAGCTGTCACCGGCTTCCGTCCAGGTTATTTGAAAGCATGGTATGCAAGGAAAAAGGCCAAAGAGAAAATGTATGGCCGATGGGAGGAATCTTACAAAGAGTTGCGCCCGTGGCTTAATCTCCTGCAGAAACACATCCCCAGAATGGTTGTCAAACTTGATACGGTTCTGGCATACGAAAATGATCGTGTCGTCCGAGGTGTTTCTCAATTCCACCGGTTATTTTGGACTTTCCCCCAGTGCATCAACGCATTCAAGCACTGCAAACTGATGGTCCAAATCGACGGCACATGTTTGTACGGAAGATATACACAGACCCTACTTCTAGCTATAGCATAGGACGACAATCGCAAATGCGTTCCTGTTGCATTCGCAATCGTCCCGAAGGAGGATTTGGAGTCTTGGAAGTTCTTCCTTTAGAACCTACGAAATATGTCCTTGATCATGTAATACGAAAAAGGGATGAATGGGTGTGTGTTATTTCTGACAGAGGCACGACGCTGTTGTGGGCGATAGAAAATTTGGGTAACTATTGGAAGCCTCCATACATTCACCACCGTTTTTTCTTGCAACACAAAGCCGCAAACTACCTGCTGCAATACAAGAACCGTGATGAACGTCAAATGGTGCTCGATATGGGTACGTCCTTATGTCATTTTCATTTACTATATTATTTCTTACTCTCTTTTATTATTTCTTACTCCCATAACTATTCAACTGTCATCCCGTAGGCAACTCACGCTACAAACAAGAGGTGTCTGACCTGCTGGAGGAACTGAGAGCGAGAAACAAAAAGGCCCAGAATACCTGGAAAAAATTCCAAAGGAAAAATGGCTTCGATCGTATGACGAGGGTAAACGTTATGGTCACATGACAACAAACTTGGCTGAGGCAGTGAACTCGTCACTGAAGGGAGTGCGGCAGTTGCCTATCACTTCCATTGTCAAAGCGACCTATTATCGTTTGGCTACCCTTTTTGCAACCTTGAGAAGGCAAGCAACTGAGTACATGGCAGGTGGACACAAAGTTCATCCAGATTTCCGCACAAAATTGCATACTCAATTGGGCCAATCAAGACAGATGCAAGCAACTCTCTTCTCGTGAGAAGGACACTTGTTTCGTGTTGCAGAATTTTCCAGGCAGTTGGAAGGCATTCAGCACAACGCTTACGTGGTAGATCTGAGGGCAAGAACCTGCGAGTGCGGAATTTTCCAAACTTTCAAATACCCGTGCGCACACACCATTGCTGCTTGCACTAACCAACGGATACAATACATGCATATGGTTGATCTGGTATACTTACTCGAAACGGTGTTTAAGGTTTACGAAAAAAAGTTTCCTCCAATCGGAAATGAGGTTGATCCGAATGTTGTGGACACTGAACCGATCATACGCCCAGATCCAGCACTAATAAGAGGCAAAGGACGTCCACGTTCTACAAGAATATACTGTGCCGAGGATATGGTCGAACATCGAGAGAAAACCGAACAAAAAAAGCATTGTACTATATGTCGAAATCCTGGACACACAGCTCCTAAGTGTCTTAATCGCTCAGCCCCTCGTCTTAATTAATTATTTATAATTTGTATATGTGAGTTCCTCATGACAATCGAATCAATAAAGTCAGTCTACTTTGATTTATACATTACGTCATCTTATATTTTCAATCATTCAAAAAAATATGTTATGATAGTGTTTTCGAAGCAACTTTAAATCAGCGTACAATGGATGAAAATTGACCGTGTCAGTGACATACGATAGAGAATTTCCAGTACTACAACCCCAAACTCAATGTTACCTAGAAATTTGAAATTTCTACGTATGAAATTCTGCTCGAACATGCATATCGACATTTGTTGAAATGCAACTTCATTAAAAAAAATGCATGATAGCATAGGGTTTTCGAAGCCATTTTAAACCATTGTAGAATTGACGGAAATTAGCCATGTTAGTATCATACAATAGATAATTTTCAGTACGACGATCCCAAACTCGATGATCGCTAAAAATATACGATTTACACGCTCGAAATTAGGCTCGAACAGGCCTACCAACACTTGTTTTCCCTTCTTCTTCTTCAGGTCAGATTTGCACAGAACTCGCGTCCTGTAGAACGCGAGGTTTGTGCGATATATTCAGGCGCCTTTTCAAATTCTCGGGGACCTCGCGTGTAAAACCGGTAACACAAACAACAATGCCACGTAGACTGAAATCGCGTTGTGTAGAACGCGATATCCGACCTCGCATCCTACACAACGCGAGGTCCACCAACGTGGCAAGTTTGGGGGTCATTTTGCCAAATAATATTTTTTGGGAGACATTTTCCCAAATAATAATTAAAAATGGATTTTTCTTCTAAAATTGCCATAACAAAACTTGACCTATTTTGAATTATTTTTTTAAAAATGAAACCACTAATTTTATTAAACGAGAAAAAATCTGAAAATACAATAAAAGCTTATCTCTGAGAAAACAAACACTTAAATCTGGATACAACCCCAAAAAATTAAAATAGCGGCTCTAGATCATAGAAGAACCAAACAAGGAGCATGAAAGAACCTACTCCAAAGACTCGAAACAAAAGGCGGATACAAATATCCCCAAATCAACGATGATGGTAAAACCATCAACAAACAACATTAGCAAATGCATATTACAGTGATCGAACGTTGACATTAAGGTCATTACCACAACTCAATCGCTAATAAATGGTAGATGTAATCACGTATTCAAACCCGCTTCAAGGGTCAAAGACATGGAGATCAGCAACATAATGAAAGGAACGATTTATTAAAAAAAGACTAAAAATTAAAAGAAACAAAATAAATAAATAAAAGGACAAGTAAATAATAGATCCGGCAGTCGGTAACCAACAAAGTTGAAAACCGCCGCCGACTATTCAACGAGAAAAAATGAGAGCTTGCAGCTGCACTTTGTTAGAGAGAAAAGTAGGGTTTAGTTGATGCCAATTTTGCATCCACGAATTCGTGTAATTAAGTCGAAAAGTACCTATTTTGAATTATTGAATGTAAAAATAATAAATTTATTGTATATGAATATTCGTATAATCGATCCCAATGATAATCGCGCAAGTTGATCAGATTATAAAAATGTAATATGTGAGCCAATTAACTTTATAATAATTACTTATCTAACCTACTTTATATGATCTGAATGAAATGAATTAATATTCCAAATCTTTTCACTGTTATTAAATCATTATAATAGCTAACTAAAAGATGAAAACTCCTAGAAAATATTTTTTGTTTTTATTTTTTGTTTTCATTTTCAAAAAATAGTTTTTATTTCTAGTTTTTTTAAAAATTAAAAAACATGTTTAGTTAATAAATATGGAAAGTTATTTTCAACAGTGAAAATAATGAGAATGTGTTTGTTATATAGCTTTTCAAAAGAAAATAAAAAAATTAATATTAAATAATTGAAATAAAATATAGTTATAAAATATTATAATAATAATAAATAAATAATATATGAAAATAAACCAAAGTTTTTTAAAAATGACATTAGAAGGATTCGAACCCGGGTTAAAATTTAAAAACTCTTGTTTTCATATTTTTCATTTTCCTAAAACATTTTCAATATAAATAATGAAAACATCTTTTTTATGTTTTCAAATTTTCACTTATTTTTTTCATTTTCTGAAAATTATTTTTTATTTTCACAACCAAACACGTTTTCTTCCTCGTTTTTTATTTTTTAAAAAATAAAAATAAAAACGAATTCTATTCTCTAGAACCAAACACACCAAAAAATTTGGAAAAAGCTATATAATTTCTTCTCATAATAAAAAATTGAATTGGCACTTCAAAAAGATTTAATTATTGACGTTGTTTAGTTACCATCTGAATCTAATAATAAATATGACATGACACTCTAAACAAAATTTATCTCTACCACACAATCAAATCTTGTTACCATAAGAATCTAATAATAAATATGATGTGAGTTCGAACTTTAGAAACGATATTGTTGGGAAAAGTAATCACGCTCTCCGAACAAGGGGATAAAAATCATCAAGCCCTTTTTAGTGTCCCTACTTATGAACCAACACTAAAAACACTACAAAATTAAAGTATGTGAAAACTATAATAACACTAAAACTATAATAACGTCTTTGCCAAACAACACAAAACCAAAACGAGTCCCATCTCGATCCTTTGTTAGGAATGAACGCATCAAGAACAACCTCGTGGCGATTAAATGATTGCCATAAGCCTTTGCCAATCAACCCTAAAACTATAATAACGCCGATCTCCAATCCCATAAATATATAATATTAATGAAGATATGATTGTTTATTCAAATACATAGTATGCGAAAACTGATCAAACATGCATGCAAGGCATGATTGGATGACTATATCTTGCATATAATAATCGTATTGTTATTGTCTTATTGATATTAATTTATTATAACTATTAAAGTTTGGTCCTCTCGGGACTATGAACGGGGTCTTCATACTTTTGCAAGCTTAGTATGAAAGCTTAATGGTAAGCTTAACTGACTGAGGTGGAACTTAGATAAGAGTTTGGGGTAATTTTTTTTTAAATTTGGAGGTTTAAATTAAAATTTATAATAATTTTTAGAAACTTAATAAAACTTTTAAAAATTATGAGAGATGATTTAATTAAAATATTAAAAATTTTAAAGCTTCATATGGATTTTTAAATATCTTGAGAGAGCTAAATTAATTTTTTTACAAAAATTAGAGTAAAATTCTAATTTCTCAAAAAAAAAATGGGCAGAGGACATGCCCCTATTCCCTTAAAGCTTCCGCCACTATTAACTGAACAATAAACACTCAAAATTATACTTCAACTAATTTCTTAACTAAATATCCGAAACCTAAATTATAATTTTATAATCCCATTGTTTAAAGGACATAACAGAAAATATCAATAATTAGTAATTGATAATTAAAATGACGATGAACTATTGAATATTATAAAATATATACAATATGTTTTGAAATTATAACTCATAAACATTTTGAATATTTTTCTAATTTATATATACTTTAAATATTTTGATAAGTTTATATATTTTTATTTTTTTACAAATTTTTATGTTTATATAATTGTTTGAATTTTTTATTTTTATCATGTGAAACTTTTTTTTGAAGGTGTGATGTAAGAGTAATATCTATTCAACTTTTTTAGTCTTTTCAAAGACGGTACACATATCATCCATTACTGGTACTCGAACCTGGGTCCCAAGGATGATGAACATCTACCTTTGCCACCAGAACAAAGGGGGTGAGCTTACCACGTGAAACTTGATGAAACTAACGGCTGGACTCAAAATGGTTATGTAATTACAGTTTTTTTTTATCCAAAATGTAATTACAGTTTATGTACCCGGTTCAACCAAAAAATAATATAAATACTTAGCTTAAAAAAATATATAACTTAGGAGCTTAATATTTAAATAAGCCTTAGCTGTACTTGATCATTTAAAGTTAAATATATAAAAATAAAATAGTAATATCAAAATATTAGGACAAGTGAATATCAAATATTTTAAATATTTTATATTACGTTATATTTATATATTATATAATTTATATCACATAAAAATAAATTTATAAAGTATACTATCATGGAATAAACATTTAAAAAAATTGGGTTTTCCATATATAAAAGAGTAAACAATAAATAAATTTAATGGAAATGGAAATATATTACTAAATAAAAAATATAAAAAATATTTTTAAAATAAAATAATAATAAATTCGGCATGGTCATAAACTCGACCCAAACGATACCACAGATTCAAGATACCACATTAGGTGATCAAAACAACCGACCAAAATTTTTAAAATATATTTCACCAAAAATTTATAACATTTTCGTATTTCGTATATCATAATAAAAACATCATATAAAATTAAGTTAGTAGTACAAGAAAATATGGTGCTCCATAATATAAAATAATGAGTACCAAAATAATCATAATATAAAGTTACAAACCAAAATAAAGTAAGGTATTATGAATGCATAGCATAACAAAAGATATTATAATCTGAAATAAAAGGTGTCGGAATACCTCTCGAATGATGTTCATCGACAATGATCTAAATCAACAACTTGAAAACAAAACTTTACAATTTAGGGTTGTAAAAACAAGTTAGGACCTGAAAATCTGCCTGAAACCTGCTCGAGTAAAAATTTGATTTGACCCGAGAATTTGATGATCCGAACCCGAACTGTAACTGACTGTTGCTGACCCGAACCCGAGTTGAACATGTTACTGTAGCAACCGAACTTGATCTGTGTCTGACTGAAAACGACCCGAACCCGAATCTGACCTGTTAATTTTGACCTGAAACCCGACCTGCATTCGACTGAAACGAACCCGAACCCGAGACTGACCTGGCAAATTACCTGATATTATCCGACTGAATCGACCCGATATTCGATTTTACCCGACCTGTTTTGAATCGACCTGTTAGTGGACCCGACCTGTTTTGAACCTGAACTGTTTGACCTGAACTAATGTAGACCTGGCTAAAAATGTTAAATAATTTAAAGTGTAAACTGTTCATTATAAACTTAATAATTTTTAGTAGATTATGTTAATTTCATTACTTAGAAATTTTTTATCTTCCATTATACTTAAAAATTGTCTTAATTTGTAACTACATTATGTATAATAAAATTATATACTTAGAAATTTGTTTAAGTATAAAAAAATATATATTATGTATAATAAAATTATATACTTAAAAGATTTGGTATAATTTTTACTAAGTATACAACATATTAGTAATATATAGATAATATAATATATTAAACTTATTATGCTTTATTATATAACATATATTATGTTAACTTTATTATGTTCAAAAATTTTATTATGTTCATAAAATTAAAATAAATACAAAATATAAGTTAGTATTATGTTTAACATAAAGTTAATGTTATTATACTTATATAACATGTGAAACAATTGTCTTTCAATTATATAATGTATTTTAGATGGGCCCCTAAAACCTATAATGTATATATATATATATATATATATATATATATATATATATATATATATATATATATTTATAACTTATAAGTTATAAGTTATATAATGTATTTATAATATAATAATTAATAATAAATAATAATTAGTAATAGTTTGGGCCTTGGGCCTTTGGGCTTAAATCCCACCACCCATTTATTTGAGATAGGACCCTAAAACCTATAATGTATAAATAATATATATATATATATATATATATATATATATATATATATATATATAAACTTATAAGTTATATAATAATGTATTTATAATATAATAAATAATAATTAGTAATAGTTTAGGCATTGAGACTTTGGGCTCATATCCCACCACCCATTTATTTGAGATGGCCCCTAAAACCTATAATGTATAATATATATATATATATATATATATATATATATATATATAAACTTATAACTTATAATTTATATAATGTATTTATAATATAATAATTAATAATAAATAATAATTAGTAATAGTTTAGGCCTTGGGGCTTGGGCCTTTGGGCTCATATCCCACCACCCATTTATTTGAGATGGGCCATAAAACCTATAATGTATAAATATAATATATATATATTATATATATATATATATATATATATATAACTTATAACTTATAAGTTATATAATGTATTTATAATATAACAATTAATAACAAATAGTAATAGTTTGGGCCTTTGGGCTCATATCCCACCACCCATTTATTTGAGATGGCCCCTAAAACCTATAATGTATAAATAATATATATATATAAACTTATAACTTATAATTTATATAATGTATTTATAATATAATAATTGCTAATAAATAATAATTAGTAATAGTTTGGGCCTTGGGCCTTTAGGCTCATATCCCACCACTCATTTATTTGAGATGGGCCCTTAAAACCTATAATCTATAAATATAATATATATAAACTTATAACTTATAATTTATCTTATGTATTTATAATATAATAATAAATAATAATTAATAATAGTTTGGGCCTTTGGGCTCATATCCCACCACCCATTTATTTGAAATGGCCCATAAAACCTATAATGTATAAATATAATATATATATATATAAACTTATAACTTATAAGTTATAAGTTATATAATGTATTTATAATATAATAATTAATAATAAATAATAATTAGTAATAGTTTGGGCCTTTGGCCTTTGGGCTCTTATCCCACCACACATTTATTTTGGATGGGCCCCTAAAACCTATAATGTATAAATAATATATATATATATATATATATATATATATATATATATATATATATATATATAAACTTATAACTTATAAGTTATATAATGTATTTATAATATAATAATTAATAATAAATAATAATTAGTAATAGTTTGGGCATTGGGCCTTTGAGCTCATATCCCACCACCCATTTATTTGAGATGAGCCCCTAAAACATATAATTTATATATATAATATATATATATATATATTATATAAACTCATAACTTATAATTTATATAATGTATTTATAATATAATAATTAATAATAAATAATAATTAGTAATAGTTTGGGCCTTGAGCATTTGGGCTCATATCTCACCACCCATTTATTTGAGATGCGCCCCTAAAACCTATAATGTGTATATATATATAAATTTATAAGTTATAAGTTATATAATGTATTTATAATATAATAATTAATAATAAATAATAATTAGTAATAGTTTGGGTCTTGGGCCTTTGGGCTTATATCCCACCACCCATTTATTTGAGTTGGACCCTTAAAACCTATAATGTATATATATATATATATACACGTTATAAGTTATATAATTTATTTATAATAAATAATAATTATTAATAGTTTGGGTCTTGGGCCTTTGATCTCATATACCACCACCCATTTATTTTAGATGTGCCCTAAAACCTATAATGTATAAATAATATATATAAACTTATAACTTATAAGTTATATAATGTATTTATAATATAATAATTAATAATAAATAATAATTAGTAATAGCTTGGGCCTTAGGCCTTTGGGCTCATATCCCACCACCCATTTATTTGAGATGGCCCTTAAAACCTATAATGTATAAATATAATATATATAAACTTATAACTTATAATTTATATAATGTATTTATAATATAATAATTACTAATAAATAATAATTAGTAATAGTTTTGGCCTTGTGCCTTTGGGCTCATATCCCACCACTCATTTATTTGAGATGAGCCCCTAAAACCTATAATGTATAAATATATATATATATATATATATATATATATATATATATATAAACTTATAACTTATAATTTATATAATGTATTTATAATATAAAATTAATAATAAATAATAATTAGTAATAGTTTGGGCCTTTGGGCTCATATCCCACCACCCATTTATAATAATTAATAATATCAATAATAAATAATAATTATTAATTGTTGGGCTTTGGACTAAATATTTTGAATGGGCTAAATATAATAATAATTATTAATTGTTGGGCGGGAAAATTAATATATATGGGCGGGAAAATTTATTTGGAAACCGCCCAATTCCCAAATTGAATTTCAATTTGGGGTAAATTATAAATAAAAACCTTTATATTATATAAGTTTTTTATTCAAGTCCTTTAAGTTTTAATTCAATTCAATTGAGTCTTTAAAACTTTATTTTTACTTCAAATTAACTCTTATTTATTATTTTTTCACTATAGTCCATAAAACTTTATTTTTATTCAAAATTGAGCCTATTATAGTCCATAAAACTTTATTTTAGTCCAAATTAACTCTTAATTTTTTTTCACTATAGTCCATAAAACTTTGTTTTTATTCAAAATTGTTCATTTCTGGTGAACCTGAATTAACCCGAACTGAAATGAACCCGACGACCTAAAATTACCCGACCTGAAATGAACCCGACCTGAAATGAAGCCGAACTGAAATGAACCCGACCTGAAATTTACCTGCCAATTAACTGATTTTACCCGACCTGTTTTTACCCGATCTGCAACGAGTTTGATCTGAAATGGACCCGACCTGAAAATTGACCCGACCTGAAATGGATCCGACCTGCAAATTACCCGACTGCAATGGACCTGCACCCGACCCGAGTCGAGTCAAAAATTTTTTTTACCCGAAATGACCTGTATCCGATTTTACCCGACCTGGAACCTGACCGATTACCTGTTTTTACATCCCTACTTTACATGCTGAATGGAACACTTCTACTCTACTGTTAGGGGTGAGCGTTCGACCGAGTCAAGTCGAGTAAAAAAATTTTGAGTTATTCGAGTTGACGTGTCATATTTTACAACTCAAACTTTATTTGAATTTTTTCGATTCGATTCGAGTTTATGAAATTCGAGTCGAGTTTTCGAGTTCTTATACATATTTAATTGTAATTATTTATATGCTATAGTATAGTTTGATTTCATTTTAAACGACTTTCTATACATATTTTACAACTCAAACTTTATTTGAATTTTTTCGATTCGATTCGAGTTTATGAAATTCGAGTCGAATTTTCGAGTTCTTATACATATTTAATTGTAATTATTTATATGCCCGCATCCATTCACCGCACCGCCACCATCTTTGAGTTCCTTGAACCGAGGCGAGCCAAACTCATACCAGCGACCATCCCTCAGCTCATCGTGAGACTGTCGGAATATCGTTTGGTGAACGAAGGGGAGGGAGGAAGAGGATGAAAGGTGGGGTTGAAGAAAGAGGTGGAGGTATTTTGGTAAAATAAAACCAATCTAATGAATATTTTAATATATTAAATCGAATGATTGGTTAGGACGAGTTTTTTTAACGGTTGGGGCAATATGGGTAACGTCGCAAAATGTTAGGGGTAAAATGGTCAAAATGAACTTTAGGGGGCAAGTTGAGAAAACATGTAAAGTTTAGGGGGGAAAGTGTATTAAGCCTATTTTTTATGTGATATATATATATATATATATATATATATATATATATATCAGGAAATTTGATGGAGTCGACTCAAACTTAAGAATTAACCCACTAATCACTAAAAATTTTGAGTTATTCGAATTTCCATTTTACAACTCAAACTTTATATGAAATTTTTTCGAGTTGAATCGAGTTTATGTAGTTTTGAGTCGAGTTAGAACGAGTCGAATTTTTTTTACTTCGAATCAAGTCGAAAATTTCAATTTTTTTGAGACGAGTCGAAATTTACTCACACTTGTCTACTATGTTTCTTACAACTCATGAACATAAGCATGCGATGCAAGTATATACAAAGAAGTATGAGTTGAAGACTTTACGTGTATGACTTAACATCTAGATTAAGTATTATTCTATGAATCATAGAAGATCGTATAACTCAACATCGTCACACATGCTCATATCCACACACATCAACAATAATTGGAATCATACAACATCAGGTTTAAATACAATAATACCTAGGAATAGGATCACACAACATCAGGTTTAAATACAATAATACCTAGGAATAGGATCACACAACATCATGTACTCTGGATGTCACCTGAGATCATACAACATCGAGTACTACTACATTACTGCAACTTTAGAATAAGATGTTGCAACACGATCATTATGTATCCAGATAGCCCCAACCATTCAAGTCTAACATTTTATAAGAACTTCGAGTGTCTGCATTGACATCCCGAGCATCACAACAAAGAGTCATCACATAACATATAGTACGTTCACTACATAGTTTATCAAATCATCACACATTTATTCACGATTAAGGACATTTAACTTGCAACATGTTATTCTCAAAGGATATTCTAGCCATTAAACAATTTATGAGCATTCTGTAGACCTATTAACCCATTTGAATCTATTGTAATATTTGTAACTAAATTAAACCATGAGTGGGAAAAATATATCACTAGAATTTTTAGAAACATTATTTCAGAAAGGAAAAACAGTTTCTGAAAAATAACATCACGAGATACAAAAACACTTCCAGTTTCAAGATCATACAATCTGAAACATGTAATATTCTTAGGATGTCCAAGAAAAACACATCTTTTAGCCCTAGGATCCACTTTAGTTTGAGGTTTGGGTAACACAGATGCATAAGCTAAGCATCCAAAGACTTTCAAATTATCAAGCTTAATTAGATTCCTTTTTAAACAGAAGCTCATATGGAGTCTTATTCTCTAAAACAGGAATGGGAGTAACATTTATTAGAAAGACATCATGAAGAATGCAATCAATCTAAAAATGCAAAAGCAAGGAAGAATGAATTCTTAAGGATCTAGCAACAGATAACAAGTGTTGATGCTTTCGTTCTACCAAACTATTTTGTTGAGGAGTATAGATGCATGAATTTTGATGAATAATGTCTGTTGATCTATAGAAATCAACCATATCAAACTCTTTTGCATTATCACTATGTATATACTTAATAGTTCTAGAAAACTGAGTGTGAACCATTTGACAAAATCAATTATTAATTACCTAACTTCTGACTTAGTATGCAGAGGAAAATTTCAGACAAAACGACTTTTATCATCTACAACAGTAAAAAAAATACAGATGGCCATAAATACTCTTAACAGGAAAAGGACCCCAGACGTCCATGTGAATCAAATCAAAACTATATTCAGATTGAGAAATGCTTACAGGGAAAGAAAGCCTATTTTGCTTTACCATATGACATACATCACAATCAAAACAATTTGAAGGAATACTAGGAATAACATAATGCAAAAAATTAAAAAATTTCATCCTCTGTTTAGAGGGATGCCCCAACCTCAAATGCCAAAGCTGAAAAGAACTAAGTTTTGTAGAACTAGACTCAATATTTACAGAATTACAAAATACAACAAAATTACACTCACTGGTTGCAGAATTACAAACACTAGAATATTAAAAAAAAAGCTTCAAGCTAATATAGACCATTGAATCCTTTAGTTATACCAATCGTTTTCTTCATCTTTGTGTTCTGTATGTAACAAAACCCATATGAAAAGAAAACAAAAATATTAATGTTAGAAGTTAATTGAGAAACATGTATTAGATTAAAATGAGATATATGAAGAACATTTAATAAAGTAAGATATAAATTTCTTTTAACACTGCCCATATGAGTAACCTTAACAAACTGTCCATTAGTCAATTTAACAACTTTATTGTGAACTACTCTAAAATCTGAAAAACAACCTAAAGAATTCACCATATGATTTGTCACACCGAAATCAACAATCCAAGGAACAATGAAACAAGAATTTGAAGAACAAAATAAAATTGTACCTGAATTTTCATCATGGTAAGGAACATCAAAAGTAGAAGTGAGCATATTCACTCTGGAAAGATTAACAGAAGACTGAGAATTGGCACTCCTTTCTTACAACATGCTCAAGATGTCATTGTATTGTTCTTTAAAAAATTAAGATTAGGACCAGATTGACCAGTATCCTTAATCAAGGTACTAAGAGTACATTTATCATCAACAAACAAATAACTAGATTAATCAAAAGATTAGACCTGTTAATCTGATTTTTGGTTTTGTACCCAGGTGAAAAACCGTGTTTCCTGTAACATCGATCAACAGAATGTCCCACAAGACCACAATATGTACAAGTAGTTTTCTTATTCATATTGCTAGCATAAAACTTCTTTTTTGGCATATTCGAATCCCCTGACTTCCCACTAAACCGATCCACTAAAAGAATATTGAAATCATTTGTAACATTAAAAACAATAGTTCTTTCATGGTGAATTACTATAGCAAAAATCTGGTTTATAGAAGGGAAAGGCTTAGTTATTAAAATTTGAGACTTTGGAACAAAAAATTGTTCATTTAAACCTCTAAGAAACCTTAAAGCAAAGTATTGCTTCCTATATTTCTTAGCAAAACACATACAAGACGACAAAGGCTGAAGATTGCAAATCTCATCCATTGGGTGTTTTCAATTTAGTGTGGTAATTTGTAACAGAAGTGTTATCTTGTTGAAGATTATAGAACTCGTGCATCAAATCTGATAACCTAACCAAATCACCTTGGTTGAAACGATCATAAAGATCAAACCAAAGCTCATAAGATGTGTTGATCAATATTACACTTTGAACGATGTCAGGATGAATAGCCCTCTGAAGTCAGGAGAGTACCAAATTATTACACTTTACCCAAGCTTGGAATTTCGGATTATCTTCACGGATTTCTTTGATTGTGCCGTCAACGAAAGAAAATTTATTCTTTTGAAATCAAATTCATCCTCATTGAACGGGACCACGCGTGATAATTCAAACCGGTAAGCAAAGAAGATGTGAGAACTAGCGCTAAGTTTTCGTTCGGATGGATGTAGAACTCATCAGAGAGATCTTCTGGCTTGAAGACGCGATCAGATTCGAAAGAACGAGGCGCGGATGAATCAACTAATATCATGTTGAATGAAAGCTTTCTTGAATTGATATTGGAAAGGGAAGAATCGTTTCTGATAAACTCGATAGAAGAGTTGAAAGGAAGAAAGAAGATGAAAGGATTTTATCAATTCCAAAAAACCTATTAACTACACTAATTGTGTATCAATAAAATAAACTTAGTTAAATCTTGCCACCTAAGCTTAACCACCTAACTAATCTTGCCACCTAAGTTTAACCACCTAACTAATCTTGCCAGCTAGGATTTATTATTCTATTACTTTATCGATACCAACCAATGTGTATCAATACCAGATGAAGAATATCAATACTTCGTGAAGTTAGCATCGGTAGTCACCCATAATCTTATCAAATTTTAACCTATGTTCATACGGTATCAATATTGTGTTAACGAGTACTGACATTGGAGCCCAAAAACACCTTTCTAAGCCCTAGAAGTCATCTCCAAAGTGTGTCTAAATAATTATTTTAAAGTCATAGTTGATTACTAAAGCTTATAGAAGTTATAGCGGGTCATTTAACACCATTTTTGCACCATTATAAGAACAACCAAACAATTTGATCGTCCAAACATGTTTACACCATTATAACCTCCCTTGATCAACTTTCCACCGGCTTCTCCTTCCCTCTATTTCTAGAAGTCTTCTCAACTTCTTAAACTAAACAACCAAGCATAAAAATGAATTACTAACTCACTAAGGGATGGAAGGAAACAAAAAATTATTTTAGAATGCAAAAACAATGTAAAAATGATATGTAGAAGCTCTCCAAACTTAAACCATCCTAAAACCTCAAGCAAACTTCACACCATTTTCTTAAGGAGATGTGTACATTTCTCATATTAATAAACTTACCCAAATAAATTTTGGATGATTCCTAAAGCTCATAAAGTTGGTTGATTCGATGTTTGTTCTTAGGGTTTGAAAGGAAATAAATGAAAGGAAGAGACAAGAAAAAATATGAAGGGGAAGAGGTGTGAGCTCATGCACTCAAACTTTGCATAATGGTTTATTTGGCCATGTCTCTTGCTCGTAATTCATGAACACTCAATTTTGCCTAAACAAGCACATCTCTTAACCAACAAGGTCCAAACTTATCCCTACGATACTGAAGCATAAAGTCTAAGGCTCGGGTCAAAACTCACTGATTATCTCAAAATTTCGGGTCATTATGCTTGGGAAAAATTAGAGGCCCATACTTCTGGTCAGGCTGGCAAACTTCACCCTTTTCTATCTGCTTTCGACTCTCACTTGATCTCAAGTCAACCCTATCTTCATTGTCTTGTGAGTTGATGTGGGCGCTGGCTAGTCCAAGAGCTGGGTAGAGCTATAGACAAGGCTTGTTGGCTCAAGTCACTGCCATTTATGTTTTTCCTTGAGACTCCTACAGCTTCACAGTTTTCCTTCCCTTCTATTATCCTCATGTCCCGGTTTCGTAACTCGCCAAGCAAGTTTTTTTCCATTTCTTTCCCCTTTTCAGAACATTTGCCCCTTGGTGCTTTTACTCCCTATGGAACCATCCGCTTTCTTCTACAAACTCAGCTTTAATTCCTTAGATATCCCCCCTCCAAATCCTATGCTTTAGGCAACTTAACTAACAACGAAACGGTTGAACTTGATCTCAACGAGGATAGTGACGTGAATTTCAACATCAAGAATCACACCTTGGTAGGTAAGATCATGTCTGCCTCTCCCATTAAACCACTCACAGTTAATGCCATCGTTAGAAAAGTCTGCACGTGCCCCGACATTGAATGCCATGATTTGGGCAAAAACATGTTTATGTTCGTTTTCTCAAGCGCGGAAGAAAGGCAGAAAGTCATGGGACAAAGCCCATGGTCGATCCAAGACCGGTTGCTCGTCCTCAAAGAGTGGCCACCAGAAAAGACTTTCGAGGAAATCGATTTTGAACTCAAGGAATTTGGGGTTCAAATTCACGATATGCCCGTGGAAAGTTCAATTAGAAAGTCTAATGGAACGGAGAGATGAGTATTCGTGTAGCTTTACGGGTTAAGGACCCCCTGAAGCATGGCTTCATTCTCAATCGAAAGAAGGCCAGCCCAATCGAGATCAACTTCAGATACAAAAGACTCCCTCTCTTTTGTTTTAAGTGTGGCAGAATCGGTCACAGCGAAAAAGATTGTTGGTTTGACGTGTCCCTATTCAAGACCACCAGATGATACGACCCATGGCTGAGGGCCAGCGATGGTAAATACGACAAACCAGGATCGATCAAATCTCCAGCAAGCACTAAACCTAAGCAAAAGATTTGCATCGACAAAGGAAACGACAAACTTACTATCAGCCTTAGGAAGGTCTCTGCAGACGCTAGGGATGTCACCTCGAATCTGACACCTAAAGCTGCCATTCGAGGTTTAGTCATTTCTGAATCTCCTAAAGTCAACACCAACGTTTCTGTAAAGGGTAAGGGTAAATACGAGGTTTCTCAAGGTTTGTCGTCTTTGGAAATCAACCCTGGTGACAGCGGTTTACTAAATCCTGGCAAGATCTTGTATCTAGTCAAGGACATGCCTACAGCCCTACTCAACGGGCCAGAACCTTTGACTCTGCTCCACGACGCTTTGTGGGGAGACTTCATCGCTAAGGGCCTCAAAGCAGATGCAGTGTCGAACCGGAACAAACGTAAAAGGGAAAGCAAACCAGGGGAACCTTTCTATGCTTCCAAGAAAAGAGAAATATGGAACAAGGTTCAAGAGGAAATTGTTCATGTCGGTCCAAGTAACTGGTGTGTTGGGGAGAGAGGCCTGGCAGCGGATGAAGAATTTCTAAAGCTTGCCTTGTTCCCCCAATCCTTTCCTCTCTACTTCATCTACCTACTGCAAAATCGAACATGGTAGAAAGGGGAAGTCCCAGGGATTTAAACGTTTAACTTTGCTTAAGCAAGCAGCGCGGAGGAAGCAAGCTATGGAGCAAACTCGAATTATGGTGGACGAAGTGGGGCTCATTGAGTTGGGCATCGATCCTTTTGGAAAGAAAATCATGATAACTCCATCCTTCATGGTGGATGAAAGTCTGATTCTTAATGAGGAAACAATTATTAGTGATGAAGAAGTCTCCTCTTCTTGTTCAAGAATGTTACTAAAGGTCATCCAGGACTAGCGGATAGCTCCGGGGAGAGCTATCTGCAGTCACCATAATGGCCCCAAGGTTTGTCACCCACGTCTGGAAGGAGCGGTGGGCGGTGATCGCATTCAATCCTTCTACCTGGATCACCAGGTTTCTTTGCTTTACAGGTGATCCAAATCTCTCGGGTTTCAAGTCCGGTCTTAGGTTTTTTAGAGCTGTTTATGAGTATAAAGGATTATACCATCCGGTTGTGGACATGCAAGACACTGCTTCCACCTTGACAAGACCCTACAGCTACGGTGAGGGAGCCTGCCTCCGAACGGAGCTCTCAGGTGATCGGAGTTTTGCAATTTTGCCCCTTAAACCTCCGGAAGGTGTTTTCTGTGATTTCGTGTAGTTCTCGGTTTGTTTGGCTTTATCCCTGGCCGCCCATGCTTGGAGGTATGGACCAGTGAGGCCGTTCGTTTTTTTCTTTCTGTTATCAAGGGTCGTTAGTACCCTGTGTGTTTTGTTTCCTTTCATCCATGACATCTACGTCTGGGTTGATGGGTGGTGGTGTTTGTTTTGGTCCGCGGCACTGTTTGTTCTGTGGGTGCTGTGGTTGGGTGGTCCAAGCATGCATGGACGCTGCATGGCTTGCGATCTGTTTTTGTTTTGTGCTGTGTATGGTTGTTGTTTTTATTAATGGAAGTTATTTCGAACCAAAAAATATACTTCTGGTCGGGCTTGGAAAAACATAATACCCTTATCACTAATTTGTAAAAGCATGTGTCAAATCTGCAGTTTAATCCGGAATTTGTGAAGGAAAATTTCAGAACAAAAAACAAAAGAGCAACAATTACATTCTAAAAACTAGAAAAACAGAGATCAGCATACATGTATATATAAGAACTCATAAGACCAAAACCAATCATGAAGGAATTAACAAATTACAGCACAGAGAGAAAAACAAAATTGTATCTTTATTATCATTATAGAAGAATTTTCCAACATTGCAACAACTCAGCCTTCTTCTTTGATCAAACACAACAAGAAATGTTTCCCCCAAAGCAAAACAAGTATTTAGTTATGCCTGTAAGCTATATAATTAGCCAAAGCAACCAAAGGAGCAGCTTTGGCAGGATCAAAGCCTTGAAGCAACAGCACAGCATCAGTCTTCAACTTGTCAGCAAACTCCCTTGATTTGTCTATTCCCATCAACTTGGGGTAAGTCACTTTATTGGCCACCAAATCTTTCCCTGCAGTCTTCCCTAGTTCTTTAGATGACTTTGTTACATCAAGAATATCATCCACAACCTGAAACAGAAGTCCGATACACCTTGCGAATTCCCTCAACTTCTCCACATCCTCGTCACATCCGCCTCCAAGAATAGCCCCCAAAACAACAGCTGCTTCAAGCAAAGCAGCAGTTTTGTGAAGGTGAATGAATTCTAAATGATCCAATCCCACATCGGTTAGTCCTTCGCTAGCTATATCCACGACTTGACCAGCCACAAGCCCGTCTGTCCCAATAGCTTTAGCTAATTCCCCAACAGCTCTTACAATCCTACTAGGCGTAACACCAATCGTAGAAACAGCCAGATGTTCGAAAGCAAAAGATAAAAGAGCATCCCCCGCTAACACAGCAATTTCCTCACCGAAAACTTTGTGGTTAGTCGGTTTTCCTCTACGAAGATCATCGTTGTCCATGCAAGGCAAATCATCGTGGATTAAAGACATGGTGTGGACCATTTCAACAGCACAAGCTGCAGGCATTGCCATGGATTCTTGGCCACCAACAAGTTCACAAGCAGCTAGACAAAGCACTGGACGGACCCTTTTGCCACCTGCTAAAAGGGAGTACCGCATTGCTTCATGGATTTTAATAGGGTCACGGAGTGAAACAGCCGAGTCCAGGGCTTGGTTAACTGTATCTGCTTTTTGAAGCATGTAGGATTCGAAATCAAAGCCTGGCTTTTGAGGGTCTTGTTCTTCTTCCTTGACAATGTCTCCTTTGGTAAGGACACAGGAAATTGAAGGAAGAGATGTAAAGTTGGCTTTTTTCAGAGGTGAAAATGGTTGGGTTTGGAGAAGATTGAAAGGAAGGGATCTAGGGGAAGAGAAGGATTTGGATCTGGACGAAACTCGGTTAAAATTGGAGTAAGATTGAACCCAAGAACCCAGATTTACTGAAGCCATTTCAGGAGTTTGACACGGATGAAAATGGAAGAAAAAGAAAGTTTTCGAAGGGTCAGAAAAAAGTACCAAAATCTAACGTAATTCCACTGTTCAAATACTAAGAAAACTGGTTGGTGAACTCATGAAATGACAAGTTGGATGAAAGAAAAATGCTAAAAAATTCGGTGGAAATGGATGAGCATCGGTTTTGATGTGAGCCGAAGGGGAAGCAAGACAAGGACAAAGATTGGATTTTGAGATTTGCGTATGGATCATGGGTGGGCATCTTATAGCATTGGCATCTTTTATAACGGATGGAAAATGTCAACTCTAATTATGTTAGTTTAGTGTTTTTATTTTAAAAAATAGTTTTATGGTTTAGAGTTAAAATTAAGATTTTTAAGTTTACAATATAAAAAATTAGAGGTAGAGTATATATTTTTAAGTGTAAAGTTTAAAAAATAAAATTTAAAATTAAAATTTAAACTTTAATTTTTAATTATTATTTTTTAATGCAAAACATAGAAAAAGACATAATTAAATTTATTTGTTCCGTCTCACATTGACCATCATTTACTATTTGGAGTCTTATTTCTTTTTATTATCCTTCAAATCCAATGGTATTAAATTAGGCAGGGTTTGCTGTCCACTCTATTAAATATTAATACATTACCATTTTAATTTTTTACATTTAATACATTACCATTTTTAAATTTTTTACATTTAATACATTACTAAACTAGAGTTATTGTCATGCTTTCGCTGGGATATTTGTATTTTTTTAGTTACTCTTTCGAATCTTTAGAGCTTTGTCCTAATTAATTCGAACCAATTCGCGTCATACACTTGATTTTAGTGGTTGAGTCTCCCGGCGAAATTTTTTTTAATACACTAATCCTCGAAACCGAAATCTGCTTTAACAATATCAAACTGCTTATCACTTGAATCAACACCGTTAGTATATTTGTATTTTAAAAATAATTTATTTTATTAAATTATTAATTTAAGTAGGTAAATCATAAAAAATAAATTTATAATAATAATTTATAGTTGTCAGTATTTATTAAATTGTTATAAAACTATAGAATTTCTGATAACAAGAAAGACGAGACACACTATGAGTTGAGAAAAGTTTACTTTTTATTGCTTGTATGGGGCAGTTCAAAAATTTAAGGTGTTATGTTCAATTTATTAAAATAAGACTCTTAATTTATAATATATAAAAATATATATTTTTAAATAAAATTTTATTAATACAAAAGACGTTAAATTATTCTCATTGATCAACTTAAAAATAGAGTCTTGTGCAGTCGTACATACCTAGCCTAAAACCACCTATACATGACCATTGAGAGGTGAAGGGGGTTCGGAGAGAGGAATATGTACATCCAATTAGACCTGGCAAACTTGACCCGAGACCCGAAACCCGAACCGAATTACCCGAACCGAAACCCGATTTTGACCCGAACATGATGATCCGAAGTTGACCCGAAACCCGAAATAAACCGAATCGAACCGAACTGAAATTTTTTGTTGAACCGAAATGGACCCGAACCGAAATGGACCCGAACCGAATGGACCCGAACCGATTTGACCTGACCGAATGCTACCCGAACCGAAAGCTGAACCAAAAGCTGAACCGAATATCGACCCGATTTTAACCTGATTTTAACTCGATTTTGACCCGATTTTAACCCGAATATCTATTTTTAACAATATAATAAATAATAAAAAGAAGTATGTTTTATTATCTTTTTATACTATATCATGGAAGAGACTGTTCCTCTTGTCAAAGTTGTGGTATAATAACATTTTATGTTATTTTACGTTTCAATATTAATTAAATAAACTAATTTTTAAATTTAGAGTTTCAATGTACTATTTTCTCTCCCAATATTTAATCTTACATTTACAAAGAAAAAAATGTCAAAAGATTGCATTAAAAGGAATGGATACATAATAGACCATTCATAGGGGCAACCTTTAATTGCATCACTACTAGTGACTAAATTAAATTAAACTAAAACTTAAAGTTGACTAAAATGTAACATTTTAAATGCAACATGACCTAAAAAGTAATTAATCTTTAGCTTAAAAAATTGGTGGCTTATTTCCCTCCAAAATTTTGTCTTTTCTCTCTCTATTTTTTCCAATTGTCTTTTTCTTTTCTTTTTCAATTTAGCTTAAAAAATTAGTGGTTTATTTCCCTCCAAAATTTTGTCTTTTCCCTCTCAACTTTTACCAATTGTCTTTCTCTTTTTTTTTTAATTTAATTGAGTTTCAATTTAGATTAATTTAATTGAAATTTCACATTTAGTTTTAAAATTATTTTAATTATGTCTGTGATTTATGCTTTTAGATTTTAGTTAGCTCAATTAGATCCTAAGTTTAATAAATTAATTAATTTCAGACATTATTATTATTATTATTATTATTATTATTATTATTATTATTATTATTATTATTATTATTATTATTATTATTATTATTATTATTATTACATATAATAAACTTTGATTTAATATAATTATACAAAAAATTTGATATGGATACATGAAACTTTGATTTAAATATTTAATCAAATTCAAATGCATAGATTAACAAGTTAAATCAGAATTAATTTCATACACCAATAACTCTAAACTAAACCATAAATACTAAACCTCAAACCTTTAACCCAACTCAAATCGAATTGACCCGAAAATTTAAATGTTGACCGACCCGAAATCGACCCGAAATTGATCCGATTTTGACCCGACCCGAAAGCGACCCGAACGACCCGATTTTGACCCGAACCGAAAGCGACCGATCCGATTTTGACCCGACCCGAAAACAACCGATCCGATTTTGACCCGATCCAATACCCGAACTGAATCCGACTCATCACAGACCCGAATTAGACCCGAACCGAATCTAAACCGATTCTAGATAGACCCGAAATGACCCGAACCGAACCCGAACCGAATGACCCGATTGCCACCTCTACATCCAATTAATAATTTAATTTATTACATTCATCACTAAAATACGTGTTTCGTTAAAATCTTGTTATTAAAGATTTTGTGAGTAAAAATTCAGTGAAAAAAAGTACACGATATTTTAATATGCATAACATGTTTTCTCTTTAAAAAATTTACTATAATTTTTTTAAATAATTACTACTTAAAGAAAAGAGAAAGAGAATTTTATTTCTATTAAGTTTTGAACCCAAAATCTAAAAAAAGAAAAAGTGTCAACTGAAAATTTTAACCTCCTACTCAAGAGATACAAAATCTTACCATAAAAATTCAATTACAAAACATGGTTAGAAAAAAATTACTACAACATATATTTACTCCTCTAACTATGACATTGCTTAATATTTTGGCTTAACTATAAAATAGGTGCCCAAATTTTTTTTTTACAATATGTGTTTAAATTATTTTTTGGCTGAAATAGGTGTCTAACGTTTTATTTTTTCTGAAATAGATCTCTAAAGTTCCATTCCGTTAATGGTTTAAGGTAACGTCGTTAAATTTTTAACACCCAATCATCATTTGACACATGTTATTTTATTTTGTTTTATTAATTTTTCCCCAAAAAACTAAAAAATATTTTTAAAAATTCTAAAAATTTTCAAAAGTTTCAAAGAAATCCCTAATTCAAAGATCCAAATTCAAATTTATCGTCATTGTCGCTGCCGATAGCCTCGCCGGACCTCCCCACCGCCGTCGCCAGAGTCCCCCGGCCCATTTCTCTCAACCACTCATTGCCCATAATCGTGCGGGAGGCGCGTCAGTCGGACAACGAACGGTGAACACGAAATGCTCAAATCGTTCGATGTCCGATTGGCATGTCTCCCGCCGATTACCGGCGATGGGTAGTTGGGGGAAATAGGCGAGGGGGCGGCGATGGAGGAGGTGAGGCCCGGTGATGGAAGAGGTGAGGTCCGACGAGGCCATCGACGGCGACAATGCCATCAATTTTAAATTTAGGGTTTGGGGTTTTAGGAATTCGAGACTGTTTTGTAATGTTTTAAAATTTAGGATATTTTTAATTTAATTTATTTTTCAGTTTGGTTTTGAAAATAAAAATAAAAAATAAAATCCACGTGTCAAGCTATAAATTGGTGGTGAAGTTTTTTTGACAGATTGACTTTAAAATGGACAAAAATGAAACATTAGGTACCTATTTCAGCTAAAAATAATAATTTAGACACCTATTATAAAAAAGTGGTAAAATTTAAGCACCTATTTTATAATTAAGCCAAAATATTAAGCATTGTTCTCGTTAGAGGAGTAAATATATGTTTTACATTGTACATGCCTAGCCTAGAACCACCCTATACATGACCATTATATATATGGCATCAATCATCACGGGTACATGAATATGTACTCCAAATGTCACAATGATTCAATGAATATGAGAATTGAGAGGTGAAGTGGAATTCGGAGAGAGGAATATGGACATCCAATTAATAATTTGATCTATTACATTCATCGATAAAGTACGTGTTTTTTCTTTAAAAATTATATCATTAATTTTTTTTAACAATTTTCACTTAAAGGAAGAGAAAGAGGAATTTTATTTCTACTAAGTTTTGAACCCACAACCTAAAAAAGAAAAAATATGTCAATTGAATGTTTTAACCACATGCTCGAAAGATTATTGACAAAATCTTATCATAAAAATTTAATGACAAAACATGGTTAGAAAAAATTACTACAATATATATTTACTCCTCTAACGAGAAAATCGCTTAATATTTTGGCTTAACTATAAAATATGTGTCCAAACTTTACTCTTTTTTGTAATAGGTGCCTAAACTATTTTTTTAGCTGAAATATGTGCCTAACGTTTCATTTTTGTCTAAAATATGTGTCTAAATTTTCATTCCGTTACTGTTTTAAGGTAACGCCGTTAAATTTTTTTTAACACCCAATCAGAATTTGACACGTGTTATTTTATTTTATTTTAGGGTAGTCTTCACCAGTGGTCCCTTTCGTTTATGGTGTGTTCTATTTTGGTCACCAAAATTCAAAAACGATTATTTTGGTCACTTACGTTTAGAATCATTTTTATTTTGGTCCCTTGGCCGTTAGTCTCCGTTACTTAAAAAAATTAATTTTTAATTTAACGCCCAAACTTTCAAAATTTTATTTTTCACCATCTTCCCCAAAAATTATAAAACTAAAACCCCAGAAAATTAATTCAAAACCCCAAAAATTATTTTTCACCATCTCAAATAGGCTAGCAGTAAACTATTAGTTAGCATATCTGAACCACCACCACGCTCTTCAACTTTCAGTCCAAGATGTGAAACAAGGTTCGCAATCAATTGTGCGACTTCACAACCAGGAGGAATATGGAACTTGATTGTAACCTATAAAAAGTGTACTCCTGTTAAAAATACTCAAGATCCACGAATACAGTTATACACACACAACCAATTTACACATAAAAATTAGCAGTGAAACATGCTTTCAGAAAATAAACTACTTAATTGAAACCCTTAAAAGAACAAACAGATCATTAGAATCATCACCATGAACCTCCCCTTCTAACCTATGAATGAGTCTATGATATCTAAGGAAAATAAATAAATAAAATAAACTGAAAATAAAATGAAACAACCTTTTGGCCCTTGACAGCAACATTAAACTGAGGATAAGAACCATATCTAATTCCTTTATCTTTAAACCTCTGCTCAATGCGCCGCCTCTCTTTTTTGGCAGTTTCTTCAAGGTTGACATGACTTGCAGGAGGTTACGATGAAAGAGGAGGTTTGGAGGAAACCTGCAAAAAAACTAATTTTACTTCAAAATCAATTCAAATAATGCAGCTCTAATCCATCATAACAAGTATAAGCTTCCTATACAGATTTAGAGAAACACTTTTATTAGTATCGGACAAGACATAACACACACATACTCGATAATAAGAAGTATAAATAACACAAACCCCATCAGCATCAGCATCAGCATAAGCTGTCTCTACCATTCCTGCTCCAAGCAAACCAGCTAAGACGGCTAGAAGTATAGAGCATGACCCTGAAGCCGCAGCCAACAACCTTAGCTGCTGGACATCTGATCTGATAGTAAAATTTGAGCATAGAGGAAAACTTGCATATGCCAATAATAAGAATGAATTCCCAAACGATCAAAATGGAAAAATATAACCCACAGTGATATGAACGCCAAGGTTTTTGAAACATTTACAAATTCAGTCCATTTCTAATGATCAGAATTTTGAATCCTTAATTTACCATCACTAAGGTATTGAAACATTTACAAATTGAGGGAAAAAAACATATAGAAGAAACTTACGGTGGTAGAGAGGAGAAAAGAGATGACGTGAGGGAGATGACGTGGGGTAATAGGTGTGTGCCTTGATGATAGAACCAGCAGCATGCCTGTGAATTTTACACAGTTGATAGATAAAATGTTTTAGGATATAAATGGTGAAAAATAATTTTCTGGGGTTTTAGTTTTATAATTTTTGGGGAAGATGGTGAAAAATAAAATTTTGAAAGTTTGGGGGTTAAATTAGAAATTAATTTTTTTAAGTAACGGAGACTAACGGCCAAGGGACCAAAATAGAAACGATTCTAAACGTAAGTGACCAGAATAATCGTTTTTGAATTTTGGTGACCAAAATAGAACACACCGTAAACGAAAGGGACCACTGGTGAAGATTACCCTTTATTTTATTAATCCCCCCAAAAAAATTGGAAAAATATTTTAAAAAATTCTGAAAATTTCAAAAGTTTCAAAACAGTCCCCAATTCAAACACCCAAATTTAAAATTGTCGTCATTGTCGCCGCTGATAGCCTCGCAGAACCTCCCCACCGCCGTTGCCAGAGTCCCCTGCCCATTTCCCCCAACAAATCATTGTCAGTAACCGCGCGGGAGGCGCGTCAATCGGACGACAAACGCAAAACGCTCCAACCGTTCGACATCCGATCGACACGTCTCCCGCCGGTTACTGGCGATGGGTGGTTGGGAGAAATGGGTGGGGGACGCCGACGACGAAGGAGGTGAGGTCCGGCGAGGCCATCGACGGTGACAATGCCATCAATTTTGAAATTTGGGGTTTTAGGACTTTGGAACTGTTTTTTAATTTTTTTAAAAATTGGGATATTTTTAATTTATTTTATTTTTCAGTTTGGTTTTGAAAATAAAAATAAAAAAAATAAAATCCACGTATCAAGTTATAATTGGGTGATAACTTTTTTTATAGATTGACTTTAAAATGGACAAAAATAAAACGTTATGCACTTTTTAAGCCAAAAAATAGTTTAGGGACCTATTAAAAAATAACAAAATTTGGACATCTATTTAATAGTTAAGCCAAATATTTTTGAATACAGTGACAGAGGCATAGTTTGGGATATGCTCCCAATTTTTTAAAAAAAATTATAATAAGATTTTTACCTATTTAATCTCTAATTTTAATTTATTTGAACTTTATCTCCTCTCATTTATATGGTTAATTATACTTTACCATCCATGATTTTGATTCATGGCTTTGTGATTGTTTAAGTCGACACATCCCAATATGATACACCAAATTTTCAAATGTTGTACTTGGTAACACCTTGGTAAATAGATCAACCAAATTATCTCTTGAATGATTTAAAACTCAACATGTCTTCAAATGAATCGAACATAAATAAAATAAAAATAGCAAAAAGATTTTTAACGGTTAAACCAGTAATATATTTCTCTTTATTATATCAAAATAAAAGTTTATCTGATTTAACATCTCTAATAAAAGAACATTACGTCAAAAAAAATTATAAAAGAAAGCAACATGCAATGCGAGATTGATATAGTAAAGAAAATAATGTAAATGCAAATGATGATATGGATGTGAATGCACGATGCTAAATAACGAGTTTTCAATACGAAACAGTGGCCCAAAGGTCCAAATCCAAGAATCCTAACAAAATCGAAACATTGATGGCCCGCTTCATTGCAAAAGTCCAACCTGACAATTAAATTCAAAAGTTTCAATGATCTCCACTCGAAAGTCCAATAATCAATTCTCTTCGAAAGCCCAATAAGCTGTAAGAATAACTCAAATTCTAATGCCTCAAACTAATATAAACAAAAATATACTACCCGGACGAAAACCAATGTCCACAATGTGTATAGTTTCCTTCTTAGCATGAGTCTACAACGAGTGACGTATCCAATTAAATAATTTTTAAATAATTATTAAAATTTTAAAGGCTCATGAATTATTCTTATCACATTATCTATAGTCCTGCCCAATTAAATAAAATCACATCATCTTTATTTTCCACATAATATTTTTTTATAAATTAAAATTTACAAATCATCATCTTCTTCCTCATGCCTCATATATTTATTCTAATATGGTAATAGATAGAATCATTAAAATTTAAAAAAAAACACCCCAAAAAACTTAACCTACGAATCAAAGAGACTAAAATAAAAAATATAATATGTTGAAAGCCCTAAATTTAATATATTCGTGGATTAAGTTTTTTTGCGTGTTTTTTTTTATTTTAACGACTTCATTTTTTAACATATTAGAATAAATATATGAGACATGAGGAAGAAGATGATGATTTGTAACTTTTAATTTATAAGAAAATATTATGCGGAAAATACAGATGATGTGGTTTTATTTAGTTACGTAGGATCATGGATGATGTGGTTTTATTTAGTTACGTAGGATCATGGATGATGTATTGAGAATGGTTCCTGAGATATTTTCTTCTAATTTTATTTTAAAATATGATTAATTGCATGTTGAGCTTTTGAGATTTTACTAATTATTAAAAGTTACAAATATTATCATGAGACAATATTAAGAATGTTAAAAAAATTATTGTATGGAATTCTTTATGAAATAATATTTCACTGTGACGAAAAACTTATTTTCCACAAACGACTCTAATTTATGGTTTAATGGTTTAGTTTAGGATTTAATATTTATGAGTTTAAATTTTAGAGTTTAAATTAATACCTTAAAGTTTAAGGTTAGAGATTTATATTTTATATTGTGAAATTAAAATAAACACACTTATAAAAAATACTACAATTACATCAAATATTAACTCATTCTTTATATATTACTCTCTATCTCTATTTCATGAGAATAATAGAGGATTTTATTAAATATAATTATTTTATTTGTTTAATATTAAATATAATTGTTGTACACACCAAATTTTTACCACATTGAATATGAAATAAATAAACTCAAGTGAGCCCAAACATATCTGAGCCCAAACCCAAAATTAAACCCACACTCATTTGATCCCAATTGAATCATACCCGAAATCAAGCCATATCGGGTTCCACTTAAACTAACCTAGTCAAATACTCCCTCAACCTCACATGAACCCACTCCCCCTATTTCTCGGTCAAACACAAATCACCCCTAAAAATCTTGTATACCCACTTGGACCATGATCTGTCAACTTGAACGAAAATCAAGATTTTGATTTTAGTTTGGACTCTTTTGAAGCTTATATAATCTGCAAAGAAATATTAAAAGTGGGGATACACAAGGAAAATTAAAATTCCAGCAAAATAGAGTAGGAAATCAGTTTCGAAAAAATATTGAGCAATGAGCCAAAAACCAAAAGTATCACTCACCTTGCAACATCTAAACCGTTCCCCAAGCACAAGTTGCCATCAAGCCATCACTCCTGATAACCAGCAACCAGACGTGTGGTACCTGCGAAGAGCAAAGAAAAAAACCAGTCTTGAAATCAATTTGAAAGTAAAAGAGAAAGTTGAAGTGTTTTCTCACAATTTCTCGGCGAACGGAACATCAGCCGTCGAATCCGAACGGTCAAAGTATAGAGGAGGCCGGAAGGAATGACATACTCTGAAATCAAGTCGATCCGACGGTGGAGGATAAAGATCGATGAGGAAGAAGTCGAAGAGTTCAATGTCGAATTTGAGGAGTTTGAAGTGTTTTCCGGCGAAACCGGCCCCAGATTCAAACTTGGGGCGTTGAGACGAATCCCCTACTGAAATTTCGAGTCGAACGGTCGACTCGACCGCCGACAATGACGGCGCAGGCGGTGGCCGGAGATGGTGGCTCACCTAGGTAGTGACGATATGAATTGAGAGAGAAGAGAGCTCTTTGTTTAATTTGAAATGAAAGAATAAAATTAATTAAAAAAATGTTAAAAAACTCATTTAATAGAGTTGGGAAATGGTGCAGTGTTGGGGAAGGATTCACGCAAATCAACCCGCACATTAGGTTTAGGGGTTATTTACATCTTAGGTACTTTTTCTTTTAGGAAGTTTGTATTTAGGTTTTTTTTATCCTCTAGGTTTTAGTTTATTTCATTTTAGTCACACTTTTAGATTAGTTTGGCTAGATCTAGTTAGGTGAATAATTTTGAACTTGATTAATAATTTAATTTTAATTTTTGATTAGGTTCGATTTTGTTTTTTTTCTAATTTAATTTATTTTGTTTGTGTAATTCTTTTCTCCCATGCATTTGAATTTTTTTTATCATACCACATCATTTTTCATTTTTTTACCAGCATATTTTTTTAAAGTAGTGTTATTAACCCTTTTTTGAAATTCCTCTTTTTAGACAACCAAAATCCTTAAGTACCAATTTTGGGCGTAGTGGGGGTGCTATAACCTTCCTCACTCGTAACCGACTCTCGAACCTAACGACGATCTCGGTGTTGACGCAGACCAATTTTACAGGTTTTCGGTCGTACCCAACCCCTAAATGGCCGATGGCGACTCCAAGTGTTTGATGGGCTTTTGAAGGCCCAATTTATTTCGACCCGAACGAAAAACGGTGTATACAGCTTGGAGACTCCACTGGGGACGTTAGAGAGTCGAGCCACAAAAAAGGTATATGTTGTCTCAAAAAAAGGAAAAAGGAATTTGAACTATTGGTGATCACAAAAATTAAAGGTTTTTCGTATTTTACGGAGATTGTTTAGTACGTGGTTATCGTGTGTTCAAAGTTCCTTTGCGCACGAGCATATCATAAGCTCTGAACCCGAGCTTCGTCCCGCTTAAGTGGTTGCAATCGCTACCCTTCGAGAGGTTAATCCTCCGCACAAGAATGCGTGTTGCTTCCGGGGTTTACATACTTTTTGTTTTCGAGAGGTCAATCCTCCGTACAAGCTTAAAGAAGTAAACCCCCCTAAACTGAACTTGGTCCATAGAAGCCTATAATGGGTAAGAATCGAGGTCTTTGTTGACATTCGTAAGTCAATAAGGACATTTTGGGTACCTTTTTAGAATCTTGAACCACACGTAGTGAGCCGTAGAAGCCCACTCGATTAGAGCCATGATGAACCATAATTGTTAGTGGTCACCTACATATGTACACTCACACACTTTTTACCATGCATTAAATTTATGTTTGTACATTTTCATTTGTTTATGATGTACTAACCATGTTTTTTTTTGTTTTTTTCTCACACACATCATGTTTAGAATGTATAATAAAGGGGAGCTGATATACGATTAGCCGTTTAAAATAGAAGGTTTTCGTAATCGAAGTTCTGAAGATTGTTCTATGAATGATTAATTCTAAAGCAACACCTTTTATGTATTTAATAATTAGCATTGCATTTGCATGCATTCATAATTCATATGGGTAGATAATCGAGAAGCGATGTGTGGTGAAGAATAAAAGAATTCAAGAGGAAGATTTTCCGGTGCCCACACGAAGGAGACACTTGTCATTTTTTTATTAAAATTTGTTCGGAGAAATCATTTTTGTAAATAAATTTTGAGCAGTGAATAAATGATGATATTTTTTGAAAATGGGCTTTCAAATAATAGGCTATGAACAATGAACCAGATTTATAAATTTTGAAGTTCTTTGAAAATTGAATGAATGAAATACTTTTTTGAGAATTGAGATTATTGAGCTTTGACATATGATAAGATTAACCTTTCATATTCCACTTGAAACCAAAAACAAGATTCCTTGATCTTTTATCCCAAATTCCTCATGATCAATACTAGAAAAGCCAAACCTTCCAAGGAAGACGATCATCGAGTAACATCATTGTTTTTTTTGAAAGTTTGACTTAAAGTCAACTTTCTTTTACAAGATTAGCTTTCCAATGAAGACGACATCCAAGTCACGCCTTTGTTTTTAAAAGTTTGACCTACTGTCATCTTTTTTCTGGCCAATACCTCAAAGACATGAAAATCAAAATGTTCACTGGCATACGAATCTTCAAGCAAGAAGACAAGGTAGGACATCATGTGTTGATTCTGCGAATGAGATCAAATAGTTGGGGCATGTATGAAGAAAAAAAAAGAAGAAAAAAGAAAAAAAAAGGAGAAAAAAGATTAACTTTATCATTCATTATTTGGTTTTAGATGATTTTGTGAATAAATGAGTTAATTCTGAATACCTATTATTCTAAGGGTAACTCTTTTGCGAAAATATCTATGTATGAAATGACATTTGACATTCCTTCATCATCCCTTCACAAAAAGAGAAAAATATCATTTGTTGTCCCCATTTGAGCCTTATAATTTTCTTTGACTTGAACCCTAACCAAGGATTACCCTTCACACTAGGGGCCAAAGGTGAAGAAATATCTGCTTAAGATTCTGATCATACTACGAAGATGAAGCCTTAAAGACTAGGGGTCAAGAACAAAAAGACGTGTTTCAACCACAAGAAGTGACTTGCGCTCAAATCAAAATAAAGTTCTGAATTCATGAATAAAGAACGAAAAAGAAAAAAAAAGAGAAAACAAAAAAGAAAACAAAAAATATGAAATGAATAGAACAGAACGAGAAGCACACATGTGGGGTCCCTCTTCAAAAATGATCATCTTGAGTCCAGTTATCTTCAAGATGAAGCGTGCGACACAATATTGTTCGAAGTTTTGGTTCCAACCCTAACCAAGGATTACCCTTCACACTAGGGGCCAAAGGTGAAGAAATATCTGCTTAAGATTCTGATCATACTACGAAGATGAAGCCTTAAAGACTAGGGGTCAAGAACAAAAAGACGTGTTTCAACCACAAGAAGTGACTTGCGCTCAAATCAAAATAAAGTTCTGAATTCATGAATAAAGAACGAAAAAGAAAAAAAAAGAGAAAAAAAAGAAAACAAAAAATATGAAATGAATAGAACAGAACGAGAAGCACACATGTGGGGTCCCTCTTCAAAAATGATCATCTTGAGTCCAGTTATCTTCAAGATGAAGCGTGCGACACAATATTGTTCGAAGTTTTGGTTCCAACATTCGTGGAAATATCATGAATCCTTGAAGATAAAAATGAAATAAAGGAAATGAACTCTGGGGTGAAAACCCAAAAATGGGCAGTCTAGAGTGATCCGAAAAAGAAAATATGTGGAAGCAGATTCAAGTCGAGCAAAGTGAGATTCCAACGAAAACAATTGATCCTTGGTTATTGACCCTTAAACACTTGTTTGAGCCTATGTATCATTTCTTTTATAACTTTGAACCATAGCCTACGTTACATGCCTATAAAGTCCATTTTGATCATACATGGATATTTGAGTTGAAGAGTCTATTTTTAGAATTGATACCTCCTCTTGGGGTTAACTCGTTTGTTTGCAGAATGTAACACCCAGGTTTAGGGGTTAGGAGAAATAATATTTTAATATTATTTGGGCTCGAGTTTATAATTAAAATGATCCTTTAAAATTTCGGGTTTCAAAATAAATATTTGAAATGGGACCAAATTGATTAAATTACAAGTTGGAGAGTTTTTAAAGAATAAGGGGATAGCCATTCATTAATGGCCTTTTGGTAATTTGCCCATTTTTCAATTTAAATCCCCTTTTTACAAAATAAACATTATTCACTCTCTTCCTCATCCATTTTCAACGTGAACTTAGAGCTATCTCCCCTTCATCACTATTCCATCAAAAAGCTCATCCATTTCAACTCATTTTCGAAAGGTAACATCATTTTTGACCTCTCCTCAACTCCCTCTCTTTAAAAGTACCATTTGTTTTCATTTTCATTGAAGTTTTGAAATTGGGGTTTTCAAAAGATTTGATTAAAAATGGTGTCTTTGTGTAGCTAAACTTAATATTTTGATTTAATATGGTTAGTTATGAAATATAGGAGCCAAATGGTAAAACATAGGTGAATTTTGAATGATTTTGAGTAATTCCCGAAATTGGGTAAAAATGGGGTTTTTGGAGGGTTTTGGGTGAATTTTTGGGGTTGTTTTAGGTGGATTTTGATAGGCTATTGATAGTACTATGGATAGGGGTTGAATTGGGATCATTTGTGGGTGCAATGGATGTTGGAAACATGAATTTTGGACATGATTTTGGGGCTGCCCGAGTTTGCTAAAAATGGGATTTGTTCATGGCTTGCAACATTGTAAATTGTGATTGAATTGTATTCCGGGTTGGTCTTTTGATGTTGGGCTGATTTGGGATTGTTTGAATTGTGTTTGAGGTTGTTTAGAAGCGGGAACTTGTGTTGGAGAAGCTTCAGGAAGAAATCCGGGAACGTGAGAGTGGTTGCTTGCTTGGCTTGGAGCTTGGGAGCTTAGGTGAGTGGTAAATGTTTTAAGTGGTTTTTAAATGTTTGGTTCGAGTATGTGGACTAGGTTGGGCTTGGTAGACCCACCTAGAGTTAGGATTAGGGTGGTAGCCTAATCCTAAACTTGATCTAGAGCCATTGGATGAACTTGTATATGGATGTTTATGCCTCATATGAATTGTGATATGATTGCTTATGTATATTGTGTTATACATGTGAGTTGATGCATGATTTGTGATGCTTAAGGCATGCATGGTAATGGTTCATGATTGTGATCATGGGAGTACGTGCTAAGCACGGAATGGATTGAAATGAATAATGTGAAATGAGTAAAATGTTGGCACTAGTATGCTTGAGTACAAATGATCGATCATTAGGATGTTAGTGTGCACACATGAGTCTAAAGTCGCGCGTGGCCTTGGTGGCGTTGAGTCACCAAGGAGGAGTACGGGTTCGCCTGGAAATTGTATTTATATATAGTCGATGATGAGTGGAATCTCATCGACGGGGCGTGAGGATGAGTGGAATCCCCTCGCGAGACCGGTGATGAGTGTAATCCCACCGTGAGGTAAAGTGGTTGTTGGATGTGAGTTCTAACGTGTTTATCCGCGTATTCGGGTCATAGCTAGGTGCCAGTGTTGATTGATATGTGTATCAATGTGTTATGAAATGTGATCCTTATTTGGATGTTTATATGTGTGTACATGTGTTGTGGAATAGAGCTTTATGAGCATGGCATTTATTTGGATATTGTTCATGCATCTTTAACGTGTGGCTCTTGAGGATCCTTGGTAATCATGTATTTTTTCCTTGGCTAAGATCGTGCTCGGACCCTGTATTGTCGAGGTTTGTTTTTAAAGAGCTTACCCTCACTAAGCTTTATTGCTTACGCTCTCTCTTTGTTCGACAATGCAGATCCTTAGTTCGTGGGGTTGCTAGGAGCAAGAAGGGGGCCTCCAAGTGTGCTTGTGGTGCTTGTTGGGCTACCAAGTATGAACTTTTAAATTAAGATGTAATGGTCAAGCAATGGGGCATGTAATCTTATTATGTTGTTGTGGTTGATGTTGCTTAGGAGCATGTTAGACTCCTCTTTTGTGCTTGTTATTTGACTTGAGATGTATGCCTTGCTTGAAACCTTGTTGGTATTTTGCTATCTAGAATTTGTCTAAGTGTTGGCCATGTGGATGCTTAACTCCTTTAATGATATGTATGTATGAATGCGTGGTTTGTGATGTTGTGCCTTGGTGTTTAGCCTCGTTTTAATGATGTTAAAGTATGCTTATAAGTTGTTTTGCTCTAGAATTAATTGTTAGTGTGTTGTTTGGGGTTTTGGTGGTGTTTTGGGGCACCCTTGTGCCTTAAAACAGCCAAAACGAGTCTGCAGACAGGGGGCGTATCGAAACAGGCTACCCTATTTCGATACGGTCCCTTTGTTTTTGGCCGAGCGTTTCGAAACGGATAGAGGTTGTTTCGGTACATTTTAGCTACTGGAATTTTGAGAAATTGGCGAGATAAAGGCGTTCCGAAACGGGCCTTTGATGTTTCGAAACGGTCAAATCTCGTTGACCACGAGAATTTGACCGTTAGGGTCGTTTCGATACGGGTCACCCCTGTTTCGAAACGGTCTCCTCATGGTTGACCCTGGCCTGTTGACTAAGTCAAGGCGTATCGAAACACCCTAAGGGCGTTTCGATACGGCCTACTGTAAAGGGTTAAAATGAGCTGTTTAAAGTGTTGTCTTGGTTGGTCGATGTTAGATTGTTTGTATTTCCGCTGTTGTGCTTCACATAGGATTTAATCATGCCTATAGACAAGATAAAGTTAAAAGAAATTTTCTGGGTCGTTAACCGAGGGGGAACCTTAACGGGTTTCACTTCGGTTTTCCCCGTGTGGCCCACTCGGACCGGTCATCTGACCAGACCGGGACGAGGGGGTTACACAGAAGATTTCTAAACCTTATAATGCATGATGAATAATCAAAAAAAAGAAAAGGAAAAAAAATAAAATGAGGGTGTAAGCACCAAATTTTGATCGGATCAAACACTTAGCCTGAATCAAATTAAACCCAAGTAAGCCCAAAGATATATTGTAACACCCCAATTTTGGGCTTGGAAGTTTTGGGTTGAATCGGACCGGTCGGATTTTCGGTTCGAATATAAAAGGGTGATTTTAGGGAAAGACTAGTTCGGGATGCATTAAAAATATGGAAAAATATCTAAAAATCCTCTTTTATTATATATAAGAGAGTGGTGAAATCAATTTTACAAAATGAGGTTTGGAAACATGACATTTCAAGTTAGTGACTAAAATGTAATTTTTGAAAAGTTGGTGACTGTTTTAAAAGGATTGAAACTTTGAATCTTTAAGGAGCTAATTTACCCAAGAAGAGGATTCTCCAGATTTTTCTTAAATATTAAAGATTTATTTAATGTTATTTTAATAAAAGGAAATGAGGGAAATTAGATATTTTGGTTTTATAACTAACTTTTGTCAAAATTTTCCCATCTCTTTTTCTCTCAATTTTCCCTCAGCCAAACACATTTCCACAGCCACTTTCCTCTGATTTTAACACCTAAAATTGAGATTTCAATCTCCAAATGATTTCTATTCATTTCTACACCAAATCAACATCATTTGCTTATTGAATTTTCAAGAATCTTGGCTTTAAACAAGGAGAATCCACATTTAGAGGTATGAACGTCCTTCTCCTCTAAATACTCAGTTCTTTACTGAAATTCCCAAGTTCTCAATCCTTGATTTGAGTTTTATTAAAGGTTTTATAGTTGTGTTCTTGATTTTGGCTTAAAATGCAAGATTTGGATTTAATTTTTTGGAAATTCGTAATAAATGATTGGGCTCTGTTTTGAGATGTCTTTTTGATGTATATTGGATGTATAAATGATGTGTAATTGAAGTTTAATCAATGCAATCCCGAATAGGTTGATTTTCCTAAGTTTTTGCTTGAGTTAATGGTGGTTTTTGGGGTGATTTTGATGTTCTGCTATAGCTGGAGGTATAAGGACGTGATTAGACTCTTTTTGGATGTTAATTGATGTCTAAGAATGATTGGAATTGATGGATCTTGGCTGGGTAATGATGTAGAGGTGTTTGGATGTGATTTCGGTTGTGTTTGGTAGCCGAAATATAAGTGTTGATGAGAGCAGCGAGTTTAGGTGTCTTGGTTGAAGATATTAATGCATGATGATGCATTAATCCTCTACTTTGATGTGTTTAAAACAGGGGAGACATCTTTGGATCCTTGTGGTGTTGATCAGGAGGCTTAATCGGCGTTTCGGCAAGCTTGCGAAACGGAATCGGTGAGTGGAGTTTGGTTTTCAGCTTTGAAACCAATATTTGAATGTTATGGGAGCTTAGTTTAAGTCTAAACAACTTAGCTAAGCTCAAGAGTAAGTTTTTGGAGAAACTCTCTTGTTGATGAACCATGAGATGGTTGAATGCAATGTGTTTATTTTGCATGTTTAAATTCTGTTTTGAAAGCATGTTTTAGCACGTTTAATGCTGATTTTATGAGCCATGTGTTGAAGGATGCTCAAGGTAAGAGATCCTTGTTTTTGAACATTGATAAATGTGGTTTGATGCATGGTGATGCATGATTATTTAATGGCTTTGTTAAATGCTTTAAAACAGTGGATTAATGATGGTAAATGATGTATATTGGCAAGTGATGTGTTGGTTTAAAAGTATTTGAATCGGATATAGTTAGCCGGCTATAGGATTGGGTGCACCGTGAATAAAGTCGCCTTGGATGTTGAGGGGTTGTGATTGTACCGAAAACTCCATCCAAGTACACTAACGAGGTGGTTAAGATCACAATGGTGGTTAAAAGTCCATGTGTGGATCTTGTGTTATGGTTAAGATCACAATGGTGGTTAAAAGTCCATGTGTGGATCTTGTGTTGTGTGTCCCGTGTCCTCGTTAGTGATGTTATACAACTACCAATGAGTGATGTGGAGGGGTTGTGATTGTACCGTAGACTCCATCACGGGTGTTGAGGGGTTGTGATTGTACCGTAAACTCCACCTTGATATTGGTAGTGTGTATGAAGCGTATGGGACAACGCTTGTAATCCGCGTATCCGATTGTGTTTTGAGTTGTAAAATGATTATGGATTATCACTTGAAAGCCAATATGACATGTTGATGAATTGAAGCATGAGATGCTTGGTTTGTATGCATAAATGCATGGTAAATGATGTTTTTGAAACTAAAGGCCTTGAAAAGGTGTTTTTACAAAAGGCATTATTGTGTTATTTTAATTGAGCATTCCTCACTAAGCTATGTGCTTACGCTCTCTCTTTCTTGAACCAATAATGCAGAGCATTGAAGTGCTTAAAGGGCAGCAAGGAGGTCAAGGATCCAAGTGAAAGTTTAAGCTCATGTATGGTGACTATTTTCAACACTTTTAGCTTTTGGCATTTGGCAATGGGAACCTAGATTGTGTTTTTGGGAGATGTTTTGGACTCCCTAAGTTTGGTTTAATGCCTATGACGATGTTGGAACATGTAAAGGGCCATTTGGTATTTGGTTTTGGTGATTTGATGAATGCATGATTTTCATTATAGGATGCATGCCTATAGATTTGAGATTTTCCTCAAATGATGCCATGATTGTGTTGTGATGATGCTATTATGTTCCTTTAGTACTTAATGACTTGCCGGTATGTTTTGGAGACCATATGAACGTGTTTGATTGGCTGAAAGGGTTTTAAACCAGCAAATTTCTGCATTTCTGGGCAACCCGTATCGGAACGGGTGCTACTGTTTCGGAACAGGTGGCCTGAAATGGCCATGGCGTTTCGAAACAGGTAGAGCTGTTCTGAAACGGTTTTGCTACTGTCAAGCCCTGTTCCGCAACAAGTTTCGGAACGGTCCCGCGTTTCAGAACGGTCCTTTCCCGTTTCGGAACACTCGACCGTTGGGCACTGAATCTGATGGTTATATGTTTTGAAATTCTTACGTTTCAGTCCTAAACTTTGTTTATGCAATTGATTGAGTTTGAGATGTCCGTTTGGGATGAAATTTGGCAGAGAAGCATGAAACATGGTTAATTTCATAATGGTAAATCAAAAATTGGTTAAGTCCTCGTAATTTCCAGAATTTACAATTTGGTCCCTAAATTCGTATGTTGTGCAGTTGAGTCCCTAATTGTTTTCCGATTGCCGTGATTTTTGAGTATGCTTATCTCAAGAGTACACTTAGGGTTAATATGCATTTAGACAAGATTAAAAAGAAAAAAAAAGGGTCGTTAATCAAGGTTGACTTTCGGTTGACTTTGGTTTTCCCCGTGTAATCTTCGTAGTTCGGGTCAACCGTCTAGGCCGGGCTAAGGGGGTTACATATATGAACCTAATACATCTTCCCAAAATATCCCTCAGTCAAATTTGATTCTCCTACATCTCCATACTCACGAAAATCTCTCAAAATCCCATAGTCAAACTAAACCAACTACCCTTGAATATCTACATCCACATTCCCACAATATCTGGGATTTTATTTTGGTGAAGCACTTATAAATGGATGAAATAAAAGATGAAAGGGGGAGAAAACAGAAGAGATGCCTGCAAAATAAAACAAAAAAATACAGTCTTGAAACTAGTTTGAAAGCAAAAGATAAGGTTGAAAAGCTTTCTCACCATTTTCCGGCGAACGAGACATCAGCCGTCGAATCCGAACGGTCAAAGTTTAGAGGAGGCCGAAAGAAACTGCATATCGAAAAACGGTGACGATCTGACGGTCAGAGTCAGAGATCGAAGAAGAAAGGACCTAAACGATTTTTGCTTGATTCGTGAGCATCTGAGCGTTATCTAACGAAACGGTCACCAGATCTGAGTTCAGCGCATCGAGACGAGTCCTCTGGTGTAGTTTGAAGTTGAACGGCCGCCATCGACGACGGCCAACGACACTGACCGAGGTGGTGGCCGGAGATGATGGCTCACAATGGCCGGCGATATACATTGAGAGAGATGACAGAGCATGCTTTTTTTAAAAAAAATAAATAAAAGAATGAAAATGAATAATAAATGTTGAAATCTCCTTAAAATTGTGAAAACATGCTGTCAGAGAATTAAAGCATGCGCAAATTTTTAGGTTTAAGGGTTAATTCCGCCTTAGGTCCCTTTTCTTTTAGGAGCTTTGCAGTTAGTCCTTTTCTTTATCTTATGTTTTATTTTATTTTATTTTAGTCATGTTTTTAGTTTAGTTTAATTAGATTTTGACCTTTAGGTTTAGTTTTTTTTTAATTAGATTCTTTTTCATAAAATTCATTAATAATTAAGTCTTTTGATTTGTTCTTTTAATTTGATTTGGTCCTTGTATTAAGATTTGATAATTGATTGGCTTTAATAAATTAATTAATTTGTGATTTGGTTTCTAATTAAAATCGTTTTAGTTTAATTAATAATTCAACAAGTTTTATTTGATTAAGTTTGAATTTATCCTTTTTTATGATTTGATTAATTTTGTTTGTTTGATTTAATTTATGCATTTGCATTTTTGAATATATTACATTATTTTAGTAGTGTTATTAATCCCTTTTTTGAGTTTCCTTTTTTTAGACAACCAAAACCCTTGGGTACCAATTTTGGGCGTAGTGGGGGTGCTTTAACCTTCCTCACTCGTAACCGACTCCCGAACCTGACGACGATCTCGGTGTTGACGCAGACCAAATTTCACAGGTTTTCGGTCGTACCCAATCTAAAATGACCGATGGCGACTCCAAGTGTTTGATGGGCTTTAGAAGGCCCAATTCATTCTGACCCGAACGAAAAAAGGTGTCTACAGCTTGGCGACTCCGCTGGGGATGTTAGAGAGTCGAGCCACAAAAAGGTATATGTTGTCTCAAAAAAAGGAAAAAGGAATTTGAACTATTGGTGATCACAAAAATTAAAAGTTTTCGTATTTTACGGAGATTGTTTAGTACGTGGTTATCGTGTGTTCAAAGTTCCTTTGCGCACGAGCATATCATAAGCTCTGAACCCGAGCTGCATCCCGCTTAAGTGGTTGCAATCGCTACCTTTCGAGAGGTTAATCCTTCGTACAAGAATGCGTGTTGCTTCCGGGGTTCACATGCTTTTTTTTTTCGAGAGGTCAATCCTCCGTACAAGCTTAAAGGAGTGAGCCCCCTAAACTGAACTCGGTCCATAGTAGCCTATAATGGGTGAGGATCGAGGTCTTTGTTGACCTTCGTAGGTCGGTAAGGACAGTTTAGGTACCCTTTTAGAATCTTAAACCATATGTAGTGAGCCGTAGGAGCCCACCTGATTAGATTCATGATGAACCCGAATTGTTAGTGGTCACCTACATATGTACACACACACACTTTTTACCATGCATTAACTTTGTATTTGTACATATTCATTTGTTTATGATGTACTAACCATGTTTTTTTTTGTTTTTTTCTCACACGCATCATGTTTAGAATGTTTAATAAAGGGATGCTGATATACAATTAGCCGATTAAAATAGAAGATTTTCGTAATTGAAGTTTTGAAGATTGTTCTATGAATGGTTAATTCTAAAGCAGCACCTTTTATACATTTAATCATTAGCATTGCATTTGCATGCATTCATAATTCATATGGGTAGATAATCGAGAAGCGATGTATGGTGAAGCATAAGAAGATTCAAGAGGAAGAATTTTTGGTGCCCACACGGAAAAAGACCCTTGTCATAATTTTCTCTTTTTTTTTGAAAATTTAAATTTTGAGAAATCATCTTTGTAAATACGCAGTGAATAAATTTTCAAAAATGAGCTTTAAAACAATAGGCTATGAACAATGAACAACTTTATAAACTTTGAAGTTCTTTGAAAATCAAATAAATGAAATGCTTTGAGATTATAGAGCTTTGACATATGATAAGATTAACCTATCATATTCCACGTGAAACCAAAAACAAGATTCCTTGATCTTTTATCCCAAATTCCTCATGATCAATACTGGAAAAGTCATACTTTCTAAGGAAGACGATCATCGAATAACATTATTGTTTTTTGAAAGTTCGAGCTAAAGTTAACTCTTTTTTACAAGATTAGCTTTCCGAGGAAGACGACATCCAAGCCACACCTTTGTTTTTTTTAAAGTTTGACCTACTGTCACTTTTTCTCTGGCCAATACCTCAAAGGCATGAAAAATAAAATGTTCATTAGTGTACGAATCCTCCAACAAGAAGACAAGGTGGGGCATCCTGTGTTGATTCTGTGAATGAGATCAAATAGTTGGGGCATGTATGAAGAAAAAAGAAAAAGAAAAAGAAAAAGGAGAAGAAAGATTAACTTTATCATTCATTATTTGTTTTTAGATGATTTTGTGAATAAATGAGTTAATGCTGAATACCTATTATTCTAAGGGTAACTCTTTTGCGAAAATATCTATGTATGAAATGACATTTGGCATTCCTTCATCATCCCTTCACAAAAAGAGAAAATTATCATTTGTTGTCCCCGTTTGAGCCTTATAATTTTCTTTGACTTGAACCTTAACCAAGGATCACCCTCCACACTGGAGGGCAAAGGTGAAGAAATATCTGCTTACATGAATAAATTGACGATTCTGATCATACTACGAGGATAAAGCTTTATAGACCAGGGGTCAAGAACAAAAAGACGTGCTTCAACCACAAGAAGTGACTTGTGCTCAAATCAAAATAAAGTTCTGAATTCATGAAAAAAGAACGAAAAAGAAAGAAAAAAAGAGAGAAAAGAAAACAAAAAAGAAAACAAAAAAAAAATATGAAATGAATAGAACAGAACGAGGAGCACACATGTGGAGTCCCTCTTTAAAAATGATAATCTTGAGTTCAGTTATCTTGAAGATGAAGCGTGCGACACAATATTGTTCGAAGTTTTGGTTCTAACATTCGTGAAAATATCATGAATCCTTGAAGGTAAAAATGAAATAAAGGAAATGAACTCTGGGGTGAAAACCCAAAAATGGGCAGTCTAGAGTGATCCGAAAAAGAAAATATGTGGAAGCACAAGTCGAGCAAAGTGAGATTCCAACGAAAACAGTTGATCCTTGGTTATTGACCCTTAAACACTTGTTTGAGCCTATGTATCCTTTCTTTTATAACTCTGAACCATAGCCTATGTTACATGCCTATAAAGTCCATTTTGATCATACATGGATATTTGAGTTGAAGAGTCTATTTTTAGAATTGATACCTCCTCTTGGGGTTAACTCGTTTGTTTGTAGAAGATTTCTAAACCTTATAATGCATGATGATTAATCAAAAGAAAAAAGAAAAGAAAAAAAAAATAAAAGGAGGGTTCCAAATGAAAACCCGCAAAGGGCATTTTGAACCAATGGTGAATTTGAGTCAAAACTTGAAAAGACAGCTTGAATATGAAGTCAAATATACATGATTTGCATGTGAGAGATGATCCCCTAGAAGTTTAATGAAGTTCCACACACCCTAAAATCATAAGAACGGGGTTGACGTTAGTGAACAGTTCCAGAAGTCGCACACGAGGCTTCCAAGATCATTCGATCATTTCTGAACAAATCAATGAACATTTGAAGAATCATGTCTCATTCAAAACAACCGATCCCAAAACACATTGTACTCCAAACAGATTCGTACCTTAAAATCACCAATAGTCTTGACACATGTTAAAGAGCTATAATTTTGAAAGATTGAAAGAGTAGTTGATTTGTTTAATCTTCAATGAACTTAAATTTTTATGAAATGTTTTAGTTGTGAGCCTTGATTGTGGGGTACATTTTCCTTTTGCAAAAATATTTTCGAAAGCTTTTTATGATTTGAAAAATATTTTAAACTCTCTTGAGAATGAAAAAGATTCTTTTGACAAAGCTCACTCAGATTTGAAAAGCCTAGAATCAAGAATGAGGCAAGGAAAAGAAAAGACGAAAGTTTAGAAGACAAATTTGTTGGGGCAAAACTAAATTGTCACATTCTGGAAGTGATGAATTTACGCCCAATTGGAGGAAAAAGGAAGTCAAGGTAATCAAGCTTGGTTTAAGAAGGAAGACTTCCCAAGCATCTTTGCATCACCATTAACTATGAGAGCATGCATTTACATCATTGATATACATGTTTCCGTATGCATCCTTTGCACATTGATTATCAAACAGGTACAAACAGAACCTTGTCTCAAGCACGAATGAGTGGTTCTACATATCGAACCTTGCCCTAATCACGAGTAAGCAATTTTACATCAAATCTCGCTTCAAACACGAATGACCAGATTGAGTGTTACCCCAAAGCCTTCAAGATGGAGTACCACATTTGCCTTCAAGAAGAAGTGACACTATTTGTCTCCAAGATGGAGTGTCATCAAATTATCTTCGAGATGAAGTGTCAACATTACCTCAAAGGTGAGTGTTATCACATCTAATTACTTCAAAGATGAGTAAATGAAGATGTCAGAACCATCGCCTTCAAAGATGAGGGAGTGGAGTCTTACAACCAAATTAGAATTCGACCCATCATCCTTAGGTTTGAAAGAGTGGAGTCAGATTTGGCATCCTCGAGTTTGAAGGAGCTAATCAAATTTTCAACTCAGTATCCTTGGTTTTGAAGGATCAGAGTTTTCGACACAACGTCCTCGAGTTGAGCAATGAAGTTTTACATTGAGAAATGAGTTCTAGAATTCCAAATGCCCTTGAGACGAGCGGGGCACACCTTACAGCGCCTTTGAGACGAGCGGGGTGCATTTTACATCAAGAAAATAATTCTTGAATCCTAGTGCCCTTGAGACGAGCGGGGTACACCTTACAATGCCCTTGAGATGAGCGGGGTGCATTTTACATCAAGAAATGAGTTCTTGAATCCAAATGCCCTTGAGACGAGCGAGGCACACCTTACAGCACCTTTGAGACGAGCGAGGTGCATTTTACATCAAGAAATGAATTATTGAATCCTAGTGCCCTTGAGACGAGCGAGGTACACCTTACAGCGCCCTTGAGACGAGCGGGGTGCATTTTACATCAAGAAATGAGTTCTTGAATCCAAATGCCCTTGAGACGAGCGGGGCACACCTTACAACGCCCTTGAGACGAGCGGGGTGCATTTTACGTCGAGAAAATGAATTCTTAAATCCTAGTGCCCTTGAGTCGAGCGGGGTACACCTTATAGCGCCCTTGAGACGAGCGGGGTGCATCTTACATCGAGAAATGAATTCTCAAATTCTAGTGCCCTTGAGACGAGCAGGGTACATCTTACAACACCTTTGAGACGAGCGGGGTACATCTCACAATGTCTTTGAGACGAGCGGGGTACATTGAGTTCTCGAATCTTAGTGCCCTTGTGACGAGCAGGGTACATTTTTCAGCGCCCTTGAGATGAGCGGAGTTCACCTTACACCAAGAGATGATTTTTTTCAATGCCCTTGAGACGAGCGGGGTTCATTGAGTTCTTGAATCCTAGTACCCTTGTGACGAGCGGGGTACATCTTACAACGCCCTTGAGACGAACGGGGTGCATATTACACCAAGAGATGAGTTTTTGAAATTCATCGCCCTTGAGACGAGCGGGGTACATCCTACAATCCTGGAGCCCTTGAGACGAGCGAGGTACATCGCTAGCTCCCTTGAGACGAGCGGGGTGCATATTATATCAGGAAATGAGTTCTTGAAATCCAGTACCCTTGAGACAAGCGGGGTACATCGCCAACGCCCTCGAGATGAACGAGGTGTATATTATATCACGAAGTGAGTTATCGAACATCAACACCCTTAGGACGAGCGAGGGTGTTATCTTTGCAGGTTCAGTATTCAATGAAAAAATTTGTTGTTTTTTAGTCTTTGCTCTATTCCTCTTGCTCAAGCAATGAGCAAAGAGGGGCAGCTGTACACACCAAATTTTTACCACATTGAATATGAAATAAATAAACTCAAGTGAGCCCAAACATATCTGAGCCCACCCAATATTAAACCCACACTCATTTGATCCCAATCCAATCATACCCGGAATCAAGCCATATCAGGTTCCACTTAAACTAACCTAGTCAAACTCCCTCAACCTCACATGAACCCACTCTCCCTATTTCTCGGTCAAACACAAATCACCCCTAAAAATCTTGTATACCCACTTGGACCATGATCTGTCAACTTGAAAGAAAATCAAGGTTTTGATTTTAGTTTGGACTCTTTTGAAGCTTATATAATCTGCAAAGAAATATTAAAAGGGGGATACACACGGAAAATCAAAATTCCTGCAAAATAGAGTAGGCAATCAGTTTCGAAAAAACATCGAGAAAGGAGCCAAAAACCGAAAGTATCACTCACCTTGCAACATCCAAACCATTCCCAAAGCACAAGTTGCCATCAAGCCATCACTCCTGATAACCAACAACCAGACGTGTGGTACCTGCGAAGAACAAAGAAAAAAAACCAGTATTGAAATCAATTTGAAAGTAAAAGAGAAATTTGAAGTGTTTTCTCACAATTTCTCGGCGAACGGAACATCAGCCGTCGAATCCGAACGGTCAAAGTATAGAGGAGGCCGGAAGGAATGACATAATCAAGTCGATCCGACGGTGGAGGATAAAGATCGACGAGGAAGAATTCAAAGAGTTCAATGTCGAATTTGAGGAGTTTGAAGTGTTTTCCGGTAAAATCGGCCCCAGATTCGAACTTGGGGCGTTGAGACGAGTCCCCTACTAAAATTTCGAGTCGAACGGTCGACTCGACCGCCGACAATGACGGTGCAGGCGGTGGCAGGAGATGGTGGCTCACCTAGGCAATGACGATATGAATTGAGAGAGATGAGAGAGCTCTTTGTTTAATTTGAAATGAAAGAATAAAATTAATTAAAAAAATGTTAAAAAACTCATTTAATAGAGTTGGGAAATGGTGCAGTGTTGGGGAAGGATTCATGCAAATCAACCCGCACATTAGGTTTAGGGGTTATTTACATCTTAGGTACTTTTTCTTTTATGAAGTTTGCATTTAGGTTTTTTTTATCCTCTAAGTTTTAGTTTATTTCATTTTAGTCACACTTTTAGATTAGTTTGGCTAGATCTAGTTAGGTGAATAATTTTGAACTTGATTAATAATTTAATTTTAATTTTTGATTAGGTTCGATTTTATTTTTTTTCTAATTTAATTTATTTTTTTTGTGTAATTCTTTTCTCCCATGCATTTGATTTTTTTTATCATACCAAATCATTTTTCATTTTTTAGCAGCATATGTTTTTAAAGTAGTGCTATTAACCTTTTTTTTGAGATCCCTCTTTTTAGACAACCAAAATCCTTAGGTACCAATTTTGGGCGTAGTGGGGGTGCTATAACCTTCCTCACTCGTAACCGACTCTCGAACCTAACGACGATCTCGGTGTTGACGCAGACCAATTTTACAGGTTTTCGGTCGTACCCAATCCAAAACGGCCGATGGCGACTCCAAGTGTTTGATGGGCTTTTGAAGGCCCAATTCATTCTGACCCGAACGAAAAAAGGTGTCTACAGCTTGGTGACTCCGCTGGGGATGTTAGAGAGTCGAGCCACAAAAAGGTATATGTTGTCTCAAAAAAAGGAAAAAGAAATTTGAACTATTGGTGATCACAAAAATTAAAAGTTTTCGTATTTTACGGAGATTGTTTTGTACGTGGTTATCGTGTGTTCAAAGTTCCTTTTCGCACGAGCATATCATAAGCTCTGAACCCGAGCTTCGTCCCGATTAAGTGGTTGCAATCGCTACCCTTCGAGAGGTTAATCCTTCGTACAAGAATGCGTGTTGCTTCCGGGGTTCACATGCGTTTTGTTTTCGAGAGGTCAATCCTCCGTACAAGCTTAAAGGAGTGAGCCCCCTAAACTGAACTCGGTCCATAGTAGCCTATAATGGGTGAGGATCGAGGTCTTTGTTGACCTTCATAGGTCGGTAAGGACAGTTTAGGTACCCTTTTAGAATCTTAAACCATATGTAGTGAGCCGTATGAGCCCACCCGATTAGATTCATCATGAACCCGAATTGTTAGTGGTCACCTACATATGTACACGCACACACTTTTTACCATGCATTAACTTTGTATTTGTACATATTCATTTGTTTATGATGTACTAACCATGTTTTTTTTTTGTTTTTTTCTCACACGCATCATGTTTAGAATGTTTAATAAAGGGATGCTGATATACAATTAGCCGATTAAAATAGAAGAATTTCGTAATTGAAGTTTTGAAGATTGTTCTATGAATGGTTAATTCTAAAGCAGCACCTTTTATACATTTAATCATTAGCATTGCATTTGTATGCATTCATAATTCATATGGGTAGATAATCGAGAAGCGATGTATGGTGAAGCATAAGAAGATTCAAGAGGAAGAATTTTTGGTGCCCACACGGAAAAAGACCCTTGTCATAATTTTCTCTTTTTTTTTTGAAAATTTAAATTTTGAGAAATCATCTTTGTAAATACGCAGTGAATAAATTTTCAAAAATGAGCTTTAAAACAATAGGCTATGACCAATGAACCAACTTTATAAACTTTGAAGTTCTTTGAAAATCAAATAAATGAAATGCTTTGAGATTATAGAGCTTTGACATATGATAAGATTAACCTTTCATATTCCACTTGAAACCAAAAACAAGATTCCTTGATCTTTTATCCCAAATTCCTCATGATCAATACTGAAAAAGTCATACTTTCTAAGGAAGACGATCATCGAATAACATTATTGTTTTTTGAAAGTTCGAGCTAAAGTTAACTCTTTTTTACAAGATTAGCTTTCTGAGGAAGACGACATCCAAGCCACACCTTTGTTTTTTTTAAAGTTCGACCTACTGTCACTTTTTTTTCTGGCCAATACCTCAAAGGCATGAAAAATAAAATGTTCATTAGTGTACGAATCCTCCAACAAGAAGACAAGGTGGGGCATCCTGTGTTGATTCTGTGAATGAGATCAAATAGTTGGGGCATGTATGAAGAAAAAAGAAAAAGAAAAAGAAAAAGGAGAAGAAAGATTAACTTTATCATTCATTATTTGTTTTTAGATGATTTTGTGAATAAATGAGTTAATGCTGAATACCTATTATTCTAAGGGTAACTCTTTTGCGAAAATATCTATGTATGAAATGACATTTGGCATTCCTTCATCATCCCTTCACAAAAAGAGAAAATTATCATTTGTTGTACCCGTTTGAGCCTTATAATTTTCTTTGACTTGAACCTTAACCAATGATCACCCTCCACACTGGAGGGCAAAGGTGAAGAAATATCTGCTTACATGAATAAATTGACGATTCTGATCATACTACGAGGATGAAGCTTTATAGACCATGGGTCAAGAACAAAAAGACGTGTTTCAACCACAAGAAGTGACTTGTGCTCAAATCAAAATAAAGTTCTGAATTCATGAAAAAAGAACGAAAAAGAAAGAAAAAAAAGAGAAAAGAAAACAAAAAAAATATGAAATGAATAGGACAGAACGAGGGGCACACATGTGGAGTCCCTCTTTAAAAATGATTATCTTTAGTTTAGTTATCTTCAAGATGAAGCGTGCGACACAATATTCTTCGAAGTTTTGGTTCTAACATTCGTGGAAATATCATGAATCCTTGAAGATAAAAATGAAATAAAGGAAATGAACTCTGGGGTGAAAACCCAAAAATGGGCAGTCTAGAGTGATCCGAAAAAGAAAATATGTGAAAGCACAAGTCGAGCAAAGTGAGATTCCAACGAAAACAGTTGATCCTTGGTTATTGACCCTTAAACACTTGTTTGAGCCTATGTATCCTTTCTTTTATAACTCTGAACCATAGCCTACGTTACATGCCTATAAAGTCCATTTTGATCATACATGGATATTTGAGTTGAAGAGTCTATTTTTAGAATTGATACCTCCTCTTGGGGTTAACTCGTTTGTTTGCAGAAGATTTCTAAACCTTATAATGCATGATGATTAATCAAAAGAAAAAAGAAAAGAAAAAAAATAAAAGGAGGGTTCCAAATGAAAACCCGCAAAGGGCATTTTGAACCAATGGTGAATTTGAGTCAAAACATGAAAAGACATCTTGAATATGAAGTCAAATATACATGATTTGCATGCGAGAGATGATCCCCTAGAAGTTTAATGAAGTTCCACACACCCTAAAATCATAAGAACGGGTTTGACGTTAGTGAACAGTTCCAGAAGTCGCACACGAAGCTTCCAAAATCATTCGATCATTTCTGAAAAGATCAATGAACATTTGAAGAATCATGTCTCATTCAAAACAACCGATCCCAAAACACATTGTACTCCAAACAGATTCGTACCTTGAAATCACCAATAGTCTTGACACATGTTAAAGAGCTATAATTTTGAAAGATTGAAAGAGTAGTTGATTTGTTTAATCTTCAATGAACTTAAATTTTTATGAAATGTTTTAGTTGTGAGCCTTGATTGTGGGGTACATTTTCCTTTTGCAAAAATATTTTCGAAAGCTTTTTATGATTTGAAAAATATTTTAAACTCTCTTGAGAATGAAAAAGATTCTTTTGACAAAGCTCACTCAGATTTGAAAAGCCTAGAATCAAGAATGAGGCAAGGAAAAGAAAAGACGAAAGTTTAGAAGACAAATTTGTTGGGGCAAAACTGAATTGTCACATTCTGGAAGTGACGAATTTACGCCCAATTGGAGGAAAAAGGAAGTCGAGGTAATCAAGCTTGGTTTAAGAAGGAAGACTTCCCAAGCATCTTTGCATCACCATTAACTATGAGAGCATGCATTTACATCATTGATATACATGTTTCCGTATGCATCCTTTGCACATTGATTATCAAACAGGTACAAACAGAACCTTGTCTCAAGCACGAATGAGTGGTTCTACATATCGAACCTTGCCCTAATCACGAGTAAGCAATTTTACATCAAATCTCGCTTCAAACACGAATGACCAGATTGAGTGTTACCCCAAAGCCTTCAAGATGGAGTACCACATTTGCCTTCAAGAAAAGTGACACTATTTGTCTCCAAGATGGGGTGTCATCAAATTATCTTCGAGATGAAGTGTCAACATTACCTCAAAGATGAGTGTTATCACATCTAATTACTTCAAAGATGATCAAATGAAGATGTCAGAACCATCGCCTTCAAAGATGAGGGAGTGGAGTCTTACAACCAAATTAGAATTCGACCCATCATCCTTAGGTTTGAAAGAGTGGAGTTATATTTGGCATCCTCGAGTTTGAAGGAGCTAATCAAATTTTCAACTCAGTATCCTTGGTTTTGAAGGATCAGAGTTTTCGACACAACGTCCTCGAGTTGAGCAATGAAGTTTTACATTGAGAAATGAGTTCTAGAATTCCAAATGCCCTTGAGACGAGCGGGGCACACCTTACAGCACCTTTGAGACGAGCGGGGTGCATTTTACATCAAGAAATGAATTCTTGAATCCTAGTGCCCTTGAGACGAGCGGGGTACACCTTACAACGCCCTTGAGATGAGCGGGGTGCATTTTACATCAAGAAATGAGTTCTTGAATCCAAATGCCCTTGAGACGAGCGGGGCACACCTTACAGCACCTTTGAGACGAGCGGGGTGCATTTTACATCAATAAATGAATTCTTGAATCCTAGTGCCCTTGAGACGAGCGAGGTACACCTTACAGCGCCCTTGAGACGAGCGGGGTGCATTTTACATCAAGAAATGAGTTCTTGAATCCAAATGCCCTTGAGACGAGCGGGGCACACCTTACAACGCCCTTGAGACGAGCGGGGTGCATTTTACGTCGAGAAAATGAATTCTTAAATCCTAGTGCCCTTGAGTCGAGCGGGGTACACCTTATAGCGCCCTTGAGACGAGCGGGGTGCATCTTACATCGAGAAATGAATTCTCAAATTCTAGTGCCCTTGAGACGAGCTGGGTACATCTTACAACACCTTTGAGACGAGCGGGGTACATCTCATAATGCCTTTGAGACTAGCGGGGTACATTGAGTTCTCGAATCTTAGTGCCCTTGTGACGAGCAGGGTACATTTTTCAGCGCCCTTGAGATGAGCGGGGTGCACCTTACACCAAGAGATGATTTTTTTTCAATGCCCTTAAGACGAGCGGGGTTCATTGAGTTCTTGAATCCTAGTACCCTTGTGACGAGCGGGGTACATCTTACAGCGCCCTTGAGACGAGCGGGGTGCATATTACACCAAGAGATGAGTTTTTGAATTTCATCGCCCTTGAGACGAGCGTGGTACATCCTACAATCCTGGAGCCCTTGTGACGAGCGGGGTACATCTTACAGCGCCCTTGAGACGAGCGGGGTGCATATTATATCAGGAAATGAGTTCTTGAAATCCAGTACCCTTGAGACGAGCGGGGTACATCGCCAACGCCCTCGAGACGAACGAGGTATATATTATATCACGAAGTGAGTTATCGAACATCAACACCCTTAGGACGAGCGAGGGTGTTATCTTTGCAGGTTCAGTATTCAATGAAAAAATTTGTTGTTTTTTAGTCTTTGCTCTATTCCTCTTGCTCGAGCAATGAGCAAAGAGGGGCAGATGTACACGCCAAATTTTTACCACATTGAATATGAAATAAATAAACTCAAGTGAGCCCAAACATATCTGAGCCCACCAAAAATTAAACCCACACTCATTTGATCCCAATCCAATCATACCCGAAATCAAGCCATACCAGGTTCCACTTAAACTAACCTAGTCAAACTCCCTCAACCTCACATGAACCCACTCTCCCTATTTCTCGGTCAAACACAAATCACCCCTAAAAATCTTATATACCCACTTGGACCATGATCTGTCAACTTGAACGAAAATCAAGGTTTTGGTTTTAGTTTGGACTCTTTTGAAGCTTATATAATCTGCAAAGAAATATTAAAAGGGGGATACACACGGAAAATCAAAATTCCTGCAAAATAGAGTAGGCAATCAGTTTCGAAAAAACATCGAGAAAGGAGCCAAAAAACGAAAGTATCACTCACCTTGCAACATCCAAACCGTTCCCAAAGCACAAGTTGCCATCAAGCTATCACTCCTGATAACCAACAACCGGACGTGTGGTACCTGCGAAGAACAAAGAAAAAAAACCAGTCTTGAAATCAATTTGAAAGTAAAAGAGAAATTTGAAGTGTTTTCTCACAATTTCTCGGCGAACGGAACATCAGCCGTCGAATCCGAACGGTCAAAGTATAGAGGAGGCCGGAAGGAATGACATACTCTGAAATCAAGTCGATCCGACGGTGGAGGATAAAGATCGACGAGGAAGAAGTCAAAGAGTTCAATGTCGAATTTGAGGAGTTTGAATTGTTTTCCGGTAAAACCGGCCCCAGATTCGAACTTGGGGCGTTGAGACGAGTCCTCTACTGAAATTTCGAGTCGAACGGTCGACTCGACCGCCGACAATGACGGTGCAGGCAGTGGCCGGAGATGGTGGCTCACCTAGGCAGTGACGATATGAATTGAGAGAGAGGAGAGAGCTCTTTGTTTAATTTGAAATGAAAGAATAAAATTAATTAAAAAATGTTAAAAAACTCATTTAATAGAGTTGGGAAATGGTGCAGTGTTGGGGAAGGATTCACGCAAATCAACCCGCACATTAGGTTTAGGGTTTATTTACATCTTAGGTACTTTTTCTTTTAGGAAGTTTGCATTTAGGATTTTTTTATCCTCTAGGTTTTAGTTTATTTCATTTTAGTCACACTTTTAGATTAGTTTGGCTAGATCTAGTTAGGTGAATAATTTTGAACTTGATTAATAATTTAATTTTAATTTTTGATTAGGTTCGATTTTATTTTTTTTCTAATTTAATTTATTTTGTTTGTCTAATTCTTTTCTCCCATGCATTTGATTTTTTTTATCATACCACATCATTTTTCATTTTTTTAGCAGCATATTTTTTTAAAGTAGTGCTATTAACCTTTTTTTTTAGATCCCTCTTTTTAGACAACCAAAATCCTTAGGTACCAATTTTGGGCGTAGTGGGGGTGCTATAACCTTCCTCACTCGTAACCGACTCTCGAACCTAACGACGATCTCGGTGTTGACGCAGACCAATTTTACAGATTTTCGGTCGTACCCAATCCAAAACGGCCGATGGCGACTCCAAGTGTTTGATGGGCTTTTGAAGGCCCAATTCATTCTGACCCGAACGAAAAAAGGTGTCTACAGCTTGGCGACTACGCTGGGGATGTTAGAGAGTCGAGCCACAAAAAGGTATATGTTGTCTCAAAAAAAGGAAAAAGGAATTTGAACTATTGGTGATCACAAAAATTAAAAGTTTTCGTATTTTACGGAGATTGTTTAGTACGTGGTTATCGTGTGTTCAAAGTTCCTTTGCGCACGAGCATATCATAAGCTCTGAACCCGAGCTTCGTCCCGCTTAAGTGGTTGCAATCGCTACCCTTCGAGAGGTTAATCCTTCGTACAAGAATGCGTGTTGCTTCCGGGGTTCACATGCTTTTTTTTTCGAGAGGTCAATCCTCCGTACAAGCTTAAAGGAGTGAGCCCCCTAAACTGAACTCGGTCCATAGTAGCCTATAATGGGTGAGGATCGAGGTCTTTGTTGACCTTCGTAGGTCGGTAAGGACAGTTTAGGTACCCTTTTAGAATCTTAAACCATATGTAGTGAGCCGTAGGAGCCCACCCGATTAGATTCATGACGAACCCGAATTGTTAGTGGTCACCTACATATGTACACGCACACACTTTTTACCATGCATTAACTTTGTATTTGTACATATTCATTTGTTTATGATGTACTAACCATGTTTTTTTTGTTTTTTTCTCACACGCATCATGTTTAGAATGTTTAATAAAGGGATGCTGATATACAATTAGCCGATTAAAATAGAAGAATTTCGTAATTGAAGTTTTGAAGATTGTTCTATGAATGGTTAATTCTAAAGCAGCACCTTTTATACATTTAATCATTAGCATTGCATTTGCATGCATTCATAATTCATATGGGTAGATAATCGAGAAGCGATGTATGGTGAAGCATAAGAAGATTCAAGAGGAAGAATTTTTGGTGCCCACACGGAAAAAAACCCTTGTCATAATTTTCTCTTTTTTTTTGAAAATTTAAATTTTGAGAAATCATCTTTGTAAATACGCAGTGAATAAATTTTCAAAAATGAGCTTTAAAACAATAGGCTATGAACAATGAACCAACTTTATAAACTTTGAAGTTCTTTGAAAATCAAATAAATGAAATGCTTTGAGATTATAGAGCTTTGACATATGATAAGATCAACCTTTCATATTCCACTTGAAACCAAAAACAAGATTCCTTGATCTTTTATCCCAAATTCCTTATGATCAATACTGGAAAAGTCATACTTTCTAAGGAAGACGATCATCGAATAACATTATTGTTTTTTGAAAGTTCGAGCTAAAGTTAACTTTTTTTTACAAGATTAGCTTTCCGAGGAAGACGACATCCAAGCCACACCTTTGTTTTTTTTAAAGTTCGACCTACTGTCACTTTTTTTTCTGGCCAATACCTCAAAGGCATGAAAAATAAAATGTTCATTAGTGTACGAATCCTCCAACAAGAAGACAAGGTGGGGCATCCTGTGCTGATTCTGTGAATGAGATCAAATAGTTTGGGCATGTATGAAGAAAAAAGAAAAAGAAAAAGAAAAAGGAGAAGAAAGATTAACTTTATCATTCATTATTTGTTTTTAGATGATTTTGTGAATAAATGAGTTAATGCTGAATACCTATTATTCTAAGGGTAACTCTTTTGCGAAAATATCTATGTATGAAATGACATTTGGCATTCCTTCATCATCCCTTCACAAAAAGAGAAAATTATCATTTGTTGTCCCCGTTTGAGCCTTATAATTTTCTTTGACTTGAACCTTAACCAATGATCACCCTCCACACTGGAGGGCAAAGGTGAAGAAATATCTGCTTACATGAATAAATTGACGATTCTGATCATACTACGAGGATGAAGCTTTATAGACCAGGGGTCAAGAACAAAAAGACGTGTTTCAACCACAAGAAGTGACTTGTGCTCAAATCAAAATAAAGTTCTGAATTCATGAAAAAAGAACGAAAAAGAAAGAAAAAAAAGAGAAAAGAAAACAAAAAAATATGAAATGAATAGGACAGAACGAGGGGCACACATGTGGAGTCCCTCTTTAAAAATGATTATCTTTAGTTTAGTTATCTTCAAGATGAAGCATGCGACACAATATTCTTCGAAGTTTTGGTTCTAACATTCGTGGAAATATCATGAATCCTTGAAGATAAAAATGAAATAAAGGAAATGAACTCTGGGGTGAAAACCCAAAAATGGGCAGTCTAGAGTGATCCGAAAAAGAAAATATGTGAAAGCACAAGTCGAGCAAAGTGAGATTCCAACGAAAACAGTTGATCCTTGGTTATTGACCCTTAAACACTTGTTTGAGCCTATGTATCCTTTCTTTTATAACTCTGAACCATAGCCTACGTTACATGCCTATAAAGTCCATTTTGATCATACATGGATATTTGAGTTGAAGAGTCTATTTTTAGAATTGATACCTCCTCTTGGGGTTAACTCGTTTGTTTGCAGAAGATTTCTAAACCTTATAATGCATGATGATTAATCAAAAGAAAAAAGAAAAGAAAAAAATAAAAGGAGGGTTCCAAATGAAAACCCGCAAAGGGCATTTTGAACCAATGGTGAATTTGAGTCAAAACATGAAAAGACATCTTGAATATGAAGTCAAATATACATGATTTGCATGCGAGAGATGATCCCCTAGAAGTTTAATGAAGTTCCACACACCGTAAAATCATAAGAACGGGGTTGACGTTAGTGAACAGTTCCAGAAGTCACACACGAAGCTTCCAAGATCATTCGATCATTTCTGAACAAATCAATGAACATTTGAAGAATCATGTCTCATTCAAAACAACCGATCCCAAAACACATTGTACTCCAAACAGATTCGTACCTTGAAATCACCAATAGTCTTGACACATGTTAAAGAGCTATAATTTTGAAAGATTGAAAGAGTAGTTGATTTGTTTAATCTTCAATGAACTTAAATTTTTATGAAATGTTTTAGTTGTGAGCCTTGATTGTGGGGTACATTTTCCTTTTGCAAAAATATTTTCGAAAGCTTTTTATGATTTGAAAAATATTTTAAACTCTCTTGAGAATGAAAAAGATTCTTTTGACAAAGCTCACTCAGATTTGAAAAGCCTAGAATCAAGAATGAGGCAAGGAAAAGAAAAGACGAAAGTTTAGAAGACAAATTTGTTGGGGCAAAACTGAATTGTCACATTCTGGAAGTGACGAATTTACGCCCAATTGGAGGAAAAAGGAAGTCGAGGTAATCAAGTTTGGTTTTAGAAGGAAGACTTCCCAAGCATCTTTGCATCACCATTAACTATGAGAGCATGCATTTACATCATTGATATACATGTTTCCGTATGCATCCTTTGCACATTGATTATCAAACAGGTACAAACAGAACCTTGTCTCAAGCACGAATGAGTGGTTCTACATATCGAACCTTGCCCTAATCACGAGTAAGCAATTTTACATCAAATCTCGCTTCAAACACGAATGACCAGATTGAGTGTTACCCCAAAGCCTTCAAGATGGAGTACCACATTTGCCTTCAAGAAAAGTGACACTCTTTGTCTCCAAGATGGAGTGTCATCAAATTATCTTCGAGATGAAGTGTCAACATTACCTCAAAGATGAGTGTTATCACATCTAATTACTTCAAAGATGAGTAAATGAAGATGTCAGAACCATCGCCTTCAAAGATGAGGGAGTGGAGTCTTACAACCAAATTAGAATTCGACCCATCATCCTTTGGTTTGAAAGAGTGGAGTCAGATTTGGCATCCTCGAGTTTGAAGGAGCTAATCAAATTTTCAACTCAGTATCCTTGGTTTTGAAGGATTAGAGTTTTCGACACAACGTCCTCGAGTTGAGCAATGAAGTTTTACATTGAGAAATGAGTTCTAGAATTCCAAATGCCCTTGAGACGAGCGGGGCACACCTTACAGCACCTTTGAGACGAGCGGGGTGCATTTTACATCAAGAAATGAATTCTTGAATCCTAGTGCCCTTGAGACGAGCGGGGTACACCTTACAACGCCCTTGAGATGAGCGGGGTGCATTTTACATCAAGAAATGAGTTCTTGAATCCAAATGCCCTTGAGACGAGCGGGGCACACCTTACAGCACCTTTGAGACGAGCGGGGTGCATTTTACATCAAGAAATGAATTCTTGAATCCTAGTGCCCTTGAGACGAGCGAGGTACACCTTACAGCGCCCTTGAGACGAGCGGGGTGCATTTTACATCAAGAAATGAGTTCTTGAATCCAAATGCCCTTGAGACGAGCGGGGCACACCTTACAACGCCCTTGAGACGAGCGGGGTGCATTTTACGTCGAGAAAATGAATTCTTAAATCCTAGTGCCCTTGAGTCGAGCGGGGTACACCTTATAGCGCCCTTGAGACGAGCGGGGTGCATCTTACATCGAGAAATGAATTCTCAAATTCTAGTGCCCTTGAGACGAGCTGGGTACATCTTACAACACCTTTGAGACGAGCGGGGTACATCTCACAATGCCTTTGAGACTAGCGGGGTACATTGAGTTCTCGAATCTTAGTGCCCTTGTGACGAGCAGGGTACATTTTTCAGCGCCCTTGAGATGAGCGGGGTGCACCTTACACCAAGAGATGATTTGTTTTCAATGCCCTTGAGACGAGCGGGGTTCATTGAGTTCTTGAATCCTAGTACCCATGTGACGAGCGGGGTACATCTTACAGCGCCCTTGAGACGAGCGGGGTGCATATTACACCAAGAGATGAGTTTTTGAATTTCATCGCCCTTGAGACGAGCGTGGTACATCCTACAATCCTGGAGCCCTTGAGAGGAGCGAGATACATCGCTAGCTCCCTTGAGACGAGCGGGGTGCATATTATATCAGGAAATGAGTTCTTGAAATCCAGTACCCTTGAGACGAGCGGGGTACATCGCCAACGCCCTCGAGACGAACGAGGTATATATTATATCACGAAGTGAGTTATCGAACATCAACACCCTTAGGACGAGCGAGGGTGTTATCTTTGCAGGTTCAGTATTCAATGAAAAAATTTGTTGTTTTTTAGTCTTTGCTCTATTCCTCTTGCTCGAGCAATGAGCAAAGAGGGGCAGATGTACACGCCAAATTTTTACCACATTGAATATGAAATAAATAAACTCAAGTGAGCCCAAACATATCTGAGCCCACCAAAAATTAAACCCACACTCATTTGATCCCAATCCAATCATACCCGAAATCAAGCCATACCAGGTTCCACTTAAACTAACCTAGTCAAACTCCCTCAACCTCACATGAACCCACTCTCCCTATTTCTCGGTCAAACACAAATCACCCCTAAAAATCTTATATACCCACTTGGACCATGATCTGTCAACTTGAACGAAAATCAAGGTTTTGGTTTTAGTTTGGACTCTTTTGAAGCTTATATAATCTGCAAAGAAATATTAAAAGGGGGATACACACGGAAAATCAAAATTCCTGCAAAATAGAGTAGGCAATCAGTTTCGAAAAAACATCGAGAAAGGAGCCAAAAAACGAAAGTATCACTCACCTTGCAACATCCAAACCGTTCCCAAAGCACAAGTTGCCATCAAGCTATCACTCCTGATAACCAACAACCGGACGTGTGGTACCTGCGAAGAACAAAGAAAAAAAACCAGTCTTGAAATCAATTTGAAAGTAAAAGAGAAATTTGAAGTGTTTTCTCACAATTTCTCGGCGAACGGAACATCAGCCGTCGAATCCGAACGGTCAAAGTATAGAGGAGGCCGGAAGGAATGACATACTCTGAAATCAAGTCGATCCGACGGTGGAGGATAAAGATCGACGAGGAAGAAGTCGAAGAGTTCAATGTCGAATTTGAGGAGTTTGAATTGTTTTCCGGTAAAACCGGCCCCAGATTCGAACTTGGGGCATTGAGACGAGTCCTCTACTGAAATTTCGAGTCGAACGGTCGACTCGACCGCCGACAATGACGGTGCAGGCAGTGGCCGGAGATGGTGGCTCACCTAGGCAGTGACGATATGAATTGAGAGAGAGGAGAGAGCTCTTTGTTTAATTTGAAATGAAAGAATAAAATTAATTAAAAAATGTTAAAAAACTCATTTAATAGAGTTGGGAAATGGTGCAGTGTTGGGGAAGGATTCACGCAAATCAACCCGCACATTAGGTTTAGGGGTTATTTACATCTTAGGTACTTTTTCTTTTAGGAAGTTTGCATTTAGGTTTTTTTTATCCTCTAGGTTTTAGTTTATTTCATTTTAGTCACACTTTTAGATTAGTTTGGCTAGATCTAGTTAGGTGAATAATTTTGAACTTGATTAATAATTTAATTTTAATTTTTGATTAGGTTCGATTTTATTTTTTTTCTAATTTAATTTATTTTGTTTGTCTAATTCTTTTCTCCCATGCATTTGATTTTTTTTATCATACCACATCATTTTTCATTTTTTTAGCAGCATATTTTTTAAAAGTAGTGCTATTAACCTTTTTTTTGAGATCCCTCTTTTTAGACAACCAAAATCCTTAGGTACCAATTTTGGGCGTAGTGGGGGTGCTATAACCTTCCTCACTCGTAACCGACTCTCGAACCTAACGACGATCTCGGTGTTGACGCAGACCAATTTTACAGATCTTCGGTCGTACCCAATCCAAAACGGCCGATGGCGACTCCAAGTGTTTGATGGGCTTTTTAAGGCCCAATTCATTCTGACCCGAACGAAAAAAGATGTCTACAGCTTGGCGACTACGCTGGGGGTGTTAGAGAGTCGAGCCACAAAAAGGTATATGTTGTCTCAAAAAAAGGAAAAAGGAATTTGAACTATTGGTGATCACAAAAATTAAAAGTTTTCGTATTTTACGGAGATTGTTTAGTACGTGGTTATCGTGTGTTCAAAGTTCCTTTGCGCACGAGCATATCATAAGCTCTGAACCCGAGCTTCGTCCCGCTTAAGTGGTTGCAATCGCTACCCTTCGAGAGGTTAATCCTTCGTACAAGAATGCGTGTTGCTTCCGGGGTTCACATGCTTTTTGTTTTCGAGAGGTCAATCCTCCGTACAAGCTTAAAGGAGTGAGCCCCCTAAACTGGACTCGGTCCATAGTAGCCTATAATGGGTGAGGATCGAGGTCTTTGTTGACCTTCGTAGGTCGGTAAGGACAGTTTAGGTACCCTTTTAGAATCTTAAACCATATGTAGTGAGCCGTAGGAGCCCACCCGATTAGATTCATGACGAACCCGAATTGTTAGTGGTCACCTACATATGCACACGCACACACTTTTTACCATGCATTAACTTTGTATTTGTACATATTCATTTGTTTATGATGTACTAACCATGTTTTTTTTGTTTTTTTCTCACACGCATCATGTTTAGAATGTTTAATAAAGGGATGCTGATATACAATTAGCCGATTAAAATAGAAGAATTTCGTAATTGAAGTTTTGAAGATTGTTCTATGAATGGTTAATTCTAAAGCAGCACCTTTTATACATTTAATCATTAGCATTGCATTTGCATGCATTCATAATTCATATGGGTAGATAATCGAGAAGCGATGTATGGTGAAGCATAAGAAGATTCAAGAGGAAGAATTTTTGGTGCCCACACGGAAAAAGACCCTTGTCATAATTTTCTCTTTTTTTTTGAAAATTTAAATTTTGAGAAATCATCTTTGTAAATACGCAGTGAATAAATTTTCAAAAATGAACTTTAAAACAATAGGCTATGAACAATGAACCAACTTTATAAACTTTGAAGTTCTTTGAAAATCAAATAAATGAAATGCTTTGAGATTATAGAGCTTTGACATATGATAAGATCAACCTTTCATATTCCACTTGAAACCAAAAACAAGATTCCTTGATCTTTTATCCCAAATTCCTTATGATCAATACTGGAAAAGTCATACTTTCTAAGGAAGACGATCATCGAATAACATTATTGTTTTTTGAAAGTTCGAGCTAAAGTTAACTTTTTTTTACAAGATTAGCTTTCCGAGGAAGACGACATCCAAGCCACACCTTTGTTTTTTTTAAAGTTCGACCTACTGTCACTTTTTTTTCTGGCCAATACCTCAAAGGCATGAAAAATAAAATGTTCATTAGTGTACGAATCCTCTAACAAGAAGACAAGGTGGGGCATCCTGTGCTGATTCTGTGAATGAGATCAAATAGTTGGGGCATGTATGAAGAAAAAAGAAAAAGAAAAAGAAAAAGGAGAAGAAAGATTAACTTTATCATTCATTATTTGTTTTTAGATGATTTTGTGAATAAATGAGTTAATGCTGAATACCTATTATTCTAAGGGTAACTCTTTTGCGAAAATATCTATGTATGAAATGACATTTGGCATTCCTTCATCATCCCTTCACAAAAAGAGAAAATTATCATTTGTTGTCCCCGTTTGAGCCTTATAATTTTCTTTGACTTGAACCTTAACCAATGATCACCCTCTACACTGGAGGGCAAAGGTGAAGAAATATCTGCTTACATGAATAAATTGACGATTCTGATCATACTACGAGGATGAAGCTTTATAGACCAGGGGTCAAGAACAAAAAGACGTGTTTCAACCACAAGAAGTGACTTGTGCTCAAATCAAAATAAAGTTCTGAATTCATGAAAAAAGAACGAAAAAGAAAGAAAAAAAGAGAAAAGAAAACAAAAAAAATATGAAATGAATAGGACAGAACGAGGGGCACACATGTGGAGTCCCTCTTTAAAAATGATTATCTTTAGTTTAGTTATCTTCAAGATGAAGCGTGCGACACAATATTCTTCGAAGTTTTGGTTCTAACATTCGTGGAAATATCATGAATCCTTGAAGATAAAAATGAAATAAAGGAAATGAACTCTGGGGTGAAAACCCAAAAATGGGCAGTCTAGAGTGATCCGAAAAAGAAAATATGTGAAAGCACAAGTCGAGCAAAGTGAGATTCCAACGAAAACAGTTGATCCTTGGTTATTGACCCTTAAACACTTGTTTGAGCCTATGTATCCTTTCTTTTATAACTCTGAACCATAGCCTACGTTACATGCCTATAAAGTCCATTTTGATCATACATGGATATTTGAGTTGAAGAGTCTATTTTTAGAATTGATACCTCCTCTTGGGGTTAACTCGTTTGTTTGCAGAAGATTTCTAAACCTTATAATGCATGATGATTAATCAAAAGAAAAAAGAAAAGAAAAAAAATAAAAGGAGGGTTCCAAATGAAAACCCGCAAAGGGCATTTTGAACCAATGGTGAATTTGAGTCAAAACTTGAAAAGACATCTTGAATATGAAGTCAAATATACATGATTTGCATGCGAGAGATGATCCCCTAGAAGTTTAATGAAGTTCCACACACCCTAAAATCATAAGAACGGGGTTGACGTTAGTGAACAGTTCCAGAAGTCGCACACGAAGCTTCCAAGATCATTCGATCATTTCTGAACAAATCAATGAACATTTGAAGAATCATGTCTCATTCAAAACAACCGATCCCAAAACACATTGTACTCCAAACAGATTCGTACCTTGAAATCACCAATAGTCTTGACACATGTTAAAGAGTTATAATTTTGAAAGATTGAAAGAGTAGTTGATTTGTTTAATCTTCAATGAACTTAAATTTTTATGAAATGTTTTAGTTGTGAGCCTTGATTGCGGGGTACATTTTCCTTTTGCAAAAATATTTTCGAAAGCTTTTTATGATTTGAAAAATATTTTAAACTCTCTTGAGAATGAAAAAGATTCTTTTGACAAAGCTCACTCAGATTTGAAAAGCCTAGAATCAAGAATGAGGCAAGGAAAAGAAAAGACGAAAGTTTAGAAGACAAATTTGTTGGGGCAAAACTAAATTGTCACATTCTGAAAGTGATGAATTTACGCCCAATTGGAGGAAAAAGGAAGTCGAGGTAATCAAGCTTGGTTTAAGAAGGAAACTTCCCAAGCATCTTTGAATCACCATTAACTATGAGAGCATGCATTTACATCATTGATATACATGTTTCCGTATGCATCCTTTGCACATTGATTATCAAACAGGTACAAACAGAACCTTGTCTCAAGCACGAATGAGTGGTTCTACATATCGAACCTTGCCCTAATCACGAGTAAGCAATTTTATATCAAATCTCGCTTAAAACACGAATGACCAGATTGAGTGTTACCCCAAAGCCTTCAAGATGGAGTACCACATTTGCCTTCAAGAAAAGTGACACTATTTGTCTCCAAGATGGAGTGTCATCAAATTATCTTCGAGATGAAGTGTCAACATTACCTCAAAGATGAGTGTTATCACATCTAATTACTTCAAAGATGAGTAAATGAAGATGTCAGAACCATCGCCTTCAAATATGAGGGAGTGGAGTCTTACAACCAAATTAGAATTCGACCCATCATCCTTAGGTTTGAAAGAGTGGAGTCAGATTTGGCATCCTCGAGTTTGAAGGAGCTAATCAAAATTTCAACTCAGTATCCTTGGTTTTGAAGGATCAGAGTTTTCGACACAACGTCCTCGAGTTGAGCAATGAAGTTTTACATTGAGAAATGAGTTCTAGAATTCCAAATGCCCTTGAGACGAGCGGGGCACACCTTACAGCACCTTTGAGACGAGCGGGGTGCATTTTACATCAAGAAATGAATTCTTGAATCCTAGTGCCCTTGAGACGAGCGGGGTACACCTTACAACGCCCTTGAGATGAGCGGGGTGCATTTTACATCAAGAAATGAGTTCTTGAATCCAAATGCCCTTGAGACGAGCGGGGCACACCTTACAGTACCTTTGAGACGAGCGGGGTGCATTTTACATCAAGAAATGAATTCTTGAATCCTGGTGCCCTTGAGACGAGCGAGGTACACCTTACAGTGCCCTTGAGACGAGCGGGGTGCATTTTACATCAAGAAATGAGTTCTTGAATCCAAATGCCCTTGAGACGAGCAGGGCACACCTTACAACGCCCTTGAGACGAGCGGGGTGCATTTTACGTCGAGAAAATGAATTCTTAAATCCTAGTGCCCTTGAGTCGAGTGGGGTACACCTTATAGCGCCCTTGAGACGAGCAGGGTGCATCTTACATCGAGAAATGAATTCTCAAATTCTAGCGCCCTTGAGACGAGCAGGGTACATCTTACAACACCTTTGTGACGAGCGGGGTACATCTCACAATGCCTTTGAGACGAGCGGGGTACATTGAGTTCTCGAATCTTAGTGCCCTTTTGACGAGCAGGGTACATTTTTCAGCGCCCTTGAGATGAGCGGGGTGCACCTTACACCAAGAGATGATTTTTTTCAATGCCCTTGAGACGAGCGGGGTTCATTGAGTTCTTAAATCCTAGTACCCTTGTGACGAGCGGGGTACATCTTACAGCGCCCTTGAGACGAGCGGGGTGCATATTACACCAAGAGATGAGTTTTTGAATTTCATCGCCCTTGAGACGAGCGGAGTACATCCTACAATCCTGGAGCCCTTGAGACGAGCAAGGTACATCGCTAGCTCCCTTGAGACGAGCGGGGTGCATATTATATCAGGAAATGAGTTCTTGAAATCCAGTACCCTTGAGACGAGCGGGGTACATCGCCAACGCCCTCGAGACGAACGAGGTGTATATTATATCACGAAGTGAGTTATCGAACATCAACACCCTTAGGACGAGCGAGGGTGTTATCTTTGCAGGTTCAGTATTCAATGAAAAATTTTGTTGTTTTTTAGTCTTTTCTCTATTCCTCTTGCTCGAGCAATGAGCAAAGAGGGGCAGCTGTACACACCAAATTTTTACCACATTGAATATGAAATAAATAAACTCAAGTGAGCCCAAACATATCTGAGCCCACCCAAAATTAAACCCACACTCATTTGATCCCAATCCATTCATACCCGAAATCAAGCCTTACCAGGTTCCACTTAAACTAACCTAGTCAAACTCCCTCAACCTCACATGAACCCACTCTCCCTATTTCTCGGTCAAACACAAATCACCCCTAAAAATCTTGTATACCCACTTGGACCATGATCTGTCAACTTGAACAAAAATCAAGGTTTTGATTTTAGTTTGGACTCTTTTGAAGCTTATATAATCTGCAAAGAAATATTAAAAGGGGGATACACACGGAAAATCAAAATTCCTACAAAATAGAGTAGGCAATCAGTTTCGAAAAAAACATCGAGAAAGGAGCCAAAAACCGAAAGTATCACTCACCTTGCAACATCCAAACCGTTCCCAAAGCACAAGTTGCCATCAAGCCATCACTCCTGATAACCAACAACCAGACGTGTGGTACCTGCGAAGAACAAAGAAAAAAACCAGTCTTGAAATCAATTTGAAAGTAAAAGAGAAATTTGAAGTGTTTTCTCACAATTTCTCGGTGAACGGAACATCAGCCGTCGAATTCGAACGGTCAAAATATAGAGGAGGCCGGAAGGAATGACATACTCTGAAATCAAGTCGATCCGACGGTGGAGGATAAAGATCGACGAGGAAGAAGTCGAAGAGTTCAATATCGAATTTGAGAAGTTTGAAGTGTTTTCCGGTAAAACCGGCCCCAGATTCGAACTTGGGGCGTTGAGACGAGTCCCCTACTGAAATTTCGAGTCGAACGGTCGACTCGACCGCCGACAATGACGGTGCATGCGGTGGCCGGAGATGGTGGCTCACCTAGGCAGTGACGATATGAATTGAGAGAGATGAGAGAGCTCTTTGTTTAATTTGAAATGAAAGAATAAAATTAATTAAAAAAATGTTAAAAAACTCATTTAATAGAGTTGGGAAATGGTGCAGTGTTGGGGAAGGATTCACGCAAATCAACCCGCACATTAGGTTTAGGGGTTATTTACATCTTAGGTACTTTTTCTTTTAGGAAGTTTGCATTTAGGTTTTTTTTATCCTCTAGGTTTTAGTTTGTTTCATTTTAGTCACACTTTTAGATTAGTTTGGCTAGATCTAGTTAGGTGAATAATTTTGAACTTGATTAATAATTTAATTTTAATTTTTGATTAGGTTCGGTTTTATTTTTTTTTCTAATTTAATTTATTTTGTTTGTGTAATTCTTTTCTCCCATGCATTTGATTTTTTTTTATCATACCACATCATTTTTCATTTTTTTAGCAGCATATTTTTTTAAAGTAGTGCTATTAACCTTTTTTTTGAGATCCCTCTTTTTAGACAACCAAAATCCTTAGGCCCAATTTATTTCGACCCGGACGAAAAACGGTGTCTACAATTGTTATTTTATTAATAATTATTCTTGGTTGAATCCTTAATATTATTTATTTGGGTTGTTTTTATTTACTTTTGCGCAGGACTTCAAATCTCAGAAAATAACATTAAAAGTGTATGTTCTGCAGTTTTTTATTTTCTAGAATCGTGGCTGGAAACATGGTTATGACTTGGGACATGACGAGGTCTGACGTGACAGATTCTGGTAGTTCAGTCAGCAGTAGCTTCTAGAAAACGATATAATCAACATCATCTAGAAGGACAGATAAACGAGATTTACTTAAGATTTAAGATTAAGTTTGAATTTAAATATTTAAAAATTATCACTTTATATTTGAGAATTGTTATTTTATTATTTAAGATTTTATTTGAATATTTTTAAGATAATCTTAGATATTTTATTTTAAATATTTCTTTTATTTTTAAGGTTTTCTCAAGCTATAAATACCCTTAGAAATTTTACTTTTATTAAAGTTTTCTTTCTTAACTTATTTTTCTTTTAATTTTCATTTTACTTTCTTTAAAATGTGCTAAGTATGATCTCTATTATACTTAGCTAATTTTTTCAATTAACTGAAGGCTTAAAGCGGTGTCTCAATTTCGATTGTGAAAATTAAAAAATACCTAATTTTTTCAGATATTTTTTTTCATTTTTCTGTAAACTTGGATTTACAATCGACAGCTCCTTTAAAAATCTTTACACTTTCAATTTAAAAAGGCTTGTTGGTTTGATTGTTGTTCTGATTTAAAGTTGAGAGGAATGATCGGCTTGTAGCATATTCGATTCCTATGAACATACTTAGCGGTGGATTCGCTAAGAGAAATTGAGATCGAGTTTGATTCTCATTAAGACAACATAACCCGAGTCGAGTTTTTTTAAAACTTAAACTGCATTGCTGCTAGCGACAATAGTCGTGGTTAGTCCAAATAAAGATTGAATTTCAAAGATTGACTTTAGATTATTGGTTTACCAAAGAGAAAAATAAGTTACAAGCGTTGAGCCTTGTAAACTATAACCGGCATGCATCCGGAGTAAAATCTTCTTCGATGAACAGTTGGAATTGAGACAAAATGAAACTTGAGTTTGTTCTATTTTATTAATTTTCTCAAAATTCACTTTCATTATTTTTTTTAAATTTATTTTTAAGTACAGTTTATTTAATTCTTTTAATCAAAACCCCATATTTTTTTTGTATTTTTGAGCGAAACCAGAATCAAAACCTCACTACATCAAAAATTTCTTAGTCCTTGTGGATCGACCCTTCTTCTTTTTACTATGCTTATTATTTATTTATTTTGAAATTAAAGATAATTTATTTGACAATTACGACGCTTGTCAAATATTATAATAATAATGAATGCTATACTAAATTATAAAATTAAAATAAATAGATATTATTTTAAGATTACAAGAAAATTTTAAGGAATAAACCAAATAAAAAATTCTAGAAACTTGACATGTTATTTATTTTTGATCAAAATGAAATAATATTTTCATTGAAAATTATTTTATGGACTGGAGATTTTTTTAATAATTTGTGATAAAACTAATAACAAAATTAAAAGTCAGTAATAAAACAGTACTAAAAACGTTAAAAAATATTTTTTTACAAAACCTGTATAATTTAAAAAACTTATATATTAATAAAATCTCTATTAAACAAGTATGAAATTTTTTTGTTGACAAGAACTATATATTTAATTTTATTGAACTATGAGAAGGTATAACATGAACTTCATGAACAACACAATTAATTTAAAATAAAATTATAAGGATTGCAAGTTTTTTTTTGCTCAAATAATGTTATGAGATTTTTTATTGTATGAAATGTGGTATGTGAGTTTTTTTTATTTTATGAACTCGAGGCGTTTAAACAATGTAAATGAAATTTGTCGATTTTTGCACACGATTTTTAAAAGCCGTTGACGCCATAAAGAGAGGACGACTTTCCTTCTATTACACACATGCAACTGACGTTTACGGCAGATAAACATAACGAACACTCTTAAAGTCGTTTAAATTTCATAACGTTTTCTAAAAGTCACATATATTTTTTCGACATTTTTTAAATACACTGTAAAAACCTCTTTAAGTCGTGAAATAATTTTAAAACATCATTATTTCATAAAATAAAATTTTCAACTCTACAAAATACTCAGAATTATGTAAAAATAAAACTCATAAAAATATGAAAATTCATAAAAAATTCGAAGCACATTGTTTGATTACAAAATGAGGCCGAAAAAGAAGAAGTGGGTCCACCTTTCGTGTCATCTCTTCTCTCTCTCTCTCTTTCCTTCGGCCATCCATATCCAAATACCCTCCTTTTGTCCCTTTCTCTTCTTCATCATTTTCCTTTTAGTTTCTGTTTCAACCAAAAAATCCCTCAGATCATTCTTTTCCTCTATTCGGCTTTTCCTCGAACAGGTTCGTTGCAATCTAATCAAACCAATACACTCTTACCCCATCGTTTCTTTCACTTCCCCTTTCAATCGCTCTTGGTTCTTGAAAGCCTTTTTCTCAGATTTATTTGCATAAATCAGATTAGTTTTCTCTTCTGTGACCATCTAAGTATATTTTCTTTTGCTGCTAGCTTATCTTGAATTATGATATGTTAGAATTAATTTAATTCTGATTCTTATTCGTTGTTCAACTTTGTATTACTTTTGTTTGTGACTAGATTTAATTTAGTCTTTGTCAAATAGCTTCGATTTTGCTCTTTGAAGAAAATCGATTTCTGTTTGTGTACAGCTCGAAAGTATGGAAATCGAATTTAATAATTATGGCTGGATTTTTCAGTTAGGGTTTGTTATGAATGCTTCAGTCTAGAATCTCTAGGTTTTAAATTGATATTGCTTTGATGCAGTAACTAGAATTTGTTATTAAGCTATATAAATCAATGTGTTTACTTTAAATTTTAATATATGTATGCAGGAGCTATGATTCGTCTGTTTAAAGTGAAGGAAAAGCAGAGAGAACTTGCTGAAAATGCAAATGGGGGAGCTCCTACCAAAAAGCAAAGTCCAGGAGAGTTGCGTTTGCACAAAGGTTTGCTTCTCATGTTTAGTGTGAATTGAGTTGTTTAAATTTCCTTAAGGTGTTTTTCTAACAATCCGTTCTTTTTCATTATTTGGTGCTTTTAATATGTTCTTGGTGATTTTCTTTGGCTTTATTTGTTCATTTAAATTTATGTTGTTCTAGCATCGGATCTACTGGCTCGAGAGGATCTGTGTTTGATCCAGATGTGTTTCTCATGCTTTATTTTGACTTTCTACATGCAGATATTTCTGAGCTGAACCTGCCTAAATCATGTGCTATAACGTTTCCTAATGGGAATGATAACCTGATGAATTTTGAGGTTTCAATTCGGCCTGATGAAGGATATTATTTGTAAGGAATTTCTTTCATGCGTCTTGTTTTGAAAGGAGCTGTCTTTTGCTCTCTAGCATAAATCTTTTGGTTAAAGTTCTTAATTACTGGGAAAGACGAGCTTATTTTTCATATGGTTGTTTTACGTTCCATTTCTCTTATTAGTAATGCTAACATGTATTCAAATGATCGGTTGCTATTATTACAGCGGTGGCACATTTTTGTTCTCCTTTCAAGTTTCTCCCATCTATCCGCATGAGGCACCCAAAGTTAAGTGCAAGACCAAGGTAAATTTAAATTGGCTGCTCTTATTTTCTTCTAAACCATCTGTTCCGTTGTTGAATTTGTGTTATTATCCGGCATGTATCATGTTGTACTCCAATTTCCAGGTTTACCATCCAAACATTGATTTGGAAGGAAATGTTTGCCTGAACATCTTACGTGAAGACTGGAAACCGGTGCTCAATATAAATACTGTAATCTACGGATTGTATCATCTTTTCACGGTAATGCATAGTGTATTTTTGACACTAATTCTATGAATTTACAGCTATCTGACATCTGAATCTTCGAATTGTGTGCAGGAACCAAATTACGAGGATCCCCTCAACCATGAAGCTGCTGCAGTGTTGAGGGACAACCCAAAGATGTTTGAATCTAATGTGAGGAGGGCTATGTCTGGTGGGTATGTTGGTCAAAACTTTTTCGCTCGGTGTATCTAGCTTTTGCAAAGTAGCTGAAACTGCAAATGAGCACATGTCAACACTCGAGTTTCTGCGGGTTGTATTACATTCCTGAAAATTACCTTCTTTCGTCCGCTTTGATTTTCTCGGTGTTCCTAAAGACCAACCAGATAAACTTCCTTCAAGCTGTAGTTTTCCTTATGCTGTTGTATGTTTCTGTGGCATATATATCATATTAATGTTGAACTGGGATAGAGTTGATTGACTGAATTTAATGCACTTATTATGAGATTCTCTTTCTCTGAAAATGAATACATTATCTTTGCTGTGCAAAGATATAGGATTTCCAATGCGGTGATTATAGGGTAGTATATGTTCATTTTTTCTTTAACCCTTTGATATAGGATTTCCAAAGTGCTTGTTGAACATCATCCATCCATCGCATCATTCCCATAATTGAAATGATTCCTTAGGTACATCTATGGAATTAGATCATCTCCGGAGCCGTCTCGAAATGAATCCTTTATGATGGATTAGCCTTCGTTATCGCATGCTCTTCTTGGGTTTTGCTTAATTCTACTTATTAGCTTACAAGATGTGCCTTTATTGTATGTGTAGAATATGTATTTATGCTCATCAACCCAAATGGTTTGTGATAAAACAATGGTTCTACAATTATGTAGTACATACATGCCTCATATTGAAAAGATATTGTGAATTAAACTCTCAAAAAATAACAAAGTATCCACTCAAATCATCTCTTCCTCTTTCAAGGCGGCCACTCTAACATTCTCGCGGTCTCGCCTAAAGAGTTTGTACAATGGCGTGTAACACAAACAACACAAACCAAAAGGAATTGCCATCATCGATAGCAGTCCTCTAGATAATGCAAATGCCTGGCGTGGAGAACCTTTGAGTGGATCGATGGATTTCGAATCATAACCGTATATGTTCTCTGATAGGATACCTACCAAGGGAGCAGCAAAAGAAGATAACGATCCTTCAAAGGCACGGTCGAATGCATAGATCATGGTCCGGTGTTTAGAAGGGACGACTTCGGCAAACATAGGACCGTTTGCAGCCGTAGCATTCCAACTGATGGTTAAGCCCATCAGAAACAGGGTGAAAGCAAAGGTGTAATAGCTGCTCGCCGATTGAGGGATCACTTTAAGAAGGAACAGTGAGAATGGAATGCCCATGAAAGCACTGAATTGTGCACACATGATACGGCCAGAGTGGGGATAAATTTGTGACAGTCTATCTGCAATTATCCCACCAAGAAAGGAACCCATTGCACATCCCACGGCAAAAAAACTTAAAAGTGCTGCTGTAGAATTATGATCAAAACCTGAGGCAAAAGAAAAGAAATAAAGACCCTAAGGCATCAAAGATCAAGCAATAAACCAGTAATTGCGAATGTACTTACCGATTAGTTCAAACCACATGGTAAAGAACACCATGGCAGTCCATGGTAATGAACCCACAATTCCCTGCAACACAATTATCTGGAAAGTTGGAACTTTTATAACAGCTTTTGTAGTGGTCCAGGACTCGGACCAAACAGACGAAGCACGAGCATTCCCTTGTTTTACCAACTCATCCCTGCAAAAGAATGTAGCAGAACCACCAAATTTAGAGGGTGATAAGATACTGAAACAGATAAATATGGACACTTCGTAGGAGCGATTAGTACCTTTCTAAATTGAAGCCGGAATCATGATTAAGACCGACTTTTTTCCTTGGATCAACAACAAAAAGGAACACAAGGAGTCCAATAAATGAACTTAAAGTTGCCATCAAAATGAAGGCACAACGCCATCCAGGCATACCCCAGAACTGCTGACCAGCCATTACAGTAGCAACAACGCCACCACCGATGCCGCCTAAGGTGCCAACAAGGCTTAACATTCCAAATCCAGCCCCTCTCACACCATCCATGTAACTATCAGCTATGAAAGACTGAAGTGCTGGTATTACAATTGCCAGTCCAAAGCCATTGACTGCTCTCCACATTGCAACCTGATAGAATTGTTGGCTTCCAGCCACTGCAGCGGTTGATACGGCCCAGCACATCGTACCTATTGCAAGAACCGTAGGGCGGTCGTAGTTAATTACAAGTACACCAGCCAAGGGAGACGCCAACCCTTGCACAAAGTTCCTTATGAAGGTGAGATACCCAAGATCAGATGGCCCGGCATTGAATGCTTCACTAACTTCTTTGTACACAGATGGAAGGAGGTTTTCATCAGCACGCTCCATAATGGCAGCCAAGTTTATAAGGAGGATCGAAATAGAAACACCGAAAATCTTTCTTGCTCTGAGAAAATGTCACCAAGAGACTCAACACAAAAGTAAGCATTTCCAACAAGGTAATAAACAAAGATGAAAGTAACATTGAAACCAATCATCAGAAAATGGCTATATTCTCTGGTTTAGACATTTGCAGAATATGAACTTATTACACATTTACATCATCTCTGAGTGGTTTAAAAGCTTTTTGCTTTGCTATATTTCTGATAATGATAAGATGAAAACCGAGTACCCAGATCCATAATCAACAAATAATAAGCGCTTCGATAATCTGGGAAAAAAACAGGCAATGATTTGAAAAAGGAACTCACTTCATGGTTTGAAGACGACTATGGAACCAAGACTTGGACTTTCGCGGAGCAAATGATCTTAAATGGTTTCGATTTAATCCCATAAAAGAAACCAAGAAAAGTTGCTAAAATCCTGGAAAAATATGTTCCCAGCCTCTATGATGGATCTGGAGCACCCACTTGCCTCGTTGAAACAAAAACAAGACTCTGACCTTCATCAGGAAATTACCCCCTCCACGATAATAAAGATTCAAATCCGAATCATTTGTTTATCGAAAACTACATTAATGATTATCTTTGTTTGAATGAATGTAACAGAGTTAAAAGTTGACCTGGAAAAACAGAAACGGAGTTAAGGAAAAGGACAAAAAAACCAAACTCTTTTAAAAGTCATTGGATGGAAAAAACAAAGTTACGAAAGCATGGTTTCATGAAATCTAAACCAGGGATTGGTGTCTGTATTTTGAGATGTAGTTCCAGGATCTGTGGTGATCTTGTTTTTGTTTTTCCTATGAAACAGGTCGTGGTTTTGGGGTCCTTAAATAGTTAAAACGGGAAGCACGTTTGGTTGTAATAGAAGCAACGGTGAATTAGGACCTTAGGACTCACACTTTTCTTGATTTTCTTTGTATAAATTCAAACAAAATTATGCAAGCAAGTGGAATTAATAAATTACCCTTTTTCTCTTTAATTTTTTAAATCTAATTGATTAAACATAACAAGACTTGCAAAAGATAAAAATGAGTATAAAATGGACGCTGCACACTACTAAGTACTAATGCAATACATTGTAATACACCATTTAATTTTTAATAATTTTTAAATTATTAGTATTAAAAATCTCAAGCATAAAACATACAAATTAAAATTATTTTGAAATAAAGTTAAAATTTTATTTAATATACCGTTCATATATATATATATATATTTGTTTTTATTCCTTGTAGATATTGCTAATTTCGATCTCCATTACTTTTTCCTCCCTGCAATTTTTGGGACTTTCGTTGGATCTTCAATTTTGGTTTTTAGATTTTAGTTCAATTGAATTGGAATGAAACGGATCTGACTGAAGAGTGCTGCTGGATAGGGATGTAAAACAGTTAATCGGATGTGTTTCAGGTCAAGTCCTATCAGGTCGGGTCAAATCAGATACATGTCATTTAAGGTCGATTTGATGTTTTGACTCGATTCGAGTCAGGTGTGGGTTAGTTTTGGGTCGGATTCATTCAAGTTCAATTCAGGCCGGGTCGAAACGGTTCGGGTTTGAATCATTTAATTGACGGGTTAATTCGAGCTCGGGTAGACTTCAGGTCGGTTTCATTCCAGGTCGAGTTAATTTTAGGTCAGGTTCATTTTAGAACAAGTAATTTCAAGTCGGTTTCATTTAAGGTCGGATTAATTCAGGTTTTGAATTCGTATTAAGTTTGAGTAATTGAGTTTGGTACAAATAGTCGATAGACTTTGACTTGGTCATTTCGAGTGAATAACGCCTTTCACAAAAACGATTCACATTAAAAATAAATATTAGGCACTAGAATGAACAAAAATATCATCAAATGATTCATATCTAAAATATTAGAGTAAATTACAAAAATTAAAAATTAATAAGGGTTAATTTTTTAGAAAATAAAATTTTAGGGACTAACATGAACAAAAATATCATCATATTAAAAACACTAGACTAAATTACAAAAAATGAATATGGTTCAATTTGTAATAAGAATAAAGTTTTAGGGACTGTAATGAAAAAATATTAAATTAAAATTATAAACATTGGACTAAATTACAAAAAATGAATAAGGGTCAATTTGGACTAAAAATAAAATTTTAGGGACTAGAATGAACAAAAATATCACCAAATGATTCATTTCTAAAATGTTAGAGTAAATTACAAAAATTAGAAATTAATAAGGGTAAATTTTAGTGAAAAAATTTAGGGACTAACATGAATAAAAATATCATCATATTAAAAACACTATACTAAATTAAAAAAATGAATAGGTCAATTTAGAATAAAAATAAAGTTTTAGAGACTATAATAAACAAAAATATTAAATTAAAATTAAAAACATTGAACTAGATTAAAAAAAAAACATACTAAAACTTACTTACGTGTGTGCACGCGGAAATAAATATAGGTAAGTTTTAGTGTATATGTATATGTATATGTATATGTATATGTATATGTATATGTATATGTATATGTATGCATGTATACCCTAAATTACACCCATAAACCTCAACCTCTAAATCTTACAATCACTATAATTAGAGTACAAACCTAATCCCCTAATCCTTAAACTAATCCCATAACCCCAAATAATCAAGTTGACACATTTACCCCTAAACTTCAAACATAAATTTCTAAATCTTACGAGCACTATTCACTAATTATTAGAGTGCAAGCCTAATCACATAATCCCTAAACTAATCCCATAGCTCAAAACGATCAACTTGACACATTTACCCCTAAACCCTAAACATAAACCCATAAATCTAACAAACGAAATAAATCAAAATATAAAAAGGACAAATCCGAAAATAGATTAAAACTAAATTATTAATTAGAGTCTAATTCACAAATTAATCAAATTATTAAAGCCAATTAATTATCAAATCTTTATACGAGGACCAAATCAAATTTAAAGTAAATCAAAAAGTTTAATAATTAATCAATTTATGAAGCATGACCTAATTGAATGTAATCTAAAGAAACTAAACCAAAAGTTAGGACTAAAAAGAAACAAACTAAAACCTAAAAAACTTAAACCTTAATTATCTAATTAAAGAAGGACCTAAAGAGTGATTAACCCCTAAATAAAAAAACCGGAAACTTCCCCCAATTGCTTCGTTTGGTGGCGTGGATTTAAAATTTCCCTGAAAACTATTTTCTATTAATTTAATGGTTATAATTAATTTTTTTAATAAAGTAAATTTTTAGTTTAATGATCATAATTAGCAAATTAATTTAAATTTTGAATAATTTATTTAAATTTATCCATCACAAGTTATTAATTTAATAAAATTTTTAAATTTTAAATAATTTTCTAATAAAATGAATTTAAGTATGTTAATTCTTATTAACTTCACAAATAATTTATATTGAATGAGTTAGTATTAAGCACATTGAATTATTTTAAAAAAATTAAAACTTAGTAGTGTGAAATGATATCTAAATACAATCTTTCCTTATATATATATATATATATTAAATTGATTATATATATGTATATATAACAAAAAGATTATTTAACACTTTAAATTGATTTAAAAAATTAATAGTTTACATTTATCAACATTTAATACTTTACATTTATCAACACTTCAAATTCATCAAATCATAGACTTCCTCAACTACATGTCAGGTACATATCAAGTCAGGTCAATATCAGTTCAGGTTAAAAATAGGTCGGGTTAAAAACAAGTTGCGTCAATTAACAAGTCAGGTTCAAAACAGTTCGAGTTCGTTTCAGTCGGGTGCAGGCCGGGTTTCGGGTCCACAGTAACAGGTCTAATTCGGGTTCGGGTCGTTCTCGGTTGGATGCAGGTCGGGTTCGGTTACTACAGTAACAGGTCCAACTCGAGTTTGGGTCAACAACAGTTGGTTACAGATCGGTTTCAGGTCATCGCATCCTCGGGTCGAACCAGGTTTTAACTCGAGCAGGTTTTAGTCAAATTTTTAAGTCGAGTCATCTTTTTACACCCCTACTGTTGGAATTAGAATCGTTGATGGTCAAAATGATAGAGCTTTTTACACCAGTTCAAGGTGTGTCTTTGCTCCTTGAGATTTGATTCTCGTTTGGAGTTTTGGTTACCAGGTTTTGCAAAGGAAGCTAGCTCATCTTTCTCTCTATTTCTTTGCTCTCCTTCTTTAGGCTTTGTTTCGGTACCTTTATTTTCAGTTTTGGTTTCATTCCCTTTGTTCCCTTCTCTTATTATGGACATACATGGAGCCTTTACTGAAAGGGGTATATTTTTCCAAGATGAATCTTTGGAGTTGGAAGATGACAGTGTGCCATCAATGCAGCCATTAAGGCATATTCCTTAGTTGGAAAGATCCATTCAAGTAGGCACCTTCAACACCTTAAGGTTTTCACCATCCCTAAAAAGGTTTGGAATTGTAAAAAGGGTCTGGAATGTCATGACTTAGGAAAAAATATTTTCCTCTTTGTCTTTCCCTCCCCCATCGAGAAGAATAGGGTGCTGCTCCAAGGCCCTTGGTCCGTGAAAGACAAGCTGCTGGTCTTGAAGGAGTGGCCACTCGAAGAGATAGACTTCTCCTTAGCTGCCATTTGGGTTCAGGTACACAACGTGCCTTTGGCACTCATTAATTCAAACAATGCTCGAAAGATAGGAGGTCATTTTCCAGGTTTTATCGAATCAAACATCGATGATGAACACGGGGTAAAGTGGGATGGCCAATTGCGAACCAAAAGGGCCATACAAGTGGAGGATCCCCTCAAAATCAACTTTGCTCTCAACAGAAAATCCTTTAAACCGATTGCGGTTTCTTTTAAGTATGAACGTTTACCGGAGTTCTGTTATAGTTGCGGACGCTTAGGCCATGCAGAGAAGGATTGTTGGTTTGATACATCATTGTTCAAACGAACAGGCAAATATGGCATGTGGATGAGGGCAAACAATGCGTGGATCAGTTACGGCGATGACAAAACTGGAAAGGGTCACAACAACGACGTGAAAATGGTGGAGACTGCACATATGGATTTTGGAAAGCAAAAACCAGTAGCGGTTCGGGGAGGTTCTGCGGTACGGCGCCTAGTATGCGGCTAATATACGGCGTAACCGGCTAGGGCGGTGAGCGGTTAAAGATCATGTTTCCGGTAAAAGTTACCGATTATGTTGATCCGAATATCAATATAATCGGTAGCTCCGAATTTGTTGTTAAGTTGGAGCGGATGGGCACTCGGACATTTGGACTATAACAAAACCGGTAAAATTACCGGTTATGTTGATCCGAATTTCAATATATTCGGTAGCGCCTAATTTGTTGTTTAATTCGAAAGTATCCATACTTTTTAAATCATTATCGAAACTTTTTGAACACCAACGTAACCGTGGTTGAAAAAAAATGTCGAAAATATCGATATTTAATTAAGAGCGTGCAGAAAAGAATCGATATTTAATTCATATAATCTAACCGGTAAATCTTACCGGATATATTATTTCGAAATTATCCATACTTTTTAAATCATTATCGAAACTTTTTGAACACCAACGTAACCGTGGTTGAAAAAAAAATGTCGAAAATATCGATATTTAATTAAGAGCGTGCAGAAAAGAATCGATATTTAATTCATATAATCTAACCGGTAAATCTTACCGGATATATTATTTCGAAATTATCCATACTTTTTAAATCATTATCGAAACTTTTTGAACACCAACGTAACCGTTGTTGAAAAAAAATGGCGAAAATATCGATATTTAATTAAGAGCGTGCAGAAAAGAATCGATATTTAATTCATATAATCTAACCGGTAAAACATAACCGATTACATTATTAATTCATATAATGTAACCGATAAATCTTTACCGGATTTATTGTTTGGTGTGGAAAGAATCGACACAATTCAAAAACGTATCGAAACTTTTGGGAATTATATCGATTATATATATCATAATGATATAACCGGTTAAAAGTATCTTTTGTATTGCTTGCATTTACAGAAAACCTAAGAGAGGAGAGTATTTGAAATCGACCCGAGTTTGGTTGCTGTGAAATCGACACGAGTTTGGTTGCATTTACAGAAAGCCTAATTTGTTGTATCAGAATCGAAAGGATAGGTTTAGGGTTTGGGGACTTTGAAGTAAAAGGTATGTTGTCGAAACCCTAATTTTTTGGTAATGTAGTATTGGGTAGTTGGGGATAATGTTTTGGGTTTAGTGATGTTGAAGTAAAATCGGAATTCTGATCTATATAGGTCGAAAATGTGTAAATATATTTAGTAATTAAATATCGGAACTTTGTTCTGAGAACTTATCGGTAGAAAGTAATAATGTCGGTAGAATTTATATATCGATACTTGTGTCAGAAAACTGAAGCGAGATGGGTTCTAAGGATCATGAAGATGTTGTTCAAGATGAGACTGAAATGATTCAAATGGAGGCGGAGAGAGTAGATAGGGAGGAAAATCCGAAGAGACCAAAGGGTGGATTTCTGTACTTCTAGTAAGTAGAAATTGTGAAATAATTAATCTGTAAATTGTTATTGGATGAAACTATTTAAGAACATTTAAACTTTCCTATGATGACAGTATTGACGAATTGCAGAGGATGAGGGATTGTGGGACTTACACTGTCGGTTCGGTATGTAAATTGAAATTATAGTGAATATATTGGAGGTTGAATATTTTGATTGTTTATGGTTTATGTATAATTTGCAGGTGAGAGACGTGGTGGTGAAGAAATGGTACACGATGAGTACAACTGAGAAGCAACCATACAACATGTTGTCCATAAATGCTAGAGGAAACTATGAGGCGAAGAAGAAGAAGAAGAAGGTATTCATTATAGTTGTAAATATTTTATAAATGATATATAAAAACTCTGACATTATATGAATATTATTTACATAGAAAGTGTCGACTAGGTGTAGCATAAAACGAGTGCACCACATAGTAGAGGAGTTGAAAGCGAAGGGTAAATCAAATCTGTTGGAAGAAATGGGGTTTGGATCTCTTATTGGGATTCAGGACCGACCAATTCGGAGGGAATTGTGTCGGTTGTTGATGGGAGATTTTGATTTGCAGAAGTGTGATGTGCGATACGGAGAATATTCATTTCATTTTAGTGTCCGAATTGTTGAAGCCGTATTGGGGCTACAGAATAAAGGCCAGAGTGTGGATGAAGTTATAAACACGGAGGATTGGAAATTACTTGTGCAGAAGTATGGCCTAACGTCTAATGTGTCATTTGCTACACTTGAGGACGACATAAAAAGCGGCAAGTATGAAGGGGATGATCTGAAGGCCCGTGTACTATTGTACATTGTCGGAGTATTCCTTTGTCCAACGGGTGATTCATCCCCGAGCAAGGATAGTATGAAGTTATTGTGCGACTCCGGGTTTAGAGGTGAATTAAATTGGGCTTCATATGTGTATGAGAAAATAATTGATGCAATCACGACTTTTCAAAAGTCCAAAAACCCCTCATACCTCAAAGGATGCATTGCTGTCTTAGAGGTAAACGAGTTGAATATTGGTATTGGTTTAGAAAACTTTGTAAGTAGTTATTATAGAAAATGATAAAGTTTATACAAAATGCAGGTTGCATTGTATGATTTTTGGTCAGATTCTTCTTCTGTGCCGACATTCCGAAAAACCGGAGTGGCACGCATCACTGCCTGGGGCAAGGAAGAAGTTGTTCGAGTTATGGCAAAGTTAAAGTTGGAATTACCGAAAAAGAAGGTAATGGTAATTTCAGTATTTATAGATTACTAAGGACTTACAAAAGAAAGATGCTCTAATAATGTACTTTATTTGTGAAGGTTGGCGAGGAGGAAGAGGACGGAGAGGAGGAAGAGGAGGAAGGGGAAGGTAGAATATAAGTTGAAAGTGAATGAAGGGGAAGTAAATTTGACATATTGATTGCTGAGTTGGCGGAGGTTAAAAAACTCGTTTCTGATTGTTTGCAAAGACAATCCAGAATTGAACAGGCTATTGAGAGCTTAAAGGGGGAAGTAGGGGAAAAGTGTAATGGTGTTGTTAAAGAAGTGGTGGAATTGAGGGGTGAGTTAAAGGGGGTGATTGAAACGGTGGAAAAAAAATTGGAGGAGGGGTTAGATTTAATTCCTGAAATAAACAAAAAATGGATGAGGGGATACATTTAACTCTTGAATTCAAGGAAGAATTGGATGAGGGGATAGATTTAATTTCTGAAACAAACAAAAAGAGGAGTTATGTTGAGGCTAAATATGAAGAACTTATAAAAAATGATGAAGAAAATGTCGAAGAATGGAGTAAGAGGGTGGAGGAACATATAAGAGAAGTCCACCATGAAGATACGAGGACACCGGCTCATACAATAGATTTAGAGCTCGATTCAGGGTGTCCTGCACCAAAGAAGCAGAAGAGTAAAAAGGTAAAATGAATAATACAAATGACATCCATTTTGATTATTGTGTTGCGGCTAATATCTATTGATATATCGTAGGTTACAAAAGTAAAAATACCAAAGGGAATTGATGACGTCGAGGCTGCTATGTGTGATTATGTCTGGAATAATGGCTTGTTAGAACCAGGGTAAGTTATATATATTGCTTTGCGAGTGATATTTAAATAAATGTGGTGAAAAAATTAATACAAAAAATTGCTTCTATAGAGATGTCATCGTAGATTACGGGCTCGAACATGGCACAGTAGGGGACCTTTGCAGCTTAAAACCCGGGGAATGGCTAATAAGTCCGATCATTAATTTGAAAGGCTGGTTATTGGGTTACGAGTCGATGAGGAATCCTACCATGAAGCGGAAGATTTGCTATCTTCCATCCGAATTTGTGGTAAGTTACATTTTTACACATTTTCGTGTCCAATTTGGTCATGGCTGGTCAATTACTGGAGATTGTTTTTTGAAATGCAGACCGCGTTCATAAGCGACGGTCAAAATGCGCCGTTTCTTGTAGACTTCTATTCTAGAACGTTGATGGGCCATAATAAACTCACCGATTGTGACATGGTAAGATATTTTTGCTTACATGTTGTTAAGTATTTAAATAATACTCCCTCCGTCCCACTAAAACTGTCACATGTTGACTTTTTTTGGTCAAAATTTTTTAACTTTGACTATAATTTATTTAAATATTTTAATTAATTAAAAATTATAAAAAATATATTTAAAAACTAGTTGATTGAAAGTTTTTAAAATATATTTTTTCATATTTTTATCAATAATAAATTTTAAATTATAAGAGGTCAAAGTTGAAAAAGTTTGACCCAAAAAAGTCAACATGTGATAGTTTTAGTGGGACAGAGGGAGTAACAATAAATGTTCTAATATCTTGTGTGACAATTGTTGTAGATCTTCATGCCAATAAATGATTCGGATACTCATTGGTGTCTCTTGGTGTTGGATATGGTTGATCGTGTAGCATCGTTTCTTGATAGTCTACATAGATCTCCCCGGCACAAGACTAGAGTGGAGCAAACAAAGAAAACAGTATGTGTCGATACATTTTGTAATTTATAATGCATAAATTCTTCGTAATCTAATTGTATTTATTTTTTTACGCAGTTGGAATGTTTACAGAAATTTAGTGAGGACGAGGCGTTTTGTGCCCAATTTGGGAAGATTAAGGTCCCACCGAGGGATTTAAAATTCGTGGTCCGTAAGACGAAGGTGCAAACGAACGGACATGATTGCAGAATGTATGTGGTCATGTGGATGGAAGCTATTTCTGAAGGGAGGTCACCGGATGATTTGGTAAGTGGTCGGAAAAGGACTTCATTTTTAAAAAAAATTTGGGACTGAGATTGACTCCTAATTTGAATGTAGGTTGTTGGGGATTTTGATCGTCCGAGAGTTTTAAACGATCTCATAAATCACGATTGTAATAGAAGGAGAGCGAAGTTCACAACTGCTTGCCTGGGGCGTATGAAAAGATAATTATGTTACCATACTTTTTCCCACTATGTAAATGATGATATCATAGTTAGTTTGTTGTAAATTATGTTAACATATTAGCTTACTCTTGTAAAAATATCATACTTATTTTCCTTTAGGATACAATTGTCGATACTGTTGTAAAAATAACGAAACTTTTATACGAAATATATGTATCCTTAGATTAACAATCCCCTTTAAAATCGATAGTTTTTTTCCTTCGTTATTAAATTATCGAAACTTTTTGACACAGACGCAATGCCATAGCTTACTGGAATAAAATTGTCGATACTTTTCTGCCGCAATGAGTAATAATATCGAAACTTCTATACGAAATATATGTATCCTTAGAGTAACAATCCCCGACAAAATCGATATTTTTTTCCTTCGTTATTAAATTATCGAAACTTTTTCACACAGACGGGCTTGCTTAGCTTACTGGAATTAAATTGTCGATACTTTTCTGTCGCAATGAGTAAAAATATCGAAACTTTTCATACGAAATATATGTATCCTTATAATAACAATCCTCGAAAAAATCGATACTTTATTTCCTTCGTTATTAAATTATCGAAACTTCTTCACACAGACGGACTTGCTTAGCTTACTGGAATTAAATTGTCGATACTTTTCTGTCGCAATGAGTAAAAATATCGAAACTTTTATACGAAATATATGTATCCTTATAATAACAATCCTCGAAAATATCGATACTTTGTTTCCTTCGTTATTAAATTATCGAAACTTTTTCACACAGACGGACTTGCTTAGCTTACTGGAATTAAATTGTCGATACTTTTCTGTCGCAATGAGTAAAAATATCGAAACTTTTATACGAAATATATGTATCCTTATAATAACAATCCTCGAAAATATCGATACTTTGTTTCCTTCGTTATTAAATTATCGATACTTACAATCTTAATCGGAAATTTAGGCGGGATTTCTATTTAAACCAGCACTTAACTTAAATCAAACACCCATTTACGAATTTATTCGATACTATTGCAGAGATCTCTTCAACTCCAACGACGACCTGGGTAAAATCAACACCGACGAGGTCGATTACTAGGATTTTTCTACGATCATATTTACAGGTTAGTAAAAGTGACTGACTTTTCGTACTTTAGGGTTAGGGTTTTGCACGATTATGGAGTAACCGATCATCTTCTGCATATAACAGTTGTAATGGCACCCAAAAAAGGGGCACCCAAAAAAGGGGCACTCAAACGGAAGAGAGCTTCTGCTTCGAAGACAAATTCATCTTCGAAATCAAGGTCTGCTAGTCAAGTAAGTTTAAGTTCTTCTGAAGAAAATTTGTCTTTTGAATCGCAAAACTTTAGAAGCACCGATGAGAAACTGACATATGATAGCAATTTCAAAACAAGGAAGATTCGTCCAGAACGTGTTATTGACTTGAACTTCTTCTTCGATGAGAAAAACAAATTTGGGTTTAAAGATACATTTACAGATTGGGGGTGGCTGGAACTGCTTGGTGTAGAACCAAAATATTACCCCAATCTTGTTAGAGTTTTCTATAGTAATGCAAAATTAGACCGGCATCCTGGTTCGGGAAAAATATTAGGATTTACGACTCATGTCATGGGTAAGGACATATATATAGATGCGTCATCTATTGCTGCTGGTATAGGAGTGAAGAATGTAGGAGATTCCGATGAACATGTTTTAGATCCTACCATGAAACGTGTGGATCGGAATACTCCCACTCGCCTTGGTGCGGAGGGCAGATTGTTCCACTTTCTTGTCAGTTGGTTTCTTCGGCCGTCCGGTGGGAAATATTCAGAAATTCGAGATATTGATTACTGGTGGTTGTCTAAATATGAATCAAGAACCGCTCCAAACATAGCAAAACTGATATATGAGACAATGCTACATATAGTGAAGAAGGGTGCTTCCATTACAACCTCACTACCATATGGATGCATAATTTGCCATATATTGAGGAAGGAAGGAGTGCAATTCAATCTTGACTGCCCTCTTCGACTATCCAGGAAGATCGACATGATTACCTTGACAAAAGCGGGATACGATTTTATTGAAAACGTCAGTTGGATAAACAAATGTCTAATTGGGGCAGAACAAGGCAACGACCAAGTGGAGAACGTTGAAGCAGAACAGCACGAGCGGATGCAAGAAGTTGAGATCGAAGGGGTCATTACCATGAAGTCAGTGATGGATTACATGGTTCATTTCCGCGAGCAAATGGATTCTCGTTTTGGCGAGATTAATCACCAAATCGGCCAAATGCGAGCAGATATTTCCTCAGTTCGTGCTGACTTCTCCAACTTCCGTAATCAATGGCTTCAAAGCAAATACAAACCCATAGGTAAAATAACCTTTCAATTTACAATTGACATTCGGTTATTTGACTATTGACATGCTTATAACAGAAGTGGACAATCCAGTGATGCATGAAGAGGATAATACGGTGCCTGAAGAGGAGAATGATGAAGAGGTACGCAGTTCAGATGAGGATGACAGTGAAGACCCCAGCAGATATATTATTTCTGTAACACAGAACAAAAAACTTGTCATTTTTGATGTCAACGGAGTCCTTGCATATTATACAAAACAAACTCCCAGAGGTAATTAAATTTCTGTAAATCTGCTTACGGCTATAAAGAAAACCATTATGTTTAATTTCCTTTCATGTTGTAGATGTTATACTGAGGCCAGGTGTAGAAGAATTTATGCAATTTTGTTTAGAGAATTTTTTTGTTGGAATATGGTCATCTAAGTTGAGGTAAGCACCGTTATGATCCAAATTGTTAACATTTAACGTTGACCTCTAAATAATTTGAAGTTTATCGTGGTAATTGTTCACGATTGCAGGCATAACATTGACCTTGCTCTTAACAAAATACCCGTACAAAATGAACGATATTTTTTCATCTGGGTAAGATGCTTCTTACATATTGGTAATTGAATTTGTTATGATTCTTACATTTTGGACTGATACAAGTTACTATTAACAGGATCAATCAAAGTGCATAGAGGAAGAGGAATACACCTTCTGCAAAGACTTGCATCAAGTTTGGAATGAGTATCCTCAATTCAAAGAGGAGAATACACTGTTGGTGGATGATTCTTCCGAGAAAATGAGGCATAATCCAGTGAGTAATATTTTTTACATTCAATTTATTAAATCCGTAATCAATGGCTATTATTTTGTTAATTTATCTTTTCTTTATAGGAATACACCTACATATGTCCGCCTCCCTATAACCAATCATCTTCCAACGACAATGCGTTAGGTATTACAGTTACATATGTGACTAATTCATTGGTTTATTTATATATTGAAGATGTTGACAGGAGAGTCTGCTAATTTGGGTTATTTTTATATATCCACAGAAAAGGGCGGAAGCATCCGAGAATTTTTGGAAAAGTTGGCGAATGACCAGAGTACTGTACCCGAATTTGTAAAAAATAACTCTTTACACATTTGAATGTTATATCGTAATGTTGTATGCAGTCACATTGTCTGTTGATGGGAACTTGTTGTATTCCAAATGTCCTCGTTGCCCTGAGACATAAAGAAGTGATTGATATTAAAATTAACCATAAACAAACACTTGCGGACAATATGTTGTAGAATACATATAGTAACTTACATTATAATCCTCATCTGCGGGGCCGTAGGACCATTCCCCATCGTTAGCAAAAAAGTCAGTCGAGGTAGGTTGTGTAAAAGAATCCAGACCCAGCTTTAATTTAGGACACGTTACTCTGTTATGTCCCTCATTATTGCAGAAAGAGCAACTCTTACTTTTCTTCTGGACGATCTTCTTTTGGACAACTTTTCTCTTTCCTTGTCTTCGTTTAGGGTCGCCAACGCGAACTCCATTATCAACATTTCTTTGTTTACTTGAATCTTTCAAACCGAACGAGTGTTCAAATTCGGCAGTTAGTCTTTTCATCTCATCTCTTGCGGTTATGAAAGATGCATCTGTCTTTGATGCAATGTAGCACAAACGACTTGACGTTGTACGTAGGGCCGCGAACCGTGCCATTTGCATAACTTCAGGTGCTACATTGAAGTCAAGGAAACTTGGTGCAGCAGCCTTCGCCTCCTTCGTCCATCGAGTTAGAATCAAGGACTTTGGAATACATGTGTAATCCAAGTGCTTCAGAACATGCAGTTGATGGCAACATGGAATTCCTACAGTCTCAAACTTCCTACACGAGCATGTGACGGTTTCCGAGACAACATCAAAAGATACGTCAAATCTAATGTTCTTTTCCTTGTACTTTGACAGAACAAAATGTACAGACTCATCTGATAAGGACTGAATTTTTTCGTCAATCCGGTACAAAGTCTCCTCTTGAAGTTCTTCTTGGAAGAAACCAAATGATGCTCGCGTATAAATTTGACCAGCATGGCTTTCTAGGTCTGTGAGTTTGGTGATCTGGTAGGGCGTTGTCTGCGAACTTAAGCAATCTGCTTCCAACTCGTTGATACGAATTTGTCGAATTAAATAGTGTTCAATTGTACGAACTACGTCTACATATGTCTTCTTCTGTATCAGGGCACGTCCGAGTGCAACATTCAAGGACTCGCTTCTTTGTGTGGATCGTAAATTGGCAAAGAAATGACCCGTTTGATATGCTTGAGCCCATAAGTTCCGAGTATTTCCCTTCTCTATCACCCATGGATGGTTTTCGACGTTGAATTCGGAAATCACCCTAGACCATTCTCTATCAAATTCGCTGGTTGTCCACCACGACCTCATACATCTGTTAAATGCTGTGCTAAATTTGCTGTCACCAATGTTAGCTTGTACATTGCGAGATAGATGCCAGGAACATAATCTGTGCTTAGCATAAGGGAAAACACATTTGATAGCCCTCTGCATTGCCCTATCCCCGTCTGTCACAACTGAAAGAGGCGTTTTATTCAGCATGGCTTGTAGAAAATTTCGCAGCACCCACTCGAACGATTGAGTCGTTTCGTTAGCTATGATCGCAGTAGCAAAAACTATTGTGCTATGGTGATGATTGATACCGACAATAGGCAAAATTGGTCGTGCATAGTAATTACCTTTGTAAGTTGTGTCGAAGGCAATAACATCACCGAAGCAAGTGTAATCTGATCTCGATGTTGAATCAGCCCAAATAAGATGCTGCAATGCCCCTGATTCATCTGTGGAGTATGTCATAAAAAACCCTGGATCATCATCTTTCTTGTACTCAAAGTAATCAAGGAGTGCATTCACATCCCCATTGACAAGCTCCTTTGATTTACCTCTATCAAGTGCATTGTACAGGTCTTTACTAGTAAATCCAACATTACGAAATCCCCCTGCCTGATTCATGAAATATTTCATTACCTTTGATGTCCCAACACCAACATCTTTAAACGCTGTTGCCTCAGCCACATCAGCCTCAGTCACACCTCTATTTGAACGCATAAATGGTGTCATAAGAGGTGTGCACAATGCATGATTATGTTCGTGGAAAGACTTACTCAGAACCCACTGATCTTTTGTTTTTGTTGCTGTGACAACGATTTTGGCCTTGCATCCTGTTCGTGTGACTGGCGTATGCGCACGTCGACGATTAACATTTTTGACCTTCGAACACCTAAACCCTTCTTTTGAACAACAAAATTCTTGTTTCTTCACATTCCCTTCGCCATCCAGCCGTGATGTTCCTCGACGTGCACTAAAACCTTTTTTCATTGCGTATTCCTTGTAAAAATTCCAAGCTTCCTCTCGTGAAGAAAAGAGCTGACCTACCAACCGTTCCGAATCATCAACGGTCAACTTCTCATCTTGCAAATTCCCGCTACCATTAACATCGTTGGATTGAATATCTTCCATTTTCTTAAACACGATCGGTTGAAGTGGTCCTAACTTTTCCTGCACAGGACTTCTGTTGTGTTGCTTTCATTTTCAGGTACTAAATTCGGTAGGTGGTGGTGGTTGATGGTGGTTGAAAGCATTTAGAGCAATTTTTTTCTTCCTTCCTACAAAGTTAACGTGCAATAAATTCTATTTTATTATCGATACATTTTTTCCCTCTACTGAAAAAGTTTCGATCCTGTTGTAAAATTCCATGATACATTACCAAATCTGCGCGAAAATATCGAATCTTTCTTTCCTTCACGATAAAATTTTTCGATACTTTCAGAAACAATGAATTCTCATAGGTTACTGTAAATAAAGTTTCGATACAATTTTCCCCTTTCTGAAAATGTTTCGATACTGTTGTTAAATTCCCTGATACGTTACCGAATCTGCTCGAAAATATCGATTCTTTCTTTACAGGACGATAAATATTATCGATACTTTCAGGCAACATTATTCCAACTTACTAAATATGTTTCTATACTATTGTAAAAAGAAAGTATTGTTAAATGAAATGCGAATTAAAGTTTTCATTCCAGTTAAATTTACTTATGTGGTGTTTTGCTTTCCTATAAATACCCACGAATTCCACCATCACTTACTCATTCCAAATTCTCTCTAAACACCGAGCCCAATCTTTGCTCACCTTATGGCCAAATTTCAGGCAACATTTTATTTTCTCGATACTTTTTTTCAGTCAACAATCACCACCAAAATGTCACTGAAAGATTTAATACAGTTGACAACAATCGAGGTTAGTAAACACGACGACAAACAAATTTCTTCCATGGAATGTCAAATCCCAACACCGTCAGCAAACAAAACACACTACGTTATGAAGCTTACGAACGAAGCAGACGTTCGTAACATGTATGACCGCCTCAATTCCGTCGGAGCTGCAGACGTCGATTTACATGTTAAGTTTGACGACGTCAACGCCGGCGAAGGTAGTTCGTCTGCACCCGTACAACCTGATCCAAACACTGAACGCGCACCGTCTTCACCGGATGTTGATGCGGCTGCAGATGAGCTGCAACTTTTTATGTACAGGCGTAGAGAAAGAAAACAACAGCTGATCGAAGAACTAAACCTAAGTTCAGACGTGTCCACTGACTACGATGATTCAGATTAACAATAAACTTCTGAAATTATCTTCCAATTATGTTATATGACGTCTTATTTCATCCTTTATCCCTTACTTGTCCACTGGCTCCAAATAAAATTTCGATACATTCTTCCCCCTATCTGAAAATGTTTCCATACTGCTGTTAAATTCCATCATACATTAGCGAATCTGCTCGAAAATATCGATAGTTTCTTAACGTTACCATACAAATACCGATACTTTAAGAAACAACGGATTCCCATAGCTTACTGGAACAAAAAGTTTCGATACAATTTACACACTATTAATAAAAAACCCGATACTTTTGAAAGAAAATCAATGTTCCGGTACGAATATCCTTCGAAAATATCGATAATTAACAAGATTTTTGATACTTTTTACACACAAATATCGATAATTAACAAGATTTTCGATACTTTTTTCCATGTTTTAATGGAATTATCGATAAGTTTGCAAAAACATTCATGTTCCCGGTATATTTTTAATGTATTCTTTATTCATTACATCAATGTATCCGGTTTTTTATTACCTCCCGTTTTCATTATACACTTCTACAACTTTGCATTCCAGTGTTATGTCATTTCTCAGGATTTGTATCACATGCACCGTTTACTGCTCCTCCTGTATAAAGCTGAAACCCTTAATCCCCACAACGAATCTGATTCTTCCTTTTCAGTATCGTGTCTTTTCACTTCTACCTCCCTGTATCACGCATGCACCGTTTACTGCTCCTACTTCTCCACATTTACTTCTATAACCCCGGAAAACGAGGAGAAGAACGAATCTGATTCTACCTTTTCAGTTTCGCGTCTTTCCAATGTATCACATGCACCGTTTCTGTTCATGTACCTTCTCCTCATTTATTTCTATAACCCGGGAAACGAGGAGAACGAACGAATCTCTGCCTTTTCAGTCTCATGCATTATCACTTTCCCTCCCAAACGGAAATTGCCTATAAATTAACAACTCCTCTATTTTGCTCTTCACAACATCTTCAATTTTATCTACTCAACCCTTTCCTTTGCTTTTATAATCAGTTCTCTTTCACAATCTTCTATTATAAAATGAGTTCAAGCAGAAGTTCGGGTAAAAATCCTCAGTCTTTCGCAAAGAGGAAGATTGAATTCGACACATCATCAAACAGTGATGATGATTTCTACATTGATTCTGATTCTGATAATGACGAACAACTAAGCCACGAGGCATTCAAATCCAGCAAATTCTTCAGGAGTTTCTTCGAGGCCTTAGATCGAATGAACTCTATGAACGACCCTACTACTACATGGCGGTGTCCAGCATGCCACGGAGGTCCTGGTGCCTCTAAGTCGTTTTCTGGCCTTCAGTCCCTACTCGCCCATGCAAAAACCAAAAAAAGAGATAAGATGAAAATCCATCGCCTCCTTGCTCAGACGTTGGACGAGGAATTACGAAGAAGGGGTGCTTCGGCCACTCCTCAACCTCAACCTCAACAAAACGCTTCAGGCCAATGGCGTGGTCTGAGTAATGATGCTGCTATTGTCTCCCCCCCGCCTTCAAGCCACCAGGAAGCTCATCACCAAATACTCTGGCCACCCATGGTGATGATTAGGAACACACAACTTCATACAGATGAAGAGGGGAAGGTAGTTATATAACTTCTGAATTATGTTTTCATTACTATTATAATACTTAACTTCTTATTTCTTTAATTTTTTGCTTCAGTGGATTGGCATGGGAAACCAAGACCTTCTCAACGCTTTCACTTCCTTTGGTGTTGTTGCCAAGGCTCGCCATTCATATGGTCCACGAGGCCATCGTGGGATGAGCCTTTTTATTTTTGAGAGCACAGCAAGAGGTTATTTAGATGCTCAGCGTCTGCATAACCAGTTTGCTGCCCAAGGTTTCGGGTTAGATGCTTGGCAACGTCATGCTCCTTCCCCTCCATCCAGCCAGCGCCAACTATATGGTTACATGGCTGAAAAAGAAGACATACACATCTTCAACCACCATCTCCAAGGTTTTCTCTATCATTTTCTTCTATTATTAATAACAAGATACTCTTCTGCTCATACTTATGCAAAAAATTTTTGTTCATTAGGCAACCAAAAGGTCAAGTTTGAGATGCGACTATATGCAGAGATGGTTGGACAGCAAGCTGGTGCTGGAACAAGTTCCATGGGTGACAGGGGGACTTGAAGGGAGGAGGCTTGAAGGGACAATGAATACAGAATAAAGAAAAGATTGATGGTCTAATATTTATGTGCAATTCAAAGACCATGCCAGATTGTTTCCAATATCATAAAACTCTATTACATGATATTGGAAACAATCCGGCTTGGTCTTTGCATTGCACATAAATATTAGAAGATCAATCTTTTGTTTCTTCTCAATTTCTTTTTATTTCCGTTGCCATATCGTTTTGTAATCTTTTCATTTTGTAATCTTTTCCTTTCTATCTGTTGCACTACTATTTTCTTGATTCTAATTCATATAAACGATTTAATAGAAGTTTCCATAATCTTTATAAAGTTTCCATACTTTTTCGATAGTATCTCTACCTCTCATAGAAGTATCCAAACATTTAATATAAGTATCCATATATTGATAAAAAGTTTCGAAAAACTTTTCAAAAGTATGCAAACTTTCGAATTCAACATATCCGGTACCATTGATAAAAAGTTTCGAAAAACTTTTCAAAAGTATGCAAACTTTCGAATTCAACATATCCGGTACCATTGATAAAAAGTTTCGAAAAACTTTTCAAAAGTATGCATACTTTCGAATTCAACATATGCGGTACCATTAATAAAAAGTTTCGATAAACTTTTCAAAAGTATGGAAACTTTCGAATATAACATATCCGGTACCGCGTTACCGAATACATTATATACCTTATAACAAATTAGACGCTACCGGTTTTATTATGTCTGACCTTTTACTTAAATTTGCCGGTTACCATTATTTTATCATTTTTAGTGGTTTTTACCGGTTTTATCATTTGATATCCACATATCCGGTACCGCTTTACCGGTTACATTATATACATAATCATGTTTCCGGTAACGTCGTATATTAGCCGCATATTAAGCTGCCGCATGGTAGAAAAATCCAGCGGTTCGTGAGTTATTTCCACCATGGTCTTCTCGAAGATGACCAAAGACAATACGGCTGGCAACGAACTCAAAGGTGTGGTTTACTCGAACCATGGTCAAGCGGGCCCTGGAGCTAGCGTGTCAAGAGGGAAAAATTGTATACACTCAGAATTCCGAGATTTCAGGGATATGGTCAGCTCCTATTTTCTAGCAAGAGATCTGCTGCATCAAAGGCTAAAGATATGCCAGCCTCCTTGATTCTGCAGCATGAGAGAGAAAGGAAGCAAAGTCAAAGCCAAGTGTAAGGCACGCGTCCCAAGGGTGTCTCATGCAAACGTATTGTTAACTCCTAGAAAGTATTGATTTTTATAACTATTTTACAATGCTTTTAATTATCTTTAGGTATATATGTTTGCATTTAGTTATTAAAATCATGCATTTGCATAAGGAGTTAAGTAGTTGTTCCTTGCCAATGTGAAGGGTTGTTTTGCTAACATTGATGCATGTTAGGAGCAAGGCGGACTTGGCAAAGCAGCGCATGAGCAGGAAGTAGGCAAGCAGAAAAGAATTGTCGAGTCATAGTTGGCAGAGTTGGATTAGAAATTACCAAGCTAGGCTGGAAAAGAAGTGAAGTCCGATGCCCGATCAAAGTAGTCGTTGAACCCAGTACACGTCAGTCCTAAAATTCAAAAGAATATGAGATGATAACGCGCTTTATCTTAAATGCATAATTAAATTTCAAATTCAAATCCACTCTAGGGTTTTCCATGCGTTCCTATTTAAAGGAAGAGATCGATAAGAACTAGGAGAGAGCACCGTGGTGAAAGAGGAAGCTAGAGGTTGTGTGGTTCGACCATCTTAGACCGAGAGCTCTAGAGCATTTGAAGGGCTGCGTCGACAGACCTCATTCTTGCCCATTCTCTTAGATTTATTTTTATTTAAGTAATGATGTTGAGATACAATGATATTTTGTGGATGGAACTCCCAACTATGAACCAAGCTTTTATAGTTTATTGGGGATGTTTGCGATTAACGCTCAATTTATGTTTATTTTTAATACATTAATGCATCAGCATTGTTTTTTTTATATGGTTAGCACTTCATTTCTTTAAATTTTTTGTCATACGAGAATTGGCATTATTTTCTTATTACACCTTAATATCTTAACAAACTTGAAGGGTAACGATTAGATGCCATGTACTAAGGAGAGAAGCTTCGAAAAAAGATATTCAAGTAGACGAGCTTACTTCAGAAGTGAATCTACCCCTTTGGAGTATAGATTGAAACTTAATCGAGTTAATTAATGAAAAATTTCACTATAGACATGTAGGGGTTTTAACATGGTTAACTTGGGGTATTGCCATCGACATAGGCAATGTCATTCTTGAAATATACTCGGCAATAAATCTAAGGCAGGACATTATTAATAGCTAGCATAGCTAGAGTAAAATCCAGGCATCCCTTGCCAATGCTCATCATCCATTTGAAACTTCTTTTTGCCAAACTGTTTTCACTTTCATTGCATTCCCTTAGCTATTTTCTAAAACAAAACTCCAAATCAATCCAAACATTCTTGATTCCTTTAACGAGTAAACCATTGAACAATCAAATTCTTGGTTAATCCCCGTGGATACGATACTCAGCTTACTACTGTATTACTACGCAAAAGACTCATTCTTGGCATTATTGATGTGGGTCCCAGTTCAAAGAAAACAAAAATTTTAGAGAAGATTAACGAAGGAGTTATCGAGCTTGGACTTGAAAACTTGGGAACTTGTAGTTTCGGGCCAATGGAGGATTTGGAGCTGTTGATGTTAGCTTTCTTCCCCTTCTCTTTCATAGGATCTTCCTCCTTCATCAATAAAATCGAGCTAAAGCCTTTGGCATAAAAAGACTTAGCATCATCAAGAAAGCTGCACGAAGGAAGTACTGCATGTAAGCTTCGAAAGTGGAATTTGTTTACTCGTGCACTGATTTATTTGTTGCTTATTTATTTGATACCGGTAGATATTTGCGCCCTATTATCTTATTGTATGCAAATAATTCACAGGACCCCCCCTTTACGCGTAACTAACTAGTTTTTTGGGTCACGTTACCACGCACGTGTCTCTTGTGCGGTGAACTGGTTATATTGGGATAACGATACCGCCTTCCCAAAATGGGCTTTGTTTTTGCGTCATTAGTTAATTTCTGGGGAACTTTGTTCCTTAATTAGTAAAATATTGTTTTTTAATGTTCATCATTTATCAGGTACATTGTATATGCTGGAAGACTGGTTTTCTTTGTTTCCTTGTTTTTAAATATGCTCACAATCAACTTTGTAGTAATCTTACTCGAATGGTCACACGAGGAATTTGGTTGTATGTGTCTGCTTCCAATCATTGAGAGTTTGTGATACTTTGAGGGTAGTGAAATACCTTTCGTTGTATGCTTGCATGCTCCTTTAAGATAAAGGGATTTCGTTTATTCTAAAAGTCAAATGCATTGTGTAGTATTTTACGAATTGGGGGCAAGAAACATCAATTTTTTTCTTCATCTTTACGGTCGTTTTTCTATGCGTGCTCACTTCGAGTGCGGCTAGCAAGTATTTTTATATTTGCGGTCGCTTTTCTATGTACGCTCACTTTGGGAGCGGCTAGAGAGCTTTTTCATCTTTGTGGTCGTTATTTTATGCACGCTCACTTTGGAAGCAGCTAGCGAGCTTTTTCATCTTTGCGGTCGCTTTTCTATGCACGCTCACTTTGGGAAAAGCTAGCAAGTTTTTTCATCTTTGCGGTCTCTTTTCTATGCACGCTCACTTCGGGAACAACTAGCGGGTTTTTTCATTTTTGTGGTCGCTTTTTCTATGCTCGCTCACTTCAGGAGCGGCTAGCGAGCTTTTTCATCTTTGCGGTCACTTTTCTATGCACGCTCACTTTGGGAGCGGCTAGCGAGCTTTTTCATCTTTGCGATCGCTTTTCTATGCATGCTCACTTTAGGAGCGGCTAACGAGCTTTTTCATCTTTGCGGTTGCTTTTTTATGCACGCTTACTTCAGGAGCTGCTAGCAAGCTTTTCTATCTTTGCGGTGCTCAATAAAAAAAGAAACACATTAGAAGGAAAATGCATTTATTTAATTAAAGCATTTGGATATAATATTGAACACACATGTTAAAATGTTCATAAAAGGTTAAAACAAAATACCTGTTGAACTAGACAAGTTAGGTTGTACCTTTTCTTGTTTGGTGCATTTCTGTTCGTGACCAATTGTCACTTTTCGTATCTCCGATACTGGACACGACTACTAAATGGCTCAAAGTTTTACTCCAGACGTCATTTGTGTTTGTGTCCTTTCCTTTTGCTAGATAGTCACAAGGGTCGTCCAGACTCCCCATCCGAACTCTTTTTGCTCTTCACTTGTGCTTATGCTGGGTACATCCCTTCTCTATCTTTAACGAACTCCTATAGTTGTCCTCCTCTAACGACTACCTCTATCGCGTTTTTCAGATGGACACATTCATCTGTGTCGTGCCCCTTCCATTTATGAAATGTGCACCTCTTGTCTGAGTTTTCTCTGATTCTATTAGGACTCATTTGTTGCGGGGGCTTCAAAATTCTCAAATGTTTTGTATGGTGTAAGATACACGATGGCGGTTCTGTTAGAGGGTGATACATTCGGAAGCTGAGCAGTGGCCATTTTTTGACCCAACTTTTTGCGTACTAAATGATTTTTTTTCTCACTTGAGCTCCTTGCTTCTGCTTCATGGGTAACACTGTGATTATTCTCTTATTTTTTCAGTTTTCCTCTACTCCTACATGATAATAAGCTTCCTCCCATTGGTTGTGGTTTATGGGTCCCGAGCTTTGTATGCTTTTAGCTACATCTCTTGAGGAACTCACTGTCATGGCTCCCTGGGCGCTTTCTGTTACATGCGCACATTGCTCCCCCGTTGCCTAGGCTATAATGGCTCCGAATTTCTCCATAGTCTCCCCGTCATGCTCTCCTTTCAAATGTTGCATTCGCTCTCTGATATATTCTTATTGTTGTCTAAGTTGTTTCAACGCGGCATGGGTATATTCTTCCATAATTTCTAGTTTGCTCTTTATGTTGGCTAGTCGGTCGCCTCTATCCTAAGAAGGAGGGGGTTTCCTCTTCCATCTCTTTCTGCCTTTTTTATTCCTCCAAATTTTCTTCCATGGTTTCTCTTGTTGGGGGTGGCTTTACGTTGTTTCCTGAGGGTCAGACCGAAAGGCGAATGGTCCACACTCACCGCACCAATTCTTGATGGTAAAAATGACCAGGGTCGAAGAAGGTAGTTCGACGGTGATAGGGACGACCGTTCTGGGTTAGAGCTCAAGTATTGCTCTTGCCTTTTAGAGGTGATGATGTCGGGAATGGAAGGTCTCTCTGCCTCTCGGTTGCATGCCCAATTTTATATCACTTGGACAGGTGTCAAGACGGGGCTATCGTGGCGTGTAGATTGGACTAGCTATGACTATACATCCTAAGTTCTCCTTGGCATTTTTTATGGGCACGTGTGTTGTCACGTGACCAATAGATGAGATGCGAAATTGTTTGTGGCTATATCTGTTCGCCACAGATTGCAGAGGGTGTCACATGGTTCACAGACAATTTTGTGTGTTGTGGTCTACCTGCGCTATGATGCTCATCATCGAGCGTCCTTTATATTCTACCACCCGTGATCTTACTCACTCTAGTTTCGACATGTGTCGGCAGGTATTTTTAGGTGCTAACAGCAGTGATTATTTGTTTACTTTCTAAATGGAGGGGCCATTAAAATGAATTCACATTCATAAATGGATACTAATTTAAATTTCACACGAACTTGCAAATACCTACATTAAGACAATTTGTAATCAACTAGGAACCAATTTTTGGGTGTTGTGGGGGTTCTCACCCTTCCCCATGCATAACCGACTCCCAAACCCATTTTTTGTTAAAATAACCTATTTTTAGGTGATCCAATCACACCTCAAAAAAATTGGTGGCAACTCCATTGTTTGTTTTTAAAATCGTGTCGAGTCCTTGCTGCGACAATGACTTGCAATTATGTTTATTTTTTCTTTGTCAAGAGTGTGATCTCCCTACTCGATATTCGATTCATTAGTTGACTAATCTGAATTTGGATGTTGCTACCTCCTAAAAAGTACTGATTTTTATGTCATTCTTACAATGCTTTTATTTGCTTTTGAGTACATTTAGTTGTACTTAGATGTTAAATTCATGCATTTGCATAAGAAGTTTAGATTTTTTGTCTATGCCAATGTGAAGGGTTGTTTTGTTGGCCATTTTTCAAGTTTGGCATAACAATTGGTAGAAAAAAGTAGCGAAGGAAGGAATGCCCGAGAGAATGCCGAGATGTTGTTGGAACAGATGGACCAAACAATGCACATCTTGGGTTTGGGGGCGTTCATTTTCTCACATTTATGCCATGCTTTCCATGTTTAAAATTTTGTTGTCATGCCATGTAGTTCATATAGTTTAGTTGCATAACGAACCATTAAAAAAGTGAAAAAGAAAATTTTGTCTCGGCCGAATTTAGAAGATTGTTAACAATTGGTTAGACAAGCTTAATTTGGTCTAGTTGTCTGCCCGATGAAAATTTTAAAATCTTTAGTTTGCCATGCCAATAGAATAGTTATGCCAGGTTTGCTTGGCAATGGATCTCTAGTTTAGGGAAATGAACTTTCAGTTAACACATAGTATGCATCTAGTTCCTTAGCAAACTTAGAATTTTTGAAACTACACTTAGATTTCTAAAAAAACTGATGTCAGGGTAAAAAGAAACTAATAAGGCAACAATGTTCTACCATGGAAATGAAAAAATAAACTCTCCTCTACCTTAGGGATAATAAGTTACTTGGGGCTTCATGGTTTTCTCCCTCTTAGTTCTCAAGTTCAAACCTTAGGGTCTAAGTTGAAGAGAAAGCCTGGTGATATTTGGATTAATGTGGGGGTTCGTGGTATGCTCCCTCTTACTTCTCACGCCAAACAATGTCACGAAGCAAGCTTAAATTAATGCCAATAAAAAACCCTTAGCAAGAAAAAAAGGAATTTGAGTTTAAGTAGTAAAATTGACTAAGGGAGTAAAAGGATACTTGATGCATATTGCCTACACATCGTGCACTCTTCATGCCCTTAGACTAGAGTTATATTGCTGCACTTGAAGTACTACCTGCTTGGCATTGTTGCACTGAGATACCTGAGGGAAGAAATAGAGCCAACTTCTGCTTGCCAGCACTTGTTGCCATTTCGACCAAAATTTTTCCGAGGTACTATTTTCACAATTTTTGTTTTTCTTTGCATTACTTGAGGATAAACAATAAGTTGGGTTTGAGGGTGTGTTACCTCCTCAAAAGTACTGATTTTTATGTCATTCTTACAATGATTTTGCTTGCTTTTGAGTACATTTAGTTGCACTTAGATGTTAAATTGATGCATTTGCATAAGGATTTTAGATTTTTTTTTGTCTATATCAGTGTGAATGGTTGTTTTGTTGGCCATTTTGCAGGTTTTGCATAGCAATTGGCAGAAAAGAGTAGCGTAGGAAGGAATGTTTGAGAGAATGCCAAGATGTTGTTGGCACAGATGGACCAAACAATGCCAAGCATCGGTGGTAGAGAAGAGGAATTTGATGCCAGGCCAAGAAGCTGTTGAACCCGAAAAAATAAGACCAGATCAGGCTGCAAGAAAATAGCAATTGGACCAAACTCTAAAAAATAACGGATAACTGGTGCCAAGCTTGGTTGGCAGAATGATGCCAAGTTTGGTTGCCAAACGACGACGACAGATGACGTCAGACTTAGCCAACACTTGATCATCTTATCACCTTATCACTTCAAATCAGGATAAATGTGATCACAAGTCTTATCCCTTGTGCATTCAAATTTCAAATGCAAGGGCTTATCCTAGTCTTCCTTGCATGCTTATTTAAAGACTGACCGAGCAAACAATTTAAAGGATGACCTTGTTGTAGAGTGACCCATCAACGACCGGCTGCACCAAGGAGACGTGGTTCGACCCACTTGACTGAGAGCCTGGTTCTTGAAGGGCTGCATTGAGAGATCCCTTCTCACCCCATTCTCTTTGTTTTGTAGTTTTTATTTTCTTTCAAATGACGATGTGTTCTCAAAATATTGAAGGTTTTTTGGTTGATACCCTCACTGTGAACTAATTTAATAGTTGGTGGGGGATGTTTGTGTTGAACGTTGTTTTTATGTTGAGTTTTTAATAATGAAAATGCTTCGGCATTGTTTTTCTATCTCACATACTTTATTGTTTCCTAAATACTATGCCAAGCGAGAGCTAGAACCGTTGGCCTATTGCACCTCAATATCTTAATAGGCTTGGGTGGCAACGATCAAAGTGCTGGATACTAAGGCGAGATGCTTTGAGAGAGGATTTTAAAGTATATGAACTTACTTTGGAAGTGAAATCTACCCCTTAGGAGTATAGATTGGATCTTAATCAAATTGGTTTTCGAAAAACATTCACTATAGAGATATAGGGGTTTTTACACAATCAATTTAGGGCAATGACCATCGAGAGAAGCTTTGCCAATTTGAATCTGCTCGGCAAACAATGCCAAGACATGACATTATTAGAAGTTGGCATGACATGAATAACGTGAAAACCACGCATCCCTTGCCAAAGCTCATCATTCATTTGACACTCTCCTTGACAACACTAGTCTAATTTAATTTTCTTGTCTTTACTTTATTTTCAAATCCACTCTCAACTTAAATAATATTTTTCTTCAACAAGTAAACATTCAAAGCAATCAAATTCCAAGTCAATCTCTGTGGGATCGATACTCAACTTACTATTTTATTACTTGTCGATAATGTATACTTGCACGCAAAAGACTCAATCTTTGGCACTATTTTTACAACATCTCAAATACATTTTCTACCCCTTTTGCCAACACTCACACGAGTCAACAGATGTTACAATGATTCATTATGTGAACAACTCACCCAAAACAGCTTACGTCATTCACAACACGAATCTTCGAAACCTAAACATTACTTAAAATATTTAGATCCTCATCATGCTAAATCAATTGGTTAGTTGAAGAAGATGAATGAAATGAGTTGTATATCTTTATTACACAGTGATCGATAATGAATATTATAAATCATAGTGGTTTGGGGTTTTACGAGTTTTAAAGTGATTTTGGAAAAAAAAATATAAACTCATAGTGGTAGGAGGCGATAAGATAGTGCGTCAGTGACTTGAGTGGTCGAAGAAGAAATTGGAGAATTGTGATTTTAGAGTTGGTGTAATATGATGATGAAAATGTAATTCTTCCATCTTTGGAGAAGAAGAGAAAATCAAGAAAGAAAAAAAGAGAGGGAAATGACATGGATACCATGCCAACAAAGAGCAATTCACATCAATAAACGTGGCTTGCATGTCGCCCTTCCATTTCTGATTAAACATTCCGGTGAATAAAATATGAGCAAATCGAAAGTTCAATGATTAAATTGAAAATTTTTAAACTTTAGTGATCAAAACATGAATGAAATCAAAGTTGAGTGATAAAATTTTTATTTGCCCTATGAAATAAAGAAAAAAAAGTAAAAATGACGTAGATGTCATGTCAGCAAAAAATTATCCACATCAGCATATGTGGTTGCCATATCACCCTTCTATTTTTTATTTAACGCTCGAGTGATCAAAATAGGAGCAAAACGATAGTTCAATTATTAAATTGAAAACAATAAACTTGAGTGACCATTATAAGAGTGAGAAGAAAGCTGGGGATGAAAATTTTAATTTACCCTTAATTTTATGTTGACAATTTGTCAATTATATGTTTTGAATTTTGATTGATGTGTTTGTGTGTCTATTTATAAAAGGAAAGGCGAAGAAGATAATGAAGAAAGAAGATTGTTGGTCAGTTGTGCAGCCCAAGACACACCAGGCTTCTGCATGCTCAGCCCATGACAGCTACGCAAACCCAAATTTTATATATACATAGACAGACTAGTACTAGCATTTATCTAAAATTATAGTTTTACTTATTTTTCATAACTATTTTATCATCAATATTTTAATAATACTATCTATTTTATTTAAAAAAGCTTTAAATCTTAAAAAATATGTAAATAAATAATGCATTTTGTAACCATATAACAGAGATTATATTAATAAATTCAATAAGATGATCTCTGAAATATTTTTTAAATATACTAGTGTGATTAGCTTATTGAAAAAGTGCACATACCTTTCATACACAAATTCGAATTTCTTAGGATGAACATCCCACTCCTTTCTATTGAAGCCATGCGTTGAGTTTAGATCATAGATACATTATACGTGTAAAATGTTTTAGAACACAATATAAAATGATAGATAAAATTTTGCAGTGAACGATATAAAAATATAGAATAAAAGATTAATTTCCAAACGAAAAATTAAAAGGAGAAGAAATTGAAAGGGAACAAAAGAATAAAAAAGATAGATGAATAGGTCTATTAGGATTAAATCTTAAAATTAAGCAAAAAGAGATTTAAAACTACAAAAATCGAGAAGCGTGGCAGTTAATATGAATTTATGTAATTATATATTTGATTTATGTTACATTTTATAAATTCGGTTCTAATTTTAATTTAATTAAATAAATTATATCAAGGAATGAGTCAAGATTTGGAGTTGGGAACAAAATATAAATGCTTAAAATTATTTTATTTTTAAAGGAGTGTGTGTGCACGTGCGTGCATGTGGGAGTAGGTAGGTGCGTGCGTTAGAATACTAAAAGAACTCTAAGATCAAATGAACCACATATTTTATCCAGTTTACAAAAGAAAAGTTTATCCACTCAATACAACGCAATCAAACTTGATCCCACAAATTATCTTCTATAGGAAACCATGATTATGTCAATTATTAGAGGTCACAAACTAGATGATTATGTTCTTGGCACCAAGTTATGTTCTCTAGAATTTATGCCAAAAACTACACCAGAGAGTACAGTTAGATTACCAAATCCTGAGTATGAAGAATGACTTTCAAATGATCGATTACTCTTGGGGTGAATTTATAACACCTTGAATTCAGACATAGCCTCCTAACTAATGCAGGAATTAACATCAAAAGAGCTTTGGGATGCAGCAAAAGAATTGTCGCGTGCACGTACAAGAACAAGAGTTGTCTACTACAAAACTGAGTTATAGAAAACAAAGAAGGAATGAAGATGGAGGAATATCTTACAACCATGAAAACCATTATTGACAATCTTGCCCTAGCAGAGAAACCCGCCCCGACACACAGCCCAGCCAATAGCCCATTAATCTGATGTTAGGGATGGCAACGGGGCGGGGCGTGGCGGGTTTTTGGCCGCCCCGAATCCACCCCGACCTATAAGATACTATACCCGACCCCGCCTCGACTCGTCCCGAAAAATTTAAAAAAAAATTTTAATCTTCGTCGACGTAAATGTTAGATTCGACCAATCTTCCACAACAATCACAAATTATGGTTCCAAGAGACTTCAAACTTATATAAAAAAATAAAATAAAACCAATTTTAAATTATCCACGTGTTAAACTACATATTTAAAAGAATAAACTTGAATCATTGACCGTTAGAATCGAATATATTAAAACTTGAACAACATCTAACAAAATTTTACAAGATGTACGAACCAAAACAAAAACAAAAAATAGCTTAAAACACATAAAAATGTTTAAATATAATGATATTTTTTATAAATATAATAAAAATATATAAAAATATAAAAATGTACTGTGGCGGGGCGGGAAATTTCTAGCAAATACCCGAATCCGCCCCGCCCCGATCCCCGAAATTTTAGAAAAAATATCCGATCGGGTCGGTTCGGGGCACCTCGGGTCGGGTCGGGGCCAGGTATTTTTGCCATCCCTATCTGATGTATGTAGCAAGGATATTCCACACTTCAATAATAGAGTGTGAAATTAAAGACAAGAAGAGGGAGGACAGTACTTAACATGTCAAACATGAGATTTTACTTTTAGCATGTTCCTACTCTACAAACTCTTAACAGATATCATAGTGCATTACTAAATTACATCTTAGAATAAAATTTCTATTCTAAATATACTTAACGCCAAGCGTGAGAGTTTGTTCCTACACTCCAAACTCTTAACAGATACCATAGTGCATACTTAATTCCATCTTAGAATAAAAGTTCCATCATTCTATAATATGCTTGACCTGCATAGTCGCTCATAAGCTCCTTCTTGGTACATAGCCATCATATCCATCAGCTCCAAACCGGCACGCTGAGAAGGATTCTCATGTTAGTGATTGTGTTAACAATGGAAATTGAAGCATAACGAACAGATCAACATATGCAATGACAAAGAAACCTAACAACAGAAGCAATTGGCAAGCAAATGCGAAAGAGCAAGAGAGCAAATTTATAGCATGTCTTGAATGTAAGGATATCAATGGCTGATTTGGCAATTTATAGACATACAGTTACAGAATTCATAAGTAGATTAAGAAATTTATTATTAACCTGATGATGTGTCCTGAGAAGTATTTTGCAATTGGCATGAATTTCTTGAACGTGAGAAAGTGCCTTGAAGAAATTTTCATTCAACTCTTCATATCTCAATGCACTAATCTGCAAATGGAGGAAACGAACATAATAGATTCAAAAAAGGGAAAAGAAAAACAAAAGTTTACGATTGAAAGTAAACCACCTGAGGAGAAAGCTGATAATCTCGAAGGTTAAGTAGGAGACTATCTGCTTCTTTTGAGTGGTAACTTCGAGTCCATGCACCAATCTCTCGGTGGTATTGATTGTGACATCCTAAAAACACCTAGAAGAAATCATAAAAAAATTAAAAATGAAAATGAAAAGTGGAAATATTTTATAGGGTAAACTACACAAATGACCACCTTACTATTAGAAAAGTCGCGATTTGACCACCTTACTTTTTTTTCGAAGCAATTAAACCACTATACTATTAAATTGGATGCAATGTGACCACCAGCCGTTAGAGGTTAACGGCAAGGTGAATTGGCAGTTAAAAAAATAGGGGTATAATTACACATTTGGTCATTGTTACTTATACACTCTATCAATTTGATCCTAATTTTAATTTAATAAAAAAATTAATTATTTAATTAGGTGGTGACACGTGTCGCCATCTTATTGGGGGGACTTTAATTATTTTTATTTAATTTAATTAATTAATTTTTCACCTCCAATCAGATGGTGACATGTGTCACCAGACTAGAGGAAGAAAATAAAAGAAAGGCATATCTTGCTTTTGGCAGGATTCAAACCAGGGTTTGCTTGAATGAAGGCATGTATGCTTACCACTAAACCAAATGGCTCTTTGTGATTTATAGTACAGAATTTAAAACTTAACAGATAAAAACTCCAATGAGACAGAGATGCAATTTTCCCTTTCCATTCTCTCTGCTTTCACTTAAAAAGCTCATAACTGTTATGCTCAAAATCAATGAAAGCTCCTTAGTTGACCCTGTAATCTTGACGAACATAATGTTTTCTTTAATCTTTCACTAAAAGAGTCCATTCCTAAATGCAAGTATCACCCTTGGCATCAATAGCAACATGAATGCCAAGATTGAACCGAAGAACATTTTGATAACGTAACTTAAGGGGTCAAATTCGGTTTCTTCAGCATCGTCTGTTTTGGTTGACAGGGCTTCTGCTGATGGTAGAGCTTCAACTACTGCATCGGCTAGGTCGGTGATGAACAAAGAGTTGCAACCAAGAGCAGGCACACGACCCCAATTCTCTATGCCGGATTCCAAAGCTAAATCTTTATATTCCATGTCAATCTCTTCAAGTGTCTCTATATGTTCACTCACAAAGCTGGAATTTGAGATGGAAGTGAAGTTAATTTTTACTACATAATCAAGCATTTAAAGCAAACATCAAGAACAAAATCTTTGAACCGTGCAATGTACCTTACTGGAACGCTTAGAAGACTCTTCACTCCTTTCTGACCAATCTCGACTCTGGAAGGATATCATGGAGAATAAGTTTGAGCATAACAGTTATGAGCTTTTTAAGTGAAAGCAGAGAGAATGGAGAGGGAAAATTGCATCTCTGTCTCATTGGAGTTTTTTATCTGTTAAGTTTTAAATTCTGTACTATACATCACAAAGAGTCATTTGGCTCAGTGGTAAGCATACATGTTTTCATTCAAGGCAACCTTGGTTTGATTCTTGCCAAAAGCAAGATATGCCTTTCTTTTATTTTCCTCCTCTAATCTGGTGACACGTGTCACCATCTGACTGGAGGTGAAAAATTAATTAATTAAATTAAATAAAAATAATTAAAGTCCCCCCAATAAGATGGCGACACGTGTCACCACCTAATTAAATAATTAATTTTTTTATTAAATTAAAATTAGGACCAAATTGATAGAGTGTATAAGTAACAAGGACCAAATGTGTAATTATACCCCTATTTTTTTAACTGCCACGTCACCTTGCCGCTAACCTCTAACGGCTGGTGGTCACATTGCATCCAATTTAATAGTATAGTGGTTTAATTGCTTCGAAAAAAATAAGGTGGTCAAATCGCGACTTTTCTAATAGTAAGGTGGTCATTTATGTAGTTTACCCTATTTTATACTTGAACAAATATTAGAGTGAATTAATAGAATTAAAACAACAAAAGTAACTAACAATATATCACATTAATAATGTATGATCATATAGTGGAAATATAACTTTATAATAATGTGTATTAATATGTACGGTAGGATAAACTTATAATATGATATATAACATAAGATAGTGGATTATTAGTGGAATAAACTTATAATATTATATATAACATAAGATAATGAGTTATTGATAATGTCACCGGTGCTAGCACTGCAACTGCTCAATGCCTTAACAATTGTATCTTTGTTTTAATTACATAAATTAAGTCTTAAAATATGACAAACAATTCACGTTGACATAGGAGAACGGAAATCGTAGATAAGAAAAGAAGAGAAAGGATGAGCATATATACTTATCGCAGCAGTCGGCGAGAGAATTGACCTGTTGAGATTCATAGATCCATTTCCATTTTCCAGCATAAAAGGATCCTGTTAAGATTTCTAGTTTTTTGTTTTTGCTTTTACCACCTTCTGCTTGGAATTGGATACTTCCGATTAGGGGTGTTTAAAATTACTCGACCCGACCCGACTACCCGACTACCCGACTACCCGAACACAAATAATTGGGTATTTACCCGGAATTTTTTTTACCCGGGTCGGGTACCCGGCCCGTCATTTCTCGGGTCGGGCCCGGGTCGAAAAATATGAATTTTTCGGGTACCCGGTTCCTATTTTTTTTATTTTTATTTTATTAGATTACTTAATATTTTTACTTTAGAACTATATTTAAATCTCTAAATTCATTCTATGTTTGTATTATATGCTTTCATGTTTTAAATTTTTCAACAAAAAAATATTAATTTGTGAATATGTAAGATTCGATATAAAATAAACAACAAAGTTTCTCTATTGCATTTATGCATTAGTAGGTTTCTTTAAAAAAAATATGAGATTAGAAAAAATCACGATCGAGAATAATATTTTTAGTGTCTTTCTTATGGTTATAAACTTCAAATCATTATTATTTTTTTGTTTGGATCATATGTTACAAACTTTTAAGATTTTTTTTTACTTTTAAAATAAAAAAATAAAAAAAAAACCGTGTACCCGGTATCCGATTTTACGGGTACCCGAGTTTAACGGGTACCCGATTATCGGGTACCTGGTATTTACGGGTCGAAACACGGGCCGAAAAACCTAATACCCGAAGGTCCGGGTACCCGGATTTGAACACCCCTACTTCCGATGGAAGGGAATTTGTTTCTTGGGCTGATTAAAATGTAAAGCCCGGGAAGCTACGGTCATTTGAAAACCGAGCCTTTGCACTTTATAAGATCAGTTACCCAAGCGTGAAGCCCACCCAAAAACAACACTCGTATCACCGAATTGAACTCAACTCGAAATAGTTCCAACTTGAAACAATTTTTTATTAAACAGTGAAATATTACATTCTCATGTTGGGATTCAAATGTTAAAACCAAATCATAACTAATATGAAACCTAGCACATGATCTATCATATCAAATCATCAAGAATAATAAACTGAATGTGGGATCGTGCCTGAATTAATCGATAGATGAAAACTATGAATCCTTTGATGAAGATCGCCTAAAAGGTGGTTGTGATCTTCCAAGAAGATAGGTTAGCTCTTGCCGTAAAAACTCTCTGACGGGATAAGAGTAATACAAGTTAACCTATTTCTTGGGGACCACTACCTCTTTATATAGTTGATTAGTAAATCAAATATTAAATATTTATAACGCTGCCTCTCATTGAATTATAAATATATCTAACGGTATCTACACTTTTGTTCTCTAAAAAACATCACATAAGCTATTGACTGCTATCCAATAATTCATACTAGATTTTCTTAAATATCTGTCTAACATTCCAACAATGTACCTAATATCCAAACGCATACATACTTGAACATAAATTAAATTCTCAATAGCTTATGCATATGGAATCATTTATATTTTCTAATTTTCAAGGTTACTTTTAGGGCATTGAGTAAGAAAATATTTGTCTTCTTTAGCAATATGAGTATCACTTGGTTTACTCTCACTGAACTTGTTGTACATACAATTGTCAACCAAATTTATCTCAAAACCGAATGAGATAATCAATATGAAATTTATAATTTCGTTAATGAGAGGGGTGACCCTATTTTTAGGCTCCCACCTCCTCAATGGACGGTCGAGATCGTTTTGATCTGACGGTTAATAATTGTTGGTAATGCTCATAGTGTTACAAAGGTCATATCCCACATTGGTTGGGAAAATAGTTTGTGAAGGGTATTTATACCCATGTTTCCCCCCTCCCTTGTTGAGTGAGAAAGAATAAGGGAAGTCCTCGCGCGCCACCGTCGTCTTGCCAGCTCGGGCTCGGGTAACACGTGTCTTTGATCCTAAAAATATTCAGACCATTAAATTGATCCTTTTTTTTTTGAAATTCTCTTTAAATTTTTTCTTAGATTTAGATTTTATCTTCCTTGTTTTTTTCTTTTAATTCCCTTTATTTCCCTTGTTTGCAGAATAAAAATCTCCTCAATTTTCCAATGAATCCTCTCTTCTCTAACAACTTATACTGTGGAAGGCCTCACAAGATATGCATGAAATTTTAAGGGCAAACTGGGTAATTCAATTGCACCGATTTATCCTTAACAATCACAGCCTTTCATCATGAGCACGGGAAACACAATAAACGTGCATAATTATTGCGCAAAGATCAAGCCGTTGAAACTCATCACATCAGACAATACAAATCATGTCTTTTCATTTTCCCTCTTTCTTCTTCTTTATTAAGTAGCTCTGAACCTCATTGATATCTCACTTAATTTTTCTACTTTCTTTGTTTTTCGAAGCTTTAATGTTTGTATTTTTCACTACAAAACCTTTTCTTTTCATCTTTTTTCTTATAATACTTCATGTCCAAGACAAGAGCAGCTCGAAAAATCTCAAGGGAAACCTCTGTTCAAGATATTCCAAGTTCGGAATCAAACCCTCCATCAGAAGACCTTGTTGCTCATGAAGAGAATCCTGAGTGTCTTGATACTTCCATTTCTTATTCCATTTGGGAGGTCGAGAATCATCCCTAAACCTCTTCTTGGACTTACTGGACCCGCTCGTCTGTTAAACTTTTTGAGTAGCTTCAGTGGCCTTGACTCAGTTCACCAAGTCTTGAAAGTTGTTGATGCTCAATGCGGTAAACATGGGGTGTAGTTCATCGTTGAGTCCAGCAATGAACATGTGACATTTATCTTCTTCTTTCTTAATGTATTCTGCACCATATCTACAGTACTTGCAGATATCATGGATGTACTGCTCAATCGGTCGCCCACCTTGCTTGAGATGGAGGAAGATGCTTCGTCTTTCAGCGATATAGAACTCACCGATGTACTTCTTGTGGAATTCCTTAAGAAAAACTTCCTATGTCATGGTGTCTTCGGGGACTGTCAAAGTGGTAATCTCCCACCAATGAAGTGCCTTGTCAACCAGCAACGCGAGGGCACATTCAAGCTTATGCTCATTCGAGCACTGCAATTTCTTGGTCAAAATTCGTAGAGTGTTATCCAACCAATACTTGGCAACTTCAGGGTTGTTGTTGTCTTGATCAGTGAAGGTGTAGGCTCGATACTGAGACAACTTATCGATAGAAGCATGAGTATATTGGATAATAGAAGCGATGGGTTGTGCAACCTACTCAGCTAATATTGCACTCATAAACTGCTTGAACATATCAGCTATATTTCGATAACATTCAGCCTAAGATGTAGGCCCTGCGGGCTCGGTCTTCTGAGCGTGAGGGTTCTGTTGATTCAAAGGATTCAGAGGGTCTCCTCCTCTTATCTCCTCGCCATGCGTTGAGGAGCCGGTAGCAGGCTCATTAATATAAGCTCCGTTCGTTTTAGATATATCTATAATATAAAAAGATCGGATTAGTCGACAAGTCACAATATACACAATATATAACTCCTAGACGGCAAAGCAACACAATAACAATACAATAGACCTCGGTTTAGTAGTCCTAGAATTGACTAAACTCTAACTCTGATACCACAAATGTAATACCCCTTCCCGGTCTGGTAGAAAACCGGATCGAGGGGTGTTATCAGTGTACAACGCGATGATTTCCGATGCATAAGGCTTATCAAAAGCTATACAATACAATGTATTAATACAAAACAATGATGACAGTATTATGTGAGACATATTAATCAGTTTTAGGACCAATTTTTAATCTTTTTAAACCTTTAGGGACTAAATGGTAATTTCATTAAACTAGGGGTCCTTTATGAAAATCAACCATGCCACAATGAAATTCATACTATGTACAGTGACCATGTAAAATTTCATACTAATCGGAATTCGTTCAATTACCTAATTAAGCCATACATTAATCAATGACTATTTTGTAAACAATACAAAACATGTTTCCATGCCATTTAACTGTCAAAACAGACACCGTACGAAACGCCTTGAGCTGTATCGGTATGGGTGTGCCTAAAATAAATTCCAGTGACACTGCCCAAAAGCCGTATCGAAACGGTTTGAAGTGTTTCAATATAGGTTGACTTCTGTTGACTTTGACCATTGACCCTGTTTCGATACGATTTTAGCCCGTATCGATCCCAGTTGACCAGTGTTGACTCCGTTTCGATACAGCTAGGAGCCATATCGATGCAATTATTTCTCCAAACGTTATTGCCAAGAATCGTACCAAAATACCTTAGGGGGAGTTTCGATACACCTTGTTTTATTCAGATTTCCAGTAACCTTATTATTGAGGCCGTATCGAAACGCCATCACCCGTTTCGATACGCCTGACCTGTAATGATAGTTTTTAGTTGGTTTTTATTTGATTTGACCAACAAAATGATATCTGAATGCAATGAAACTTTGCACACAACATTTCAATGATAAAAACTACTAGCTTGCCAAGTTTCAAGATCAATTGAATAAGATTACTATGTTTTCACTTTTTAGTGCCCAATACGCTAGTTTTGTCACTTTTAACATATCACAAAAGTCATTTTTGGACCTTAAGCATTTTTACAAATCGGGTATGGCATCGACAAAACAAGATAGCCTTATTAGATTAGATCAAGTACTTTGCCACCATACTAGGAGTTCATAGGTTCGATATACATTACTTTAGGCTTGTTTGTGACTTGTGCAACGCAACAACTTCCCTGATCTCCAAAAATGAATTCCTTAACCTGAAATGCATGGAAGATGAATACATTAGACTTATCTAGTATGAGTGAGGTAGTCATAAACAATGTCAATGAATGATATGCATTTCAATCAAGAGTTTAACAATATCAATACTATGATTCCATAATAACAATGCAATGTTCATGATTAACAATAATAATCTCATATTTTAATATTAACCCTCCGCCTCGCCGATATGACCAATAACATAACACATCCCTCTGCTTCACCAAATCAATTATAGGACGTAGCCTTAGGACCGTGGTCCACCCGTACGCTAGGCTCATGAATTCTATGGCAAGCCAATTTTATCCAATGTCCATTCGAATCCAAGGTCCGGTAACAACATCATTAATCAAGATTCAATGAAAGTTTATAATGTTCAATGTTTCCAATGTATTTTTCAATAGGCAATGTCTCGATATCAATGTCTCTTAACAATAACAATGACTATAACAATGTTCAATGAATTTGATGCCAATCTCAATGACCGATGATCATTTTCCATGTCAATAGCAATACACAATGACAACAACAATAACAAAGGTCGATGTTCAATGATGTACTTATCGATGCTTACCAATGTATCCAACTAATGTTTTGGTAATCTCGAGACAAGTTAGCTAATTAATGAAATCAATATCAGTGAATTCGGGAAGGCTCCTTGCCTAATCCCGAGACTCCGACTACACTCACCTCGATAATTCGAAGCTTTTACGACTCTCGAATGACGACCCCTTTGTTCCTAGCCTTCGGTGAGTTCGATGGATGCTCCTTATCAACTTCTTGAGCTAGGAAATCAATGGGAGTGTGTTAGGGATGATACAACGACATCGTAATCAAATCAACAATATCAAAATCGATATATAAACTTAGCATTAACAATATCTACACAATTTCCATGGATAGCTAAACCTAACATTGAGATTACTTCAATAACCTCCTTGGATTTCCATAATAGTTTGGGGGATTAATCTTACGCGATTGCTAGCAACAATCCGATATCAATTAATTAAAAGAAAAACAATCTTGAGGTATCCTTCAATGGAGGTGTGTGCTTAGGCAGAAGACGATGAAGATGGTTTGCTTACTTTCGGGTAAGCCTTGTTAGTTTCAATCTTCTAAAGCCAAAGGCTTTCCTTCACTTGAAGGAAAGCTCTCAGACTCTCCTACGAGGTGGGATTTTAATTTGAGGAGGGGCTATTCACAAGGTTAGTCCCTCAACTCTTAATACTTATGATTTTCCCCCTAAACTTCCAATTTTCACACTTTGGTCACTAAACAGGTTTCGATATTATTCAATAAGGTCCAAGAGTGATTAATTGATTCAATTAGAGTACACTATCAACACAATGACTACATGATCAAGATCAAAACAATATTTGGGCCTTTACGGTATAAGGTTTCCGATCGCTGGAACCCAATTCTGACTAGACCAGATTCTGAGGTGTTATACTATCATTTAAGGGTGGAGGATAAGGATGTGTCGAAGACAACTTTTTGCACACGTTACACACATTATGGGTTGTTGGTGATGTCTTTTAGGTTGACAAATGCACCGAAAGATTTCATGGATATGATGATCCAGGTGTTCCATGAATTCTTAGATCAATTTGTTGTAGTGTTTATTGATGATATTCTTGTGTGTTCTCGTACCGAGAAAGATCATGATAAGCATTTGCGGATTTTTTTGCAAATTTGTTAGACAATCAGCTTTATGCTAAGTTAAGCAAGTGTGAGTTTTGGATTAAGGAATTGGTTTTCCTTGGCCATGTTGTGTCGGCCGAAGGTATTCATGTGGATCCGTAGAAGATTGAAGCGGTTGTGAATTAGAAGCAACCTAAATCGGTGACGGAGGTTCGCAGTTTCTTAGGTTTAAATGGATACTATTGTCATTTTGTGGATGGTTTCTCTAAGGTTGCTGCTCCTTTGATGAAGTTGTTGTAGAAGGATGTTCGTTTTGAGTGGACGGAAGTGAGTCAGCAAGCTTTCGAGAAGTTGAAAGAGGCTTTGACACAAGCTCCAATCTTGATTCAACTTGAGTCGGGAAAAGAGTTTGTGATCTATAGTGATGTATCTTACGTTGTTTTGGGGTGCGTGTTGATGCAAAAAGGGAGAGTTGTGGCTTATGCATCTAGGCAATTGAAGTTGCACGAGCACAATTGTCATGCACATGATATTGAGTTAGCTGCAGTTGTCTTTGCTTTGAAGATTTTGAGGCATTACCTTTATGGTGAAAGGTGTGTGGTGTACACAGACCATAAGAGTTTAAAATATCTGATGTCGCAAAAGAGCTGAGTCTTAGGCAATGTACATGGTTGGAGTTGCTTAAGGATTACGAATTGACGATTGAGTGTCATCCTGGTAAGGTTATTGTTGTGGTTGATGCTTTGAGTAGAAAAGTTGTCGTGGAGTTGAGAGCGATGTTTGCACGGTTAAGTTTAATGCATGATGGTGGCTTGGTGGTTGAGTTGCAAGTGAAACAATCTTTGGTATAGTTGATTAAGGAGAAATAGTTTCTTGATGATTTATTGGTACCGCATGTTTAGGACATAGCGGATGGCAATCCAACAAACTTTTGTTTTAATGATGATGGTGTTTTATGCATTAAAATTTGAAATGTGTCATTACAGGCTCAAGTGTGCCGAAACGCGTGGCAGCGTACTGGTACGGTATACATATTCTCATGCTAGCGTTTCGATACATGAGGGACTGTTCCGGTGCGATTCAAAGCAAAACTGGGCAGACGTTTCGATACGTGGGGGCGTACCAGTAAGATATTTAGCCACTGGAAATTTGAAAAATTAACGAGATAAAGGCGTACCGAAACACCCCTTAAGCGTACCAGTACGGCTGGCAATTTTGGTAGTTAAATGAAATCTATGTTTTATGGTTGTTATGTTTTGGTCCTTATTTGATGTGATTGCAATTGGATGAGTTTGTAATGTTGTTTTAAGCCGAGTTTTGGAATACAAGAATGTAATATGATTAATCAAAGTGTGGTAATCTTAAATTGACTCAAATCCCTACAATTTGATACTTTGCAAAATGGTCCCTAATCCATGTCAATGAGCAATTGAGTCCTGAATGGGTTTTGGGTTATGTTGAAGATCTTTCGTTGTATGTGTGCTAACCTTAGGTTGCTAAAATGCATCTAAACAAGATTAAAAAGAAAAAAAGGTCTTTGTTGAGGTAAATCTTCACGAGTTTGCTTCGACATTCCCTGTGTAGGTCGATCGAGTCGGTAAAACATTTAGACCGGGTTAAGGGGGTTACACTTATCGAATGAACACATTTTGCTAAGAATAGATGTTGCCTTTTTTATTTCTTTTCCAATCATCTCGGGGAAGAACTTCTGCACTAATTCCTTCTAAATACACTATGTTTCATGAGCTGTCATTATCTCCCTCATATTATGGCGTATCAATTTAGATGATCTAAATACAATCACTATCAAACAACACTCCACCAAGCTACATAAACAACTCTTAGAAAACAACCAAGCATTGTAATCGATGTAGTATAACAACTCTGCCTCACTGAGCTAAGTACATTTGACGCCTTCTCAATCATGCCTCTTTAAAAGGTATGTGGTATTTTATGCTTTAAAATTCGAAATGTGTCATTACAGGCTCAAGTTTTCCGAAACGCGTGGCAGCGTACCGGTACGGTATGCCTATTCCAAGGCCAGCGTTTCGATACATGAAGGATTGTTTCGATGCGGTTCAAGGCAAAACTGGGCAGACGTTTTGATATATGGGGGAGTACTGGTACGATATTTAGCCACTGGAAATTTGAAAAATTAACGAGATAAAGGCGTACCGAAACACTCTTTAAGCGTACCGGTACGGCTGGCAATTTTAGTAGTAAAATGGAATCTACATTTCATGGTTGTTATGTTTTGGTCCTTGTTGGATGTTATTGCAATTGGATGAGTTTGTAATGTTGATTTAAGCCGAGTTTTGGAATACAAGAATGTAATATGATTAATCAAAGGGTGGTAATCTTAAATTGACTCAAATCCTTACAAATTGATAGTTTGCAAAATGGTCCCTAATCCATGTCAATGAGCAATTGAGTCCTGAATGGGTTTCGGATTATATTGAAGATCTTTCGTTGTATGTGTGCTCACCTTAGGTTGCTAAAATGCATATAGACAAGATTAAAAAGAAAAAAAAAGGTAGTTTGTTGAGGTAAATCTTCACGAGTTTGTTTCGACATTCCCTGTGTAACTCGGTCGAGTCGGTAAAACGTTTAGACCGGGTCAAGGGGGTTACACTTATCGAATGAACACATTTTGCTAAGAATAGATGTTGCCTTTTCGATTTCTTTTCCAATCATCTCGAGGAAGAAGTTCTGCACTAATTCCTTCTAAATACACCATGTTGCTCGAGCTGTCATTATCTCCCTCATATTTCGGAGTATCAATTTAGATGAACTAAATACAATCACTATCAAACAACACTCCACCAAGCTACATAAACAGCTCTTAGAAAACAACCAAGCATTGTAATCGACGTAGTATAATAACTCTGCCCCACCGAGCTAAGTACATTTGACGCCTTGTCAATCCTGCCTCTTCAAAAGGTATGTGGTGTTTTATGCTTTAAAATTGGAAATGTGTCATTACAGGCTCAAGTGTGCCGAAACGCGTGGCAGCGTACCGGTATGATATGTCTATTCTTAGGCTAGCGTTTCAATACACGAGGAACTGTTCCGGTGCAGTTCAAGGAAAAACTGGGCAGACGTTTCGATATGTGGGGGCGTACCGGTATGATATTTAGCCACTGGAAATTTGAAAAATTAAAGAGATAAAGGCGTATCGAAACACGCCTTAAGCGTACTGGTACGACTGGCAATTTTGGTAGTTAAATGGAATCTACGTTTCATGGTTGTTATGTTTTGGTCCTTGTTTGATGTGATTGCAATTGGAAGAGTTTGTAATGTTGTTTTAAGCGAAGTTTTGGACTACAATTATGTAATATGATTAATCAAAGGGTGGTAATCTTAAATTGACTCAAATCCATATAATTTGATAGTTTGCAAAATGGTCCCTAATCCATGTCTATGAGCAATTGAGTCCTGAATGTGTTTCGGGTTAAGTTGAAGATCTTTCGTTGTATGTGTGCTCACCTTAGGTTGCTAAAATGCATCTAGACAAGATTAAAAAGAAAAAAAAGGGTCGTTTGTTGAGGTAAATCTTCACGAGTTTGCTTCGACATTCCCTGTATAACTTGATCGAGTCGCTAAAACGTTTAGACCTGGTCAAGGGGGTTACACTTATCGAATGAACACATTTTGCTAAGAATAGATGTTGCCTTTTCGATTTCTTTTCCAATCATCACGGGGAAGAACTTCTACACTAATTCCTTCTAAATACACTATGTTGCCTAAGCTGTCATTATCTCCCTCATATTTCGACATATCAATTTAGATGAACTAAATACAATCACTATCAAACAACACTCCACCAAGCTACATAAAGAGCTCTTAGAAAACAACCAAGCATTGTAATCGACGTAGTATAACAACACTGTCCCACCGAGCTAAGTACATTTGACGCCTTGTCAATCTTTCCTCTTCAAAAGGTATGTGGTGTTTTATGCTTTAAAATTGGAAATGTGTCATTACAGGCTCAAGTGTGCCAAAACGCGTCGCAGCATACCGGTACGGTATGCAATTTCTTAGGCTAACGTTTCGATACACGAGGGACTGTTCCGGTGCAGTTCAAGGCAAAACTGGGCAGACGTTTCGATATGTGGGGGCGTACATGTACGATATTTAGCCACTGGAAATTTGAAAAATTATCGAGATAAAGGCGTACCGAAACACCCCTTAAGCGTATCGGTACGGCTGGAAATTTTGGTAGTTAAATGGAATCTACGTTTCATGGTTGTTATGTTTTGGTCCTTGTTTGATGTGATTGCAATTGGATGATTTTGTAATGTTGTTTTAAGCCGAGTTTTGGAATACAAGCATGTAATATGATTAATCAAAGGGTGGTAATCTTAAATTGACTCATCCCTACAATTTGATAGTTTGCAAAATGGTCCCTAATCCATGTCAATGAGCAATTGAGTCCTGAATGGGTTTCCGGTTAAGTTGAAGATCTTTCGTTGTATGTGTGCTCACCTTAGGTTGCTAAAATGCATCTAGACAAGATTAAAAAGAAAAAAATGTCGTTTGTTGAGGTAAATCTTCACGAGTTTGCTTCGACATTCCCTGTGTAACTCGATCGAGTCGGTAAAACGTTTAGACCGGGTCAAGGGGGTTACACTTATCGAATGAACACATTTTGCTAAGAATAAATGTTGCCTTTTCGATTTCTTTTCCAATCATCTCGGGGAAGAACTTCTGCACTAATTCCTTCTAAATACACTATGTTGCCTGAGTTGTCATTATCTCCCTCATATTTTGGAGTATCAATTTAGATGAACTAAATACAATCACTATCAAACAACACTCCACCAAGCTACATAAACAGCTCTTAGAAAACAACCAAGCATTGTAACCGACGTAGTATAACAACTCTGCCCCACCGAGCTAAGTATATTAGACGCCTTCTCAATCATGCCTCTTTAAAAGGTATGTGGTGTTTTATGCTTTAAAATTCAAAATGTGTCATTACAGGCTCAAGTGTGACGAAACATGTGGCAGCGTACCGGTACGATATGCCTATTCTTAGGCCATCATTTCGATACACGAGGGATTGTTCCGGTGCAGTTCAAGGAAAAACTGGGCAGACGTTTCGATATGTGGGGGTGTACCGGTATGATATTTAGCCATTGGAAATTTGAAAAATTAACGAGATAAAGGCGTACCGAAACACCCTTTAAGCGTACCGGTACGGCTGGCAATTTTGGTAGTTAAATGGAATCTACGTTTCATGGTTGTTATGTTTTTGTCCTTGTTTGATGTGATTGCAATTGGATGAGTTTGTAATGTTTTAAGCCGAGTTTTGGAATACAAGCATGTAATATGATTAATCAAAGGGTGGTAATCTTAAATTGACTGAAATCCCTACAATTTGATAGTTTGCAAAATTGTCCCTAATCCATGTCAATGAGCAATTGAGTCCTGAATGGGTTTCGGGTTAAATTGAAGATCTTTCGTTGTATGTGTACTCCCCTTAGGTTGCTAAAATGCACCTAGACAAGATTAAAAAGAAAAAAAGGGTCATTTGTTGAGGTAAATCTTCACGAGTTTGCTTCGACATTCCCTGTGTAACTTGATCGAGTCGGTAAAACGTTTAGACCGGGTCAAGGCAGTTACACTTATCGAATGAACACATTTTGCTGGTGTTTTCAATTGCAATATTATAGACAATGAATCGATGCTATATTTGCCAAACTTACCAATAAGGTTTTCAATAATGCTTTAGACAAAGCCTCTTTAATTCAATAGTTAGTAAATCATATAAAATCAATAACGGTAAATTTGGAAAGGCTCTTCACCCAATTCTTAGACTCTGACTACACTCACTTCAATATCTGAAGCTTTTAAGGCTCTCGGATAGCGATTCCTTTATTCCTAGCTTTCGATAGAGACGATGGATTAATCTTTTCCACTTCTTGAACTAGGAAGAGCAATAAGGAATTATTAGAATCAATATGACAATATCGATACCTGAATAGCCATTAGCTATTAGACAAAGCATAACTTAAAGCTTGAAATTGGGCATTCAATAGCCAAGAGAATCAATGGTTAACTTGGGGCTTTCACTTATCCGATCGATGGCTATGAATCGATGTTCTTAAATTAAGGTAAGCTTAAGCTCATGAAATCCAACTAGGGAGGTGTATGCTTGGTTGGTGAAGAAGATGACAATGGTGGTGCTTGTTTATCCCTTTGAACAAAAGATGTGTTTTTGTGTCTCGGTGAAGCCAACAAAGATGAAAGCTTTCCTTTTGTTCATTTAATAAAATTATAATCTTTAATCATTTCCCACCTCTCAAAGAACCAATGAGAAGCTTACCCTCAACCAAAGGTACGCTTATAATATTATTATTTATCCTTTCTATATTTACCAATATCAAATATATAGATGACCACTAGTCAACTTTCCTGATGATAATCACATGGGAAGGGCAGCAATAAACATGTGAGTCATCACCTTATCATTTCCTCTCAATTTTTCCTTCAAATATATTCGAAACAGGGGACCCGTTTCGAAACGAGTGAAACTGTATTGAAACAGTTGAGAAAAAGTCCAAAAGTTAGTTAATTCAGTTACATCGTATTAGAACGCCCCTTAACCGTTTTGAAACACCTTTCCTAGTCCGTTTCAGTACATGTCTTACTGTATCGAAACGGCTAGCTCAAAACATCATCTTATGGCATTTTAAAGGCAATCTTAACTAAAGACTTGGTTTAATTAAGGTCCTATAACAATATAATCTATATCAAGGATTCATTATTTCAATATTTTAATATCAATACTCCGATCATCGGAATCCAATTCCGACTAGATCGGTTTTTGGGGTTTTACAATTCTCCCCCCTTAAGAAAATTTGTCCTCGAATTTTTTACCTGGAATAAAGTCGTGATCATCCTCTTGTTCCTTGCCTCTCACATGATACATTTATGCAGAAGCTTTGGATTCAGGTCGATACGATGCTTTTGGATGAAGCTCTAGACTTTTCGAAGGACCCTTGTCTTGTTCCCGTGCCTCGAATAGATTGAGCATGGGGCGAATTAGCAAACTGGTTTTTGGGATAATATCGCCTAAGTTGTCCCATCTCACCACAAAAGAAACAATCTCTGGATTTCTTGCGACATTGCCCCTTAGGGTGCTTGTGTCGACAGAAGTTACAAACTAGAAACTTTGTTCCTTGCTCCGAACCATCAATGCTTTCAAAAGATTTAGCACCAAGGAAGAACTGTGTTACAACTTGTGGTTTAGCAAGGTATTCATATTGGGATTTGCTCGTCCCACTATTCTTGTGAGCCTTTTTAGCACTTTCGGTAGCTTTGACTCTATTCACAAGGGTTTGAAAACCAGTGATGCACAATGCCGTGAATATAGGACGTAGTTCATTGCTCAAACCGTTGATGAACATCTTACACTTCTCTTCTTCTTTCTTAATGTATTCAGCACCATATCGACAATACTTGCAAAAGTCGTGGATATATTGTTTGATAGGTCGATCACCTTGCTTTAGGTGAAGGAAGATATCACGTCTCTCGGCAAGGTAGTATTCATTGATGTACTTCTTTCAAAACTCTTGTAGGAAGAACTCCCAGTTCACAGTCTCTTCGGGGACTGCCAGGACCGTTGCTTCCCACCAATACAGTGCTTCATCAACTAGCAAAGAGAGGGCAAATTCAAGTTTATGTTCCTCAGAACACTACAACTGTTTATTCAAAATCCGTAAAGTATTGTCTAACTAATACTCTGTAACTTCAGGATTTTTATCATTTTGCCCGGTAAATGAGTAAGCCCGATGTTGGGGTAACTTATCAATAGGAGTTTGGGTACTCGAAATGGAAACAGTGGGAGTTTGAGGAGTTTGGTCAACTTTTATCAATGTCATGAATACTTTGAACATATCAGCCATGTTCCTAAAGCATTCAGTTTGAGTCGTTTGTACTTCAGGCTCAGGATTTCGTACTGGAGCGTTTTGCGAATTTGGAGGATTCTTCCCCTTAACTTCCTCACCATGAGTTGAGAAATCAATACTATGCTCAACTAATCGAGCTTGTGACACCCTAATAATACCCTAGTTGAAAATCCCTAAGTTAGTTAATAAAGAAGGTAAAAATAGGTTGTAACCTGAAATGTGGTGCAAAAACGAGCTGTAACCTAAAATGTGGATCAAGTATAGTGTAACCTGAAATATGGTGCAAAAACGGGTTGTGACCTAAAATGTGGTGCAAGTATAGTGTAACCTAAAATATGGTGCAAAAACAGGTTTTAACCTAAAATGTGATGCAAGTATAGTGTAACCTGAAATATGGTGCAAAAAGAGGTTGTAACCTAAAATGTGAAACAACTCTGAGAAAGTGGGTTATTAGTAGGATAACCTATAATATGACATATAGTATAAGAAAGTGGGTTATTAGTAGAATAACCTATAGTATGACATATAGCATAAGAAAGTGGATTATTAGTGAGATAAATACTTGGTTTACAATGAAGCCATGTGTCAATGAAGATGACACACGGTTAGCAAGTGGGTAAAATTAACACATGTTCTCATCTTTCTTTTATGTCCTTACACAACCGAACCAAACTAAGAGGAGAGAGAGACATGATTTGAGAGCTTAAACTCTAGAAAAAAAATATAAGCAAAACAAGAAGGGAAATTTAAGGTTTGAAGGCTAGAAATTATACTTAGATTGCATGCATGTTCGTACAATTCAAGTAAGTGTCTAATATGTTACCCGATTTTGTCCATGAATTTATATTGTTATTGTTAGAATATAAGCGTTAATCCAAGAATAAATAATAAGATAAAATAATATTATTTAAACGAACAATACAAAATTAAGAACAATACAACAATATATAAATCAAACTGATTTGGAACCAAAAGAAACGTGTTGAGGCCTGCACGAACGCAATTTCCTTAAGACATATTTTCGGCCACTCCTATGGTGCTCGAGTTCATTGGTCGTCTGTCTCCCAAGATACAACAACATAAGATCAGCTACAGTTGCACTACTATGGAGATCACGAACCGACCCTTGCCTTCGCCTATCATCGAAAACCACTTGTAAAATCCACAGAGTAAAACAATAAAAATTTTCTGTGGTTTTTGTTTGTTGTAAACCTAGAAGCTTTACTCCCTATTTATAGGATTGTCATGAGGGTATAAGTGGAAATTTTGACCTAATGGAGCATTTAATATTGAGAATCAATTGATTCTCCTATAAAGCAATATCCAAAATTATTATCTAAATTAAAGGTAACTTCCAATATTTACCCTTTTTATTCCAAGATAAAATTTGGCAAATTTATGCTTTTATTTGAGGAAAATTCATTTCAAATTTGGGTCAAAATATCTGCAAGCCCATGAAGTACCAGACCGGTTCAGACATTTGCATTACCTACGTCGTGCACGTCTGCACATTTACGAACCAACAATTGGTTCCACATTTTCCTCAACAACATTTGAATCAATTTCTTATTCAAAGCTCCAAAATTATCAAAATTTTCCAACAATCCCCCACATAAATGAAATTGATTTAATCAAAAACATTTTGACTCGATGTGGTGATAGATTCTACGATCAATAGCTGCATAGGATAGGTAGGTGTCCACCCTTGAACCTTCCCTTGTGAAAGTATATTTACTTTACTAGCTGACCAGTAGACGTAATGTCCTTGAACTATTCTGTCGTTTGTATAAATGATGATATACTTCACACAACTACCTCTCTAACAAGAGTATTAGTTCTCATGGGTATGTCCATATGGCCGTGGGCATCGCCTGGTTCTGCAAGAGTTTGAAAGAACTATGCCCAATAGTCTCATTGAAGCGGCCCACTTCACTTTCACATATGTGACTTATGTTGCTTGACTCACAAAAGCACACAATGGTCATTAAAAGCATTGCTTAGCCTAAACCACTTTGATCACTGTTTACATCATAGAAATGGACTTAGGGATAAGAGCCCCTACAGTGACCGCACAGGTCTATGCAATTAGGTTGTCCCTTTGAACCTAGATCTTGGGATCTCCAGTCAACTAGGTAGGGTTTTCCTTCACATAGCACCTTAAATTTACATGGGCTTTAGTCTCATTCCTTTCGGGTTTTTTTTAACTTGATCTCGACTTAACCCTTTGGTTAGTGGATCCGCAACGTTATCCTTTGATTTCAAAAAATCAATAGAGATAACTTCATTTGAGAACAGTTGTCTAACGGTATTATGTCGACGACGCATATGTCTCGACTTACCCATTATACACAAAGCTGTGTGCTCTACCAATTGTGGGAATTGGCTTTGGTCGTTCAGGAATATCCTTCAAGAAATTTCTGAAGCCATTTGACTTCTTTTCTAGACTTGTTTAGAACTACAAGTCAAATTCTATTATGGATTTGATTATAACCATTTTCTTAAGGATTTTCATGACACAGTTCGTCCTCCCAAAGTGAAGACATATCCACTTGTGCCTTTGATATCTTGAATATCAGATATACAATCACATCAGAGTATCCTTCTAAATAGTAGGATCTCTGGAATAATGCAAATCATAATCTCGAGTATATCTAAGATATCTCAATACCCTCACAATTGCTTTCCAGTGATTTTCACTTGAATTGCTTGTGAATCTACTTGAACTACTCACAGTAGAAACAATATCCAGTCTATTGAATCTACTTGGTCAACACTTTGGTCTTTGTTCTTGGACAAAAGTTGGCATGTATTTATTGGAGTTCTGGCTATGTCGGAAACATCGTTGCCAAACTTCTCTTGCCCGCGTAGTGTGACTACGTCAATATGAGACCTTCAAGTGACTGTTTGATTTGGATTCCCAAAATCAAATATGTTAATCTCATATGTCAATCTTAAATTTGACAAGTCTTTGGTACGTTTACCATTTTATTGTTGCTTCCAACAATGAATATGTTATTAACATACAAACATAGAATAATATATCCAATGTTAGTAGTTTTGACATATACACATTTGTCACACTCATTTATCTTGAAGTCGTTTGTCATCATGACGTTATCGAACTTCTCATGTCTTTACTTTGGTGCTTGTTTAAGTCTATACAAGGACTTCACCAATCTACATACTTTTCTCTCTTGACTTGAAACTACATAACCCTCAGGTTGTTCCATGTATATTTCTTCATCAAGATCTCCATTTAAAAAAAAGCTCTTTTAACATCTATTCGATGTACGTCTAGATTCCGCAAAGCGACAATTGTAAGTATCATACTTATAGAGGTTATCCTTGATACATGAGAGTATGTATCGAAATAGTCAAGGCATTCAGTAACCTTTTATTACCAATGCCTTATACTTATCAATTGTTCCATCTGCTTTCATTTTCCGTTTGAAAATCCATTCAAAACTTAGTGGTTTAATTCACAGAGAAAGATCCACTAATTCCCCACGTATGGTTTTGCATGATGGAATTAATTTCACTCTTAATGGCATCCTTCCATAAGATGCTTTCAGATGAATGTATAACATCATTATATGTTTGAGATTCAACCTCTAGCATAAAGTTTAGAAAAATAATCCAAATTTTTTTTTCTACCCTTGCACATTTACTTCTTTGTGGCTCTATTTCAAGCTCAAACCCTTGTTGATCATTTGAGTAATCTTTATTGACAATCTCTGAATTTTGTTTCATTGAACTTTGACCAACTTCCCTAGCTTTGCAAGGGAATACATTTTCAAAGAAAAGGCATCATTTTCTTCCATTATCGTATGCTTGTGAATCTCAGGGTTCTTCGATTCATACACAAGAAATCGATATACATTGTTATGTTCTATATAGCCAATGAAAATACAATCTGCCATTTTTAGGGATCTATTCTCAGTTGATTTAGTAATGAGGTCATTACCTTTGTAAGACACCCCACATTTTCAAGTAGTTGTAGGAAGGTTTAATTACCTTCCATAACTTATATGGTGTATAGTCTCTTTAATTATGGGGAATCTTGTTTAAAAGGTAATTAGCTTATAAAACAGCTTCCCCCACATGTTAGGCACATTATAGTACCAACGTTACTCATATAGAGCTTCTCCCCATCTTAAACCTTTAATTAAGTTTGGGATTCAACATCATGCTCATAGAGAACAATTTTCACTATAGCTTCATCAATGAAGGCAATAAACATATTCCTTCAACCAATATGTTGCCATATCAATTGTTATGACAATAACATTGCCTTCGTTTGGAAGTCTATAGTCCAAATACTTGTTCCCACTTTATGGCAATTGAAGCAATTTTTCATGAAATTTTGCTTCTTGAACACACCGTCTAATTTACGGTTTGGAGTCGTTTGCCGTGATAATATTTGTCTTAGCAATATTTACCTTAGTAACATTTGAAGGTGGTAATAATATTTACCTTATCCTCTCTAATAATAGGAGGATCATCCTTCAGATATTTAACTAGGTTTATCACGGTCAATTATGCAACATCTTTTGTTGCTATGTATGAAATTCTTTCCAATAAATTTCACTTATTTTTCCATTGTGTCACGTAGACACAATCCAAAACCAAGCATTATGAATCTGTTAAACGTCAGAAATTTAGTCAAAGACTAAAACTAGAAACAGAAACATAATTTCTAACTTTTGTTAGACGACGGTGATTTAGTAAACTAAACCCCAAACAAAAGTTCACACGATATTAATAGAAATAAACAATGCACCAGGTATGTAACTTATGAAAGAGAGGTGGTGCACTAGGCACGCTTAAATACCAAGTCTCTCAAAGAATCAATCTTAGACATGCATTTTTAAATTTTCTTTCAATCACCGTTTATGAATTCTATTCTTGAAATCATTCCAAGCATGGATGATCAATCGAAATCACTACCTTTGATTCACAACAATTTGAAATCTTCCAATTATAGTCCAACGACCCTCTCGATTCTTTAGCCATTTTTAAACATTGTGCACTTCATAGTATGCATCATAATAGACTTTAAGAATTTAATTTTAACATAGAGAACCAAATTCTTCTATGCTTTGATTCGAGACCTTAGTCGGAATTTAGTAACCAATGTTATTTCCAAAATAAATTCACCGATTTATTTCTAAAATGGAATTATACTTGATTCTTTAAGAAATAATAACTTTAAGTTATTTCTCTTTCCAAAATAAATTCACCAATTTATTTCAAGGTTGAATCATTCTAGATTCTCACGAAATTAAATCCAACGATATATTTCCCTTAACAAGTTAGAATCAACACATGATTCTAGTACAAAAATAAATTTAATGATTTATTTCCTTTTACACAAATTGAATCATATTTGATTCTTACAGAAATAAATTCAATGATTTATTTAGAATCAACGCCTGATTCTAGTACAAAAATAAATTTAATGATTTATTTCCTTTTACACAAATTTAATCATATTTGATTCTTACGGAAATAAATTCAATGATTTATTTTTCTTAACAAGTTAGAATCAACGCACGATTCTAGCATAGAAATAAATTTAATGATTTATTCGCTTTTACAAAAATTGAATCATACTTGATTCTTACGGAAATAAATTCAATGATTTATTTTTCTTAACAAGTTAGAATCAACGCATGATTCTAGCATAGAAATAAATTTAATGATTTATTTCCTTTTACAAAAATTGAATCATACTTGATTCTTACGGAAATAAATTCAATGATTTATTTTCCTTGCAACGTTAGAATCATACAAGATTCTCTTGAAAATAAATTCAATGATTTATTTCCTTTTCTAAAATTAGAATCAACACAAGATTCTAATTTAGTAGTTTATTTCCATTATATCTTCTGTTAAACAACAGAAACATCAATCCAATTTAGTTCTGTTTAACCAACAGAAATCAAAAGGAATTAATTCTTTGATTTTAATTCCATTTCTTGTTTGGAAGATTAAGTAAACACGTTAAAACGACTGGAATTAAATTCCCGAAACGAATTATTTACGAGATCTTTTATTTCCAAAACAAAACACGACTTCGCATGGATATCATATTTCTCTCTACAAAATTTCTCAAAAGAAATTGTTAGTACGAAATAAAATCCACATAATTTCAAAAGATACAAAGAATCACAATTAAGGCAAAAAATGTGACAAAGTATAATTTATATACATGCCATATTTAAAATATCCACATTATAAGGTAACACTATCATAATAATATTACCAAAAATATTACCAAATTTAAAACTTTATCTTAACAATACATGCAAATATGTATTTAAAGTTTTTAATTTCATTCCAAGAAAGGTTGACATATAAGGTTATAAAAATTACCATATTTTCATATTGAATGTCATATTTATTATTTAATATTAATGTCAAAAATGTTTAAGGAATATTTCATTATTACCTTAACAATGTCATAAAAAAATTTAATTATGGCATAAACCATACCATATTAAAAGTCAAAATTTAATATGGAATATTACCTTAATAATACCATAATTTATGGTTTTAAAAGTGTCATATTTACAAGAAAACTTATTAAGTAATATTTAAATTACCTTACTAATCGAATATCCAAATGTTCCATCTCAAGAAAACCGCTTGCATCGTGTTGAATCCGTAGTGTTGGTGATCTCAATGTTTCTTGTCTTTGGGCATTCACTGCCATGAAAATCGTTAAGATGTCTTTGAGCATTTACGGGCACCAAAAGCTTTGAGGACAAGAAAAAATGGTCAAATGCCAAATATGAAATAATTGGCCACTTTAGTTTAAAGCCATATAAAGGTTATGGAAAAAGCACGCATGTAAATCACAAATAACAACATTAGGATTTCCTTTTTCTATGCGTGAAAATTTCCTCATCGTGTGAATCATTGCTTTAGATACAATAATCTGTTCGTCTTGGATTAAAACTGAAAATCTGTCTTAAGATTGTTAGAATATAAGCGTTAATCCAAGAATAAATAATACGATAAAATAATATTATTTAAACGAACAGTACAAAATTAAGAACAATACAACAATATATAAATCAAACCGATTTGGAACCAAAAGAAACATGTTGAGGTCTGCACGAACGCAGTTTCCTTAAGACAGATTTCCGGCCACTCCTATGGTGCTCGAGTTCATTGGTCGTTTGTCTCCCATGATACAACAACATACGTTCAGCCCTAGTTGCACTACTATGGAGATCACGAACCGACCCTTGCCTTCACCTATCACCGAAAACCACTTGTAAAATCCACAGAGTAAAACAATAAAAATTTTCTGTGGTTTTTATATGTTGTAAACCTAGAAGCTTTACTCCCTATTTATAGGATTGTCATGAGGGTATAAGTGGAAATTTTGACCTAATGGAGCATTTAATATTGAGAATCAATTGATTCTCCTATAAAGCAATATCCAAAATTATTATCTAAATTAAAGGTAACTTCCAATATTTACCCTTTTAATTCCAAGATAAAATTTGGCAAATTTATGCTTTTATTTGAGGAAAATTCATTTCAAATTTGGGTCAAAATATCTGCAAGCCCACGAAGTACCAGACCGGTTCAGACATTTGCATTACCCACGTCGTGCACGTCTGCACATTTACGAACCAACAATTGGTCCACATTTTCCTCAACAACATTTGAATCAATTTCTTATTCAAAGCTCCAAAATTATCAAATTTTTCCAACAGTTATATGATGAATTCTGGGTTTGATCTTGCTGGAAATTTCTTGTTAAATGTTTGACTTTGTTTAAATAATGTTGGGTTTGTGAGACTAGTGAAAATGAACTGGAAATTTTGATTCAAATAAGTTAGAACATAAATATGCCCAACATTGCTTTGTTCTAGACAGTGACCTTTAAAAATTCACCAAAAATAAAATACATGGAATTTATACCTGAATTTTGATAGAAAATATTCGGGGATGTCTATTTTAACTAGAAACAAACGACACTAAAATTAGATCACTATAGAAAAATCTGGAACCGAAATTGTGGAAGTGCTACAAACTGTCCAGAACTGCAAAATGACCTATGTTTAAATAATAAATTGTATTGATTGAGAAACGAGAAAAATATGTATCATACATGGTTGTAAATCTGTGTAAATAAGCTTTCTATAATGGTAAAGTAATTGAAAATTTGATATGTTTGTAAAAAGATATGCCCAGATTAGTAACAAGTACTCAATCTGCCAATAAGAAAAACGGTTTTGAATGTTAATGTTGGCGGTTGTGTAAATGAGCTTATTTGATTGAAGTGACTTCTAATATGTTTCATATATGTTTGTATGTGAATAACAAGATCAAGAACTTGAAGAGATTTTGGAGGAATCAAGGGTTGGGCAACAAAATAGGGAGAACAAGGGCATTGCTATTAAAGAACAAGACTAGCTTGGAGTTGTGAGTGTAGCTATCCTTAGGGTTAGGACTTAGGTCCTAACCAAGTTATTTATGTTATTAATGCTCGTGAATGATGCCATGAAACTGACTTTAAAGTATACTTGGTAAATATATAAGGGAATGATGATATTAATTACAAATGGTAACATGTGATAAAATAAGTAAATTGATGTGTTACTTGTGCTAAAATGATTTTAAACATGAACTTGCTTGTTGCCTTGATTTTCTTGATTTGTTCATTGATGAAACATGACATGAAATGATTTCTCTTGAAATTGAACTACGGTTCATTAGCCTAAGGGCTCTTGATCTTGATACATGATTATTGATCACTTGAATATGCCATGATTCTTGTCTAGCTTGTTACATGATCCATGATTCTTGATCACATGAATAAACAATGCCTTGGTAACTAGTGAGTCATAGGTAGAATGGCATGCCATAGAGCCTTGAGCTCATTTTTGTTGGGGTGATCTACGGACCGGGCTAAGGCCCTTTATTTGGCGACAGTAGAAGGGATGTGTGTTATGGTATTTGGCGACAGTATGAGGGATATGACCAGATACTTGTTTTGGCGACAGTTGGTTGGCGACTCGATTACCTAGACTCGACTATAAACCAAGGCTTAAACTTGAAATTGAATAAGAAAGCTTGCTGATATGAATTTGTGTTTACATGAAATGGAAATGATCCTGTTATGCTTGCTTACATGATATCATGTTACATGAAATCTGATTGAGTGCTATTCACTTGACTTCTTGATGATAATATGTATTTGATTGGTTGAAAAATCAGATTGATATATGTACTCTTGTGACCTTGATTTTCCATGTTTAAATATTAGAATAACTTAAATAAAATAATATGAAAATATGTCTAAATGTGATCAATCGAATACAAGCCTTGTACAAACATGATTGTTTTGAACCTAGCTAGGCCTTCCTTGATCTGAAATGCACTTGTTAAATGAACTTACTAGCCTAGCTTAGGTTGTTACCTCACTAAGTACTTAATCGTACTTATTACTCTCGTTTCATTCTTCCCAAACTACAGGTTGATAGATTGCAAGTTATCCTAGTTGGAGGCAAGGCAAGATAAGCTAAAGCATCAAGTATGATAATGTTCTTTTGTAGACTCCTAGTTGGTGGCCATAGTCTTGTATATAGATCGTATGTTCATGCATTTTGAGCCTATGTTTGGCTATGTATATATTTGAGATGTTAAGGTTTGTATAACTTGATAACATGACTTGGTTGGTAGCCTAGTTGATCTAGGTATCTTTTGATGATATGAGATAATCATGGTTGATTGTTATGGTAATGTTTACATGTCTTAAAAGCTTGGAAAGTGTTGAATGATGGATACATGCCTTGGTTACTTGTTTAGGGTGACTACTAATTGTTCGTATGATTGGAACATGTCTTAGAAAGTCTTGATGTTTAATGTTTGGTTGCTGCCTTGGGATGTGGATTGATATTTGCTAGTGAATCATGTTATAGGATCATGTTAGTGTGCTTGATTGCTTGATATGTGAAGTATACTTATTGAACATGTATATAATGTATGATTGAGCTCATGAACCATTGATCTATTCGAATGGAAAGTAATGATTGAGTTATGTCTTGATTCATGTGTTAGGTTCATGATAGTGAATTTTAATCCTTGTTATTTATATGTATGCTTTTCGAATGGATATCGTAGGTTAGGCTAATCAGATGTGTTGTTAACTTATTCGAATAAAGCATGCCTAACTTGTACAATTCTATTTGAACCTTATAAGTGTATTACATGCATAGAATATGAAGTAAAATATTTAAAAATCTTTATTAGAATATAGGTATTTTTTGAATTGTATAGGAAATGATTATAAGGTTTCTATGTTGTTTCGAATGCTTAGTGTTTAGGAAAAAGAAATTTGTGTACTCTTGGTATATGGTTCATATGAATTAAATGTGTATGCTATGTTGATTAGATTATCTTAATGATCTCATGTTCTAATTTATTTGTGACATTAACATTGTTAATGAAACTTGATGGATGTCTTAATTTGTTTAGGAGTCTAACTTATCAAATAGGTAAGTTAGTCAAAAGTTTTTTTTGGTTCGTGTTTTTCTATGCTTGGGTAATATTCCTTAGCCGGTTTACAACTAAACCAGGTGAGGGGTGTTACAGAGCTTGATTGGACTTAGACATCTATAAATAAAAGATAGAATTAGCCGACAAGTCACAATACACAATAATATAACTCCTAGGTGGCAAAGTAACACAATAAAAAAATACAAATATGCATAGGTTCAGTCTAGAACCGACTAAACTCTAGCTCTGATACCACAAATGTAACACTCTCTTCCCAGACTGGTCGAGAACCGGGTCGGAGCGTGTTACCGGTGAGCGATGCGGTGACCGGTGCGATAAAATTTCCACTTATTATCAACACTTAATCAAGATTACACAACAAAACTTTACCGGATATACATCTTATTCTAATTCATTCATAAGAAGGCCACAACTAACCATTTAGGACCAATTTATACCTTTTACAAGTTTTAAGGACTAATCTGTAAAACTGATAAATTAAAGGTCCTTCGATGCAAAAAACAATACCACAATGAAATTCAGTATAATCTAGCAGGTCTGTAAATTTTCATGCAAAACGGTGATCAATTACTCATTCAATTTAATCTTTCAAAATATAGTGACCAAACTGTAAACAATGCAGACCTTCAGATTAAGCTTTTTAACCACTTTAACTAACCATGTATCGAAACGCTTAAGTTCGTTTCGATACGGGTGGACGATGGTCAACCATGTTGATTTTTCTCTTTTGACCGTATCGAGACGGGTAAGCCATATATCGGCACGGGTTGACTTCCCTTGACTTTGACTAGTTTCGATATGCTATGAACCCGTATCGAAACGATGGATTCCAATAGAAAAATGTTTCAGTACGACTCTAATCCGCTTCGATATGCCTTGTTTTCTTAGGTTCAAATATGCTTACCCGTATCGAAATGCCATCACCTATTTCGATACGGCCTGACCTGTAATGACCAGATTCTTGCTGGTTTTTATTCGAATTAACCTACCAAACGATGTCCAAATGCAATAAAATTTTATACACATTGTTTCAATGTTGTAAACTACGGGCATGCCAAGTTTCATCATCATTCGAGTACGTTTACCATGTTTTCACCCTTTTTAGGCCAAGTATGCATTTAAAGCCATTTTCAAGGAAACATAACAAGTCTTTTAGAGCACTTTAACCACCTACAACACATAGCCTTTATACATATAACCAAAACATCATCATCAACTATCTTAACTACTTTGCCACCATTCTAGGAGTTCAAATGGAAAAGGTACTTTACATTAAACTCATGGTGACTTGCCAAACTTCCAGCTAATCTCAATCTTGATCCGATGCTTTCTTATCCTGAAATGTATGAACAATGAATACATTAGACTTACATAGTCTAAGTGAGGTAGTCAATAACAAAGAATATGCATGGTATACTATCATGCTTTAATGACAATCTTTACAACAACATACAATGGTCATAGCATACTCTTCAATCTTGGTGAAGCATAGTTTCAATAATCGAATCATCAAAAACAATATCTCAATCTCATGACAATGCAATATCAATGATCATATCATCAATGAAAATATCAATAATCAACTTTCTTCCTTGGATCGATTTCAACTATGTTTGGATACACGAATTCCACCACTACACCAACAATGAACAATATGGTCCAATATCCTCCACTACACCGTTTTGACCAACACACATCACATCCCTCCACTACACCGTATAATCTCCGTACCACTGAGCTCATGAATTCTATAGCATGCCAATTGTATCCAATACATCGATCCCAAAGTCCGATAACAATAACTCAATACCAATGATTCAATGACAAAAGTTTGATATCAATGATTCAATGTCAATATCTCAATAATCATGTAGCCATAGCAATAGGCAATATCAATAAACTCATGTCAATGATTTCCATGATAATAATTGCAATGCTATAGACAATAAATCGATGTTATACTTACCAAACTTACCAATATGGTTTTCAATGATGCTTTATACAAAGCCTCTTTAATTCAATAGTTAGTAAATCATATAAAATCAATAACGGTAAATTCGAAAAGACTTCTCGCCCAATTCTAAGACTCTAACTACACTCACCTCAATATCTAAAGCTCCTAAGGCTCTCGGATAGCGATTCCTTTATTTCTAGCTTTCAATGGAGACGATGGATTAATCTTTTCCGCTTCTTGAACTAGGAAGAGCAATAAGGAATTATTAGAATCAATATGACAATATCGATGCCTGAATAGCCATTAGCTATTAGACAAAACTTAACTTAAAGATTGAAATTGAGCATTCAATAGCCAAGAGAATCGATGGTTAACTTAGGGCTTTCACTTACCCGATCGATGGCTATGAATCAATGTTCTTACATTAAGGTAAGCTTAAGCTCATGAAATCCAACTAGGGAGGTGTATGCTTGCTTGGTGAAGAAGATGACAATGGTGGTGCCTGCTTATCCCTTTGGATAAAAGATGGATTTTTGTGTCTTGGTGAAGCTAACAAAGATGAAAGCTTTCCTTTTGTTCATTTAATAAAATTATAATCTTTAATCATTTCTCACCTCTCAAAGAACCAATGAGAAGCTTTCTCTCAACCAAAGGTAAGCTTATAATATTATTATTTATCATTTCTATATTTACCAATATCAAATATATAGATAACCACTAGTCAGCTTTCCTGATGATAATCACATGGGAAGGGCAGCAATAAGCAGGTGAGTCATCACTTTATCTTTTCCTCTCAAATTTTCCTTCAAATATTTTCGAAATAGGGGACCCGTTTCGAAACGAGTGAAACTGTATCAAAATGGTTGAGCAAAAGTACAAAAGTTAGTTAATTCAGTTACACCGTATCGGAACGCCCCTTAACTGTTTCGAAACACCTTTCCTAGGTCGTTTCGGTACGGGTCTTACTGTATCGAAACGGCTAGCTCAAAACATCATCTTAAGGCATTTTAAAGTCAATCTTAACTAAAGACTTGGTTCAATTAAGGTCCCGTTGAGTGTGTAAAAGTTCTATTATTTACACCCTTTTTTATTTCTGCTGCATTCAAGCATCATTGCATTGCATTTAGGTTAGTTTACAGCAAAACATCACAAATACACTAAAGGCACGGATTCTACTAAAAGATGGCTAATTTTGTAGGTTGCTGCCATAGTTGACAAAGAAGGCAGGCGCAGGGCAAAGAAGCAGCAGAGCTGAACTGGACAAGCAGACGACGAGGATGATGCTGCCATGGACCTGCCGTGACAGCAAGGTGACAGCAGCTTTATGAAGAGGAAAAGCAAAGTGGACCTCGATAGATAGAGAAAAATCTGCTCGTCTGTCGTGTGAAAACCAAATAATTTTCCAAGCCCCGGATCAAAAGATATGTCAAGCCAAAGCTCAAGGAGAGGAAATCCCAAGACACAAGGATGGCGGCTGAAAAGTAGGATACTTGGAGATTAAGTCTTTATTAGAATCTTACTTTTAATTAAAGTTGTAATCCTTGTTAACTTAGAATACTTGAGCCCAAAGCTTATATAAGGGCATAGATTTTAACCTAGAGGAGATCAAACCCCATAACCGATAACCTAAACCCCTCCGCCGTTTACCCGTCGTCGACATGTTCTAAAAACCCCCTAGGGCCACGGGTTGTTTTGTAAAGTAGTTGCAAGGGTTGTTTTGTTTTAGGATTTTCCAAGTTCAATAAAATAAACTTCAAGTTCTCTTATTTTGGTTATTAATATCTTGCAAGAGCATCGGGAGAGCATTGTGAGGTTATCCATTTACTTAGCATCGAGAGAGTTAAGTATACGAAAGAAATAAGAGCAAGTTCTCTAGTTTATAGTTGAACTATCTTGTGCCTAGGGATAGGGCAAGGTTAAGTGGCTAAAGAAGAATTCATACACATCGGTGTTCATCCTTCGATTCACGCCGGGAGGTATCATCAAGACGTGATCATCGACAGACTTTGACCTAGGGATAGGCCAAGGCAGATCTGGGATTCTTGCCAAACTTGAAGTACGGAGTTGGTGTGTTTGATGCCGCGACAGCCAACGGACAGCCGTCGCGACAGGTGCTGTCGGCGACGGGTGCGACGACAGAACTGGATTTCCTAAACTCTACAATACCTGCACTACTGAGCAATTCAATACCAGCCCATTCTCTCTATCTTGATTTCTCTACTTTTATTTTCCAGTATTCTTTATTATTTTCGTGACAATATCTTAATCTACTATTTTCCCCTTGTGCAGATAGCGAAGGAAAGGGTTAGCCCAGTCCCTGTGGAGACGATATCCGATACTCTAGTATCACTTTATTACTTGCGACGTGTACACTTGCACTCAATTGCGATAGACTCTTTTACACGCAACAGGTCCTATAACAATATAATCTATAGCAAGGATTCATTATTTCAATATTTTAATATCAATACTCTAATCATCGAAATCCAATTCCGACTAGACCGGTTTTCCGGGTGTTACATTTTTAACAATTCCTACCTAGAGACCGGGAAATTTGCTCCTACTGGATCGAGAACCCACAACCTAAGGGAATGGAATGTGTCAACTAAAAGCTTTTAATCACTTGCTCTAGAGGTTGTTGACCATTTATCAACAATTCTACTTTCAAAATAATACTAAAAATAATAGTCTATTGATTATTCATATTTTGACATATTTGGTAAATATATAAGGTTAGGGATGAGTCTACGACGGACGTCGCACACGCTGAACACCACTAACGCAATACACCATTGAACACCATTAATTTTTTAAAAAAATATTAACAATCTTAAAAACTAGACTTATAATTAAAATTATTTCAAAAAGAAAATTAAAAATTAGATTTAATAAATCTTTTATATTTATATATAGTATTTTTAATTGATATATTAGAATCAAATATCCCAAAATATCTTTAATATCAAAAATTCTAAACCCATCCCCTTTATTTCCCTACTGTCACCGCTGCCGCAGCTACTATCACCACCGCTGCCTTGGGGTAGAAAAGAAAAAAATTATTCGTAAACCTTGATGGAACTATGGTGATTTCTTCGTTTAACGCAAGGTTGAGTGTAGAAGATAATAAATTAATAATAAATTTAGGAGAAATTATAATCAAACATTCTATGTTTTATTAGAACATATCAGCATTCAGCAATTGTATCGTTTAAGATGCTTAAGTTGATAGGGAGCCATTCAAATTTTCTTCATAATGCTTTGCCATTTGTTGAGAGTAGTTTTATTTCTGAAAATTAGTTAGCTTAAATGTAAATCAGTTGTACAGTTTGTTAGCTAGTTAGTTGATAGAAGTTGTGTATAAATATTCTTTGTGATGTAAAATAATTAATTCATGAATGAAAATCAAATTATAATTCTCTTGTTTCTCTTCAAATGTAATATTCAACATGGTATCAAGCAATTTTTGGTTTTCATTCGTGTTTGGGCCTGTGTAGTTTTGTTTTTGGGATCTCATTTTTTACTTCGTTTTTCTGTTTGAATAATCACGTGTTTCTGTTTGGCTTCCCCATTCGTTTTTCCCTAATTTCATTTTCCTAAGGTTTTTGTACATTGTTTCTCTCATCATGCCACCGGAGACGGATGTCCATGAGGATATTGATTTCAATCACCCCCTTTTTCTCCATCCTTTTGATACTTCGGGCACTCTTTTGGTCTCTCATCAGCTCACTAGCCTGGAGAATTACAGTATCTGGAGCTATTCCATGCAAATCGCTCTCTTGGTGAAGAACAAGTTGGGTTTCATCGACGAGACTTGTAAGAAGGAAAACTATCGTGATTCTCTTTATTCGCAGTGGGAATGATGCAATGGTATCTTCATGTCATGGCTCCTTAACACTATGAGCAGAGATCTGTCTGTTGGTATTGTCTTCACTTCTAATGCTTCAATTGTTTGGAAGGATTTGCGTGAACGTTTTGATAAAATTGATGGATCTCGTATTTTTACTCCATTTGGAAATCGCAACACTTTGTTATGGGGAGTCCTCAGTTTTGGTGTATTATACGTGTCTCAAGTTGTTGTGGGATGAGTATAATACACTAATTCCGTTTTCTTCTCGTGATTGCGAGGTTTCTTAGCTAAATTTGCAAAATCTTATTCAACAGAAGCATTTTTAGTTTTTGATGTGGTTGAATGAGACTTGTAGTGCCATTCTGTAAAACATATGTTTGATTTTGATATAACAAAGTATGTTAAGGATTAAATTGAAAAACTTGAAAAAGATTTTTAAGTCCCTCAAAAGATTTTAAATCAACAAGGCTTTAATCTAGTTTGAAGAACTCAAACTCCAAAATATTTTCTAAGTGTTCCAAGGCCAAACTATTGAAAATAGTCCAGGCGTATCGATACGCTTCTAGCCATATCGATACCTTTTTACCAAACTTGGCCACTAGAGAAACGCGTTTCGATACACCCCTTACCGTATCGAAACAGATCGAATATGTATCGATACGCTCTCTTTGTAAAAACTGAAGGAGTTTGAATGGCGTACCGATACGGTGTCACCCGTATCGATACGGATTTAATGGAATTTTTAAAATCGAAAGCCCTAAATGTTTTTGGCCGTTGGTATAAGTTGTTAGGTAACAGAATTTTAAAGTGTTGGTTGTCCCGTACCGATACGCTCTTTCTTGTATCGATACAGAAACTTCCAGTGAGATTTGTGAGAATAATGGTATCGATACGGTCTTACCCGTACCGAAACACATCCTTATCCCGTACCGATACGCCTACACGCGTATCGATACACCCCTCTTGTTATTGTACAACAACTCTTTCTATTTTGAGACAGGTATCGATACGGATCCCCGTGTACCGATACAATAAGCTGCAAAAGTGCATTTATGGTGGAAAGAGAGGGTCCCAACAGCTATATTCAATACCCTAACCACCCATACGACTAGAATTAATGGAGAAGGTATAAAATGAAGTCATTTGAAGACTAGCAACAACTATTGCATCCAAAAAGGAACATCCTTACAAAAATCCAAGCTCAAAGTGCCTAATTTCTTATCTCTTGTAAAATTTCAAATTGTGTTGTGTTTAATTCCTATCTTGTATTCAAATTTGGGTTGAGTGCTTGTATTTAAAGGGACAAACTTGTATTGAGAGATATCTTTCTTGCATTAATTTCTTCTTTGTACTCTTGTGAGGGTTTGGTCAAATTTTGGGTAGAAAATTTGACCGGTATTGTAAATGTTACCTCCTAAGCCTTGAAAAGGGGAAGAGCAATTAGTGGATTGTTGGAAAAATCCTTAGTGGTAGCTAAGGTAGTGGATGTTGAGTTCATTTGGAACTTGAACCACACTAAATTGTCTTGTTCTTCAATTTTTGCTATTCCACTTTCTCCAACAAATTTTAAAAACTCAATTCACCCCATCTTGGCTTTGATCAATCCATTAATACACTCAACAATTGGTATCAGAGCTTATCTCTTTGAAGGATTAACAACCATAAGAGGAGATTCTAGGAAGAGTGTGATCAACTACTAAGCAAGCCATGGCATCTACCTCTGGGTCAAGCATGTACGAGTCTCAATCGACCACCAAACCACCTTTCATCAACGGTGACAACTACCCTTTTTGGAAGAACCGAATGCGTCCCTTCATTAAATCCAATGATTATCTTGTTTGGGATGCTATTGAAGATGGTCTCTCTATTCCGATGAAGAGAGACGACGAAGGAAGACTTGTGCCAAAAAGAAAAAATGAAATGAGTGAAGAGGAGAGAAAGAAGCTTCAAATCAACGACAATGCTCTCCACATGCTATTTTGCTCTTTTGGTCCCGATATCTACTCCAAAGTCTCCTCCATCGAAAGTGCTAAGGAAGTGTGGGATGCACTTGAGACTACATATGAAGGAACAAGTGATGTGAAGGAGACAAAGATTGGAATTCTCAATCTTAGCTATGAGAATTTCAAAATGGAGCCCGACGAAACCGTTTCGAAGATGTTCGATCGTTTCTCAACAATCGTCAATGAGCTAAAGGGTTTTGGAGAGATAATCTCGAAAGACAAACTAGTTTGGAAGCTACTCTACTCACTTCCCGGGTCTTGGGATGAGAAAAGAATTGTCATCATTGAGGCCAAGAATTTGAAAACACTTAAGCTTGATGAGCTAGTTGGTTCTCTCCTAACTCATGAGATCATAAAGCAAGGAAGAGAAGATGAAAGGAAGAAAGAAGAAAGAAGAGTAGAGAAGCTTGAGGTAGATAAGAAGAAAAAGCTAGGAGTGGCTCTCAAAGCTTCTCTACATGAGGAGAGCACTTCTAGTGAGGAGGAAGATTTAGAAGAATTGGCTATGATAGCTAAAAGATTCTCATGATTTATGAGGTCCAATCGAGGTAGAAAAATTCAAAGAAAAATGGACTTCAAGACCAAAAACAAAGAAGAAGAAAAGGATATGATCATATGCTATGAGTGCAAGAAATTGGGTCATATCGTTCCGAGTGCCCTCAACTCAAGAAGAATGGCTTTGAGAAGAAGAAGAAGCTCAAAGCTAAGCTTGCTACTTGGAGTGATGAGGAGTCATCCGAGGATGAGGAACAAGAAGTGGTCAATCTTTGCCTCATGGCTCTTGAGGATGATTCTTTTATGGTAACCTCTAACTCATCTACTTTTGACTTTACATTTGATGAATTGCATGAAGCTTATGATGAGTTATAAGAGGTATATAATGAGTTAGTTGAGAAGTATAAAGAGTCCGTCTTAAGAAATAAAAAGATTATTTCGGAATTAAATGCTAAAAATGACTTACTTTCTCAAGCTAACTTAAAATTTGAGAAAAAGATCTTAGGTTTACAAGATGAACTTGAATTCTTTCAAAATGAAAATGTAGACTTAAACAATCTTATTTCTCAATGTAATATGGAACACCAAAAGGTGTTAGATGAGCTTAATGAGCTTAAAAAGTCTTTCAAGAGTGTTGGTAATATGAAAAATGAAATAGGTGAATCATCTAGATCAAACCAACCTAAAAGAAAGAACAATAACTACAAACAAAGTGACTTATATAGGCATAATAGAACTAAAAGAATTAGAAGTGTATGGGTTCCTAAGGAACTTGTCAAATCTAATAATTTTGATGTCATATCACCTTGGATTCCTAAGGGAACCAAGCTTTTGAGAGCTAACACTCGTGGACCCAAAATGATTTGGGTACCAAAAATCAAAGCTTAATCTCTTTGTTTGTAGGGGGAGCATTGCTACAAGGCCAAAGCACAAAGCCAAAACTCATGGTACCTTGATAGTGGATGCTTGAGGCATATGACCGGAGACAAGAGTCGATTCATGGACTTAAAGCCAAAAAGTGGAGGAGTAGTGACATTTGGTGACAACTCCAAAAGCCACATTAAAGGTATTGGATCCATAAGTAATCACTCTACTATACTCATTGAAAATGGTTTATATGTCGATGGTCTTAAACACAATTTATTGAGCATTAGTCAATTGTGTGATAAAGGGTTTAATGTCTTATTAGATAAAAATGTGTGCAAAATTGTTGACATTAAAGCAAATAAAATAATGCTCATTGGTCATCACATAGGTAACATATACATGGTGCATCTAGATGATATTCATACATCCCATGCATGTTTTGTTGCACAAAATGAAAATGATGCATGGTTATGGCATAGGAAACTAGGACATGCTAGCATTAGTGTTTTAGAAAAATTAGTTTCCCTAAATCTAGTTAAAGGTTTACCCAAGATCAAGTTTTCAAATGATAAAATATGTGATGCATGCTCTAAAGGTAAACAACATAGATCATCCTTTAAATCCATTAATGATGTTTCTACAAGTAGGTGTTTACAACTAATTCATATGGACTTATTTGGGCCTATTAGAACTATGAGCTTGGCTGGTAAATTGTATGTCTTTGTTCTTGTTGATGACTATTCTAGGTTTACTAGAGTTCTATTCTTAAGTACAAAAGATGAGGCTTTAGAAAAATTCATCACGTTTTCAAAATTAACTCAAAATGATCTTGAACTTAAGATTTCTCATATTAGAAGTGATCATGGAACCGAATTTCAAAATCTAGGTTTTGAAGAGTTTTTAAATGAAAATGGTATTAGCCACAATTTTTCAGCTCCTCGAACTCCTCAACAAAATGGGGTAGTTGAGAGGAAAAATAGGACTTTACAAGAAATGGCTAGAACCATGCTTTGTGAAAACAAATTACCTAAATATTTTTAGGCGGAAGCCACAAATACCGCTTGCTACATTGTAAATCGAGTAATGGTTAAGCCACTTTTAAAGAAAACACCATATGAGATTTTAAAATCTAAAAAGTCTAACATTAGCTATTTTCATCCATTTGGTTACAAGTGTTTTGTTTTAAATAATGGTAAAGACAACTTAGGTAAATTTGATGCTAAAAGTGATGAAGCTATTTTCTCAGGGTATTCTTTAAACTCTAAAGCCTATCATGTATTTAATAAAAGAACTTTAGAAGTATGAGAGTCTATTCATGTTGTTTTTGATGATAACCTCTTTCCGAGGAAGGAATCTTGTGATGATGATGATGTAGGAATCCTTGATGCCTTTGATGGAGGACAAACTTCAAAGGAGGATGAGATTCCATCTAAAGAGGAAGATGCACAAGATCCACCTCTTGAGGCCTTGAAGGACTTGGCTCTTGAGGAAAAGGAAGTGAGCTACCAAAGGGAGTACAACTATGTCAAAAGTGGTGAAATCTTGGGTGATCCATCCAAGGGGGTAACTGCTAGATCTTCTCTCAAACTCATGAATCATGTTGCTTTTATCTCATGCATTGAGCCTAAAAACATTAAAGAATCATTAAAGGATGATTTTTGGATTATGGCTATGCAAGAAGAGTTAAATCAATTTGAGAGAAGTAATGTATGGATGTTGAGTGCATAAAAGTTCTATATTTTACCCCTCATTTAACCATATTTTTGCTGCACTCAAGCATAACTCATTGCATTTAGGATAGATTTTTGCATATACATCACAATTAGATAAAATGGCATAGTTGCTGCTGATTTTGGTTACTTTTGCAGGTATTTGCTGCGGTAGACCCATGGCAGCAAAGGAGCAGATGCAGATTGCAGAGCTGGAGTCGAGAAGCAAAGGCTGTCGTGCCATCTACCGTGGCAGCCATGACGACAGAGGAATGCTGAGGTAGAAAAGTGAAGTGGAGCTCGACAAATAGAGGATTTCAAGTCGGTCTATCGTGGACTACTCCCATATTTTTCTGAGCCCTGAAGCTGAATGAAGGCCAAGCCCAAAGTTCAAGGAAGAAACTCAAGGCAAGAAAAGAGGACGAATTCAAGGCATCTACTCAGAAGATTTGTGTTTAATAGAGTTGCACTTTAATTCGAAATTGTATTCTTGCCATATTAGAAAACTTGAACCCAAAACCTATATAAAGGCATGTAATTCGACCTAGGGAAGGATATCTCATTCCTAGCGGTCTTCCCCTAAACCCTTGTCGTTTTCCCTTCTCCACCAAGTTCTAAATTCCCCCTAGGGCTAAGGGTTGATTCTGTAAAGTAGTTGCAAGGATTGTATTGTTTTAGGAATTTTCTGTCAAAATAATAAAAGCTTCAAGTTTATTTACTCTAGTTTTTCATATCTCATAAGAGCATCTGGAGAGCATTGTGAGGTTATCAATTTGTTTGATATCGGGAGAGTCAAGCATACGAAAAGGGTAAATACACGATTTCCAGTTTATGGTTAAACCATCTTGGCTTAGGGATAAGTACAAGGTTAAGTGGCTAAAGAAGAATTCAACAACATTGGTGTTCACCCTTTGATTCACGCCGGGAGGTATCATCCAAGAAGTGTTCATCAACAGAACTTGGGCCTAGGGATAGGACAAGTCACAACAAGGATTCTTGCCAAGCTTGAAGTACAGAGTTGTTGATCGCTACCGCGACATCAACAGACCTCTGTCGCGACAGGTGCTGCCGCGACAGGAACGACGACAGAAGACAGAAGTTTCTATAACAGTGGAACACCTGCACTACTGAGCAATTCAATACCAGCCTATTCCTTAAATTTGTTTCCTTTATCTTTCATTTTAGTTTTTACTCAAGATTATGCCAACATTCATTTAAAATATTTATTTCTCTTCTGCAACAATTCAAGGATAGAGTTATTTCCAATCCCTGTGGAGACGATATCTGATACTCTAGTATCACTTTACTACTTGCATTGTGTACACTTGCACTATTTGCGACAGGACTATTTTACACGCAACAAGTTTTTGGCGCTGTTACCGGGGACTGGCAACATACCTTTACCCTTTTTATTACTGCACTTTATTTTTATTTTTCTGTTTTTAGTGGTGTTATTTACCCCATGCTTTTCACAAGGTTTTCTATTTTCTTATGCGTAGATCGAGATGAGGTAAGGAACTTGAGTACGAACTAGATCCAGAAATCGAACGTATGTACCAACTCAGGAACCAAGCCTGACTCTTGATAGAAAGAAACAACTATCTTGAGGAGATACTAGAAGAAATGGTGAACGGAAGGCAAGTCAATGCTCGTGTTGAAAAAGTTAGCGAAGAACGATGAGCAATTCCCTACAGCTCGAAGAGGAGGAAAACGAGGAATATCTGTAAAGGAGTATGAAGCTGATAACTCGGTTAAATCACAGGTTGCATACCTCACAAAGATAGTTGAAAATCTGCAGCGGAAAGATTCTAAAGTTGTATATTCTGCAGAAGAGGTGTGTGAAACCTGTAGTGGGAACCACAGTTTAGAAGATTGTCCTTTACAGCTGGAAGAAGGGATGTATGTTGGGAACTATAACAAGCCTAGAAATTATGATTCCAACAATTACAGTCCCAACTGGAGGACGGGTCCAAAATTTTCCTGGAGCAATCCAAACAATGCACTAAATCCTAAAGTGTAGAACAACCAGAACCAATGAGTACCCAAAATTCTGTCGCGACAGCAACCACAACAGCCGGTAGCAACACCTAGTATACTGGAACAGACCTTGGCGACATTTATGTCACAAACGGGAGCATACATGGCGAACATGGATCACTTTGTAAAAAAAAACCGAATCATTCATGGACAAGACAGAGATGCGGATGACAAACTATGAGGTTACCCTAAAATCTCTAGAGACACAGATGGGCCAAGTTTCACAGTATATCAAACCGAGGCAGAACAGGGGATTCCCTAGTGATACTGAGGTCACTAGAAAACCCACACATGAGAGTGCAAAACAATTACAACGAGGAGTGGGAAACAATTACAAGGGCCGGAGATAAAAGACATACCGAGTGAGGATCCGACCCGAGAGACACCTGCCGTGAACACTGCCCCGACAGAGGAGAAACAACCTACTATCAACACACCTGCCACGACAGCAGAAGGGACAAAGAAGCACACAGAAAATGCTGAAGAAATTAAGCCTCCTCAGATTCAGATTCCATGTGAAGGACGCCTTGCAGATTATCGTCCTCCACCCCCTTTTCCATAGCGGTTACAGAAACAGAAACAGAAGTACTAGCTTAAGAAAATTTATGATATTTTTAAGCAAGTACATATTAACATACCGCTGCTAGAGGCCATCAAGCAGATGCATGGTTATGCTAAGTTTCTCAAGGATGCAATGTCCAAAAGGTCCATACTCGGGGAATTTGAAACAGTAAAGATGACAAAAGGATGCATGACAATCTTGCATAAGCATCCACCCCAAAAGAAGAAGGACCCTGGGAGCTTCATCATGCCATGCATAATTGGCGATAAGTTCGTGGGTAAGGCACTTTGTGATCTTGGTGCTAGCATAAATCTAATGTCCAAATCTGTATTTCAGAAATTAGGTATTGGACAAGCAAGGCCCACGACAGTCATGCTGCAGCTGGCAGACCGCTCTTACGTACAACCAGAAGGGAAGATCGAAGATATTCTGGTAAGAGTGGATAAATTTATTTTCCCTGCTGGCTTTCTTGTTTTAGATTGTGAAGCAAGTGAAAACGCACCGATCATCTTGGGGCGACCCTTCCTAGCCACAGGCAGAACTGTGATCGATGTTGAGAAAGGAGAACTGGCGATGAGAGTAAATGATCATCAAATCAAACTCAACGTTCTCCATGCAATAAAACAAGCTGATGCAAAGGAAGAGTGCAAAGCAATATCAGAGATAGTCCTTGACCAACCTTGCATCAGGTCGAACTGCCAGGACAAAAAGTTTGGTCACTGCCACTGCAGTCACCCAGAAGACTGTCACGGCAGCAACGACGACAGCGACTCCTCAGACACAGAAACATCTGACGCTGAAGGTCTTGAGGAGGTAAATTGGATAGGCACATGTCTAGGTAAGTTCTTCAAGCCTTTAAATTATACCTCGAATGAACATGTAATCCAAAAGCCTTCCATTGAACAACCACCTGTTCTAGATCTTAAACCCCTACGGGGCAGCTTAAATATGTTTTTCTTGGTTTAAATGATACGTTTCCTGTAATCATCTCTTCCAAGTTGATGCAGGAACAGGAACAGTGGCTGATCAGCATGCTACAGCAGCATAAGAAGGCCATCGGATGGACTATAGCTGATATCCAAGGCATTAGTCAAGCATTATGCATGCACAAGATCCTCTTGGAAGATGATCATAAGCCAACTATCGATGCCCAGAGACGATTGGACGAGGCTACATGAGAGGTGGTGCGAAAAGAAATTATTAAGTGGCTTGATGCTGGAATAATCTACACCATCTCGGATAGCAAGTGGCTGAGCCCGGTGCAAATGTGTGCCCAAAAATGGAGGCATAACCGTAGTAACGAATGAAGAAAATGAACTAATCCCAACTAGGACTATGACCGGTTGGAGGGTTTGTATCGACTACTAGAAGCTTAATAAAGCTACCAGGAAGGACCACTTCCCCTTACCCTTTATCGATCAAATGCTAGATAGATTAGCGGGGAAACCTTACTACTGTTTTCTTGATGGTTACTCAAGTTATAACCAAATAGCAATCACACCGGAGGATCAAGAGAAAACCACCTTCACATGCCCGTATGTCACATATGCCTTTTGAAGAATGCCATTTGGGCTCTGCAATACACCAGCAACCTTCCAACGGTGCATGATGGCAATATTCTCCGACATGGTGGAGGATTTCCTAGAAATTTTCATGAACGACTTTTTCGTCTTTGGAGACAACTTTGAGGATTATTTAGGCAATTTAAATAAGGTTCTTGAGAGATGCGAAGAGGCGAACTTGGTTTTAAACTGGGAAAATGCCATTTTTTGGTAGACGAAGGCATAGTACTAGGCCGCAAGGCTAGCTGTCGCGGCATAGAGGTGGACAGAGCCAAAATAGAGGTTATCGAAAAGCTGCTGCCACCCACCACAGTCAAAGGGATTCGAAGTTTCTTAGGGCATGCAGGGTTTTATCGAAGATTTATAGCTAATTTTTCGAAGATTACCAAGCCTTTTTTGCCACCCGTTGGAACAGAATCACCCATTTAACTTTAACACTGAATGTACTAAAGCATTCAAAATTTTAAAGGAGAAGCTGGTAACAGCCCCGATCGTACAACCACCAAACTGGAGCTTGCCATTTGAGATAATGTGTGACGCCAGTGATTTCGCTGTCAGGGCAGCATTAGGACAGAGGAAAGATAAGCTCTTCCATGTGATTTATTATGCCAACAAAACGTTGAATGATGCCCAAATCAACTACACCACGACAGAGAAGGAGCTTCTAGCAGTGGTGTTTTCAATCGACAAGTTACGTCCGTATATACTTGGAACGAAAGTGGTGGTCCATACAGACCATTCAGGACTAAAGTATTTGTTCACAAAAAAAGATGCAAAACCTAGATTGATACGTTGGATTCTGTTGCTGCAAGAATTTGACATTGACATCAAGGATAAAAAGGGAACAGAAAACCAAGTAGCAGACCACTTGTCAAGGCTAGAGATGGGAAGGAATCAATCGACAGACAAGACCAACATATTGGAAACCTTCCTAGATGAGCAGTTGTTTGCTACCACTAGCACTGCCGCGACAGACATGGTGGCAGGTAAGCTTTCTGAAACCCATTGGTATGCTAACATTGTTAATTACATTGTAAGTGGGTTATTACCTCCTAAGCTTAATTACCAAGTAAGGAAGAGGTTACAAAATGATGCAAAACATTATTATTGGGACGAACCTCTTCTTTTCAAACATTGTGCAGATCAGATTATCAGGAGATGCATACCACAGGACAAACAGAAAGCAGTGCTTCACCACTGTCATGCTGCCCCCTATGGAGGACACTTAGGGGGAAATAAAACTGCTGCCAAGGTTCTGCAATCTGGTCTTTATTGGCCCACACTGTTCAAGAATGCACAAGCTTTTTACAAGAGCTGTGACAAATGCCAAAGGATTGGGAATATATCAAGAAGGCATGAGATGCCACTGCAGAACATACTGGAGGTCGAAATCTTCGATGTTTAGGGAATCGACTTCATGGGGCCATTCCCAGCCTCTTGTGGGAATTTGTACATCTTACTGGCAGTGGACTATGTGTCAAAGTGGGTAGAAGCAATTGCCACTCAAAAGAACGATGCCAAGACTGTGCAAAGATTTCTTCACAAGAACATCTTCTCAAGATTTGGCATCCCAAAGGCGATAATTAGCGATGAGGGGAGACATTTCGACAATAGGGTAATTTCTATTGCATTAAGGAAATACGGAGTGAAGCACCGAATTGCAACAACATACCATTCTCAAACCAATGGGAAGGCCGAGATATCAAACAGAGAAGTAAAGAACATCCTAGAGAAGATGGTTAAACCTACTTGAAAGGACTGGTCTCTACATCTAAATGATGCACTCTAGGCCTACAGAACAACGTTCAAGACACCGTTTGGGATGTCACCCTATCGACTCATTTATGGGAAAACCTGTCATTTACCTGTCAAGGTAAAACACATAGCTTACTGGGCTATCAAGGCAGTGAATATGGACTGGGATAAGGCTTGACAGAAAAGGCTACTGGACTTGAATGAGATTGAGGAAATTTGAGCAATGGCCTACGACAATGCTAAGATCTACAAGGATAAAACCAAGAAGTGGCACGACAGGAAGGTGCTACCATGACAGTTCTGCCCAGGGCAGCAGGTGTTTTTGTTCAACTCTAGGTTGAAGCTTTTTCTAGGAAAGCTTAAATCTAGGTGGTCTGGTCCTTTCCAAGTGGTCCAAGTTTTCCCCCATGGTGCTATTACAATCAAATCAATGAAGGATGGGCACCAATTCAAGGTCAATGGACAGAGGCTCAAGCATTATCAGGGGAGTGAAGCCCAAGGATGCAGGAAGTAGTTACTTTAGAAGATGCCCCTCAAGGCATCCCTAATTTAATTTAACTTTATTTTATTTATTTATTTATTTATTTATTTATTAGGAATTAAGATTTTTATTTATTTATTTTAGGAAATAAGATTTTAATTCGGTTTGTTTATTTATTTTTAGGAAATAAGGAAGAAAAGAAAAGAGGAGGAATGAACCAGCGCACCGCATTCACAACAGCCCAAAAAGCCCAACGGACAAGCCTGTCGTCACAGCCTGTCACCAGCTGTTGCAAAAGACACAGAAAATACAGCCTGTCACTGAGCTATCGCGACAGACACACAAACGCGTAACAGACGCGCAGCAGACACGAAAACACGTGACAGATGCGTCAGAAACCGCGTAACAGCTGGCCCCGTTATTCGCGCCTATCGTTACAGTCCCAACGGGCAGAAAAACCCTGTTCTATATAAACTCATACTCTCATTTCATTTTTCATCTCATTCTCATTCTCTCTATTTTACTCTCCAAAAATTAGGATTTCAAAAATTTCTTTCATTTTTCTACAGTTTTCCTTGCAAATGGCTACTAGATCAACAAGAAGAAGCACTGCCTCCACCTCTGCTGCGGCAGTGTCAACACCCAGCCATAGCGGAATACCCGACCGCTTCGCATCAGTGGACTCAGCAAAGAGGTACTACGGGTCCTTCCAAAAGAGAGAAATGTGAGAGGAAAGAGGGTTCATTTATACCCAAAAGACGGGAGAATTGGGGCTTGAAAGCTTCACCGCCAGGAAGATCCTCACACTTAAGTGGCAGATGTTTGCTGCCCAGCCAGAAGAGATAAACGTCACCCTAGTGCGAGAGTTTTACGCTTCCGTCCCTGACAAGGATGCCACGACAGTTACTATCAGAGGCAAATAGATCTCCCTCGAACCGGTATACATCAACACGCTATATGGGTTGTATGTGGACAAGAAGGAAGACGCCCATCGGAGGTTTGTGAACCGTCTGTCGCCGGCAGATTATGACGATGTCATGGCAGAGTTGACAGAGAAGGGCACACAGTGGAACGATGATCCCAAGCACCGGTGGACCGTGCGGAGGACTCAGTTTACCCCACAAGCCAAGTTGTTGAACCACTTCATGAAGAAACGCCTTGTACCGACCTCACATAATACAACGGTGGACCGGTAGAGATTAGCCCTCGTACACTCTATCCTCTACGAGAGGCAAATCAATGTTGGCAGATACATACGAGACGGCATCATCGAGTGTGCACTCCAACCAACATGCCCCTTAGTCTTCCCTTATCTGATCACTACGCTCTGTCAGGGCAACAATGTGCTAGAAATCAACGAATATGTCAAGGTCCGAGGGAAAGGATGGACGCAGTAGAATCTCTACAATTTGATGGAATTAAAAGATGCCACTCCTCTGTCATACGTAGACCCAACTGCCACGACAGAAGTGACAGCAGATCCTGACTCCCCTGAACTTGTCACCGCAGAACTAGAGCAGACTACGGTAGCACCAGCAGCAGACACCTCCAGCCAGATCCTGACGATGCTGCAAAAGATAGAAGAACGACAGCTCGGCCTCATGGGATTTCTGAGGGACTTCACTGTCTCTACGGTAAATTTTATCAAATCTGATTTAAATTTTCCCAACGTGCAATTCCCTCCTTTCCCAGAATCTCTCTTTGCCGCACCCACACCTGCTGCCAGCCCCAGAACACCTACTGCGGCCTCCACATCACCACATGTCACGACAGAAGATAGCGGCAGAAAATTCGCCACTCCTCGAGGAGAGAAAAGAAAGGACCCCCTACCGGAGATCGACCCCAAATATTTTGAAGGGTTCTCCTCCTCCTCCGTCTGGTAGGATTCTGACTCAAAGTCGTCGGTAGTCTGAGACATATCCAAGGACTTCCCTCCGATGAAGAGGAAGAAGCTGAACGAGACTGTTGAAGGATCATGCCACGGCAGATCAGACAGCAGCAGCAGTAGCAGCAGTGATGATGAACTCGAGGTTCTGGACCAGCCCCCACATATCTCACCTACCAGAGTCCAGCCACCTCGAGAGGCCAAGAAAAAGATAACCTCTCCTTCTCCCAGCAACCAGTCAGCCCCTGCCGTCAAGGTCACTGTCCGCCGGTAGCTTCTTGTTAGCAACATCAGCGACGACAGCTCCTCAACTTAAGTGCTTTTACTTATATATCTACTGTCTTTGTTGTTGTTTTCTCTATTTTGTGATGTTATTTTCTATTTTTTATTTTTAATTGTTGTCATGCATTGAGGGCAATACAACCCTCGAGTTTGGGGGTGGGCATCCCTCTATTTAATGAACTTGTTAGTTGTGTCTTTAATTGGTGTCTCATTTTAAGTTTATTTTTGTGTTAAAAAAATGAAAATAAAAACAAAAATTTGGCTTAAGTCTTTGAACTGAACTTACCTGTCGCGACATTCTCTGTCGTGACAGTGCCTTTAGGATGTTTTAGGAACTATTTAAAGCCTTGCTATAGTTCTGAACTTTAGAACACCCTTTGTGACTCTTATGCTGTCTAGATTTCGGTAGTGAACTAGAATAGGAAGGTTTACCCACTTGAGTTTCCCCTAGAGGTGCCTAACACTGGCTCTAGGAAAGGAAAAAAAACATTTTAAACTCACTTGCCCCCAAAACTGCCTTACAATAACTCTAGGAAGATTCTTTGAGTCCAAGTCAGAAAAAAACTTAAGAAGCCTAAGAATTGCCTCCAGAAAAGATGAAGTCGAGTCTAAATTAGAAAAAACTAAAGGAGCCTAAGAATTGCCTCCAGAAAAAATGAAATTGAGTCTAAGGCCAGAAAAAACTAAGGGAGCCTAAGAATTGCCTCCAGAAAAAAATGAAATTGGCATAAAATTCAAGTGAGTAGCATAACTATTCTGGTAAGCTAAAGGAGTCTAGGCACATATTTGTTCACAAAACCTGCACACACTTGCACAAGAACTATAGCATTGTTTCGGATAAATCCATAAACACCCGACAAGGTACTACTCTTGATAGTGAATGTGTGGTAGGTAATGTAAGTTCACTGAATTAAGCCAACCCAAAAAGTTTTTATTTTTAGTTAGGTTGTATTTGCTTGAGGACAATCAAGAACTTGAGTTTGGGGGTGTGTTGAGTACATAAAAGTTCTATATTTTACCCCTCATTTACCCATATTTTTGTTGCACTCAAGCGTAATTTATTGCATTTAGGATAGATTTTTGCATATACATCACAATTAGATAAAATGGCACAGTTGCTGCTGATTTTGGTTACTTTTGCAGGTATCTACTGCGGCAGACCCAATGCAGCAAAGGAGCAGAGGCGAATTGAAGAGCTGGAGTCAAGAAGCAAAGGTTGTCGTGCCATCTGTCGTGGCAGCCATGACGACAGAGGAATGCTGAGGTGGAAAAGTGAAGTGGAGCTCGACAGATAGAGGATTTCAAGCCGGTCTGTCGTGGACTACTCACATATTTTTCTGAGCCCTGAATCAGAATGAAGGCCAAGCCCAAAGTTCAAGGAAGAAACTCAAGGCAAGAAAAGAGGACGAATTCAAGGCATCTACTCAGAAGATTTAGTCTTTAGTAGAGTTGCACTTTAATTCGAAATTGTATTCTTGTCATATTAGAAAACTTGAACCCAAGGCCTATATAAAAGCATGTAATTCGACCTAGGGAAGGATATCTCATTCCTAGTGGTCTTCCTCTAAACCCTTGTCGTTTCCCTTCTCCATCATGTTCTAAATTCCCCCTAGGGCTAAGGGTTGATTCTGTAAAGTAGTTGCAAGGATTGTATTGTTTTAGGAATTTTCTGTCAAAATAATAAAAGCTTCAAGTTTATTTACTCTGGTTTTTCATATCTCATAAGAGCATCGGGAGAGCATTGTGAGGTTATCCATTTGTTTGATATCGGGAGAGTCAAGCATACGAAAAGGGTAAATATGCGTTTTCCAATTTATGGTTAAACCATCTTGGCTTAGGGATAAGTACAAGGTTAAGTGGCTAAAGAAGAATTCAACAACATTGGTGTTCACCCTTTGATTCACGCGGGGAGGTATCATCTAAGAAGTGTTCATCAACAGAACTTGGGCCTAGGGATAGGACAAGTCACAATAGGGATTCTTGCCAAGCTTGAAGTACAAAGTTGTTGATCGCTGCCACGACGTCAACAGACCTCTGCCGCGACAGGTGTTGCCACAATAGAAACGACGACAAAAGACAGAAGTTTCTCTAACAGTGCAACACCTGCACTACTGAGCAATTCAATATCGAAAATAGACAGAAGTTTTTACTCAAGATTATCCCAACATTCATTTAAAATATTTCTTTCTCTTGTGCATCAATTCAAGGATAGAGTTATTTCCAGTCCCTATGGAGACGATATCCGATACTCTAGTATCACTTTACTACTTGCGTCGTGTACACTTGCACTATTTGCGATAGGACTCTTTTACACGCAACAATGGACATTAGTTGAAAGGCCTAGTAACCAATCTACTATAGGAACTATATGGTAATTTAGGAATAAACTAGATGGGAGTGGTAACATTGTGAGAAACAAAACTAGATTAGTTGCTCAAGGTTACACTCAAGAAGAGGGAATAGATTTTGATGAAACCTATTCACCCATAGCTAGAATGGAAGTTATTATGATGTTGCTTGCATATGCATGTTATCATAACTTCAAGCTTTTTCAAATGGATGTGAAAAATGTATTTTTAAACGGTTTTATAAATGAGGAAGTGTATTTGGAACAACCGCCGGGTTTTGAAGATTCAAAATTTCAAAATCATGTTTTCAAACTAACCAAAGCATTTTATGGTTTAAAACAATCTTCTAGAGCTTGGTATGAAAGGCTTTCAAACTTTTTGATTGAAAAGGGCTTTGAAAAAGGTAAGGTGGACACTACAATTTTCATAAAAAGATATAAAAATGACATCTTAATAGTGCAAATATATGTTGATGATATCATTTATGGATCTACTAATGAGTGTCATTGCAAAGAGTTTGCTAAGTTAATGCAAGGTGAATTCGAGATGAGCATGATGGGGGAGCTCTCATTCTTCTTGGGACTCCAAATCAAACAAAGGAAGGATGGCACCTTCATCAATCAAGCAAAGTACGTGAAACATATGCTCAAGAAGTTTGGCTTGGAGCAAGCAAAGCCTCAAGCTACACCAATGAGCTCATCTACCAAGCTTGACAAAGATGATGGAGGTAAGTGTGTTGACTCTAAGCTTTATCGCTCTATGATTGGATCTTTGCTTTACCTTACCGCAAGTATACATGATATATTGTTTAGTGTTTTCTTGTGTGCTAGGTTTCAAGCTAGTTCTAGAGAGTCTCACCTTATAGTCGTTAAGAGAATCTTTAGGTACCTTAAAGATACTTCTTGTCTAGGTCTTTGGTACCATAGAGACTCAACCTTCAACCTTTATGCTTATTCGGATGCAGATTATGGGGGATGTAAAATTGATAGGAAAAGTACTTCAAGAACATGTCAATTATTAGGTAGTATGCTCATATCTCGGTTCTCTAAGAAACAAAATAGTGTAGCTCTATCTACCACCAAAGCCGAGTACATATCCTTAGGGAGTTGTTGTGCTCAAGTCCTTTGGATGAAGCAACAACTCTTAGATTATGGTGTTAAAGTTGAAACCATACCCCTTAAGTGTGATAACACTAGTGTTATATGCTTAACGAAAAATCACATCCAACACTCTAGAACCAAACATATAGAAATAAGGCATCATTTCATTAGAGATCATGTCCTTAAGGAAGATGTTGTTGTAGAGTACGTTGACACCTTGAACCAACTAGCGAACATTTATACCAAACCTCTAGACAAAGAACGTTTTTGGTCCCTTAGGAGAGAGTTAGGTCTAACTAGCCTACCTTGACCCTTTAGGCCTCTTTTTGAGGTTACAATTGCTTGAATTTGTGAAAATGCATGTTTAAGTGTTGTTGATCTTGATAGAAACCATGCTTATAGCAAGGGGGAGTATGCTTCTGTTAAAATATGCTTAGAACTGCTCATTCATCAATTGCATTTATTTAGGAGGTGTTAAAGTCGAGCCTTTGGTTGTTCTTAAAGCCAAAAATGCATTTCTGAGCATAGGGTATCGATACGGCCTTATGCGTATCGATACGAGTACTGTATTAGTTTACCAAACTGTATATTTTGTCTAATACGGGTATCGATACGGTTAAACCCGTTTTGATACGATAAGTGAGATTTTTGATACGGATACCATCCGTTTCGATATGGACCTTTGACACGCATTTCCAGGGAATTACCATTTTACCCCCGTATCGATACACCCTTTGGCGTATCGATACTCAATTGCGCAGACAACTTCTTAATGGCATTTAAAGAGTTTCACTTTTACCAAAATTGAAATTTCAAAACCCTAGACATTTTTACTCTATAAAAAGCCTCTCAATCCCTCATATTTTCACCACACAACTCAAAATTTCTTGAGGGTTTTTCAACATCAAGCAAAGCCTTTAAAGCTTTCTATCAATTTGGTGCAAGTTCTTCTTTCATTCTTCTATATCAATATCAAGGTATAAAATTCTTTTTCTCTTTTTATTTTCTTTGATTTTCATTTTAAATTTCTCTTGTTTTGTTTTGTTTTCTCAAAAACAAACTTTATCGAACTTTTGTTTTTGATTTGTCTTTCATTTTTTTTAAACTTTGGTTATTGATTTTCAATGGGTTGAATGAGAAAAATAATGCATACACACTGTTTTGATCTATTTTTCTAGACAATGGCACCCAAAAAGAGAGTGCGTACTAGCGAAGTCGGTGAAGCTTCCAATGCTGCAAATGGTACTCGCCCAAACCTCACTCTTATCTATCAAAAGTGCTTTAGGACCACCGGAGAACTCACCTATTTCCGAAACTTTCAAAACTATAAAATCTGTCCAGAGAGGGTAATTTTCGTTCCTTTTCTTAACTCGGAGCGCTTCAAATTTGTCTATTTACCTTTGCTCCAAGAATGGAAGTTCATGGATTTTATACAAATTCCCGGCTTTTTCTTTCGCAATTTGGTTTTGATTTTCTATGTTAATGCCAAGTGTGCTGCCAATCCCGCGGGTGAAATTACTGCTGTCAATTCTTATCTAATGGGTAAAAATATCACCATAGATGTTCCCTTTATTTGTGTTGTTTTTAAGTTAGATGATAAGGGCATCAAAGATGAGAATTCTCTTGGTCATGTCTTGGGAGGTTTCGTGACCGCTCTCAATGCTCAAGATCAAATCCTACACTTGATGATTTCTTGGTGGTTTAGGCCCTTGAGAGGAAAGTATTCAACTATCCGCAAAGTTGACGATTTTTGGATTTGGTGTTTCCGTCAAAGACAACAACCAAATCTTACTCGTATTATGTTTGCGGAGATTGTCTATCTCGTGCAACACTTCCACACTACTCTTGTCACTTCATTCACATATGGCACGACTTTGAGTTATTTCTTCATCCAAAAGAAGATAGATTGCTCTCACGACTACCCGACGCCCCTCACCGATCCCATTGATGAAAGATCTCTTTCTAGGGGGAAGTTTCATTACTTTAATGGTAGTTGGCTTCGTCTCTCCGAGCTCCCTAGTGATGCGATTCCGGAAGAAATTTCCAATCCTCAAGTCGCTCAAGCTCCTCCTCCACCTTCCATGGATGCCCTTATGACCTTTCTCAACGAACAATTCACGGGCTTACGCACGGGAATTGCTTCCATGGATCAAGTAATGAATTCAGGGTTTGCCGCTATAGACACACGCTTTACAAGCCTTGAAGATTGTGTGAAGAATGTGGAGACGTGTCTCACTTCTCTTGAAGGCGGTCACATTTCGATGAACATCTTTCTTACCGCTTTTCATGATGAATGATGTCAATCAAGGAGGAATGATGATGCACATGAAGAGGACGATGAAGATGATGAAGATGGCGATGGAGAAGCGTAGTAGTTTATCTTTGCATTACATTCATGTCATTTAGGATTTCTATTTATGAATTTTGAATTATGTTCTTAGGATTAAGTTTGCATTCTAAAACCTATGCTTTGATTATTGTTATTTGGATTTTATGTTGATGTTTTCTTTATTTTGAACTTAATGTTTATCTATAATATGTTGCTTGGTTATTATTTATGCCTTTTGCTTATGTTTATCTATGTCTCTATTTTTTGATCTAACAAAAGGGGGGAGAGGGAAACAAGCTCACTTAAAATTTTTAACTAAAATTTTACCTAGCAAATATTAAGGGGGAGTTGTTTTGCAAAGCTTTTCAAAAGTCTTAAAAATTTCAAGTTTTGGTTTTGTTATATCAAAAAGGGGGAGATTGTAAAACCTATGTTTGATTTTGATATAACAAAGTATGTTGAGGATTAAATTGAAAAACTTGAAAAAGATTTTTAAGTCTCTAAAAAGATTTTAAATCAACAAGGCTTTAATCTAGTTTGAAAAACTCAAACTCCAAAATATTTTCTAAGTGTTCCAAGGCCAAACTATTGAAAATCGTCCAGGCGTATCGATACCTTTTTACCAAACTTGGCAACTAGAGAAACGTGTTTCGATACGCCCCTTACCGTATCGAAACAACGTATCGATATAGATTCAATCTGTTTCGATACGCTCTCTTTGTAAAAACGGAAGGAGTTTGAATGGCGTACCAATACGGTGTCACCCGTTTGATCGTTGGTGTCAGTTGTTAGGTAACAGAATTTCAAAGTGTTGGTTGCCCCGTACCGATACGCTCTTTGTCGTATCGATATAGAAACTTCCAGTGAGCTTTGTGAGAATAATGGTATCGATACGGTCTTACCCGTATCGAAACACATCCATATCCCGTACTGATACGCCTACACGCGTATCGGTACACCTATCTTGTTATTGTGCAACGACTCTTGCTGTTTTGAGACAGATATCAATACAGATCCTCGTGTACCGATACAGTAAGCTGCAGAAGTGCATTTTTTGTGGAAAGAGAGGGTCCCAACGGCTATATTCAATACCCTAACCACCCAAACGGCTAGAATTAATGGAAAAGGTATAAAATGAAGCCATTTGAATACTAGCAACAACTATTGCATCCAAAAAGGAACATCCTTACAAAAATCCAAACTCAAAGTGCTTAATTTCTTATCTCTTGTAAAATCCCAAATTGTGTTGTGTTTAATTCCTATCTTGTATTCAAATTTGGGTTGAATGCTTGTATTTAAAGGGGCAAACTTGTATTGAGAGATATCTTTTTTGCCTTAATTTTTTCTTTGTACTCTTGTGAGGGTTTGGTCAAATTTTGGGTAGAAAATTTGACTGGTATTGTAAAGGTTACCTCCTAAGCCTTGAAAAGGGGAAGAGCAATTAGTGGATTGTTGGAAAATTCTTAGTGGTAGCTAAGGTAGTGGATGTAGAGTTCATTTCGAACTTGAACCACTCTAAATTGTCTTGTTCTTCAATTTTTGCTATTCCACTTTCTCCAATAAATTTTAAAAACCCAATTCACCCCCCCCCTCTTGGCTTTGATCAATCCATTGATCCACTCAACACATTCAAAGCCAGACCCTGCTTATGCAACCCCTCCCTTCTATTAACAAAGCCTACTTCATGATAGTTCAAGAGGAGTCTCAACGCATGCATCTCTCAGGATTATCCTCTTTCCCAAGTTCTACTGCCATGTATTCACAAGCTTCTAGTCATTCTAATCGTCGTCGCTTTCAGAGAGTTTGTGATCATTGCAAGATCAAGGGCCATAAACGTGAAAACTGCTACAGATTAATTGGTTTTTCAACTGATTACACATTTGGTAAGAAACAAGGATCTCAAGCTGCTCTAGGTACTACCCCTCACGTATCATCTGATTCGGATCAGGCAAGGGATGATGGTCCATCTGGTTTGGCTGCACCCATTTTTACTCGCGATCAGTACAACCAAATCCTGGAACTACTGCACAAAAGTCCTATAGCTGATATTGTGGTAAATATGGCAAGTATAAATTATGGCATTAGTTCTGATATTACTAATTCACTTTGCTGGATTATAGATACAGGTGTAACAAACCATATTTTGTCTGATTTCAAGACCCCTAATTCATGTTCTTCACGCCTTGTCCATCTCCCAAATGGTAATATTGTTCCAATAACCCATATTGGTTCCTTTCTTTTAACTCCTTCTCATTTGATTAATAATGTTCTCTTACTTCTTCATTTCATACATAGTCTTTTGTCCGTTTCTAAAGCCACTAGTGAACTAAACCGTTCCATTACCTTCTATCATGTTTTTTTGTATTTTTTGGGATCTCTTAACTGGAAGGATGAATGGGATTGGTAAGGAGTCTCAAGGGTCATATCATTTTTATTTTGATGCTGGTTTTCATCCACAACTTTTGCTAGTTCTTTTCCTTTTATCGTGCCTTGTGACGAACATGTTGTTTTCTCTACTTGTATGACATCCTTTGTTAATAAAAATTTACACCTCTAGCATTCTCGTTTAGGTCATGCCTCAACTTTCACTATGAATAAACTCTCTTCATTAACTATTGTTGTGTTTGATAACAAATCTGATGTGCATGAATGTCCCATATGCCCTTTAGCTAAACAATCAAGACCATTTTTCCTCTGAGTACTTCTAAGTCTTCTCATCCATTTGAAATGTTGCACTTTGATCTTTGGGGACCCTGTAGAGTATCTACACATAGTGGGGAGAGATTTTTTAACTTTGGTTGATGATCACACTCGTATGAGTTGGATGTTTCTCTTGAAGCTTAAAAGTGACAATGTCCTCAGTTTAAAAAAAAGTTTATTCAATTTGCTGAAACTCAATTTTCAGCTACTGTCAAAGATGTGAGGAGTTATAATGGGGCAGAGTTTTTTTAACTCTGAGTGTTCTGAGTATTTCGACTCTATGGGTGTCTTACATCAGAGTTCATGTGTGCACACTCCACACTAAAATAGAGTTGCTGAGAGAAAACATAGACTCGTCCTTAAAATGGCCAGAGCCCTAAGATTTCAGTCCAATTTACCCTTAAAATTTTGGGGAGAATATGTGTCTACTACATTCTATATTATAAATAGATTACCTACCTTTGTGTTGTCTTGAAAGTCTCGTTTTGAGGTTCTCTATTATAAAATTCTCAATCTTTCCCATTTAAGAGTGTTTGGATGTTTAGCTTATGCCATTATCCCAAATTACTATGATAAATTTTCTCCTAAAGTTGTTCCTTCTGTTTTTTTGGTATTCAAGCACACAAAAGGTTTATATTCTCTTTAATCTAGCCACTCATAAATTTTTTGTTAACATGAATATCATTTTCCATGAAACTACATTTCTTTTTCTTTTCCTCAACCTTCTTCTTCCCATTTTTCCCTTTTACCCCTATTTCAGATTCTAATTTTTTGGTACTTTCTTCAATTCATATAGTTACATTCCATCATCCTCCAATTTCTTCAAATTCACCACCTAAACTTACACTACCTAAACCTACACAACATGAATCTTTATCATCTTCATCTTCACCTTCTGAGTCTGTACCTCAGCTTAGGTACTCTTCTAGAATTTTAAAACCTCATGGGTGGTTAAAGGATTTTGTTTTCAAAAAATCTGTCAATTCTTGTCAGTCCACTTCACTTCCAGTACCTTCTGGTCAATTTTCTATTTCTCAATATATTTCTTATTCGCATTGACATGTTCAACACAATTTCTTATTGCTCCAACTTTTACTTTACATGAACCTCTCACCTTTCATGAAGCTGCTCAAAATCCTCACTGAGTTCGAGCCATGAATAAAGAGATTCATACTCTTGAGTCTAACAAAACATGGTTTGTTGTTTCTCTACCTACTGGGAAAGTGTCAATTAGATGCAAGTGGATCTTTAAAATCAAATATAAGGCCTCGGGTAAAGTGAAAAAGTTCAAGGCTCGGCTTGTAGCTAAAGGCTACAATAAAAAATGTGGGGATTTTGTTGAAACGTTCTCACTTGTAGCCAAAATGACAGTTGTTCGTTTAGTTTTTGCCCTTGCTTCTGTCTTTGGATGGCCTTTGTGCCAAATGGATGTCTACAATGCATTTTTGCAAAGGGATATTCTTGAAGAGGTTTACATGGAGCTTTCTGAAGGCTTTTGCAGCCATGGAGAGAATAAAATTTTTCGACTGCAAAAGTTCTTGTATGGGCTGAAGCAGACTTCTAGGCAATAGAATGCTAAATTGTCAGAAGCCTTGGTATCTGCTAGGTTCCAACAAAGAAAGCATGATTACTCACTTTTCACAAGGAAGCAAGGTTCCAAGATAGTCATACTACTTGTGTATGTTCATGATCTGTTAATCACTGGTAGTGATGATGAAATGATAAAAGAGTTGAAGGATATTCTTCACAGTAAATTCAAAATAAAAGATTTTGGGGAGTTAGAATTTTTTCTTAGAATTGAAATTTTGAGATCCAAAGAAAGAATACTTTTAAATCAACGCAAGTAAGCTCTAGATCTTATAGAGAGTACTGATTTAGGGAGAGCAAAACCAACATTAACACCTTTAGAGCAGAACAACAGACTTACTAATGTTGTTTATGATAAAGCTATGTAACAGAACAATGATAAAAAAAACTTCTTGAAGACAAGACCATGTATCAAAAGTTGATTGGGAGATTGATATATCTGACACTCAATAGACCATATATTAGTTTTTCTGTTCATCATCTAAGCCAGTTCATGCATCAGCCCAAGAAGGAGCACCTTGAAGCAGCTCTTAGAGTAGTAAGATACTTAAAGAAAGATCCATGTCAATAGATCTTGTTAAGTGCAAAGAGTGACTGCCAGTTAATAGCCTACTGTGGTTCGGATTGGACTACATGTCCAATGAATAGAAAATCAGTGATTGAATTTTATATAAATCTTGGGGATTCGTTGATTTCATGGAAATTAAAGAAGCAAATAAATGTGGCTCGTTCCCCTGCAGAAGTAGAATACATGAGCATGACAATTATAGCAGCAAAATAGTGCGACTAAGAGGATTGTTAACAGAATTGGACATCAATAAAGTGCAGCCAGCCAAGCTCTTTTGTGATAATAAAGCTGCATTGCAGATAGCCGCAAACCCAATGTATCATGAAAGGACCAAGCACTTTAAAATCGATTGTCATTTTATAAGAAACGTTTTTTTAGAAAGAAGTGATCGAAACAAGCCATATCACTACCACGGAGCATTGGCAGATGTTATGACAAAGAGACTTATAGTTCAACAATATGAATACTTGATATCCAAGTTGAGGGTTAAATTCATTTTTTAACCACCAACTTGAGGAGCAGTGTTAAGAGTAGTTTTAGTTCTGTTAATTAGTTAGTTTAGCTGTAAGTCAATTGTACAGTTTGTTAGCTAGTTAGTTGGTAGAAACTGTTTATAAATACTTTTTTTGATATAAATTAATTCATGAATGAATGAAAATCAAATTATAATTCTCTTGTTTCTCTCCAAACGTAAAATTCAACATCATTAGTAATTTACTCCTAGTAGCATCGGATACATTATATTAGGGGTTCTATTGCTTTGCGAAATTGTATTTGTTGTTTATGCACTTCAGAGTTAAATGCCAGATTATTTTATATCCTAATGCTATCTGAAGATTTTTTTAGTTTTGGTCTGGACTAAGTAAATATGAACTGTATTAGTTGCTCTTTCTTTGATGGGTATATGCTTTTCGCGAGAACAGTTAATTTCGACACTTTTGAAATAATTTTAATCATAAGAATCCTTGTATATGCCTCAAATAGTAGCAGAAAACTTAATACTTCTTTGAAATAAGGGAAATAAAGTTGGCGGGAGCAACAACGACGACGAGGGAAATAAATGGGTTAAGTTTAGGGTTTTTAATATTAAGGAGAGTTTGAGATATTTAATTCTAATATATCAATTAAAAATACTATAAAAAATATAAAATGTTTATTAAATCTAATATTTATTTTTCTTTTGAAATAATTTTAATTATAAGTCTAGTCCTTCGATTTTTAAATCTTTATTAAAAAATTTAATAGTGTTCATTGGTGTATTATATTAGTGGTGCTTAGCGGTGTGCGACGCTCGTCGACTCGTCGTAGAATTTTCCTTAAGGTTAGATTACTTAATTACCCACCAATTAAATTGAGAGCAATCGACGCAATAAAAATAATATATATATATATATATATATATATATATAATATCCAAATCTCTATAACATATATATATTTTTGTTAAGATTACTTTACTGCACATGTTGTAATTGACTTATTATTTACTCTGTTTGTTAAATGAAGTTCGTCTCTTATTGATATTTTTTTATCATTTTTAACTTTGATCGTATTTATTTAAAATTTATTATTGATAAAAATATAAAAATATTATTTTAAAAATTTAGTTTATATATATATATATATATTTATAAAATTTAATTATTTAAAATACTTATATAATTATAAGCAAAATTTAAAAATTTTGACTTTTAAAAAATTAGTAAAATACAATCTTCGTAGACATAGAGAGTATAAAATAATTTATATTAAATATATAAATTAATAATTATTCTTTTATCAACCAACAAGTGTTGGGTGTATTAATAAGACACATTACATTTTTAAGAAAAGGGCGTGAGTTCGAACATAGACCATAAGACATACATGCATATAATAAAAAAATAATTATTCTTTAATGAATTTTAAGATATTAAATGTAATAATTTATTTTTAATGTTAATTTTTGATTCACATTGAGGGTTGGAAAACTTATTTTTCACATGCATGTTTTTAACTCTAAGAACTAAAATATAAATCTATAATCTTAAAATTGTAAACCCTAAACTTTAAATTCTAACCCCCTACGACTTAAATCTTTAAACTTAAACTAAACCCTTAAAGCCTAAATTATTCGATTGTGGTACATAGAATATTTTCTATTTTTATAACGCTTTTTTATGGTTTGAAAATAATAATTTATCTAATATTATAAGTTATAACGCTTTTATACATTTATTATAAAAATGCTAAAAATTGAATAAAGGGGAATGAGTCATAATATTAAAGCCATTTGTATTTCCTTGATTGTCAGGATTAATGTATGAGTCCAAAATACTCCAAACTTCCATTATTCTCTGAATCATTTCCATGTTTATTAAAATAATAATTATAATATAACCTCCATCCCATGGTTCCCACCTTCCCATCTCTTGAAATTAGCCAATCAATGACAATAGAAGCAAATTACCACAATGGACAACCACTAAAATTCGGCCACGTATGCAGCTACAAAATACTCCATGCACATTCAATGTACCATAACGAAATTAAAATTAAGTAAATTTAATGACTTTCCATAAAAACAATAGTTTCCATAATTTCCCTCTCGTTTTTGAAACCAAAACCCCAATTTTCCCTCTGTCCAATCACATAAATAAATAAAAATCATTTTTCTGTCTGTTTTATTTCACATACAGGAATTTTTGCCCATTAAAGAAGTATTTTTAATCTTTTTCACCTCTTTCTTTACTGTGTAATGCAACAAGAAAACTACAAAAAGGAAGCTTCAGCTATGGATAGAGGAGAAAGGAACGAGATTGAGTTGCCTTTACCTTATCCTCTTCAGTATGTTGGCGACACCTTTTGTAGGCTGACGTCAATGTACAACCGTGACGTGGAAGCTGAAGAAGTTGATTCAGACAATAGTTTTGTCTTCCAGATTGATGAGAGTTTGTTGATTGATCCTCGTCTTGTTTTGCTTAACAAAATGATCGGTGAAGGCTCTTACTCTACTGTTCATGAAGGATTGTGAGTTCTTTCATTTTTCTTCTTAAAGTTCTCTTTTTTTTCCTTTTCCATTTTTTGGGTGTTTTATGTTTGGCTTTCTTGATATTGTCTTGACTAGGTTAATCACATTCTTTGCATGTTCTTGGATTTTCATGCTCTTTTGTTTTTTGTGGGTTTGTTTGGATTTTCATGCTCTTTTGTGTTTTTTTTTTTGTCATATGGCGTGTTTAAGTATTGGTGTTGAAAAAATGGGTTCTTTTGGAAAAAGGGATTTGAGTTCCTTTTAGTTTAGGGTCTGTAAGATTTGTTGAATATTATGTTTAAAGTTCAAGAAGTAAGCTTTATCTTCTTTTCTCCGCTCCCTTTGTTTGTGTTTGCTGAATTTTAAAGAATTATGATGTCAGATTGGTAGGATGCAGACTGTTCTGTTGCTTATATAGTCATTTTGGTTGGAGATATGATCCGTTGTTCTGGAATTTGCACTGCATTTGGATGAGTTAGATCACTACTGGTTTAGCTAGTTGTTCATACTTCACACTTGAGAGCATTGATGAAGACTTGTTGAAAGCACCGATTTTCGTTGACAAGTTAAAAGATTCATCTCATCAACAGATGGATTTGAGATTTGACTCTTAATTACATTTAGCTGTAGGTGCCACGTGCTGCGATTTTCGTCAATAGCATAGATTCATCATCAGATGGATTCGAGATCAACTCTAACTACATTTAGCTCCTGGTGCCACGGTGTAATGCAGACTGCACTGCAATATTTGTTAATAGCATAGTTGACGGTTAAAATATTCATCATCAGATGGATTTGAGATCGACTCTAACTACATTTAGCTGTTAGCGCACGTGTAGTGTGGAACGCAGTGCAGTCTTTGCTAATAGCATAGTTGACGGTTGAAAGATTCATCATCTGATGGATTTAAGATCAATTCATCCTCAGATGGATTTGAGATCGACTCTAACTACATTTAGCTTGCACACGTGTAGTGTGGACTGCAGGGCAAGTTTCCTTAATAGCATAGTTGACGCGTTGACGGTTAAAAGATCCATCATCTGATGGATTTGAGATCGGCTCTTAACTACATTTAGCTTGCACACGTGTAGTGTGGACTGCAAGGCAAGTTTCCTTAATAGCATAGTTGACGGTTAAAAGATCGACTCATCATCAGATGGATTTGAGATCGACTCTAACTACATTTATCTGTCAGTGCCACATGTAATGTGGACTTCAGCACAATTTTAATCAATAGCTTTTGCCAATGCTTATTGATTCCGCGATATTATGTTTGGCATTGTTCAAATTTGATGGGATGCTTGCCTATGGTGTTCTAGAAGGCTATACCGTTGCAATACATTTCAATTTTCTATCAACGGACGGATGATTTGGATTTAAGATACTGACAGTTACTTCATTTTATTCCAGGTACAAATCCAAACCTGTTGCTGTGAAGGTTATTCAGCCAAGTAATCCATCAGCTGTAATTCGTGAACATAAAGAGAAATTTCAGAGGGAGGTTTTACTGCTGTCAAGGATGGACCATGAGAATGTTGTACAGGTTTTTACTTTATTTGCTCTCATATATAAAACTTACTCTTAGCTTTTAGTTTGCGTCTCATTTTGTCTTTCCACCTTCCGTTTCTTATCTTCGAGCTCCTGACTGAAAACTGCGGGTGATTAAGATTTGATGTCCACTTTCCATGTATATTGTTGTATCTTTCTTTCTAGCCAACCTGCCAACAGGCTACATAAGAAAACTAAGTTGTCGGATTTGGTGTGGGATACGGTTTCCCTGTGAGTCATCGTTATATCCATCTATGGAAGATGTTCATTTTGAAATCTGATATTTCTCTGAAAGTATAAAAGTTTGCTGCAGCTGTGTATATTATCTCAAAATCTTTTCATATCTAATACTACTCATCCCAACTATAAAGTTGCAGTCACTGGAAATATTTGTTCAAATTGAATATGCAGCTTGCTGAATTTGTATGAGATCTAATTTCGGTTCGAGTATGGTTTTGTGCATGAGGTGTGACTGCTGATTTGTCAAGATTCAATTACTTATGACTTTGTTGTATCATTGAAGTAGATTTTCCACATTGTTCTCTCAAATGTCATTCACACCTGCATTATTTTCCTTGCCCTTCTAATTCGGATATGCTTTACTGAAACAGTTCATCGGTGCTTCTGTGGAGCCAACTATGATGATAGTTACTGAACTCATGCAAGGTGATACACTTCAGAGGTATTTGTGGAGCATGCGCCCCAAGCGTCTCGAACTGAAGCATTCATTATGTCTTGCATTGGATATTTCCAGAGCTATGGAATACTTGCATGCCAATGGCATTATTCATCGTGATCTGAAGCCGAGTAATTCATTCTCTTTTCATCTATGTGGACATTGCAGTACTTTTTTATATTTCAATTGACTTCATCAATGCACAAAAGCCTCAACCGAGCACTAGTGCAAATGTTTTGCCAGCAAATAATCTATTTCTTACACATCATGTTTATCATGACAGGTAATTTGCTTCTCACCAAGGATAAAATGCATGTCAAGCTGGCTGACTTCGGGCTAGCAAGGGAGGAAGTAATGGGTGGAATGACATGTGAGGCCGGTACTTACCGGTGGATGGCTCCCGAGGTGCTTTCCCTATAACGTTTCAAACTGATATCTAGCACTGGCTTGTTTTCCTAATTCCGGTAACGACTAACTCTTTCTCTTTTATCTGAATCAGTTATACAGTAGAGATCCACTCCCTATCGGAGCAAAGAAACACTATGACCACAAAGTCGATGTGTACAGCTTCTCCATCGTTCTTTGGGAGCTGTTGACGAACAAAGCCCCATTCAAGGGAAGGGATAATGTGATAGTGGCGTATGCAGCAGCGAACGTAAGCTGAACTTGTTGATTCTCTCATGTCATTACTTGGACAATATCTCATTATATCTCGTCTTAATTTTCAGAACGAAAGGCCTAGCGTGGAAGGTCTTCCAACAGAGATTGCATCTCTCCTGCAGTCATGTTGGGCAGAGGACCCGAAGATACGACCGGAATTTAAGGAAATCTCGGCCTATCTTACGAGCTTCCTCCACAAGTGTTGCTCCGCAGAGACTACACCTCCTAAGATGGTGGAAATCGATCATTCCATAAGCCATGCAAAGGAAGAGTGTAACGATACCGGCGAAGTTAACGGCAAGGGTAACGACAAGGGAAAGAAATCGAAGGCTTATACAGCATACCTCATATGCTTCCATGATTGCTTATCAGATTGAAGAGGTAGAATGTGGTTGATCATGTTTTGAGTGCAAATTGTACATGACCGGGTTAGATTTGTGCCCCTCTCAGTAAACAGAAATTTATAGAACTGTCATTTGGACATCAATGCTTTTATATACCTCAAACAAACAAACAAAGAATGGAACTTTTTATCAAATTTCATGTCTTGTGTTTTGAAATATAGGAGGTATTTGTGAATTTAATTTTAATATTTTTATCTAAGAAAAACTTTGATACATATTTCGTGTAAAGTTGTTAAATTTAAGGTTAGAGGTTTAATTTAAGGTTTAGAGTTTATAGGTTTAGATTGTAGGGTTTAATATTTAATATTTATGGTTAGAGTTTAGTTGTTAAAATTTAGAGTTTGTTTTTTATGATGTTAGGGTTAGAGTTTTAGGGTTTAATTTAAAAAAAAAATTGTGTAAAAAATTTACACAATTGTGAATCAAAGTATAACTCTTTATTTAATTTGTAAATTAAAACCAATTGTGCACGCGATCTCAAAGGAAACAACTTATCAAGTGGGCTTAGTTTAGAGCTAGGAGTTATTATATCATGCATTGAAAAAAAAAACATGTTTACTTTTACTTAAAAGTTAAGATCTTTAATTTTAAAACCTTAACCTCTAAATTTTAAAATCTAATTCTAACCATAAACATAAATTTTAAATTCTAAAACCTTAAATACTAAACTAAATTTTTAAGTCATTAATAATACACAGATTTTCGGTTCAATTAACATCAATTATCAGTTTTTTATATTAACCTTATATTTTAAGATTTTGTATTTTATTTTAACAAAAAAATATTATTTGATTAATTTTAAATATTATTTGATAAAATATTAAAGTATTTTTTTATAAATATTTCTTAAATTATAAAATTTTCAAGTAATAATTAATACTTTATAGATTATATTTTTAAGTTATTTCTCTATTTTTATGCATATTAAAGCTGAGTAATTTTCGATTTTTCGATTTATCACGCTCAATATTGTAATAAAGTCAAAAAGCTCATTTAAAGGGTGCAAAAATAAATGGATAATGTTCCAGTGACGTGGAAGCCACACAAGCACATACGGATATGATCACCGTGTAAAAATAATAAAAAGTCAAAACCCTCAAAACGATGTACTTTCGCTACTATGTCATAAACTTAAACCCGCTCTTCTCTTCGCTTTTCTTTCCTCTTTCTTTTTCTTTCCTTCCAAACAGCATCTAACAAACCAAAAAAGAAAAAGAAAAAAAGATTGTACTATTCTCAGCCGTCAGAGAAAAGTAAGTTCAATGATCTTTTTATGAAACAAATTGGAAGGAAGTTAATTAACGAATTACTTAATATTTTCAAGGTTGTCCCTTTATGGAAACGATTGTTACTCTACATTGTTGCTGAGCTCTGTGTTCAGTTCTGTTATCTTTCTCATTGTAGTTCCTTCATGATAATATGCTGGCTGAAATTTGTTTAGTTTTTTTGTGTGTGGGCATAAAATAGGATTCTACGTGTTCCCAACAGCTAGTTAGTAGTTATAGTTTCTGTTTTTTCCCTTTATTTCACCCCCTTGTTAGCTGTGGCATTGGTTGATAATTTCTTGTGATTTCTCGTTTCTGATATACTTGTTTACTCGAAATCGGATTCTCAGGTTCTTCATAAAAGTCATTCACTACATGCAAATTTGATTCTGATTTTGCTGAAATTAAGAGGATTACCAAAGTGATTATGGGAACAGAAGAGGAGAGCACACCTTCCAAGCCTTCCAAACCTACTGCTTCGACTCAGGTATATCGTACTCGCCTCCTCTCCACCCGAAGAAAAGAGCAAATACTGTGCCCCTTTCATTGTTGCTCTCTCATCACTTACATGTGGTTGAGCCTCAACCGATTTTTCAATCTTTGAATGACAGGAAATGCCAACAACACCTGCATATCCTGATTGGTCAAGCCCGATGCAGGTTCGTAATAGTACATAAATGAAAGGGGTTTGATTTATTTTACAACTGTTGATCTTGTGTATGAAATTCTTATTGAGTCTTTGTCCTGTAAATAATTGTTCTGGCTTACAACTCGGCTTCTTGTTTAGGCTTATTATGGTGCTGGAGCTACTCCACCACCCTTCTTTGCCGCAACTGTTGCTTCCCCAGCTCCACATCCATATATGTGGGGTGGCCAGGTGACACCACCTCCAAAATCTCCAATGTGCAATGTCTGTTTCTTTCAATATTTTGTCTGAGTAAGGGTCTTACTTTTCTTTTCTGTTGATTATCATTCAGCATCCTTTGATGCCTCCGTATGGCACCCCGGTTCCATATCCAGTTATATATCCAGGGGGAGTATATGCACATCCTAATATGGCTATGGTAATTTTAGTTCTTTCTTCTTTTTTGTGTGTGTTTCTTTCAATATTTTATCTTTCCTTGTTGCAATTTTTTCCCATAGACTCCGTTTTTCGCGCAGAATAATGGTGACCTTGAGGTGAAGGGTGTTGATGAAAAGGATCGAGGTGCGACCAAAAAATCCAAGGGAACTTCAGCAAGCAACGGTAAAGAGAGTGGAAAGGCTGCTTCGGGCTCTGGAAAAGATGCTGGCTCTCAAAGGTGCACTATCCTTTGATGTTCTAATCTTTCCTCTAAAACATTTCTCATTCACTTTGGTCTAAAAATTTTGATCGATTTTTGTGCACACCTTTTCGAATTCTAACTGTGTTCTTAACAGCGGTGAAAGTGGCAGCGAGGGTACATCAGATGGAAGTGATGAGAATAATCAACATGTAAGCACTGACTACTTTGGAAGTTTCATGGTTTACGGGATAGCATGTTAATATGATAAATTGTCCATTTCTAATGAATATGTGCCCTTTTGTTCTCTTTAGGAACCTGCTGTTGGCAAAAAAGGAAGCTTTAAACAGACGATTGCAGATGGTAAATTAAGTTTCCTTTCATAATTTCACCTTTGTTGTAGGATAAATCGAACAAGCTTCAGCTTATTGTTGGAAAATAAAAGTCTCTTTATGTTTTCTAAGTGTACTAATGGTAACAAACTCGGGTTTGATTTTATGTTCTAATTACAAATCACTCTTATTACCAGCCAATACACAGAGTAATAATGCTGGGGCTTTAGTTCCTGGGAAACCTATGCCTGGAACTACTTTGAATATAGGAATGGACATATGGAGTGGATCCCCTGCTGCCACAGGAGCTGCAAAGATTCAACCAAATGCATCCGGTGCTGTAACCGCAGTTGCTCCTGGAGTTGTAATGCCTGACCAGTGGATTCAAGTACGAGCCTTGGTGATTTGTGTTTCTATATTTGCTTGTTCCTCCATTAACCATTACTATTCACTCCATTTGCAATCAAATATTCTGCACGAGTTGTCAAAAATCTGTCCTAGTCCTTGTAGTCTAACTTAATCCTTTTAAGCTGTTAGAGTATTTTGGATGTGACTTACCCCTGCAGTTTCATATTTTTAACTAAATTGGAGCTGTTGGTTCGTGCAGGATGAGCGCGAGTTGAAAAGACAGAAGAGGAAGCAGTCTAATAGGGAATCTGCTAGGAGATCAAGATTACGGAAGCAGGTAGACTTCTGTATATCGCAATAGAAGTATCGTTTAGCTTTTTTTCGAATCTAAAGACCTGAAGCTTGTATTTGGTGTTTCCATAGGTGGAGTGTGAAGAGCTGCAAGCCAGGATCGAAAGCTTGGCGAATGAGAACTGCACCCTTAGAGGAGAACTAAAGAAGCTTTCCGATGATTGTGAGAAGCTTGTATCTGAAAACAGTTCTATTAAGGTATACAAACAGCTACACCCGAGATCTCGGAGTTTTCAGGGCTACAATTATCTGCTTTAACATTGCTGGTCATTAAACACTAGAACTAGTAATCCATTAACTGTGATGCAATCAGCTAGTTCTTCCCTGAGCATATTTTTGAATATGTAATCAACACACATGATTTACTTCTTCTGTAACAGGAGGAGTTATCGCAGATTTGTGAACCGGGTGCCGTAGCTAAGCTCGAACAAGAGAAATCCTCTTCATTTGTTCAAACCTGAGATGCTGAGGGCAACAGTTAACATGCTGCAGTCAAAGCAGTAATATTCTTTGTACTAATAGACTAATAGGGCATTTGTTTTCCTTACTAATCTATATTCTAAAGGAAGTCTTTAGGGATACACTGAACATTTTCTCACAATAAATGAGACTGAAATGTGGACATAATATTGCTATCAATTTGAAATGACTTAGATTTAAAATAATTTAAAATTAAATAAATTTATACGATTTAAAATTGACTATCCATCCGCAAAGGCTGAAATAACGTGATAGTGTGGGATGAGGCGTTAGGTCCCTTAAGCAAATTCAATAGTTTAAACTATGGAGTGTGAATGGAGAAAATTGGATTGAAAGTGTTACACGCTTATATTGAATCTCCACTATAACACCCATGTAAATGAAAGTTTCTAACCCCATCAACTACTCTCTTCTCTTCTGTTCTGTATAGACCAAACCCATTTTGGTCTCCATTTTGTGCTTACACTCGCAAAACCAGTGAAACAAAGTAGGGACTATTAAGATTTATGAATTTACTTTTATTATTATAAATAAAACTTACCGTGAGTTGAGTAATATAAGTTGTGCCTAGTTTGAAACGCATATATGCCAGATCGATTGGCCTCTCTTTCCGCGAAATTTAATGGTTAGATTATGGTTTTGCTTCATATACACTCATTAATTGGGTATTTAGTCCTTATATTTTCATTTTAATATGATTTGGTCCTCAAATTTTTTGATACATTACTCAAAACGACCCAAAACCCCCTTAGATGTGTGCTTAAGCATACTTAAACCCATAGCCTTGTAGATGTTATCGCAACGAGCTGAGATTTATTCGACAATTTAGTCATCTACATTTATAATATCATTAGTCCATTGATTAATATTTTCCCTAAAGCCATCTAAGTGCATTAACTAGTTGCTCATATAAGGAAGTTAATAAAGCTCGACCAAACAACTCGAGAAATGATATATATAAATAAACACCACCATCATTGATGAAGAATAAATATGATCAACGTTAACATAAAAATGCATAAATAATCATGACATGTTGACAAATTAGTTTTATCACAACTCAATTGCGACCTATGAACAAGAAATCGAAAAGACAACTTCAAATCTAATCTTAAAAAAAAAAGACTTGCCACAAAAGCAGGGGTGAACCCAAATGACCAATGGAAGGGGCTCTTGCCCTCCTAATGGATAAAATTTTTTACCTTTTAGAATTTATGTTTTATCCCCAACTCCAAATCATGGTTTTAACCCCAACTTTTAGAATTTATGTTTTATCCCCAACTCCAAATCATGGCTTTATCCTTGTACAAGAGCAAATAAAGAACGTGCTATAAGTATATAAAAAATCATCTACCATTTTTATATGAAAAAGGGAAAAAAACTAACTAAAAATAAAATGACATAATTTAAATATGCAAAACAAAAACGCAACAAAAAGTTATGGCAATGCTTAGAGAAAAAGAGGGGGTGAGGGTTTCAGGTCGGGTCAAATCGAATATTCATTTCAGGTCATTTTTCTGTTTTGACTCGATTCGGGTCGGGTGCGGGTCAGTTTCAGGTCGGGTTCATTTCAGGTCGAGTTCATTTCGGGTCGGGTTCATTTCAGGTCGGGTCAAAACGGTTAATTGACGGGTTAATTTGAGTTCGGGTAGACTTCAGGTCGGGTTCGTTTCAGGTCGGGTTCATTTCAGGTCGAGTTCATTTAAGGCCAGATTCATTTCAGGTCGGGTTAATTCGGGTTTTGAATTCGTATTAAGTTTGAGTTTGTTACAAATAGTCGATAGACTTTGGGTTGGTCATCAAGTTCGAGGTAATTATTCAACGCCTCTCACGAACACGGATCACATTAAAAATAAATATTAGGCAATAGAACGAACAAAAATATCATCAAATGATTCATTTCTAAAATAGTATAGTAAATTAAAAAATTATAAATTAAAAAGGGTTAATTTTTGTGAAAAATAAAATTTTAGGGACTAACATGAATAAAAATATCATCATATTAAAAACACTTGACTAAATTACAAAAAAAGAATAGGTGTCAATTTGGAATAAAAATAAAGTTTTAGGGACTATAATGAACAAAGATATTAAATTACAATTATAGACATTGGACTAAATTACAAACAAAAAAGAACATGGGTCAATTTGGAATAAAAACAAAGTTTTAGGGACTACAATGAACAAATATATTAAATTAAAATTATAAACACTGGACTAAATTACAAACAAGAAAAGGATAAGGGTCAATTTGAAATAAAAAAAAGTTTTATAGACTATAATGAGCAAAGATATTAAATTAAAATTATAAACACTTGACTAAATTACAAAAAAAAGAGTCAATTTGGAATAAAAATAAATTTGTAAGGACTATAATGAACAAAGATATTAAATTAAAATTATAAACATTAGACTAAATTACAAACAAAAAAGAATAGGGGTCAATTTGGAATAAAAATAAACTTTTAGGGACTATAATGAACTAATATATTAAATTAAAATTACAAACATTGAACTAAATTACAAACAAAAAAGAATAGGGGTCAATTTGGACCAAAAATAATATATATGTATGTAGATAAGTTTGCAAAACAATAAATTTTTAAGTACTTCTTAAAGTCTCACTATTGACAAGTCTTTTAAACCAAATAATATCTAAGACAAATCGTTCTTAAATGATAAATATTTCTAAGTTGTTCTTATGTATTTTCAAGCCAAACTTCACCAAAACGCCCAGGCGTATCGATACGGTTTTTAGCCACTGAAATTTTAATAGACATAGCGTACCGATACGGTATTACCCCGTATCGATACGATGTTCATCTGAGCAACACTTTCAATGATACCGTACCGATACGCGTTGCAACCGTATCGATACGACAAGCTTATCTTTGCAAAATCTTTGCATTTAATTTTCGACCGTTGACTTGTCAGTTAGTTGGTATCCCAATATTTAAATGACCGTTATACCGTATCGATACGCTAAATATACATACCGATACGCTTTTTATTAAAACCAAACTTGTGATTCCAGTGAGCAAATCCAGTATCGATACGCCCTTTCATATCGATTCGCCCCATAAAATCGTACCGATACGGCCTCTAAGCGTATCGATACGTGATGTTTTTTTAGTCACAATGGCTCTTTCCTCCTTGATACAGGTACTGATACGCCTCCTAGCCGTACCGATACGGTAGGCAGCAGACCTGCATTTATTGCGGGAAATTACATCCCAACGGCTCTATTGATGATCATAACTACCCAAACGACTAAAATTCAATACAAGGGTATAAAAACAAGTCTCAATTGAACAAGCAACAACTATTGAACCTACAAGCAACATCAAAGCACTCAAATTCAAACTTTGCACCTTTAGAGTCAAATTCTTGTACCAAACTCTTGTGTTCTCAATTGTAATCATTTTATTGTGAGTTTGGGGAGTGTGAAATTGTATTTGGGTAAACAATTATTCTTTGAGAGGAATTTGTAGAGTTTACCAAAAACTTCTCTTTGTAAAAGTGAGTGGATTAAGCTTTGAGTAGAAAGCTTAATCAAATTGTAAGGTTACCTCCTCATTCAAGAAAAGGGGAAGAATTCAAGTAGTGGATTGGTTGAAAATCCTTAGTGGGAACTAAGGTAGTGGATGTAGAGTTCGTTTGGAGAACTTGAACCACTCTAATTGATTTTGTGTCACATTCTATTTTTTCATATTCTCACCCACCAAAATTTTTATTGCCAATTCACCCCCCCTCTTGGCCATTTGCAATTGTGTGATCAACTCAACAATTGGTATCAGAGCTACACTCATTGGAAGGATTGCAACCCTCTTGAGTCGATTCTAGGAGAGTTTGATCAACAACTAGTCAAGCAATGACATCCACCTCCAATTCCATCCTCTACGAGTCTCAATCTACTACCAAGCCACCATTCTTTAATGGAGATAACTACCCATATTAGAAGAATAGGATGAGGCTCTTCATCAAGTCTACCGACTACATGGTGTGGGATGTGGTTGAAGAAGGTCCATTCATACCAATGAAGAGAGAAGGTGAAGGAAGACTTGTCCCAAAAGTCAAAGCCGAAATGATCGAAGAAGGATGCAAGTAAATGATAAAGCTCTTCATGTCATCTTTTGTGCGCTTGGTCCGGATATCTACTCCAAGGTGTCTTCGATCGAGAATGCCAAGGAAGTTTGGGACACCCTCGAGACAACATATGAGGGAACTAGCAATGTCAAGGAAACAAAAATCGGGCTACTCAATCTAAGCTACGAAAATTTCAAAATGGATCCCGATGAGAGTGTTTCCAAGATGTTTGATCGATTCTCGGTCATCGTCAACGGATTGAAGGGTTTGAATCGGACCGGACGGATTTTCGGTTCGAATATAAAATGTGGATTTAGGAAAAGCCTAGTTCGGGATGCATTAAAAATATGGAAAATATCTAAAAATCCTCTTTTAATATATATAAGAGAGTGGTGAAATCAATTTTACAAAATAAGGCTCGGAAATATGACATTTCGAATTAGTGACTAAAATGTAATTTTTGAAAAGTTCGTGACTGTTTTGTAAGGATTGAAACTTTGAATCTTTAAGGAGCTAATTTACCCAAGATTGATTTCTCCAGATTTTTCTTGATTTTTAATGATTCATTTAATGTTCGGAACAGGTTTCGAAACGGTCCCGCGTTTCTGAATGGTCAATTCCCGTTTCGAAACACTTGACCGTTGGGCACTGATTTGTATGGTTTGTGTTTTGCAATCTTTACGTTTTAGTCCTAAACTTTGTTTTTGCAATTGCTTGAGTTTGGAATGTCCGTTTGAGGTGAAATTTGGCAGAGAAGCATATAACCTGATTAATTTCATAATGGTATCTTAAAAATTAGTAAAGTCCTCTTAATTTCCAGATTTTACATTTTGGTCCCTAAATTCGTATGTTGTGCAATTGAGTCCCTTATTGCTTTCCGATTGCTGTGATTTTTGAGTATGCTTATCTCAAGAGTATGCCTAGGATTAATGTGCATCTAGACAAGTTTAAAAACGAAAAAAGGGTCGTTAATCAAGGTTGACTTTCGGGTTGACTTTGGTTTTCCCCGTGTAATCTTCGTAGTTCGGGTCAACCGTCTAGGCCGGGCTAAGGGGGTTACATTGGGACACCCTCGAGACAACATATGAGGGAACTAGCAATGTCAAGGAAACAAAAATCGGGCTACTCAATCTAAGCTACGAAAATTTCAAAATGGATCCCGATGAGAGTGTTTCCAAGATGTTTGATCGATTCTCGGTCATCGTCAACGGATTGAAGGTTTCGGTGAGATCATCCCCGAAGACAATCTAGTGAGAAAATTGTTGTACTCTCTTCCGAAATCATGGGATAGCAAGAGAACGGCTATTATTGAAGCTCGAGATTTAAGGACTCTTAAGCTAGATGATCTTTTTGGATCTCTACTCACCCATGAGATCATGAAGAAGAGAAGAGAAGAAGAAAATAAAATGGAGGAGAAGAAGGTTGAGAAGAAGGATGTTGAGAAGAAGAATATTGGAATCTCTCTTAAAGCTTCATACCATGAAAGCAATTCTAGTGAAGATGAAGATGAGGAGATGGCTATGTTGGCCAAACGATTCACTCGCTTTATGAAGTCCAACTGTGGGAGAAAGTTCATTAGAAAAGGAGACTTCAAGAGCAAGAGTAAAGAAGAGGAGAAGGACCAAATCATTTGCTATGAGTGCAAAAAATCCAGCCATATTCGTTCCGAATGTCCTCAATTGAAGAGGAAGAGCTTTGGGAAGAAAAACAAGTTCAAAGCTCAAGTAGAAACTTGAAGTGACGAGAAGTCATCCGAGGAGGAGGAGGAAGTGGCTAATCTTTGTCTCATGGCCATTGATGATGAACCAAAGGTAAACCTTAACTCATCTAATTTTGATTTTACCTTTGATGAACTTCAAGATGCTTACGATGAATTGCAAGAGGTTTATGATGAGTTAGTTGGAAAATATAAGGAGTCTATTTTGAGAAACAAGAAAAACATTTTCGATTTGAAAACTCAAAATGAATCTATTTCAAAAACTAACTCTGAATTGGAAAAGAAGGTTTTGTACTTAGTAAATCTTTCAAATGATCTTAAAAAGAAAAACCTTGAACTTGAAAAACTTCTTTCCGATTTTCAAGATTATCACACAATTGAAGTGGATAATCTTAAAACATCTATTGCTATTGAGAAAAACCATTTTGAAAAGGGAAATTCTTCTAAATCCCAATATGTAAAAAGAAAACCTTTTATTCCTAAACAAAGAAATTTTCCTAAGCAATCTAGAGGTCAAAGGATTAGGAGTGTTTGGGTTCCTAAGGAACTCATTATTTCTAATAACATGAATGATATTGCTTCTTGGATCCCTAAGGGAACCAAAGTTTTGAGGGCTAACACACATGGACCCAAAATGATTTGGTACCAAAAATCAAGGCCTAATTTCTTTGTTTGTAGGGGGAGCATTGCTACAAGCCCAAAGCTTCAAGCCAAAACTCATGGTACCTTGATATGGATGCTCAAGACATATGACCGGTGACAAGAGTAGATTCGTGGAACTAAAGCCAAAGAGTGGTGGAATGGTAACTTTCGGTGACAACTTCAGAGGCCACATTGAAGGAATAGGCTCCATTGGTAATCACTCTTCTATTTTCATTGAAAATGTTTTGTATGTCAACGGTCTTAAACACATCTTATTGAGCATTAGTCAATTATTTGATAAGGGTTTTGATGTTTTTGTTGATAAAAGTGATTGCAAAAGTGTGAACATTAAAACAAATCAATTGATGCTCATAGGACATAGAATAGGCAATATTTACATGGTGCATTTAGATGACATCCATACATCTCATACATGCTTAGTTGCACATGATGAACATGACTCATGGCTTTGACATAGAAAATTAGGACACGCTAGCATGAGTGTTTTAGAAAAATTGATTTCCCTTAATCTAGTTAGAGGTTTACCCAAACTTAAGTTCTCTAATGATAAAATTTGTGATGCATGTTCTAAGGGTAAACAACATAGAACTTCATTTAAATTCATTAATGATGTCTCTACTAGTAGATGTTTACAATTAATTCATATTGATCTTTTTGGGCCTATTAGAACTATGAGCTTGAGTGGTAAATCATATGCCTTTGTACTTGTTGATGACTATTCTAGGTTTACTTGAGTTCTATTCTTAAGTACAAAAGATGAGGCTTAAGAAAAATTCATCACATTTTCTAAAATAACTCAAAATGAGTTTGAACTTAAAATTTCTCACATTAGAAGTGATCATGGAACCAAATTTCAAAATCTAGGTTATGAAAAGTTTTTAAATCAAAATGGGATTAGCCATAATTTTTTCGCACCTCACACTTTTCAACAAAATAGGGTAGTTGAGAGGAAAAATCGAACTTTAGAAGAAATGGCTAGAACCATGCTTTGTGAAAATAATTTACCTAAATATTTTTGGGCGGAAGCCACAAATACCGCTTGCTACATTATAAATCGAGTAATGATTAGGCCAATTTTGAAGAAAACACATTATGAGATTTTAAAATCTAAGAAGTCTAACATTAGCTATTTTCATCCATTTGGTTGCAAGTGTTTTGTCTTGAATAATGGTAAAGAAAACTTAGGTAAATTTGATGCTAAAAGTGATGAAGCTATTTTCTTAGGGTACTCTTTAAACTCTAAAGCCTATCGTGTATTTAATAAAAGAACTTTAGCAGTAGAAGAGTCTATTCATGTTGTTTTCGATGATAACCTCCTTCTGAGGAAGAAATCTTGTGATGATGATGATGTAGGAATTCTTGATGTCATTGATGGAGGACAAACGTCAAAGGTGGATGAGATTCCAACTAAAGATGAAGATGCACAAGATCCACCTCTTGAAGCCTTGAAGGATTTGGCTCTTGAGGAAATGAAGTATCTTACCCAAGGGAGTTCAACTATGTCAAAGGTGGTGAAATCTTGGGTGATCCATCCAAGGGGTAACTACTAGATCCTCTCTCAAATTAATGAACCACGTTGCATTTTTTTATGCATTGAGCCTAAAAATATCAAAGAAGCATTAAAAGATGATTTTTAGATTTTGGCCATGCAATAGGATTTTTTTTTCAATTTGAGAGAAGTAAAGTTTGGACATTAGTTGAAAGGCCTAGTAATCAATCTACTATAGGAACTAAATGGGTTTTTAGAAATAAACTAGATGAAAATGGTAATATAGTGAGAAACAAGGCTATGGTTGTTGCTCAAGGCTATACCCAAGAAGAGGGAATTGATTTTGATGAAACATATGCACCCGTAGCTATGATGGAAGCCATTAGGATGCTTTTGGCATTTGCAAGTTACATTGATTTCAAGCTTTTTCAAATGGATGTGAAAAGTGCTTTTCTAAACGGTTTTATAAATGAAGAAGTGTATGTTGAACAACCACCGGGTTTTGAGGATTCAAAATTTCTAAATCATGTGTTCAAACTAACTAAATCTCTTTATGGTTTAAAACAAGCTCCTAGAGCTTGGTATGAAAGACTTTCAAACTTTTTAATTGAAAAATGTTTTGAAAAAGGTAAGGTGGACACTACACTTTTCATAAAAAAGATATAATAATGACATCTTAGTAGTACAAATTTATGTTGATGATATCATTTTTGGTTCTACTAATGAATGTTATTGCAAAGAATTCTCTAAGCTAATGCAAGGTGAGTTCGAGATGAGCATGATGGAGGAGCTCTCATTCTTTTAGGGACTCCAAATCAAACAAAGGAAAGATGGCACCTTCATAAATCAAGCTATGTACGTGAACGATATGCTCAAAAAGTTCGGCTTGGAGAATGCAAAGCTCAAGCCACACCTATGAGCTCTTCCATAAAGCTTGACAAAGATGAAGGAGGTAAGTGTGTTGATTCTAAGCTTTATAGATCCATGATAGGTTCTTTGCTTTACCTTACCACAAGTAGACCAGATATCATGTTTAGTCTTTGCTTGTGTGCTAGGTTTCAAGCTAGTCCTAGAGAATCACACTTAGTTGTCATTAAGAGAATTTTTAGATACCTTAGAGATACACCTAACTTAGGCCTTTGGTATCCTAAAGATTCCTCCTTTAGCCTTCATGCTTATTCGGATGCGGATTATGGGGGTGTAAGATAGATAGGAAAAGTACCTCCGGGACATGCCAACTTTTAGGTAGTATGCTCGTATCTTGGTTCTCTAAGAAACAAAATAGTGTAGCCTTATCTACCACCGAAGCGGAGTTCATATCCTTAGGAAGTTGTTGTGCTCAAGTTCTTTGGATGAAATAACAACTCTTAGATTATGGCGTTGAAGTAGAAATTATACCCCTTAAGTGTGACAACATTAGTGCTATTTGTCTCACTAAGAATCCCATCCAACACTCTAGGACCAAACACATAGAAATTAGACATCATTTCATTAGAGACCATGTGTTGAAAAATGATGTTGTTCTAGAGTATGTTGATACCTTGAACCAATTAGCGGATATATTCACAAAGCCTTTAGATAAAGAGCGTTTTTAGACCCTTAGGAGAGAGTTATGTTTAACTAGCCTTTCTTGACCCCTCTTAGGTCCCAAATTGTCAAAAATTTGCTTGAAATTGGTTGACATTCATGCTTATGTTAATTTGCCTCTTTTTGCTTCTATGCATGTTGCTAGGGGAAATATACATTAAGTTTAGCCATTAAAACTTGTTTATATGTCATTCATATGCATTTAGGGACGTTTAAAGTTAATTTTTTTTAACTCAAATCTGTCAAAAATGCCTTATCTGGTAAATGCGTATCGATACGGCTGAAGCGTATCGATACGGGTTCACAATAGGGATATCTTAAAAGCTAAATGCATATCGATACGACCCCGCGTATCGATATGGATAAGTCAAGGGAAGTAATCCAGGTCAAATCGTATCGATACAGTCCCACGTATCGATACGGTAATAACGCCAAATAAAAAATTAGGGCAAACGCGTATCGATACACTCTACAAGCGTACCGATACGGTCTCGACGGAGAGTTTATTTAGGGCTGCATCTACAAAAACACTTCAAAATTAAAAAAACCCCTCTTTTTCTCTTAAAATCCTAGTCGCACCCCTCTATAAAAATCCCCTCAATCCTTCAATTTTTTCCATCAAACTTAAAAATTCGTTGAGGGTTTTTGATCTCCACATCAAAGGTAAGCTTTGTCAACAATCTAGTGCACTCACATCAACACATTCATTCAATCTAACAATTCAAGGTATAAAACTTTTCTCTTTTTTTCTTTTCTTTTATTTTCGTTTGATTTTTTATAATTGTTTTAACTTAGTTTTTGTACAAAACATACTTTTTTAACATGGGTTTCAAACTTTTTATCAAAAATTTTCAAAAATCAAAGTTTTTTTCATTCGAATATATTTTCTAATCGTATTTTTTAATCTGCTTTTTATTTTTTAACTCTTTCTAAAATATGTACCTATCTTTTTCACAATAAATTTTTTAATTACCTTGAACTATTAGAATTTATTGGTTTGGATAAGATGTTAATTGCATACATATTTGAATCGTTTTGATGTGTTTTCAGGGTTATGACACCGAAAAAGAGAGCTAGACGTAGTCTTGCCACTTCCGATCCTATTGAGGATGAAAAGGGTAACCCTAAACCTAATCTCCCTTATATTATCCAATTTAGTTTTCCCGACCCATCGGATATGTCTCGTTACAAACTCTTTCAAGGTTTCACCCTTAGGGAAGAATGCATTGTGTCTATACCGTTTTTAAACTTTGTCCGTTTCAAATTTCAATACCTCCCTTTAATTAGGCAATGGAAATTTCTAACCTTTTTAAGTATTCCTCCCATTATATATAGGAACTTAGTCATCATATTCTTTTCAAATGCTATATGTGTTCATGATGAGGATAGAGAACATGTCATTGCTATCGAGTCATATGTTATGGGCAAAACCATTGAAATTGATCAAGAGGTTCTTTACAAGGCTTTTGGTTTTGAAAACGTAGGAATTGATGATGAAAAGTCCTTAGGTCAAGATCCTTTAGGCTCCGTCAAAGTCTTAAATGCTCATGATCGTATTCTTCATCTTCTCATTACTTGGTTTTTGCGTCCATCGGGAGGGAAATTTTCCATAATACGTCAAGTAGATGATTTTTGGCTTAGATGCTTTAGGGAGGGTCACCGTCCAAACCTTTGTCAAATTATGTTTGACGACCTTGTCTATCTAGTCCAACACCGTCACACCGACCAAGTCAAATCTTTTTACTATTCTACGACATTGAGTTACCTCTTCCATTCCCTTGAAATTGATTGTTCCTATGATTATCCCGAACCCCTTGGCCAACCCATCGATGAGCGTTCCCTATCTCGTGCTCACTTTTCTTATGTTAACAATGAATGGGTTCGTGTCCCTCATGCTCCTCAACAAGATGCTCCAGTTGATGCTCCTCATGCTCCTTCAAGCTCTCAACGAGCTCCGATTGAATCCTCTTCCATGGGCACCCTAATGACGTCCCTCAATGAGAAGATCACTAACATGGAAGCCGGGTTTACCGCCATTGACACTCGATTCACCTCCTTGGAAGTTCGCGTCAAAGGTATGGAGAATCAAATGAAAGCCATTGCTCTTCAACAAAACTCCATGGTTATCTCTCTCAACGCCTTCCATGGTGCTTGACTCAACCAAAATAGGAGAAATCAACCGACTCGAGACGATGAAGATGAAGAGGACGAGAAAGATGATGATGATGATGATGAGGCGGATGAGTAGTTTTTGCATACCATCTCATGATATTTAGTTTCTTTAATTTTTGCACTTATGATTAGTACTTTATGCCTTTTATCTATGTTTTAGGATCTAAGTTTGGATTATTATGTTGCATTTCCTTTGAAGTTTGCTTTGAACTATTAAGTTTGTTTTAATTTGAAGTTTGCTTTGAATTTTATCATATGATTGTTGCTATTATCCTTGTGCTTATGTTTGATCTAACAAAAAAGAGAGAAGGATTATAGAGCCAATTTTTTTGAAAATCCATCTTAAATTAAGGGGGAGAAATTTTTTCAGAAGTTTCAAAAACCTAAAAATTTATATGTGATTTTGTTATATCAAAAATGGGAAGATTGTGAAACCAAAATTGATTTTGATATAACATCTAAACTTATGGACTAATTTTCAAAACAATAAATTTTTAAGTACTCCTTAAAGTCTCAGTATTGACAAGTCTTTTAAACCAAATAATATCTCAAGACAAATCATTCTTAAATGACAAATATTTCTAAGTTTTTCTTATGTATTTTCAAGCCAAACTTCACCAAAACGCCCAAGCGTATCGATACCCTTATGCGTATCAATACGGTTTTTAGCCACTGGAATTTTAATAGACATAGCGTACTGATACGGTATTACCCCGTATCGATACGATATTCATCTGGACAATACTTTCAATGATACCGTACGAATACGCGTTGCAACCGTATCGATACGACAAGCTTATCTTTGCAAAATCTTTGCATTTAATTTTCAACCGTTGACTTGTTAGTTAGTTGGTATCCCAATATTTAAATGACCATTATATTGTACCGATACGCTAAATATGCGTACCGATACGCTTTTTATTAAAACCAAACTTGGGATTCCAGTGAACAAATCCAGTATCGATACGCCCTTCTGTATCGATACGCCCCTTAAAATCGTACCGATACGGCCTCTAAGTGTATCGATACATGATGTTTTTCAATCACAACGGCTCTTTCCTCTTTGATACAGGTACCGATACGCCCCCTAGTAGTACCGATATGGTAGACAGCAGAGCTGCATTTATTGCGGGAAATTGCATCCCAACGGCTCTATTGATGATCCCAACTACCCAAACGGTTAGAATTCAATACAAGGGTATAAAAACAAGTCTCAATTGAACAAACAACAACTATTGAACCTACAAGAAACATCAAAGCACTCAAATCCAAATTTTGCACCTTTAAAGTCAAATTCTTGTACCAAACTATTGTGTTCTCAATTGTAATCTTTTTATTGTGAGTTTGGGGAGTGTGAAATTGTAATTGGGTAAACAATTATCCTTTGAGAGGAATTTGTAGAGTTTACCAAAAATTTCTCTTTGTAAAAGTGAGTGGATTAAGCTTTGAGTAGAAAGCTTAATCAAATTGTAAGGTTACCTCCTCATCCAAGAAAAGAGGAAGAATTCAAGTAGTGGATTGGTTGAAAATCTTTAGTGGGAACTAAGGTAGTTGATGTAGAGTTCGTTTGGAGAACTTGAACCACTCTAATTGCTTTGTGTCACATTCTATTTTTTCATATTCTCACCCACCAAAATTTTTATCGCCAATTCACCCCCTCTTGGCCATTTGCAATTGTGTGATCAACTCAACAAATATGTCTTAACTTTATTTTGTAATTTTACATAATTTATTATTTTATTCACTAATTTCTTTAATTTTTAATAATTCATTGATATTTACATTTATTTATTTCTCCATTGTATTTTTTCTTGTTTGTTTGTCTATGATTTTATCTTATATTTATTTCTTTTTTTATATTTATGTATATATGCATAATTGCATATAATATACGTAGATATACTACATTATATTAAGTTTAGTTCATATATATAAATCATAGTAAATATTATTATTATTTAACTTGTATTTTCAATACATTTATATTTTTATTATCACTTTTAATATGGATATATATGTAAGTTAATTTTAGTTTTACCATTATTCCAAATTACCTAATGTATATTTATGTTTCTTTTAATATATTTAGGTTAACTTTTTTACTTTATATATGTTGTCTTATTATTTTAATGTAAATATTATAAATGATATTTTGTTTTAAAGAATTAAAAGTCATAAATATTTTGATTCAAACTCGAATATGGTTCAAACTCGGATCGAACATGGACTTGGATCGAATTTGGATCGAATTATGACAATATCCATATTCGATTCACCTCCTATTAGGACTTAAACCTTTTTTCGAATTTAAACTTTTTCTAAAAAAATCTGGATTGAATTAGATTCAGATTAAATCGTCATCCCTAAAAAAAACTAAATACATTATTTTAAGCTCCAAAACGGTCCATGTTGCGGGTCCCAATTTTTACCAAAATACCCTAGTTCATAATCTCATCTTCTTTTTTTTGTTCATTATAATCACATAAGTTTATCATAAATCATTTAAATAAAACAAATTAATTCTTACCTATTATACATATTTGGGTTCTAAGCTTTTCTGTAATTTTTTTAAGGCACAATGCCTAAATTTTCCCCTAACGTTTCACGGTTTTATTATTTTGGCCCATATTCTTTTTTGAAGCACTTTAGCCATTAATATTTTATTTTATGGTAAAATAGACATTCAACGCGTCTCACTGACTAAACAAAGATAAATAAACTGAAATGATGATGTAATATGTCTACATGACAGTTAATGATGACATAGTTATGGCATGAGGTATTCACCTAAAATGTCCAAATTCAATTTCCCACTTTACCAAATGGTAAAATCTTTAATTTTAAATCATTTAGAGGTTGTCACGTGTCAATCTCCGCTTGGTTGAGATTAATTTAATAAAAATATAATAATAAATTATTTTTAAAAATAAATTGCTGATATGATATGCCACGTCATCATTAACTGCCATGTGGACATGCCATTTCATCATTCTAGTCCATTTGTCTTTGCCTAGTTAGTGAGAAGCATTGATCGTTAGTCAATTAACGGTTTCCGTATAACGAGGGACATTTTGCCACAAAATAAAACGTTAAGGGATAAAGTGCTTCAAAAAAAGAAGAAGAAAAAGAGCCAAAGTGACAAAACCATGAAACGTTAGGGGCAAATTTAGGCATTATGCCATTTTTTAATATTTGAAATTTTTATATAATATCTTTATATAAGATATAACATTATTTTATTCTATAATATTCTAAAATACTTATTTTTTACATTGTAAAATAGTTAAAAATAGTCTTAAGGGTGTAAGAAGCCCTTGAACTTGAAAAAAATGATTATACCCTCGAACTTTTTTGTACCCAATTAAGCCTCTTGAACCAATAAATTGAATCAATTAAGCCATTTGACAAACATTGACCGTTGAATTCGATAAGTTTTTTTAGATCAATTGGTGTAGTGTTTCGTGCCACAGAGATGCTACTCGATGTTTTTATAATTTTTTTATTTTATTTAAAAAAAATCTTTAAAAGTCCTAAAATTCTGAAAAACTTATAAAAATATAAAAATATTTTAGAAAAATGTGTAAATGACATATGATAGAATTGTAGTGTTTCATGTTGCACTAATATCCAAAGAAAAATTATCAATATAATAGTCAAAATTGGTCATAAAGTTTAATTAATTTAATTTATTAATTCAAGAGTTTAGCTTAATTGAATTTTATCTTCAAAAGTTCAAAAATATCTTATAGGATGAAGTCTTAAAATTAATTATAAATTTTAAAAAATCAAATCTAATTCAAATTAATCCTATTTGAATAATCATAATTTACAAACTTATAAACGATAAGCCATGGTCCCGATCGATTTTTGTTGCTGAACCCACCCATTAATATCCATCCACATCAGCTGGAACCACGTGATATTGTGAAAATTAAAATGATGGAACCAATGAAATTCAAAATTAATTTCTATGCAATGCTCCATGTCTCTCTTGAGCTGGACCTTAACTGCTTTGTAATTTAGCGGGAAGAGTTGTGGTGAGCTCCTACCACCTTTGTTGCATGGCATCCACGGGTCGACCACAACACCAACCCCATCAGCCACTTTCTTCTATATAGACCAAACCCACAACACTCACAAAACCACTGCTTAGGTTCCCCCATCTCCAATCTCTCCAAACAATGCTCAAGCAGCAGACCTTGGTTTTCCCATTTTCAGTTTTCGCAGCTCTCTTCCTTCTCGCTTCCACCACCTTCCACAGTGTCGAAGCTCACTCACATCGACATGCTTCGACCGTGGGTCGGTTGGTTCTTAAACATCAAAGGAAGCTCTCAACTCAGACCGAACATGGAGAAATCTCAGCTGCTTCTGTCACCGATGGAGCAAAACCCTCATACCACCTTCAGTTCATTACCTTGGAGCCAAACTCCGTATTTCTTCCGGTTCTGCTACATGCAGACATGGTTTTGTTTGTCCACACAGGTACACTGCAACTTAATACTTACGGTATACTCCTATATTTTAATGAATGTAAAATTCTAGAATTTGAAATGAAAAACATTTGGTTAGGGAGTGGAGCTTTGAGCTGGACAGATGATACTGATGATGATGGTATGCAGAATGTGAAGATTCGGAAAGGAGATATATATAGGCTACATCAAGGGTCGGTTTTCTATGTACAAAGCAGCTTAGAGGCTGAAAGAGAGAGGCTTGGAATTTATGCAATCTTCACTAACACAGAAGATGATATATATGTACGATCTTTCTTCTTACCATTCGTTTCCCTTTCTTTGTTGTCTTAATTCTTGTTCCTATGTTTGAACTTTGGTCTGGGAATTAACAAATTCAGGAGCCAGCCGTTGGGGCTTACTCAAGCATTACTGATATGGTTCTTGGCTTTGATTCCAGACTCCTTCAAGCAGCTTTTAAGGTATGAATTATGATTCAAAACTAGTATAAATTTTACTGCATAATTCAGTGTATATAATGGGAAGTTGTGTCTCAAGGTACCTGAGGATGTGATAGAAGAAATGATGAGAGCAAGCAGAACACCGGCCATAATCCATGCAGTGCAGAAGGAGAAGATGTTTGGTGAATTGCAAGCTCGAGTGTTGAAAGCCTTTGCAGGTGAATTCTTGGGCTCTATCCATAAGAAGAAAATGAAAGCATACATTGTTTTTGAAGCAGATCCGGATTTCGAGAACTGTAACGGGTGGAGTGTAACCGTAGACAAGAAAGACTTGCATTTATTGAAACATTCCAACATTGGGATTTTCATGGTGAACTTGACAAAGGTTGGTTTTTTTAAAAAAAAAATACTAACATTGGATGAGTTAAGAAGATAGATTCTGATGGTGGGAATGTTTGTGAAGGGTTCGATGATGGCGCCACATTGGAATCCAAGAGCTTCTGAGATAGCAATAGTGTTGCAGGGTCAAGGGATGGTTCGGGTGCTTTGTTCTAGCAATGCCAAGGCATCTAAGTGCAGAAACATGAGGTATAGGGTCGAGGAAGGCGATGTATTCGTGGTACCGAGGTTCCATCCAATGGCTCAGATGTCATTCAACAATGATTCATTTGTTTTCATGGGGTTCAGCACATCAACAAAGAAAAACCATCCTCAGTTTCTAGCAGGGAAGAGGTCTGTGCTAGGAAATTTGGATAATAAGGTATTGGCTTTGTCATTTAACGTGCCCAACGCAACAATTGATCACCTTCTAAAACCGCAGAAAGAATCATTGATATTAGATTGTACATCATGTGCCGAGGAAGAGGAAAGATTGATGGAGGAGGAAATTGAAAGGGAAAGAAGAGAAGAAGAAGAAACAAGGAAGAAAAAGGAGAGAAAGAGAAGGGAAGAAGAAGAAGCCAAGATAAAAGAGGAAGAGGAAGAAGCCAGAAGGGAAGAGGAGGCTCAAAGGAGAAGAGAAGAGAAAGAAGAGGTTTGGAGAAAGAAAGAGGAAGAAGTTAAAGAAAGAAAGAAAGAAGGATGAGGCTCGAAGGAGAAGGGAAGAGCAAGAAGAAGCCCGAAGACAAGAAGAAGAAGAAAAGGAGAGAAGAGAAGAAAAGGCAAGGAGAGAGCAAGAAGAAGCTTGGAGACAAAAAGAAGAACGTCAAAAAGGGTAAGGGAAGAAGAAGAAGCCAAAAGGAAAGAAAAAGAGAAGGCTCAAAGGAAAAGGTCCGAAGAAGAAAAGAGAAAAAATGTAAGGAAAGAGAGGAAGATGAGGCTCGAAGAAGAAAGGAAGAGCAAGAAGAAACACGAAGACAAGAAAAAGAGGAAAAGGAGAGAAGAGAAGAAAGAGAAATGAGAGAGTAAGAAGAAGCTCGAAGACAAGAAGAAGAACGTCAAAGAAGAGCAAAAGAAGAAGAAAAAGTAGCCAAAAAGGAAGCAAAAGAGAGGGCTCAAAGGAGAAGGGAAAAAGAGAAAGAGGTCCGAAGAAGAAAAGAGGAAAAAACTAAAAAAAAAGAGAGGAAGTGGAGGCTCGAAGGAGAAGGGAAGAGCAAGAAGAAGTTCGAAGACAAGAAGAAGAGGAAAAGGGGAGAAGAGAAGTAGAAGCAATGAGAGAACAAGAAGAAGCTCGGAGACAAGAAGAAGAACGTCAACGAAGGGAAAGAGAAGAAGAAGAAGAAGAAGAAGAAGAAGCCAAAAGAAAAGAAAAAAAGAAGGCTCAAAGGAAAAGGGAAGAAGAGGAAGACGTCCGAAGAAGAAAAGAGGAAAAAGCTAAAGAAAGAGAGGAAGACGATGCTCAAAGGAGAAGGGAGGAGCAAGAAGAAACACGAAGACAAGAAGAAAAGAAAAAGGAGAGAAGAGAAGAAAGAGCAAGAAGAGAGCAAGAAGAAGCTCGAAGACAAGAAGAAGAACGTCAAAGAAGGGAAAAGGAAGAAGAAAAAGTAGCCAAAAAGGAAGCAAAAGAGAGGGCTCAAAGGAGAAAGGAAAAAAAGAAAGCGGTTCGAAGAAGAAAAGAGGAAAAAGCTATGGAAAAAGAGGAAGTTGAGGCTCGAAGGAGAAAGGAAGAACAAGAAGAAGTTCGAAGACAAGAAAATGAGGAAAAAGAGAGAAGAGAAGAAAAAGAAATGATAGAACAAGAAAAAGCTCGGAGACAAGAAAAAGAACGTCGAAGAAAGGCAAGGAAATAAAAAGAAGTTAAAAGGGAAGAAAAAGAAGAGACTCAAAGGAGAAAGGAAGAAGAGGTTGAGGTCCGAAGAAGAAAAGAGGAGATAACTAAGGAAAGAGAGGAAGATGAGGCTCGAAGGAGAAGGGTAGAGAAAGAAGAAGCCCGAAGACAAGAAGAAGAGGAAAAGGAGAGAAGAGAAGAAAAAGCAATGAGAGAGCAAGAGCAAGCCCAAAGACAAGAAGAAGAACGCCAAAGGAGGGAAAGGGAAGAAAAAATGGAAGAAATGAGAGGACACGAAGAAAAGAAAGGTCTAGAAGAAAAAAGTGAAGAAGGTGGCCCAAGTAGAGTGCAAGAGGAAGCCCAAAAACAAGAAGAATAACGCCAAAGGAGGGTCAAGGAAGAAGAAAAAAGAGAGGGCAGGAAGAAGAGATTCAAGGAGAAAAAGGCGGCCCAAGTAGATCAAGAGTAGGCTAGGAGACAAGAAGGTAGTGGCGAGAGCCGAGGTCCAAGAAGAGCTCCAAAAAAGTGTGGTAGATTTAATTTTAATGCATAGATTTTCAAGTTCTAGGTTTTGCAGTAGTAGCAAATAAGGAAAGATGTCCAATGATGTTTATCTATGTGTATGTAATCGGATTCCATGTCAAGTGTGTAGAAAAGTTTTCTGATAAGCACTTTCACCTACTTCCTATTAGAAAAGTGATATCAACGAGGAAGATAAAAGTTATACAATTTGTGAAAGGATCAACTCGAAATCACTTAATGAACAAAATAAAGGATAAGAAGTTATATAATTCATAAGGGACATAAAAATGCAAATATGAATGTTTATTTCACTAGGTGTTAATAGGTAGCAATGTAGGACACAATAATGATGTCTTCAAGCTTGCCACAATACCGAGAGCCCGCATCTTGATTCTTAAGTAGTTTTGGCAAATGGTGTTCGTCGGTTCTTATCCACTGCTCGTTCGAGAGCCAAAGTTACTATATGCTTGGCTGTCAATTGGGGATTGAAGCCAGCTCTTAATCCATGAACAACAGCAACATCAATCTCATTGTTATACAGTTTATCCATCGAACAACCCATCTGTTCCAGCTACATTCACATTACCTGGTAGAACATGAATTTTAAAAACCTAGTCACATCATTCTGTAATACCCATTTTTCATCAGGGCCTAATCCTAATTTTAAATTAAAACCAATATCTCTTAAAATAACCATCCATTTCCATTTACCAAAAGTACAACCCCTAAATTACCATAACCTGATACAATTAAACCTTAAATTAACCCCAAATAAAAAATTAACCCTAAACCTAGTCACCCATTCCATCATCATCATCTCTACAGCCGACATCACCCTACTGAACAACCCTTCTACATCCCTTCAGCTTCCAAAAGCTTTCTATCTCCACCGATCATCACTCCACATCAACAGAAGCAGCTCAACTAACACCAACAAAATGGTCCCATCTCCTCTCACTCTGTCACCTGCACAAGATGACAAAGAGAAAAATTGCCATTCAACACCAATAGGAAGTTTAGGTTTTTATTTTCATTGTAATTCAAGATGGCTATAAAAAGCCAGATGAAACCATGTAAAAGGGGTCTTCCTTTCCCCTACAATTTCATAAATAAAAAAGCAGAAGCAATTCTTAGGTATTTTCATCTTCTATTTCCGCACTGCATTAAGTTTAACTTCGTTTAAGAAAACAAGGTTAACTACACCATATACCATTAAACTATAGCTCCTGAGTTGAAAATATCACCGAACTTTAAAACTCTTCAAAACTAGCACTGAACTTTAATATTTGAGTAAAAATGCCACTCCGCCGTTAACTCCCATGTTAAGTCAAAACGACGACGTTTTGGTGCGGCTCTTTTGAAGCCTAATTTGGTCCAAAACGACGTTGTTTTGCTGGAGGAAAAAATTAAAACCATGCACTTAAGGTAGTTTGAACCCAAGACCTTTAAAAGGTAAAGCTAAGCCTTAACCATTGAACCAACATAACATCATATAGTATTTTACCACAAATATTATATATCTTAAACTACTTCAGATTAATTCAAATTATTTTATGAAATAAATAATATTATAAATAATGTTATAAATATATTAATTATATATAATATATATAAAAAAAGTGTATTGTTTATATATAAATAATATATTTATATTATAAATATTATATAAAAACTCTAAACTCTAAATCCTAAACCTTAAATTACAAACCTCAAACCCCAAGTGCATGATTCTATTTTTTTCTCTAGCAAAACGACGTCGTTTTGGATCAAATTAGGCTTCAAAACAGCCGCACCAAAACAGCGTCATTTTAACTTAACGGTGGAGTTAACGGTTAACGACAGAGTGGCATTTTCGACTCAAATAATAAAGTTCAGTGCTAGTTTTGAAGAGTTTTAAAGTTCGGTGGTATTTTCCACTCATGGGCTATAGTTTAGTGATATCCAATGTAGTTAAATCAAAAAAACAAATAAACTGGGGCTTTGAATCTTAAGATCAAAAGCAAAGAAATTTTTAAAAGGGATTTTGAAATAAAAAAGAAACAAGAGAGGATTTAAGAAGAATTTTTGAAATCAAAAGGGTCTCATTTTCTTTTCAATATTGTTTTTCAACCAAACAAGAAAAGAAAAATCATTTAAAAAAACAAAAAAGGAAGTTCGAAACTTACTTTCTTTCTGGGGAGGAGCCGTCGCGTGCAAACGTATTCGGACGTTAGGAATGGCTGTAACCCCCTAGACCCGCCTATACGTTACAACGGATCCTAGGAAGTCACCTTAGGGTCACAAGAGCGACCCACAGTGAAAATACACATAAAAACATTTTTTGAAACACTTATTAAACCGTAAAATCAACTTCTGTTTAAAATACCATTTCAAGAAGTCATTTAAACACATAACAAAAATTTCAGAAAATGTTTTACAGACACTATCATAAAACAATACATGACATACATGCAAACTAACTATACAGTACCATACTCCAGAGGCAACGCTGAGAGAACTCCGAACACTGATGTCAAACATTATACCATGATATGTTCTTTTAACATGCGATGGTAAAAACAATGTGAGCTTGGAAAAGCTCGGTAATATAGAACTACCAAAAGTTGCTATAAACTCATGCAGATATATGGTAGGCATAACATTGTTGGATGGGATTTTTGGTTAAGTATATGGCACTAGTGTTGTCACACTTAAGGGGTATGGTTTCAACTTTAACTCTATAATCTAAGAGTTGTTGCTTCATCCAAAGGATTTGAGCACAACAATTCCCTAAGGATATGCACTCGGCTCCGGTGTTTCTTAGAGAACCAAGATATGAGCATACTACCTAAGAATTGACATGTTCCCGAAGTACTCTTCCTATCGATTTTACACCCTTCATAATCTGCACCCGAATAAGCATGAAGGTTGAAGGTTGAGTCTCTAGGGTACCAAAGACCTAGACAAGGGGTATCTCTAAGGTACCTAAAGATTCTTTTAACGGCTATAAGGTGAGACTCTCTAGGACTAGCTTGAAACCTAGCACACACACAAACACTAAACAAAATATATGGTCTACTTGCGGTAAGGTAAATAAAAGATCCAATTATAGAGCGATAAAGCTTAGAGTCAACGCACTTACCTCATTCATCTTTGTCAAGCTTTGTAGATGAACTCATTGGTGTGGCTTGAGGCTTTGTGTTCTCCAAGCCGAACTTCTTGAGCATATCTTTCACATACTTTGCTTGATTGATGAAGGTGTCATCCTTCCTTTGCTTGATTTGGAGTCCCAAAAAGAATTAGAGCTCCCCCATCATGCTCATCTCGAATTCACCTTGCATTAACTTAGCAAACTCTTTGCAATGACACTCATTAGTAGATCCAAAATAATATCATCAACATATATTTGTACTACTAAGATGTCATTTTTATACATTTTTATGAAAAGTGTAGTGTCCACCTTACCTTTTTCAAAACCTTTTCAATCAAAAAGTTTGAAAGTCTTTCATACCAAGCTCTAGGAGCTTGTTTTAAGCCACAAAGTGCTTTGGTTAGTTTGAAAACATGAATTGGAAATTTTGAATCTTCAAAACCCGGTGGTTGTTCCACATACACTTCCTCATTTATAAAACCATTTAAAAATGCGCTTTTAACATCCATTTGAAAAGGCTTGAAATCATGATAACATGCATACGCAAGCAACATCCTAATAGCTTCCATTCTAGCTACGGGTGCATAGGTTTCATCAAAATCAATTCCCTCTTCTTGAGTGTAACCTTGAGCAACTAATCTAGCTTTGTTTCTCACAATGTTACCACTCTCATCTAGTTTATTCCTAAATACGCATTTAGTTCCTATAGTAGATTGATTACTGGGCCTTTCAACTAATGTCAATACATTACTTCTCTCAAATTGATTTAACTTTTCTTGCATAGCCATAATCTAAAAATCATCATTTAATGCTTCCTTAATGTTCTTAGGCTCTATGCATGAGATAAAAGCAACATGATTCATGAGTTTAAGAGAAGACCTAGTAGTTACCCCCTTGGATGGATCACCCAAGATTTCACCACCTTTGACATAGTTGTACTCCCTTGGGTAGCTCACTTCCTTTTCCTCAAGAGCCAAGTCCTTCAAGGCTTCAAGAGTTGGATCTTGCGCATCTTCATCTTTAGTTGGAATCTCATCCTCCTTTGAAGTTTGTCCTCCATCAAAGCCATCAAGGTTTCCTACATCATCATCATCACAAGATTCCTTCCTCGGAAGGAGGTTATCATCGAATACAACTTGAATAGACTCTTCTACTATTAAAGTTCTCTTATTAAATACACGATAGGCTTTAGAGGTTAAAGAATACCCTAAAAATAGCTTCATCACTTTTAGCATCAAATTTACCTAAGTTGTCTTTTCCATTATTTAAAACAAAACACTTGCAACCAAATGGATGGAAATAGCTAATGTTAGGCTTTTTTTATTTTAAAATCTCATATGGTGTTTTCTTTAAAAGTAGCCTAATCATTACTCGATTTACAATGTAGCATGTAACACCCGTGTTTTGGGGTTAGGAGTTAGTCGGGTTAGCTGATTCAAGTCGGTAAAATTAATTTTAATTTAATTTGACCTTGGCTTGAGCCAATTGAGTTTTAAATAAAAAGGAGGGATCATTTTGGTAATTTAGCCCAAAATAATTTAAAAAGGTAGACAACCTTTTTGAGATTCAAAAGAACAAAAAAAAAGTTGTCTTCCCCCTTTACTCTTCCAACGTGAAATCAAAGACCAAACCCCTCTCAAACCCCAATCACTATTCCATTTGATTTCTTCCTCATCTCAAGGTCATTTTTAAAGGTAATTATATATTTGAACTCTCCTCATCATCCTCTACATTTACCTAGTCTTGAAATTGAAAACTACCATCTTTTTGGAATTTGGAGTTTAAAGAAAGTTTGAGTTTTTGATGGGTTTTACATTTGGTTTTGATTTATTAAGTTGGGTTTTGGTTTAGTCTCATTAAAATACACATAATATGTTAAAATGGGTGATTTTGGGTGAAAACCCGAAGTGGGTCTTTGTGGCCATTTTTGAAGTGTCAAAAATTGGATTTTTGGTGAGTTTTAGGGTTGGGTTGAAGGGCTGATGGTTTAGGGATGTTAGGAAAGTGTTTTGGGACCATTTAGGTGTCATTTGGGTGTTTGGAACCATGGTTTTCAGCTGGGTTTTAAGGGAGCTCGAAAATGGAAATTTTGGGTGATTGTTGGGTTTGAAATTGTTGAAGTGTGGCTTGTGTTTGTGGGTTGGAGCGGTGACTGAAATTTAGCATTGATTTGTGAGTAATGGACGTGTTTTGATTGGCTAGAAACAAGAGGAGACATTGGAGAAGCATCGGGACCGAATCCGGGCATTTAGGAGGCTTGCTTGCTTGCTTGGGTTGCTAAGGAAGGGTGGTGAGTAAACTTTAAATATGTTTTAAAGTTGGTTCAAGTGTGTGTAGTGTATGTGCTGGAATGTGCTTGGTAGGCCATTCCTATGTGGGATGCCTTGCCTATTTGATCGTGATAAATGTGGATTGACTTGTATGTGTATACCATGCTATGTGTATGCGATGAATATATGATATAATTGGTGGATGTGTGATGTGATAAATGAAATTGGCACTAATTAACTTACCGGGTGTAAATGATCGATCATTAGGATTAGTGTGCACACAATTGAGTCAAAACGTACGTGGCCTTGATGGCGTTGAGTCATCAAGGAGGAGTACGTTGATGTAATATTCCACCGGAAATTTATTTATATTCTACGTGATGTTGAGTGGAATCCCATCCGTAGGGCATGTGGTGATGAGTGGAATCCCGCCCATGCAAGGTCCGGTGATGAGTGTAATCCCACTGAGGTAATGTTGTTGTTGAGAGTAAATCCGTACATCCGGGTAAACTAATAGTGGCCAATGAACGTGTCCTTATAATCATGTGGTTATGATGTTGGTTTATATTCTTGAGCTTAGTATGATGTGTGATGCCATATTATGACTCTTGAAAGACTAGCTAGGTTGACTTGTTGATATCTATGTATGTTGTATGTGAGGTTGAGGATTTGCATGCTTGGACCCTGCATTGTTGTTGTTTTTGATTTTAGAGCATCCTCACTAAGCTTCTAGCTTACGCTCTCATTTTCAACAATGCAGATCATTAGCGTGGTGTTAGCAAGGAGCAGGGCGAAGGGGCTTTCCAAGTTTTTGTTGCTCAAGTATGATTTAGTAATTAATGTTGTAGTTTAGCAATGGGGCAAGTGTGTGTTTTGTTTGAGCATTGTATGACTCATGAAGGTTGTTGGTGTTTATGCTTTTGTTAAATTTGTAAACTGTGTTAAGCCTTGATGAATGCTTGATTGTGATGCTATGCTTTTGTATGAGTACATGTGTTGTTGTGGCATGTAACTCTATGTGTAGTGAATTGAGCCTTAAGGGCCTTTTAATGCTTAAGTATGCATTTGGATGACTCTTGGAATGATTGTCTATCTTAAATCTTGTGATAATTATGAATGTTTGCAATAAGGAGCATGCCTCTAGAGTGTATTTGTTTGTGATGTATGCTTCTTGGAGTGGTTGTGGGCTTTTGGGGTGATTTGGAGCTGCCTAAATTCGATTTTCGAAGGTTGCAGACAGCCAGTGTTTCGAAACGGGCTGAGCCGTTTCAGAACGGGTAAGGCTTCAGGGACCCCGTATCAGAACTCGTTTCGGTACGGTTTGGCCACTGTGAACCCCTATTTCGATACGAGTTTCGGAACACTTTGGCTACTGTAAATCTGAGAAATTGTCGATATGAAGGGGGTATCGAAACGGGTTAAGAGGTTTCAGAACGGTCATTATCTCGTTGACCACGAGAAGTTGACCGTTGGGAGCGTTTCGGAACGGTTGACCTCTGTTCCGATACGGCCTTCTCGTGAGGACTTGGGGCAGTTGACCAATGTCAAGGTGTTTCGATACACCTCGAAGGTGTTCCGAAACGGCCTACCAAATAACTTAAATTTGGACTATTTAATTGTCGTTTTGTGTCCAGTTGCGCGTCTTTCTCAATTTATTCCGCTGTTGTGATCACATAGGTTTTTAAATGTGCCTTTAGAGAAGATTAAATTAAAAGAAATTTTTAGGGTTGCTAACCGAGGGGGAACCTTAACGGGTTTCGCTTCGGTTTTCCCCGTGTGGCCTACTCGGACCGGTCATCCGGCCAGACCGGGACGAGGGGGTTACATAGCAAGTGGTGTTTGTGGCTTCCGCCCAAAAATATTTAGGTAAATTATTTTCACAAAGCATGGTTCTAGCCATTTCTTGTAAAGTCCTGTTTTTCCTCTCAACTGCCCTATTTTGTTGAGGGGTTCGAGGAGCAAAAAAATTGTGGCTAATACCATTTTCATTTAAAAACTCTTCAAAACCTAGATTTTGAAATTCAGTTCCATGATCACTCCTAATATGAGAAATCTTAAGTTCAAGATCATTTTGAATTAATTTTGAAAATGTGATGAATTTTTCTAAAGCCTCATCTTTAGTACTTAAGAATAAAACCCAAGTAAATCTAGAATAGTCATCAACAAGTACAAATGCATATGATTTACCACCCAAGCTCATAGTTCTAATAGGCTCAAATAAATCGATATGAATTAGTTGTAAACACCCACTTGTAGAAACATCATTAATGGATTTAAAGGATGATCTATGTTGTTTACCCTTAGAGCATGCATCACATATTTTATCATTTGAGAATTTGACCTTAGGTAAACCTCTAACTAGATTTAGGGAACCTAATTTTTCTAAAACACTAATACTAGCATGTCCTAGTTTCCTATGCTATAGCCATGCATCATTTTCATTTTGTGCAACAAAACATGCATGGGATGTATGAATGTCATCTAGATGCACCATGTATATGTTACCTATGCGATGACCAATGAGCATTATTTTATTTGATTTAATGTCAACTAGGGGTGTGCAAAAAAACCGAAAAACCGAAACCGATTTCGAAATCTGAAAAAACCGAACCGAAAAATTGGTTAACCGAACCGAAAAATTCAGTTTCAGTTCGGGTTTTTATTTTTAAAAAAGAAACCGGTTCGGTTACAGTTTACGGTTTTGGGATAAACCGGGTAACCGAACCGACCGATTATATAATATATATTATTATATTATATGTTATTTAATTATTTTATATTAAAAAATTATATTTTATTTTATTTTCTCATTCCCCTCAAGTAAAACCATAATTTTATTTTACAAGTTTAAGTGTTTAACTTGCTAGTATTAGAAAAGATAATAATATCATGTGCCGATTTTCTAACATATTATTAAAATTTATATTTTTAATAAACAAAATAAAAACCCGTTACCCGAACCGAACCGAATTTTTCGGTTAACCGACTAAACGGTTAACCGGTTGAATGGATACGGTTTAGGGTCGAGAATTTAGTGACCCGAACTTATCGGTTAACCGAAATAATTTGCTAATGGTTAACCGAACCCGGTTTTGCACACCCCTAATGTCAACAATTTTGCATCCATTTTTATCAAATAAGACATTAAATCCTTTATCACGCAATTGACTAATGCTCAATAAATTGTGTTTTAGACCATCGACATACAAAACATTTTTAATGAGTATAGTAGAGTGATTACTTATGGATCCAATACCTTTAATGTGTCCTTTGGGGTTGTCACCAAATGTCACTACTCCTCCACTTTTTGGCTTTAAGTCCATGAATCGACTCGTGTCTCCGGTCATGTGCCTCGAGCATCCACTATCAAGGTACCATGAGTTTTGGCTTTGTGCTTTGGCCTTGTAGTAATGCTCCCCCTACAAACAAAGATATTAAGCTTGATTTTTGGTACCCCAATCATTTTGGGTCCAAGAGTGTTAGCTCCCAAAAGCTTGGTTCCCTTAGGAATCCAATGTGACATGGCATCAATATTATTAGACTTGACAAGTTCCTTAGGAACCCATACACTTCTAATTCTTTTAGTTCTATTGTGCCTATGGAAGCCATTTTGTTTGTAGTTATTGTTCTTTCTTTTAGGTTGGTTTGATCTAGATGATTCACCCATTTCATTTTTCACATTACCAACACTATTGAAAGACTTCTTAAGCTCATTTAACACCTTTTGGTGTTCACTATTGCATTGAGAAATAAGATTGTTCAAGTCTACATTTTCATCTTGAAAGAATTTAAGTTCATCTTGTAAACCTAAGATCTTTTTCTCAAATTTCAAGTTAGCTTGAGAAAGTGAGTCATTTTAGCATTTAATTCCGAAATGATCTTTTTATTTCTTATGATAGACTCTTTATATTTCTCAACTAACTCATCATATACCTCTTGTAACTCATCATAAGCATCATGCAATTCATCAAATGTGAAATCAAAAGTAGATGAGTTAGAGGTTACCATGGAGGAATCCTCCCCAAGAGCCATGAGGCAAAGGTTGGCCACTTCGTGTTCCTCATCCTCGGATGACTCCTCATCACTCCAAGTAGCAAGCTTGGCTTTGAGCTTCTTCTTCTTCTCAAAGCCCTTCTTCTAAAGTTGAGGGCAATCGGAACGTATGTGACCCGACTTCTTGCACTCAAAGCAAATGATTTGGTCCCTCTCTTCTTCTTTGCTTTTGTTCTTGAAGTCCATCTTTCTTTGAAATTTTCTCCCTCGGTTGGACTTCATGGACCGTGAGAATCGTTTGGCTATCATAGCCAATTCCTCAAAGTCTTCCTCCTCACTAGAAGAGCTCTCCTCATGTAAAGAAGCTTTGAGAGCAACTTTTAGTTTCTTTTTCTTCTCTACCTCATGCTTCTCTATTCTTCTATCTTCCTTATTCTTCTCTTCCTCTCTTCCTTGCTTCATGATCTCGTATGTAAGAAAAGATCCAACACGCTCATCAAGCTTCAAGGTTTTTAAATTCTTTGCTTCAATGATGGTCGTCCTCTTACCATCCCAAAACTCTGGAGAGAGTATAGAAGCTTCCTCACTAGCTTATCTTCGGGAATTATTTCACTGAACCCTTTAAGACTATTGACGATGATCGAAAATCGATCAAACATCTTTGAGACGCTCTCATCAGGGTCCATCTTAAAATTTTCATAGCTCAAGTTTAGCAACCCGATCTTCGTCTCTTTTACATCGCTATTGCCCTTATAAGTCATCTCTAAAGTGTCTCACACTTCCTTTGCACTTTCGATAGATGAAACCTTTGAGTAGATATCCGGACCAAGTGCACAAAATATGATATGTAAATCTTTGTCGTTGACTTGCATCTTCCGTCTATCTTCCTCGGTTATCTCCGACTTCACCTTCAGAACTAGTCTTTCCTTATCGTTTCTCTTAATCGGAATGTAGGGGCTTTCTTCCACTGCATCCCAAACCATGTAATCTGTTGATTTGATGAAGAGACGCATCTGATTCTTCCAATATGGGTAGTTGTCCCCATTGAAGAATGGTGGTTTAGTTGTTGGTTGTGACTCATAGAGGTTGGAGGTTGAAGTAGATGCCATGGCTTGTCTTGTAATTGATCACACTCTTCCTAGAATCTCCTGTTGTAGTTTGTTTGTTTATCTTGTGTATCAGTGTCGTGTTTCTATGCTTTGTATCTATGTTTTTATCTATATTATCTCGGTTAATCTATTTTGTTTAAAAAATAATACTATAACATTATAAAAGGTTTACAATTAAATTAGAACATAAAATTGCTTGGTGAAGATTTGAATTATAAAATAAGATGAGTTAACTCGATTAATTTAAATTTTTTTATTTACTCGATCAAATGTTTACCCGAGTTAAAGTTGCTCGGGTAATTTACATTTTAAATCACTGAACTTAACATCCACCTTCATTTACATCACAAAACTTTAATGGGTAAAATACCTAAATCATCACTCAACTTTACTCGGTGACCTATTTTGGTTACTAAACTTTAAAAATGCTCAATTTTATCACTAAACTTTAAACATTGACCTATTTTGGTCACTCCACCGTTAAATCTCTAACGTGTTATGACGTGGAAATAAATAATAATAAAAATAATTTTTTTAATACATTTAATTAAATAAAAACCACCATTTCCTCACCTTCAACGACAAATTTTTTTCTTCATCCCAATAACAGAGTTCCAATGGGTTTTCCGGCAAATCAAAACCACTGATCAATTCCTCTTCTTCTCCCCTTTCCTTCTACCGATTTTGTTTTTCTGAAAATCACCCTCAAATGACCCAAAACGAGTTCAAACCCTTGAGTCTTGGCAGCACGATTTGCCACCGTCTATCGTCGGATCGACCTGAAACCAATATATGTTGATCTCCTCACCAAGGCACCTCGAATGACCGTTGGGATTCATTGTCCAACGTTCCGGTCGCCGGAGCCGAAGTATAAATAATTTGCCCATTTGTTTCTTTTATATGCCCATTATTTTTATCTGTATAAATAATCTTCATATTCGGCTCTCAAATGAGGATTTGAGTATTTGGGTTGATCTTTTAGTTTGCGATCAATGGTGAGTGCTATCAGGATGATGGGTGGGAAGGGTTGTTCTTCGTGGATGCAAATGAAGAAAAAGGGGAAGAAGAAGAAGGAGACGAGGAACATAGTTAGAATTTGTTGTTCTTATTCTTCTCCGGTTATGGATCCTTACAAAATTTTTCGGGCGTTTGATTTTTATAAAAATAAGATTTTTATCTCCCCATTGATTTGGTTGTGGGAATTTTTTGATCTGATTATTTTTTTAATAATTCCAATATCATCCATGCGTTTGCAGAAGAAGCAATTGTGGGGTTCAGTTTCAAAAGATTTAGTTTAATTCTATTTTCGTAATCAAAAACTGAAGAAAGGATTTGTGAAATTGCAGGTAGTGATGAGTTAGTTGAGAGGGGAGATGAAGGCAACATAAACGTACGAGGAAGAAATAATGGGAATGAATGAATCAAATAGGGATTTGTGGGAAGAATCGACAGTGAGAAAGGGTGAAGGTGAAGGAGAGTGAGAGAGTAAACGTTTTTTATTTAATTAAGTATATTAATATATTATTAAAAAATATATATTTTTTTATTTTTTATTTCCACGTCATAACAGTGTTAGAGATTTAACGATTGAGTGATCAAAATAGGTCGATGTTTAAAGTTGAATGATAAAATTAAGCATTTTAAAAGTTGAGTGACCAAAATAGGTCACAGAGCAAAGTTTAGTGATAGATTAGGTATTTTATCCAACTTTAATTTAATCAAATTACATCATTAAACTTTTGTTATTGATAAACTAAATCGCTTATACTAGTATCGTTAACTAATTCTAACGAGAAATACTAAAAGTGACACTTTTACTTAATTTATCTTTCACGTATCATCCTCAAATAATGTTTAATTGATAATTTTAATAATTTTCTTTAAGAAAATTTTTGAAACATTTCATTTAAATAAATTCAAATGAAAAATAATTAAATTCTCTATAAATCATGACAAAAATATTTAAATTACCAATAAATTTTTTTATGGATGATATGCAAAAAAATATGTTGAATAAAAAGTTTCAATTTCAATTTTTAGAATTATTTGATAGTATCAATATAAATGACTTAATTTGTAAATAACAAAAGTTAAATGGTGTAATTTGATTAAATTAAAGATTTATGGTGTAAATGAAAGTAGGCAATACGTTTAGTGATCTAAAATGTAAATTAACCAAATTGCTCCATTACCCTGGCAATTATCTCTGTCACCTATTTAACTGCTGTCTCTTACGTTTCAAAATTTCCTCTCTTTTGTCCATTATTCAAACTCAAAGCTCTAAAACCCCGAACCCTGAGAAGAAGACCTTGGCAATGGACCTGGATGATTTCGGAGACCTCGACGGCTCAACTCAGGTCAATACTCGAACCACCAAATTTGCACCCAAGCTCAGACACACCTCTAAGCCAAAGCCCGAACCTTCATCCAAACAAGAGCCTCATGATTCCGAACCGAAACCCCAACCACCTGTGGAACCAGTTTTGAAAAAGAAAGAAAATGATGAAGAGGATTTCAAGCCACCGGTGGTTGCTGAACTGAAAGCCGAGCAATCGATATTAAATGGCGCGGCGAAGATGGAGATCGACGGGGAAACTAAAGAGGATGAGATCTTGAGCGAAGCCAACAGAGATGACGATGAACAAAACGAATCTGATGAAGACATGGTTGTTCGCGAAATCGACGTCTTCTTCAGTCCTTCAATTGGCGCCCACGCTCAGGTAATTGCATTTTTATTTCTTTTATTTCCACTACTGTTTAATTTTCAGCTTTGCTTATTTTTTGGGAATAAAATTGCAGTTATATGTTTTGCAATATCCTTTAAGACCTTGCTGGCGACCATACGAATTGGATGAACGATGCGAGGAGGTTGGTATCTCTTTCTTCTCCTTTAATTGGAACCAATCTTATTCTTCAGTGATTTTGTAGGTAAGAGTGAAACCTGGTAGTGGGGAAGTGGAAATTGACATGTCTCTCGATGTTGATTCGACCAATTATGATAGTGAAAGTGATAAAAAAATGAAGATGACAAAGCAGGTTTGGATCTGATTTTACATTTAATCGAAGTTCAATTTTTTATTGATTGATTTGAATGCTTTGTGTTTATCAATATTTTACATACTGCATTTGTTTGTAAAAGTTGCATCACCACATTGGGTTTTTGACATAATCAATCAAAATTCAAGTAGTTGTGTTTGTAACCTTGTCCTGTGCTTCCAAATCAATTTCGTTTGATAACCTAATTTTGTATTGTGACTACCCTTTAGACTTTATCTCCTTCATGGCTGCCATCACGCCCAACCGGCTATGCTGTTGGAGTTTTAATGGGTGATAAGGTATGTGCATCTGATGTCTCTTGGATGACCTTGTTTGAGACTTGTTATATAATATTTGACATGTATGCTTCCGATCATTATATTGAAGCAGATACAATATTGATCTTCAGCTGCTCATCTTTGATTTTCTTAACTAGCATACTAATTGCTTAGTTTTGAGATGGGAATTTGTTGGTGGTAGTTTTATTTATTTATTTATGTTTATTATTTTATTTTTTATTTATGGATATTGTAGTTCTAATGTTATTTTTGTGGTGCAGTTGCACCTAAATCCTATTCATGCAGTTGTTCAGCTCCGACCCTCGTTGGAACATCTCAACTCTGGTATTTCAAAAAGAAAGAGCATGGCGGCTGGCAATGCAGAAGTTACTGTTAAAGTAGAAGAACAAAATGATGGGAAAGCAGCTGCTCCATCAACCAAGCAGGTTATTCCTGATTATCGCGATATATTTTTGCGAAATGTTTAAATTTAAGGTTGAAAATGTGTCTGAAACAAACCTTGCTTTTGGATATGTTTGCTATTTCTCATAGGAAATCTCTTTTTCAAATTTTCCCCTACTATTGCCTTTGCACATTAATTCTACACATGAGTTTCCAGTTTTACTCTAATGCAGAACAAGAAATTACAGTCTTCAACTGAGCAAAAAGCAGAAGATGAAGAGGTATTATTTTCTACTTTCTTTTTTATACAGCATATCAATATTTTCAGGCTAAATTTACATTGATATGTGAGCAATTGAAATGGCTTTTAATTTTAGGATGCTGTTACTGCTTGCTAAATTTTCTACCAACTTTGCTCTTTCCAGTGTTGGGTTCCGCTCAAGTATCATAGCTCCAAGAGTGATTTCTCTGCTCAGTATCTGCATAGAATGATGGCAGAACAAAGCTGCCCAATTGAGTTTACCATGAGCCCGTATGTGTTTACCTATTACCTGTTTGTTTGGCGGCTTTATGCTAAGAATTTGGAGAGAAGTTCAAAGTTACTGTATTGATGTATTAATAAGCTGATTGTATATTGCTTTCAATTGTTTCTCATTATCTCTAGGTATGATTACGTTGACTCATTGTGTCCTTTACCAAGCAGCAGCAATAAATCACAAGGTCCATCAAGAAGGTATGTTACCCTTCTAGTTTATTTCTAGATTCTGTAGGTATACGGCTCAGAAGATGCAATTTGGTATATGTATGTTATGACGCAGGAGCTTATATTATTAAAATATTTATTTATTTCAGTTTTATTAAATAGTAGAGATATTTTGGGTGGCTAGGATTATAAGTTTCCTTTAAGTTTTAAATCTAGGGCTAGGATTAAATTATCTTTGTAACCCTAGTATAAATAAGCTGTAAAAATATTACAGCCACAACTGATCGTTATTATTTTCTTTGAATTAAAAGAAAACTAGAGGTTTCCTTTAACCCTAGGTTTTTCTTGAGTTCCATCTTTACTACTCATTTGTTTCAGCCTTATTTCTTTTGATTTATGTTGTTTTTCTTCTTACCCAAATCATGTTACTTGTTCATGTGTTTGATGTGTTCATAGCTCTATTAGGTGGTGGAAAATGCATCATCAGCCTTTCTTTATGTTTAATGATTTGAAGACCATTTGATTGTTTCTTTCAGGTTTTTGCTTTCAATTCCACTGGAAGAACGTTTGAAGACATTATTGACTAAGGTCTGTCTGTCCAACTGGAGCTTCCACTTTGTCTTTTTCAGCGTGTATGGCTGTCTGCATGGTTTGGCTGCTGTCAGATATATAGTGCATAAAAGGATGAAGTTTTACACCCCAAAATTTAACACTGCACCCTAAGCTTTTAGCTGACATGCATCTATACTTTAATGATTTTGTTGACTGAAGTTAGGATCATGATCTTATTATGTAGTATTTTATTTGAATTAAGAATGCTATATAATCTTGCATTTCTTTTCTCTTATTGTACCATGTGATCTTTCCAACTCCTTTTCTTCTCTAAATAGGGACCATCTTTACACCGGTTCAGCGCTCTCAGATCCTATGCTGAAGATGTCCCAATTGAAGAATTCTTTGAAGTCCTTCAGAAGCATGCTCAATTAGTGCAGGGACTCTGGGTTCCCAAGAGTTCGTTATTATTTCCACAGGAGCCTGCTAAATCTTTAGCCAGAGACTACGTGCTTGTCTTATTCAGCAAGAACCCATTAATAAGCTCTTCAGAAGTTGATGTCCTTTCCACAAGTCGCAAAGAAGAAGTGAAAGGCATTCTGAAAATTTTAGCCGTTGAAAGGAAGGCCTTCAAAGATTGGAAGTTAAAATGGGATGCTGATAACAAATTCAAAAAAGAATATCCAGATATTGTTAAGAAACAAGAACAGATTTGGAAAGCTGGAGAACACAATGTAATTAGTCATATTTGTCGAGGTGCAAAAGGTGGCCCTGGTAGAACAAAGCCTGGCACAGTCCTAAAGCCAGAAAAAACAGTGAACTCTGATAAAGTTGCAAGAAAGGTTGCACCTGGAGCACAAGCTGGGAGGACAATGTCTGATGAAACTCGAGAAGCTATTCCAAAGGCACTGAAAAAAGTGTTTCAAACTTACAAAGTTTGCAGGTAGATTGTTAGAGGCTTGAAGCATGGACATTTCAACCTGACTGTTTGCTTCACTCATTTCATCCTATGTTGAATATGTAAACCTTGATTTATTTATGCTGATGAAAGCTTCTTTAAGTTTTGTTGCACTGCCTGTTTGTTTTTAGCTTGCAACTGATTCGCAAGTGTCTACGGGATTTAGCTCTTTCTGAGTCCACCCTTCCCAAGGCGGATGCTAGACTGGTAGCTAAGGCAGCATTTGGTGCTGATGCACCTGAGCACGAGCTCCAGGAAGTTGTAAGTCAAGTTGCAGTAGAACTTCATCGCGGTCTTTTTGTCATGAGGTCATCCCAAGAGAATCCAGAATATGATCCGTTGAGGTTGAATTTAAATCTGTTCAATTAAAAAAATTATGCTTAAATAAACAATCTCTATGTTTTTTGTACAAATTTCCCTCTTTTTCATCAGAATATTCTTTTCAATGCAGGGAAGTTGTGATTAATCTTCTTCGTGTGAAAGAAAAGCTCAAGAAGGCTGATGTTGAAGCTGCAGCTCTTCTCAGTCTTAAGAGGAAAATTACTAATAATGAATACAACAAGGTATCTTGTGTATTTTGATAATATCTTGTTTTCCTAAGATCAGTTTTGATCTGCTTTAAGTTTGAGGCATGATTAATTGTTTGCATGAGGCATTGAGGCATGCATAAATGGGGCAACTTAGAGAAGAATTTGGAACACCATAGGGAAAATCATACAAGAAAAGTAAGATCTGTAGACATGTCTTGTTTTGCCGAGCATTACGTTACAGAGACTGTAAGCTGAATTTTGTACATCCAAACCAGGCTAATAGTTCCTTTTAAACAGTTAGGTGTGCTTTAACAAAACTGGGTCATGAAATTTTGTCAAGGATCAGCATTGAGTTGTAATCAGATACAATTATCAAATGGCATTTGGATCTAACATTCCCCCATTCCAATATTTGGTTGATGGTGTTGTGTTCCTTTTGCAGGTAATGAGTGACTTTTGCGAGTATAGAGGTAACTCGTGGGTATTGAAAAGTGGAGATGGGAAGCCAAGCTAATTGTTCAGGGGGGATTGGTGATGAAAATCAGGGGCAGAAGGAGCATGTATAGCTTCCTGTTTTTATTTTTAATTAGGTTAGGCAGGCTAATTTACATGGGTTGAAATATACGAACTAGCTCTCGATGAGAGATTGTTTCTTTACAAGTCACTTACATTTGGTACAGCCTTCCGATGAATATCTCGAGGTATGTTCATATATTGACTAGCCTTATTTACATCATAAGCTATATAACCTCAGTCCTTTAGCTTAAAGATACCAGATTTTGCTCGAGTATTCTGAACAGAAATGTTTCCTATGGATTCAGATCACTCGTATTAGGCATCCTCTAGTTGTTCATTGTTGTGTTTTAAACTCAAACCGATGTGGAATCTGACATCAGTTTGCAAATGTTTTTCATTGCCATACGTTCAAACGTATTTACTTATTTGCTATGTATTGCATAAATAGTTGATGAACATCCTTATCGGTTTGGACAAATTCTGCTTCCTGAAAGGGAATTTCACGACATGTTTTTAATGTTTTTCGGGGACTCCATGACATGTTGTGGACCAAGAAACTGACATTATTTATTAAAATGTAAATTTTCCAGGTAGGGAAGTAGATATCGCTGTTGACACACGTTAAGTTAAAATTAAGACGCAGATACAATTGAAAATAAAAAATAATGTTAAAATGTAATGAAACAATAAATAAAGTATCAACCTAAGTTTTCTCTTAATATTTGTGTCGCATTCTTTTTCACCTTTGATTTTTTTTTCCTAGTCGGCGGTGACACTAATTTTTATGTTGGTTGTTGACCGCCGGTGTTATTATTTTTCTTATTTTTTCATATTATGTCTATTATTTTTTTACTTAAGTTTTTTTTTCAATTTTAAATAAAAATCTTTATCTTTGTGGCACGCTTCTCTTTGTTATTGTGGCACGATTTTTATAACTTTTAATACGTTTTTTGCATACTTTTACGGTCATTTTGGTGGTCACACAAAGACCCACGCGACAATTGAGTTTAAATATCAAAATTAAATTCATTAAATTAAATTGAGGATAACTCGTGATTAAATGACATCCTTTTTATTAACGAGTGTTATGGGGGAGCTAATCTTTCCTCACGCATAACCATACTCTTGAAATTGATTTTTGACTTCACATACCAAATTTATTATTTTAATAATGAGTAATTATTTCATGCACAAACGCTTGTGTAATCTTTGTTTTCACAAGTGCCTTAATTTTATGGTTTAAGAATTTTGTTTACGATCTAGTGTTTAGGGGTTTTAGTGTACGAGTTTTAAATTTAGAAAATGTGGTTATAATTTAGGGTTTATGGTTAAAATTTAGGGTCTATAGGTTAAAATTTATGATACAAATCATAATTAAGACACAAATACAATTGAAAATGAAAATTAATGTTAAAATGTAACGAGAGAAAAAATGAAGTATCAAATTTAATATTAGGTAAAATAGAATAGTATTTTTTTAACACTAAAATATAATAGTAACTATTTTCAATTTGATGAATTTTTATGGAGATCAGGATATTTTTCATTGAAATAGACACCAAATTCGTGTTTGGATTAAATGAGTACATTGAAAATTTGGGTTCTAACGGTCATTGTCGACGATCACGGTGGTAAGCGATAACCGACGATTGGTGTGTGGCGGCTGATAGGAGATTTGGCTAACGTTTAGGGGTCAAATTGTTATTTTATTTCAAATTTATGGACAAAATAATATTTTATTTAAAGTTTATGAGTGAAATTGATATTTTATCTAAAATTAATGAGTTAAATTAAAAATAAAATCTTTTTACTAATATACCATGTCACTATACTGATAAGTATTAACGACTAAATGACCAAAATGTTAGAAGTCGATAACATAAATGACTAAAATTTATTTTTTTCAAAACTTGATGATCCAAATCAAACATTTCAAAAGAAGGATCAATCATGTGGTTTATCCTTATTATTATATTGTTGTAAAAAAAATAAAATTCATGTTATGAATATCTTTATTTATGGTGAATATTCATATATTAAAGGAGACCTTAATGTACTTTATTATTAGGGTTTAATACTCATTGAAATTAGAGCTTCTATTTTATTCCTATAAATATAGAGGTTGGAGAAAGAATTGTACACAACCATACATTGAGAATATAATACAAGTCTCTCTTTTGTCTCCTATCTTTCTCTTGTTCATGTCATTTTTTACTTTATTCACAACACCTTATCAACACGATCTCGCTCAATTTCTGTGGTTCTTGTTGGCAATACCTAAAAAAGATTTCAACATTTGTATTGTTGACTACATCTACCGTATATTCAACTTAGCTTAGAAAGTCTGATATATATAGTGGTTGGTTTATTACTCTTATATTAAGGTTAGTGTATTTTGATCTATTATTTGATTATTATTTCGTTCTAATATTTAATGACGTTTTGTTGCACCAAGTTTATATATATATAACTCCGGGAATAAATATCGAGCATTCATTGAAATCTACGAGATCAACTTAGTTTGAAATTATGGTGATAGAATGTCCAACCGTTAATTTAAGGAAAATGAAGAAAACGATAGATTGGATATGCCACTTGATAGTGATGTTTTTCGAGTTCACGAGCTATATGCACCTCAATATTTTTTTCATTTACTTTTGATCTATATATTTGAGATTAGTTTTTATTATTATTTGTTTGAATTTTGTGTTTTGATTTTGATTTTTAAGGTTCATATAACATGATGATGAAAATGTGTGATTTTTTCATGGTTGATTGAGGATAAACCAGGTTCCAGTGCAGTTACTTATTAGATTGAAAATCTGAATCAAAAGAAAAGAGTGAAGGCAAATTTAATACCTATAAGTTTTTTTTATTTGGCATCTTGATTTTCAAGTCTGATAAGTATTATATATATTGGTTGATCAATTATTCTTTAATATATATCATATTCTAATTCCCCTCGATAATTAAATATCTCAAGCTTTTGATAGGGAATTTATTTACAGCTCGATTTACTAATTGTCATTTTAATGAGTCAATATTCCTAATGATGTTTGTCGAATGGTGATGTACTTTAGAGCAAGTATACTCGTTGTATCAAGTAATAAAGTGAGAGTAGAATGTCAAACCCATGAAGATTGGATTAATAAATACGATGTTTTTATACTTAGGAATGAGTTTAAGTAAACTCATAAGTATTGATGAAGGTTGGTTTAAATAAACTAAATTAACTAATCTAAAGATAGCAGAAATAAAGACAAACAGCTACAATGACTTAACACTTAATTATGGAGGTTGTGATTATTGCTAAGGATATATGATTGATTACCTATCACAAGATTGTAGCAATGAGCAATACATGTTTGCATAAACCCTAAAGTTCTTCATCTACTCGATGGGATTTTCTAAAGAACTTCTGACTCTCTTGATGCCTAGAAGTTAATAACTTTGTAATTAAGGTGATACATGTTTGCGTTAACCCTAACTACTCTATTATTTGTTAAGAACTCTCTTTTAGTCGTTGACCCTAAACTAAGTTGACACCTTAGCCTCATTGTTCATGTTTGTATAACTTAACTCTCTCGAATATTAAGCCACATATCAATAGTTAACAAGCCTCTCTCGAATAGCTCTTACGATTAACTACGCATTAAGCATATAAACAGAATAGATGAAGATGAAAACAACTAAAGCATTGAAATATAATAATCAAAACATAAAATTTTGGGACGCAAAAATCCCAACTAAAAAATTTAGCTCATGTTTGAGCGTAAAACAACCATAATTAAAAGTGTAAAGTATGGCAGTTTATCAAGCAAGAAAAGAAATAAGCCGAGTGTCCTCAACAAAACTCCCTTCGTGTCGTCCAACTGTGTTACAGGCCTCCTCTTCGTCAACCTCTCTCGATGGCTTCATTCGATGAGGAGAATCGTCTAGCTTCGCGCTCGTGGTTCTTCGCAAGCTCGGACTAGGACCGTTGTCTGAATTGTGCTCTCTATCGACTGGTCTCTCTCGAGTAGCATCCATGTCTTCTTTATATAGGCAATGAAACTAGGGCTTCAATACCCTAAAGTTGTGTGGCTTCATTAAAGAAAGTCAGTTGTTTCTCGCCTCATTGAATGTTGCGTATTTGGGAGAAAGTCCATGTGGGCTCCACCCATGCGATCTGCTCCTGCTCCGTCGATCCTCCAGCATCCACCAGCATCCTGTACATTCACCACAAAACACCACCTACCCGTGAAAAACACCAATATATATGACAATTAACCACAAGTGATGTAACTCCCTATCTACATGCAAATATATACAATCTAACCTAAATGCAACCTAGATGAGCTCGAAAACATGCAAAATACAAGGATTAAGGGCATATAAAATAGAGCATTTACGCACTCATCAAATACCCCCAAACTTGAACTATTTCTTGTCCTCAAGCAGTGTAAAATGGAAACAAAAAAATAAAAACAGAAAATAAGAACAGTAAAGAGCCCATAAGTCCTAAAGTTCCACTAAGCTATGATTATAATGATTCCAAGTTATGATGTAACAGTAATTCATTCCTCAACTGTGTTGATGATGAGAAAGTGTATTAGAGCTTACAGTTCTATTCAAAAGATTAAATCTACTGTAAGTGTAGTGTGTGCTCAGTTACATGCATTCATCACTTAATAGTCTTAGAGAAGCTTAATGGTTGCTTTTTTCTGCCTCGACATATTGTTTTTCCTTTTTTAGCACATCTTTACTCCTTGTTCTTTTTAAGTTTGAAAATTTGTATCCTCGGGGCTTTAGCTCATCATACTAATCTTTCGGTACCTGAAGATGGAGTGGAGAAAACAACCCATCCCCGAGCCCAATGAGCAATGCCATCCCGTGAAGACTTTCATTCACTCTTTGCCAGTATTATCATTCCTACTAGAAAAAGTTAAATGGAGCAAACACAATTCACCTAGTGTACTAAGATACCAAGATGCATAGAAGAGTGTACATCAAAAGTTTTGTTTAAATTATCAAGTCTTAATTTATTTTTCTTGATCTTTCAAGGATTTTTTAGCCTTTGTTTTGCTACATTGAGCATTTAATTTCTCTTTCTTTTGATTCATGCTCAAGCTTCAAAAATTCTACCTAGAGCATCCCTAAGATTTCTTAAGTGTCAAATTGCATGCAATTTGTGGGTTTTAAGGACTACAACAAATTTATCATTAAGTTCAAAAACTAGAAAGCTGTTAACACCATGCAAAGCATCAACATAGATCCATCATAGGAAGTCATAATCAATGCAGCAGCAAATTCAGAATCAAAGGCATCATAGCAAAGAGAACCTATTAGACAGATTAGGCTAATTTACAATTCTAATTTTTTTAAATTAACCTAAATTTAACCTAGTCTATATATAAGGGTATGTACTCCCTCAAATTTGAGAAGAGCATTGTCCCCAATGCAAAAAAAAAGGAAAAGAAAAACAAATCAAGGAAAAGCAAATTGAAAAGAATATGCAAATGAATAAAATGAAAAACTAAATGAAACAAAACTAAAAAGAATAAAAAGAAAACTAACCTAGGGAGTTACTAGGGTGGTGGTTCCCGGATGATGATGTCCTTGCATTTGTCTTGGGCAGATATTTGTTTCTTGGCAGGGCGGAAGGATGCGTTAGCGTCAATATTTAGCTTCGTTCTTTTCCTTGTGGTGGTGGCAGCTGGTTTAGGCTTAGGGTTCTTAATCTCACCAACCTCTAATCTTGTACATCTAAAAGGGTGCCTTGAGGATTTTATCCCCTTTCCATTGTGGCACACTTGTTTTATGGAATAATGTCGGTATCAGACAAGGGAATGGGAGTGCCCTTGTCTTTCTTTGGGAGGTAGCTCTGGCCAGGATTGCCCCATAAATAATCGAAATGCATACATTTGTCTCATACACTATGGGGATGGTGAGAAGAGATATATTTTACATCCCAGAGGGGCTATAATTAGAGATACCATTGTTTCTGGTACAGAAGTTCCTATAAAAATGGGAAATGCCCTACCTTTTAGTGCGGTTTGAACTATTGATTTACGTAATTTGAAGTAACCAATTAGGTTTACGACGAAACCTAAAAATCGATCACTGATCCAATTTGAGTACCTCTACAGGATAGACCTCAACAGAAAACTGAAGAGTAACGGCCGCAAGTGATTGAGTTCAGTAGTTCCTCATATAAAATTATTGACTCTAGAGATATAGTAATATGGAGAAGACAAAATTGTTTCAAGCACCGACAGAACCAGAAGCGCCCCTTGTTTCAAAGAGAGGAGGACGAGTTATTCACATTTCATTTGATGGTTAGAGGAGAATTGAAAGCTAAGCTTCATAGCGCTCAATTAGAAGGCAATGGAGAATGGAGTGGGGGAGCAACAATCTTCGGCAGGAGAAGGTGGTCATGTTCTTCATCGGAGTGCCCTTGTCTTTCTTTGGGAGGTAGCTCTGGCTAGGATTGCCCCATAAATGACTTCATAACGCTCAATTAGAAGGCCATGGAGGATGGAGTGCACTTGTCTTTCTTTGGGAGGTAGCTCTGGCCAGGATTTCCCCATAAATGACTTTATAGCGCTCAATTAGAAGACCATGGAGGATGGAGTGGAGGAGCAACAATCTTCGGTAGGAGAAGGTGGTCATGTTCTTCATCGGAAGTAGCCTGGTGTTTATGAACCTTGCCCAAAATTTGGCATTTGGGTTTAGGTTCGACCCTTACACTGTCCTCGCGTTGAACAATGTTCTTTCCCAGGTGGTGCCAGCGGTACACAAGTCTAGTAGGAGTTGAGTGTTTATTGCGGTAGTGACGTTGGCGACAAATTTGGTATGGAGGCCAGCCACCATCTCTAGTTGATAATGGCTTGCAATCATTGTGGTGTGAAGTCCACCTTTACCCCTCGTACAAAGACTTAATATTCTTCATGTTGTGCAAAGTGGGTGTAAAATTCTTTCACCAGTCTTCATTAATTGGTCCAGGTTGCCTGGAGAAGATCACTCATCCATGGGTGAGGACGACAGACTTCTCATCATCGTCAAAGAAAACCTCATATGCATTAGAGTTTGTGAGCCCTTCCTCCGATATTAGCTGTTGATTCTAAATAGTCTTATATTTCTAAAGGAATTCTTCAGAGTCGAGTCTTCCCAGAAGACCTGTTGATTCATCTGTAGAAGAATCGGAGTCGAAACCCGAGATGTTGGGTCATGCCGGTACACCCCATAGCGCAGCAAAAAAAATTATCTGGCGATTACCACTAGAGATCCATGTACGAGGAATGAATCGGGGTGAATAAGGGTGAATAATTAGCTGTTCAAAATATGAAATTCTGAATTTGGAGGAGATAGATATTCAATCACGATTCCACGATATCAATTCCTAAGCCACAACGATAACGCTCCGACTTCTACGTAGTTCACCCAGTTGAAACGAGCATATAAAAATTCTCTAAACCATTTAGAAGAGAATGAGCATATAAAAACTCTCTAAACTATTTAGATGGTTTTTCCCAAAAATTATTAGTGACTACTAGATCTCTCGTGCCTTTATATAGCATTAGATTAGGATTTCAATATATATATAATCTCAATTCAACTTAATTAGAATTTCAATATATATAATCCTAATTCAACTTAATTAGGATTTCAATATATATATATATATATAATCCTAATTCAACTTAACTAGGATTTCAATATTTATATATTAAATATATAATCACAATTCAACTTAATTAGGATTTTAATATATATATATATGATCTCAATTCAACTTAATTAGGATTTCAATCTATATATTGATTTAAATCGAATTATATTATTTATATATTAAAAGATTCATAATTACAATAATTATTTTCTTTTAATATTTACTCAATAGTTAAATTATATATCACATGTATTAATTTAACTAAATTCGTGTACAACAAATTTGTACATATATAATTCGTTTAATATATGTTCATTTCAACTGTGGGTGTAACCCTGTAGGTTCATGTAACGTTAGTAGTAAATATTAGAACATTTCTAATATTACAAACAATGAGTGACATCTAGCAATATGCCATTATCACCTAAGTTGCAAGAAATCATGATTCGACATAACCTTTTCGTGATTAACTCTATTTATGTATTACATCCTCTTGTCATTTATATCTAGATTGGACACAAGTCATGGAACAATCACACTTGTTTAGTCCATCTAATATTTCTTGATATCTTGAGTAAACTATTATAAACGAATAACGATGATATCTTATATCAACTTATTCGAGCATGACCACACATTTCTAGTATCACTCAATCAAGTAGCCTACAATATTACTCCTATTATGTAGGAGGGATAAATCATATCTTGATCAACCATATTCCACTACATAGATTGTGACATATCCAATATCAGTCTTTATAGTGTAGTCAGTTACGACACACGTTTGACTGTATCAAAATATGTAACCTACGATGTTGAAATAATGATGATCTCAAGTCTGAGGATCATACATGTAGTATCACTATGAGCAATGTTGTGACTGTCACATAATAATACAAGAAACATGCTCATAGCGGGCCAGTCCAGTATGTTGTTCTAACACATACTTATGTATTGATTTTGACATCTTCATATCAATGACAACACTTTGTCGTCAATTAACTACATATTAGTCTTAATGCATTATTGTTTTCCATGCCCACAATAGTACTCAACTAAGGACATTTTAGAATAACCATATTATTCTAAGGATTTTATTATAATTCAATTTATTTATACACACAGAATTGTAACTGAAAAATAATAATGTCAATGCCTCTTTATGAATAAACAAGGTAAAAATATGTAACCCCCTTGACCCGCCGATGCATTACAACGGATCATAGAAAGTTACATTAGGGTCACAAGAGCAACCCATAGTAAAATACACATAAAAACATATTTCTTCAAAACACTTATTAAACTGTAAAATCAATTTCTGTTTAAAATACCATTTTGGGAAGTCATTTAAACACATAATAGAAATTTCAGAAAGTGCTTTACAAATACTATCATAAAACAATATATGACATACATGCCCACTAACTATACAATACCGTACTCCAAAAGCAACATCGAGAGAACTTCGAACACTGATGTCAAACGTTATACCGTACTCCAAAAGCAACGTCGAGAGAACTCAGTAATACAGAACTACCAAAAGATGTTATAAGCTCATGCAGATATATGGTAAGCATAACATTTTCATGATGTTCCATGTAGTAACAATCTCCATTTTCTGTTCTACTATTTCGAGGTAGCATCATACTCGAGAATAACGATATTTGTTCCTTATTCAAACATCGTGAATTAGATGGGAATTATATAGGCTGGTAACATACGGAGGTGAAAACATAGAGTTTAGTGTCTAGTGTGTTCCAACAGTGCAACGTTAATGCATGAAATGTAACAATGCAGTAAACCTTTTTATTTTAAATACATTTGTTTCAAGTAGCCATAAAGTTCATTTTAATTCTATATTTACCCTCCAACCATACTCCAGTATATAGTTTCTCCAGTCCAGTATCATGTACATGCATTAACCCAAGCCCATTGGGCGTGGGTACCATCCTAAGGATATACCTTAGAATACGGGCGGCCCTTGCCGAAGCATAGGGACCGAAACGAACGGACCTGGCCAAAGCCTAGGATCTAAAAACGGGCGGACCTAGCCGAAGCTTATGATCCGAATACGGGCGGACTTACCAACTAGATCAGGGCTGAGCCGACAGTAACTTCATATCATGACCCAAGTACCCCAGTGAATCAGATCATCAATAGTTCATTAATCAATAACTGTATTTTTAGTAACACATTATCCATATAGCATGTTTGTCATATTGGGTGCATAGGCATATACTAGAAATACAGTACGGTCATGCTTAATTTATAAAACATGTCATGTTCATGTGAGTTCAAGTATGTCAATCATGTGCACGTGATCAGTATTAATACATGTAAGTCAATACGCAAAAACAGTCGTGTAGCACACATGGAACACACTAGGTGGAACAATTTATTTCTTGGAGATACTTGGCATTTACGGAAGGGAACACATTAAACTTTTGACAATTTAAACGGATTTTAAAAACTAAGTCCCTATAAAAAGGGGGTTCGTACTAACGATTCAAACCATATATTCAGGAGATGATACATCAAGATCTTTGAGAGTTTAGATATATCATGAGCGATTTACTCATTTAAGCCTATAAGGGCATTATGGTCATTTTATCATACATGGGCATTTTGGTCATTTATTCCAACAAGGCATAAATAGTGGCTCAAAAATTCCATTTGCTCATCAGGTTTCCAACCAGGAATTCAGAGATTTCTACGTCAAGATCTTTCACGATACTAGATACATTTAGGGCTATTTTGATTACTTTGGCCCACGAGGGCATTTCAGTCATTTAACTACCATGGGTGATTTTGTAATTTAACCCAATAGCGATGAAATGACGATTTACAATATTTAAGATTTCCAGAAGTTTATCGAGCCTCTAAAACCAATCGAACTAAAATGTCCCAACCTCACAGTACTAACCAAACCTTATGATGTATGCACTTCACGGGCATCATTTCCAAATACTGATTGTATCGTATATCTAAACGGTTGCCTTCATATTTCACCACAGGACTTGCCACGACGTAGACGAACTTATATTATGTGTAGAAAAACTTCCATCCTTATATTAATATTATGAGTAATTGACATACATGAGTCATGCTCCAACCTTTAGGGGCATTTCAGTCATTTTCAGCTTTATTGGCATTTCTAGAATTTTATCAAAGGCAATTTACTTATTCCAGTCAATGGAGTATTTCAATCGTTCTGAAGCTTGGGATATCCATCATTCTTGTCAATTGAACCATTTATAGTATTTCAATCATTTAAGTACTCGTGGTGTTTCAACCATTCAAGAAATTTCGTTACCTCCAACCGCTTCATTCATTTCAGAACTCAAGGGTTTATCCATCGTTCCAGTTAATTTGCAAACCTCGGTGTCCGAGGATACTTCAGCCCTTTTGTTAATACGATCATTCCGATTAATTTAACCAAACAGTATTTCCAATACTTTTAGTCATTTCAATCAATTCGGAGATTTGAGCCACTTGATTAATTTCGAGGTATGGATAGTTTCCCATAAAACTATATTCGGAGATTCATTCCAAATTTAAGGAAACCTAACACCATGCAATCTCGAAGGTTTAAATCTTGTTACCATAACTTTCTAAGTAGATCGAGGTTTTCAAATGAATCGGGTTGTTTTACCATATCCAGTGTAGATTTCTAGATCGCTTCTAATTCCAAGGGTATTTTAGTCATTCTCATACCTTAAAGGCATTTTCTTAATTTCATATCCAAATATCTTTAGCATTTAATCACTTGACATTAATAATCGAGTTTGGAGATTAGCTGCCTTATTACTTAATTATTGAACTCCAGATCCTTACATTATTAACTTCCTCGTTCGAGCATTTCGATCTTATCTAGGTTATCATAATCAATTTCATATCTAGTTTGACTTAAGCAGAGTTAACAGCACTCTTCATCATATTCATGCATGCATTAACCGAATACCAACATGTTCATAAAGCGTACTAGAGGTAGTAGTGTATTACCTTTAATACTTGCTATATCGGTCGATCGTGATACTCCGTTCGATCACTCTTGAACCCGAATGCGGCGTCCTCAACATCTCGAATACAAGGAACTATGAATACCTTCAATCGCACAAATTCCAATTTCAGTCCTTATTCACATTGCTCATATTTGATTTATAAATTACATAAGCAAACTCTAGTTCAAGGTCTAATTTGGAGGCTTTTGAGTTAGAATTTCATGAAACGGTCATCAAAAATGGGCTCAGGACGTCGAAATACATAAAATAGGGCTTTTCGGGAAAAGTTGACTTTTTGGTCAAAGTCAACGTTGACGTTAGCGGTCAAAGTCAACGCTGACGTCACTGGTCCAATGGCTGACTCGACGAGTTGACTCATTGGGTTGACTCGGGCGAGTGGACTCACTGAGTTGACTCGGTCAACGGGTCAACGGGTCGGGTCGGTCAACGGTCGGGTAGGGATCAACGGATCGGGTACGAATCAACGGGTCAGGTCGGTTTGTTTGGATCGGTTCGGGTGACTCAATTCAAGGCCAGACCGGGTCTGAGCCGGCCGGTTCAACGGCCACCGTCCAGGGCGGCCGGAAATCGCCCCAGACGGCGCGTGAGGCTTACGCGCGACCTAAAATGGCCGGGAAATGCCTCCGATCATGCCATTGTCATCCATTTTTCGTTTAAAGGTCAAATAACTCAAAATTTAAGCCGAAATACTCACTGATCTTACCAAATTGGAAGTAATGCGATCGGGTTAACGTGGCTCCAACAACGGTCAATACGGCGACCGATTGATGCTTGGCGGTACGGGTTCTGCTTAGTTCGCCCCCCTGAGAACGACGGTGACCTCTGATTCGAGCCACGACATCGAACGGTAATAGGGAATTCGAAAAGCCAAGCTCCAATCCCCGCTGAAGCTTCGAACAAGGTTTAACAACGGACGACGGCTGATCTGCGCAAGTGACCTTGGGGGTTTTGCTCAGGAGGTCGAGGCGGTTCGTTCGACGGTGGCGGTGCGAGGCACGGCGCGACGATGGAGGGGATGCAGCGGTGGACGGTGAAGAGGTTTAGGGGAGTGACTTTTGAGATCTTCTGGATATTTCCAGGTTCAAGGTGAATCATTAATGAGGGTGGTTGGGAATATATCAGATTATTATTTTATTTTTAGATATCAGTAAGCATGAATTTAAATTTTCTTTAGTGCAACAAATAATTAAGAGCTCACCTAGCTCAATTTGTTAATGCATTGGTTCACCACTCAAGGGGTCATGGGTTCAAATCCCATTGATATCATTGTTTCTCTTTTTCTTTCTTTCTTCTCCCCCATTTATTTTTGCATCAATTATTGTTTTTGGGTGTTACAAAATAATTGTCATTTACAACCATCTTATGATTGGTCTTTGAGCATACTCTAACAGTCTCCCACTAGCACTAAGACCAATCACCCATGTATCTAATACCAGGTGACTTAGTGTGACGATCATGCTTCTGATGCGTTAGAAGCTTTGGTAGTGGATCGACAATTTTATCATTTGTTGGTACTCTACATAATTTCACATCTCCTCGATCTATAATTTTTCGAATGAGATGGTAACGCCTAAGTATGTGTTTGGATCATTGGTGAGATGGGTTCTTTTGCTTGTGCGACGACTAAGTTTTAATCACAATGTAGATTCATAGCATTCAATATGCTCATCACAACCCCTAGTTCAGATATGAACTTCTTGATCCAAACATCCTCTTTCGCAGCATTGCATGCTGCAATATACTCGGCTTCTGTTGTAGAAACAATTATTGTATCTTGCCTTGAACCTTTCCAGCTCACAACGTCTCCATTAAGGCAAAACACAAAACCCGATTGCGATCGAGAATCATCCTTATCGGTTTGGAAGCTTGTGTCGGTATAACCTTTTATACTTAGCTCTTCCTCACCTCCATACATAAGGAATGTATCCTTAGTTCTTTTTAAGTACTTAAGGATCTTTTTTACTGCAATCCAATGACCTTCATCGGGATCTACTTGGCACCGACTTGTCATACTTAATGCATATGATACATTCAGACATGTACATAGCATGGCATACATGATAGATCCAATGGCCGAAGTATATGAAATCTTACTCATGCGCTCTTTTTCTTTAGGCGTTGAAGGAGACATTTCCTTCGAGAGTGAAATACCATATCTCATAGGTAAGAATCCTCATTTAGATTCTTCCATACTGATTCTTTTCAGTACTTTATCTATGTATGTATTTTGACTTAATCATAGGAGTCATCTTGATCTATCTCTATAGATCTTGGCCCCTAATATGTAGGTTGCTTCACCCAAGTCTTTCATAGAAAAACATTTTCCTAACCAAGTCTTCACATACTGTAAGTTAGGTATGTCATTTCCTATTATCAGTATGTCATTCACATACATTACCAAGAATATGAAAGTGTTCTCACTAATTTTCTTGAAAACACATGCTTATCTTCATTTGTTTGATAAAACCAAACTCTTTGATTGCATCGTTAAAACAAAATATTCCAAATTTGAGAAGCTTGCTTCAATCCATAAATAGACCTTTGTAGCTTGCATATTTTTTCCGGCATCTTTTAGATCGACAAAACCTTCAGGTTGTGTCATGTACATACCCTCATCTAGTTTTCCATTAATAAAAGCGATTTTATCTTCCATTTGTCATATCTCATAATTAAAAAATACAACTATCGCAAGTAAGATCCGGATGGATTTAAACATAGCAGCATGTGAAAAGATTTCATCATAGTCTATACCATGAATTTGAAGAAAGCTCTTAGTGACTAATCGCCCTTTGTTTGTTTGTACATTATCCTCCATGTAGGTTTTCTTTTTGAAAAACCACTTGCACCCTATCGGCTTAACCCCTTCAGGTGGGTCAACCAAGGTCCAAATTTGGTTTTCTAACATGGAATCCATCTCGAATTTCATGGCATCTAGCCATTTCTCAGAGTCTAGGCCTATCACTGCTTCTTGATAAGCCATAGGTTCATCTTGATCCATGAAGAGAACATCACCATGCAATGTGACAAGAAATCCATATTTCTCAGGCGCAGTGCATTCTCTCGAAGATTTTCGTAGTGGTTGTGTTTCTAAAATTGTTGAATGTTTCTCAACAACTTGTGGAACTTGTTGTTGTTCAATCTTTTGTTCAATGATATGTGTAACGGTACTTGGCAAGACCGTACCAGTACGGGCTGTTGGGTATCGATACCGAGGATATCAGTATCGTTACTCAAGGCATATTTTTTATTAAAAACATTTTGAAAATATTTTGTTAAGTCAAAAATACTTTGTAAAGCCTATTAAACATATTTTTCAAGTTGAATGGACTTTGAATTAATTTTTAAAATTATGAACAAGTCCAAAAATATTTTTCACAAATTGTTATATTAAAATTAATATCTCAACAATTTTCCCTTTTGATGGAACAAAACACCTTAAAAATTAGTTTTTGTGAAAACTCCAACTTAGAAAAAAAGAATTTTAGAAAAAAAGAATATTTTAGGAAAATATTTTAAGCTCCCTTTTTTATTTTTGAAATTGAATTTTTCAAACATATATCATCTTTTTGTTATATCAAAAATAATTCAAAATAAAGTTAAAAACCACTTTAAAGCTCGTAACAATGAAGAGTAGACTTAAAAATATTTTAAAATATAAAAGAATAAAAAATAGGCTCCCCTTAATCAAGCATCAACAAAATTGTTAGTCCAACAATTCAAGAGAAATAAATTGAATTTAAAAATAAAAAAATAAAGCAACAAATTCAATTTAAACATGTCATATATCAAAAATATCATTAAACACATGAAGGTATGGCAAAAAAGAGACAAAATTGTCCTTTTGTGACTTTGCGTACCGGTATGATGTCATCAATATCGACACTAGTTAAATGTCGTATCGATACGATATGGATTGTATTTGTACCGATTGCACGAGCTGGTAAAAACATGTAGCAAAAACAACACAAAAAGCCTTCTAACTTAGTTTTAAGTTCATACAAAGTCTCTATGAGGTCCTATATATACATTTTGCTATTCATGCTTCTCAAAAATCATCATTTAAACATAGAAAGCATGATTTCACCAAAATTCAACCAAATATTACAAGTTTAAGGCCAAAAACATATATAAGCATACTAGGCCAAAAATATGTAATTCATGCAATTGAGGCCCCCTAACTATATGCAATTAAAGAGTTATATGGAATCATACAAACATACTTGAATCATAAAAGAAATTAAACAATTTAGACATGATCAAGCAATTGCATAAAATATAAAATTTTACCACTTCAATCAAGGTAGGATGTTAAATCTCTCCTTCTTCAAGTGTCATTCTTCCTTTGCGTGTCAAGAGCTCCCAAAATGTGACTTTGCTCATCAATGATCAAGCACACCTACAAAAGATAATTATTTTTGTTTTGTATCCAAATTGCTTTGGATCCATTGGGATTAGTCTCAAAAATTTTAGTTCCCTTTGGAATCGATTTTTCAATGTCTTCTTTTTTCTTTGAATAAATAATTCCCTTAGGGACCTAAATATTTTTAACCATTTTTCCTTTTACAAATCTAGGAGAATTATATTATCTTTGGTAAAAAAAATTGTTTTAACAAAATTTGTTGTGGAGTTACCTCCATTTTCACATATTTGAAAATCTTTGTTAAATAAATTTTTTTTAAGATCATCAATTTTCCTTTGATGATCCTTTTGAACTTTGTTGGTACTTGTGAACACGCACTGCCACGTGTCAAGAGATCGTAGCCCACGAGTGGCGATCTGCCCCTGTGAATCCTCCGCACAGGCAAACAAGTAAGAATAACCCACGAACTGCAAAGATATTCGGGCGGACGACCACGTGTTAGCGCATGCGATCACTATCGATGACTATGCAAACCTATGGTGTCGAATCATAGCAAGTCCAATCATGACACCATGACCACCCTGTGATGACACTTGTCCAGAAGCTATAAAACACACATGCAACAAAGAGAGGGGGGGAACCTTCAACCTAGAGGCACAAAGACCAGAACGAGTTGAGATGACACCCAACCTGAAACCTAGAACTACCACCGCAGCCATCATCGGATCACCACCCATGACTCTTGTTAACTTTGTTAGTCAACAACTGGTGTAGTGAGCGTGGAGCCAACACTCGACCTTCAAATTCTTTCAGTTCCTTCGAAGTCGTTAGAATGGCTAGAGATCATTCAGGCGACATGGATAGGAGAACCACAGAAGGCGATAGTCCGGTGGACCCATCGATGATGACGACCATACAACAGCTGCAACAATTTCAACATAATTTCTGACATCAATTTTGGGATTGACCTCCCCCACGACAGGGCAAGGCATGCAACAAACTGGGGGCATCACCATCAAAAGGAAGCAACCAACAATTTTTGGACATACAAGAAAGGATAAAGAGTATGAAGGAATTTTTGTTACTGACAAGAAAGCAATACGAGCAACAACATATGTCCATGCAAGACCAAGCCGAACAACACAGAATTGTAGAAGAAAAGAGCGAAATGTTAATCAAGCAATTGTTCAGGAAAATCAAGGGTTAGTCGATCAGAGAAGAACACCCAACGGAACTGGACGTTCCCCGGCATGGGAACCGGGGCAACAACCGAGAAACCTAGAGGAAGACGATGAAGATGCGAAAGACTTGGACTATATCCTAATGGAAGATGACGAGCAACAAGAATTAAAGTAGAAGATGAAACAACTAGAAAGATGTTTTTAGAACATACAAAATTTTCAATAGAGAGATTCTCCCCGGGATCCTCGAAAGTACAAGAATGAGCCTTTGTCTGAGGATATTCTGGAACATCATGTATCCACGTCTTTCAAAGTTCCAAAACTGGTGTACAACGGAAGGGGCGACCCTCAAGACCACCTATCGCATTTTTTGAACCACATGGATCTGTTTAGAGCTTTTGACCATGTCAAGTGCCGGACATTTTCAATGACCCTGAAGGACTCTGCTCAAGCCTGGTACCTCCAACTCCTAGCACATTCCATCTCTAGTTTTGATCAGCCGTGGACTTTTCCATGAGCCAGTTTTTGGCGAATAAGGTTTTAAAAAGGTCTCCAGCGTACCTGATGTCTGTAACTCTATTTGAAACACTATTTTGATGTTCAGTGTATTTAATTCAGAGGTTTTATTTTGTAAACTGATTTATACTGTTTATTTGACTATATGAGGGTATGGATGGTTTAATGTTTTAAATGAAGGTTAAAGTTATAGTTTTTGAAATGGAAATTTGTGGGTTAGACTTTTTGTGACCGAATGTAGAACTTCGGATTGGGATCAAGGATTGGGGTGTTACAAAGCTAATGGACACTAGTAAGAAGTGTGACAAGTAGTCGAAGGGTGTGTTTGTAGGGTGTAGCGTCATATTTAAATGTGAAGGATTAAATTTATTAAATTAGGACCAAATTGCTAGAATGTATAAGTTTTAGGGACTAAAATTGTTATTATACCATTACATGTTCTAATATTAACGAAAAAGTGACATGTTTGTAATAAAATTTGAATTGATTGATTAAATTATTAATTTTAAATAAATAATTCATTTATATTCGAACACATAATTGAGGACCTATAAATAAAAATAACCTGATATCAAAGTTGGGTAAGGTCAAGTTTTTAGCTGATCCGACTCAACCGGACCTCGACAATCAAAATGTATCATTCGACCTTAATCCGATTAGAATATTGGGATAAAAACTCAACTACGATCCGACACAAATAAAAATTCATTATTAGGTAAAATAGGGAGATAATTGAAAATTTTAGAAACAGGAGAGACATTATAACAATTATCCTGATATATAAATATAATAATTATATTATTATCTCGGGTCAGATCAAGAACTGTAGAACTAATGTTTTGATATAATAATTGAAAAATGTTTTGGACTGATTTAAAAAGTATTTAAAACAATTTCCAAAGTCCAAATAACTTGAAACTATGTTTAGGGACATTTTCAAAGGGTTTTAAATGTTTTCAAAGGCCAAACTACACAAAACTGTCCAGGTGTTTCGAAACACCCTTAGGTGTTTCGATACGGGGGATTCTAGTAGCAAAAACGTTTCGATACTAGTATCGAAACGAGATTTCCCTGTATGAGGATTTTGCCCAGCATTTCGAAACGGGTTATGCCGTTTCGATACGCCTACGTGGCTTCGACCACAACGGTCATAAACCCCAACGGTTATTTCCCAACTAATATTTGAATACAGGGCGTTTCGATACGGGTCTATAGCGTTCCGATACGTGTTCGGAAACGGCCAGGGGGCGTTCCGAAACGGGTACCCTGTCAGACTGCAACGGCTCTTTCTACTTAAAGGGTGCTTCGAAACGGGTTCGAGCGTTTCGAAACGGTGAGCTGCAGAACTGCATTTATGGTGGGAATTAAAGTCCTTAACGGCTCCAATTCAATCCAACGACTAGTAACGGCTACAAACTCATCAAGGAGTATAAAAGGGACCTCCAAGCATCAAGTAAAGGCTAATGCTCATATTGTCAATCAACAAATGATCAAGAATTGTCTTAGAGCTTAAATTGTCATTTATTGTATAGACAAACACTAGTGAGCCAAAATTGTCAAATTTGCTCAAGTGTTTTAGGTTTTGGGTGAGTGCTTCAATTATGCAAACAAACACCTATTAGAGGGATTTGTGTTTGCTTTTATTTTCTCTTTGTAAAAGAGGGTTTGATCAAGGCTTTGGGTAGAAAGCTTGATCGGTTGTAAGGGTTTCCTCCTAAGCCTAGAAAAGGGGACGAATCAATAGTGGATTGATTGGAAATCCTTAGTGGGGAGCTAAGGTAGTGGATGTAGACCTTGGTTAGAAGGTTGAACCACTTTAAAATTATTGTGTCAATTTCATTTTAGCTTCCACAACCCTTCCACCCAAAAATCCACCTCTCCACCACTTGGTGAGCCTTATCGGTTGAATGAATCGAGCTCCTCTCAACTCAACAATTGGTATCAGAGCTTGGCTCAATCGAAGGAGATTTACATCCTATTGAGAAGATCCGGCAAGCTCGATCACTTTTTCATCAACCGGCTCAAATGGCACTATCAATCGATAAACCACCTTTCTTCGACGGAACCCACTATGCCCATTGGAAGACAAAGATGAAGTTCTTAATCAAATCTAGAGATTACAAGCTATGGGATATAGTTGAACATGGTCCGTTCATACCTCAACGAAGCAAAGCGGAGTGGAGTGCCGACGATCGCAAGAAGATGGAGCTTAATTGCAAAGTCTTGTACATCTTGTTTTGTGCTTTTGGCCCAACCATCTATGAGAAGATGTCTTCTTGTGAGAGTGCCAAGGAGGTATGGGACAAGCTTGAATTCACATACGAGGGGACCGATGAATTCAAGAAGACCAAGATTGGGCTCCTAACCTTAGAGTATGAGAACTTCAAAATGGATCCGAAAGAGAACATCGAGAAGATGTTTGATAGGTTCTCCACTATCACCAATGGTCTCAAAGGCTATGGAGAAACCATCCCGGAGGAAAAGCTTGTTCGAAAGCTCATCTACTCACTTCCCGAGTCTTGGGACTCAAAGAGGACCGCCATCATCGAAGCAAAGAATTTGAAGACTTTAAAGCTTGATGAACTCATGAGGTCACTCCTTACTCATCAAATCATGAAGAAGAACAAAGATGATGAGAAGAAGAAGGAAGAAATTAGAGCTATGGGAGAAAAGAAAATCAAAGAGCTAGGCATCAATGCAAGTGTCATGGCTCTCAAATCCTCCATTTGCCATCACGTTGATTCAAGTGAAGAGGAGGATGAAGAAGAAGAGATAGTCTATCTCTTCAAGAAGTGTGCCCCGTTCATGAAGAAAGCTTTGAGAGAGCTTGAACGAGATTCCAAGAAAAAGGAGAAGGCAAGCACTTCAAGCCATAAGAAGAAGGCACATGTGGCTACATGGAGTGATGAGGACTCCACCGACGATGAACAAGCCAACCTTTGCCTTATGGCCATCGAAGAAGATTCAAGGGTAACTTCTAATTCATCTACTTCATGTTCTTACACTTTTGATGAATTACAAGATGCTTATGATGATTTGGTTTTAGACTTTAAAAATCACATTTTGAAAAACAATAAATTGATTTCAAAGTTGAAAATTCAAAATGACTTGATTTCTAAAACCAAACTTGAACTTGAAGCAAGACTTGAATAGTTTGAACAAAAATGTTTTGATTTACAAAATTTACTTCAAAAAGTTCAAGAAGAAAATGATTTGATTTCCAAAGAGCTAGAAAAGAAAATCAAATTTGGAAAATCAAATTTTTATGTAAGACAATCTAGTGCCCCTAGATTTGTAAAAGGAAAATGTTTTAGAAGTGTTTGGGTCCCAAAAGGACTAATCACTTCAATTAAAAAGGATGACATTGAAAAATGGATTCCTAAGGGGACTAAAATTTGTGCTACTAATGTTCATGGATCCAAAGCAATTTGGATACCAAAAATCATTTGATTGTCTTTTGCTAGGTGTGATGGAGATGTTCAACAAGTCAAACATTGAGGGGGAGCTCCATGCACACAAGGAAGAACACTTGAAGAAGGAAGGCTTCACATCCTCCCTTGGGTTCAAGTGTTGGTAAAAATTCTAGTTGTTTTTTATTTCATTTGTTTATTTTAGTTTAAATTCAACTAGATGATCATATATGTTGGACTAACATCTTTGATGATGTTTTGAGTAAGGGGGAGCCATTTTAAAACCAAATTTGTATTTTTGTCAAATTTTACCTCTATTGTTATTTTGAACTTAATGTTTTAAATTCTTTTTGATATAACAAAAAGGGGAGAAATGGTTTGAAAATTTGAATTTTCAAATGAATAAGGGGGAACTTTATTTGATTTCATATCTTCAATCTCTTATTCAAATTTTTAAAGTTAAAGGGGGAGAATCCCAAACAATTTTTCAAGTTAATTTTATTATATCAAAAAGGGGAGATTGTAGAACTAATGTTTTGATATAATAATTGAAATTTTTTTTGGACTGATTTAAAAAGTATTTAAAACAATTTCCAAAGTCCAAATAACTTGAAACTATGTTTAGGGACATTTTCAAAGGGTTTTAAATGTTTTCAAAGACCAAACTACACAAAACTGTCCAGGTGTTTCGAAACACCCTTAGGTGTTTCGATACGGGGGATTCCAGTAGCAAAAACGTTTCGATACTAGTATCGAAACGGGCTTTCCCTGGATGAGGATTTTGCCCAGCGTTTCGAAACGGGCTATGTCGTTTCGATACGCCTACGTGGCTTCGACCACAACGGTCATAAACTCCAACGGCTATTTCTCAACTAACATTTAAATGTAGGGCGTTTCGATATGGGTCTATAGCGTTTCGATACGTGTTCCGAAACGGCCAGGGGGCGTTCCGAAACGGGTACCCTGTCAGACTGCAACGGCTCTTTCTACTTAAAGGGTGCTTCGAAACGGGTTCGAGCGTTTCGAACGGTGAGCTACAGAACTGCATTTATGATGGGAATTAAAGTCCTCAACGGCTCCAATTCAATCCCAACGGCTAGTAACGGCTACAAACTCATCAAGGAGTATAAAAGGGACCTCCAAGCATCAATGAAAGGCTAATGCTCATATTGTCAATCAACAAATGATCAAGAATTGTCTTAGAGCTTAAATTGTCATTTATTGTATAGACAAACACTAGTGAGCCAAAATTGTCAAATTTGCTCAAGTGTTTTAAGTTTTGGGTGAGTGCTTCAATTGTGCAAACAAACACCTATTAGAGGGATTTGTGTTTGCTTTTATTTTCTCTTTGTAAAAGAGGGTTTGATCAAGGCTTTGGGTAGAAAGCTTGATCGGTTGTAAGGGTTTCCTCCTAAGCCTAGAAAAGGGGACGAATCAATAGTGGATTGATTGGAAATCCTTAGTGGGGAGCTAAGGTAGTGGATGTAGACATTGGTTAGAAGGTTGAACCACTCTAAAATTATTGTGTCAATTTCATTTTAGCTTCCACAACCCTTCCACCCAAAAATCCACCTCTCCACCACTTGGTGAGCCTTATCGGTTGAACAAATCAAGCTTCTCTCAACTCAACAAGAACTTTTCACCCAAAACCCGACCCGACACAATTTTTTCTTCATAAAACCCAATATGAACCCAAATTTCAAAACAAAAAACCTAACTCTATATGACCGGATCGAATCGGAACCGGTCGAGTCTGAACAAAATACTCATCCCTAGATGTGGCAAACGGGTCATTCGGTTCGAATCATTCGGTCCGGGTCATTTCGGGTCTGATTACATTCATGTCACTTGATTTCAGGTCGGGTTAATAGGAGATCGATCGGTTTTAGTCGAGTTTTCGGGCCGAGTTAGGTTTTTCCACCCTATATATGACTTTATATAGCATGTATATTTGACTTTTTAATGAGTTGTCCGACAATTCATATTTCATCTTTATTTATTTATTTTAATATATTTTCTTTATTTCGGGTTGTCTTCGATTCGGGCCTATTTTTTATTCAATTGAAATTCGATTTGATTTATTTTCTATTTCGAATTAAATTCGAGTTATCGTATTTAGGTCGATTCTCTATTCTCGGGTCAAGTTTATCGGATACTCATCCCTATGTCAAAGTGTGAAATTCTTAAGGAGAGAGAGAGAGAGAGAATATTAAGGAGTGGAGTGGAGCAGACCCACCCCGTCACTGTCAATTTGGAAAGGAAACGAACGGCACGAAGCGTAGCATATGATATCATCAGGGTAATGCCAATGGTTGGTTTCATGTGGTAAAGATGTGCTCATGTTTTAATGTATTATTAATAAACCCCAGATCCCACACCCCCCTTGCCGCCACTCCCACAAAATTCATGGCCTGACTTTGCAAATGGAAACTCACTCCGTTTCACTCACCCATTTCTCACCTCTCACTCGCCGCCCTTTACGCCGTCGACCACTCGGACGCCTCAACTCTCTCCACCTAAAACCTTTGTTTTTCTCTCCCCTCTCCACCCGCTACAAATCCCTCAATTCCTACAATCTCCGAATCCGCTGCGCCGCTAATCACGACCACCACCACCACCACCACGATCACGACCATGACCACCACGAGCACGACCATGACCATCCCCATCATCACCACAATCATCACCATCATCGTCATCACGGTTCTGGTCAGTTGAATGGGCCCCAGAGGGCTGTGATCGGGTTCGCTAAAGCCATTCGATGGATGGACTTGGCCAATTACTTGAGAGAGCACCTTCAGCTCTGCTGCTGCGCCACTGCACTGTTTATTGCCGCCGCCGCTTGCCCTTATTTGGTCCCCAAACCAACTATCAAGCCTCTCCAGAATTCCTTCCTTTTCCTCGCTTTCCCTCTCGTCGGGGTAAAACTCCATTCCTCTTTGAAGTTCCCTTTGGCAGTCAATTCTTGCGTCAAAAACAGTACTTTCAGATAATTTAAAATTTTCAGTTTTTAAATGAAATTAGTGGTAATTATGTTTGATTCGATATCTGATTTTACTGTGTTTAAATCACCCTTAATTGTATTGCGTTTTATTTGTATGGCTCAGGTTTCAGCGGCACTTGATGCCATTATTGATATTGCTGGTGGAAAAGTGAACATTCATGTACTTATGGCACTTGCTGCCTTTGCCTCTGTTTTTATGGGGAATGCCTTGGAAGGAGGTTTGCTTCTTGCAATGTTCAATGTGGCTCATATCGGTGAGTGTTTCAACTTTCAAGCTTTTGTGAAATTGTTTCATATGCATGCTGCGTTTCTGTGTTGTGATCTTGAAAGTTGGTTACTTGCAGCTGAAGAATTTTTCACTAGTCGTTCAATGATAGATGTGAAGGAGTTAAAGGAAAACTATCCAGATTCGGCACTTGTACTAGATTTAGATGATGATAATTTGCCAAATGTTTCCGATTTGTCATACCGAAGCATTCCCGTGCATGATGTGGAGGTCGGCTCCTACATTCTGGTCACCACTGGTGAGGTCTGTGATAATAAGAATATGGATTTTATACCGGGTTAATATTTTGAAGATTTTTTTTTAAGTTTTACCTTAGAAGTGAAAGTTTAATGATTTGATATGTTACTTTTCTAGGCTGTTCCTGTAGATTGTGAAGTGTTCCAAGGTAGTGCAACAATTACTATTGAGCATTTGACTGGTGAAATCAAACCGTTAGAGGCGAAAGCTGGAGATAGGATTCCGGGTGGGGCAAGAAATTTGGATGGTAGAATGATTGTCAAGGTGTGTTTATGAGTTTTCAGAACAGTAAATGTAGAAAAGTTTGACTTCTTTATCTTCTGAAATTGTTTATTCGAAAAGTAGTAAATTGTTTTCTTGCAGGGAACTATTTTTTTTGTCATTTCTAGTTCACATCCTCCACTTATGTTTTGTGTTTTCCCTTGATAATTCCATATTAGGTACTAAAGACTTGGAAAGAATCAACACTTAGCAGGATTGTGCAGTTGACTGAAGAAGCACAATTGAATAAGCCTAAGCTTCAAAGGTGGTTGGATGACTTTGGTGAGCGTTACAGCAAGGTTGTTGTAGTTTTATCAGTTGCCATTGCAGTTCTTGGGCCTTTTCTTTTTAAGTGGCCACTCATTAGCACTGCAGGTAAAATCTTAGTTTAAGCTGCTTTACAGTTTACTTTAGGCGTTTCTTTATATTGCCTTGTGCCAGTAATGTTGTTACTTGTTAACCATGGTATGCATCCCTTATATCTGCTAAGAAAAGCCTCTTCTGCTAATATGTCTTCATTTAAAAAAGACATTTCCTAAACTGCCCTTAAACCCCCAGTAAAAACAAGGAAAAAAATAATTATACCCATATGATGAAATTACACACCTAAGTCCACTTGAACCCACAACATTGAGGAGTTTGAAGCAGCATCGGTGCCAACTGTTGTAGTACTTAGCAACATTTCTTAGTTTTAGTAATCATAACTTCTGATAACTCCACTTGGCATCAGCTCTCACTGAATATTCAAACTTTTTAATTTGAAGCTTTACTTATCTTGCTCTTGAAAATTCTTTGATACTGTCATTGTCAATTTACGTTGTCTCTTCACCTGTCTGATGCTTGGTGTTGATTATGCAGTTTGCAGAGGATCAATATACAGAGCTTTGGGGCTTATGGTGGCAGCATCCCCATGTGCCTTGGCTGTAGCTCCACTGGCGTACGCTACTGCAGTTAGTTCCTGTGCGAGAAAGGTATCGGTCATGTTCGCATGTAATCACGTATTCACAGAGTTTTCAGACACGCTTTCTTTCACTGTATCAGCATGGTCTTTCTCAAGTGTATACAAGCCTTATTCATAAATGTATTTATTTTCGTTTGTTAGGATAATGATTGAAGCCACCGCATCGCAATTCGCAATATGGTTTTAATTTTTGACTTTTCATATACCTCAGACTCAGTCTAACCATAGCTATTTTCTCTTTACTTTGGTTGAATCAGCTAATATTAGTCTTTTATACTGAACACTTTTGTTATTGTACAATTAGTATAATCATCTTTCTAGTACCTTTATAAATTGTTCATTCTTGTGTATATTTTTTTATTAGCTTTGCCTTGCACAAGTTTGTGGTAGAGCTAATAGGTTGTTTTATTTTTCTTGGACTGTGGTAAGAGATCATTGAAACAAGCCTGTTTACTTGATGATGCTTGTAGAAGGCTAGATTTATCTAATTGCTTAACTATTAAAGCACTCTTTTGGTTTTAATATGAATCATGCTGCACCTGACCTTCTCCTGTCTAACTCTCTTTATAGGGAATATTGCTCAAAGGTGGGCAAGTGCTCGATGCTCTAGCTTCCTGTCACACTGTTGCCTTTGATAAAACTGGGACATTGACAACTGGAGGGCTTATGTTTAAAGCAATTGAGCCAATTTATGGACATCTAACTGGAATCAAGACGACAAATTTTGCTTCCTGTTGCATTCCCAGCTGTGAAGTAGAAGCACTCGCAGTAGCAGCTGCTATGGAGAAGGGTACTACTCATCCTATTGGAAGGTATAGCATAAAATGAAATTGTTTATCCCTTGTATTTTGTCTGCGTTCTGTATAACTCATTCTGTGACCATGGCCCTCTAATAAGTTACAGAGGGTGATAACTAATTTCTACTCAACTTGCCATTGCGAATAATGAATAATGGTGGTCATATTTCCTGTATGAATTAAGGTCCTAATCTTTCTTGTTACCTTGTTGAATTATTTATCATTCCTTTTATACCAGGGCGGTTGTAGACCATAGCATAGGGAAAGATCTTCCTTCCGTCTCTGTTGAAAGTTTTGAGTATTTTCCAGGCAAAGGTCTAATTGCTACTCTCAACAGTGCTGAGGTAATGTGTTGTTTACCACTATATATCATTTGTCTCCGTGATATTAAAATTCAGAATTAATGAGGAAATGGGCTATCTTCAAGTTTGTCAACATCACTAATCATTTCTGATCCATTTGAATTATCCATTTTGCTCGTATACTTTGTATGTGTGACTTGTCTATGATTGAACATTTGTAACTTAATGACAAGTAACATTCAGTCATCGGGGTTCCTTCCGGTAGAGTATTCAGTGTTAGCCTTTTGTGAAAAGTGACCAAAAGGGCAAAAACATATGCATTGTTATCTTTACATTTAAAGCACCTTTCATTGATGTTATTATCATTAATCAAGATGGTAAAAAAATAAAAAAGGAAAAAAATCATTTGAGTTCTTTCCCTTGATAATTTCATGTCAAGTAACACTCAAATTGAAGGATGATAGAATAATTTTCCTCAACCTGATTTATATTTATATCTTAATGTGATACTTAATTCCACAATCCCAGTAGTATTTATTCATAGCTAAGACCTTGCTTGCTTCCCTTCTGTTACATTAAAACCATCCTACTTATAATTACTTCTGCTTTGTTATAGTCAGGAACTGGAGGAGGTAAATTGTTGAAAGCATCACTTGGTTCTATAGAATTCATCACTTCACTTTGTAAATCTGAAGATGAATCAAGGGAGATTAGGGCAGCTGTTAATGCTTCTTCTTATGGAACTGATTTTGTTCATGCTGCTCTTTCTGTTGATGAAAAGGTGTGATTTCAATCCGTTATGTTAGTTGTTTTTCTTTCTTCACGTCTAGACAGACTTGCATTTGAAACATCAATACACAAGTAAGCTATATTCTGTTTATCTTTCATAGAAATATATATATATATATATATATTTACCAAATATGTGTGGATTCTATATATTTCTTTTAAAAGCAGATGCATATCCATTGGGTGTTAAAGGATCAGGAAGATGTGTGTGTGGAAAGACACTTTATATGCCCAACACATATCTAATTCAAAAATATCTGCCTATGATGTTAAATGCATGCTTTATATGTGTATGTTTAATACCTCTGCAAATTTGGATGCTTTGAGGAGCATAGCTGTTTTTTACAAACATTTGCATTTTGTTTAAGAGGTCAACAATTAAACTGAATGTATATGCCGTAGACTTAATGTTGGATTTGTGGTATTTGCAGCATCACGTTTTCTTTTAATCTCTTATTTAAGTTGTAATTACTAAATTGAGTTTTGTAATGAATCTGTGCAGGTGACTTTGATTCACCTTGAGGATAGGCCTAGACCAGGGGTTTTAGATGTTATTTCTGAATTGAAAGATCAAGCCAAAGTCCGAGTAATGATGTTAACTGGTGACCACAAGTCAAGTGCATGGAGAGTAGCTAATGCTGTGGGCATAAACGAAGTCTACTCCAGCCTAAAGCCAGAGGATAAACTGAAGCATGTGAAGAAGATTTCAGGGGATATGGGTGAGCCCTGGATTCTTATCAAGTTCAATATCTTGATATTCACTAGATACTTGTGGCTAATTTCTACTCCATATCTTAATGGAGTATCAAATTATCATGTGATTTTTTTCCTTGATTACCATCTCTATATAAAAATGATCAGCAAAAACAGCTTAGTTACTGTTTGTCTACCTTCATGGCAGGGGGAGGTTTGATCATGGTAGGAGAAGGCATCAATGATGCACCAGCTCTCGCTGCTGCAACTGTTGGAATTGTATTAGCTCATCGTGCTAGTGCAACTGCCATAGCAGTTGCAGATGTCCTATTGCTGCAGGACAATATTTCGGGTGTTCCATTCAGTATAGCCAAGGCTCGCCAAACAACTTCACTGGTACTCAGTTAATCCCTTCGCTATCCCTGTTTTACTTTGATCACACAGACAAGTGTTTACGCAATTCTACATGCAGGTCAAGCAAAATGTGGCCCTTGCCTTAACTTGTATAATCTTGGCCTCTCTTCCATCAGTCTTGGGGTTTCTTCCGCTGTGGTTAACGGTATGATCAATTTGATGGCAACCTTTTCTTGCAAGACTTATCTACCCTGTTTAATTTTTAGAATGAAAACACGGTCCATGATACATGAAACAGTTTCTGTCTGTGTGCAATCATCTTACTTCTGTTGAAGTTGTATACTATTAAGTTACTAACATGTATATATATGAATTAGATGCTTAGTTTCTATTGTTCTGTAATTCAAAATCTTGGTTGGCAGCTCAATCTGATGGCTTGAAATGAACCCGTTTTCTGTCTTGGATAATTACAGGTTCTCCTGCACGAAGGCGGTACTCTTCTTGTTTGCCTCAACTCTATCCGTGCACTAAACGACCCCTCTTGGTCCTGGGGACAGGATCTATGGAATTTGATGTGTAAACTCAAATCAAAACTTGCATTGTTTAGACATAGCCCCATCCAGACTGCACCTTTGTAAACTAATTAATACTTAGCTTAGACTTTCTAAGAAGGTTTTCCTTATTTTTCTTTTTTAATTTTCTAGTTGAGAGATTTCTTATTCTCATATTGTTATTTATAAACAAGAGCCCTGAAACTGTAAAATGTTAATGCATCAGTCAATCAAATAAAGAAGTTTTATTGAAAATTGCTTCAGTCCAACTTTATGCTTTTGCAGTAGTACATGTGTTGTTCTGCTATTGCAATTTGTTTCATGTTTTTGTGTTCAACAAAAGCTCTTATGTCTAATTATTATACCTGCTTCTGGATTGTGCTATGAACCTCTGGTGATATAAATTCAGTTTATTTTATTAATTAAATGTCTAATTCCGCTCCCATTCCTTGTATTTAACCCCTCTACTTTTAATTTCAGGAATTTTAGTCCCTTTATTCTTTTGATTTAATAATTCAAGTTTAATCTGTGAAATTGATCCTTTTTCTAGGAAGGAACTCTCACAGACGATTTAGAGCTACGAGGAACCGAGCAAAAATAATGTAGCATAATATTAAAAAATGTCCTTACATTTAACTGAATATTCACTTTGGTTTTTATTATTTTTCTGAAAGTATTTTAACCATGTTTCATTTTTTGCTAAGATAACCTTTTGTGAATGAAAAATGTTAGTAAACTAACAATAAATGACTTTGTAAATTTACATGTCAGTACATGATAGCATAACAGTGTCACACGTGTTCACTTGACATAATGAAAAATTAGTCAAAAAATAATTTTATAAAATTATATAAAACATAAAATTATTTTTTTTTGCTGATGTGTCATTCTATTAAGTTATTTATCGTTAGTTGACTAATAATTTTTATCCACGGAGAAATTATTTTGACTCGAAGCAACATTAAAGCTTAAAAGTGCTTTAAAAAATATGAAATAAATTTGACAATACAGTCAAACATTAGAGGTATTTTTGACATTATGTCAAATTTTATATATCAACTTTAACTACTTTTAAGACATAGCTTAAACAACTTTACGACATCATATTTAGAGTCTCGTTCAAAAAAATCCCAAAATACCGTTTAAGAAACATTTTAATAAACATGAAATGAACTAAACATAAGTATAGGGAAGAAATTAAGCTCGAAAGCTGCCAGCTCCAATGGTTGTAGTTCTGTTCTGCTCCCTCGATCTTGTGGCAATTGCTCCCATGGGCGGACCTATATAGAAAGATTAGAGTTTAATTGGCCCCACTAAGATGTAGTACTTATTATACAAAAATATTAGAATTGTATTAGAATTTTTATAGGAAATATTAAAATTGATCTCACTTAATTTGTTTGGGTAAGAAGTCAAAAATACTTATGACAATAGTATGATAATTTTTCGTACTCTATACCTTATTCTGATCCTACTATATATAAATTTTGGCTCCGCAACTGAATTTACTCCTAAGTATGTTGCTGTGATAGAAAAAAATTATATATAAAATACACGGTTAAATAAATTATTTTGAACTCTTAAATTATTTATATAAAAAAGTGCGTAAATTAAATTATTAAAAACACCTGATTTTCTAAGTAGAAATGTATTAAAAGATAACTCTTTAGATAGTTATCAGCAAGTCCAAAGAAAGCAAGATGTATACCATTTCTGCTCAATTGCTTGCTATGTATATGATAAAACTGTTGTATAGATGGCGACTAGGGGTGATTAACGAGTTGAGCAACTCGTGAGCTGTTCGAACTCGATTCGTTAAAATTCGGTAAACGTTTTAGGTTGACTTAATTCGAATTCGAATTCGACTCGAGACTTTAACGAGTTGAGTTGAGCATAGTCTAGTTCGACTCGATAAGTTTGCGAGCAGCTCGTTAATTTTTTTTAAATATTTGTGGATTGTTACTTTAGTTTTAATATATTAGTATGATGAATTTGTGGATTGTTACTTTAGTTTTAATAGGCTAGTTTGGTGTATTTGTGGAGTGTTAGTTTGAAATTTAGACTTTGAAAGTGTTTTATACACTCTTTTGATATTTTTTTGGTTAAACTTGTTAATATATGTTAATATTAAGCCCCATATAGTATTGTTAAATTTTACTTGTAGTTAATAATAAGGTAAAATTTTTAGTGAGTTTAATGACCAACGAGTCGAGCTTAACGAGCAGCGAGTCGAGTTGAGCAACAAATTTTTTTAACGAGTCGAGCACAATTTTAACGAGCTTAACGAGTAACGAGTCGAGTCGAGCAACAAAATTTTTTAACAAGCACGAGTCGAGCACTGCCTGATTCGCGACCGACTCGCTCGATAAGCACCCCTAATGGCGACGAGCAAATATCATGGGCGAAGCTACATGGGGTTAGTAGGGGCCAGACCCTCGTGGTCCACGCTTATAGTATATTTTTTAATTTAGTTATTGTAGAATTTTAAATTATAGTTTAATTTACTTGTTTGAATATTATAGAATGAGTGTTGTCTTAGTGGCAAAGTGTGTACATAAAATTAAGTTTGTTTTACCCAAAATTAGTGAATTGAATCCTATTGATGATGTTTTCAGTTTTTTATTCTTTTTAGGCTTAGGTGTAAGAAACCCTTAATTTTTTTTAAATAATTAATCACCTGAACTATTTTGCACTCAATTAAGTTTTTGAACCAATAAATTGAATTAATTAAGTTACTTGACCAATTTTGACCATTAAATATTTATAATTTTTTCTTTAGATATTACTGGCGCGTGATACACTACTGTTTTATCATGTTGCATTTACATATTTCTTTAAAAAATATTTTATACATTCTTTTAGAACTTTTAAATAATATTTTACATAAAATAATTTTTTTTGAAAATGTCAAGTCGAGACACTGTAGGAAAACGCACTACACCAACATATCTAAAAAATTAAGACTTCATAGTTAAATTGGTCCAAGGGCTTAATTAGGTGCAAAAAATTAAGAGCTTGATTGATTTTTCTCCAAATATTCAAGAGTGTTTATACCTTTAAGCTTTTTTTTCCGGCCCCCTTAAGTTTTAATTCTTAGCTTTATCTTGGCGAGGATGCTAAGATTTGGGGATAAAAAGTAGGGTTGAACATCAACAATCAAAAATAAAAATCGATTCAAATTATAGTGTTTTGGACAATTTATAGTTGACAAGTTTAACAGTCATGGTTATTCAAATTGAATTCAATCGAATTGAACCAAATCAAATTTGAATTTTTATTATTTTTAAAGGAAAATACTGTAATACACAAGTTTTTCAATTTTAGGGTTTAGAGTTTTAAGTTAGGGTTTAAGGTTTAGGGGTTTTGTGTTTAGAGTGTAGAATTTAAGGTTTATGATTAGAATTTAGAGTTTATGGTTTAGAGTTTAAGGTTTAAGTTTTAGGGATTTAGTGTTTCAGATTTAAGTTTTAAATTTTATAGAATGGTTGTGTAAAAAAAATTTACAGAGCTTATGTATCAAAATATGATTTTTTTTAAAATTAATATTTTTGACAAAGACTTCAAAACTTTACGGAATAATGTTTAAAAGTCAATTAAAATTAGGGTGAAGTACCAAAATGGTCAATAAACTTTGTTAAAAAAAATAAAACAGTAATCAAACTTTCAAATACTACAAAGTGACAATTAAACTTTATGTTGTAGTAAAATGATAACTCGGCCATTAAAGCCGTTAATGGGTAATGGAGCCGAGGTAGACCAGTGAAACACCTCCCCTTTATGTAAGATATTGGTTAATGGAGCTGCAAGAGTGGCAAAACCTCTAATAAATTTTCGATAATACCCGGCAATACCCAAGAATCCTCGGACATCCTTCACTGTGGTAGGTCGTGGCCAAGCCTGAATGGCTTCTACCTTTGCAGGGTCCACAGCCAAACCAGCCCTCGAAACAACATGACCCAAGTATTCTTTTTGAGATTGACCAAAGACACATTTAGCTCGTTTCGCCACTAACCCATTACTTCTCAATTCATGTAACACTGATCGAACGTGAACAAGATGATCCTGCCAAGTGTGACTGTAGATTAGTATATCATCGAGAAAAACCAAAACAAACTTGCGTAGATAAGATCAAAACACGTCATTCATGGTGGATTGGAAAGTTGATGGGGCGTTAGTGAGACCGAACGACATTACAAGAAATTCGTAATGGCCTTCGTGTGTGCTAAAGGCAGTTTTGTGCACATCCTTTGCCCAAACTCGAATTTGATGGTAGCCAGCCAGTAAATCGAGTTTTGAAAAGAACTGTGAACCTCCTAATTCATCGAATAGTTCTTCCGCTGTTGGAATGAGGAACTTTTCCTTCACGGTAATGGCATTCAAAGCCCTATAATCAATGCAAAAGCGCCAAGTGCCATCTTTTTTTACCAACAAAACCGGAGATGAAAAAGGGTTGTGACTCTTCTGAATTAGCTGATGTTCAAGCAAATGTTGAACTTGTCGTTCAATTTCCCGCTTCGGGTAATAAGGGTAGCGGTAGGGCTTCACATTCACCAGCTTGCTTGAAGGATCCAAATGAATGGCATGGTTGTGCGCTCGAGATGGTGACAAGCCTGTCGGTGGTTGGAAAACATCGGCAAATTCCGCTAACAAGTCTTGCATTTCATGGTTGTACATCAAGCCCATCGATCTCGGAGGACACCTCCCATTGTAAACAAAAAATACTGTGCCACAACCTTTGTTTCAACCATTCGACGCAGAGATTGCAAACAAGCCAATTGTGGTTCTGTACTCGCCTTCCTTTGCCACAGATACTCGGTGCCATTTTGCCGAAACTGAAACTGTAATTGGGCGAAATCCATTGTGACAAGGCCAAGTGTGGCCATCCAAGCGACGCCCAACACCATTTATGTCCCCTCTAAAGGAAGAACGTAGAAATCAGTTTTTATCTCTGTACCCTGGATTCGGAGTTGAAGATCGCAAACACGCCCCTCATTGCACAACCTCTCGCCATTACCAACTAAAACCCTAAAGTTGGGAGTAGTCGAGACTTGAAGACCCATAAATTTAGCAGTTTTTGCTTGCACGAAATTATGTGTGCTGCCACCATCGATGAGAATATTAACGATTCGCACTGAATTTCACCCCAAACTCGGAGAGTATTAGGAGTGACGCAACCAGCCAATGCATTGAAAGACACCAAACAAGGTTCACGCGCATCTTCTGCAGGGAAATTCTGATTTTCAACCAACGGTTCGCTCGGACCACTGGCATAGTCGACAGCTTCATCATCCAGCCAAAATAGTTGCGGCTCCTTACATTTGTGACTAGGAACAAACTTCTCATCACAATAATAACATAACCCCTTCTCTCTGCGTGTCTGAGCTTCAGCGGCGGACAATCGACGAGGAAGATTAGTTTGAGCACGATAAGAGGTAGACTCGGTGGGTGGGGGTCGACCGGGCATGGTTTTAGGCCCCGATGGTATTTGGGACGGAGTAGGCAAGATGGGAGGTAACTTGGGCCCCGTAGAACGACCCATAAATTTCTTAGCTTCATTACCCTTTGCTTCATGGAACCTTGCTAAAGATAAGACGTCCGACATGGTAGTGGGCTGCTGGGCCAGCACCTCATGTTTTAGGTCTGGTCGCAAACCGGAGACAAAACACTGAGTGAGAAAATCTTCAGTCAAGTCCGCCGTCGTTCTTAAGACCATATCCTCAAAACGCGCTTGATATTCTTTCACTGTCGATGTCTGAATCAATTTCGTTAACTAGCCTTCCAGAGATTCTATTTCTGTGGTGGAGAAACGGCAGCAGATAGCCTCAACCAAATGATTCCAACTGGCCAACTGTCGTTGACGCTGCATCCAACAGTACCATTTCTTGGTTGTTTCTTACATCCGAAAGGATGCCATCGTAACACGATGGTGATCTTTGGTGTTGTAGAATTCAAAAAAAATCGTTTGCGGAGGCGAGCCATTCCTCAGGGTCTGTGCCAGTGAAAAGTGGTAGCTCGACCTGAGCCGGTTGTGGTGCAAAAAGAAAAACATCCCTTGATTCCTCATTCAGCTTTGCTTTACCGCGATTCAAAACAGCTTCGGATATGCCATCATGAGATGTTTGAGTCGTGATTCCCAGAGCTAATGAAATCGCCGTCATCTGTTGGGCTATATCTTGGAGTGTTCGTTGAGTAGTGTCATTCTAACGGCTCTGGGTTTCGATAAATTGTTGCATAGTGGCTAAAGATTGGTCGTGGCGGGTGGTAATGTCCTGCAAGGATTTGATGGCATCAGAGTTGTTGACCATGGTGTAAGCAATGAAAGCACCAAATTGTTGCGTTCAACAACTCGCAGGAAAACTAGCAAGGAAATACTTTGAATAGAATTAAGGAGAAGACAATATTAGATTCAGAGAAAGGAAAAATTTTCAGAGTTTTTTCATGCCTAAACTATTTACATGTCATTTCTTTTATTAGCTATTCCCTCAGTAACAAACAAAATTAGTTAGAGCCTGTGGGCCCTCCTTTACCTTCCTCCTCTGTGCAATTCCTGAACGTTCTCAGCAAGCTCTTTCAGCTCATCTGTTTCTGCCAGCTCAGCATGTCCCTCTGATTGATGATCACCTGATGATTTAGCAGTATCAACAATGTTGGCTGCAACACATTGTAATTATAAAAATATGGATAATAGCACATTTAGTTTTTTATATGTATAAATTCAACCAATTTAATTTTAATTAAAAATAATAATAAATTTCATCGTAAGAAAACACGGTTAGTGCTTGATTTGTTTTGTTACGATATTTTGAACCCCCATCAATTTTTTATCGAAAATTTTGAAGGAAAAAAAAACAAACTTTTTTTGAGTAACGCCATGGTCTTTGATGGGAAAATAAAATCTGGGTTTCATTTTCTTTTCCTGTTAAATTCAATGTCTGAAGTAAAATGATATTTTTCTCTATCAAGTGTATCTGTTGGGAAGAATTTTTTCTTTAATTTTTGCTTCAAGTGTGAAGATTCGATTCGCTTGGTGTTACGGTTGAAGGAACAATTCAAACTCAGTGACGAATCGATTCTTTGCGTTAAAAAACAAAAAGGAAATTTCGATTTTTTTAATTATCTGTTAGTCTCACCAAGTTTGAAATCCTCTGGAAGGTTTTCTTGTTATTCATGTTCAAAAAGAGTTGGACACTAAAGAAAGAAAAGCAAAGTCCCAGTTTTTGAATAAGAACAACTGAAACTTTTGTGTAAGCAAATTTAAGTTCTTTGAGTCCGGTTCTTTGAGTCCCATTAACTTCTTTTAACTATTTTTTTACAAAACATAAAGTTTAATTGTCATTTTGTAATATTTAAAAGTTTAATTACCATTTTATTTTTTCTAGCAAAGTTCAGTGACCATTTTAATACTTTACCCTTAAAATTATTATCAAACTAAAATACAAAATCTCAAAAAAAAAACCTAAAGTTAATATGAAAATCCAATAATCGAAATTAATTAAACTGAGAATTGGTGAGTTATTGAAAAAATTTACAAAACCGAATCAAATCGTATACACCTATGATGAAAGGAAGGATTGAATAATGGTCTCCCATTATTCCACATTTTTTTAATAGTCTAAAGGCAATTATAAAATAATATCTGTTCATACATATGCGCATACATCTTATAAATAAAACGATTTTAATTCGTATTTCCTAAGATAAACATTATCTATTTTCCTACCGGGACACTTGTTGTGTTCCATTACTCCATCAATTTGAATGTATCAGATTCATGGGTTTTCACATTTATATGGGCTTTTTAAGGCAGGCCCAGAAATTGCTCATGGTAATGGAGGGTTTGGATTACAATAACAACCCCACAATTAGTAAAATGAAAAAAGCAACCAACGTGGACTAGCTACTATTTCAGGGGGGGTTCATGTGAAACCATGTGCCCCCGACACCTACCCACAAACATTTTCTTCACTTTTAAGGTTATACATTCTAATTCATTAGAGCATAGCTGAGTTTTGGAACAAAATTTGTTATTTTTTGTGTTATTTTATATGTATCATTAACGATTTTCTGATACGTGTATTAATATTTATTTTTTTAATATTTTATTAATTATTTATATTTTATTGATAATACGTGTGGCATAAAAGTATTGGTGGAACATATAAAGAGATAAAAAAAAAATAGGCTTAATAGTCAAATAAGTTCTCAGACTATACTTTTTTTTTTCAAATAGGTGTCTAAACTATATTTTTGGGCCAAATTTGCACCTAACGTTTCATTTCATGACTCATTTAAATTTTTTCCGTGATAAACGTTATTTTTTCCGTTATCCAATGAAATTTGAACATGTGACATGGTTAATCATTTTCTGAAATTAAAACCCAAAAATAAAAAATATATTAATAAACTCAATAATTTTTAATTTCTCTAAAACCTCTAACCCTAAATGCCTAAATTCCTCAACTCTAATAACTTATTCAACCACCACCGTCCACTTTTGTCTTCATCATACCTCTACCGAAAATTCTATCATCTCATCGCCAAAAACTAACGGAAAATCGCCGATTGTACTGTCGTCGAACACCCAATAATGAAGAAAAAAGAACTCATGAAATTAGGTTTCCTCCAATAGGTAGAGAATGAGAGATGTCGAACAGTGTGGTACACGACGCTTTGGGCGGTGAACGGTGAACCACTGACTTGTGGGGATGTTGGACGGTGAGGAAGATGTGATTTGAGAGTTTGATTGAAAAGAATTAAAACTTAGGGTTTTTAAAGAAATTTAAATTTTTAAAGAAATTCAGAAATTAAATATATATATATAATAGGCCACATGTCATGTTTTGATTGGATGATGGAATTTTTTAACGGCCATTGACTGAAACACTTTAAATGAGCCACGAAATAAAATGTTAGACATTTGTTTAACTTAAAATATAGTTCAAACACCTATCTAAAAAAAAGTATAGTTTAAAGATTTATAATAAAATATAAATATAATAAAATATGACGAATTCTATTCCTGAGTTCTCCATTTCAATATGGAAACAAAGTTTCTCAAACCCATTAATTCAAAACACATTTATGACACTTTGGAATGTTCAAAGCCAAACATCTTTTGGGTCATATTAAATATCTATCACGTTCAAGTAGCAAAAAAAAATCAGTTTGGGTTTGGAATATTTTACATTGTATTAATGGTATTCACATTACAAACCCACAGAATCAATTTTATTCCCCAAGGCAATGGAATTAATATTTCTTTCTGGTTTAATAACCAGTATTCAATCTATTAATTGACTAATCCGAATCGGGTACTGTAAAAGTTTATTATGAAAATATCATCTCAACTTAATTTTTTTTATTCACCATATTAAGATTCGAATGATTAACATTGCTAAAAAAATTTGGTGTCTTATCGCACTAGACTACCTGGTTATACTTATTGGTACAATGGAATAAATATTAGAACCCTAATCAGTGTAATCCCAGGTGTAGGACAAAACTAAAGACAAAAAAGAATCTGGTGAAAATCCAACCAAGGCGTTGACAAGCTGGCTGACAAAAGTTGGGTGACGAGCTTATGGGGGAAAACTATTAAACTTGGCCGATTGATCCGATTATTGTTTAAGTCTCATTATTTGAAGCCAAAGCTAACCGACCAGGCTGTTAGCCTGTCGCCTACTATTCACGGAATTAAGTGAATCTCCATTAATCTAAACATAAAATCAGTCCATCTTTGTCTCTTTGCTTTACCCTAAAAAAAGAATGAGCATTAACAAGTTGCTAAGCATGTGGAATTACATGTCACATTTTACTTTTTTTCGACTTAGCTTTATATTGATGTGTGACAGAACAACAAATAAAATGAGTTTTGATTAATTAACGGGGCTGGTTTAAGTGGTAAGCAATTTGATATTACTTAAGTGGATTTTGAGTTTGAGGCCTCATGTATGTAAAAAATTTCTGCTGAAAGACTCACTCACCGCAATTAGTGTATGATGCAGGTTAATCCGAATTAGTCAGAGTAAAACCCTAAAAACTGAAAGGAAACTAAAAAAATGAATTTTGATTAAGACAATAATCAATCCCCCGTTGTCTCTCCGATATCAACCCATGAAAATACCTCAATTATTTGGCGCACACGTATTGATAATCAAATTTTAGGTCAAAACCTTATTTTACCCAAAATTTTACGGTCTGAGAAATTCTAAAACCAACCAAATTTCACCAAAATGGGAACACATTGGTTGCTTAATTAATATCCCAGTCCACCGACATCACCAAGGATTTCTAACTTGACAAGATATCTAAAAACAGAAGTTTGCAAAATCTCTAAAATCGGTACGTATATCTAAGTAAAAATGCCTGGATGCACCAATCTAGTTAGTTGTGACCAAAACTTGATTCGATTAAAAAAATTAAATTACTTGACTCGACACGAAAAAATTCGATTCGTTTTAATTTAACTTATAATTTCATAAACTCGACTAGCCTCGAAAAATATTCAAATAAAGTTTGAATTATAAAATAGAAATTCAAATAACTCGAATTTTTTAATAATTAGTGGATAAATTTTCAAGTTTGAGTCAAGTCCCTCAGTTATGTCTAATATATAATATAGATCACATATAAAAAAATATATATGTATCGTATACGTTTATAGAAAATTGTTTAAATCAAACTAATTAGTACTATAACATTATAAATATTTATAATTAAATTTAAATAAAAGCTCGAATAATTGGACTCGACTTAAATTTTTTTAAGAAAACTGAATTATAAAATAATTAAAAAATACTAGACTCGAGCGGATGCTCAGATAAAATATAAAAGAAAGAAAGAAAGGGCGGCAAGAGTTGGCATGACCCAGCACTCATACAATTGCAAACACACTATTGTTTTTTACTTTTTCCAAGTTTTCAGGTGAAATTAGTATAGCTACTAGCTAGCCTACCAGCTAACATCTTCTTATTTTCTTGTTTGGAAAGCATTTGAATATATAGGCAAGCAATAATAACACTTAACATTGCTGGTTGTTGTGTTTTGGGTATCAAAGTTAGAAGTTTTGATTGTTGAGCAACAGGCAAGGGGCAGTTAGATTCTGGTAATGGTAGTTTAAAGCAACAGATGCATGCATGCATGCATGCATGTGTTTTAAGGATTGGGTGCTTTGTTTTCTGAAGCTGCTGAAATAATAAGAGGTGTGGACTGTGGAGACTGATAGATTCTTTGGTTTCGTGTGGATGAAGAGAAGGACAAACACGATCCGCCTATTGGGGTTTGAGTCTTGTGATGACTTTGTTAAAGTAAAAGCTGCTCTGCTCAAGCAACTCCATCAAACAGATATGGAGTCTGTTTGCAGTTGACTGCAAAAACCTACAATTTTATAATCCATGTATTTGTGTACATGGTTTTTTTAGGATTCTAATTCAATTTACAAGGTAATACTTTAATTCTATTTTAATTTTGGATAGATTTATTTATATACAGCTGCGAACTAGACTACACGGCTCAAACTTGTTTCACCTAGGAGAGCAACATCATCCTTACCATTGACATTACTCAATGGATTCGAAAGTATGTTAAGATTCACTTACAATAGATAAAGCTCAATTACTTTTACACATTTTTTGAACCGTTGGATGAGAGTAAAAAAAATTGATGCAAAGGCTAGGCCTTAACCACTAAACCAACATGAGATCATATAATGTTTTAATTTTTATGAAATAAATAATAATATAAATATATAAATAATATAAAATATATTATTTACATATTTATATCAATATATATTAATAAAAATATATTATTTTTTAAAGAAAACTCAAAATATTCATAAAGTAATATATTTATATTATAAATAATAGGTAAAAAATCTAAACTCAAAATTTAAGGTTTAAGATTTATGGTTTGATATTTGATGTTTGGTTTATGATTTGTGTTTGCTATCTTTTTTCTGTCTGTTTAATAATTTTTTAGATAAAGTTTACATACGGTCAATTTCATTAAATTATAGTAAAATGTTCATTTTAATCATCAACTTTTAAATTTTATAAAATTAGTCAGTTCAATTTAATCTTTATTACAAAATGATCATTGAACCATTAGTTGTTGTAAAAGGTGATGTGATGATTAAGAAAATGTGTATAATAGTACATTTAGTCATCTATATTTATGTATTCAGTCAATTTAGTCTTAATTCAAAAAATTAAATAAATGTAGTTATTATTATTTACATATTTTATTAATCTGATCTCATTTTAATTAGAAATAATTTAATATTTTTCTTCCAATCAGACGGTAATACATGTAAATTTATAGAATGTGTAAAATTGTAAATAATGAGGGTTAAATATATTGAAGTTTTCAAATTAAAACTAAATTAAATGAATATATAAATATAAATGATTAAATGTAATATTATACAAATTTTATTAACTACCACGTTACCCCTTGACTATTTTATAATAAAAATTAAAGCTTAATGACCATTTTATAAAATTTAAAAATTAGACAGTCAAAATCCTTGACCCAAGGGCACGGTGGATCCCAGATAGCGCTTTTCAAAAGTTTATTGTTATTTTTTTCATCTTCAAGGAAAACAGCTGATGGACCGACAGAGATGGACGGACGAGCGGAAGGAAGCGTTATTTTTCTGAAAACTTAAAATTTATATTTTTTAAAAATATTTTTTATAATTTTTTATTAAAAATATACTATTCACCTCTTAAAATTTTACAAATTCGTCACCTGAAATTTTATAGATTCACTTTTTAATATAAAATTTTGCATCTGTCGCTGGGTCCGATACTCCTCCACCTCTCTACTGCATTTGTGTTGTTGTCATTACAGCCTTTTTAACATTAAAAAAAAGAAGAGCTAAAGTTGAAAGCTTTATCCTAGCTTTTTTACATATCCATTTTCCTTTATGTTTTTTTATTCACTTTCAGTGGAGGAAATGAGAACTGTTAGATAAAGAAGAGCCACAGCAAGAAAAAGCGGTAGCTTTAGCTGCAATAATTATTTTATTTTATTTTAGTGGCACTACAAAAGTAAAGACTGCTCATTATTTTATTTTATTTTTTGTGTTTTAGATTTATGGATTTACTGTGAATTCAATTTTTATTTAAATTTATGCTAGATTAGAGTTTAGGATATAGTTTTATTTAATTCTATGGAGAATCAACTGATATTTTAAATTAGAGGGATAATTGTGATTAAGCGTACTCGAATTTATTCTCTTGATGCAATAATAAAAGTATTTTGATAATATATATAGGATTTGAACTTTAATCTTTGTTTCATTAAAAATATAAAGATTGTTAAATTTGGTTAAGTTATTAAAAAACAATAGATCAAATTGATTTTAAATATTTTTTTAAAATAGAATGAATAACGTACTAAAAAGGGAAGGGTTTAATGGACCACAACAGCATTAAAAAATCCATTCAAGTCATTGTATTTATTAACATTTTAATGTATTCAACAACTTTCTTTTATATGCATAATTCTATCCTAACGAGGTGGGTAATTAAGAAAGCTGCAACCCAACTATTATAAAAAAAGAAAAGTTGGAGGGGGAGGGGGAGGAGAGGTAGGGATGGCAACGTGGCGGGGTGGGGGTAAGTTTTTGGCCGGTTTGATTTAACCTAAAATTTAAATTATTCGCTCGACTATGTCCTGTCCCGATTTTAATATATTTTATTTCCGCCTCGACTCACCCCAACATAATGAAAGACATAGTCTGACTTCAATCCGACCTTAATATTTTAATAAAAAATTGACTAAACTCATTTCGCCCTAAAAAATTAATAAAAATATTAAATATAATATATAAAAATATAATAAATATACCGGGTCGAGAAATTTTAACCCTAAATCCGAACCCGCCCTCCCCGACTTTATTTTATCAATAACTCGCCCGTCCCACCTCGAACCTAATTTTTTAACTAAAAAACTCGCCCTTATAAGGTCGAGTCGGGTCAGGACCCGACGAGGATGAATTATTTTGCCATCCTTAAGGAGAAGAGATGAAGGATGTAATTTTTTTATTTAATCTTCAATTTTTGATTCATTAGTTCTTAATTCGGGTACAATTTTGTAAAAATTTATTGTGGGGTGACCTTTTCAACTATTTTTTTAGTTCACAACGTTAAGATGCAACCTAGGTGCGTTTGGTTTTAGAGAATAAAATCCGTTTTTATTTTCATTTTCGTGAAAAATGAAACACGATGAAGAAAACATGTTTAGTTGCAAAAATAGAAAATAATTTTTAAAAAAATGAAAAAAGTAAAAATTTGACAACATAGAAAAATGCTTTCATTGAAAATATTTTAAGAAAATGAAAAATATGAAAATAATGGTTTTTTTAAATTTAACCCGAGATCGAATCCTTCTATGTCATTTTTTAAAATTTTGGTTTATTTACTCATATTTTATTTATTATTATCATTATTATATTTTCTAACTATATTTTATTTTAATTATTTAATATTTTTTTTTTCGTTTCTATTTTGAAAAGTTATAAACCAAACACATTTTTATTATTTTCATTTTTAAAAATAAATTTCCATCTATATTTAACCAAACATGTTTTCTAATTTTTAGAAAAATGAAAATGAAAATTATTTTTAGAAAATAAACACAGAAAATATTTGGGTCCATTTAGTTTTAAAAAATATTTTTTAATTTTTTTTTTCAAAATATAATTTTTATTTTCAGTTTTTTAAAAATTATAAAATATACTTGGTTAATAGAGATGAAACTTATTTTCAAAAATAAAAATAGTGAAAACGTGTTTGGTAACTAGCATTTCAAAATATAAATGAAAAATATTTATTAAATAATTAAAATAAAATATAGTTATAAAATTATTATTATTATTATAATAAATAAAATATGAGTAAATAAATTGAAGTTTTAAAAAAACGGCATTAGAAGGGTTTAAACCCGGTTAAAATTAAGTTAAAACTAAAAAATCTTCGTTTTTTTGTTGTGAATAAAATAATGTAGAAAAATGAACAAGAATAAAAGAATAAAGAGATAGAGAAGGAGGGAGATTTGTATTATTCTCAAAAATAGACTTGTGTACAATGCCTTCATCAAATCATCTATTTATAGGCATAAGAAGTACATAATACATTAAGCTCTAATTAATGAAGATAATACTCTTAATAATAAAGTAAATCAAATCTCTTTGATAAAATTCTTATCATGATAGACATACACACAGATAAATATTCATAACACTCCCCCTTGGATGTGTATGAAGATAATGTGCCTCGTTAAAACCTTACTAAGATAAAAACCCAGTGGGAAAAAATTTAGTGAAGGAAAATGAGTACATTCATCTTTGATACGCATAACATGTTGCCTCATTAAAAATCCTACCAGGAAAACCCATTGGGACAAAACATCGGTTAAGGGAAAAAGAGTGCAACGTGTATTTACTCCCCCTCATGAAAACACCACATAAGATCTTTGAATCTTCATAATTAAATCTTGAATACTATTTTTCTAAAGATCATGAGAGATGAAACTTTGGAGTAATATGTTCCATGATGTATCCACCTTGCATTATCTCTACAAGATAGCATTTGTATCACATCTTGTGAAAATAAATGACATATTTTCTGGATATGTTAGGTCAATGGTCTTAGCCAAACATATTTTTGGCTTGCCTCGTGCATAAGAATTATTTCAACAAGATTTGAGGAGGCATCGACGAATGTTTGAAGATCTAAAGGTAATGATCTTTGCATATCCATGAATATTTTTTGACCAACTAATATATGGTGCTTCAAGACCAAGAAAAGATATAATTATCTTTATTCACATCCAACAATCTTACAATAGATATGATTTATCCATATTGAATCTTCTTTAAGATTCTTTCAACTTATGTCCATTCATAGATAAAAACACATATTTAAGTGCTCGTTCTTTAGGTCAAGATAAAACCACATCTCAAGATTCTTTTTCTCAAATACTTTCATTAAATACTTTGAAAGCTCTTCACGAGTTTCCAATTTGAAGCTCTTCATGAGTGCTAATGATATAATGAATCTTGATCCAAACCTCTTTGTAAAAATACATAAGGAAATCTAATCATTCTTACAATATTTCCTCAATTAGTACTCATTAACGTGATTATACCAAATACGTCAAAATATTCAATGAGACATGCCCAAATAAATTTCCTCGAAAATTTTTTAAATGCTTCTAGCATTTTAAATCATTCAAGAATAAATAGGGATCTACAAAATAATTAGACGCATATAAAATATTCCATAACTGCCAAAATAATTGCATCCACCATGAAGTAATTAAAACTCTTCATAAATCACAATTCAAGTCGTATTTACGACTACTTATTTGTGCCTCACTTGCATTACACCTTTAGGTGTTTGGACTGTTAGTCAAAATACTTCTCTTTTAGAAGTTCAAAGCATCGTTCTATATTGACCAATTCAATATCTATACTTCTGGATAGATTTCTATACAAGATCCTCGTCTTCTTTCTTTACTTCTATAGAAGTATTCTATGTAAAATTGTTGTCGACAATTTTTCTATTTTGGTTCAATTCTCGTAGTGACATAACTCACCGAGATCTCTTCAAGATTTCAATCTTTTCAGGTACCTGAAACTCTTCTAGAGTTTTATTATTAGTTATGTCTTGGGTCTCTTCAGGAGCACCCGCCTCCAATATATGACCATCTCATATTACTTTCCATTTACGAGAATTTTGATCATTGGAACCATTTCAACTATCATGCTTCAGACATAATTTACATCCTCCCGCTCTAACACGTAATTTAAACTTAGAGCATTTCAGCTAGTATACGAGACTTAATTACTTTCATTAGGTCAGTAAATATGTCTGACAGTTGACATGTAATAACATAAATTATCTTATGAACTTCTAGTTCATATACGAGGATCTAGATAATGATAATTCATTTTCTTCTATCCAGTTGATTATTATCTCCCCCTGATGTTGAGAAAAATCATGTCATAAATGATTTTCCAATTAATTGTTAAGAATTTAAACATAAAAGGAGACTCATACTCAATATATATTTTCAACATTTTTTATTAATAAAAATCATACGCTTTGAGCAAAAAAAAAGAGACTCATACTCAATATATATTTTCAACCTTTTTTATTTACCCATTTTGCGTGTTGTGGTTGAACAATTCAACAATATACCGCACATTCAAAAATTATAAAATGAGAAATGTATGGCTTCTGACCAAAAACCAATCATAACGGAGAGTTTATTATAACTCGTTGGCTTGATGCGTATAAGTGTTGTTATATGGAAACACCATATAAATAATAACTTTTTTGTTCTCATAGTTTAGCTATTAAAGAGGAGACATCCGATTGAAATTTTGCTAAACTGTATTTTTCATAATCAATAGGCTTTGTAACAACTGATATAGCCTAAAATATAAACCCACTAGCTTTTAAAAGACGAATAGTCTAATTGCATAATCTGAATCCTTTAAAAATCAATCTCACAAACTTCTAGTTGTAAGTTGATAAAACAATGTAGATGCATCTACTAAAATCATATAAAACTTTCCACATTTGTGGATATATGAGCCCATATTTCGTTCAGATATACAAGACATGTAGTCTCAACTTCAGTACAAGAACTTCAAGTTCTAATTCTTTTGGTAAATGGGATCAACTATATCATTTGAGAACAAACAACACAAGAAATTCAGGTTCTTTTAGTAAGTGGAATTTTATCAATTCCTTTAAGCCACACAAGAACTTCATATTCTTTAATAATTGAAATTTAATCAATTCTTTTGAGAATAAGCACCACAAGAACTTCAGGTTCTTTTAATACACGTGCATGTAAATCTCAATAATTTTTGCACCATTATTGATCATGATGGTCTAACCGATCATGCCAACTATATATATGTGTGTATATATCTCTGAATTTATAAAATTATAGTTTACCATAACATTTAATTCAATCTCACTCGTACATGTCTAGTACGCCTATCAAAATTGTTCCTTTTAATAGGAATATATTTAGCTATTTCAGAGCCTTAAATTGAAATTATCTTTTGGTAGCAGTATATAGCTCTTCTAGAGCTTTCAACTGACTTTTTGGCTACTAGAACTTATATTCAAAATGTGCTTATTTCAAATGCCAATAGATAACATAAGTTATCTATAATTTTCAAAGAGATATTTTGCGAACTCATATTGCTCTCATAAAATTTCCACTTCTAGTGGTGACGATATTATTACCATTAGCGGTAATTATTGCAATATTCACAATTATGCACTTTTCATAATGTATTTTCTCTCAAGAATTTATTGCTCTTCTAGAGCATCAATATTTTCAGTACTTTGAGATATAATACACACATTATTCCCTTGCATTTAAATGAAAAATATATCTTATGCTTATGTTGAGCATAAATCGTCACCATAAATTGCATTCGACAAGTAATTATGTTAAACAAAATAAATAAATATCATAATATATAAATATAAATATAAAACGTAAATAATTAATGTGTGTAAAGTAAATAAACATAAAGCAAAATAAAAAGATAAATAATTCTCTTTAAAGTTATGAGAATAATTAGAAGATGATTTATTCCCTTCGAGGGTTAAGAAAATCAACAACGTCCAAATGAGTTGGCCCAACAATGTCCAAATAAAGTTGGACCATTATCATCTTCTTCATTTTTCGCAAACAAATTTTACTTCTATTTTATTTCTTTTATTATTAAATTATTGTTGATTTTTCAACGTACGACAAGTACGAGACCAAGGGTTTATAACATCGCATTGGTAATAAGAATAATTATACTTCATTAGAATGATCTTTATCACTCTTGTCATCCTTATAACCTCACTATCGGTGGGTAAAAGTATCCTTAAAATTGCCATATTTTTCATGTCTATATTCATGGTTTCAATCACGACCACAACGTCTAATGTGACTTTTATTGTTTCCATAATATAATCTCACATTCACTTTAGGGAATGAAGTAGAGCCAGTGGACCTTTGAAATCTTTTTCACATATCCTTATCACAGAGAACAAAGATTTAATCCTCGTACGCAACATTGTTAAACCAATCCACAAGGTTCTTTAAAAACCTCATTTGAGACCAATAGCCTCGAAGAACGAGATGTCCAACCAATATGCTTGGATTATATCGAAGTTATGTTACCAATTGAATAATGATTTACCATGTTTGCATTCACTCCAGTGAATGAAACAGATCCAATAATTGCATGAAATAAACATCATGCTTGCATTCACATCAGGGAATGCCTCCCATAAAACCTTTTGGATCAAGACGAATTTTCGTAACTTGAACTTGAGAGAAGTCTATGGTCGATTTTTTTTGACACAGTAGAGTGATTGCTTTTGAGAAAATATAGACTTTATAACAATCTTCTTGTAGATTCAAAATCATCATGATTTATTGCACTTTAAAATCGTATTTTAAAGAATAAAAATAAAAATAAAATTTACAGATATTGATTTTCCTCTCGAGGACAATGGAGACGTAACAAAATGACCAAGACAACTTCTCATAATGTCATGTCTCTTTCCAAATAATTATATCATGCAAAAACTCAGAAACACGGTTAAAAATATTAACTCTTTTGATTTTTTTTATTCAAGCCATGCTTTTTTTAAAGTTAATGAAACATATCACATAAAACTCAAAACATGGTTAAAGAAAAAAAATCAACTATCATAAAAATAATAACATAAATACATATTGGTTTCTAATTATATATATAATGTAAATATAATAATGACCATGACCGCTAATTTTCATCTCAATTTACATACGTGTAACCTTAACTCTTACCCACCAAAAAGAAAAACGAGTTACTGTAATTTTGTAAAGAAACTCGAGTTTAATGTATGTATTTATAGCCTTTTTAAGTTGAAAAATAATTAGCAATGAAAACATAAACAATTAGACCAACCTTTATGTATTATTAGAACCAAATAATATCTAAAGAATAGATCCAAATATATAGATTTTAAATTAAAAATATTAACCAACCACTATATCGATACATATAAATAAATTAATCATACCAGACTTTTCAAGCTAACTTGAATATGTAGTGGATGCAGTCGACATTATCAAAATTGAAATCCTTCTATGAAATCACCAACAAGAACCATGAATCGAGCAAGATCATGCTGATAACGTGTTGTGAATAAAATAATGTAGAACAACGAACAAGAATAAAAGAATAAAGAGATAGACGAAGAGGGAGATTTGTATTATTCTAAAAAATAGACCTGTGTACAATGCCTTAATCTAATCATCTATTTATAGGAATAAGAAGTACATAATATATTAAACTTTAATTAATGAAAATAATACTCTTAATAATAAAGTAAATAAAATCACATTGATAAATTTTTTTATCATGATAGACATCCATATAAATAAATATTCATAACAATTTTTATATTTTCCACTTCCCTAAAATATTTTCAATGAAAACATCTTTTTATGTTTTCAAATTTTCACTTACTTTTATTTTTATTTTTTATAAATTATTTTTTAATTTTACAACCAAACATATATTTTTAATCGTTTTAATGATAAAGATGTATGATCTAATGCATTGATTCCCATGTGAGAACAAGATAAGCGATGCCATATGTTAATAAGAAAAATACAAACTCCAAGCTTTCTCCATTGTCACCAAACTCAATACAGGCTCCGTGACATTCAATTAGACAAACTGTAAATCTTACAAAAGGAGAGCAATGGACCGCCTCATCATTCCATTTCATATAACAAACCTTCTGCTTCCCATAAAGTATACATCAAAACTTACCCCCTTTGGATCCATGGATTTTCGACATTTCAACTCTTCCTTTCAAGTAATATTAGCAGAAGAAAAACACTTCCGTTTGGTGCTCATTTTCAATTCCCTTTTTATTAGCCATAAAGTAAAACAAAATATCCTTACGTCTGATTGAATAGTCACTTCAGTTTTTATTCTTTTTAAAGTACTTTTATTCATTAAATAGAGAGAGGCACGTTGAACATTTATAGCCACTAGATCAATTAGTGGATCTCTTTTTTGAAGTACTTTAAAACTCAACGTTTTATTTTTGGTTAAATTGACCCCTCTCTGAATGGAAATTGTTAGTCAACTAATGAAAAATCACTAGGAATTACTTGACAAAATGACACGTCAGTAGAAAAAATAAAATTATATTTTATATAATTTTATAAAATTATTTTTTAACTGATGTGTCATCATGTCAACTCAACGCCTTTGTCTATATGACATTGCAATGTCAGCGTGCACTGCCATTGTAACCCCCTCGTCCCGGTCCGAACGCTTGACCGATCCGAGTGGGCTACACGGGAAAAATCGAAGAGAAACCTGTTAAGGTCCCACCTCGGTTAGCAACCCTAGAAAATTTCTTTTAATTTAATCTTGTCTAAAGGCATATTATTCCCTAAGTGATCATGACAGCGGAAAACATCAAGAAGGATACACATCTGAACCCCAAACAACATATTAACAGTCCATTTTACACTTACAGGGCAAGCCGTATCGATACACCATTCAAGGGTATCGATACGCCTTGACCAAGGTCAACATCCTTCAGTCAACACAGGAAGACCGTATCGATACAGCCCTTAAGCGTATCGATACGCCCTTCTCGGTTAACGTCTCGTGGTCAACGAGATAAAACCGTACCGATACGCCAACGACCCGTAGCGATACGCCAAAGTCTCCTGAAAATCTCAGAATTCCAGTGAGCACTGGGTGTATCGATACACCCCCGCGTATCGGTACCCCTAGCCAATTCTGTGTCCCAAAGTGTAGGACCGTATCGATACGCCATGTACTGCAAGACATTAAATTGCAGCAAAACGACTTGAAACTCAACTCTAAATGCATTTTGAGACATCCCTAATCACACTCAATCATACATACACACCTATCAACCAAATCTAATCATACGAGGCACCCAACATGAACAACCATCATTCAACCAAGGAATCCATGCATTCATTCAAAAGATGACATACAAGCACTTAAGGTTTCATGCTTCAACAACCATACACTTAGGCATCCTCAAAAGGCACATGTCCAACATACATGGTAAGCAAATAAAGCATGGTTTCACAATCCAAACATGGCATCAACAAGCCACACAAAAACAACATAATGAGGAGTCTAAACATGCTCCTAAACAACCAACAATATCCATCAATAGCACAAATCCCATTGCTTAACTATTACATGTTCATAACTTAAAATTCATACTTGATAAACTCAAAAGCCAACAAGCACACTTGGAGGCCCTCCACTTGCGCTAGCAACCCACAAACTAAGGATCTGCATTATCGAACAAAAAAGAGCGTAAGCATAAAGCTTAGTGAGGGTAAGCTCTTTAAAAACAAACATCGACAATGCAGGGTCCAAGCATGAGCACAACAAGGTAAATGCATGTTCTTACCTTCGATCCACATGAGCCAAAATGTCAATAATGCATGCACATTTATCCAATAATATGCCATGCTCAACAAGCTCAATCCACAACATATGTAAACACGTATATTAATCCAATTAGGAACCACATTCCATATCACATTGATACATATATCAACTCATATTGGCACCTAGCTATGACTCGAATACGCGGATAAACACGTTGGAACTCACATCCACAACAACTTTACCTCACGGTGGGATTACACTCATCACCGTTCTCGCGGAGGGGATTCCACTCATCCTCACGCCCCGTCGATGGGATTACACTCATCACCGACTATCATATACATAAGAAGAATTTCCGGGCGAACCCGTACTCCATCTTGATGACTACTATCATCAAGACCACGCGCGCATTTGACTCTCGTGTGCACACTAACATCTTAATGATCGATCATTTGTACCCAAGCATACTAGTGCCAATACTAACACAATCCACAATATCATTCAATAACAATTTCCGTGCTTAGCACGTACTCACCATGATTAACATCATGCCCATACCTCATGCATATAACAATGCATCACAACCATGCCTCAACATTCATGTATAACACATTATACATAACACCATAAACACATATCATCATGAGGCATAAACATCAATTAAAGAGTTCAACCAAAGTCTCTAATTAAAGCTTAGGATTAGGCTACCACTCTAATCCTAACTCTAGGTGGGTTCACCAAGCCCAACCTAGTCCACATGCTTGAACCAAACATTTAAAACCACTTTGAAAACATTAAACCACTCATCTTCACTTCCAAGCTCAACTATCAAGCAAGCAACACCTTCAAGCTTCCGGATTCACTCCTGAGGCTTCACCAACACACGTCCTTGTCTCTAAACAACTCAACACAATCCAAACAACCTCAAATCAGCTCAAACATCAATGTAGCTAACTCAGAATGCTATTCAAACATCAAACACAAGAATTCAAGCCATGGACAACCCCCCAAAAACCACAATCTCGAGCAACCAACAAACCTCAATCAAAACTCATGATTTCAACACTTTTAACACCTTCAAATGATTCTAAAACAACCCCCAACTATTATACTAACCTCAGCCCACAAATTCCAACCTAAAATAACCCCCAAAACCATTCTAAAACCCTTCAAAAAACCCCCATTAAACCCAAATTCGAGAAACTTAACAAAACCCTTTAAAAATCATATATGTTGGACTTCAAGGTTCATAAACAACATATTTAACATTATTAAATCAAAACCCTAAGTTAAAAACAATAAAGATATCATTTTATTCAAATCTTCCAAAAACCCAAATTCTAAAACTTGGACCAAAATGAAAACTAGTTGTACTTTTAAAGAGAGGAAGATGAGAGCAAGTCGGAAATGTAGTTACCTTTCAAAACCGGGCTAAAATGGAGAAGCAAGGAAATGGAAATGGAGGGGGAGGAGTTTCTCACGTTGGAAATTTGGGAGGTAGAAGATGATGGCAACTTTTAGGTGTTTGAAATAAGGGGGAAAAAGGTTTTATTTTTACAAGTCCATATATTTACCAAAACGCCATTAATGAGATGGCCAAACTCATCAACACTTAAAATCCATGGAATTGATTTCTAAATTAATTTGAGTCCAACATATAATATTTGTTTTGAAATCACAAGGTCCGAATAATATATATAATATTATTTTTAATCATAACCCGAGACTCAAAACATTATTTAAATATTATTTTCACCCGACCCCTAAACCCGGGTGTTAAAACTCTCACCCACTTAAGGAATTTTGTCCCCGAAATTACCTAATGGAAACAAGTACGGAAACTGCTCAAGCATATCAACTTTCCTCTCCCACGTGGCCTCTTCCACACCTCTATGTCTCCACAATACCTTGACCAACTATATGGTCTTGCCACGCAACACCTTGCTATCAGAAGCAAGTATCTCAACAGGCTCTTCATTATAAGACAAATCTGGATTCAACTCTATCTCCTCAACAGGCATAACATGAGAAGGATATGATCTATACCTTCTAAGGATTGACATATGAAAGACATCATGTATCTTCTCTAACTCAGAAGGCAGTCTCAAACGGTAAGCTACATGCCCAATCCGCTCAACTATCTCGTACGGACCGATAAACATCGGACTCAACTTGCCTTTCCGGCCAAATCTCATCACCTTCTTCCACGGAGATACTTTCAGAAACACTTTCTCACCCACGGAGAACTAAATCTTTGTTCTCTTCAAATCTGCATGAGACTTCTGGCGATCGAAAGCTGCCTTCAACCCGTCACAAATCAACTTCACTTTCTCGGTAGTCCCCTTAAGCAAATCCGGCATAGGTAACAACTTCTGACATGTTTCAGCCCAACAAATCAGAGTCCTACATCGTCTACCATACAAAGCCTCATATGGAGCCATCTGAATACTAGCCTGATAAATGTTGTTGTAAGCGAACTCAACTAAAGGTAAGTGCTTCTCCCAAGAACCCTGAAAGTCAATCACACAACAACGAAGCATATCCTCTAAAATCTGTATCACTCGCTCTGACTGTCCATCGGACTGCGGATGATAAGAAGTACTGAAGTGCAAACGACTACCTAGAGCACTATGCAAACAACCACAGAACCTCGAAGTGAATCTAAGATCTCTATCTGAAAAAATAGACTTCGGAACTCCATGAAGTCTCACAATCTCACGGATGTACAAGTTTGCCAACTTGTCTAAAGAATCCGTAGTGTTCACTGCTAAGAAGTGAGCACACTTAGTGAATCTATCCACTATTACCCACACGGAATTCTTCGAAGGAGACAACGGCAACACCGACACAAAATCCATGGTGATCCTCTCCCATTTCCATTCTGGAATCTTCAAAGGCTGTAACAAACCTGAAGGAACCTGATGTTCTGTCTTCACTCTCTGACAAACCATACAACGGCTCAAATACTCGGCTACATCCTTCTTCAAACCAACTCAGAAGTAATCATTCTTCAAGTCACGGTACATCTTGGTACTACCTGGATGCATAGAAAAAGGACTCGAATGTGCTTCACTCAAAATCAGATGTCTCAACTCAACATCTTCTGGTACAACAACTCTATCTCTAAAGCACAACACATTCTCACCACTAAAACTATACTCAGTCGGTCTTCCTTCGGCTATGTCCTGAACATGAGGAACTAAAGACACATCTTGCAACTGCTTCTCTCTAATCAACTGAATCAAAGAAGGCTTCACTTGCAACTCTGTGATCAAACCACCATCCTCGGACACACTCAATCTAGCAAACATAACTCTCAACTCAACTACAACTTTTTTACTCAAAGCATCGGCTACTACATTTGCCTTACCCGGATGGTACTCAATGGTCAAATCATAATCTTTTAACAAATCAAGTCATCTTCTTTGTCTCAAGTTCAACTCTCCCTGTGTCATCAAATACTTCAAGCTCTAATGATCAGTGTAAACTATACACTTCTCACCATACAAGTAGTGACACCAAATCTTCAATGCAAATACAACCGCGGTTAACTCTATATCGTGAGTAGGATAGTTCTTCTTATGTACCTTCAACTATCTAGAAGCATGGGCAACAACTCTTCTTTCTTGCATCAAAACACAACCTAAACCTATGTAGAAAGCATCACTATAGATCACAAATTCTTTACCTGAAACAGGTTGCACTAACACTGGAGCATTTGTCAAAGCTTCTTTTAATTTCTCAAAGGCCTTTTCTGTCTTGCATCGGACCACTCGAACTTAACTCCTTTTTGCAACAATTTAGTCAAAGGAGCAGCTACCCTAGAGAAACCATCAACAAATCTCCTATAGTAACCGGCTAATCGTAGGAAACTCCTAATCTCAGTCACAGACTTAGGTTGTTTCCACTCAACAATAGCCTCAATCTTCAACGGATCAACACGGATACCTTCGGCCGAAACAACATAGCCAAGAAATACAACCTCTCGAATCCAGAACTCACACTTACTAAGCTTCGCATACAACTGGTTGCTCAACAACCTCTGTAAAACAAATCTCAAGTGTTCATCATGCTCTTCTTCTGTCTTCGAGTACACAAGAATATCATCTATGAAAACAACTACAAAACGGTCTAGATAGTCTCTAAAAATTCTGTTCATCATATCCATGAATGTTGCAGGTGCATTCGTAAGCCCAAACGACATCACAAGGAACTCATAGTGACCATATCTAGTCCTAAAAGCTGTCTTCGGAACATCACACTCTTTCACTTTCAACTGATAGTACCCTGATCTCAAGTCTATCTTCGAAAATACTAAGGCACCTCTCAACTGATCAAACAAATCATCTATACGAGGAAACATATACTTGTTCTTCACAGTCAACTGATTCAACTGCCTGTAGTCAATACACATACGCATATTGCCATCTTTCTTCTTTACAAACAACACATGAGCACCCCAAGGAGAACTACTAGGCCTAATGAAACCACGGTCTAATAACTCTTGCAGCTGACTCTTCAATTCTTTCAACTCTTTTGGAGCCATACGATACGGAGCTATAGAAACTGGAGTAGACCCTGAAACAGTCTCAATCACAAACTCAACATCTCTGTCAGGAGGCAAACCTGGTAACTCTTCAGGAAAAACATCCGGAAAATCACAAATTGTTCTAATATCTTTCGGTCTAGCCTCACTTATATTCAGATTCATCACATAAGCTAAGTAAGCCCCACATCCGGAATCCATCAACCTATGAGCCTTTAAAGCTGACACAACATTAGACAAGAACTTAATGTTCTCGCCTACTACTACTACCTCGTAGTCATCAGAAAGTTTCAAAGAAATCTTCTTCGTCTCAAAATCCACACTAGCTCGGTGCTCAACTAGCCAGTCCATACCCAAAATAATATCAAAACCATAAAAAAGAAGTTTCATCATATCAACAGAAAACACATGACCCTGAATCTTCAGCGGATATCTCCTATACATTCGTCTAACTACAACTCTCTCACCAAAGGAACTAGTCACATACATACCTACATCTAAGATCTCAATAGGTATATCTAACTTCCGTGCATGCTCACTCAAAATGTAGGAATGTGTAGAACCTGAATCAACCAAAGAAAGAAAAGACATAGACTGTAACTCAAAATTACCTGCTATCACATCAATGTCGTTCCCGGCCTCTCTCTGAGTATAGACTCTCGTTGGTCCTCCTGCCTCTGGCTGTACTGCCACAACAAGAGCAAGGTTCCTCTGAGCATCTACCCTAGGTGCATCAGCCCTAGGCTAGAAGTAGCCACGACCGCGCCCACAGCCTCTCTGAAAATCAGTCGCTCTCGCAGGAGCCTAAGCTATGTTCGGTGTCTGTGCCGCCTGATGCGGACACTCCCTCCTAAAGTGGTCCCTCGAACCACAGTTCCAACAAGCATAGAAGTTACCCCAACACTCACCAGAATGTTGTCTCCCACAACGTGCACACTCGGGCAAACGCCCTCCACCTCTATGGCCCTGGTGGCCTTTACCATGGTGGCCACCACCACGCCTATGGTCAAACTATTTTTCACCGCCTCTATGCCTCTTGGCATCCCCACGATCAAAGTTGTTGTGCCTCTTACCGAAACTAGAACCTCCAGAACGCTTGGTCAGCCCCAAGCTATGCTCAATGTCCTTGGCTCTAGCAACTAAGACATCAAAATCTGAATAATCAGAAGCTAAGGTGTACCTCTTAACTTCCTCATGAAGCCCATGTCTGAATCGGTTACAACAGTCCCTCTTAGTAGGAACTAACTCTGGAGCATACTGACTCAAACGAACAAAGCGGATCTCGTAGTCAGTCACAGTAGCATCTCCCTGAACAAGGGCCATAAACTCTCGCTTCTTCTCATCTAGATAGCTCGGACCCAAGTATCTCTTTCTGAATGCAGACTCAAAGAAATCCCAACCTATCTCAGCCTCTGGAACTCTGGTAGTAATGGTGACCCACCAGGTGTAGGCATCACCCTGAAGCAAAGAGATCACAAAGCCCAATCTGCGAGCACCCATACAACCCATCTGAGCTAAGAGGCGAACAGTCTTATCTAACCACAACTCAGACCTATCCGGTGTAGACCCTCTGAACTCTTCAGCCCCTAGGCTACGAAGCCTCTCCAACGGTAAACTAGCATCATCGCCCCTAGGCTGAGCTGCAGCCTAAGCTCCGACAACTGCGGCCTGAAACGCTCCCGCTATAGCTTGCACAAGCAGAGCCATATCTATTCCGGCCGGACCTTGGCCACCCTGAGGTCCCTCTCCTTCAGCTCCATCCTCGCCTCCAACTCCAGGCTGAGGAGGTGGTGGTGGGGGAGGTGGTGGAGGAGCTCCAATTCCAGTAGCAGGCTCTACTGCATGAGCCTCAACTCCAGCCATCGGCTCATTAACAGGAGCCGCAACACGTGGTTCCTGACGAACCACCCTCGGCCTACCCCTCGGCATCGCTCTTACAGATAATAACTACAACCACGACAACAAACATACAAGATTGGGTTAGCAAGGCAAGACTTCCAAGTGGCTCAAGTATGTTCCCTCACTCTAAAATCCTTTTTTCAATGTAATAGCAGCAATGAGACTCTGAACATCATGCATTAAAACAAAACAACGAGCATACTTGTTACACAAGCAATCATGTTTACAAGGCAAGCAAACACCGTGCGTATCAATACAAAAACTTAAACTTACCTCACTTACCTGCCCAAGGTCTCGGTAACCTTAGGCTCTGATACCAACAAGTGTAACCCCCTCGTCCCGGTCCGGACGCTTGACCGATCCGAGTGGGCTACACGGGGAAAACCGAAGAGAAACCCGTTAAGGTCCCACCTCGGTTAGCAACCCTAGAGAATTTCTTTTAATTTAATCTTGTCTAAAGGCATATTATTCCCTAGGTGATCACGACAGCGGAAAACATCAAGAAGGATACACATCCGAACCCCAAACAACATGTTAACAGTCCATTTTACACTAACAGGGCAGGCCGTACCGATACACCATTCAAGGGTATCGATACGCCTTAACCAAGGTCAACATCCTTCAGTCAACACAGGAAGACTGTATCGATACAACCCTTGAGCGTATCGATACTCCCTTCTCGGTCAACGTCTCGTGCTCAACGAGATAAAACCATACCGATACGCAAAAGACTCGTACCGATACGCCAAAGTCTCCTGAAAATCTCAGAATTCCAGTGAGCTCTGGGCGTATCGATACACCCCCGCGTATCGGTGCCCCTAGCCAATTCTGTGTCACAAAGTGTAGGACCGTATCGATACGGCCCTTAGGCGTATCGATACGCCCTGCACTGCAAGACGCTAAATTGCAGCAAAACGACTCGAAACTCAACTCTAAATGCATTTTGAGACATCCCTAATCACACTCAATCATACATACAACACCTATCAACCAAATCTAATCATACGAGGCACCCAACATGAACAAACATCATTCAACCAAGGAATCCATGCATTCATTCAAAAGATGACATACAAGCACTTAAGGTTTCATGCTTCAACAACCATACACTTAGGCATCATCAAAAGGCACATGGCCAACATACATGGTAAGCAAATAAGGCATGGTTTCACAATCCAAACATGGCATCTACAAGCCACACAAAAACAACATAATGAGGAGTCTAAACATGCTCCTAAACAACCAACAATATCCATCAATAGCACAAATCCCATTGCTTAACTATTACATGTTCATAACTTAAAATTCATACTTGATAAACTCAAAAGCCAACAAGCACACTTGGAGGCCCTCCACTTGCGCTAGCAACCCACGAACTAAGGATCTGCATTATCGAACAAAAGAGAGCGTAAGCATAAAGCTTAGTGAGGGTAAGCTCTTTAAAAACAAACCTCGACAATACAGGGTCCAAGCACGAGCACAACAAGGTAAATGCATGTTCTTACCTTCGATCCACATGAGCCAAAATGTCAATAATGCATGCACATTTATCCAATAATATGCCATGCTCAACAAGCTCAATCCACAACATATGTAAACACGTATATTAATCCAATTAGGAACCACATTTCATATCACATTGATACACATATCAACTCATATTGGCATCTAGCTATGACTCGAATACGCGGATAAACACGTTGGAACTCACATCCACAACAACTTTACCTCACGGTGGGATTACACTCATCACCGTTCTCGCGGAGGGGATTCCACTCATCCTCACGCCCCGTCGATGGGATTACACTCATCACCGACTATCATATACATAAGAAGAATTTCCGGGCGAACCCATACTCCATCTTGATGACTACTATCATCAAGACCATGCGCGCATTTGACTCTCGTGTGCACACTAACATCCTAATGATCAATCATCTGTACCCAAGCATACTAGTGCCAATACTAACACAATCCACAATATCATTCAATAACAATTTCCGTGCTTAGCACGTGCTCACCATGATTAACATCATGCCCATACCTCATGCATATAACAATGCATCACAACCATGCCTCAACATTCATGTATAACACATTATACATAACACCATAAACACATATCATCATGAGGCATAAACATCAATTAAAGAGTTTAACCAAAGTCTCTAATTAAAGCTTACGATTATGCTACCACTCTAATCCTAACTCTAGGTGGGTTCACCAAGCCCAACCTAGTCCACATGCTTGAACCAAACACTTAAAACCACTTTGAAAACATTAAACCACTCATCTTCACTTCCAAGCTCAACTATCAAGCAAGCAACACCTTCAAGCTTCCGGATTCACTCCTGAGGCTTCACCAACACACGTCCTTGTCTCTAAACAACTCAACACAATCCAAACAACCTCAAATCAGCTCAAACATCAATGTAGCTAACTCGGAATGCTATTCAAACATCAAACACAAGAATTCAAGCCATGGACAACCCCCCAAAAACCACAATCTCGAGCAGCCAACAAACCTCAATCAAAACTCATGATTTCAACACTTTTAACACCTCCAAATGATTCTAAAACAACCCCCAACTATTATACTAACCTCAGCCCACAAATTCCAACCTAAAATAACCCCCAAAACCATTCTAAAACCCTTCAAAAAACCCCATTAAACCCAAATCTGAGAAGCTTAACAAAACCCTTTAAAAATCATATATGTTGGACTTCAAGGTTCATAAACAACATATTTAACATTATTAAATCAAAACCTTAAGTTAAAAACAATAAAGATACCATTTTACACTAACAGGGCAGGCCGTATCGATACACCATTCAAGGGTATCGATACGCCTTAACCAAGGTCAACATCCTTCAGTCAACACAGGAAGATCGTATCGATACAACCCTTGAGCGTATCGATACGCCCTTCTCGGTCAACGTCTCGTGCTCAACGAGATAAAACCATACCGATACGCCAAAGACTCGTACCGATACGCCAAAGTCTCCTGAAAATCTCAGAATTCCAGTAAGCTCTGGGCGTATCGATACACCCCCGCGTATCGGTACCCCTAGCCAATTCTGTGTCACAAAGTGTAGAACCGTATCGATATGGCCCTTAGGCGTATCGATACGCCCTGCACTGCAAGACGCTAAATTGCAGCAAAACGACTCGAAACTCAACTCTAAATGCATTTTGAGACTTCCCTAATCACACTCAATCATACATACAACACCTATCAACCAAATCTAATCATACGAGGCACCAAACATGAACAAACATCATTCAACCAAGGAATCCATGCATTCATTCAAAAGATGACATACAAGCACTTAAGGTTTCATGCTTCAACAACCATACACTTAGGCATCATCAAAAGGCTCATGTCCAACATACATGGTAAGCAAATAAGGCATGGTTTCACAATCCAAACATGGCATCAACAAGCCACACAAAAACAACATAATGAGGAGTCTAAACATGCTCCTAAACAACCAACAATATCCATCAATAGCACAAATCCCATTGCTTAACTATTACATGTTCATAACTTAAAATTCATACTTGATAAACTCAAAAGCCAACAAGCACACTTGGAGGCCCTCCACTTGCGCTAGCAACCCACGAACTAAGGATCTGCATTGTCGAACAAAAGAGAGCGTAAGCATAAAGCTTAGTGAGGGTAAGCTCTTTAAAAACAAACCTCGACAATGCAGGGTCCAAGCACGAGCACAACAAGGTAAATGCATGTTCTTACCTTCGATCCACATGAGCCAAAATGTCAATAATGCATGTACATTTATCCAATAATATGCCATGCTCAACAAGCTCAATCCACAACATATGTAAACACGTATATTAATCCAATTAGGAACCACATTCCATATCACATTGATACACATATCAACTCATATTGACACCTAGCTATGACTCGAATACGCAGATAAACACGTTGAAACTCACATCCACAACAACTTTACCTCACGGTGGGATTACACTCATCACCGTTCTCCCGGAGGGGATTCCACTCATCCTCACGCCCCGTCGATGGGATTACACTCATCACCGACTATCATATACATAAGAAGAATTTCCGGGCGAACCCGTACTCCATCTTGATGACTACCATCATCAAGACCACGCGCGCATTTGACTCTCGTGTGCACACTAACATCCTAATGATCGATCATTTGTACCCAAGCATACTAGTTCCAATACTAACACAATCCACAATATCATTCAATAACAATTTCTGTGCTTAGCACGTACTCACCATGATTAACATCATGCCCATACCTCATGCATATAACAATGCATCACAACCATGCCTCAACATTCATGTATAACACATTATACATAACACCATAAACACATATCATCATGAGGCATAAACATCAATTAAAGAGTTCAACCAAAGTCTCTAATTAAAGCTTACGATTAGGCTACCACTCTAATTCTAACTCTAGGTGGGTTTACCAAGCCCAACCTAGTCCACATGCTTGAACCAAACACTTAAAACCACTTTGAAAACATTAAACCACTCACATTCACTTCCAAGCTCAACTATCAAGCAAGCAACACCTTCAAGCTTTCGGATTCACTCCTGAGGCTTCACTAACACACGTCCTTGTCTCTAAACAAATCAACACAATCCAAACAACCTCAAATCAGCTCAAACATCAATGTAGCTAACCCGTAATGCTATTCAAACATCAAACACAAGAATTCAAGCCATTTACAACCCCCCAAAAACCACAATCTCGAGTAGCCAACAAACCTCAATCAAAACTCATGATTTCAACACTTTTAACACCTCCAAATGATTCCAAAACAACTCCCAAATATTATACTAACCTCAGCCCACAAATTCCAACCTAAAACAGCCCCAAAAACCATTCTAAAACCCTTCAAAAACCCCTATTAAACCCAAATCCGGGAAACTTAACAAAACCCTTTAAAAATCATATATGTTGGACTTCAAGGTTCATAAACAACATATCTAACATTATTAAATCAAAACCTTAAGTTAAAAACAATAAAGATATCATTTTTATTCAAATCTTCCAAAAATCCAAATTCTAAAACTTGGACCAAAATGAAAACTAGTTGTACTTTTAAAGAGAGGAAGATGAGAGCAAGTCGGAAATGTAGTTACCTTTCAAAACCGGGCTAAAATGGAGAAGCAAGGAAATGGAAATGGAGGGGGAGGAGTTTCTCACGTTGGAAATTTGGGAGGTATCTTCTCTAACTCAGAAGGCGGTCTCAAACGGTAAGCTACATGCCCAATCCGCTCAACTATCTCATACGGACCGATAAACATCGGACTCAACTTGCCTTTCCGGCCAAATCTCATCACCTTCTTCCACGGAGATACTTTCAGAAACACTTTCTCACCCACGGAGAACTCAATCTCTGTTCTCTTCAAATCTGCATAAGACTTCTGGCGATCGGAAGCTGCCTTCAACCGATCACAAATCAACTTCACTTTCTCGGTAGTCCCTTTAAGCAAATCCGGCATAGGTAACAACTTCTGACCTGTTTCAGCCCAACAAATCAGAGTCCTACATCGTCTACCATACAAAGCCTCATATGGAGCCATCTGAATACTAGCATGATAACAGTTGTTGTAAGCGAACTCAACTAAAGGTAAGTGCTTCTCCCAAGAACCCTGAAAGTCAATCACACAACAACGAAGCATATCCTCTAAAATCTGTATCACTCGCTCTGACTGTCCATCAGACTGCGGATGATAAGAAGTACTGAAGTGCAAACGACTACCTAGAGCACTATGCAAACAACCACAGAACTTCGAAGTGAATCTAGGATGTCTATCTGAAAAAATAGACTTCGGAACTCCATGAAGTCTCACAATCTCACGGATGTACAAGTTTGCCAACTTGTCTAAAGAATCCGTAGTGTTCACTGCTAAGAAGTGAGCACACTTAGTGAATCTATCCACTATTACCCACACAGAATTCTTCTTCGAAGGAGACAACGGCAACACCGACACAAAATCCACGGTGATCCTCTCCCATTTCCATTCTGGAATCTTCAAAGGCTGTAACAAACCTGAAGGAACCTGATGTTCTGCCTTCACTCTCTGACAAACCATACAACGGGTCAAATACTCGGCTACATCCTTCTTCAAACCAACCCAGAAGTAATCATTCTTCAAGTCACGGTACATCTTGGTACTACCCGGATGCATAGAAAAAGCACTCGAATGTGCTTCACTCAAAATCAGACGTCTCAACTCAACATCTTCTGGTACAACAACTCTATCTCTAAAGCACAACACATTCTCACCGCTGAAACTATACTCAGTCGGTCTTCCTTCAGCTATGTCCTGAACATGAGGAACTAAAGACACATCTTGCAACTGCTTCTCTCTAATCAACTGAATCAAAAAAGGCTTCACTTGCAACTCTGTGATCAAACCACCATCCTCGGACACACTCAATCTAGCAAACATAGCTCTCAACTCAACTACAACTTTTCTACTCAAAGCATCGGCTACTACATTTGCCTTACCCGGATGGTACTCAATGGTCAAATCATAATCTTTTAACAAATCAAGCCATCTTCTTTGTCTCAAGTTCAACTCTCCATGTGTCATCAAATACTTCAAGCTCTTACGATCAGTGTAAACTATACACTTCTCACCATACAAGTAGTGACACCAAATCTTCAATGCAAATACAACCGCGGCTAACTCTATATCGTGAGTAGGATAGTTCTTCTCATGTACCTTCAACTGTCTAGAAGCATAGGCAACAACTCTTCTTTCTTGCATCAAAACACAACCTAAACCTATGTAGGAAGCATCACTATAGATCACAAATTCTTTACCTGAAACAGGTTGCACTAACACTGGAGCATTTGTCAAAGCTTCTTTCAATTTCTCAAAAGCCTTTTCTGTCTTGCATCGGACCACTCGAACTTAACTCCTTTTTGCAACAATTTAGTCAAAGGAGCAGCTACCCTAGAGAAACCATCAACAAATCTCCTATAGTAACCGGCTAATCGTAGGAAACTCCTAATCTCAGTCACAGACTTAGGTTGTTTCCACTCAACAATAGCCTCAATCTTTGACGGATCAACACGGATACCTTCGGCCGAAACAACATAGCCAAGAAATACAACCTCTCGAATCCAGAACTCACACTTACTAAGCTTCGCATACAATTGGTTGCTCAACAACCTCTGTAAAACAAATCCCAAGTGTTCATCATGCTCTTCTTCTGTCTTCGAGTACACAAGAATAGCATCTATGAAAACAACTACAAAACGGTCTAGATAGTCTCTAAAAATTCTGTTCATCATATCCATGAATGTTGCAGGTGCATTCGTAAGCCCAAACGACATCACAAGGAACTCATAGTGACCATATCTAGTCCTAAAAGCTATCTTCGGAACATCACACTCTTTCACTTTCAACTGATAGTACCCTGATCTCAAGTCTATCTTCGAAAATACTAAGGCACCTCTCAACTGATCAAACAAATCATCTATACGAGGCAACATGTACTTGTTCTTCACAGTCAACTGATTCAACTGCTTGTAGTCAATACACATACGCATATTGCCATCTTTCTTCTTTACAAACAACACAGGAGCACCCCAAGGAGAACTACTAGGCCTAATGAAACCACGGTCTAATAACTCTTGCAGCTGACTCTTCAATTCTTTCAACTCTTTTGGAGTCATACGATACGAAGCTATAGAAACTGGAGTAGACCCTGAAACAGTCTCAATCACAAACTCAACATCTCTGTCAGGAGGCAAACCTGGTAACTCTTCAGGAAATACATTCGGAAAATCACAAATTGTTCTAATATCTTTCGGTCTAGCCTCACTTATATTCAGATTCATCACATAAGCTAAGTAAGCCCCACATCCGGAATCCATCAACCTATGAGCCTCTAAAGCTGACACAACATTAGACAAGAACTTAATGTTCTCGCCTACTACTACTACCTCGTAGTCATCAGAAAGTTTCAAAGAAATCTTCTTCGTCTCAAAATCCACACTAGCTCGGTGCTCAACTAGCCAGTCCATACCCAAAATAATATCAAAACCATAAAAAAGAAGTTCCATCATATCAACAGAAAACACATGACCCTGAATCTTCAGCGGATATCTCCTATACATTCATCTAACTACAACTCTCTCACCAAAGGAACTAGTCACATGCATACCTACATCTAAGATCTCAATAGGTATATCTAACTTCCGTGCATGCTCACTCAAAATGTAGGAATGTGTAGAACCTGAATCAACCAAAGAAAGAAAAGACATAGACTGTAACTCAAAATTACCTGCTATCACATCAATGTCGTTCCCAGCCTCTCTCTGAGTATAGACTCTCGCTGGTCCTCCTGCCTCTGGCTGTACTGCCACAACAAGAGCAAGGTTCCTCTGAGCATCTACCCTAGGTGCATCAGCCCTAGGCTGGAAGTAGCAACGACCGCGCCCACTGCCTCTCTGAAAATCAGTCGCTCTCGCAGGAGCCTAAGCTATGTTCGGTGTCTGTGCCGCCTGATGCGGACACTCCCTCCTAAAGTGGTCCCTCGAACCACAGTTCCAACAAGCATGGAAGTTACCCCAACACTCACCAGAATGTTGTCTCCCACAACGTGTACACTCGGGCAAACGCCCTCCACCTCTATGGCCCTGGTGGCCTCTACCATGGTGGCCACCGCCACGCCTATGGTCAAACTATTTTTCACCGCCTCTATGCCTCTTGGCATCCCCACGGTCAAAGTTGTTGTGCCTCTTACCGAAACTAGAACCTCCAGAACGCTTGGTCAGCCCCAAGCTATGCTCAATGTCCTTGGCTCTAGCAACCAAGACATCAAAATCTGAATAATCAGAAGCTAAGGTGTACCTCTTAACTTTCTCATGAAGCCCATATCTGAATCGGTTACAACAGTCCCTCTTAGTAGGAACTAACCCTGGAGCATACTGACTCAAACGAACAAAGCGGATCTCGTAGTCAGTCACAGTAGCATCTCCCTGAACAAGGGCCATAAACTCTCGCTTCTTCTCATCTAGATAGCTCGGACCCAAGTATCTCTTTCTGAATGCAGACTCAAAAAATCCCAACCTATCTCAGCCTCTAGAACTCTGGTAGTAATGGTGACCCACCAGGTGTAGGCATCACCCTGAAGCAAAGAGATCACACAGCCCAATCTGCGAGCACCCACACAACCCATCTGAGCTAAGATGCGAACAGTCTTATCTAACCACAACTCGAACCTATCCGGTGTAGACCCTCTAAACTCTTCAGCCCCTAGGCTACGGAGCCTCTCCAACGGTAAACTAGCATCATCGCCCCTAGGCTGAGCTGCAGCCTGAGCTCCGACAACTGCGGCCTGAAACGCTCCCGCTATAGCTTGCACAAGCGGAGCCATATCTATTCCGACCGGACCTTGGCCACCCTGAGGTCCCTCTCCTTCAGCTCCATCCTCGCCTCCAACTCCAGGCTGAGGAGGTGGTGGTGGTGGAGGTGGTGGAGGAGCTCCAATTCCAGTAGCAGGCTCTACTACATGAGCCTCAACTCCAGCCATCGGCTCATTAACAGGAGCCGTAACACGTGGTTCCTGACGAACCACCCTCGGCCTACCCCTCGGCATCGCTCTTACAGATAATAACTACAACCACGACAACAAACATACAAGATTGGGTTAGCGAGGCAAGACTTCCAAGTGGCTCAAGTATGTTCCCTCACTCTAAAATCCTTTTTCCAATGTAATAGCAGCAATGAGACTTTGAACATCATGCATTAAAACAAAACAACGAGCATACTTGTTACACAAGCAATCATGTTTATAAGGCAAGCAAACACCGTGCGTATCAATACAAAAACTTAAACTTACCTCACTTACCTGCCCAAGGTCTCGGTAACCTTAGGCTCTGATACCAACAAGTGTAACCCCCTCGTCCCGGTCTGGACGCTTGACCGATCCGAGTGGGCTACTCGGAGAAAACCGAAGAGAAACCCGTTAAGGTCCCTCCTCGGTTAGCAACCCTAGAGAATTTCTTTTAATTTAATCTTGTCTAAAGGCATATTATTCCCTAAGTGATCACGACAGCGGAAAACATCAAGAAGGATACACATCCAAACCCCAAACAACATGTTAACAGTCCATTTTACACTAACAGGGCAGGCCGTATCGATACACCATTCAAGGGTATCGATACGCCTTAACCAAGGTCAACATCCTTCAGTCAACACAGGAAGATCGTATCGATACAACCCTTGAGCGTATTGATACGCCCTTCTCGGTCAACGTCTCGTGCTCAACGAGATAAAACCATACCGATACGCCAAAGACTCGTACCGATACGCCAAAGTCTCCTGAAAATCTCAGAATTCCAGTAAGCTCTGGGCGTATCGATACACCCCCGCGTATCGGTACCCCTAGCCAATTCTGTGTCACAAAGTGTAGAACCGTATCGATATGGCCCTTAGGCGTATCGATACGCCCTGCACTGCAAGACGCTAAATTGCAGCAAAACGACTCGAAACTCAACTCTAAATGCATTTTGAGACTTCCCTAATCACACTCAATCATACATACAACACCTATCAACCAAATCTAATCATACGAGGCACCAAACATGAACAAACATCATTCAACCAAGGAATCCATGCATTCATTCAAAAGATGACATACAAGCACTTAAGGTTTCATGCTTCAACAACCATACACTTAGGCATCATCAAAAGGCTCATGTCCAACATACATGGTAAGCAAATAAGGCATGGTTTCACAATCCAAACATGGCATCAACAAGCCACACAAAAACAACATAATGAGGAGTCTAAACATGCTCCTAAACAACCAACAATATCCATCAATAGCACAAATCCCATTGCTTAACTATTACATGTTCATAACTTAAAATTCATACTTGATAAACTCAAAAGCCAACAAGCACACTTGGAGGCCCTCCACTTGCGCTAGCAACCCACGAACTAAGGATCTGCATTGTCGAACAAAAGAGAGCGTAAGCATAAAGCTTAGTGAGGGTAAGCTCTTTAAAAACAAACCTCGACAATGCAGGGTCCAAGCACGAGCACAACAAGGTAAATGCATGTTCTTACCTTCGATCCACATGAGCCAAAATGTCAATAATGCATGTACATTTATCCAATAATATGCCATGCTCAACAAGCTCAATCCACAACATATGTAAACACGTATATTAATCCAATTAGGAACCACATTCCATATCACATTGATACACATATCAACTCATATTGACACCTAGCTATGACTCGAATACGCAGATAAACACGTTGAAACTCACATCCACAACAACTTTACCTCACGGTGGGATTACACTCATCACCGTTCTCCCGGAGGGGATTCCACTCATCCTCACGCCCCGTCGATGGGATTACACTCATCACCGACTATCATATACATAAGAAGAATTTCCGGGCGAACCCGTACTCCATCTTGATGACTACCATCATCAAGACCACGCGCGCATTTGACTCTCGTGTGCACACTAACATCCTAATGATCGATCATTTGTACCCAAGCATACTAGTTCCAATACTAACACAATCCACAATATCATTCAATAACAATTTCTGTGCTTAGCACGTACTCACCATGATTAACATCATGCCCATACCTCATGCATATAACAATGCATCACAACCATGCCTCAACATTCATGTATAACACATTATACATAACACCATAAACACATATCATCATGAGGCATAAACATCAATTAAAGAGTTCAACCAAAGTCTCTAATTAAAGCTTACGATTAGGCTACCACTCTAATTCTAACTCTAGGTGGGTTTACCAAGCCCAACCTAGTCCACATGCTTGAACCAAACACTTAAAACCACTTTGAAAACATTAAACCACTCACATTCACTTCCAAGCTCAACTATCAAGCAAGCAACACCTTCAAGCTTTCAGATTCACTCCCGAGGCTTCACTAACACACGTCCTTGTCTCTAAACAAATCAACACAATCCAAACAACCTCAAATCAGCTCAAACATCAATGTAGCTAACCCGTAATGCTATTCAAACATCAAACACAAGAATTCAAGCCATTTACAACCCCCCAAAAACCACAATCTCGAGTAGCCAACAAACCTCAATCAAAACTCATGATTTCAACACTTTTAACACCTCCAAATGATTCCAAAACAACTCCCAAATATTATACTAACCTCAGCCCACAAATTCCAACCTAAAACAGCCCCAAAAACCATTCTAAAACCCTTCAAAAACCCCTATTAAACCCAAATCCGGGAAACTTAACAAAACCCTTTAAAAATCATATATGTTGGACTTCAAGGTTCATAAACAACATATCTAACATTATTAAATCAAAACCTTAAGTTAAAAACAATAAAGATATCATTTTTATTCAAATCTTCCAAAAACCCAAATTCTAAAACTTGGACCAAAATGAAAACTAGTTGTACTTTTAAAGAGAGGAAGATGAGAGCAAGTCGGAAATGTAGTTACCTTTCAAAACCGGGCTAAAATGGAGAAGCAAGGAAATGGAATAGTGGAAATGGAGGGGGAGGAGTTTCTCACGTTGGAAATTTGGGAGGTAGAAGATGATGGCAACTTTTGGGTGTTTGAAATAAGGGGAAAAAGGGTTTTATTTTTACAAGTTCACATATTTACCAAAACGCCATTAATGAGATGGCCAAACTCATCAACATTTAAAATCCATGGAATTGATTTCTAAATTAATTTGAGTCCAACATATAATATTTGTTTTGAAATCACAAGGTCCGAATAATATATATAATATTATTTTTAATCATAACTTGAGACTCAAAACATTATTTAAATATTATTTTCACCCGACCCCTAAACTCGGGTGTTACAGCCATGTAGGTTTGTCACATCATTTCAAACCATTTACCGTTAGTTGACTAACAGTTTTCATTCACGAAAAGGGTCACGTTGGCCTAAAATGAAATGTTGAGGGTTAAAGCACTTCAAAAAAAGAATATAAGCCAAAGTGACTATCCAATCAAACGTTAGAGGCGCTTTTTGATATTATACCTTATAATTATTGTTGTTGTTATTATCGTCGTTATCTCAGATTCTTTCATATATCAGAATTTCAATTGAAACATGTTATATCTATTATGATCTTGTCATAATTCCTATAAATTATGGTTATATGCTCACTAAACTATACTAACCTTGATAAGGCAGACGTTAAGTCCAACTATGTCTATTAACTGGCAAATAAAATACTTTGCTCATCCATTATATTTTATGAGGTGCAGAGTTGACATTGTTGTCAAACCTCCCCAATATATACATTTTTAACTTATTGTAAAATATTTTAGAAGGCTTATTTTAAAAAGTATCACAAGACCCACACATCTTTTGGGACGAGCCTGCTTCCCTCAAGCCAAATCTCACATAAAGAATTGATTTAGACCCATTTTTCTCCTCCTTCTTCACCTCCCTCGTCACCATTGACCACGACTTTCCACTCATATAAACTTAGATAAACCACTTGAAGATTCTACCACCATCATCCTATTCAGCTCATAACAAAAAAAGAAAAGAAAAAGAAGTAGATGATGTAAAACATTGTAGGTCTCGTAGTTAAGCAAAGCAAGTGGTGCAAGTGCAAGCTCATTGTTGGGGCCTATGGTCAAATCAATTTCTTGAAATCTTTTTAAGCATATAGGAGATGTTTATAGCAAGCTAGTCAAAGTTTGAAACGGTGGAGCAATGAATGCAGACCTATGCATAATTCTGTTGAGGACCCCTCCACAATAATGTTTATGTATCCCTACATATTATGCAGCAATGTTTGATTAATTTCCCATGCTTTTCTCTTTGTTTATGTTTTGAACTTATGTCTGATTGATTGGAACTATACCTAGTATGCCCATCTTATTCTTAAACACAATCATGTATATTTCGCCAAAACCATGAAAAATAATGCAACTATGGCCATGGGAAGTGAGAATATATACTCATTCCCTTGTCTTTTTACCCAAAAGAATAAAAGAAGAATATCATTCCTCTTCTGAGTGGAGGTGTGCCAAAAAGTCATATAGATTTAATTGGTTTATCAACGTTTTATCAACTATAAAGATTCCACTTCTACTCACAATCTGTAAGTATCACTGTAAACTTAATTTGTAAGCAACAATCAATTGTTAGTCCTATGTGAAATTCTGACATACTTGATCTCGAATGTCAGTTTGGCATTGTTTTTGAGAAGTCTCATGGAAAAGCGTTTTTGAGAAATGTTTTTAAATACTTTTAGATTATTTGCTTTAAAATGAGAGTGTTTGGTATTGTTGTTAAAAAGGTGCTTTTAAGTATATAAAATGTCTATTTTAGATATTATTTTTAAAAATATAAAGGCTTAACTCAGAAATAGGTGCCCATACTATATATATTTTTATGAGATAGTTGCTTAATATTTTTTTTACTGAAATAAGTGTCTAAAGTTTAATTTCGTTAGCGTTTTAAGGTAACGCCGTTAAAAAAGATGCATCACCCAATAATAAATTGACATGTGGCTTTTGTTTTTTTATTTTTTTAAAAACATAAACTAAAATTAAATTAAATTAAATTAAATTAAACAATGTCCCAAAATTTTCAAAAATCACAAAATAGTCCCAAAATCTCTAAACCCCAAAACCTCTAAACCCAAAATTGACGCCACTACCGTCGTCGACAGCCTAGCTGGACCTCGTTCTCGTTGTCGCCTGAGGCCACCCCCATCGAACATTGAACAGCGAATACGAAAGGCTCTAGTCGTTCGACATCCGATTGGCACGCCTCTTGCAGGTTACCGGCGATGGGTGGTTGGGGAAAATGGACGGTAGCCTCAGGCGACGGCGGTAGTGGCATTAATTTTGGGATTTTGAGGTTCGGAGTTTTAAGGATTTGAGACTTTTTAGATTTTTTTAAAAAAATTACTTTTTTTTTTCAATTTTTTATTAAAAAATATAAAAAATAAAGACACATATTAAATTCTAATTGGGTGATGAAATTTTTTAACGGTGTTACCTTAAAATACTAACAAAATAAAATTTTAGGCACTTATTTCAGCAAAAAACATTAGACACTTATTTCAGCAAAAAAAAAATATTAGGCACTTATCTCAGAAAAAATTATAGTTTAGGCTCTATTTTTAAGTTAACTCAAATATAAAAAATTAGAGATATAAACGAAGATAGAAGAGTAATGTTAAAAAAGTGCTTTTAAAAATCTAATAACTGCAAAATTCAGTTTATAAAAGTAATTTTGAAATCAAGCTGAATAGCACTTTTAATTTTAAAAATTACCTGTTCTACCTGTTTTTAGCCAAAAACCACTTTTGATAAACATTGTGGAGAAAAAGAAGAGAATTAACCAATACTTGTCTTCAAGCAGTTATAATTATGAAATTGGAATCCATCCAAAAAAAAAAGAATACATGCAATGCAAATGTTGTAGAAAACCATTGACAAGGGTGAAAGTAAAGGTGATGCGAATATTCCAAGGGGCAAATTTCCAAAGCCATTAGTTTATATATTTTATTGGCTAAACTATAAAATAAGTACCTAAATTATGTCTCTTTTACAATAGGCTTCTAAAGTATTTTTGGGCTGAAATAGGTGTCTAAAGTACTCTTTGGTTGCAATAAGTGCCTAAAGTTTCATTTTTGGCTTGTTTTAAAGTTAACTGAGGCACCTACTTTGGCACATATTTCAATCAAAAATAAAATTTTAGGCACAAATTTCAACCAAAAATGAAATTTTAGACACCTATTTCAGCCAAAAATAAAATTTTAAGTATACATTTCGATTAAAAAAAATACTTTATGCACTTATTGCAAAAAAGATACATAATTTGAACATTTATTTTATAGTTAATTCAATATCAGTAACATTTTTTTAATAAAAAGCACATTAAAGTCAATCTAAGAGAGCACTGCAACTTTCATCTTCACGTAAGATGTCTTGTAGCAAAGATGCTTTCTATTCTGATATTGTTGCCTCTACCTGATTTTCATTTACTATTATTTAATGAATCTTCTCAGTAGCAACAATAATAAATACATAAAACCAACAACACTGAGAGCAGGATTTTATCATTTTTATACCAAACCTTAAATTATAAATGTTTCTGCTCAGAGCTGTGTACCTGTCCATTATGGCCATTACAAGTTTGCTTTCTTTAGCCGTTTGTTTATTTCTTAGCCTTTTCTTCTATTATTATAATTATTTGTAGGTAAATTATATAAATAGTCTTCTATTACAAGGTATTTTTTATTGAGTCCCCCAGCTATAAAAAGGAACTAATTTTATTGAATTGATTAAATCTATAAATATAAAGATTAAATGTGTTATTATAAATTGTGTTAAAATTTTAATGACATTAAGTTGGAGGAGCATTTTATAATTATTAATAGTCGGGATTCAAAAAAAAGTAAGTAGGAGGACTATTTATAGAATTTACCCATATTATATTAACAATTTTCATCACATGGCATCTGCACCTTCATCAACATAGATGATAAATATCAGTTACTTCTTTTGGTCATATCACTCTCTCTCTCATTGTGTTGATGTTCCAGAGGAGAAGTATGGGATTATGAGTTTGACAAAATCATGAGTTCCACCTCCAGTGTTAAACCCCATTTATGGTGGAGAATTCTTCTTCTTCTCGAGTTTCTTCTGGTTCAAGCTTTGGGACTCAACACCGATGGTGTTCTCTTGCTTTCTCTCAAGCTCTTTATTCTCAGTGATCCGCTGAATGTGTTACAGACCTGGAACTCCACTGACCAGACGCCGTGTTTATGGAACGGAGTCACCTGCGGAAGACCGGGAAACGACTCCGATGCCTACGCCCGTGTTACAGCATTGTCTCTTCCCGGTTGTCAGCTTCTTGGTTCAATCCCTTCCGATCTGGGCATGATTCAGTACCTTCAAAATCTCGATCTCTCCAATAATTCCTTCAATGGGTCTCTTCCACTTTCCATTTTCAACGCCACCCAGCTCCGGTCGCTTGATTTGTCCAACAACTCCATCTCTGGTTCTATACCGGAGACAATAGGACGCTTACAGAATCTCCAATTCCTTAACATCTCCGACAATGCATTGACGGGGGCTTTACCGGCGACTCTCGCCACCGTACAGAACCTGACTGTTGTTTCTTTGAACAACAATTACTTGTCTGGAAAACTTCCGACTGGGTTCCAATCTCTTCGAGCTTTAGATCTTTCTTCCAATCTTATAAACGGGTCTTTGCCTCCGAATTTCGGAGGGAAAAGTCTTATGTACTTGAACGTTTCTTACAACAGACTTTCCGGGGAAATTCCGCCGCAATTCGCCGAGAAAATCCCCGGTAACGCCACCATTGATCTTTCTTTCAATAACCTCACAGGAGAAATCCCGGATTCCGTCGTTCTCAAGAATCAAGAATCCAAATCTTTTTCCGGAAATCCTGATCTATGCGGTGAAGCAACCAGGCGTGATTGTCGCATTCCGTCTTCACCAACTTCTCCGCCAGCAATCGCCGCCATCCCCAGGACGATGGACTCCGACACGCCGGAATCGTCACCTGGAGTTAAAAAACAAGATCAAAGCAGGCTCAGACCAGCAACAATTGTAGGAATCGTTGTGGGAGATTTAGCCGGAATCGCATTCGTCGTCGTGGTTTTCATCTTGGTGTACAAGTTAAAGAGGAAAAAGAGAGTCGAAACCGCAACGAAGCAAGAAGCAAACACGACCAGAGACAATTGGTCCGTCACATCTTCATCGTCGGAATCAAAAGGGTTTTCAAGATGGTCGTGTTTGAGAAAGAGAGAGCACGATGAAGATTCCGACACCACCTCCGACACCGAAGAAGACCAAAGCGGGAGCAAAAGCCAAGACAATCAACGACAGCAAGAGCCAGACCACGACAAGAAAGGGACACTGGTGACGGTCGACGGCGAAAAGCAGCTCGAGCTGGAGACGTTGCTCAAAGCATCGGCTTACATTTTAGGCGCGACGGGTTCCAGCATAATGTACAAGGCGGTGCTGGACGACGGCACATCGTTGGCGGTCCGAAGGATCGGCGAGAACAGTGTGGACCGGTTCAGGGATTTCGAGAACCAGGTCCGGGTCGTTGCCAAACTGGTTCACCCGAATTTGGTCAGGATTCGCGGGTTCTACTGGGGAGTTGATGAGAAGCTCATCATCTACGATTTCGTACCAAATGGCAGCCTCGCCAACGCTCGTTACAGTAAGTCCTTATCCTGTTCTTCATTTTTTCATTTGCGTACGTTAGCAAAAGCAGCATGGGTATTTGTTTAAAGTACGCCAAATAAGTTGGTCTAGTAGAATGAGACGTTATGTCTCTTAAATAATATTAGAGTTTTAAATTCTAATGTTTTGTGCGGAAAAAAATAGATAAAGAGAATCGTCCTCGTATTAAGTTTTTACAAAATTCGATTTGGGTTAGTATCTAAAAAAAAGTAGGCAAGAGAAGTGAGGGAGTAGTTGTAACTTAAACGTTGTTGTTTAATGCATGGAAAAGTCAACTGTCTGCGTCTGGGCATGGGGTTCGCATCTGCCATTTTCCCACCGTCTGCCCCACGGCGTTTGACAGCGATTTGCCTTCCCATTATCCCACAACACCTCACTTCCCTTACAAAACAACTCATCCCTTTTTAATGCTCAAATTATAGTTTTAGCCCCTCTATTTTCCTCGAATTACTTAGAATTGCTAGTTAGAGGGGGGGATTTAATCGACTCTAGTCAAAAACTTTGGAGTTAGTCAAATTTACAAGTTTTATTTTATAACTCAAATTTTATTTGAATTTTTTAGAGTTAAGCTTATGAAATACGAGTTGAGTTGTCCGAATTTCTATTTAAATTTAGTTGTACATATGTTATGACACCAATTAATTCTAATTTAAATCATTTTACATAATCATATACAATATATTAGACAAAGTTGAAGGACTCAACTTGTGCCTGAAAATCGATCTATTAATTACTAAAAAATTTTAGTTATTCGAAATCTCATTTTATAACTCAAACTTTATTGAACAAAAATCTTCTGCCCCTAAGTATGTCCCTTTCTATGCTCAACACTAAAAATACTAAAAAAATTAAATCTTAAGCTCTAATCTTAAATTATAAATCCTAAACCATACACTCTAAAAAATACACCATACCCTCAATTCCCTATATTCTAACCATAAAGCCATTTTTTAAAGTGGGGCACCAAAATGTGCATAGTTTGGGGTTGACGATTTTCATCCAACTTTTTTTGAATTTTTTGGTCGAATCGAATTTTTTTTGTGTCTAATCGAGTAAAATATTCATTTTTCAAAATCGAGTCTATTTTTTACTCATCCCGTTGATAATACCACTCTTATCTATATTAGTTTAGATATCACTTTTTTCTTTCTTTCTAAATCATCATAGTGATAAGGATTTTTTGTATCGGAGAATAGGTCGCATTGGTATTTTACTTTGGTGTAAAGTATTTGAAGTAGATAACGACATTATAATAGTATAGATAGCAAAATATGCACAACTTAATCCCATATCCGAGTATAATAGAGGGACAAACTACAATTTGACTCTCAGTGGCTTGTTCTTGCGGTTGCACTCTACAGGCTTTAAATGTTAGTTGTTTCCATTTCAGGAAAAGCCGGTTCCTCACCTTGTCATCTTCCATGGGAATCTCGGCTGAAGATTGCGAAAGGTGTGGCCCGTGGCCTCGCATATCTCCATGAGAAGAAGCATGTGCATGCCAATTTGAAGCCTAGCAATATCCTATTAAGTACCGATATGGAACCCAAGATCGGAGATTTCGGGCTGGAAAGGCTGGTAACAGGGGACACGAGTTCTAAAGTCGGCATGTCATCCCGAAACTTTGGTAGCAAGAGGTCGACCGCGTCGAGAGAGAGCTTCCAAGACTTGACGGCACCTAGTCCAAGTCCAAGCCCGAGCTCGTTAGGTGTATCGCCTTACCACTCCCCCGAGTCGCTTCGGAGCTTGAAGCCTCACCCCAAATGGGATGTGTTTGCATTTGGGGTGATATTGCTGGAGCTACTAACGGGGAAAGTTGTGGTGGTTGATGAGCTGGGGCAGGGGAATGGGATCGTTGTGGAAGACAGAAACAAGGCGTTGCGGATGGCGGATGCGGCGATCCGTGGCGATTTGGAAGGCAAAGAGGATGCGTTGCTGGTTTGTTTTAAGTTGGGGTACAGTTGCGCATCTCCAATCCCACAGAAGAGACCTACAATGAAAGAAGCTTTACAGATTCTTGAGAAAATCCCATCTTCAACATGCTATTAGCCATTAGAATAAAATGGACCAAATTTGTGAGAATGTTAGAAATGTATGTATTGATTGATTCATGATTGGGAACTGCTTCTTCTGTGACTGTCACACTCACTAATATTTAATGCTGACTTTTTCTTAGCCATTTATTAGGCATATTTTTAACACAAATAAGTAATCTTGCATATGAGATATAGGAGGGCGTAACAAATGTAGGTGTATACTTGATGTTAGGGCCTTTCTTTCGGAACGAAAATGGTGTTGGAGACCGAGCAACCATCACCCTTGTCTCAAAATTATAATACCATTTACATCATCTTGTATATATATGTAAATATTTTCAATCACTTTCCAATTCAAATGCAAAATCTTAATCAAGTTTCTTGACATTCAATATGAACATCCAATCCGAGAAGGTAATGTTCTCCTTAATGTTTGATCTTCTTGAACTGAGATTCAAATATGCATTTTTCCTATGAATAGGAATTCGACACCGGAAATGCACAAAGTGAAGTAGAAAGAAAGGCTGCAACAGCGGACAATTGTTCTCCGGCAGGACAGAGCCAAGAGATGAAGGTCGTGCAGCTGCCTCACCAACATCCACAACCCAACCTAAAGACCAGCGGCGGTGTCCTCACTGGTGCTGCTGCGGCCGCCGCCTCCGCTCTGGAGTCCGCTAAAGATGCAATATCTCGAAACTAATGGAACAAATACTCCCATTAAGATCATCTTATTGACTTCAGATCTCTTAGAATTATATGATTTTGTATATTATATTGATTTTCGAGCAATACTTCTATGTCTGTCTTGTAAGTACACAATGTGCTTAAATGTTGTCAAACATACAATGCGTTGCCTCCTTGGTTAGAGATTTGTTGCCTCAAAAATATGTTATTTGCAAACAAAAATGTCTGCAACATTGACTTTTTGTAATGGCAGATTATTATTTCCCTACTTTTATAGCTTATCCTTGGCATTAGTCATTTCCTGTATATGATTTATGCAAATTATTGAAGTTGAAGATAAGGAAACTTTAATGTCTAATGCTAGTCATAAACCAACAATGGCATTGTTGCTTCCTTCTGTATTCAAGTATTCGCTAATACAATCACATTCGATGAACCGCCCCGAAAAGAACAGAGTTCCTTAGCTTAATGAATGAAGAAATGAATTGAAATCATTGATGTATGTGTAACTGCAATGTTTTCAAACAGTATACTCAGGAACTTGGCCTGTAATATCCATAAACTCCATAAAAGGTCTGAGCAAAAGTAAGCAGCAGCAAGATACAAGCAGCAAAGAATGAGATGATGGCCCAAGGATTGTTGAAATATCTGTGTCTCAAGGCTGCACGCCAAGCATTCCACCTATGGTTGTAGTATCTGTTCACATCTTCAGACAGATGGGAGAGATAACTGTTATTGATATCGAAAACAACCTCTTGACAGAGGCGGTTGAATAGGTCGGCGACTTCTGCATCGCTGCCGAGCCAATGCTCGATGATGCCAAAGTAATGAAGGTATCCCACATCTTCATGTGAGTTGATCAAGTTATCCATGAATATCACATAGGAAGTTATATCATTGCTGCAATCGAGATGGCATTGCTCGAATGCTATCAGGTTGAGGAAAAGGGACTTGGTACCGTCGTGAATCAAGAGGCGAGGAATGTGAAGAATTCCGTTCTTGAACTTTATGTCCCAGAATCGATCAGTTTTCCTTTTCCTGAACTTAATACCAGCCTCTCTGAGCTCCGATACGCAATGGATTAACTGTTGTCTACGTTTATCGGCAACACGGATGGCATTCGATCTTTTCTTCAGCCAGACTCGAGGTTTGGGTTTGGCCCCAGAGCTTAAGAGACTTCTTCTGAACACATCAAGGCAATGCAGGCCACCTAGATCGGAAAAAGGGTCGAAGGTGTTCGTATGTCCCAGAGAGGATCCCAATCTGTTCATGTCACTCTTTGTTAATGGCTCATCCGTTGGCATCAAAGGGTCAAAGAATCTGATCGCCAATTTCGCAACCTTGCCCTTCTGGTCAGGCTCACCAAGCTGAATCCCCAGTAGCCTATCAAGCACAAAGAGAGGAAGCTGGTTCTCCAACATGATCATATCTCTATGAATAGCATGCATCGAGCCCCGCATCGCGAAAACCGGATCGTTTCTGGCATAGCCAAGACGCTCGAATCCGACAGCAGTGCCTTGAAAGAGCTCGAGCACGAAGCAGCCATCAAGAACCAACATTTCCACGAACTCATTGCTGCCAAGAGTGATGGTTCCTTCATAACAGGCTCGAGCCCTTTCTTCGAATTCCTTCATGGAATCAAGGTACACATGTATTTCCATATTTGTTCGGTTTAACACGCGGTGAAGAGATCGCCACTTGTGTTGGTCCATTTGGCGCAGGCGTTTCTTGGCATGGTGGTAAGGTCCCAAGGAGACAATTTGAGGGACATAAGATTTGATATCACCTTCTCTTAGATAGTGGGGAACTCTATAGATGCTCAACCTTTCCCATAAGCCTGCTGCATCATCTTGGCGTGCCTGCTCCAGCTTTTCTTTGATCGAAATAATCCACTCGGACTCCGGTGAAGGGTCGAACACACTGCAATCTTCGCCGTCTTCAGTGATCGGGATCTGCAAGCAACCAGGTCCAGATTGGTGTTTCTGCAGGTGGTGGTGGTGTTCATGGTCTTCTGGCAACTCAAGGGACTTGTTGGTAGCCGTAGATGATCTGGGAAGTCCAGATTCCACAGTTTCCCTGAGTTTAAGAGTGATTAGATACCAACTCAGAAGCTCTTTGTTGAATACAGCAACCATTTTAATTGGTAAACAGAGGAATTCTGGGAATGATTTGGAATTTCTAATCTCCAAAAGACAATTTGACTCATAAATACATACTTGTTGAATAGTGGTATTAGTTTTTAATTAATGAATTTTAGATATCTCAACCAACTAAAATAACACTACTTTTATGATGGCCTTTTAGGCATGTTGTTTCATTCTCAACTTTCCAAAGGTTCCGTTCCTTATCCCTCCAATACTTGTGTTTTTCAACAATAATTATCTTTTCCTTTCATAGTTTGGACCCAAATTCCATCATTGATTTGGTCAGGGTGCATGCCTAAGCCCCTGGGGTTCGATACCAGATAATTGTTACGATATTATTGTTGAGTTTTTTTTATTTTAAATTTAGTATGATATTGTTTTTATTTTATGGTATATGGTGATTTTCATTATATTAATAGAACAATCAATGTTTTTTGCCGAGATGACATCATATAGTCTGAATTGACAGGTAATCTGATCGATTGCTCGATTTTCCCTTTATTTGTCTAAGTGACTTCATATAGTTTGATGTCTGAATTTGCTCTAAATGTAAACTTTTTTTTTGTTTGAAGTCGATGTGTAGTATGATCGATTTCTTTTTTTACCGTAAAAAATACAATATATCAGAAAATTAAAAAATATAATAGATCCAAAAAAATATTTTTCAATACAATATCTAAAAAATTTAGCGGGTACGTTACAAACTGTTTGATAATTTAGAGTTAGATTTAAAATTATAAGTTTAGAATAGAGTAGCTATACTTATAAATTGATATTAGGAATTAAGGTTAGATATAAAATTGATTTCATAAATTTCTTATAATTTCTCTTATTTGAATATTAATTATTTTGGGTCATATTATTTCAATATTAATAAAATCTCTCATTTTTTTATTATATGATTGATTTACTATCATTATCCCTACCAAATAATTAATTTGGGTTGTTGATCTATAATCACACTCTCACCTAAGCAAAAGGCAACTCTCTTTATTTTAATTCAATATACAAAGTTTATAATTTTTTTTAAAATTGATTTTCAAAGCGTGCAGCAGCAGCAACTTACCTATCACTTTATAATATCTTAAATCAAACCACTGGTACAAAAATGTTGATGTAATATGAAAAAAAATATTGTTCGAAGAAAGCGTTTTTTTTAATATAATTTTGTAAGAATATTTCAAAAGATATAATTTTCTTAATAAAATAAATATATTATTATTAAATGTATAGTCGAATGGAACAATAATATTGAAATTAATTGGATAATGGGTTATAATTATAAACCCCAGCAGGTCAATTTGAGATTTCTAATCACGTGGATGAAATGAAAGTGGGGACGATGCACTCATGCTGAAGGCGACGAGCAAGCTGTATACAACAAAGCGATCAAGATTGAATATTAATATCGCCTTAACCAATTTTAATCTTATTTATATTCCTATTGTATCCTCCGTTACTATCATCTTCGCAAGATCATATCTCCACCTTCAGGTCTCCGTAATATTTTTTGTGCACATCATGACCCCTAGCTTACACCCACTCGAGCATAGAATCTTGAGAATCTCTTGAGTATTTATGATTTTGAATAAAATAATTGTCAAATTTATTTGACCCATTAACTAGCTCTACTTACTGACAAATATAGCTATATTTGCGCATTTATCATATGTTACAAAGTTTAGACCTGACATCTACGTCAAACCTCCACTAGTATAATTGTAAGAGGCCATCTTGTAAGGAAAAACAAGATTGTACCATTTCCATTCCTTCTCCCATTTTTAATACTCTTCACAATCACCATTGATTACGATTTTTCGTCCAAATCAGAAAGGGTGAATCGTTTGAAAACCAACAACCTTTATCAACTTATTTTGCTCATCAGCAATTGGTATAGTGAACGTGGAGAATTTGTGTTAAAAAAGAATCAATGGTGATGAAATCTCAAGAAAAATATCATCATTTGCTTGATTCACTCGGTTTCTTTGGCTAGTAGTGGCCAAATGTTTGAAAACCCACAAGCCATGCAATAAATTATGTGAGTGTGGCCCTGAACCGCCAAACTTCAATGATTATAGTGCAAAAATATTAAGAAAGGGGACAAAGATGAACACATGTCACGACCTACCGATCAAAGAAAAAGTATTTTTAGTGACAGTGTAAATGGTCACTAAATGCATTGAATTTTGACACTAAAATTGTACAGTGACAAAATTTTCAAGTCGTCACATGTCGTTACTAATAACTCCATCACTATTGTAGTTGTGACAATTGTTCGTAAAATTGTCACAATTATTTATTTTTTCTGTGTCCATCTGTTCAACACTATTATCAATACTATTTTTGATAAAACAAAATAGTCACAATAACTCTATCTCTTGTGATGAATTTTTTTAACACTAAAAATAAATGTTGTGATAGAAAAGATCGTCACAACACTTTTTTGTTGTGACAAAATATTGGACACAAAAATCAATAGAAATTGTGACATTGAAAATATAAAATTGTGTCACAAAAGATAATTGTGACAATTTTTTAAGTTGTCACTTGTCATCACAAATAACTCTATCACTAATTTATTTTGTGACTATATTTACACATTTCGTCACTAGTTCATTTGCAACTATATTTACAAATTGTCACTGTAAACTAAAATTTTAGTGACAAATTTCACGATACTAAAAAATAATAATTGTGTCAAAAATTAAACCAAAGTGCATAGTAAAAATTTTCACTAATTATTAGCGACAAAAGATTTATAAAAATTATTAAGAAAATATCTAATCGAACGAATAAAGTGACATAATGTGTGTTTTAATTAGCAACAAAATAAAAGAAACTATAAATATAACATATATAAGAAAAATTAAATAAAAATACAAATTGAAGAAAAAATAGTAAATAAGATAAAAACAATCCTTACGATTTATACCAAAGTTACAAGTACAAAACTATTTAAGTTGGCTTGATGGTTTAGTATAAGCATTTCATCTTAAAAGACTTAGGTTCAACTTTCCTCAAATGCAATGTTTCTTTATTTTGTTCCTAAAGTGCCATCCTCTATCCATGTGACTGATTTTAAACCTATTTTTTTGTTGTAGTACATTTTACAAGTGTATTATTAAAATTCATACTAATAGGCTAAAACAGTGGTTACCTTTAATGATCTCTCAGAGCCAATGTACATTTTTATCTGGTAGATATTTGGTGGATAATGTGTTGTTGGCTCAAGAGATTGTGAGTGGTTATAGTAGGAAGAATTTGTCCTCAAGATGCGCTTTAAAGATAAATTTAAAGAAGGCATTTGGTTCTGTCAGTTGGGGGTTCATTTTTCAAGTTCTGTAAGTTTTGGGGGTCCTTGAGGGTTTTGTTAAGTGGGTAAGGGATTGCATCACTAGACCCAAATATTATGTAAATGTTAATGGTGGCTTAGTTGGTTATTTTTTTGGTACAAAGGGGGTGTGACAAGGCGATCCCCTTTCTTTCTACTTGTTTATATTATTAATGAATGTGCTCTCCGCTCTCTTGAACTGGGCAGGAAAGTTTGGTGTGTTTGATTTTCACCCTAAGTGTAAGAGAATACAGCTCACGCACTTATGCTTTGTTGATGATTTAATGATTTTTATCAAGGGGAATGAGGCTTCAGTTCTTGGCGTTAAAATTGTACTGAATTTGTTCTATTTGATTTCTAGCCTTCAGATAAATGCCTCCAAAAGTGAGCTGTTTAATTTTGGGATTGTTGTTGTTGATTTGCAGAGTATCCTTGTGAACTATGGGTTTAGAGCTGGGGCTTTGTCAGTTTGATACCTAGGTGTACCCTTGATTACCAAAAAAATTTTAGTTGCGAATTGTGATAATCTGGTTCTTAAGATCACTCGAAAGATTGGATGTTGGGTCGCTAAGTTCTTATCTTTTTCTGGGAGGTTACAACTTATTCAGTCCGTCTGTTTCAGTATCTAGAATTTTTAGAGTAGGATCTTTGTTTTGCCTTTGAAGGTGATTAAGCAAATTGTGCAGTTGTGCAACACTTTTCTTTAGAAAGGGAAGGAGGACTTATCTGGTGGTGCTCGGGTTAGCTGAGACAACCTTGCCATCCTAAGTGTGAAGGGGGTTTGGGGTAAAGGATTTCATTGTCTAGAACAAAGCTTGTGTGCTCAAGTTTCTTTGGTTGCTTGTCACTCAAGCTGATTCCCTTTGGGTTGCATGAATACGAGAATACATCTTGAAGGGATGTTCGATTTGGGATGTGTAAGTGAAGCCTTCCCATAGTTGGGCATGAAAGTAGCTGATGAAGCTACGTGATGTTTTTGCTTCCATTGGGATTGTTTCGGGTACTTACAGTGCTCTTGAAGTTTGGGAGTTGCTTAGGCACAAGGAAGTTCGTGTCCCTTGGTTTAAAATTATTTGGGGTGGTCCCTCTATCCTTCGGCATTCATTTATCACTTGGCTTATGGTGTTGGATCGGTTGCCAACTAGGAGTAGGATGTTGGGTTGGGGTTGCCAAATAGATCCATTATGTCCTTTGTGTGACGTTGAGATTGCAACTCGATCTCATATTTTTGCTGAGTATAGTTTCTCGGCTCACTTGTGGTGTCTTGTCCTGCATAATTGTGGTGTTCAGGGGCAAATTCATTCTTGGGATGAGTTACTGTTTTGGGTGCTTCATAATGGGAAAGACAAATCTTTGCGAGCGGTGATTGTTCGAGTTGCTTGGGGTGTTTCAACTATTTTGTATGACAGGAGCGGAATTTTAAGATTCATGGGAGGACATCGAGGGGTTTTGAGGATCTATTTGGGCATATTAGAGTTTTTGTTAGATTGAGGTTTTCTGGTTTTTTCATACCTGGTCATGTTGACCAATTTTTGCTAGCAAATTGAGGCCTTGTTTAGCTCATGTTTCTATTCCTTGCTGGTGTAAATAGGGGGTAATTCTTGTAGTTATTTATGATGCTTTTTTGGATGAATAAATATCATTTATCTAAAAAAAAGTTACAAGTACAAAATTTAAAAATTTATTAGAATTAAAAACATATACAAATTTTCAATCCAACGACATGATGACTGAAAAAACGGTCAGATTTAACATCCATTGTTCATCAAGAAAAGGTCAAACTGCATTTTTCCTGCAAAATAAAAATAAAATCAAGATAAAAGAATTAAGACAATAATATATCTAATGTTATAAAGGTGAATATCTAATGTGCTAAAATCACAAACTAGACAATTTAATCATTAATTACCTGGTACGATCAAGTGATGAAGAAACTAATAAGCAGGAACTTATCCTTTTCTCAATGGGTATTGGTTAAATTTGTGAAAAAAAATTAAAATCTTTCTCAAAGCGAACTTAGTCAAAAATCAGCAAAAATAATATCTCTTTGCTAAATCTTTTATGATAAAAGATAATGAATTAAGATAAAAGCAAGTCCGAGAAAGATAATTCAAGTATTTTGCTAACTTTGTTAGATATCTTCTATATCAAAATCTTTCATCTTGATATTTTCACCGAATTGAGCTAAGGATAATTATTTGATACATTGGTGGTGAAAATTAAAAGTTTCTACTAGCGCCTTAATTTTAAGGTTTAAGGACTCAATTTAGGGCGTATGATTTAGGAGTTTAGGTTTAGTACTTTAGAATTTAAGGATTGTGAATAGAATTTAGGGTTTAGGGTTAGAATTTAGAATTTATACGTTAAAACCTAAACCCTTAACATATTACACTAAAACCTAAACCTAAACCCTTAACATATTACACTAAAACCTTAACCTTAACCTTTAAACCCTAAATCCTAACCCTAAGCCCTAAATTCTAAACCCCTAAACCCTACACCCTAAACTAAGTCCCTAAACCCTAAAACTAAAGCGCTTGTGGAAACTAAAAACTTCTACCGCCAGTGTATTGGATATAAATCCTTAAACTAATATCTAATGAATGTTATTAAAAAATAGAAGAGGGATTTTATATCATTTATGTTTACACATAAACCCATCAAACAACGTCGTTTGGTTTAGATATATATACCCTAGAAATGTTTTTTTTTTCATTTAAATAATCATAATTTTATTTTCTCTTCCAAAAAATTATAGCTTTATAATTATTTAAATTTTAGAAATTTGATATTTTATTTTATTGAATTTAGGAAATAAATAAATTAATAGAATTTTTAAGGACTTGACTTACATCACAGTCTTGTAACCTTTTCTTATTTATTTATTTATTTAATCATATTATATTTATTTTATTTACTCATTTTAATTCACTTTATTATTTTTATTCATATTTTCTCTATTTATTTTTATTTACAATTGTTTATTTACTTATACATACTATCCATTATTTTTAATTAACTTATACATACTATCCATCATTTTTAATTAATTAATTTTTATTATATTCAAAGTATAAATATTTTGTAAATTTATATTGGTATATGGATGTTACTTAAAATTTTCAATATTATAATGATTTTTTTTTTTGATTTAAAACGCCGGCTATATTAATAGAGAAGAGGTGGGGAGCAAACAAACAAACGGGGCCCTGCTCGCCCAAACAAGCTCAGGCCCAACTGGACCAAACATGGAATAAAGAAAATCAACCGTCAACCAAGAGACGGCGAATACAACCCACACAAAAGGAAAACAAATAGAAAAACCGGCTGAGCACCTCCTAGGCCATTGAAGGAAGCTTCAAGATAGAGACGATGGAAAGGAGGAGGTGAGAAGATAAGTTCCGTTCGAGTGTCGCGCAGTCGAAAGAACAAGACCTTAAGCTAAGCGCTACTGGAGCTATTAAGGCGGATCGAGCCATCTTCTGTCCGCTGCCGCTGCAAGATCGATCCGGTGAGGCACTTCGTCGACCCAGTAGTGGTCGAAATCTACCGACAGACGGTATTTCGACAATGCATGTGCCACAGAGTTTCCCGATCGGTGGACAAAGGCAAAATCGCACCGCCGGAAATTAAATGAGAGACCCTTCGCTTCCATGATCAGAGCCGCTACTTCCGATGAGTCCGATGATGCAGCGACCAGTTTTGAGATGATTGATCGTGAATCACCTTCAACCACGATCTGTTCAAAACCCAGGTCCAGGGCAAGGCGGAGCCCTGGACGACCGCCTGAGCTTCTGCAGTGAAAGAAGAAGAAACCCGGTAAGCTCTCGTACTGCAAGCTCCCAAAATATAACCTTCGGTATTCCTGATAACTGCCCCTAATGTTGCTAATTTTGTCGTTTTGTTGTAACCTGCATCAATATTCACCTTAACACAAGGGGAAACTGGAGCGGTCCACCGCACAATTGCCGACGGATGGTTGAAGCCAGACCGGTTCGACACCAGGCTAATGTCCACGACGTAGCCCTTGATGGAGGTAACTATGTCTATGGGCCTTGTGGAAGCGCCCTCAAAAATGAATTTATTTCTTGCCGTCCATAAAGCCCAAAGGGCCACTAAAATGTCTGTTGATTTATTACTTCCACTCTGCTTAAATAGATCTAGTAGCCATGCTGTAAATGAAATATTATGTGTAATTTTAGGACATTGTATGCCCAAATTACTCCAAACTTGATATGCAAACGGACAATTGCGCAGCACATGAGCCACATCCTCTGGTTCCTGTAAACACCTAGCACACGTAGGTTCTGTAATCACACGCCTCACACACAAGTTACATTTCGTAGGCACGAAGTTCCTTATGAACTTCCAACACTGGACGTTCATCTTTGGCGGGCAATTAACCTGTCAAATTAGTTTGAATAACTCACATTCTGGAGTAGGGGTAGTAACAGCTGGCAGGAGAAGTTTGTACCCACTTCTTACGGAGTAGACCCCCGAATGCTCCCCTGTTCAGATAAGTCGATCTTGGGTACTAAATATAGAGAGGGGAATACTAAGTATTTCCTCAGCCTCAGTAGGATTAAAAACCTCGTTAATTAGGCTAGTATTCCAAGAACTCCCCGAATTATCCATAAGATCGGATACCTTCACAAGACTAGTGATAGGCGTAGACTGGACCTTCTTAGGGCCAGGCCCCGGTAGCCAAAAATCGTTCCATATAGAAATGGACCGACCGTTACCAACCCTGAAGCCCAGACCCATTTCCAAAAGCCCCCTCGCACTCCAGATACTCTTCCATGCTAGGGACGGCGCAGAACCCAAACTTGAATCTAGAAAGTCCGTGGTTGGAAAATATTTGGCCCGAAACAAACGGCCCACTAAGGACATCGGATTCTGAATTAATCTCCATCCCTGTTTTGCCAACAAGGCAATGTTGAATTTGGCCATATCCCTGAAGCCCAAACCACCTTCTTCCCTTAGCCTACATAACTCAGCCCAGAGGCACCAATGGATCCCCCTCTTTTCTTTTGCATTCTGCCACCAAAAGCGAGCCATTACACTCTCCAAATCTGAACAGAAAGTCTTTGGAAGTAGGAAACAACTCATCGTGTAGGTAGGGATTGCTTGTAAGATGGACTTAATAAAAACTACCTTGCCTCCTCGTGACAAAGAACGAGGGTTCCACGCCGAAATACAAGCCACTAAACGATCACGAAGGGACATGAAAGCCTTTTTCTTATTCCTTCCCACCAGCATAGGTAGCCCTAAGTATTTCTTCGGACTTAAACCACTAGAAATGCCTAGAATCCTCCTAACATCACCTTTATTTTCTTCAATACAATTAGTACTAAAGAAAATCCCTGACTTCTCAAAATTAACAACTTGGCCCGAGCAACCCTCATACATTTTCAAGATCTGCCAGAGTTTTGATGCACACCGAGGGGAAGCCTCCCCGAAAATCAAGCTGTCATCAGCAAAAAAGAGGTGCGACACACGTGGGCCTGAACGGTTAATACGGATTCCAACATCCTCATCAACTTGACGCAGTAAGGAGGATAAACCCTCGCAACACAATAAGAAGAGATAAGGGCTTAATGGGTCACCCTGGCGAAGCCCACGAGAAGGTGCAAACATCTCCCCTACCTTGCCATTAAGAACCACCGAGTACGTAACAGAGGAGATACAATTTATAATTCTGGAAACCCAACTCGAAGAGAAACCCATCTTCAACATCATTGCTTCTAAAAAAGGCCACTCCACCCGATCATATGCTTTAGACATATCCAATTTCAAAGCAAAGAACCCCTTTTTACCAGAACGCTTGGCCCTCATGGAATGAATAATTTCAAAAGCTGTCAACACATTATCTGTAATAAGACGGCCCGGGACAAAGGCACTCTGGGCCTCGTCAATACACAAATGTAACACAGCTTGGAAACGGTTCACTAGCACCTTAGAGAAAATTTTATACAACACATTGCATAAACTAATTGGGCGAAAGTGAGCCATACCTGTGGGATTGTCCTTTTTTGGTATAAGAACGATACGGGTTTGATTAATAGAGGACATGGGAACCTCACCCGAAAGCACAGAAATTCCGAATTTGACCACCTCCTCACCAAAAATGTGCCAGAATTTTTGGTAAAATACAGCACCTAACCCGTCTTCCCCAGCAGCCTTCAGAGGGCACATCGAATTCAAAGCTTCCCAAAATTCACTAGCTATGAAGGGACGAGAGAGCATGTTGTTCAACTCATCCGAGATACAGCGCGACACTCCGTTGAGAATGCTGCTACAGTCAGCCACTCCTTTCGATTCAAAAAGCTCAAGGAAATAGTCCCGTGCCACCTTCCCTATTTCTCGTTCATCCACACAAAGGACCCCACTGTCATTTTCTAGAGACTTAATCACATTCCTCCTCTTACGCTGGGATGCACTTCTATGGAAAAAGTGGTATTCCGATCCCCGTGCTTTAACCAGTTCGATCTAGCCTGTTGCTCCCAGTACATTTCTTCCTTATCTAACTCAAGGTTCATGGCCACTTTCACATCCAGAATTTCACCAAGGACTTCATCTGAAGGGTTTAATTCATTGAGATTTTCCAACTTAGCCTTCAAATCTGCCACCGTGAGACCTCTATCCTTCTTTAATCTTTTAAACCAACTGTTTAACCCCGAGCAAACTTGTTTAAGGCGTTCTAAAAACTCCCCCGAAGATGACTCCCAAAGCTTCTTGACTTCAGCCTTGCATGAGTCTTCAAGTAGCCACACCGCTTCAAAACGGAAATGCCAAACTCGATTGGGATTAGCTTCACTCTGACCCGCCGACAAGAGAAGCGGACAATGGTCCGAAAACGAATGAGTCAAGTGATTCAATTGAAAATTAGGGAATAAATCCCACCACAAGTCCGATGCAACCCCGCGATCAAGCCGTTCACGCAAATTATTTGAAGACAGTCTTCCTTTCTCCCACGTGAACCAGGGCCCAACAAAGCCCAAGTCAGACAAAGAACAATCCACCAAAGCCTCACGGAATCTATCCATCTGTCTTGGATTTCGAACACTACCCCTGCTTCTCGGAGGCCAAGACAATTTCATTGAAATCCCCGATCACCAACCACGGGATCTCAGGCATGTCATTTAAAGATCTCAACAAATTCCAGGACTCCTCTCTGCGTTGTTCTTCAGGGGCACCATAAAACTCTGTACATCTCCATTGGTTACCTTCAGAGTCATCAACCACAAGAACGTCAATATGTCTTGGAGAAAATGATCGTAAGGTAACGACACAATTATCTTGCCAACCAAACGAAAGGCCACCACTACGGCCAGAGGCACCAACATCAAACCCATTAGAATAACCGCATTTCCAACGAATACCTGCCATTTTAGCTTCATTCACCTTTGTTTCAATAAGAAAAATTAAAGATGGGCGTTCCTCTCTTAACTTCTGTCGGAGACGCCCTACCGTCCGTGACTTACCTAAGCCCCGGACGTTCCAACTTAAAAGTTTCATTGAGGACGGCGGACCTGAGCTGCCAGGTCGGCCGATGAAAAAGGCATAGCAACGGTAGAATCAATAACACCAGAAACTACAGATGCTTGTGGATGAACACGGGCCCGCTTAAGCCCATCAGGTTGTTCAATTGGGCGGTTCTCTTCCTCAGTAGACATAGCCACATCCATTGCACTGGATTGGCCCAAACCACTTTGATTAAAAAACGACCCCGTAACTAAACCACCCCTGTTGTAACGAACATTAAGGCCAGATTCACTCCCTTTTAACTTCCCGCGATTGCCGCTGGTTCCCTATACTGCCAGATTTGTAACGTCCGATAGCCCTGACCTCTCATGTTTGTTTTGGCCAGGCGATAATCTCGGCATTGAATCAATCGGATCAGCTTCCCTAAGCCAGATACTTTCCGGTTGACTACGACGCCAGGATGGTGCCCTGAGAGATGCATCCCACGCCATCACTAATTCCGACGGATCCGTTGTAGCTCTTAAAGGACAGAAACTCTCCCCGTGGCCCATGATACCGCATATGAAACAAAACAACGTAAGCCGTTCGTACTCAAATCTAACATAGTGATCAAGGCCATTGACCAACCGAATTTTCTTTCTTCTCTTCAGAGGATGCCGGATATCTATTCTGGCCCGGAGTCTGATTATGCCCTTATACCCAAGAGCAGTGGCTAGGGCGTCATACTCTAAGAAGGATCCCAAAAAATTCCCCAACGATCGGGCCACCTTCTCCGAAATAAAACCGTGTGGAACATCGTGGACCAAGACCCAAAAAGAAAGATGAGTTAAGGGGACCAAGTGAGGGTCCTCACCCTCCGCCAATCTGTGAAGAACCAAAGCGTGGTTATTGAAATTCCATGGGCCACCATTCTCTATTCGGTCAGCATCCGCCGCAAGAAACAGCCGGAAAAGGAACCTGCCACTCCCCAAATCCGATATCGAGATCCCCCCCCACCGGATGCCATACATTGGCCAGTGTAGAACGCATCGACACAAAGTGGATCACACTAGAAGTTAGGAAAGCCCCCACAAAACAAAACTCATATGACACTAACAGATCTGGATCTGAACTCTCAATCTCCAGACTCTCATCCTCCTCAGAACGGATAGCCAACCTTTCCAAATCACTGACTACCGACGCCATCAACGATCGAAACAAGTAACAAACAGAACAAACAGAAAAGAACAAGCGTGCTACCAAAGAGCAGATAGACAAGGCGTGCTACCAAAGAGCAGATAATACAACTTTACTCCTTACAATTCAAAGACCCAAGTTATGCCATAGTTATAATACGACACTAACTAAAAATGTAATTGGTTTTACATATATTATATTATAATGAATTTTAATAACATTTATTAGATATTAGTTAAATTCATTTAATATTGAAGCAAATTTGATGATTTATTGGTGTAGAAATTACAATAGTAAGTAGATTTCATCGTCATTATACAATCATAATGAATATAATTTTGGCATAAGTTACAATTCACATTCATATCATTATAGAAAGGTACATTTAATAATGACATATTTTTGTCAAATAGTTGAGAGTTATTAAGAACATATACTACTTATAATCACCTTAGCTTTAAAAAAAACAATGACATATTTTTTGAGCAAGCACATTTAGCCGGTTGGCCAAGTTTCTCGTCTTTGTTCCCTCACATTCCCTCAAGTCATGGGTTCTAGACCCACTAGAAGTACCCTAGACCCACTAGGAGTACCCTTATTCCTTCCCCTAGAGTCCTCATTCTCCTCCCCTCTAGATAAGATTAAAAAGAATTAGGATTAAAATTTGTAAAAAAATAAATAATGACATATTTTTATCATCACAATTAGGAATAATTATAGTGACTCCATATGTTGTTATTATTACATTTTTCACAAAAAAGAAATTAGTGTCAACTTGAATGTTTAATCAGTGATGAATTGATAATGACAACTTAATAGTGACTACTTCACATATCACTATTACATCACTCGTTGGAAAAAATGAATTGATGTCAAATTGAAGATTTGATTAGTGACGAAAGGATAAAGACAATTAGATGTCATTACAATTATATAGCTATAGTGACTATATATTTTTTACACGAGTTATGACCATTACAATTATATTATAATAGAAAGATAAACTTAATAGTGACATACTTTTATTGTCACAATTATGAATAATAATAGTGACTCTTTGATATGTTGTCACTATTACATTTTTTCTCTCAAAGAAGAAGTTGGCGCCAATTTGAGTATGTTATCACTAATGAATTTATAATGACAACTTATTTTAGTCACAATAAGACATTATTAGTGACGAGTTACTTGTGATGTAATTAAATTTTGTCACAATTATTACTAAAAGAGTGACCAAATAGCTATAGGTCACAATTACTCATTTCAATAGTGACTCAAACAAATTTCGTCACAAATAATCTACTTTCTGTGATGAAATTCTTCATCTTCACAATTAAATGGTCACTAAAAATCTTACTTCTTGTAGTAAAAATAAAAAAAGACGACAAGAAAGGATAGGACAACAATTCTTTGCCATGCACATCTGTAGGTAGTGGCAAGGCGACACAGGACAACATTCCCTTACCAGGCACTTTCGTAGGCCTAAAGTCATTGTCTTATAGAGCCAAAGATCTGTTGAAGAAGATATATTACTAGGAGTGGATCTTCAAGATCGACCCATTATCACATCTCCTGATGAGGTGATGGGTTTGAAGAAAGGTTGCTCTAAAGATGAATAATGCGATTGTTGAAGCAATTAAAAATAAATATTTGCTCAAATTAACTTATATTAGTGATAAGCAGGGTCAAATCCATAAAGAGTGGATGCCCCGTTTTATTATTAATGAGGCGTGGATGTCCCATTTTTCAGCTTTTTCAGTAAGTCACTTAGATCAACTTAGCTCGAACCATAGACCGATTGTGATGAGGATGACCATGGACTCGGGTTTGGGAAGGCGACCGTTCCGCTACCTTGCTAGTTGGCAAGAGCATGCCGGTTTTAGTAAGTTTTTGGAGTCTTGTTGGGATAGGAACCGAGACTTGGAACATAATTTGGGTAAGTTCACTTCACGGATAGGGGATTGGAACAAATACGTATTTGGTTACATTGTCCACAAAAAGAAACGGCTCACAGCTCGCATTAAGGGCATAAACATGAAGTTGGAATTATGCTTCTCGGAATCACTAAGCCGGCTACGAAAGAGGTTAGTAGCTCAGCTTGATGAAGCCCTTGAACAAGAGGAGGTTTTGTGGTTTCAACGATCACGGTCAAAATGGATTTCTTATGGAGATCGCAATACAAAATTTTTCCATGCTAGTACCTTGAGTCGGAAGAAGCGAAACTTTACTGCTTCACTAAGGTTACCTGATGGCAACTAGTCTTCGGATCAAAATATACTTCGCTCTTTGGCTCGGATTTCTTTCAGGAGCTTTTTTCTTCATCTGGTACTATTCTGCCGCCGTTTCCCCTTGTTGGTCGTTTTCATAGTGTATCAGATACTGATTAGAAAGCTCTTGCACGGCCGGTTTCAGACCATGAAATTATTGATGTGGTCTTTACGATGGGGTCTCTTAAGGCTCCAGGGATTGATGGTTTACATGCTGCCTTCTATCAACACAATTGGGGCACGGTAGGTGGTGATGTGTTATCTTTTGTGAAACAAGTTTTTGCGTCGGGTATGCTTCCACCGGGACTGAATCGAAAACCATTGGTTCTTATTCCGAAGCTGAATAATCTGGAAGTTATATCTCAGTTTAGGCCTATCAGTGTCTGTAACGTTCTTTACAAGATGATCACGAAGGTAATTGTAAATCGTTTGAAACCCTTTTTACCTAGTTGGGTATTTGATACCTAAACAAGCTTTGTCCCTGGTCGGCTGATCACGGAAAACATTATTCTTGCGCAAGAAGTTGTTCACTCAATTAAACAGAAAAAGGGTAAAGAGGGTTGGTTGGCAGTCAAGATTGATATGGAGAAGGCTTATGATAGACTTGAATGGAGTTTTATTCAGGATACTCTTATGGAGATTGGTATTCCTGTGCAGCTTCGTGAGATTATTATGCAGTGCGTGTCAACTGTATCGATACAAGTCCTCTGGAATGGACAACCTGCGCCCTCGTTCTCCCCATCTAGGGGTATCCGACAAGGGGATCCTTTCTCTCCCTATCTCTTTGTCTTATGCATGGAACGGATAAGCCATGCGATACAAGCTGAGGTTATTCAGGGTCATTGGATTCCGGTGAAACTATCCTATGGCAGCCCGGGGATCTCTCACTTGTTCTTTGCTGATGATCTAGTATTGTTTGTTAAGGCATCATTAGATCAAGCAGGGGTTATTAAACGAGTTTTAGGCACCTTCTACGACAGTTCTGGCCATAAGATTAGTAACGCTAAATCTAACATGTTCTTTTCCAATAATGTGGACATGATTGTGCGGTCCAGCATAACACAATTACTTGGTTATACAGAAGTTGACGATCTGGGCATGTATCTCGGGGTACCTCTTTTGCATAAGAGGGTGACGAAAACGATATATGGGTATATTATTCAGAAGGTTCGGGATCGTTTGTCTAGTTGGAAAGCGAGGAATTTATCTCTTGCTGGTCAGATAGTCTTGGTAAAAGCAATTTTGGCTACAATTCCTTATTATATTATGCAGTCGGTTCTTCTCCATAAGGGCGTCTGTGAAGAGATCGAAAAACTTATTCAGAGATTTATCTGGGGAGGGACGGATTCTAAAGGCTCAATTGCGTTGGTTAGGTGGGAGGAGGTGTGTCTGCTAGTTAACGATGGTGGTCTTGGCTTCCGTTGTTTGGAGGTGTAACGACGTTTATTGAAAACCAAAACTTTTACGTGTCCCACTTTTTGATAAAGATTTATTAAAAGAGGAAAATTTGAGTTTTCGAAAAATCTTGAAAATTTGGAGTCACCACCGGCCACTAAGGTAGGCTGGACACCACAAAAACTAGAGATTCGATTTAAAAAGGGTTCGAGAGTTGATTACGTGTGTGGAAGGATTAGCACCCTCATCACGCCCGAAAATCGGTACTATAATACTCGTTGACTTTAATCGATAGAAATTGTTTAAAATTTAAAGTGGATTTAATTAGAAGTTCTTAACTGAAAATTTGACTTAAATGGTGTGAGCTTTATCAAATCGTGGCTTTAGAATTAATTGAGCATTTAATTAAAAAGAATGACGGTACACCGGACCATAGACTAAACCGACATCATATAAGTCTGACTGTCGTTTTAGTTTAGGGTTCGGATCCCGTATGTCACCTTTATGCATGACGCAAGCATTAAGAATGATGGCATGATATCTCCATTTTTAATTGTTGCTTACCTAGAGGCAGTGAGAATTAACCCAAATATTTGGTCCAAATCCACTAAGCTCAGACTATTTTGACACAAATACCGGGGTTAATAGATACCTCTCTTTTGTATATTTTAAATTAGTTAATTAACATACCAAATCATTAATGGTTTAATGAATGACAAATATAAATGCATGTCATGGAAAACTTTATGGTAAACACACAAAAGCCCACCCAAAGCCCTATCCTAAAAAGCTCAAAATATGGGAACTTGATTAATGATCTAATTATTAATTAGATGATTCTAATATTACTTTAAATTATTTATGTCCTAAAAAACTTGAAGCCTCTAATAAATTATGAATGATCTTATATTATATCCATCTAAATTTAATGCTAATTTTATCCTAAAGATGATTAAGAAAAGTTTAACCAGTTTAATGAACTTCATATCTGTCCCAATAAAGCAAGGACGAATTTAAGCGAATTAAACTGGTTAAAATTCTAAACTCGATTTAAGCTCTAAACCTAAACTGACTTAATTGTACGAACCATGCCCTATGAGACGGGTACACGATTCGAAACAATTAAATCAATCCTAACAAAAACCTAAAGGCCTAATCTACCTAGCCCAAGCCCGCCTAAATTAAGCAAAGCCACAAACCTAATTCTAACAATCTAGCCCATTAAAGCCGAAAGCCCAAACTAGAGGAAAACACAAAAAACACATTCCACACTTAACAACACTAAACATGCATATTAACAAACCATGCACTCACCAAAATAAATTACACATTTCAAGAAATTACCTACAACACATATACATACATTATACGAAGGGAACATACGAATCGAAAGGGAGCATATACCACATGTTTTACTAAAGAACACCAATCCACATTTTACTAAAACTTCAGATTATAAAGCCATTTAAAAAGGGCCATTCCTTACACTACACCAATTTGCACATTACACAAAAAAGACCTTATTTCATGCCCATTAGGTCATTTAAATTATGCATTGCAAGAAAGGTCAAGCAAAATAAACAATACATACATGGCATCTACATACAAATCTCATTGTCAAACAAAACCACAATCACAAAAAATACCATACATTTCACACGCAACACGTACTAAAAAGCAAGTAGAGACTAAAATTAAAGAAATAATAAAAACAGTGGCAAAATTGAAAATGCATGATAAATAGGGGGTTTAATAGCACTGGAATTGGGGCTAAAATGAAAGAGACGAAAAATACAAGGGGGCAGACGCTGGATTAGACCAACGGAGAACCTGACTTGGGACGACATTGCAAAGAGAATAAAAAACATAAGGACCTAAGACGTGATTTAAAGGCGCGAAACCCTAAATGCACAAATGGCGCGACACGGAGGGACTAAAACCTAATTAGACCCTATCCTAAAACCTAAAATCACTATAAAACCCACCCATTTAACCATTTTGAACCCTTTTAGCCTCTCTAAGACTCAGTCCTAGACATCCCTAAACCTAGACGCCGGCCAATGTTAATCACTGACCGGCAAACTCGAAAACGACCCCAAAAACCTTTTTGTGTTTTGAAAACCCTAGACGACAACAGTGACCCCAAAAGCAAACCCCTCATCTTCGTTTTGAAGAAAAACAAAAGCCAAAAACCCTTTTTTAGAATCGAAAGGAACCAAAATAAAAAAACCCCTTTTATTTTCTCCCTTTGTCGAATCACCATGCAAGCCGCAAAGGGGCCGGAAGGATTATCGTCGACGAGAGAGAGGCCAGAAACGACTTCACGAAGAGGAAGGGAAAGGTAAAAGAGAAAAAACTTGTTGTTTTTTGTTTAAGCTATACGATGATGAAAATAACAAGATGATTACCTTTGGAAGTTCTCTTTTCTCGTATTCCTTTTCGCATTAAAAAAAGTCCCCTTTTACATTTGGTTTGATTCGGCTTTATAGCCGGAATTACATGTATAAAAGAAAAAGGAAAAAACCCTAAAATCTACTATTGGTTTTGAAGATTTGTGTATTTATGTCCTGATATTGCGGGCTAATTCTCTAATTTTCTGTTTTTGCATGTGATACGGCTCTTGTACGAGAGGGGACCCGAGAGGGCATCGAATGGCCGTGCACCAACGTGGCTGACGGTGATCTCTCCGATCGATGGGGTGAGGATCTAGACGGTCACAAGGAATTCGAGGAGGCGTGTGTGAACTCCACGCGTTCGTGTGGAATCCGAAACGTCTGGAGTGTGTCTTCGACGCGCGCGTGAGGAGATGGAGGGTTGTCCTTGATTAAATCTGGACCGCCAGATCTAAGCTAGATCTGACGGCTGAGATGCTGCGGTGCAGAGAAAGGGTTAGGGCACCCTAGGGTTTCCATCCGAGGCTTGATCTGGACCGTCAGATCTGGATTAGATCTAACAATGGAGGATGGGCTGGCAAAAGATTAGAATGTATTAGGGTTTCTACTCTGTTATCAGATTAGGGCTTGTTTTAATTATTTGTGCCTATGTAATGAAATTATTTTTGGGTTTTAATATTTGTAGATGGATTGTTATAACTTTGGGCCAGACATTTAAATGTAAATGGACTATTTATTTTTAATTAAAGTTGGGCTTTGTTTATTTAACTTATAATCTTTTTGTTTATTTTTAATTTTGATAACAATAATAATACTATATGTAATATACATGCACATATACATATTACACATATATAAACGTTAATAGATATACATAATAAATGCAATACTTATTCACACACACATTAAAATAATAATAAACACATACAATATATGATCGTGCATTATATGTGATATATAAGCATATGCGTATATGTAATTATTCAGAGTAATTCACACTCACTTTTTATATTAGAAAAGATCTGTTACATATTTATATACAAGATATATATCTATCTTAGGAAACTATAAATTAGGAAAGAGACTAATTCTAGGATAAGATATAATCCCTTAAAGTAAGGGATTCTAATTACACGAAATATTCCTAAATACATAACCTACACTCCCCCTCAAACTGGTGTATATATGTTGTATATACCCAGTTTGGATGATAGCTCATCGAAAGTTACTCGTGGAAGAGCTTTGGTGAAGATATCTGCCAGCTGTTTCTTTGTTGGAATGTACTGTAGTTTTGCAACTCCATTGTTAACCTTCTCGTAAATAAAATGTCTGTCTATCTCAATGTGCTTCGTCCTATCATGTTGTACTGGGTTTTTTGCTATACTCATAGCTGACTGGCTATCACTAAATATCTCAAAATCATTCTTGTCATCTAAGTCCAGTTCTGTAAGGAGTCTTTTGATCCACATTCCTTCGCATATTCCAAGAGCTAGTGCTCTAAACTCTGACTCAGCACTACTTCGAGAAACAACTGCTTGTTTCTTACTTCTCCAAGTCACCAAATTACCCCAAACGTATGCACAGTAGCCACTAACTGACCTTCTATCAGTTAATTCACCTCCCCAACTTGCATCCGTATAAACCTTCACTGTTCTGTCTTCATTTTTTCTAAATATAAGTCCAGCTCCTGGTGTAAACTTCAAGAACCTTAGAATTCTGTTAACAGCTTCCAAATGTTCTTCTCGAGGGTCACTCATATGTTGGCTGACAATGCTAACTGAGTATGCAATATCAGGCCTGGTAAGAGAAAGATAAATCAACTTCCCAACTAACCTTTGGTAGGTTTCCTTGTTTACTGGATTTCCAGTTCCTTCCTTGCAAAACTTCAAGCCCGGCTCCATTGGAGTTTCAACTGGTTTGCAACCGAGCATTCCCGTTTCTGCAAGAAGATCCAAAACATACTTACGTTGGTTTATGACCAGCCCTTCCTTGGACCTTGCGACTTCCATACCCAAGAAATACCTCATACTCCCTAAATCCTTGGTTTCAAACTCCTTTGCAAGATCCATCTTTAGCTTTTCTATTTCTTCTATATTATTGCCAGTGATAATCATATCATCTACATAGACAATTAGGAGAGTTATCTTACCACTTGATGCAACTTTCCTGAATAGTGTGTGATCCGCTTGGCTTTGTTTGAAACCATTATGTGCCATAGTCTTAGCAAATCGATTAAACCACGCTCTGGGAGACTGTTTTAAGCCATATAAGGATTTATTGAGCTTACACACAGTTTTCTTAGTGACCTTTCCTTCTAATCCCGGAGGGACCTCCATATATACTTCCTCCTCAAGGTTCCCATTCAGAAACGCATTCTTTATGTCTAGCTGATGTAATTTCCAGTTCATGTTAACAGCCACGGACAACAATATTCTGATGGTATTCAATTTTGCAACCGGTGCAAAAGTCTCTTGGTAGTCAATACCATAGGACTGAGAAAAACCTTTGGCAACCAGCCTTGCCTTGTATCTTTCTACACTCCCATCTGAATGATATTTCACCGTGAATATCCACTTGCATCCAACAGCTTTCTTCCCTTCTGGCAAATCTGTCAAACTCCATGTCTTATTCTTTTGCAAAGCTTTTATCTCCTCTTCCACAGCCTTTTTCCATTCAGGAGATTGAAATGCTTCTGTCACAGTTCTTGGGACTTTTACACTGTTAATACTGGCAGTGAATACCCTGAAATGAGGCTGTAATTTCCCATATGCAACATACTTATTTATGCTATGAACAGTACATTTTCTTACCCCCTTCCTAATAGCAATAGGAAAATCATCAAGGTCAACAGCAGTAGCCTCTTGGGAACCATTATTACTTTCTGTTTCAGCTGCAGCAGGATCCGAATCTGGTTCTCGGCAAATGCTAGGTTGGCTGATTTCTTCAGCAACAGCTTTCCTCCTCCTTGAGTAAACAGTGAGTTGCTTCGGTTGGGGTGTTATGGTTTCAAGGTCGTTGTTAGGTGCAGTTTTAGCAGTGGTGGAAGGTGTTTTGCACGGAGTAGGATGCTGAGATAATGGGGAAGGTAAATCATCATCAGAATTGTTTAGGTTATTCCCACCGCCCTCACTCGGACTTTGAAATGTGCTAGCTGGCTGTGGAGGAACAGTAATAGGTAAAGAAAGGATTGATTGTAAAGAAATATTGGTTTGAACATGCTGAAATTCCTTGTAATTCTCCCCCTGAATTTCTGTTCCTGAAAAATAAGGTTGGTTCTCAAAAAATGTAACATCAAAGGAGACATAAGTCTTTTTCGTGGATGGTGAGTAACACTTGTAACCCTTCTGACTCGAAGAATAGCCCAAGAACACACACTTTATGGACCTAGGATCTAATTTCCCTCTGTTATTATTGTGGATATGAACAAATGCTGTACACCCAAATACCCGAGGAGAAAGACTTGAGTTTAACGGTTTAAAATGAGGAAAATGTCTAAACAAAACCTCAGTAGGAATTTGGAAACCTAAGGTCTTACTTGGCATTCTATTGATGAGGTAAGTGGCTGTAAGAAGTGCATCTCCCCAAAGATACTTAGGAGCCTTAGCAGCAAACATAAGAGACCTAGTAACCTCTAGAAGATGTCTATTTTTTCTTCCGGCTACCCTATTTTGTTGAGGTGTATTGACACAAGAAGTAAGATGAACAATTCCTTTTTCCTTAAAGAAATACCCAAGAGATTTATTCAAATACTCACTCCCATTGTCACTCCTTAAAATTTTTATTTTTGTGTCAAATTGGGTTTCAACCTTTTGATAAAAAATTTTAAAGATAGACTCAACTTCAGACTTTTCTCTCATTAAGAATACCCATGTTGTCCTAGAGTAATCATCTATAAAAGATACAAACCACTTATACCCAGAAATATTTTTGACAGTAGAAGGGCCCCAAATGTCACTGTGGATGATGGAAAAAGGTGCTGTTGGTTCAAATTTGGCTGCAATATATGGTTTTCTGGTGTGTTTAGCTAACTGACAAATTTCACAGGAAAACAAAGAGGGATTTTTATTTACAAATAATTCTGGTAACATTTTGGAAAGATAGAAAAAACTAGGATGACCTAATCGAGAGTGCCATAACATAATGTTATTGGTATTGAGATCAGAAGATAAAACTGGTTTCCTAAGTTCACTGCATAGAGCATGATTCTGAGAAGCTCGCCTCCCAAGTGTGTACAATCCTTGGCCCAGCCTAGCATTGCCAATCACCATCTTCGAGCCCTGTGCCTGAAAAATGCAACCACCAGTACCAAACACTACATTACAACCAGAATCTTTGATCAATTTGCTGACTGACAATAGATTGCATGCAAGTCTAGGAACATAGAGAACATTATGAAGTAGCAGATTTTTGTTTAATTTAACAGAACCACTCCCTTTGACTGTAGTAAGAGAGCCATCTGCCAATTTGATAGAAGCTTGGAGGTTGCTGTCACTATATTCCTCCAAGACATCAATGTTTCCTGTCATATGATCAGATGCACCCGAGTCTACTATCCATTGTACTGAGGAAGCATATGGATTAGTACCTTCAGTAGCAATATAAGCTCTGTTGGTAGGCTTGGTTGTCATACTACTAAAAATCTGCTGCAGCTCCTCTATCTGCTTCTTGCTAAAACTGCTGGAGGACTCATCTTGAAAGGCAATATGAGCCTCCTTCTGAAACCGTGTGTTCTTCCAATCTGCTGGTTTCCCATGCAGCCTCCAACACTGATCTATCATATGACCTGGTTTCTTACAATGTTCACACCAGGGTCGATTTCTCCTCTGTTGGTTCCTAGAGTTGGAACTAGTTACAAGAGCAGAAGCATCTGTGTGCTGAACTGGTGGCACCATCAGAGATTTTCGGCTTTCCTCCCTCCTAATTTCTGAAAAAACTTCTCGAACCAAAGGAAGAGGTTTGGTGGCAAGAATCCTTCCTCTTGCTCCATCGAATTCTCCATTTAGTCCAGACAAAAACTGGAAAACTCTCCTCTGATTTGTTTGTCGGTTGTAGAAGTTGCTATCTTCCTGGCACTTCCAATCATTCTTCTCATATAAGTCTAGTTGCTGCCAATACTTATTGAGAATACCAAAGTACTGTGCAACAGTAAGATCTCCTTGTCTGAGATCCTTAATGTGGTTCTCAATCCCAAAAAGCTCCGATGTATTGTCAACACTGGAATAAGTATCTCGGGCTGCATTCCAAATTTCTGCAGCAGTTTGGTATAACATAAAATTCTCCCCTACTTCAGGAACCATGGAATTGATTAACCATGACATGATCATGGTATTTTCACTCAGCCATGTGTTGTATTTTGGGTCTGTCTCTTCTGGAATTGGCATTGAGTCAGAAAGATAGGCGAGTTTCCTTCTTCCTGTGATGTATAGCCGGACGGACTGAGACCAAGGGAGGTAGTTGTTTCCATTTAGTTTGTAGGAGGTTATTTGGGAAATAGATGAATCTGAAATCTGAAAATCAGATTGAGCAGGGCTGTTCTGGGAACTGATTTCGGATGCTGAGGGTTCGAAAACCATGGGAAAAAATAGAGATGACTAGGGATTGAGGAAAAAGAGATCAAAATTTGGATGGATCGCTCTAACCTGATACCATGTAATTATTCAGAGTAATTCACACTCACTTTTTATATTAGAAAAGATCTGTTACATATTTATATACAAGATATATATCTATCTTAGGAAACTATAAATTAGGAAAGAGACTAATTCTAGGATAAGATATAATCCCTTAAAGTAAGGGATTCTAATTACACGAAATATTCCTAAATACATAACCTACAGTATACACTCATATACCACACACATATAAACTTGTATTCATGCACACATACATTAAACACATAACTTACATAATAATATATATAATATAACACGGATATATATATATATATATAGTTAATGATTAAACGATAGCCCATATAAGCCCATTATTACCAAATGAAATAAAAAGAGTACCCCGAACAAAATTAGTGATTACAACTGCCTCTCTTTTCTTATACTTGTGGAACAAGAATAAAACAAAGACCATAAGCACTAATTTTGCCCCACTTCCCTGTTTGAAGATTCTGAGCTGCGAGTTCCTCCTATATAAAACTGTCCACCATTCTTCTTCCTCGACAGCCGGAGCTATGAGCATTTGCCCCTTGTGCCTCAAAGTCCTAGAGCTATGAGTATCTGCCTCCTTCGCTCTGAAAACCTTAACATGGCGAATTCAAGATCCTTTGCCTGAATTTCTCGAGCTTTGAGTATCTGCCTCATTCGCTCTGAAAACCATGAGCTATGAGTATCTGTCTCTCTTGCTCAGAAAATCTACTGTGGCAAATTCTTGAGCTATGAGTATCTGTCTCTCTTGCTCAGAAAGTCTAACATGGCGAGTCTGAAATCCTTCGCCCGAAGTCTTGAGCTATGAGTATCTGCCTCCTTTGCTCTAAAATTATGATGTGGCGAGTTTGAAATTCTTCGCCTAAAATCTTTGAGCTTTGAGTATCTGCCTCCTTCGCTCTAAAATCATTTCTTGATTTCCTCTTTTTCTTTTCTTTGCAATGGCGGTGCCTCGTATCTTACCTCGGGTCCACCCTTTATACTCTCTCTTTTTCTTGAGTTCCTTAATCTCTTGCTCTAAAGCGTCTTTACAAGTTTTCACTTTAGAGATTCCTCTTCTTCTTCTTTTTTCTTTTTTCTTTCTTCTTCTTTTTCTCTTTTCCTTCTTTCTTTCTTCTTCTTCTTCTTCTTCTTCTTCTTCTTCTTCTTCTTCTTCTTCTTCTTCTTCTTCTTCTTCTTCTTCTTCTTCTTCTTCTTCCTCCTTTCTTTTCTCTTATTCTCTTTTTTTCTTTTCTCTCTTTCTTTCTTTTTTTTCTTCTCTTTTTTTCTTTCCTTTTTATTTTTTCTCTTTTCTTTCTTTTTCTTTCTCTTTTTTTTTCTTTTTTCTTCTTTCTTCTTCTTTTTCTCTCTTTTCTTTTTTTTTTCTCTCCTTTTCCTTTTTGTTTCCTTCTCTCTCTCTCTCTCTCTCTTTTCTTCTTTTTCTCTTTCTCTCTTCTTATTTCCTTTCGTTCCTTTTCTTTTCTCTCATTCTTTTCTTTTTCTTTTTTCTTTTTTCCTCTTTTTTTCTTTCTTTTTCTCTGGCCCACTTTCTTTTTCTTTCTTTCTCTCTTCTCTTTCTTTCTTTATTTCTGGCGAACTTTTCCTTCTCCTCGGCTAAGCGAGTCCCCCTACCTAGAAACTTCTTCGAATCTTTATTAGTTGATTTCTTCTCGTTAGGGACTCATTGTCGAGGACTTTCACGTCAAAATCCTTTGTAGTCTACAAAATCTGTCAGAACAATAAAAATGCTTTGATGATATGAGTTAGCATGCTCCTAACCTAGGGATGTCTAACTAAATATGTCGCATGAATGAAGTCACTTTTAGAGCTGCTGGGAAGAAGTTTCGCTCTCGAGTCGATCATCCTTAACTTCCATGGGTTTTCAGTCTTCGATGAGCCTTCATTCTTATCTTATCTTGAAAGGATACAGCCAACTTATACTGGCCTGACTAAAATCTGTCACCTCTTGAAATCCACCTTCGAATCACTCCCCCACTTCAACTAGGGCTTAGTTGTTGTCTATTGATTGACTCTTCTTGATGAGCCTTCTTCAGTCTCCACATTGGGGTGGACACATGCCCCTAAATCTTCTGAGCCTTTCTTACAAAGTCTGGTCTTCATTTTCTACCTACCGAATTTTTTCCTTCTTCTTCTTGAAAGGGGACGCCGACTTATGCTATCCTTGCTTGACTCGGGCTTATTCATTGCCTCTTCATGGTCTTTCCAATAAGAATTTCTACAATTTCCTCGTTTAAGGGGGAAACTCGTACCCCTCCGATTTAAGAATTCTTCTTATTCAAGTATTCGTTCTTCTAAACCATTTGGAACAGGATGGCAAACATTCAAATTGAATCTCTGAACAATCTGGTGCATGAGATCTTGTTATTGTTCTCAATGTTTGATTATGCGAGGCCAACCTTACTGACCCTTGATATGAAGCCATACCAAAAAGTCTTCATCCTCTGAGTGCTCGAACAAGTCCAAGACGATGGTATCACTGTATTCAAAGACTCTAGAGAAAATGATCAAGCCGTAAATCCCCAAAGAAGATAGACCCATCTCCATAACTTCCTCTGGTTGATAAGGTATGCTCCCATTAAAAGGTGGTGTTGTCTCACAATTTGGTGCTTGAGACCTTTTCCCCAGAATCCTAAATGTCAAGGTCAATTTTGTCTTTCGCCCACTATAGGTCTTTCTCCCTCAACATTGGGGTGAACACGTGTTCTTAAGTCCTTGAATTGACTAGCATGTAAAATCTTGCCACTATTTCCACCATAACCTTCCCGTTAGGTCAATCATTTGTATCCATGCTCTTGTGTTTTGAATTTACATCTGAAGTAATGCCAAGAAATCCTTTTTATTTACACATGCCAATTTCAAAAGGGATGCTTTTAGGAAAAATAGGTTTTCCTCTTCAGATTAAGAATATATCAAGCTAAATTAAATACCCCGAATTTCAAGTGCACGAGCAACACTAAAATGGCGCACCAAGGATTGCCTCAAGCATCATGTGTCTAAGAGACCTCGAAAACTGAGTTGATGTCTGGAGATGTGAAGTACCTTCCGAGTTACTTCAATTTATTATTATTATTATTAACCAATTTAGATTTACCTTTTGTAAGTTTCACCTTTATCATTATTGCTTTGTCTCATTTCTTTCTGGTTTTGGGGAAGCCAACTCGTCACATTCCTTTGGCTCGAAATAAATGATGGAGCAAACAACAAAACACCAAGCTACTTGGCATTGTCATGATTTGAAAATATTACCATCACTCATGAAGCTAAAGTTTTTGATTTGAATGGTGCATAGAAACCTTATTGGTCTTTTTGCTACAGCGGAGTGCCCCAAAATTTTCACACTCTTATCTGAAAATGCCTATTACCAGGCTTCGAACATTGGAGTGCTTTTTGATTAATTTTTTTGTTTTTGTTTTTTAAGGAAAATGTCCATTACCAGACTTCAAGTTCTTTTTGAAAAATGCATATTACCAGGCTTTGAAAGTTACATCTATTCTTTTTGTTTGGAAAATGCCTATTACGAGGCTTCAAACATTAAATTGCATCGATTTATTGTCTATTTGATGTGTGTAACACCTTCATAATCCCAACAGTTTAGGATTTCAATTGGACACATGCTGCTCGAAACTAACCTTTGGGTCAAAGCCAATGTCCCTCGTGCAATTGATATAAGGGACCCAATAGACAAGCATATACACAAAATCAAGAGGTAATTGAAACACAAAAGATAATGCATCCTTTCATTGAAATTTAAATCCGTAATCATAGGCCCTTATAAAAAGATCTTTGCTACTCTCGGGCGAATAGTAGCAAAGTTGATTCCACGCACTACTTCAAAAGAAAAACACAATGCACGAAAATTTAAACACCAACTCCTAACATAAACATGGGTGAGATGCATTAGAACTCTAGATATGTTTGGAACTGATTTCTCATTCATTTTGCTTCTTCAGTTCTTCAACCGAGGTGGTAGTCTCCCTTATCCCTTTTTCTTTCCACTGCTTAACCATTTCAAGTGTAAGTGTCCCATTACCGAGCAGCTTCTTTCAAAACCCAACACCTCCTAGCAGGGTGTCCCGATGCCCCCATATAGAAATCGCGAACACTGTTCGGATCGTGTTTGAGAGATGGGCTTGGGATCTCCTCCATCGGCCTAGGGGCGAGATATCTCCCTTGAATTAAATGGGGAAGCAAGAACGTAATTGACGTATTAAGAACCCTTAGAGGTGTCCTTACTTGACGCTTACGACATTGATTTCGGTCCCTTGTCAACTTTCTGGCATGCCCTAATCCTTGGTGAAACTTAGGCTTTCCATCCTCAAAGCTAAGCAAACCCCTTTTGATAAGGCTATAAACTCTACGTTTCAAAAAACGCACAATCTTCTGTTGTATGACCACAATCACGATAATGGAAACCACACGCCATCTTGGTACCATACACATTAGGGTTAAGGTAAGAGTAGCGTCTCGATGGGGGTAACTCCAAAAGCTTGTTTTGAACCAACAAGGGTAACAATTCAGAATACGTCATCGGGATTGCCATTTTGTCTCCTCGTCACTCCTCTTAGTGTCTTCAACATGCATTTCTTCGTTCTCCGCTTCTTCTTTCTTTGATTGACTTTCCTTGAAAACCTCCTCGTCCCTTATTACTGTTGCTTTCATGGAATCTTTCAAAGCTATCCCTGATTCCTCAAGCGGTTTTGCTTGTTGTATGACCCTTTTAACCGAACGCATCTCCCCTTTTTCCTCCTTGTCTTGATCTAATTTCATAGATGGATTATTGATCTTAATACCCTGAACTGTTGGTTCAAACTATAATACCCCGGCATCTAGGAGGTGTTGAATTTTGCGATTAAAGTTTACGCATTTCTCGATGGAATGGCCTTGAATTCCGGTGTGGAATTCACAATGTTCCTCATCTTTAAACCAACTCAGATACGGGGGTGGCTGAGGATTAACGAAGCACAGTGCAATCAATTGGCAGCTCAACAATTTGGAAAACAATTATTGGTAGGTGAACGGACTAGGACTAAATTGAAAGTCCCTCGACTTTCTCTTTTTCTCTTGGGACCCGGAGGCTTTATCGACCGTCAATTGCTGATGAAAAGTTGATGCTAGAGGTTTACCTTGTATTAGGGGAGGTGACTCTTCAGAACCCGATACAGTCAACACCTTCATTCCCTTGTTGCATTCTACGTTTTCTTCGATTTCCAAATCTACTTTATCCGGGCCTCTGTTTACTATAGATGATAGAGACTTCAAGAGAGAGTCTTCTGCCTTATCCAGTATCAATTCAGTAGGGCACTCTGAAGTGATGCACGCCACCTCATATTGGTTGATGATAGCTTGGTCTTCGTCAGACAAAATCCTTTCCGCTAGGAAGTCGCAATCCTAACTTTCACTCTTTTTTGTACAAAGGAGTTTTCCTTCGCACCCTCTTCTTTGGTCATGGTGGCCATCATACCCCTCATTTCGTCAATTTGCTTCTTTGTTTCCTCTTGGAAATTCTTCACATATGATATTATCTCCATTTGGTTCCGAACCAAATGCTCATGGAGCTGTTCGAACTTATCGACCCTAGCCACTAGGTCATTCATACTTTTTAAATTGTACTGGCCTGAAGTCATTTTCTTTTCACTTCTATTTTCTGAGAAGAATATTATCCCCAATTAGTGATGCATATGATGAAATGAATACACAAAAATATATCGTTGAATAGTATGTCATGAAATAATGCTATTATGAGAGCATGAATGCAAAGAAGTGTTGATCGACGAACATCCTTATTAAACAATTTTCCATAACGGAGATCAAATCTTATTATATCGAGGAAAGAATATAACTACACATGGGGTACAATCTTCAACAGGTTTTTATCATCCTCTTCTTCTAAATCAACACATTCCGGAAACTTCATGGCTATTTTTGCTAAGGCTTGGATACATCAAGGTACATTTTGCTTTGACGATCGAATGACATGACTTCTAGGGGCTTGAGATGAACTCGGTCTACTTGATTCTTCGATCATTGGTAGCATGTCAACTTGGCCAATACTCACATAGTCACATGAAACGTTGTCTTCCTTGTCTTGGTTCAACCCCTAATCACTCTTGATCTTTGGGATTCTTTGACTCATTATGATGATCTCTTTCTCCCATTACGAAAACTTTTAATTTTTTGAATGTTCTCGAATTAACACTTCATACGAAGATGCTATGAATATGTGGAACAAATAAATAGAATAAGAAAAATAATACCAAGAAAGAAATGTGTTAGTAACGTACATAAATAATTAAATGAACAAAATTAATCGCAAGGAGGAAAGCAATTAACCGAAACAAGACAGATAAAGAAAAAAACTACAACATGAATTCTAGTTCTACGGTTATCCGCATGGCTCTAATGGGGGGTGGGCTTCTTAGATTCTCACGCATGGGTTTGGTTCTAACAAGGGTACTCGAACCTATCTTATTACCTACTAAGGCAACAAGAACCCCAATCCTGGCCCATTACAAGCTTGTGAATTGGTTTCGGTTCGAGGGAAAGCACGATCTAGTGATGTGGAGGGCTGCTAACGTGTCAAAGGCGTGGATTCCAGAAGTGAATTACCGACCCGTGGAGGGATACTCACGTAGGTATGGGCGTTTCACTCCCACTTAAGGGATGGAGCTCGGGTATAGAGCTTAATGATCATGATGCAACACATGTCGGTGACTCCTTAGAAATTAAATGAGGAATTAATTCGAATGCCACAAATTTTCAAAGCCCGTACAATTTAAGTCACATTTACAAGGAAGAACAAACTTATTAAATTCACTTTAAACTTTAAATAATTTTCATCGATTAAAGGCAACAAGTATTTTCTTGGCTTAACTCTCTTTTTGTTTTGCAAAACAAAAATTCATCCCCAGCGGAGTCGCCAAACTGTAACGACGTTTTTTGAAAACCAAAACTTTTACGTGTCCCACTTTTTGATAAAGATTTATTAAAAGGGGAAAATTCGAGTTTTCGGAAAATACTAAAAATTTGGAGTCGCCACCGGCTACTAAGGTAGGTCGGACACCGCAAAAACTAGAGATTCGATTTAAAAAGGGTTCGGGAGTTGGTTACATGTGAGGAAGGATTAGCACCCCATCACGCCCGAAAATCGGTACCAAAATACTTGTTGTCTTTAATCGATAGAAATTGTTTAAAATTTAAAGTGGATTTAATTAGAAGTTCTTAACTGAAAATTTGACTTAAATGGCACGGGCTTTATCAAATCGTGGCTTTAGAATTAATTGAGCATTTAATTAAAAAGGATGACGGTACACCGGACCATGGACTAAACCGACATCATATAAGTCTGACTGCCGTGTTAGTTTAGGGTTCGAATCTTGTACGTCACCTTTATGCATGATGCAAGCATTTAAGAATGATGACATGATATCTCCATTTTTAATTATAACTTACCTAGAGACGGTGAGAATTAACCCAAATATTTGGTCTACATCCATTAAGCTCGGACTATTTTGACACAAATACCGGGGTTAATAGATACATCTCTTTTGTATATTTTAAATTAATTACCATGCAACCAAAATATTAGGGGTTCTTATGAATGACAATTAGAAATGCATGCCACATATAAACAACACATTAAAAACGTCATATATTACCAAGTATTAAAGTCTATATTTTAAAACTATATATTATATAAAGACTATATTATATGAGGAAACCTTATATTATATATACTATATATTATATTAAAACCATATTGTATATATATAAATCTATATACTATATACATGCTATATATTATATATAAAACCATATATTAATATAAAAATGTACTATGTATAAACCATATTATATAAACTATATATTATATATGAAACTATATATAAAAAACTTATATTATGTATAAACTATATACTATATAGAAACCTTATATTGTGTGTACATTATAAAAATATTATATAAACGAATAGTAACAATATCTACAACATTAGGGCAAGAATAATAACAATATCAACATGGCAACCCTATACTAACACATATCATGGCAAAAATAAAATAAATAATAAGAAACTGAAATTAAAAAATACTGAACAAAAACTAAAGACATGCATGATAAAATAGGGGTTTAAATACTATAATTAGGACCAAATTCGAAGGAAAACAAAACCCTGAGGACCAAAAGGGAGATTTTACCAACAAGGATCTGAGTTCAAATGAAAAAAGGACTTGATTGAATGCGTTTTGAAACTCTCAGGGACTGGGGGAGTGATTACAAAACGTGGAATGGCTTGTGGGTGTAATTATAGAGGTGCGGAGGGATTAAAGGCGGATTAAGACATTTTTAAATTGTTAAAACATTATAAAAGCAGGTTTAAAAAACATTTGAGACCTTTTGTTTTACCCTAACCCTAATTCTCAAACTCTCACACTTCTCTCGCTCTCTGTCGAATGCTACTACACCGGTTGTCGCTACTCGACGGTCGGTGAACTTGAAAAACACCCAAAACCCAAAAGAAACCTCTTTTCCTGAAACCTTTCAAAACCCAAAACCAAAAAGCCTTTTTACTTCACGAAAATAGAACCGAAAAAATCCCCATTTCTTTGTTTTGAAAACTAAAAAACGATCCCCTTTTTTATGATTACCATATTTACCGACTCACCATGCACGGCCTCAAAGAGGCCATAAGGCTTATCGCCGGCAAAGGAGAGCGAGGTTCGCGAAGTTGAAACAGCAGAGGTAAAAACCCTAATCTTCTTTTTTTATATTTATATGCTTCGAAACGAAATGAAAATGAGAGAAAATGATACCTCTGAATGCTCTGTTTCTTTGTATTGATCTCTGAAAATTCCCCATTTCTCGTTAGGGTTACATCTCTTGGTTTCAGCTTTTTATAGCCCGAAATTACATATTTGATTAAAAGAGAAAATGGTTACAATTTCCTTATTGGTTCGATTGCATCTTGTTTGTATTCATGTATTGAATCCCTGGTTTTTCATTTTTTCCCACTGACATCGTCCTTTTGTTTTGCATGACATGGCTAGCTCGATGAGGGGATCAAGGGGAATCGTCTTGGATGCGGCTGGGATCTATCCTTTGTTGTTGGCGTCGCACAGATCAACGGATGTGGTGCGAGAGCACATGCTGAAGCTGGATAGCCAGGCGTCATTGGCTTGGAGCCGAAGGGTCATGTGTATCCTGGGAAGCCGATGAGTCAAATGTGTGGTTCATACGCGCGCGTGGATGACATCAACAGGTGCGCGTGGGCACGTCGGGACCTGGAGAGACCCCCTATTCGTTGGATCTATACTGTCGGATCTTCATCCAGATCTGACGGCTGGGGTTGAGCGGCTGCAAGATAAACAGAAGCATATTAGTGTTATACCTTAATCATCAGATTAGGGCTTGGGTCATTTTGGGCCTTTATGTATTATATATTGTGTAAAAGGGCTGATACTTATATATGCATTAGTTTTTGTATTTCCAGATTTGTTCCAATATACTTAATAATAATAGTAATGATGATAATAATAATAATAATGATATAATAATGATAGGATACCGAACTAATAAACCTAAAATATTACGGGGTATATAAAGCACATATATAATTATATAATGCTAGTAATAATACTTAGGGTTTTTTATATTAAATTATATAATAATAATAATCACATATGACAAATATAATAAAACACATACTACTAGTAATATTTTTTTCTTTTGGATTTTAATAACACATTTATATAGTTAATAACTAAACAACAGCTCATGTAAGCCCATTATTATAGAACGAAATAAAAAGAGGTTATCCCTGACAAAATTGGTGATTACAGGAGGTACAAAATGCGCCTTTCTTGATAAAGGCAGTGTTCACCCTATTATCTCGGCCGGATAAACTATGGGTTCAAGTAGTCCGAGCAAAATCTAAGTGGGATTCAGCTCTACCTGCGTCTATTAGTCGGACTGGATGTTCACGATTTTGGTAAGGACTTTCACCAGTATGGAATGATGTTTGCTCGGGTGTCGTTTGGAGCCTCAGCAATGGAGAAAACGTTAAATTTTGGCTTGATCCTTGGGTTAGGGAACTTGGACCGCTAATTGAACACGTTGTTGATCCGCCCATGGTAGGTGATACACATATTTCAGTCGCTACAATGGTACATGGTCATGGTGAGTGGAAGTGGGAGTGTTTTGATCAGATTTTACCAGCGACTGTGACTCTTCGAATTGCGGCGATTAAGCAACTGTTGGTATCGGCGAGGGGGTGTGTCGGGTTGGAAGCCTGATCCGATGCACGATTTTTCAGTTCAATCAGCTTACTCCTTTCTTTGGCGACATGTGCCATGCTTGGAGGATGAAGCGTGGTTTATGTTGGCAAAATTTAGAGGTCCACCAAGAGTGAAAACATTTGTATGGCTTGTGCTCAAAGATAGCATCCTTACCAATAACGAAAGGGTTCGTAGACACCTCTAGGACAATGCAAGCTGTGAAATCTGTGGCTCGGTAGTTGAAGGCACGCTACACGTTCTTCGCGACTGGCCACGGCAATGGCAGTGTGGTCATCCCTTGTTCGACCTGATCGTCTGGGGTCGTTTTGCTCGATGAACCTGCGAAATTGGGTGGTCTGAAACATGAGGGGGGACTGCGACTTTCCTCGACGAATCTTACATTAGAACCTTATGTTTTGCTATGTGTTGTGGGTAGGGGTGGGCAAGACCGGGTACCTGGCCAATTTGTCTAGAATTGGTCCCGGTCCCGGTAACCACCAGTTCCTGAAAATAGGAACCAGTCTCGGTCCCGGTTAGGCCGGGTCTCAAATTATAAGAATTGGTCCCGGTACCGGTGGGAACCGGTACCAATACCGGGTACCCAGTCAATTGGCCTACTATTAAAAAAATTGAGCGAAATATTTTTAACCACCAATAGTAATATTAAATAACAAAATCTTATAACGAGTCATCTTCATAGTATTTATACATAAAGAGAAAGTTTGATAAAAAGAAATAAACAAAAGAACATTATCTATTACAAGCAAGGTCACGAAAAAGTTTAATAAAAAAAGAGCGTCTTCAATTTTTTTCAACCTCTTCAACACTACTCGATCCATTGTCTTCCAATTCTGAAATGAAAAAAACAAACAAACATTATAACAAGTCATAAAAAAGATGACATATAAAAGATTAAAAATAATATAATGTAATGTATTACCTTCTTCATATCTCTGAACATCTTCAAGAAATTGTTCCATGTCAACACTTATATTTGATGCCCTTAACCAATCTTGAGCACAAACCAAAGCTTCCACTGTTTTTGGCCCCAAACTACTACGAAATTGATCAAGTACACGCCCTGATGTACTAAATGCAGATTCACTAGAAACTGTTGAAACTGGTATGGCTAAAATATCCTTAGCCATTTCTGCCAAGATCTTGTACTTCTCACTGTTTATCTTCCACCAATGTAAAATCTGAAAATCATTAGCTTCTCTTTTTTCCCTCGCTTCCTCGAGATAAATGTCTAATTCACATTTGACCACAACACCTTCAGCATCTTCCTCGTCAAATTCATTATAAAGATTGTTCAAGTTATCATTTTGTGAGGGCATTGCATTCTCACTAAAATCAGCATCCATCCTATCTAATTTAGAATCATGGGCAGAATTTTTTGAAAAGGAAGAAACTCTAGCACCATAAAAATCATATAATTTTTGAAGAACATCATATAAATGATCACACATGGCATCCACCTTAGTAAACTCAAGTGGAAAAAGCTTTCTAAGAGAAAATCTCACAAACCTCAACTTATATCGAGGATCAAGAACCACTGCAACTAACATCATGATATTTGTCTTACTAAAATCTCCATAATACTTATCAAATTTTTCTCTCATTTGGCTACCCATATTTTTAAGATCCGGATCACTAGAACTTTTCCACTCCAAAAGAGAAGTAAGCACACCCAATATCTCATGAAAATGTATGTTTGCAGTGACATACAAACTACCAGACAACCTCTTAGTAGCCTCATAAAACTGTTTCAAACACACAGCCAATACTTTAGCATTTGCCCAATCTATTCTTGTAGGAACTCCATCTTTAAGCTCTTTACTAAAATCATGGTCATCTTCCTTATACCTATTAAAAGCTTTTTCAAATTTTAATGCAGTTTCAAGCATAAGATATGTAGAATTCCACCTTGTAGACACATCAAAACATACAGAACCTTTACAAGATACTTTCACAAGCATAGAAGAGCGAGCAAACACTTTAGCTCTAGAAGGAGAACTTCTCACATATCTAATGGCACTACGAATTCTAGTTATTGCATCCTTCACTATATGTAAACCATCTTTCACAATCAAATTTAGCACATGGCAAGCACACCTCATATGAAAATAACTACCATCTAGAATAAATTTATCATAAAAATTTGCTTTTAAATACCCCACAGCCACATCATTCGAGCTTGCATTATCAACAGTTAAGCACGATATTTTATCTTCAATTTTCCATTGAAGAATGCAAGCTTCAACAACTTTTCCAATCTCTTTACCTTTATAATTATCCATCAACTGAAAATTTAGAATTCGCTTGTGCAACTTCCAATTATCATCAATAAAATGAGCAGTCAAGCACAAGTAATTAAAATTTTGAATTGAAGACCAACAATCAGTTGTTAAAGCAACTCTTGATTTCACACCTTTCAGAATTTTTTTCAATTTTTCCCTCTCACATGTGAACAAGTTCTTTACATCTCTCGCTACTGTGTAACGGGAAGGAATTTGAAATTGAGGGACAGCCACATTACAAAAATATCTAAATCCTTCACGCTCAACTATAGAAAAAGATTGCTCACCAACAATTACCATTTTCGCAAGAGCAAGTCTACATACATTCTGATCAAATTCCCAATTACTAACAGTAGGAGTATCGGTTGGAGTCGCCCTAAAAACAGAAATTACTTTTTGCTTTTTATCTATGTTTAGAGGGTACTTAGGACATGAGCCAAGATGCTTCTTTAAATTTGAAGTGCCATTATCAGTATTAGTAATCAGAAACTTACTGCAATATTTGCATTTGGCTTTCACAACTTTATCAGTGATTGGATCTTTGACGTCCCAATAATGACTCCAATACTCTGACTTTCTCTTATCTCCAACCTTTTGTAGTTGTGCTTTTGCTTGTGGTTTCGGTTCTGATTGTTCCTTATTTGCATTACTCTGATCATCATCTAAAATAACTTGATTTGGGTTTAAATCTTTTATCACTATAAAAAAGAAAAACAAAATTAGCATAAGAATAATAAAGAAAAAAATCAAAACATGTATGTGAAAAAGAGAGACTTACCTTTGAATCAAATTTGAGATGATGATATACCAAGCGTCAGTTCCTCTGTGAGAGTAAATAGCCAAATAGCATTCAAGAAAAAAAGTAGAATAGAAAGAAATGAAACGGTGGTATTGGATAGATGTGAAATAGAGAATTAATAAAAAGATTTGGGGCTTTAATTTTGGGCTTTAATTTTGGGCTAAAGTGATCTTAATAGACCAGTACCGGGTACCCACCGGATACCGGGTCTAAAAAATTAGGATCCAGTCCCGGTCCCGGTCGTAATCGGGACCTAAATTTTAGATCCAGTCCCGGTCCTGCCGGAACCAATTCCGGGTAAAAATCCACCGAGTTCGACCGGGTCCGGGACCGGGACCGAATAACCGGGTTTTTTGCCCACCCCTAGTTGTGGGTGCTTTGGCTCCAGCGGAACAGTCGCGTCTTTGATAATGAGCATCAGGGGGAACCCGTGATTGAGCATTGCCGTCAGCTTGTGTGAGAAGTGGTAGATCAGGCCAAACTCATTGGGGTTGATTCGAGCATTCAAGTTTTTGGTGGCCAGCGGCCTTGTGTGCAACTTTGGGAACCACCGTTGGAGGGGTGGGTCAAGGCTAATGCCGATGGATCATTTCGGCCAAACGTAGGAGGGGCCACGTGCGGGGGTGTTCTTCGTAACCATTCAGGTGAATGGATTGTTGGCTTCGCCAAGAGTTTGGGTTTATGTTCAACATTAGAAGATGAATTTTGGGGCATCTATGAAGGCCTTACAGTGGCCTGTGAGCTTGGGATTCGCCGTCTTTGGTTAGAATTAGATTGCTGATACGCGATTGACGTTCTTAGTGACTACTCGAACATGGATAGTAGACCATCGATTGTTCAACATATTTGGGATCTTTTAGATCGAGAGTGGGTGGTACGTCTGACAGTCATTGCTCGTGATGGGAATAGAGTCATCGATGCCCTTACGCAGGTATCATGGAGGTTGTTGTTTGGTTCTCATGAGTTCGTCGCCCCTTCTAGTTATACATATGCTTTTTATCAGTAAGACAATGTAGCTTATCTTACTTGATGTATTTTATCACCATGAGTACTTTTTTTCCTCCATTTAGGTTTATGGAGGTTTTTTAATGAGACTCATGGTGATACCCCTTTCAATAAAAATATACAATAGATAACCGCACTTACAAAATCAAGCGTAGTAATTTTCAAATGTTAGAAATTAGCAAAATAGTGGTTCAAAAATTTAAGAGGTCATGTTTATTTTATTAAAATGAGACTATTTAATATTTTTGCTCAGCAAAATAGTTATTGTTAATTAATAAAAAGCCAACAACCGAGTTGTATGCCTCATTAAAAAAACCCCTCTAATCCTAAGTGGGGGAAAATAGTACAGCACAATAAAAAATAAAACGAATTAAAAACCAACATCCTGAAACCCAAACGAATAACTCGCAAACAAAAGACAATAAAACGTTAATTTATAATGTGAAAAGGTAAAAAGATTCTAAGGACTTAATTTTAGACCTTTTTTACGGGCTTTGTGAGGTGGGAAATTCTAAAAAACGGCTTCTTAAAAAAAGACTAAAAGACGGTTGTACACAATTTCTTACAAAAATCGTAAGGAATTGTGTACATGTACCGAATTTCTTACAAAATTCGTAAGAATTTGTGTATGTACACAAATTTATAAGAATTTCAGTACATGTACACAATTCCTTACAAAAATCTTGAATTCGGTATATGTACATAAATACTTACCATTTTTGTAAGGATTTGTGTATGTACACAAAAGTAGTAAGGACGTACACAAATCCTTACCATTTTTGTAAGAATTTTAGTACATGTACACAAATTCTTACGATTTTTTTGTAAAAATTTGTGTACGTGTTTTTTTAACCTCGTTTTAAAAGGTCTTTCTCTAGGATCACCGCTTGTGAGGTCGAACATGTTTAAAACTATCCCTGACGGATTGTAAAAGATTGAGGAGGCACAGGAGTGTTGAGTGTTCTTTGGGAAGAAAAGTTTCCAAGCCTGCAACTTCTAGTAAAAATGTAATCACTCGGAGTTGGTTACTCCAAGGTATAGATCCTTACTAAACCCATCACCATTTGTATTTCATCTAATTGTGTTAATAGAGAAGAAATTGATGCCTAATAAAGATAAACCATGAATTGAAATTGCATAAATCCGATGATATTCGTTCTAGGAGATCCAAATTCAAATTGTTTTGTGTGTAAAGCGTATGTGCATTGTAAAATGGTTAAGAATATATATAAATAGATAAAAAGATTTTTGAAAGGTTTACGGGGGCGGTTCAAATGTTTACGGGACCCTGTGCTATTTATTAAAACAAGATCCTTTAATTTATAATCTCATATATATATAAGGATTTTTGAAAAATATTTTAATTTTAATAAAAAATATATTATGGGCACTTCTTAAAGTTATTTTTTATTATAATTTTTTAACTAAAATCTTTTACTTTTACTCTTATTAAAAAAATTCAACTCATTTAAGGGCCCTCTTTTCTTGAGAGCCTTGTACGGTTGCTCATCTCGCATATGTCCAAAATTCCCACTATTTCGTACTATTAAAAAAATGCATTTATCAGAACAATACTAGCTTTCTAGTTGCTGCTTCCATAAATGAAAATATATGTACAAACAATGATAAATAACTTCAACAAACGTCCAAATAGTAATAGAGAGGCAACTTCCATAGCAAGCACCACTGTTCCCACCCGTCACTGCTCCGAAACATCAACCCAGACAAATTTTAACTTCCAAGAAACTAGGCACTGTTAATTTTCTCATTACTCCAGTAAGGTTTGATGGTGTTTGCCCCATTCTTAACCGGATACGAAGCCTCCATCGCAATGCCGCACTTGCCGGTATACGCATCGACGTTACGCTCCATCCTTATGTACCCATCTTCACCCCAGCCGCTGCCCCACGAGTTCCTCACAATCCAATAATCCCCATCATCATCATCCCTCCCGTACCCTACAACAACCACACCGTGGTCTAATGCCGATCCACATTCACCCCTGAAAACTCCCTGTAAATGTTCACTCTTAAATTAGGATTTAAATTGCGGCAGCCAACTCTTTTAAATTATGGCTCACCGATTCATAGAGTTGGAAAGCTCTGCCACCAGCTTCAATGGCTACACTCACAGGCTGATGTGCTACAGCCTTCTTTAGTGCCTTCTCGTCGTATTGAACAACATCCTCGTACCCATCAATGCTTACAACCTTAGCATTCTTCTGTTAAAATTACCAAATCAAAATTAAAATCAGCTCAACTGCTAGATTACTGTCTTAGAAATAGAATTAAACTTTGGAAACTGAACTGACCCTGGTTGGATCACATTGGTTATCAGCGCCGAGGTAAGGATAATCTTTCTCAGAGTCGATGCCACCATTGTCGATGATGAATTGGAAGGCGTAGTCCATTAGGCCTCCATTGCACCCTGCGTCGTAGGATCGGTCACAGTCTACCAGTTCTTGTTCCGATAGAGAGATTAGCTCGCCGGTGGCGATTTTGTTTATCCCTTCAACAGCTGCAATTGTTGAGAATGCCCAGCAACTTCCTGAAACAGTGACTTCATTTTTTAATATACTGGTGTGATTACATGGTAGTATAGGTTAATATTGTTTCTTAACTCTTTGATAAGAGAGATATATTGCACACACAAGTGTTTCAACCCAAACATTTTAGAATAAAGTTTATCTTTTTTTTACTGCAGCCGCTCGTTGAGTTTTTCGTTTTAGATTTGCGAAAAGAAATGATTTAAAATGGAAATGGAAAGGGAATTGAACTCACCACAATACCCTTGATCCTTGACGGGAGTGACAGCTCCATGGTCTCTCCAGTCCACTGAGTCCGGCAAGACGTCGCCGGCACGGGAAGCGTAACGTTGGGTGGGGTTTTTGGACTTCATGACTCGACGTTTAGGGTCAGTTTTGGTCCCCAAAAACATGGCACGGTACTCTTGGTTAGTTAAATCAGCGAACTTGGTCAACCCAAGTTTGTAGGTTGTGTTTTTTGAGTTGTGCTCATGGATGAAATTCAAGTTATCCTTAAAGATGTGGAAGCGGTTCTGTTCCAGTCCGTTGCCTTTGTATGGTTTGCCATGTTTAGCAGCCCAAGCTCGGTACAAGCTCATCACATCCTCATGGCTTCTCCAGGTTGAGGATGAGATGGATATGTCTAAAGCAGATGATAAGGTGAAGAAAAAGAAGAGGAGGAGGAGGAGGAGAAAAACAAGGGGGGAAATTGATGCCATTGCCATGGGAGATTAGATTAGAAAAGGGAAATATTTGGTGAAGAACAAGGAGGGAGCTTCCGAGTTTATATAGACAAAGGAAATGGTTTAATTGATTAGTTATATTTTGATGTACAAGCTGCCTAAAATATTTTACATAACTTAAAAAGTCTAAAATTTAAAGTCTTAAATTTTAATCATAAATTTTACTAATTTTTAATTTTTTTATACAATTTAAATTATAAAATCTAAAACTTTTAACCTTAAACCCTAAATTCTAACCATAAATCTTTAACTTCTAAATCATACAACTTAAAACTTTAAACCCTAAACTATAACTTAAATCTCTAAACTTAAAAGTTTATGTAAACTAAAGTTTATAAAATTTATGTATCAAAATATTTTCTTTTAACTACTCCGTATTTATGCATGGAACATATCTTTTTTTGCTTAATTAATAGTATACGAGTCTTTGGCCCTGTTTGGTAAATAGCGGTTTGGGCAAAAATTAGAGGTTTGAGGTATAATTAGAGGTTTGACTAGTCAAATCCGTTAATATTGATGTTTGGTAAATAGCGGATTGAAAGAGCGGATTTAGGTGAAAAAGCTAATTTTGAAAAAGCTCCTAATATGAGCTTTTTGAGATTAGAGGTTTGGTATTAGAGTTGTAATGACTCTTTTACCCTTAACAATTACCAAAATTCTCCAAATAACTTAAATTAAATATGGTGATATTTGTAAGTTAATTTTATTTTTTATTATCACATATTTATATGTGCATATAAATTTTATAATAATTATATAAATAATAAATTAATATATAAATCTTTCAAATATGTTTAGGAAATTTATATTAAAAATAATTTTTACAAATCTAATTAATATTTATTAGATACAAAATATTCATAACTGATAAATTATTCAAACAAGTATTGAATATAATCATGTCCTTATATGTAATTTTGCTTGTTTAAATAATCAAACAGCTATCAGCTATCAATTAATTTTATCAAACACTTTTATACAATCAGCTAATACAATCCGCTAGTTAAATCAACTAATGCAATCAGCTATCAGCTAATGTAATCTGCTATCAGCTATCCGCTAATTGTCAAACAGGGTCTTTAACTACTCCATATTCACGATATCAAGGCTTAAATATCCGAGCTTGTAAAAGGGATTATAGCATGAAACATTATTATAATGTAGAGATACAATAAGTCAGGATTTATTCTCAAAACGCGGTTGGCACTCTTCCATGATACAAATATTTTAATATATATATATATATATAATTGTAATATGTGATTTTTATAATATGAATTATTAATAATTTTATTATAAAAATACATATATTGACAGGAGAAATTATTTAATACATTATCATGTCTACAAATGGATTAAATTTAGGGATTAGAGAATTAATTTATAATTTAAAGTTTAAGAGTTAAATTTTTAAAATTTATAGTTAGAATTTAAAATTTAAAGGTTAATGTTTAGAATAACAAAATTAAAGAATTATATTGTAAATATAAATCCTAAATTTTTACACTAAACCCCACGTTCTAATATTAAACCATACTTTCCAAAACTTCTAAAGTAACTCTCTAACCTCCTAAATTTAATTTGTTTGTAAAAACTTTTTGCAACTTAATATATCAAATAATAACACAATATAATGTTGGGTAAACTATACTAATGACCACCGAACTATAGGGTTGGTGTCGATTTGACCACTATATTTTCAATTGTGTTAAATATATCACATAATTATTTAATTGGTTCCAATATAGCCACTTGCCGTTAAATCCTAACGGGTAGATGATGTAGCAGTTAAAAACAAATTGGTATAATTACACATTTAATCCTTATTACTTAAGCATTCTATCAATTTAGTCCTAATTTTTAATTAATAAAACAATTAATTATTTAATCCCTATTTATATTTGAGTTAATAATTTTATTTTACCTTCCAATGAGGTGGTGACACGTGTCACCACCCATTAAAGAAAGAAAATAAATTTTACTCTAAAATGAGAGTAGTAGGGTTTGAACCAAAAACCTCTTGGTTAGAAGTGCATTTGTTTAACATCAAGCCAAACACACATTTGTGATTTATTATACAACATTTATTATTTATCCTTAAATGATGGTAAGACTGGTGGTGGCTACCAGTACCAGCCAATTGCACCACCACTGACAGCTAGATGAGGTTTTATTATACTACACACTTTAGTGGAACATTTCCACCTGATCTAGGCAATAATCTTTCCTTGAAAAAACTGTAAGATCCTCTTTTCAAGTTGTTTGCATTTAGTTTTATTTATTGGAGCTTTTATTTAGTCCCTTTTGCTCCGATTTCTTGCAGATTACTTGACAACAATGAGTTTCTCGGCAGCTTACCACCGGAGTTATATGATGTTAAGATGCTTTCTGAGTTTCAAGATGATGAGGATCAGCTAACTAATATTGCAGCTGTTAGGTCATCTTGTAAAAGCAGAGATTTTCCACGGTAAGCAAATGAATTACCATAACATTTTCATTTCTGTTGTGCATAGTGTATGGAATCAATCAATCTCAATTAACATTATCAAATATTGAACAACCATATGCCGAGGAAGAAGGGTAGAGTGTTTTTAGGCTTATAGGATGTGTCTCTTTGTATTTCTCAATGCATTTAATAGCTCCAATTGACATGCTAAGGCAAGCTCTCATTTCCTTTTATATAGCCATTAGCTTCATGATATCTTCTAATGCTCAGGAACAATGCCCAGCCAAGAGATGTAGCTCTATGGAGGAGGTTGCAGCAGTTGGTAGATTTCTCCAAGGCACGCAAAGCTAAGAGAAGAGCTTCCCGGCGGTCAGTACCACCTACAGTAGCATCTAATCACCTCTCTTCCCCTTCATTGTCACCTTCACCATCACCTTTGTCTCCGTTTATATCTCCTTTGGGTTCACCATTTTTATCTCCATCTCCATCTCCATCTCCATTCCCTCCAATAATGTTTTGACTCCGTTGTCTTCACCTTCGCCTGCATTAGCACCAACTCCAGCTTTACCACTCCCAGTAGATCCACCAGTATATATCTCTGAACCACCACAATCACACAGTGCCCCAACTGATTCCCCTGCTTCAACTCCAAGCCAAATAGAAGATGAGAGGTCTGATTCAGAACATCATATGGTTCTAATTTTGATTGCTAGTATAGGGGGGTTCCTTGTTCATTTTGGTTTTGGTCCTTGGCATATTCCTCTTCCGGAGCAGTAAGGTGGTTACAGTCAAACCTTGGGGCACATGATTGAGTGGGCAGCTGCAAAAGGCATTTTTAACAGGTATCTTTCCTTAGCTGCAGAATACTCTCCATGCATTGCTAGGTGTCTGTGAACCTATTCAAATTGCATAAACTTTCTGCTAACCAACATAGAATTCTTGTAACCAATTTATATGGAAATCTTCTGCAAAAAGTACTATATTCACCTTTCGGCTCAAATCCTTGGTGAAACAAAGTCAGTTTCCAACCTCTCTTATATTAATGTCCACATTTCAGGTGTATCGAAGCTCAAGCGATCAGAACTTGAAGCAGCTTGTGAGGATTTCAGCAATATAATCGGAACCTTTCTCGATGGCAAAGTTTACAAGGGAACTCTGTCAAGTGGGGTTGAAATAGCCGTAACATCAACTGCAGTTGCATCTCGTAAAGATTGGTCAAGGGTTTTAGAAACACAATTTAGAAACAAGGTACTGCAGTATTATTAATCACTATAGTCTTGGCTCTTGTAAACCCTTTCTGAATATCAAATATTTTTCATTCTTTCAAATAGACGCTTTGTCTAAAGTGAACCACAAGAATTTTGTAAATCTCATTGGCTATTGCGAAGAAAACGTGCCTTTCACAAGAATGGTGGTACAGTTGGCTGGTACTAGTAGCCACCACCAGTCTTACCATCATTTAAATAAATAATAAATGTTGTATAACAAATCATAATTGTGTGTTTGGCTTGATGGTGCACAAATGCACTTCCCACCAAGAGGTCTTTTGTTCAATCCCTACTAATCTCATTTTAGAGTAAAATTTATTTTCTTTCTTTAATGGGTGGTGACACGTGTCATCACCTCATTGGAAGGTAAAATAAAATTATTAACTCAAATATAAATAGGGATTAAATAATTAATTGTTTTATTAATTAAAAATTAAGACTAAATTGATAGAATGCCTAAGTAATAGGGATTAAATGTGTAATTATATCAATTTGTTTTTAACTGCCACATCATCTACCCGTTAGGATTTAACGGCAGGTGGCTATATTGGAACCAATTAAATAGTTATGTGGTATATTTAACACAATTGAAAATATAGTGGTCAAATCGACACCGACCCCATAGTTCGGTGGTCATTAGTATAGTTAACATGGGAACTTGAATAAAGCAGGGCGGCAGGCCGGGACAAGGTGAATTATTGCCTGACAAAAAAATTTCTCTCTTCTTTTTGGTATTTTTTATGTCTTTAATATTAAAAAATAAAAAGTTAACTGCTGGAATAGTCACTTATACTTCCCCCAGTATAGAGTTAGTCATTGATTTTGAAAAACGACCAGAAAGGTTACTTACGTTTTCGAGATGTAAATTTTTGGTCACTCAGCCGTTTGTTGTCGTTAAACATTGACGGCTTGCTGGCCTGGCAGCGAAAAATAAGGGTAAACTACTGCAATGGTCACTAAAGTTTATCCCATTGTAAAGTGCTCATAAGTCCTATATTTTATGCACATTTCATTTCATCTTATATTATTGCTATTCTCAAGTACATTTTGGGCATATTTAGGTGCATGCATGCATTATTTATAGTATTCTTTGTCTTGCCTTGTTTTTGTTGAATATCTTTAATTTGGTGAGAAAATATACTGTTTTAGTTTAGTTTTAGTTTTAGTTTTAGGTGCTAGAAGTTGTCAGATGGAGAGAGGAGCCGAGGAGATGATGCTGAGGAAGCAAGCCAAGGAGTTGTACTAAGCAACTCAACATAGAGAGAGATGTTGCCGAGTAGCTGCAGCTGCCATATCTGCCGCCCAGGGCAACAACTTGAGGATTTGGTGAATCGGAGTGCGATTGGAAGAGCATAATTTTCTGAGTCCAATGAGCCCATCCAGGCAAATTATTGATGCCGGAAACAACGAATAGAGCTGCCAAAGGAGAGAATGTCTAAGGTGTCTTAAGCTTACTTGTGGCACAAGAAGTCCAACTTCAAGTCAAAGAAGTCAGATTTAAAGGATGCATTCAATGCAAAAGCTACTTTATCATAAAGAAGACTTTTACTCCAATGAGGACTTATCCTAGGCCATGCCCTATATATATCCGATCATACCTTGTATTTTAAAAAACTCATAGTCGACATAGCTTAGGTTTCTCTTGTGTTTTCTTGCCGCCACTATGTTCTAAATTCTCTAGGGTTTGGGTTATGTTGTAAAGTGGTTGTGAGAACGATTGTTTAAGTTTAAGTTTGCTTTTGCAATAAATTCAAGGTTTGCTTATTTCATGTTCTTCATTGTTTTCAATTGAGTTGAGAGATCGATTGTGAGCAATCCATTTGTTCGGTATCGAGAGAGTCAAACTCACAAAAGAAGTAAGCACGATCTCATCAATATCAGATGTTGATCAATCCAGCCTAGACATAGGTTAGGGTTTAAGTTGGCTAAAAGAGGACGGACCAAAGGTTGATGTTCATTGCAAGATTCACGCCGACGGGTATTATCTGAAGCGAGCATCAACAACATTCAGACTTAGACATAAGCTGAATCATTATCGAAGCGTTCTGTCGAACCTTGAAGGTTTGTCGAGTTTGCCGCCGAGCCAATCGTCCGTTCCACCTGTCGAGGCAGCGAAAGCGTCAAAGCATCAATCTGCCATCTTCCGCTGAGGCAGCAAAGTCTGACAGCGCAATAAAACTTAACATATTCAACACAGTTTCACACTACGGAGCAACATAACCTGACACATTCTATCACCCTGATCTTTTCTACTATTTACTTGTGATTATTTATTTTTCTCTTAAACAAACTAATATTAACTTGTGCATTTATTTTTTGTGCATGAATTGACATTCAAATTAGATGTCCAATTCTCGTGGGAGACGGTATATTTTATACTATAACTTGACAAGAGTATGCACTTGCGCTCATATTTAGAGAACACCTAAACGCTCTACAAGTTTTTGGCACTGTTGCTGGGGATTGGAAACAATAAATTCATCTTTTTGTACTTTTAGTGCATTTAATTTTAGTTTTTATATTTTTCATTTTTATTCGAAAAAATAGAATTTTACAGTTTTCTTGTCTAGTGCATTACCAGAGCCAACCCATCGACCGAAATTGTTTTCATAGACGAGATCAAATGAAGAGTAAGAGAACTTAAGAAAGAAGCAAGAGAAGCCCTCGGGAAAGCCAAGGAAGAAGGAAAAGCAGAGGCAACCATGCATAACGGCTAAGACGACAACCCTGCCAACAATGCCCATAACAGCATGGATGGGTAACAAGATCCGCCCCTAGGCAGCAGCCCCTAATTCTGCCCAGGTAGTAACAGTATGAGCGCACCACTAAGGATTATTTGGAGCACGACTTCAGTGGATTTGACCCACCTGTTGCAGAGCCTGAAATTGAAGCAGCTCACTTCGAGCTAAAGCCCATGATGTTTAACATGATAAACACATTGGGGCAATTTGGAGGAACTGCCACGGAAGATGCTCGGTAGCACTTGAGGGGATTCCTAGACATTTGCAGAGCCTTCAAGATACATGGAGTCCACCAAGATGTGTTTAAACTAAGAGTATTTCTCTATTCACTAAGGGATAGGGCAAATCAGTGGCTGAACAACAAACTGGCGGGATCATTCAACACTTGGACGAAGTTGTGCAAAGACTTCCTAGATTGTTTCAGCCCTCCAAACGTAACCGACAAATTAAGAAATGAGATCACAACTTTCCACCAAGGGGATGATGAACCAATGTATGAAGCTTGGGAGAGATACCAACAGATGTTAAACAACTGCCCGCTTCACGGTTTCCCATCCTAGACTCAAGTGTCGATGTTCTATAATGGAGTAAATCAACCGACACGAATGATGCTCAACGCCTCATCTAATGGAATCATCTTGGATAGACCACCCGAGGAGGCACTGCAGATTCTGAACAGGATTGCAAAAAATGACTACAAGTTCCCTACAACTCGCCGCGACAGCATAAGGTGGCCAGATGTTGTGAATAAAGTAGAAGCCACTGAATCTGTCAATGCCCTCCTGGATAAACTGACAGAGCTGGTAATGAATATGGCCAAAGGGAAAACATATGATGCCAAGGTTGTTGAGCCATTTTGTGATGAGTGTGGGGGAAACCACGATTCCTCTGAATGCAATGAATCCGCCAACTTCATGGGAACTTATAAGAGGAACAACAGACCTAACACCAACACATATAACCCAGGCTGGAAAAAGCATCAAAAATTTATCCTAGAGTAACCCTAACATAGCTGCAAATCCAACCCAACAACTAGGAGGATATCAGTAGAACCTGTCACGACAACCGCCTCAGCAGCAACAGAATACGAACAATAATTCACTTGAATCTACTTTACAAACTTTTATGTCTCGCACTTGTGATTTTATTGTTCGTACTAATAAATTTATTGACAAAACTGAATCTTTTATGGGTAGGACTGAGATGCGGATGAACAACCAGGAGGTAGCAATAAAGAACCTGGAGACATATTCCTGGCAGTTCACTAAAATAATAAGCAACAAGTCAATGGGTGCATCATCCAGAAACACAGAGGTCACGGAAAAACCCACTTATGAGCAATGCAAAGTAATAACTACAAGAAGTGGGAAACAATTGGATGAGCCCAGAATTGAGCAGCCAAAGGAAAAGCAGCCGGAGGTACCCACCGTAGCAGAACATAAACAACCTATTGTGACAGCAAAACACCATGATGTCTAGGCAGATGACGACAGCCCTGAAACAGATGATCCTGAACCCTATAGATCAGATTTCCTTGCAAAGAACGCATCCAGGACATCTGTCTGCCGTCGCAATTCCCTCAAAGGGCTTAAATAGCAAAAGCAAGAGCAGCAATTCAAGAAATTTCTGGATATTCTAAAGTAGGTGCATATCAACATCCCACTCGTGGAGGTCATACAAAACATGCCAAATTACGCAAAGTAACTGAAGGATATGATTTCAAAGAGAATGAGAATTGGGGAATTCGAGACAATAGTTGTCACTGAATAATGCATGGCAATGATGCATAACGAGGTGCCGCCCAAAAGGACAGATCCAAGCAGCTTCATAATTCCTTGCAAGATAGGCAGCAACCATAACATGATAGCTCTATGTGATATAGGAGCATGTAATCCCCTAAACCCGGCCCAAAAGAAATGGGCCGAATCTAGGAAGTCGTGTTTGAATACTAGTCCCACAAGTTATAAATCTTAAAGTAAAATACTTAAAAGTATAAATTATCCTCGAAAATAAATAATAAACTCAATAATTTCATTTAGTATAAAACGTAATCATATATCATTGTTCAGACAACTTGATTAAAAATCTGAAAGTAACTTCATAGATGCATGCATTTGATAAAACCCAAATAAAAAATAGTTCCAAAGTCCATACTACAAAAAAATATCCCAAAAAATATTAAAATAATAATTTTAAGGTAACAGAAAGGTTCGTACTGAATAATAATTATTCTAAATAAACAATAGATGCTCCAAGTACCGATCGCCTAAAAAGTCTGAGATATCTGAAAAGTAAAAACTAAGGAGTGTAAGCTAAAGAGCTTAGTGTCTCTAAAGTGCAAACGAAAACAAAACAATATTTTATTTTCTGATAAAGACTTTTCTGAAAACACAACAAAACCGGATCATGATGATATGATGTCTGATGCACATGAATCATAGTACTCATCTCTGATACACCGAAAAGTAAGGTTCCCCAGAACCTACTTTCTCCATCGTCACCATTTGAAGTGGAACTCAGCCCGGTGGGTGGAACCACTGATCTGAAGCGAAATTCAGCCCGAAGGGTGAAACCACTGAACTTCCCCGAACAAATCCCAAATCATATACCCACAATGTCAAGTTGCACAATACTATAAATACGATGTTTTACAATTCCGAAAATCTGATATTTTACAATTTGGTAAATCTGATTTTTAGTTAAAACATAGTCTGATATGCTATGCATAATATCCGAAAACTTTCACAAATCACAACACAGAATAAATCACACAAGTTTATAGCATAAAAGAAAACACATAAGTCTATAACACAAGAAGAGACACACCTCTAGAAAAAATAGCTCTAATGCCGAGAAAAGCGCGTCTCACGCTCAGATCCAGCTGAATTAGGACCTACGAGGTATGAATACTACATTAGTATTTATTACTAACACTAAGCCACTGACTAAAAAGCTAAGAACTAAACTGAAGATATACTCACATGAAGATCTCAAAGAACGTTTATGGCCGGTCTGAACTAGATGAGGTAACTCGTCAGCCTCAATGTCGATACCTGAACACGAGAATATTCCGAATCAGATCCTGAAATCCAAAACTTATTAGATTTTAAGTACTAATTAATTGAAATTAAACAAATGTGTTTTCTAGTTCAGATTAGACAAAACGGACAGCGAATTCAGATTCAGGATGTCGATAAAGGTCAAGGTGAACATTTTCCGAAAAAGTCAACTCTAGTCAAAGTCAACCTTGGTCAAAGTCAAAGTCAACTGTCCAAGGTCGACAGTCAAACTTAGCCAAATGTTCAAGGTCAAATCAGTCAACTATCAAATCTGGTCAATGGGTCTTGGCCAAAACTGGTTTGATTCAGATGTGCGGTTTAGTTTGGTTCACAAAATTAGTTTGCTTCTGGTCACAGTTTAAAACATGTTTGGTTCATCTATAGATGATTGGGTCTTTCGAATTGTTTCACAAAATAGGTCTACGCATTTTTCACTCATATGATAATCTGAATTTGGACTCCCTCACACTCAAGGCCCTACAATTGGGCTTACCCAAATCCCACACATACACATACAACCCACTACCAACATTTAGCAAGCCCAACTCTATTCTTCTATTTGCAGCAATAGATTAGGGTTCATGGAACCCTTGACGGTGCAAGCTCAACACGATGCAGGGGTGGCGACACGACCAAACAACAACAGTGCTAGATCCAAACGAGTACGGCGGCGTAACCAAACGATGATAGTGATACGCTCGTAACGAACAACAACCACAAAAGTTAATTTCCGGCCAACACAAGCCAAATTCTAGAAATCCAAAACCCACAACTTAAAACACCGATTTAACCAAAAACATGGGTTTAAAACTTACCCACAAATTGACGAGCGGAACAAGAGGCGACAGCGAACGGTGACATGAAAGACGAACAGGACGGTTTCTGACCTTCCCCTCACAAACGATGGCCGGCAAGAATGATCCAAAGGTTGGGGTTTGTTCACGAGAAGATGCTGGTTTGGATGGCGGTGACGGTGTGAGCCACAGATTGGAGGATGACGACAGCGCAAAGAGAAATCGCATAGTTTCTCGCCGTTAACTCGCAAATGGAGGCTAATGAAAGAAAACTAAGGGTCGAGGTTTGATCGCACGATGATGGTGCTCGCACTGGTGGTGGCCGTGCAAGCCACGGTCGACGTAGAGGCCTGGTCGGAGCTTCGTCGAACCGAAATGGGTGAGAGGAGATGATATCGAGAAAAGGGATATGGAATTGCGGCTGCAGAAAACTGAAACGGTTTTTAGGGCTAAAATAAACATTGAGTTAATACCCTAAAAATAGGTAAATTACATACTGAAGAGTTCTAACTTTTCTAGTGTTACAAAAAGGTCATTGAAGTTCTGATTTTACGCAATTTGGTTACTAAAACAAATTATAGCTCAATCAAATCCTTGATTCAATTAGGGTTTTAAGAGCTAAAATTCACAAATTTTAGGGCTTGAAGCTAAGGATTTCAAAATTAGGGATTTTTCAAATTAGAGAAATTTTGGGGTGTTACAGAGCAAGTATTAATCTGATGCCCAAGGTTGTCTTCAATAAATTAGGAATTGGACACGCAAAGCCAACCTCCATCATCCTCTAACTCGCTGACCATTCTTTTGTGCAATTGGAGGGAAAAGTTGAAGATATCCTTGTATGAGTGGGCAACTTCATTTTCCCAGCTGACTTCCTCGTCCTGGATTGTGAGGCAGACGAGAACGCCCCCATCATTCTTGGGTGACCATTCTTAGCCATGGGTAGAACATTGATAGATGTAGAGAACGAGGAACTCATTATGAGGGTGGACAATCAGAACATAAAGATGCATGTTTTACAGCCCATGAAACCAGCCAAAGAAAAAGAAGTATGCCCAAAAACACATGCCTCTAAGGTCAGCCAATAAGCAGAGCAAGGCAGCAGTTGCCAGGGCAGAAATCAAAGCAATAAAGACCTCAAGGAGCTGGATGACCCACCCGGACAAAAAGCAAAACACAACCAACTCAGGAAGTGGTTATGTTTGGGAGATGCACCTCAATGCACTCCTAACATAACTTAATTTATTTTTAATATATTTTCTTTTCTTTTTATGTTTTAGGATTAAATTTTAACTTATTGCAAATTATTTCCCACATCTTTATTTTTCAGATTTAATTATTTTTATTTCAGTTTTCTTTATTTGGTTAATAATTTTATTTTGGCAAAAGGTCAAAAATAGCCCCTAACGTTTCACATTTTGGTCATTTTAACCCTATCTTTGTTTTGGTGCAAACAACCACCTAACATTTCATTTTTCGTTCAAATTTTACCCTTATTGGATGAAAACCGTTAGTCAATTAACAGTCAATGAATGAGGCTGACGTGGCATGTCTGCAGGGCATGGGGAGATGATGTGGCACTGTCACGTGGCATTTTTAAAAAAATTAAAATTAATTAATTATTTTTTAAAGGAAATATATTTTTAATATTTTTAACCAATCGCCACATCAGCAAAGTGCCACGTGGCAGTGCTAGGTCATCTCCCCATGCCCTGCAGACATGTCATGTCAACCTCAGGCGTTGACTGTTAGTTGACTAACAGTTTTCATCCAAGAAGGGTGAAATTTGAACGAAAAATGAAACGTTAGGCGGTTGTTTGCATAAAAAAGGATATGGCTAAAATGACCAAAAGGTGAAACGTTGGGGGCTATTTTTGACCTTCTGCCTTTTATTTTCGGGTTTAGGAATAAATAAGCAGGACCAAGAAGAAAGCCCAACAATGAGCCCGCCCACCATGCCGTCGAGACAGCTGAAGGCAACCCACTGCAAGAACTCGTAACGGCTAAAATACTGCTAACGACTAGTTGCCAACAACTACATCGTAACGAGCATTTAATCCCGTAACACGCATCGCGAAAATTTGCCCGTTGCAATTTAATGCTGCCACGGCATCTCTCGACAACCCCTATATATACCTCAATATTTCATTCATTTTCTTCACTTTATCTCCTCGTTTAACCTCTTCTGCGTCCACTTGCATTCTCAAATACTTTCTATTTTCAGTCACTCTCAGATTACAACCGACTCACAACTATGTCAGTATTACAATCCAAACCCACCTTCCAGAGATTCTTCTCCAAGTTAGACCAAATGAGGCACAACACACAATTTGCCAACCGAGTAGTTTAGGAGGAGCAAGGGGTTCACTATTCACAGTAGACATGAGACTTAGGTCTCTAGCCCGCCCTCTTCGAGAAGATCCATGGCCAAGGGTGGGAAATCTTCGCAAAACAGCCGGAGGTAGCCAACGTCACCCTCGTCCGAGAGTTTTACGCCCACCAACCTCACTTAGAAGTGTCATTCGTTTTTGTCAGAAAGGAGGCAGTAAAGCTCAACGCCGTCACCATCAACAGGTTTTATGCACTGGAGATGGACGACAACCCTATGAGGAGTGGAGGCAAACACTGACAGCAGGGGACTACGACCGGATGAAGGACAGGTTGTGTGAACCAAACACCCCGTAGTTGGCGGGGAAACACAATGGGTCTGTCCAGCGTCTCTGTTTGCTACCAGAGGAAATGCTGTGGAATACGTTCATCAAGAGACGCCTACTGCCCACCTCTCACAACACAACAATTGACCGGCCCCATCTAGCCATGATCCACTCCATCGTAAATAACTGGTCGATCAACGTAGGCAACATAATTTGCAAAGAGATCCACCTGTGCTACAGGAAATCCAAGGACATGCTTTACTTCCCCTCCCTCATCACCGGGATTTTTGTGAACTTCAACTTCCCCTCCGACCCAAAAGACGTGCTGACACCACCAAGGGAGGGTTAGACAAGGAAGGTCAGGCTCCAGATGATACAGACACCTGAGATAGAACCGATCACACCCTCTCAGCCGTTCGCCGACAAAATAGATGCCCCGACAGCTAGAGGCAGTACTGAAGCTACCCAAAACTCTAAAGTTATCCAGCTGCTCAACACACTGATCGACATCAACAAGAGAATAGAGAAGCAGCCGCTGCCCTTCATGAAGTACGTGGGGGAAGTCCAAGAAGCTTTCGTGACCTATTTTCTGTAGAAGTTCCCAAACGACGATCCCTTCCTGCCCACATTCCTAGAAGACTTGACCACCACAGCTAACCAGAGAGACTACACCATCAGAAGTTTTTGCCTGCCACACCGCCTTCCGCCGCCAGATGCCCTCTCCAATGTGATACTCGTTATACTCTGCCACCTCCGCCTCTAACACGGTGGTCGACACTCCAGAGAGGCATAAAAACAACTCTCTCAAGCTTTCACAGCGAAAATAGTGGCAGAAACCTCCCCGTTCAATGATGTGGGGCAGCAGATGGTAGAAACAAGGGCACCAATGGCAACAACAGAGCCATTGGAAGCACCAATGGTGGAGCCAAGCAGAAAAGGAAGCGACATATAATCTCGACCGAACTAGAGTCGATAGATGATGAATCAGAATCTGAACCAGACCACAGTGAATCTCCTCGCCCCACTCCCAAGAGAGTCCAGCCACCATGGACAACAAAGATTTCACCTGCCAAGTCTGCTGCCAAGACTTCTGCCAACCGGCGTCTGGTCATCGAATCATCGTCCTCTTCCTCTGCCGCAAAGACTCCATCATCATCTCAACCATCAGACAACTTCTACCGTTGTTTCTTTTCTTTCTTTTTATTACTTATTTTTCTGATTTAATTATTTTTCTTGTATTTTATTTTTTTGTTTTCTTTTATTTTGTGCATTGAGGGCAATTCTTATCTCGAGTTTGGGGGGGATTAACACTCATCATTGTTTAGGAATACTTAGAGCATATAGGTTGCATAATGTACTTGCCTAAAAATTAATCAAAAGAAAAAAATTTATTAGAACTTGTGCCTATGATAGGATAGCCGATCTTAAATTTTTTGCACCAATTAAAAAAAACTTAATTTTGGGGAAAGCATGAAGTAAACTTAGAATTTTTTATATAATTACCAAAAATTAAAAACAATATTGTCACTTGCTGAATTTAATTGAATTAATGATAAACATTGTCTGCTTGAATTATTTGTAAAATTCTAACATGGTTGCATGAAGCTGTCACGACAGGCAACAAACAGAAAAAGAAAAGCACTGCAACGGCATGAAGAAAAGAATTTTTTTTATGATGTCTTTCCCTAGAGGTGCCCGAAACGGATCTAGGAAGAATCATGTGCAAGGACACTCCACTGCTATCAAAGTCCATAAATCTAAAAATCTTTGAAGTGACATACAAATTAGCATGAGTGAATGAAAGTTTTCACGGGATGAATCTACTCAATGGGTTCGGGGCTTTGTAGTTTGCTCCTATCTTAATTTCAGACCTAAAGAGTAGTTTTGATAAGCTGAAGCCCTTATTGCCATGATTATAAAATGTGCTTAATTATGTTGCCTTGACAACAACCTTATATTACCATAACAACACCTTTGTTTACTTAGAATATTCTTAAGATTCAGTATGTACACAGTTTCTGCACACACTGCACTGGCATTGTAGTTTAATTCTGAGTTAATTCATGTTATTCTCCTCTCACTAATCTGATGATAGGTGCCACGGCCTTGAGGTGCTAAATCAAGTTTAAAACGAATTTTTCTTTTTGATTAGTGCGAGGGCAAGTATGTTTAGGATTGCATTGCTTGAGGACAAGCAATAATTCGAGTTTGGGGGTGTGTAAAGTGCTCATAAGTCAAATATTTTATGCACATTTCATCTCATGTTATTGCTATTCTCAAGTATATTTTAGGCATATTTAGGTGCATGCATGCATTATTTACAATATTTTTTGTTTTGCCTTGTTCTAGTTGAATATCTTTAATTTGGTGAGAAAATATATTGTTTTAGTTTAGTTTTAGTTTCAGGGGCTAGAAGTTGTCAGATGGATAGAGGAGCTGAGGAGATGATGTTGAGGCAGCAAGCCAAGGAGCTGTGCTGAAGCAACTCAACACAAAGAGAGATGCCGCCGCCATATCTGCCGCCCAGGGCAGCAACTTGAGGATTTGGTGAATTTGGAGTGCGATTGGAAGAGCATAATTTTCTGAGTCCAATGAGCCCATCCATGCAAATTATTGATGCTGGAAACAACAGACTGAGCTGCCAAATGAGAGAATGTCTAAGGCGGCTTAAGCTTACTTGTGGCATAAGAAGTCCAACTTCAAGTCAAAGAAGTCAGATTTAAAGGATGCATTCAATGCAAAAGCTACTTTATCATAAAGAAGACTTCTACTCCAAGGAGGACTTACCCTAGGCCATGCCCTATATATATATATATATCCGATCATACCTTGTATTTTAAAAAAACTCATAGTCAGCCTAGCTTAGGTTTCTCTTGTGTTTTCTTGCCTCCACTATGTTCTAAGTTCTCTAGGGTTTGGGGTTATGTTGTAAAGTAGTTGTGAGAATGGTTGTTTAGGTTTAAGTTTGTTTTTGCAATAAATTCAAGGTTTGCTTATTTCATGTTCTTCATTGTTTTCAATTGAGTCGATTGATCGATTGTGAGCAGTCCATTTATTTGGTATCGAGAGAGTCAAACTCACGAAATAAGTAAGCACGATCTCATCAATACCAATTGTTGATCAATCCAGCCTAGACATAGGTTAGGGTTTAAGGCGGCTAAAAGAGGACGAACCAAATGTTGATGTTCATTGCAAGATTCACGCCGACGAGTATTATCTGCAGCGGGTATCAACAATATTTAAACTTAGACATAAGCTAAATCATTATCAAAGCGTTCTACTGAGCTTTGAAGGTCTGCCGAGTTTACCGCTGAGCCAATCGTCCGTTCCACCTGCCGAGGCAGCGAAAGCGTCGAATCATCAATCTTGCATCTTCCGCCGAGGCAGCAAAGTCTGGCAGTGTAATACAACTTAACCTATTCAACACAGTTTCACACTACGGAGCAGCATAACCTGACTTATTCTATCACCCTGATCTTTTCTACTATTTACTTGTGTTTATTTATCTTTCTCTTAAACAAACTAAAATTAACTTGTGCATTTATTTTTTGTGCAGGAATTGTCATTCGAATTAGCTGTCCAATCCTCGTGGGAGACGATATCTTTTATACTATAACTTGACAAGAGTGTGCACTTGCGCTCATATTTAGAGAACACCCAAACACTCTACACTCATGTACATTTTTGCTCCCCAATTTTAAAAAATAAACATTATGGTCACTAGTGAAAAGGTTTATTTATAATTTCACCCTTGAATTTTTAAAAATTCATTTTAACTCTTAAACTTTACAATCAATTAGTACAATAATATTATAAAGGCTTAAACGAAAAATAGGTGACCAAAGTACATCTTTCTAAATTTTAGGTGCCCAAATGTCTCCTATTTAATAACTAAACTTTCAAATTGCTCCTATTTTTTTCACTCTGAATTATTTTATTATTATTATAACGTGACATGTCATTTTTTATTATTGTTAAATCAAAATAATTTAAAAATAAAATAAAACCATTTTTATTATTATTAAATTTAAAATATTTTAAAAAAATATTACTTCTTAAAATAACTTAGGTGTCTAAAGTTTTTGTTGTTTTAAAAATAGGTGCCCAAAGTTTCGATAGTTATAATTTTAGGTGCCCGACTGTTATATGGGTGTTAAAAATTATCAACCAATCGGTACTTGACACGTGGCATCAATTTTATTTTTCTTTTAAAATTTTTAATGGAAAATACTCAAATTTTTATAAAATCTCAAAATTTTACAAGCTTCACAAAACAGTCCCTAAATCCTTAAAAATTTTCAAACTTTCGTCGTCAATTTTCCACTTTTGCCGCCGGTCGTCGTCGCTGACCACACTCACTTGGTCGCCGGACCAAGGCGACCATTTCCCCTAACACGGCATCACCGGAAATGCTCACCGGCATACAGCCAAACGTAAAACACGACCGATGGTTGAAGCGACGGAAATCGACGGTGGATGTTTGAGAATTTTTAGAGATTTAGGGACTGTTTCGCGAAGCTTGTAAAATTTTGAGATTTTATAAAAATTTGAAAAATTTGAGTATTTTCCATTAAACAAATTTAAAAGAAAAATAAAATTAATGTCACGTGTCAAGCACCGATTGGTTGCCAATTTGTTTTAACACCCATTTAATCTGGACACCTAAAATTGTAACTATGAAAACTTTCGACACCTATTTTTATAAAAAATACTTTAGACACTTAAATTATTCTAAGAAGTAATATTTTTTAAATATTTTAAATTTAATAATAATTATTATTATTTTATTTTATTTTTAAATTATTTTTAATTTAACAATAATAAAAAATGACATGTCATGCTATAATAATAATAATAATAAAATAATCCATAGTGAAAAAATAAGAGCAATTTGAAAGTTTAGTTATTAAATATGAACAATTTGGACACGTAAAATTTAAAAAGGGTATACTTTGGGCACCTATTTTTCATTTAAGTCTTTATAATATTATTGTACTAATTGATTGTAAAGTTTTAGGGTTGAAAAATGAAATTTTAAAAATTCAAGGGTGAAATTATAAAGAAACATTTTTAGTTGTGACCATAATGTTGATTTTTTAAAATTGGGGAGCAGAAATGTACATGGGATAAACTTTAGTGGCCATTGCAGTAGTTTACCCTTATCTTTTCACTGTCAAGTCAGCAAACCGTCAATGTTTAACGACAACAAATAGTTGAGTGACCAAAAGTTTACGTCCCGAAAACGTAAGTGACCTTACTGTTCGATTTTCAAAATCGGTGACCAACTCTGTACTGATGGAAAACATAAGTGACTATTTTAGTAGTTGAATTTTAATATTAAACCTTAAAATTTTAGTGAAGGTATATAACGAGACACCGAAAAATAACAGAGAATTTATTTTTTATGTTACGTTATTTAGATTTTTTAGCACGACTTAGAAAAGTAGCTTTTGCTAAAAAAATCTTTTTATCCATAAAACGCTAAACACTTTCAAGCTTTTGAAGTGAAAAATTATACAAAAAAATGATTTTTCACCCAACCTCAAAAGTTAAAGTTTTTAATTTTAGGGTGAAAAATTACCTTTTAGTGTGCAGTTATTTTTTACCCTTAATTATTAAAATTAATATTAATAGTAATATATTAAAATAATATTAAATATAACAATCATTATTATATTAAATTAATATTTTAATATTAAATACAATAATTATTAAATATATTAAATACAATAATTATTAAAAAATAATATTTTAAATAAAAATAAACAATACAAAACTTTAATATTATAAAATAATATTAAGTATAATAATTATTAATACGTTAAATTAATATTTAGTTATATTACAATGATGTAAAAATGTATAGTTTAGACTTTAGAAGTTAAATTTTTATATTTAATTTAAAATATTATTTAAAATATATAAAATTTATATTTTATATAAAAAATTACTAACGAATTGTCATGATTTTTATATTTTTATTATTTAAATTAATTTTTTGTATCTAATAATATTAATAAATTTTGTGATGATGAATTTATACATCATTTACGTTCATTTATTTTTATTTTACAATATCATTCTTAAAATAAACATTTTCTTTTTAAAAATATTTTTTATAACAATGTCAAACATTAAAATCTTACAATTTAACTTTCTAAAATCACTTTTTGACAATATTTTTAAAAGTATTTTTCAAAAGCCATGTCAAACTGGTTGTTTTTTTTTTTTTTCTCAAAATGCCGACTTGCCTGGAATTGATTTTATATATTCTTTTTGTCCTGATAATTTGTATCTTAAAATTGTTCAATTCAAAACGTAACTTCAAAAAAGTCAACAAAGTAAAAATTAACTTTCTAAGAGTATATTTTCCTTTTAAATTATTTTACATAACATAACATATAATATATAAATATATTTTTAAAATTTTCGTGAAAAGGTTAACGTGTGACAAGAAAAAATTAAGGCGGAAGGAGTATAATAAACCCACTCCTAACATAATCATTTACTCTAAAGTTAAGTTTCAGAAGCTAATCTGCAGAAATCTTTGAAGCCATTTTACTTTGGGAAGGGCCTACAATACAAACGGTGGATAATATCTTAGGCAATAAATTCTCCCTATGGAATTGGCATATATGGGCGAAGGAACATGGAAATGCCGTTTCTGAGGGTGGTAAAGTTCATGGGAAGGTTGATATATGTCAGCCAGTCACAAATACCTGCATGCATTATTGAGTTATGGAGAAATTATTATATGAACTCGGCTTATTATGTTATTTATGGTCTCGTTCATTAGAGACGGAATTAAGATTTGAAGTTAAAGGATAACAAATTTTAAATAAAATTTAAATTATAAAATATGACTCATCAGCTCGAATAAATAAATAATTTTGACTTGATTTGATAAATACACATTTGTAGAATAAAGGCCAAAGGAACCCCTCAATCACTCTGCCTTGCCAGCTGCCTGCGGCTGCCCTCTTTAATTTGGTGTTACTTTTAGAATAAGCAACAAACAAGACCCGAACCTTCTCCACCACCAACTGGTTTGTCTTTAGTTTTAAGCATTGGCTTGAATATGCCGCCTCACCCACACTACGCTCCATTCTCTGCCCACTTGCTTCCTAATTTGTTTGTAAATTTAGACCCTATTAACTACTACTAAAAAAGTTTAAATTTTAAGACCGGATAAAAATAAATTAATTTACTTGTAAATTAGTCCTAATAATAAATAAAGTAAACTATAACGGAGGTCATTTTATTATGGGCAAGATTACATTTAGGTCAACCAATTATTAAAAGTTACACTTGGGTCACTCAATTATGGGTAAGGTTACATTTGGGTCGACCAATTATTAAAAGTTATACTTGGGTCACTCAATTATGAGTAAGATTATATTTGGGTCACCCAATTATGGGTAAGGTTATATTTGGGTCACCCAATTATTAAAGGTTACATTTGGGTCACCCTTCATATTTAATAATTAGGTGACTCAAATGTAACTTTACCCATAATTAAGTGACCTCCATTGTAGATTACCCTAATAAATATTGGAAGTAGACAAAAATAAATTAATTTACTTATAAATTGGGCCCCTAATAACAAGTATTGGAAAAAATTAAAATTTAAGAAGAGTAGACAAAAGTAAATTAATTTACTTGTAAATTTGACTCATAATAACAAATATAGAAAGAAGTTGAATTTTGAAAGAAGACAAAAATAAATTAATTTGCTTGAAAATTGGACTCCTAAAAACAAATATTAGAAAAAATAAATTTGTTAGGCTCAATATCCTTCAACCGAATCGTTTGCCAAGTGGTGAAGAAGATGTATTTTGGTGTTTGTGGTGGAAGCAAAAAGATAGAAAAATATGATACAAGATTTAGAGTGATAATGCTTTCTAACCAAAGTATGCATCCACTACCTAGGCTCCCCACCAAGGATTTTAACAATTTACTAAGAATTCTTCTCATTTTTTAGGCTAAAGAGGCAACCATTTACAACCTAGACTCACTCACCAAGTCTAGATTCCAAAGCTCACAACCCAAACTTTGGGCACACTCTTAAACAAGAGAATTCTAAGTAAATGAAGTCCCTCTACAAAAGTTGATGTTTGCACACTAAAGCACTCACCCAAATCCTAGAACACTTGAGCATACATTGACAATTTGAGCTCACACGTGTTTGTCTATACAAGGTGTAAAACCTATATTTGATTTTGATATAATTAAGTTATTAAGGATTAAATTGAAAACTTGAAATTGATTTCTAAGTCCCTTTAATAATTTATAAATCACCAACACTTTAAACTGATTTGAAAAACTCAAACTCCAAATATTTTCTAAGTGTTCCAAGGCCAAAGTATTGAAAATAGTCCAGGTGTATCGATACGCCTTCAATTGTATCGATACCTTTTTTACAAAGTTGGCTACTAGAAAGACGCGTTTCGATACGCTCTTTACCGTATCGAAAAATCGTATCGAAACAGAGTCAATCTGTATCGATATGCCCTCTGCAAAAAATGAAGGAGTTTGAATGGTGTACCGATACGGCTTAACCCGTATCGATGCAGTTTTAACTAAATTTTTAATTCAAAGTGTTTTAAATGTTTTCGACCATTGGTGTCAGTTGTTAGGTAACTAACATTTAAAGTGGCAGTTGTCCCGTGTCGATACGGTGAACCCCCGTATCGAAACGGAGACTTCCACTGAGCTAAGTTGAGAAAAAGGTATCGATACGGTCTCTTCCATATCGAAACGGTCTCTGTCCCGTACCGATACGCTTACGAGCATTTTGATACGCCCTCTTTATTATGTACAACGACTCTTTCTGTTTTGAGACAGGTATCGATACGGCTCCCCATGTACCGATACGGATAGCTGCAGAAGTGCATTTATGGTGGAAAGAGAGGGTCTCAACGACTATAATCAATACCTAACCACCCAAACGGCTAGAATTGATAGAGAAGGTATAAATTGAAGCTCATTGAAGACCAGCAACGACTATTGCATTAAAGATAAACATCCAAGCAAAAATCCAACCTCAAGTGTGCCTATTTTTCAATTTCTTGTAAACCCCAAATTGAGTTGTATTCAATTCTTATTCTATCTTTAAATTTGGGTTGAGTGTTGTACTTCAAGGGACAATATTGTATTTGAGAGATATATTTCTTGCCCAATTTCTTCTTTGTTTATTTGTGAGGGTTTGGTCAAATTTTGAGTAGAGAATTTGACCGGTTGTGTACATGTTACATCCTAAGCCTTGAAAAGGGGAAGAACAAATTAGTGAATTGTTGCAAATCCTTAGTGGTAGCTAAGGTAGTGGATGTAGAGTTCATTTGGAACTTAAACCACTCTAAAATCCTTTGTTCTTTATTTTTAGTTGTCCATTCACTCCAACAAAGTTTTAAAATCCCAATTCACCCCCTCTTGGTCTTGATCAATCCATTGATCCACTCAACAATTGGTATTAGAGCCTACCTCTTTGAAGGATTAACAACCACAAGAGGGGTTCCTAGGAAGAGTGTGATCATCCAAAAATCAAGGCATGACATCTACCTCCGGATCTAGCATGTAAGAGTCTCAATCCACTACAAAATCGCCATTCTTCAATGGTGACAAATATCCATTTTGGAAGAACCGGATGCGCCTCTTCATCAAGTCCAACGATTACTTGGTTTGGGATGTCATTGAAGATGATCCCTACATTCCATTGAAGAGATATGATGATGGAAAGATGGTTCTAAAGAAGAAGATTGAGATGAGTGAAGAAAAGAGGAAGAAGATCCAAATAAATGACAAAGCTCTTCGCATGCTTTTTTGTTCTTTTGATCCCGACATCTACTCCAAAGTTTCCTCCATTGAGAGTGCCAAGGAAGCGTGGGATACTCTAGAGACCACCTATGAAGGAACCAATGATACCTATGAAGGAACCAATGATGCGAAGGAGACCAAGATTGGAATTCTCAATCTTAGTTATGGGAATTTCAAGATGGAGCCCGACGAAACGGTGTCCAAGATGTTTGATCGTTTCTCAACCATCGTTAACGAGCATAAGGGATTTGGAGAGACTATCCCGGAAGACAAACTTGTTCGGAAGCTACTCTACTCACTTCTCGAATCTTGGGATGGGAAGAGAACCACCATCATCGAGGCCAAAAACTTGAAGACTCTAAAACTTGATGAGCTAGTGGGTTCTCTCCTTACTCATGAAATAATGAAGGAAGAGAGGGAAGATGAAAAGAAGAAATAAGAGAAAAGAGTGGAGAAGCCAGAGGTAGAAAAGAAGAAGAAATGGGAGTGGCTCTCAAAGCTTCATTACTTGAGGAGAGCTCTTCTAGTGAGGAGGATGACCTTGAAGAATTGGCTATGATAGCCAAAAGGTTCTCCCGATTCATGAGGTCCAACCGTGGAAGGATTCAAAGAAAGATGGACTTCAAGGGTAAAAGCAAAGAAGAAGAGAGGGATCAAATCATTTGCTTCGAGTGCAAAAAGCCCGATCACATTCGTTCGGAGTGCTCTCAACTCAAGAAGAAGGGCTTTGAGAAGAAGCTCAAAGCCAAGCTTGCTACTTGGAGTGATGAGGAGTCATCCGAGGATGATGAACAAGAAGTGGCCAACCTTTGCCTCATGGCACTTGAGGAGAATTCCTCCATGGTAACCTCTAACTCATCATCTTTTGACTTTACATTTGATGAATTAAATGATGCATATGATGAGTTGCAAGAGGTTTATGATGAGTTAGTTGAGAAATACAAAGAGTCGGTCATTAGGAATAAGAAAATTATTTCGGAATTAAATGATAAAAATGACTCACTCTCTCAAGCTAACTTAAAATTTGAGAAAAACATTTTAGGTTTGAAAGATGAACTTAAATTTTTCCAAGATGAAAATGTAGACCTAAATAATCTTCTTTCTCAATGCAATAGTGAACACCAAAAGGTGTTAGGTGAGCTTAACAAGCTCAAAGAGTCTTTTAAATATATTGGTAATGCGAAGCATGAAAAAGGTGAATCATATAAAACAAACCAACATAGGAAAAAGACTAATAACTACAAACAAAGTAGCTTCCCTAGACCTAATAGAACTAAAAAGATTAGAAGTGTATAGGTTCCTAAGGAACTTGTCAAATCTAATAACATTGTTGCTATGTCACCTTGGATTCCTAAGGGAACCAAGCTTTTGGGAGCTAACACACGTGGACCCCAAAATGATTTGGGTACCAAAAACAAAAGTTTAATATCTTTGTTTGTATGGGGAGCATTGCTACAAGGCCAAAGCACAAAGTCAAAATTCTTGGTACCTTGATACTGGATGCTCGAGGCATATGACCGGAGACAAGAGTAGATTCATGGACTTAAAGCCAAAAAGTGGAGGAGTGGTGACATTTGGTGACAACTCCAAATGCCACATTAAAGGTATTGGCACCATAGGTAATCACTCTACCATTCTTATTGAAAATGTCTTGTATGTCGATGGTCTTAAACATAATTTGTTGAGCATAAGTCAACTATGTGATAAAGGGTTTAATGTATTGTTTGATAAAAATGGTTGCAAAATAGTTGACATTAAATCAAATAATATTATGCTCATAGGTCATCGCATATGTAACATTTACATGGTGCATTTAGATGACATACATACATCCCAAGCATGTATAGTAGCTCAAAATGAAAATGATGCATGGCTATGGCATAGGAAACTAGGACATGCTAGCATTAGTGTTTTAGAAAAATTAGTTTCCCTAGATCTAGTAAGATGTTTACCCAAAATTAAGTTCTCATATGATAAAATTTGTGATGCATGCTCTAAGGGTAAACAACATAAGTCGTCCTTTAAATCCATTAATGATGTTTCTACAAGTAGGTATTTACAACTTATCCATGTGGATTTATTTGGGCCTATTAGGACTATGAGCTTGGGTGGTAAATCTTATGCATTTGTACTAGTTGATGATTTTTCTAGATTTACTTGAGTTCTATTTTTAAGTACTAAAGATGAGGCTTTAGAAAAATTCATCACATTTTCAAAACTAACCCAAAATGATCTTGAACTTTGAATTTCTCATATTAGAAGTGATCATGGAACCGAATTTCAAAATTTAGGGTTTGAAGAGTTTTTAAATGAAAATGGTATTAGCCACAATTTTTCGGCTCCTCGAACTCCTCAACAAAATGGGGTAGTTGAGAGGAAAAATAGAACTTTACAAGAAATGGCTAGAATCATGCTTTGTGAAAACAATTTACCTAAATATTTTTTGGCGGAAGCCACAAACACCGCTTGCTACATTGTAAACCGAGTAATGATTAGGCCAATTTTAAAGAAAACACCATATGAGATTTTAAAATCTAAAAAGCCTAACATTAGCTATTTTCATCCATTTGGTTGCAAGTGTTTTGTTTTAAATAATGGAAAAGATAACTTAGGTAAATTTGATGCAAAAAGTGATGAAGCTATTTTCATAGGATATTCTTTAAACTCTAAAGCCCATCGTGTATTTAACAAGAGAACTTTAGTAGTATAAGAATCTATACATGTTGTATTCGATGATAACCTCCTTCCAAGGAAGGATTCTTGTGATGATGATGATGTAGGAATCATTAATGCCTTTGATGGAGGACAAACTTCAAAGGAGGATGAGATTCCAACAGAAGAAGAGGACACACAAGATCCACCTCTCGAAGCCTTGAAGGACTTGGCTCTTGAGGAAAAGAAAGTGAGCTACCCAATGGAGTTCAACTATGTCAAAGATGGTGAAATCTTGGGTGATCCGTCCAAGGGGGTAACCACTAGATCTTCTCTTAAACTTATGAACCATGTGTAACGGGGTTTTTTTTCCCGCAAATCAAGTTCCTGTTACTTTTGAAAAACATTCAAATTGATTTGAAAAGGGGGATTTAAAAATTAATTCGGTTCGGGTTTTGGAAAGAAAACCTTTTTAAAAAAAATCTTTTTCTCGGTTTGGAGTCGCCACCGGCCACTATGGTAGGCCAGACACCGTAAAAAATAAAACCAGAGATTCTTTTGAAAGGGTTCGGGAGTTGGTTACGCGTGGGGAAGGGTTAGCACCCCCATCACGCCCGGAAATCGGTACCAAAACAATTGTGGCCTTTAATTGATGGAAACTATTCAAAATTTAAGAAGACTTTAATTAGGGGTTCTTGATTGAAAACCGGACTTTAATTTTACGAGCTTTGTCCAAATTGGTGGTATCGGATTTACCATTTAATCAAAAAGGATGACGGTACACCGGACCAAAAACTAAACCGACATCATATAAGGCTGACTGCCGTGTTAGTTTAGGGTTCGGATCCCGTACGTCACCTTTATGCATGATGCAAGCTATTAAAGGATGATGCTATGGTCTTGTTCGTTTTAATCTCGAATTTAGCTTTAGACGATTCGAATTAATCCGAATATTCGCGGGACATCCAATAAGCTAGGTATGTCGACCCGAATACGCGAATTAATAGGTATCTCCGTTTTAGAATCAAAATTAATTAATATACAAATTAAAATGCTAAAAGTCGTATGAATGACATATTATAACGCGTGTCACCAATATATTCGAACGACATTAAAAAAAGCGTACAACAAGCATATATTCGAATGGCATTAAAATAAATAGGCATGCAATATTAAAAAACATATATGCATATATTAACACGAATAATATAACAAAACATAAACTCGATGCAAAACATATATAAAAATGCAACATGTATGAACAATATATCAATAGTGCAAAATAAATGAAATGCCAACTGGTAGGGACTGAAAATGTAAATTACCCATTAAAAAAAGCTAACTAAAAAGCAATACGGGACTCGATTAAAAAGACTCGAAAAACCAAAGGGACCAAATCTGTAAAAAGCCCATTTAAAAAAACAATTAAAACTGAAATATGGACTCAATTAAAATAATGCGGGAACCTACAGTGACTAAAAGAGTGATTCGACCACCCGAAATCTAATTAAAACAGATGCAGGGACGAATTTGAAAGACTTTACCAAGTTGCAGGGACCATGGTCGTGGTTAAGAGATGCGGAAGCCCTCCCCGTGCAATTACAGTGACGCGGAGGGGGCTTAAACGCGATTAGACCGATTTTAAAAACTTTAAAACATTATAAAACCTAAATTAAAAAACATATCAACCCTTTTTTCTATTCTACAAACCCTAGATCGAAAACCTTTCCCCCCTCTCTATTATTTCCGGCGCCACATAGGGGTTCCGGTCGCCGTTGCGGGCGCCGGAGCCCTAAAAAAAACCCCTTTTTTCGTGAAACCGAAAAACCTTTCTCTTCTCGAAATCAAAACCAAAACAAAGAAATCTTTTCGATTGTTTTTTTTTTTGTTTTAAAACCTGAGAACCGAAATCCTCAAAACCATTTTTGTTATCATTCCCACCGGTTCACCCGTGCATGGTCTCGGAAGAGACCACTGAGCTTGTCACCGGCGAGAAGGCAATCAGACCAGAGGGAGAGGAAGAGACGTGAATGGTAAACCCTAACCCTTTATGTTTTTTAATTCGAAATAAAAGAGATAATGGTGTTGATACCTTCAATTTTTTCTTGTTTGTATTGATATGAAGATGATTACAATTTCTCTCTGAAATCTCTCTGAAAAACTCTCTAATACCTTACTGAAAACTTGAATCCATGATTAGAAATTTTTCTCTTCTAAGAAAATCCCCCCTTCATTACATTTGCTTTCGGGTATTTATAGCCCCGAATTACATGTTTTTTCTTTTTCTTAAACGCGTAAAATTGCTGGAAAACGGATGATTTGTACGATTGCTGCAATTTCCATTGTTGATTTCTGATTTCTGTTGTGTTTTTTTTTGCTTGTACGTCTCTGTTTTCTGTCTGATATTTTGTTTGTTCGCGGTTTTGTTTGCATGCATTGCTGGAGGGGAGAGGGGACCAGAGAAGGCCGGACGGTCGGCTGAATCACGGCCGTTGATAGAATCTGGACGGCCAGAGGAAGCTGGAGGGGCTCGGTCGTGATGGACACACGCGCGTAGGAGTCGAGGAGGCGCGGACGCGCGGGCGCGTGGGGGCTCCAGAAGCTTCTCCACGTTAATCTCGGCCGTCCGATGCCCTCCCGATCCAATGGTCTGGAGGGGTGTGGCGCAAGGGCTTCAGCAGACAGCTCCTAGGGTTTTTTGGTCCTGGCTCGATCTGGACCGTTAGATCTGGATCCTAGATCTAACGGTGGGGAGGTGGCGGCGGCTGCACAAGATATAGGAGAGAGTTAGGGCTTCATCAGATTAGATTAGGGTTTATTAATTTTGGGCCTAAACGGACCATGTAATATTTTTAGGTTTATTTAATTTGTGTAATGGACTGTAAAAATAAAATAAACACTTGGGCTTTTATTTAATCATTTATTTGGGCTTTATTTTATTAATTTTTTTTTAGATTTGATTGATAATAATAATAATAATAATAATAATAATAATAATAATAATAATAATAATAATAATAATAATAATAATAATAATAATAATAATAATAATAGTATAATGTTAATAAGTATATAGTACTAATAATAAATAGATAAATGATGGATGATGGTAATACATAAATAATGCCGATAATGATGATAAAAATAATACGATAGATAAATATGGTATTAATGATAGTAATGGAAGATAATATAGCATAAGTAATGAACATAATAAGATGAGAATTTTATAACATGACAATATTTATACCAACAACCCTAATGAATAATATATGTATATACCTACACTGTTTTTTTTGTCTTTTTTTTTTCATAACGCATATATAAGAAAGTAACAAAGCCCGTTGTTAAAGAAAATAAAATAAAATGGGTTTTGACACCCCGGACAAAATAGGTGATTACAGCTGCCCCCCTTTGCTTATACTTGTGAAACAAGAATAAAGCAAAGGCCATAAACACCAATTTTGTCCGACTTCCCTGTTTGGATTCTGAGTCACCATGCACTTGAACTATCAGCGGCTCGGAAGTCGGTACGGGAAAATACAACGGTCGCAGAGGCTTGAAGTTGTTTCTCTCATTTCAACATTCTTCAACCCTTCGAGGTCCGAACACATAGACAATTATCAAAAGCTCCATTCTCCAAGTGCCTGATCGGATAGGCGGGTTCCATTCTCCAAGGGCCTGATCGGATAGGCAAGCTTCCTTTTATGAGAAAAGCTTTGATATTCCATTCTTCACGAGCCTGAACGGATAGGCGAGCTTCCTTGTATGAGAAAAGCTTTGATATTCCATTCTTCACGAGCCTGAACGAATAGGCGAGCTTCCTTGTATGAGAAAAGCTTAGATATTCCATTCTTCACGAGCCTGAACGGATAGGCGAGCTTCCTTGTATGAGAAAAGCTTTGATATTCCATTCTTCACGAGCCTGAACGGATAGGCGAGCTTCCTTGTATGAGAAAAGCTTTGATATTCCATTCTTCACGAGCCTGAACGGATAGGCGAGCTTCCTTTTATGAGAAAAGCTTTGATATTCCATTCTCCACGAGCCTGAACGGATAGGCGAGCTTCCTTGTATGAGAAAAGCTTTGATGTTCCATTCTTCACGAGCCTGAACGGATAGGCGAGCTTCCTTTTATGAGAAAAGCTTTGATATTCCATTCTCCACGAGCCTGAACGGATAGGCGAGCTTCCTTTTATGAGAAAAGCTTTGAAATATCTATAAAAAAATAGGTAAAAATGATATGATTATGTGAGTTAGCATGCCCCTAATCCTAGGGATGCCTAACTACAAGTGATGCATGAATTACGACATCAAAATGCTCGGATGCTTCTACTCTCCGAGTTGGTCAATCTCGACCTTCTTCTTGTCTCTTCTGGCAAACCTTGGTCTCTTCTCGAAAGACGGCTGCTGACTTTCACTGGTCAGAAACGACGTAACATTCCTCGTAGTGCCCGTTCTTAAAGCGTTGCCCCCTACTCAAATGGGGTGTTAAATTATTCTCTTCGTCTTCACTCTACTTGACGGCCTCTTTTCTTTTCTCAACAATAGGGGGGAAGAACATGCCCCCAAGTCCCTGAACTTTTTCTCCTAAGTTCATTTTCTGAAGCGCTCGGACACTTTCACTCTTTGGATTGGTCCACCTTGACCTTCTCCTTCTTCTTCTTAATCTAACTTGGCTTTCTCCTTGCCAAATCTCAATCTTTTAATGACGACTTCATCTCTTTTCAATAATGGGGGGAACACATGCCCCCCAAGTCCCTGAACTTTTTCTCTTAAGTTCGTTGGGGACCACTTCTCAACTTCTGAAGCAATTGAAACATTTCGACAAAAATTTGGCTTCAAGTCCCTGAACTATAGCAAGTAGGAACTTATTACAACCTTCACCGTAACCACTGACAAGCTGTCATTTGTATTCATGGCATTGCATTCTAAACTTTATCCCTGAAGTAATGGGGAAAGTATTGTGTTCAAAAGATTTAGATTGCATCTTTTTAATTTCAAAAATGAGATGCGTTTTTTAAAAACTAGTTTTTCTTTTCATATCAGGGATATATCAAGTCAAATTAAATACCCCAAATATCAAGTGCACGAACGACACTACTGTGGCTTACCAAGGATTGCCTCAAGCATCATGTGTCTAGGAGACCTCGAAAGCTGAGCTGATGTCTGAAAATGTGACATACTCTCCAAGTTATTTCGGCTTTTAATCAATTAGATTTATCTTCAATAGGCTTCGCCTTTATCAATTCTTTATAATTTTGGGGAAGTCAACTCGTCACATTCCTTTGGCTCGAGAATAAAGATGGAGCATACAACGATACCCCGAGTTACTCGGCATTGTCACGATTTTACCATCACTCATGTAGCTAGAGTGGATGGTGCATAGCAACCTTATTGGTCTTTTGCTACAGCGGAGTGCCCAAAAATTAAATTTATCTTCAATAGGCTTTACCTTTATCAATTCTTTATGATTGTGGGGAAGTCAACTCGTCACATTCCTTTGGCTCGAGAATAAAGATGGAGCATACAACGATACCCCGAGTTACTCGGCATTGTCACGATTTTACCATCACTCATGTAGCTAAAGTGGATGGTGCATAGCAACCTTATTGGTCTTTTGCTACAGCGGAGTACCCCAAAAATTCTATATTTGTATCCGAAAATGCCTATTACCAGGCTTCGAACATTGTTAGGCTTAGCATTCTCGATTTTTTTTAGCACGGAAATTTTTCCGGTTATTCTTCCGAAGGTCATAATTCTATGTGTGTTTGATTAGGTGACCAAATTAACTTGGAGTGTAAGCCACATATTCATCATCTTCAAAGCTTTCGATTTCCACTAGACAAAGGCGGCTCGAAGTCAACCTTTGGGGTCAAGGTCAATGTCCCTTGTGCAATTGATATACGGGGACTCAATAGGCAAATATATACACAAAATGAAAAAGGCAATTGAAACATAAGGCATCCTTTCGTTGAAACTAAAAAAAGCAGCCTGAGGCCCTTACAAAAAGATCTTTGCTACCTTCGGGCAAAGGGTAGCAAAATGGATTCCACACATCACTTCAAGGAAAAAAACTAGAATGCAATGAAATGAAAGCAAACAAGCTTGGATGCATTAAACTTTTGATTAAATTGGCCGTCCATCCCACCACTCAAACTTCCTTGAGGAACTCAACCTCCCGATTGTCCATTAAATCCTGGACCAACTGCTTAAATTCTGGGCAACTCTGAATCTCGTGCCCCGTAGTCTGATGGTACTCGTAGAAGGATTCAAGGCCATCACATGCCCCATCTGGGCCTTTCTCAACTAAACCAGCTGCGCACAACTGCTTGTACACCCAACTCAGAGGTGACTTGATCTCGGACACTTCCATCCTTGTCTTCTTCGCATCAACTTCTTCAAGAGCATTCACGCCTCGACCCCCGTGGTTCGGAAGCGGATTGGTCGTCAAATTGGGCTTCTCCAACTCGAGGACCCCGGTGTTAATCATGTTTTGCACGAGCTTCTTGAATGCTGTGCAATTCTCTATCGTGTGCCCCGGTACTCCGCCGTGGTACTCACAGTGTGCCTTCTCATCGTACCATGCAGGGTAAGGCGGCTGGAAGGGAGTAACATGATACGGGCGGACCAGATCAGCCTCGTATAGGTGTTTGTACACATCCTTGTACGGTATAGGTAGAGGGGTGAAGGTCATTCTCTCTTGTTCCTTCCTGGGAGCCCTATTCTCTCTTCGGTTCTGGCCTTGCGCATTCCCAACCGCAGCTTGAGGGGCTGAAACTGTAAAGTGCTTAGAAACCTCGTAAGCAGCGACGATGTTCACCTCATGGTCTTTCTTCTTGAACTGCTTCCGGGTATTCTCTCATCCGTCAATTCTACCACTCTTAATGGCTGCCTCGATCCGCTCACCGGTCATAACCATATCTGAGAAGTTACCGATGGGGTTGCTTATCATGCGGTCATAGAGGGTCCCCTTCAGTGTATCGACAAACATAGGGGAGATCTCATTCTCACGGAGCAGGGGCTGAACCTGTGCCGCTATATCTCGCCAACGCTGGGCGTACTCACGGAGGCTCTCATTGGGCTTTTGTTCCAAACCTTGTAGCATGAGTCGGTTTGGAACCATGTCGGTTATATGCCTATACTGATCGGTGAAAGCTTTGGCCAAATCCTTCCACGACCTAATCTGAGCACGAGTCAACTGATTGTACCACCTCACCGCGGGCCCCACTAAGTTGTCTTGAAAACAGTGAATTAACAACTTCTCATTGTCGATGAAACCTGTCATCTTTCTACAAAACATGGTTATGTGAGCAGTAGGGCAAGTCGTCCCGTCAAATTTCTCAAATTCCGGTGTCTTGAACTTGGGCGGAATTGTCAGATCTGGAACCAAACTGAGGTCTCTAGCATTCATCCCGTATGCCCCCTCTTCTCCTTCTTTATTTCGGAATTTCTCCTCGAGGTCTTTCCGGGTCTCTTCTAGTTGTTTTGAGAACTCGGCCTTCACTTTGTTTAAGTTCTCGATCTCATCCAAGTCCGGGACACTATCCCCGACATTCTCCGCATTAAAAATTAGACTCGAAGGAACATGGGTAGAGGCGCCCGCTTGATGCGATGTTGCCCCATCTCCTTGGGTAGCCGCTCCTTGCGAGGGCTTAGAGGCATCGGTGACAAAACTCGGGGAAAACGAAGGGTCTCCCTTATCCTGACTAGGGTTTCCGACAACACCCTTTCCTTTCAAATTGGCTTGCAATAGCTGGGATATCTCGTTCATCATATCTTTTTGGGACTTGATAATGGTGTCCCTCAAATCTTGTTGGGCTCGCTCTAACTGACCCCTTAAATCAGCTTCTAGCTTAGCAAAATTCTCCTCCATTTGCCTTCTTTGATGGCGAGTGAAGTGTGGGTGCGGAATCTTTAGTAGTTACGGATGCTGCCATGACCCCGAACAATTAGATCCCATGAATCAATGATGCAATGCATGATATGTCAAATGCAAAACATAAACATATGATTAAATGCAACAAATTAAAAACAAAACCGAATGCAAGGGAATGTCGAATCGACGAACATCCTTATCGAACAACTTTCCATAACGGAGATCGAGTCCTCTTACAACGCGATAAGAAAATAAATACGAGGGTATGATTTTTTTTTTACAAAATAAATTTCCTTGTCCCTTTCCATTAAATTAGGGTTCCGGAACCTCTGTTGTTGTGGACCCTTTCTCCCATTGTGAAAGTTTTCAACTTTAGACTGTTCTCGAATCAACACCTCATATGAGTATACGATGAGTATGCAAAAATAAGCAAAACAAGACAAGAAGGCAACTGGGTTAGTAACGACAATAATGAATATTGAATAAAACAAGCAAAAGGAAACACATAAAAGCAAATTAACAAGTCAAGACCTAATAGCATGAATTCTAATTCTACGGTTATTTGCATGGCTCTAACCGGGGTAGGCTTCTTAAATTCTCACTCATGTGGTTCGGTTCTAACAAGGGTACCCGAACCTATCTCATCACCTACTAAGGTAACAAGAACCCCAATTCTGGCCCATTACAAGCTTGCGAATTGGTTTCGGTTCGAGGGAAAGCACAACCTAATGACGTGGAGGGCTGCTCACATGTCAAAGGCGTGGATTTCGAAAGTGAATTACCGACCCGTGGAGGGAGACTCACGCGGGTATGGGCGTTCCACTCCCACTTAAGGGACGAAGCTCGGGTATAGAGCCTAATGCGTGATGCAACACATGTCGGTGATTCCTTTGAAATTAAATGAAAAATTAATTCAAGACCACCAATTATCAAAGCTCGTGTGACTAAAGTTCTACTTTCAAGGAAGAACCAATTCGCTAAAGTCAAATTAAATTCCAAAAATTTCCATCATTAAAAGCAACAATTATTTTCTTTGGCCTAACTCTCTTTTTGTTTTGAAAAACAAAATTCGTCCCCAGCAGAGTCGCCAAACTGTAACGGGGTTTTTTTTTCCGCAAATCTAGTTCCCGTTACTTTTGAAAAACATTCAAATTGATTTGAAAAGGGGGATTTAAAAATTAATTCGGTTCGGGTTTTGGAAAGAAAACCTTTTTAAAAAAATCTTTTTCTCGGTTTGGAGTCGCCACCGGCCACTATGGTAGGCCAGACACCGTAAAAAATAAAACCAGAGATTCTTTTGAAAGGGTTCGGGAGTTGGTTACACGTGGGGAAGGGTTAGCACCCCCATCACGCCCGGAAATCGGTACCAAAACAATTATGGCCTTTAATTGATGGAAACTATTCAAAATTTAAGAAGACTTTAATTAGGGGTTCTTGATTGAAAACCGGACTTTAATTTTACGAGCTTTGTCCAAATTGGTGGTATCAGATTAATTTACCATTTAATCAAAAAGGATGACGGTACACCGGACCAAAAACTAAACCGACATCATATAAGGCTGACTGCCGTGTTAGTTTAGGGTTCGGATCTCGTACGTCACCTTTATGCATGATGCAAGCTATTAAAGGATGATGCTATGGTCTTGTTCGTTTTAATCTCGAATTTACCTTTAGACGATTCGAATTAATCCGAATATTCGCGGGACATCCAATAAGCTAGGTATGTCGACCCGAATACGCGAATTAATAGGTATCTCCGTTTTAGAATCAAAATTAATTAATATACAAATTAAAATGCTAAAAGTCGTATGAATGACATATTATAACGCGTGTCACCAATATATTCGAACGACATTAAAAAAAAGCGTACAACAAGCATATATTCGAATGGCATTGAAATAAATAGGCATGCAATATTAAAAAACATATATGCATATATTAACACGAATAATATAACAAAACATAAACTCGATGCAAAACATATATAAAAATGCAACATGCATGAACAATAATATCAATAGTGCAAAATAAATGAAATGCCAACTGGTAGGGACTGAAAATGTAAATTACCCATTAAAAAAAGCTAACTAAAAAGCAATACGGGACTCGATTAAAAAGACTCGAAAAACCAAAGGGACCAAATCTGTAAAAAGCCCATTTAAAAAACAATTAAAACTGAAATATGGACTCAATTAAAATAATGCGGGAACCTACAGGGACTAAAAGAGTGATTCGACCACCCGAAATCTAATTAAAACGGATGCATGGACGAATTTGAAAGACTTTACCAAGTTGCAGGGACCATGGTCGTGGTTAAGAGATGCGGAAGCCCTCCCCGTGCAATTACAGTGACGCGGAGGGGGCTTAAACGCGATTAGACCGATTTTAAAAACTTTAAAACATTATATAACCTAAATTAAAAAACATATCAGCCCTTTTTTCTATTTTACAAACCCTAGACAGAAAACCTTTCCCCCCTCTCTATTATTTCCGGCGCCACATAGGGGTTCCGGTCGCCGTTGCCGGCGCCGGAGCCCTAAAAAAACCTTTTTTTCGTGAAACCGAAAAACCTTTCTCTTCTTGAAATCAAAACCAAAACAAGGAAATCTTTTCGATTGTTTTTTTTGTTTTAAAACCTGAGAACCGAAATCCTCAAAACCATTTTTGTTATCATTCCCACCGGTTCACCCGTGCATGGTCTCGGAAGAGACCACTGAGCTTGTCACCGGCAAGAAGGCAATCAGACCAGAGGGAGAGGAAGAGACGCGAATGGTAAACCCTAACCCTTTCTGTTTTTTAATTCGAAATAAAAGAGATAATGGCGTTGATACCTTCAATTTTTTCTTGTTTGTATTGATATGAAGATGATTACAATTTCTCTCTGAAATCTCTCTGAAAAACTCTCTAATACCTTACTGAAAACTTGAATCCATGATTAGAAATTTTTCTCTTCTAAGAAAATCCCCCCTTCATTACATTTGCTTTCGGGTATTTATAGCCCCGAATTACATGTTTTTTCTTTTTCTTAAACGCGTAAAATTGCTGGAAAACGGATGATTTGTACGATTGCTGCAATTTCCGTTGTTGATTTCTGATTTCTATTGCGTTTTTTTTGCTTGTACGTCTCTGTTTTCTGTCTGATATTTTGTTTGTTCACGGTTTTTTTTGCATGCATTGCTGGAGGGGAGAGGGGACCAGAGGAGGCCGGACGGTCGGCTGAATCACGGCCGTTGATGGAATCTGGACGGCCAAAGGAAGCTGGAGGGGCTCGGTCGTGATGGACACGCGCGCGTGGGAGTCGAGGAGGCGCGGACGCGCGGGCGCGCGGAGGCTCCAGAAGCTTCTCTGCATTAATCTCGGTCGTCCGATGCCCTCCCGATCCAATGGTCTGGAGGGGTGCGGCGTAAGGGCTTCAGCAGACAGCTCCTAGGGTTTTTTGGTCCTGGCTCGATCTGGACCGTTAGATCTGGATCCTAGATCTAACGGTGGGGAGGTGGCAGCGGCTGCACAAGATATAGGAGAGAGTTAGGGCTTCATCAGATTAGATTAGGGTTTATTAATTTTGGGCCTAAACGGGCCATGTAATATTTTTAGGTTTATTTAATTTGTGTAATGGACTGTAAAAATAAAATAAACACTTGGGCTTTTATTTAATCATTTATTCGGGCTTTATTTTATTAATTTTTTTTCAGATTTGATTGATGATAATAATAATAATAATAATAATAATAATAATAATAATAATAATAATAATAATAATAACAACATAAGATAATAATATAATGTTAATAAGTATATAGTACTAATAATAAATAGATAAATGATGGATGATGGTAATACATAAATAATGTCGATAATGATGATAAAAATAATACGATAGATAAATATGGTATTAATGATAGTAATGGAAGATAATATAGCATAAGTAATGAACATAATAAGATGATAATTTTATAACATGACAATATTTATACCAACAACCCTAATGAATAATATATGTATATACCTACACTGTTTTTTTTTCTTTTTTTTTCATAACGCATATATAAGAAAGTAACAAAGCCTGTTGTTAAAGAAAATAAAATAAAATGGGTTTTGACACCCCGGACAAAATAGGTGATTACACCATGTTGCATTTATCTCATGCATAAAGCCTAAAAATATCAAAGAAGCATTAAAAGATGATTTTTGGATTTTGGCCATGCAAGAGGAATTAAATCAATTTGAGAGAAGTAATGTTTGGACACTAGTTGATATGTCTAGTAATCAATCTACTATAGGAACTAAATGGGTCTTTAGGAACAAACTAGATGAGAATGGTAACATTGTGAGAAATAAAGCTAGACTAGTAGCACAAGGTTACACTCAAGAAGAGGGAATAGATTTTGATGAAACCTATGCACCCGTAGCTAGAATGGAAGCCATTAGGATGTTGCTTGCATATGCATGTTATCATGATTTCAAGCTTTTTCAAATGGATGTTAAAAGCGCATTTTTAAATGGTTTTATAAATGAAGAAGTGTATGTGGAACAACCACCGGGTTTTGAAGACTCAAAAATTTCAAATCATGTTTTTAAACTTACTAAAGCTCTTTACGGTTTAAAACAAGCTCCTAGAGCTTGGTATGAGAGACTTTCAAACTTTTTGATTGAAAAGGGTAAGGTGGACACTACACTTTTCATAAAAAGGTATAAAAATGACATATTAGTAGTACAAATTTATGTTGATGATATTATTTTTGGATCTACTAATGAATGTCATTGCAAAGAGTTTGCTAAGTTAATGCAAGGTGAATTCGAGATGAGCATGATGGAGGAGCTCTCATTCTTTTTGGGACTTCAAATCAAGCAAAGGAAGGATGACACCTTCATCAATCAAGCAAAGTACATCAAGGATATGCTCAAGAAGTTTGGGTTGGAGAATTCTAAGCCTCAAGCCACACCTATGAGCTCATCTACAAAGCTTGACAGGATGAAGGAGGTAAGTATGTTGACTCTAAGCTTTATCGTTCTATGATTGGATCATTGCTTTACCTTACCGCAAGTAGACCGGATATCTTGTTTAGTGTTTGCTTGTGTGCTAGGTTTCAAGCTAGTCCTAGAGAGTCTCACCTTATAGCCGTTAAGAGAATCTTTAGGTACCTTAGAGATACCCCTTGTTTAGGTCTTTGGTACCCTAGAGACTACACCTTCAACCTTCATGCTTATTCGGAAGCGGATTATGGGGGGTGTAAAATCGATAGGAAGAGTACTTTGGGAACTTGTCAATTCTTAGGTAGTATGCTCATATCTTGGTTCTCTAAGAAACAAAATAGTGTAGCATTATCTACCACCGAAGCCGAGTACATATCCTTAGGGAGTTGTTGTGCTCAAGTCCTTTGGATGAAGCAACAACTCTTAGATTATGGTATTAAAGTTGAAACCATACCCCTTAAGTGTGATAGCACTAGTGCCATATGTTTAACAAAAAATCCCATCCAACACTCTAGAACCAAACATATAGAAATAAGACATCATTTCATTAGAGATCATGTCCTTAAGGAAGATGTTGTTATAGAGTATGTTGACACCTTAAACCAACTAGCAGACATCTTTACAAAGCCTTTAGATAAAGAGCGTTTTTTGTCCCTTAGGAGAGAGTTAGGTCTAACTAGCCTATCTTGACCTTTTAGGACCCTTTTTGTGCTTAAATTGCTTGATCTTGTGAAATTGCATGTTAATGTGTTGTAACTCTTGAAAATATCCATGCCTATAGCTAGGGGGAGTATGATTCCCTTAAAATATGATTAGAACTGCTCATTCATCATTTGCATTCATTTAGGAGATGTTAGAATCGAGCTTTTGGTTGTTCTTCAAGCCTAAAATGTATTTCTGGGCATAGGGTATCGATACAGCCTTTAGTGTATCGATACGAGTAATGTATTAGCTTCCCAGTCTTCATTTTGCCTTAAACGGGTATCGATATGGTTAAACCCGTTTTGATACGAGCAACAATCGTTTCGATACGGATTGCATCTGTTTCGATACGATCCTTCAACGAACATTTTTATTGGAATTATGCTTTTACCCCCGTATCGATACACCCTCAGGCGTATCGATACGCGATTGCGCAGACAGCTATCGATTGGCATTTAAGAGTTCAACTTTTACCAAAATTAAAATTTCTCAAAACCCTAAAAACCCTAGCCGTTTTCACTCTATAAATAGCCTCTTCTTCCCTCATATTTTCACACCACAACTCAAAATCTCAAGAGGGTTTTCAAAATCAAGCAAAGCTCTAAGGCTTTTTCATCAATTGGGTGCTAAGCTCTTCTTCCATTCCTCTCTAATCAATATCAATGTAAAACTCTTTCTTTTTCTTTTAATTTTTTTCTTTTATTTTTCGTTTTCAAAGTTTCTCTTGTTTTGTTTTTTTATTTTTATTTTGTCTTCTCAAACCAAACTCTCTTTTCAAAATTTGTTTAAATTTTTTTTAAACCTTGATTATTGATTTTTAATGAGTTGAATGAAGAAATCTTAATGTATACATTGTTTTATCTAGTTCATGGCACCTTCTAGGAAGAAAACACGCACTAATGAAGCCGATGAAGGATCCAATACCGGAGGTGGTGCTCGTTCGAATCTCACTCATATTTATCAACTATCTTTTCAATCCCCCGGAGCTCTCACCTATTTTCGTCAATTCCAAAACTATAAGATCCGTCCGGAGAGGGTAATCTTTATTCCTTTTCTTAACTCGGAGCGATTCAAATTTAAATATCTACCTTTGCTCCAAGAGTGGAAGTTTATGGATTTTTTCACTATTCCCGGGTTTTACTTTCGTATTTTGGTTTTAATCTTTTATGTTAATGCCAAATGTTGTGCCAATCGAGATGGTGTTGTTACGGCCGTTAATTCTCATCTTATGGGTAAAAATTTCACTATAGATGTTCAATCTATTTGTGAAGTGTTCAAGTTGGAGGATGAAGGCTATGATGATGAGAATGCCCTTGGCCATGTTCTAAGTGGTTCCGTCACCTCTTGGTGGTTTAGGCCCTCGGGAGGAAAGTATTATACTATCCGCCAAGTGGGTGAATTTTGGATTCGATGCTTCCGTGAGAGAAAACGTCCGAACCTTGCTAGTATCATGTTTGCGGAGATCGTCTATCTCGTGCAACATCGCCACACCACACTTGTCACTTCCTTTACCTATGGCACGACCCTAAGTTACTTCTTCCAACAAAAGGAGATTGATTGCTCGCATAACTTCCCAGCTCCCCTCATCGATCCCATCGATGAACGCTCTCTTGCAAGGGGTAAGTTCCATTACTTTAAGGGTAATTGGCTATGTTTATCCGAGCTCCCTAGTGAGGCCGCAGAACAATTTGCTAATCCTTAAGTTGAACAAGTTCCTCAAGCTCCTCCTCCTCCACCTTCCATGGATGCTCTAATGACTTTTCTCAATGAGCAATTCACGGGATTGCGCACGGACATGGCTTCGGGGTTTACCACGATTGATACTCGTTTCACAATCCTTGAAGATCGGATGAAGAACGTGGAGACTCGACTCACTTCTCTTGAAGGCGGTCACAACTCAATGTATATCTCTCTCACCGCTTTCCATGACGAGTGGCGTCAAACCTTGGGGAATGATGATCCAATTGAGGAAGATGATGAAGACGGTGAAGAAGGGGATGGAGATGCATATTAGCCTATCTTTGCATACCATTCATATCATCTAGGATATTACTTTATGCATCTTTGCTTTATGTTTTTAGGATTAAGTTTGAATTATTCTAAAACCTATGCTTTGATTTTTCTGTTATTTGGATTTTTAAGTTGATGTTATCCTTTATTTGAACTTATTGATATTATGTTGCTTGCTTATTTATACCTTTTGCCTATTTATGCACTTTACATTATGTCTCGATTATTTTTTGATCTAACAAAAAGGGGGAGAGGGAAGCTCACACTTAAAAATTTTGATTTTCAAACTTAAAAGTTACCTAGCTAATATTAAAGAGGAGTTATTTTGCAAAGTTTTTCAAAGTATCAAAAATTTCAAGTTTTAGTTTTGTTATATCAAAAAGGGGGAGATTGTAAAACCTATGTTTGATTTTGATATAATTAAGTTATTAATGATTAAATTGAAAACATGAAATTGATTTCTAAGTCCCTTTAATAATTTATATATCACCATCACTTTAAATTGATTTGAAAAACTCAAACTCCAAATATTTTGTAAGTGTTCCAAGGCCAAAGTATTGAAAATCATCCAGGTGTATCGATACGCCTCCAGTCGTATCGATACCTTTCTTACAAAGTTGGCTACTGGAAAGACGCGTTTTGATATGCTCTTTACCGTATCAAAGCAACGTATCAAAACAGAGTCAATATGTATCGATACGCCCTCTGCAAAAACTGAAGGAGTTTGAATGGTGTACCGATACAGCTTAATCCATATCAATACGGTTTTAACTGAATTTTTAATTCGAAGTGTTTTAAATGTTTTCGACCGTTGATGTAAGTCGTTAGGTAACTAACATTTAAAGTGGCAGTTGTCCCGTATCGATACGGTGAACCTCCGTATCGAAACGGAGACTTCCAGTGAGCTAAGTTGAGAAAAAGGTATCGATACAGTCTCTTCTGTATCGAAACAGTCCATGTCCCGTACTGATACGCTTACGAGAGTTTCGATACGCCCTCTTTATTATGTACAACAACTCTTTCTGTTTTGAGACAAGTATCGATACGGCTCCCTGTGTACAGATACAGATAGATGCAAAAGTGCATTTATGGTGGAAAGAGATGGTCCCAACGGCTATAATCAATACCCTAACCACCCAAACGGCTAGAATTGATAGAGAAGGTATAAATTGAAGCTCATTGAATACCAGCAATGACTATTGCATTAAAGATAAACATCCAAGCAAAAATCCAACCTCAAGTGTGCCTATTTTCCAATTTCTTGTAAACTCCAAATTGATTTGTATTCAATTCTTATTCTATCTTCAAATTTGGGTTGAGTGTTGTACTTCAAGGTACAATATTGTATTTGAGAGATATATTTCTTGTCCAATTTCTTCTTTGTTTATTTGTGAGGGTTTTGTCAAATTTTGGGTAAAAAATTTGACCGGTTGTGTAAAGGTTACCTCCTAAGCCTTGAAAAGGGGAAGAACAAATTAGTGAATTGTTGCAAATCTTTAGTGGTAGCTAAGGTAGTGGATGTAGAGTTCATTTGGAACTTGAACCACTCTAAAATCCTTTGTTCTTTATTTTTAGTTGTCCATTCACTCCAACAAAGTTTTAAAATCCCAATTCACCCCCTCTTGGTCTTGATCAATCCATTGATCCACTCAACACAAGGAATGGAAATTTAAGCACTAAGACAATTTTGCATCATATTGTTGTTGACTTGAGGATATTAGTCTTTCATAGATGCTTGGAGATCCCTTTTATACTCCTAATTGAGTTGCTAGCCGTTGAAGTTGGAAGTGAATTGGAGCTGTTGGAGCCATTATTTCCCGTAATAAATGCAATTCTGGTGATGTTCGTTTCAATATGCTTGAACCCGTATTGGAACACCCTTCTTCAAAACTAGCTGTTGGAGTCTGATCCTGTATGTCGTATCGAAACACGTTGGGCAGTATTAGAACGCCCGCATCGAAACGTTTATTGTCGTATCGAAACAACCTGCAATTCAAATAGTCGTTGAGATTTTTGCCACTTAGGTCGAAATAGGCAAGCCATGTATCGAAACGAATTTTGGCAGTTTCAAAAGAACTATAACTTAAACCTTAAGGTGTTTCGAAATGGGGTAAGCCGTTTCGGTACAATCAAGATGGAAACTTGGGTTTGGCTATTTTAAAACCTTTGAAACTTCCTCAAACATGATTTCAAGTTGTTTGGACTTAAAAATATTTTTAAAATCTTTTCAATTTAGTCCAAAGCTATTTTTTCAATTATTATATTAAAACAAATATCTCAACAATCTTCCCCTTTTTGATATAATAAAACCAACTTGAAAATTTATGTTTGGGATTCTCCCCCTTTGTAAAATAAATTTTGAATAAGAGACTAAAGATTAGAAAGCAATTAAAGCTCCCCTTATTCATTTGAAAATTCAATTTTTCAAAACATTCTCCCCTTTTTGTTATATCAAAAATGGTTCAAACAAAGTTTGAAAACTTTTAAGTCCATAACAATGGAGAGTTTAAAGAATTTGACAAAAATAAGAATTTTGTTTAAAAATGGCTCCCCCTTACTCAAAGCATCATCAAATGGTTAGTCCAAGAAATATGATTATCTAGTTAAATTAAAGTAAATAAATCAAATAAAAGGAAAATAAATTCATCTAAATTAATTTTACCACTTGAACCAAAGGAAATATGTGAATCCTTCCTTTTTCAAGTGACCTTTCCTGTGTGTATGGAGCTCCCCCTTAATTTTGTACTTTATTGATCATTCTCCATCACACACTTATAAACAAGACAATCAAGTAATTTTGGTATCCAAATTGCTTTGGATCCATAAACGTTAGTAGCACAAAATTTAGTCCCCTTAGGAATCCATTTTGCAATTTCATCCTTTTTAGTTGAAGTGATTAGTCCTATTGGGACCCAAACACTTCTAAAACATTTTCCATTTACGAATCTAGGGGCACTAGATTATCTTTAATAAAAATTTGGTTTTCCAAAATTTGTTTTCTTTTCAAGTTCTTTGGAAATCAAATCTTTTTCTTCTTGAACTTTATGGAACAAATTTTGTAAATCAACACATTTTTGCTCAAACTCATTGAGTTTTGCTTCAAGTTTAATTTTGGTTTTAGAAATCAAATCATTTTTGAATTTTTAAATTTGAAACCACTTTCTTGTTTTTCAAAATGTGATTTTTGAATTCTAAAACCAAATCATCATAGACATCTTGTAATTCCTCAAAAGAATAAGAAGTTGAAGTAGATAATAGAAGTTACCCTTGAATCTTCTTGAATGGTCGTGAGACAAAGGTTGGCTTGTTTATTGTCGGTGGAGTCATCATCACTCCAAGTAGCCACATATGCCTTCTTCTTATGACTTGAAGAGCTTGCCCCCTTCTTATTCCTCGATTCATGCTTGAATTCTTTCATTTTGCTCTTCATAAATCGGGCAAACTTCTCGAAGAGATAAGCCATCTCTTCTCCTTCACTTTCCTCTTCACTTGAATCTACATGTAGGCATGTGGAGGAATTGAGAGCAACAACATTTGTGTTAATGCATAGCTCCATAATTTTCTTCTTCCCCATCTTCTTTATCTCTTCATTCTTCTTCTTCTTCTATTCTTTTCCTTTCTTCATGATTTCATGAGTGAGAAGAGACCCCCAAGAGTTCATCTAGCTTTAAAGTCTTGAGATTATTAGCTTCGATGATGGTGGTCTTCTTTGAGTCCCATGACTCGGGCAGAGTATAGAGAAGCTTTTCGGACAAGCTTGTCTTCCGAAATGATTTCTCCATAGCCTTTGAGTCCATTTGTGATTATGAAGAATCTATCGAACATCTTTGTGATGTTTTCATCTGGTTCCATCTTGAAGTTCTCATACTTGAGGTTGAGAAGACCGATCTTGGTCGCCTTTACTTTGTTGGTTCCTTCGTATGTGACTTCAAGCTTATTTCATACCTCCTTAGCATCTTCACAATAAGACATCTTCTTATAGATGTTGGGGCTAAATGCACAAAAAAGAATGTGCAAAGCCTTACAATTTAGCTCAATCTTCTTGCGATCATTCGCATTTCATTCTTCCTTGCATCTTTGTGGTACGTATGGACCATCTTCAACAATGTCTCAAAGCTTGTAATCTTTGGCCTTGATGAAGAACATCATTCTTGTCTTCCAATAAGCATAGTTGGTCTCGTCAAAGAAAAGTATCTTGTCGATGGATTATGCCATTTAATCGGTTGGTTGAATTGATGTATCGAGCTTCTTGGATCGTCTCAATAGGATGTTAATCCTCTTCAATTGAGCCTCGCTCTGATACCAATTGTTAGGCTCAATATCCTTCAACCGAATTGCTTGCCAAGTGGTGGAGAAGATGTATTTTGGGTATTTGTGGTGGAAGCAAAAAAATAGAAAAATATGACACAAGATTTAGAGTGGTTCGTCTTTCTAACCAAAACCTACATCCACTACCTAGGCTACCCACCAAGGATTTCAACAATTCACTAAGAATTTTTCCCCTTTTCTAGGCATAAGAGACAACCATTTACAACCTAGACTCACTCATCAAGTCTAGCATCCAAAGCTCACAACTCGAGCTTTGGGCACACTCTTAAACAAGATAATTCTAAGCAAACGAAATCTCTCTACAAAGGTTGATGTTTACACATTGCACTCACCCAAATCCTAGAACACTTGAGCATTCATTGACAATTTGAGCTCACAAGTGTTTGTCTATACAATGAATGTAAATTTAAGCACTAAGACAATTTTGCATCATAATGTTGTTGACTTGGGGATCATTAGTCTTCCACAGATGCTTGGAGGTCCCTTTTATACTCCCAATTGAGTTTCTAGCTGTTGGAGCCTTTTATTTCCCGTAACAAATGCATTTCTAGTGATGTCCGTTTCGATACGCTCGAAGTCATATTAGAACTAGCCATTGGAGTTTGATATAGTATGCCGTATCAAAACACGTTGGGATGTATTGGAATGCTCATATCGAAACATTTAGTGTCGTATCGAAACATCATGCAATTCAAATAGTCGTTGGAAAATAGCCGTTAGAGATTTTAGCCGTTGAGATCTTTGCCACGTAGGCGTATCGAAACACACGGGGCGTTTCGAAACAACCCCTATCCGTATTGAAACAGGTAAGCCATGTATCAAAACGAGTTTTGGCTGTTTCAAAAGAGTTGTAGCTGAAACCCTAAGGCGATTTGAAACGGGGTAAGCTGTTTCAGTACAATCAAGCTGAAAAGTTATGTTTGGCTACTTTAAAACCTTTGAAACTTCCTCAAACATAATTTTAAGTTGTTTGGACTTAAAAACATTTTTGAAATCTCTTCAATTTAGTCCAAAGTTATTTTTCAATTATTATATCAAAACAAATATCTCAACAAAATTCATTTGCTTGTAAAATTGACCCATAATAATAAATATTGGGAAAAATAAATCTTAAGAGTATACAAAAATAAATTAATTTGCTTGTAAACTAGGGCCCTAACAACAAGTATGTGAATTTTTTTAAGAGTAGACAAAAATAAATTAATTTACTTGTAAATTAAACCCCTAATAACAAGTATTGAAAAAAAAAATTAAAAAGACACAAAAATAAATAAAATTATAGTAACAAATAGGGAAAACTACACCGGTGGTCCTCAAACTATTACCGTCTTCCTATTTTGGTCCCAAAACTATTTTTTGGCAAAATCGTCCCTTCTGTTACATAGTTCTCCTATTTTGGTCCCCCGTCGTTAAAAACTAACGAAATTGCTGACATGGAATTTTTTCTTATTTTTTAAATATTTTTTTATTATTTTCTCTCTCATATATATATTATTTAAATTTTTATTCAGACTAATGTGGTGGTGACACATGTCACCACCATAACAAAGAAAATAAATTGAATGAGAGGGGAGGAGCTAAGATTCAAACCCACATCCCCGCATCCCCAAGCCATTAAGCCAATGGGTTAACCATTGGGCTAAACTCCAATTATTGATATGTTTTAGCACAAATTACATTTAAAACAACCAAATGAACCCCCAAAACCAAAGAAATAGTTAAAACAAATGACTTGCAATAAGATTCAAACCCATGTGCCATGACATAAAAAGACCAAGCATAAACCAAATGCACCAAAGAATTATTTCGACTAAAATTTATATTTAACGTATATTAATTTCAAACAACACAAAATAAAATATTAAACCTAGGGAGGGATTTGAACACAAAACTTTATTGATAAATTAATATATGTTAAATATAAATTTTAGTATGCATTAAATATTTTATTCGAACACAAAACATTATTGGTAAATTAATAGAATATACGTTAAATATAAATTTTAGTATACGTTAAATATTTTATTCGAATACAAAACCTTATTGATAAATTAATATACCTTAAATATAAATTTTAGTATATGTTAAATATTTTATTCGAACACAAAACCTTATTGATAAATTAATAGAATATATGTTAAATATAAATTTTAGTATACGTTAAATATTTTATTCGAATACAGAACCTTATTGATAAATTAATATACCTTAAATATAAATTTTAGTATATGTTAAATATTTTATTTGAACACAAACCTTATTGATAAATTAATAGAGTATATGTTAAGTATAAATTTTAGTATACGTTAAATATTTTATTCGAATACAAAACCTTATTGATAAATTAATATACCTTAAATATAAATTTTGGTATATTTTAAATATTTTATTCGAACACAAAACCTTATTGATAAATTAATGGAATATACATTAAATGTAAATTTTAGTATATGTTAAATATTTTATTCGAATAGAAAACTTTATTCATAAATTAATATACCTTAAATATAAATTTTAGTATACGTTAAATATTTTATTCGAATACAAAACCTTATTGATAAATCAATATACCTTAAATATAAATTTTAGTATATTTTAAATATTTTATTCGAACACAAAACCTTATTGATAAATTAATGGAATATACATTAAATATAAATTTTAGTATATGTTAAATATTTTATTCGAATACAAAACTTTATTGATAAATTAATATACCTTAAATATAAATTTTAGTATATGTTAAATATTTTATTCGAACACAAACCCAATTGATAAATTAATATGTGTTGTTGCTAAACTAATATACGTTAAATATAAATTTTAGTCAAAATAATTCCTTGGCACATTTGGTTTATGCTTGGTCTTTTTATGCCACGGCACATGGGTTCGAATCTTATTGCAAGTCATTTGTTTTAACTATTTTTTTGGTTTTTGGGGCTCATTTGATTGTTTTAAATCTAATTTGTGCTAAAAACATATCAATAATTAGAGTTTAGCCCAATAGTTAACCCACTGGCTTGGGGACGTGGGTTTGAATCCCAACTCCCCCCTCTCATTCAATTTATTTTCTTTGTTATGGTGGTGACACATGTCACCACCACATTAGTCTGAATAAAAAATTTAAATAATATATATAGGAGAGAGAAAATAAGAAAAAAATTTAGGTCAGCAATTCCGTTAGTTTTTAACGACGAGGACCAAAATAGGAGAACTATGTAACAGAAGGGACGATTTTGTCAAAAAAATAAATTTTGGACCAAAATAAAAAGACGATAATAGTTTGGGGACCACTGGTGTAGTTTTCCCCAACAAATATTGAAACAAAATGAATCTTGAACAAAAGTAAATTATATTATTTGTAAATTAGAGCCGCGCTATCCTAGGTAGGTGTCCCTTTTGCCCAGTCCAAAGACGGTCTTGCCCACGAATCTCTAAAACCTTCATGTTACAAGTTACAACCCATCAGAAGATCACAATACAATGACATGATGAATATCAAGCTCATTGAAGCTTCTAATTCTACTACTTGACACCCAGAGTTAAGCACAGAAGGTAGACTAAAATAGAAGATATCAATTTTCATCTTTCACTTCCATTCTTTGTCCACACCAGAAAAGGTGAATCGTCCAATAAGTCAAGATGGTTCTATAACTATTATTCCCATTAATAAAAGATTTTGTATAAATTTGCAGACGCAAAGTGTGTCAATATACAAGCATCTCGCAGCGCAATAGAGAAAGGCCTTACTTGACATACTTCCTTATGAATCACCCCCAACAAAATAGACCCAGAAAAGAAGAAGAAGAAAAAAAAGAATAAAAAGGACACTAAAAAAAAGTTAAAACTCTGGACCAACTCCAACATAACCGGCTTGTTCCACATTTATTTGCAAGACCATCTAAATTCGCTTCCAAGTCCATCAAATGTCTCGGTGCAGCAGTTTCATACATTGCCGGGTAATGATTTTAGTTTTGTTCAGAATGCCTGGTCAAAACCTGTGTGTCTGTTCTTGTTCCATGCTTTCTTTTACTTCGACGTTTTGATCCCGATGTCCTCTTTGTGCTATGCTTCTCTATTGGCTCTTGGATGCCCATTGCTGGTTTTTCATTAGCGTGAAGTTCTGGCGGGGCATCTGGCCATGGAGTTCGTTTCGATGGGACCGTGATCTCCAGAGGTGGGTCAATTACCCATCTGCATGATGTACAAACAAATGATCAGATGGTAGGCAAGAAACTGATTTTAGTAGGCAATGCAACATTGATTCTAAAAAGGTGAAAATCAATTTGCAATTCAATAAAATGGGAGTTTGCACTTGCAGCATCCAAAACGGAAAGGAAACTATCTCAGGGCATCCCAGAATGAAATGGGATGATGGGAGTAGCAAATATTTCAATGCATCTAAACTCGATCGTCTCAAACTATCTATTAAATCAGACGGAGAACATTGTACACATTTCCAAGTAAACCAAGGAAAGTCATCCCTTAGCATACAAGTCTAGCAAATGCAGCAAATACCAATATCACATCTATGAATCCATATGCGAAACAACCATGGTAACTCCAAAATGGTCACTAGCCCACAACTGATTCGATCCTCACACATTTGTTATACGAATTGCACCATTTCTGATAATTAAGCAGCAAATAAAGAAAAATTTTCTACAACATTTGAAAAAAAAGGGTCTTAAAATCTGGTATTTGCCAATGCTATTCTGTATATAAGGTTTATTGCACAATCTGATGCATCCGAACGTCAAGATGCATTGACCGGTGAATGCTAACCCAATAAATTAGTTACCTGCTATTAAGCTTTTCACTCAATCAGTCTGGTATTAATTATATCTATCTTTAACCTTCAATGGCACATTTTTAGCAAAAACTAAATCATATGACAAGGAAGAAAAAACTCAATATGGAACGGTTATAAGCTAGCCCTGGCTAATATTAATCATTCTGAATGTGTTGTTATCATCATAGACTAACGTTGAAACCATTAAGCAGCAGAGTACTAGAATATAATGAGAATAGGGTACAAGATTCACCTGGGAGGAAATTTGCTATCAACACGAGCTTCAACTCGAAGCCACCAGAGCAAAACTTGGCGTCCACAGCTCCCAAGTGGCTCAACCATCGAAGGGTCATTAACCAAACCCAGGGGACTCTCAATATCTCCTTCCAACGTATCAATATCCCTAATCCATTTTGGCCTATCGCCGCCGTCTTTCCAAAGCATCCTGGAATTCAAAACAAACCCTGACCATTCCAGCTTCCGGGGCAGCACGGTTGCTCGATCATCAATATGAACCGCACTTTTCCCCGCATAGGGCAATGTATTAAAAACGTGCCATCCTGCCAACATATTAGATGCGTTACAAGCCGGGCCTTGAACCGGCATTCTAGGATTTTCCTCTTCCTCCTTATGATCCACCATCTGATCGGTATTAACAGAATTAACAAGTATTCCGACCGAAACAGCTCCGAACCATTTGACATTTTGGACTTCATCGAAAAGTTCCATACTATGCATGTTACTATCATCAGCAAACATGACAATTCCATCCAATTTCTTCTCTCTTATAATTCTGCTCCCATAGGTAACATGAAAACTGGATCAATTCTAAAGTTCTTTCTAACAACTAAATTCCAAAATGCATAAATATTAACGATGGAAGGAAATTAGAACTAAATTAAATAAATGATTACCTTAAAGCACGAACACGCATTTTGGACTCCAATTTATATCGTTCGTCCCAAGAATTCGGCATCCGTTGATTGAATCCGACATGAATAGTTTTCAGACCGGATTTAGCAATAACCGACGCCGTTTCGTTGCTGACACCACCAGCTTCCACCACAATCCAAACCAGATCGTGGGGAACCAGCATGAGCGAGTGCATCACACCGGTCAGATGCAGGGCTTGGAAAGTCCGTACATACGTCGGCGTGACCACGATAACAGTCCTGGGATCCTTCACACCGAATTGTGACCTCTGCTCCTTTTGAACTATTTCAATGATCCGGTGTGCCTTCATGACCTCAACCGGGTCCGGATGCGGCCAGGGCCTGATCCGGATCCCGTGCCGCCCAACAACCACCCGCGAATTTGTGAGCGTCTTGTTAATCAAGGGCAGGTGGAGGTTGGCGACGGGGTTGTTGGAGAGAACGGAGTGGACATCGAGGGTTCTGACGAGGTAGGCGGTGGGTCGGAACGGCGAAGCATAGAAGTTGGTGGAGAACAAAAAGAAGAAGACCAAGCGAGAAAAGCGGTAGCCGAGGAGCAAGCTGATTAAACAACAGAGACCATGGAAGATAAGCCAGAAAATGGCGGATGGGGATTTGATGGCAGTGTCGGAAGATGAATCCAACGGTCCAGATGATCTGAAGCTGTAGCTTCGTCGGTTGATGTAGCTCTGCTGCAACGCAGAAAGCTTCATTCTTTTTTTGAAGCTCCTGCAACAGAGAGAAGGCGAAGAAGAAGAAGAAGAAGAAGAAAGTTGAATGTGGAATGTGGAATATTTCGGTAGGTGGATTTGGTGGGCTTAAGAAGTTGAATTATGAAATCATTGCTTTGGAATTACGGTGGATTTGATAATGGGTTATTGTCAGTTTGCTGCGGTTATCCATCCCATCTTCTTCTTCTTCTATTCCAACCTTTTTCTTTCTTCTTTTTGGGTTATTTAATAAATAAATATTATCTAAACTTATAAATATATTTAAAATTAATATTTATACACTAGCAATGTAAAAAAAAGTTTACACAAGTATGTCTATTTTATGTTTAAATTTAAAATTTAAATTTTTAACCTTAAAATCCTAAAAATTTAACCACAAACCTTAAATCTTAAACCCTAAATTCTAACCATGAATCCTAAATTCTAAACCCTACAACCTCTAAACTCCTAAATAACCCCGCTTGTAGAAACTTTGTTTTCCACCGCTAATGTATAAGATAATAATTCATATATTTATAAGGATAATTATACCATGCACCGACGACGATTTTTTTGTTTCTATAAGTGTCTTAATTTTAGGGGTTAGAGATCTAATTTAGGGTTTATAGTTTAAAGATTTAGATTTATGTGCTTAGAATTTAGGGATTATGGTTCGAATTTAAAGTTTAGGGTTTAAACTTAAGTCTTATAGGCTAAAACTTAAATCCCTAACATACTATCTTAAAACCTAAATGTTAAGTGGATCATTCGAATCGAAAATGGCCAAGAGGGGGTGAATTGACTTTTTTAAAATTGAAGGGAGCAAATTGAAAATGTGAAAATTGAAGACAAGACAACTTATACTGGTTCAAGCTTAGAACAAGCTCTACATCCATTACCTCAGCTCCCACTAAGAATTTTCAACCAATTTTCCAAGAAATTCGTCCCCTTTTCTCGAATTAGGAGGAAACCTTACAAATTGGTTAATCTTTCTACCCAAAGATTAACTAAGACTCTCTTAAAATACAAAGATTGTTGGCAAATAAAAAATAAACCTCACTAGGTAGGATATTTTCCCTAAATTATAAGTTCTCTCAACCAAAATTGATAAAAAATGAATACAATAAAAATCACTCAATTGGGTACAAGGGTTTGACTCTATTTTGCTCAAATTGAATTGAATTTTTGCTTGAATGTGCTTGACTTGACGAATAATTGTTGTTGTAGCTTTAATGACTTGATTTTATACATCTTCATTGAATTCTAACCGTTTGGGTGATTGGCATCATCAATAGATCGTTGGGCTTTCTTTTTCTCTCCATAAATGCATTTCTGCAACCTACTGCATCGGTATTTGCGTCACCGTATTAGTACCTGTCAAATAAGAAAGAGTTGTTGTATACAAATAGCGTACCGATACGTGAAGAGGCGTATCAGTACGAAAATCATATTTTATATAGGGATCGGTACAACATAGTGCGTACCGGTACCGATTTTACTCACTGAAAAATAGAGAATTGGTTAACAAAAAATGTATCGGTACGATAGTTAGGCGTATCAGTACTGTTAACCAATTTTCAAAAATGTTTGGTTCCTATAATCTGACAAGGCAACAGTCAAAAATTAAATGCCTAGATTTTTTAAATCTTACCAACTCGTATCGGTACGGAAAGAAGCGTATCGATACAGTAAGTAGTTTTTAGAATCCATGATTACATCGAGTCTGAAAATTGTATCGATACGACAAGGAGCGTATCAATACACTTTTCTTGACTTGTTTCCAGTAGCCAAAAAACGTATCGATACGAGTATAACTGTATCGGTACGCCTGGACTAAAGTTTAAAAATTAAGTTCAAAAATACTTAGAAAATATTTTAGATACCTAGCTTTTGATTTAGGAATACTTAAAGTTTGAATCCTTGTCATTTTGTGAGTCTTTTGAGTATTTAAAAATTTATTTTATTTTGCAATTAAGTCCTTGAAAAATGTTGTTATATTAAAATCAATTTTGGTTTTACAATCTCCCTTTTTGATATAACAAAACCCAAATATTTTTTTAAAATTTCTTCTCCCCCTTACTTTAAGACTTAAAGATGTATCTTTGAAAAATTTTAACGCTCTTGTTACTTCTCCCACTTTTTGTTAGATCAAAATTAATGTTGGAAATAATATAAGCAATGCAAAGCAACATAAAGTAACATAAACTTCATTGTGCACTTAAAACATTAAAGTTCAAAGCAAAATAAAATCCAAACTCAAACCCTAAAAACATAAAAAAAATCAAAGCATAGGTTCTAAAGGAAATAACATAAATAGGTGCATGAAAGAAAATCCTAAATGAGATGATATGATATGATATGCCTAAAGAGCGTCATCTTCGCCTTCATCATCGACTTTATCATCATCTTCATCTTCCATGACATCATTTTCAAAGGTATGTCCACACCACTCTCTACAAAAGGCGGTAAGAATCATATTCATTGAGGCTTGGCTAGCCTCCATAGAGGTGATTCGAGCTTCCATAGTCGTGAGACGAGTGTCCATAGAGGAGAAACCGACATTCATGCTCGCGCTCAACGAATTAAACTTCCCATCAAGGTAGGTCATAAGAGCATCAAAAGAAGGTGATTGAGAAGAAACCAGAGGAGGCGTTACGGGAGCATTCTCTTCTTCTTCGGGCTGAACATGTTGAGGTAGATCCGCATTTCGAACCCATTAGTTGTTATACCAAGTAAATTTAGCCTTGCGGAGGGATTTGTCATCAATAGGATCGGTGAGAGACACTTCAAGATCATACGAGCAATCAATCCCAAGTTTGTGAAAGATGTAACTCAAGGCGTTGCCATAGGTGAAGGATGAGATAAAAGTCGAATGGCGGTTCTGAACAAGGTAGAGAATCTCCACAAACATAATCTGAGCAAAGTTGGGGCGCTTACCTTCCTGAAAGCATCAGATCCAAAAACTATCAATTTTACGAATGGTGGACCATTTACCACCGGCTGGACGGAACCACCAAGTGATAAGGATGTAGCATCCTACACCTGATTAGGAGTGTAGAGCGTCACGACGCGCAACAGACATATAACTAAAATATACTCAACTTATGACGTACATTTAACTAGCATCATATACGATAATCTAACGAACAACCCAAACAATGTTTAAGTATACTAATTTAGGCTCATTCAAACATACATACATACTCATGTATCCATGAATTCTTAATATAGCCATCTAGACTTATTCGAATACTATAAACAATCTACAACTCACAATCATGTTATACAACATATACCTCCCCTAAAGACTTTATACCATTCAAATTTTCCCCATTTAAGACATACAAATCTATTCATTCATATACTTCGATTTCAAGTGATCTTACATGTTACTATTATTCATTCCAAGTCTAAAATTTCATTTATATAAAGTCATGATCAATTGAATAACATGAAAAATCTAAACATAGTTTAGCATTTGCAAGGAGTTAACTAATCCTCACCACACACATATAAATACATAACAAAAAAGTCTTACAATTACTTAGAACATGCTTAGTTCAACTATTATATACCAAACACTCAAATTCTCATTACAAACCATAATAACATTCATATCAAGACATATACATAGCCAAAATGCATGCGATATATCTTCTAAAATACATAATCTATGCCACCCTTTAGAAGTCTAAACAAAAGGACAATAGCATACATGATTCTTTAACTTGTGATTTCTCTCGGATCAATGAAGATAGCTTTCAATCCAATTAACCTGAAATTGGTGGAAGGAAATAACAGAGTGATAAGTACAATAAGTACTTAACGAGGTTTTTCCTATAACTATTAGTTATCCATTTGTTTCATTAGGTTTTTATTTCCTTTAGCCAAGATTACCTAACTAGGCTTCAATCCATTTGGGTACACCTAGCTAGTCTTATCTTTTTCAATCATAAAATCATGTACATACAAATATATCAAAGATCAAACAATTCATATAAGTCATGTAACACATTCAAATAACCAAATTCCTATATACCAACCATATAGATCAAGCAAGATCAACATTCACAAAATTCACATTTTATATCTTATAATTTATAGCATCACACCACTTGTATTAATCATATATCTAAATAGATTTGGTCTTAATTCGATTTCTTTCAAACACAATGCCTTAGAATCTTAGTGACTAGGTAATAGAGCCTATACTCGAGGTACCTTAACAGAGGATGCATAGCATCAGTTTCAGAGGTTGCACTATTGCAAAAGTAGATCTAAATACCTTCACATTTACCATTTGAATTGCCAACAAAGGATGCCCAAGCATCTAACACTTTAGGTGTCACAACACCACACTATGAGTACAAATGTACTAAATATGAGGAGCTAAACTCTAGGCATGTCATTCTACTTAAAATCACTAATCAACCAAGGCTTTATTTATCTTTTTGCTAAGCAAGTCCAATTAAGAAATTTCAATTCATAGATATCATATCTCATGTCATATTTCATGCCATAATCACTAAAACATTCATACAGATACATTTCCATAGTTTCCAACTATTGCAACATATATTCATACATTTCCAGCCACATGTATCATGTCTAAACAACAACATATCATTCAATTAACCTTATTTAAATCTATCACGCCACTACTCAAATATATGTAACTACATCATGCTTCAACAAGATAATTACCTAGTAACATAGAGCATGCTAACTGGTTTCCATTTAATCCATTTTCCCTTAAGTTAATTACCAAACCAAGATTAAATTCATTTCATGCTTCATGTTATACATCATAAGTTAATAAAAGATAGTGGTTAGGATACTAATCCTAACCCTAAAGTTAACTACACTCACAATACTCCAAGCTAATCTTGATCTTTGATAACAATGCCCTTGTTCTTCCTACTTGATCGACCAGCTCTTGTTTCCTCCAAAGTTTCTTCAAATTTTTGGTCTTATCATCCATACAAAAAGATAAACAAAACATATCATGAGCCAATTCAAGCATATAAACTCATTTAATCAAGTGTAAACACCAAACACTCAAAATTGTTTTTCCTATTGGCAGTTTGAGCACCTGTTGCTAATCTAGCCATATCTTTTAATATACTCATTGGATTTTTTATTACTTTACCAATATAGAAAGCTTATTCACACACCTTTCTAACCATGTATAACACATATTTTTTCCATGTCTAGATCAGTACAATTTTACGTTTAAAGTCAACATATTCTACAGGGGACTAAACTGTCAGTTTACCCCTTTGGACCACTTTAGTGCATTTTTCATCCTAAGTCCCTTACTAGTTAATTCCAGCCCTTTTTACCATGTTTAAACCTATTTTTCCCTTTTTCATTCAAGTCCAATTCAGCCCATGTATCATTTAATTCAGTCCCTGTTTTTAGCTATTTTCCTGATTAGTCCAGATTCTCTTAAATTGCAAACTAAACATTTTAATCACCCATATGAGCTATTTATTAATCATATTCAAGCTGCATTTTAATCCTAACAATAGTCCCCTAATTTCAAGTATTAATTACAGAGCTCATTTAGTAATATTTTAGTCCCTAAAGCTTTTAGTTTACTCAAAACAGTCCCTAAGTGCATTCAGGTAGCATCTTGCACCATCTATTGACATGTTTTCACTTCCAATTAGATAACCCAAGCTAAATTCATTTAATTCAACATCTTATAACATAAACCCAGCCACTAATTCATCATCAACAACATGTAATCACATTAAAATAAAACAAATACACAAATCGAACCTATCAATTGGTTAAACAAGTGTGTAAATGTACTTACTTTGCTCTAAGCTTAATTTCTATGAAAAAATGATCAACATGCAAGCTTAATCTCCTTGATTCTTGTGTTTTTCTCTAGAATTCTCTCCCTAATTTTTCACTCTAACATTCGGCTGAAGAGGGATAATGGAGAAGATGATTATCCTAGTGGATTTGTGTAAGATAATAGAATTAGGTCTTGTCCTTTTTGCCCCTAAATTATCCTTTAAAGAATTTTCAGCCAAGGGTGAATTAGGTAACTCACTTATATTACCATGCAACCATTGGTATTTACACAATTTTTAATTTAATCACCCCAATTAAGTCCTCTGATTAGTGCATTCCTTCTAATTTAATCCTTATTAATCGAATCTAAAATTTAAATTTGTTTAATTAAATTAATCACTTAGCTAATTAATTTAAATAACTTTTAGGGTATAGTTGAGGGTGTTACAAAGGAAGTGAAGGAAGCGGTCATGAGCATCAAGGGTGGAGACAGAGTCGAGTTGAATGTTTTCTAAAGAGTGTTCATCATCTATCCTAATATCCTCAACCCCCAAACAATTAGCTACAACCTTAGAATCAATTTGAAAAGTTTTGCCCATAAGGTATGACTCAATGGCTATAACCTCATTTTTGTCTTTGTCCACAATACATCGAGCATTAGAATAAAAGATCAAAACAAGGTCTTTATAAAAGACCCCAAATACACTTAGAAAAGGCATGAACTTCCATTGAATAAGTAACTCAAGATAACGAAAGTTAAATTCAGGGGAAGTCAAGTAGGTGATAGAAACCTTACGCTCACGACGAATAATGAAATTTTGAAAAACTTTGAAATGATCCATCGCTCGAGTGAAACGGGTGCTCATTAGTACTATGTTGCAAGATGTAGGACAAACTTGGCTTAGTAACATTGGACTCTGAGTTAGAGGAGGATGCAATATCATTTCTTATACGTTTCTTATGAGCCATGACCTGAGATCAAAATCAAGTACAATGTATGCATAAATCACCATATTCGATCCAATAAGTAATCCAAAATTCAAGGTGTTTGTTAAAAAAATATATAATATAGTTTAAAAAATATATACAAGTATAAAAGAATTTTTGGTAAGAAAATTTTCGAAAAATAGTTTATTCAAATATACGGTATAGTTTTATATTAGAATAAAAAAAATTCAGTTTTGAAAGAATTTTTGTAAAATCTTTAAAACCCATACAACATTCATAGTTTATATACAAAAACCAATTAAAAACAATGTAAAAAATTAAACGAATTTGAAAAATATAAGAAAAAGAGTTTATACCTTGAATATGGAATTTGGGATGAATGAGGAAATGATGATGCACAAAATTGATAACAAAGCTCAAGCTTGATTTGAAAAGCAAAAACCCTCAAAAAATTTAAAGAATTGTGTGAGAAATCAAAGGGTTTTGGTGGGTTTTTATAGCCAAGTTTAACTAGGGTTTTGAAGAAAAGGTGGTTGTGTTTTAATTAAAGTTGGAAACCCTTATTTAATGACATTTAAACACTCTGGCGTCAACGCATACCGGTACGCTAAAAGCCGTATCGGTACCAACTCGACAAACCATACCGGTGCAATTTTACTTGTATCGATTCCTTCGTGAACAGCCATATCGGTACAGTGTTACATGTACCGAAACTCTCATTAACACATACTAATACACAGTTACCTGTATCGGTACCTCTTTGCAAGAAATGACTTTTTTGTAGCAAAAAGCTCAAAAATTCGATTTTAATCGAATCGATATACATGTATGTGATATATGAACAACATGTATAGGCTACAACAGGTCCATACTCTCTCTAGCAACAAGCATAGATGCATCAAGAAGCAAAATTGCATAAACATGAACACCATTCAAATTCAAGCAAAATTTTGACACTTAATGGCTCTAAAAGGTCAAGATAGCCTAGTTAGACCTAACTCCCTCCTAAGAATCCAAAAACGCTCTTTGTCTAATGGTTTTGTAAAGATATCCGCTAGTTGGTTTGGGGTATCAACATACTTTAGAACAACATCATTTTTTAAGACATGATCTCTAATGAAATGATATCTTATCTCTATGTGCTTGGTTCTAGAATGTTGGATGGGATTCTTAGTGAGATTTATGGCACTAGTGTTGTCACACTTAAGGGGTATGGTACCTACATCAATTCCATAGTCTAGAAGTTGTTGCTTCATCCAAAGAACTTGAGCACAACAACTTCCAGCCGATATGTATTCTACTTCGGTGGTAGATAAGGCTACATTATTTTGTTTCTTAAAGAACCAAGAGTCTCTAGGATAGCAAAGGCTTAAACAAGGTGTGTCTCTAAGGTATCTAAAGATTCTCTTAATGGATACAAGGTGTGATTCTCTAGGACTAACTTGGAACCTAGCACACAAGCAAACACTAAACATAATGTCGGGTCTACTTACGGTAAGGTAAAGCAAAGAACCAATCATTGAACGATAAAGCTTAGAATCAGCACACTTACCTCCTTCATTTTTGTCAAGCTTAATTGATGAGCTCGTTGGAGTGGCTTGAGGCTTCACATTCTCCAAGTCAAACTTCTAGAGCATATCCTTGATGTGCTTAGCTTGATTGATGAAGATGTCATCCTTCCTTTGCTTGATTTGGAGCCCCAACAAGAATGAGAACTCCCCCATCATGCTCATCTCAAACCCACCTTGTATTAGCTTAGAAAATTCTTGACAATAAAATTCATTAGTAAAACCAAAGATTATATCATCAACATAAATTTGTACTACTAAGAAGTCATTTCCATTTCTTTTAATGAAAAGTGCAGTGTCTACCTTGCCTTTTTCAAAATCTTTTTCAACAAAAAAAGTTGAAAGTCTTTCATACCAAGCTCTAGAAGCTTGTTTCAAACCATATAAAGCTTTAGTTAATTTAAAAACACTGTTTAGATAAATTGGATCTTCAAAACCGGGTGGTTGTTCAACATACACTTCTACATTAATAAAACCATTTAAAAATGCACTTTTAAAATCCATTTGAAAAAGCTTGAACTCATGATAACATGCAAATGCAAGAAGCATCCTAATTGCTTTCATTCTAGCTACGAGTGCATAGGTTTCATCAAAATCAATTCCCTCTTCTTGAGTATAACCTTGAGCAACAAGTCTAGCCTTGTTCCTCACTATGTTACCACTCTCATCTAGATTGTTTCTAAAGACCCATCTAGTTCATATAGTAGACTTATTACTAGGCCTATCGACTAATTCCAAAATTTACTCATCTCAAATTGATTAAGCTCTTCTTGCATGGCCAATATCCAAAAATCATCTTTTAATGCTTCTTTGATATTTTTAGGCTCAATGCATGAAATGAATGCAACATTATTAAGCAATCTAAGAGAGGATCTAGTGGTTACCCCCTTGGATGGATCCCCAAGATTTCACCATCTTTGACATAGTTGAGTTCCCTTAGGTAGCTCACTTCCTTTTCACCAAGACTCATGTCCTTCAAGGATTCTTTGAAAATATCTTGTGCTTCTTCTTCTTTGGTTGGAACCTCATTCACCTATAATGATTGTCCACCATCATTGGCTTCAATGACCCTTACATCATCATCATCATCGCAAGAATCCTTTCTATGAAGGAGATTATCATAAAAAACCACATGTATAGATGTTGCGTGTAAAATAGTCTATCGCAATGGTAGTGCAAGTGTACACGACGCAATTAGTAAAGTGATACGAAGTATCGGATATCGTCTCCACAGGGATTGTGCTAATAGCTTCACCTTATTTCACTGCACGAAGTAAAGAAAATATTTAAGAGAATTGTCACGAGAATAATAAAGTAAACGTAAATAAAAAGAGTAGAAATATCAAGATAGAGAGAATGGGCTGGTATTGAATTGCTCAGTAGTGCAGGTATTGAAGAGTTTAGGAAATCCAGTTCTGTCGTCGCGCCCGTCGTCGACAGCACCTGTCGCGGCGGCTGTCCGTTAGCTGTCGCGGCAGCGAACACACCAACTCCGTACTCCAAGTTTGGCAAGAATCCCAGATCTGCCTTGGCCTATCCCTAGGTCCAAGTCTGTCGATGATCACGTCTTTGATGATACCTCCCGGCGTGAATCGAAGGATGAACACCGATGTGTATGAATTCTTCCTTAGCCACTTAACCTCGCCCTATCCCTAGGCACGAGATGGTTCAACTATAAACTAGAGAACGCGCTCTTATCTCTTTCGTATACTTAACTCTCCCGATGCTAAGTAAATAGATAACCTCACAATGCTCTCCCGATGCTCTTGCAAGATATTAAAACCGAAATAAGAGAACTTGAAGTTTATTTTATTGAACTTGGAAAATCCTAAAACAAAACAACCCTTGCAACTAGGGGTGGGAATTGTCGGGTACCCGGGATTCGGGTACCCGGAAAACCGGGTACCCGGTTCGTCCGGGTACCTCTTTAAACGGCCCGTGTCCTGGCCCATTAAATCCGGGTACCCGGGATTCGGGTACCCGTAAAATTCGGGTACCCGGGTAATCGGGTACCGGGTACCCGGTTCATATATTTTTTTTTATTTTTTTTTATTTTAAAATTAAAAAAATCATATGTTAAACACAAAAAAATTTAAAAAAAATTAAACTTAAAACTTAAAAGAATATAATACAAACATAGAAAAAATATAGGGATTTAAACTTAATTTTAGAGTAAAAATATTAAGAAACATAAAATAAAAATATAATTTTAAATATAAAAAATATATATTAAATTTTATCGGGTCGGGTCAGGTACCCGGTAAGGGAAAACTCTCGGCCCGTGTCCCGGGAAATTTGCCGGGTCGGGTACCCGACCCGGTCGGGTAATTTTTTTTCGGGAATTACCCGGTATTTTTGTTTCGGGTAGTCGGGTTTTCGGGTCGGGTCAATCGGGTCGGGTATTTTCTCTCACCCCTACTTGCAACTACTTTACAAAACAACCCGTGGCCCTAGGGGGTTTTTAGAACATAACAACGGCGGGTAAACGGCAGGGGGATTTTTGGTTGTCGGTTATGGGGTATGATGCCTCCTAGGTTAAATCTATGCCCTTATATAAGCTTTGGGCTCAAGTATTCTAAGTTAACAAGGATTACAACTTTAATGAAAAGTAAGATTCTATTAAATGCTTAATCTCTAAGGATTCCTACTTTTCAGCCGCCTCCTTGTTTCATGGGGATTCCTCTCCTTGAGCTTTGGCTTGACATATCTTTTGATCCGGGGCTTGGAAAAATATTCGGCTTTCACACGACAGACGAGAAGATTTTTCTCTATCTATCGAGGTCCACTTTACTTTTCCTCTTCATCAGGCTGCTGTCAACTTGCTGTCACGACAGGTCCATGGCAGCTTCATCCTCATCGTCTGCTTATCCAGTTCAGCTCTTCTGCTTCTCTGCCCTGCGTCTGCCTTCTTCGTCAACCATGGCAGTAACCTGCAAAATAAGCCATCTTTTATTAGAATCCGTGCCTTTAGTAAATTTGTGATGTTTTACTGTAAGCTGACCTAAATGCAATGCCATGATGCTTGAATGCGGCAGAAATATGGGTTAAAAATGGCGTAAATAATAGAACTTTTACACACTCAACACACCCCCAAACTCAAGTTTTTGCTTGCCCTCAAGCAATTAAGACCTAAAAGAAAAAAAATATTTTTGTGTTGGCTTTCAAACAGTGAACTGTCCCTTACCCGTCGCTCATTCTCTGTGACGGCAGCAAACTGTCGGAAGGTTTTATGATCTGTCCGGAATCTCCCTATAGCTCTCGTGCAGTGTGTGCATGCTTGTGAACAGTTATATGCTAAGACTCTCTTAGTTTTACTAGAATATTATACTTTAGCTTGTTTAGAGTTTTTCTTACGAGACTGATTTCTTTCTTTCCTTTACTAGAGCCAGAATAAGGCACCTCTAGTTGATTTCTTTTTTTTTCTAATTTCTTCTCATTTTTACTAGAGCCAGTATTTCAGGCACCTCTAGTTAACTGTCTAGAGCCGGTGATAGGCACCTCTAGAAGTTTTTCTCCTGTTATCTGCCTAGAGCCAGTGTTGGGCACCTCCAGGTTTCCTGAGAATCTAGTCTCTTTTCTACTCTAAGTGCTAAGTTTTCTATTCTAGTTTGGCTAAAAGAAGTCTAAGCAATATAACAGTCACAATGGTGTTTAAGTTTTCAGAACTATAGAAAGGCTCTAAACTTCTCCTTAAACTGTCCTAAAGATGCTGCCACGACAGAGCTGTCATGACAGGTAAGCTAACTTCACAGTTTTAAGCCAACAGTTTTATATTTTCTGATTTTTTTAAGAGAACTTGAATTAAAAAGAAGACACAACAATTAATAAAAAGATGTACTAAGACTCTATTACTATGGAGGGTGCCACCCCCAAACTCGAGGGTTGCATTGCCCTCAATGCAAAATGACAGATAAAATGAAGGCAGGTACATCACAAAATATAAATAAAGCAGGCAGCAATAAAGGGAAAATATAAGACTTAAATTTTAATCGATGTCCTTACTGCTGCTGCTGACACGGATCTAACGGCGGCGTCTGGGTTGTGGAGGAGGCTGGGCAGGTTGCTCCACAAGCTGAATGTCGGAACTGTTGCCGCTGTCCCAAGTGCTGGGGGTGGTGGTGCTGGCCTTGGGCATTAGCTTTCTGTCTGCCACGTGTTTCAGCCTCTTGACAGGCGTAAACTCCCTCTCCAAATTCCTCCTAATCAGAGGTTCCTCCTCGCTGTCGGCTGTGGCTGGCCGCTTTGTTCCACGTGCGGGGCTGTCGGCCGGAGGACTTGTAGCTGTCGTCGGGGCAGGTGATGGGGTGGAGGCAGTAGAATGGGAATGTGGGGAGGCAGGTGGTGTGGGTGTGTGAACAGGGGTGGGGATACGGAAATAGTGGGCAAGAAAAGTAGGGAAATTAATATCGGGATAATTTAAAGTGTTGGTAATGAAGTTTACCATCGAGTTAGTGAAATCCCGGATGAAGGTCATCAGTCCCATTTGTCTCTCTTCCACCCGTTGTATCGCAGCAAGGATGTGGGCAGACTGGTCTGTCGGGGCGGTGGCAGCGTCAGGTTCAGGGGCAGGCTCCTCATCTGAGTCTGCAGGGGAGGCAGCTGGGTTGAAGGAGTTGATAGGTGTTGCGACTATCAGCTCCATGAGGCTTGTAATGTTGTTTTCTGTCCAGCCTCGGCCTTTTATTATTTTGTCGGTGGTGGCCTCTAGGAGAGCAGCGCAGCGGCAGAGGAGAGTGATCGTGAACGGTAGGCAAAGACGGGAGGAGGAGCGGAATGTGCAGTCCAAGATGCTTTCCCTCATATAGCGGCCCACGTTGATAGGCTGGTCGTGCATGATCGAGTGAATGAGAGCGAGCCGCTGCTGGTTCACCGTCGTGTGATGGGAGGACGGCAGGATACGCTTCTTAATGAAAGCGTTCCATAACTTAGCTTCTGGGAGCAGCTGCCCCCTTTTGACAGAGTTGGGGTTCTTTTTGCTCGTGGTCCATGTTGTTCCTTCCTCTGTCACCTCCGCCATGACAGCATCGTAGGCGGCAGAATCGAGGGTCTCTAAAAATTGCTGGTGGGCGTCATCGTCAGGGCCAAAATATAGGACATACATGTGGTTGATGCTGTCAGCTGTAAATGGCACTTCTACCCCTCGGACGGTGACTGACGTTGCCGTTCTGCTGTCGATGGCAGCATAAAACTCCCTCACCAACGTGTCGTTTAGTTCTGCCGGTTGTTCGGCGAACTGCTCTCATAGCAAATTCCTTATCGCCTTTGCGATAAATGGTCGGAGCCCCATGTTCGGTGCTTTGCGGATGTAAATGAAGCCTCTTTCCTCCCATAATTCCTTGGTTTCGAAGGGCGTTGCCGCTGCTGAAGAAGAGGCTGAGGCAGCACTGCGGCGGGTCTGTCTAGACGACATATTAGTTGCAAGGGTTGTGAAAATAAAGAAAGCAAATGAAAACGAGAGGAGAAAGCAAGTAAGAATAAGCAGAAGTGAGGAAAAATGAAAGTGAAAACGGGGTTTTATAGCGGTCGAGGATCTGCCCATTTAATGCCATAACGGCAGGCGTGAATAACGGAGCGACTGTTGAGTTGTGGCGTGTCTGACGCGTATGACACGCATTTATGCGTCTGTTATGCGTCTACCGCACGCTTCTGCGTCTGCCGTGTCAGTCTGTTGACAGCCTGTCTTATCCATTCGCGGCGGCAGCCGAAGCGACAGGCTTCAATAAATGGGCTCTGTTGGGCTGATTGATGGATAGTGGGCTTGGGTCACTTCTTCTTTTCTTCTTGACTCCTTTATTTCCTAAAAACAGAAAATAAAAACATTATTCGAATAAAATAAACCTAATTTCCTAATAAATAATAAATAATAAAAATAAATAAAAATAAAATTTAGGTTAAATTAGGGATGCCTTGTGGGGCATCTCCTAAAGTAACCACTTCCTGTATTCTTGGGGCTTCAGTCCCCTGATAATGCTTGAGGCGCTGTCCGTTGACTTTGAATTGGTGCCCGTCTTTTAATGATTGGATTGTGATGGCACCATGGGGAAAAACTTGTACTACTTGGAACGGGCCGGACCATCTAGATTTTAGCTTCCCTGGGAAGAGTTTTAGTCTAGAATTGAACAACAACACAAGCTGCCCTGGGCAGAACTGACGTGGCAGCAACTTCTTGTCATGCCACTTCTTAGTTTTCTCCTTGTATATTCTTGCATTGCCGTAGGCCATTGTCCGTATTTCTTCAAGTTCATTCAAATCTAACAGCCTTTTCTGGCCTGCCTTGTCCAAGTCCATATTCACTGCCTTGATTGCCCAGTATGCCCTGTGTTCTATCTCGACAGGCAGATGACAGGTTTTCCCATAAATCAAACGGTATGGAGACATGCCCAATGGAGTCTTAAAGGTTGTCCTATATGCCCATAATGCATCATTAAGGAGTAAAGACCAATCTTTCCTAGTTGGCTTAACCATCTTCTCAAGAATGTTCTTCACTTCTCTATTGGATATCTCAGCCTGTCCATTGGTCTGTGGGTGGTATGATGTCGCGATCCTGTGTTTGACACCATATTTCTTCAAGGCGGCAGCAATAACCCTATTGTCAAAATGTCTCCCTTCATCACTGATAATCGCCTTAGGAATGCCAAATCTAGAAAAAATGTTTTTGTGTAAAAACTTTTGGACCGTCTTGGCATCATTCTTTTGAGTGGCGATAGCTTCTACCCACTTGGAGACATAGTCCACTGCTAGGAGGATGTCAAGATTCCCACATGAAGATGGAAAGGGTCCCATAAAATCGATCCCCCAAACGTCGAAGATCTCGACTTCTAGAATGTTTTGCAGTGGCATCTCGTTTCTCCTCGAGATGTTACCTGTCCGCTGGCACCTGTCACAGTTCTTGTAGAAGTCCTATGCATCTTTATACAGTGTCGGCCAGTAGAACCCTGATTGCAGCACCTTGGCAGCAGTTTTGTTGCCTCCTAAGTGACCTCCATATTGTGAAGCGTGGCAGTGATGGAGAATGTCTTCTTGCTCTTCTTGTGGTACACACCTCCTTATAACCTGATCTGCACACATTTTGAAAAGAAGAGGTTCGTCCCAATAATAATGCTTCACATCATTTTGGAACCTCTTCCTGGCTTGATAATTAAGATCAGAAGGAAGTACTCCGCTAACTATAAAATTAACGAAATCAGCATACCAAGGAAGTTCAGAAGACTTACCTGCCGCCATGGCTGTCGCGGCAGCGATTGCGGCAGCAAAGAGCTGCTCATCTGGGAAGGTCTCCAGTATGTGTGTCTCATCTATTGGCAGACTCTGTCCCGTCTCCAACCTTGACAAGTGGTCTGCCACCTGATTTTCTGTCCCTTTCTTGTCCTTGATCTCAAGGTCGAACTCTTGCAATAGCAGGATCCACCGTATCAATCTAGGTTTTGCATCCTTCTTTGCGAACAAATATTTAAGGGCAGAATGGTCTGTGTGCACTATTACTTTCGTCCCAAGTATGTAAGAACGAAACTTGTCAATGGAGAACACCACAGCTAACATCTCCTTTTTTGTGGTGGTATAGTTCACTTAGGCGTCATTTAATGTCTTGCTGGCATAATATATGACATGAAACAGCTTATCTCTGCACTGCCCAAGTGTTGCCCCGACAGCATAGTCACTAGCATCACACATAATCTCAAATGGATGCGTCCAGTCTGGTGGCTGTACTATGGGGGCTGTAACCAGTTTTTCCTTCAGAACCTTGAATGCTTCAGTACATTCATCATTAAAGTCAAAGGGTCGGTTCTGTTCCAAGAGATGGCATAGGGGCTTCGTGATTTTTGAGAAGTTAGCAATAAATCTCCGATAAAATCTAGCATGCCCTAAAAAACTCCTAATGCCCTTGACTGTGGTCGGCGGCGACAACTTCTCAATTACTTCTATTTTGGCCCTGTCGACTTCTATCCCACGGCAGCTAATCTTATGGCCAAGGACTATCCCCTCATCCACCATAAAGTGGCATTTTTTCCAATTTAAGACCAAGTTTGCTTTTCACATCTTTCAAGTACCTTTTGTAAATTGCCTAAACAACTCTCAAAATTATCTCCAAAGACGGAAAAATCATCCATAAAAATCTCAAGGAAGTCCTCCACCATGTCGGAGAATATGGCCATCATGCACCTTTGGAAGGTGGCGGGTGCGTTACATAATCCGAATGGCATTCTCCTAAATGCGTACGTTCCGTAGGGACATGTGAAAGTCGTCTTTTCTTGATCCTCCGGTGCGATAGCAATTTGGTTGTAACCTGAGTAACCATCAAGAAAACAATAGTAAGGTTTACCCGCTAATCTATCAAGCATTTGATCAATAAAGGGTAAAGGAAAGTGGTCCTTTCGGGTAGCTTTGTTAAGCTTCCGATAGTCCATACAAACCCTCCAACCGGTCACAGTCCTGGTTGGGATTAACTCATTGTTCTCATTGGTTACGACGGTCATTCCTCCTTTCTTGGGAACGCATTGCACCGGGCTCACCCATTTGCTGTCGGAGATGGCGTAAATAATACCAGCATCTAACCATTTGATTATCTCCTTACGCACTACCTCCTTCATCGCATGGTTTAGCCGCCTTTGGGCATCTATAGTCGGCTTATGATCTTCCTCTAGAAGGATTTTGTGCATGCATAACGCCGGACTAATGCCTTGTATATCAGCAATCGTCCATCCAATCGCCTTCTTGTGCTGCCTTAGCATGTCGATTAGCTGTCGTTCCTGTTCCTGCGGCAGTTTAGAAGAGATGATTACGGGCAACGTATCATTGGAACCAAGAAAAGCATATTTAAGTTGCCCTGGCAGGGGTTTCAGTCCTAAGGCAGGTGGTTCAACAATAGATGGCTTTTGGATTAAATGGTTATCCGAAGTATAATTCAAAGGTTCGAATAACTTACCTGGACGATTGCCTAGCCAGTTTACCTCCTCCTGATCTTCAGTATCAGATGTATCAGATTCAGAGGAGTGGCTGTCGTCGGTGCTGTCGTCGTCGCTGTCGTGACAGGCCTGTAGGTGGCTGTCGTGGCAGTGACCAAATTTAATATCGTGACAGCCCGACCTGATGCAGGGTTGATCAAGGGTAACATCAGTGATAGCCTTGCATTCCTCGTCCGCATCAACATGTTTCATTGCTTGGAGAACATTTAACTTAATTTCTTGATCGTTTACTCGCATGGTGAGTTCTCCTTTCTCCACATCAATCAATGATCTTCCCGTGGCTAAGAAGGGTCGCCCAAGGATGATTGGTGCATTTTCATCTGCTTCACAATCTAAAACAAGAAAATCAGCAGGAAAAATAAACTTATCCACTCTTACCAAAATATCTTCAATTTTTCCCTCTGGATGAACGTAAGAGCGGTCTGCCAGCTGCAGAGTTACTGTCATGGGCCGCGCCTTCCCAATACCTAATTTCTGAAAAACAGACTTTGGCATTAGATTAACACTAGCACCAAGATCACAAAGTGCCTTACCCACGAATTTATTTCCGATTACGCAAGGTATGATGAAGCTCCCCGGATCCTTCTTTTTCTGGGGTGGCTGCCGATGAAGAATGCTCATGCAACCTTCTGTCATCTTTACCGTTTCAAACTCCCCAAGTTTAGATTTTTTCGACATGACATCCTTGAGAAATTTAGCATAACCGGGCATCTCCCTAACGGCATCTAACAATGGAATATTAATATGAACCTGCTTAAAAATATCATAAATCTTTTTAAGTTGAGATTCATGCTTAGCTTGCTATATACGTTGAGGGAAGGGTGGTGGGGGACGGTAATTAGCAATGCGTCCTTCCCACTGCATGCGAATCTGAGGACGATATTCATCTTTTTTCTCCTCTGTCGCTTCTGCTGTCATGACAGGCTCATCGGCAGCAGTCTGTTTATCACCTGTCGGGGCAGCTTCCACGGCAGGTTTGTCTAAGGCTGGATCCTTTTCCGTTTCAGCTTCTTTTTCCGGCCCTGGTAGTTTCTTCCCACTCCTAGTAGTAATCGCCTTACATTGCTCATGTGTGGGTGGTCTAGCATTTTTAGTATTGCTAGGAAATCCTCCATTCTGCCTTGGCTTAATGTGTTGCGACACCTGACCCATTTGTGTCTCCAGAGATTTCAAAGTGGCTTCATGATTTGTCATCCTCATTTCTGTTTTATCCATGAAGTTCTCTGTCTTCTTGACAAACTGATTCATATTCTCAATATAAGTACCGGTCTGAGACATAAAGGTGGCCAGAGTCTGTTCCAATATACTGTTCGTGGAAGCTAGTGGCTGTTGTTGCTGCGGCGGCGGCAGATTCTGCGGCAGCTGCTGTCGCGTCTGCAGTCTAGGACCTCCCTGATTCTGATTATGTGCTTGAGGATTATGTGCTCGTTGGAGTGGCTTGAGGCTTCACATTCTCCAAGTCAAACTTCTAGAGCATATCCTTGATGTGCTTAGCTTGATTGATGAAGATGTCATCCTTCCTTTGCTTGATTTGGAGCCCCAACAAGAATGAGAACTCCCTCATCATGCTCATCTTAAACCCACCTTGTATTAGCTTAGAAAATTCTTGACAATAAAATTCATTAGTAAAACCAAAGATTATATCATCAACATAAATTTGTACTACTAAGAAGTCATTTCCATTTCTTTTAATGAAAAGTGCAGTGTCTACCTTGCCTTTTTCAAAATCTTTTTCAACAAAAAAAGTTGAAAGTCTTTCATACCAAGCTCTAGAAGCTTGTTTCAAACCATATAAAGCTTTAGTTAATTTAAAAACACTGTTTAGATAAATTGGATCTTCAAAACCGGGTGGTTGTTCAACATACACTTCTACATTAATAAAACCATTTAAAAATGCACTTTTAAAATCCATTTGAAAAAGCTTGAACTCATGATAACATGCAAATGCAAGAAGCATCCTAATTGCTTTCATTCTAGCTACGAGTGCATAGGTTTCATCAAAATCAATTCCCTCTTCTTGAGTATAACCTTGAGCAACAAGTCTAGCCTTGTTCCTCACTATGTTACCACTCTCATCTAGATTGTTTCTAAAGACCCATCTAGTTCATATAGTAGACTTATTACTAGGCCTATCGACTAATGTCCAAAATTTACTCATCTCAAATTGATTAAGCTCTTCTTGCATGGCCAATATCCAAAAATCATCTTTTAATGCTTCTTTGATATTTTTAGGCTCAATGCATGAAATGAATGCAACATTATTAAGCAATCTAAGAGAGGATCTAGTGGTTGCCCCCTTGGATGGATCCCCAAGATTTCACCATCTTTGACATAGTTGAGTTCCCTTAGGTAGCTCACTTCCTTTTCACCAAGACTCATGTCCTTCAAGGATTCTTTGAAAATATCTTGTGCTTCTTCTTCTTTGGTTGGAACCTCATTCACCTATAATGATTGTCCACCATCATTGGCTTCAATGACCCTTACATCATCATCATCATCATCATCGCAAGAATCCTTTCTATGAAGGAGATTATCATAAAAAACCACATGTATAGATGTTGCGTGTAAAATAGTCTATCGCAATGGTAGTGCAAGTGTACACGACGCAAGTAGTAAAGCGATACGAAGTATCAGATATCGTCTCCACAGGGATTGGGCTAATAACTTCACCTTATTTCACTGCACGAAGTAAAGAAAATATTTAAGAGAATTGTCACGAGAATAATAAAGTAAACGTAAATAAAAAGAGTAGGAATATCAAGATATAGAGAATGGGCTGGTATTGAATTGCTCAGTAGTGCAGGTATTGAAGAGTTTAGGAAATCCAGTTCTGTCGTCGCGCCCGTCGCCGACAGCACCTGTCGCGACGGCTGTCCGTTAGCTGTCGCGGCAGCGAACACACCAACTCCGTACTCCAAGTTTGGCAAGAATCCCAGATCTGCCTTGGCCTATCCCTAGGTCCAAGTCTGTCGATGATCACGTCTTTGATGATACCTCCCGGCGTGAATCGAAGGATGAACACCGATGTGTATAAATTCTTCCTTAGCCACTTAACCTCGTCCTATCCCTAGGCACGAGATGGTTCAACTATAAACTAGAGAATGCACTCTTATCTCTTTCGTATACTTAACTCTCCCGATGCTAAGTAAATAGATAACCTCACAATGCTCTCCCAATGCTCTTGCAAGATATTAAAACCGAAATAAGAGAACTTGAAGTTTATTTTATTGAACTTGGAAAATCCTAAAACAAAACAACCCTTGCAACTAGGGGTGGGAATTGTCGGGTACCCGGGATTCGGGTACCCGGAAAACCGGGTACCCGGTTCATCCGGGTACCTCTTAAAACGGCCCGTGTCCCAGCCCATTAAATCCGGGTACCCGGGATTCGGGTACCCGTAAAATTCGGGTACCCGGGTAATCGAGTACCGGGTACCTGGTTCATATATTTTTTTATTTTTTTATTATTTTAAAATTAAAAAAATCATATGTTAAACACAAAAAAATTAAAAAAAAAATTAAACTTAAAACTTAAAAGAATATAATACAAACATAGAAAAAATATAGGTATTTAAACTTAATTTTAGAGTAAAAATATTAAGAAACATAAAATAAAAATATAATTTTAAATATAAAAAATATATATTAAATTTTATCGGGTCGGGTCGGGTACCCGGTAAGGGAAAACTCTCGGCCCGTGTCCCGGCCCGTGTCCCGGTTCGTGTCCCGAGAAATTTGCCGGGTCGGGTACCCGGCCCGGTCGGGTAATTTTTTTTCGGGAATTACCCGGTATTTTTGTTTCGGGTAGTCGAGTTTTCGGGTCGGGTCAATCGGGTCAGGTGTTTTCTCCCACCCCTACTTGCAACTACTTTACAAAACAACCCGTGGCCCTAGGGGGTTTTTAGAACATAACGACGGCGGGTAAACGGCAGGGGGATTTTTGGTTGTCGGTTATGGGGTATGATTCCTCCTAGGTTAAATCTATGCCCTTATATAAGCTTTGGGCTCAAGTATTATAAGTTAACAAGGATTACAACTTTAATGAAAAGTAAGATTCTATTAAATGCTTAATCTCTAAGGATTCCTACTTTTCAGCCGCCTCCTTGTTTCATGGGGATTCCTCTCCTTGAGCTTTGGCTTGACATATCTTTTGATCTGGGGCTTGGAAAAATATTCGGCTTTCACACGACAGACGAGCAGATTTTTCTCTATCTATCGAGGTCCACTTTACTTTTCCTCTTCATCAGGCTGCTGTCAACTTGCTGTCACGACAGGTCCATGGCAGCTTCGTCCTCATCGTCTTCTTGTCCAGTTCAGCTCTTCTGCTTCTCTGCCCTGCGCCTGCCTTCTTCGTCAACCATGGCAGTAACATGCAAAATAAGCCATCTTTTAGTAGAATCCGTGCCTTTAGTGAATTTGTGATGTTTTACTGTAAACTGACCTAAATGCAATGCAATGATGCTTGAATGCGGCAGAAATATGGGTTAAAAAGGGCGTAAATAATAGAACTTTTACACACTCAACAATAGACTCTTCTACAACTAAGGTTCTTTTGTTAAAAACTCGATAGGCTTTAGAGTTTAAAGAATAACCTAGGAAAATAGCTTCATCACTTTTTGCATCAAATTTACCTAAATGATCTTTTTCATTGTTTAAAACAAAACACTTGCATCCAAAAGGATGAAAATAGCTAATGTTAGGCTTCTTTGATTTTAAAATCTCATAAGGAGTTTTCTTTAAAATTGGCCTAATCATTACTCGATTTATGATTTAACAAGCGGTGTTTGTGGCTTCCACCCAAAAATACTTAGGTAAATTGTTTTCACAAAGCATGGTTCTAGCCATTTCTTTTAAAGTACGGTTTTTCCTCTCAACTACCCCATTTTGTTGAGGAGTGCGAGGTATGGAAAAATTGTGTCTAATACCATTAGTGTTACAAAAATCCTCAAAACATAGATTTTGAAATTCCGTTCCATGGTCTCTTCTAATATGAGTAATGCTTTGATCAAGGTCATTTTGAGTAAATTTTGAAAATGTGATGAATTTTTCTAAAGCCTCATCTTTTGTACTTAAAAAGAGAACTCAAGTGTATCTAGAGAAATCATCAACTGAAACATAGGCATATGATTTTTCACCCACGCTAGTTGTCCTAATAGGCCCAAAGAGATCCATATGGATCAATTGTAATACCCTGCTACTCGAAACATCATTAATAGATTTAAATGAAGTTCGTTTTTGTTTACCCTTAGCACAAGCATTACAAATTTTATCTAAGGAAAATTTTAGCTTAGGTAAACCTCTAACTAGATTTTGGGAAACCAATTTCTCTAAAACACTTATGCTAACATGCTCTAGCTTCCTATGCCATAATCATACATCATTTTCATTTTGAGCAACCAAACATGCATGACATGTATGAATGTCATCTAAATGCACCATGTATATATTACCTATGTGATGACCAATGAGCATTATTTTATTTATTTTAATGTTCACAATTTTGCAACCATTAAAATAAAAAAGAATATTAAACCCCTTATCACACAATTGACTAATGCTCAACAAGTTATGTTTAAGACCATTGACATATAAAACATCTTCAATGAGAATAGAAGAGAGATTACCAATGGAACTTATACCCTCAATGTGGCATTTGGAGTTGTCACCAAATGTCACCACTCCACCACTCTTTGGCTTTAGCTCCATGAATCTACTCTTGTCGTCGGTCATGTGTCTTGAGCATCCACTATCAAGGTACTAAGTGTTTTGACTTGAAGCTTTGGCCTTGTAGTAATGCCCCCTACAAAAAAAGATTAGTTCTTGATTTTTGGTACCCAAACCATTTTGGGTCCATGTGAGTTAGCTCCAAAATACTTGGTTCCCTTAGGATTCCAAGAAGCAATAGCATGAATATTATTAGAAACTACTAGTTCCTAAGGTTTGTTTATCCCATATTCACTACTTCTAGTGCAATTCACGATCAAATTCCTAAGGTAAAGTAAAAAAACACAATTGATTTGGATTGGTTTGAGAAAGTTGCGTAAACTTAAAGTAAACGAATAATAAAAAGATTGAGAATTCAGAATAAGAAGATGAGTCAGATTGAGCTGTGTCGTAGTGTGAAACTACGTTGAACTCGAAAAAGTCTTGTGATGCAAAGTCGATATCTCTAACACGGCAGGTGACGGATTGAACACAGCCACGACAGGGAACTTGACGGGCCTTCAAGGTTCAACAGAACATCCTAATTTGATTCCAACTTATCTCTAAGTTTGAATATTGTTGATGCCCACTCTTTGACAATGCCTCTCGACGTAAACCTAGATTGAACAACAACCTTCTTACATTTCTTCTTAGCCGCCTTAAACCTAGACTTATCTCTAAGCTAAGTTGATTCTCGCCTTAATTGGAGGGAATCATGTTTATCCCTTTCTTGAGTTTTAACTCTCTCAAATTGTGATGTGCTCACAAAGATCTCTCGATTCTATTGCAGACAAAGATAAAGAACATAGGATAAACAAACCTTGAATTGAATTGCATAAACACTTTAACTAATTACAATCGTACTCACAACTACTAAACAAAACAATCTTAACCCTAAGGAAAGTTTAGAACATAATGTAATAAGAAAACAATAAATTATAAAACCTAATCTCTCTCCTTGTTTCTTCCAATCGGTCAAGCTTTTTTCCTTTTTATAGGCGGTTACATGTGAAAACCCTATTTAGGGAAGAAGTCTCTCTTTGGGAGGAAGTTGAGCTGGAATTAAATGTTATTAAGCGTCTGAGTATTTTATTCCAAAATAACTCCTCTTTTGGGCTTTCTTGGGCCGCAAGCTTCTTCCTTGTTTGGGTCTTCTCACGTCATCTCTGGGTTCTCCTGGACTCTATTCTTCACGTGGTTTGGTTCTAATGATTCAGGAAATTCTCCTCTTCATATCGCACTCCCTTTTGGTCATTCTCCAATGTGTCGCCACGACGGCAGTGCTGGCTGCAGTCTGTCTCGGCGGGTTATTCTTTGAATTGCGTCAGTACAGTTCTTCTCTGCAAAGATGGTTCTATTTCCTAATAAGTACTTACCCCTAGTTCAACAAAGAGGAACTTGTCCTTAACTTCATTTGATGCCTCAAGGTCGTGGCACCTATATCATTTTAGTGTGTAGGATATCATGAATTTTCTCGGAAACAAACTAGAATGTCTGTGATCAAGTGTGTGCTGAATTGTGTACAAGTTGATCTTCAATAACTTTTTAAGTGAACAAAAGACTTAGCTAATTTTGGGTACCTCTAAGCAACATAGTAGTGATATTTTTTTCTCCGACTAGAGCCAATTTCTTGCACCTCCAGCCGCCTAGAGCCTGTTTCGGGCACCTCTAGGATTTTGTTTTTTTTCTTACCTGTCGCGACAGCCTTCCTTGCAGTATTGACAACTTCAGTTTCCAAGGCGGTGTCCTATAATGCATGTGAATTAAAAGTACCAAATAATTAAACAGTCTATGTTCACTACTTCATTCTATCAATCAACCTGCCACAATTGTGTTAAGGATAATTAAAATTATAGTAGATTTCTAAGTCATCTTTATGCTACCCAAGAATTAAAAGTACTTTTAATGGTGCGAGATGTCGGCTATTCTATCATAGGCACAAGTTGTTTAACAAGTTCTTTTCATTAAAGAAGAGATAAGTACAATTCAACTAAGATGGTGAATTAATATGCAACTAAATATGAACTATAGTAAGGTGGACTCTCCCTCCCCCAAACTCGAGGCGAGCATTGCCCTCAATGCAACACAAAATAAAAATACACGACAGGAATATAAAAACAGAAAATAAAAGGAAAAAGAAATATGTTACGTTTAGAAAGAATATGATGAATTTTGGGCCACTTCGTCATCGGGTAGGTCCAGCCGTCGTCTTTGTAAGGGGGATGGTTGGACAAGTTTTGAAGTCCTACATGGTTGGACTCTATATGGCGGCGTGTTTCTGGTCACTGGAATAGTATCATCAGACTCTTCCTCGTCTAAATCGGCCGAGATGTAATGATACTTCCGTTTCCTGGATGTTTCTGCCGCCGCAGGTGGTGCTATCGTGACGGGTGGGGAGTCATCATTAGAATCATCGAAGGACTCGTTGGACAGAGAGCGGTTAACCTATGGATTTGTCCCTCTATTTGTTAGAGAGGTCGGCGGGGTGTTGGTGGCGGAGAGGGAGCCTTACTATGAAGCCGTTGCGGCTGTAGGTGATATCGCGACATGCGAGTCTTGGATAATGGGCTGCTTCTTTAAATCCCGAGTCTCGTCTAAGCATAAAACAATATGAAAAAGAAACTATTAATTAAATGAACTAAAATAAAACTGAAATTTATATATGCATGAAATAAATGCTGAAATTGAGAATCTAATCCTAAAAACATAAGATTAAAAATTGTGGAAACTAATTCCTAACATTCGTAATTTAAAGATGTGGAATGTAAAAATAAAAAATTCAGCTACTAAGGGAGTGCATCAGATTGCAACTCCTAAAGTAACCATGGTCTTATCCCTCATAACATGGGCTCCAGTGTAGTGCTTAAAGCGCTGCCCATTGACTTTGAATTCATGACTATCTTGTGGCAATTTAATTGTGTCTGCACCATGAGTGAAGGCTCTAACTACTTCGTACGGGCTGGACCATCTTGATTTGAGCTTTCTTGGGCACAGATTCCATTGAGTATTGGAGAGGAGGACTTTCTGCCCGTGCGGGTGCTGCCGAGGTGGCAGCTTCTTGATGTGCCTTCTTTCTGGCTTTTCCTTTTGTGGCCGCATCTTAGAAGAGATGGTTACGGGTAATGAGTCATTAATTTCTAGATGGCTGGCTATTCGGTTGGCTTCCTCATGTGCGAGCTTATCGTGGTCATTTTGTTCCTTCGAATCAGGGTTATTGCCGGGATGCCCAACATGGCGGATATTGCTGAAGCAATATGTTACTGTGTTAGGGTCAATTTCTGCCGAGGCATGCATGACTTGACATTCCTCAGGGTCGTTGGCTCTTTTAAAAGCATCTAGGACGTTCAACTTGATTTGTTGGTCATTCACCCTCATTGTTAGCTCCCCTTTTCCCACATCTATCAAGGTCCTCCCAGTGGCTAAGGATGGTCTCCCAAGGATGATAGGTGCATTCTCATCTGCTTAACAGTCCAAAATGAGGAAAGCAGCAGGGAAAATAAACTTATCGACTCTTACCAATATGTCTTCAATTTTTCCCTCTGGTTGCACATATGATCTGTCGGCAAGCTGTAGCATGACAATGGTAGGTTTTGCCTTCTCGATACCTAATTTTTTAAGACTGATTTGGGCATCAAGTTTATGCTTGCTCTAAGATCACACAAGGCTTTTCCCTCATAGTGATTCCCTATTGTGCATGGTATGGTGAAGCTCCCGGGATCTTTTAGTTTAGGCGGCGCCCGATTGTGCAACATGGCCATACATCCCTCTGTCATGGCAACAGTTTCGAACTCCCCTATTCTTGTTCATTTAGAGACCACGTCCTTTAGGAATTTGGCATAATACGGCATCTGTTCAATGGCTTCCACAAAGGGTATGCTAATGTGCACCTGTTTAAGAATATCAAGGAACTTTTTAAACTAATATTCTTGCTTCTGCCGCTTTAGCCGTTGTGGGAATGGTGGGGGTATGTGGATGTCTTCTATACGCTCATTGCAAGGGAATTTGATTTGTGGAAGTGCAGGAGCTTCAGGTTCTGTCATCAGGCTCTGATGGGGCATCAGTGGGGATTACCGAGGCGGAGGGACCTGGATCTACCGAATCTGGGGTGTCTACTTCTACCTCGGCGACGGGCTTGGTTGGTTGTTTCTCCTTAGGATCATGGGGACGGGTCTCCTTGAGTTGTTTTCTACTTATGGTAGTGATTGCTTTACATTGCTTATAAGTGGGTCCCCTTGCGACTTCAGTATCACTGGGTAGTTCTCGCATGGGTTAAGTATTCAGAACTTGTGCGAATTGTCCCATCTGAGTTTCTAGTGACTTTAAAGCCGCCTCATGGTTTTGCATCCGCACTTCAGTCCAGTCCATGAAAGCATTAACCTTGTTAACAAACTTATCAGAATTAGCAATATATGCACTAGTATGAGACATAAGAGTGTTTAAAATGGCCTCTAAAGAATTTTTTGTTGTAGGCTACTGCTGTTGCATCTGCTGCCGATGCGGGTTCCTTTGATAGCCCGTATTCTGATTGGTTGGGTTTTTTGCATTGTTAGGGTTACTCAATTAGAAGTTTGGATGTTTCTTCCAGCCTGGATTGTATGTGTTCGTGTTGGGGGTACCGTTCTTGTTGTAGGTTCCTATGAAATTTCCAGATTCTATACATTTTGTAGAGTCATGGTCTCCACCACATTCATCACAGAAGGCTTCCACTAATTTTACCTTATATGATCTTCCCTTTGGTTTGATTATGTTTTCCACTAATCTAGTCAGCTTAACTATACAGGTATTAATGGACTCTGAGGCTTCCAACTCATTCACTGTGGCATGCCGTCTAATGCCGCCATGGCGGGTGCATGGAAACTGGTAGTCATTTTTGGCCAATTGGTTCAGAATCCTCATTCCCTCCTCTAGAGCCTTATCAAGGAGTATGCCATTTGCTGATGCATCTAGCATCATCTTGGTGGATTGATTAACACCATTGTAGAACAGAGATACTTACGTCCACATTGGAAGTCCATAGAGCGGGCATTTGTGCAGAAGTTCTCTATAGCGTTCCCATGCTTCGTACATTGCCTCGTCAGTAGCCTGTCAGAAAGATGTAATCTCGCTACGTATACGATCAGTGACATTTGGAGGATTGAAACAAGCCAGAAAATCTCGACACAGGTCTATCTAGGACTCAATAGAATCAGCAGTCTGGCTATTTAACCAAGTTTTCGCCTATCCTTCAGTGAATAGGGGAATAACCGCAATTTCAGAACATCCGTGGGTAATCCTTGAATTCTAAAAAATTTGCAAATCTTTAAGAATGACTTCATGTGCCGCCGAGCATCCTCTTTTGTCGTGCCCTCAAACTGTCCCAGGTTATCAATCATATTGAACATGATTGGCTTAAGTTCAAAATGATTGGTATTGTTGTCCGGTTCTATGACTGCAGAGTCAAGGTTGTCTATGTCTTCCTCTATGTAGTCTCGAGTGGTACGGACTTGTCTTTGCTGGCCATGAGGAAGAAGTGGTGGGTGTGTGTCTTACCGCCTACCATCTGTTGTGGGGTCTGCCACGGTGGCATTATTGGCATCATTGCCGTTATGCATTGCTGCTCCTGCTGCTTTTTCTGCTGCTAATGCCTCACGTGCCTCTCTTTGGATTTTTCTTGCTTCTCGTTCGATCTCGTCAATAAATAGGTGTTTAGATGACGGATTTGCTATGGTCATAAACTAGAACAAAGAAGTGGTGAATTTTTTTATGATAATAAGGAAAAACTAAACTGGAAATTAAGTGCAAGAAAGTAAAGACGAAGTTGTTGTTACCATTCCTCGGCAACGGTGCCAAAAACTTGCAGGTTGTTAAATAGTCCTACTTTAAGTGCAAGTGTACACTGATGTCTAGTTGTAATATAAAATATTATCGTCTCCACAAGGACTGGAATGCTACTTCACGATTAAATTCCTGCACAAGGTAAAGTAAAAAACACAATTGATTTGGATTGGTTTGAGAAAGTTGCGTAAACTTAAAGTAAATGAATAATAAAAAGATTGTGAATTCAGAATAAATAGAGGGGTCAGATTGAGCTGGGTCGTAGTGTGAAACTGCATTGAACTCGAAAAAGTCTTGTGATGCAAAGTTGATATCTCTGCCACGGCAGGTGACAGATTGAACATTGCCACGACGGGGAACTCGGCAGGCCTTCAAGGTTCGGTAGAACGTCCTAATCTAATTCCAACTTATCTCTAAGTTTGAATACCATTGATGCCCACTCTTTGACAATACCTCTCAGCGTAAACCGAGATTGGACATCAACCTCCCCATGTTCCTTCTTAGCTGACTTAAACCTACACTTATCTCTAAGCTAAGTTGATTCTCGCCTTAATTGGAGGGAATCGTTTTTATCCCTTTCTTGAGTTTTAACTCTCTCGAATTGAAACAAACAGACGTGCTCACAAAGATCTCTCGATTCTATTGCAAACAAAGATGAAGAACATAGGGTAAACAAACCTTGAATTAAATTGCATAAACACTTTAACTAATTACAACCGTACTCAAAACTACTAAACAAAACAATTTAACCCTAAGAAAAGTTTAGAACATAATGTAAATAAGAAAACAATAAATTCTAAAACCTAATCTTTCTCCTTGTTTCTTCCAATCGGCCAAGCCTTTCCTTTTTATAGGCGGTTACATGTGAAAACCCTATTTGGGGAAGAAGTCTCTCTTTGGGAGGAAGTTAAGTTGGAATGCTATTAAATGTCTGGTATTTTATTCCAAAATAACTCATCTTTTATGCTTTCTTGGGCCGCAAGCTTCTTCCTTGTTTGGGTTTTCTCACGTCATCTCTGGGTGCTCTTGGACTCTATTCTTCACGTGGCTTGGTTTTGCTGATTCAAGAAATTCTCCTCTTCATATCACACTCTCTTTTGGTCATTCTCCAATGTGTTGTCGCGACGGCAATACTGGCGGCAGTCTATCTCGGCGGGCTATTATTTGAACTGCGTCAGTACAGTTCTTCTCTACAAAGATGGTTGGTCTTGTGTGACTAGATGTGACCGTTTTGTTTCCTCATCCTCTTCGATTATTCTTTTGTCCTTCTGCCGCGGTGGGTGCCGACGATAGTCTCCTGTAACCTATAATGCAAATGCAACTGAAAACAATGTCTTTTCTCCACAAATAGTCATAAACACTACAATAAGCTGAGTGAAGGAAAGATACTGTAAATATGCATGAAAACCTAAATATGAACTAAAATGAGCTTAAGAACAGTAACAATATGAGCTAAAATGGGCATAAAATATAGGAGTTTTAAACACTTTACAAACCCATACATTTCTAACTCTTTTACCTTTATGATGCCTTTGAGAGCTTTTTTGTTTGTAGCCATTAATGTTCCTATTTATATAGTTGGACTTTGAAGAACTCGCTTTTTGAAAATCTTGTTTCCCAACTATATTAAGAGAAGCCTTAAGTTCATTCACCACTTTGTGGTGATCATCATGAACCTTTGAAAAAAGATTTTTCAAATCGATATTTTCATTTTGAAAATATTTTAAATCATCTTGTAAACCCACAATCTTCTTTACAAGTTCCGAGTTGGTTTTGGAAAGGGAATCATTTTGGCATTTCAAACCAGAAATTATTTTCTTGTTTTTTCAAAACTGATTCATTGTACTTTTCCACCAACTCATCGTAAACCTCGTCTCATCATATGCATCTTGAAGTTTATCGAATGTGAAATCAAAATTAGATGAGTTAGAGTTTAGCTTAGGATCATCATCAATGGCCATGAGGCAAGGATTAGCTACTTCGTGCTCCTCTTCATCGGATGATGATTCTTCATCGCTCCAACTAGCAACGTGGGCTTTGTGCTTTTTCTTCTTATCGAAGCCCTTCTTCTTGAGTTGAGGGCAATCTGATCTTATGTGCCCCGACTTCTTGCACTCATAACAAATAAGTTGATCCTTCTCCTCTTCTTTGTTCTTATTCTTGAAGTCTTTTCTTCTGTGAAACTTTCTTCCTCGAATTGGACTTCATGAACCAAGAGAATATCTTAACTATTATAGCCAATTCCCTAAATTCATCCTCACTTGAGTTGCTTTGCTCTTAAAAATCCTTGAGAGCAATTCCTTGCTTCTTCTTCTCTACCTCTTGCTTCTCTCTTCTTTTCTTCTTCCCTTCCTTGCTTCATGATCTTATGCGTATGAAGAGATCCCACCAACTCATCGAGCTTCAATGTCTTCAAATTATTGGCCTTGATGATTGAGGTTCTCTTCCCATCCCATGATTTGGGAAGAGAATAAAGAAGCTTTCGGACTAACTTGTCTTTGGGAATGAACTCACCAAAGCCCTTGAGACTATTTACTATTACGGAGAACCGATCAAACATTTTGGAGACGCTCTCATCCGGTTCCATCTTGAAGTTCTCATAACTCAAATTAAGGATCTCAATCTTGGTCTCTTTTACATCGTTGGTACCCTCGTAGGTGGTCTCTAACTTGTTCCACACCTCATTCGCACTTGTGCACGATGACATTTTTGCATACATACCGTGTCCAAGTGCACAAAAGATTATGTGAAGAGTCTTGTCATTCACTTGAAGCATTCTACGGTCTTCTCCACTCTTGTCTTTGGAACGAGCCTTCATTCTTCATCTCTCTTCATAGGAATGAATGGTCCATCTTCCACCACATCCCAAAGGATGTAGTCATTTGACTTGATGAAGAGCCTCGTTTTATTCTTCCAATAAGGATAGTTGTCCCAATTGAAATAAGGCGGCTTGGTGATTGATTGTGACTCGAAGTGGTTTTGGCCGGAGGTAGATGTCATGGCTTGATTCAAAGGTTGATTGATCTTCTTTTAGGATCTTCTCTTGTGGATGTGAGTCCCTCAAAGAGTTAGGCTCTGATACCAATTGTTATGTGGATCAATCGAATCGAAAATGGCCAAGAGGGGGTGAATTGGCTTTTTTAAAATTGAAGGGAGCAAATTAAAAATGTGAAAATTGAAGACAATGCAATTTATAGTGGTTCAAGATTAGAACAAACTCTACATCTACTACCTTAGCTCCCACTAAGGATTTTCAACCAATTTTACTAGAAATTCGTCTCTTTTTCTCAGATTAGGAGGAAACCTTACAAACTGGTTAATCTTTCTACCCAAAGATTAACCAAGACTCTCTTAAATACAAAGATTGTTGGGAAATAAAAAATAACCTCACAAGGTAGGATATTTTCCCCAAATTATAAGTTCTCTCAACCCAAATTGATAAAAGATGATTACAATAAAAATCAGTCAATTAGGTACAAGGGTTTGACTCTATTTTGCTCTAATTGGATTGGATTTTTGCTTGAATGTGCTTGACTTGATGAATAGTTGTTGTTGTAGCTTTAATGGCTTGCTTTTATACCTCTTCATTGAATTAAAACCGTTTGGGTGGTTGGCATCATCAATAGAGCCGTTGGGCTCTCTTTTTTCCACCATAAATGCAGTTCTACAACCTACCGTATCGGCACTTGTGTCACCGTATTGGTACATGTCAAAAGAAGAAAGAGTCGTTGTATACGAATAACATATCGATACGCGAAGAGGCGTATCGGTACGGAAACCATATTTTATATAGGGGGTCGGTAAGAATAGTGCGTATTGGTACCGATTTTGCTCACTAAAATCTGAAGAATTGGTTAATCAAAATGTGTATCGGTACGATAGTTAGGCGTATCGACACTGTTAACCAACTTTCAAAAATGTTTGGTTCCAATAATCTGACAAGGCAACGGTCAAAAATTAAATGCCAAGATTTTTCAAATCTTACCAACTTGTATTTGTATGGAAAGAAGCATATTGATACAGTAAGTATTTTTAGAATCTAGGATTACATCGAGTCTGAAAACCGTATTGATACGACAAGTAGCCAAAAACCGTATAGATACGGGTGTAACCGTATCGGTATGCCTGGACTAGAATTTAAAAATTAAGTTCAAAAATACTTATAAAATATTTTAGATACTTGGCTTTTGATTTAGGAATACTTAAAGTTTGAATCCTTGTCATTTTGTGAGTCTTTTGAGTATTTAAAAATTTATTTCATTTTGAAATTAAGTCTTTGAAAAATGTTGTTCTATCAAATTCAATTTTGGTGTTACACTAAATCATAATATAACACCCTGATCACAATCTGGATCTGAAGCGCTACATTCGGGCCACCCAAATTCGACCCAACAAATTTTCCATTTTAAAACCGTAGATTTAGCCATCTCAAAAAAAATATTAAATTGTCCACAATCTCATATAATAAATAAATAGTGAAATCTTTTTACAAAATAGGTGCTCCGAGTTTAAAACATCGTATAACAATTCAAATAGAGTTACAAACTCCACACTTGTAAGGTCTTATGAATACAATAGCACAAGACTAAATAGTAAATATTGTACTCTGAAGCGATGCGATGCAGGGAAATCCCTCCACGATGTGCTCCTCGATTTCGAGCAACCTGATAACTTGTGAACGGAAAAAACGATTATGAACGTTGAGCTTACAAGGCTCAGTGGTACATTTCTACTCTACCACAATTCTTTATCATCATAAAACAAGCATGTTAGGCTTGATAGGCTCAATTTCCTTCAACCGATTTAGCTAGCCAAGTGGTGGAGAAGTTGTATTTTGGGTGATTTTATAGGAAGCAAGAATTAGACAATAAACTCAAGGATTTATAGTGGTTCGGCCTTCTAAACAAGCACCTACATCCACTACTTTAGCTCCCACTAAGGATTTCCCAATCAATTCACTAATTGATTCGTCCTCTTTTCTAGGCTTAGAAGGAAACTCTTACAAACGATCTAAGCTTTCTAAACCAAAGCTTGATCAAACCCTCTATACAAGAGATGAATAAAAGCAAACTAAACTCCCTCTTACAAGGTTGATGTTTGCACTCTTTAGCACTCACCCAAACCTAATCACTTGAGCAAATTTGACAATTTTGGCTCATAGGTGTTGTCTATACAAAGAATTAACAATTAAAGCTCTAAGACAAATTTCTCACCATAATGTTGTTGACAATTGAAGCATTAGCCTTCTCTTGATGCTTGGAGGTTCCTTTTATACTCCCAATTGAGTTTGTAGCCATTAAAGACCGTTGGGATTGAATTGGAGCCGTTGGAGACTTTATTTCCCACCATAAATGCAGTTCTGGTGATGTCTATTTCGATACACGGGTAGTTGTATCTAGGGGTGGGCAAGACCGGATACCCGACCAATTTATCTAGAATTGGTCTCGGTCCTGGTAACCACCGATTCCTGAAAATTAGAACCAGTCCCGGTCTCGGTTAGATCGGGTCCAAGATTTAAGGAACCGATTCCGGTACTAGTGGGAACTGGTACCAATACCGAGTACCCGGTCAATTAGTATATTATTGATAAAATTTGAGCAACAGGGGGAAAATTCCAACCATCAATAATAATATTAAATAAAAAAGTCAGAATATTGTAGGCTTGAAGGTTGAAGTCTTAAAACGAGTCATACTCATAATATTCATACATAAAGAGAAATAAATGAGCGCCTTCAGTTGTTTTCAACCTCTTCAACGTTATTCGGTACCAAACCTGTATTGGGTACCTAGTAATGGTCCTGGTCCCATTGGGTACCCATCAGGTACCGGGTCCAAAAAAGCAGGATCCACTCCCGGTTACAATCGGGACCTAAATTTTGGATCCAGTCTCGGTCCCACCGGAACCAATTCTGGGTAAAAATCCACTGGGTCTAGGACTGGGTAATCGGATTTTTTACCCACCCCTAGTTGTATCGAAATGCCTTTCTTCAAAACTAGCCGTTGGGTCTGATTCAGCATCTCGTTTTGAAACACCATAGGTTGTATCGAAACGCCTGCAATTCAAAAGACCGTTGGGAAATAATCGTTGAGGGGTTTTGACCGTTGGGGTGTATGCCACGTAGGCGTATCGAAACATCAACGGGTGTTTCCAAACAACCCCTATCCGTATCGAAACAGGTAAGCCCTACATCGAAACGGGTTTTGGCAGTTTCAAAATGTATCGATACAAATTATGCATGTATCGAAACAAGTACATTAAAAGCACTAGTTTGGCTACTTAAAAACGGTTCAAACATTGTCAAAACCTTTTTAAACACCCTCAAACTTATTTTCAAGTTATTTTTGACTTAGAGAATATTTTAAATTCTTTTCAATTAAGTCCAAAACATTTTTCAATTATTATATCAAAACATATATTTCTACAATCTCCCCATTTTTGATATAATAAAACCAACTTGAAAATTGTTTGGGATTCTCCCCCTTAGTATTTAAAAAATTTAAAAAAGAGATTTTGAAAATTAAATGAAGTTAAAGCCCCCATTATTCATTTAAAAAAATCAATTTTCAAACCATTTCTCCCCCTTTTTGTTATATCAAAAAGAATTTAAAAGACATTAAGCTCAAAATAACATAAGAGGGTAAAAAATTAGACACAATTAAAAATTTTGGTTTTAAAAATGCCCCCTTACTTAAAGCATCAAATATTGTTAGTCCAACAATATGATAATCTAGTTTTAAAGAGAAATAATCTAATTAAAAGCAAAAACAACTAGAAATTTTACCAATACTTGAACGTCAAGGGAGGATGTGAAGCCTTCCTTCTTCAAGTGCTCTTTCTTGTGTGTATGGAGCTCCTCTTCAAATTTGGACTTGTTGATCATTCTCCATCACACCTAACATAAGACAATCAAGTAATTTTTTGTATCCAAATTGCTTTGGATACATAAACGTTAGTTGCACAAAATTTTGTCCCCTTAGGAATCCATTTTTCAATTTCATCCTTTTTAGTTGAAGTACTTAGTCCTTTTGGGACCAAAATACTTCTAAAAACTTTTCCATTCAAAAATCTAGGGGCACTAGATTGTCTAACATAAAAGTTTGATTTTCCAAAACTATTTTTCTTTTCAAGCTCTTTGGAAATCAAATCTTTTTCCTCTTGAACTTTATGAAGCAAAATTTGTAAATCAAGACATTTTTGCTCAAACTCATTGAGTTTTGCTTAAAGTTCATCTTTGGTTTTAGAAATCAAATCATTTTGAATTTTTCAAGTTTGAAACCACTTTCTTGTTTTTCAAAATGTGATTTTTAAACTCTAAAACCAAATCATCATAGGCATCTTGTTATTCATCAAAAGAATAAGAAGTAGAAGTAGATGAATTAGAAGTTACCCTTGAATCTTCTTGGATGCCCATAAGGCAAATGTTAGCTTGTTCATTGTCGGTGGAGTCTTCATCACTCCATGTAGCCACATATGCCTTCTTCTTATGGCTTGAAGTGCTTTCCCTCTTCTTTTCCTTGATTCATGTTCGAATTCTTTCATTGCTTTCTTCATGAATGGGGCACACTTCTTGAAGAGATGAACTATCTCTTCTTCTTTATCCTCCTCCTCGCTTTTATCAACATGGTTGTGCTCGGAGGATTTGAGAGCGATGACATTGACATCAATGCCTTGCTTCTTGATCTTCTTCTCCTTCTCCTTCTTCAAAGGTAGAGACATCTTCTCATGGGTAAGAAGAGATCCGATTAGCTAATCAATCTTGAGCTTCTTCAAGTTTTTGCCTTCAATGATAGTCGTCTTCATTAAACCCCATGACTCGGGAAGTGAATAGATCACATTCTGAACGAGTTTGTCTTCCAAAATCTCCCCTCCAAAACCTTTGAGTTGATTGACGATTGTGGAGAATCGGTCGAACATCCTCTTGATGTCTTCATTCGAGTCCATCTTGAAGTTCTCATACTCTAAGTTAAGAAGACCGATCTTGGTCTCCTTTACTTTGTTGGTTCCCTCGTATGTGACTTCAAGCTTGTCCCATACCTCCTTGGCATCTTCACAAGAAGACATCTTCTCATAGATGTTGGGGCTAAATGCACAAAAGGGAATGTGCAAAGCCTTGCAATTTATCTTCATCTTCTTGCGATCATCCGCACTCCATTCTGCCTTGCTTCATTGTGGCACGAACGGGCCATCCTCAACTATGTCCCAAAGCTTGTAATGTTTGACCTTGATGAAGTACATCATTCTTGTCTTCCAATAGGCATAGTTGGTCCCGTCAAAGTTTTAGGGTTAAAATGAATTTTTAAAAATTTAAGGGTGAAATTATAAAGAAACTTTTTACTAGTGACCATAATGTATATTTTTTTTAAAATTGGGAGCATAAATGTACATGAGATAAACTTTAGTAGCCATTGCAGTAGTTTACTCTTATTTTTTCGCTGCCAGGTCAACAAGTCGTCAATGTTTAACGGCAATAAACGGCTGAGTGACCAAAAATTAACGTTTCGAAAATATAAGTGACCTTACCGGTCGTTTTTTAAAATTGGTTCAATATAAGTGACCTTACTGGATAAGATAAGTGACTCCCGTAGTTAGCTCTATATAAAATTAAACAATTACTGAAGAAAGAGAAAGAGAGATCATATCAGTGAGGGTTTTAGAGAGAGAGAGAGAGATGTCGGGAGGAATATCGCGTGGTCGACTCGCCGAGGAACGGAAGGCATGGAGGAAGAACCATCCCCATGTCCGTGGAATTTGTTTCCCTGTTCTCGTTTCTCTTTTTTCGGTGCGGTTTTCATACTTTTTTCTTCTCTTAATTATTTGTTTTGTTGTTGAAATTCTAGGGTTTTGTAGCGAAACCCGAGACGTTGCCGGATGGAACTGTAAATTTGATGGTGTGGCATTGCACGATCCCTGGTAAAGCAGGGGTAAGTCAAAGAATTTCTCTTTATTCTCTACAAGTGCAAGGGATCCTGTTTGTCAATTATTTTCTCTTGTTTCTTTGGACCTGGATTCTGCTATGTTGTTTCCCTATTAAGATTTTAGTTTGGGTTTTTTCTTTTCTTTTCATTTTGGTTAAATTGAGTGAGTAGTTCAGTATTTCTTTCTATGGCATCTATGTGTAGCTCACATTCAGAATGCCGAAGCAAAGCTAAAACAAGCTTTTAATATATAATACACGATTTTTGTTCTATTTTTTTCAATGAATATTAAGAAAATGATGATTGATGAAAATGTTGGGTGCTGACAGCTTAAGCCTTGAGCTGTTTCCTTTTTGGTACATAAAAAATGGGTGTTACTCGGATTCTCGCAACTTAGTATTGTTATCCTCATTCATTTTCAGCTCTTCTGCACTTCCCCTTGGTCTAAAGCTATTATGAGCATCTCTGCTATTCATACAAGTTACAATTCTCCTTCCTTTCTATTTTAGGAGCTGTAATTGTTGCTGAAGCTCTATCTTTGTCTTTCTCTTCATTGCATTTGTTCACAAGCTCACACAAACTTGTTTTAGTATGAATTGTCTGTCATGACAGTCCATTTTTTCTTTCATTTTCGCTTCTTCTTTTTTGGCAGTCCAACATTGTTCAAACTTCTCATCCTCTCTTAGTTATTTAGCAATTAACCTGGCATGAGTTGTTGGTCAGAATTAGGTCTCCGTCTCATTAATCATTATTATTCCATGTTAATGTATGTTCTTTTTGCATTATTGATCATTACTTTTATGGTAATGTTTCATTTTCCTGAAATTCACCCCTGCTGATAACCAAAATAAACCTCTTTGCCTTGGAAAATAAATCATTATTTAAAGCACGAGTACTTTTAGATATTACCAGGAGAGATTTTGGAATTTGATAGCACATTGCTTGCTTCTTAAGGCATCAGCAGTTTCTACAAGTAGCATGGCACTTCAAACAGCCTTTATAGAATTTTAAGTCTGCGAGGCATTTTAACTATTTATATGTTGCAGATCGAGAACTAACAAGTTTGGGCTGCAGGTTTTATGCTTTGCAGCATTGGTGGTTGTTATGTTTCTTGAAGAGTGACAGCTTTGTGGTATTGGTTTTGATCTTGTAATGATATTGCACCTCTGAAATTGATTTGGTTGTCGGCTTCCTTATTCATCTTAGTTTATTAACTTTTCTGTATGATATTTGCAGCTTTTATGTAATTCCTCTCGATATTACTTTTGCCTAACTCATTTTATATGCCGCCATTGCTCTTCACAAATCATGTCTTGTTCTTTATATACACGGCCAAGGTTGAAGATGTGATGTCTGTATGCTTGCATTTGCATCTGGAGCATTTGTTAAGGTCATCAAAATGCTTCTTTTTTCTTAAACTCATCTATTAGAAAGTGAAATATTCGATTAAGAAGACTCATAACATAGAGTAAAGAGAAAGGTATATCGAAGGGAAGAAAATGTGCATGTTTGAATCAATTGTAGCTTGTGTTTCTTTTAAATTTTGGATAGGCTTAACTCTATCTATGTTACAGACTGATTGGGAGGGTGGCTACTTCCCACTGACTCTTCATTTCAGTGAAGATTATCCTAGCAAGCCTCCAAAGTGTAAATTCCCCCAAGGCTTTTTCCACCCAAATGTTTATCCTTCCGGTACTGTTTGCCTTTCAATCCTGAATGAGGATAGTGTAAGTGTATCTTCTTCTCTCGAGTGATGGTTTACTTGTTTGTATTATTTTGGTTTCATGTCATTCTTGTGTTGTACATAGGGTTGGAGACCAGCCATAACCGTGAAGCAGATTCTTGTCGGAATCCAAGATCTTCTGGATGCCCCAAATCCTGCTGATCCTGCTCAAACTGAAGGATATCACCTCTTCATTCAGGTACTGGATGTTTTGAAAAACATTCCTGATATTGGGGGTAAAAAGCAATTTTTGTTATTAAATTTGGGTGTTTTTAACATGGTTACCAGTAAAGTTTTCAGGCACGGGACTGTGAATCCCTTTTAAGGTTCTGGATTATGGTAATAAAAATCAATCGATGTACATGATCTTGTTTTGTCATGCAGGATGCTAATGAATACAAGAGAAGGGTTCGCCAGCAAGCGAAGCAATACCCACCTCTGGTCTAGTCTATTGTTATTAAATACTAGCTAAGATTTTTCAATGAAATTGCCGGTAAATGCTTACCGGCTTGGCTGCGTGCCTCTTGTATAATGCTAGACTTTGGCTTTTGCTAAGAGAAAACATGCCTCCTTGGGTATTTGGTAATCTGTATGAACTCCATCGGATTTGGATTAATGGTTGTTTCTACTAGACTTGTAACTTGGAAGTGAAGCTTGCTTTTCCTACACAGATTGTATTCCATGCAGCAAATCAGCCAATAATTTTTACTGCTTGCATTATGTTTTGGTTATAAATTTATCCTCAAGAAATAGGAAGCATGAAAATGGGATCATAAACGTTATACTTTCTTCAAAGTATCATTAAATTTACGTGGTGGATTATTATTTTTTCTTTCACAGACATCATTTGTACGCGTTTGAAAAGTTACATGTAATTGAATTTGTGGTAATCAATTATATTGTTATAACGTGTCGTAATGTATAGGTCTTAGGTTAAAACTTCTACCTTCATATATTTCATAAGTATATCAAATCATCAAAATTAATGAGGAAACTACTCAAAATATGTACAAAATAATGTCCTTATAAAGTTCAAAAAATAAAAAGGATATGAAAATTTTAATAAAGTGTTAAAAATAAAAAAATGATAAGAAAAAATTATTAAAGAAACTATTGAAATATTAAAAAAAATCAAACGTTGTCCTTTGATTGACTGTTTGTCGCAATCTCAAGTCTACCATCGTTTCTCACTGGGATGGAAATCGGGTGAGATTCTTTTGTCCCCATACTCTTTCTATGCGGATCGCGGTTTTCGCAGAATCTCCATCCCACAAAAATTAAACAAAATTATTATTTTACTAATTAAAATAAATAGCCAATTTAGTTTAAGGATAATTATTTTAATACACTGGCGGTAGAAATTAAAAGTTTCTACAAACGCTTTAATTTTAGAGTTTAGGGATTCAATTTAAGGTGTAGGTTTAGGGGTTTAGTAGTTTAGAATTTAGGAATTTTGAATAGAAATTAAGGTTTAGGGTTAGACTTTAAGATTTATAGGTTAAAACCTAAATCCTCACCCTATTACACTTAAACCTAAATCCTAACCTCTAAACCCTAGATCCTAACTGTAACCCTTAAATTTTGACAAATGCCCCTAAATTCTAAACCCTACACCTAAACCCCTAAAACATACAACATAAACTATGTCCCTAAACCCTAAAACTAAGGCACTTGTAGAAACTAAAAGTTTTCACCGTCAGTGTATTATATATAAATCCTTAGTTTAAAATATAAAGTTTGGATACTTAGATTTGAAGCAGTTACGAGATGATGAAGATTGAAAGGATTTTGTGTTGGGAAAAATTTAGACGAAGATTTTAGCTTATATCTAAAAATTAAGATAAAAACATGTTGAAAAACTTGAGTGTGAGCAGGTTTGAGAGAAAGTTAAAGCAATAAAAATATAATTAGAATTTTTTATATCTATATATATTAGGGGTAAATTGATAAATAAGTATATTTTTTTATAAAATTGTATTTTTAGAAGAAATCGACATAGCAACACGATATCTATTTGAGTTTTTTCATGACCAATTCATCGTTTTTTCTTTTTATGTGAATATAAGATTGAGAAGTCGAGTTTTGTTGTAGAGAAACGCATTCCGAATCTTTTTGTTGTGCCAGCTGCATTGAAAAAAAAATCAAATTGTGAGGTTCCTAATAAAATTCATTGATATCACTTTGGTTCAACTTTATCCCATTATTTGAGATTTATTAATTAAATGGGTAATTGTTCTATACACAAGCGTTTGTGGAAACTTTTTTACACAAGCGCTTTAGTTTTAGAGGTTAGGGACTTCGTTTAGGGTTTAAAATTTAAGGGTATAAGTGTAGTATTTTTGAATTTAGGGATTGTTGATAGAATTTTGGGTTTAAGGTTAAAATTTAGGGTTTATAGGTTAAAACCTAAATCCCCATCCATATTACCCTAAAACTAAACCCTAACCCTAAACCCTAAATTCTAACCCTAATTCCTAAATTCTAAACATGAACCCTAAATTCTAAACCTTTACACTAAAATCCCTAAACTCTAAACCCTAAACACTAACCCTAAACTCTATAATTGAGGCGCTTGTGGAAATAAAAACTTTCCACCGCCAGTGTATAGGATATTAATCCTAATTAAATTAGGCGTTAAAAATGTTTATATTATTTTATCTTATATAAATTTAAATTTCAATATGAAAATATAATCTCTGATAAAAAAATTTATTCCGTTATTTTTTATATTTTAAGAGGTAATCTCAAAAATCATTTGTTTTTACAAAACAAGGTTGATTTCATTAAAAATGTATTCAATGAGCTATAATATACTCAAGCCGACTATAGACAATCGAAGACTTGTCCGATGGAGGCTTTCAATATTTTTTTACATTTTTATACATTTTTTCTAATATTTTAATGCTTTATCTTTTTTAATTTTTTGAACTTTATAATTTTATAGATTTTAATATTTTAAATAGTTTTAAATACTTATTTGGCTTAACCGTCAAATAAGTACCAAAACTATGTATTTTTCACTTAAATGTTTAAATTATTTTTGAGGCTAAATAGGTGTCTAACATTTCATTCCGTGACCCATTTAAGTTTTTCCGTCAATTTCCACCATTAAAGGACACGAGTCATCTCTTGAAAATACTAAAATTATATTATAAAAAACAAGATTACCTAATTTTTAGTAAAACAACATCAAATTCCAAAATTCATAACTCCTCAAAACCTATATCTCGTTTTGGGCCAATTCCATCGCCGATTGCCACGTCGCCGCCCACCACATCGGCCGCCGGATCATCACGACCATTTCCCCACCACCTTGTCGCCGAAAATCGACTGACGACGTGCGAAACACCGATATTATCGAATGCTTTTTTCAAACGACTCGCGACGAATGGTGGCAGGACGGACGACGAACGTCGTGTGGGTTGTTTGACGAAGGGAGGGTGCTTCACTCCGTCGTTGGCAACGCGGCCAACGCCGACGGGGTGGTCGAATTTGAGGACTATTTTGAGAATATTTGAAATTTTCAAAATATTTTTTTATTTTTATTTTATTTTATTAATTTTATTTATTTATCATATAATTTTAGAAATTTCAGGAGATAATACGTCTCCTTTAACGGTGTGAATTGACTGAGAACCTTAAACGGGCCACAGAATAAAACGTTAGACACTTATTTTACCCAAAAAATAATTTGGCACTTAACGAAAAAAGAGTATAATTTGGGCACTTATTTACAGCCTATTTATTTTTTTACTAAAAGTTTAAATAGACTCCTTAGCTTGATTGGTATAATTTTTATATTTTCTTGTTGATTTTATGAAGAAATAAGGGTTCAAACTTTATTTTTATTTTTTTTTGTTTTAGGTGTTTAATTTTTTTGATCATGTCTAATATTTTATTATGTGAAAAAGTCGATTTTTTTATTATAAAAAATCAAACAATTCTAAGTCTCAAATTAAGATGTCATATATTTTTGGGTGCATCAATTTTGATATATGAATATTTATTTTCATTTTATTTTTTGCAAAAATAAAGACTCTTAGTCCTAAAAATGTCTCAAAAACCCTTCATTACAAAAATTCATCTATAGTAAAAAACTTTTTATAACAGTTTGAATGGATGATAACAATTTTTTAAACACTTATTTGATCGAAACGAAATTATACACATAAAATAAAAACGAAATAGTTTATACATTTATTTTGTGGAGTAATAAAGTTTTTTTTTTTTTTCTAACAGCTTCGTCACCTCAAACCAAATTTCATTAAAATTAACAGTTCATTTCTCTCTGCCATTTGACCCAAACAAGAAGAAGATGAAAAAAAAATTGTGAGGCTATGGACGACATGGCTGCCTACTACCCTCCACCCTCAGGTCATCTCCCTTCTCACTACCCTTACTACCAAACCCCTCCTCCCGCTGTTACGCCGCCCCCTCCGCCTCCTCCGCCCGGTGCCCCTGCGCCACTCCTCCACTTCCACTCCTACCTCCCCCACCCTCCACAACAACCACCGCTACCCCCACCACCCTCTTTCCCCTCTTATTCCCTTCCCCACGTCGCCGCCTATTCTTCCCATGACTCCGTTCGGACCCTCTTCATCGCCGGCCTCCCCGAAGACATCAAGCCCCGCGAGATTTACAATCTTTTCCGCGAATTCCCTGGTTATGAATCATCTCATCTCCGGAGCCCCGACAGCTGCCAAAATTCTCAGGTCTTCTCTTATTACATCAATTCTATGGATTTTATTCTTTTTTTGTTTGTTTAATCTTTGACGTCGTTTGGTTCGGGTTGTTTCAGCCGTTCGCTTTCGCTGTTTTCTCCGACCAACAGTCTGCGCTCGCCGCGATGCAGGCGCTTAATGTAAGAGCTTTCATGCTATCATCGTATTTCGGAATTGTATTTGAACTGTTAAGTTTTTAATTAGAACGATTGAATTTGTGAATGTGTAGGAAATTGACATTTGAAATTGTTTTTTTCATTTTTCAAAAACAAGCCTGTAAATATCAGTTGAGAGCCCTATGTTTCGGAACCTTGTTTTACAGGGAATGGTGTTTGATCTGGAGAAAGGATCCACTTTGTTCATTGATTTTGCAAAATCGAATTCCCGATCGAAGCACCCAAGAACAGGTAGATGATTGCTCTACTTATTTCTTTCTCTCCCTCTTTTTATTTAGTCATCAATATGGTCATTTGTATGTTTGAAGTTATTTGAACCCGAATAGTATATACTTGGTTTGGTTATGGCAAATAGATGAGGAATGGACCGGCTCCAATAAGAAATCGAGGGGATCATTTTCGAGGCCTACCAGTGATTCGTGTAAGATAATCGCCTAGAATTCTACTTGGACTGTTTTGTGTGCCTGTGTTTTTTTATATGGTTAAGTTACTTGATCCGTGTTGTCTACCGCTCATATGATGTTACACTTGGAGTAAAAACTAGTTACTCACATGGAGGACACATTCGCCTAAAGCTCACATTGCACATCTTTTTACACGCTTGGACACTAGCAGGTTATGGAAGCGTTCACATGTCTGGAGTGGGTAATTCTGCTTACACCATGATTGGTTATCCACCTGCACAAAGGTCATCTGCACTACTTGAGCACATTTTTATTACTCGGAAGTGATTGCTTCTACATGAATTAGCATGTTTACTTTAAATGAAAGGACGTCTAGGCCTCACGCCTTATTACCCAATGTTGAAGTAAAGGATTTTCTTTTGACCTTTCTGCTTCACTAATACTTTGTTTCACAATTGTTCAGTTCTGGACACGTTGATGCCAATGCAGAGTCAGCAGCTATGAAATCGGTACAAATGCTTCCATCTTTTTGCTTAAATTTGTGTATAAAAATACATCGATCATCTTTTCCTTTTGTTTCGGATGTTATAGGAAACATGTTCTACATCTTTCCTGGTTTGTTTTTTTGTCATTAAGCATCCTACCTAGGAAATATTATATGATCTTTCATTTAGATGCAAACTTTTCTGTCACATTCATAGAACCCTTGAATAGTTTATTATCACCCCCATTTTCTTCTTATTGGCATCCCATATGGCTCCTGAAAGAATTCCTATTGTAAAAGGATAACTCCAGACTAACATATCTTAGTTGAAATTGAAATGATAATCAAGTCTGTTTCTAAATAAACCTCGAAAGAAAGAAACTAAGTATTGAGTGAAAGGTCACATTTTTCTATCATGTAGTGGATCTCATCAATTAAACATAACTTGTTCAGCAAAGTATTATTGTTTTACCGATAAACTTTATTTTTCTTGAAATAATGACTAGATAGCCTTATTAGAATGGCCTTTTCATATACATTAGCAAAATAATTCTCCTGTCTCTCATGAATGCAGACTGCGAGCCCATGTCCAACACTTTTTGTGGCTAATCTAGGGTCAAGTTGTACAGAGGAAGAACTAATTCAAGTATTTTCAAGGTAAAAAGGAGATTGTTTTGCCATGCAAAATGTGCTCATTGTGTGTAACTTTCTATTGCTTCTGTCAGATGCCCCGGGTTTCTGAAGTTGAAAATGCAGAGTACATATGGAGCTCCAGTTGCATTTGTTGATTTCCAGGTATGCAATTTCTCTCTCTTGTTTCTATGCTGTTTTCTATTTTGTTCTCTCTCTCCAGTATCCTTAAAAAGAACAAGTGGTTTTCTGTCTGATAAACGAGCAATGATATTCTCATTCTAGCTTTAAAGTGCAAGGTGTCTAATTTATGGCTTTTGAGCATATTCGAAAAGGCTACATCTATATATTTATTTTTGGCTGTTGTGAATAATTAAGACCTATTTCAATTTTAATTTTTGAAATTATGTGATTGGTATATATATTCCAGTTTTTGACATGCTTTGGTATATATATTCTACCATATCTTTGTTTCTTTATTAATTTGGTTAAGCAGAGAGGTATTACATTTTCATGCCGGGATTCAAATTCATACAAGATAAGACAATATGAGCCATCCTTATCCACTAGGCCAATTAGTGGATCACTGCAATCTTACAATCTTATTATGCCATGCTGTTTACAGGATACTGCTTGTTCAACTGGGGCAATCAACTCTTTGCAAGGGACAATTCTATACTCGTCGCCAGCCGGGGATGGCATGCGTTTGGAGTATCCTTTGACTATCAGCTCTATGTACTTTTCATTGCATTACATATCTTCTACTGAGTTTTTAGGTTTTGCTTAATGAGCAATCCAGATTCGCAAAATCACGGATGGGAATGCGAAGGAAACGAAGGTAAACGGCACCGAGCAGAGTCGGGTTTGCAGTGGTGGCAGCTGAAGAACTTCCTAGCAAGCCAGACCTTCATCCTAAAAACTTGTTATTTGTGTTATAATAACTAAGTATTACAAGGTCAATTTTGGTTTCTAAGATTCTTTTTTTCCATCGTTCTCTCTAATTAGAACTCTTCAAACTTTTTGTGGAATGTTCTCTAAAATTACATTATAATAATATTAAAAACTCGCACAACAGATGGTGATTAAATTATAAAAACTAAAATAAAATGTATATATTCTCATTTTGGACAGGTCTAATCGGATTAAATTTAAATGATTAAAGAAGTATTATATTGAATGCAAAAGCTATAATTTTATGGGTCATTTCATTTCATTGCATGTTCTTCAACCAAACTTGCTCAACATTCATTATCCATCTGTTTTTTTTCAAAACCCAAATCAAAGTTGCCGCTCATCCCTCTGACGGCCTCGGTGTTCTCGGGGCCGATAGAGCTTTGATATCCTCCTTTCCTCGAATCTCTTGTTTCTGAAGGGGTTTTTCGAGCTATCCCCAGCCATCGCTATTGAATCTGATTTTTTTCGGACGTTCGTTGGTGGGCATCCCTCCCGACGTCTCAAGACCTTTCTATTTCCCTTTCCGATGGCTCAGATCTCGGGTGTTGCCGAGGGTAAAATGGTGTCCGCCACGCCCCTTCATTGGAACAGTCTTCGTTCTTTTATCCCTTCACCGTCGAGGCTTTTTTCGCCTTTCGGCCGCCTCCCAATTCCTCCTTTTCGTCTTGTTGCTTCAATTTTTAGATTACTCAAAGCTTTCTGTGCTTTGAAGCAGTTTTTAGTGTTAAGATGAGTCTTGGCATGGAGTTCTGCCCCCTTTTCGTGTTTGCTCGATGGATGTGTTTGTAGTTTTTTCGAGCCGTGTTGTCTCGCCTCTCGACTGTCCATGTGATTTCTGTTGGTAGTCTCCCAATGATGTAGATTGAGAATTTTAGAGTTTAAGCAATCATCTCCGAGCAAAGAATTTGTAACGAGTCGAACTGTAAAAAAGAATTTTTAGTAGAGCAAAGATAAGGAAGAAACAGATTCAGAGAATAGAAGGAAGAGAAGGGGAAGATAAGATTTCATTCAGCATAACGATAACCATTACACCCTCATCTCAGCTCTTTTAACCCTACTTGAGTGAAACGACCATGTTTTGTCTAAACAAAAGCCTCTCCAAAACGCAACACTTCATTAAAGGGTTTAACGGATAATTCAACGAAAATTAAGCTAACCAAAATTTAAAAATATTCCAACGATAAAATAAATTCAAAAACATCCCTTACAATACTCCCTCCTTTTGAAAATTTTTGTCCTCAAGGATTGAAATGTGGGAGCGTCTGCTTCAAGGTGTGGAACACTTCCCAAGTGGCATCCTCAGGTGAAAGTATTAGACCATTCCACCAGAATTTTAGTGACTGCTCTATTCACCTTTCGCCTAATTCTTCGATCCAAAATCTTCACAGGCTCCTTGCTAATGCTGCCATCAGGATCTACAACAGGCAACTCAGATTGAACGAGCTCAAATCCAATCCTCTTCTTCAATTGGGACACGTGAAACACATGATGGACTTTAAAATTATTTGGGAGTTTCAATTTATAGGCAACCTTCCCAATTCGAGTAATAATTTTAAATGGTCCGAACCACTTAGGAGCTAACTTCTGACAGTTTCGATGCACTATAGTTTGTTGCTTGTAGGGTTATAATTTCAGAAACACCCAATCTCCCACCTGCAACTCACACTCACTTCTACTTTTATCTGCCTGACTTTTCATTCTATCTTAAGCTCTTTTAAGGTAGAATTTCAGCATTTTAATTCCAGCTTCTCTCTGTTAAAGGTCTCTATCCACAACTGCCACTAATGATTCTCCTGCTACATAAGATAAATGTACAGGAGGTGGTTGCCCATACAAATCCTGGAAGGGTGTTGATTGAATTGCTGAGTGAAAATTAATATTGCACCACCACTCAGCAAGGCGTAACCAATCTTTCCACTCTCTCGGTCTCTCCCCAGACATGCATCTCAAGTATGTCTCTAGGCATTGATTTACCCTCTCAGTTTGGCCATATGAATGAGGGTGGTATGCTGTTAAAGCATTGACCTGCACCCCTAACTTCCCTAATTACTCTCTCCAAAACAAGCTCATGAACACCCTATCCCTGTCACAAATAATTTCACTAGGCAGTCCATGTAATTTAAAAATGTTCTTCAGGAAGTTTTTGCCACATCCTTAGCTGAGAAAGGGTGAGCTATAGCAATAAAATGACTATACTTTGTCAGCCTATCCACAACTACCAAAATACAATCTTGCTTCCTTGAGACTGGCAAGCCTTCCACAAAATCCATATTAATGGATGACCAGTTGTATCAAGAACTGGCAAAGGTTGGAGTAGCCCCTTTGGGTGTTGTAACTCGTTTTTTTTTTCATCTGACATATCATACACTCCCTCACCAAGTTCTTAACTTCATTTCTCATCCCTTTCCAATAAAAAAACAACTAACCTTTTGGTAGTGGCACTAGCTCCAGAGTGTCCTCCAACTACACTCCTATAGAAGAGTTGAATTAATTATTTCCTTAATGCTGCATCATTACCCACCACCACTTTCTCTTTCCTCCTCAAAAACTCCTCCCATCCATTTATATTTAGCATGCATGTTACTACCATTCTCCAATTCCCTAATGATCTTAGTCAACTTCTCATCATTATGCCAAGAAGCAGCCAATTTCCTCATCACATCTCTGTTTACCCTGCTCACTGTCATGTTTTTAAAACTTGCAATTTCAGGTCTCTTGGACAAGGCATCTGCAACAGTGTTGTTAATTCTTTTTCTATACCGCACTTCATAGTCATAGCCCATCATTTTGACCACCCATTTCTGTTGGAATGGAGTAATGGTTTGGTTTTTTGCTAAAAATTTGAGGCTTTGATGACCAGTCTTGATGATGAAGTGTCTTTCCACCAAGTATGTTGTCCATTTCTTCATAGCCATTAATGTAGCTACCATTTCCTTTTCATAGACTGACAAACCTCTATATCTAGCTCCCAAGCCTTTGCTGAAGAAAGCCAAGGGTTTCCTTTTTTGTACCAGCACAGCGCCAATACCTGAATTAGAAGCATCAGTTTCCACAGTAAATACCAAACTGAAATCAGGTAAGGATAAAACTGGAGCTGAACTAATTGTTTGTTTTAGTTTCAAAAAAAACTGCCTCTTCTGTCTCTCCCCACTTTCATGCTCCCTTTTTCAGCAAATCTGTTAAAGGCTTAGCCAAGCACCCATACCCTTGCACAAATCTCCTGTAATACCCAGAAAGGCCCAGGAATCCTCTAAGCTCCTTAATGTTTCTAGGTGTAGGCCACTGCAAAATACTATCCACCTTAGTCTTATCCATCGAAATTACCCCTTGAGAGATGACATATCCCAAATAATCCACCTCTTGAGCCCCAAAGTTATATTTGGACTTCTTTGCATAAAGCTGGTGTGTCTTTAAAACCATCAAAACCTCTGTCAAATGCTGCAGATGTGAGTGCCAATCTTCTTAATAAACTAATATGTCATCAAAAAAGACAAGAACAAACTTCCTCAGCTGTTGTTTGAACACCTTGTTCATCAATCCCTGCAATGTTGCAAGGGCATTAGTGAGCCCAATAAGCATCACTAGGAACTCATAGTACCCCTCATGAGTCCTAAAAGCAGTTTTATGGATGTCTTCCTCCCTCATTCTGATTTGATGGTAACCAGACCTCAAATCTAACTTAGAAAAGAAGGTGGCCTTCCCTAGCTCATCCAACAACTCCTCAATTATTGAGATAGGAAAACTGTATTTAACAGTCAACTGGTTAAGTTTTCTGTAGTCTATGCACATACGCCAACTGCCATATTTTTTCTTTACCATCACTATAGGAGAGGAGAAAGCACTACTGCTATCTCTGATGATCCCAGCTCTCAGCATCTCTCCCATCAGTTTTTCAATTTCATCTTTTTGGTGAGTTGGATGCCTATACGGTCTAACTTTGACCACTACATTCTCATCCTTCAATTCTATCCTGTGTGTATGTCCTCTATCAGGTGGTAACCCATGTGATTCCTCAAACACCTCTTAAAATTGTTGGATTAAGTTCTCTATTTCTCTTGGTACTCCATTATCCCTCTTCATTTTTAGTTGTGGATTCATTAACCACAGAGTTGATGTACCAGGGCTACTTCTTCCTCTCAACAACTTGCTACAGATTTTATTGTCCATCAACTGTAACATGCATGATTTCAGCCCCATCAATTCCACTACTCCACCTGCTTGCTCGAACTTCATCGTGGAATCTGTAAAATTTCATTGGATGTTACCCAGCTGTGAGAGCCACTGCACCCCTAGGACCATGTCACAACTCATCATAGGCACTACTAGGAAATCAGCCTCAAACATCAGTCCCTGCACCCTCCACTGAACAGTTGCACACTTCCCTACTGTAGTCATGCAATTCTCATCTGCCACTATTACTCTTAATTGCTCTCTCCTATCCACCTTCAAGCTCAATTTCTTGAGCAAAGGCAAACTGAGGAAATTGTGAGAACTGTCTGAATCCAGCAATGCATTGCAGTCCATGCCCTCAATGGTAACTCCAAGTTTCATTGTGTCCCAATTAGCAGCACCCCACATGGCATTCAAAGAGAGCACATGTCCTTACATTTTTTCCTCCCCTTGTGTTGGTTCACCCGTGTCTTCACAGTCTAAGAACATTTCAGCTTTTGAGTCATCTTCTAAGCCTTCCACCATAATTTGGTATAGTTGAGTTCTAAGGCACTTGTGACTTGGTGTGTATTTAGAAGCACACCAGAAACACAATCCTTTTCTCCTATTCTCTTCAATTTCACTCTGGGACAGCACTTTGCTAGGGCCCTTGTGACCACTTTGATTAGCACCCTTGTGAGTGTTGGGACTAACAGCTGAAGAACCAGCAAATTTTGTAGTTGAGTGGCTGCCAACAACATTGCTTCTGGCTCTAGGAGCCACTGATATTGTCAATGGTGCGTGTCCTCTCATCTGTGGCACCCCTGTCTTTTTCTGCACACTGAAAACCATAGCTTCCACATGTTTGGCAAGATGAAATGCATCTACTAAAGTTTTTGGGTTCAGCAGTTTAACCATGAGACTAATCTCAATACGCAAGTGTTCCTTAAACATGCTCAAAACATATTCCTCCGGTAACTATACTTGGTTCAGTAAATGAATGAAGTCATCATAAAATTGTTCTACAGAGTCTACTTGCCTCAGGGCCATTAAATCAGCAAAAGGGTCATGGAATCCTTCAGGAGCAAATCTCTCTTTCAGCAGTTTAAGATAGTCTGCCCAACTAACCTGATTCAAGCTTTCACGATTCTTTGTTATAAATTGATGCCACTGTAGAGCTTTTCCTTCCAGATATAGCATCACCACTCGCACCTTCGCAGATTCAGGGACCATCTCAGCCTCGAAATACTACTCCAGCTTAGCTAACCATCCTCGAAAAATCTGAACCATCGAACCTTGGGCATAAGAGTTTATAAGCAAAGTTTTGGGTCTGAGGTACCCATTGGTTTTGAAACGAATCTCCTGGTTGCCCCACTTGAATCTCTTATGTGTCCGCAATCAACACTGGGTCCTGCTTACTGGAGTTGGCGTGCTCCACTCTCACTGTTGTGGGCTCAATGATTGGAGATTTCTGCCCCGCTTGAGGCGATCCTAACACACCAGTGTGCTGGGCCAACATTTCCCCCGCATCGATCTTCTTTCATAAGGCGATTTCCAACATCTTATGTAAATTTGCCAGTATCGCCGATTGTATATCCTGAAAACGGGTCCCGATGGAGGTCTCCAGACGTTGAACATCCTCTTGGATTTTAGCCGTCACTCTTTGCCAGTCCAGATTGTCTGCTGTTGTTGAGGTGTCAGGTGAAGTGATTTGAGCTATCACTATCGATTGAGCAGCTTGATGACGGGTTTCCACCATGGTTCAAGGATCGTGAGGCTCTGATACCTTTGTAACGAGTCGAACTGTAAAAAAGAATTTTTAGTAGAGCAAAGGTAAGGAAGAAACATATTCAGAGAATAGAAGGAAGAGAAGGGGAAGATAAGATTTCATTCAGCATAACAATAACCATTACACCCTCATCTCAGCTCTTTTAACCCTACTTGGGTGAAACAACCCCGTTTTGTCTAAACAAAGACCTCCCCAAAATGCAACACTTCATTAAAGGGTTTAACGGCTAATTCAACGGAAATTAAGCTAACCAAAATTCAAAAACATTCCAACGGTAAAATAAATTCAAAAACATCCCTTACAGAATTCTCCCGGATCTGATTTCCATGTCCCTAGAAATGCTGGTGGTGACCTTTTGGTTTGTAGCGGATGTTTGTTCTTTCCTTTTGTTTCCGTTGTTTCTTCCCTCTATGAGTAAGGTTTGTTGTTGGGCTTTTTTACCATCATTTGTTTCGGATCAAAATTTACTCGGGTTTCTACTCCGACGATCTTGTATGCAAAATGATGTTATGGTAACGAAATCTCTTCAAGTTTTATTGTAAAAAAAAGTCATTTCATTGCATTGCATTTGAATAATAAAAAATAGAGTAATTTACAGAAATGGTCACTAAACTTTTAGGATACCTGTATTTTGGTCACCAAACTTTTAAAACTTGTAATATAGTCATTAAATTTTTATTTCGCTTTCATTAAAGTTACTGTCGTTAACTTCTATTAAAAACGTTGACATTGACGTGGATGTGAACTTTCTTTCTCTTTGTACGCTCTCGTCATCAATAGCTTCTACTTCTTTAGAAACAGAGTAGAAAGGTTGGTCTCCAAGACACAACTTGATTGTTACTAAGGCACTTTCAATTTCAGACAGTGAAGGGTAATACTTTCCTATAATTCAAAAGGCACAAGAACAAACATGCGTAGCTCGGATTCGATAGACTGTGTCCAACAACTTGGTTATAATGGAAACTCTAAGTTTAGGGTTGGTTTCGATTATTTCTCGAACAAAAAACGACAACATCAATCACAGAAGCAACATTACTGTCTCCCATGGAAATCCATAAGCAGATGCACAACCGTGCTACTTATGGGAACTTGATTGCACAGAAATGGATAGCTTGAATGAGCATTTGTCTATATTCTCCATTCTTCTCAAGTTCTCCTGTTTGAGTCTTCACAACTTTCTTATTCAACAAAAAGGACAATCTCATTCATATTTTGAGGAGTTATTAACTCGAGTACAATATCGAGCATCTTCATTTGGATATAAAGATTTGGATTCGAAAGCGCCCTAAGCACATCCATGATCAAATCAACCATAATATCTCTATGAGAGGATTTGATCCAGTTGATTTAACACAATTGTTGTCACTTTAGGAAATAAGAAAAGTTGATCTAACAGAAATGGAAGGAAAACTGAACGTTGAAAGATTCAACCATGGAAAAAAAGTGAACAGAGAAAGAGAAAAGAGGAAGAAAGGAAAGTTAACGACTGCATCAACGTTCATTAGCGGAAGTGACCTTAATGAAAGAGAATTAAAAGTTAATGCAGGGACAGAGCCAAGATCGAATGTTAGGATGGGCCAAATTATTAAATTTTAGAAATATAAAAATTTATTAAGTATTTAAACTCAAAATTAAAAGGTAAGTCCAAATTTATATAATATTTAAATTTATATAAGCTTAAATAATCAGAAGACAAAAAAAATAAACATACCAAATTAAAATTTTATAGATATTAGTTAACGATACTAAAAAATTATATTTTTAAATACGAATTGCTAAATATTTGAGGGAACAACTTAAAATTTTCAGTCAATAGATGAGAATCAGCCTTGGTTCAGATTGTCTGGCCAATCTAGTAATTTTTTTGGTAAAATACCCTATTGGTACATGAACTATACTCAATTTATTAGTTTGGTACATTTATCTTTTTCGTTCGTAGTTTTATACATGAATTTTTATTCCGTCAACGGTTATACACTATTCCGTCACGGATGATGATGTGGCCTACTCAAACCATTAATCCTTTGGCATGTGTAATTTTTTTATATAAAAAATCACTGTTTTTTTTTCACGTGTAATATTTTCCCTTGAAAATTCATAAACAACATTTTCTATTATTATGTTTAACTCACCTTTCAGTCTGAAAAAATTCAATCGATTGAAAATAAAAATTAGGGCTTATGAGTGGGCATTTTAAAATGGGGTTCTTTCACGATAGAAATCAGGGATTTCAATCGAGTTGAGTTCGTGTTATTATAAATAGGTTTAGGGTTTTTCTTATTCAGAGTGGGTTTAGTGATTTTTTCTGTGTGTAATCGTGTTTGGGTTTATTATTACTCCCTCCGTCCCACTAAAACTGTCACATGTTGACTTTTTTTGGTCAAATTTTTTCAACTTTGACTATAATTTATTTAAATATTTTAATTAATTAAAAATTATAAAAAATATATTTAAAAACTAGTTGATTCAAAGTTTTTAAAATATATTTTTTATATTTTTATCAATAATAAATTTTAAATTATAAGATGTCAAAGTTGAAAAAGTTTGACCCAAAAAAGTCAATATGTGACAGTTTTAGTGGGACAGAGGGAGTAGAATTTTGTGTAATCGTGTTTGAGTTTGTCTGAGTTAAATCGTGTTTGGGTTTGTCTGAGTTAAATCGAGTTTGTGATTCTTGTTAACTGTTGTTTTGATTTATCTGGTATGTGTCTCTTAACAAGTGTTTATCTTTTTCATTTCTTTCTAGAAGAAGATGATAACATGTGCTATTCTTTTTTTCATGCTTTTAGATATTCGAACCTAGTTGAGATCTAGACTAGTGACTGGCTGACTATTTTGAAAAATTCCTTTCAACAGGATAACTTCGACTCACTCATTTTTAACACTTTAGGGTTATTTTTATTGATATTTTTTATATAAGTCAGAATTAGTGTTTTTTTTAATTAAGTATGTGTGTATAATACATGTCTATTTTTATGTGTGTGATAGGTTTGCAGAGAACTTTACTGTGATGAAAAAAAGCAACAATAGTAATGCACATAGTGTAATTTTGTTAAGAATTCGAATTTATAGTATGTAGGTGGAGATGAGGTTGAATGGAGAATTGATCCAGATTTTTTAAGTTGTTGGGTTTTACTTGATATGCTCAAAATGCTGGTTATATGGCAATTATACGGTTTACTTATGTGGTACTAGGTGAAAAATTAGAAGATGGCACAACAATTTCCTAGGATAATGACTCATTTAGGAATATGATTGAACATTGTAAGATGAGTGCATTGCATGTTTATGTAGAGCATAAGATTGTATCTCCCAATATGTAGATTATGAGTCAAATGATGATGTACTTAAATTAGATTGTGAGTCACGTGTTGGGACAAGAGTTTGTGGTGGTTCAACTGGTAGTGTGTTGGGTGAGGCATCAAATGCTAGTGTTGGTGAGACATCAAATGCTGGTAGGTCCCAAGAGGTGAATGACATTGAAAGTTTATTTGATGTAAAATTGGGTGAGTCTAAAGATGCTTTTGAGGGTGAGTCTGAAGCTGCTTTTAAGGGGAAAAGGTAAAGGTAAAACTAGTTTTGAGGGAGATAGTAAGGGTGAAGGTGGTTTTGAAAGAGATGACAAGAGTGAAGCTGATCCTAGGGTTCAGAAAAATGTAAGTGAATGTGCAACCAAGGTTGAAACAACATTTGTTTACAATACATATGTTTCTTCTTATTCAGAGGGATTGGAGTTCATATTCAGAAAGAGGGATGTAGATGCAGTTGGGTCTGATGATGATGAAGAAATTTAAAAAAAAATATTGTCTGCAATTCTTTGAAAAAAGGAGAAAAAAGTTGTCAAATGATGATGTGGAGGGTGAGACTTTTTCAATTTTGATTTTGAAGCATCCAGTGAGACAAACAAAGGGAACAAATAAACTAAATCAGTAGACAAGGATGATACTTTTGAATCTAAAAGACAACACAATGTTCATATGGATGATGAAAGTGGAATAGAGACAGATTATATCAATTCGTCAGATGTAGTAAGTTATGAGAGTTTGGATGATGAAGAGGTTGTTTGTAAGAAAAGAAATAAGGTCTTTTATGATACTTCAGATCCAATCTTATTTTTGTAGCTTGGATTGATTTTTGAAAGAACGAGACAATTCAAGGATGCATTAAGCAAGTTTGTTGTGGCAAAGAGATTTGATTTTAAGCTAGTTCGAAATGAGAAAGATAAGGTTAATGCCAAATGCAAGGGTGAGGGGTGTCCTTGGAAAATTGATGCTTCAAGTAACAATAATGATGGGTTCTATAAGGAAAAGAAACTTGTAAGCCAACATGAATGTTCGATAACTTTCAAGAACTCTAGGGCAAATTATAAATTTGTCGGAAACCACTTTTTAAAGAAATTGAGAATCATACCCAAGTTGACATTGCTTGAGATGAAATGTTTGGCTAAGGAAGAGTTGAATGTAGATATACCTATTGGGTTATTAAGCAAAGCAAGAATTTGGGCAATGGGTGAGATAAATGGGAGAGTAATTTATGAGTTTAATAAACTTTTAGACTATGCAACAACTCTGAGGGAAGTTGACCAAATTGCAATGTTGATCCAATGGTTGAGAGGCCCAATCCTAACCACAATAAGATATTTAGAAGGATTTACATATGTTTTAGTGCAACAAAGGAGGCATCCAGACAACACTGTAGGCCAATTTTGAACTTAGATGACTGTTTTTTGAAGGGTAAATTTAATGGAGAACTAGTATTTGCTATAGGAAGAGATGCAAATGACCAGATATATCCAATAACTTGGGCTGTTGTTGAAAATGAGAATATGTCTAGTTGGAGGTGGTTCTTGGACAACCTGAAGATTGATTTGCATTTAGGTGATGAAGCTGGATTGACAATCATGAGTGACGAGCAGAAGGTATAAAAAATGATAGTTTTTGTTTTTTTTGTTAATAGTAAAAAAGTGCATTTAGGTGTTTAATTTATTTTTATGTGTTTTTTTATAAGGATTGACCAAAGAATGTCAATTGGCTTTGCTAGATCGCTTTTGTGCAAGACATTGTTGACTCACGTGAGTGTTGGCAAAAGAGACAAAAAACGTATTAGAAATGCAGTAAAAACAATGCCAAAGATTGAGTCTTTTGCGTGCAAGTATACACATTCGAAAAGTAATACAACAGTAAGATGAGTATCGATCCCACAAAGATTGACTTGGAATTCGATTGCTTTGAATGTTTACTTGTTGAAGAAAAATATTGTTTATGTTGGAAATTGTTTTGAAAGTAATGCAGAGGCAAGAAAACTAAAATAAGATAGTGTTGGCAAGGAAAGTGTCAAATGAATGATGAGCGTTGACAATGAATGCCTGGTTTTCACGTTATTCATGTCATGTCAACTTCTAATAATGTCATGCCTTGACATTGTTTGTCGAGCAGATTCAAATTGGAAAAGCCTCTCTCGATGGTCATTGCCTTAAATTGATCGTGTAAAAACCTCTATATCTCTATAGTGAATGTTTTTTAGAAACCAATTTGATTAAGATCCAATCTATACTCCTAAGGCGTAGATTTCACTTCCGATGTAAGTTCATCTACTTGAACATCTTCTCTCGAAGCATCTCGCCTTAGTATCCAGCAACTTGATTGTTGCCACCAAAGTCTATTAAGATATTGAGGTGCAATAGGCCAACAGTGTTAGCTCTCGCTTGACATAGTATTTAGGAAACAATAAAGTATGTTAGATAGAAGAAACAATGTCGAAGCATTTTCATTATTAAAAACTTAACATAAAAACAACGTTCAATGCAAACATCCTCCACCAACTATTAATTTAGTTAATGGTGAGAGTATCAACCAAAAAACCTTCATCGTTTTTCAAACACATCATCATTAAAAAGAAAATACAATAACTAGACAAAGAGAATGGGCAAGAAGGGGTCTCTCGATGCAGCCCTTCAAGATCCAGGCTCTCGGTCAAGCGGGCCAAACCACATCTCCTTGGTATAGCTGGTCGCTGACCATCTCTCCAAATCTTGTCCCTCATCGTTTGCTTGATAGGTCTTTAAATAGACGTGCAAGGAAGACTAGGATAAGCCCTTGCATTTGAAATTGAATGCGCAATGGATGAGGCTTGTGATCACTTTTATCCAGATTTGAAGTGATAGGCTGATAAGGTGATAAGCTGATCAGGTGTTGGCTAGAGCTGACGTCATCTGCCGTCGCCATTTGGCAACCAGTTTTGGCATAGTTCTGCCAACCAAGCTTGGCACCCGTTATTCGCTATTTTTTCGGAGCTTGATCCAATCGCTATTTTCTCACAGCCTGATCTGGTCCTATTTTTTCAGGTTCAATAGCTACTTGGCCTGACATCAAATTCCTCTTCTCTACCACCGATGCATGGCATTGTTTGGTCTGTTTGTGCCAACAGAATCTCGGCATTCTCTCTAGCATTCCTTCTTACGTTGCTCTTTTCTGCCAATTGCTACGCCAAACCTGCCAAATTGCCAACAAAACAACCTCACACTAGCATAGACAAAAAATCTAAACTTCTTATGCAAATGCATGAATTTAACATCTAAGTGAAACTAAATGTACTCAAAAGAAAGCAAAAGCATTGTAAGAATGGCATAAAAACCAGTACTTTTGAAGAGGTAACACACCCCAAACCCAGCTCATTGCTTGTCCTCAAGTAATGCAAAGAAAAATAAAAATTGTGAAAATAGTACCTTGGCAAAATTTTGGTCGGAATGCCAACAAGTGTTGGCAAGTAGAAGTTGGCTCTATTTTTGCCCTCGGGTATCTCAATGCAACAATGCCAAGCAGGTAGTAATTCAAGTGCAACAATATAAAAAGTGCACAATGTGTAAGCAGTATGCATCAAGTACCCTTTCACTCCCTTAGTCAAATTTACTACCTAAACTCAGATTTTATTTTGTTTTCTTCTTGCCAAGGGTTTTTTTATTGGCATTAATTTAAGCTTGCTTCGTAACATTATTTGGTGTGAGAAGTAAGAGGGAGCATATCATGAACCCCCACGTTAATCCAAATATCACTAGGTTTTCTCTTTAACTCATACCCTAAGGTTTTGGACTTGAGAACTAAGAGGGAGCAAACCATGAAGCCCCAAGTAACTTATTATCCCTAAGGTAGAAGAGAGTTTGTTTTTTTCATTGCCATGGCAGAACATTGTTACCTTATTAGTTTCTTTTTACCCTGTCATCAATTTTTTTTCTTTTTTTTTTTAGTTTGAGCTTAGTTTCAAAAATTATAAGTTTGCTTGGGAACTAGATGCATACTACGTGTTAAGTGAAGGTTAATTTCCCTAAACTAGAGATCAATTGCCAATCAGACATGGCATAACTATTCTGCTGTCATGGCAAACTAAAGATTTTAAAATTTCTTCATCGGGCAGAAAACTAGATAAAATTAAGCTTGCCTAACCAATTGTTAACAATCTTCAAAATTCGGCTGAGACAAAATTTTCTTTTTCACTAGCATGGCATCAATGTGAGGAAATACACACCCCTAAACCCAAGATGTGCATTGTCCTCAGTACATGAAAACAACACACACACACACACACACACATATATATATATAATAATAATAAAACATAAAAAATAAAAATGCACGATCATGAAAATGCAATGAAATGCAAAAGAGTTTAGGAAGAGGATGACTCCCCTTCAGATGATACTTCGTGTGTGACACGGGTTTTTCTCTTCACAAAGGTCCCACGATCGGGGGCCATCTTTTTTCTTCCCTTCATACTTGGCTTTGCGACGGTAGTGGAAGCTCTAACATCTCGGAGAACTTCCTCCACAATCTTGACTGGGTCTGACGCGGCAGGAGTGGCAGTGGCATCGGACTGAGCAGGTGCACTAGGTGCAGTGGCAGTCTTTGTAGCAAACTTAGCTTTGGCATACTTGGTTTTAGGTTTCTTCGACTCAACTGGGGATTTAGAACTGGCGGATTCAACTTGAACCTGAGACATCGAGACTGTGGCATCAGATGGGGTATAAACTGATTGAGGACTACCTGGCATAGTCTCATCGCTGGGGAAAATCTCGACAGGGAAATCTAGGAAGTTTGGCAAACCACCCTGGGGACATGCCTTCAAGAGTTTCTTTGGTGGCATCATCCCTAGCATGAGCATAATGCTAGAGCTTGAGATTTCGCTCCTCAGCTGTCTCCAATCTTTGAAGGATAATCTCATGGTGCTGGTAGATCTGGGAGAGCAATGCCACTACATTAGTTGGCATGGGAGCTGACTCTGCCTTCGGCACCTTGGGCTTTGGGATTGGCACTTTTGCCTTCCCTTTTCCTTTGTCCTCGGCCTCGGTAGCGGTGAGGCTTTTCCAAATAATAGCTGTGATTGTAGTTCTCTTAATAGTTTGGCCACTAAGCATTAGAGGAAGTTAAAAAAAACTTATAAAAAATCCTATCCCCTTTTTTCTAAACCTAAATCTAAGTTTCCGCTCACCCCTCTGCTCCTTCGAGGAGCCCCTATCAGATGGCCTCGGTGTCCCCAGGGGTCGATAGAGCTTTGATATCCTCCTTCCCTCGAATCTTTTGTTTTTGGAGGGGTTTTTCGAATTATCCCCAGCCATGGTTGTTGAATGTAGTTTCTATCGGATGTTTGTTGGTGGCCATCCCTTCTGGTGCCTCATGGCCTTTCCACCGGAGTCATGGTGGCAGGGCATCCGATGACTGAGAACTTGGGTGTTGCTTAGAGTAAAAAGGGTGTCTGCCGTGCCCTTTCACCAGAACGATCTCTGTTATGTTTTCCCTTCATCGCCAAGGCTTTTCTTCGCCTTTCGTCCACCTTCCAATCCCTTCTTTTCAACTTGTTGCTTCGGTGTTTAGATTACTCAAAAGCTTTTTGTTCTTTGAAACAGTTCTTGGTATCAAGATGAGTCTTGGCTTTATGATTTTCCCTTTGGCTTTAAAGGTGTAAATTCTTTGTTAGGCCTTCCCCTAAATATTTATTTGAGGTTTTGATTCGTTTACCATGTTTTCATGGTAAGAGAATGTGTTGGGGGTTCTTCTTCAAGCTTGAGCCAAGACGAAAAGTTGACGAAGCTTAGGGTAAGAGCGCATTTCGGGATTTTTGACTTAAGGTCAATTCATATTTGACTCCTACTCTTCTTGAAGATCATAAAGTGATTGTTTTGCTTGATTTTGTGGGTTATGATTGCTAATTGGTGTTTTGGTAGCTTAAAGCTTTGTTAAAGGTAAATCCCAGATTAAGTGTTAATAAGGTTAGCAAACCACCCTAACTAACTCCCATAAGATGTAGGATTAAGTTAAGGGGTTAAAGGTTCCATTTTGGGGGTTTGGGAAGCGATTTCCCAAGCCTTGGAAACCATTTATGAGCTACGATATCAGTACATGGAGAGCTCGTACCGATACCATGTGTTCTGAATGATGAACACATGCAAAATTTAAAGGGAGTATCGGTACAAGCTTGTGCTGTATCAATACCCCTTGATCCTGTAACACCCCAAAAATTTTCCCAATTTTAAAATCCTAGATTTTGGGAATTTAGGTTAAAAACCCAAAATTAATTTTGGGAATTTGAATTTGGGAACATCATTATTGCTAAAGGGTTAAATCGAGTTAATTTAAAATTGTATGGCTTAATTCAGAATTTTAGGGGTCATTTTATAAATTGAGTAAAATTTGAGTGTTATTTTGCAAACCCTTAAATGATTGAAACCCTTATGTTGTGATTTACCCAAAATCATAGGTTTTATAACTTTATTTTGGGTGTTAAAGCCATTGAAATCTGTAACACCCGAGTTTAGGGGTCAGGTGTTAAGAGAGTTAAATCGGGCTCGCGTCGTTGGGCTTGTTCTAAATAAAAAAGGGCTTTGTTTTTAAACTAAAAAGCCTTGTGATTCATTAAGGGCAAGATGGTAAATTTCTAAATAAAGGAAATAAGATAAGTAAAAAGAGACTTGTTGAAAGTCTTCTTCTTCCCAAAAAATCAAAACTCACGACAACTAAACCTCCCCAAACCCCAAAACACTGTCTCATCCATTTCTTCACCGATTTCAAGTGTTTTCATCGAGGTAAATATGTTTTTGACTTCTCCTCATCTTTCTAAACGTTTCTATGGTTTTAGTTTTTAGTACACATCATTTTTGAAGTTCTTCAAGTATTCAAGTTTTAAGTAAAAGGTGGAAGCTTTGATGGTTTTTCATTGGGTTTTTTATTTGTAAAGATAATATATGTTTTAATCTTGCTCTTAGGTGTATCATATTTTAAAATGGTAGTGTTTTGTTGAAAATCCTGAAATAGGTTTTTGTGGGTGTTTCAAAGGGTAGAAAACTTGGGTTTTTGAGGTAGTTTGGTGTGGGAAAGTTGAGCTGATGTTATGGTGATGCTTGAGGGTTGTTTTGAACGTGTTTAATGATGATTTGGGTGTTGGAATCGATAGATTTCTACTGGTTTGTGTGTGAGTCCGAAAATGAGGATTTTGGGTTAGTTCATGGCTTGGAAATGTAGAGAAATGGACTTGTGGTTGTAATATGATTTGTGACAGAGGTTTTGAGGATGATATGTTGAGTAATATGTTTTTTTTTGATTGATTAGAATCATGGGAAATCGTTGGAGAAGCTTCGGGATCGATTCCGTGAAATTTGGAGGCTTGATCAGCTATCTCAGTTTGCTTTAATGGTGTTTGGTAAGTGGATTATTTAAATTGGTTCAAGTGTGTGGTTGGGGTATTAGATTGAGCTTGGTAGGCCAATATAATGTAGGGATTAAGTTGGTAGCTTAATCTCTTGTTTAACTTTAAGAGTTATTGTTAAGTATACAAATGTGGTTTTGTGTGATGTATGTTCGTTATGCATGTTGCGATATAATTATGTTGCATAATGGTGATGATATGTTGTGTTTCATGATTGTGAAATTATGGTGAGACTTGTTTAGTATGTTGGCACTAGTTATAATTACCGGGTATAAATGATCGATCATTAGGATGAGTGTGCACACGGTAAGAGTCAAATTCGCGCGTGGCCTTGGTGATGTGTAGTCACCAAGGAGGAGTAAGGTGAGGTAATATTCCACCGAAAAGTGTTTTATGAGATGATGAGTGAAATCCCATTCATGAAAGAAACGGTGATGTGTGTAATCCCATCGGAAGGTAAATATGTTGTTTGAGTACGTTTGGGCGAAAATCCCAACGGAAGTTATCCGCATATCCGAGTAAGCTATATAGTTGCCAATATACTTGCCTATGTGTGGTGGTTGTGATAAGATGTTCTTTTGCATTTGTGCTTAGCATAACATGAGGTAAGATGCCATGTTCACGCACTCTTGTAGTTGTTGACTATGTTGCTTGTGAGTGTAAATGCATGCCTCGGGAATGTTTTAAGGATATCATGCTTTGAACCCTGTATTGTCCCTGTTTTGTTTTTTAGCTCCCTCACCAAGCTTCTAGCTTACGCTCTCGTTTTCGACAATGCAGATCATTAGTGTGAAAGTTAGCAAGGAGCAAGAAAGAGGTATCCAAGCGTATGTGTGGTTGCTCAAGTATGGTTTTATTGAATAATGTAATAGTTAGCAATGGGGATGTTACGTGTTGTAGGAGCATGTGTTAGACTCCTATTTTTGTTAATGCTTTTGTGTTGAGGATTTGTAGACCATGTATTATTAGATGCTTATGTTTTGTATTGAAGGTATGTAACCTTGTTTATACTATGCTTTGTGTGGATGCATGTTCCTTTAAATGAAACGGTCTTGTCATGAATGTTTATAGGTTTGATCATGCTTGTGGTAGGTTGAAATGCCTTTGGTTTATGTGTATGATTGTTGTTTCATGATTCTTGTGGTTTTGGAGTATGTTTGGGAATGATTAGAGATGCAGAAAACTATTTTCAAGGTCACTCAGAGTGCAGGCGTTTGGAAACGCCCGCGTTTGTTTTGGAACGGGGGTGGTGCCGTTTCGATACGATTTGACACTGTGGCTCCCGTTTTGGTACGCATTTCGATACGGTTTTCCACTGTGTGTGCCTATTTCGGAATGAGTTCCGGAACGTTTCAACACTGGAGACCCTCGTACCAAAACGAAGTAGACCGTATCGGTACGACCTAGTCTGACTTTTAAACTATGGCCCGCATATTGAAACGGGCAAGCCAGTTTCGAAACGCACGCCTGTAATTGGGCTTTTTGGCATCTTCAAAGGTTCTCGGATGTTGTGTTTTAGTCTCGTTTGTTTGTTTGCTTCATTGTTAAGTTTATATGCATCTTTTATATATGGTTTTGGTTCGTAAGCATGCAATCAGACTAATATGTCACTTGGTAAATTTAAGTTACCTTACATTCTGCTTGCATCGTCTCGTTATTGTTTTCCGCTGTCCTTTCCACGCATAGGACTAAATGATACATTTAGACAAGATAATTAAATGAAAAAATAGGGTTGCTAATCGAAGTGGAGACTTAACATGTTTCGCTTCGATTTTCCCCGTGTAACCTATTCGGAGCGGTATATCGTCTAGTCTGGGACGAGGGGGTTACGTTTGTTGGTATCAGAACTTGAGGTTTTCGCGACCTCGGGAAGGTTAGTAAGGTAAGTTTGAGGTGTTATGTTGCAATACCTCGGTGTATGTTGTACGATGAATGTTTTGCTATGTATGCTTGTTATTTGCTTGCTTGCATGGTGTTTGAAAGCATGTGTTGGTATGGTTGTTGTGTTGAGGCGTAGTCTTTGAGTTCCCATTGCTAATATTACTTATTTGAAAAAGAGATTTTGTAAAGGAATACTTGAGCACGTTGGACCATTTCCTTTGCTAACTCAATCCTTGTGTGTTTATTTTGTTGTAGTTGATAATTTTCTTGACGTAAGATGAGACCTAGAGGCAAGCCTATGATGGTTCATCCGGAACCACGGGCAGTAGCTCCGGAAGTTGAGCCGGGTGTTGAGGCGGAGGCTCCTCCACCTCCTCTTTCTCCTCCTCGTCAAGAGGGAGGTAAGGCGAGAGCTTAGGACGTAAGACCTCAGGTTGGCCAAGGTCCGGCCGGTATAGATTTGGCTCCGTTAGTTCAGGCTATAGCTGTGGCTTTCCAGGCAGCTGTGGCCAGGGGACAGGCAGTGGCACAACCTCAGTTTGAGGGCACCGGTTTGCCACTAGAGAGGGTCCAGAGTTTGGGCGGAGAAGAGTTCCGAGGGTTGGCACCCGAGAGATCAGAAGCTTGGTTTGATAAGACTGTCAGTATTTTGTCTTAGATGGGTTGTACTGGAGCACGCAGACTGGGATGTGTTGTTTCTCTACTTCAGGGTGATGCCTACACTTGGTGGGTCGCCATCTCTATCGGCATTCCAAATGCAGAGGTTACTTGGGAGTTTTTTGAGTCGGTTTTCCTCAAGAAGTATTCGGGTCCCCGTTATCTTGATGAGAAGAAGAGAGAGTTCATGGCTTTGCTTCAGGGGAACATGACAGTGACCGAGTATGAGATACGATTTGTCAGATTAAGCCAGTGTGCGTCCGAGCTAGTTCCTATTGAGAGGGAACGATGCGACCGTTTCTGTTACGGGTTGAGTGAGGAAGTGAAGAGGTATACCTTGGCTACGGATTACACGGACTTTGATGTCTTTGTCGCTAGGGCCAAGGATAGAGAGCACAGTTTGGGTCAGACCAAACGTTCAGGTGGTTCTAGTTCAGGGAAGAGGTTTGCTGACTTTGATAGAGGTGATGCCAAGAAGCATAGGGACATTAGGCATCATTTTGATCATAGACGTGGTGGTGGTAATCACGGTAGAGGCCATCAGGGCCAGAGAGATGGTGGGTGTTTGCCCGAGTGTGCTAGATGCGGGAGGCATCACACCGGAGAGTGTTGGGGAAACTTTCATGCGTGTTGGAACTGTGGAGCTAGATACCACCTTAGGCGTGATTGTCCACATCAGGCTAGGTTTGCACCAGTTCAGGTTCAGGCTCATGCTAGAGCTATTGAGTATCTAAGAGGTCGCGGGCGCGGTCGAGGTAACTTTCAGCCGAGGAACAATGGCTAGAGGAATATAGCACTTGTAGTTGCGGTTCAGCCAGAAGGCGGAGGTCATGCCAGATTTTATGCTTAGCGAGAGGGACAGAACGACACAGATGTGATTGTAGGTAATTTCTCGATACAATCTCTGAGTTTGCTTTCCTTGATTGACTTCAGGTCTACGTATTCTTACATTTTGAGTGAGCATGCAAAGATGTTGAATATACCTTGTGAGGTATTAGAGGTAGGTGTTAGTGTTACTAGTTCTTTCGGGGATACAATAGTGGTTAAGAAGATGTACAGAAGGTGTCCGTTAATGGTTCAAGGGCACATATTTCCAGTGGACATGATGGAGTTACTGTTTTATGGTTTCGATGTGATTCTGGGTATGGACTGGCTCACAGAGCATAGAGCTAGGATAGATTTCGAAACGAAGAGAGTTTTCTTGGAGCTTGTGGATGACTATGAGATTGTAGTAGTAGGGGAGAATGTAAATTTTTTATCAAATGTTGTTTCAGCCTTAGAGGCTCAGAGGTTAGTTGAGTTGGGTTGTGAGACATACTTGGCTTGCGTGATAAATCCGAACATGCATGAAGTTAGACCTCAGGATATCAGAACAGTGTGTGATTTTCCGAGTGTGTTTCCGGAAGAATTGCCGGGTTTACCGCCTGATAAAGAGGTAGAGTTTGCTATAGAGACACACTCAGATTCAGCTCCTGTTTCGATTGCTCCGTACTGTATGGCACCAAAAAAACTGAAAGAGTTGAAGACTCAGTTACATAAGTTGTCAGATAGAGGTTTTATCCGTCCGAGTTCTTCGCCTTGGGGCGCTCTGGTATTATTTGTGAAGAAGAAAGACGGTAGTATGAGGATGTGCATCGATTAGATATAGTTGAATCAGTTGACAGTGAAAAACAAGTATCCCTTACCGCGTATCGATGATTTGTTTAATCAGTTGAGAGGGGCATCGGTCTTTTCGAAGATTGATTTGAGATCCAGTTATTACCAGTTGAAGGTAAAAGAGGTTGATGTACCGAAGACAGCTTTTAAGACTAGATATGGTCACTATGAGTTCTTAGTTATGTCGTTTGGGTTGAAAAATGCACCGGCTGCTTTCATGGACATGATGAACAGAATCTTCCATCAGTACTTAGATCAGTTTGTGGTTGTATTCATAGATGATATTTTGGTGTACTCGCGTACCGAGGAAGATCATGACTGACATTTGAGGTTAGTTTTGCAGACTTTGCTAGACAACCAGTTGTACGCTAAGTTGAGTAAGTGTGAGTTCTGGATTAGAGAAGTAGTCTTCCTAGGACATGTAGTGTCAGCTGAGGGGATTAGAGTTGATCCAAAGAAGATAGAAGCCATTGTTGAGTGGAAGCAACCAAAGTCTGTGACAGAGATTCGTAGTTTCCTAGGCTTAGCAGGTTACTATAGGAGGTTTGTGGATGGATTCACAAAGATAGTCGCTCCTTTGACAAAGTTGCTTCAGAAGAATGTTTTGTTTGAGTGGTCAGCTGCGAGATAGCAAGCCTTTGAGAAATTGAAAGAATCTTTGACCAATGCATCGATTTTGATTCAGCCAGAGTCGGGGAAGGATTATATGATCTATAGTGATGCTTCATATGTAGGTTTAGGTTGTGTGCTCATGCAAGACGGAAGAGTTGTAGCTTATGTCTCGAGACAGTTAAAGACTCATGAGCGTAATTATCTGACACATGACATAGATCTAGCTGCAGTCGTGTTTGCCTTGAAGATCTAGAGACATTATTTGTACGATGAGAAATGCACAGTGTATACGGATCACAAGAGTCTGAAGTATATAATGACACAACGAGAGTTGAACCTTAGACAACGTAGGTGGCTAGAGTTGCTTAATTTCTATGATCTCACGATTGAGTGCCATCCGGGTAAAGCTAATGTGGTGGCAGATGCTTTGAGTAGGAAGGCAGTCGTTGAGTTGAGAGCCATGTTTGCTAGTTTGAGCTTGTCCGGAGATGGTGGTTTAGTGGCAAAACTTCAGGTTAGACCTACCTTAGGCCAGTTGATTAGAGAGAAATAGTTGTTAGATAGATCTTTGGCACCTCACGTGCAAGATATAGTCGAGGGTAAACCATCAGACTACAGTTTCAGTGTTGATGGGGTCTTGCGTTTCAGAGATAGAATAGTTGTGCCAGATGACAGTGATTTGAGACGCACTATTTTGACCGAAACACACAATAGCCCGTTTGCTATGCATCCATGTAGTACGAAGATGTATCGTGATCTGAAGAATGAATACTTTTGGGTTGGTTTGAAAAGAGACGTAGCCGATTTTGTGAGTAAGTGTATGGTGTGCCAGAGAGTGAAAGCGGAACATCAGGTTCCATCAGGTTTGTTGCAACCGTTGAGAATTTCGAAATGAAAGTGGGAAAATATCACCATGGATTTTGTTTCGAGTTTGCTTTTGACTCCTTCGAAGAAGAACTCAGTTTGGGTTGTAGTTGACCGCTTCACAAAGTGTGCTCACTTTATAGCTGTTAATACGACTTACTCTTTAGATAAGTTGGCCAACTTGTACATTAGTGAGATTGTGAGATTGCATGGTGTGCCGAAGTCGATTGTGTCTGACAGAGATTCGAGATTTGCTAGATTTTGGGAGTGTTTGCATACTGCTTTGGGTACCCGATTGAATTTCAGTATGTCGTATCATCCTTAGTCAAATGGTCAGTCAGAGAGGGTTATACATATTTTAGAGGACATGTTACATTGTTGTATCATTGATTTTCAGGGTACTTGGGAGAAACACTTGCCGTTGGTCGAGTTCTCATACAATAACAGTTTTCAGTCGAGCATTCAGATGGTTCTGTATGAGGCTCAATATGGTAGAAAATGTAGAACTCTGATTTGTAGGGCCGAAGCAGGTCAGAAGTTGTTACCGATGCCGGATTTGCTTAAGGGGACTACTGATAGGGAGAAGTTAATATGTGATCGTTTGAAGGTAGCTTCGGATAGACAAAAATCCTATGTCGATTTGAAGAGGAAAGAAGTTGAGTATGCCGTGAGAGATAGAGTGTTCTCGAAAGTCTCTCCGTGCAAGAAAGTTATGAGGTTTGGCAGAAAAGGGAAGTTGAGTCCGAGGTACATTGGACTGTATGAGATTGTGAAGCGAATCGGCTTGGCTGCTTATCAGTTACGTTTGCCATCCGAGTTAGAGAAGATCCAGATCAGATCTGTCACACGTTATGCCTGTGGAAGAGATTGAGTTGAATCCAGACTTGACGTACGATGGAAAAACAATTGAGATCTTGGCATCAGATAGAAAAGTGTTGCGTGGTAGACAGATTGAGTTGGTCAAAGTGAAGTGGCAACGCCGAGGCGTGGAAGAGACCACTTGGGAGAGAAAGAATGATATTGAGAGACAGTTTCTGTATCTCTTACCGTCAGGTAATTTCGAGGACAAAATTCCTTAAGTAGGGGAGAGTTGTAACACTCGGGTTTAGGGGTCGGGTGTTAAGAGAGTTAAATCGGGTTCGAGTCATTGGGCTTGTTCTAAATAAAAAATGGGGCTTTGTTTTTAAACTAAAAAGGCTTGTGATTCATTAAGGGCAAGATGGTAAATTTCTAAATAAAGGAAATAAGATAAGTAAAAAGAGACTTTTTGAAAGTCTTCTTCTTCTTCCCCAAAAATCAAAACTCACGACAACTAAACCTCCTCAAACCCCAAAAAACTATTCCATCCATTTCTTCACCGATTTCATGTGTTTTCATCAAGGTAAATATGTTTTTGACTTCTCCTCATCTTTCTAAACATTTCTATGGTTTTAGTTTTTAGTAAACACCATTTTTGAAGTTCTTCAAGTATTCAAGTTTTAAGTAAAAGGTGGGAGCTTTAATGGTTTTTCACTGGGTTTTTGATTTGTAAAGATAATATATGTTTTAATCTTGCTCTTAGGTGAATCATATTTTAAAATGGTAGTGTTTTGTTGAAAATCCCAAAATGGGTTTTTGTGGGTGTTTCAAAGGGTAGAAAAATTGGGTTTTTGAGGTATTTTGGTGTGGGAAAGTTGGGATGATGTTATGGTGATGCTTGAGGGTTGTTTTGAACGTGTTTAATGATGATTTGAGTGTAGGAATCGATAGATTTCTGCTGGGTTGTGTGTGAGTTCAAAAATGAGGATTTTGGGTTAGTTCATGGCTTGGAAATATAGAGAAATGGTCTTGTGGTTGTAATCAGATTTGTAACAGTGGTTTTGAGGATGATATGTTGAGTAATATGTTGTTTTTGATTGATTAGAATCAAAGGAAATCGTTGGAGAAGCTTCAGGCTCGATTCTGGGAAATTTGGAGGCTTGATCGGCTATCTCGGTTTGCTTTAAGGGTGTTCGGTGAGTGGATTATTTAAAATGGTTTTAAATTGGTTCAAGTGTGTGGTTGGGGTATTAGATTGTGCTTGGTAGGCCAATCTAATGTAGGGATTAAGTTGGTAGCTTAATCTCTTGTCTGACTTTAGGAGTTCTTGTTAAGTATACAAATGTGGTTTTGTGTAATGTATGTTCGTTATGCATGTTGCGATATAATTATGTTGCATAATGGTGATGATATGTTGTGTTGCATGATTGTGAAATCATGGTGAGACTTGTTTAGTATGTTGGCACTAGTTATAATTACCGAGTATAAATGATCGATCATTAGGATGAGTGTGCACACAGTAAGAGTCAAATTCGCGCGTGGCCTTGGTGATGTGTAGTCATCAAGGAGGAGTACGGTGAGGTAATATTCCATCGGAAAGTGTTTGTATGAGATGATGAGTGAAATCCCATCCATGAAAGAAACAGTGATGTGTGTAATCCCACTAGAAGGTAAATATGTTGTTTGAGTACGTTGGGTGAAAATCCCAACGGAAGTTATCTGCATATCCAAGTAAGCTATATAGTTGCCAATATACTTGCCTATGTGTGGTGGTTGTGATAAGATGTTCTTTTGCATTTGTGATAAGATGCCATGTTCATGCACTCTTGTATTTGTTGACTATGTTGCTTGTGAGTGTAAATGCATGCCTCGAGAATGATTTAAGGATATCATGCTTTGAACCCTGCATTGTCGATATTTTGTTTTTGAGCTCCCTCACTAAGCTTTTAGCTTACGCTCTCGTTTTCGACAATGCATATCATTAGTGTGGAAGTTAGCAAGGAGCAAGGAAGGGGCATCCAAGCGCATGTGTGGTTGCTCAAGTATGGTTTTATTGAATAATGTAATAGTTAGCAATGGGGATGTTACGTGTTGTAGGAGCATGTGTTAGACTCCTATTTTTGTTAATGCTTTTGTGTTGAGGATTTGTATACCATGTTTTATGAGATGCTTATGTTTTTTATTGAAGGCATGTAACCTTGTTTATATTATGCTTTGTGTGGATGCATGTTCCTTTAAATGAAATGGTCTTGTCATGAATGTTTATATGTTTGATCATGCTTGTGGTAGGTTGAAATGCCTTTAGGTTATGTGTATGATTGTTGTTTCATGATTCTTGTGGTTTTGGAGCATGTTTGGGAATGATTGGAGATGCAGAAAACTGTTTTCAGGGTCACTCAAAATGCAGACGTTTCGAAACGATCGCGTTTGTTTTGGAACGGGTGTAGCTCTAGGGATACTCGTATCGGAACGGGGGTGGTGTCGTTTCGATACGATTTGACACTGTGGGCTCCCATTTCGGTACGCGTTTCGATACGGTTTGCCACTGTGTGTGCCTATTTCGGAACGAGTTCCAGAACGTTTCAACACTGGAGACCCCCGTACCGAAACGAAGTGGACCGTATCGGTACGGCCTGGTCTGGCTTTTAAACTAGGGCCCACGTATCAAAACGGGCAAGCCTGTTTCGAAACGCATGCCTATAATTGGGCTTTTTGGCATCTTCAAAGGTTCTCGGATGTTGTGTTTTAGTCCCGTTTGTTTGTTTGCTTCCTTGTTAAGTTTATATGCATCTTTTATGTATGGTTTGGGTTCGTAAGCATGCAATCGAACTAATATGTCACTTGGTAAATTTAAATTACCTTACGTTCTGCTTGCATCGTCTCGTTATCGTTTTCCACTGTCGTTTCCACGCATAGGACTAAATGATACATTTAGACAAGATAATTAAATGAAAAAAAATAGGGTTGCTAATCGAAGTGGAGCCTTAACGGGTTTCGCTTTGGTTTTTCCCGTGTAACCTGTTCGGACCGGTCTATCATCTAGCCCGGGACGATGGGGTTACAAAATCTCAGCCACACCCTCCCTATCTCTCTCGATAGCTTTCCCTTCTCCCTCTCTCGACATCTTCTTTTTTATGCTTTTTTATTTCAATCGAACTTTGGTGAGTCTCCAGCATCGCACAACCTTAATTTTTGAAGGATTTGGATATAAGATCTGATGCAGTTTAAATATGTATTTTAGATGACATTGATTTTGAGGAAGACGAACTACCACCTCATTCGCATGTTCGATCTAACCGTGCACGTACCACAAGGACTATACGTGAGTATTCTTTTAGATTAGTATTAGTGTTAATTTGGTGGCATAATGTTAGATTTTGATGTAGAATTTTATATCATAGGTTCTGATTCGACTAGATCCGAACGTGAGAGGTCTTCTTCCTGACGTTAGAGCTATTGCTGCTTGAGGTGTGTTTTCTTACCGTGCTATATAAATGGTTTACTGTGTGATGTTGTTGTTGCATAAGAATTTTCTATGCATTCATACTTGAGATAAAGATTTATTTTAAATAATGATTTTGTGGACTATGAACTCGGATTATAGTACATAATTGTGTAGTGATTAGAGAATTGTGATTATATACCATTGTGTGCATGGGTTGGGATTGTACGGTGGAAGATTGTGGTGACGACCACTTACCGATTGGTGGATGTAGTGACGAGTTCTAGAGAACTTTCCTCGTCTCGATTGGTGAGTTGTAGTTGGGTACATTGCATTGTGTTTATAAAATTAAATCGTTTGTGTTGTGAATCGTCATTGTTTTGAACTTAAAGATTTTATAGAAATTATTGTCTTTGTGTTTACGGTTTTTCTTGCACTTTAGAGACACACTAAGCTCTATAGCTTACTCCCCCATAGTTTTCTTTTACAGATATCTTTGGACTTTAGGCGACGTGGTACTTGGAGAATCTCAATTTTATTTTGTTATTTTATTATTCACTACGAAACTATTTCAGTTTAATCAGATTTCTATTTATTATTTTGGGACATGGATGTAATTTTGGACTATTTATGTTTTAGGATTATTTTTAACATTCATTTACTATTATTTTAATTCAGATATTTTATATAAACATTTTAATATTTATTATGATATTTATGTTATTTTATTTTAATTAAAGTATAATTTTCAAAATTGGATTTCTTGATGGAAAAATTTTCAATTGTAACTTCCTAAATTCGGTCTTTTCTTCTAGGTCGGGTTTAGGGGGTTACAGTTCTATTGATTTTCCAGTAGTGAAAATGGTATCGGTATGCTTGGGGCGTATCGGTACCGAGGGAGTATTGGTACATGGTCTCTGTGTATCGGTAGAGGGTTAACGGTCAACCCCTTCCCTGTGAAGCTGAGTACCGGTACGCATAAGGTGGGTATTGGTTCCTAGATAGGCATATCGATACTCGATCTTGGGTATTGGTACCCACTAGGCAATCTACCTATAAATGTTGAAAATGATTTTGAGGGGTTGATAATTCGAGGACTATGGTCCAATAAACTTTTAATGGGATAAAATAAATTGTAAAACTAAGAAACCGAGATTTAACTGTCATAGATGAGTGTAACATGCAATAACTTGGCAAGTGATAAATGGAGATAACAGTGTTGGTTAGTGTCATGCCTTGGGGCATTTGCATGATGGCTTGGCTTAGAGCCACTTACCTCTTGGTGAGGTGTATGGATGCTTGAGGAGCATGTATTATCTTACGATTGTTGTGTAAAAGAATCTGGATGTCTTAGAGTTATTACTACGATACTTATTTAAGGGGATGCGTACTTTGGGCTGAGTGAACAAGTACATTCCACGTACCCACTGGCTGAGTAATCTGGGTGCGGTCAGAAACTTATTCGTGACTATGGTGATCCGGATAAGATAATTAACTCGATAGGCTGAGTGAGCTCGAGTAACCTAATAGGCTGAGTGACCTCAGGTAGTGACTACTTGTGGCTAATGTGATCCAAGTATGTTTAGGGCGTATCCGTGGCTATGGTGATCCGGATATGGTCCATCTAACCCGAAAAATGTGTGAACACGGGTAACCCAACAGCTGTGTGAGCACGGTAAAATAGAGCTTCGTTAGTCATTATATAGATAACGTATGGATTCATATATGTATGATGTGGATGTTATGGATAATAGCTTATGAATGTATTAACTTGATATGCTGAGTGAGCTCGAGTAACTCGATAGGCTATGTGACCTTGAGTATGGCAAAGCTTTATGGAATATATAAGACTTCTTGTAGACTTAATGATGCCTTGAAATAGGTGATCTAAGAACCCTAGCTAGAGTAGGCTAGATGATAACTCTTAGATAGTGAAGCCTTATGTATGCTCTCTAAACTATATTTACCTTGCATGTTTATTTTATGATAATCACGAATTGTGGTAGAGTAGAAATGTACCATTAAGCTTTGTAAGCTCAACTTTTCAAAATCGTTGTTTCCGTTCGCAGGTTTGTAAGTTGATCGTGATTGAGGAGCACATCGAGAAGGGATTTCCTAGCACCGCCTTGCTTCAAAGTACAATGCTTAGTATTTAGTTTTGGGCTTATGTATTCATAGGACCTTACGAGTTATTGAGTCTGTAAACTCTATTTAAATTATTATTTTGGTATTCATTGTTTCAAACTTGGAGCTCTCATTTTGTAAACTTAATTATAATGCTTATTTAACTTCATGGATTTATGGATGTCTAACATTTTTGAAATGATGGCTAAACAAATGATTTTAAATTGGAAATTTTGATGGGTCGATTTTCAGGTGACCCGAATATAGTACTTCGGATCCAGATCGGAGTGTTACAACTCCTCTCCTTTCCTTCACTATTATCACTGTACCGACCACGGCCCTCCACCTAAATCTATCGGGGTGAACCGCCTCAAACCGCCATTAATCATCTTGGTCATTAGGAGCGAAAGACAATGAAGACTTGTATGGGCCACAACCCCCCAAAATTTGGAAAATTACAATTTAAACCTTTAAATTTCTCAAAAAATTTAATTTGGCCCCCTAATTTTTTTAAAAAAAAAATTAGATTAAGTTTCAAAATGTTTGAATGTTCTTAAATCCCTCCTATAATTTCTAAAAGTTCTCATTAAGCCTCTCAAATTTTAAAAATTTTAGACTCTATTTTTTTTTGGGAAAAATGTAAATTGAATTTTTTTAAAAAAAATAAATTTTTTAATTAAACCTCTATTTTTTACAAGTTTTAAGTTAGCTCTCCAAACTTTATCATTATATTTTGTCGGTCATCTTCTTCACCACCCCTTGTTCGGTGCTTGCCAAGTATGAGCAATATCAACAAACTAGCTAAACCCGACGATGGGAATATTAAAATATTCAATTCCAATAAAACAAATCTGGCATAGAAGCAACCCACAATAAATATCACGTAGAATTCAGGATATGATGTGTAAATAGATAAATGTCGGGGTAATCTAGAACCCAAAAAAGAAAAAAAAAATCCATGCCTGGATGGCGAAACAGTGACTCGAAATTTATAATTGAGCGTATTGTACAATGAATTAACAAATTATTCTCCCCGGCGTAGAAACTTCAATAGTGATATATGGCGAATATATTTCAAAACTGAGATTTAAGTAACGGTCTACAATTATAATAACGGTTGTACTATAGTAGTTTTGGAACCGTATGAAACTGCCATAGTAGAGACGGTTATGTTTGTAATAGTATCGATTGTGATATATGCAATGACCGTAATAAAATCAATTATATGCAATGGGATTAAAAATATCGCAGCAATGTAATTTAAATCCATGCTTCGAAGTTTAATCTATAATGAAGGTGTGTAATTAAATTCATTCAGACTTTACAAGTAAACCAAAGACATCACTAGACTACCCATTACAGGAATCAACAAAATTCTAAACTCTTATCTAAGCATCTGCATACTGCCCACAGCTTGACGATGATAAGAAGGGTGGCAACTGGCAAGCTTTCGCCATTGTTGCACTCGGAATCCCAACAGTCATCGGCCTGTTAACAGCAGCTTGTTCCAAAGACCGCACCTGCCTTTTCAAGAATCTGACATAATGAATAGCCTCGTCTAACATCGAGGCCGTGTCCATTTTGGTGCCGCCGGGAACAAGTCTCTGCAGAATCCTTATCCTCTCGCTTATCCGTTCTCTTCTATGCCTGGCCGCCACGCTCGTGGGATCCTTAGAGATCTTAACGTTTCTTCTTTTTGGAGGCTTGATGGATTCTGGGTCTATATGAATAGGCTGCATTGCTGCTATTCGGAACATCATCTCCCTCATCGCTGCCATGGAGTTTTTCTTATCTACTGAATTTGGAGCTGGATCTTGAACTGGGTCATTTTCATTGCCGATGAATGATATGGTGTCATACGAAGAAGCATTTGGGTTGGGGTAAATGGGTAGGATAGTGGAGCTTGAAGTCCCACCGGAGAACTGGATTTCTGGTGGCAATAATGTGGGAGAAGTATCGAAAGCAGGCTCACAGAAATCAGCAAGTTTTTCTTGATTTTGCAGCATCATTGTCATCATATCCATGTGATCATCTGTTGAGGATTTCACCATATAAACATCCATTGAATCTAACCCTAAAGGGCCTAAACTCTCCCTTTTATTGCGTGTGCGTTGAGAGAAAAGTGGGATGGGAAAGTTGGAAATGATAATTCTCAAAGACTGAAGGCAGAAGGATGGGTGGAGCTTAAGATATATAGAATTAGGCTTTTTAATCAGGATGATAAAGATATAGATTAAAAGTGTAATCCTGGTGGATGGTTCCATCTTCGTATTGAATATGAAACAATTTTTAAATTTGTGACAAGTGTCTACATTTATATGAGCCAACATAATACAAATAAGTAATTATCGAGCTCACTCAAATAGATAGCTTGATAAACCGGAAAAAAAAAAAAAGCATCCACCACCACTTTAACTTATACCAACAATCAATTGGTTTAGTAGGATGCATGGACGAAACTAGAAATTTATAAAGGGGACTACAATGAGATTAAAAATTTTGAAGGGCCATAATAAAATTTTAAAAGATTGAAGGGATTATAAAACTAATTTCACCTTTTAAAAAAACTATTATATTACTATTAGAAAGATAAAAAGTTAGCAGATGCCCACACCTCCAAAGCCCCTGCGATGTTTCTCCCCTAATAAGATGAAATATTAGATTATTTAAATAAGGTGAAAAATTAAAATATTAATATTGTAAATGAAACAAATATTAAACTAAAATAATTATTTTATAATAAATTTCATAATATCCCATCTAGATTAATTAACTATATGAATGGTTATAAGGAAAAACATCCATCAATAGTATCCAACAAGGAAGTGGAAACGCCTTTACATAACAACTTGTGACCTTTTTGTTGATTTTAAAATTCATGCATCAATATTTATGATTGAGTGTGTGCTCTTCGATAGTGATCTCCTAACTCTAATCACTCACCCTGTCAACCATCCGATCCAATGACTATGGTGAGGTTTTAATTTGACAATCCATCATTTTCAATTTATCAATTAGTTTATTTAATTTTTTTTAAATAATATCAACTAAATCATTTGTCCTTAAAACTTAAGGACAATGTGACACTGCAGTTAATATAAAAATTTAAAGTTATATATTTGATTTCTGTTACTTACATATCCTATTAATTTAGCCTGAATTTAATTAAAATTAAATTTTTTTATTATTTAAATGGATGATTAAATTTATTAAATCAAAATAAAATTAGGACTAAATTAATAGAATATGTAAGTAATCGAGATCAAATGTATAATCATATAAATTTCTGCTAACTGTCACGTTACTTCTTTCGTCAGACTTTAAGAACAAATAACTTAACCGGTATTATTTAAATAGTTAAATTAATAAAATTAAAAAATTAATGGTCAAATTAAAATCTATTTGTAATTAAATGATCAATCAGGTAGTTTCTTTATTTTTTTTAAATCCTTATGAAAGACCTAAAAATAATGAGAGAATAAAACTTTAAATAGTATCAAAAGAAAATTAAAGACCAAAACAAAAAATTGGGATATTAGTTCGGGGACGAATGTAAGGTTATGTTAGAGTGGGCAATAAACAAAGGCTCACCTTCAATTTTTTAATTTTATATATTTAGTTTTAATTTTTTTAATTTGTATAAATTAATTTTTTAATTTTAATGTGTTGTGCTTACCTTAAAATTTTAAGATATTATGTGTACCATCTTTAAAAATATTTTTGAATGAGCCATTGTATTAGTTAAGCGTGTAATATATATATATATATATATATATATATATATAGAGAGAGAGAGAGAGAGAGAGAGAGAGGTGGATAGAGATTTGGTGTCTCTGTCTCTAATCATTGATTGTCTTTGGCACACATTTCAAGGTGGCTTAGAAGGCGACGGTGATGGCAAGTACGTAAATTAGAGACGTGCAAAACTTAGACTCAAAAAATCGAGTTATTCGTTAGATACAAAAATACTCTATTCATAATAATATAAACTCAATATAATTTAAAAAATTAAATAAAGTTTGAATTATAAAATAAAAATTTAAATAATTAAATTTTTTTAGTATTTAGTGGACAGGAGCCGAACTAAAAATTTATAAAGGGGACCAAAATAAAATTTTAAAAAATTAAAAATTTATGAAGGGGGCTAAAGTGAAATTAAAAATTTTGAGGGGCAAACTAAAATTTTGCAAACTTTAAAGGGATTATAGAGGTAATTTTACCTTTTTTCTAAAAAAAAATTCTATCATCTTCCTAATGAAAAAAATTGGGGGGACCATACCCCTTAACCCCCCCCCCCCCAATGTTCCGCCCTTGTTAGTGGATCAAATTTTAAGTTTATATTGAATCTCTCAATTCTAACTTATATATTCATACGTTATTGATCTATATATATATATGTGAAGAAAATCTGAATATATATATATATATTGTATATAATTATAAAAAAAATGTTTAAATTAGAACTAATTAGTATTATAACATCATAAATGTTTATAATGGAATTTGAACAGAAACTCAGACATCTGGACTCGACTTGACTCAAATTGCATGAACTTGACTAGAAAAAATTTCAAATAAAATTTGAGTTATAAAACATGACTTTTCAACTCAACTAACTCGAATTTTTTTACTTGACTAGACTAAACTCGACTCGATCAAATTCTCACCCAATTACTCCTTTATGATATTTTTATTTTAAAATATTTTCCAATCTTTACTAGACCATTTTTCTTTTTTATACAGTTTTCCGGAATGAACATTACATGAACAATTCAAACTGTAATCTAATTTACCATTAACAGTACTAGAGAGCACTCAACTTTCAAACTTGATAGAAAAAAGTGGTCAATTTTCATGTTTAAAACTGTGTAATTTCCCTTGTAATATTAGGTTTAGTAGAGAGGTAAATTGTATTTTTAAATGAAATAATATAAATCCAAATCTAAGAGATAATATTCTTAGCATAGATAATTCTTATTTTGTTCCTAGCGCCGCTCTTCTTTTCTCCAAGCCACTGTTTGTTTTTTAGTTTTACTTTGTCACAATAATTTTGATGTTGGTTGTCGATCGTCGGTGTTCTATATTCTCCATACTTTTATATTTTGTTTTGGTTTGTTATTTTTTTAGATTTATCTTACCTTTTAACAAAAATCGTTTTTGTTTGATTTTTTTCTTTTTACATATTCACGTATGTTTATCTCCCTTTGTGACACGCTTTCACTCTGCTCTTGTGGCTTATATCTGATTGTAATTGTCGGCAACCTTTTCAAGATTAGATTCTTTTGGTGGTTGTTTGTCGATGTATTCAGATTTATTTTTGCGAAACAACATGTAAGTTTATTTTGGTTCGTTCGTCACTCCTTCATCGTCTCAAAAGCGTCTAGTTGGATAGAGACAAAAGAGGGTTACTGAATTACTATAGATGATAAACATTAGATTAAAAAAATGCTTAGACTGTCATTGTGATTATAAATTTTCTTTTCATTTTATTTTTTGTTTGAGTTTTGATGGACATAATTTCTAAATTCCTTTTTTCGAGTGGTTTATATTATTACAATTGTATATTTTTTGTTTCAATAAAATTAAGTATTTTTTCAAAAATAAAAAAATATGCAAGTCCAATGATGGAGGAGGTTCGGTATCTCCAAATTTCCAGGCTCCTACAAGCAGTCAAGCACAATAAAAATAGTAACCCACTTATAAATGCAGTTCCTTTTCACCTCTGCCAAAGTGCCAACTCAGGCCCCGGCGGTCCAACTTAAAGGTTTTTTTCTTATTAAATATACATGTATTACATTTTTTTAGAAAATGCTGAAATTCGAATTTATATACAATTAAACAATATGAGTATTATTGGGCATTAAGTTAATTAGTAGATCTTTAAATTTAAAGTTTTTTTTTCTTCTGGTTCTCAAAGACTTTACCCTTATTAATCGGGATCGACTCGCGTCGTACACCCAACTTTGATGGGTGAGTTTCTAAATAAGAAATTTCTACATATGTAAAGTCTTAAACTCAAAATTTACTTAAATAATACTAAATTAGTTACCACTTTGATCAACCTCGTTTGCTAATCTTTAGGTCCTTTGAATGGGTAGTAAGATTAATTATGACGAGAATGAAAATTAATTGCGGTGGTGATTAAATATTACAGTGGTTTTAATTTAATTATTATTATTATTATTATTATTATTATTTGAACATCGCCAATAAATTTTTATTATAACCATAAAAGATATTATAATTACAAACGCATTCAGGAAGAAAAGTAATAGGACTAACCTACCCAAATTTCTTACAACCTAAAAACAAAGAAAAATGAAAAAAAATTCTATAGAGATAAACATACCATCAAAATTCAGAAGCTTCCTGAATCTCTGTCTTTATCCAATCCGGACTCATAACTAATGAAAAATGAGTGGTGATCGATCCGAACTATCAGACAGAATGTTCTGGTACCCAGGACTAATTACATCTGCAAACAACCATCAACCGAGTGTGATCTACCTTTGCATGACCACCGACAAATCATAATCAGGAACTAGTGCCGATTAAAAATTTTATACGAGCAACGATCGACCGCTAGTGTAACACCCCAAAAATTACGCCCAAATAGTAAACCCTAGATTCACAGAATCCCTAATTTAGAAACTTAATTTTAAAATCCCTAATTAAAAACCCTAACAATTGAGAATTTTTAATTCAAAACCCTAGCTTTTTTTATGAGGGACTAAATAGAATTTTTTATCAAACTTAAAAGTTAATATGAGATTTCTTAAAAGTTTAAGGACCCCGTATGAAATTAACCCATTATTTTAAAATAAAGTTCAATTTGATTATTTTAGCGGCTTATCCTTTTTTTTAATTATTATTTAAATGTTATATATATATATATATATATATATATATATTAGTACTTTAATTTGAAATTGAATTCTAATCCTCTCTTCCATTGGTCTTCTTTTAATTATTTTATTTACTTTTATTCTTTTCTATTTTATATCACTTTCATTATTTTACTTAAATTAGGTTTACTCTCTCAGTCTCCCTATATATATACACACATAGTTCGAATAAGATCACCCCAAGAACCCTACTTTTTTATATAGTTTCATGCTGCAAAAAGTTCTTATTGATTTGTTAAATTCCTATGTAATAATCTCCACCGCTCTATACCCCTTCTTGTTCGTTAATCCTTTCAGCCCCAAGTTTAGTTCGGTACCGATACAATTGGATTCAATACTTCTAATCATGGAAAAATCACATCATTCTGTAGTTTGAGTATAGCTTAGCTAAGGTGTGTTTTCTTCCGGTGCTATAATTAAATTATATACTATTTTTCTATGTGTTGGTGTTTTACCTCTTGTGTGATTATTTATATGTATTATGGCTTGTATGGTTGACATCATATGCATATGATTTCAGAATTTATTTTGGTTATGTATTATGAACATTGATTCATGAAACATCGGATTTATGGAACTATTATTTATGAATTATGTTTATGAACATCAGATTTACGAAATTGGTTTTTATCAAACTTGAATTTTAAACATCATATGTGTATGAGCATGAGTTGGGATTTGTAAGGAGGAAGTTCAGTAGTTTCACCCTTCGGGCTGAATTCCACTTCGAATATGCGGACTTAGAGAGGAGGTTATGAGAACCTTCCTCATTTATGGCGGATGTAGTTGAGTGTATTGCATTGCGCTTGTGATTTATGTGTTGTGCTTTAAAGAATTTTAAGAAAATATTACTATGTTTTTACGACTTTGATTTTCTTGCACTTTAGAGACACACTAAGCTCTTTAGCTTACTCCCCAATAGTTTTCTCTTACATATATCTTTAAGCTTTAGGCGACGTGGTACTTGGAGGATCTCAGATTTATTCGGTTATTTTATTATTTAGTACGAAACTATTTTAATTTAATCAGATGAATATTTATTATTTTAGGACATAGATGTAATTTTAGACTATTTAAGTTTTGGCATTATTTTTAACATTCATTTACTGTTACTTTAATTCAGAGATTTTATATAATCATTCGAATATTTATTATGATATTTTTATTTTTATTTATTATTAAATTTATGTTATTTTATTTTAATTTTAAGTATTTTTTTTAAAAATTAGTTTTTTAGGGTAAAATTTTCAATCGTAACTTCCTAAATTCGGCATTTTCTTCTAGGCCGGGTTTAGGGGGTTACAACTAGGGTATGCTGAATTATGCCACAAGGACAGATAAAACAAAACCACAAAAAAAAACATGTCAGAAGGACAAAAAAAGAGCGTGTTACATGGATATAGAAAATGAATGACATAAGGGCATATATTTTTATTAAAAAATAAAAAAAGAAAAATTGACGGAAAAATAGTGAGATGAAAGTATAAAATGATTATTAAATTAACGTTTAAATAAATATATAATCATTCTATAATTATATAAATTAAAAATTGACGAAAAATATTTATTTTTTTATTTTTGTCTTTAATTTATTTAATATTGTAAATCTTAAAAATTATTCACTTGAAAATTACCATTATATTGTTTTATATGAAAGCACATTTGGCCGGTTGACCAAGCTACTTATCTTTGTTCCCTCATGACCCATTAGAAGCACTTTTCTTTCTTCCCCTAAAGTCTCTCTTTTCCTCCCCTCTAGGTGGGATTAAAATTAAATTTAAGATTTTCTAAAAAAATTATATTTTGGCATAATGCAAAAAATGCCCCTAACGTTTGACTGAATAGTTATTCTGGCCCATATTCTTTTTTTTTGACTAATTTAACCCTCAACATTTCATGTTGGGTCAAAATGCCCCCTCTACGTATGGAAACTGTTAGTCAACTAACGATAAACACCTTGAAATGACGTGACAAACCTATATGACAGTACATGCCGCGAAAGCTGTGTCATATAGACAAATATGCTGACTTTACATAATGACACATTGTTGAGTGGATCGATTGAATGATCAAGACCAAGAGGGGGTGAATTGGGATTTTAAAACTTTGTTGGAGTGAATGGACAATTAAAAATGAAGAACAAAAGATTATAGAGTGGTTCAAGTTCCAAATGAACTCTACATCCACTACCTTAGTTACCACTAAGGATTTGCAACAATTCACTAATTTGTTCTTCCCCTTTTCAAGGATTAGGAGGTAACCTTTACACAACCGACAAATTTTCTACCCAAAATTTGACCAAACCCTCACAAATAAACAAAGAAGAAATTGGACAAGAAATATATCTCTCAAATACAATTTTATCCCTTAAAGTACAACACTCAACCCAAATTTGAAAATAGAATAAGAATTGAATATAACTCAATTTGGGGTTTACAAGAAATTGGAAAATAGGCACACTTGAGGTTGAATTTTTGCTTGGATGTTTGTCTTTAATGCAATAGTTGTTGTTGGTTTTCAAAGAGCTTCAATTTATACATTCTCTATCAATTCTAGTCGTTTGGGTGGTTAGGAAATTGATTATAGCCGTTGGGACCCTCTTTTTCCACCATAAATGCACTTCTGTAGCTATCTGTATCGGTACACGGGGAGCCGTATTGATACCTATCTCAAAATAGAAAGAGCCGTTGTACGTAATAAAGAGGGCGTATCGAAACGCACGTAAGCTTATCGTTATGGGACAGGGACCGTATCGGAACGTATAAGACCGTATCGATACCTTTTTTTCAACTTAACTCACTAGAAGTCTCCGTTTCGATACGAGGGTTCACCGTATCGATACGGGACAACTGCCACTTTAAATGTTAGTTACCTAACGATTGACACCAACAATCGAAAACATTTAAAACACTTCGAATTAAAAATTCAGTTAAAACCGTATCGATACGGGTTAAGCCGTATCGGTACACCATTCAAACTCCTTCAGTTTTGTAGAGGGGCGTATCGATACAGATTGAATCTGTTTCGATACGGTTAAGAGTGTATCGAAACACGTCTTTCCAGTAGCTAACTTTGTAAAAAAGGTATCGATACGGCTGGAGGCGTATCGATACACCTGGAAGATTTTCAATACTTTGGCCTTGGAACACTTAGAAAATATTTGGAGTTTGAGTTTTTCAAATCAGTTTAAAGTTTTGGTGATTTATAAATTATTAAAGGGACTTAGAAATCAATTTCAAGTTTTCAATTTAATCCTTAACAACTTAATTATATCAAAATCAAACATAGGTTTTACAATCTCCCCCCTTTTTGATATAACAAAACCAAAACTTGAAATTTTTGACACTTTGAAAAATTTGCAAAATAACTCCCCCTTAATATTAGCTATGTAACTTTTAAGTTTGAAAATCAAAATTTTAAAGTGGTGTGAGCTTCCCTCTCCCCCTTTTTGTTAGATCAAAAATACTTGAGACATAATGTAAAGTGCATAAATAGACAAAGGTATAAATAAGCAAGCAACATAATATCATTAAGTTCAAAATAAAGGATAACATCAACTTAAAAATCCAAATAACAGAAAATCAAAGCATATGTTTAAAATAATTCAAACTTAATCCTAAAAACATAAAGCAAAGGTGCATAAAATAAATATCCTAGATGATATGAATGGTATGCAAAGATAGGCTACTATGCATCTCCATCGCCTTCTTCATCATCTTCCTCAATTGGATCATCATTCCTCAAGGTTTGACGCCACTCGTCATGGAAAACGGTGAGAGAGATATTCATTGAGTTGTGACCGCCTTCAAGAGAAGTGAGTCGAGTCTCCACGTTCGTCATCCGTTCTTCAAGGCTTGTGAAACGAGTATCAATCGTGGTAAACCCCGAAGCCATGTCCGTGCGCAAACCCGTGAATTGCTCATTGAGAAAAGTCATTAGAGCATCCATGGAAGGTGGAGGAGGAGGAGCTTGAGGAACTTGTTCAACTTGAGGATTAGCAATTTGTTCCATAGCCTCACTAGGGAGCTCAGATAGACGTAACCAATTACCATTAAAGTAATGGAACTTACCTCTTGCAAGAAAACGTTCATCGATAGGATCGGTGAGGGGAGTTGGGAAGTCATGCGAGCAATCAATCTATTTAATATCAAAAACCACAAAAAAACATTGAATTTTTGGCAGAACACCAATATTCCATACCTTAAACGCTCTCAGACCATCCTCGAAAACCCCGAAAGAGTGCATTAGAAGCGATAACTCCCTCACTGTAAACTTGCCCCGCATATTCGGCTCCCATATCACTCCATCCACGAATCCTTCAAGCAACGCAATACTCCCAGCAATCCTCACCATATCACGCAATTGGCTGCTCTCCAGTACCCGCAACTCCCTAGAAAAGAACATCTCCAGGAGCTATGAATTAGGGAACCTGCCAAGGTATAATCACACACTAATGCAACCTTATCTCGTGCCAGTCGAAACAATCACGGATATAACACCAAAAGCGGCTCAGTTGTACACCACCGATCATGCCAAAACAACGCTCTAGTGCCTTCACCAACCTGCCACAAAAAATTAGACACAACCATAAATCTCGCAACACATTCATCCTTTTGAATTTGGACGATTTGCCACCGCATGACGGACATACGGTTCGAACGAGCCATGTTAAACCTCCAGGACAATACTTGTTCACCATATTTAGCAGCTATCAGTGATCTCCAAATCGAATTCGATTCTCACGCATACCGTCATGCCCATTTCGCAAGCAGTGCTAAATTCTTGTAACGCAGATTCACTACTCCCAAACCTCCCAAAGCTTTTGGTTTACACACTGTAACCCACCCCACACGACGCATCTTCCTCTTAAGGTCTCTTCCCCCAAAAAAAAAATAATCTCCGTATTTTATCAATAGAGCGGATCACCCCTTTTGGCATTAAATAAATACCCATGTAGTATTTTGGTAACGTCGACAACACCGAGTTCACCAAGGTCAACTTGGCTGCAAAAGACGACTTTTTCTTCTAACCTGTCAAAAATTTTCTAAAGCGTTGTATAATCAGATCCCACACTTCTCGACCTTGAGGATTTACACCAACAAGTATACCCAGATATGTAAACAACAAAGTTCCACACTCACAACCTAGGACTACAACCATCTCAGCAAACACCTCACTTGCAACACCTACATTGTAGATGCATGACTTACTAAAATGCACTTGTAGACATAGCATTGTTGGAAACATAAAAGCAATCATTTAAGATTATGTGCCACTACAATCTTGCCGGGGAGAGAAACAATGGTGTCGTCAGCAAACTGAAGATGTGATATGTCAATATTTTCAGTCACCTTCACCCCACGAATGAGACCCAAGTCCTCGGCATTACGCATGAATAAATGTAGCACTTCTGCCACAAGCACAAATAACAAAGGCGGCAACGGGTCCTCTTGTCGAATACCACGATCCATGCCAAATTCTGGCATTGCACACCCATTTACTAAAATCGACAAGCGAGTCGTTCTAATGCAGACCTTCATCCAACCCCGCCAACGCTCTCCAAACCCCATTTTGTCAAGTACATAATCTAAAAAGTCCCAACGGACACAATCGTAGGCCTTGGAAAAGTCCAATTTCAAAATGACACCTCCATCCCCACTCGATCTTGATTTCAGCGAATGGATCACTTCGTTAACCAATAACACCCCATCTAAAATCTGTCATCCCTGGATAAAAGCTGTCTGCGAATCACTAACAATCGCCCCAATCACTGATTGTAATCTCACATCTAATATTTTTGCCAAAATCTTATACGCGGAATTAAGTAGACATACAGACCGGAAGTCACTCACCACCATTGGACTTTCCTTCTTTGGAATCAATTCAACAAAAGAAGAATTCAATCCTATCGGCAACACACATGACGTATAGAACTTGTAAAGCATATCCATTACATCGTCATGCAAAAACAACTAGCCCTTTTTGTAAAATTCGAAGCTAAAACCGTTCAGTCCCAGGGCCTTCGCCCCATCACAGGAATTCACTGCCTGCCAAGCTTCATCCAATGTAAACTGTCCTTTCTAACATTAATTGTTTGAAATTCAGCTCTGTTTCCATAAATCCTGAATCACTCTGCTGCGCAAAATGCTCACAGAATTCCTCACATATATGATGCTTGACACCCCCCGGCTTTGTAGTCCACCTCCCCCTAATTCGCAATCCCCCAATCACATTTTGCATACCCCGAATCTTGGTCGCACGCTGAAAAAAACCAGTATTATGATCTCCCTCACAGAGCCACAACGCACGCGACTTCTTTCGCCAAATAGACTTCTTATGTCGCATAAGTCTCCACAATTTAGCTTGAAGCTTTCTCTTCTCAACATTAAATCCATCGACATCCCTATTTTGTACCCCTTAGATATCCATGTTTTCGATGAGAAGCAAAGTTGCATCAATCTGCGCATCCACACTGCGGAAATGTTGTTTATTCCAAATTCTCAAAAAAGCTCGCATATTATCCAATTTCGCAATCAGCCCGCCGCCTGTATCCATTGCCAAGAATCTTCTCCATTATAATTCCATCGAGTGCACGTGACAACGTTGTTCCATCCAACAATTAAGAAACCTAAATGGCCTTGGTCCCCAATCCACTTTACCATATGTTAATCTAATTGGCGAGTGATCCGATACTCCACGCGGCAAATTATGTTGCACCAAATTACCAAATTTATCAATCCATGCCGAGGAAACTAAAAATCTATCTAACCGGCTACCCTTGTTACCATGTCCAAACCATGTAAATCGCTTTCTGGTCATTGGCATATCCAACAAACGGTACACATTTAAGAAATCAGTAGAAGCTTACATACCTCACCTATCCCCCACACATCACCGACGCTCTTTTAAGCGTTTCACAATGTTAAAATCACCACAATACATATCGGTACCGCCAATCCCTCAATAATCTCCAATAACTTGAACCACAACAATTGTTGCTCCTCCATCCCACATGGCGCGTACAATGCCACCATCCCACAATCCCATTGTGTTGATAATGATAGAACAACGGTCAATTTACGATTCAGACGAACGTCGGAACCCTAAAGTACCAACGGAGAAGAAAGGGGGAACGGAGGATTTCAGAGAAAGAAAACGAAAAAGAGGATAAATTGTTTTCTTTATTTTAATAAAATGTAGGCCAAAAAACGTAATTGGGCCAGTACCACAACAATGGTTTATATAGTCCAATACAACTCACAAACTGATATAAAGAATGGGCCAGTTTGTTATAACTGTAAGTGGGTCGTGCCGTTACAAAAGCTGTTAGGCCTTCAATCGATTCAACAATCTTCATCTGCTCCAATATTCACTCTACTTCTTCAACTTTTTGAAGCTGCTTGAGAGACCAAACACACAATTGATTCCGAAGTTCCAGAAATCGAGAAACGGTCAAGGGTTTAGTAAAAATATCAGCAGTCTGAAACTGAACTGGAATGTAATTAACTTCAAGATGTCTTGTCATAGCCCTCTCCCTAACGAAATGAAGATCCAATTCAACATGTTTTGTCTTGGCATGTAGAACCGGGTTGGCTGCCATTGCAACTGTACTTGTATTGTCACACCACATCTTTAACGGTTCTTCATAAGCAACTCCCATGTCGCCAAGAACAGCTTTTACCCAAAGAACTTTCGAAGCAACATCAGCCAAACTCATGTACTCTACTTCTGCAGTCGACCGAGATACTGACCGTTGCTTCTTAGAACTCCACGCAATTAAATGTGAGCTGCGAAACACACATTAACCAGAAATCGAACGTCGATCATCTACGTCACCAGCCCAATCAGCATCGGAAAACACTTGCAAGTCATTCGAGTCATCCTTAGAAGTAAACAACAACCCATAACTAGAAGTACCACTCAAATAACGAAGAATCCTTTTAACCGCAAACCAATGAACATCCTTCGGTGCTTGCATATATTGATCCACCTTGTTAACAGCAAACGACACATCTGGACGCGTGTGACAGATATAAAGAAGTGCACCAACAGTACTTCGATATAACTGAGCATCAGTATCAACAGATCCAACTTCTTTACTGAGTTTAGGTGAAGATACCATGGGTATATCAACAGCCTTAGGTGCAGCCATGTTATTCTTAGTCAACAACTCTTCAATAAACTTCCGTTGACTTAAAAATAACCCCTCTTTAGTATGAACAGCTTCTATTCCAAGAAAATAATGAACCAACCCTAGATCTTTTAAAGAAAATCTATCATGTAAAGCACAAATCACAGCATCAACCTGACTAGAATCTGAACCAGTTAATAAGATATCATCTACATAGACAGCAATGTATGTCACATGTGCATCAAGTCTTGAAACAAACAACGAAGGATCTGCATAAGAGGCTACAAAACCAAGACTGAGAAGAAATTCTTTCAACTTACTAAACCAGTTCCGAGGCGCTTGTCGTAACCCATAAAGTGCCTTTCTCAACTTACACACTAGAGGAGAACCATCATTGGCATATTGTTCAAAGCCTTCTGGTTGCCTCATATACACATCCTCATGTAAATCGCCTTCCAAGAAGGCATTATTTACATCAACTTGTCGTATCTGCCACTTCTTAGAAATATCCAAAGAAAAAAGGATGTTAACTGTAAAGAACCTGACAACTGGACTAAAGGTTTCACCAAAGTCACAACCTGAAACTTGAGAGAATCCTTTCGCTACAAGTCGTGCTTTGTAACGACTTACCGTACCATCTGAATTGTATTTAACTCGAAAAATTCACTTACACCCTATTGCCTTTCGATCAGACGGTAACTTTACCAAATCCCAAGTGTTGTTGTTAAGAAGTGTATTGTACTCTGAGTAAACAGCCTCACGCCACTGTGAATTTTCAAGAGCAAGTTGCACATTTCGAGGTACTTCTGGACAAGTAACAGTATACACTTTTGATTTATGTATTCTCATCTTACTTCTAGTAACCATGGGGTGTTGATTGACAGTACTGACTTTATCCGTAGTGCCAGACAGAACAAGACCATTACTAACTCTAGTACAATCCACAGAATCAGAAACTGACTCACCACATGTAGTAGGTTGACCTGTCAGACTAATTCTGTCCTCTGACATAACCAATTCTTGAGACTCACATGCAGGGGGCAAATCAGGAGGTGTAGCAATATCACAAGCAGTTACAGACCTTTCACCCATACCATTATAATGATGCTCAGAAATTAAAGGAGAACCAGAACCTTCACCTTGTTCAGTACATCAACCTGAAGCAGGGACAGTAGATGCTATCAAGTCAGCATTTTGCTCAGTGGACAAAGGACTTCTTCTAGTTTCATCAACCACTTGTCCAGTATGAACGGAACCATGTTGGTGGCATAGGGGTGTGGACTCTACTGGCACACCATTTTGTTCAGAAGACAAAGGACTTCCTGGAGTTTCAGTGACCATTTGATCAATTTGTGGTGTATCAACTGATGCACCACATTGTACAGCAGGCAAAGAACTTCCTGAAGTCTCATCAGCCATTCTACCAACTGGAGGTGAACTTTGCTGTCTACGTGTGTCAGCAGCTGTATCTTGCACAGTAGTTAAACCAATATCAGTAGCAACATGTTGAATATGGTCAGGCCTTTGTGCATTGGTCAAAGAAGAGCATTCATGAGACAAAGGAAACGATGAAGACATAAATGTCTTATCTTTGACACTATAAGTTTTGAAAGTCACTCCCGAAGCAAATGGAAAGACATGTTCATTAAACTTAACATGTCGAGATATAAAAATCCTTCCATTAACATCCATACATTGGTATCCATGATATTTTGGCGAGTAACCCAAGAAAACACAGGCTTTTGACCGAAAGTCAAACTTATGTGTGTTATACGCAGTGAGACATGGAAAACACTCAGATCCAAAGACTCTTAGAAACTTATAGTCTGGACATCGACCATACAATTTTTGATGTGGTGAAACACCTCCCAAAACCTCTGTTGCCAGTCTATTAATAAGATATACAACACTCAACACAGCAAAAGACCAATATTGAAAAGGAACACTAACTTGAGCTAATAAGGTTAAGGCTGTATCGATAATGTGACTGTGCTTCCTTTCTACGACACCATTTTGTTGAGAAGTATGTGGACAAGTTATCCTATGTTGTATACCCATGGAAACAAGTTCAGGTACTAAAGCTCTAAACTCACCACCTCCATCTGTTTGCAGAGCTTTAATCGAAGTGGAAAATTGATTATTAACAAGAGCAACAAAAGCCTTAAAAGCAGCAGCAACTTCAGATTTATTCCTCAGCAAAACAACCAACAATTTCGACTATACAAATCAACAAAAGAAACATAGTATTGCCACCCTAAAGACTTGAGAGGTGCTGGTCCCCAAACATCAGCTTCTACAAGCTCAAATGGCTTGTTGTAAACAGTAGTAGATGACTCAAAAGGTAACTGGTGACTCTTCCCTAACTGACACGCAATACACAAGTTCAATCTATCTACAGAAACAGGTTTATTCAGAACAGAAACAACAACTTTAGATGTTGGATGGCCAAGCCTCTAATGCCAAAGCCAGAAGTTAGAGTGCTGACCAGCCTTATTTGCAGAAATTGAAATACCAGATGCTGAAGACGCTGAGTTATCCACAGGAGCAGATGATGTAGTGTTGTGACACAACATCCGAGAAGACTGAACATGTGATCCAAGATGAAAACAATACAGACCATCCTCAAGCTGTCCTTCCATCAGAACTTCCTTGGAAACACTGTCCTTTACAAAACACTTAGTTTCATGAAATTCAAAAAACACAGAATTATCACGAGCAAAACGTGAAACTGACATAAGATTTCGTGTGATTTGTGGCACACCGAGTAAATGTGTAAGAGCAAGGGACCTTGAGTCAGTAGAAATAATAGACTTATCAATATGAGAAATTTTTAAGACAGATCCATCACCTAGATAAACTCTGCCATTACCTGAATAGGGCTGAACCTTCTAACCAGTTGGTTGTTCAAAGTTGACATGATGAGTGGCTCCAGAGTCTGGATACCACTTATCAGCAGTTGAAATAGCACCTTTAGCAATTAAAGAGTTTATATGAGCAGTATCCGCATTTCCTTCAGTCACTTCATCAGCAGAGCCTGCATTAGGACTTATAAAGGGATCATAGTAATCATTAGGGGATTGATCTACATAACGACAAACATTAGCTTGAGTGTTAACAGGACGATCATCATAAGACTGTCTCAACTGCTTTGGCTGTGTGCCCTTAAAGTCCTTGTTAAACCTATGCCAGCACCTATCTGCTAGGTGCCCCAACTTTCCACAAATTTGACACAGAAAACGTGGTCTACTAAAGGATCTGTTGCTAGACTGATTTGAGATTCGTTGATCCTGAGGCCTTGACTCAACAGAAGACCTTGATAGATTCCTGTCACTATTAAACAACTCACGAGACCTATCACCACTGTAACGAGTCACATTAATACCCACTGGTACACGCAGAGGATCTAACAACCTAGATTCAGCATCCTTAAGCATTGAAGTAATAGACTCAAAGGTATGTGGCTCACGACTGACTGTAACAGCAGCAATAAACGACTCATATTCTGCTGGCAGACCATTAAAGACAGTAGCTATCTGTTCAATTTCAGACACCGGACTGCCACTAGTGGCTAAAAGATCACAAATCTCCTTAATAGAAGTGGTATACTCACTAATCGTGGAGGTTCCCTTCTTTAATGCTCGAAGTCTGCAATGTAGATTCATGATCTTCGTTGTAGACAACGTCGAATTCAGCTTGACTACTGCACTCCATATGGCTGCTGTAGTCTCGGCTCCAACCAGTTGCGGTAGGACTGTAGGCCCGATTGTCGAGAGGAGCCACGAAGCAAGCGAGCTATCTTGCTTGCGGTACCGTCGATAAGCTGGATTAACAACAAGCTCACCGCTGGAATTTGTGATAACCTTAGAAGGTAACGAATGCGTCTCATCCAAATAATGCTCGAGTTCATGACCTCGTATCATCAATATAACCTGTTGCTTCCAAAGCAGAAAATTATAATCATCCAATTTCACATTTACTTGTTTATTAGCAAAAAGGGATGTTTCCTGATCATCAGAAGACTGAAAGGTTACAATTGGCTCTACCGGAGTACTCGAATAAACCACATGAGAGGGCATACTTACAAAACTTCACGGAATCACAACTCTCTGAGCTTGACGAAGAGAAAGACTGCCTCAACGAACAATATGACAACCGAAATCGGAAGAAAGGAACACAAACCTGCTCGGAATAAGTAGCACCTTGAACACGCGGCAGACGAAAATCAACCACCACGAACAACACCGGCAGCGGGAACGGAGGAGAAAGGCTCTGATACCATGTTGATAATGACAGAACGGCGGTAAATTTACGATTCAGAAGAACGTCGGAACCCTAGAGTACCAACAGAGAAGAAAGGGGGAACGGAGGATTTCAGAGAAAGAAAACGAAAAAAAGGATAAATTGTTTTCTTTATTTTAATAAAATGTAGGCCAAAAAACGTAATTGGGCTAGTACCACAGAGGTTTATATAGTCCAATACAGCTCACAAACTGATATAAAAAATGGACCAATTTGTTATAACTGTAAGTGGGCCGTGCCGTTACAAAAGCTGTTAGGCCTTCAACCGATTCAACAATATTCATCTGCTCCAATACATTGGTCCTCCACCCATATACCTCGCAATACAATATAAGTTTGTTCAATAATCAATGATTGTAAGATGAATTTTGTGTCCTCCCAGACCACTAAAATGCCACCCGATCTGCCTATTGATGGACTACATACGAATTGAAAAGAGTATGAAGGCCATACCCTTTTAACCAATTGATCCCCTGCAACCTCCAATTTTTTCTCCAAAAGAAACGCCATCTCTATATGTTGCTGTCGTAAAAGTACCTGAACCGACTTCCTCTTTGACATCAAACTCGGGCCTCGAATATTCCAAGACAACACTTTCATCTCAACGTCCTATTGCCCACGTTCAATAATCCCCGTGATGTCACAAAGAACACTCTCCTCGTTCCCAATTGTTTTTGTTCCAATCAATTTCCCAAATGCAATCACATCCCTCGCCTCCTGCAAAGCATTTTCCGAGTGACGCACTGGCCTATTTATAACTCCATCAGCATATTTCTTCAGTGATGAATTCTTCCTCAGCCTCCCTCTAGTTTTTTTCTGCACGGTTTGCTCTAAATTTGACTGCTCTCCTTTTGATATTAGACTCCCCACTGTCTTGGACACTTGATTCACCTCTATCACATTATCATTTACTGTAATATTATCTAAACCAGCCACAGGTGGGCTCGGTAACAAAGGTAACTGGCTCACACCTCCCGTGCCCAACTGTGCATTGTCGAATTGGCTTAAGTCACCACACCAATTAGCCAAACTTGTCGATGTATCCTCCACACGCAAAACCCGACTCACTTCTTCATCTAGCATCATACACTACCCCACATGCAAACTTTCATTATGCACAATAACTCGCGGAACACTTCCTCACACCACCAACTGATTATTATGTACTGTATCTACCTCATGTATGTAATCATTTTCCCTCTCCCCCACACAGTTCGCCTCATGTATGTAGCATTGGGCGTCGGCACCACCCAAATGCACAGCCTTGTAGCACCTCAACATTGGATTGATCAATCACGCCCTCAATTGATCTCCGTTGTGTCCACTGTTTTTTATCCTTTCTCATTCGTATCTCTTGTCCTACCAAATCCGTTGGCCTTGTCGATTCACCCATCTTACGTCTCCACAACTGATTCCTTATCTCCCTTTGTGCCAACGATACCCTAATCTCTGATCCGTAAATCCACAACCCATTGAGCCTATCTCACACACGGATTGCATCACATTCTCGACGCATTCGCACAAAGCCAAAACGTAATCCCTCTCGTGATCTCTTATTTGGAATAAACATGTCGATAAGCTCACCATGTCTATCAAAAACTTGCCATAAACCTTTCCAATGTATATTATTAGAAAGATTTGTCACGAATAGGGTCCAAACGCTACAACCAGCCTCCGGTCTATGTCCTGCTCGTGACCAGCGGCGCTCATTCCCTGAACTTTCCATTCGTAAAAAATAATGGTAAATTAACTTTCCAGACTAGTCTCTTTTGTTTTCGAGATGTTTGATTTGGTCATCGATTTTGAAAATAAATAAAATTCATATAACATTTTATCATTAAATCGTTAACTCTCGTTGGATTAACAAGAGTCCGACCTGGTACCTTCAAAATAAATAAAATTCATATAATTCTCAGTTGTGATCCACTTGGATATTAAATAATATATTAAATCAAATTAATTATTTTAAAAGGCAATTCCATGGCGATAAAATTTGGTAGGTAACCAAACCAATGTAATGTATTTTTTTACCTGACTAAATGGTAGGTAACCGTATCAGTAAAATTTGATCAAATAATTCGGTAATCGTATTGGTAAAATTAACGGTTAAACTAGATGATTGCGATTTTTGGTTAGAAGGTTAACCGAAAAATTCGATGAGAAAATTAAAAATAAATTTTATAACCATATTAAAATACTGATTATTATTAATATTTATGTAATTAAACTAAAATACTAATTCATTTTATAATTTTATAAGTAAAGTGATTCCAACGAAAGATGGCTGTAGTGACTAGGGCTATAAATGAGACGAGACAGATCGCGAGCTACTCTAGTTCGACTCGATAAAAGTTCAGTCAACACTCGACTTGATTGAACTCGACACGAGCTTGAGCTCGGCTCGAGTTCTTAACGAGCTGAGTCAAGCTACTCGATATCCGACTTGAAAAGCTCGCGAGCAACTCGAAAATATAATATACTAATTTTTCAAAATTAAAATATAAATTCCTAAACCTAAAACCCTAAAAATAAATCCTAAACATAAGTCCTAAACTCTAAAATCTAAACCCAACAACATAAACCTATAAACCCTAAACTAACACTCTAAACTTTAAAATTAACAAGCTTGTGTAAACTCGTGTATCAAAGTTTTTTCCTAATAAGGCTTTAAATGAGACGAGACAGATCATGGGCTACTCAAGTCCGAATCGGTCAAAGCTCGATCAACACTCGACTCGACTCAAGCTCAAACTCGGCTCGAGTTCTTAACGAGCCGAATCGAGCTTAGATTATTCAGGTTCATTAAACACTACTCAAGCTCAAACTCGACTCAAATTCTTAACGAATTGAGTCGAGCTCAACACTACTCGAGATCAACTCAGCTCGTTTACACCCTAGTGGTGACTCACTTTTTCAAACGGGCTCTGGGAAATGGCTAAAATATTTTTAGCTGGTCTTGTCAAAGCTAAGACATTGTTTGGATTGGAGCTGGTATGTGATTAAATTGTGTTGGTTCAAGTGTCTGAGTGGGATGAAATTTTACATGTTACTTGATTGAACATATATGATTTAGTAGTACATCCAGACTCGTTGGTTTACATACGAGCATAATTTTTTTTTTAAATATCCGTGTTTTTAGTCGTTCAAATTAAGATAACTACGATAATCAATGTGACATTCGTCACTCAAGTCTATTTCTTTTAGAACGGATGATGGGTGTTACAGCAAATCAACAGTGCATCAACAGTTGAAGAAAGCTTTTCAAAAGCACCAGAATCAAATAGAAAATCTCGGGACATAATAAGGCAGAAAATCAGCCAAAAACACTCATTTCAACTTATTACAACTCTAAACTAGAAAAACATAAAGTATAAGAAAAAAACTACAATAACGCATGCAAATACATAGTACAATGCTAAAGCTAAGGTAAAAATATGCTAAAGATACTCTTTTTGGAGAGTTATCACACCCCCCCCCCCCCCCCCCCCCTAAGCTTTTGCTTGTCCTCAACAACTTCTAAAGCATAAGAGGAGGGAATTCATCGTTTAAGAAAGTTTGGCTTTGCCACATTCTGACTCCATTTAGGCTCTCATGTGAGTGTCCCTTCATAGCTCATATACATTTTCTATTTGGTATTACCACATTTTTCGTTTGAGTTTTGTGCCAACATTACCTTTGCATTTTCTGGAAATTACCACCTGCTTTCAAGTCTCAATGTGTCTACAATGTGTTGAATCAATTTTGCTAATCTTATGTTGAACCACTACCATCATATTTGTGTGTAGCCTTATCAATCTCATTAATGTTTTCTTTTAAAATATAAGCGTCACTCAAAGAGATCTGTGCCGATAATGTGTTATATACTAAATAAAAAATAATTAGAACAAAAAATGAGAGAGATAAAAACATGAATTTGTATTATATTCTCAATGTGAAATGTGCACAATCCTTTCTCTAAACTCTATATTTATAAACATAAAAAGCGGATATCATATAGAACTCCAATCCTAATAGCCATTAAAGTCCTAATGATAAAATATAACAAATTTATGTCTAATAAATAGAGTTCTAATCGTAATGGACATTCACATTAATAAATATTCTTAATATATATATATATATATATATATTTGTGGAAAAAATTGAATGGTCTAAAGGTGATTACAAGGTAGTATTTGTTCATACATAATCTTAACTCTTTGACAATACACATACACCTTGTAGACAGAGCGATTTTTAATTAAATTTAGTTTTAAGGTGTAATTTAATATCTATTTTTTCAAATGGTTACTTGAAATTGGTTTTAAGATTCAATTTGGTACCTATTATTTTATCTAGTTAGAAACTTGAACTTCACTTTTAGGTTCCAATTAGTATCTAAACTTGACTCTAAATTAGTTGTGTAACAATGATACTAAAACGTTGCATTTTTTGGATTTTTTATTTATGAAATTGACCTAATATTTTAATCTTTTTTATCTTGACGAAATCTTTATCCATCTTCGTTGACCACTGCCAAAATAGGTACATAAAGTATTTTTTTCATCAAAGTATGTACCTAAAGTATTTTTTTGTCAAAATAGGTACCTAATGTATTTTTTAATCAATGTCACATGACAACTTTCAGAAACCTAGATGAATATATATTGTTGATGGTGGAATATTTCGGGCATCAAACAAGGGAGTTGGGGACGTCGGACCACCCAAGGACGAGGGTGGTCGGGGAGTTTATGTGCGGTTCACCCTTTCTGATTTGGGCTGAGGGCCGCAGAAGGTGGTTAGAGTGGGGAGATAGAGAGCTCGAGAGATTTTCCTGATTTTGGGTCTCATACCGTTCCCCTTTAGCATTAGAGTATATATAACCTAGGATACTATTGGATGGGACGGGACATGTTCGATGGGATGGATTTGAGCCTAGTGATGGCTAGTGAAGTGCTCAGCAGGGCTCGGCTCGGTTCCCAACCGATAGGTCTCTCAGTTTATCATGAGAGCACAATTGTCTTTAGGACCTCTGACATACCAGACACATATCTGCTTAATGGGATCGTGCATGCCTCCTTTGTAAGCGGAAGTGGCCTTCGAGGAGCATAGGTGTTGGGATTATTCAAAGTAGAGTGGATTCTGTCTTTGGGGATTATGAAGGCATCCTTTTAGAGACAGTAGCGGAGGACCGTGATAGGTGCTCCGGAACTCTTCAACGAAGGTATAACATATATCCCCTTAGTCCAATGAGTGCTATAAAGTGGCACGAGCTGAGACTTGTGTTGGCGGAGGCATAACAACTAATTTTGAGTGACATTGGTAAATGAAGTGAGAAAAACTCACGTAAATTCTAGGAATTATCTTAATGCTTTGGAGTAATCATTCGTACGTCGAGCGAAAACTTCCCAAAACAATAAAAAATGGGTGGGAATATCTCATGTTTAGTCTTGCGAAAATCATTTCATGCCCTTGGAGAATCAACCGTAAGTGGGCGCGAAGACATCTCAACACTCTTGGAGAAACATATAAATTGAGTGAAAGAATTTTCGTGTGGAGGCATCTCATACCCTTGGAGTGACAGTCGTGAGTGGGGTTGAGGCATCTCAACATTCCTTGAGGAACAAGCGCAAATTGAGTGAGAGCATCTCCGTACTCTTCGAGATATGTGCGCGACTTAAGTAAAGGCATCTCGACACTCTTGGAGAAGCAATCATAAATTGAGTGGAAGCATCTCTTACCCTTAGAGTGACAGCCGTGAGTGGGTTGAGGCATCTCAACACTTTTAGAGGAACAAGTGCTAATGAGTGGAGCCATCTCGATACTATTGTAGAAATGAGCGTGAAGTGAGTGGATGCATATCCTAGCTCTTGGGGCATTACTACTAAGTAGCATGGAGGATTTTCGTCATTGGAGGTAACCGTGTGTTTGTAGTATCTGCATGCCCTAGTTGGTATGAAACATAAGCATCTCAACATCCTAGGAGAAACACAATACCGTCACCATTGAATGGACGAATGGATCCACGTTCTTCATAAATCCAAAATGGTCCGCGTCGATTGGGAGAAGAAATCGGAGGCACCCGTGTGTTATAGCATTCACGTACCCCAATTGGACTAAATTTGTGTTTTCATATAATATTTGAAAAATGTTTTGGACTAAATTGAAAAGAATTTAAAATATGTTTTTAGTCAAAACCAACTTGAAAACATGTTTAAGGGTTTTACAAGGCTTTGGAATGATTTAAAATGCAGTCAAAGTAGTCAAAACCATGATTTTCAAGTACTCGTACTGATACGGTATGGTACCGTACCGATACGCCCTAGGGTTTCAACTACAATCATTTTCCAGTAGCCAAAACCCGTATCGATACGCCTTACCGTATCGGTACGGTGTGCTTTAAAATACCCAACGACTAGTTCATGTACCGATACGGTTGTATCGCGTACCGATACACCTAACTACCCCCAACGATCAATTTCCCAACGATCTTTTAAACTGTAGGACCGTACCGATACGCTAGGCAAGCGTATCGATATGCACCAGCTGAAGGGCTCAACGGCTACTTTCTTATCGGGACCGTATCGATACAGTTTGAAGGGTATCGATACGCCAAGCTGTAGAACTGCATTTATGGTGGGAAATAAAGGCTCCAACAGCTCTAATCCAACCCCAACGGTCCTCAACGGCTACAAACTCAATTAGGAGTATAAAAGGGACCTCCAAGCATCAAGAGATGGTAAATGCTTCAATTGCCAACAACATTATGATCAAGAATTTGTCTTAGGGCTTTATTGTTCAATTTATTGTATAGACAACACTTGTGAGCCTAATTGTGAAATTTGCTCAAGTATTTAGGTTTTGGGTGAGAGCTTTAGTTTTGCAAACATATACCTTCTAGAGGGATTTCTAGTTTGCTAAGTCTTTCTTGTGTAAGAGAGTGTTTGATCAAGCTTTGGGTAGAAAGCTTGATCGGTGTAACGGTTTCCTCCTAATCCGAGAAAAGGGGACGAAATTCTTAGTGAATTTGTTTGGAAATCCTTAGTGAGAAGCTAAGGTAGTGGATGTAGACCTTGGTTAGAAGGTTGAACCACTATAAATCCTTGTGTCAATTGTCTATCTTTCTATTCCCACAAAAACACCCAGTTATCCAACTTCTCCACACTTGGCGAGAAAGAACGGTTGAAGGAATTGAACATCATAAATCCCAACAATTGGTATCAGAGCTTCGCTCAATTGAAGAGGATTAACATCCTATTGAGTCGGTCTGGCAAACTCGTACAACAATTCAACAACTGGTTCAATGGTGCAATCCATCGACAAGTCACCCTTCTTCGACGTGACAAATTATGCTTATTGGAAGACGAGGATGATGTTCTTTGTAAAATCCAAAGACTACAAGTTTTGGGATATCATTGAATATGGCTCGTTCGTACCATAAGGAAGCAAGGCGGAATGGAGTGCCGACGACCGTAAGAAGATGGAGCTAAATTGTAAGGCTTTGTACTTCATCTTTTGTGCACTTACCCTCAACATCTACGAGAAGATGTCTTCTTGTGAGAGTGCTAAGAAAGTTTAGGACAAGCTCGAAGTTACATACGAGGGGACAAACGAAGTAAAGGAGACCAAGATCGGCCTCCTCAACCTAGAGTATGAAAACTTCAAGATGGACCCGGAAGAGGACATTGAGAAGATGTTCCATCAATTCTCCACCATCACCAATGGACTCAAAGGTTATGGAGAAGTCATTCCGATGGAAAAGCTTGTCTGAAAGCTTATCTATTCTCTTTCCGAGTCATGGGACTCAAAGAGGACCGCCATCATCGAAGCTAAGAATTTGAAGACCTTGAAGCTTGATGAACTCATGGGGTCACTTCTCACTCACCAAATTATGAAGAAAGACAAAGAAGAGGAGAAGAAGAAGGAAGAGATAAGAAAGATGGGGAAGAAGAAGATCATAGAGCTAGGCATCAACGCAAGTGTTGTTGCTCTCAAATCCTCCACATGCCATCATGTAGAACAAAGTGAGGAGGAAAGTGAAGATGAAGAGATGGCCTATCTCTTCAAGAAATTCACCCAGTTCATGAAGAGCGAAATGGATAAATCCAAGCATGAATCAAAGAAGAAGATGAAGGATTCTCACAAGTCCAACAAAAATGGATCATCTTCAAAGAAAACATATGTGGCTACATGGAGTGATGAAGACTCCACCAATGATGAGGTAACCCACCTATGTTTCATGGCCCTCAATGAGGGGGAGGTAACTTCTAACTCATCCAGTTCAAATTCATATTCTTTTGATAAGTTACAAGAAGCCTATGATGAATTGGTTTTGGAATTCAAGGCTTCATTTTTGAAAAATAAGAAATTGATTTCAAAGTTAAAAACTGAAAATGATTTGCTTTCTAAAACCAATTTAGAGTTTGAAGCAAAACTTAAAGATTTTGAACTTAAAATTTTAGATTTACAAAACTTGCTTCAAACGATGGAAAAAGATCATCAAAAAGAAGTTGATGATCTTAAGAAGGAAAAAGATTTGATTTTCAATAAACTTCAAAAGAAAAATAATTTCAAAAAATCAAATTTTTATGTTAGACAATCTAGTGCCCCTAGATTTGTGAACGGTAAATGTTTTAGAAGTATTTGGGTCCCAAAAAGACTAAGTACTTCAACTAAAAAGGATGAAATTGAAAAATGGATTCCTAAGGGGACAAAATTATGTGCTACTAATGTCTATGGATCCAAAGCAATTTGGATACCAAAAATTACTTGATTGTCTGGTTTAGGTGTGATGAAGATTGAGCAACAAGTCCAAAATTGAGGGGGAGCTCCATGCACACAAGAAAGAACACTTGAAGAAGAAAGGCTTCACATCTTCCCTTGTGTTCAAGTGTGGTAAAAATCTAGTTGTTTTATTTGTTTAATTTGATTTATTTTTTATTTCAACTAGATTATCATATATGTTGGACTAACATTGTTTGATGCTTTGAGTAAGGGGGCAATTTGGAAACCAAATTTTTAATGGTGTCAATTTTCTTTTTACCTCCTAAGTTATTTTGAGCCCAATGTCATTTTAAATTCTTTTTGATATAACAAAAAGGGGGAGAAATGGTTTGAAAAAAATGATTTTTCAAGTTTTTAAAGAGAATAAGGGGGAGCTTTAATCTAATTCAAATTTTAAGTCTCTTATTCAAATTTTAAAATGCAAAGAGGGGGGGGAATCCCAAATAAATTTTCAAGTTGGTTTTATTATATCAAAAAGGGTGAGATTGAAGAACTAAGTGTTTTGATATAATATTTGAAAAATGTTTTGGACTAAATTGAAAAGAATTTAAAATATGTTTTAGTCAAAAACAACTTGAAAACATGTTTAAGGGTTTTACAAGGCTTTGGAATGATTTAAATTGCATTCAAAGTAGTCAAAACCATGATTTTCAAGTACCCGTGCCGATATGGTCTGGTACCGTACCGATACGCCCTAGGGTTTCAACTACAGTCATTTTCTAGTAGCCAAAACTCGTACCGATACGCCTTACCGTATCGATACGGTGTGCTTTAAAATACCCAACGGCTAGTTTGCGTATCGATACGGTTGTATCGCGTACCGATACGCCTAACTACCCCCAACGGTCAATTTCCCAACGGTCTTTTAAACTATAGGACCGTACCGATACGCTAGGAAAGCGTATCGATACGCACCAACTAAAGGGCTCAACGGCTACTTTCTTATCGAGACCGTATCCATACAGTTTGAAGGGTATCGATACGCCAAGCTATAGAACTGCATTTATGGTGGGAAATAAGGGCTCCAACGGCTCTAATCCAACCCCAACAGTCCTCAACGGCTACAAACTCAATTAAGAGTATAAAATGGACCTTCAAGCATAAAGAGATGGTGTAAACATATACCTTCTAGAGGGATTTATTGTTCAATTTATTGTATAGACAACACTTGTGAGCCTAATTGTCAAATTTGCTCAAGTGTTTAGGTTTTTGGTGAGAGCTTTAATTGTGCAAACATATACCTTCTAGAGGGATTTCTAGTTTACTAAGTCTTTCTTGTGTAAGACAATGATTGATCAAGCTTTGGGTAGAAAGCTTGATCGGTGTAACGGTTTCCTCCTAATCCGAGAAAAGGGGACGAAATTCTTAGTGAATTTGTTTGGAAATCCTTAGTGGGAAGCTAAGGTAGTGGATGTAGACCTTGGTTAGAAGGTTGAACCACTATAAATCCTTGTGTCAGTTGCCTATATTTCTATTCCCACAAAAACACCCAATTATCCAACTTCTCCACAGTTGGCGAGCAAGAACGGTTGAAGGAATCGAGCATCATAAATCCCAACAGCATGAAACAAGGCATCTCGACATCCTTGGAGAAATACAATGCTAATGAAATTGAATGGAGAGAGGCATCTTGTTATCATTCAATGCATTCAGTGGAGGTCCTATTCGTTCGAGGGTCGATTTTATGTAGGGTAGCCAGTAGTATCAGAGGTGTGACAATTTGGAGGCTCATTGTTCATAGGGTTACTCTTCGGAGGTGGACATTTTGTCGCATATGTGGATGCGTATTCTAGATATAAGGTAGCACCCACAACACTTTAATCACTTGTTCAAGAGGTACCAATTCTCTAGGGGGCTATATATACCAATGAGCTAGCCATTATATCTTATACTTTTGCAGAATAGATCATTTGTAGAAGAATTGTTGCGGAGAAATCATTTGTAGAAGAGCATCTACGAAGAGTTCCAACAGTGCTAATTCAAGTTCATAGTCTGGGAGTATTTAGGAGAATGGTGTCGTTGCCTATAGATTTCGAAGTAGGTGGCACGTGGTATTCCTTCCTGAGACACTTAAATGGACATGTTAGATATCATTATTAATGCGTTCGAACTTACAGCGCTTTGTGGAGAACGAATGAATATTCTGAGGAAGATGGTTGCTCCGGAGATACGAAGGCTACAATGAACCTTCCTGAAACACTCAAGTAGACATGCCAGATGTCTTTATTAATGTCCGAACTTACAGTGCCTTTGCGAAGGATGGTGCATGTTTGGAGGAAGGTGAACGCTTCGGAAGCGCGTGTATTATAATGCTTCTTCTTGAAACACTCAAGTAAATGTGTCAAGTACCTTTGACTATGTGTGAGCAAAACTCGACTAAAAAATCAAATTTTTCGACTCGAATCGAGGCAAAAAAAACTCGACTCGTTTGGAATCAGCTCAAAATTTCATAAACTCGACTCGATTCAAAAAAAATCAAATAAAGTTTTAGTTGTAAAATGGAAATTCGAATAACTCGAAATTTTTTAATAATCAGTGGATTTATTTTTTAGTTTGAGTCGAGTACCTCAATTTTTCCTTATATATATATACCGATATAAAAAAATATGAAGAAATATATGCCATATATGAAAAAATATAAAGAAATATATATGCATATCTTATATGATTAAAGTAAGTTGTTTAAATTAGAATCAAATCGTACTATAAGATAATAAATAATTACAATTAAATTTATATGTTGGTAATGCTTCAAGTATTACTAAAAGCTATATCCCACATTGGTCGGGAAAATAGCTGTGAAGGGTATTTATACCCATGCATCCTCCCTCCCTTGTTGAGTGGGAAAGAACAATGGAAGTCCTCGCGCGCCGCCGCCGCCGCCGTCCGGCCGGCTCGGGCTCGGGTAATACGTGTTTCAGTGTTGAATTTAGATTGTTTTCTCAGTCAGATTCATGTGTTCATAGAGCTGTTACTGAGCTTAATTACAGAATTAAAATGTTGTTATTGAGCAGTTGTTACAGCAAGTTAAATACTGGTGTTATACAAATTTAATTCTGTAATTATTTGGACAGTGAAATGTCTATTATGGACATAATGTTCAGCCTATAAACAGAGGTGCTACATGCACCATTTGAATCATAAAACACATTGCAAACACTTCAAATTATCTCTGTTTCCTCCATTGTTCGAGCATCATTCGAGTAGTACCACCGTTGTTCACTCTGGAGTCGACTGTACGGTTCTTGGAGCGTCCGTGTGCACCTCGGGGGACATTCTGCCTGTGAAGCGACTACACTATTCGTGGCAGTTTTGTTTCTAAGGCAGTGGCCAACATACCACGACACGGTTCACAATTTCATTACTATTTTTTGTTACTATTTCCGGTCACTGCTAACAGCCGATTTTGCAGTTCTACTTTACCAACATTATATAGGAACTCAAAAACTCGACTCGACTTGAGAAAAAATTTCAAATAAAGTTTGAGTTGTAAAATATGACGCGTCAACTCGAATTTTTTTACTCGACTTGATCGAACGCTCACCCCTACCTTTGACAATTTAATAGTGTAACACCCGTGTTTTGAGGTTAGGAGTTAGTCGTGTGAGTGGGTTCGGGTCGGTAAAATTAATTTTAATTAATTTGACCTTAGTCTTGGTTAATTGGGATTTAAATAAAAATGAGTGACCATTTTGGCAATTTATCCCAAAACAAATAAAAGGTAGACACCATTTTTGAAGTTAAAAAGAACAAAAAAAGGTATCAACTTTCCCCCTTTTTCTCCCTTCAACGTGAAACTCAAACTAAACCCTCACAAACCCCAAATTTATTATTCCATCAAATTTCTCCATTGATTTAAAGGTATTTTCAAAGGTAATTACATAATTACACTCTCCTCATCATCCTCTACATTTACCTAGTCTTGAAATTGAAAACTGGTATCTTTTTGAAATTTCAAGTTTAAAGAAAGTTTGAATTTTTAATGGGTTTTATATTTGGTTTTGAATTGTTGAGTTGGGTTTTGTTTTAACCTCATCATAATACACATAATATCTTGAAATGGTTGATTTTGGGTGAAAACCCGAAATGGGTCTTTGGGGCCATTTTTGAGGTGTCTAAAATTGGGTTTTTTGTGAGTTTTAGGGTTGGGTTGAAGGGCTGATGGTTTAGGGATATTAGAGAAGTGATTTGGGACCTTTTAGATGTCATTTGAGTGGTTGAAATCATGGTTTTCAGCTGGGTTTTAAGGGAGCTCGAAAATTGAAATTTTGGGTGATTGTTGGGTTTGAAATTGTTGAAGTATGGCTTGTGTTTGTGGGTTGGAGTTGGTGACTGAGTCTAGCATCGAATTTGTGAGTAATGGTTGTGTTTTGTTTGGCTAGAAACAAGAGGAGACATCGGAGAAGCATCAGGATCGAATCCGGGCATTTAGAAGGCTTGCTTGCTTGCTTGGTTTGCTAAGGAAGGGTGGTGAGTAAAACTTTAAATTGTTTTAAAGTTGGTTCAAGTGTGTGTAGTGGATGTGTTGGAATGAGCTTGGTAGGCCATTCCGTGGTGGGAGTTAAATTGGTAGTTTAACTCTTGATTTCTAAAGATGCTTATATTGCCATTGCCTATTTGATCTTGTGAAATATAGATTGATGCGTATGTGTATACCTTGATATGTGTATGTGATGAATATGTGTTATAAATGGTGGATGTGTGATGTGGTTAAAGAAATTGGCACTAATTAACTTACCGGGTGTAAATGATCGATCATTAGGATTAGTGTGCACACAATTGAGTCAAAACGCACGTGGCCTTGATAGCGTTGAGTCATCAAGGAGGAGTACGGTGATGTAATATTCCACCGAAAATTTATTTATATTCTACGTGATGATGAGTGGAATCCCATCCGTAGGGCATGTGGTGATGAGTGGAATCCCGCCCATGCAAGGTCCGATGATGAGTGTAATCCCACTGAGGTAATGTTGTTGTTGAGATTAAATCCGCACATCCGGGTAAACTAATAGTGGCCAATGAACTTGTTCTTATATTTATGATGTTGTGATGTTGGTTTAAAATGTTGAGCTTAGTATGATGTGAGATGCCATATTATGACTCTTGAAAGACTAGCTAAGTTGACTTGTTGATACCTATGTATGTTGTATGTGAGGTTAAGGATTTGCATGCTTGGACCCTGCATTGTTGTTGTTTTTGATTTTAGAGCATCCTCACTAAGCTTTTAGCTTACGCTCTCATTTTCAACAATGCATATCATTAGCGTGGTGTTAGCAAGAAGCAAGGCGAAGGGGCTTTCCAAGTGTAGTTGCTCAAGTATGATTTTGTATTAAAGTGTTAGATTAGCAATGGGGCTAGTGTGTGTTTGTATGAGCGATGTATGACTCATATATGTGTTGTTTGATGTTTATGCTTGGCTCGATTTTGTAAACCATACTATACCTTGATGAATGCTTGTGTTGATGAAGCCATGCTAGAATGCTTAGGTTGCTTTGGTTGTATATGCAAACCTCATATGTGATAACTTGTGCCTTATGGCTTTTTGAACTCTTAAGTATGCCTTTTTTATGAAACATTGCCCCTTTGAGTGAATGTCATGTATGGATGCCTCATCTTGTGCTTTGTGTGATTTGGGTATGTTTTGCCATAGGATCCATGCCTCTAGAATATGCTTGTAAGTGATGTATGCTTCATAGAGTTGTTTATGGCTTTGGGATTGGTTGGAGATGTTTAAAGATGGTTTTGGGAAATTGCAGACAGCCAGTGTTTCGAAACGAGCTAAGCTGTTTCGGAATGGGTATGGCTCCAGGGACCCCGTATCGGAACTCATTTCAATACGGTTTGGCCACTGTGAACCCTTGTTTCGAAACAAGTATCAAAACGCCTAGGCAGATTTAGGGCCCTGTTCTGAAACGGGGTGAATGTGTTTCGGTACGGGTACCTGGCGTTTTAAACTAGAGCCCGTGTTTCGAAACGGATGATGACTGTTTCGAAACAGGTAGCTAGAAATGGGTTTTTGGACATCTCTAATGGGTCTCAAGAGTTGGGCTTAGGCCCGGTTTGTTGTAGGGCTTTTTGTGGGCCTCGTTTTCCGCTATCGTGATCACTTAGGTAATTAAATGCCTCTAGACAAGACGTAAAATAAACAAAAAAATTAGGGTCGCTAACCGAGGTGGAACCTTCACGGGTTTCATGTCGGTTTTCCACGTGTAGCCTACTCGAACCGGTCAGTCGACCAGACCGGGGCGAGGGGGTTACAAATAGACTTACAATGCTTGTTCATAGAATGTTGTATTATTCAAAGGAAGGCGACGTTCTGATGATGCAAATGTTTTTATATACCTTCCTAAAATAATCAAAAGAAGTTGTCAAATATCTTTCACTATTTTTTAAACTTACAGTGCTTTTGCGGATGATGGTGCCACTATCGATGGTGAAGGCACTTCATGGTCGGTTAGAGATTAACCTCGACACTCTCTAAGGATGTCAACGATAGGAACCAAGTGTGTCTTCTTCTCATGTCTATAGAAATTCAAGGCTTCTTTCTCGACGTTACTAGCCAAAGAAACTAGGCGGGCAGCATAACTCAGTCTTTTTCTACTTCCTTTTCTTTTTGGGTAGTCTTCAAGCATGATATCGGTATCCCCCACCATTGTCGCTGATCCTCACACCAACTTCGTCAGTCAGAAAGATCAAGTGTGGGGGAAACTCGAGTTAAGCTTCTCAACTGATTCTGGTCGTTGGGCGTTATCCACGCTCACCGCACCAATTGTTGATGCTGAAATAATTAGGGCATCAAACAAGGGATGTGGGGACGTTGGTGGTCGGGGCGTTTACGTGCGGTTCATCCTTTTCGATTTGGGCTGAAGGCCACAAACGGTGGTGAAGTGGGGAGATAGGGAGCTCGAGAGATTTTCCCGTTTTTGGGTCTCATGTCCTCCCCTTTAGCATTGGGGTTTATATAGCCCAAGATATTGTTGGATGGGACGGAGCATGTTCGATGGGATAGATTCGGGCCTAGTAATGGCTAGTGAGGTGCTCAGCAACGCTATGCTCGGTTCCCAACTGATAGGCCTCTTAGTTTATCACGAGAACGCAATTGTCTCTAAGAGCGCTCACATGCTAGGCACAGATCTACTTGAATGGGATCATGCATGCCTCCGTTGTAGGCAGAAGTGACCTCCGAGCAGCGGAGCTGTTGGGATTATTCGGAGTAGAATGAAACATGTCTTCGAGGATTCCCGAGGCATCATTTCGAAGATAGTAGCGAAGGACCGTGGTGAGTGCTCCGAAACCCTTCGACGGAGGACATTACATATATATATATATATATATATATATATATATTACCAAAAATACTTTAGGTACCTAAATTAAAAAAAAAATTGGTATACTTTAAATACTTGTTTATAATATAAGCCTAAACAAATAAAACTTAAAAATAAACAAAACAAAATCAAAGTAAAAATTCAATTAAAATAAATAATTTACCTTTTGGAATTTTTTGTTGGCTTAATAATAAAATAAGTGCACAAAATATACCCTTTTTTCAGATGGGTGTTTGAACTATATTTTGGGTCAGATATGTGTCTAAAGTTTCATTTCGTAACCCGTTTAAAGTTTTTCTGTGACAGTCGTTACTTTTTTTTTCCGTTATCCAATTAAATCCGAACACATGACATGGTTGATCATTTTCTGAAATTAAAATCTAAAAATTAGAAAAATAAAATAATAAAATAATATTAATTAACCCAATAATCTTTAATTTCTTTAAAAAACAACCCTAACCGTAAATTTCTCCACTCCGACCATCGATTCAACCACCACCGGCCACCATTGTTTTCATCGAATCCCCACTACTGAAGCCCCATCATCTCGTCGTAAAAAATCAACGAATGAACCGTCAATTGTACCGTTAAGAAACACCCAACAAATGTAGAAAAAAGAGGTCGATTGGGTTCTCACGATGGGTAGAGAATGGCAGATGTTAAACCGTGATGTACATAACGTTTTGAGCGGTGAACGATGAACCACTGATTTGTGGGGTATGTTAAATGATGGGAGAGATGTAATTTGGGGGTTTAGTAGAAAAAAAATCAAAACTTTAAGTTTTTTTTAAGAAATTCAGAGTTTTAAAGAAATACAAAAATTAAAAATATATATAAAAAACATATCATACAAATGATAAGCCTCTTTGTTATTTAAAAATATATAATTTAGACACTCATGTTAAGCCTCTTTGTTATTTAAATGAAATCTCCAGTTCTTTCTGGCTGTAGTAATACAGAGTAATAAATAATAACCGATGAAGTGTCCGTATTGCTCGGCGGCGCAAGGTCGGTGCGCCACCACGACAACCGGCCGGTCCATAACAGAGTGCACCTCGTGCGGACGTGTCGTCGAAGAGCGCCAATCCCAAAACCACCACCTCTTTCATGTGCGTGCTCAAGATACCCCTCTCTGCCTCGTGACCTCCGACATCCCCACTCCCGCTTCCGCCTACCAAATCCACGACGACGACCCGTTTGAGCCCACGGGATTTATCACGGCTTTTTCCACATGGTCCCTCGAGCCCAACCCCCTCTTCCTCCGGTCCTCTCTCTCCTTTTCCGGCCACCTTGCGGAGCTCGAGCGGATTCTAGAACTTTCTTCGTCTTCAGCGCCTTCGGCAACGTCGTCATCAACGGTTGTGGTTGATAATTTGAGGGCGTATATGCAGATTATTGACGTGGCGTCGATCTTGGGGTTGGATTGCGATATATCCGATCATGCGTTTCAGTTATTTAGGGATTGTTGTTCGGCTACCTGTTTGAGGAACCGGAGTGTTGAGGCGCTTGCTACTGCTGCTCTTGTTCAGGCCATCAGGGAAGCTCAAGAGCCCCGAACCCTACAGGCAACCTCATATTTCTGATTCATTTCTATTTATGCTAATTTTCTCTATAGGTTAAGTGAATGGGGTTTTACATTTTTACTTGTTTATGTTAAAATAGTTTAGTGTTAAGGCAGAAACAAGTTAACCTGTTACCAAAGCTGAGAATTGTGCCTGTTTTCATTCCTAACACTCCTTGATAAATCTTTGAAGCAGATTGTTTCTATGAACAATATTTTGTTTATAAGTATGCTACACTAAATTTTGTAATAGGCTTAAATGAAAAATCAACCTTTAAACTATGCCCTTTGTTTGCTTTTAGCCCTTAAACTATTTTTTTGGTCAAAACAAGTTCCTAAACTATTCTTTCTGGTCACTTCTTATCCCTAAACTATTTTGTGGTCAAAATAAGTACTTAAACTATACCATTTTTTTGCTTTTAGTCCTTGAACTATGTATTGGTCAAAAAAATCTGTGACATGTCAACATCTTCTTGGCCGAAATATTTTTTGACTTAGATAACTACCAGACTTATGACAAAAAGTAATAGTTTAGGTACTTATTTTGACCAAAAAATAGTTTAACGGCCAGAAACAAACAAGGTGTAGAGTTTAGGGTTTGATTTTTCATTTAAACCTTTGCCATATAGCTCTTCTTTTCTTCTCTTGATAGGGTTTGCATATTAAGTATGCACCTTCTACTTGTGGAGTTTGAGATATGCATCTTGTAGTCTTTCCCTAGAGACTTATATCTTATCACCCATCAGTAGTTGAGTTCATTGATAGCTCTACAAAGTTCCCGTAAATCTCGTGTCTTTGTACTAAGCTACTGCTAAGGTTCCTTAGATATCATTATTCAGTGTAATGTGAGACTTCAGTCGGCTGAAGAGGTAGGTGGCGGCATGGTTGCTTTTATGAATGATAGCACGGAAAATTTGACTGTTATAGATTTGAAGAGTTTAATTTAAGAGGTGGATGGAGAGGAGAACTGGGCAAGCCTTAAGGTAAATCAAGGGTATGATGATTGTGGATGGGTGAATATTTTATGAGAATTGAGATGGTGGAGAAGAACTTAAGAAAACCAGGAACTTTAAAGTCTAAATTTCTTGAGAACAAAGAGCTTGAAATCTTGGAACTTAATGATTATAGTTTTGTTTTCAATGCCATTTTATTACTTTGACCCTTGAAAGGGAAAAGTGAAGAGGTGGCACTTACATTGTTAACATAGATGTTGGTTTTTCTAGGTAAGGTTAGACCATAACCAATGACATGAAACCTCTATTGCTTGTGGTTTCTCCCCTTTATTCTAACCCATTCCTAATGGCTTTTGTAAAATGACAGGAAATCTCAATTGCTGCCAATGTACCACAGAAAGAGATTGGCAAGTACATCAAGATCCTGGGAGAAGCTCTACAATTAAGTCAACCTATCAATAGTAATTCTATATCAGTTCATATGCCAAGATTTTGCACTCTCCTCCAGCTCAACAAATCTGCGCAGGTACCTATTTAAGAGTCGCTGCTTGGACCTTTAACATAGAAGTTGAGGGCTGATTGCTGAATGCCTTTTGGGTTTTGGCCACTCGGCCAAACAACAGGCTTCTGCTTGGACCTTTAGTCAATAAAGTTGAATTTTAGTAGATAGAAGTTATAATTCTTTGCAGATAAATGTTAAAAGAATTTAAAATTTTGCTTAAAAATGGATAGGACTTGTGGGAAATCATCTTGCTATGCGTAGAAATCGATAGGTAAGTTTATAATAAGATTACAAATGTATTTTATGTTGTATAATTCAATGGTGTCTTGTTTGTGGTGGCTTAACAATATGTATGACTATATCACATTGTGATGCCTAAGAATTCTTTTACGAATGGTTCTTGGTTTCCATTAAAGGATTGATTGAAGTCTTTTCATGTATTCAGGAGCTAGCAACTCATATTGGGGAAGTTGTGATCAACAAATGCTTTTGCACTCGTCGGAATCCAATTAGTATCTCTGCGGCTGCTATATATCTGGCTTGCCAATTAGAAGACAAACGCAAGACACAGGCTGAGATATGCAAGGTGACAGGTCTGACAGAGGTTACCCTTCGAAAAGTCTACAAGGAGCTGTTAGAGAATTGGGATGATCTACTTCCGTCTAATTACACTCCGGCTGTCCCTCCGGAGAAAGCATTTCCCACAACTACAATTGCCACGGGGAGAACTTCAGTGCCTAGAGTTGATCCAATTGATATGAGTTCTACATTGGATAGAGATAAGCAACAAAACTCAAAGCCAAATAAGCCCATTGACGTATCAGAACCAGGCCTTCAAGCTAAAGGAAAAGATGATGCGGAAAACAACGATGCTGCTATGTTGAACCGGCCACCACATTTCAGGCAGCCTTGGCTTCAGTTTGGATCTTCCAGTGTTAGAACAGTAGGAGATAAAAATCAGACTTCCGTTGGAGGAGACATTAATGAAGTGCAACCAAGCTGTGCAGAGTTAGAACAGAAAGTAGATATGTCGAAGATCGATACCAAGGGTGCCAGTAATTCTCTAAGGCCAAGCCAGTTTGCAAGCTCTCCGGCTTCAAATGTGAGTACAATCACTTGGCCGTTTCGTTCACCACCCTCGTCAGGTCCTTCAGGAAACATGCCTAATATTGTGCATCCACCAAAGTTGCCACCAGGTTATGCAGAACTTAAAGGGCCCGGGACTCAAAATGTAAGTAAAGCTAACCATATGGGTGGAGACTCCAAGTGAAAATTTAAAACTGGTCCTGCTGTCTGGTTTGAATTGTTGTGGAATACGAGGTTACATGTACTCTTGTTAATTGTTATACACCTACTTATGTCTTATACTTTCATCACTTTTTTGCAGGATTAAAATAACTGTGGTAATTTAAACTTTGCAATCGTGATAAACGCTACAGTTTTGGATTGCACTTAAAGCTAAGAAAAAAAATGTTTGGACACTTATTTTTTTACTAAATTCATAAAGAAATAAAAATCAAAACTCATACTAAACTTGTATACAAGTTTTTACTTGTGCATATGGTTGTAAACGAACTAACGTTCGCTAGAAGTACGTTAATGTTCATTTATTTATTAAGCGAACGAACATGAATAAAATTTTTTTATTTGTTTAATTAAATGAACGAACACGAACAAATAGGTTCATTTGTTTAATTACATTCAGTAAATTGGAAGGTGATTTGTATTATTCTCAAATATATAATTGTGTGTACAATGCCTTAAATAAATCATCTATTTATAGGCATAAGAATAGATAATATTCTTATTGATCAAGTAAGTCAAATCTCCATGATAAAGTTCTTATCATGATAAATATCCACATAGATAAATATTCATAACACTCTCTCTTGGATGTCTATGAAGATAATGTTGCCTCATTAAAAACCTTACCAAGAAAAAAACTCGATCAAGGGTAAAAGAATGCAACACGTATTTACTCTCCCTCATAAAAATATCACAAAAGATCTTTGAATCTTCATAATTCAATCTTTAATATTATTTTTCTAAGAATCGCAAGGGATGAAATTTTGGAGCAATATGTTTCATTACGTATCCACCTTTCAAATTGAGATATAAATCTTGTATTATCTCCACACACGATAGCTTTGTATCATATATTGTGAAAGTAAATTCACATATTTTCTGGATATGTTGGGTTAATGGTCTTAACCAAACACATTTTTGGCTTGCCTCGTGCATAATATGCAAGATTTGAAGAGACATCGACGAATGTTTGAAGATCTAAATGTAATGATCTTAGTATATTCATAGATATTTTTTGACTAACTAATATATGGTGCTTCAAGACCAAGAAAAGATATAATTATATTTATTCACATCCAACAATCTTACAATAATTGAGATACTCAATATATATAATTTATCTATATTGAATCTTCTTTAATATTCTTTCAGCACGTGTCTATCCATAAACAAAAGTGCATATTTAAATGTTCGATCTTTAGGTCGAAACAAAATCATATTTCAAGATTCTTTTTCTCAAATACTTTCAATAACCAAATGCTTTGAAAGCTCTTCAGGAGTTCTAATAATATTTAAATTATTATAATGAATCTTGATCTGAATTCCTTTTATAAAAAGCATAAGAAAATTTGATCATACTTGTAGTATTTTTCTCAAAAGGTACTCCCTAAGGCGATTCTACCAAATGCGTCAAAATATAAATATTCAATGGGACATGTCTAAATAAATTTCCTTAGAAATTTTTAAATACTTCTAGCATTTTAAATCCTTCAAGGATAAATATAGATCCACACAATAATTAGACGCATATAAAATATTTCATAACTGCCAAAATAATTGCATCCACCATGAAGTAAAAACTCTTCATAAATTATAATTTCGTCGTATTTACGATTACTTATTTGTGCCTCACTTGCATTACACCTTTAGGTGTTTGGACTGTTAGTCCAAATACTTCTCTTTTAGAAGTTTAAAGCGTCTTTCTACATTGGCTAATTCAATATCTATACTTTTAGATAGATTTCTATACAAGATCCTCATTTTCTTTCTTTATTTCTATAGAAGTATTCTATGTAAAATTATTTGCAACATCGTTGTCGATAACTTTTTTATTTTGGTTCCATTCTCGTAGTGACATAACTCATCGAGATCTCTTCAAGATTTCAATCTTTATTTTCAGGTACCTAAAACTCTTCAAGAGTTTTATTATTAGTTATGTCTTGGGTCTCTTCAGGAGCACCCGCCTCCAATATATGATCATCTCATACTATTTTTCATTTATAGAATTTTGATCATTGGAATCAATTTTCATGTTTCATGTATGATTTACATCCATTCGCTCTAACATGTAATTTAAATTTAGAGCATTTCAGCTGATATATGAGACTTAATTACTTTCATTGGGTCAGTAAATATGTCTGGCAGTTTACATGTAATAGCATGAATTATCTTATGAACTTTTAGTTCATATACGAGGATCCAGATAACAATAATTCATTTTCTTTTACCCAGCTGATTTTTATTTCCCATAATGTTGAGAAAAATCATGTCATAAATGATTCTCCAAATTTAAATATAAAAGGAGACTCATACTCAATGTATATATATTCTCAACCTTTTATTTATTAATTTTGTGCGTTGTGGTGGAACAATTCAATTATATATCGCACATTCAAAAATTCAAAATGAAAAATATGACTTCTGACCAAAAGTCAAATCATAATGAAAAGTTTATTATAACTCGTTGGTATGATGCGTATAAGTTTTGCAATATGTGAAATGTCATATAGATAACTTTGTTTTCATAGTTTATCTATTAAAGAGAATGCATCCAATTAAAAAATTGTCAAACTATTTTGTTCATAATCAATAGGCTTTGTAACAACTGATATAGCCTAAAATATAAACACACAAGCTTCTGCAAGACGAATAGTTCAATTACATAATCTGAATCCTTTTTATAATCAATCTCACAAAGTTTTGGTTGTAAGTTGATTAAACAATGTAGATACATATACTAAAATCGTATAAATTTTTTTACATTTGTGGATAAATGGGCATATTTTTCATTAAGATATGCAAAACATGCAGTCTTAGCTTTAGTACAAGAAATTCAAGTTCTTTTGGTAAGTGAGATCAACTAAATCTTTTGAGAACAAACAATACAAGAACTTCATGTTCTTTTAATAAGTGTGCATATAAATCTTCATATTTTTTGCATCATTATTATCATGATGGTCTAACCGATCATGTCAACTATATACATGTGTATATATATTTCTAAATTTGTAAAATTTTAATTTACCATAACATTTGATTCAATCTCACTTGTACATGTCTAGTACGACCATCAAAATTGTTCATTTGAATAGGAATATATTTAGCTCTTTAAGAGCTTTCAATGGAAATATTTTTTGGTAGCAATATATAGTTCTCCTAAAGCTTGCAACTGACTTTTTGGCTACCGAATTCATATTTACATTAGCTTATTTCAAATGCCAATTGATAACATATGTTATCTATAATTCTCAAAGGAATATTTTGCGAACTCATATTGTTCTCTTAAAATTTCTACTTCCAGTAGTGACGATATTATTACCATTAGCGGTAATTATTGCAATATTCACAATTTTGCACTTTTCATAATGTACATTCTCTCAAGAATTTATTGCTCTTCTAGAGCATCAATATTTTCAGTACTTTGAGATATAGTACTCATATTGTTCACTTGCATTTAAATGGAAAAATATATCTTATGCTTATGTTAAACATATATCGTCACCATAGATTTATTTGACAAGTAATCATGTTAAACGAAATAAATAAATATCATAATATATATATATATATAAACTAAAACGTAAATAATTAATGTGTGTAAAGTAAATAAACATAAAGAAAAATAAAAAAAATAATTTTCTTCAAAGTTATGAGGATAATTAGAAGATGATTTATTCCTTTTGAGGGGTTATAAGGAAATTCAACAACGTCCAAATGAGTTAGACCAACAATGTCAAAATAAAAGTTAGACCAATATCATCTTCGTCATTTTTCGCAAACAAAATTTGCTTCTATTTTCTCCCCCTTTATCTTTCAATAATTGTTGATTTTTCAACGTACGACAAGTACGAGACCAATGGTTTGTAACATCACATTAGTAATAAAAAGGATATTACTTCATTAGAATGATCTTTATCACTCTTGTCATCCTTATAACCTCACTACCGGTGGGTAGAAGTATCCTGAAAATAAACATATTTTTTATGTCTATATTCATGGTTTCAATCACGACCACAACTTCTAATGTGACTTTTATTCTTTCCATAATATAACTCACATTCACTTCAGGGAATCGAGTAGAGCCAATGGGCCTTTGAAACTTTTTTCACATATCCTTATCACAAAGAACAAAGATTTAATCCTCGTACGCGACATTGTTAAATCAGTCCACAAGGTCTTTTAAAAATCTCCTTTGAGACCAGTAGCCTCGCAGAACGGTATGTCCAGCCAACATACTTGGATTATATCAAAGTTATGTTACCAATTAAATAGTGATTTACCATGTTTGCATTCTCTTCAAGGAATGAAACGGATCCAATAATTGCATGGAATAAACATCATGCTTGCATTCACTTCAGGAAATGCCTTCCATAAATTTTTTTGGATCAAGATGATTTTTTCGTAACTTGAACTTGGAAGAAGTCTATAGTCGATTTTTCGACAAGGAAGAATGATTCATTTTGAGCAAATATAGACTTTATAACATCCTTCTTATAGATTCAAAATCATCATGATTTATCGCACTTTAAAATTGTATTTTAAAGGATAAAAAATAAAAATAAAGTTTACCGGTATTGATTTTCGTCTCGAAGACAATGGAGGTGTAGGAAATGAACCAAGGCAGCTTATCATAATGTCATGTCTCTTTTTAAGTCATTTAAACCCATGTAAAACTCAAAACATGGTTAAAAAAATTAATTTAGAATAATGTAAATAATAAACTGTTTTAGAATAAAATAGGATTAAAGAAAGTATGTAGTGACTAAAGTAAATAGAATAGAAACTATAGTGAATCTAAGATGAAATTTTACCTTTTCTCTTTAAAGCATGTGCATGGGATTAAGCAATCAGGCATTATTTTTTTTAATACGGGAGAGATAGAGAAATGTACACATACCTTCCAACCCTATACATATAAATCTTACGGCAACATTTACAACCACAATTTCTTGCGCACATCGCATAAATACGTGCAAAGTATACTTTAATCTAATATTTCGCGCGATGATTTAAGAGAGTCAATTCATGAAAAGTAAACATACATAAATATCCTTATAAAAATATAACTTTCAACATTATCAAGATAAAATAAAATAATACTAATAAACGTATTATTTTAAAGAAAATAGTGTCACTTTCTGGCTACACTAACACGAGCAACTAATAATTTTTTAAAAATTAAAAATTAAGATAAAGATCAAGAGAGAGATAAACGACAATTAAAATATAATTGAGGGATAAGAACTTATCTTTAATTTATAATAGAATCAAATTCTTTTTGGCAAACTCTTTTAGGATTTGAACGACAAACACTTTAGTTGGTTAGAGTCTTGTGCTGATAACGTGTTGTGAATAAAATAAAGAAGAACAAGAATAAAAACGAAGAACAAAGAGATGAGAAAAAGAGAGAGATTTGTATTATTCTCAAATATAGAATTGTGTGTACAATGCCTATAAATAGGCATCTATTTATAGGCATAAGAAGTACATAATACATTAAACTCTAATTAATGTAGATAATATTCTTAATGATAAAGTAAGTCAAATCTCCATGATAAAGTTCTTATCATGATAGACATCCACATAGATAAATATTCATAACACATTTATGTTTGTTTACATTTATTCATATATATATATATATATATATATATATATATATATATATATATATATATATATATATATATATATATATATATATTATTTTTCATAACAAAAGTATTATTTTCTAAAAAATTAAATTTATTCACATGTGTTTGTTTAAATTTATTCACATATGTCATTTTATGTTTGTTTACGTTCGTTTATCCTTTAAACGAACATGAACGAACACAAACAAGCTACATTACATAACAAACTAACACGAACAAGCTACATTCTTTAACAAACGAACACGAACAAGAAATTATATTCGTATTCGTTCATTTATTCGGTTAAAATTAAACGAATGAACATAAACATACCTTTATTCATATTCATCCGGTTAGTTTACAGGTCTAATTTTGCACTTTCAGTTAAAACTGACATAACTCAGCTCCCAACATCAACTTTAACTCTAATTGATGCATTCAGCAAAATGTCATGTATATATAATGTCATATATGCTATAAATAACATCCCAATTACATTGCTTCATATATTTCTAAAGTTACTATTAAAGTACCCAATCACGATTCTGCTTCATTTTTCCAGAACTTCATTTCTTTCCTTCCAGCACAAGTTAGATTTAATGCTTCAAGTTAGGGTTAAAATAATATGAATGTTATTTAACTCGTAACACAGAATCCAATCAAATAATTTACCATCAATATGAAAGTGTAGATACACAGAGTCTTTATTAATACCTAAAAAATCACAATTTATTTGGTCCGTTTGATAATTCTCAAAACAAAACAAGAAAAATATCTGCGGAGAGTCAACATCTTTGATTTATGGTTTCCAATTAATATTAGAATGCAGGCGGAGGAAGCAAACAAATAATGCAATGACGGTGGAGGTTAATCCCCAGAGAGTCAAAATCAAAGAGAACATGGCCAAATTAATGGGTTGGTCTTAGTAGGTTAGTATCGCTTAAATAGATTTTAAGTTCTATATTTTATGTATGTATAAAATTTCTATCGAAAAACTCATCCATCAATCTAGACGTGCGATACGGATCAATCCGAATTAGTCAGAGTAAAATTTTGAAGAGTATGGCCGAGCAGTGAGGCCAAGTTTCGATGGACCCCATGGTTCGGCTCAAAACCACAGCTGCAGCAATCTGTTGTTGTGGCCTTATAATTAATGGACCGTCGAGGTTCATCCCTGTTTATTGTAATCGACGTCGGCTTCAGCTTATATTCGCTATATGTTAGACTCACGTGGGTGGTGCTTTAATCTGGGAAACCGACAAAATCCCATTATTTCTTGTGTTTTCTACTTCTCCTGAAAATTGGCGTTTCAGCGGCGGCGCCTTAATTTCTTTGCGTATTTTATAATTAATATCGTGTTGTAACACTGATGTTTTTAAGTTAGATATATGTTTTTGACGCAGTTTGATACTATGCCGCACCAGAAAGTACTTGATGTTGTGTGATATCAACTAAAATTAGTTATATATATATATATATATATATATATATATATAGATAAGGTTAGGAGTAACTTATACAGTGTAAAACTCAATTACTTTTATACAGTTTTTGAACCGTTGAATAATGGTAATTTCTTATCTTTTTTCTCAAGTGATAATCCTCATATTTTTTTACTGTTAATCTCATCCATCCATTTATTTCACTCATCCAATAGTCCTAGATTAGTGTAAAACTAAATGAGTTTTACACCATGTAACTTGATCTAATCCCATATAAATATATATATATATATATATATATATATATATATGAGATAGGATCCGTTTACACAGTGTAAAACTCTTTAAGTTTTACACGTTTTTTGGACCGTTGGATGAATAAAACGAATGGATGAAATTAATAGTAAATATGTGAAGATTATCACTTGGAAAAAAAAAGAGTAAGGAGTTAATATGAGTCATCCATTTTCTCCATCTAACGATCTAGAAAACATGTAAAACTTAAAGAGTTTTACATTGTGTAAGTTGATCCTAACTCATTCATATATATATATATATATATATATATATATATATAGAGAGAGAGAGAGAGAGAGAGAGAGGATTCGTTTACACAGTGTAAAACTCTTTAAGTTTTACATGTTTTTTAGATCGTTGGATGGGGGAAATGGATGGCTGAGATTAACTCTTTACTTTTTTTCCAAGTGATAATCTTCACATATTTTACTGTTAATTACTACTTATCTATTGTTTTTTGAGTTTAATTTTAGTTAGGGGCTCGATTGAAATATGTCGCCCAAAATTCACGATTAAAAGCAGGATGTGGCAGATTTCGGGTGTCATGGCAGGAGACGTGGGCACGACGTGGTCAATGTCGTTTTCAGTAGAATTTGGATAAAAACAAGCATTATTTGGAGGATAAGACGGAATTCAAATCTTACTACTTGTTCAATTGTGATCCTTTATTTTGGATGCTTTATATTTTAAATTCAAGATTATTAGATATTTTATCTTAAATATTAGATTTGGATAATTTATCTTGATTACTTTGAATCCAAATTCAAGATCATAGGATGATTATCTTGAATTTAGGATATTTATTTTAGATATTTGAATCTTAAATTCTAAAATCCTTTTGTATAAATATCCCTTAAGCTAGTTTATTAAACACATTGGATTTGAGTATTTTCTTTGTTTCATTAATTGAAGTTCTTATTTTCTTTTATTTTTTCTGTTTATTTTCCAATCCATGCTTAACTAAACTTCAAATTTTGCCTAAGCTTTGCAACGACTCAATAAGAGTTGAGTTTTGTGCTTCACATATTCAAGATAGTATTCTTCATTTCTTTGAAAACTAGGAGTGACAATCATCCATTCCTTTACAAATTAAAACATCTTCAACTCAAAAAGATGTTGGTGGCTTGGAGGTTGATTTGGTTTGCAGTTTGGAAGTCGGTCGGTTGGTTGTAATTCGGCTTCCTGCGAACAAATTTAACGGTGGTTCGCTAAGGGGAATCAAGATAAGGTTCAATACTCGTGCACGAGTGTTGAGTGGATCAAATGACCGATATGAACCAAGAGGGGGTGAATTGGATTTTTAGACTTTTTGGTAGTGGAATTGACAAATAAAAGGATTGGCAAGAGGATTTAGAGTGGTTCAAGTTCCAATTGAACTCTACATCCACTACCTTAGCTTCACTAAGGATTTTCCAACAATTCCACTAATCGTTCTTCCCCTTTTCTAGGCTAAGGAGGTAACTGTTACAATACCGGTCAAATTTTCTACCCAAAATTTGACCAAACCCTCACACAAGAATTACAAAGAAAATGATGGCTAAACAAGTATCTCTCAATACAAAAAGTAGCCCAATTACAAGCAGTCAACCCAATTGAAAGGATAAGAATGGAAATTACAATTTCACAATTGGGGTTTACAAGAAATAATGGTATTTAGGCTCAATTGCTTGGATTTGATGTTTGGATGTTTTCTTTGAGATCAATAGTTGTTGCTGAAGCTTTTAGAGGTCACTTTTATACCTTCTCATTGAATTCTAGCCGTTGGGTTGTTGCATTCATCAATAGAGCCGTTGGGATGTTATCTTCCCTCCATAAATGCAGTCTGCAACCACCCGTTTCGAAACACCCGATCCCGTTTCGAAACAGACCAAAAAAGAAAAAGCCGTTAGGGTGTATTAAATAGACCGTACCGAAACGGGCACGGTTGTTTTGATACGATTAAGAGCCGTTTCGAAACTCGTTTCGAAACACTTAGCTACTGTCAAAGCTCGTATCGAAATGGATTGAAAGTGTTTCGATACGCCTTAACGACCAGTATAAAAATAGTTAAAAACTTCAACGATCATATTTTTAAAACAAAGTTTGAATGTCATTTCGAAACGTTTGAAGTCGTTTGGATACTACCGTATCGAAATGGGTCAAACCGTTCTGAGGTTCTTCACCCGTTCAAAACCCATTCCGAAACAAAGGTTCATAGTTTCGAAACTCGTTCTGAAACAAAGGTTCACAGTTTCGAAACCGTTTCGAAACAAGGGTTCACAGTTTCAAAAGTGTTCCGGAACGCCCAAAGGCCGTTCCGAAACGGTGACTCGAAAATCACTGTTTTGGCTTTAAAAACACTTAGAAAAGTTTTGCCAACTTGAGTTTTTAACTTAACCATTTTCCTTTAAATATATAGAGAGGTTTGAGGACTAAAAAATTTGTTTTATCTTTTTCAAATTAATCCTTAAATTCTTTAGTTATATCAAAATTAGTTTATCGGTTTCACAATCTCCCCTTTTTGATATAACAAAACTAAAGTTAGAATTTTTAAGAGTTTTGAACTTTTGAATACATTCTAACTCCCCCTCAATTTAAGATGGGTTTTAAAGTTTTGAAAAGATTTAAAAATTAAGTTTTAAAACTTAAAACTCAAAACCACTCAAAAACAAATTTTTGGCTCTTATATCTTCTCACCCTTTTTGTTAGATCAAAAAGAATAATAAACAAGGCTCAAAGAGAAGAAACAAGGTTAAAAGCAATAAGTAATATAATATAGATTCATATAATCCAAATCCAAACATAAAACTTAAACAATAAGGTTCAAAGCTCAATCCCAAACAAAATAATCAAAGCATAGGTTCATGAAACATAAAGAAATAAAGGTGCAAACTTAATCCTAATATGATAGTCTAATATGTGATGCAATAAAAAGATCCTAAGCCTCATCATCGTCACCATCAACATCGGAGGAGTCATCATCGTTCCTAGCTTAAGAGCGACGAAAGGTCATCCATTGACCATAAAAGGTGGAGAATGACAAGTCCATTGATTGATGTTGATTCTCAAGGGAGGTGAGACGATTTTCCACGGATTGCAAGCGATTATTAATAGTACCAAGACATGCCTCCATTGTGTTGAACCGCTCGGTGAGAAAAGCCATAAGAGCTTCATTGTTGGGACCCGGAGCGTGAAGTTGTGGTTCAACTTGTGGTGTAGGAGCATGCCTATCAACTCGTTCCCATTGGCCATTATTGTTGTAATGGAACCCGGACTTGTGGAGAGAAGCTTCACCAATCTTTTGCTTACGGGGTTCCAAAGAGTCATAAGTGCAATCAAAATTGAGCATCCCAAAGATATAGCTCAAAACAGTCCCATGTGTGAAGGATTTGAGAGCATCGGTTTCACGAAGCTTCATATTGTTGATCATCTCGGCGAACATAATCTTAACAAGATTTGGGCGCTCTCCACGGCGAAAACACTCAAGCCAAAAATAATCAACTTGACGAATGTGAGCGAATTTACCTCCGGATGGAGGAATAAACCACGAGATCATCAAGTGGAAGAACCTATCATGAGCATCCAAGGAAAGCACGGAATCGGTGTGAGAACCAAAATGAGTCTCATTCTCGATGCCTTCGTTCTTAAGGCTAAGAGTGGTCTCTAAAAAAGGTATGTCTATGACGAAACTCTTCCCCAAGAGATAGGACTCAATGCCAACAACTTCAAAGTGATCCTCATTATCAAAAAGCTGAGCATTCGAGTAGAAGATAAGAACCATGTGCTTGTAGACCACATCCGATATGTTCAAGAGAGCCATGAAGTTCCATTCTCGTAGACGCTCTAGATAACGGAAGGTGAAACGCTCCGAATCAAGGAACGGAACATCAACCACACATTCGTGACGAACGGCAACCTCCTTGACATAAGTGAAACGTTCCCTCATCTCTGGAGTCCGAAGACTTTTGAGAAACAACTGGGTGAGATTAGGACGGATACCGGCATCACTTGATTGACCCGTCTTACGTTTCTTGTTAACGTTCTCCATTGAAAAACTCCCAAAAACATAAAGCAAGCAATTTTGAAATTAAAGTGTACGCATGAATATCCTCAATTCATTTCAATAACAAATCCCATTTAGGTTTAAAAAAGATTTTAGAAAAATATTTAAGAGAAAAAACAACTTTTGAAAAGCAAAAAAAAATACAAGTGAAAAATAATATATTTGAACCAAAAAAATTAAGATTTTGAATTTTTTTTACAAGTTTTGAAAAACCTAAGATGAAAAACATATAATCTATAAAAAATTAAAATTTTTTAACTTAAGAAACGAATTAAATCAAAAGAAAAAGAAAAAAAATAGAAAATATACCTTAGAAGGGGATTTTGGATGAATAAGTGGAAAATCTTGCACAATATTGATGAGGTTTGCTTAGACTTGTGTTTGTGTATAAAAGCCCTCAAGATTTGATGAAAAACAATGAGGTTTAGAGGGTTTTTATAGGGAAAATAGATTTAGGGTTTTTAGGGTTTTGAAAGAGTTTTAATTAAAGTGAATTTTAACATTAAAAGCCCTCTTTAAAGTTGTCTGCATACCCGTTTCGGAATAGGCTCGATCGTTCCGGAACGCGGGTATCGAAACGTTGACTGACGTTTCAAGTCCAGCTAACCATTCCGATAGGGCTTTGACCGTATCAAATCCTCGTTGACTCGTATCGGAACTCGTTTCAATACACCCCTTGGCAGTGGCAAAATCGTTTCGAAACCCTTTTAAGGGGTTTCGAAACACCCTTCTCACAGACTGATCTTTAAAGGCACCCGTATCGAAACAGTTGTACTCGTTTCGATACACCTAGGCCTGGAAGTGCAGATGAGGCTCTAATATTGCAGAAAAAATGAGTTTCATGAAGCCTTATAGGCATAAATGTCTTGATTGAACAGGAATGACATGTACAAACATAAACATACTCCCCCTAACTATAAGCATGGATGAAACTAGGAGTAAAAACACATAAACATGGCATTTTCAAGAAATCAAGCAATTTAAGCACAAAAATGGTCCTAAAAGGTCAAGAAAGGCTAGTTAGACCTAACTCTCTCCTAAGGGACCAAAAATGTTCTTTATCTAAAGGCTTTGTAAAGATGTCCGCTAGTTGGTTTAAGGTGTCAACATACTCTATAACAACATTTTCCATAAGAACATGATCTCTAATGAAATGATGTCTTATTTCTATATATTTGGTTCTAGAGTGTTGGATGGGATTTTTAGTTAAGCATATGGCACTAGTGTTATCACACTTAAGGGGTATGGTTTCAACTTTAATACCATAATCTAAGAGTTGTTGCTTCATCCAAAGGACTTGAGCACAACAACTCCCTAAGGATATGTACTCGACTTCGGTGGTAGAAAGAGCTACACTATTTTGCTTCTTAGAGAACCAATATATGAGCATACTACCTAAGAATTGACATGTTCCCGAAGAACTCTTCCTATCGATTTTACACCCCCCATAATCCGCATCCGAATAAGTATGAAGGTTGAAGGTGGAGTCTCTAGGGTACCAAAGACCTAAACAAGGGGTATCTCTAAGGTACCTAAAGATTCTCTTAAATGCTATAAGGTGAGACTCTCTAGGACTAGCTTGAAACCTAGCACACAAGCAAACACTAAACAAAATATCCGGTCTACTTGCGGTAAGGTAAAGCAAAGATCCAATCATAGAACGGTAAAGCTTAGAGTCAACACACTTACCTCCTTCATCTTTGTCAAGCTTTGTAAATGAGCTCATAGGTGTGGCTTGAGGCTTTGCATTCTCCAAGCCAAACTTTTTGAGCATATCTTTGATGTACTTTGCTTGATTGATGAGGGTGTCATCCTTTCTTTGCTTGATTTGGAGTCCCAAAAAAAATGAGAGCTCCCCCATCATGCTCATCTCGAATTCACCTTGCATTAAATTAGCAAATTCCTTGCAATGACACTCATTAGTAGATCCAAAAATAATATCATCAACGAATATTTGTACTACTAAGATGTCATTTTTATACCTTTTTATGAAAAGTGTAGTGTCCACCTTACCTTTTTCAAAACCTTTTTCAATAAAAAAAAGTTGAAAGTCTTTCATACCAAGCTCTAGGAGCTTGTTTTAAACCATAAAGTGCTTTAGTAAGTTTGAAAACATGATTTGGAAATTTTGAGTCTTCAAAACTCGGTGGTTGTTCCACATACACTTCATCATTTATAAAACCATTTAAAAATGCACTTTTAACATCCATTTGAAAAAGCTTGAAATCATGATAACATGCATATGCAAGCAACATCCTAATAGCCTCCATTCTAGCTTCGAGTTCATAGGTTTCATCAAAATCTATTCCCCCTTCTTGAGTGTAACCTTGTGCAACTAATCTAGCTTTATTTCTCACAATGTTACCACTCTCATCTAGTTTATTCCTAAAGACTCATTTAGTTCCTATAGTAGATTGATTACTAGGCCTATCAACTAATGTCCAAACATTACTTCTCTCAAATTGATTTAATTCCTCTTGCATGGCCAAAATCCAAAAATCATCTTTTAATGCTTCTTTGATATTTTTAGGCTCTATGCATGAGATAAATGCAACATGGTTCATAAGTTTAAGAGAAGATCTAGTAGTTACCCCCTTCGATGGATCACCCAAGATTTCACCACCTTTGACATAGTTGAACTCCCTTGGGTAGCTCACTTTCTTTTCCTCAAGAGCCAAGTCCTTCAAGGCTTCAAGAGGTGGATCTTGTGCAACCTCTTCTTTTGTTGGAATCTCATCCTCCTTTGAAGTTTGTCCTCCATCAAATGCATCAATGATTCCTACATCATCATCATCACAAGAATCCTTCCTTGGAAGGAGGTTATCATCGAATACAACATGAATAGACTCTTCTACTACTAAAGTTCTCTTGTTAAATACACGATAGGCTTTAGAGTTTAAGAAATATCCTAAGAAAATGGCTTCATCACTTTTTGCATCAAATTTACCTAAGTTATCTTTTCCATTATTTAAAACAAAATGCTTGCAACCAAATGGATGAAAATAACTAATGTTAGGATTTTTAGATTTTAAAATCTCATATGGTGTTTTCTTTAAAAGTGGCCTAATCATTACTCGGTTTACAATGTAGCAAGCGGTGTTTGTGGCTTCCGTCCAAAAATATTTAGGTAAATTGTTTTCACAAAGCATGGTTCTAGCCATTTCTTGTAAAGTTCTATTTTTCCTCTCAACTACCCCATTTTGTTGAGGAGTTCGAGGAGCTGAAAAATTGTGGCTAATACCATTTTCATTTAGAAACTCTTCAAACCCTAGATTTTGAAATTCGGTTCCATGATCACTTCTAATATGAGAAATTCTAAGTTCAAGATCATTTTGGGTTAATTTTGAAAATGTGATGAATTTTTCTAAAGCCTCATCTTTAGTACTTAAAAATAGAACCCAAGTAAATCTAGAATAGTCATCAACAAGTACAAATGCATAAGATTTACCATCCAAGCTCATAGTCCTAATAGGCCCAACTAAATCCATGTGAATAAGTTGTAAACATCTACTTGTAGAAACATCATTAATGGATTTAAAGGATGACTTATGTTGTTTACCCTTAGAGCATGCATCACAAATTTTGTCATTTGAGAACTTGATTTTGGGTAAACCTCTAACTAGATCTAGGGAAACTATTTTTTCTAAAACACTAATGCTAGTATGTCCTAGTTTCTTATGCTATAGTCATGCATCATTTTCATTTTGAGCTACTAAACAAGCATGGGATGTATGTATGTCCTCTAAATGCACCATGTAAATATTACCTATGCGATGACCTATGAGCATAATATTATTTGATTTAATGTCAACAATTTTGCACCCATTTTTATCAAATAAGACATTAAACCCTTTTATCACATAATTGGCTTATGCTCAACAAATTATGTTTAAAACCATCGACATATAAAACATTTTTAATAAGAATAGTAGAGTGATTACCTATGGAACCAATACCTTTAATGTGGCCTTTGGAGTTGTCACCAAATGTCACCACTCCTCCACTTTTTGGCTTTAAGTCCATGAATCTACTCTTGTCTCCGGTCATATACCTCGAGCATCCACTATCAAGGTACCATGAATTTTGACTTTGTGTTTTGGCCTTGTAGCAATGCTCCCCCTACAAACAAAGATATTAAACTTTTGTTTTTGGTACCCAAATCATTTTGGGTCCACGAGTGTTAGCTCCCAATAGCTTGGTTCCCTTAGAAATCAAAGGTGACATAGCAACAATATTATTAGATTTGCCAAGTTTCTTAGGAACCCATACACTCTTAATCTTTTTAGTTCTATTATGTCTATGGAAGCCACTTTGTTTGTAGTTATTAGTCTTTCTCCTAGGTTGGTTTGTTTTAGATGATTCACCTTTTTCATGCTTCACATTACCAACATTTTTGAAAGACTCTTTGAGCTTGTTAAGCTCATCTAACACCTTTTGGTATTCACTATTGCATTGAGAAAGAAGATTATTTAGGTCTACATTTTCATCTTGGAAAAATTTAAGTTCATCTTTTAAACCAAAAATCTTTCTCTCAAATTTTAAGTTAGCTTGAGAAAGTGAGTCAATTTTATCATTTAATTCCGAAATAATTTTCTTATTTCTAATGACCGACTCTTTGTACTTCTCAACTAACTCATCATAAACCTCTTGCAACTCATCATACGCATCATGTAATTCATCAAATGTAAAGTCAAAAGATGATGAGTTAGAGGTTACCATGGAGGAATCCTCCTCAAGTGCCATGAGGCAAAGGTTGGCCACTTCGTGTTCGTCATCCTCGGATGACTCCTCGTCACTCCAAGTAGCAAGCTTGGCTTTGAGCTTCTTCTTCTTCTCAAAGCCCTTCCTCTTGAGTTGAGGGCACTCCGGACGAATGTGATCGGGCTTTTTGCACTCGTAGCAAATGATTTGATCCCTATCTTCTTCTTTGTTTTTGCCCTTGAAGTCCATTTTTCTTTGAATCTTCCTTTCTCGGTTGGACCTCATAAATCGTGAGAATCTTTTGGCTATCATAGCCAATTCTTCTAGATCATCCTCCTCACTAGAAGTGCTCTCCTCATGTAATAAAGCTTTGAGAGTCACTCCTATCTTCTTCTTCTTTTCTACTTCTAGCTTCTCCACTCTTTTCTCTTCCTTTTTCTTTTCATCTTCCCTTCCTTGCTTCATTATCTCATGAGTAAGGAGAGAACCCACTAGCTCATCAAGTTTGAGTGTCTTCAAGTTTTTGGCCTCGATGATGGCAGTTCTCTTCCCATCCTAAGATTCGGGAAGTGAGTAGAGTAGCTTCTGGACTAGTTTGTCTTCCGGTATTGTTTCTCCAAAACCCTTAAGCCCGTTGACGATAGTTGAGAAGGGATCGAACATCTTGGACACGGTTTCGTCGGGCTCCATCTTGAAATTCTCATAACTAAGATTGAGAATTCCAATCTTGGTCTCCTTCACATCATACTTCCGGACCGAAAGAGAAAAATAGCATGTGAAGAGCTTTATCATTTATTTGGATTTTCTTTCTCTCATCTTCACTCATCTCAATGTTCTTCTTTAGAATCAATCTTCCTTCATCATCCCTCTTCAATGGAGTATAGGGACCATCTTCAATGACATCCCAAACAAGGTAATTGTTGGATTTGATGAAGAGGCGCATCCGGTTCTTCAAAAATGGATAGTTATCACCGTTGAAGAATGACAGTTTTGTGGTGGATTGAGACTCGTACATGCTTGACCCGGAGGTAGATGTCATGGCTTTATTTTTGGACGATCACACTCTTCTTAGGAACTTCTTTTGTGGTTGTTAATCCTTCAAAGAGGTAGGCTCTAATATCAATTGTTGAGTGGATCAAATTATCGATATAAACCAAGAGGGGGTGAATTGGATTTTTAGACTTTTTGGTAGTGGAATTGACAAATAAAAGGATTGGCAAGAGGATTTAGAGTGGTTCAAGTTCCAATCGAACTCTACACCCACTACCTTAGCTTCACTAAGGATTTTCCAACAATTCCACTAATCGTTCTTCCCCTTTTCTAGGCTAAGGAGGTAACCGTTACTATACCGGTCAAATTTTCTACCCAGAATTTGACCCAACCCTCACACAAGAATTACAAAGAAAATGATGGCTAAACAAGTATCTCTCAATACAAAAGCAGCCCAATTACAAGCACTCAACTCAATTGAAATGATAAGAATAGTAATTACAATTTCACAATTGGGGTTTACAAGAAATAATGGGATTTAGGCTCAATTGCTTGGATTTGATGTTTTGATGTTTTCTTTGAGATCAATAGTTGTTGCTGAAGCTTTTAGAGGTCTCTTTTATCCTTCTCATTGAATTCTAGCCGTTGGGTTGTTGCATTCATCAATAGAGTCGTTGGGATGTTATCTTCCCTCCATAAATGCAGTCTACAACCATTCGTTTCGAAACGCCCGATCCTATTTCGAAACAGACCAAAAAAGAAAGAGTCGTTGGGGTGTATTAAATAGACCGTACCGAAACGGGCACGATCGTTTCGATACGATTAAGAGTCGTTTCGAAACTCGTTTCGAAACACTTAGCTACTGTCAAAGCCCGTATCGAAACAGATTGAAAGTGTTTTGATACGCCTTAATGACCAGTATAAAAACAGTTAAAAACTTCAACGGTCATATTTTTAAAACAAAGTTTGAATGTCGTTTCGAAACGTTTGAAGTCGTTTAGATACTACCGTATCGAAACGGGTCAAACCGTTCTGATGTTCTTCACCCGTTTCGAAACCCGTTCCGAAACAAAGGTTCACAGTTTCGAAACAAGGGTTCCAAGTTTCAAAAGTGTTCCGGAACGCCCAAAGGCCGTTCCGAAACGGTGTCTCGAAAATCATTGTTTTGACTTTAAAAACACTTAGAAAAGTTTTGCCAACTTGAGTTTTTAACTTAACCATTTTCCTTTAAATATATAGAGAGGTTTGAGGACTTAAAAATTTGTTTTATCTTTTTCAAATTAGTCCTTAAATTCTTTAGTTATATCAAAATTAGTTTATCGGTTTCACAACGAGATATTGTTAACTCAAGTTGGGCCCTTCTGGAGCTCAAAGCTGTTATAGTCCTAACGACAATTAACATGGTTAGAAAATTCGACAAGGATCGAATTTTTGGGTTGTTTTGAAGTCAGTTAATTAAGAGAAGGGTTTATTATGGGGTGGTCTATGTAGACTGTAACCAGCGCACTATCGAAAATGAAAAATTAATTCCGATGATCGATCGAAATTGAGCTTAGCAAAGCCTAAACTAAGAAATTTCACATTTGAATTCCTTATTTATTTACCATTCATTTTATTTATTATTCATCTTTAATTTATTATATTCATTTATTCTAACCTTTTTTAGTCATTTTGCAGTTAAACGACGTTATTAATTTCCTTAGTCCTGTGGGTCGATCATATTTCTCTATACTAAAATTTATCATTTATTAAAGATTAGGAGTATTTTATTCGACATACTCGATATCCTGTCATTTTATGACACCAAGCCTCAGGTGCCATTGTCCTTTTGTTGAAGTAGTGTGGATAATGTATAACTATTGTACGATTATTGTGTTTGATGTAGAGTAAGAGTAGTGGAAATGAAAAGATACTACTTTCTAGGATCACTAGCATTTGTAGCCTATATTGTCGTTCATTGTTGATTTATGTTTTCATCCATGCATTTATCTTTATATGACTTGTATGCTTATGTTTATGAAATTTATAAAATATACGTGTTACTAAACTTTGTAAGCTCGACATTTGGATGCTTTTTATACTTAGGTTATAGTTTTTGTGATTCACAATGGGACAATAGCCTCATTAGAGGAGTCCTAGTTGGTTCACTCATAGTACAATAAATATTTACCTTAGGGTGGATATGCATAGACGTACATATTCGATCGAGCCAAGTTGATGAATCTAATTTTATAGCTCAAACTTTATTTAAATTTTTTTCGAGTCGAAATTATAAAATTCGAGTTGAATTGTTTAAGTTTCTATTTAAATTTAATTATAAATATTTATAACGTGCGGTTGCGGAAAAGCATTTTTGTAGTTTTAAGTAGGCAAACAACAATGTTAAGGACGAAAATGAATAGAAGAAAATATAATGGGAGGAAAACTAAACGAGTTTTGTCCAAAAAGATATAACACGTGTTAGTACAAGCATAAGCCAAGCTAAGCGGTGGAGGCGACAAATATGCATGAGTCTTATATGCATTCACTAATTTAATGTATGTGAAAAAATATTTCAGCATTTGAAGAAATTAATGGGATTTATTATTATTAAATCTCACATCGAAAAGATATTGATTTAATCAATCTGTATTATATCTATTTGAAAAAAAATGTTTAATTTTTCTTCTATTATTTTTATTATATTTATTTTCGTCCTTAACTATGTTGTATGTCTACTTAAAACACACACACAAAAAATCTTCTCCACTCACATCTTAGTTAGGGTTAATGTACCTTTTGATCCATGACTTTTGTTTCAAACTGTAATTTGACTTCTGTTTTTTAGTACAATTTAGTCCCTAATTTTAATATCGATACACAATTCGACATAACTATTTTTATTTATAATACTTAAGATTTGTATTTCAAATTTTAATTTAATATAGATTTAAATGTTTAATCAAGGCCAAATATATATTAAACTAAAGCCAAGGGCTGAATTGCATCTGGATATGATCAAGAAATAGCAGCTGGATATATAATTTATTTATTTTAATAATGTACCTTTTAGTTAAACCAAGTTGAGCAAATTTGATTCTTGTGTTTTTCAAATTTTTTTAGTAGATTTGATCAAGAAATAGCAGCTGGATATGATCTGAAACCCACACCTCCTCCTCATGCCAGTTATGGGATATTAATAGTCCCATTGCAACCTTCATTTTCTTTGTTTATATATATATTTTTTATTTTATTAATTTAATTGTTAAAATATACTGCCATTGATGCTTGAAAATAAAAAACAACGACCAATAAAAATTGAGTGTAATGATAAAACGGGTTTTGACGGTAACAAAAGTCGTGATAGACTGATATATAGCGGTATTTTTAGGTAGATGCCGCCACATACTTCACGCTGCTATAGACGCTTACTTTAGCGACGTTTTTAGACAAACTCCACAATAGGATTTAAATGTTTAAATCTTACATCGACTCCAATTATATCTTATTGAAACTTTATAAAGAAGCAAAGCGCAAGTATAGATGAGATCGACGAGCTAAGTAATGAGCTGAGGGATGCGAAAAATACATAGTAAATAACGGCGCTTACAAACGCCGCTAAAAGTCTATTTTGTTGTAGTGGGAGAGACAGAATTATGAGCATGGATCATAAAAAGAACATGTATTATATCGAAAAAGAAAATCAAAAACAGCCACGGTGTTCTCATAAAATATCACATATAAAAAAAGATCTTTTATTTAAATCTGTATTATAAGTAGCAACGAATCATAATTGTAAAAGTGAAGCATGCTTGGAGTTAGTCCAAGCTAATCAAATCCGCATTTTATAATAGATAGCCTTGATTAAAAGTTGGAATCGAAAATTTCAAGCTACAAATCTTATCCCATATTTAACAATTCGACACTCGTATTTCAATTTCATGTTTCATTCAGGTAGATTATGCGTGTCAAGTTTTTAACAACTTGATATATCTAATTATTAATTTTATATGAAAATTTTTTACCATTAAATATATATTAAAAAATATTTTTGATCAAAAACGATATTGGTTTTATTAAAAATCAGTTGGTTTAGTGGAAAGAAGCACTAGATCCCTTAAGAAAGGTTGGGGTTCAAATTTGAACATTGTGAATGGAGCAAATTGGATTGGGAATGTCGCCCCCATAATTAGCCTCTACAATACCCAATCTAGATTAACCAGTCAATAGTCTACAATACATAATTTAGATTAATCAGTCAATGGGTTGAATACCGATAATTAAAAGATATGATATTAATTTTAAAATAATAAGCAATGAATAACTATAGAAAATATAATAGTATTTTACATGAATTTGGAAAATTGGATTAGCTTTAAAATATATTTAGAGGATTGGCCATATTGTAGGGATGGGCATGGGTCGGGTTGGGGTTTTGGCCCACCCAGACTCGACCCGGAAATAATTATTCTAAACTCAAACTCGACTCGACCCGATCTGATCTCTTTCTTTAAAAAAAATCGACCTAGCCAAAAAATAAATACCTTAAATCTGACCTATAGAAAAAATCAATTTTATGAACTAATTATAAAAATAATAATTTTAAGGACTAAATTATAAATAAAAACTTGATTTTAAAGACCTAATTATAAAAATATATATAAAGATGGGGTATTATTACAAATATCCTTAAAAGATTAAGGAAAAATTATACTATTTATTCCGAGTCGAATATTTTTTACCATAGACTCGACCTAACTTCACCCCTAATAAAAAACGACTCGACCCAACCCATCCTCGCCATACATTGTGAGTTGGGTCATGTGGTCTCACAGGCAAACATTTGGGAAACCAAGGTGTTTAGCATGTGATGTGACTTCACAAGCATCATGGATGGTTGTAAATTAAATAATTAATAAAAATAACTATAATGTGGAATGAAATCAACAAAGCTTTGAAAAATTAGATGCAGGGGCATTGTTATAAATAGAAGTTCAATTTAACAAATAAAATAAAAGTTCGAGGAAAAAAACAAAAAATCTATCGACTAAAATGATTCTTATACAAATTTAAAGGCAAAGATGTAATTAATCCTTAAATTTTCGTTATTATTACTTGGTAAAAATTCTAAGACTAAGGCTAATTATTACTGCTTATTACTTATTAGTAGAAAAATTGCTGTTTTTCTTTATTATCAAAAACTAAAAAAAAAATCTATGTAATATTTTTAAGAATTAATATCTTATACACATAGCGGCGGAAACTAAAAGTTTTCACAAGCGTCTTAATTTTAGGGTATAAAGTTTAGGGGTTTAGAATTTAGGGACAGTTGTTTCAATTTAAGGTTTATGGTTATAATTTATGGTTTATAGGTTAGGGTTTAGTTTTTAAGGTAATATGGTGAGGATTTAGGTTTTAACCTATAAACCCTAAATTCTAACCGCATACACCTAAATCCCTAACCTCTATACCGTAAACTAACTCCTTATACCCTAAAACTAAGGCGCTTGTGAAAATTTTTAGTTTCCACCGCCTGTGTATAGAATATTTATCCTATTTTTAATTGGTACTTTTGTTAATAACTAAAAACTCTTTGCAAAATGGTAAAAGAGGCCTTCAATGTTTTCTATTTTTTCAATTGCGAGTTTAAAGTTTTTCTTTAGCAATTTAAATCATATTTTTTCAATATTTTTCAAATAAGCTTTTTTATGGTTAACTAATGGTCAACATCTTTTTGGCATAGCATAACAATGTTAAGGGAACAATTGAAAAGAAAACAATTGTCGAGGGTTTTTATGCTATTATACCTTTTTGCTATTAATTTATAATTTTATTTTGAATGTGTGAGATCATGATAGTGATATTTGTTTATATAAACAATTTTATTTGAATAGTTATAAAATATATAAATTGTAATTAAAATAAAAATTTTGCTAGCTAAAAGAAGTAAGATTATAAATAAGAAAATTATAAATCATATTCTAATATTTTTTTCAATTGTATTTATCCTGGAAAAAATTTAAATATCAATATATTATTGATCTTTTAATGCTTAGCATGTAACGTTCTACGCACTAGTTTAAAATTACGTTGCACTCATATGTGGGAGAAAAATATTTTATGTAAAAAACATATTTATTGAAAATTATCCAGTGGATGATCACGAGTAATAAAAGATTCATATATAGATCTACTAATATTGTGTTCGATGATTAAATAATAATTTTTAATTATTTTATTTAAAAATGAGATAAAATACTAATCAAGGGAGAGAGAGAAAAGGCGTAATAGCAAAAAACCTTCAATGTTTGTTATTTTGGCTAAACTATAAAATAAGTGACTAAACTATGTTTTTTTTTTTGTAATAGGGGCTTAAAGTATTTTTTGGTTGAAATAGGTGCCTAAACTTTTATTTTGGTTGAAATATGTGTCTAAACTATTTTTTTGCTGAAATAGATGCCTAAACTTTCATTTTTGGCTTATTTAAAGTTAATTATGGCACCTATTCCAACAAAAAATGAAGGTTTAAGCACCTATTTTAGCCAAAAAATAGTTTAGGCACCTATTTTAGCCAAAAACGAAACTTCGAGCACATATTTCAACCAAAAAATACTATAGTTACATATTGCAAAAAAGAGGCATTGTTTGGGCACTTATTTTGTAGTTAAGTCTTGTTATTTTTTTTCAATTGTTCCCTTAAAGCTGTGATGCCACGTTAGCAAATATATTGATAATTAGTTAATCGTCAACTGGCCATTCAAAAGGGGCTTATTTGAAGAAGAAGAAAAACATTATGATTTTAATTGTCAAAAAGAAGAAAGTTTAAGGGTATAATTGAAAAAGGATACACGTTGAGAGTCATTTTTGTTATTATGTCAAAGCTCTTTGAGCCGTTATTATTCGATTGTTTTTAAAATAAAACCTACTGCTCAATTGTTGTTATATAATCGAAAGAAACTGTTTATTATCATGGCTAAAAGTTAAATAAAACTTAGTTACGAAATTATTGAGTGATCCAGTTAAAATAGATATAGTTTTTTTTTATAGGTAATATAAATTCAAACAATTTAATTTGTAGGTGTGTGTAAATTTAAAATTTGACTATAATATTAACTTCAAAAAAATTGACTATAATATTATTTTATTATTAAATTAGAATATTAAACAAAAATACAACTTAGATATAATAAGCTTCTTTTAATTAGAATGTTGGAAGGAATACTTTGAAGATACATCTAAGTCGTTATTAATTTATTGAGAATGACTCTTAGACAAGACACTTAATTTTTAATAATCCGTTTTTTTATTAAGACTAGTTATTAAGTTCAATAACACACTTAAAATTAATAAACGATATAATTGTTTATTTTTTATGTGTCACTAAGCATTAGTTTGAAAACAAATCGATTAATTTAAAGCTTTTTATTAAATAAATTGGATGATATCCAAATTAAACGAACATCAAATAAAGTTTGTATTTGTAAAAATCATGATCATTAAGTTTGTAAAATTTGATTATAAAATTTTCGAATAATGATCCATTCTAATTTTAAAAGCTTATTTTATCTTGATTTTTCAAATAAAGTTCAATATATTATAAATACATAAAGAGTAATTTTTTGATACACAATATGTGTCAACTTTAGTTTACACAACTTCTCTATTTAAATTATAAAATCATAAATCTAGAATTCTAGACTCTAAATCTTAAATTATAAACCCTAAAACTTAAACCACTAAATCATAATCCCTAAATAAGACTCATTAACCCTAAAATTAATAAGTCTATTTAAATTCAATGAAAAAAAATATTTCATGCACTGACAGTAGAAATAAAAGTTTGTACAAGTGTTTTAGTTTTAGGGTTTATGGGGTCTAGGGTTTAAGATTTAGAAGTTGTGGTTAGAATTCAGGGTTTAGAGGTTATGGTTTAGGTTTTAGGGTAATATGTTAAAGATTTAAGTTTTAACCTATAAATTTCAAATTCTAACCACACTACTTAATTTTAACCCCTTAAATATAAAACTTATGAAAATATTTATTTTTATCGCCGTGCATGAAATAATTACATTAAATTAAATATAACTTATTTATCAAAATATTTTTATAAATTACAATAATTGTCCATGAAATGCAATTTATGAAGAAAAAAAATCAGAATCATGTGGGTATAAAAATCTTTACATCTATCAACCACGTTTTATAAACTACGGTTCAGCTTCGGTGTCCAAATTTGGAAAATAATTAAAAAAACAAACAAAAAATATATACTTGCCTATCACGTAGATTATTTAAGGGGACATTTGAATTCATATTTCATACAGTGAAATTGAATGCCCACCATATAAAAAAATCTTTCTCCTGTATAAAAGGACTTAGCCCTGCCACGGCCACCCCTTTCCTCTCAGCAAAACCAGCCTCCCATTTCTGGAGTTTGAAAATGGAGTGGGTTCGAGGGGATACGATTGGCCGTGGAAGTTTCGGCACTGTCCATTTACTGCTGCCTAAGAAAAGCTCCCCGAAATCTCCATTGATGGCTGTAAAGTCTGCTCAAACTGTCGGCTCCGTTTCTCTTAAGAACGAGAAGCAAGTGCTGGATCAGCTTGGCCATTGCCCCCAAATCATCCGTTGTTTCGGCCACGACTACACCGTCGAGAACGGCGAGAAGCTGTACAATTTGTTCTTAGAGTACGCCAACAAAGGAAGCTTGGCCGATCAGGTACAGAGAAGCGGCGGAAACTTGATGGAATCCGATGTTAGAAGATATGCAAGATCGATACTTAAAGGGCTAAGCTTTGTTCATGGCAAAGGGTTCGCTCACTGTGATATTAAACTCCAAAACATTCTTCTGTTCGATAATGGCGATGTCAAGTTAGCTGATTTTGGGTTGGCCAAGAGAAACGGCGAAAGAGGAGGAAAACAGAGGACGATGGAAATCAGGGGAACCCCTCTGAATATTGCACCGGAGTCGGTTAACCGAAACGTCTATGATTCACCGGTGGATATCTGGGCACTTGGGTGTGCTGTTCTTGAGATGATGACCGGGAAACCGGCCTGGAATTTCCGACCAGGAACAAGCGTGGCGGCTTTGTTGTTTAAAATCGGAGTTTGTGATGAACTGCCGGAAATTCCGGCTGAGTTATCCGAGGAAGGAAAATATTTTCTCGGAAAGTGTTTTGTTAAAGACCCGAAGAACCGGTGGACTGCAGACATGCTCCTGGATCATCCTTTTGTGGCTGGTGACGATGAAGAAGAAGAAGCTTCGCCGTCGACATCGCCGGGATGCTGGTTTGAAGAATTTTCAGAGTCACCGAGATGTCCTTTCCATTTTCCAGACTGGGTTTCAACTCAGTCAACAGATTCTTCTCAAGAGAATTCAAGTTTTGGTTCTTCGTTTTCGAGTTACGTTTCATCGCCGATGGAAAGGATTCGTGAATTGGCTTGTGACCGGACACTCGTCTGGCCGATTTCCGGTAACTGGATCACCCTGAGGTAGAAGAAAGAGAAACTTAGTTTAATTTGCCTTCATAAAAAATTGACGGCTCTAATCAAATTGATTTTTGTTTTTGTGCGGGGGCAGATTTTGTTTTGTTTTGTAAATGATTAGGAAAACTCTGATTGGCTACTCATATTGTATACTGTACATACAATTCTTTTCTTTTCACAATTTGACAGGGGAGTACTTCCTCCAAATATTGCGGCCGAAAAAAAAAAACATCTCAAATATTGCAGAGCATTTTTTATTTTTCAATCTATTATATTTTAACCGAGTCATTAAAATTCAGATCGAACACATTGATTTCAATGTTAATTTTAGAAGTCGGATAAAACATAAATCGACTTTATTTTTTTCAACTCACTTCTTAGTATAGCAGAGCAACGGACTTTCTACGGTACTAGTAGAAGTCAGATAAAACACATGCCGACTTGAGTATTAATTTTAAAATTTTGATAAAATACATACCGACTCTACATTTTGATATTCAAAGTATCATAGATCAGGAAATAAAATAAAATAAAAAATATAATATCTAAAGAAATTTAGCCGGCGGGTAAATTTTCCATTTCTTTTTCCAACAAACACCCAAACTTGACATTTGCAGAAAAGTAAAACATGGTAGTTAAAATTGGTTTGGCCTCCTTCAGTTTCAAGTTTCAATTTCACCTAATTATTAATCAATGTTTTACAATCACAGTGGTGGGTTGTTGTCTATCTAACTCTCATTCTTGAGACATTCAGACCACTCAAGCTCCTTGTTGTATTATGAGATCCTTAAAATACATTACTATTTGATTGAACTTGATGGTCGGGTGCAGGAATGTTCTAAAGTTGGTTAATGTTTTTTTTTCGTTGTTCTGCTTTTGTTGAATCTAATGGTAAAGGCCCTTTGGCCTTTTTTTGAAATGGTGTTGTTGTAACTATCATTTTGCTTTAATTTTTAGAATTTTTTAATGACGTTCAAACACAACAAAGAACAAATAACTAAGATAGTTACAAGTATACTGAAGAAGCACCTCGACAAACAACACAAATAAAGTAAAAAAGTAAAAATAGCACAATATAAGGGCAGAAAAAAACATACACGATACAGAGGAAAGTAATAGGGTATGATGAGAAAAATTCAAAATATTTTTCTGGGCTGGGATTTAGTCCGTTCAGTCGGTTAGAAATCAATTATATTTGTTTCAAGGCAGTTGGACCGCTAGTGTGTGTATAAATAAGGAATATTAGGCCCAGACTGGATAACGGTTTTGTAACCCATTTTGTTTAATGAAATCAGATTTCCTTTTTTCTATTTCTTGCTTATTCTTGATTTCTTCTCTTTCGTTTTCCTCCCTTCTTCTTCAACTACATTCCTCTTTCTTTTTTCGTTCATAAATCATCAACATCATTTATATATATTGTTTATACCAGAATTTAACTTGGTATCAGAGCCATTTCGATCAAGATTTGGGGCGTTTATCGGTTGTTTGTGGTTGTTGCGATATTGTGCTAAGGTTCGATGACATCCTCGTTGGTTTTTTTGTGGTGAGATCGTTTTACTTGTCCGTTTGTTTTCTCGCTCTCTAATGCTATCTATTGCAAGATACTTTGTTCAATCTCTCCCTTGATGCTCTCCTTAGGGTTATCTTTTGCTCTGATTTATTTTTTTGTCGAGATTACTTGCTTTTAGGGTTTCTATGTTTAATATCATGGTTGACGTTTGTTATGTGAATTCATGTTTCTCCTGGCCTTTAGTCCTTGCTTTATTTTAGATCTGCTATCTGGTTGTGGTTTCTCTTTTTGTTCCTTTGTTGTCTCTGGCATTGAATGTTGCTTTGGTGTTTGTCTAAGTTTCTTGTGGTTATTTGATTCTTTCATCCCTTTTCTTTTGTGTCGCGTCTATTGTTTTTGCTGAGGTTCATTATTATGGAGACTAAGAATGGTATATCCACTATTGTTCCTACTCAATCGTCTGATAATACTAATCTTACTGCTCCTGGTACTGCTAATCCTGAAAAGATTTCTGCTACTACTTCCTTTGCTACTAGTAAATTATTTTCCTTTAAGAAGATCAATGTTGTCTTAGATGACCACAATTATCTGTAGTGGCATCAATAAGTTTTCTTGACAATAAAAACACATAAGTTGTTGCGATTATAGATAATAATGTCACTCCACCTTCTCAATATGTTACTCTGGTTGATGTTGTTAGTATAAATTTTGAGTTTGAATTCTTTAAAGAGCGTGATGGAGCATTAGCTACTTGGCTCTTATCTACTGTCAGTGAGAACGTGTTACCTTATTTGATAAGCTTAAATATAAAATTTAGTATTTACACACTTTGCATCGTCTCTATAATGGTAAAACTACTTTCAAGTTGATGTCTTATAGGCGAATGTTGCATTCTCAGAAAAAAAAATCGGATCTTAGCATAATTTTTTTTTAATGAAGGTTAAATCATTATGTGATAATCTGTAAAACTATGGGGAGGTCATTTTTTTAACAAAAACTTGTTACAACTGTTCTTAATGGACTATGTTATTACTGTTATAACATGTAGTCCCAGTTCATTTTTTAACAAGAACTATGGGGATTTGAAAAAGTAGGCTCTAATAGAGAACATCTTATTTTTCGCTTAAAGAAGGCTATTTATGATCTTCGACAAGCTCCTTGAGCATGGTTTCTCACCTTGAGAACATTTCTCACAACTAAACTTGGGTTTATTGCTTTCAAGGAAGACAACTCCTTGTTTATAAGGAATGTTGCTGGTAACATGCCTTTTCTCATGGTATATGTCGATGACATAGTTCTCACTAGTAGCAGCAAGGATGATGTAGATTCAGTGGTGCATCATATTAATTCTGAGTTTCAGCTTAAAATTTTGGGTAATCTAAAATACTTCCTCGAGATGGAAATACAACAATGTTCGAGAGATCTTTTTCTGAAGTATGTTACAAACCTACTTAATAAAGTACAAATGGGTCAATCTGCCCCCACTCTTACACCAATATTAGTCAACTCGAAGCTGTGTGAGAGTGATGGACAATCATTTGAAGACATTCACTTATATAAAAGTATTATAGGGGGCATGCAGTATGTATGTTTAACAAGACCAGACAATTCTTTTGCTGTAAACAAGGTAAGTCAATATATGAACAATCCTATTGTGGTAAATTGGAAGGCAATGAAGAGGATTTTGAGGTACCTTTGTGGTACACTTAGTCATGGCTTATTTTGTAAGTCTACTGGTATGATTAGCGTTGTTTGCTATTCAGATGCTGACTGGGCAGCATCTGTGGAAGATAGGCATTCAACGACAGGTTTTTACATTTTTTGGTGACAATCCCATTGCCTGGTGTTCAAAGAAACATGATGTAGTGTCCAGGTCCTCCTCTGAAGCGGAATATAGGAGCTTGGCAAATGCAGTTTCAGAATTGATGTGGATTAAGTAACTGTTGGTGAAGATTGGTGTCACTGTGGTTGGGAAACTTGTGGTTTGGTGTGACAACATCTCTACAGTCTCAACGGCTGCCAATCATACGCATATGAAACATGTAGAGATTGATCTACATTTTGTGAGAGAACGCGTGCTTGCAGGAAAGCTTCTGGTTAATTATGTTCTTTCACCTGAACAAGCTGTTGATGTTCTAACTAAGCATATTCTTCCTCCTTCATTTAACAAGTTGAGGCGGCAACCACTGGCGGATCCATGTATTGGGTAGGGTGGGCCTGTGCCCACCCTGAATTTTTTGAAGTTTATACATTTGCCTTCAATTTTCTAAATTTTTATGTATTAGTCCTTAAATTTTTGTAATATTCAAGGCTTGTGCCCACCCTGAAATTTCAAGATTTTATTTGTGCCCACCCTCAAATATATTTCTGGATCCGCCATTGGCGGCAACTAGGTGTTTTTCCGCTAGAAGAAGTTCAGGAGGAAGAAGAAAATTGGAAGGGTAATAGAGTATGATGAGAAGAATTTATAATATTCTTCTGGGACTGGGTTTCAGTCCGTTCAGTTGGTTAGAAATCTGTTATATTTTTTCTAAGGTAGTTGGGCAGCTATTGTGTGTATAAATATGAAATATTGGGCCGAGACTGTATAACTTTTTTGTAACCCATTTTGTTTAATTAAATCGGATTTCATTTTCTCTCCTTCTGGCTTATTCTTGATTTCTTCTCTTTTGTTTTCCTCTCTTCTTCTTCAACTACATTCCTCTTTCTTTCTTAGTTCGTAAATCATCAACATCAATTTATATATATCGTTTATACCAGAATTCAATTGGAAGAACAAAACAGAACAAAGAAATAACAGGAAAGAAAACAACAAGAGCCACAACCACCGACAAAAGTGGAACCACCACGCACAACCTCACTTGCAAGGGACGAACAGAGGCCAAAAACACTAAAAAAATCAAAAGAACAAAGTCAGAGACAAGAAGAAACAAAAAGAGTCGCCTCCTGCAGTCATTATCGTCAGACGGTCCACTCTCTTCCATCAAAGATGATGTCCTCGTCTGGAGCAAAACGTCGAGAAGAAAGGCACCTAATGAAATTGTCCATACACAAAACGACAAAACTGACTCCAAAGAGAAAAAAGAAAGGAAACTGTCGAAAGCAATGAAAGACGGAAAGGAGAAAGAAAAATAGGGGAAGGGCTTGAATGAGAGGCCAACCGTTACCGATGAAAATGACTAACCGTCGCTGGTAAGAGATCTAGAATTTAAGAGCTTTAGAAAGAGGGCAGAGGGTTTTGAGAAATAACTAGGGCGATTCTCTACAGAACATATATATCTTTTTGAATGCCTCATCTATAACATTTATTTTTGAATGAAAATATGATGCAAAATTCAAGATAAAAAAAAAAGACATCAAATCTTCATGTTCAGCAAATCTACAAGAAATTATAATTTTGAGTTTGACAAAGAAAATAAGAAGTTAGATGTCATAAGCTCTCTTTAACCAACTTGTAATCAACAACAATGATAGTCAGATAGTTTTATCCATCTCATCTATAATTAACTTGTGACTAACAACAACGATATTAGACCATACAACCACTAGATATGCACAATAACAGGAAAATAAACAAGGTGAATTAGTCAATTCAAGAAAATGTCAATGCCCAAAGTTTTTTTACTCAAATCTCTACTATTAATGCAACAAATATGTTAGCATAGACGTATTTACTATATGTGTGGGAGGGGCTTTACCCCCCGACACCACCCTATCTTTTATTTATCCTTTAATTTTTATAATAATTTTAAAAATATATTGAAATAATTACTAATTGCTCCCCTCACTTTTTAAGTAAATTATATTTTGTCTCTTCATTTTCAAGTAAATTATACTTTGCCCCCTCAAGTTGGGATCCTAGCTCCGTCCCCGTATGTTAGATCTTTTAGTCGGCCAAAGATGCTCATCCGCTTCTTTTTTATGTGGGTTCGAGTCTCAACATTTGTATTAAGAATTTAAATATCACTTTATTGTAAAAAATTGCAACAAATATGTCTTTAAATTTGCTACAAATAAAAAATTTACCTTGAACTAGAAAAAAAGACAAAATAATTATAAATAAAGACTTAACTATAAAATAAATGCTCAAATTATATCCATTTTGAGATATGTGTCTAAAAGTTTTATATAGCAAAATAAGTGTCTAACAATTTATTCCGTAAGCATTTTAAGATATTTTCGTCAATGGCCATCAAAAAATTTTGTAATCTAATTATTGCAACACACGACCTATTTCTTAATTTTAGTTTAAAAAATTATTACTATTTAAAAAATCCAAAATTTTAATATTTTTCAATAATCCTCGAATCCCTAAATTTTCCCTCTATTGTCATCGAAGACCACATTATCGTCGTAACAGTGAGGTCTTCTTCTATCGTCGCACGAGTCACAAGTTTGGCTGCTCGTTCGTTGATTTTCGACGAAATAAGGTTGGGTTGTCATTTGTAGGGGTTCGACGAAGGAAGGGGTGGCCGATTCTAGTTGATTCAGGGCTGTATGAGAGAGATTTTAAGGATTATGGTTAGGGATTTCAAGGGTTTGGGGCTTTTTTAAAAATTAAAGATTTTAGGGTTATTTATAAAATAAAAGATTTTATGATTTTTAAAAATAAAAATTAAAGAAAATTACAGAAACAAACCATGTGTCACATTTTAATTGGTTAACGTACAATTTTTAGCGTCTATTATAAAAAAATCTTTAAATAGCTACAAAATAAAACGTCATACATTTATTTTATCTCAAAAAAGCTTTACAAGTATCTCAGAAAAAAAGTATATTTTGAACTCAAACATACTTTGGTTTTGTCAGAGACGGAAGAAATGAGAATAATTGATTTACAATTATACTACCATACATTTAATATGGAATATGTGAGATATAACAAAGTAGATGATGGATAGGTTCGTAATTCAATAATTTTGCAAGGTTTAATTGTTTTTCAAAGCTTGACTTGGGTCGACTCAATTTTTAGCATGGAAACTTAACAAGCTATTTTACCAAGGGATGAATACAAGTTTTATAGATGGTGGGGCGGAAATAAAAACAAAAATTAGATTCGTCTTGGGTGGTCGGATAGACGTGGGTATGACCTTATACTCACCTCATCCCCACCCACTCTACCCTCGTTTGCCCCGTATCATCCCCACCCACCTAGTATACATAATAAACATATTTTAAAAAACAAACATTTAAAATATTATTCATCAATCTACCCAATATTTAACAAACTCTCGAGTTAAACTTCTTCAGTTTCTCACTTTATCTTTTTTACTTGAAACCCTAAAATTACTCATCATTAGCTCTTGTACAACTCGCAAACTCTTACTTCTTCTCTTACGATCATGTTCTCCTTCAATTCTCTCTCTTTATAGAATTCATCTATAGCACATGTATCTGGTATGTTTTCTATAATAATTGAATGTTAGTCGTTGGGTGTCTTATTTTGGCTAAAGGGGTACCTTTGCCCTTGAGTTCGACCCAAAAAATTAATTTCGCCCCTCGTCGAAAACCCATCCAACGTGCCACCCCAGTCTGCGAAATCGATCAAATTGACCCTTTGACCAACGTTGACTGTTATAGTGCTGACGTGGCAGTTAATAGTGATGATGTGGCAGTCCACGATGCTAACGTGGAAGTACACGTGGGATGATGACATGACAAAAGGGGCTGAATTGATTATTTTAATCGAATTCAAGGACATAATTGATTTTTTTTACCGAATTCATAGGCATAATTGATTTTAATTAAAAGTTCGATAACTTACTTAATATTTAAGTTAAAAAATAAGAATTTAAGAAATTATTAAAATTTTAAAAATATTAAAACTGAATAAATAATTTGTTTAAATTTCAAGTTAATTTAATCGATTTATTTAATTTTTGAATAAAATTAGATAAATAATTTGATTTTTCGAGTTGAACTTTTACAAATGGAATATATGAAAAATTGATTAACAAATTAGTCTAAATATCCTTTGGGTCCCTGATAATTTTAAAAACAAGCAAAGTGAGGACTCTAAAAAATCAAAACATTCTTCAATTTTTTTATAAAAATCCATAAAGATAAAAAAAATAAATAAAATATTCAAAAAATATTGAAAACCAAAATTATCTAAAAATTTAAAATGAATAGAAATTATAAAATGATAAAATTTAAATATAAAAACTTAATAAAAAAAATATTTATAAAGTATTAAAATAATTGAACACTTTCATCGAAAAAGTCTTTAACTTCATTAGTTTGGGTATTATCATTCGTTAAACAAATTTTCAGTGGAATCAACCTTGTATTAGAATTACAATAAAACTCAACTTTTTTTTTCATTTTTTACATCAAATTAATGCTCATTAATATTTTGATGTAAAAAAATAAAAGATAATTGTGGTTTTACTACTACTCTAATACAAGAATATTTCAATTGAAAATATATTCAAGGAATATTAATACGCTTAGCATAACAAGAAACAATCGAAGATTTTTTCGATAGTTTATAAATATTATTAAATTTTGATTTTTTTATATTTAAAACTTTTTTGTATTTTTAATTTTAATGTTTTGCATAATTTTTTAATTTATTATAGTGTTTTTATTTTTTATTTTTTATGCGTATTTAAATAATATTTTTTAATTTTTTTAGCTTAAAGTTTAAGTAAGTTATCGAACTTTCAATTAAAATCAGCTATGCCCTTGAATTCGATAAAGAAAATCAATTATGCCCTAGAATTCGGTTAAAATAATCAATTCAGCCCCTCTGCCACGTCATCATCCCACGTGTACTGCCACGTCAACATCATAGACCGCAACGTTATCACCGTTAACTGCCACGCCAGTATTGTAATGGTCAACGTTGGTCAAATGGTCAATTTGATCAATTTTGTAGACTGGGGGACCACATTGGATGCGTTTTCCGACGAGGGGCGAAATTGATTTTTTGGGTCAAACTCAGGGGCAAAAGTACCCATTTAGCCTTTTATTTTTATTCTTGTTTTGTCAAATTACAATATTGTTTTGTACTTATCTTGTTCAATTGAGTGTTGGTTAGAATAATGTCACATATGTGGTGGTCCTGGTAGAAGTCTAGAGGACAACTATTTTAGATTTTTTTTTCATCAAAAACGGTTTATATTTATGTAACTGATACTTGTAAATATATTTATTACATGAAGTGGGTCATGTGGTGAGTATAACGGGAATTAAGTAGGTATTAGAACTTACGTGGATGGTGGAGCAAAGATGATTTTACTTTTATGAGTCGTGAGGCGTAGATAACTTTGAGTTTTGTACTCGCAACGGGCTACGAGATAAAAATATATATAAAAATATTTTTTTGAAGATTATATAAAATATTTCTTAACAAGAATACTTGTAGGAAGAACATTATTCGCAACTAGACCTGGCAAACTTGACCCGAGACCCGAAACCCGAACCAAATTACCCGAACTGAAACCCGATTTTGACCCGAACATGATGATCCGAAGTTGACTCGAAACCCGAAATAAACCGAACCGAACCGAAATTTTTTGTTGAACCGAAATGGACCCGAACCGAATGCTACCCGAACCGAAAGCTGAACCGAAAGCTGAACCGAATATCGACCCGATTTTAACCCGATTTTGACCCGATTTTAACCCGAATATCTATTTTTAACAATATAATAAATAATAAAAAGAAGTATGTTTTATTATCTTTTTATACTATATCATGGAAGAGACTGTTCCTCTTGTCAAAGTTGTGGTATAATAACATTTTATGTTATTTTACGTTTCAATATTAATTAAATAAACTAATTTTTAAATTTAGAGTTTCAATGTACTATTTTCTCTCCCAATATTTAATCTTACATTTACAAAGAAAAAAAGGTCAAAAGATTGCATTAAAAGGAATAGATACATAATAGACCAATTCATAGGGGCAACCTTTAATTGCATCACTACTAGTGACTAAATTAAATTGAACTAAAACTTAAAGTTGACTAAAATGTAACATTTTAAATGCAACGTGGCCTAAAAAGTAATTAATCTCTAGCTTAAAAAATTGGTGGCTTATTTCCCTTCAAAATTTTGTCTTTTCTCTCTCTATTTTTTCCAATTGTCTTTTTCTTTTCTTTTTCAATCTAGCTTAAAAAATTGGTGGTTTATTTCCCTCCAAAATTTTGTCTTTTCCCTCTCAACTTTTACCAATTGCCTTTCTCTTTTTTCTTTTTTTTTAATTTAATTGAGTTTCAATTTAGATTAATTTAATTGAAATTTCACATTTAGTTTTAGAATTATTTTAATTATGTCTGTGATTTATGTTTTTAGATTTTAGTTAGCTCAATTAGATCTTAAGTTTAATAAATTAATTAATTTCAGACATTATTATTATTATTAGGGTAAACTATACAAATGACCACTCAACTATGGGGTAGGTGTCGATCTGACCACTATATTTTCAATTGCGTTAAATAAACCACCTAACTATTTAAGTGGTTCCAATGTTGCCACCTGCCGTTAAAAATAGACGGCACAACTGATGTGGCTGTTAACTGAGTAACGGAATGAATGATGTGTATTTTAAAATTATAAAATTTCCACGTTGGAAAAAAACTCAAAACGACACAAACAAAGTCATTATACTTCTCGACAAAGTCATTAATCTGACTTTTACTTTCAAACCCAAAAAAATTTGACGATTGGAGAAAATCAGCAAAACTTTTCAAGGACGATTCATCTCTGAAGAAATCTGTGGGAGAAGTTGAAAATGAGTGAAGTTCTTCGCGAAAAAGATGAACCCAGTCCGATATACGGTAAGTAATTTTCTTCTTATTGTTATGTTGTTTGTCTGATTTGGGATTAGGGTTCATAATCTGGGTTTAATATTCAAATTTAGTGTTAATACTAAAATTATGGGTTAATAGTTTAGGGATTAGCGTTAATACTAAAGTTATGTTTCGAATTAGGGTTAATAGTTGAAATATGGGTTTAGGTTTAATATTTTAGTTTAGGGGTTTTTAAACGATTCAAGAGTAAATACTTTAGTGTTAATATATAGGTTAATAAATGGGTTAAAATGTGTTTAATTTGCATCTTTGATTGTTTAGGATTAATATAAACCGTGGTTGAAGTCAACATTAAAGAAAAAAGAAAAAGAAACTGATTTGTGGTCCTGTTATGGTTTGCACGTGCTTTCACTAGTAGTAAATTAGATTGTGTAATAATGGTAGGGTCATTTTTTGGTTGTTGTAGGGGATCTCTCAGACATAAATGTCTGTTGTTTTGCTTCTCTATTTATCTTCTAGTAGACATAATACAGACAGAATGGTGGGGTCTTTTTTTGGTTTAGTAGACATAAAACAGAACATGTTCTTCTAAAGCTTAATATAATATTGGTTTAGGGCTTGTATTCATCTTTAATGTTTAGTAGACCTTAACTTATTTACAAAGTTATTGCTTGATATAATATTGGTTTAGGACTTGTATAATACAAACATGATGCTTACCTATTATGTTAATTGGTTTGTCTCTTTGATTTGGTTTAGGGTTTAGGGCTACTATTTTGAATGAAATGCATGCATTTCTGAATGATTAGTAAACTGTAATTGTTGTAGGGTTTAGGGCTACTATTTTGAATGAAATGCATGCTTTTTTGAATGATTAATGATGGTTATATGTCTGTATTTTGGTGTATACATAGTAGGATTATTTGAACAAAAACTGAACATGTTTTAAATTGTTTTAATTAACAGGGGTCAATTCAGACATGTTCAGCATTGTAGTACATCATGGTGGCTTTATTGTTAGGAGGCCTAGGGTTAAATATACTGGGAAATTAGTGAATTATTTTGACTACTGCAATGTTGATAAAATGTCTATGTTTGAAGTTACTGGTATAATTGAAGCATTAAAGATTAGTTGTGCAGTTAAGGTCTTTTAGAAATTAGCAGATAATCCATTAGAAGTAAAACAATTGAAAACTGATGCTGATGTGATGGAAATGGTTAGTAAATTACCTAGAGATCATTATGTTCACATGTACTTAGAAGAAGTTGTAGAACATGTTCAGCCTGAACCTGAAATGAATTTTGCTGATGCTGATAATGATGTTTTTGAGTCTGAGGTTAGGATAGAAATTGAATCTGAGTCTGACTCAGAAGATGAAGAATTTGTTGCTGCTCAATCTGAGTCAACCACTGATGTGTCTGAGTTTTCTGACAGTGAGAATGAATATATTAGTTCAGAGGATGAAGTGTATAATGTGAATGTAGGGTTAGACACTAATGAAGTAGGGGTTGAAAGTGACAGTGAACATTCTGACTCACTACACAGTGTAGAAGAGTCAGATTCAGATGGTCCACCAAAAAAACCTAGGTTTCCTGAGTTTAATAGTATGTCAGACATGTCTAACCCTACACTGAAGGTTGGTTTGATATTTGCAAGTAAGGTTGTATTGAAAGAAGCAATTAAGATGTATAGTATTAAAAATAGGTACAATGTGAATTATATTTTGCAGTTTAATTTTGTTAATTAACTTTTTATTTTGTAATGTTCAGGGGCTAATGGAAGCTGTGTCAGAACTGTTCCCTTATTCTGAACACAGAACCTGTGTTAGGCATTTGTACTCTAACTCTAAAACTAATGGTTTTGTTGGAAAAGCACTTAAGGATCAACTATGGAAAGCTGCAAAGGCAACATATCCTAGGGAGTTTGAATCTGCCATGGCTGAATTGAAGGTATATTATTTGAATTTTAAAATCATTTTTATATTTTACTGAATTATATATGAATACTAACTTTCACTTTTTGTAGGGTGTCAGAAAAAGCTTGAAAATGGTTGGCACCTAAAGACCCAAGGATGTGGTCCAAGTCACACTTTTCTATCACATGCAAGTCAGACATGCTTCTGAATAACAACTGTGAATGTTTCAATAAGGTATTTTTTCTTACTGTAAATTAGTTATTTACAAATATACAAATAATTTTGTACTAAATTTGTACTGTTTTATATGATCAGTTAATTGTTGAAGTTAGAGACAAACCAATTGTCACATTGGTGGAGGTAATCAGAACAAAAATAATGCAAAGGTTAGCTAAAAGAAAAGATCTGGCTGAAAAATGGACTGGAGTTCTGTGCCCTAAAATTCAAAAGAAGCTTGACCATGCAACATCACTAGCACATAGGTATAATTAGTTACTTAAAATAATATTTATTTTTTGTTTAAGTTGTGCTAACTTTTCATTTTTATTGCAGTTGTTGGCCTATTTATGCTGGTGGACACATGTACCAAGTTTCATGTGGTCCTTCAACTCAACATTCTGTTAACATTCAAGCTTGGACATGCTCTTGCAGAAAATGGGAACTAACAGGTATAAGTAGAAAATATGATATTTGGACTGATTTTTAACATTTGGACTGATTTTTTAGTATAGTTAAGCATGTGTTTTATTTGGACTGATTTATTAGTATAATTAAGCATGTATTTTATTTGGACTGATTTATTAGTATAGTTAAGCATGTGTTTTATTTGGACTGATTTTTAATATTCTGTTACCTTTTTTTTTATTTGGACTGATTTTTTAGTATAGTTAAGCATATGTTTTATTTGGACTGATTTATACAATAGTAGAATACTCTTTGTTAATATAATATTTGTTCCATGCAGGCATTCCTTGTGTACATGCACTTTCTGTCATTTTATCACTTTCAGATAGGCCAGAAAAGTATGTTCATCCTTGTTATTTTGTGGAGACTCAAAGGGCTATTTATTCTCACTTGATAAGTCTAGTGAGAGGTGAGAAACAATGGAGTAGTGAACAAACATTGGAGCCTATCATACCACCTACATTTAGAAGACCTCCAGGAAGACCACACAAGAAAAAAAGAAGAGAGGCTGATGAACCACCATCTCAGCCTGGTAAGCTGTCAAAGAGGGGTGTCAAAATTTACTGTAAAAAATGTAAAGGAAGTGGACATAATATTAGAACTTGTAAGGGGAAGGTTGGTGGCAATATCAGAAGACAAGCATCCTCATCTTCTGCAAGAGCTCCCAGAATTTCAAAACTGCCAGTAAAATTTACTTTTTTAAATTAAATGCATAATTTCATTTTTTTGGGTTTACTTGGTTGAAGAATTTGTAATTTTTTTGCAGATTAAAAGACCTGGAACAACCAGCCATGCTGGTACCTCAACTCCAACAACAACAATCAGCCATGCTGGTACCTCAACTCCAAGATCAACTCCACAAGTCCATACTGTTAGATGGATGCCCACCCCCACTACACATATGAGCCAGGAAAGTAGTACAAGTCAACCATCTCCAAGGGTTGATCATTGAGTCTGTTCACAACAGATTCTTTTTGTTCTTTTTTGTGTATTGCAAACATTTGACTAAATTAGGTTATATTGTTGTGAAAACAAATATCACATGTATTTTGTTTGACTTGCTTTACTAGGTCAATTTTTGGAGTGATGTATGAATTACATGCTCAAACACATGTATTGGTCAAAAATTATGTGATGTATGAATTACATTCCAAACATAATGGTTAATGCAATTATGTATTCTTCTTTATATTGTAGCAATTATTTACATTATTTTTGTTTGACATACTTCATTTTAAACTTTAGATATACATATGGTCAATATATTTACTTCACTTACATTATGTTATTAAATCCATCAAACTGATTTTTTCATTGCACAAGTAGGATCAATAATGCATTCATCAAACTGATTTACTTCACTTACTAATTATCAGTTATTAAATCCACCAAACTGATTTACTTCACTTACTAATGAATGGTCAATAATGCATTCATCAAACTGATTTTTTCATTGCACAAGTAGGATCATTTTACATAACCTAAATACAAAATACAGTTACCTAAATTCAGAAGAAGAAAAAAACTAAATTCAGTTACTATAATCTGGATTTACATAATACCAAGACCTAAAATTCCCAGAATTCCCACAACACCAATACTCAAACTTAAGAAAATTCCCAGAATTCCAATTAAGAGAATAATGTTCCAAAATAAAATCCAACAAAAAACACAACAAGAAGACTCAAAATGCCCATAATTCTTTCTTTCTTCCTTTAATTCTCCATAGCAACAATCCTTCTACGAAGACCAACAATGGCAGCTTTCAACCTAGCATTCATTGGTGGATCATACCAGCAAAAAAACTTACAGCTCTTAACGCCTTTTCCATAATTTCCACAACCCCAAAACCTCCTACCTGAATTTTCATCAGTCCAACCTGTTGTTAGCGTAGATCGAACTCCACAATAGCATACCCGGTTCATCTCTGCCTCCATAACCCGCTACAACCTTGAACAAATTTTTTTCTTGGTGAAATCGTAAGAATGGGTGAAAATTCAGACATTAGGGATTAGGGTTTCTTTAAATAGACAAAACCCAACGTCTATTTTATTATAAATGTTGAGGTGGCATATAAATATTTATTTTATATATCCAACGTGGAAAACAAATAAGCAAAATATTCCACATCAGCTGTGCCGTCTATTTTTTAACGGCAGGTGGCAACATTGGAACCACTTAAATAGTTAGGTGGTTTATTTAACGCAATTGAAAATATAGTGGTCAGATCGACACCTACCCCATAGTTGAGTGGTCATTTGTATAGTTTACCCTTATTATTATTATTATTATTATTATTATTATTATTGTTATTATTATTATTATTATTTCATATAATAAACTTTGATTTCATATAATAAACTTTGATTTAATATAGTTATACAAAAAATTTGATATGGAAACATGAAACTTTGATTTAAATATTTAATCAAATTCAAATGCATAGATTAACAAGTTAAATCAGAATTAATCTCATATACCAATAACTCTAAACTAAACCATAAATACTAAACCTCAAACCTTTAACCCAACTCAAATCGAATTGACCCGAAAATTTAAATGTTGACCCGACCCGAAATCGACCCGAAATTGATCCGATTTTGACCCGACCCGAAAGCGACCCAAACGACCCGATTTTGACCCGAACCGAAAGCGACCGATCCGATTTTGACCCGACCCGAAAACAACCGATCCGATTTTGACCCGATCCAATACCCGAACCGAATCCGACTCATCACAGACCCGAATTAGACCCGAACCCGAACCGAACCGACCCGAACCGAATTTAAACCGATTTTAAATAGACCCGAAATGACCCGAACCGAAACGAACCGAACCGAACCCGAACCGAATGACCTGATTGCCACCTCTATTCGCAACTATGATTCCACATTTAACATGCACTATGATTAGTAAGGACTTGGAGCATAAAATTGCCCAACACCATATCACAACAGATTGTTTTGCTTTCTTATTTTAAATTTATTAAAGAAATTAGAATTAGATTTACTTACTTTTATTTCTTTGGACTCATTCGACTCGTTATTTTTTATGTATAGTCTTGATTTTTTAAAAAAAAAAAACAAGTCGAAGAAAATTAACTTAGATTTTGTTGCTTTCATTTAATTAAAGATTGTGTTAATTTACTAAGAAATGGATCTTCTTCTAGAAGAATAGAAATATTTTTTTTTATTTATACCCACACACTAAAAATTAGATTTAAAATTTAAGTAATTTAGGGTATGATATATTGTTAAGGGTATAAAGTTTAAGATTTAGAATTTAGAGTTAAAATTTATAATTTTTTTATAATTTTTAGTGTTGGAAATTGGGACATAAAAAGGGTACCGAAAAGGGACAAATAATTTTTATATCTTCTAGAACTTGTACTGGATATGTACGACTTCAGTGGTGATGTATGGTTATGTCATTCTTTTGGTGGCCAAGGCTTCAATACACACTTATATACTACATTGCTTGAAACTTAAAACAACAACAGTGCAATTATTTTAACATTTTATTTGGACTATAATGTAGTATTTTAGTCGGATATCATTTTTGGATAAACTCATGCACACTTACACAGTATGTTGCTTGAACCGGGTCATCACCCTTTATCAACCAAAACCACTCAATGATTCAACTAGAAGCAAAGTTTAGATTGTCTTTGGATGTAAAAGGCTGTTTTGATCTTAAATTGCAGATGGGGATGATGGAATGAAAGTTGGTTCTTGTCCAACCCCTGATGAATCATCATCTCCTATGAATACCAAACCAAGATCACTGGTTCTTAAAAACTATTTCCCTACTAATCCGAATGAGACGGTAGCTTGCGCCGGAAAATTCAGCTCCAACACTTGCCATAAAGCAGACGGAGTTCGCTGGCAAAACTTCATTGCTGTTGATTTTTACCAGGTTCTTCGAACTGAAACGGAATCTTATGCGACCCTATACTATGCAAGGTCGTATAAGATTAATATGCTGCAACTGATGTTTCTCCATACCCTCTTTGCTCTACCAGCTCTCACTATCTTGCACTTTAACCATTGTTTGTTGTATCCGGCAGGCTAATGCTACATCTGGCACCTGCGAAGTCCCGCCAATGTCGCCTGCTGCTGCAACACCAATGACCATAGAAAATCCTTCACTGTCCAGCTCCGACTTTGCTGATATGAAGATTGGACTAACAAGGTGTGTTGATGTAGGGACCTTAGTTTGTATCAACAATAAGACCATCCCACTACTGAAACTCAATGTGTAAAGCATAGGGTCGTAGTTCATAAATGGCTGACAAACGGTAATAATGATTTGGCAGATAGTTGCTGACAATAATCATCCAGAATTTAATTTGTATTGTTGAAAATTCAATTGTTCAGCCAAGATCTGATTCTGAATCACATGATTTAACTTAAACTTCATTACCCCTTCTTGCTGATAATAAACAAGGAACTAAGAATGTGCAATTCAACTCGAACAACTTCGGATTATATTCAGTGCTTTTCTTCTTCGTATTATGCACTGTTAGCATGTACTGACATCTCCATGGTCATCCGAGTCTAACACCCTTTTCTCTGTCGGTCCATTCTTTGTGCCGTCGCAATGTACCTGTCCTGCATCCCTTCCGGTTCTACTATTATCCTGAAATAAGTTGGTTCGACCAATGAATCAGAAGGGTTCCTTTAGCTTCGGAATTCAAACCAAATAATGTGTTCAGATTCCTCTACTTCTAACGGACACGGTTTTCAACATCATGAATGAATTGAAGTTCAAGAACATAAACAAGATAAGTCAGCTCAGCATGCATGAAGAGGGAAATTCTAAAATATAAGTAACAGTTTACTCGCATGCATTCTGCACTTGCATAGCCGATTTCACGTGGATTCTGCAGCCACCTCTGATGCTTATGGTATTAAGCATTTGGTATATTTTAAAAGTTTTACGGTACAATTAAATTCATTAAGTTTGATATGGCAACATTCCGCATACGAAGAAAGTGCTCCTTTGAACTTAAAGAGAAGTTACATGGGGATTTTTGTACTTACATCTTTGAAGGAGGATTCTTCAGCTTCAAGCATATGTATGACATGGCCCATCTTCGGTCGCTTCTGTGCATTTGGGTCTACGCAACGTAAAGATACAAGTATTGCTCGCTTCAATGCTCTTGATGCAGGTTTTTCAAGTAGCTTGGGATCCAATACTCCCTCTGGATTCCTGTTAGCAACCATCTTCTTAAGCCATTCAATTAAGTTCACCTGGAAATATCTCGACTTTAATCGGAAAGCAACATGGGAGAGCAAGAAGGAAGCCTTGATATAAATTTGATTTTCTGATAAAACAGTAATCTTTTACGAATACGACCAACAAAACGATATTGGATTAGATGCATGGTACATACCTCTTCTGGAGGCCGGCTATAATCAACCGGGTTCCTTCCTGTAATTATTTCCATAATAAGAATCCCAAAGCTATACACATCACTTCTTTCGTTCAGCATGCCAGTGCTAGCATATTCGGGAGCCACATAGCTTAAAAAAAGAAAAAAACGAAACTACATGTTAGAAATGACGAAATAAACAAAAGCACACCAGCAGGAAGAGTGAAACAGAGGCATTATACAAACCCAAATGTTCCCATGACTCGAGTTGTAACGTAGCTGCTCTCAGAGGCCAAGAGCTTGGCTAGTCCAAAGTCTGAAACCTTGGGGTTCCAACGCTTGTCGAGTAGGATGTTGCTTAATTTAATATCACGGTGAACAACTTTGGGTTCAAGCCCCTCGTGAAGGTAAGCTAACCTAACAAACAATTCAGTTATGGGAAATCAAAACAATGCAGGCAGAAAACAACATAAATGGAAGTCATTAGATCTCGATCGAAGTTCGAACCCTCTTGCTGTTCCCAGGATTATGTTCATCCGAATATCCCAAGTCAGAGGACTGCAAGGCCCTACATCCCCATGAATCCACTGCTCCAAATTCCCATTATTCACATACTCATACACCAGCATCCTAACAACACATCAACAAGTAATTGTCAACAATTTTCGTAGATTTTTCGGCATCAAATGCCAAAAACAAACTACCTGTGAGCTCCTTCAGCACAGTAGCCAAGCAACCTTACTAAATTCTTATGCCTAACTCGCCCAATCGCCTCCACTTCAACTTTAAACTCCTTCTCAGCCTGTCCCCTGCAGATTAGCAGATGGTTTAGTTCAGAGTTCAGACTTGAGAATTCAGATTAGCAAATTGATATGATTGGGAGTAAAATCACCTGTTGTTGAGCAAGTTCTTGACAGCAAACTGGGTGTTATCCTCCAAAACACCATGGTAAACGATCCCATAGCCACCCTGGCCTATCACTTTCTCATGAGCAAACCCATTTGTGGAAACCTCAAGCTCCCTCAAAGTGTACCAACGCCCCCATCCCAAATGTGAAACTTGTGGCACAGCTCCACCCACGTAATCGACACGTGCCTCGCCACTTGTATGTGGAGATAAACCCGGGTATGAAATCCTATGGTCTTTCCCGATCTCAATGTGGATTCCATGGTAACCAGTAGGGCTCTCCTCTTCCAGAGGGAGAAGCAAGGCCTGCCTTTCGGTGCCTGTGGTTGGGTCAGTGTCAGGGTCAGGGTCAGGGTCGGCTTGAATTTGGGTGGTGTGAGGCTTTTGGGGTTGGATTTTGATCTCATGGATCTCTTTGGAAACAACTGGGATTCTTGGTTTGGGTTTGGTTCTTTTGGAAGCGAGCCAAAGGGAAATGAGGAAGAGAAAGAGAACAAAAGCTGATCCTAGACAAACTCCAAGGACCACCCATAATCGTAAACCGAAAATCGAGGTTGTCTTTGATAGTTGGTCGGCCATAAACCCAGTTTTTCCAACAATCATCCGAGTGGTAGAGTTTAGAGAAACAAACAAATTGGATGCATGCACAGCTTTTAAGGAATCAAACCATAGCTAAAGTCAGTTGCAGACTTGCAGTTGCAGGGGTTGTAGCAAAGTGCGAAGAGAGAGAGAGAGTGATGAAAAAGAAGAGCAGCTGGCATGACATGATGGAATGGAACCTTTTTACACTGTCGAATCGAATAAAAGAGAAGGAGAATGGTTATACACTTCACTTTTTTTTTTAATAAAAGCATTAGTCTTACTAAAAAAATTCAAAATTATAATAAGAGTTCACGATCATAGCTTGACATTTTTCAGTAGCATTGAAACAAGAAACTAACAATTTTACTTCATAGAAAAAGTTAAAAAATTTAATTAAAAGATTCGAACAAAAAATAGATATAAATAAATTTAATTATATCAGCAGATAAACTGCAAAAGGAGGATTGAAAGGCCACCGAAAACTGAAAATTAAAATCGAGCATCGTGAAGAATTATCTCTAAAAGCAAACCACATATCCAAATTTAATCTAAAGGTCTATAGCAAAGGAGATCAACATTAAAATCGGTGTCGACAACAGCTTAACAAATAAGTTTTGAGTTTAAAGTGTTATAAATAATCAATTGAATTTTTGTAATGTACAGCGATCTAACATTTTAAATTCAGATGATTCAACTAAAAACTTACCCTTACTTAAATAATCATCTAAACCGTTTATCCAAAAATTTGACTTGTGTTAGAACTTGGAACTATAAGCGGTAATTGTAAAATCCCCCAGTTCGGAAAGGAGACAGCTTATTTATTGGGCGAGGAACAGGTAAACCAACAGCCGCATTAAGTAGGGATTCGTTTTGAGTTTGAAAATTTTTGAGTTATTAATTTGAAGAGTTATATTTTATAACTCAATTTTTATTTGAATTTTTTTCGAATCTAGTTTGAGTTTCTATTTAAATTTAATTGTAAATATTTATAATGTTATGATACTAACTAATTCTAAATTAAACAGTTTTCTATAACCATATACAATATACATATTTCTTCATAATTTTTTGTACGTAGTACATATATATGTGAGGCAGAATTAAGAGACTCGATTTGAATTTAAAAATTGATCCACCAATTTCTAAAAATTTCGAGTTATTTGAATTTCCATTTTATAACTCAAATTTTATTTGAATTTTTTTCGAGTCAAGTTTATGAAATTACGAGTCGATAATTTTTCACGTTGAATCGATTTGAATAATTCGATTTTTTGAATCGAGTCGAGTTTTACCCCATTGAAAAAACCAAAAACACATTAATTACTTTGGCCATGGATTTTTATCACACAAACCTACTAATCATAAACTAAACCTGTAACACCCGGGTTTAGGGGTTAGGTGAAAATAATATTTTAATATTATTTTGGGCTCGGTTTTATACTCCAAATAATATTTCGAGTTGTTTTCAAAATTTATTAATTTGGGGTTGACCATGTTTTAAGATTAAACTCCATTTAGCCATGGATTTACCTTCCTTGCAAATACCCTAATTCATTAAGGGCAAACAAGTCTTTTGAGCTTTAAAATTTTACCACATGTCAAATAAAACTCCCACCTTTCTCATCTTCTTCTTCTCCCTCTTTCAAACCTAACGTTCTCTTCTTCTCACCTTGGGGGATCACTATTCCATCACCATACACTCACATCCTTGGTGATTTTTGAGAGGTAAACATGTTTCTAGCTTGTCCTCACTCTCCTCTACATGCTCATACCCATAGTTTTCTTTAAAACTCATATTTTTGTGTTATGAAGTTTTAGAGTTTGAAATTAAAAATGTTAACTTTGTTAACTTTGAGTTGAGCTTTTGATTTGGTAATGATAGATAAGTCATTTGTCGTTCAAAAGGTCCAATATATCTAATTTTTACAAAGTTTTACAATGATTTTCGGATTTGTATTTCAAAGGGGTTTTAGGAGGGTTTTAAAGGGGTTTTTGGGGTGGGTTAACGTTGGTTCTTGAGGGCTGGTGCTAGTATGGTAAATGGGGGTTGCTTTGGGTGTGTTTGGTGGTTGTTTGGATGCTTGAAATAGAAGATTTCAGTGGGTGTTAAGGGCTGCTCGAAAATTCTGTTTTTGGGGTTGATTTTGAGTGTTGGATACTTGGTAATGTTAATCCGGGTTAGCTTCGATGATAAGGTATTAATTGTGGATGTTTTGTTTGTGTTTGGGATTGATTAGAATCAAGTTTGGGCATCGGTGAAGCATCGGAAGTGAATCCGGGAAGTTGAAGGTTGTTGCTTGCTTGGTCTTGAGCTTGGAAGCTTAGGTGAGTGGTTAATTGCTTTAAATGATTTTTAAATAGTTGGTTCGAGTATTTGGACTAGGTTGGGCTTGGTAGACCCACCTAGAGTTAGGATTAGGGTGGTAGCCTAATCCTAAGCTTGATCTAGAGCCTTTGGTTGAACTTAATTACATGGTTGTGTATGTCTCGTATGAAATGTGATGTGAATGTTTATGTATATTGCATTATACATGTGAAATGAGATTGGACTTATGATGCTTGAGAGATGCATGATGATGGTTGTTGGTGAGTACGTGCTAAGCACGAGTTTGGTTGAAATGAGTCATGTGAAGTGAGTAAATATTGGCACTAGTAAACTTGAATACAAATGATCGATCATTAGGATGTTAGTGTGTACACATGAGTCTAAAGTCGCGCGTGGCCTTGGTGGCGTTGAGTCACCAAGGAGGAGTACGGGTTCGCCCGGAATTGTATTTAAATGTAGTCGGTGATGAGTGGAATCCCATCGACGGGGCGTGAGGATGAGTGGAATCCCCTCCGCGAGACCGGTGATGAGTGAAATCCCACCGTGAGGTAATGTGGTTGTTGGATGTGAGTTTCCAACATGTCTATCCGCGTATTCGGGTCTTAGCTAGGTGCCAATGTTGTTTGATGTATATATCGATGTGTTGAGGTTCATGGTTCTTGTTGGGATACTTGTTTGTGATTACTTGTATCATGGGAATTGAGCTTATGATCATGGCATTAATATTGTCTATTGCTCATGCATTTTATCATGTGGACCTTTGGAATGATTGTGTTTTACCTTGGCTAGATCGTGCTCGGACCCTGCGATGTTGAGGTTTGTTTTTAGAGCTTACCCTCACTAAGCATCATTGCTTACGCTCTCTTTGTTCAACATTGCAGATCCTTAGTTTGTGGGTTGCTCGGGCAAGTGGAGGGCCTCCAAGTGTGGTTTTGGCTTGAGTTCATCAAGTATGGATTTTTAATGTTAGACATGTAATAGTTAGAGCAATGGGACATGTATGGTTTTGTTGGATTGTTGTTGGTTGCTAGGAGCATGTATAGACTCCTTAGTATCTTGCTTTTGCATGGTTGTGTTGCCATGATGAATGTTGACTCATGTCTAAATGCTTATTTTGAATGCTTGCTAAATGCCTTAGAAGTCATCCTTATGATTGAATGATGTTTGAATGAATGTTTGTTTGAGGGTGGTTGTCTTAGTGTTAGACATGTCTAAATCTTGTTAAAGCATGATAGATTTATTGGATGTCTTGGGTTTGATTTGGTTGGGTGTTGTGATGTGTTTTGGTAGTGTTTTGGGGCACCTTTGTGCCTTAAAACAGCAATTTCGAGTCTGCAGACAGGGGGCGTTTCGGAACGGGTCCCCCTGTTCCGGAACGGGTCCTTTGCAAATGGCCTGCCGTTTCGAAACGGATGAGGGGCGTTTCGGAACATTTTCGCTACTGGAATTTTGAGAAATTGGTGAGATGAAGCCGTTCCGAAACGGGCCTTTGATGTTTCGAAACGGTCAAATCTCGTTGACCACGAGATATTGACCGTCATGGTCGTTCCGATACGGGTCTCCCCTGTTTCGGAACGGTCACCCTATGGTTACCCAGGCCCGTTGACTAGGTCAAGGCGTTTCGGAACACCCTAAGGGCGTTTCGAAACGGCCTGCTGTAAAACCTTAAAATGAGCTGTTGAATGATTTGTTGGTCGGTGCTTGGTGAAATGTTTGTATTATTCCGCTGCTGTGCTCCACATAGGATTAACTTATGCATATAGACAAGATAAAATAATAAGAAAATTTCAGGGTCGTTAGCCGAGGGGAAATCTTAACGGGTTTCGCTTCGGTTTTCCCCGTGTGGCCCACTCGGACCGGTCATCCGACTAGACCGGGACGAGGGGGTTACACTTGTTGGTATCAGAGCCTAAGGTTATCGAAACCTTGGGCAGGTAAGTGAGGTAAGTTCAAGTTTTTAAATTGAATTGCACGGTGTTTGCTTGTTTTGCAAGAATGATTGCTTGTGTGACAAGTATGCTGGTTGTTTTATTTTAAAGCATGTGTGTGTGGGTCCCATTGCTGCTATTACATTGGAAAAAAATGATTTTTAAGTGAGGGAACATACTTGGACACTTGGAAGCCTTGCCTTGCTAACCCAACTTGTATGTTTTGCTGTTGTGGTTGTAGTTGATAACTGTGAGAGCAATGTCTAGACCGAGAGGTAGACCGAGGTTGGTTCGTCAGGAACCACGAGTTGCGGCTCCTGTTGAGCCGGTAGTTGGTGCGGGGGCTCACATAGAAGGACCGGTGGCCGCGGGAGCTGGCGCTCCTCCACCACCTCCACCACCACCACCTCCTCCACCTAGAGTTGGGAGCGAGGATGGAGCCGGAGGAAATGGGCCACAAGGTGGCCAAGGTCCAGCTGGAATTGACATGACTCCGCTAGTGCAAGCAATAGCGGGAGCGTTTCAGGCCGCAGTTGCGGAAGCTCAGGCTGCAGCTCAGCCTAGGTGTGATGATGCTAGTTTACCTTTGGAGAGGCTCCGTAGCTTAGCGGCCAAGGAGTTTAGAGGATCTACTCCGGAGAGGTCGGAGTTATGGTTGGAGAAGACAGTTCGTATCTTGGCTCAGATGGGTTGTGCGGGCGCACGTAGATTGGGTTGTGTAATCTCACTGCTTCAGGGTGATGCCTACACATGGTGGGTCACCATTACTACCGGGGTTCTAGAGGCAGAGATTGATTGGGAGTTCTTTGAGTCTGCTTTCCGGAAGAGGTACTTGGGACCGAGGTACCTAGATGAAAAGAAGAGAGAGTTCATGGCTCTCACTCAGGGGGATGCTTCTGTGACTGATTATGAGATCCGCTTTGTTCGCTTGAGTCAGTATGCCCCAGAGTTGGTTCCTACTGAAGTGGAACGCTGCAACCGTTTCCGCTACGGGTTGAATGAAGAGGTTACGAGGTACACGTTGGCTTCTGACTACTCAGACTTTGATGTATTGGTCGCGAGAGCCAAGGATTTGGAGCATAGTTTGGGTTCGGCCAAACGAGCTGGTGGCTCTAGTTCTGGCAAGAGGCATAACCACTTTGATGGTAGAGATGCTAAGAGACACAGAGGTGGCGGACATCAGTTTGACCATAGACGTGGCGGTGGCCACCATGGTAGGGGCCATCAGGGCCATAGAGGAGGAGGGCACTTGCCCGAGTGTACCCGCTGTGGGAGACAGCATGCTGGTGAGTGTTGGGGTAACTTTCATGCCTGTTGGAACTGTGGTTCGAGGGACCACTTTAGGAGGGATTGTCCGCATCAGGCGGCTCAGGCACCGAACATTGCCCAGGCTCCTGCGAGAGCTAATGATTTTCAGAGAGGCCGTGGGCGCGGTCGTGACTACTTCCAGCCTAGGGTAGATGCCCAGAGGAACCTTGCTCATGTTGTGGCTGTGCAGCCAGAGGCGGGAGGACCAGCGAGAGTCTATGCTCAGAGAGAGGCCGGGAACGACACCGATGTGATAGCAGGTAATTTCGAGTTACAGTCTATGTCTTTGCTTTCTTTGGTTGATTCAGGTTCTACGCATTCCTACATTTTGAGTGAGCATGCACAGAAGTTAGATATTCCTGTTGAGATCTTAGATGTAGGTATGCATGTTACTAGTTCTTTTGGTGAGACAGTTGTGGTTAGACGTATGTATAGGAGGTGTCCACTGAAGATTCAGGGTCATGTGTTCTCAGTTGACATGATGGAACTTCCCTTCTATGGTTTTGATATTATTTTGGGTATGGGCTGGTTGGTTGAGCATCGGGCTAGTGTGGATTTTGAGACGAAGAGAATTTCCTTGAAGCTTTCTGATGACTACGAGGTAGTGGTAGTGGGCGAGAACATTAAGTTCTTGTCTAATGTGGTGTCAGCTTTAGAGGCTCATAGGTTGATGGACTCTGGATGTGGGGCCTATTTAGCTTATGTTATGAATCCGGACATGAGTGAAGCTAGACCGAAAGATATCAGAACAGTGTGTGACTTTCCAGATGTGTTTCCTGAAGAGTTACCGGGTTTGCCTCCTGACAGAGATGTTGAGTTTGTGATTGAGATAGTTTCGGGATCTAATCCAGTTTCGATAGCTCCGTATCGTATGGCTCCGAAAGAGTTGAAAGAATTGAAGAGTCAGTTGCAAGAATTATTAGACCGTGGTTTCATTAGGCCTAGTAGTTCTCCGTGGGGTGTTCCAGTATTGTTTGTGAAAAAGAAAGATGGTAGCACGCGCATGTGTATTGACTATAGGCAGCTGAATCAGTTGACTGTGAAGAACAAGTATCCGTTGCCTCGTATAGATGATTTGTTTGATCAGTTGAGAGGTGCTTCAGTGTTCTCAAAGATAGATTTGAGATCCGGGTACTATCAGTTGAAGGTGAAAGAGTGTGATGTTCCGAAGACAGCTTTTAGGACTAGATATGGTCACTATGAGTTTCTTGTGATGCCATTTGGGCTCACAAATGCACCAGCAGCATTCATGGACATGATGAACAGAATTTTTAGGGACTATCTAGACCGTTTTGTGGTTGTCTTCATTGATGATATACTTGTGTACTCGAAGACAGAAGAAGAGCATGATGAGCACTTGAGATTTGTTTTACAGAGATTGTTGAGCAACCAGTTGTATGCGAAGCTCAGCAAGTGTGAGTTCTGGATTCGAGAGGTTGTATTTCTTGGCCATGTTGTTTCGGCCGAAGGTATCCGAGTTGAACCATCGAAGATAGAGGCTATTGTGGAGTGGAAACAACCTAAGTCCGTGACCGAGATTAGCTGGTTACTATAGGAGGTTTGTGGATGACTTCTCTAGGGTAGCTGCTCCCTTGACTAAGTTGTTGCAAAAGGGAGTCAAGTTTGAATGGTCAGATGCAAGACAGAAGGCCTTTGAAAAATTGAAAGAAGCTTTGACGAATGCTCCAGTGTTAGTGCAGCCTGTTTCAGGTAAGGAGCTTGTGATTTACAGTGATGTTTCCTACGTAGGCTTAGGATGTGTTTTGATGCAAGATAGGAGAGTTGTTGCTTATGCTTCTAGACAGTTGAAGATTCATGAGAAGAACTATCCTACTCATGATATAGAGTTGGCTGCAGTTGTTTTTGCATTGAAGATTTGGCGTCACTACTTGTATGGTGAGAAGTGTATTATCTACACCGATCACAAGAGCTTGAAGTACTTGATGACACAGAAAGAGTTGAACTTGAGACAGAGGAGATGGCTAGAGTTGTTAAAAGATTATGATTTGACCATTGAATACCATCCGGGTAAAGCAAACGTAGTAGCCGATGCTTTGAGTAGAAAAGTGGCCGTTGAGCTGAGAGCTATGTTTGCTAGATTAAGTGTGTCTGATGATGGTGGTTTGATCATCGAGTTGCAAGTGAAGCCTTCCTTAATTCAGTTGATTAGAGAGAAATAGTTGCAAGATGCGAGCCTAGTTCCTCATGTTCAAGACATAGCCGAAGGAAGACCGACTGAGTATAGTTTCAGTGGTGAGAGTTTGTTGTGCTTTAGAGATAGAATTGTTGTACCAGAAGATGTTGAGCCGAGACGTCAGATTTTGAGTGAAGCACATTCGAGTCCCTTTTCTATGCATCCGGGTAGTACCAAGATGTACCGAGATTTGAAGAATGATTACTTCTAGGTTGGTTTGAAGAGAGATGTAGCCGAGTATGTGAGCCGTTGCATGGTTTGTCAGAGAGTGAAGGCAGAACATCAGGTTCCTTCAGGTCTGCTACAGCCTTTGAAGATTCCGGAATGGAAATGGGAGAGGATCACCATGGATTTCGTATCGGGGTTGCCTTTGTCTCCTTCGAAGAAGAACTCAGTTTGGGTGATTGTTGATAGGTTCACTAAGTGTGCTCACTTCCTAGCAGTGAACACTACGGATTCCTTAGACAAGTTGGCAAACTTGTACATCCGTGAGATTGTGAGACTTCATGGAGTTCCGAAGTCTATTGTTTCAGATAGGGATCCTAGATTTACTTCGAGGTTCTGGAGTTGCTTACATAGTGCCTTGGGTAGCCGTTTGCATTTCAGCACATCTTATCATCCGCAGTCCGATGGGCAGTCAGAGCGAGTGATACAGATTCTTGAGGATATGCTTCGTTGTTGTGTGATTGATTTTCAGGGTTCTTAGGAGAAGCACTTACCGTTGGTTGAGTTTGCTTACAACAACAGTTATCAGTCTAGTATCTAGATGGCACCTTATGAGGCTTTGTATGGTAGACGGTGTAGGACTCCGATTTGTTGGGCTGAGACAGGACAGAGGTTGTTACCTATGCCAGACTTGCTTAAGGGAACCGCAGAAAAGGTGAAGTTGATTTGTGACCGTTTGAAAGCAGCTTCCGATCGTCAGAAATCTTATGCAGATTTGAAGAGGAAGGAGATTGAGTACTCAGTGGGTGAGAAAGTGTTTCTGAAAGTATCTCCGTGGAAGAAGGTAATGAGATTTGGCCGAAAGGGCAAGTTGAGCCCGAGATTCATTGGTCCGTATGAGATAGTTGAGCGGATTGGGCCTGTAGTTTATCGCTTGAGGTTACCTTCTGAGTTAGAGAAGATCCATGATGTCTTTCATGTGTCTATGCTTAGGAGATATAGATCAGATCCTTCTCATGTGATGCCCGTTGAGGAGATAGAGTTGAATCCGGATTTGTCTTATAATAAAGAGCCCGTTGAGATACTTGCTTCTGATAGCAAGGTGTTGCGTGGCAAGACCATAGAGTTGGTCAAGGTGTTGTGGAGGCATAGAGGTGTGGAAGAGGCCACGTGAGAGAGGAAAGCGGATATGGTTGAGCAGTTTCCGTATCTGTTTCCACCAGGTAATTTTGGGGACGAAATTCCTTAAGTGGGGGAGAATTGTAACACCCGGGTTTAGGGGTTAGGTGAAAATAATATTTTAATATTATTTTGGGCTCGGTTTTATACTCCAAATAATATTTCGAGTTGTTTTCAAAATTTATTAATTTGGGGTTGACCATGTTTTAAGATTAAACTCCATTTAGCCATGGATTTACCTTCCTTGCAAATACCCTAATTCATTAAGGGCAAACAAGTCTTTTGAGCTTTAAAAATTTACCACATGTCAAATAAAACTCCCACCTTTCTCATCTTCTTCTTCTCCCTCTTTCAAACCTAACGTTCTCTTCTTCTCACCTTGGGGGATCACTATTCCATCACCATACACTCACATCCTTGGTGATTTTTGAGAGGTAAACATGTTTCTATCTTGTCCTCACTCTCTTCTACATGCTCATACCCATAGTTTTCTTTAAAACCCATGTTTTTGTGTTATGAAGTTTTAGAGTTTGAAATTAAAAATGTTAACTTTGTTAACTTTGAGTTGAGCTTTTGATTTGGTAATGATAGATAAGTCATTTGTCGTTCAAAAGGTCCAATATATCTAATTTTTACAAAGTTTTACAATGATTTTCGGATTTGTATTTCAAAGGGGTTTTAGGAGGGTTTTAAAGGGGTTTTTGGGGTGGGTTAACGTTGGTTCTTGAGGGCTGGTGCTAGTATGGTAAATGGGGGTTGCTTTGGGTGTGTTTGGTGGTTGTTTGGATGCTTGAAATAGAAGATTTCAGTGGGTGTTAAGGGCTGCTCGAAAATTCTGTTTTTGGGGTTGATTTTGAGTGTTGGATACTTGGTAATGTTAATCCGGGTTAGCTTCGATGATAAGGTATTAATTGTGGATGTTTTGTTTGTGTTTGGGATTGATTAGAATCAAGTTTGGGCATCGGTGAAGCATCGGAAGTGAATCCGGGAAGTTGAAGGTTGTTGCTTGCTTGGTCTTGAGCTTGGAAGCTTAGGTGAGTGGTTAATTGCTTTAAATGATTTTTAAATAGTTGGTTCGAGTATTTGGACTAGGTTGGGCTTGGTAGACCCACCTAGAGTTAGGATTAGGGTGGTAGCCTAATCCTAATCTTGATCTAGAGCCTTTGGTTGAACTTAATTACATGGTTGTGTATGTCTCGTATGAAATGTGATGTGAATGTTTATGTATATTGCATTATACATGTGAAATGAGATTGGACTTATGATGCTTGAGACATGCATGATGATGGTTGTTGGTGAGTACGTACTAAGCACGAGTTTGGTTGAAATGAGTCATGTGAAGTGAGTAAATATTGGCACTAGTAAACTTGAATACAAATGATCGATCATTAGGATGTTAGTGTGTACACATGAGTCTAAAGTCGCGCGTGGCCTTGGTGGCGTTGAGTCACCAAGGAGGAGTACGGGTTCGCCCGAAATTGTATTTAAATGTAGTCGGTGATGAGTGGAATCCCATCGACGGGGCGTGAGGATGAGTGGAATCCCCTCCGCGAGACCGGTGATGAGTGAAATCCCACCGTGAGGTAATGTGGTTGTTGGATGTGAGTTTCCAACATGTCTATCCGCGTATTCGGGTCTTAGCTAGGTGCCAATGTTGTTTGATGTATATATCGATGTGTTGAGGTTCATGGTTCTTGTTGGGATACTTGTTTGTGATTACTTGTATCATGGGAATTGAGCTTATGATCATGGCATTAATATTGTCTATTGCTCATGCATTTTATCATGTGGACCTTTGGAATGATTGTGTTTTACCTTGGCTAGATCGTGCTCGGACCCTGCGATGTTGAGGTTTGTTTTTAGAGCTTACCCTCACTAAGCATCATTGCTTACGCTCTCTTTGTTCAACATTGCAGATCCTTAGTTCGTGGGTTGCTCGGGCAAGTGGAGGGCCTCCAAGTGTGGTTTTGGCTTGAGTTCATCAAGTATGGATTTTTAATGTTAGACATGTAATAGTTAGAGCAATGGGACATGTATGGTTTTGTTGGATTGTTGTTGGTTGCTAGGAGCATGTATAGACTCCTTAGTATCTTGCTTCTGCATGGTTGTGTTGCCATGATGAATGTTGACTCATGTCTAAATGCTTATTTTGAATGCTTGCTAAATGCCTTAGAAGCCATCCTTATGATTGAATGATGTTTGAATGAATGTTCGTTTGAGGGTGGTTGTCTTAGTGTTAGACATGTCTAAATCTTGTTAAAGCATGATAGATTTATTGGATGTCTTGGGTTTGATTTGGTTGGGTGTTGTGATACGTTTTGGTAGTGTTTTGGGGCACCTTTGTGCCTTAAAACAGCAATTTCGAGTCTGCAGACAGGGGCGTTTCGAAACGGTTCCCCCTGTTCCGGAACGAGTCCTTTGCAAATGGCCTGCCGTTTCGAAACGGATGAGGGGCGTTTCGGAACATTTTCGCTACTGGAATTTTGAGAAATTGGCAATATGAAGCCGTTCCGAAACGGGCCTTTGATGTTTCGAAACGGTCAAATCTCGTTGACCACGAGATATTGACCGTCAAGGTCGTTCCGATACGGGTCTCCCCTGTTTCGGAACGGTCACCCTATGGTTGACCCAGGCCCGTTGACTAGGTCAAGGCGTTTCGGAACACCCTAAGGGCGTTTCGAAACGGCCTGCTGTAAAACCTTAAAATGAGCTGTTGAATGATTTGTTGGTCGGTGCTTGGTGAAATGTTTGTATTATTCCGCTGTAGTGCTCCACATAGGATTAACTTATGCATATAGACAAGATAAAATAATAAGAAAATTTCAGGGTCGTTAGCCGAGGGGAAATCTTAACGAGTTTCGCTTCGGTTTTCCCCGTGTGGCCCACTCGGACCGGTCATCCGACCAGACCGGGACGAGGGGTTACAAAACCATCAAATCCCTTCTCTCTCTTTTTTAACTAATCCGGCATAAGCCATTGTTAAACTTTAAAACTTTTATATTAAAAGTTTGAATATATTATTAATATTAATGTCTGACTTAATTAAATGAATTTAAATTTAAAAATAATATTATTATCATATAAAATAAATAAGATATAATATTATTATATCATAGATATATCGATAACGAACGATAACGACCAAACAACGAAGATAATGATTGCAAACAAAATAAAAAACATAAAGAACATCAAGATTTACGTTGAAACCTAAAATAAAAAAACTACGAGTAAGAGATGAGAACTTTCACTGTATCGGAAGAAGTTAATGCATGAAATTGGACTATTGCCTTTTGTCACTACCATTGTCTTGTTTCTGTGTTCTTGGACACTTGGAGTCTCTTTTTTCTTTTGAAATACTTATTTACCACGAACAACTCTTTTACTATTCTACGAACATGACTCCGATATACATCGTGTCTCTGACTTATCCTTTGAAGTTGGTTCTACCGTGCTTTGCATTTCTGGATAAATCTACAAAGATGTTTTTGATTTACTCCGCATCTTTAACATATGTTGCAGATATTTCTCTAACGTACTTTGTGCTTCAGAACAAGTTTATAGAGATGTCTTCGCCGAAGATCATGTACCAACCTGAAGCTCAACCTTCTTTAGTGACGTCATTACTGTGACTTGGATGAGCAACTAGAGGCTATGATATTAGTTTGTTATACCATAGATATATCAGTGACAAACGGTAATAACGAAACAACGAAGACAGTAATCGTAGACAAAACAATATATAAAGAGTGTCAAAATTTACATAGAAAATCACGAGTAGAAGATGAGAATTTTCACTATGTCGAGAAAAAAAAATTACAAGAGTGAACTGCAATGATGCAACTTGAATGTCATACTATGACTTAACTCACTACAATTCAATGTCTAAAACCCTAATCCCTAAATGTCTAATATTTATAGTGATATGTTGCTGGTTTACAAAGAGAATTTGCATAAAAAGTAATTCTATTCAACACAAGATTCTCAATTTTAATTAATTTATAGTAAGAAAAATATACTAAAAGTAAGATACTCACTTTAAACCAAATCTTAAAAGAACTTGTGTCATAACTCTAACAAATATAATAATTTTAAAAAATAAATCTAACACGTCACAAATATATAAATATATGGCATAAAGTCAAAAAATACCCCTAATGTTTGACTAGATAATCATTTTGACCGATATTCTTTTTGAAGGAATTTAACCCTCAATGTTTTATTTTGGGCCAAAATGACCCATATATAGATGAAAATTGTTACTTAACTAACAATAAATAACTTGAAATGACGTAACAAACATACATGGCAGTGGACGCTAACATGACAATATCATATATACAAAGGTGTTGACCTGAAAAAATTTCACATCAATCAAAAAATAATTTCATAAAATTATATAAAATAGAAAATTATTTTTTATAACGACGTGTCATTCTGTCAAGTCATTTCAAGCGTTAATTGACTAACAATCCATAGATGTGTCATTTTGACCCAAAATAAAACTTTGAAAGTTAAATTGCTTCAAAAAATATGAACCAAAATAATTACTCAGTCAAACGTTATGAGTATTTTTGACATTGTGCCTAAATATATCAAAGTTTGTATAAAACAAATTATGGTGAACTACCTATTTAGTATTCTGTTTTTTCACACCATACGTTTTTCCTATAAAAATTTAATTATGACACCGGTGGAATTTTTTCTCTCATATCATCTGCATTCCGGTGGATTTTTTTAAGATTTTATTCGTACAGTAAAATCAAAAGAAAGTGACGATATCCATATTTCTTTAAGCAAGAATTAAACCTTGACCCTCTTCGAGAGTGACCAAACACTTAGCCATTGAGCTAGACAATTTACTTGTGATGATTTTATCAAAATTTATACTTTATTACAACCAAAAAAAAATCATTGGACCAAAGATTCTAACCTGAGAATTGAGATCTTTAACCCAAAATGCAAATACTTAGCCACAAATCTGGGCAAGAAATCTACTAACATTCCACCAAAATTAAAGATTAATATTTGATAAACTGTTAGTGAAAAAAAAACTTACACAAAAATATCTATTTTCAAACTTCAATCTAAAATTTAAATTTCTAACTTTAAAACTCTAAAAATCTAACCACAAACCCACCCTTCTAACCTGAATCTTAAATTCTAAAACATACAACCTAAACCTTTAATCTCTAAACCCTAAATTAAAACCCTAAACCCCTAAATAACCCAACTTGTAGAAACTTTGTTTTCCACCGCCAGTGCAGTGGCGGAGCCACATGTATTATTCGGCGGGCCTGTGCCCACCCTGAACTTTTCAAAGTTCACACTTTGGCTTCAATTTTCTTAATTTTGTATGAATTAGTCCTTAAATTATGATTTGTGCTCACCCTAAAAATTTGATATTTTTATGACTTATGCCCACCCTAATTTTTTTTTATTTGTGCCCACCCTCAAAAAGATTTTTGAATCTGCCAGTGTATAGTATATAATCCCAAAATTAATATTTAACTTAGATAATTGTTTAAGTAAAGAGTAAGTTAAATTATTTTCTTACTTCATTTGAAATTTAAAAATAATTAAACATCTATTTATATTTTTTATGAAATTAACATTAAATCATTCTAAAATTAAATTTACAATATTTATTTATGATAGAATCTAAATTAATAAATAAATATAATTTTGACTTATATATAATATTTATAATTAAATTTTTAATATTTATTTATAAATTAAATAAATATAAATTCTAAATTATTTGTGATAGAATCTAATTTCTTATATATTTATTTAATTTTTAAATCATTTTAAGTAATTGAGTTTTACACGGGGTAAGTTTATCCTAACTTTAATTTGATAAAATAAATTAATTATTTAATTTGATATAATGTATGAGTAACGATGACCAAATATGTAATTATACAATTTTTTACTAATCGCCACGTCACTTCCTCCATTAGGTTTTAACGGTTGGTGGTCACATTGAGTCTAATTTAATAATTTAGTGGTTTAATTGCTGCAATCAAAAGTATAGTGGTCAAATCGAGTCCAAATCCATAATATAGTGATCATTTATGTAGTTTACCCTTTGAATTTTTATGGGAAACAAAACTGAAATCGAGAATTTTTTTCGAACGGTAAAATATGTTATTGAAATAAAATGGAAAACCAAAAGGTTCTATTAAAATAACAAAGAAACGAAAGAAAGCTTGAATCTAAGCATAAAATAGAAGCATTTGCTGGAAAAGATTAAATAAATAAAGAAATTAAAAAGTTAAAAGAATAAAAATACGAAGGAAAAGTAAGAATCAAAGAAAGACTGAAGCAAAGAAGGGGAGAAAGAGAGGGAATGAGGAAATGCTACTTACGGCAGGGAGGAGATGAAGGGAATTAAATTAGGAACCTTAAAAATTATCTGGAAGATGGGTTAGGATAAACTTACACCGTATAAAACTTAATTATTTTTACACAATTTTTGGACCGTTAAATGATAGTAATTAATGGCTCAGATTATTTCTTTATTTTTTTTTAAGTGATAATCTTCACATTTTTTACTGTTAATCTCATTCATCCATTTCCCTTATCCAATGGTTATAAATTAGTGTAAAACTAAATGAGTTTTACACCATGTAACTTGATCTCATCCATCCATATATATATATATATATATATATATATATATGAATTTTTACCTGAATATTAGTTTTGAATTTTTTTATTCCAACAATAGTGTTCCCTTGAAAGTAGAAGATTTAAAGGCTGAAATATAACAACCCGATTTTAAACAGTAATCTTCGGGTTGTGCTACTGTTTAAAAACGAGATGTTATCCTCCCCTCTTTCAACTTAGCACGATGCCACCTGTCACTTGCTAGGCAACCCGTGCGCTGTTTAAAAACGGGTTGCTCCCCCATGTCTATGAACAGTGCAACAACAAACGATATTAGTGCAGAGACTGGAAAGCCACATGCCATGTATTGTAGAAAAACGGAGGGTGGGAAACCAGTCTTTGAACAGTGATTGCGCACCTCAAATTCTGCCACGTAGCAGTATGATTTTTTTAAGATGCATGGCTTACCATTCGACTTTGAACAGTACCAGTATGAGAAAGGTACCGTTCAAAGACAGGTTGTAGTTCTCATGTCTTCACTTTTTTGCACTATAAACATCCTTAAATCTGGAAATAATTTGATGGGTTCTTTACTTTTGGAATAAAAAATTTAAAAGTAATATACGAGTAAATTCTCCTATATAGGAATATATATATATATATATATATATATATATATATATATATATATATATATATTAAATATATAGGCCCTGTTTGGCAATTAGCGGATAGCGAATTACATTAGCTGATAGCTGATTGCATTAACTGATTTGACTAGCAGATTGTATTAACTGATTGTATAAAAGTATTTGGTAAAATTAACTGATAGCTGATAGCTATTAGATTATTTAAACAAGCAAATGACATATAAGAACATGATTATATTCAATACTTGTTTGAATAATTTATTAGTTATCAATATTTTGTATCTAATTAATATTAATTAGATCTATAAAATTATTTTTAATTTAACTTTTCTAAACATATTCAAATGATTTATATATTAATTTATTATTTATATAATTATTCTAATATAATTTAATTAATTAATAAATTTAAATACACATATAAATATGTGATAATAAAAAGAAAAAAGTAAATAGGATTAGCTTATAAATAGGGTGAAAATATTTAATTTAAGTTATTTTGAGATTTTTGGTAACTGGTAAGGGTAAAAGAGTCTTTACAACTCTAATATCAAACCTCTAATCTCAAAAAGCTCCTATTATGAGCTTTTTCAAAATTAGCGGTTTCACCCCAATCTGCTATTCACTAAACAACAATATTAGCAAATTTGACTGGTCAAACATCTAATTATGCCTCAAACCTCTAATTTTTGCCCAAACCTCTCTTTACCAAACAAGGCCATAGATTTGGTCAAATATTTTTTTACCTTGACTATCTCTCTTATAGTACTTGCCCTGATTCGAACCTACTTCTTAGAAGAAAAAAATTGACCTGATAAGATCGATTGTGTCAAAACCCATCGAGTCCGGATAAAATAAACATCCCTATTTGTTAGCACCTATAAACACATGTCGTCACGTGTCGAAACCAGAGCGAGTAAGACCACAGACGGTATAATATAAGGGACGTCCGACGATGAGCGTCACAACACAAGCGGACTACAACGTACGAGATCGCCCGCGAACTATGTGATACCCTCTTCAATCTGTGGCGAATAAATAGAAACATGCATCATCTACTGGCCACATGACTACACATGTGCCCATCACAGATGCCGAGAAGAACCTAGGACGTCAAGTCATAGCTAGTCCAATCAACACGCCACGATAACCCTATCTTGACACGTGTCCAAGTGGTACAAAACTGGGCATGCAGTCGAGAGGAACCGAGATCTTCCATCCCCCGGCACCATCACCACCCAAAAGCAAGAGCAATACATAAGCTCTAACCTGGAACGACCACCCCGACCATCATCAGATCGTCGTCTCCGACCCCTGACCATTTTGACAATCAACAATTGGTGCGGTGAGCGTGAACCCTTCAACTTTCGGTCTGGCTCTCAGGAAGCGAAGTAAAGTGATCCCCAGTGGGAGAAATCATAGAAGAACGCATAGAGGAAGAAAAAATCCGAAAAGAGATGGAAGAGAAAACCCTTCCTTTTCAGGACAAAAGCGACCAGTTAGCCAACATGCAAAACAAATTGGAAATCATGGAAGAGTATACCTATGCCACATTGAAACGACTTAGACAACAACAAGAATATATCAGAGGACAGATGCAACATTTGAAAGGAGAGCACAACAAGGAGACTGTGGAGAAATTCAGAGCCATTGCATCCAAAACAAATGGGGGAGCATTGTGTGCATGTAACGAAAATAGGGAGGGGTGCTATAATAGTAAGTTTCTTAAAAGATTCAGCTGAAAACATACAAACTTCGGAACCCATAAACCACAGTTAGAGGGAGGAAGTTTACTATCATGTAGGAGTAGAGAAGAACCGCGAAAATAAGAAAATAATTACAACGTTACTCATAAAGCAAAAATGATGAGCTCAAGTAAGAAAAAGAACCATTTAGCATGCGGAAAGCCGAACCAGAAAATGACCACCACTCAGTTTCAGAACATATCACCCTCTAACGAACCCGCCATAGTGTATCTTACACCATGAAAAACATCTAAAAATTATGAATCCCCCATCACAGATGAGGCCTAAAGAAATCAAAGAAAAGTCGAACAAAATGTGCGAGTTTCATAAGGGGAAGGGGCACAACACAGAAGAATGTATCCATCTAAAAAATGTGATAGAGTTAGCCATTAGGAGAGGAGTTCGTTAAAGATAAAGATGGGGTGCACGCGGCAGGAGCAGGGACAAAGAGCAAAAAGAATTTGGATGGGGATTGTAGGCGACCCTTGTGGCCATCTTGCTAAAGGAAATGGGGCAATCCCTGGTGAGTAATTTAGAAACTACAAAACTCAATAAACAGAGCAGCCCCCCTCCGACTTCTTCGGCAATCAAAGCAAATAGTCACAAACGGCGTCCGAAACAAAGCTTTGAACCACTTGGTAACTGCGTTCGGTATCGGGGATAAGAGAAGTGGTGACTGGTCACCAAATAGAAGTGCACCAAATAGGTAAAGGTTGTAACCCCCTCGTCCCGGTCTGGCCGGATGACCGGTCCGAGTAGGCCACACGGGGAAAATCGAAGCGAAACCCGTTAAGGTTCCCCCTCGGTTAGCGACCCTATTTTTTTCTTTCATTTTAATCTTGACTAGAGGAGTATTAAATCCTAAGTGATCACGACAGCGGAAAACATCCATAAGAAAATCACATTCGGACCACAACCACACATTAACAGTCCATTTTAGGCTTATAGGGCAGGCCGTATCGGTACACCAACCAAGGGTATCTTTACGCCCTGACCAGGTCAACCCAGATAGTCAACTCCGGGAGGACCGTATCGATACAGCCCCTGAGCGTATCGATACGCCCTTCTCGGTCAACACCTCTTGGTCAACGAAGTAGGACCGTATCGATACGTGTAAACCCCGTATCGGTACGCCCTACACTTACCCACTTCTCAGGATTCCAGAGAGTTAGGAGGGTATCGGTACTCTCCGAGTATCGATACGCCCAACACAATCTGAATTCCAGAGAGTTGGGACCGTATCGATACACCCCCGTGTATCGATACGCCCAGCTAAAACTGTGGCCTTTGGGCAAGGCCGTATCGATACAGCCCTTAGGCGTACCGATACGCCCTGCACTGCAATTCCACAATTTTCAGCTAGGAGACCTTAAACACGACTCTAGATGCATTTTTGGACTCCCCTAAGCTCATACAAACATTTATACAACATACCACAACCAAGGGAAGCAATCAAAACAAATAGCAAGGCATCCATACATGGCATTCATACAAAAGGGTAATTTTAGCATATATGGGCATACATAAGAGCTCAAAAGGCCAAAAGGCACAAGTCAACACATATGAGGTTTGCACTCACCAATAAGGCAACCTAAACACCTAAAAGGCATGCCATCACACACAAACATTCATCAAGGCATATCATGCTTTACAAACCAAAGTCAACTCATCAACATTAAACACATATATGAGTCATACATCGCTCATACACAACACACTCTTGCCACATTGCTAAACTACTGCATAATTGCTAAACCGTACTTGAGCAACAAAAACTTGGAAAGCCCCTTTCGCCTTGCTCCGAGCTAACACCACGCTAATGATCTGCATTGTTGAAAATTGAGAGCGTAAGCTAGAAGCTTAGTGAGGATGCTCTAAAACCGAAAACATCAACAATGCAGGGTTCAAGCATAAAATCCCTTAATCTCACATACAACATGCATAGGTAAATCAACAAGTAGACCTAGCTAGTCTTTCAAGAGTCATAATATGGCATCTCACATCATACTAAGCTCAAACATCATATATCAACATCATACATCACAATTATAAGGACAAGTTCAATTGGCCACTATTAGTTTACCCGGATGCGCGGATTTAATCTCAACAATCACATTACCTCGGTGGGATTACACTCATCACCGGACCTTGCATGGGCGGGATTCCACTCATCACCACATGCCCTACGGATAGGATTCCACTCACCATCCCGTAGAATATATATAAGCTTCAGGTGGAATATTACATCACCGTACTCCTCCTTGATGACTCAACGTCATCAAGGCCACGTACGTTTTGACTCAATTTGTGTGCACACTAATCCTAATGATCGATCATTTACACTCGGTAAGTTAATTAGTGCCAATTTCATTTACCACATCACATATCCACCATTTACATCACATACTCATCTCATACATATGTCAAGATACACATATACATATCATACCACATTTCACAAGAGCAAATATGCAAGGCATAAGTAGCATTTAATGGAAAACAAGGAGCTAAGTTACCAATTTAACTCCACATAAAAATGGCCAACCAAGCACATTCCCACACATACAATACACACACTTGAACCAACTTTAAAACACATTTAAAGTTACTCACCACCCTTCCTTAGCAACCAAAGCAAGCCTCCTATGTGCCCGGATTCGATCCCAATGCTTCACTAATGCCTCCTCTTGTTTCTATCCAAATTAAAACACATCCATTACTCTCAATCAATGCTAAAACTCAGTCATCAACTCATCCCATAAGAACAAGCCAAACTTCAACAAATTCCAACCCAAACAAGCACCCAAAAGTCCATTTTCGTGCTCCCTCAAAACCTAGCTGAAAACCAAGTTTCCAAACACCCAAATGATCCCAAAACACCTTCCTAAAATACTTAAACCATCAGCCCTTCAAATTAATCCTAAAACTCACCAAAAACCAAGTTTTAGACACCTTAACCATGGCCACCAAGACCCATTTCGGGTTTTCACCCAAGCTCACTCATTTCAACACATTAGGTGTATTTTAAGGTGGCTAAATCAAAACCCAACCTAATATTTCAAAACAAGTTAAAAAACTCAATAAAAACTCAAACTTTCATAAAACCCTAACTTTCCAAAAGTTGATAGTTTCAAATTTTTCAACCATGTAAATGTAGAAAATGAAGAGGAGAGTCCGAAAATATATTTACCTTTGAAAATGGCCTTGAATTGAAGAAGTAATCTAATGGAATAGTAGATTTAGAGAGCTTGGGTGGGTTTGGGGTTTTTAACGTGATAGAGGAGAAAAGGAGAGATGATCTCTTTATTTTTTTTGTTCCTTTTTGAAACCAAAAGGGTTGTCTTCCTTTTTAAAATATTTTGGCTAAATCACCAAATTGGTCCTTCCTTATTACTTAAAACTCAATTAGATCCAAATTAGAGTTAATTTGATTAAAATAAATTTTATCGACTCGGACCAACTAACCCGACTAACTCCTAACCCCAAAACACGGGTGTTACAACTCTCTCCCACTTAAGGAATTTCGTCCCCGAAATTACCTAACTGAAAGAGATACAGAAACTGCTTTCCATATCCTCCTTCCTCTCCCAAGTGGCCTCGTCCACACCTCGACGTTGCCACCGCACCTTTACTAACTCAATCGATCTACCCCGCAACACCTTACTGTCAGAAGCTAGGATCTTCACTGGTTCTTCCTCATAAGTCAAATCCGGATTCAATTCAATCTCCTCTACAGGCATAACATGTGATGGATCAGACCTATACTTACGGAGCATCGAAACATGGAATACATCATGTATCTTCTCTAGCTCGGATGACAAACGCAACTGATAAGCAACCGGACCAACCCTCTTCACAATCTCATACGGTCCTATGTACCTCGGACTCAACTTCCTTTTTCGGCCAAATCTCATTACTTTCTTCCACGGAGACACTTTCAAGAATATCTTCTCACCCACTGAGTACTCAACTTCCTTCCTCTTCAAGTCGGCATAGGACTTCTGCCTATCCGAAGCAGCCTTCAATCGATCGCAAATCAATTTTACCTTGTCAATTGTCCCATTGAGCAAATCCGGCATAAGTAACAATTTCTGTCCCACTTCGGCCCAACAAACTGGAGTTCTACACTTCCAGCCATACAAGGCCTCATACGGAGCCATCTGAATACTCGACTGGAAGCTATTATTGTAAGCAAACTCAACTAAAGGCAAGTGCTTCTCCCAAGTACCCTAAAAATCGATGATGCAACAACGCAACATATCCTCTAAGATCTGTATAACTCTCTCTGACTGACCATCTGACTGAGGATGATAAGACGTGCTGAAGTTCAAACGGGTACCCAAAGCTGTATGCAGACACTCCCAAAAGCGAGCTGTAAACCTCGGATCTCTATCGGACACAATAGACTTCGGCACACCATGCAGGCTAACAATCTCACCAATGTACAAGTCGGCCAATCTATCTAAAGTGTAAGTCGTATTGACTGCCAAGAAGTGAGCACACTTCGTAAAACAATTTACTATAACCCACACCGAGTTCTTCTTCGAAGGAGTCAAAGGCAAACCTGAAACAAAATCCATGGTGATCGGATCCAAGTAGCAAGCTTGGCTTTGAGCTTCTTCTTCTTTTCAAAACCCTTCTTCTTGAGTTGAGGACACTCGGAACGGATGTGACCCAGTTTCTTGCACTCATAGCATATGATCGGATCCTTTTCTTCTTCTTTGTTCTTGGTCTTGAAGTCCATCTTTCTTTGAAACTTGCTACTTCTGTTGGACCTCATAAACCGTGAGAATCTCTTGGCTATCATAGCTAATTCTTCAAGATCTTCCCCCTCGCTAGAAATGTTCTCCTCATGTAGAGAAGCTTTGAGAGCCACTCCTTGTTTCTTCTTCTTGTCTACCTCAAGCTTCTCCACTCTTCTTTCTTCTTTTCATATTCCCTTCCTTGCTTCATGATTTCGTGAGTTAGAAGAGAACCAACTAGCTCATCAAGATTTAGCGTCTTCAAGTTCTTTGCCTCGATGATAGTGGTTCTTTTCCCATCCCAAAACTCGGGAAGAGAGTAAAGTAGCTTCCGGACTAGCTTGTCCTCTGGGATGATCTCTCCAAAACCTTTTAGCCCATTGACGATGGTTGAAAAATGATCAAACATCTTAGATACGGTTTCTTTGGGATCCATCTTGAAATTCTCATAGCTAAGATTGAGAATTCCAATCTTTGTTTCCTTCACATCGCTTTTCCCTTCCTAGGTTGTCTCAAGTGTATCCCACACTTCTTTAGCACTTTCGATGGAAGAAACCTTGGAGTAGATATTCGGTCCAAGAGCACAAAATAGCATGTGAAGAGCTTTATCATTGATTTGAAGCTTCTTTCGATCATCTCCACTCATTTCTCCTTTTCTTTTCGGCACAAGTCTTCCTTCATCGTCTCTCTTTATCGGAATGATAGGGTCATCTTCTATAGCATCCCAAACAAGGAAATCACTTGACTTTATAAAGAGGCGCATCCGGTTCTTCCAATAAGGATAATTGTCACCATTGAAGAAAGACGGTTTGGTGATCGATTGAGGCTCGTACATGCTAGAGCTGGAGGTAGATGCCATGACTTGCTTTGTAGATGATCACACTCTTCCTAGAATCTCTTCTTTCGATTGTTAATCCTTCAAAGAGGCATGCTCTAATACCAATTGTTGAGTGGATCAAGGGATTGATCAAAGCCAAGATGGGGATGAATTGGGTTTTTAAAATTTTGGAAGTGAAGTGGAATGAATAAAATTGAAGAACAAGGCAATTATAGTGGTTCAAGTTCCAAATGAACTCTACATCCACTACCTTAGCTCCCACTAAGGAATTTCCAAAAACTCCACTAGTTGATCTTCCCCTTTTTTAGGCTTAGGAGGGTAACCTTTACAAAACCGGTCAATTTTCTACCCAAAATTGACCAAACTCTCACTTGGTTACAAAGAAGAATTTGAAGGCAATAAGAATATCTCTCAATACAAATTCGCCCTTTTGAATACAAGCACTCAACCTAAATTGAAGATACAAGATAAAATTTACACTCAATACAATTTGGGATTTTACAAGAATGAAAATTTAGGCACTTGAGCTTGGATTTTGTGTCTGGATGTTTCTCTTAGATGCAATAGTTGTTGCTGGTCTTCAATAGGCTTGTTTTTATACATTCTCCATTAATTCTAGCCGTTTGGGTGGTTAGAGAATTGATTATAGCCATTGGAACCCTCTCTTTCCACCATAAATGCACTTCTGCAGCCTACCGTATCGGTACTCGAGGAAGCGTATCGATACATGTCTCTAAAAAGAAAGAGTCGTTGCACAAATATAAGAGAGGCGTAGCGATACGCGTTCAGGCGTATCGGTACGAGTTAGGGAACCGTTTCTATACGGGCAAGACCGTATCGATGCAATTTTTCCAACATAGCTCACTGGGGAATTCGTATCTATCCATGTTATAGCGTATCGATACTCATTAACTACCACTTAAAATTCGGTTACCTACCAACTGACAAGGCAACAGTTGAAATATTTAAAGCTCTGAATTTTTAAAATATTTTAAACCGTATCGATACGGGTGAGACTGTACCGGTACTCGATTCAAACTCCTTGGGATTTTATAGAGAGAGCGTATTGATACAGATGGAATCTGTTTCGATACCCTGTTTCGATACGAAACGTTTGTCTCCAGTAGCCAAGTTTCTAAAAAAGGTATCGATACGATAAGAAGCGTATCGATACTCATAGACGTTTTGAGCAATTTGGCCTTGGAATACTTAGAAAATGTTTTGAAGTTTGAGTTTTTCAAACTAGAGCAAAGCCTTGTTGATTTGAAACCTTTTGAGGGACTTAAAAATTCATTTAAAGTTTTACAATTTGGTCCTTAAAACACTTTGTTATATCAAAATCAAACATATGTTTTACAAATATATTTAATTAAAGGTTGGTAACTTTAAAAGTGGATAATTCCCTATATTTTGTTAAAATTGCAAAATGGTCCCTAAAATATATTTGAATGCAATTGAGTTTCAAATCGTTGATTGGTCGAGTTGCTAATTATTCGCTGCAATGTTAAACACTTAGGATCATAAAGAGCATATAGACAAGATAAAATGAAAAAATAGGGTTGTTTATTGAGGTAAACCTTCCGGTTTACTTCAATATTCCCTGTGTGATCCGTTCGGTTCGGTCTTTCGCCCATACCTAGTCGAGGGGGTTACAGCCACCCCGACCACTGTCGGACCGCCATCTCCGACCCTGATCATTTTGATAATCAACACTATTTAACAAAAATCGATGTCAACAGTGGCCAGTGATGATGGTGAGTGGTGAATAACAATAGGAGACTTTGGTTGGATTAAGGATCAAATTGATACTTATCCAAAGTATAAAGGTTAAATCAGATTTTTTTAAATTCAGGGGTCAAATTAAAAAGTAGTCGCCTTTTTATAATGTAACACATCATAAAACTATCACCTTTAAAATCTCAATGACCAAAACTTTATAAAATGGTAATATAAGTGATCGAAACTGTACTCTTTTAAATGTAGAGAGCAAAAGTGAACAATTATGAAACATAAGTGACCAAGCGTTTAGTTTATCCTATAAGAAAAAAATCGAAGGGCATTAGCGCCAAAACCCTAAAATCTTCCCGCCAATTATAATATTAAAATATATAATTATATTCCCAATTTTACTGAAAAAAATACTGAAATCAAAGGCATTCAGAAACTCTTTCGTCGAAAGAAAAAAGAGAGGGAAATCTAGTAGATCAATGGACGTTGATCGGCCGAATGATCAGCCAACAGACACTGGAGGTCGCCGCCGTGGCCGAGGAGCGGAGGCGGAGAAGCGTGCGGGAGCCCTAGAACGCTTAAGAGCCTTGCGCCAAGGCGGTCGTCGCTCCGACTCATCCGTGCCTGCTTACTACGTCAAGCTCGATGAACCGGTGTTCGATAACTGCGACGAAGATGCTTACCAGGAGATCGTGAACAAGAGGCGAAAAGAGGCTGAAGATTTCATCGAAAACGACGATGAATATGGAGATTTCGGCTACGGCGATGACGGAAATGAAGTTGACTGGTCTAAGGCGAGTCATTATCTATCGTCCGATGATGACGCGTCCGAAGGCGGAAGTTCTTCGAGGAAAAAAAAGGTTGAGAAAAAGGAGAAGGAAAATAACAAGAATAGTAACAGAGTAAGCAAAAGTAGCGCTTCGTTGTCGGCGGCGGCGGCAATGATGGGGAAACAGAAGGTTTCTTCGATGTTTACTTCCTCAGCTTTTAATAAGAGGGGTAAAGAAACTGATAAGGTAAAATGTGAAAGCATTGTAGATGATGTGATCAAGCAGTTTGCCCCCGATGAATCTGACAGAGAACACCGTAGACGAGGCCAAACCAGTCTCTTGGCTTCTGTAAGGCCCTCCAAAGTGGCTCCCACGGTGACTAAAACAGTTAAGAGTGAAGATGAGTTAGTTTCTGAAGGTTTGACGGAATTTGTTGAGAAGCACACTGTGACAATTGAAAAGGCGGTTGTAGAATCTAGTAGAATCGAGGTTGACAAAATGGAGCCTGAGGTTGAATTGAAGGTGGAGCCCGCCGAGGAGAGGAAGGAAGAGAAAGAGGAGGGTGTGCGTAAATTAAATGCGAAGATTTTGGAGGAGCAGAAGGATGAGGCTTTGAGTGCAACGGCTGGGTGGAAGGCGGTGAAGAGTGAAGGGAATGACAATGTGAATGGCTCCGGGGAAGGTATAAATGGCTTTAGCAGTGAAATACCGTCGGAGTTTGAGCTTGATGTGGATGGCTCAATGCCATTTTATTTACTTGATGTTCATGAAGAGTTTTATGGTGCTAATATGGGTACTGTTTATCTCTTTGGCAAGGTAATCGACTTTTCTATAGTTTCTTTAAATTAATTTTATGGTGCCACGGTTGGTTGTTGCTTTAATTTGGGATGTAAATTTTGTTTTCTATGTTTATTAGTATGAAAATGCTATTTTGTGGTCTGAAACGGGAATTGAATTTAGGTCAAAGTTGGGAGTGGATACCAAAGTTGTTGTGTGGTTGTAAAGAATATTCAGAGATGTGTTTATGCAATCCCCGAAGATTCTATATTTCACAGTGATGAGTTTGTGAAAGCTGAGAAAGATGCAGAGGAATCAAAGATTTCTCTTTCCAGTTTCCGAACTAAGTTGCATGTAAGTTTTTGTCTGTGTTCATTGTCTCTCTTTGATTTTTTTACCTTTTTGGATTCTGATAGAAAGCTTGATGCCTCTCTCCTATTTTGTTTATCAAGGATATGGCATCAGGGTTGAAGAATGAAGTTGCAAAACACTTGTTAAACCTTAATGTTTCAGGTTTTACCATGGCACCGGTTAAGGTTTGCAGATTCAATCAATCTGTTTTTTAGTGCTTGTCCACTGTTTCTATTTCCTCATGTTGTTCTTCTGTTTGCTATGTTGAATTGGTGATCAAATTTCAGAGGCGATATGCATTTGAAAGATCAGATGTACCCGTTGGAGAGAATTATGTCCTCAAAATTAACTACCCATTCAAGGTATCATTAGAGCTGTGAATCAAACAATAACATGGTTTAACCTAGGGTTTATTTTCACACATTTTGTTAGTGAAGTGTGTTTTGTTTTATAGTTAAAAGTAAATTTAGAGTCTAGCAAGCTTTCTTTTTAAGTTGTCCACAGACCATGGTTCCTTTGTCACAAATAGATCAACTAGTTACTTCATCCTCGGTCATTACCTCTTGTTTAAAATTGTTTTTTCCCTCTATATTCTTTTTTCAGGATCCACCACTTCCATCAGATTTAAAAGGAGAAAAGTTCTGTGCTCTGCTTGGAACTCACAGCAGGTTTAGTAGCTGGAACATTTTTCTTAAAAGGAATAAAGTAATGGATTGTTGCGGAATGTACACTAGTTTCATTCTAATCCTCCCATTGCAGTCTTCTGAGTTGTTACAGCCTTTTGTAAAGTTTTCGTGGTTGTTTTGTGTTATTCTAGCATTTAGCTTTTGCAAAGCCTTTTTTACTTACCTTAGGGGAAGCTGTTGAGTAAACATGCTTTTGGTGATTGAATCAGTTATTTGATGTAAAGTAGATTGATTGGCCAGTGATAATCTTAATAGTTTTTCTATGAAATGCAAGGATAATGTTATTAAGCCACCAATTCCATCAGATTTAAAAGGAGAAAAGTTTTGTGCTCTGCTTGGAACTCACAGCAGGTTTAAGTAGTTGGAACATTTTTCTTAAAAGAAAAAAGCAATGGATTGTCATGGACTGTACAATATTTCATTCTAATCTTCCCAATGCGGTCTCATGAGTTGTTACAGCCTTTTGTATAGTTTTCTTGATTGTTTAGTGTTATTCTAGCATCTAGTTTTTGTAATGCCCTTTTTACTTGCCTTACGAGGAAACTGTTGAGTAAACATGCTTTTGGTGATTGACTCGGTTATTTGATATAAAGGAGTTTGATTGGCTAGTGACAATCTTAATAGTTTTTCTATGAAATGCAATGATAATGTTATTAAGTTATTTTTGTAATTTAAAATTGATTTTACTTAATTATCTTGTTTAACCAAAGTCTATTTTCAAGGATTAGACCATGCAATGACCTATGGGTTCTTTACTTGAAAAACTGGATTGATTACTGACTAGTATTGTCACTTGCAGTGCGTTGGAGCTTTTCCTTGTTAAAAGGAAAGTAAAAGGACCTTCTTGGTTGTCAGTTTCAAAGTATTCTACTTGTCCAGCTCCTCAGAGGGTGAGATTCTTGAGCTTAGACATATGGTGGTGGTGTTTAGCTAATTTTGCAAATTCTTTGGGCATGTTTTCAGTTCTTATGTTGACTTTTTGGTTAAACTTTGACAGGTCAGCTGGTGCAAGTATGAAATTGTTGTTGATTCTCCCAAAGATATTAGGGTTTCAACTTCATCGAAGAAAACAACAGAAATTCCTCCCGTTGTTGTTTCAGCCATAAATTTGAAGACTATCATCAATGAGAGGCAGAATGTAAATGAAGTTGTCTCAGCATCGATTATCTGCTGTCACAGGGCTAAGGTTTGTGTGTTGAAGAGGCTTTTTCTGGTTATGGTTCAACATAAAGTGGTTTTGCTAGTATAATTCAATTTCCTTTCAGGCTGGTCCAATTATTTAGGAAAACACACATAACATAATATTACAGTCTTCTACACTCCTCTTTTTTCTTGGACAACCTGGAATCCAAGTAGCAGAAAGATGTCATTATTGATGTACTATATGTGGTTTGGGCTTTCAGATAGACACTCCCATGTTGGCTTCAGAATGGAAGAAACGTGGTCTACTGAGCCACTTTACTGTTGTCCGCAAACTTGACGGAGGCATTTTTCCAATGGGTTTTACGAAAGAGGTGACAGATAGAAACTCAAAAGCAGGATCAAATGTTTTAGTTTCTGAAAGCAGGTAACTTGTATATGTTGTCTTCCATCAAGCCTTTTATCTGTTGCCTGTTAACATGATATTATCTTTGAATATACTTAGTGGCTATGCTTAAGTATCTTTTCACATGATGTTGCAGTGAAAGGGCTTTATTAAATCGATTGATGATTGAGTTACACAAGCTTGACAGTGATGTTCTTGTTGGGCATAATATATCTGGCTTTGACTTGGATGTTCTCCTGCATAGAGCCCAGGTGGGAATCTTCACAAAGTGCTTTACTGTAGAAGAAATTTAAAGCGACTTTTTATTTATATGTTCTTAGCTACTGTAAACGAACGTGGGCAGGATTCGATCAGCTGCCCCATAAGTATATTTAAGCAAGAGTTGGCATTTGACGATATCTTAATGCGGTTTCTTTTTTGCATAACTAATAAAATCTAGTAGGCGCAGGACTATTGAATCATTATTAATCAATATGTCAATTTGCACATAAGAGTCTCCTACAAGCAATCAATATTTTGCCACCATTAAATTTTCATTTTCCTGATGTTATAGTTAACTTTTCTGCATTTTCAAATCTTTAGGTGGCAATAGCTGTATATAGTTTGCTTCAACTTTCCTCATCCTATTCTTTAAATGCAATATGACTCTAAACCTATCAAATGCCCATATGATGATTTGCCATTTACTCCTATAGTGATAATAATTTGCTCTTACTCAGGCTTGTAAAGTGCCAAGCAGCATGTGGTCCAAACTTGGTCGTCTGAAGCGCTCTGTGATGCCCAAGTTAACAAAAGGAAGTACCATCTTTGGGTCTGGAGCCAGCCCTGGGATCATGTCGTGCATTGCTGGTCGCCTTTTATGTGATACATATTTGTGTTCCCGTGACTTATTAAAAGAGGCATGACAACTGATGCATTACACCCTTGATGCAGTATGTGAACTTAGATAATGGAAACCTTTTCTTATTAAACATGTATTTTTGTTCTCAGGTTAGCTATTCTTTGACACAACTATCAAAGACTCAGCTCAACAAAGACCGCAAGGAGATTGCTCCTCAAGATATTCCCAGAATGTTCCAAACATCTGAATTGCTCATGGAACTTGTAGGTTCTGGTAACCATGTCTTGTAGTAGTATGCTTTTGAACCCTTTTTTTCCCTAATGTCTAATTACATTTCAATTAGGTAACATTTGAACTTTGTTAAAACATGTATCTGAAAATATAAATCTTAGCTGTAATTTGATATTATGGGCCCAACTTGCATAGTTGCATGATGATTATTTGATGTTTTTTTCTTAAAGTGTTAAATATATGTTGTAATATGTGCAGCAGGACAATCTAGTCAACTGTAACAGGAAATTTGCTTCTGTTCTGAGATATCATATCATCCTTCTAATTATATCTTGCGATGTGTTCAGATTGAATACGGTGAGACTGATGCATGGTTATCTATGGAACTAATGTTTCATCTGAGTGTTCTTCCTCTTACTCGACAGCTCACCAATATCAGTGGTAATCTCTGGGGAAAAACTCTCCAGGTGAGTACCGCTTGATTTCCTGCATTTGTTTCAATATCTGGTCATTGATTTGACATAAAAGCAAATGTTCCTTTTCAGGGTGCTAGGGCACAAAGAGTAGAGTATCTTTTGTTGCATGCATTTCATGCAAAGAAGTACATTGTCCCAGACAAGTCTTCACCTCACGCTAAGGAAACAAAAGTTACGAAAAGGAGAATAACTCATGGTGTTGAGGATGGGAAAAGGGATGATACGGATAACAATGATGTGAATTTTGAAGAGGAAGCTCATATTGAACGTGGAAAAGCCAAAAAGGGTCCTTCCTATGCAGGCGGATTGGTTTTGGAGCCAAAAAGAGGACTGTATGAAAAATATGTATTGTTACTGGATTTCAATAGCCTTTATCCATCCATAATTCAGGTTAAAATAACTACCTCATGTCTACTATTTACAATCAGATTTGATTTTCTTTTTTGCTTCTTGTGCAAGGTTGTGGTCATTTCTACTATAGTATAGATTTCTAATTAGTATGAGCTACTAATTTGGTCCCACAGGAATACAATATATGTTTCACAACGGTTGAAAGATTTCCTGATGGATTAGTTCCTCGTTTGCCCTCTAGTAAAACAGCTGGGGTTCTACCTGAGGTATAATCTCCTCATTTTGATGATTTGAACAGCTGAATTTGCCAAGTTCTGTCGAAACATTATTACATACTGCTTCTTTATTTGTGTTATGCTGTCTATATAGTTCTTTAAGTAGATGCTCCAACTGTCTGGAAGTGTAAAATAGAAACATAGAGTTGTATCTTGAGAATAAGTAATCACTTGTTTTATTGATGCTTTTGAAACTAGAAAGGAATTTTGAAATTGTATGAGTTATAACTATTTATAATCACAAATTATTGTTACTATTTTAAGTGGTCAATAAATTGTGATAAAAGGAAATCTGAGATGAGTAATGATTACTCATGTGCAATCTGCCTGATCATTGTTTGAAGAGCTATTGGCTCCTTAAATGCTTCTGCATGTTCAAATGAGACTTCTCCATTAAAGATGTGTCTTTACACTGTCTATTTGCTTCCAGTTCTTCATATGTAAATATTAATAGATAATTTGTTTTTATACCCTTTTGTAGTTGCTGAAAAATTTGGTTCAGAGGAGGAGAATGGTAAAGTCATGGATGAAAAATGCATCTGGTATCAAGGTCCAGCAACTTGATATTCAGCAGCAAGCACTGAAGCTCACTGCAAATAGGTTTGTGTGTATTTTGATTATTGGTACTTTTCTTTGGTTGAACTATATACGACAGGTGTAATTATCACTGTTCCTGGAAGTTTCATAATCCTTTATTTCTTTGAAAGTTTTAGTGTGGTTGCCACCTCTATAGATGGCACTTTCAAAATTTCTTTCCAGCTTGCGACATTTTCTGACTATTCATATTTGTAGTTTAGATAGTTGCTCTTGCATATGACCTGTTAATGTTTAATATGCAGTATGTATGGATGCCTTGGGTTTTCCAATTCAAGATTTTATGCAAAACCTCTTGCAGAGCTTATTACTCAACAAGTAAGCTCTATGTAGCATACAAACAAATGCAAAGATCATCATCTTCTCAAGTAAAAAGATGTTGGTTTGTTGTGGGTTATTTTCTTGTGATTTGATCCACGTTATATTGCTGTTGATTAGGGAAGGGAGATTCTTCAAAGTACTGTTGATCTTGTACAGAATAATTTGAACTTAGAGGTATTTTTATGACTCAAGTGCCATTATCATGTCTATGTTACTGAATGAATTATGCTCCTGAAGATATGATTTTTGGCAATTGGCAGGTGATCTATGGTGATACAGATTCTATTATGGTTTATAGTGGATTGGATGACATTGCAAAAGCAAAAGCAATTGCAGGAAAAGTCATCCAGGAGGTGAGGCTCTGAGAATGTGATTTGTTTTCACTTTAGTGGGCTACATCTTGCATACTCAAAATGATTAAATTCATAAAAGCTTAAATATTTCTGTGCTGTGCTTGTAATGTGGTGCAAGTACATTGATTGTAGCTAGGAATGTGGTTGATAAGATTTGCTGCAAGGGTTAAATCCAAAAACCTTTTATAAGGAAGAAAATAGCTCCATCGATTATTACTGTATAGGCTGTATTGTTATAGTCCTTTTCTTAGAATCTGCTGGAATTGGTGCCACCATTCAAAATTTTGATTTCCTCATTTCAAATGTAAAGATTGCGCTTAGGGTCTTTAGTAAGGATTACAGCTGGCTTTAATGTGCCGTGCATTTTTCAGTTTGAATTTATACTCTTCTTTTTGTAAAGGTGAACAAGAAATATAGGTGCCTAGAAATTGACCTTGATGGTCTGTACAAGAGAATGTTGCTTCTGAAGAAGAAAAAGTATGCTGCTGTGAAGGTGCAATTCAAAGATGGGATACCATATGAGGTAATGTTGATTTTTTGAATACATTTTCGTTCTCTATTGACTCTTAAAAGAATTGGAGAGATAACCTTTTAGCTATAGGTTATTGAGCGGAAAGGTCTTGATATGGTTCGTCGTGACTGGAGCTTACTGTCAAAGGAATTGGGTGACTTCTGTCTTGCACAAATCCTGTCAGGAGGGTATGTGGAATTCTATTAGTTTTTAATTTTAAGTTGTTAATTTTTATATCAAGTTGGCAATCCTTGCGGAACTTGGTCACTGAGCATTTGTCACTATGGGTCCTATTTTTCAGGTCTTGTGAGGATGTCGTTGAAGCAATACATAACTCTCTCATGAAGGTAAGTAGATACTTGTTATAATGAGTGCCCTTTTTATTTTGTTCCTTTGTTTCGGTGAACTATTCCGAGGTGTTAGTGCTTATGGTTTATTACCCTCTTCAATCGTCTGAACTTCTTTGCAAGGTGAAGTTGTGTGCTTAGACTGCTATTATATGGTCGACTTGTTTACTTGTAACAGGTCCAAGAAGAAATGAGGAATGGACAAGTAGTACTTGAGAAGTACATTATTACAAAGACATTGACTAAACCACCTGAAGCCTACCCAGATGCCAAAAATCAACCTCATGTTCAGGTGAGTTCAACAAGCAATAACAGGTCTTTCATGCATTATAACTCTACTTAATCTTGTATAATTTCCCTACCATGTATCTAATTCATTTGGTGGGTATGACTTGAACCAATTTATAGGTGGCCCTCAGAATGAAGCAAAGTGGTTATTCTACTGGTTGCTCGGCTGGTGACACTATTCCATATATAATTTGCTGTGAACAGGTTTGTGCATCATTTTCTCTGTGAAATACGAGTATATGCTGCAGTTACTTCATCTCAATCTGATTTTCCTTCTTCCTTTTTCCCATTTTGTTGTCCTGGGCAGGGGGCTGGTTCAAGCAATTCAACAGGGATAGCTTACCGAGCAAAGCATCCTGATGAGTTGAAAAAAGATGAGGGGAAATGGATGATTGACATTGATTATTACTTGTCACAGCAGATCCATCCAGTTGTGTCTCGATTATGTGCTTCAATACAAGGAACAAGCCCAGAGCGGTTGGCTGATTGTTTAGGACTCGACTCATCAAAGGTAATCCCTACATGCTAGCCTGAATTTCAAGGACATCAATGTTCTATCTTGCACACAGTTCGACAATGATATTATCTGATTTTTTTTCCAGTTCCAAGGTAAATCAAGTGTGGCTGTCAGCAATGACACTGGTAATGCTCTCTTGTTTGCTGTAGATGACGAGGAGAGGTAACTATTTTCTTCTACTCTTCTATTTTCTCCATATTTTAAAGAATATAGTGTATCATCCTGGATCATATATAAAAAACCTTATGTCTTGGTTTGTGTCGCAGATATAAGGGATGTGAGCCACTGACATTGTCATGTCCAAGCTGTTCAGGCACTTTTAACTGCCCTGCTGTATTCAGCTCGATGCGTTCAATAGTTGAGAAACCAGCAAAAATGCAACAAGAGGAATCTACTTGCAATTTCTGGCGAACGCTGCGCTGCCCCAAATGTCCAGAAGGTGACATGGGTAGAATGTCTTCTGGAATGATAGCAAACCAGGTATTTGTTGATTTTTTCACTTGAATGTTTCTCTAACATCACATACATTGATCTATTGACTTCCTAACATGTTCAAAACTGTCAGGTCAAACGACAAGTGGAGGGGTTTATTTCAATGTACTACAAAGGCTTGATGATGGTAATAGACCTCTTGCAAAATCTTGTATATACAACCTTATAAAAGACGTTTTGAGTTTAGCAGTAATTAGAGCTGATGACATGCAGTGTGATGATGAAACCTGCAAGCATACTACACGAAGTGTGAACCTGCGGCTGCTTGGTGATGCCGAGAAAGGAACAGTTTGTCCAAACTATCCCCGCTGTAACGGGCGTCTTGCGAGAAAGGTATGTTTTTGCCCGTAACATTAACAAGCTAAGCTGTGTTTATAATAATTAAAGTGAGAATTAATTATTTATCCTTGGAAATGTGTAGTACACGGAAGCAGATGTTTACAAGCAGCTAGCTTATTTCTGTCATATCTTGGATACCACTCGCTGCGTAGAAAAGGTTTGTTTTGTTCATTTCAAGGGCAGCTTCTGTTGAATAGTGCAGGTTGTGAATTGTTTTTTTTGGTTGAATGTAGATGGAGACAAGTGCGAGGATAGCACTGGAGAAAGAGTTGGCCAAGGTTCGGCCGGTGGTTGGTTTGGCTGCATCCCTGGTTCAAAGAATTCGAGACCGGTGTGCCTTTGGCTGGGTGCAGATGAACGACCTCATTGTCACATTTTGATTCTCCCTGCTCGTTTAATATAATTTTTGGGAAACTATAGTAGTAGTAGTAATAGTCACTCTCGCTGTCGACCACCATTGGTTGTCATCGACAACTTTAACTATTACATTTTCATTTTCATCTTCATCTTGTTCCCTGGTCGTTTGGTTTTCATGGAGTATCTTTTCTTAATCATCAAAACAGGTGAGCAACCTTCTTCAAACCACATAATGAATAACACTAGAAAAGTATTAAACTGATTATTCTATATCAAGCTTCGTACCCAATAATCTGCAATTATTAAATTCAATTTTATTTTTGTAGTCAAAGTTGATTGAAATTCTTATAAACCTTTTAGCTAAGAGTGTTTAATTGGTCAATTTGGTTAATCAATTGAATTGAACTATTCAAAATCTATTAATCGTTTTTTTCTTTTTAATTGTTAATTGAATTTTTTGGAAAATTTTTAATAAAATTGGAAAAAAATGATTAATTCGGTCAGTTTTAAAATTAATTGAAATTTGTTATAAAATTTTGAATAAATTACACAAATGGTCACTTAGTCATTAAACTTATTGAACTATTATAAAATGACCATTAACTTATTGCACATAAGACCCTAATTTTCAAGTGAGCTCTTTCTTTCATGAATGTGTTCTTTTGATAATCTTTGGTGTGTAATTTGTGTTAAGATGTTGCTATGAAGTATTAGAAGTTGAAGGAACCTCCAAGAATCAGGAACCACAAGCTTGATTTAGGTGAGTTTAGTATGCGTATTTGTATGTTTTATGGTTTTGATTCATGTAGGAAAACTGCTAGTGCACTGCAGAAATAGATTTTTTGGAGAGGAGAAGAAAACTGGAGAGAGAAAAACAAAGAAAAAGGAAAAACAGATTTAAAAGAAAATGAGAGAAGCTTCTAATTACATCTCATATTCGTTACTTTTTCTTGGATTACAAAAGTCTAAAGTTGCAATTGTCCATATGACCAATAAAAACATAGAGTAGCTAATAAAGATTCAAATAAAAATTAGTAGTCGTCAATACTGCTGACATACAAAATAAATTTTAATTTCTAATATCTGACCCATACATTGTTGAGATGATTATTTGAATTCAAATGGTCAAGAAAGGGGTGAATTGGCAATTAAAAAAATTAAAAGGAGTAAGTTGAAAAAATAAAAATAAAGAATAAAAAATTTAAAGTGGTTCAAGCTTCTAACAAGCTCTACACCCACTACCTTAGCTCCCACTAAGAATTTCAAACAATTCACTATTGAATTTATCCCCTTTTCTAGGCTTAAGAGGAAACCGTTACAAATTGATCAAGCTTTCTACCCAAAGCTTGATTAAGATCACTCTTTTACAAGGAAGTAATGGCAGACTGAAATTGACCTCTCAAATAGGCTTATATGTTGCACAATTACAAGTGAACTCTCCCCAAACTTGAAACAAAGAATTACAATGAAAAATCACAAGTTAGGTACAAGAGTTTGACTCTAAAAAGCTTCAAGAGATAAAATTTTTGCTTGAATGCTTCTCACTTGATGAATAGTTGTTGTTGTAGCTTTTAACTCTTACTTTTATATCCCCACATTGATTTCTTACCGTTTGGGTAGCTGATATCATTAATAGAGGTGTTGGAGACCATTTTCCCGCAATAAGTGCACTTCTGATGTAGGGCGAATCGGTACACGGGAGCCCCATATCGGTACCTATAAGATAGAAACTAGCCGTTGCAAGAGTAAATACAAGGGTCATATCGATACGCGGGAAGACATATCAAAACAGTCTTAGTGTAAAATGGGAGTCGTATCGAAACGACTAGGTCGTATCGATACGAGTTTTGCTCACTGGAATCTGATGAAAAAGTCTTGGGAAAAAGGTATCGATACGCTTCAAGGGCGTATCGAAACGGAAAGCTTATTTTTACAAAAGCATATCAAAACAGACGTCGCCTGTATCGCTACGATATGTCTGAATTTTAAAGCTTTAACTGACACTCAACGGTCAAAAAATTTAATGCAAAAAATTTAAAAATCTTAAGACCTCGTATCGGTACACTGACGTTTCGTACCGAAACTAAAGATCGGTATGCCTAAGACCTGTACCGAAACTCATTAGTATAAAACCCAGTTTGAAGGTCATATCAGAACGAGCAAGTCCATATCGCAATATTGTATCAAGACGGGGTGAACTATATCAAAATGATGTGTTCAATTAAAATTCTAGTAGCCAAATTCCATATCGATACGCTTGGGCGATTTGGTTAAGTTTGGCTTGAAACACTTAGAAATTTTTTTTTTTTGGGGGGTTAAGTTTTGACTTTGAGTGAGACTTTTGAGTACTTAAAAAAATTATTTACTTTTACAAATTGATCCTCAATTAATTTGTTATATTAAAATCAAACATAGGTTTTACAATCTCCCCATTTTTGATATAACAAAATTAAAGTAAATTTTTAAGTGATTTGAAAGATACTCCCCCTTACTTTAAGCTAGGTTTTAAAAAACTTTAAAATTTTTGTCTTTTTAAGTATTCTCCCTTTTTATTAGATCAAAATCAATAGAATAAACATAGGTTCATAAGCAAGATGTAAACATTAAAGCAATATAAAGCAAACAACATAATTATAATTAAGCATTTAAAACATAAAAGCTCAAATCAACATAAATCCAAACTCAAGTCCTAAAAACATAAATTAAAGCATAGGTTCAAAGACAAATAACATAGGTACATAAAAATTAAAATCCTAATATGTTATGATATGGCATGAGATGCAAAAGCCTAAGACTCGTTCCCATCGTCGTCATCCTCTTGATCTTCATCATTGGCTTGTTGAGATTGAAGCCATGCACCATGAAAAGCAGTGAGAGAGACGTCCATTGAGTTTTGTTGAGTTTCAATGGAAGTGACTTGATTCTCAATGGTAGTCATTCTTTTTTCCAAGGATGTGAAGCGAGTATCGATGGCGGCAAAATCTGAACTCATATTGATGCCCAAAGAAGTGAATTGCTCATTAAGATAGGCCATGAGAGCATTCATAGAAGGTTAGGCAATCGGAGCTTGATGAGCCACCGGATCGCCTTCAACATTTTGAGGAGGAACCTCGAGACGAACCCAACCTCTATTAATGTAATGAAATTTGGAACGACCTTAGGAATGCTCGTCGGTTAGATCAGTGAGGGGCTCAGCGTAGTCTTGGGAGCAATCGATCTCCAAGTTTGAGAACAAATAACTCAAAGCGGTGCCATATATGAAAGAAGAGACAAGGGTGGTGTGGCGATGTTGCACGAGGTAGACAATCTCTGCAAACATAATTTGAGCTAGATTCATGAGCTTATCCTCAGGAAAGCATCAGATCCAAAAATCATCGACTTGTCAGATCGTGGAGAACTTCCCACCGAATGAACGGAACCACCAAGTGATCATGAGGTGAAGGATGCGATCATGGGCATCAAGAACGATTACGGAGCCGCTAAGGACATGGCCTAAGGAGTTTTCATCATCTATCCCTACGTTCTCAAACCCAAAAACATTGGTCAAAACGGTTTGGCCAATCCTAAACTTCTTCCCCATGAGATAGGATTCAATGGTTATAACCTCGGTTCTATCGGCATTGTAGATACACCGGGCATTGGCATAAAAGATAATAACAAGGTTACGATACGAAAATCCGAGTATACTAAAAAAGGTCATAAATTTCCATTGATGCAATAAACCAAGGTATTTGAATTTAAAACGCTCGAAATTTAGAAAAGGGATAGAGGTAATACGCTCACGACGGATCTTATAGTTTTGGTATTATTTGTAGTGAGCCATACCAGTGGGTGTTTGAAAACACTTTTGGATAATAAGGGTGAGGTTTGATCTTGTACCATCATTTTAAGAGGATTCTCCAACCTCACTAATTCTTGGTCTCTTCTTAGGAGCCATGAAAAATCTTAAAATCAAAATCAAACCAAAAAACATATATGTATGCGTAAATCATTACATTCGATCCAGATAATTAATTCAATTCTCAAGGTATTGTCAAAAACATATACATATGGTTTAAAAACATATACAAGTATACAAATAATTTTTGCTGAAAAGAATTTTGAAAAATAGTTTAGAAAATATATGATATAATTTTTTATATTCGAATAAAAAAATTCAGTTTTGAAAAAGTTTATACAAAATTATTGAAACTTATGTTATATACAAACTAAAAACATAAATTTTAATTAAAAACAATATATAAATAATAACGAAATTAAAAAGAAAAAGAAAAAGGGTTTATACCTTGAATATGAGATTATGGATGAATGAAGGGATGATGATTCACCAAACTTGATGATAGAGTTTAGACTTGGTTTGAAAAATAAAAGCCCCCAATGAGTTGTGTGAAAACTAAATGATTTTATAGGGTAAATCAGGTTAGGGTTTGAGAGAAAAAGAGGGGTGTTTGAATTAAAGTGAAATTTGGTCTTTAATGGACATTTAAACTCCCAGCGGCTACGCGTACCGAAACGCCATGTGGCGTATCGGGAATTGTATATCGGTACGCTTTTAAAGCCGTACCGAAACATGTGACCATATTGGTACATGCTTGCATGTACCGAAGCGTGTTCTTGAACCTGTATCGATACGCGAAGGGGAGTATCGATACCTTATTGCCAGAAAATGCATTTTGGGCAACAAGAAGCTCAAAAATTCAAATTTAATCGAATCTAAATGCATGTATATGATATATGAACAACATGTATGGACTAAAACAGATACATACTCCTCATAGCAACAAGCATAGATGCATATAAGAGCAAAAACACAAAAACATGGCAATCAATCATATTCAAGCAATTTTTGTACCAAAGGGTATAAAGGGTCAAGAAAGACTAGTCAAACCTAACTTTCTCCTAAGAGTCCAAAAAGGCTCTTTGTCTATGGTTTGGTAAATGTTGAGTTGATCACACAATTGTAAATGGCCAAGAGGGGGTGAATTGGCGATAAAAATTTTGATGGGTGAAAATATGGAAAAAATTAAAACGTGACACAAGACAATTAGAGTGGTTCAAGTTCTCCAAACGAACTCTACATCCACTACCTTAGTTCCCACTAAGGATTTTCAACCAATTCACTACTTGAATTCTTCCCCTTTTCTTGGATGAGGAGAAAACCTTACAATTTGATTAAGCTTTCTACCCAAAGCTTAATCCACTCACTTTTACAAGAGAAGTATTTGGTAAACTCTAAAAGTTCCTCTCAAAGGATGATTGTTTACCCAATTACAATTTCACACTCCCCAAACTCACAATAAAATATTACAATTGAGAATACAAGAGTTAGGTACAAGAATTTGACTCTAAATGTACAAAGTTTGGATTTGAGTGCTTTGATGTTGCCTGTAGGTTCAATAGTTGTTGCTTGTTCAATTGAGACTTGTTTTTATACCCTTGCATTGAGTTCTATCCGTTTGGGTAGTTGGGATCATCAATAGAGCCGTTGGGATGCAATTTCCCGCAATAAATGCAGCTCAGCTGCCTACTGTATCGGTACGGCTCGGGGGCGTATCGGTACCTGTCTCAAAGAAGAAAGACATGTTGTGACTGAAAACAACGCGTATCGATACGCTTAGAGGGCGTATCGGTACAGTTTTTAAGGGGCGCATCGATACGGAAGGGCGTATCGATACGGAATTTGCTCACCGAAATCCCAACTTTGGTTTTGATAAAAAGCGTATTGGTACGGTATAACGATCATTTAAATATTGGGATGTCAACTAACTGACAAGCCAACGGTCGAAAATTAAATGCAAAGATAAGCAAATCGTTTTGATATGGTTGCAAAGCGTATTGGTACGGAATCATTTAAAGTGTTGCCCAGATGAATATCGTATCGATACGGGGTAATACCGTATCGGTACGCTATATCTATTAAAGTTCCAGTGACTAAAAACCGTATCGATACGCCTAAGGGTATCGACACGCCTGGGCGTTTTCGTGAAGTTTGGCTTGAAAAACACATAGAAAAACTTAGAAAGATTTGTCATTTAAGAAAGATTTGTCTTGAGATATAGTTTGGTTCAAAAAGACTTGTCAATAGTGAGACTTTGAAGAGTACTTAAAATTTTATTGTTTTGCAAATTAGTCCATAAGTCTAGGTGTTATATCAAAATCAACTTTGGTTTCACAATCTCTCCCTTTTTGATATAACAAAACCATATATATAAATTTTTAAGTTTTTGATATTTTTGAAAATCTTTCTCCCCCTTAATTTAAGATGGATTTTCAAAATCAATTTAAAAAATTGGCTCTATAATCCCTTTCCCCCCTTTTGTTAGATCAAACATAAGCACAAGAATAATAGCAACAATAATATGATAAACTTCAAAGCAAACTTCAAATTAAAAGCAACTTAATAGTTCAAAGCAAACTTCAAAGGAAAAACAACATAATAGTCCAAACTTAGATCCTAAAACATAAATAAAAAGGCATAAAGTACTAAACATAGGTGCAAAAGCTAAAGAAACTAAATGACATGAGATGATATGCAAAATGCTACTCGTCCCCATCATCATCATCTTCCTCTTCCTCTTCATCCTCATCGTCTCGAGTAGGTTGATTCCTCCTATTTTGGTTAAGCCAAGCACCATGGAAGGCGGTGAGAGAGACATCCATGAAGTTTTGTTGAAGAGCGATGGCTTTCATTTGATTCTCCATACCTTTGACCCGATCTTCCAAGGATGTGAATTGAGTGTCAATGGTGGTAAACCCGGCTTCCATGTTTGTGAACTTCTCATTGAGGAATGTCATTAGGGTGTCCATGGAGTAAGACGCAATCGGAGCTCGTTGAGAGCTTAAATGAGTATGTGGAGCATCAATCGGAGCATCTTGTTGAGAAGTATGAGGGACACGAACCCATTCATTGTTAACATAGGAAAAATGAGCACGAGATAGGAAACGTTCATCGATAGGTTGGCCAAGGGATTTAGGAAAATCATGTGAACAATCAATTTCAAGGGAATGGAATAGGAAACTCAACGCCGTCGAATAGTAAAAAGATTTGACTTGGTCAGTGTGACGGTGTTGAACGAGATAGACAAGGTCGGCAAACATAATTTGACAAAGGTTTGGACGTTGACCCTCCCTAAAACACCTAAGCCAAAAATCATCGACTTGACGAATTGTAGAAAATTTCCCTCCCGATGGACGCAAAAACCAAGTAATGATAAAATGAAGGACTCGGTCCTGAGCATTTAAGACTTTGACGGAACCTAAGGGACCTTGACCTAAGGACTTTTCATCATCAATTCCTACGTTTTCAAAACCAAAAGCCTTGCAAAGAACATCTTGATAATGGTTTTGCCATAACATATGACTCGATTGCAATGACATGTTCTATAGCCTCATCATGAATACATATAGCATTTGAAAAGAACATGATGACCAAGTTCCTATAGAGAATGGGAGGAAGATTTAAAAATTAATAAATTTCCATTGCCTAATCAAAGGAAGGTATTGAAATTTAAAACGGACAGAGTTTAAAAATGGTCGAGACACAATACGTTCTTCCCTAAGGGTGAAACCTTGAAAGAGTTTGTAACGAGACATATACGAAGGATTGAGAAAACTACGTTGGAGAATATAATGGAGATTTGGTTTAGGGTTACCCTCTTTATCATCAATAGGATCGGAAGTGGCAAGGTGACGCCTAACTCTCTTTTTCGGTGCCATAACCCTGAAAACACATCAAAACAATTCGAATATGTATGCAATTAACATATTATCCAAACCAATAAATTCTAATAGTTCGAGTTAATTTTAAAAGACAATTTTATTGTTAATATATATATATATATATATACATATGCTATAAGGGATTTGTGAAGAAAAAATTTGTAAAAAAATAGATTAAAAAAATACGATGAGAAAATATATTCGAATGAAAATTTTTTGATTTTGGAAAAATTTTGGTAAAAAGTTTGAAACCCATGTTATAAAAATATGTTTTGTACAAAAACTAAGTTGAAACAATTATAAAAACCAAACGAAAATAAAAGAGAAAAGTTTTATTCCTTGAATTGTTAGATTGGATGAATGTGTTGATGTGAATGCACTAGATTGTTGACAAAGCTTAGCTTTGATGTGGAGATCAAAAACCCTAAACGAATTTTTAAGTTTGATGGAAAAAATTGAAGGATTGATGGGGTTTTATAGAGGGGTGCGACTAGGGTTTGAAGAGAAAAAGAGGGGTTTTTAATTTTTGAAGTGTTTTGTAAAAGCATCCCTAAATAAACTCTCCGTCGAGACCGTATCGGTACGCTTGTAGAGCGTACCGATACACGTTTGCCCTAATTTTTTATTTAACGTCATTACCGTATCGATACGCGGGACCGTATCGGTATGTTTTGAACTGGATTACTTCCCTTGACTTATCCGTATCGATATGCGGGGTCGTATCGATACGCATTTAGCTTTTAAGATTTCCTTTCGATGAACCCGTATCGATACGCTTCAGTCATATTGATACGCCTTTACCAGATAAGACATTTTTGACAGATTTAAGTTAAAAAATCCAACTTTAAACATCCCTAAATGCATGTGAATGACATATGAACAATTTTTAATGGCTAAGCTTAATGCATACTCCCCCTAGCAACATGCATAGAAGCAAAAAGAGGTAAATTAACATAAGCATGAATATCAACCAATTTCAAGCAAATTTTTGACAATTTGGGACCTAAAAAGGGTTAAGAAAGGCTAGTTAAACCTAACTCTCTCCTAAGGGTCTAAAAACGCTCTTTATCTAAAGGCTTTGTGAATATATCCGCTAATTGGTTCAAGGTATCAACATACTCTAGAACAACATCATTTTTCAACACACGGTCTCTAATGAAATGATGTCTAATTTCTATGTGTTTGGCTCTAGAGTGTTGGATGAGATTCTTAGTGAGACAAATGGCACTAGTGTTGTCACACCTAAGGAATATAGTTTCTACCTCAACACCATAATCTAAGAGTTGTTGTTTCATCCAAAGGACTTGAGCACAACAACTCCCTAAGGATATGTACTCTGTTTCGATGGTAGATAAGGCTACGCTATTTTGTTTCTTAGAGAACCAAGATACGAGCATACTACCTAAGAATTGGCATGTCCCGGAGGTACTTTTTCTATCTATCTTACATCCCCCATAATCCGCATCCGAAAAAGCATGAAGACTAAAGGAAGAATCCTTAGGATACCAAAGGTCTAAGTTAGGTGTGTCTCTAAGGTATCTAAAAATTCTCTTAATGGCAACTAAGTGTGATTCTCTAGGACTAGCTTGAAACCTAGCACACAAGCAAACACTAAACATGATATCCGGTATACTTGCGGTAAGGTAAAGCAAAGAACCTATCATGGATCTATAAAGCTTAGAATCAAAACACTTACCTCCTTCATCTTTGTCAAGCTTTATGGAAGAGCTCATAGGTGTGGCTTGAGGCTTTACATTCTCCAAGCTGAACTTTTTGAGCATATCGTGCACGTACTTAGCTTGATTTATGAAGGTGCCATCTTTCCTTTGTTTGATTTGGAGTCCCAAAAAGAATGAGAGCTCCCCTATCATGCTCATCTCGAACTCACCTTGCATTAGCTTAGAAAATTCTTTGCAATGACATTCATTAGTAGAACCAAAAATGATATCATCAACATAAATTTGTACTACTAAGATGTCATTATTATATCTTTTTATGAAAAGTGTAGTGTCCACCTTACCTTTTTCAAAACCCTTTTCAATTAAAAAGTTTGAAAGTCTTTCATACCAAGCTCTAGGAGCTTGTTTTAAATCATAAAGTGCTTTAGTTAGTTTGAACACATGATTTGGAAATTTTGAATCATCAAAACCCGATGGTTGTTCAACATACATTTCTTCATTTATAAAACTGTTTGGAAAAGCACTTTTCACATCCATTTGAAAAATCTTGAAATCATGGTAACATGCAAATGACAAAAGCATCCTAATGGCTTCCATCCTAGCTACAGGTGCATATGTTTCATCAAAATCAATTCCCTCTTCTTGAGTGTAATCTTGAGCAACAAGCCTAGCCTTGTTTCTCACTATGTTACCATTTTCATCTAGTTTATTCCTAAAGACCCATTTAGTTCCTATAGTAGATTGATTACTAGGCCTTTCAACTAATGTCCAAACTTTACTTCTCTCAAATTGATTTAATTCCTCTTGCATGGCCAAAATCCAAAAATCATCTTTTAATGCTTCTTTGATATTTTTAGGCTCAATGCATGAAAGAAATGCAACATGGTTCATTAATTTGAGAGAGGATCTAGTAGTTACCCTCTTGGATGGATCACCCAAGATTTCACTACCTTTGACATAGTTGAACTCCCTTGGGTAAGATACCTCATTTTCCTCAAGAGCCAAATCCTTCAAGGCTTCAAGAGGTGGATCTTGTGCATCTTCATCTTTAGTTGGAATCTCATCCACCTTTGATTTTTCTTCTCCATCAATCGCATCAAGAATTCCTACATCATCATCATCACAAGATTCCTTCCTCGGAAGGAGGTTATCATCGAAAACAACATGAATAGACTCTTCTACTACTAAAGTTCTTTTATTAAATACACGATAGGCTTTAGAGTTTAAAGAGTACCCTAAGAAAATAGCTTCATCACCTTTAGCATCAAATTTACCTAAGTTGTCTTTACCATTATTCAAAACAAAACACTTGCAACCAAATGGATGAAAATAGCTAATGTTAGGCTTCTTAGATTTTAAAATCTCATAAGGTGTTTTCTTCAAAATTGGCCTAATCATTACTCGATTAATAATGTAGCAAACGGTATTTGTGGCTTTCGCCTAAAAATATTTAGGTAAATTATTTTCACAAATCATGGTTCTAGCCATTTCTTCTAAAGTTCGATTTTTCCTCTCAACTACCTCATTTTGTTGAGGAGTGCGAGGTGCGGAAAAATTATGGCTAATCTCATTCTCATTTAAAAACTCTTCAAAACCTAGATTTTGAAATTCGGTTCCATGATCACTTCTAATGTGAGAAATTTTAAGTTCAAGATCATTTTGAGTTATTTTAGAAAATGTGATGAATTTTTCTAAAGCCTCATCTTTTGTACTTAAGAATAGAACCCAAGTAAATCTAGAATAGTCATCAACAAGTACCAAGGCATATGATTTACTACCCAAGCTCATAGTCCTAATAGGCCCAAAAAGATCCATATGAATTAGTTGTAAACATCTACTAGTAGAGACACCATTAATGGATTTAAATGAGGTTCTATGCTGTTTACCCTTGGAGCATGCATCACAAATTTTATCATTAGAGAATTTAAGTTTGGGTAAACCTCTAACTAGATTAAAGGAATTCAATTTTTCTAAAACAGGCATGCTAGCATGTCCTAATTTTCTATGCCAAAGCCATGAGTCATGTTCATCATGTGCAATTAAACATGTATGAGATGTATGGATGTCATCTAAATGCATCATGTAAATATTGCCTATTGACAAGTCGTCGTTTAACCGGTCAAAAATAAATAAATATTTAACCTCTTTCAACAATAAATAAAATAATAAAATTGAGTAGATATAGGGAAAGAGGGTCGATCCGCGAGGAGATTAGCTGGAATTATTGACTGAAGACTGCTTTAATTATTTCTAGGAATATCTGCAAAATAAGTAAATAAAAAGGGGGGTGGTCTGATTTTGAGTGAAGTAATAAAATAAAATGCAAGAATTACAAATAATAAGAAAATCCAAGTATGCAAATTAGCCTCGAACCAGCTCCTTCAATTCTTTCGATCATTGAAATAAATTTTTATTTCGGGGATCATGTCGGTTAAAGTCTACGAGGCCCAACCCGTCGTAACTTGTTTCTCTCTCGAGTAACCAATCCTCTCAAGTCTATCTTCGAAAGATGGTTCTTAAATAGATCAACCACGTCTATCGCCGTTAAAATATTTAGAATAAAAGCAAAAAAAAAACTGACTCAGAAATTGTCTAAAAAGAATCGCTTCTGATTTTATCTTTCCTTAGCGGACCGCCGCTAAGAGTGCTCATAGGAAGTCGAAATTTGCCACAGGCCGATCCTTCCTCCCAACTATGTTTTTAAACGATTCCAGACCAACGAGCTCTTTTTGATTTGAAAAACGGTTAAAAACCTTTAGTAAGGCCGATTGCCAAACTATCTAAGCAGAAAGATAAAAATGATTTCCCAAAAGAATTTAAGCAAGTTCAATTCTCACGAATCGAATTGACTTGGATGGTTCTTGGCTTAAAAGATTTAGCTAAGCATGATATTGATTATCATGCTTAACTTGGTTTTGGAAAAATAATTAAATAACATAAAATAAACGAAACAAAGAAAATAAAGAAAAAGAAGAACTTTTAATTAAAACTAGAAAAATGTTTACAAAGATAAAAAAAAACTCAAAGCTAAGAAGATGATCTTAAGCCTTCACCAAAGCTTGGTATTTATAGGCTTAGATTTACAAAGATAAGGTGATGAGATAATTTAAAATAATAAACAAAAGATAAATAATTCAAATGTTTTGAAATTTAAATACAGCAAAACGAAGGGATAAACTGATAAGATCGTCCAGAATCTTCTAGAAGTCGCCACGTATTTGCCACGTCAAACGCGTCGTGCCTAGTGTCGTGCCCACGATGCCAGTCATGACAGAATAATAATAAAAACTACAGAAATGCCCTCTTTTCACTGCTATTTCCAGAATTGGGTCCCTGCACAAAATATATAACAAAAACGACGTGTATTAAGCAGCAAGAAGTCCTAATAACTAGAAAAATAGCAAATGAAGTATGTCACATTTGATCAATCAAAAAGTTTGATCAATCAAAAAGTTTGGTTGAGGGTTAAAAAAATGGGATATAAGGCTTCAAGAGGGTTCACTAAGCGAAAGGTATGTTTTAATGAAAGAGAGAAAATGGTTAAATCCTAATGCCTAAATCATCTTAAAGCACCTTATTCTAGTGTAGTCTCAAGTTGTATACAAGCCACAAGTTCTAGATTCCTAAATTCAAGATGACACTCTCAAGCAAGGAAAAACGAGCATAAAGAATAAGATGCATGCTCAAGGCTCAAATTCTCACAAAATTAAGCTAAGTTGATTAAGCTATGTGAGAAATCCAATTATCCCAATCAAGGCAAATTGAAAAGAGATGTCAAACTATCATTATACTCATGCCATTTGATTATCAAAATGTCAACATTCAAATATTCCTATGTACTATCACAATTATAACATGCTGGATATCAAGCAATGGCAAGAAAAATTTCATCTCAAAGTTAAACCAAAGTCAAACTTATATCAAACAAGCAAGACAAGTGGTTTTGCTACCCTCCCCCTCACTTAAATGAATTGCCCCAATTCAAAATAAAAATAAAGAAAATGAGGAACAAATAAGGGTAAAAGATACTCCCCGTGAGTGATGAAATTGAGTCCACCGTTGGCATAGAGTGGAATGAAGGAGACGGTGAATGAAGAGGAGGAGCACGGTGGGAGTTGCATGGGCCAGCGGCGGTGGAAAGCCTTGAACGGTGGTTGACGAACGGTGCTGGAGAAGGTGCAACGAAGGGCGATTTGGCATTTTCGTTAGGCACCCGTCGAATGGTTGCTGGTCGTCGGCCACCACGGTAGGGAGGAGGAATAGGGACTGGTCGAAATCACTGGGCACCTCCACGAAGGTCGTCGACGCAATGAATCATCACCGAGAACGGTGTGTGGGTAGAGGCTCGACCCGATCTTGGCGTTATATGCGAACCATTGGTGGTGGTGGGGTTTTGGTGGGGCTCAGTTTTGTGGGGGAAGAAGGGGGTGCGGTTTTTGGTGGTGATGAAGTGAAGAAGATGATTAGGGGTGTCTTGGGGAGATTCGGTGGAGGATTGGCGAGATGAAGGAGAAGAGCCGATTTGTGATGCGGGTGGGGAAAAGGAAGGAGACGAAATAGGGGGATTTAGGGGAAAAATAAAATAAAAGAAATGAGTTTATTTTATTTGGATTGGCTGCGGGAGATATTTGGGTGGTCAAAGGGTCAAATGGTAAAGGCTAAAGGGTTTGGCTAAAATGCACCGCAGACCATAGGTTTTGCTAACGTGCATCGTTTAATGAAACGGTGCACTTCACTGCTCTTCGAAAATTCCTTGATGTAGAGTGGAAATTAGTGCTGCTGGAGTCCCTGAAAGAGATTGGAAAAACTAAGAAATTAAAACAAAACGACTAAAAATAAATAAAAGGGAAAATAAAAATAAAAATTAACGGAAATGAAAAGAATGGGTTGCCTCCCATTTAGCGCTTTGTTTAACGTCGTTTAGCTCGACGACCTTTGCTAAATTTTTGGTTCTTCAAAAGAAAGGTCTTCAAATAAACGGTGATGTCCATCCCTTTGTCATTTTAACGCCTTCCTTCATCTTTTTATTTTTGCGCAAAACAACAACTAAGCTTCTACCTCCTTCCCGATGCGAAAACTTACTCAAGATGATGTTTGGCAAAGTTTGGTTGTCGCCTAAAAATATATAATTAAATTGATCTAACTTCGGCTTTGGTTCCTGCAAAATTGAGGGAGAATGTTTAGATCGGGTTGGAATTAATCAAAACTCAGAAAGGAAAAAAAGAGTTGAAATGATTTCGTCTATATTTTCATCGTCGAGATCCGCGAATTCCCTACAAAAGTCATAACACATATCAGTTTCGATCAAATCATCAGCTAACGGGTCTATAATATCAACGAAATTTGAACTTGCGTCCGAATCAGGATACTTCATAACTTTATACATATCAAATTTAACTACTTCCCCATCAAATTCCATAGCTAAGATGTCGTCGCGGACATCAATCTTTGTATGCGCAGTTGATAGGAAAGGTCGGCCAAGCAAGATTTTGGATTCGTTATTGCTGCGATCATTTTCCATGTCAATAATATAAAAATCAGCAGGGAAAATAAGATCTTTTACTTGTACCAACACGTTTTCTAGTACTCCCTCGGGGTAGATGACTGATCGATCGGCTAATTGAACCGTCACTCGCGTTTCTTTCAATGGTTCAGTCAAAATTTTGTTGTAAACGCTTAACGACATGACGTTGATAGATGCGCCTACATCGCACATCGCTCTTTTAATCCCAACTTTTCCAATTTTACAGGGAATCGCAAACATACCTTGGTCCTTGTACTTTGGTGGAAATGGTCTTTGAAGAATAGCCGAAACATTCTCACCAAGGTTAACTCTTTCATTCCCAAACAATCGCCTCCGGTTTGTGCATAGATCTTTCAAAAAATTTGCGTATTTAGGAACCTTCCGAATAACATCCAAAAGTGGAATGTTGATTTCCTCTTTCTTGAATACATCCAAAATTTCCTTCTCTTCCTCCTTTTTATCTCGTTTCGCCAATCTACCTGGAAAAGGAGGAACAGGTTCGTAAGTAGAAACAGAAATATTGGATTTAGAGTTACCTGCAGTGGGTGGAGACTTTTTCGTTCTGGTCCTTCGAAGAGCTGCCTTGCTCGCCGAATTTTTGCTCGGTTTGCTTGGGCGGTTTAGGCGTTATCACAGTTCCACTACGCAGAGTGATCGCGCTCACATTTTCCCTTGGATTGGTTTCGGTTTGTGATGGTAACTTCCCATGGGATTCTAGACGGCTAACGGCTTGAGCTAGTTGGCTTATTTGTTTGTCGATTTGCTGGAGATGGGATTGTGTTTGGGTTTGGAATTTTTCCTGCAAAACTGCCAATCTCTCAACAATAGACTCAAGCATCTCTCCAACTGGGATTGAAGGTATTGCTATGTGGGTTATAGGGTCTTTGGGGAGGTCCGGGAAAGTTGTGTATGGCGCTAACCTGGGCACCGGATGTATCCCGCAACAATGGGCATAAGTCGGTTGCGTGATCTGGCATAGTGCATATTCCACATACCTTAGCAGCTCCTAACTCCCCTAAAACAAGAGAATACACAATATTAGTTAAATTGTCTATCTTATTCTCTAATGAAATTGTGCTTACTGTTTGAACCCGTCGGCTGGGTTCACTTGCAGAACCAAATTGCTGCGAATTAGCAGCCATCGTGGAGATTAATGTTCTCGCTGCAGTAAGGGTCATGTTAACGAGCGTGCCGCCGCTTGCTACGTCTACCATCTTTTTATCCATTGGTAACATTCCTTCATATAGGTATTGAAGAAGTGTTTGCTCGGATAAGCCATGTTGCGGACAACTTGCACACAGCTTTTTGAATCTTTCCCAATATTCATATAGGGATTCATCGTGCATTTGTTGGATACCCAATATATTTTGCCTAATTTCTGTCGCTTTTGCCGCAGGGAAGTATCTGTCAAGAAAAACACGAGAGAGGTCAGACCATGTATTAATCGAATTTGGAGGTAAATAAAATAACCATTCTTTAGCCGCTTCGGCTAAGGAAAAATGAAAAGCCCTTAGTTTTATTTGGTCCTCTGAGACCCCTTGTGGTTTCATGCTGCTGCACACCATATGAAATTCGGCAAGGTGCTTGTGTGGGCTTTCAGTAGGGAGGCCATTAAAGGTAGGGAGTAGGTGAATTAATCTTGTTTTGAGCTGGAAGGGAGTATCGCCTTGAGGAAAAGCGATGCAGAGTGGTTGCTGCACAGTAGGGGCTGCGTTCAGCTCTCGAATCGTTTGGTCCGCCATCGGTTCTGGTTCCTGTGTAGGTTCTTCGATTGGTGTAGTTTCTGAGGTGGATTCTTGTTCCGGTCGTCGTGTGCTTTGTTGTTTCTTTCGTCGAAGTGTTTCGCCGTGAGTTCTACGAGCGCTTGCTTCGATTTCCGGGTTGTATGGAGCTAAAGTACCCGAGTTCTTCCTGGTCATAAAAATAAAACAAAGTCAGTCAAAAATGCCGAAAGTAAACCTCCCCTGCAACAACGCCAATTTTGACAAGTCGTCGTTTAACCGGTCAAAAATAAATAAATATTTAACCTCTTTCAACAATAAATAAGATAATGAAATTGAGTAGATATAGGGAAAGAGGGTCGATCCGCAAGGAGATTAGCTGGAATTATTGACTGAAGACTACTTTAATTATTTCCAGGAATATCTGCAAAATAAGTAAATAAAAAGGGGAGTGGTCTGATTTTGAGTGAAGTAATAAAATAAAATGCAAGAATTAAAAATAATAAGAAAAACCAAGTATGCAAATTAACCTCGAACCAGCTCCTTCAATTCTTTCGATCACTGAAATAGATTTTTATTTCGGGGATCATGTCGGTTACAGTCTACGAGGCTAAACCCGTCGTAACTTGTTTCTCTCTCGAGTAACCAATCCTCCCAAGTCTATCTTCGAAAGATGGTTCTTAAATAGATCAACCACGTCTATCACCGTTAAAATATTTAGAATAAAAGCAGGAAAAACTCGACTCAAAAATTGTCTAAAAAGAATCGCTTCTGATTTTATATTTCCTGAGCGGACCGCCGCTAAAAGTGTTCATAAAAAGTCAAAATTTGCCACAGGCCGATCCTTCCTCCCAACTATGTTTTTAAACGATTCCAGACCAACGAGCTCTTTTTGATTTGAAAAACGGTTAAAAACCTTTAGTAAGGCCGATTGCCAAACTATCTAAGTAGAAAGATAAAAATGATTTCCCAAAAGAATTTAAGCAAGTTCCATTCTCACGAATCGAATTGACTTGGCTGGTTCTTGGCTTAAAAAATTTAGCTAAGCATGATATTGATTATCATGCTTAACTTTGTTTTGGAAAAGTAATTAAATAACATAAAATAAATGAAACAAAGAAAATAAAGAAAAATAAGAACTTTTAATTAAAACTAGAAAAATGTTTACAAAGATAAAAAAACTCAAAGCTAAGAAGATGATCTTAAGCCTTCACCAAAGCTTGGTATTTATAGGCTTAGATTTACAAAGATAAGGTGATGAGATAATTTAAAATAATAAACAAAAGATAAATAATTCAAATGTTTTGAAATTTAAATACAACAAAACGAACGGATAAACTGATAAGATCTTCCAGATCGTCCAGAATCTTCCAAAAGTCGCCACGTATTTGCCACGTCACTACCATGTCAGACGCATCGTGCCTAGTGTCGTGCCCACGATGCCAGTCATGACAGAATAATAATAAAAACTGCAGAAATGCCCCTCTTTCACTGTTGTTTCCAGAATTGGGTCCCTGCACAAAATATAACAAAAATGGCATGTATTAAGCAGAAAGAAGTCCTAATAACTAGAAAAATAACAAATGAAGTATGTCACATTTGAGAACTTATCACCTATTCTATGCCCTATGAGCATCAAATGATTTGTTTTAATGTTCACAATTTTGCAACCACTTTTATCAAATAAAACATTAAAACTTTTATCACACAATTGACTAATGCTCAATAAGTTGTGTTTAAGACCGTTGACATACAAAACATTTTCAATGAACAATGAAGAATGATTATCAATGGAGCCTATTCCTTCAATGTGGCCTTTGGAGTTATCACCGAAAGTTACCACTCCACCACTCTTTGGCTTTAGTTCCACGAATCTACTCTTGTCACCGGTCATGTGTCTTGAGCATCCACTATCAAGGTACCATGAGTTTTGGCTTGAAGTTTTAACCTTGTAGAAATGCTCCCCCTACAAACAAAGAAATTAGGCTTTGATTTTTGGTACCCAAATCATTTTGGGTCCATGTGTGTTAGCCCTCAAAACCTTGGTTCCCTTAGAAATCCAAGAAGCAACGGCATTCATGTTATTAGAAACAATGAGTTCCTTAGGAACCCAAACACTCCTAATCATTTGACCTCTAGATTACTTAGGAAATTTCTTTGTTTAGGAACAAAAGTTTTTCTTTTTACATATTGGGATTTAGAAGAATTTCCCTTTTCAAAATGGTTCTTCCCAATAGCAATAGATGTTTTAAGATTATCCACTTCCTTTGTGTGATAATCTTGAAAATCGGAAATAAGTTTTTTAAGTTCAAGGTTTTCTTTTTAAGATCATTTGAAAGATTTACTTAGTATAAAACCTTCTTTTTCCAATTCGAAGTTAGTTTTTGAAATAGATTCATTTTGAGTTTTTAAATCGAAAATGTTTTTCTTGTTTCTCAAAATAGACTCCTTATATTTTCCAACTAACTCATCATAAACCTCTTGCAATCCATCATAAGCATCTTGAAGTTCATCATAGGTAAAATCAAAATTAGATGAGTTAAGGTTTACCTTTGGTTCATCATCAATGGCCATGAGACAAAGATTAGCCATTTCCTCCTCCTCCTCAGATGACTCCTCGTCACTCCAAGTTACTATTTGAGCTTTGAGCTTGTTTTTCTTCTCAAATCTCTTCCTCTTCAATTGAGGACACTCGAAATGGATATGGTCGGATTTTTTGCACTCATAGCAAATGATTTGGTCCTTCTCCTCTTCTTTACTCTTGCTCTTGAAGTCCCCTTTTCTATTGAACTTTCTTTCACGGTTGGACTTCATAAAGCGACTGAATCGTTTGGCCAACATGGCCATCTCCTTATCTTCATCTTCAATAGAATCACTTTCATGATATGAAGCTTTAAGATTGATTCCAATTTTCTTCTTCTCAACCTTCTTCTCCTCCATTTTCTTTTCTTCTTCTCTTCCCTTCTTCATGATTTCATGGGTGAGTAGAGATCCAACAAGAGCATATAGCTTGAGAGTCTTCAAATATCGAGCTTCAATAATAGTCGTTCTCTTGCTATCTCATAATTTTGGAAGAGAGTACAACAATTTCCTCACTAGCTTGTCTTCAGGGATGATCTTACCGAAACCCTTCAATCCATTGACGATGACCGAGAATCGATCAAACATCTTGGAAACACTCTCATCGGTATCCATTTTGAAATTTTCGTAGCTTAGATTGAGTAGCCCGATTTTTGTTTCCTTGACATCGCTAGTTCCCTCATATGTTGTCTCGAGGGTGTTCCAAACTTCCTTGGCATTCTCGATCGAAGACACCTTGGAGTAGATATCCGGACCAAGAGCACAAAAGATGACATGAAGAGCTTTATCATTTACTTGCATCCTTCTTCGATCATCTTCGGTCATTTCGGCTTTGACCTTTGGGACAAGTCTTCCTTCACCTTCTCTTTTCATTGGTATGAATGGGTCTTCTTCAACCACATCCCACACCATGTAGTCAGTAGATTTTATGAAGAGCCTCATCTTATTCTTCCGATATGGGTAGTTATCCCCATTGAAGAATGGTGGCTTGGTGGTAGATTAAGACTCGTAGAGGTTAGAATTGGAGGTGGATGCCATTGCTTGACTAGTTGTTGATCAAACTCTCCTAGAATCGACTCACGAGGGTTGTAATCCTTCCAATGAGTGTAGATCTGATACCAATTGTTGAGTTGATCACACAATTGCAAATGGCCAAGAGGGGGTGAATTGGCGATAAAAATTTCGGTGGGTGAAAATATGGAAAAAATTAAAATGTGACACAAGGCAATTAGAGTGGTTCAAGTTCTCAAAACGAACTCTACATCCACTACCTTAGTTCCCACTAAGGATTTTCAACCAATTCACTACTTGAATTCTTCCCCTTTTCTTAGATAATGAGGAAACCTTACAATTTGATTAAGCTTTCTACCCAAAGCTTAATCCACTCACTTTTACAAGAGAAGTATTTGGTAAAATCTAAAAGTTCCTCTCAAAGGATGATTGTTTACCCAATTACAATTTTACACCCCCCAAACTCACAATAAGAGATTACAATTGAGAATACAAGAGTTAGGTACAAGAATTTGACTCTAAAGGTACAAAGTCTGAATTTGAGTGCTTTGATGTTGCTTGTAGGTTCAATAGTTGTTGCTTGTTCAATTGAGACTTGTTTTATACCCTTGCATTGAATTCTAGCCATTTGGGTAGTTGGGATCATCAATAGAGCCGTTGGGATGCAATTTCTCGCAATAAATGCAGCTCAGCTGCCTACCATATCAGTACGGCTCAGGGGTGTATCAGTACATGTCTCAAAGAAGAAAGAGGGTGTATCGGTACAGTTTTTAAAGGGGTGTATCGATACGAAATTTGCTCACTGGAATCCCAAATTTGGTTTTGATAAAAAAGCATATCGGTATGGTATAACGGTTATTTAAATATTGGGATACCAACTAACTGACAAGCCAACGGTCGAAAATTAAATGCAAAGATTTTGAAAAGATAAGCAAATCGTATCGATACAGTTGCAAAGCGTATCGGTACAATGTCATTTAAAGTGTTGCCCAGATGAATATCGTATCGATACAGGGTAATATCGTATCGGTACGCTATATCTATTAAAATTCCAGTGACTAAAAACTGTATCGATACGCCTGGGCGTCTTCATGAAGTTTGGCTTGAAAAACACAGAAAAAATTAGAAAGATATGTCATTTAAGAAAGATTTGTCTTGAGATATAGTTTGGTTCAAAAATATTTGTCAATAGTGAGACTTTGAAGAGTACTTAAAAATTTATTGTTTTGCAAATTAGTCCATGAGTCTAGGTGTTATATCAAAATCAATTTTGGTTTCACAATAAATATATCTTCTAATTGGTTCAAGGTGTCTACATATTCTAGAACAAAATCATTTTTTAAAACATGGTCTCTAATGAATGATGTCTAATTTCTATGTGTTTGGTTTTAGAATGTTGGATGAGATTCTTAGTGAGACAAATTGCACTAGAGTTGTCACACCTAAGGGGTATGGTAGCTACCTGAATTCCATAGTCTAAAAGTTGTTGCTTCATCCAAATGACTTAAGCACAACAACTCCCGGCCGATATGTATTCCACTTCAGTGGTAGATAAGGCTACACTATTTTGCTTCTTAGAGAACCAAGATATGAGCATACTCCCTAGGAATTGACAAGTACCATAGGTACTTTTTCTATCTATCTTACAACCTCCACAATCCGCATCCGAGAAAGCATGTAAATCAAAAGAGGAATCTCTATGATACCAAAGGCCTAAATAAGGTGTGTCTCTAAGGTATATAAAGATTCTCTTAACGGCTATAAGGTGTGATTCTCTATGGCAAGCTTGAAATCTATCACACAAGCAAACGTTAAACATAATGTCAGGTCTACTTGCGGTAAGATAAAGCAAAGATCCAATCATAGAATGATAAAGCTTTAAATCAACACACTTACCTCCTCCGTCTTTATCAAGCTTTGTAGAAGAGCTCATTGGCGTGGCTTGAGGTTTCACATTCTCCAAGCCAAACTTTTTGAGCATGTCCTTGATGTACTTAGCTTGATTGATGAAGATGACATCCTTTGCTTAATTTGGAGTTCTAAAAAGAATGAGAGCTCCCCCATCATGCTCATCTCAAATTCACCTTGCATCAACTTAGCAAAATCTTGGCAAAACATTTCATTAGTAGAACCAAAAATTATATCATCAACATAGATTTGGACTACTTATATGTCTTTGCCATTTCTTTTAATGAAAAGTGTAGTATCCACATTTCCTTTATTAAAACTTTTTTCAATTAGAAAACTAGATAACCTTTCATACCCAGCTCTAGGAGCTTGTTTCAAACCATATAAAGACTTTGAAAGTTTAAAAACATGGTTTGGGTATTTTGGATCCTCAAAACCGGGTGGTTGTTCTACATACACTTCTTCATTAATAAAACCATTTTAACATCCATTTGAAAAAGCTTGAATTCATGATAACATGCAAATGCAAGAAGCTTCCTAATAGCTTCCATCCTAGCTATGGGTGCATAGGTTTCATCAAAATCAATTCCCTCTTTTTGAGTATAACCTTGAGCAACAAGTCTAACTTTGTTCCTCACTATGTTACCACTCTCATCTAGTTTGTTTCTAGAAACTCATTTAGTTCCTATAGTAGACTTATTACTAGACCTATCAACTAACGTCCAAACTTGACTTCTCTCAAATTGATTTAGTTCCTCTTGCTTGGCCAATATCCAATAGTCATCTTTTAATGATTCTTTCATATTTTTAGGCCCAATGCATGAAATAAATGCAACATTACTAGCAAGTATATGAGAAGATCTAGTGTTTACCCCTTTGGATGGATCACCCAAAATCTCACCACCTTTGACATAGTTGAACTCCCTTGGGTAGGTGACCTTTATTTTCTTTAGAGTCATGTCCTTCAATGCTTCTAGAGGTGGATCTTGTGCTTCTTCTTCTTCTTTGTTTGGAACCTCATCCACCTTTGATGATTGCCCACCATCATTGGCTTCAAAAATCCCTACATCATCATCATCACAAGAATCCTTCCTTGGAAGGAGGTTATCATCGAAAACCACATGTATAGACTCTTCAACATTCTTTTATTAAATACTCAATAGGTTTAGAGTTTAAAGAATATCCTAAGAAAATAGCTTCATCACTTTTAGCATCAAATTTACCTAAATTGTCTTTTCCATTGTTAAAAACAAAACACTTGTATCCAAATGGATGAAAATAGCTAATATTAGGCTTTTAGATTTTAAAATCTCATAAGGAGTTTTCTTTAAAATTGGCCTAATCATTATTCAATTTATAATGTAGCAAGGCATATTTGTGACTTCCGTCAAAAAATACTTAGGTAAATTGTTTTCACAAAGCATGATTCTAGCCATTTCTTCTAAGGTTCAATTTTTCCTCTCAACTACCCTATTTTGTTGAGGAGTGCGAGGAGCGGAAAAATTATGGCTTATACCATTTGAATTACAAAAATCCTCACAACCTAAATTTTAAAATTCGGTACCATGATCACTTCTAATATGACAAATAGTTTGACCAACATCATTTTGAGAAATTTTTGAAAACGTGATGAACTTTTCTAAAGCCTCATCATTGGTGCTTAAGAATAGAACCCAAGTGTATCTAGAGTAATCATCAACTAAGACATATGCATATGATTTTCCACCCAAGCTCATTGTCCTAATAGGGCCAAAAAGATCCATGTGAATCAGTTGTAAAACTCAACTAGTTGAAACATCATTAACAGGTTTAAAAGTTCTATTATGTTTGCCTTTTACACATGCATCACAAATTTTATCAAGTGAAAATTTAATTTTAGGCAAACTTTTAACTAGATCTTTTGAAACCAATTTTTCTAAAACACGCACGCTTGTATGTCATCTAAATGCACCATATAAATATTTCTAATGTAATGACCAATGAGCACTATTTGATTTGTTTCAATGTTTAAAATTTTACAACCATTTAAATCAAAAAGAACATTAAAACCTTTATTGCACAATTGGCTAATGCTCAATAAATTATGCTTAAGACCATTAACATATAAAATATTATCAATAAGAATGGAAGAGTGATTACCAATGGAACCAATCCCTTCAATGTGACCCTTGGAGTTGTCACCAAGTGTTACCACTCCACTTTTTGGCTTTAGCTCCAAGAATCTACTCTTGTCACCGGTCATGTGTCTTGAGCATCCACTATCAAGATACCATGAATTTGCACATGTAGCTTTTGCCTTGTAGCTATGCTCCCCCTACAAACAAAGAATCAAACCTTGGTTTTTGGTACCCAAATTATTTTGGGTCTATGAGTATTAGCTCCCCAAAACATGGTTCCCTTAGGAATCCAAGAAGCAATGACATGAATATTATTAAAAGTAACTAGTTCCTTAGGAACCCATACACTCCTAATCCGCTTACCTCTAGAGGTCCTTTGGAAGTCTTTTTGTTTGTGGTTAACAAAGTTTCTTTGTACATAGTTGGATTTTGAAGATTCACCTTTCTCAAAACTAGAATTTCCAACTTTGTTCAAAGAAGCTTTGAGATCATTCTCCTCCTTATGGTGATGATCATGAAACTCGGAAAGAAGGTTGTTTAAATCAATATTTCCTTTTCAAAATATGTTAAATTGTCTTTTAAAGCACAAGCTTTCTTTTCAAGTTCGAAATTGGTTTTAGATAAAAAAATGTTTTGTGTTTTCAAATCAAAAATGATTTTCTTGTTTTCAAAATTGATTCCTTATACTTTTCAACCAATTCATCATACACCTCTTGCAACTCATTATAAGCTTCTTGAATCTCATCAAAAGTGAAATCAAATGTAGATGAGTTAGAGGTTACCTTAAGATCTTCTTCAAGAGCCATAAGACAAAGGTTGACAACTTCTTGCTCCCCATCATCGAATGATTCCTCATCACTCCAAGTAGCAATGTTTGCCTTGAGCTTCTTCTTCTTCCTGAAGCTCTTCCTTTTGAGTTGGGGACATTCAGTTCTTATGTGCCCCGGCTCCTTGCACTCATAACATATGAGTTGATCTTTCTCTACCTCATTGTTCTTGTTCCTGAAGTCTCTTTTTTCAGTTAAACTTTCTTTCTCTATTGGACTTCATGAACCGAGTGAATCTTTTGGCTAGCATAGCCATCTCTTCGTCTTCCTCCTCACTCGAATCACTCTTTTCAAAAGAAGCTTTGAGAGAAATTCCGAGATTCTTCTTCTCTACCTCTTTCTTCTTGACCTTCTTTTTTTTCCTTCTCTTTTCTTCTTCTCTTCCTTGCTTCATAATCTCATGAGTAAGAAGAGAACCCATGAGAGCATTGAGCTTCAAATCCTTTGCCTCGATGATGACAGTTCTTTTCCCATCCTATGACTCAATAAGAGAATAGAGAAGTTTTCGGACAAGCTAGTCTTCGGGGATGACTTCTCCGAAGCCTTTGAGACCGTTGACGATGACGGAGAAACGATCGAACATCTTGGTGACATTCTCATCGGGATCCATCTTGAAATTCTCGTAGCTCAAGTTGAGGAGTCCAATCTTGGTCTCCTTTACATTGTTGGTTCCCTCATAGGTGGTATCGATCGTGTCTCACACCTTCTTTGCACTTGTACATGAAGACATCTTCGAGTATATATCCAGTCCAAGTGCACAAAAGAGCATGTGCAAGGCCTTGTCATTAACTTGTAGCTTTCTTCTTTCTTCATCCGTCATTTCCTGCTTTGATTTTGGAACTTGCCTTTCTCCTTCTTACTTCATTGATCTTCGATTACATCCCAAAGGACATAATCATTTGACTTGATGAATAGCCTCATCTGATTCTTCCAATGGAGATAGTTGTCTCCATTGAAGAAAGGCAGTTTGGTGACAGATTGAGACTCGTACAAGCTATTGCTGAAGGTAGATGTCATGGCTCGAAAGTTGGATTGATGTATCTCTCCTAGAATCAACTCAAGAGGGTGTTAATCCTTCCAATAAGTGTAACTCTAATACCAATTGTTGAGATGATCAATCGAATTCAAATGACCAAGAGGGGGTGAATTGGAAATTAAGAATTTAAGAGAGTAAGTTGGAAAGATAAAATGAAGAACAAGAGATTTAGAGTGGTTCAAGATTCTAACAAACTCTACATCCACTACCTTAACTCCTACTAAGGATTTCAAACAATTCACTACTGAATTCGTTCCCTTTTCTAGGCTTAGGAGGAAACCGTTACAAACCGGTCAAGCTTTCCACCCAAAGTTTGATCAAGATCACTCTTTTACAAGGAAGTAATGGTAAACTAAAATTAACCTCTGAAATAGGCTTATATGTTGCACAATTACAAGTGAACTCTCCTCAAATTTGAAACAAAGAATTACAATGAAAAATCACAAGTTGAGTACAAGGGTTTGACTCTAAAAAGCTCAAAGAGATTGAGTTTTTACTTGAATGCTTCTCACTTGATGAATAGTTGTTGTTGTAGCTTTTAAGTCTTGCTTTTATATCCCCTCATTGATTTCTAACCGTTTGGGTAGCTGAGATCATAAAAAGAGCCGTTGGAGACCATTTTTCCCGCAATAAATACACTTTTGATGCAGGGCGAATCGGTACACGGGAGCTCCATATTGGTACCTGTAAGACAGAAACTAGTTGTTGCAAGAGTAAATGCAGGTGCGTATCGATACGTATGAGGCATATCAAAACGGTCTTAGTGTAAAATAGGGGTCGTATCGAAACGGCTAGGTCGTGTTGGTATGATTTTTGCTCACTGAAATCTGATGGAAAAGTCTTCAGAAAAAGGTATCAATACGCTTCAAGGGCGTATCGAAACAGAAAGCTTGTTTTAACAAAAGCGTATCGAAACAGACGTCACCCATATCGGTACGATATAACTGAATTTTGAAGCTTTAACTGACACTCAACAGACGAAAAATTTAATGGAAAGATTTTAAAAATCTTAAGACCCCATATCGGTATGCTGACGTGACGTACCGAAACTGAGGATCGGTACGCCTAAGACCTGTACCGAAACTCATTAGTATAAAACCCAGTTTGAAGGTCGTATCGAAACGTGCAAACCCGTATCGCAACACTATCAAAACGGGGTGAACCGTATCGAAACGATGTGTTCAATTAAAATCCTAGTAGCCAAATTCCGTATCGAAACGCTATAAGGCGTATCGATACGCCTGAGCAATTTGGTTAAGTTTAGCTTGAAACACTTAGAAAATTTTTGAGGTTTAAGTTTTGACTTTGAGTGAGACTTTTAAGTACTTAAAAAATTTATTTACTTTTATAAATTAATCCTTAATTAATTATTATATCAAAATTAAACATAGATTTTACATACATCAACACTTGTGTTACAATATAAAATTTTGACATTCCGACGTATTGACGAGATAGAGAGATGTTGTGTCATTTGACTTTCACAAATCAAATTCGACCGTCACTAATCTGATTAAAAATTATTACACTAAATATGATTTGTTGTATTAAGGAATTGTGACTTCGGCTGTTAATTTTGATGTTAAACATGTTGGCTTAAAGCTTGGGAAGATTTAGGACAAATTTAGAAAGGCTTGAAGGAGTTTTAAAACACTTCTCAGTATCAGTATTATTATAGTAATATGAGTACTAAACCTCTAAGCCATTCAAATTTGTTTCTTTTGATTTTCACTTCTAAAAATTCTCTATACCTTTTATAGTTTGTAATTTAGTTCTCGTAATATATAAATGTATTTTATTTCTATCGTATCAAATTCTGCTCCGATCTTCCGGCTTATAACTAGGTCAAGTTAAATCAGTTACATTTGTAACCAACAAGCATGAGAACCAACTTGGTGGAAATTTTGGGGCACCTCAGCTCCAACTCGTTCACGAATGGATTTCTCGAAATCCTTTAGTGCTCTTAAAGCACGAGCTGGCATCATTAATTAGAAACAGAGATTTGAATAGTAGTTCGTTATTATAATAATAGTTGTTATATAGTACCGCCTAAAACTGTTATTAAGAAAAAAGAGGTCCATAATAATTATAATAGCATCTGGTATGCCCGCAATTACAATATAACATTGCGGTCAAAACTATAACATCAACCTCAATTTAAATCCCTGATTAGAACTTTCGACATTTCTCTAACGAAAAGCCTCGGGGCTTTTGGGGGGTTGTGTGCTCCTTACTAAGCAACTATTGATGCCAAATGGCTAAAAGGAGATTCAGTGAATTATGGACAAGTTATAATTCTTGTTTTAATGGTGGCATCCTTATAAACGGCTAGGTCAACCAAATACCAACATAAAAAGGGAACAATAACTTCATTAGCAATGTTTACATATCAAATTGCTAAAAAAAATACTCTCTTTGTCCCATAAAATATGTCTCTTATTAATTTTTTGAAAGTCATTTTTTAAACTTTGATTATTATTATATTGAATATTTTAAATAATTAATTTTTATAAAATATATATTTAAAAACTACTCGATTAGATGTTTTTAAAATATATTTTTTTATATTTTTATCAATTATACATTTTAAATGATTATGAGTCAAAATTAAAAAAAATTAACAAAAAAAATCAATAAAAAACAAAAATTATGGGACGGAAGGAGTATTACATTTGTCCCAGGCTTTTTTTTGGTGTGTGATTTGTTTAATTCATTTAAGAGAGGGCAAACGAAAGAGGGACATATACTTAATTAGCCAATACTCAGCGGATGAAAATTCACTCCTTCTAGTGACCTATTTATGCTTCATACTCAAAATTAAGTTTAGAGATTAAGATTAAAGTTTATGGTTATAATTTAGAGAATTTAAAGTATGATGTATTTTTAGGGTATAAGGTGTAGGGTTTAAAATTTAAATTTTACAGTTAGGGCTTAGAATTTAATTTTTAATATTTTTTAGCGTTGGGGCATATATAGAGACACCGGAAAGAAGAAGATGATTTTTATCCATACTCATCATCTTCAAAATTTTTAGAAGTGATTTTTTTATATTAATTACATGATAAACTACATAAATAGTCACCAAACTTTTAGGGCAGATTCATTTTGGTCGCCGTACTTTTAAAATATTCGATAATATTACCTAATTTTTAGTTCGCTTTCAATATAATCACCGAACTTTTAGTTCACTTTCAATATCGTCCCTCCCGTTACCTTCCGTTAGAAGATGATGTTAGTTTTCGTTTTTATTTAATAAAAATGGTTAAACTACACCAATCATCACTCAGCTTTCTTCTCACTCCTACTTTGGTCGCTAGAGTTTACAAATTTTTAATTTAATAACTTAACTTTCAAATTGTTCATATTTTGGTCATTCTCAAATGACATGTTTATACAAATAGAAAAATTCGACTAATCCTTAAAAAATTGTTTTGGTTAATTGGTAAATTTAAATTATTCAATTCTTGATCTTATATTGTACCAATTAAATCAAATAATCGATTAACCAATTAACCGAGATATTTGATTCTAGAAATGTTTTTTTACTTTGCTTATTAAAATATCAATATGATAATATGGTAAATTTATTAATTGTTCGGTTGTGATAAAAGTGTAAAAACAACTAGAAAGTCAAAAACTGAAAGTTCACACCTATTAATCATACTCAGAGCCAAAACTTAAAAAAAAAAACAAGAAGAGTATCAAAATCAGTAGACTATAAGATATTGTAATGTATAAAATTTAGAAATATTGATAGATCAGACCAGTTAATCAATTTTGGCTTAAAATTGTGAACCATAATTGAATCGAAATAATTTATTTTAAAATTTTGTATCGAAATCGAGTTCGATTAATCCTTAAAAAATTATTTGGTTAATTGCTAAATTCAAATGATTCAATTCTCAATCTTATATTGTACCAATTAAATCAGATAATCGATTGGCCGGTTAATTTGAATATTTGATTCAACTAATAATTTTTTAGTTTGCTTATTAAAATATCAAATATGGTAAATTTAATAAGCAAAGTAAAAAAATTATTACCCTAATTTTTCTATTTGTATAACCATGTCATTTGAGATTGGCCAAAATATAAACAATTCGAAAGTTAAGTTATTAAATTGAAAATTGTTAAACTCTAGTGACCAAAATAGGTATGAGAAGAAAGTTGATTGATGATTGGTGTAGTTTACCTATTTTTTATTAAGAAAAAATGAAAGCTAACATTAACTTCTAAGAGAAGCTAACAGGAGAGACCGTATCAAAATCAAACTAACAATTGGGAGACCTTATCAAATATTTTAAAAGTACGGTGACCAAAATAAATCCATCCTAAGAGTTCAGTGACCATTTATGTAGCTTACCCTTAATTATAATATTTTTTGACTTGATTAATTTCACTAAAATTTATGGATCAAATTGATATTTATTTAAAGGTTAAGAGTCTAATTAGAAAATAAACATTTTTTTAATAAAATACATGTCCATCCCTTTCTTGGGCGAGCCATCAAGTACATGTATCTTTACCGATAAACCAATTTCTAAATGCTGGAGTAGACCCTAAAGAGATCCCACTTCCCCATGAATTTATCTTGAATCGTGATCTTTTGGGTATTTCCTTGTTCTAGGATCTTTTATCTTTTCCTTGAATCATTGGGTTTAGACATTACTTCGGCGATATTTAACCAACCTATTTTCAAAATAGGAAGTGGATAAATAAAAATTTTGAGAGAGATTATTCGATCCATTTCCGTATCGCTCATGATCTATATAATAACCGGGGCATCCATTTCAAATGCATATCCCATTTTTGCGCAGCAGGGGTATGAAAATCCATGGCAATTGGCACATACAATACGCCCAGTTGCTTCTCGTGGATTTTCATACCCCTGCTGCGCAAAAATGGGATATGCATTTGAAATGGATGATTTTATGGTCCATATTTGAGATTTGTGGCTCTCTCTCCTAACAATATCTTCTCCCAGATTCAAACTCAAGTTCTCTCATTGTGAGAACAATGTGTCTTGCCGTTGCACCAAACTAAGAAGAGTGAACGGCTCAATGATCAATAATATAAGTAACCAAAACATACCTTTTTAAAACCGATAACTAAAATCAAAGACCAAAAGCCAGGGATCACCCGTGTTGTTTACCCATAATTTTGCTATTTTTTTATAAAAAGAAAATTGGTAGCTTTAACGTCGACAAGATAACAGATTTTGCAAAGCAATGGTTGTGAAAAATGTTGGATAATTGTTAGGCATAAATGTATGAAAAGTACCCGATTGAAATGTGTTTGTACACTTTTCCCATGCGCCCCGGATTCTCACTGCAACTCCCCAACAGGTGCCTCGTTGAGCCATAGGAAATGGATGAAATCATACAGTTTTGCACTTACACTCACCTGTTTGTGAATAAAAATAATAAACCATCTTTTATGCCGACAAAGAAACTTATTTTTTAAAGTTTCGGGAAGAGGTAAGGCCGCTGCAATACCTTGTACGGTGTGGGGTTTAGTCTCCGAATATGATCAGGCCTCATTTGCTCAAGCTGTTTGATGCAATGGTCCCTGATGTCCTGGAGAGCTGGTAACTCTTCTCTAACTTTACCTTCAAGAGGGGCAAAACAAAAACTTGTTTCAGCAATGGGAAAAATATTACACAAATTGCTGACCAGCATCTCTTCAATATCATGTTACTAAAAAGAAGTAAACAGGGAATAGCGTTTCTCCATGTCCAACACGGAGTCGTAGACCAAAGACACTGCTAAATGTACTAAAATCTGGACACTTTCTATAAAAAAAAGGGTATAAAATAAGGAATAAAGGAGACCTCTGAACTAATAAATAAGCATATCAGTTCTGCTCCATAGATGAGCCGCTCAATTAGTTGTAGATACCGATTAATTTGAAGATGGATATTCTGAGCATTACCTGACTTCCCAGGCCAGTAACACTTCAGAAGCTCTTCCACACGCTGTGGCACCACATATGCTCTTTTGGATTCAGTAAAAGGGTGACGGCATAGAATACGTTCTCCCACCTGCGGATTTAAAGAGAGTACATATGAGGCATCTATGGAGTTAAGTCTATATGTTGGTGTCGTGTATACTACTATCAGTTAGTTGCTGCCGGTGCATAGCAGAGGGATTATAGAACAATTATGTATATTGAAATCAAAATGAACCGGTGGTTTTAAGAGTGCATTTTCATATCCCATGATAAGTACACCGAAATACTACAAAGTCAAAACGGTTACGGGTGAATATTATAGTTCATTAATTTTTGACATTATGTAGCAGCATTGATTTTAGGATGTGGTTAACCGATAAGATCATTGATTACATGTCCAAAACGAACTGGTGTACATGACTTTGATATCTAGATAATGATGGAAAAAAGTTGAGCATTTATATAAGGATAAAATAATAGTATCCTTTTAAGTTGAATTCTTAAGTTGCTAAAGTTAAAAGTTAGATATGATGCTCTAAACATTCATGATGCCACAAATAAAAGAAAAATGGATGATGATGTTGGTTGCTAATTACTGAAAACTGGACAGCTTTGGGGTCCATGCAACAAGAGCAATGGGAATTACCTTTGGACATGGTTCATTTTCCCCTATCAAAATATCCACCAGGGAATATCCTTCCCTTCCATATAACCTGTAACATCGTTTTTTGCATGGTATAGAAACCTAGCATTTAAAAAGCAAACAAAAAGATGAAAAGAAAGAAAGAGGAAATATGTCATATAATGAAGAAAATTTGCTGCTAAAACTTCTTGGCCACCAGGTCAAACCTTGGATACATCTTCTGAAAGCTTGATTCGTGGTTGATTATTGATCTCAACAAGCTTGAAAACACAGCCTAAAGCTGCTTGAGCATAGCAAGTGACCAAATAGGTTCCTATTCCATAGCAGTCCACCTCATGACCCTGCAAAGAAAAGGTGTGAGCTCTCACGAGTCGATGTGCACAGGAATGAATAAAGGAGGCATTGTCATCCTGATACAGAGTCAAATAAATTATTCAAAGAAAATTTAGTTAGATTGAGTACCTGCTTGTTTAGTGCGTCCAGAGTTTCCTCATTCAAATCATTACTAGCAGTAATGCTCGTCTTTCCAAAACCAGGCAGCCCAAATTCTTTCTCAATTGTAAGGAAGATCTTTCGTGCTTCACCAGACAAGTATGCTAGGTCACCAGAGTCCAATCTAATGCCAACTGCTTTATACCTGCATTTTGCATATTTAATGAATTACTGAAATTGAGCAGGACCAAATGCTTGCTCGTATGGATGAAATCCCAAAAAAATGCAATTCCTTCAGATGATAAATTGAGAAGCCCAATAAAAAAGCATTTGATACAACTATAATGATTCACATAAAATGAGAAAGAAAATCAGAAGCAGGGGCAGAATCTGCTGAAGCATGGCACAGAAAGCCATGTTACTTCATGCCTTTGACTTTGATGTCAATTCAAGTATAGCCATATGAAATAAGAAGATATAATCATACATTAATTAATTTTCTCTTAATCCATCAAACGACGAATTCTACTAATACAATTAACCAGCTTGTGAACATAAACTCATCTTAGCAAATCATTGAAAGATGATAACAAATCACTAAACTGTATATAGGCACATATAAAGTACAAATGAGAATAGCAGTAATTATTTTAACCAATTTTGAGCACGAGACGAACTGTTCTTATAAGAAAATAAACTGCCATGTGTGTAAGCCTTTGTGACATACCCCAAGTCATTAAGTGCCAAAGCAACTGCACAAAAGTTGGGGACTCCACTCCTCATTACCTAGTAAAATGGATGCCGAAACTGCAACATTAGTGATGATATACTTTATGATAAAAATATACTAAATCAAATTGTTTTAAGCTAAAACTCAAGGAAGTTGTACTTACATCATATGTATCTACAAGAGCAAGAAAATTGTTAGGAAACGCCAAGGCATATGACATGAAAGCTGCTAATTCACTCTGATTGGTCTCCCCAAAATTGCCACTAAGTGATTTTGACCACTAGAAAATATGCACCAATGAGATAAATTAAGGTAGATGCAGCATCCAGTAATCAGCTAAAAGCAATATTGCGGAGAACATATGGGAAAAGCATCGATCTTCTAATCCAATTCCTCATATATCATAATCCATATTTTTAGATTAATATGGGTTTCGTGAACTAAATCCTGCAATAATGCTTTGAGCTTCCAATTGGGAACCTTTGTTCTTAAATGGGTTTTGACTTTTGAGATGGTGATCTTTAGGATCTAAGATTACAACATTCAGCCATTGGTGTTCTTGGAAGAGAAGAAATGCAAGTTTTAATACCCGAGTTCGATGAACTTGCATGCATGGGTAGCACCGGTGGGTTTCAATTGATGAATTTGGAAAGAAGTATATATCTTTAGCTAGACATAAAAACACATTAAATAATTTTCAACAGCAATTTAAGAGCCAATGAAGAACACCTTTATTTTGCTTAACCATGACTGAACAAGACTGACAAAGTCCTCACAAGTACTTGAACCATCAGAGCTACACAATGATCTCTCTAGGATCTCATCAGGGCTCTGCAAATTACAAATTGAATAACCTCGAAATCAAAGAAGCATAAAAACTCCAAGAAGACACCACTAATATTGAATGCGTGGAAATAACATAAGAAAATGGTCAATAGAACGCCATACAGAAAGCTGATAGAAAATAGTAAGCGATATTGAAGGTTGGAGTGAAATCCAAGCTTGTTTCTAAACGTTACATTTTATGGAGTCTTAATGAAAAACCATTTTAGATATAAACAAAGACAGCCAATAGTAAAGTTAAAATCAAGCATGTTATAGGAAACTAATAACTATAATAGCCAAATTGAAAGCTATATACGTGTAGAAACTATATTTTCCAGTGAAATCAGGTGCCTTGCAGTGACCTCATTCATGCCAACAGATTTACCTAGGGTATTATTTCACATTTATGAGTATGTCATGGGGTCAACAATGAAGATGGAATTTAATCAGGCTTGCTATTTAATAAAATAGCTTGACCTGAAAACATATCCAGTCGATTACAAAGATTCCGGATTTATGAGAACATATAGAGATGGAGGGAGAGAATAGGCAGGAATAGAACATAATTTCTGACAAAAGAACACCTCTGCAATGTTATGGGCTACCATATGGATATGAACTAAAGTACACGCAGAAAATAATTGATAAAATCTTAAGATAAGTGCTATTGTGCTTGAAAATTTCGCGAAACAGTTACTGACCATAAATGAGCTAACAAAAGCATGGGAATGTGTCCCACGAAGAGGTATCCCAAATAACCTCCCAGCCGCAACATTACTGGTCAACACACAGCATAAAACCAGAAATAAGCAATACAAAACATAAGCTCTAAATAAAGAATAGAGAAGAATCATAAGCTCTAAATAGCTTCAAGATCAAGCAGAGGACACATTAACTCTACTTCATTTTCACCAACTGAAAGACATGATATAGAAAGCCATGAAAGCAGTGTATAACAGGATACAAAAATTTCAGAAAACCACCTTGTAGCATCAAAACCTCCAATATAGCAATATTTCGATGCCGAAATAGCGCCATCAGGCCCCTGCAATTAACATGAATGTAAAAGTTTGAGAGAGAAACTCAAATATTAACATTTACAATAAGAAAATAAACAAGAAAATATCATCAACCTGAGCCCGTCGAAGCCCAAACTCAAGCAACATTTTAGATTTTCCAGCAACAAGTCTGTGTCTAGCCGCATTTGTAGCCACTAAAGATGCAAAATTTACAAGATTGAGAACTGGAGTCTCCAGCAATTGAACCACCTAAAAATGAAAGTTCATGAATCAAGAAAAACTTAGGGAAAAAAAACAAAATACCAAAAAAAAATCTGATAGCACTCACAGCCACTGGCCCTTCAACTCTAAGTAGGGGCACCTTTGGGAAAACAACTGTTCCCTCTGAAATAGCATAAACTTCAACATCAGAACAGTCGATGTTTCTTAGATAATTGACAAATCCTTCCTGTCAATTGCAGAAACAATGGATAAGTTAAACATCCAATTGCATGCACAGACAAGCAGAAACCAGAATATTATTAATTGAACCATCTTACCTCACATGAACCAGGCAAGCTTTCACAGATGAAGGAAATCTCTTCCTCGGTTAACTTGAAATTAGCAATGAGCTTTATGCATTCTTCCAAACCAGCAAACACTGTAAATTCACCACCAAATGGATTCTTCCGAAAATATAGATCGAACCTGAAAGGATGTTATAAAACGCTAAGCTGGAGCTCAAAACATCCAGTCTTTTAAAATGGAAACACTCGCAGTTTCTCAATTTTCATTTCTGAAACCAACAAGCAACCAAACGATTATTTGTTAAATACTATCTAACTTTAAAACACCGGAAGCCCTAATTTTCCAATAACTTCATATACATAATAAACTGAATACAAACAGCTCCAATTTCAAACGACAAAGTTCAAAGGAAACAGAACTCTACTGAAGCATCAAAATTCAATTTCCAATGTAAAGGATTAGATAGGAGAGAAAAAGGGAAATTATTGAGAAGAGAATGAGATTAGAGGTTCAAAAAGAAGAAACCGAAAGTTACACGGCTCGATCGTTGTGTTTGCCGGCTTTCCAATAAGCGTAAGCCATGGTGAACTGATAAAGATCGGTCAGAAGAGGCGTAACCAACTAACCATGGGGTTCGTAGGGCCGTCCGTGACCCGACCCGCATTGAAACTCGGACCGTTGGCTTCGGCCTCCATTATTAACCTGTCCTGCTTCTATAGAGTGAAGGAAACCAATCCATACATAGTGATTGGCAGTCGAGAAAAGAAAAGGAAGAAACAGACCCTAAAAGTTAAAAGGGAAGCGTATACATTTCCTACTCTTCTGTTTTGGAAAATAGCAAACCGGAGGAGAGAAAGCGTTCTGGGGGGTTTGGCTAATAGCCAATAGCCATAGCTTAGCTCACTTGAACGGGAGTGGGTCCTCGGTCCTTATTCTTTGTCTTTCATTATATATATATATATAAAGTTGCCTTTCATAATATTGATGGGGTCGACTTATGTTATATATATTTTTGGATATAGACTTATGTTATATTTCCTTTGTGTATATGGTTTGAAATAGGTTTAAGGGCTCCTAAAGTACTATTCATATGAGGAAATATATTATTTGTACTAAATTGTCTATTAAAATTTTTTGAGATGTTTTGTTTCTAAGTTTATTTATATTATTTGTTTTTATTTTTTCATCTGTTAAAAAAATTTAACCAGTCAAATCGTGCCATGTAACGCATTTGAACATTTTAAGTCTCTTGAGTTTTACTTTTATTTAATTTAGTCTCTAAATTTCTTTTTATTTAATTCAAAATTGACCCTTTTTATTTCTAATTTTTATAATTTAGTCCAATGTTATAATTAGATTGATAATATTATTTTAATTAAATGTAATATTAAATAAAAAAATGCATACATAATTAAAGTGTTATATTATATTTAATAGGGTAAACTAACAATTTGGTATCTCATCTATTCATGTGTTTTTATTTTGGTCATCCAACTATTTTTTGGCAAGATGATACATAATGCTACGTTTTGTTTCTATTTTAGTACATTGTCGTTACAATAAATAACAAAGTTGATGTTGTGTTTTGTATAAGGAGAGGGAAAGTGAAAAAAATCATAATAATTGACACATCAGCTTTTCTATTAGTTTTTAACTTCAGATGTACCAAAATAAAATCCATTATAATTAGAGTATATCAACCAAAGGCTTTTCCATTATGCAAGTCGTTAAGTGAGTGGCAATAATGTGACTCCTTTTGAGGTGCTTGCGAGATATTTTGCGGATAGTGATTTGGTGACTTAACCAACCAAGCCAAGCCTACTCTTGGTTTCAATTTGCATTAAATTAATCTTAAGCTCAATCTAAAGAGTATGAACTACATTAACTCTTGTCCGACTCCTTCACATATCAGATTAATGACCCAATCAAACACCAGATATTTTCTCTCTCGCTCTCTCGATCGTCCTGCTACCCAAACCTCGGCCACCCTTCTAAACTCCGTCACTGCTCAGCCGTGGTGTGCACCGCCACCTTCACCGTGTCCGCGGTCTCTTCCCGACTCCAGTCCTGTGCTCCACTCGCGGTGAACGGCCGTCGTTCACTGTAGAGATTACGTTGAAGTCTCGTCGAAACCTCCCGTGAACCTTGTTGTTTTCCTTTGTTATCGTTCGTCTCTGTTGCCGTCTAAACGCGTCGATAGTCCAGGCTAGATCAGCGTGGGGAGGGGAACAAAACCCCTTTAACCGTTCGTCGCTCCGACACCGGCAAAGGCCTCACCGGAGCAGTGCGTATTCTGGTTGTTTTGCTTTGTTTTTAGTAAGCTCTGGTTAGATTTCGGCTTCGTTAGGGTCTTTCCAACTTGTTGAAGTGTTTGATTATGAGATTCTTTGTTTTCCGGCAGATTCTGACCATTTGGGGCCTCCAGCGAGCAATTCCGGTGATCGACCGGCAATGTTGATAATTTGGGTAAGTGGGACGGTTCAGGTGTTGGCCAAAGAGCCTGAACCGGTCACCTTTGGGCCAAGCTCGTTTGTTAACTCGGTCTGAACCCGAGTTTGACCCGTATCCGAGCTCAACCTGTCTACCGAGTCAACTCAGCTCGAGTCAGTCACCGAGTCAACTCAGCTCGAGTCAGCTCAGTGAGTCAGTCCGAGTCAACTCAATTGACCCCTGCCAGTTGACTGATGATGTCAGCATTTATCGTTGACATCAACGTTGACTTTGACCTGTTGACCATTGACCAAAAGTCAACTTTTAAAAAAAAATCTTATTTTGGGTTTTTTGGCGTCCTAAGCCCGATTTTGAAGTCTGTTTCACAAAATTCAAACCCGAAAGCCTCCATTTTGGACCTTAAAGCTAAACATGCGATGTATTAAGTTATCTCTTTAGAAAAGGGCTTAATTTGAAAAAGGGGACTAACGTAATCTATTAAATGTTTAAAGGTACTCGAGACTCCCCTGACCGATCGTGTGCTCAGCCCAGTTCCTCCCGACCCGCTCATCCTCGCGCTCTCGTGGTTACTAGTTCGACCTTATAAACTTTGTGAATGAAGTCTAAGTTAGAACTTAATCCATGTAGTCATTCTGTTGTAAACTTGTGACCTGGGATCTAGCTCAGTGGCAGAGCGTGGCGAGACCTATGTCCGTTAGACCCTCCTGACTAGGGGTGATAACGAGCCGAGCTGAGCCCGAGCTTGGCCAGGCTCGCTCGGCTCGGAAACAATGTAATTGGGCTCGGCTCGGGCTCGAGGCTCGCCGAGCTCATAATTTTAGGCTCGAGCTCGGCTCGAAAAAAATTCTATTGGGCTCGGCTCGGGCTCGAAGCTCGTCAGGCTCGACTCGGCTCGAAATGAAAAAAAATAGTTTTTTATATATAAAATATTTGTTAAAAATCCCTTTCATAACCAACACTAAAACGAGATTCAATGACCGGAAAGGGGAAAAGTGCCAAAAATTAGATTAATCCAAATAATCAATAAATATTCTTATAATACAAACACATAATTAAAGAAAATACAAAATCAAACAACAATCAACTAATGAAAGAAAATACAAACACATAATTTATTTTAGTGCATATGTAGATTCCGAGCCTGTTCACAAGCTTTTCGAGCCGAGCCTGGGTAGGCTCGGCTCGGCTTGTTAAGGTTTCGAGCTGAGCCCGAGTCGGGCTCACTCGAGCCGAGCCCGAGTAGCTCGCGAGCCGGTCAGGCTCATTATCACCCCTACTCCTGACTAGCTCATTGAGGTGTGTTCCGTGTGTGTTGCATTTATGTTCTGCTTGAACTCTTGAATGCACTTATTTGAAATTAAATATGAATATGTATGAACTATGAGATAATTTTTGGACTGAGGACATGACTACCTCTATATTAAAGCATGATTATGTTTATGATGAAAGCATGACTATTCCGTTGAAAGCATGATTGTTGTTTGAGAACATAGTCGTGTTATATCTAATAGTATGCCCCATGTCTGATTTAGAATTGAAATATATGATTTCTGTTTGATGTAATTAAACATATGCCTGTCATCTGAATTCTGATGCTTATGTATATCGAACAAAACTGTACTGCTTGGGGTATACTATAGGGATATGTTTTGAAGTGTCTGCGGGTACAACCCTGATCCAGCTGGTAAACCCTTCTATTAAGCTCCTACGCCCACGGGCCTAGGGTAAGTCTTTCTAATCCTAAGGCATTCCCTTATGTAAGCTCCTACGCCCACATGCCTAGGGTAAGTCTTTCTGGACCTAGGGCATTTCCTTAGGTAGGCTCATATGCCTCAGGCCTAGAGTAAGACCTTTTGTATGCAGTTCGGGAGGAATTGCATTTTGGAGTTCGGTTGGAGGGTAGCTAGGTTTCAATGAAACTTTGATTGTCTTGATACTTTGAACTGAATTGATGAATCATATACCTAAATTGTGTATGAGTATATGAACACATGTTTTATATGCACTTATTGGAACACACTTAGCTTTCTAGCTCACACCCCCAAACTTTCCCCTTTCAAATACTTTTGAATAGGCTACCCGTGGACTTGGCACTTGGAGGATCGGCACATTCTTACTATACTTTTGTTGCAATGTTCTTATCCACCATATTGTCTATTTTGGGGTGACATGAGCCTATATTTTGTTATGGTATACTTTACTAATTGGCCATGATGGCATCATTTTATAACTCAAACTCTGAAATGTTTTTAGACTTTATACTTGATAGCTGATTCGATGGTATGTGTGTATCATCGTTACGAGACTTTAGAATGGATATGTTTTTACCTATTATTATCTTGATCGCTTTATAGCGAGTTATGCCATTATATACTTTCATCTGGATAACTATATTTTCCAACATGTTCTCTACTCGAGTTATATCTTGAGATATGTTTGGTTTTCATGAAAGTTTGAATATACGTGTTTATATATGTTATGGTGATCCTCTATAACTTAGGTGTAACACATAGGCAGGTATAAAGGGTTACAGTCTATCTTTGATTTTGTTTTTCTCTGTAATGTTTTATCAAGACTTTTGTAATCGTTGCCACGAGTAATTTTTTCCTCCACCTAAGTTTAGAGAGGTTTTTAACGAAGTTTGTGGTAATAATACTCTTTTTCCACACAAAAAAGCTTGTTTTGGAGTTTTGAACTCAAACAACATTTTTACTCCCCTCATGAGGAATGTTAATTAATTTTCTTTAATTAAAAATAAATTTTTAATTAATATTGAATCTGATGCAATATTTTTATTATATATAATTTTTATTTTTATTTAATATTGTATTTAAATAAAATAACATTATCAATAATAATTACAACTTTGGACTAAATTATAAAAATTAAAAATAAATAGGGTCAATTTTAAATTAAATTTTATTTTTAAAGACTAAATTGAAAAAAAAAACTGAGGGAGTTCAAATGACATTGGCCCTTTTTCGTTGAAGTGAGACAATAAGATGTTTCATGTGACATATCTGATTGGCCAAAAGAAATTTAATTGTTGAGGTAAAAAAATAACAAAAATAAATGTTATAGGACAAAATGCTCTAAAACAAAACCTTAAAAGACACCTCGATACAAATAATATACTTTAGGGGCCAATGAAGCCTTTAAGCCTTTGAAATATAAGTGAAATCATCGTTATATTTTGGATGAAAAAGTTTGGATATGATAGAATTTTTTCGTTAAAATTATGAACTTCTATTAAAATGTGTTTATTTTTTGCATATTACATATTAATTATTATTGAAGTTATTCTTTGAGGTTTAACTTTTAGTAGTTAAATTGACTTTCATTAGAGATAAAAAGAAGATTACAAAGAAACAAGAAGAGAGCAACAAACGAATCCAACATAGACAAAAAATAAGCCTAAACAACAAGCATGAAAAAGCAAGCCTAGAAAGCAACCGAACATAAACAAACAAAACAAAGAGATAAGAGGGAAGACAAAACAAGCCTCCAAAATTGACGAGAGAAGTCGAGATAAGAACAATGCTAGCTTAACCAGGATTTTTAATTGCATGTCGCTTTTGGGGTCACATAAGGATATATCAGTTGAAGAAATATAAAGAGAGAGTCATCACAAGACTATCGTAGCAAGAAACATAAACCGTCGATGCCTGATGGACAAAGAAGAAGCAGAGCTGGAGATACTAGTCGTCGAACTTCTGCCGGTAAAAAAATGAGTCCAACAAAGAGAACCAAAAACCTGCAAAACAGAGGCCAAACCACCAAGGAAAGAAACAAGCTGAGAGACCTTCTTGCCCGCAACCTTAGTTCCTCCTTGCAAAAAGAAACTCAAACATGGATCATGGTCGTTGGGGGAGAAAGACCCATCGAGTTGGTTGTCAGGATGCATTGGAGCACCACTAAACGAAAAAAGGGTGGTCGAAACAAAGAAGGTGAAGAAAGAAGAGGTGGTAGAAACGATCACCAGTCAAAGATGAAACTCAGAAAAAAAGATAAAATAGGAGGAAAAGAAATGATAGATTTTTCGAGGTGATACCCGCCTGAAAGACAAATCAAGTGGCGCCACCTGAGCAAAAAATAAGAAACCCTGAATGTTAGAGAATGGCAAGAGAAAATAAAGGTTAGAGAGAGAAATTAAAAAAATGGAAGTACTTAAATGTACTATGCTACAAATGTATCTATTATTCTCATATTTTATATGCATGCATTTTATTGTACATATCAATCACATTACAAATTAAAAAAACATGCAATGATAAGACATTTATAGAAAGACCGACTTGTGGGATTCTCCACCAATTATATGGACATATGAAACCTTGAAATTGTCCAAGAGTCTCACTTAATGTTCATAGGGTCTAGTAAATTATGTACACTTTATAATTTCACTTAACTTATAATTATTGGTCTACTCATTCATTCTTTTTTATTTTTGGAGTGCATTTGGATTAAGGTGGCAACGGCGTGGGGTGGTGACGGTTTTGTATTTTCCAATTCGTTTCTAACACTTATGGAGATAGTTTCAAAAAATTATGTTAAATGCTTCAAGAATTTTTTCGTACCCATATTCTCTTCGCGCAAATCCCCGTAGGTTTTGGAGAATCCTCATCCTAAAATAAATAAACAAAACTTACTACTTTACTAGTCAAAATATATGTCAATTTTATTTTACAAGTCATATATTCATTACACTTACAAATAACCAACCACCGTTTCCCCAAACCGTTAGATCAAGTCCAATTCAAAGGACTAGATTTCTTTGATTATTTTATTCATTAGCTTAAACCAAAAAAACAACCCTCAAACTATACATTTTTTCTATTTTAAATACTTAAAATATAGTTTGGGCTAAATAGGCCCCTAAAGTATCATCCTGTTATTATTTTAGAAATAATTGTTAACCCCGTTAAAAAAGTTACCCTTTAACCAATAATACACTGACACGTCATTTCAAATAATTGTGGCCAAATTTAATTTTAAAATTTAAAACAATTACATTAAAAATTAAAGTAAAATAAAAAGGGTAATAAACTATCGAACTCCAAAACTTGTTTCCCGTCCATGAAGTTCTTTGAAGACATCAATGAAAACTTAAATATTTTCTTCATTCTTTTTTCCGTTCATCCAATCGATTTGGGTTCTTAGCTTAAAACAATTTTTACTTCTAACCTCTTTAAAAAATCTTAAAACCTCAAATCAATTTTAAAATACAAAAAAACTCTAAAACCCCAAATCAACATGCAGAAGAAAAAAGATTAAAAAAAATAAATGGAAGAGGTAACCTTTTTACTCATTTTGAACAATATTTTCAATTTTTATAGGTATACTTGAGAATCTGATAACATTGTAGAGAAATTAAGTGGAAGAGATATATTTGATTTTTTTATCCTTTTAAACGTGAGAATGATGCATAATATTGTTTTGTTAGGTGTTTAGAAATAAATATTAATTTGTTTTGTGGTTATTGTTTTGACAATGTCTGCAAGTTATTTAGGATGTCTAATGGTGAAAGCTCAAAATCACTATCTCATCATGATTCAAGGATTGTTTATTGGTATTGCAGATTGAAGTCACCGATTTGTAGTTTCAATAATCCTTGGAGCAAAGGAAAAAAATTCTATGGTTGTTCGAAGTACAAAGAGGTATACAATATTTTTAGATTTTATTTGAAATTAACTTTAGATTTTTGTTTGAATTAAATTCAGGTTTTCTATAATTGATTTAAAATTTGGACATATTTTTTGTTATATGTTTTTAATTAGTTATTTACTTATTTGATTTGTATTTGATGTAGAATTGTTGTAATTTTTTTAATGGTTGGAAAAGGATGAAGGACATGGGAATGTAATGAAAGCTCAACTTCAAATGCTATTCTGTGAAAATCGAAAAATTCGTATTGAGAACACTGAATTAAAGAAAATTATGAAAACAAATGAAGTTCAATGTTTGCTAAGGAAGACTGACAATCAAAAGGACAAAATAAGAACATATAAATGGAAAGTGATAAGGAATAGAAAAGATGCATTAAGGTTTAAGTTTGCCTTCTTTTTATCATAGATTATGCTAATTATTATAAAATTTTGTTTCTAGAGTGTTGTGTTGGTGTTAAATTTGACTATAAGAGTAGTGTCAAAGGAAAATAATGTCTATGTATTGATAACAATTGTTGTGAATTTTTAAGAATGGTTATTTTAAAATTTGGATGTTATCAACCGTTTTATCTTAAATTAGTTCAAATTATTTTTTAATTTTAATTTTATTTATGTTTTTATCAGTTTGTAATGAATTTATTTATTTTAAGTTATATTCAATCAAATCACATGTTCTTAATTCAATTGATCAATCTTATTAACAAACCTTAATAATTCAGTATGTTGTCAAACTCAAATCTAAGATAATTCATTTTTGAGTTTTCGCTCAGGATCTCAAAAATATCCAAGATAATTTTGGGTTGAAGCTTAATTTAACATCCTAAAAGTAGGGCAAAAGTTAATTCTATTAACTTCAAAACTAATAGGGCCTTAAAAAAATAATTAAACCAGAAAATTTTGGGAGTGACCATGACTTAATTTTAATAATTTCAAAACTTTTAGGGAGTTAAAATACAATTAGACCATAAAAGTTGGAGTGGGCCATGTCCCTTTAGGCTCACCCGATGTTTCGCCCCTAGAGGCTAGGTCTGGTTGATTGGTGCATATTAATGTGCTAGTCTTACTGGAAGATTTGTGTGTTAGATAGTATACTCGACTGGTGAGGCAAATAGACTTGACGTTGAGCTTATCATGATATTAATCAGTTAGAGGGTGTATTGGGTAGTCTTCAGGGAAAGGTTTCGGAGTTAGAAACGTACGAAATATATCATATGAATTCTTAATTTAAGGCTAATTTAAGGCAGTAACCTTATTGTCGTTGGATGGGGTGTTTAATGATGAAATAAATTTTGAACCATTGGATTAAATAAAAAGAATAAAGAAATAGGTAAAAGGATGAAAAGGTTAACTGATTACAAGTTTAAAGATAAAAGGGTGTTAAACTAAACTTCAGAATCGATACCACCCACAAAAACCCACTTCTCCTTTGTCTTTCTTCAATCTCTTTCAAAATTTCATTCTTACAAGTGTGCGTTGGAATAGAGTAAGATTCTTGTTCTTCACATATGAAGTTTGAAAATAAGATAAAAGTCTTTATCTCTTTGGTTGTTATGGAGTGGTTAGATTTTGCTAGGGCTATGGTTTATTATAGGTTGTGAAGGATTTTAGTAGATGACTTTCAATTTAATTTGTCTATTAATCTTTTGTTTTCATTATGTATTGTATGATGATGGATAATATTAAAAGGAGTTTAGTATTCCAAAAGTAGACGCAAGGAGCAAGCTTGCGGACAAGATACAAAAGGCACTTTTGGGGCATTTTCTGCAAGTTAATGCACTATTATTATTAGTAGGTGTCATATGGATCATAAAGCTTGAGCCTTGTAGGTTAAATATGTGTAGAAATGCATTCCATGCTGAATTTAATGGAGGAATATTCTTGAAATGAGTTTGACATTACAAATGCTTGGTAATTATGTTAAATGATGCGTGAATAACGTTGGTGGATTTAGGTATAGTCTTAGTGTTGAGATAATCAATCGGTTGTGGAAGGCCAAGAGGGGGTGAATTGGCAAATAAAATTTGAAGGGAAGCAATTTGAAAATGAAGAATTGAAGACACAATGATTTATAGTTTTTTCAAGCTTCTAACAAGCTCTACACCCATTACCTTAGCTTTCCACTAAGAATTTCAAACAATTCACTAAGAATTCTTCCCCTTTTCTATGATAAGGAAGCAACCCTTACAATCGATCAAAGCTTTGTACCCAAAGCTTGATCAAGTTCACTCACTTTTACAAGAAAGAATACAGATGTAGAAAGACCTCTCAAGGTGACTAATTTGCCCAATTACAAGTACTCTCAACCCAAAACTTGAATAAAATGAATACAATTGAAGAACACTCAAGTGGGTTACAATATTTGACTCTAATAGCTCAAAGATGGTTGGATTTTCGCTTGAATGATTTAGACTTGTTCAATAGTTTTTGTTGTTGTAGCTTTAGAGGCTTGATTTTATATCCTCTCATTGATTTCTAACCGTTTGGGTAGTTGTGATCATCAATAGAGCCGTTGGGATGTTTTCTTTCCGCAATAAACGATGTTTGGTAACCTACCGTATCAGTACACGAACAACCATATTGGTACCTGCCAAAAGAAGAAATAGACGTTGTACAAAGGTGTATCGATACACTTAAGGGCGTATCGAAATGAGTAAAGAAGAAAAACTACCTGTATCGAAACTGTAAAGGTCGTATCAGTACGGATTTTTCTCACTAGAATCTAAGGAAAAAGTCTAGTGAAAAATGCATCGGTACGCCTATGGGGCGTACCGGTACGGCTAACCAATTTTCAAAGTTTGGTGATTCCAACAACTAACAAGGTAACATTCATATTTATTAAAGGCAGAAGGTCAAAAATAGCCCCCAACGTTTCACCATTTGGTCAATTCACCATATATTTTTTTGGTGCAAACAAGCACCCAATGTTTCATTATTGTTCAAATTCCACCCTCGTTGGATGGAAACCGATAGTCAACCTGAAGCTGGCGTGGCATATCTGCATGGCATGGGGAGATGAAATGGCGATGCCACGTGGCACTTTGCTGACATGGCATGTTTAAAATTTAAAAATTAATTATTTTTTAAAGAATATATTTTTTAAAACATTTTTAACCAATCAAATGATGTCATGTGGCACTTTGTTGATGTGGCATCATCCGATTGGTTAAAAATATTTAAAAATTATTTTCTTTAAAAATAATTATTTATATATATATTAATAAATAAAATATCCTCAAATTTTGAAATATTTCCAAAACAGTCCTCAAATCCCTAAACCTCCAAATTCACCCACTCCCGTCGGCGTTGGCCGCGTTGCCGACGACAGATTGAAGCGCCATCCCCTCACTAAATGACCCACACATCGTTTGTCGTTTGTTCTGCCACTGTTCGTCGTGAATCAATCAAATGAACCACTCGACAATTTCTCCTTCATTCGAAGTTTCGCACGACGTCGATCGATTTTCGACGATAGGATGGTGGGGTAAATGATCGTGATGGTTCGATGACCGATGTGTTGGTGGTAGGGTGGCAATCGATGGTAGAATCAGCTCAAATCGGGATTTGGGTTTGGGGGGAGTTAGGGATTTTGAAATTTGGGGGCTATTTTATGAAATTTGGAAAATTTAGAGATTTTTTTTAAATTAATAATTTTATTAATTTTAAAAAAACTAATTGTTTTTAACCAATTAGATGATGCCATGTCACCAAGTGCCACATATCATCTTATTGGTTAAAAATATAAAAAATTAATTATTTTTTAAAAAAATTTAAAAAAATTGAGATGCCACGTCAGCAAAGTGTCACATGGCATTGCCACATCATCCCCCTATGTCACGCTTGCATGCCACGTCAGCCTTAAACAGTCAATGCATGTTGACTAAATGTTTCCATCCACTAAGGGTGAAAGTTGAATGAAAATCAAACGTTGGGTGCTTGTTTGGACCAAAAAAAAAAGAATAGGTGGTGAATTGACCAAATGGTGAAACGTTGGGGGCTATTTTTGACCTTATGCCTTTATTAAATGCAAAGACTTGAAAATCTTACACCTCGTATCGGAACGGAGAGGTCCGTACCGATACTCGTAACCAAGAACTTAAACCCAAATGAAGGTCGTATCGAAACGGGCAAGATCGTATCGAAACAATATCTCAATTAAAATTCCAGTAGCTAAAAGTCGTATCGAAACACCTAAGGGCATATCGATACACTTGGGCGTTTTTGTTAATTTGAGTATAAAAACACTTAGAAAATATTTTGGGTTTAAATTTTTGACTTAGAAATATTTTAAAATCAATTTCTTGTCATTTTGTGAGACTTTTGAATACTTAAAAATTTATCCAATTTTACAAAGGGTTAACTACTGGGATAGTCACTTATGTTTCCCCCCAGTACAGAGTTAGTCACCGATTTTGAAAAACGACCAGTAAGGTCACTTACGTTTTCAGGGTGTAAATATTTGGTCACTCCGCCGTTTGAGGCCGTTAGACGTTAACGAAAATCCGATCTGACAGCTGAGAAAAATAAAAGTCTTTCCACGTTTATTCCACGTAGGTTTAGGTTAAATTATTAATATAAACATCCCCACAAAGTGACTATCTCCCTTTTTTTAACCCTAAAAATTATTCTATAAAAAAAGAAAAGAAAAAGAGGAAGAAGAAGATGGAAGCAAAAAGTGAAGTACCCATTTGTCGTTGTAGACAACCAGCTAATCTGGTCACTTCTTGGACCAATGAAAACCCAAGTAAGAGGTTTTTCATGTGTAAAAATTATGGGAATGGGAGGGGCTGTAGTTTTTTTACTTGGTACGATGCTCCTCTCAACCCACGTTCAAGGATGATCATTTTTGGGCTCTTAAAGAAAGTGAAGAAAATGAAGAGGGCAAGATTCCTAGAATGAATATGTTGGATGGTTATGTGTGTGGTGATTGTGTGGTTTTTGAAGTAAAGTAATGTGTGTGATGAATGGATGTTGAAGTATTGTTAGGGTTTATGAAATGGTAAGCATTTTTCTCAATGTTGAAGTAATGTAATATGGGTTTTGAAGTATTGTTAGGGCAAGATAGTTATTTGTGATCTTTCATTTATGGTTTTTTAATGTAACTGAAGCTTCTTGAAGCAATGTTTTTAAGAGTTCAATGAAAATTATAAGCATTTTGTTCAATGAAAATTGTAAGCATTTTGTATTCATGTTACATAAATAATTCAACAAACCAAGTAAACAAACTTTTGTTTTGCATTCAATTGTAAGTAATATAGGTTAACAAAAGTAGTTTGTAAGCTGATAAACCATAAAATCAGCTACAAAAATAATGACCTAATTCAACAAAAGTAATTTGTAAGATTTCCCTAGATATCACTAAAGGAAATACCTAGACAGATTCAACATAGTTCACAAAATAAATGCCATTACAATGGACATCACAAAAAAGAGTCATAAAATTAGGTCATTCACAAAATAAGTCAGCTTCAGTTGTACAGGTCCAGTCCCTAGTTGAAGCTTGTGATTCTTGATTTGGAGGGTTGAAGACAGTTGATTGTTGACTTGAAGGCTCATTAGGCATCCATCTAACAGTTGTTGGTGGAGCCAAAGGTCTTCTTGTTGGTAATTTTTCCCTTCGAAGTGGCTGTTGTTGGTTGAATGATGAAGGATGGCTTCTAGGTTGTTGTTAGTGGGATGATGAAGGATGAGGTTGTGGTTGGTTGGATGGAGTAGGTCTTCTTATAGGCTGGTTTGCACCAATCTCACCTCTACATGTCCGTTTTTGTGACCAGGTTTGCCACACTTGGTGCAGTTAGCTTGCTGCCCCCTCTTGGTCAACTTAGGTTTGCTAACTTCATCAGCTTCCTTTTTCCTCTTTTTACTTGGCCTTTCTGGTGGCCTCATAATAGTTGGTGGCAATATGGGTTCCATGTCTGATACTGGAGCCCATTTTTAAAGACTTGTTTAAAAATAAAAAACAATAAATCATATAAGCTGAAAAAAAAACAATTGAAGAAATTAATAAGTTAGGGACCAACAATACCTTTCACGGGTGAAATCATGTTGGAGTAAATGGCAATTTGAGTGCTCTTATTGTAGCACACATTTACATAACCTTCAATGCTTCTATTGGTTTCTTGAATGGCTGAGACTGCATGGACCCAAGGGATGCCAGTGAGGTCTCATTTTTTGCATGAACATGTATGCTGCACAAGATCTATAGCATGCTAGTGCCCAAGGCCAGCATGAACTTGATACCCTTCTCCACCAGAACATGCCGTCCAGCACCTGAAATAAGTCAATTACACAATTAGTAAAAACAAAAGTAAGTAAATATGTAACACCCAGGTTTGGGGGCCGGGAGAAAATAATATTTAAATAATATTTTGAGTCTCGGCTTTCTAATTAAATAATAATATATTTTACATGGGCCTCGGGATTTCAAAATGGTTAAGGCTATGTTGGGCCTATCTCTTGGGTCCAAAATCCATGGACTTTAAGAGATGTGGGTTTTGGCCATTCATTAATGGCATTTTTGTAATAAAATGGTCTTCTAAATTAAAAACCCCATTTTTGGTTTAAAACACAATTTGTCATCTTCCTTCCCCCATTTTCACCATTTGAACGACAAGGAAGAGAGCTTCTCTTCATCTCACTTTTCCATCTCCTTTCTTCTTCATTCTTGGAGCTTTTTGAAAGGTAATTACATTTCCGACTTGCTCTCATATTCCTCTCTTTAAAAGACAACTAGATTTCATTTTGGTTCAAGTTTTAGAATTTGGGTTTTTGGAAGATTTGAATAAAAATGATATCTTTATTGTTTTTAAATAAAAATTTTGATTTAATATTGTTAGATATGATGTTTATGAACCAAATGGTCCAACATATATAATTTTTAGAGTGTTTTATAAAAATTCCCGAATTTGGGTTTTGGTGGGGTTTTAGGAGGGTTTTTAGTTGAGTTTTGGGTGTGTTCTATGTTGGAATTTGAGGGTTGATGTTAGGGTAATAGTTGGGGGCTGTTTTGGAAGCATTTGAGGGTGCTAAAAAAGTTGAAATCGTGAGTTTTGGATTGGGTATAAGGGCTGCTCGGGTTTGGTGTTTTGGGGATTGTTCTTGGCTTGGAATCTTGTGTTTATTGCTTGAATGGTGTTCTGGGTTGCTACATTGTTGTATGAGCTGATTCGAGGTTGTTTTATTTGTGTTGAGATAATTAGAAACAAGAAAAGACAATGATAAAGCTTCGGGAGTGAATCCGGAAACTTGAAGACCTTGGTTGCTTGGTAGTTGAGCTTGGAGGTGAAGGTGAGTGGTTAAAATGTTTTAAATGGTTTTGAAAAATTGGTTCAAGCATGTGGACTAGGTTGGGATTGGTAGACCCACCTAGAGTTGAGATTAGGGTGGTAGCCTAATCCTAAGCTTTAGTTAGAGACTTTGGTTGTACTCTATTTAATGTTGGTGACTCATGTTTAATTGAGATCATGGTGGTTGTGTATATGTTGTTATACATGTATGTTGAAGCATGTTTTGAGGCATTGTCATATGCATGTTGATGATGGGTATAACGTGGATATACATATGTGAGAAATGTGATGTGATAATTGTTTTGATAATATACATGTAGTGTTGACTTGTGAAATGATATTATGAGGTGGTTGCATGATTTCGAGGATCATGGTGAGTACGTGCTAAGCACGGAAGTTATATTGAAATTGATGTGGTGAAAGGTTGTGGATTTTGTTTAATATTGGCACTAGTATGTTTGGGTACAATGATCGGTCATTAGGATTAGTGTGCACACGAGAGTCAAAGTCGCGCGTGGCCTTAGTGGCCTTAAGGCACCACGGAGGAGTACGAGTTCGCCCGGAAATCTTTATATAGTCGGTGATGAGTGGAATCCCATCGACGGGGCGTGAGGATGAGTGGAATCCCCTCCGCGAGAACCGGTGATGAGTGTAATCCCACCGAAGGTAATGGTTGTGTTGGAAATTCGTTCCAACGTGTTATCCGCGTATTCGAGTCATAACTAGGTGCCAATATGAGATTATATATATATGCCAATGTGAGATTATATGTGCCTTTATGATTTGAGATGTGTTGCCAATATTATATGAAATGTGATTTTCCAATATGAATCGATATATGATGTGGTTAATACATTGAGTTATGTATCATTGTAAGTTGAGCTTATGAGTTGTTGAGCATGGCATAATGTTGATTATATGTTCATGCATCATGTATAATTTGGCTCCTGTAGATCGGAGGTAAGATTATGCATTCCATCATGGTAGCTGCTCGTGCTTGGACCCTGCATTGTCGAAGGTTTGTTTTATAAGCTTACCCTTACTAAGGTTTTATGCTTACTCTTTTTTTGTTCGACAATGCAGATCAGTAGCTTGTGGGTGGCAAGGGCAAGGAAAAGTCTCCAAGTGTTGCTTTTGGTTAGCTCAAGTATGATCTTTAAATTGTAGATTGTAATAGTTAAGCATTGGGATAGGTGTAGTTGATTTGAGCTTGATGTATGTTAATGTTGGTTCGGCTCTTGAATGCTTTGTTCAAATTGTAAACCTTGTTTATGTTGCATGTCATGAATGCTTATATGTTTTGGTTGCTAAGGCATGAACCATAAAGTGTTTTGTATGTCATCTTTGGTAAATGCATGAATCTCTTGGATGAATGATGCTTGTTCGTGTTGGTTGCCTTGTATGCTAGATTTTGGTTGATTAAGGATGTTTGTATGTTGTTTGTGGCTAGGGGAGTCGTAAATCGCCTCTAGAGTCGAGTCCTAAGTTGGTTGGCTGAAATTTGGAGACTTGCAGTGCATGGCGTATCGATACGCCCAAGGGCCGAATCGATACGGTTTGCCATCCAGGACTCAATTTTGGCTTGGTGTATCGATACACGGGGGTGTATCGATACGCTCAAAGCTCATTGGAAATCTCATATTTTGGTGAGACTTTGGCGTATCGATACGGGTTCCAAGTGTATCGGTACGGGTTTATCTCGTTGACCATGAGATGTTGACTGAGAATGGCGTATCGATGCGGACCTCTTGTGTTTACTATAGGGAGTTGACCTTGGTCAAGGCGTATCGATACCCTTGATTGGTGTATCGATACGACCTGCTTAAAAAGGTAAAATGGGTTGTTTTAATGTGCTGCTTTGGATGGTCGTGGGTAAGTTGCTTGTGTTTCTGCTGTCGTGTTTCACATAGGACTTAATATTGCCTATAGATAATATAAAGATAAAATGAATTTTCTAGGGTTGCTAACCGACGTGGGACCATAACGGGTTTCACATCGGTTTTCCCCGTGTAGCCTACTCGGACCGGTCATCCGGCCAGACCGGGACAAGGGGGTTACAAAATAAAAGTAAGTAAACAATTAAGAGAAAACCTATGTGATTGCTGGATAATGATGTCCAGTTTTTTTTTAATTTTATCACACAATGGACCTGGCCACTTTTTAGCTTCCTCCCTTTTGCTAACATTTTTTTTTCATTATCTTAGTTCTAATAACCTCCATCATTGTCAGAATAGGCTTATCTCGAGCCTCTAAAATTGACTACATAAGAGAAATAAAAAGATAATGTTAGTAATCAATCAAATAAAGTAAATGTTTGAAGTATTTAACTAACTTAAAATGACAATTTTACCTTATTGAAAGACTCACAGAGGTTGTTGAGGAGCATGTCACACTTAGTTCTGGTATCAAAGTGTGATTTGGACCATTGAGCAGGGTTCAACTTCTGCATCCAATTATAGGCAGCAGCAGTAAGGGCTTTCAACTGCTCCATTGCATCTTCAAACTCTCGCAAGTAAGTAGATCGAGCAGCCTTCCAAACAGCATCTTTAAGAGCTTTCCTTTTGTGAACCTCCTTGAAATTATTATATATATATACCTCACACAGTTTCTAACATTTGCATTAGGAAAAATTTCATCTACAACATCCACAAGTCCCTACATTAAAAACAATAGATAAAAGTTAAACAAACTCTTAGAAACAATAGATTAAAATAGATAAAAGCTGGAGGGTTACCTTCTGTTTATCATTCATGAAACAAATATTACATGAGTCATTAATCTCCAAGTCAGTCTTGAGTATGTCCAAAATCCAGGCCCAAGATGAATAGTGTTCACTCTTCATTGTTACATATGCTATAGGGTAGATCTGATCATTTGCATCTATACTTACTGCTGCCAGTAAGTACCCTTGAAAATACCCTTTTAAGTAACAACCATCCTCAAAAATAATCTTCCTACATCATGCCATGAAACCATTTTTGCAAGCTTGTAGACAGACATATATCCTTTGGGATAATCTACCTTCAAGATGACAAATAGTAATTGTTCCAGGATTTGTAGTCCTTAACTCTAGTAAGTACTCATAAATCTTTGCATACTGCCCTTTGTAATTCCTTTCAATCATTTTAATTGCCAAATCTCTCGCCCTACTACAAGTAACATGTGACACCCAAATAACAAATTCTTCATATACATCACTTTGAAGTGATTTTACTGGATAATTAATATCAACCATGAATTTTCTTATGTAATACTTTGCCATCTAAGGTGATTTAATATTCCTATTGTTGGTTACCTTAGAACAGTTATGAGTGCCAATTAATATTTTTATCTGCCAAGTCTGATCTGTAATGTCTTTGGGATTCATTGGGGCTGCCCACAATTTTCATGGACAGCTGTTCTGACACACAACTTGAATCCTTTTGACATCATTTTTTGAAGCTTAACTTGGACCCTATTGACTCTCCCATAGTTTTTATTGCTTTTTTCAGAACTTTCCTATCAGAGAAAATTAAACCTTTAACAAATTTAGGGTTAACCATGTCAGTTTCATCATTAAACTCACTGTACCTAGGTTCATCTGAATCATGATCACTTAAAAGTTCATCAGATTTATCACTGTCAGATTCTAACTCAGGATTCATCCTAACACCATCAGGTCCAAAATCATCCATTTGTCTTTCAACTCTATTTCCTATTCCTATATTATCTTGTTGCAGTCCATCATCAAACCCATATTCAATATCACTAACCTTAAATTCCTCTACATTTTCCTCCTCTTCTTCATCGGCTTCTACTTCATCCTCAACTTCTACTTCATTCTCAACTTCTTCTACTTCATCCTCAAATTCTACTTCATCCTCAACTTTTACTTCATTCTCAACTTCCTCTACTTCATCCTCAACTTCTACTTCATTCTCAACTTCTTCTACTTCATCCTTAACTTCTACTTCATCATCACCAATATTTTTTTTCTTGAAGATATACATGAATGTATCTATTTTTAGGTAGGTTATTGACTAATGCCATACAATTTGTGTCAGTTCCCAATAACATAACAGATGCTCTAGATAAAGCAACACCTGGAACTCTCCATTACAAACTATAAGAACTCTTTAAACCTAACCTATCAACCATGCCACATACATTTAACATGGAGAAAATGTCACAATCAACATGATCAAAATATGCTACAGTTGATGAGTTGTATTTTATTGTTTTTGAAAATATGAATTCTCCACCATAATGAATGACATAAGTGAATCTACTTGAATCAGAAGCTGTAAAATATACAAATAAAAGTAATCAATTTTTGTTCATAATCCTATAACTTTAAGTTAAAAAGACAAAAATTATTACTGTAAATTTTTAGAGTATCAGTTTAATGTTTATTGTATAATGTTTTATAGAGTTTACTGTAGTCCTATAACTTTAAGTTAAAAAGTATAAAAATCATTATTAGAGTATCAATTTAATGTTTAATGTTTAATGTTTAATGTTTAATGTTTTATAAAGTTTACTGTAGTCTTATAACTTGAAGTTAAAAAATTTAAAAATCATTACTGTAAATTTTTAGAGTATCAATTTAATGTTTACTGTTTAGTGTTTAATGTTTAATGTTTTATAGAGTTTACTGTAGAGTTTATTGTTTTAGTATAGAGTTTACTGTAGAGTATCAGTTTAATGTTTAATGTTTACTGTCTCTTTTATTAAGTGTATATTTTACTGTCTTAGTACATTATAATGTTTAATGTTTTAGTATATAGTCTATTCTATAAAGTGTATATTTTACTATCTTATAATATTTTATTCTAAAGTTAGAGTTAGTGTTTTATAATGTAGAGTATCATTATATTTCCCTCAAGTGTATATTTTACTGTCTTATAATATTTTATTCTAAAGTTAGAGTTAGTGTTTTATAATGTAGAGTATCATTATTATTTTATAATGTTTTATTCTAAAGTTAGAGTTAGTGTCTTTATAAGCTAACAAACAAAAGTGTCTTTATAAGCTAACAAACAAAAGTGTATTTATTCTAAAGTTTTATTATGAAGTTCAACACATTGGACCACATACATTACAGAATAAATTTATCACGGTGGACCACATAAACAATATTTTAATCTACATGCAAAATTACATTGGATTCAATCCACAAACTTTAAAACAGTGGATTCAGTCAAACATAAACAAAAATTTCCTTTTCAACACATGTAAAATATTCAGTGGATTCAGTCAAACATATAAAATATTCCTTTTCAACACAAAGCAATCATACATACATGCCTTTTCGAGACAGTGGTTTCAATCAACACAAAGCAAAAAATTCCTAAACCCTAAGCTGAATCTGAAATACTTACAATACTCCACTGCATAGTCTCCCTGTCGGCGAAGCTTCCCTCCAATCATCGTGAATGATTTGAGTTTACCTACAATACAAAACAACCAAAACAGAAATAGAAGATCAAAATAAGGTCCAACATCGAAAACCCTAAACTTAAAATGAAAATAATGAACAAACAAAACTAACCCTAGATATTTCTACAACATAAACCAACGAAAACAGAAATAGTAGATCAAAACCCACTGTATAATCTTAGACTGAATCTAAAAAAATGGATTAAAATAGAGACTTACCCTTTCGCGAAGCGTTCTTCAGATTTTTCTTTTCCAGACAATGAATCGTTAACAACCCCTTTCGATTTTCCCTAGAAAATGAGTTCTACAATCACTTGGATTATCGGTTTCACTAAAAAATCACCCCTAAAACCTCAATCGATTGGATTTCCCCCAAAGCCTTTCTTTTCCCTAGAGAAGAAACCCTAGAATTATCGCGGCGTTTAACCCCTTAACCCTTTAAACTTAATTAAAAATTTACAAATGACTTTTAGTCAAACATTTTCAGAAGTCAAATAGACAGCCTACGTGGAATAAATGTGGAAAGACTTTTATTTTTCTCAGCTGCCAGATCGGATTTCTGTTAACGTCTAACGACCCCAAACGGCAGAGTGACCAACTATTTACACCCCGAAAACGTAAGTGACCTTACTGGTCGTTTTTCAAAATCGGTGACTAACTCTATACTGGGGGGAAACATAAGTGACTATCCCAGTAGTTAACCCTTTTACAAATTGATCCTTTAAACTCTTTGTTATATCAAAATCAAATATATGTTTTACAATCTCCCCATTTTTGATATAACAAAACCAAAGTAAATTTTTAAGTAGGTTTGAAAAATATTCCCCATTTCTTTAAGACTAAAAGATATAGTTTTGAAAAAATTTAAGTGCTCTTTACTTCTCCCCTTTTTGTTAGATCAAAATCAATAAGATATAAATAATCAAAGCAAGATATAAACAATAGCTCCAAGCATAAATAAAGCAACATAGATATCATCAATAAATTCAAAGCATAATTCAAAGCAACATAAGGAAATCCAACTCAAATCCTAAAAACATAAACCAAAACAAATAAACCAAAACATAGGAGTTTAAAATCAAATAACATAGGTGCAAAAAACTTAAATCCTAATATGATATGATATGATATGCAATGCAAGAGCCTAGGAGCATCTTCATCATCTTCATCCACTTCATCTTCATCTTCATCATTGGCATGGGTTCCATGAAATTGTCGCCACTCCCTATGAAAATCCATAAGAGACATATCCATCGAATTTTGATGGTTTTCAATGGATGTAACTCTTTTCTCCAAGGATGTAAAGCGAGTGTCGATGGCGGAAAAATCGGAGGTCATGGTAGTGCCCAAGGATGCAAACTTCCCATCAAGATAGGCCATGAGAGCATTTAAGGAAGGTTGAGCAACCAGAGCTTCTAGAACCGAAACCGCTTGAGCAGCCTCAATTAGATCGGGTTGAACATCACCGGAAAGATCAGCAACTCGGACCCATTCTCCATTATAATATATGAAATTGGCTCGGTGGAGAGAACACTCATGAATTGGATAGGTGAGAGGTTCGACAACATCATACGAGCAATCAATCACAAGCTTGTGAAACAAGTAGCTCAAGGAGGTGCCATAGGTGAAAGATGAAACAAGAGTTGTGTGGCAATTTTGCACAAGATAGACTATCTCCGCAAACAGAATTTGAGCAAGGTTAGGTCGCTTACCCTCACGAAAGCATTGGAGCCAAAAATTATCAACTTATCGGATTGTAGAGAATTTTCCACTGGAGGGGCGAAACCACTACGTGATGAGAAGGTGAAGGATACAATCTTGAGCATCAAGCACGGTCATGAAGCCACTTTGAACATGTCCCAAATAGTCCTCATCATCAATACCAACATCCTCAAAACCCAAAAGTTTGCTAAAACCAAAGAATCAATTTGAAAATTTTGTCCCATGAGGTAAGATTCAATATTAATAACATGGGTTTTCTCTTCATTATAAATACACCGAGCATTGGAATAGAAAATAAGGACAAGGTTTCGGTATAAAATCTCGGGTATACTAAAAAGGTATGGATTTCCATTGAACCATTAAATCAAGATATTTAAATTGAAATCTTTCAAAAAACAAGAAAGGGATTGAAACAACTCGCTCACGGCAAATTTTAATATTTTGGTAGTGTTTGAAACGAGCCATAGTATTTGGATAATTAGGTTCATTAAAACAATGTTGAAAATATGACTTAAGTTGGGTTTTGTACAATTCGTGTCGGGATTAGGAGCATTGGAAGATTGTCCCAATTCTTTTCTTTGTCTTTTCGTAGGACTCATGATAAAAACCTGAAATCAAAATTAAACCACAAAAACAATGTATGCATAAATCAACATATTCAATCCAATAAGCAATCCAATGATCAAGGTATTATAAAAAACTATATAATATAGTTTAAAAACATATACAAGTATAAAAAAGATTTTTTTTTGTAAAATAAAACTGAAAAACAATGTTGAAAAATATACGGTATAATTTTATATTCGAACAAAAACATTCCAGTTTTGAACAAGTTTTTGATAAATCTTTGAAAAACAAGTTATATACATACTAAATATATTATTTTGAATAAAAAAATATACAAATAAGAACGAAATTGAAAAATAAAGAAAGTAGGATTTATACCTTGAATGAGGATTATAGATGAATGAGGAGATGATGATGCACAAAACTTCATGATTTTGCTAGGGTTTGATGAGAAACTCAAAATACCTCAAAAGATTTGATGAGTTATGTGAAAAACAAAAGGATTTGATTGGGTTTTATAGGTAAAATCGTATCTAGGGTTTGAGAGAAAAGTTAGAATTTGAGTTAAAGTGAAAAACCCTCTTTTAATAACTCATTTAAAGACCAACGGCTACGTGTACCAACACGCCACATGTGCGTATTGAAATCGCGTACCAGTACGATTTTTAAGCCGTACCGATCCTCAACCCGTACTGATACAAGCTTGCCTGTACTGAAGCTGCTCGTGAATACCGTCAATACGTGAAGAACCGTATCGATACTCTTATGCCATAAATGTTATTTTTGGCAGCAAGGTGCTCAAAAATTTGAATTTACTCGAATCAAAATGCATGTGTATGAAACGTGAACATTATGGATGATCTAAAACAAATATATACCCCCTAGCAACAAGGATAGATGCATATAGGAGCAAAAACCCATAAGCAATGCAATCAACCAAATTCAAGCAAAATTGTAAGACCAAAAACGCTCCAAGACTCAAGAAAGGCTAGTTAAACCTAACTCTCTCCTAAGAGACCAAAAACGCTCTTTGTCTAAAGGTTTGGTGAAGATATCCGCTAGATGGTTCAAGACATATTCTATAACAACGTTTTTCAAGACATGATCTCTAATGAAATGATGTCTTATCTCTACGTACTTGGTTCTAGAATGTTGGATGGGATTCTTAGTGAGACATATGGCACTAGTGTTGTCACACTTAAGAGGGATGATACCTACATCAATTCTATAATCTAAAAGTTGTTGCTTTATCCAAAGGACTTGAGCACAAAAACTTCCAGTCGATATGTATTCCGCTTCGGTGGTAGATAATGCTACACTATTTTGCTTCTTAGAAAACAACAATATGAGCATACTACCTAGGAATTGACAAGTACCAGAGGTACTTTTTCTATCTATCTTACAACCTCCATTATCTGCATCTAAATAAGCATGCAAATCACATGAGGAATCTCTAGGATACCAAAGGCCTAAGCAAGGTGTGTCTCTAAGGTATCTAAATATTCTCTTAACGGCTATAAGGTGTAATTCTCTAGGACTAGCTTGAAATATAGCACACAAGCAAACACTAAACATAATATTCGGTCTACTTGCGGTAAGATAAAACAAAGATCCAATCATAGAGCGATAAATCTTTAAATCAATACGCTTACCTCATTCATCTTTGCCAAGCTTTGTAGAAGAGCTCATTGGTGTGTCTTGAGGTTTCACATTCTCCAAGCCAAACTTCTTGAGCATGCCCTTGATGTACTTAGCTTGATTGATGAAGATATCATCCTTCTTTTGTTTGATTTGGAGTCTCAATAAGAATAAGAGCTCCCTCATCATGCTCATTTCAAACTCACATTGCATTAACTTAGCAAAATCTTGGCAAAACAACTCATTAGTAGAACAAAAAATTATATCATCAACATAAATTTGAACTACTAAAATGTATTTGTCTTTTCTTTTAATAAAGAGTGTAGTATCCACCTTTCCTTTGTTAAAACCTTTTTCAACTAAAAAACTTGACAACATTTCATACTAAGCTCTAGAAGCTTGTTTCAAACCATATAAAGCTTTAGAAAGTTTAAAAATATGGTTTGCGTATTTTAGATCTTCAAAATCAGGTGGTTGTTCAACATACACCTCTTCATTAATAAAACCATTTAGAAAAGCACTTTTAACATCCATTTGAAAAAGCTTGAATTCATGATAACATGAAATTGCAAGAAGCATTCTAATAGCTTCCATTCTAGCTACGGGTGCATAGGTTTCATCAAAATCGATTCCTTCTTGTTGAGTGTAAACTTGAGCAACAAGTCTAGCCTTGTTCCTCACTATCAGAGCCGTCTCTGGGCATGGGCGAGATGGGCGCCCGCCCATGGCCCATTTTTTATAATATTGGTATTATGGTCCAATATTTTTAATATTTATTATTAGGGGTTTACTCCTAAATTTTAATTTTTTAATACTTGTTATTATGATCCAATTTTTTCAATAATTGTTATTAGGGGCCCAAATTTTCAGCACTTGTTATTAAGGGCTCAATTTTTCCCAATGTTTGTTATTAGGGGTCTACTCTTAAAATTCAATTTTTCTAATATTTGTTATTAGATGTCCAATTTTTTTCTCAATACTTGTTATTAGGGTCCAATTTTTTAACATTGTTATTGTGGGCTCAATTTTTATCAATACTTGTCATTAGAGGTCTACTCTTAAAATTATTTTTTTTCAAATATTTTTATTAGGGTCTAATTTTCCCCAATACTTACATTAGATGTGTATTTTTTCAATAATTGTTATTGAGACACTAATTTTTTCCGATACTTGTTAGTAGAGACTCGGGTTTTCCCAATATTTAGTATCAAGGGTCTACTCTTAAAACTCATTTTCCCAATATTTGTTATTAAGGGTTCAATTTTTTTCCTCAGTCCTTGTTATTAAGGGCCTATTTTTTTCCAATATTTGTTATTATGCATATACTCCTAATTTTTTTTTCAATACTTGTTATTAGAGTTATTTTTTCTAATACTTGGTATTAGAAGCCCAATTTTTCTCTCCTAATATTTTTTATTAAGGATATACTCATAAAATTCAATTTTTCTGATATTTGTTATTAGAAGTCAAGTGTTTTCTAAATACTTGTTATTAGGGTAATATTTTTTTAAAAAAATATTTGTTATTAGAGACCTATTTTTCTAATGCTTGATCTTAGGGACCTACTTTTAAAATTCAATTTTTACGATAATTATTATTAGAGGCCTAATTTTTAGGTTCACCCTAAGGCCACTAAAATCTCAAAGACGACTCTACTCACTATGTTACCACTCTCATCTGGTTTGTTTCTAAAAACACATTTAGTTCCTATGGTAGACTTATTACAAGGCATATCAACTAATGTCTAAACTTGACTTCTCTCAAATTTATTTAGTTCCTATTGCATAGCCAATATCCAATAATCAATATCTTTTAATGTTTCGTTGATATTTTTAGTTTTTATGCATGAGATAAATGCAACATTTCAAGAATTTTTAGGAGAGAGTCTAGTGGTTACCCCTTTGGATGGATTGGCCAAGATCTCACCACCTTTCACATAGTTGAACTTCCTTGGGTAGCTCACTTCCTTTTCCTCTAGAGTCATGTCCTTCAATGCTTCTAAAGGTGGATCTTGTGCTTCTTCTTCTTTAGATGGATCTTCATCTACCTTTGGTGATTGCCCACCATCATTGACTTCAAAAATTCCTACATCACCATCATCATCATCAAAAGAACCCTTCCTCGAAATGAGGTTATCATAAAAAACCACATGTTTAGACTCTTCAACAATCAAAGTTCTTTTATTAAATACATGATAGGCTTTAGAATTTAAAGAATAACCTAAGAAAATAGCTCCATCACTTTTAGCATCAAATTTGCCCAAATGGTCTTTTTTCATTGTTTAAAACAAAACACTTACAGCCAAATGGATGAAAATAGCTAATGTTAGGCTTTTGGATTTTAAAATCTCATAAGGTGTTTTCTTTAAAATCGTCTTAATCATTACACGATTGACAATATAACATGTGGTATTTGTGGCTTCTACGCAAAAATACTTAGGCAAATGATTTTCACAAAGCATGTTCTAGCCATTTCTTCTAAAGTGAGATTTTTCCTCTCAACAATCCCATTTTGTTGAGGAGTGCAAGGAGTGGGAAAATGGTGGCTTATACCATTTGAGTTACAAAAATCCTCAAAACCTAAACTTTGAAATTCGGTACCATGGTCACTTCTAATATGAGAAATAGATTGACCAACATCATTTTGAGTAATTTTTGAAAATGTGATTAATTTTTCTAAAGCCTCCTCCTTAGTACTTAAAAATAGAACCCAAGTGTATCTAGAGTAATCATCTACTAAAACAAATGCATATGATTTTTCACCCAAGCTCATAGTCTTAATAGAGCCAAAAAGATCCATGTGAATCAATTATAAAACTCTACTTGTAGAAACATCATGAATAGGTTTGAAAGAAACTCTTTTATGTTTGCCTTTTGCACAAGCATCACAAATTTTATCATAAGAACGATTTATTTTAGGCAAACCTCTTACTAGATCGTTTGAAATCAATTTTTCCAAAATACTCATGCTAGCATATCCTAGTTTTCTATGCTATAACCATGAGTCATTATCATCTTTTGCATCAAAACATGCATTTGAATTAAGAATATCATTTAAATGCACCATGTAAATGTTTCCTATGTGATGGCCAATAAGCACAATTTTGTTAGTTTCAATGATGATAATTTTGCAACCATTTAAATAAAAAAGCACATTGAAACCTTCATCACAAAGTTGGCTTATGCTTAAAAGATTATGTTTTAGAATGTTGACATACAAAACATTGTCAATAAGTATGGAAGAGTGATTTCCAATAGAACCAATTCCTTCAATGTGGCCTTTGGAGTTGTCACCAAAAGTCACTACTCCTCCACTCATTGGTTTTAGCTCCAAGAACTGACTCTTGTCACTAGTTATGTGTCTCGAGCATCCACTATCAAGGTACCACAAATTTGCGCACGTAGATTTGGCCTTGTAGCAATGACCCCCTATAAACAAAGAAGTAAACCTTGTTTTTTGGTGCCCAGATCATTATAGGTCTATGAGTATTAGCTCCCAAAATCTTGGTTCCCTTGGGAATCCAAGAAGACATAACACTAATGTTGTTAGAAGCAACTAGTTCCTTAGGAGCACAAACACTTCTAACCTTCTTACCATATGAGGACCTTGGGAAGCCTCTTTGTTTGTAACCATTAAAGTTTCTCTTTACATAGTTGGGTTTTGAAGAAATTGCTTTTTCAAAATTTTGTTTCCCAAATTTTCTTAAAGAAGCTTTGAGATCACTTACCTCCTTGTGATGATCATCATGAACCTTGGAGAGAAGGTTGTTTAAATCATGATTTTTCTTTTAAAATCATTTTGTTTTACTTGTAAATCAAAAACCTTTTTCTCAAGTTTCGAGTTGGTTTTAGAAAGGGAATCGTTTTGGTTTTTCAAATCTAATATCGTTTTCTTGTTTTTCAAAATCGATTTTTTGTACTTCTCAACCAACTCATCATAAACCTCTTGTAACTCATCGTGTGCTTCTTCAAGCTCATCAAAAGTGAAATCAAATGTTGATGAGTTAGAGGTTACTTTAGGATGCTTCTCAAAAGCCATGAGGCAAAGGTTGGCTACTTCTTGCTCCTCTTCATCGAACAATTCCTCATCGTTCCAAGTAGCAACGTGAGCCTTAGGCTTCTTCTTCTTCCCGAAGCTCTTTCTTTTGAGTTGGGGGCAATTAGTTCTAATGTGCCTCGGCTTCTTGCACTCAAAACAAATGAGTTGATCATTTTCTTCCTCCTCCTTGTTCTTGTTCTTGTTCTTGAAATCCCATCTCCGGTTGAACTTTCTTCCACAGTTGGACTTCATGAACTGAGTAAATCGTTTGGCTAGCATAGCCATTTATTCATCTTCCTTCTCACTCGAATCGCTCTCTTCTTGTGAATCCTTGAGAACAATTATGATCTTCTTCTTCTCTACTTCCTTCTTCTCTTCTCTCTTCTTCTCATCTTCTCTTTCTTTCGTTATGATCTCTCAAGTTAAAAGAGAACCTATAAGAGCATCGAGCTTCAAGGTTTTGAGGTCATTAGCCTCGATGATGGCGGTACTCTTTCCATCCTAAGACTCGGGAAGGGAGTAGATGAGCTTCCGGACTATCTTGTCCTTAGGGATGATTTCTTCGAAGCCCTTGAGACCATTTACAATGATGGAGAAACGATCAAACATCTTCGTGACGCTCTCAACGAGATCCATCTTGAAATTTTCGTAGCTCAAGTTGAGGAGTCAATTCTTGGTTTCCTTTACATCGTTGGTGCCTTCATAGGTGGTCTCGAGCTTGTCCCATACCTCCTTTGCACCCGTACAAGAAGACATCTTTGACTACTCATCCGGTCCAAGTGCACAAAAGAGCATATGCAATGCCTTGTCATTTATTTGCAACTTCCTCCATTCTTCATTGGTCATTTCTTGCTTGGACTTGGGAACTTGCCTTTCACATTCTTGCTTCATCGGGATAGATGGTCTGCCTTCGATTACATCCCAAATAAGGTAATCGTTGGATTTGAAGAATAACCTCATTTGATTCTTCCAATACGGATAATTGTCCCCATTAACGAAAGGCAATTTAGTGGTCGATTGAGACTCGTACATGTTGTGACCGGAAGTAGATGACACGAATTCAATTGTGGATTAATGTATCTACTTAGGATCGACTCAAAAGGATGTTAATCCTTCCAATGAGTGTAGCTCCGATACCAATTGTTGAGATAATCAATCAGTTGTGGAAGGCCAAGAGGGGTGAATTGGCAAATAAAAATTTGAAGGGAAGCAATTTGAAAATGAAGAATTGAAGACACAAGGATTTATAGTGGTTCAAGCTTCTAACAAGCTTAACATCCTACCTTTGATTCAAGTGGTAAAACTAGTTGGTTTTTTATTTCTTTTGAATTCAACTAGTTAATCATGAATTGTTAGACTAACAATTTGTTTGATGCTTGAGTAAGGGGAAGCCATTTTTTTAATTGTAAAATCTTTGTAAAACCTACATTGTTGTTGAACTTCAAGTTAAAAAATTCTTTTTGATATAACAAAAAGGGGAGAATGATTTGAAAAATTGAATTTTCAAATAAATAAGGGGGAGCTTTTAACTCTATTGAATTCTATATTCTCTTATTCAAAATTTATTTTTCTAAGGGGGGGAATCACAAAAAAACAAATTTTCAAGTTGGTTTTATTATATCAAAAAGGGGGAGATTGTTAGGATTTTTGTTTTGATATAATAATTGAAAATTGTTTTTAGACTTATTTGAAAATATTGCAAAAATCAACTAAAGTCCAAAAAAACTTGAAAATACGTTTGAAATGGTTTCATACGTTTTTAACATGATTTAAAAAGCTTTTAAATGGCCAAAATGTTGATTTTACCGGTACACCTTTGGTTCATATCGATACGCATATTCAAACCTCTTTTCAAAAACCAAAACCCGTACTGATATAGGATCTACCGTACAAGTACATGCATGGTGGTTTTGAAACCCCCTGGGTTTTCAGTTTCCAGAAACCAAAGCTCGTACCGATACAGCATCTGTCGTACAAGTATGGTTGTTTCAAAACCCCCTTTGGTGGTTTTGGAACCCCCTTGGGTTTTCAGTCTCCAACAGCTATTTCCCAAAATAGGGTCGTACCGGTACGGGTACCCGCGTACCGGTACTGACAGCACCAAATTGGGAAATTCTGCATAGAAATTATCCTCAATGGCTAGTTTTCCAACAACTAGTTTTTAACGGCTGGTTTTTTCATTCCACACTATAAATACAAGCCAATGACACTTGAAGAATGAGAGGATGGACATCCAAGCTTAAAGATCAAGAGAGAAGAGTTCTTTATTGTCTATTTTGTAATCACTTGTAATTTAGTCCAATCCTAGTGAGCCAAAATGTGTAAATACCTACCTAGAGAGGTAATTAGTTGACAATGTCAATACCTCATTGTTGAGGGATGGGTTCTAGTTGGTCCTTATAAAAACTAGGGAGAGGGTTCTATCTTAGCCTGTGAAAAGATGATGAGCTTGATGTTATTACAGGTACCATTGAATTGTACTTTCACTCTTTGTACGCATTAATTGACCTTGGCGCTACGCATTCATTTATAAGCACTGAACTAGTTAGGAAGCATGACATGTCTAGTGAACCTATAGCATCAAGAATTTATGTAACAAATCCTTTGGGTGATTGTGTCGCTATAAGTCTCGTATGTAAAGATTCCCCTTTGATGATTCAAGGGATTCCATTATCGCCGACTTATTGGACTTACCGATCCACGAGTTTGATGTCATATTAGGCTTAGATTGGCTTAGTAAGCATCATGCTTGGGTAGATTGTAGCAAGAGAAAGTTGTATCTTCGAGGCTTTGGCAAGGAAAGCATCGTCCTAATGAAATCTCGAAGTCCTTCGTTGTATGCCTTAACGTTGGAAGCTAAGGATGAACCTCAATTACAAGATATTGATACGGTGCGTGAATTTCCTAACGTTTTCCCTGATGAACTTTGGGGTTTGCCTCCAACCCGTGAAGTTGAATTCGGTATTGAAGTGCAACCTATAATTGCCACTGTTTCTATTGCACCTTATTGAATAGCCTTTGTCGAGTTAAAAGAATTGAAAGCCCAAATCCAAGACTTACTTGACAAAGGCTTCATTCAACCGAGTTCCTCACCTTTGGGAGCCTCAGTTCTCTTTGTAAGAAAGAAAGATAGTTCTATGAGTTTGTGTATCGATTACCGGTAGTTGAACAAGGTAACCATCAAGAATAAGTACCCATTTCCAAGGATAGATGACATGTTCGATCAACTCAAGGATACCTCTGTGTTTTCCAAGATTGATTTAAGATCCATATACTATCAAATGAGAGTTAAAGACTGTGATGTACCCAAAACTGCCTTCCGTACGAGATATGGTCACTACGATTTCCTGGTGATGCCATTAGGGCATACCCTTTAAACGACAACTTCTATGGACTTGATGAATCGGGTTTGTAGACCTTATCTCGTTAAATTCGTGGTAGTATTCATTGATGATATTCAAATCTTTTCCAAGAATGTTGTAAAACATCGTGATCATCTTCGTATTGTGCTTCAAACTCTTCGTGAGAAGCAGTTATTTGTCAAGTTCTCCAAATGTGAGTTTTGGCTTATTGAAGTTGCCTTCCTTGGGATAATTGTATCAGCTTCGGGAATCCAAGTAGACTCGAAGAAAATTCAAGCCATCCTTGATTGGCATCCACCGAAGAACGTTGGTGAAGTGAGGAGTTTCCTTGTTCTTGTTGGCTATTATAGAAGATTCGTCAAAAGATTTTCTATGTTAGCAGCTCCATTGACTAAGTTATTGCGGAAGGAAGCTCCATTTGTATGGACCGAGGAACAACAACGGAGCTTTGACCAATTAAAACAAGTATTGACTCATGCACCAGTCCTGACCCAACCTGAGTCTAGAAAAGACTACACAGTTTATAGTGATGCATCACATCTCGGGTTAGGATGTGTGTTGATGTAAGAAGGAAGATTCATTGCATATGCTTCGAGACAACTTAAGCCACACGAGATAAGCTATCCTACCCATGATCTGGAATTGGATGAGGTTGTTTTTGCGTTGAAAATCTGGAGACACTATCTCTACGGAGAGAAGTGATATCTCTTCACCGGTTATAAAAGCCTTAAGTATCTTTTGACTCAAAATGAGTTAAATCTTCGATAGAGGAGGTGGATGGAACTCCTTAAAAATTATGATCTTGTCATCGATTACTATCCGGGCAAGGCCAACGTGGTAGCTGATGCACTCAGCCGCAAACCTTTGCATGGTAAGTGTTGTTATTAAATGTGAAACCCTATACATTAAATAACAATTTGGCTCATTGCAAATTGTTGTTTGTAGCCCCTCGAGCTATTAATGCTCACTTCCAACTTCGAAAGCATCGTTGTCTCATAGCTGAACTTCAGGTTCAGTCTATTATTGTTTCAAGAATCAAGACATTGCAAGATTAAGACTCTAAACTCCGATCCATTGTCTCTAAGATTCAAGATAACCTTGACTTCATAGTTAATTCTGAAGGACTTCTATGCTTTCGTGATCGGGTCTGTGTGCCCAATGGTGAATCTCTTCATACCAATATCCTTAACGAAGCTCATACGAGTTCTTTCTCTATTCACCTAGGATCCGTAAAGATGTATAAAGACCTTTTTAAACTCTATTGGTGGCTAGGCATGGAACAAGCCATATTTAATTTCGTATCCAAATGCCTCACGTGCCAAAATGTCAAGGCTAAACATCGTGCTCCTACCGGATTGTTGCAGCCTATTGATTTTCCACAATGGAAGTAGGAGAAGATCACTATGGATTTTGTTAGTGGTTTGCTGTTAATCCCTACTAAACATGATGCTATATGGGTCATTGTGGACCATTTTACCAAGTTAGCACACTTTGTGCCGGTTAGAATGGACCACAGTCTTCCTAAGCTAGCTAACTTGTATATTAAGGAAGTCATTTGACTACATGGACTACCTAAATCAATTATCTCTGATCGAGATCCTCGGTTTGCTTCTTGGTTTTAGAGAACATTAATTGCAATGAGCTCTTGGCTCTAGAGTTAACTTAAGCACTGCATTCCACCCACAATCTAACGACCATTCAGAAAGGGTAATACAGGTAATCATTGAGAACCCCTCCATTTGAATCTTTGAAGAGTGCATCGATATTGAATTCTTCCATTCAGGTCTTGGAAGACATGCTTCGAGCATGTGTTATTGATTTTGGTGGATCTTGGGAGAAATATATACCTCTTGTCAAGTTTGCTTACAACAATATCTATCAAGCTTCCATTAAAATGGCACCATATGAAGCATTGTATGGTAGACGTTGTAGAACCCCATTGTGTTGGTCTGAACTCGGTGAAGGCAAGACGTTGGGCCCTGACTTGCTTTAGGAAACTGAAGAACGGGTTACCATCATCCATGATCATTTAAAAGTTGCATTTGGTTGGCAAAAGGCTTATGTTGACCTTAAATGAAGGGATAATCACTATGAATTTGGTGAAAAAGCCTTTATCAAAGTTTCACCGTGGAAGAAAGTTCTTAGATTTGGCAAAAAAGGGAAACTCGGTCCTCGATTCATTGGACCTTTCGAGGTTGTTAAAAGAATAGGCCCAGTGGCCTATCGATTGTTATTTCCATCGGAGTTGAGTAAAATTCACGATGTGTTCCATGTATCAATGCTCCAAAAATACCGATCTGACCCTTCATATATCATCGAGCCAGAATCTGTTAAAATCCAGCCTAATTTTTCCTATGAAGAAAAATCGGTTCAGATTCTTGTAAAGGAAGTCAGGATGCTTTGTAATAAATCTGTACCCTTAGTTAAAGTGCTCTGGATGTGCCATTCCATTGAAGAAGCCACTTAGGAACCGGAGGAGACAATGAGGAAGAAATATCTGCATATCTTTGGTTCAGGTAAAAAAATTCGAGGATGAATTTTCTTAAGGGGGAGAGTTGTAACATCTCAAAAACTGGTCTAGTCGGATTGGGTTCCAACGATCAGAAATCCTACATCGAAAAGGGTTCAAATATTGTTTTGAGCTTGGGTATGAAGTCAATTTCATGAATGTTGAGCTCTGTTTTAATCAAATTATTGTTTAAGGACCTTACATAATACATTGAGAACCTTTTAGTGACTAAATTATAGAAATTAAAAGTTTGGGGGTAAAACCATAAAATGATGTAAGTTAAGGGACTAATCTTGTGATTAGCCCCTCTCCATTATTAGTTATCATCTACGTGGATTAAATTGATGAGCTTCCTTCGTATGAAGGAAAGCTATTGGCTCATTATAGTTAAAAAGAAAGGGAAAAAAAGAATTAGAAAGACTTACCCGGTTACCTTACCAAGCAAGCACCTCAATCTTCATATTCTCTTAAGCACACACCTTCATTGGAGGATAGCTCAAGCTTAGTTTTTCTTCGAATTATTGTTATCGAAACGTTGCTAGCAATCGGGTAAGCTTTTTCCCTCAAGCTATTGTTGATATCCATGGAGGTATTGAGTGTAATCTCAAGTTAGGATTTTGACTATCCATGGATAACATATCGTTATTACTTACATCAAACTTGGATATCAATTTTGATATCATTATGTTAAACCTGATATTGTATTATTAATTCTAATGATCTCCTATTGATTTTCCTAGCTCAAGATTTGGAGAACGAACAACCACTATCTCCATCCAAAGCTAGGAACAAAGGAGTGGTTATCCGAGAGTCGTAAGAGCTTCAAATTATCGAGGTGAGTGTAGTCGGAGTCTCAGGATTAGGCTAAGTGCCTTTCATGAATTCATTGTTATAAAAAATTAACATTGTTAACTCAATTTGCTAGGAACAAAGGAGTGGTTATCCGAGAGCCGTAGGAGCTTCGAATTATCGAGGTGAGTGTAGTCGGAGTCTTGGGATTAGAGTAAGTGCCTTTCATGAATTCATTGTTATAAAAAATTAACATTGTTAACTCAATTTGCTAAGGTATGTGACATTGAATCATTAAGTGGATACCTTGGTAAGCATGAGTAAGTATAGTATTGAATATTGGATATCAATATTTTCATTGTCATTGGGCATTTCTATTGACATAGTTATTGTTATCGAACATTGAAAAATGAATCATCGGTTATTGATATTGTCTTTGAGATCATTGAACATTGTCACTGTTATTATTATTGCTATAGAACATTGGTATCGGAACATTATTTATTGATAATAATATCGGAAATATTGAGCATTGTAATTGCCATTGAACATTGATTATTGATAATGTCACCTGACCTTGGATTCGAAGGACACTAGATACAATTGGCATGCCATAGAATTCATGAGCTTAGTGTACAAGTGGACTATGGTCCTAGGGCTACAACCTATATGATTTGGCAAGGCGGAGGGATGTGTTGTGGTATTGGTCACATTGGGGAGGCGGATGGACTAAAGTATTTTATTGACTTGGCGAGGCGTAGGAATTCGCGTATCCACTATCCGGAATCGATCCAAGGGTTATTGTTAAAACATGAAATATCGCTATTGAACATGATCATTGCATTGATAATGATAGTTGTTGTATCGTTATTGGTATCACTTGAATTGCCATGCATTACTTTGTTATTTCCATTGTTTTGACTACCTCAATAGGCAATATATGCCTAATGCATTGCATTTCATTCATTTCAGGTTAAGAGATTCAACTATCGGAGATCGGAGAAGTTGTTGCGTTGCACAAGTCACAAGCAAGCCTAAAGTAATGCATATCGAACCTATGAACTCCTAGCAGGGTGTCAAATTACTTAGAATAGTCTTATAAGGCTCTTTTGTTATGGACAAATTGTGCTTGTGATGCGTTAGTGCATAAGGCTCCAAATGAACTTTTGTATGGCTTAAAATGGACTAAAAGTGCATATTTGGCCCCTAAAGGTGAAAATGTAGTAAACGGATTCGAATGGTTCTAAAATTTGGCATACAAGTAGTTTATAGTATTGAAATATTGCGTGTAAAATTTCATTGCATTTGGATAATGTTCGGTAGGTCAAATTGATTATAAGCCAGCAAAAATCTGTTATTACATGGCAGGGCGTATCGATACAGTTGATGGTGTATCGATACGACCTTGCATATTTGGTCGAGTCGATGTTGGTCAAAGGGGCGTATCGATACGGTTGAGGTAACGGTACAGATTTTGGATAATGGAATTTGGGAACAAAAATGGTATCGATACGGGGTCAATGCGTATCGATACGGAGTCAACATGGTCAACCAGCATCAGTACGGCCTTCAACCGTATCATTACGGGCTTGTTACCCTTGAATTTTAAATTTGGAATTTAGGCTTAGCGTACCGATATGGTTCTAAGGGTATCAGTACGGTGTTAGTTAATTCAATTAAAAGCTATAGAACTCAGTTTTACATTGTTTACAAAATGGCCAATGAATCTTGCATAGTCTAATTGGGAGAGTAAATGAGCTTCGAATAACATGAAAATTTACATGGACATTTTTTGTATGATGAATTTCATTGTAGTAAGATTAATTATAGAGAAGGGATGCTAAAATACTAAAATTACGATTTAATCCCTAAAAATGGTAAAAGTTTAAATTGGTCCTAATTGGATAATCATAGACTCGAAATAGATTAATTAGATTTGTGTATTGCTTATCCTTGAATGCCAGGTCTAATAACATCACTTATCACGTGGAATTATAGTATCGACCATCGTTCAGTTTATCGGCAGCACACTCCGACCCGGTTCTCGACCAGGCCGGGAAGGGGATGTTACAATGTAGGTACTCTATTTTTTATGAGTTTGATAAGATATAAAATTATTCTTTAAGAGTTTATGTTACAACTCAATTCCCTACCATAAGTTTTGTTGGTTTTAGATTTGGTGATATAGAGTAAGAATTTGTGTTATTGCCATTTTTCTTATCAGTTCTATAATAATTTATGTAGGTTACGTAATAATTTGTGTAGGTACCCTATTTTTTATGAGTTTGGTAAGATATAAAGTTATCCTTTAAGAGTTTATGTTATAACACAATTTCATACCATAAGTTTCGATGGTTTTAGATTTAGTGATATGGAGTAAGAATTTATGTTATTACTTTTTTTTCTTACAAGTTCTGTAATAATCGTTGTAGATGTTGTAAAAATTTGGGTAGTTACCCTACTTCTTATGAGTTGGTTAACAAAGAAGGTTATCTTCTATAATTTTATGTTGTGTTATCATATATTCTACTACCATTTGTGTAGGGGTTTATGTTGGTTCTGGAAGAATTTTTGTACTTACCTAAAATCTAATGAGTTGGGTAAGAAATAATGTTATCCTATAAGAGTTTTGGTTATAATACAATTTCTTACCATAAGTTGAAAGGGTTTTGGATTTGGTGATCTTGGGTAAGAATTTTTGTTATAATATTTTTTCTTACAATTACTCTAACAGTTTAAACATGTTTAGTAAGAACTTATGTATCAACCCAAAATCTTATGTGTTTTGGTAAGAATTAATGTTATTGGGTAATTGTCTAGGTTATCACACCATTTTTACCATAATAAGCATTTGTGTAACTATCGTATTTTTATTGTTACAATAAGTATTTATATTACAGTCTTGTAAGAATTTATGTTGCAATATAATACCGGTATAATCGATCAACCTCATTTTAGTCTCATTCTAATTTGCCTCACAGCAGAACCTCCCCGGAGAATATGGAGTATAACGATTCTATATCAAAACGTTTGTTCGTGGAATTGATGTAGGAATTGTCTTGTCGCAACAAAACGTATGTTCGTGGTCCATAGGAAACCTGGCTGGTCGCTTTCCTTATCTTTAGATAAGCCCCATTTTGCATTGTTATGGATATTGCTTTTGAATGAGAAATTTATTGCAAATTGAAGTTGGAGTGAGTTAGTTGAGTTAAACATTTTTATTTTATTATTGTATTTTGCTTTTTAAAAATATTTAAATTAAGTCGAGTAAAATGTAATTTAAGTTTAATTAAGTTAATTTTTTAGTTAAATTAAAAAATAAAATTAAAACTTTTTTTTACAATATACTTAAATTATAAGGTCAACAAATAAATTTAAGATCACATATATTTGAAAAGTATTTCATAACAAAATAACACATAAAACAATATACTTTAGTTATGATAAACTTGATTTGATATCATATTCGTTCAAGACATCGGATTTATGGTTTGCAAAGAAATTAAAATTTGGTTAAAGGGGTTATTTTGTCCCGAGTTCGACCTAAATTAGTAATATTGCACCTATCGTGAAAATACTTTCAATTAGGTCTTTCAGTTCGCACATTGCAGCAAATTAGCCCATTGACCAACGTTGACCGTTACGGTGCTGACGTGACAGTTAACGATGCTGACGTGGTAATCAGTTGTGCTGATGTGGCAGTCAACTATGCTGGCGTGGTGGTCCACAATGCTGATGTGGCAGTGCATGTGTGATGATAATGTGGCAGAGGGGCTGAATTGATTTTTTAAACCGAATTCGAGGGCATAATTGAATTTTTTTCTTAGTTTAGGGGTATAATTCATTTTAATGGAAAGTTTGATAACTTATTTAATATTTAAGCTAAAAAATAAGAATTTAAGAAATTATTAAAATTTTAAAAATGAATAAATAATTTACTTAAATTTTAAGTGTAACACCCCAAAATCCGGTCTAGTCGAAATTGGATTTCGGTGATCGAAAATTTCACATCGATAAAGTCTAAACATAGTACTGGACAGTTAATTTTTTATATTGGACTCTAATTGAGTTAATTTATCGAGTATTGGCCTTATCAGATTTATTAAAAGGTCTTCTAGTGACCAAATTATAGCTATCGGAAAGTTATGAGGATAAAATCATAAAAATTTAAAAGTTGAGGGACTAGCCTCACGATTAGCCCCCCCCTTAATTATAAATTGCCCGTGGACAAAGGAAATTAGTTTCCTTCATAGTAAGGAAAGCCAATTGGCTATCTAGTGTTTTAAGTGCAAAACAATTAAGAAATATAGGGAAAGAGAGAAACTTGCCGAGCTTTGAAAGGAAAACATCTCAATAGTTATCTTCATCTTCAACTAAGCAAGCGCCTCCATTGGAGAGGAAACTTAAGCTTAGTTTTCTTCAACTTATTGAAGTCGAATCGTTGCTAACGTCCCGGTAAGCAATATTCCTCAAGCAATCGTTGGATTCCATGGATATATTGAGTTTAATCCTAAGCTAGGGTTTTGACCATCCATGGATATCTCATCGTTGTCATTTATATTGAGATCGGTTATCGATTTTGATATTGTTATATTGATTTATGATATCGTAATATCGATCCTAATAGTCTCCTATTGATTTCCTAGCTCAAGAAGTTGGTAAAGAGCATCCATCGTCTCCATCCAAAGCTAGGAACAAGGGGATTGTTATCCGAGAGTCATAGGAGCATCGGATTTTGAGGTGAGTGTAGTCGGAGTCTCGGGATTAGGCGAAAATCCTCCCCGAATCTTTTATTGTTGTTTTCAATCATTTAGCTAATATCACTATTGAGGAAGTTACATCGGATTGTTAAACGGACACCTTGGTAAGTGTCGGTAAGTTTGTTATTGAACATCAGACATAGTCATTGGTATCGTCATTGTGCATTGTCATTGATATAGTCATTGTTATTGAAATATTGTAAAGAAATCATCAGATATTGATATTGGCATTGAACCATGAAACATTGATATTGAGACATGTTTGTCATTGATAATATTGAAATCATTGGCTATTGGAATCCTCATTGAATATTGAACATGAATATGAACATTGAAACTTTGGATTTGAATAGATATTGGATACAATTGGCATGCCATAGAATTCATGAGCTCAGTGTACGGGTGGACTACGTTCCTAAGGCTACGACCTATATTGATTTGGCGAGGTGGAAGGATGTGTATTGATATTGGTCATATTGGCGAGGCGGAAGGACTAGACCATTCATTGATTTAGCGAGGCATAGGAATTCGCGTATCCACTATCTTGATTCAATCCAAGGATTAATGATGAAATGAGTATGTTAAACATTGTATATTGATGCATAGTATTGACATTGATGAGCATGAGAGCATGTATATAGATACTTGTCACATTGTTGTTCATTTTGTTTAAGACTACCTCACTAGGTAGTGTATGCCTAACGTGTCTCATCTCATGCATTTCAGGTTGAAAGATCGTGTGTTGGAGGATCGGATAGTCAAGGCAAGACAAGTCACTACAAGCCCTAAAGTAATGTGTTTTGACTTATGAACTCCTAGGAAGGTGGCAAAGTAGCTGAACTAGTCATTTATGCCTATTTTGGTATGTTTGTGTGATGTCTATGTCATAATATGGTTGATGGCCCTAAATGGCCCTTTTGTTTTGGCTTAAAGTAGTTTAAAAGTGCATACTTAGCTCATAAAGGTCAAAAGATAGTAAACGTATTCGTATGGTCATGAAATTTTGCATGCTAGTAGTTTATGCCATTGAAATTTTGTGTGTAAAGTTTCATTGCATTTGGATATCGTTCGGTAGGTTAAATCGAGTAAAGACCAGCAAAAATATGCCATTACAAGTCAGGCCGTATCGAAACGGGTGATGGCATTTCGATACGGGTAAGCATAAATGAACCTAAAGAACAGGGGTGCACCGATACGGTCTATAGTAGTTTCGAAACATTTTGTCATTGGAATCTATTGTTTCGATACAGGTTCATAGCGTATCGAAACGGGTCAAAGTCAAAGGAAGTCAATCTGTTTCGATACAGGGGTTGTCGTATCAAAACGGTCTAGAGAGTAAAGTCAACCTGGGTTGACCATCGTCCACTCGTTTCGAAACGGCCCTAAGGTGTTTCGATGCGGGGTTAGTTAAGTTAGTTAAAAGCATATTAGATAGATTGCAATGTTCACAATTTAGTCACTGAATTTTGAAAGATTAAATTGAATGAGCTAATGGACTCCAAATTGTATGAAATTTTATTGGTATGTTAATATAGTGGTGAATCTCAAGGTAGTATAATCAATTGCATCGAAGGACCCCTAATTTGTTAAATTTACAATTTGGTCCCTAAAACTTGTAATAGTTGGGAATTAGCCCTGAATGATTAATTAGTGCTTCGTATGGATCAATTGGACTAAGTTACATTGTGGTAATGATTCATTGTATGTTATTGATGAAAATGTTAATATTAAACTGAAATTTTATTGCATCGTTCATTGTATTGATCATTGGTATCACCTTTCGACCTGGTTCTCGACCAGACTGGGAAGGGGGTGTTACGTTAAGTTAATTTAATAGATTTATTTAGTTTTTGAATAAAATTAGATAAATAATTTGGTTTTTCAAGTTGAACTTTTACAAATGGAATATATGAAAAATCGATTAACAAATTATGTAAATATCTTGGGTTCCTGATAATTTTAAAATAAGCAAAGTGAGAACTCTCACAAAAAATTAAAATATTCTTCAATTTTAAAAAATCATAAACTTAATAAAAATAAAATATTTAAAAATTATTTTTTATTAAAAAGGGGAATCTTATCACGAGCCTCGTTAAAAAACCTCCATAAACCTAAATGGAGAAAAAATAAGGCCCATTGTAATATTTACATAAACATACAAGATGGACTCGGCCGAAAAGAAAAAAAAAACAAACCAACAAGAACAAATCATCCAACACCAGCATTAAGGCATACCAAACCATCCGTATGAAGGATCGGCAAAGTCGCACTCGACGACACCTCCCAATGGACCACATTGTAAGTATCATGTGCACCCAATTTAGCCAAAGCGTCAGCAACACCATTAGCACCACGCGCAATCACCTCTAAACGAACAACCCAAGCACGGTTGCGTAACCCATCCAAATGTGCAATTAGAGAAGAATCCTCAGTATGAGTCAAATCCTTCTGCAACACTTTAAAAGCATCCACGCTATCCACCTCAAGCATAAGCTGACGATACCCACAATCCCAGGCATAACTCAGGCCACAATACGTACCCCACAACTCAGCCTCTAGCACCGAGCAAACCCCAATGAACTTAGAGAATTCGACAAGCCGCTTACTAGTGTGATCACGAATAACCCCTCCATATGAGTGTAAAGTGCTCATTAGTCCTATATTTTATATGCATTCCATCTCATATTATTGTTGTTCTTAAGTACATTTTAGGCATATTTAGGTGCATGCATGCATTATTTACAGTATTCTTTACTTTACCCTGTTTATATTGAATATCTTTAATTTGGTGAGAAAAATTATTATTTTAGTTTAGTTTTAGTTTCAGGTACTAGAAGCTGTCAGAGAGGAGAGAGGAGCTGATGCTGAGGCAGCAAGCCAAGGAGTTGTACTGAAGCAGCTCAACACAAAGAGAAGTGTTGCCGAGTAGATGACACCCAATGGGAGATTATCCAAGGCGGGTTAAGGTTACTTGTGCCACAAGGAGTCCAACTTCAAGTCAAAGAAGTCAGAATTAAAGGATGCATTCAATGCTAACGCTACTTTATGATGAGGAAGACTTCTACTCCAAGGAGGACTTAACCTAGGCCAATGCCCTATATATACCCGACCATACCTTGTATTTGAGACAACTCATAGTCGAATTAGCTTAGGTTTCTCTTGTGTTTTCTTGCCGCCACTATGTTCTAAATTCTCTAGGGTTTGGGTTATGTTGTAAAGTAGTTGTGAGAGCGATTGTTTAGGTTTTAAGTTTGTTTTTGCAATTCAATGTTTGCTTATTTCATGTTCTTCATTTTTTTCAATTGAGTTGAGAGACTGATTGGAAGCAATCTATTTGTTTGGTGTCGAGAAAGTCAAACTCACGAAAGAAGTAAGCACGATCTCATCAATACTAGGTGTTGATCAATTCAGCCTAGACATAGGTTTGGGTTTAAGGCGGCTAAAAAGGAACGAACCAAAGGTTGATGTTCATTGTATGATTCACGCCGACGGGTATCATCATCAGTGGGCAACAATAGCATTCTGACTTAGACATAAGCGGAATCATTATCGAAGCGTTCTGTCGAGCCTTGAAGGACTGCCGAGTTTGCCGCCGAGCCAACCGTTTGTTCCACTGCCGAGGTAGCGAAAGCGTCGAAGCAGCCAATCTGCCATCTTCCGCCGAGGCAGCAAAGTCTGGTAGCGCAAAACAACTTAACTTGTTCAACGCAGTTTCACACTACTAAGCCACATAACATGACCCATTCTATCACCCTGATCTTTTCTATCAATTACTTGTGTTTATTTACCTTTCTTTACAAACTAAAATTTACTTGTGCATTTAAATTTCCTTGTGCAGGAATTGTGATTCGAATTAGTTGTCCAATCCCTGTGGGAGACGATATCTTTTATACTATAACTTGACAAGAGTGTGCACTTGTGCTCATAATTAGAGAACACCCAAACACTCTACAATGAGGCCACTCCATCCTGCCACTGTGCTCCATTCGTATTCAGTTTAACCCAATTATGTTCAGAAGGTACCCACAGAGCCTGTTGTCGAGGGTGAGAGACAACATGTGTAATTAAGTTACGCACCAATTGAACGAACCTAAGAAATGATTAGGAAGTAAAAAACCGAACATTTTCATCGAAAAAAATTAAAATGTCTTCGAGATTACAAATGATAAAAAATAATATAAAAATTAAACAATGTTTATAAAGTATTAAAAATCGAACTCTTTCATTTCGTCAATCTGAGTATTACCATTCGTTAAACAAATTTTCAGTGGAATCAACCTTGTATTAAAGTAAAAATAAAACTCAAATTTTCTTTCGCTTTTCTACATCAAATTGATGCCCATTAATAGGCTTAGCATAGCCAAAAACAGTTGAAGACTTTTTCGATGGTTTATAAATATTTTAAAATTTTGAGTTTTATATTTATAAATTTTTATATTTTTAATTTTATTTTTACTTAATTTTTTAAATTCATTGTAGTATTTTTATTTTTTAATATTTTATGAGTATTTAAATATTATTGAAATATTTTAAAAAATTTAATAATTTATTATTTTTTAGCTTAAAGACTAAGTAAGTTATCGAGCTTTCAATTAAAATGAATTATGCCCCTGAACTCGGAAGAAATTCAATTATGCCCTTGAATTCAATTTAAAAAATCAATTCAGCCCCTCTGTCACGTCATCATCACACATGCATTGTCACGTCAGCATAGTTGACTGCAACATCAGCACATTTGACTGCCACGTCAGCACCGTTAACTGCCACATCAGCAATGTAGCGATCAACATTGGTCAAGGGGCTAATTTGCTATAATGTGCAAACTGGGGGGCCTAATTGAACGCATTTTCGCGCGAGGGGCGACATTGCTAATTTAGGTTAAACTCGGGGGCAAAATAACCCCTTTACAATTCTATAAAATTTTGGAGTTTTTTATGTTTTTACAATTTTGTCAAAGGGCCAATTTACATATTTTCAAAACTAACAATAACTAAGAAGTACTTATTAAGGGTGTTCATGGTAGATTAATTATACAGTTTAGCCTAAACTGTCGGTTAATCGTTATAACGGTTATGGAATCTTGCTAACCATACTCTAACCATTAAAAAACGGTTTGTAGAACTAAAGTTTTGATATAATAATTGAAAAATGTTTTGGACTAATTTGAAAAGAATTTAAAACTTGTTTTTAAGTCCAAACAACTTGAATTTATGTTTGAGGTATTTTGAAAGTTTTTGGCAAAGTTTTTTCATGTTTTTAATAGCCAAACTTGTGATTTCACGTTACCAGTATCGATACGGTTGTACCCGTACCGATACCTTTTTGCCCCAGTTTGGCCACTGTCAAAACCTGTATCGATACGAGGGTTTAGCGTATCGATACGGATCGGGGTCGTTTCGATACGCCAGGTAAGCGTACCGATCCCAGTTCAATCACCCCAACGGCTATTTCCCAACGGCCATTCAAATATGAACCCGTATCGATACGCCCTCAAGCGTATCGATACGCCTCAGCTGGCAAGAGCTCAACGGCTAGTTCCTATGAAGCCCGTACCGATACGGTGTCACGTGTATCGATACGAGTAGCTACAGAACAGCATTTATGAAGGGAAATAAAGTCCTCAACGGCTCCAATTCATCCCCAACGGCTAGTAACGGCTACAAACTCATTTGGGAGTATAAAAGGGACCTCCAAGCATCAAGAGAAGGCTAATGCTCATATTGTCAAACATCAAATGATCAAGAAATGTCTTAGTGCTTAAATTGTCAATTCTTGTATAGACGTTTTAGTGAGCCAAAATTGTCAAATTTGCTCAAGTGTTTTAGGTTTTGGGTGAGTGCTTAATTGTGCAAACAAACACCTATTAGAGGGTTTTAAGTTTACTTTCTTTGTCTCTTTGTAAAGAGGGTTTTGATCAAGGCTTTGGGTAGAAGCTTGATCGGTTGTAAGGGTTTCCTCCTAAACCTAGAAAAGGGGACGAATCAATTAGTGGATTGATTGTGAAATCCTTAGTGGGGAGCTAAGGTAGTGGATGTAGGTGCTTGTTAGAAGGCCGAACCACTATAAATCATTGTGTCTATTTTCATTTTAGCTTCCTCAACCCTTCCACCCAAAAATCCATCTCTCCACCACTTGGTGAGCTAAATTGGTTGATCGAATCGAGCCCCTAAAATCCCAACAATTGGTATCAGAGCTTGGCTCAATCGAAGGGGATTCACATCCTATTGAGAAGATATGGCAAGCTCGATCACTTTTTCATCAACCGGTTCAATGGCACATTCAATCGACAAACCGCCTTTCTTTGACGGAACTCACTATGCCCATTGGAAGACAAAGATGAAGTTCTTCATCAAATCAAGAGATTACAAGCTATGGGATGTAGTTGAAGATGGTCCGTTCGTGCCTCAAAGAAGTAAAGCGGAGTGGAGTGCCGACGATCGCAAGAAGATGGAGATAAATTGCAAAGCCTTGCACATTCTATTTTGTGCATTTGGTCCATCCATCTATGAGAAGATGTCTTCTTATGAGAGTGCCAAGGAGGTATGGGACAAGCTTGAAGTCACATACGAGGGGACAAATGAAGTCAAGGAGACCAAGATTGGGCTCCTAACCTTGGAGTATGAGAACTTCAAAATGGATCCGGAAGAGAACATCGAGAAGATGTTTGATAGGTTATCCACTATCACCAATGGCCTCAAAGGCTATGGAGAAGCCATCCCGGAAGAAAAGCTTGTTCGAAAGCTCATCTACTCACTTCCCGAGTCTTGGGACTCAAAGAGGACCGCCATCATTGAAGCCAAAAATTTGAAGACTTTGAAGCTTGATGAACTCATGGGGTCTCTCCTTACTCATCAAATTATGAAGAAGAACAAAGAGGATGAGAAGAAGAGGGAAGAAATTAGAGCTATGGGAGAGAAGAAAATCAAAGGGCTTGGCATCAATGCAAGTGCCATGGCTCTCAAATCCTCCACTTGCCATCATGTCTACTCAAGTGAAGAGGAGGATGAAGATGAAGAGATAGTTCATCTCTTCAAGAAGTGTGCCCCGTTCATGAAAAAGGCCTTGAGAGAGCTTGAACGAGAACCTAAGAGAAAGGAGAGGGCAAGCACTTCAAGCCATAAGAAGAAGGCACATGTGGCTACTTGGAGTGATGAGGACTCCACCGACGATGAACAAGCCAACCTTTGCCTTATGGCCATCGAAGAAGATTCAAGGGTAACTTCTAATTCATCTACTTCATGTTCTTATTCTTTTGATGAATTACAAGATGCCTACGATGATTTGGTTTTAGATTTTAAAAGCCACATTTTGAAAAACAATAAATTGATTTCAAAATTAAAAATTCAAAATGATTTGCTTTCTAAAACCAAACTTGAACTTGAAGCAAAACTTGAAGAGTTTGAATTAAAACGTTTTGATTTACAAAAATTGCTTCAAAAAGTTCAAGAAGAAAAGGATTTGATTTCCAAAGAGCTAGAAAAGAAAAATAATTTTGGAAAATCAAATTTTTATGTTAGACAATCTAGTGCCCCTAGATTTATTAAAGGAAAATGTTTTAGAAGTATTTGGGTCCCAAAAGGACTTAGTACTTCAATTAAAAAGGATGACATTGAAAAATGGATTCCTAAGGGACTAAAATTTGTGCAACTAACGTTTATGGATCCAAAGCAATTTAGATACCAAAAATTACTTGATTGTCTATTGCTAGGTGTGATGGAGATGTTCAAAAAGTCAAATATTGAGGGGGAGCTCCATGCACACAAGGAAGAACACTTGAAGAAGGAAGGCTTCACATCCTCCCTTGGATTCAAGTGTGGGTAAAATTTCTAGTTGTTTTGCATTTATTTGTTTTATTTTTAGTTTATTCAACTAGATGATCATAAATGTTGGACTAACATTTTTGTTGATGCTTTGAGTAAGGGGGAGCCATTTTTAAACCAAATTCTTATTTTAGTCAAAATGTTTACCTCTATTGTTATTTTGAACATTAATGTTTTAAATTCTTTTTGATATAACAAAAAGGGGGAGAAATGGTTTGAAAAATTGAATTTTCAAATGAATAAGGGGGAGCTTTATTCGATTTTATACATTTAATCTCTTATTCAGATTTTTAAAGTTAAAGGGGGAGAATCCCAAACAATTTTTTAAGTTAGTTTTATTATATCAAAAAGGGGGAGATTGTAGAACTAAAGTTTTGATATAATAATTGAAAAATATTTTGGACTAATTTGAAAAGAATTTAAAACTTGTTTTTAAGTCCAAACAACTTGAATTTATGTTTGAGGTATTTTGAAAGGTTTTTGGCAAAGTTTTTTCATGTTTTTAATAGCCAAACTTGTGATTTCACGTTACCAATATCGATACGGTTGTACCCGTATCGATACCTTTTTGCCCCAGTTTGGCCACTATCAAAACCCGTATCGATACAAGGGTTTAGCGTATCGATACGGATCGGGGTCGTTTCGATACGCCAGGTAAGCGTACCGATCCCAGTTCAACCACCCCAACGGCTATTTCCCAACGGCCATTCAAATATGAACCCGTACCGATACGCCCTCAAGCGTATCGATACGCCTCAGCTGGCAAGAGCTCAACGGCTAGTTCCTATGAAGCCCGTATCGATACGGTGTCACATGTATCGATACGAGTAGCTGCAGAACAGCATTTATGAAGGGAAATAAAGTCCTCAACGGCTCCAATTCATCCCCAACGGCTAGTAACAGCTACAAACTCATTTGGGAGTATAAAAGGGACCTCCAAGCATCAAGAGAAGGCTAATGCTCATATTGTTAAACATCAAATGATCAAGAAATGTCTTAGTGCTTAAATTGTCAATTCTTGTATAGACAAACACTAGTGAGCCAAAATTGTCAAATTTGCTCAAGTGTTTTAGGTTTTGGGTGAGTGCTTAATTGTGCAAACAAACACCTATTAGAGGGTTTTAAGTTTGCTTTCTTTGTCTCTTTGTAAAGAGGGTTTTGATCAAGGCTTTGGGTAGAAGCTTGATCGGTTGTAAGGGTTTCCTCCTAATCCTAGAAAATGGGACGAATCAATTAGTGGATTGATTGTGAAATCCTTAGTGGGGAGCTAAGGTAGTGGATGTAGGTGCTTGTTAGAAGGCTGAACCACTATAAATCATTGTGTCTATTTTCATTTTAGCTTCTTCAACCCTTCCACCCAAAAATCCATCTCTCCACCACTTGGTGAGCTAAATTGGTTGATCGAATCGAGCCCCTAAAATCCCAACACGGTTAACCGCTAACGGTTAACCATTAGAATATGGTTAACTGATGGTTTAGTTATAGGTTAACTTATAACCTATTACAATTTTGTTCACATGTTCACTAGAATAATGAAATTATCTCCCTGATAATTATTAAATTAAAATGTTCTGAAAAATACTTAAATAGAGAGACTATAAACACCAACTCTATACTTAAATAAAAAAAAACAATACATACATACTATAGAGTTTCAACACAAAACAAACACACACAAGCTTCACAATAGTTTATGATAGGCTCGATGCACTCCAGCCAAATATCGCCGATGAAAGGTGTAAGGATCTCTTTTGAATTTGGGAAGCAAAAAACCGAAATAAAAATGACAATTTGGCACGGTCATTTTTAGAGTGGTTCAACCTTCTCAAACAAGCTCTACATCCACTACCTTAGCATCCACACTAAGAATTTCCCAATTCACTACTATGAATTCTTTCTTTTTACAGAACAAGGAGATAACCTATTATTGAGGTTTTTATTTTGATATAACTTAATGAAAAATGTTTTTGGACTTAAACAAAATTGCAAAAATATTTCAAAGTACAAAATACTTGAAAATATGTTTAGAATTATTTTATAGTGTTTTTACTCAAACAAATATTTTTCAAGTAATTTAAAAGTCAAAAACATGCCTTCGGTACCGATACGATACTCCAGTGCTGATACAAAGTTGCTCGTACCGGTACGGCAATGCTCTGTACCAATACGCTTTTGTTTTCATCCCCAACGGCTAGTTTCTATCCCCAACGACTATAAACGGCTAGTTTTTTATTCCACACTATAAATACAAGCTTGGGACACTTGAAGAAGAAGAGGATGAGCATCCAAGCTTAAAGATCAAGAGAATTGAGTTTTTCATTGTTTATTTTGTAATCTTTTGTATTTCTTTAGTCCAATCCTAGTAAGCTAAAAAGTGTAAACACCCACCTAAAGAGATATTTTGTTTACAAATGTCAAGACCTCATTGTTAAGGGATAGGTTCTAGTTGATCCTTATAAAAATTAGGGAGAAAATTCTATCTTAACCCATGAAAAGATAGGTTGTAAAGGTTATCTCTTGATCTCGTCATTCGTCTAAAGAGCAAGATTGATATGACAACGACTCGGAAGACCGCTTGGAGGTTCATCTATGGCGAATGGGTTCACAAGAATGAGGAAGATGAAGCTCATGTTAATCCAATGAATGATGATGAACCGGATGCTCCACCTCCCATTACCATGGAATCCATGTATGTAGCTATGATTACTCATTTTGACAACATAGATGCCTTTCTTCGTAGCTCTCATGAGGAGATTATCGGCTTGCTTCGTAGCTTAGATGGTTTTGTGACATCTCTAGAGCATGATATGCATAATGTTCGTGGTCATCTTTTCCCACCATCATCGCCTCATGATGCACCGAATGCTTAGGACTTATATTGCATTCTAGTATGACTTTATGCTATGGTATTTTAGACCTATTTTCATTTAGGATTTCAGATTTTGCAATTAAGCTTTTTATGCACTTTGTTGAATATTTTTATGGCTATAGTTTTATGTTGGATTTATATTTGGATTTTATGTTAATTTTTTTTTAATATTATGGTTTAACTTTTTATTACTTTATTAATTTTTGTATAATACCTTATTGCTCTGATGATGTTTGTTCCTTTTTGAACTATTTTATACTTTTTGCTATAACAAAAAAGAGAAAGCTAGCGATAATAATTGAAAATTTATTTGCTAATTTTTTTCAAAAACTAAAATATTTTTAAAACTTAATTTTCAAAAGATTTCATAAAGACATTTGCTCAGGGAGCCTAAGTGAAAAGTTTAAAAGTTTGACAATTTTCTCAAAAATAAATTTTTATCAAGTGTTTTGTTATATCAAAAAATAGAAATTATTAGACTTATTTTGATTTTGATATAACTAAAAGGACCAATTTGTAAACTTAAGTTTTTCAATTCGAATTTGTCAAAAACATAATTTTAACTTGAACAAACGTTCTCTAAATTATTTGACTTAATACCTATATTGTATACTCCTTCAAAAGCCAACAAAAGTCAAATTTGTGAGTTTTCAAGTGGAGGTTTCGAAACCCCCTAGGTGATTTCAAAACCACTGAGGCGGTAAGGCCTGGAAACCAAACTCGGGTAATAGGTTTCGAAACCCCCAAGCTGGTTTCGAAATCAGACCCTGTAACGGCTAGTTTTACTTTTGAAAACCCCCCAAGTTTCGAAACCTCTGCAATTGTTTCAAAACTTATGTGCAGGTGAGTATTTAATGCTCGGTTTTTAATGCTTCCAACGGTACCAAACTCCCTTCAAAGTCTCTCAACGGTTAGAAAAGTTCAAGAGCATATAAAAAGAGTCTTCAAACAGTAATGAAGCATCAAGAAAGTCAATCCAAATATTCAAGCAATCAAAATCTAATATGGGCTTAATTTTTCCATCTTTCTTATAAACACTAGTCATGTTCTTCATTGTAAATCATTTGCTAGTGTTTTTTGGGTGCGTGTGAGAGTTTAAGCTTTACAAACACATTCTTGTGAGGATTTTCTAGTTTTCTTCTTTGTACTCAAATTTGAGAAAAGATTCAATAGATTTTGGGTATAAGTCTATTGAACTGTGTAAGGTTACTCATTATCTTAAAGGAAAGACAAATTAGTGAATTTGTGGAAAATTCTTAGTGTGATAACTAAGGTAGTGGATGTAGACTCCATTGAGGGAGTCGAACCACTCTAATTCTCCTTGCAATTAGTTTTCACAGTTTTTTAATATTCCAATTCACCCCCTCTTGGTTGTATTCAATCGATTACTACACTCAACGGTTTCAAGTTTCAAGTTTTAACAATGTTTAGCACATAACAACACACCATCAAAGTTCAGGACATAAAGAGACACCATCAAAGTTTTAAACATACATATTCAACTAACAAAAAGCAAACATAATGTAAATAAAACTTCCATGAGTTAATACGGCACAAGTCACAAAATAATTTTATATATATATATATATATAATTTAATAAAGTTTAACCTATAGGTTAATCGTCTATCAAAATTCATAGCTAAAGTGGTTCGATTAACCAAAACCGTTTAATCTTAACGATTTGATTAATTAACATGTAAAATTCTAACTTATTATTTGATTTATTCGACTTTTAAAATTCTAACCCAACTCCAAAAATCAAACATCAAATAATCATTTTTTGTCAAATTAAATTTTACTATGCTAGATTGAAGAAAAAGTCCATTGATAGACGGAAATAACGAATAAAAATCGTTTGCCCTTAATTATGGTTCTTTTGGTGCCCTCACTTAAAAAATGAGTTTAGAGTTTTAGGTTTAAAGTTAGGATTTATGGTTAAAGTGTAGAGAATTAGTGGTAGGGTGTAAGGTTTAAGATTTAGGATGTACAATATAATATTATGGTTTAGATTTAATTTTTTTAATATTTCGTAGGGTTTAGATTTAATTTAAGGTTACGGGGAATAAGATTTTTGTTCAGAAAGACCATCAAAGTTAAAATACAGCTGCCCCAGAAATCAGTGACTATGAAATAATATACTTCTTGTAAAGAAATGACTTTGCATTATTTGCGTTGATAGATTACTCGAGCATGAAATACCCCATATGGTTCAAGAAAGCCACAAGCCAACAACTATGAGGGATTCGAATATTGATGTTTTGAATGAAGAAAACTAGATTGGTAGGGCCGCCCCATATTAGGCCTATGTAAAATCCGATCCAGATTAGTCGACAAATGAATCGGATACTAGCATTTAAACCGAAACAAAAAAAAAAGCCACAACTATGAATTAGCATCAGCTGGAGATGTTTCATGTAAATTACAGATGATTGAACAAGAAAATCATCAGAAAATGCAAGTAGTAACTGCTAAATCTACCCAATAAAGGGGGGGGGGGAGAAAAGTTTACTTCAGTTATCCGAAACATCTGAGGCTAATGTTGCAGTTCTACTCATCCACTGACAGTAATTGTTGCTAGGTAAATCCGAAAAGTTAACATAGTAGCATTAGTTTAACCATAAATTTCACACTGGGTTGTCTATCTTGAATTAATCACTGGTGTCACTTCTTCCGGCCTGCTTGCTGTTCAAATGCATATTACAGGATGGAATTAAACAATGGAACGATAACGGGGATTGGCAGAATCATAACGAGGAAAGTGGATTTACCCGGTCAGGTGCGAAGAAAGTATGAAGTCATGGTCGATATTCTTTAAGAGCACACTGTTAGATTTGTCTCTTCTCATCATGCTAGCATCAAGATTACCGCTTTCCTTTAGATCCGAATCGTGTGTATCGAAGGGAAGCAAAACCGTAGTTGTAGCAGCTAAACCAAATTCTGTTTACCACAAACAAGTTAAACTATTTCAACTTAGTTGATGAATGTGAGCTTTTTGTGCCTACCTGATGTGTTAGTCTTCAGTTGTTGATGATGCACAATGTCTTCCCTGCAAAAATCCTTCACAATATCTTATCGTAAGACGACAGGTAAGGATTATTCCCGTAATTTTTCATGCTTTGTTGCATGTATATATGACTTACCGGAGATGATGAGAGGAGCTGAAATGGCCCTAACTGAGCCTGGATCGATTCCAACTCGAATGAAGTTTCAGAAGTAATTATGTTTGACATGTTTGGCATAGACACAGGGTTCGAAGAGTTGCATTGGTTGGGTAGATCGAAAACCATCTGCACTGAGGTTTCTTGATTTTCTGGTACCGTGCCGGACACGTTCATGGAAAGAGACCCACTTTCGTCGCCCAAGTTCATTCTTGTTTGGGAAAACTGGAGTGGTTGCAGAAGTCCAGGCAAGCACATAGGATGCAAGCTTAATCCATTTCTCATTGATAGCATCTGATAAACGGAGACGACGTACATAAATCAGAAACATATCATCACTCATCGTACTCGTATTGTTTTTCGTTATTAGCAATGCTACATGGAAAATAAAAAGATACATTAATTAGGCTACAAACCAAACATCCTGCAACAAAAGAGGATTGTTTTAAGGATATTCGTGTGTTGCGTAAACCTTGTCTCGTAACAGAAGAAATAAGCAACCATTAAAACTCTTAAAGACAATCCACTTTCACCTTTAGCCATGGTTTTTGACATATAATGTTGTTTTCAACTAGCTTCTAGCCATATTATATTATACATACATTTGGCAGCACCTCTAAAGCAAGAATTCATCAGAACTATAGCAGCACCGACGATAACTCTGTAGTCTTATCATCTTCCCTTGAAGCCGTGAGTGAATTTCTCAAGACACGCACGTATACAATCCGGTTACAATTTTTGAACTTCAATCATCAACAAGCAAGACTAACAAAGAAATTAAAAGGACTGTAAACACTTTAACAAAACCAAAATGTGGTTAATATTTTACCAACTCAACCAGATGCACTACCACATAGGCCATCTCTGCTTCTGAAAGAAGACAATGGTAGCTTATGAACTTGGTACCGAGCTTCGAAGTGCTTCAATGTCGTAAAAACAATTGTCTTCCAAAACAAAAATAATAAAGAGAGAGGGCAGATTGACCAATGTGTGCAATATAAACTAAGCTAGAGCTGCAGGTTGGCCAACAAAAGAGAGGGAGAGGGGAAATTTTTTGTAAATATGTTGACATATATACCTGAACTTGAAGCTGGAGCTGCTTCAAGTACTCGATAGCTTCGTCGAGCATCGAAGCCTTATCTGTCTGCCATGAATGGAAGATTCAATCCCTCAACATATCATATCCAAAAGAGTAATGCAAGTGCAACAGCATATATAAAAGAAAAATACCTTGTTCGAATTCGGAATCAGGTTTTGCAACGCTTTCATTTTCTCATTAATCCTACTTCTCCTCCTCTGCCTCAATCAAACTCCATGAATCAGAAATCCATGAAGAAAACTTGAACAAAAATCAAACAAATGCTTCCCCATTTATTACATAGATTTAAAACCCAACAAACCTTTTCAGACAAATTGTGAACCTCAGCAGCTCTGCTTCTTTTCGAGGAACTACGAGGTGGACCTGGCTTTGGCGGTGCCTCATCTACCAATGCTTCAAAACCCTCCTGTTTTTGACAAATTTCAAACTAAATAAAAAGAAAAGGTGAGCTAAAAGCACAGATTTTTCTCTTTAAAAGAAAAAAGAAACAATTTTTACATTCAAAAATAAAATCTTGATGAAGAAGAAGAAGAAGAATCAGAAAACCAGACACTTACCTCACTTTCACAGTCATACTCGTCGGTATCATTCTCACCATGAGCTCCAATCAAATCCCACCCTCCACCACCAGGCGGTGCTGGTGACGGTGAAAACCGCCGTGGATTATCTGTTGGACCCCCAAAGTGGGCCATCCCAGAAGAAGACGGAGAAGAAGAAGAAGAAGAGTGAAGTAGAAATTGCTGAAGGAGATTGGATATATCATCTGAAGAAGAAGATAAGCACGTCCCATTAATATAATTACAATTGTTATTCTTATAATGAAACATGTTAAGGTTAATGTTATCCCCCATTTCTAGTCTTTCTTTTGTCAGTTTAAAATGGTTTTCTCTTCTCTTCATTCATGTGCTTCAGTTACTGTTTTTTTTTTCTTTTGGCTTTTGGTTTGTACAGGTAAAAGTTTGCATAAACAGGGAAGGTATATGAGAATCATTTATGGTTCTAATTCATATAAATTATTTATTTTATTAGTATTATATTAGTTGAGATCGTGTATGACATTGTGAGGAGCATCGTGATATATTTTTTTGAAGCTATATATAATGTGGGTAATTATAAAAAATACTCTGAGTGGACTTAATAGAAAAAAATATTGTTATCTTTATGAGATTTGAATTTAAATAATTTGTCACTAAAATATGTATTATTAAAGGACTAAAAAATAATACTACTATCATATTACACCATATGTTTAAAAATAAAAAAAAATGTGAAATGCGATTAAAAAGTGATAAATTATTTTTAAAAAATGATTTATTATTTGTTTAGTGCTTTGAAAAGTCACATGATAATTAGATTTGAGTTAGTGTGAACAATCATTGTAATTTGTATGTCATGTTGAATTTGGAATAATTGTATATATTTTTCATTTCTTAGAGGGCGAGAATTGGTATAATTACACACATGATTATACTTCTCAGCTATATAATTAATATTATTTTAAACTCTAAATTTATATAATCATGTCATTGCAATATTTACCATCAAATATAACATAAAAATTAAAATATAATTATATTGTTTTGACAAATTTTAATTTTAATTCTATCTAGAGGAAGGGAAAAGAGACTATAGAAGAAAAAAAGGGTACTATTAGTGGGTTTAAAACACATGACCTAAAAGAATATGAGGAAACAAAAATAAAAAGTTTGGTCAACCGACCAAACACGTCCCTTGTTAATAATTATTTTTACTAAAAGTAATTATATTTAATAACCATATTAAAATAAGTGTAGTGTGGGTAATATAAATTTTGTAAATGTGGCATGATCTATGTACAAATATGAGTATAAAACAAGATCACAGCTAGGGGTGATTAACGAGTTGAGCAACTCGTGAGCTGCTCGAACTCAATTCGGTCAAAATTTAGTAAACGCTCGACTCGAATTTGAATTTGACTCGAGACCTTAACGAGTTGAGTTGAGCAAAGTCTAACTCGACTCGATAAGTTTGCGAGCAGCTCGTTAATTTTTTAAAATATTTGTGGATTGTTACTTTAGTTTTAATATGTTAGTTTGATGAATTTGTGGATTGTTACTTTAATTTTAATATGCTAGTTTGGTGTATTTGTGGATTGTTAGTTAGGAATTTAGACTTTGAAAGTGCTTTATACACTCTTTTGATATTTTTTTAGTTAAATTTGTTAATATTAAGCCCCATATAGTATTGTTAAATTTTACTTTTAGTTAAAAATAAGGTAATTTTTTAGTGAGTTTAATGAGCAACGAGTCGAGCTTAACGAGCAGCGAGTCGAGTTGAGCAACAAATTTTTTTAACGAGCACGAGTCGAGCAACAAAAATTTTTAACGAGTATAAATCGAGCACTGTTTAACTCACGATCGACTCGCTCAATAAGCACCCCTAGTCACAGCCACAAAACAGTAGGTTTTTAACCAAAATCCTCTGCCATTTAAAAAGAAATCGTGCAAATGCCGTGACTTTTTTTCACCTTCCTTGTTCCTCAATCTTTCTTTTTGTTACCGCACCATATACCACTGAATAAAATAACGATATTATTTTAATATTAAATTTTAATTTTAATTTTAATTATATTATTAGGCTATTAAAATTGATGACATGAAAAGATTTTAACAATCCACGTACGATGATGTGGCGGGATGTTACTGTCACATCATCGCACGTAGACCGTTAAAATCCGCCCATAAACATAAATTACAGTTCAACGATTCAGTAATATAATTAGTATTAAATTTAAAGTTGAGTGACATCGGGTGTAAGTTACCTTAAAAAAAAATTGTTGCTAGCATCTAAGAAGTTGGTCTATGGGCGTCATTACTATGTATTGGATTCTCAATCATTTAAGGAAATAGTAGACTACAGAGCGCATAGCATCACCATTCACCAAGGAATCAAATTGGTTGTTGAGTTGAGGATGGTTTGCCATCTTAAACTTGGGTATTTCAGACTAGGCTTGTTTTCCCTTGAAACCAGGGATGTGACAAATCGCTTTTTTATTCATATTATTTTTTTGTATGTTTTTAAATCATCTCAAATAGAATCCTAGTTCAAGGATGGTAAAGTATAATTTTTTTTTGAAAAAAATAAGGGTAAAGTATAATTTATGATGTCAGTCTATGTTGGTCTCGATTCGACTCCAGACTATCTTTCATTAAATTGGACCCAATACATGAAGAAGAAAAAATTTGTTTCAATCCTTTAAGCTCTACCAGAATTAATTATCTGATCAAATTACCCCTTGCTATCTGATAAGATGGCGCGACATCTTTTCGACGATGATTTTTTGTAAGAAAGATTATTGATTTTGTTATTCTTGCCTATAGATTGATTGTTTTTTGGTCAAATTCTCGATATGCTTGTTCACGAGTCGTTCCTAATATGTTTCTCGGGTTGATTTTTCGATTTTTTTCTTATATGCATGTTTTCAATGAATGAATGATTTCTCTTTCTGTAAAAAAAATACTAGTAATATTTTTAAATTAAATTAATATATATATATATATATATATATATATATATATATATATATATATATATATATATATATATATATATATATTAGGTGTGGGCTACAGTAACCTGAGGAGAAGATCAGGTAAAAGAGAGAGAAAAGTCACGACATTAACGAGATTTTTTTATTAAAAAAATGATGAGATAAGCAAAATCAATTTAACACGTGGACCAAAAAAATTCATGAGCACATATGGGAGCAAGCAACAGGGGCAGGAGAAATTATATCATGGGTCATTCTCGTCACTTTATCTATGTGATCAACCAATAAAAATTATTCATCTCATTATTTTTTCTATATTTTTTTAACCAAGTGAATCTTTACTTGATTTTTATTGGTTGTCTGGTTGGTTTCATAGATGATGTGGCGGGAATGACTCATGATATCGAAAAATTATATTATGAGTCTCATCACGTCATCCATGAAACCAACTAATAAAAGTCATTCATTTTGTTAATTTTTTTTCACGTCATCTTTTTATTAAGTGAATCTTCACTCATATTTATTGTAAATTAAATTTTAAAACAGAGTTCAGCAATTGAAGATTCACTTAGTAAAAAATGACATAAAAATTAATAAAATAAATATTTTTTTATTAATTGGTTTTATTTAACATAACGAGAAAGATCTATCATATAATTTCTCCCTAATATAATTTCTCGAGGGGTAGAAGATTTTGATTGGAGTGATTGGGCAGTCAAAGTACAAAAGTGACAGACATGTTAAAGGAAATTTATAACAGTGTCAGGTAAACTCGCACTTACTGTCAAGGGCGCACGTGCGGGCACATTAAGTCATGGGTTTATCCTTTAAATACCGGTTAATCAAAAAATTTAATCCTCCTACCATTCTTATGTGTCTTCGGAAAGAAGTAAGCATTTATTTTTGGCATAATGCTAAAAAAAACAACATTTGATTGCATAGTTATATTAATTTTTATTTTTTTAAGTATTTTAATTATTAACATTTCATTTTAGGTGAAAATAATTTCTTCGTAGATGAAAATTGTTAGTCAATTAACAGTAAATGACTTGAAATGACTATGTGACAATATACGCTTACATAACATTATTATATAGGCAAATGTGCTGACTTGTCAAAAAAAATATAAATATATAAAATATAAAATTATTTTTTCTATTGACGTGTTATTCTATCAAGTCATTTTAAAATGTTTATCGTTAGTTGACTAACAATTGTCACCAACGGAAAGATCATTTCGACCAAGAATAAAACGTTGATAGTTAAAGTGGTTCAAAATATATAAACCAAAATAACTATCAAGTCAAACTGTAGACACGTTATATTTTTTAATCATAGATGATACAGCTAAATAAATAATTAAATTTGCCAAACATCAAACTAAAACTAATTAGTATTCTGAATATGGAATAAAAAAAGATTTTTATTTTTGTATAAAATAACATTATTGTAATAAAAAAAATTATTGTGTACCAAAATTTAAAAATAATCTTGAAATAGTATATTTATCAGTCTTTCAAAAAATATGGTAAAATACACAGACGGTCACTGGACCTTGGTAAAAAAAATAAAACGGTAACCAAACTTTCAAAAATCACAAAATAACAATTAAACTTTATATTTTGAAACAAAACAATAACTCCACCAATAAAATCCGTTAATTCTTAACGTCAGGCTGACTGTGTTGATCCAAGTCACCACTTCTGCCCCGTCAACTTCATCTCCTACATTAATTCTTCTTCTTACTCTAAAAAAACACATCATCTGTTCAATTGTTTCTCAATCACCCATTCTCATTTCTTATTGCGTTGGGGCACCTTGCTTACCTCATCAACTTCAGCAATGTCTGCAAATCAAAAAAAAAGAACTCAATTTTTAATTTCTTTTTATTATGAAAGCAACAACAACAACAATTTTATCCAAAATAAATCTCATATTCTATGAAATTACAGGTTTGACGAGAACCGGAAAACGTTTCAGGTTGAGATGGTTTAATTATCTATGTTCTGATATTAGACGTGGGAATATAACTTTCGAAGAGCAACTCTTGATTATTGAGCTTCACTCTCGTTAGGAAAACCAGTGAATAAAATGTTTTAATACCTTAATTCTCACGAAAATGATCAGTTTTTAATAATTTTTCCTTCTTCAAACGATATACAAAGGTTTTTTGTGTGTTACAAATGGTCGAAAATTGCCCATCATTTGTCGAGAATAAACCGACAACGTGATCAAAACTATTGGAGAATTCATGTCCAAAAACATGTCAAACAAATTAAATGCAACACCTAACGACAAGTAATTCAAGGACACCATGCGTTACCTATGGATGCCAAGGTTGGTTGAAATAATTCAAGACGCATCTGCATCGACCGCTACCACGATTAACAATGACACGACTCAAATTTTCTTGCAAGAAGGGGTTATCGGCAATGAGTACGCAACGCAAATAACCCCGAGTTATACACCATAGAATTCAAGCACCACCATCATGACTTCAAAGTTAATAACAACCCTAACCCTGGTTATAATAGCCAAGTGGATTACTATGATCTATCATACAATTACTAAAACAATAATAACCATGGCGATACCGACATGAATTTTCATACCAACAATTATCGACCCCTGTTGGAGGGTGGTGAATGGTGATCTAGAAACTTATGGAATAATGGAAAAATTAGAGTTAGAAGAAAGGTTTAAGACTGGTCCGGTGCAATATTTTCAAGGGTGATGATTGGTTTAACTGTGAAAACTTTATATTTCATGTTTTTGGTGAAAATAAAAGAATTGATGAAAAGTAAAAATACATATTGTTGAAAATAAAAGGAAAATTGATGAAATGTAAAAATTGGTGTTCGGCGCAGTGAGAGTGGGTGATGGAGTAGAAATTTGTGGTTTGTGTTTAATGGCATGTCTGTAGGGTCTGTGTTTGACTGGTTTTGCAGGATAGAAGGTGAAGTTGGCGGGGTTTTATTGTTTTTAGATGTGAGATGGAAAACGAGGCTGGATTGTGGCATACCCAGTCAGATTCCCGTTAAGGGTTAACGAGGTTTAACGCTCGAGTTACTGTTTTGTTTCAAAATATAAAGTTTAATTACCATTTTGTGATTTTTAAAAGTTTGGTTACCATTTTGTTTATTTTACCAAAGTTCAGTGATTGCCTGTGTACTTTACCCAAAAAAATATTTAGCAAAGTTGTGTTCTCAGTCTCACCGTTGATTCAGGCACAATCTGATTTTTTATGATTGATTTGACTCGTAAGTATGAAGGATTAATTTTTTTGGGTAAATTATATAAATAGTCCCTCGATTATGCTCCAATTATCTTTTGTGTCCTCCGACTATTAAAAGTTAAAAATTGATCCTCCGACTTAAAAAAATAACAAATTGGTCCAACGTTGTTAAAAATCTAACGGCTGGTGATGTGAAAGGTAATATAAATTGATATAATTACATAATTAGTCCTCAAGTTCTACACTTATTTTAATTTGACCCTAATTCTAAAAAATTAACCCACATAGTTTTAATAATCTATCAATTTAGTCAATCATCTTTTCTATTCATCATTTCCTTTAATTATTCAATTCATTTTAACCCAAATTCCATTTAAGAGCCCAAAAAATATAGATTATGCATCTTCGTTCAAAGGACTAGTCAAATAACCCAAACTTTCTTTTTCTTAGATTTCGATTTTATTTTTTTCTAAGTGCCATTTAGCACTACCCAACAATGCGGGAAACCCTATAGCCATTTTTCATAATTTTTTCTTCCCCTTCCATCGTGTCAGCCTCAACTATTTCCCCAAACAAGGACTAGTCAAATAACCCAAACTTTCTTTTTTATTCATTTCAGTTTTGTTTTTTCTAAGTGCCCTTTAGCAGTTTAGCTCGCTTTTCTTTTGAAACCAACTCGGTATTAGCCATACCCAGTTTCAAATTTGCTTCTTTTGTTCTGACAATGGCGACGACAAGCTCTGGTTTCAGACCAGCACAAAGGGTTGAGAGGCACAGGATTTCCCAACAGCAACAAGGTGTTATTCATGGTGGGAATTCGTTAAATAGAAGTTTGAATAATGGGCAAAACTCTCTTCATTCAAAGGACACGACAAACCTCTTCCTTTCAACAAAGATGCATAATCTATATTTTTTAGGGGCTCTTAAATGGATTTTGGGTTGACAATGAATTAAAGAATTAAATGAGAGGAGAAATAAAAAAAGAAGATGGATTAAATTGATAGATTATTAAAATTGTGTGGGTTAATTTTTTAGAATTAGGGTCAAATTAAAATAAGTGTGGAACTTGAGGGCTAATTATGTAATATATAAATTTATATTAACTGCCACGTCGTGAGCCGTTAGATTTTTAACATCGTTGGACCAATTTGTTACTTTTTTAAGTCGAGAGACTAGTTTGTAACTTTTGATAGTCAGGGGACGCAAAAGATAATTAGAGCATAGTCGGGGATCATTTATGTAGTTTACCTTTTTTTGATTAAGTAGAGATGTATTACATTCCCATGTTGAGATTCGAACTCATACAAGATGAGGCAATATGAGCATCCTTAACCACTAAGTCAATTAGTGGATCTCAACGATTAGTTTTTTTTTACACAATATGAATGACTAATTATTCATTAAATTCTAAATATTAAAATCGAGAGAACTCAATAAGTGGTCTCAGTGGAAAAGCGGATGATGTTCATCTTAAGAGATTTGAGTTTAATCATTTTGTCTGCAAAATGTGTGTACTATTAAAAGATTAATAATTTATATGAATAAATATTATTTTATAATCACCTTTAGACTATTAAAAAATATTAAAATTGAGAATGATGAAATTGTATCCTCCAAAACGTGACTGCATGAAAACCAATGGATTTTGTAAACATGAAAATATTTTCATATTAAAATTCATATACTTTTATAATAAAATTATTTTGGTAAAAATAAATAAATTACAAAAGACCTTATTTAAGATCCAATTTGAATAGACAACTGATATGTCCTTGTGAAGCATTGAATTAAAAATAAAATACTATAACTAAAAAGAACAATTAAATTAATAGTAATGGTTTGCAAAATGAAATAGATATAGCGAGTTGATAGAACATGATGAAACACTAGATGATTTAAGTAAATTTAAGGATTTAAATATTGACGTTATGAACGAAACAACCGAGTTTAGGCTTGTAAACAAACCGAACGAATATAAACAAGGCTATGTTCATGTTTGTTCGTTTAATTTTAACCGAACAAATGAACAAATACAAATAACTAAACGAACATAATTTCTTTGTCGTGTTCGTTTGTTAAGGAATGTAGCTTGTTTGTATTCGTTCATGTTCATTCGTTAAAATGATAAACGAACGTATTAGAACACAAACGAACAAACATAAAGGACATATGTGAATAAATTCGAACGAACATATGTGAATAAATTTAATTTTTTAAATATAATACTTTTATTATGAAAAATAATAAATATAAATGGATATATGTGAATAAACATAAACGAACGGATTACCGGACATTCACAACGTATATGAACGAATTAGCCCTTTGTTCGTGTTCGTTCATTTAATTAAACGAAAAAATTTTGTTCATGTTCATTCGTTTAATAAATAAACGAACATAAACGAACTTTCCGTCGAACAATTCACGAACGGTTCGTTGAATGTTTGGTTCGTTTATGGCACATAACTAAGTTGAGAGGGTCGATCCCATAATGATTCAAATGAATTATTTATTAAACTATCAATTTAAATAAAAAAATGAGGTCTAAGTACCGGTACGAATCAATAAATTAAATTCAAGTATCTAATTAGATAAAAAAATGGATACCAAATTATACCTCAAAACTAAATTTTAAATACCAAATAATTAAAAAAGTTAAAGGTTAATTTTATCTCGTAGTAATTTTTGATCAGTAATATTGTCTTTTCATTTTATTTGCATCAATTTACCTATGTAATTTTTTAAAACCAACAATGTTACTTTTTTTAATTTCATAATTTAATCTTAAAACTCTTAAATTTTATTAATATCACCCTTTGATTGTCGTTGAGTAACATGATCGTTATCACCAGTCGTCCTTTGTCATGTCAGACACTTCGTCATTAAATAATTACATTTGAATTAACATGCTCATATGTTATTTTCTTTAACAAATTAATGTCCTTCAATAAAATGATACGAGTCAAATTGATGACGTAAATTTTTAATATATATATATATATATATATATATATATATATATATATATTTAAATTAATTAATTCTATTTTTTTCATTTTTATACTACCACTTCATTAAAATTGACATTTCATTATCGACACGACAAGATAATTAGTGATAACAGTTGATGTAAAAGCAAAAAATGGCCACATGCACAAAATTTAACGATTATGTCAATCAACGACAATCAGAAAAAGATATTGATACAATTCAAAAATTCAACGACTAAATTGATGAAATAAAAATATTGTTGATTTTAAAAAATTATGAAAATTAAATTGATAGAATTAAAAAATATATATTATTAATTTAAGATTATTAAAAATAAAATTACATTTAAACCTAAAAGTATATATTTACACATCTGGATGAGATAATCTATAATAGCAGTGATATCCAGCTGTTGTATTAATTTACATAAACAGGCAGACAGATTCAAAGATGAGACAACTCTACTCCCAAAAGATGAAAACTGCAGCCCCATTTATTTCCCCTTTTTTATTTTGTTGTATCAAACTCATTTACTTCATGAATAATTAGTTGACACTTGACATAATGGCGGTACAAAATTTTAAATTCTACACTGTTTTGGTTTTAAAGTTTAAAAAATCGGTTTAAGGCATATGATTTAGGGATTTAGATTTGGTGATTTAAAATTTGATAATTGTGAATTCTTAAATCTTCAACATATTATTTTAAAATTTAAATTTTAATCTCTTAACCCTAAACCATAACCCTTAAATTTTAATTATTATCCGTAATTTCTAAATTCCTAATTCTTAAAACTAAAATGCTTGTAGAACTAAAAGTTTACACATTGATATTGGATATAATCAATATATTGGATATAAATCCTTACTTCATTTCTCCTCTCATGAGGTATTGTTTTTTTTCCCTTGTCTTTTATCATTATAATGCAGGACCCCGACCTCCAACCGTCTATTTATATAATACAATTAATACACTGATGTGATGCTAATTATTGCAAAAATAGCAATTATATTTGCTTTCAAAACGTTTGACCAAGTCTATTAAATCCAAAGGCCTGTATATGGTGGGTATTATGGACAGATAATCCCTTTTGGGAATTTATCTGAAAAATAACCCTCTTAGAAGAACATTTGAAAAAATACTCTTCATTTGGCCCAGGTCAGAGTAAATCGTGTTCTGCAGGATGCGATTTTTAAAATCTCGTTCTACAGAGTGCGGCTTCGGTCCACATCAGATTATATAATCCAATATTTAATTTTTAAAAAAAATAAATTAAAGTCGCATTTTACAGGATGCAACTTCCAAGAGAATTTCAAACGACTCGTCGTAAATTTATCGAGAAACCTGTAAAAGTCGCATTCTGCAGAACGCGATTTTCGACTAATCTTGTAGTTTAAACAAAGCTCGATAGGGTCGTTTATGGTTATTTTTCATGGTTTTGATCTTTTACCTCATAATAGTGATGCATCTCTTCAAAATGGTGTAAAAATCGACGTATGTAAGGCATCCGAAACGGTGTATAAATCGCGTTAAAAATGCTACCTTGCCATGTTTCTTTACATGAAGAAAATGGAAACATGGGTCGGTAAGGTTGTTTATGGTTAATTTGCATGGTCTATGGGGATAATTTTTCATGGTTTTGATCTTTTACCTCATAGTAGTGATGCATCTCTTCAAAACGGTGTAAAAATCAGCGTATATAAGGCCTCCGAAACGGTGTATAAATCGAGTTAAAAATGCTACATTGCCATGTTTCTTTGAATGAAGAAAATGGAAACATAGGTCGGTAGTGATGTTTGAGTTGATTTTGTGGTAATTTTACGGGGTTTTTATTATTATTTAACTTTCACGTCGTAGTATGGGAACACATGTTTACCATGATGCAGAAATTGACGCGTAAAAGACATCCTAAAGAGTGTAGAAATTGTGTTAAAAATGTTATCTTGGTATATTTCTTTGCATTAAGAAAATAGAAACATGGGTCGATATTCATGTTTTAGTCGATTTTGTTGTTTTAGTGTATGATCGTGGTATTTTTTGTTATATTACTTTCACGTGGTAGTACAAGAACACATATTTACAATAGTGCGTAGAAAACGTAGCTTCGGAGCTTTATAATGTTATTTAGGATTAAAACATTAGAGTTACAATTACAATTAGTTGATTTGAGGGTGGGTCCTAGAAGGACATTTTCTGATGTCGTGTTCAGGGTTCCTACAGTTTTTACACAACTTAGGTTGGTCGGTCCGTTCTCGAGGAGCCATATCCTCGGCACAATGAATCCTACTTGACTTTGGGCGACCTTTTTTGTTGCATTGCAGGGATTCATTTGGCCAAATCTTAGGTTTATTTTCAACCACATCAGGATGACGTTCATTTCCGATCGGAGGAAACTCGGATCGGTATACCTTGAAAATGTTTTCAAGTCTGTATATAGGATCAACGAGTGTCATTGCGTCGAAATGAACAAATGCACATGCAGCGAAGACGTGTGCAAACAGGTACTTGAATGTCTGGAAGACTTCGCAATCGCATGTTCGCTCTTGTAGATTAACAACGTAGTTGTGGTGCATAATTCCTTAAAGTGGTTGTGAAAATTCAGTAACCATAAAGCTATGTTGGTGACGAGAGAAGCATATGGCACCCATCGCGTTTGCTTGCACACGGTATATCTGAAATTTTTGTTGGAGATCTGGATGGAACCTGTGGCCACCTGCCATCCAGTTCATAGCTTGTTTTCTGAGGGTTGCAAAAAGGGTAGACAGTCGATAATATGTTGCCTTCACAACTGATGTGATAGGTAAATGACGCATTCCCTTCATAGCTGACTTGATCGCCTCAACCAAGTTCGTCTTCATGTGACCATATTGACGACCCCCATCATAATATCTCAACCATTTCTCCCTCGGGATATCAAGAAGATAGTCATATCCAAATTGATTTCTAACTTTCAACTCTTCTAGCAGCTTCTCAACCAGCTCCACTCGTTCTGCGTTGCCTATTCAAAAAAGTACGGAATAATTAACGAGAATTAATAATAATAGGCAAGTTAATTTATAATTTTGAGAGTGAAAGGTGTACCCATGCGAAGAACCATTATACACTCATCATTATTCTTATACCTTTAGTAGTAATTTGCAACAATGTGTCGCAAACATTACCAATGATGAATATATGAAGGTTCCCAAGACCGTCCCAAATGTTAGATTGATCCCCAGATCCTTGCGCCTCTGTCTGAAATAATACATATGCCATCTGGTCTTGCCCGTAGGACCCAACGTAAGACATGGGTCCGCAGGTTGGTAAGAAAAAACGTCCATGAAGGGATATCTTCCTTTTCAACGATGGCGAACGCTATCAGAATGCATTTTCTATTGTCGTCTTGTGCAACTGCCACTAGTAAGATCATGGTTTACAAGATGTGTCGTCGATCTGCAGCATCAGCTTGCAGTGGCGGAATGCTTTAACGCATTGCGGAAATGTCCAAAATAGGCGAAAAAATTTGTGCTCTCCAGGTACGACACAATCCATTTCGTATCATGGCATTGTCTCAAGTTCCACAATAGTTCCTAGGTTGTATTTCCACATACAGTCAAAATGCCAGTGAATGAGCCCGACCCAGAAGAACACTACATGCTAACAATATCCAATCAGATAGATATGCGCAAGATGTTTCGGGCATACAAACGTGCCGAGGGTACGAGCATCGAGCTTAGTGTAAACTTTGATGACGACTCTAGTTCATCAATAATACTTAAGCTTGAAGACGAGGATGCGGTCTCTACACAAAATTATAGGAGACGACAGGAGAAGGAACAAATAATTGAGGAACTAAACTTAACGTCTGACATAAGTATCGACTACGAGGGCAACGAAGATGATTCGTTTTCGTAGATTTTAAGTAGGCTTAGTAATTTAATGTTTGTGTACTTATGTCAATTAACAATCTTGTAGTACATTTCATTAATATAATTTTCGCAAATATAATATTCTACATCTAACCGCATCGATTTTCAAACAATTAGCAATCGCAAAATATGTACTTAACAAAACGTATTACATGTCAATTATATTGGAACAACTAGCATGTATGAGGTCCGTCGTATCTTGTTATATGTCAAACGTTGTTCAGCCTCTTTGTTCATGATACACGAATCCTCTAGTTACAGTCGTTGTCTTTTTCGACACATTCTACGATATAGTTATGTGCAGTCATTTTCTTCAATGTCGAACGAACTGATCAACATATGTTATAATTTTTAATTGCATCCTTCGTCATTTTCTTGGTAGAGAATATCATCTCAATTTGTAGTTCACCGTCAATATCGGCATCATCATCACAAGACTGGCTCCCAATAGATGGTAAATAATCTATGTTTGCAGCCATTATAAAACTGGAATGAAAGAAATAGAGTAAGAGAAATTTTGAGCGAATTACAATGAAAGGAAAAAGTGAGTTTTTGAGAAAGCAGCGGGGTCTATTTATATGGGTGTAAATGAAACAGTGTTCTTTCAAATTATTGTTTTTTTTATAGAAGACATGCATTGAAACACGTAATATATTACATATGAATTACATATTTAAATTATATTTTTATTTTTTGTTTGTTGAAAACAATTGTACCCCTAAACACGCGGTCAATTGTACCCCTAAACATGTAGACTCAAATAATTTACATATGAATTGATATAGATAAGAAGTGTAATAGTTTGTCAGATTTGTATGGCCGACGAGAGATGTGTCGTTGCGGTAGACAAATGGCCGACGAGAGGTGTAAAAGTTTGTCAACATTGTTAGAGCCCTAAAGCTTCATGGATTTCGTGAGTACGCGATAAACATCATCTTCTACGATACATATGTCACCAACTCTGCTACATACAAGGGTCTTAACATAGCTTCGAAAACACCGACAATGGTAGAAGCTTTGACCCGCGCTATCAAATGAAACTGGCATCCACCAAAAGCTGTAACCCTGGACATGACAGCTAAAGTTGCAGCTGTTGTGATTTTGTGGTATCGATCATTTTCGTGGCACCCCCACGCGTTTTCAGATATTGTGATTTGTTGGTCATCTTGAACAAAGGCACGGTACACACATCTGTTGCGACTAAAAAATTTCAGAAAATACAAGGTACCTCGGGGTCGCTCGGACAAACCGGGTTTTTAGATCGGTTTTCGAAAAATTAGTCGGATTTATAAAAAATAGAGGAGTCGCCACCGGCCATTTAAAAAATGGTAGACCGGACACCGGAAAACAAAACCAGAGATTCTTTTGAAAATGGGTTCGGGAGTCGGTTACACGCGAGGAAGGATTAGCACCCTCGATGTGCCCGAAATTGGTACCAAAAAACATTACCGCTTAATTAATATTAAATTTTGCGAATTAAAGTGACGATTCGTATCGAAATTTGGTTATACGAGTGAGTAAATTTTAAAAGTCTTAACATTCGAGAAGGAACGCCCGAAACACCACCACTACGACTGGTACTGGCCTCGTTCGCTCCCGAATAAAAAGACATTCGCATTGCAATTTATAATTCGGATGCAACTTATAAATTCATAAACGGGACATAAAAATATACAAATAATCAAGCAGAATGTATAAAAATATGAGAAGACATAAACTATACAAATACACGCATATATTATATATTGTAACGCTATACATTATGTAAACCATGCATTAAACTATACTATATAACATATGATTACATACCACATCAATCACACATCATCAAACATATATAAAACATATAAACAAAATATGGATTGAAAGTAAAGAGACATAAGTACGAAACGTAAATTAAAATGCATGAAACACAAAAAATCATGCTAAAAAAGACTAAAATCGGATCGGGACAGACTCTAGGGGGTTATGAGGAATTATACCATAAAAAAACTACTAAATTGCGGAAATAGGGATCAAAATTAAAAGACGCTGAAACTGGTGAGGACCGAATTGGTTATTAGACCATTCGAAGTCGATTAGAACCACATTAGGGGACGAAATTTAAAATTCTTAAAATGTTTGAGGGACCATAAAGGGGTCTAAAATAAACGGAGACCCTCCTTGTAACACCCGTGTTTTGGGCCTAGGAGTTAGTCGGGTTTTAGTTCGAGTCAAATAAAACTTAATTAAAACATTTCAACTTCAAATAATGGTGTATTTGGGCTTTAGAAAAAAAGGGAGGGACTTATGTTGGAAATTACCCAAAAACTTTTAAAAAGGATGACAACTTTTAAAGTTGTCATCTTCTTCCCCCTTTTTCATATCACCCAACGTGAAACACTCCCCCTTTCCCCAAACCCTTCCAAATATTCATACTACTATTCCATCAAATTGCCACTTGATTTCAGCCCCGTTTTAAGAGGTAATTACATTTTCTTAATCTCCTTTTCAATCCCTATCTATCCCTTGTTTTAGATTTCAAAAATAGGGTGTTTTGGAAATTAGGGTTTATGTTAAGATTTGGGTTTTTAAAGGGGTTTCTCGATTTGTTTTGATAAATCATGTTGGAGTTTTGCTTAAGCATGATGAAATACACCACATACTTTAATTTGGTTGAGTTTTGATAAAAATTCGTAGCTTGTCCTTGAGGTAAATTTTAAGGTAGTAAAACTTGAGTTTTTGGTGGGTTTTGTGTTGAAAATGAAGGGTTGTTGGTCTACCTATGATATGAGGGTGTTTTAGAATGATTTGGAAGTCATTTGGATGTTTGGAAATTGATTTTTCAGCAAGTCTTTAGGGGAGCACGAAAATTGAGTTTTTAGGAGGTTATGTGATTTGAGAAATTGAGGAATTTGGGTTGTGATTGCAAAGTGGGTTGAAGGTTGAATTAGCATTGAATTGGAAAGTAATATATGTGTTTTTGTTGACTAGAAGCAAGAGGAAACGCGGAAGGGGCTTTGGGACCGAATCCGGGTTCGTAGGAAGATTGGTTCGAATTGCTAAGGAAGGGCGGTGAGTGGTTCAACTTGTTTTTAAGTTTGGCTCGAGCATGTGTAGTGTGTGTGTGTAAAGTGTGCTTGGTAGGCCACTTCCGTTTAATTCAAGTTGCTAGTTTAGCTTTGATATCCTTAAATGCTTTGTGCTTACTAGTTATGTTCTTGATTTGTGGTTGATTGATACATGTATATATATCATGATGAGTAGATATGTGATGAGCATGTATTGTGGTTGATGATGGTTAAATATGATGTGGGTATGATAATTGGCACTAAAAATTACCGGTTGTAAATGATCGATCATTAGGATAGTGTGCACACAAATTGAGTCAAAACGTACGTGGCCTTGATGGCGTTAAGTCATCAAGGAGGAGTACGGTGATGTAACATTCCACCGGAAGCTATTTCATATATTTCTACGGGATGATGAGTGAAATCCCATCCGTAGGGCATGTGGCGATGAGTGGAATCCCGCACATGCAAGGTCCGGTGATGAGTGGAATCCCACCGAGGTAAAGTGTTGTCAAGGTTTATATCCGCACAATCGGGGTAATTAAAGTGGCCAATTAAACTTAAATCATGTATTGTGATATAGGATGGTGATATATGGTTGTGTTATATTTGTTGCTACTAGATGATGATATATGAGATTTGAACTTGTTAGGATTGAGAGACCATATATGCCACTTGAAAGACTAGCTAAGTCTACTTGATATTATGCCTATGTTGATGTATGTAGACTAGGATTAACATGCTTGGACCCTGCATTGTTGTTGTTTTTCGTTTTAGAGCACCCTCACTAAGCTTATAGCTTACGCTCTCAATGTTCAACAATGCAGATCATTAGCGTGGCGTTAGCTCGAGGCAAGGCAAGAAGAGCTTTCCAAGTTGTTGCTCAAGTATGGTTAATTTTGTAGTAGTTAAGCAATGTGGCAATAGGGTGTTTGTACGAGCCTTGTATGACTCTTTTGATGATGTTGTTTCAGATTGATATTTTGGATTGTAAAGCATGTAATGCTATGTTGATTGATGGTGTGTGATGGCATGTCTAGGATGCTTAGGTTGCTTTATGTTTGAGTGCAAACCTCTTGTGTTGTTTTGTGCCTTTTGGGCTCTTGAACTCCATATATGTCTCTAAATGCTGAATTTTACCCATTTGATGGAATGCCATGTTTCGAATGCTTGATTTATGTTAAATGCTTCCTATGGCTCATGTATGCTTGTTGAAATGGTCATATGTGCGGGTCTTGTGTGTGTTGATGCATGCTTTTGGTCCTTTTTACGCTCTTATACGTGTCCATGTATGATTTTGGGGTTTTGCAAGGTTAGGAAGGCCTTAGGTTGAGCAGAATGTGATCCCCTGCACTAAGGTTTCGAAACCATGGGTAAGGTTTCGAAACCTTTGCAGAGGATTTGGTTCCAGGACATTCTGCCAACCCAAAGTTTCGAAACCTTTGGGGTAGGTTTCGAAACTTTGGCTAAAGGTTCCGAAACCTTCCCAAGGTTTCGAAACCTTTGGTGAGATTTTGGTTCCAGGGCATTCTGCCAACCAAAAGTTTCGAAACTTTAGGGGAGGTTTCGAAACTTTGGTCAAAGGTTCTGAAACCTTCCCCAAGGTTTCGAAACCTTTGGAGAATTTTGGTCCCAGGGGTTTCTGTCAGCAAAAGTTTCGAAACCCTTCCCCAAGGTTTCGAAACTTCTGCTTAATATTGCACTGTTTTGAGTTGTTGGCCTGTTCAAAGAGAAAAATACATAGGATTTAATATGCCTTTAGTTAAGATTAAAATTTGGGCATTTGTTTGTGGTTTGGGGTTCAAAATGACAAGATTAAAAATGAAAAAAAAAATTAGGGTTGCTAACCGAGGAGGAACCCTTTGGGTTTCGCTTCGGTTTTCCCCGTGTGGCCCACTCGGACCGGTCATCCGGCCAGACCGGGACGAGGGGGTTACACTCCTGGGGTGAACGTGAAAGGACGGAGGTCCTTATGAAGCAAATAACTCTTTTTTAAAACATTAAAACAATATAAATAGGCTTTTTTTTAAAAACTTAGACCCTTTTGGCCATTTTAGGTAAAAAGAAACAGAGAGCTTCTTCTCTCCTTTTTCCGTTCCGGCAAGAAAAAAGAAAACGGCCGGTCACCGCTAGGCGGTGACGGCGAGAAAGCTAACCCCAAAAAATTTCATCCCCGAAATCAGAGAAAAAAAAAAGCCAAAACGGAAACCTTAAGGAAGAAAACCGATCAAAACCAAAAGCCACCCCTTTTTCCTTTTAACCCGATTCAGGAAAAGTCTTAGAAAAGAAAAGAAACCCCACCAAAACTCTGATGGCTCACCCCAACGGCCTTCCGGATGGATGCCGAGGGCTTATTGCCGAAACGAATCGAAGCCGGAGGTGATCGGGACTCTCGGAAGGTAAAACGACAGCTCCCTATTCTCTCTCTTTTATTTCGATTCTTGCATGCAATAAAAGGGATCGATAATGGATACCTCTGAAATGCTCTCTTGTTATTGATTTCTCTGAAAATTCGAAAGGTTTTTTGCGTTTACAATATTATGCTCACTGATTTTTTCTCTATGCCCTCTCTCTGTTTTTTTGCTATTGATCTCCTATATCTTTTAAATTGTTTCTCTCTTTATTACATGCGGATGAAAAACAAAACTTCTCTGTGTTCTGTTCTTCTAATTTCCTATGTTGGCACGTTATTGTTTTTTTCGCTATTTTGGTGTTCTGACAACTGTTGTTTTCGTCTGAGGCGTGCCGGAGATGCCCGATCGGGAGAAGACTTCAGCGTGGTGTTGGCAGCGGGAACAGAGGAGACTGAACTGTCAGGCGCGTGGGCGCGTGGGTAGCAGAGGGGACGTCGAACCGTCGCACGTGTGGAGCGTGGGATCTCTGGGCTCATCTGAGCCGTCCGATGCGTTTGAGATCAGACGGTTGAGGTGTGCGCGGCGCTTGACATGAACCAGGCTCGCTAGGGTTTGTGATCCGGGATCCAATCTCGACCGTTGGATGACCCTCCCCGATCCAACGGTTTGGAGAGATACGGCGCAAGACTGAAGATGGGGCTCTCCTAGGGTTTCATCTGGAGGCCTGATCTGGATCGTTGATCTCGTGCCAGATCCAACGGTGATGGTTTGTGGCGGCTGCATCACAAAGTATGGGATTAGGGTTAGCTTAGGTCTTTTTTTGTCTGCTGGGCTTGTTGGGCTTATTGCATTATTTGGACATGTATGGACTTTATTCATAAATAAAAGTTTATTTGGGCTCTTTGTTCAGCTTTCATCTTTACTATAATAATAATAGATATGATAGTTAATATAATAATAACGGTTAATAAATAATAGTAATAATAAAAATAATTCTATATAATAATAATAATAATAATAATAATAATAATAATGAATGACAGTGATAATATCTACATAACTAATAATAATAATAAAGTATTGATAAACATGATGATGATAATAATACTACAATAATCTTAAAAGAGTAATAATAATATAAGGTAATAATAGTAGTATCACTTATATATACATGTATATTTTCTATTTTTTTCGTTTTTTTTATATTTTTTTACTTAAATTACATAACAACCCAATATAAGCCCATTAATCATCACAAACTAAAGGAGGTTCAAGGTCCGGACAAAATTAGTGATTACAACATCGCGCTACAACTAGTATCCTACCACAACTACATTTACCCACAACTCACAATACAATGTGAGTTTTCCACTAAGGTTCATAAATGAAGGTATATATAGACCAGATTGGCAAGAAAATCGCGTCTTACATAATGTGACTTTGGCCAGGATTCCTGACGTGTCAGTGAAGTCGCATCATACAAAATACGACTTTGCTAGGATTCTTGATGTATCAGGTTAATCGCATCATACAGAACACGACTTTACCAAGATTCCTGACGTGTCAAGTTAATCGCGTCATACAGAACGCGACGTTTGTGACTTTAAATACCCTCCTAGGCGAACGAATCCCACACCACTCATTCGAAGAAAAAATGCATTGTAGTGATTGAAGTTTTCGATTGTAACTACTAATGCCAACAAACCATGTATCTGGAAAATTTATTCGCAAATTGATTTTCCGGATATTGTGATTTGTTGTTATTTGTATTTGCATATATATGTTGAGTAGATGTTAACTATTCGGTATTTTTGTTCACGGGGATCGACAACAAAAAATCACAATATCTGGGAATTCGAGGTCTTTTTGAATGGCATGGAAAGTTCTTAATGTTTTGGTCTAGGCTACGACCCTCACATGTAACCGGAGTCAAAGACCTAACAATGAAAGCATGTTTAGGGGGTACAATACTTGGCTCCAATAGACCACCGAGCTTCAAGGAAAGGACCAATTCTCTACTCACCTCAAGAAGTAACTTGAGGGTATGTTAATTGGGGATGAGACCAAGAGAGCAAAACAAGTTGAGGATCTTGTAGAAGTATCTTTATTAGCATGTTTAGGGGTACAATTGTACAATAATAATGTACACGTGTTTCTTTCTTTTATAGTAATTACAAGAAAGATATTAATTAAAAAATATATTAATTACAAAACAAAGGAAATACTAATGAAAATATATATGCTAATTAAAATTAAACGATAGTCGAATTCCTCCACCAAAATATTTATATACTAATTAAAAAATTAACTCAAAATATCGATTAAACAAAGGAGGCATATGGGGGGTTGTATGATTCTTTTCTTCGAATAAAATCATACGCTTATCGATCAAAAAAAATTAAAAATATAAAAAAACGCAAATTTAAAAACATATACTAATTAAACAAAAAATTACAAATCTTGATTAAACTAAAATATATACTAATTAAAAAACAAAATATAAATATAAAGTTTAATATTTCCAAATAAAATAAACTACTAAAAAACTAATGATGCCTATGTCCATCGGTACCACAAGACGGTGCACGACGATGTCGCTTCGAATTGCATCAGGAGAGAGTGTTGTCATCAACCTCACCATCATCATCATCACCATCATCCCTGGTTCCAGCTCCAACAGTACTGCTTGTTCCATCGGGCCCACTAAGGTAGAAAATCGACTGTGACGGTGTTTGTTGGACAATCCTGATTTCAAATATGGCTGAAACCGGGGGGAACGACATGAGGGACATATAGGGCATATAGGATGTATGATAGCTTAAGGCACCACTCATCATCTCCGTAAATTGAGCAAAGGGGTCTGATATAGAAGGCATTAAATAACATTGGATCAAACTCTGGGTCATTTGTGGCTGTATCAATGGTGGGGTAGCATCTAATGGCGGCAGTGTTATAGATGCAGGACCATAGCTTCTCGTCGATGATGACGCACCGTCGGAGGTGTTCCGTGCTCCCCTCCCTTTTGAACGCTGAGACCGTGGGTGGTTGCATTGCTGACGCTAATAGACGATTGATTTCTCTTCTCGAGTCAGAATAAACGACTTCCCATTCGCCGTAAACTAGTCCTCGTAATCATCACTCACTGTCGTATCAAACATACGATACTCACCCCGGGGTTGCCATCGCAGATTCATCATGTCCCTTCAATGAGCGATATAAACGTGGTGGTAGACCGACCAATCAACCTATCGGACAATCAAAATTTTTTTTAGTCTTTTTAGATATGAATTACGTTTGAATTAATAAAAGAATGTGGTAAGTATATAAATATTTATTACCTCAGGTTTCTCTTGTCAAGTGAGTTTATGCAACTCATCCAAATTTGGAGGCTCAATTGGGATATGTTGGAAACAATCAAATTGTCGTAAGACGCGGTCGGTCGGATGTCTCTCAACGGTGGCATAACAGACGAGTGGTACAGAGGCTGTCCAAATAAGCTTCGTCTCGACCGAAAATTTCGGGATGCAGTGGTGCACTTCCATATTCCCATACAATGTCCATAAAAATTGTACAATATATAATGTGTATATTAAAAAAGAATAAGATAATACGTATAGTTAAATATAAAATTTATTTTATATAAATACACCAAAGTGTTATATGATCTTTCGAAAATTTCTTAATATCCAGTCTGATAACCTCCAAGCCCTTCGTAACACCAACATGAGTTAAAGGAGTGGTTCACCTACAAAATAAGAAGATAATTTTAATAAATTATAATAATACGTATATTAAAAAATTAACTCTTTTCTTACCTCTGACCTAGCGGAAAAACATATGGAGTAGGTTACAGAAGCTCAGGGCGTAAAAACGGCATTCTCCGCCATGCCCAGGACTAGAGCAACACCAAACAACCTCCGATGCAATACTTTTCTGGATCGGTGTTCTTGCACAACTCTTTAAATAGAGTGGCCAAAACTGCGGATCCCCAACTTAGTTTATCGGCATCATCAAAATTCTGCAAATGCCGCAACCATATCATGTGAACCTTGTTCCGAGTATTGTCATGCATCAATACCCCGCCGATCATATGTAAAATATAAGTGTGAGCATATGCCTACAATACGAAATATATATATATATATATATATATATATTAGCATATGTAAAAAATATTATTTCAATAATATTCACTAAAAAAAGTTATTGTTACCTTCTTCACATCTTCACTCGCGTCAATGGGTACATTACCAAAATTATCCCGCAGCCACACTAATTTTATTTTTCCTTATTAAAAACGCTCTGGCGCAGCCCCTAGCCCACTCAAACATAGGTCCATCTAATCTTCAACACCGAGACAAGTGATAGCCTCTCCATCAACAGGCAAACCCAGGATATGGGACATGTCCTCCAAGGTAATTGTCACATTGCCGCAAGGAAGGTGGAATGTGTGTGTCTCCGACCTCCACCTCTCCAAAAGAGCGTTTACCAAATCAACGTCTATTTTTGCACCTCCAAGAATTCTGTATACGTGCAAAAACTCGGCCCGCTCTCAGTATGGTTAGATCAACAAGTCTGATGATCTCGTCATCCAATTGTAAGAAACCTCTAGACGTCGTTACGTCTCATTCTAAAAAAACAAATTCATATGTATAAATTAAACTATGTAAAAGAATATAAAAAATGCATATTTAAATAAATAAAAATATATAATAAAATATAAATAAATAAATGGGATAAAACTTATATTTCTCCGATGATAATCGAACACGTGCTTGTGATTCAACCTTATCAATCCCGCCATAATATCAAACACGAAAATTCAACCGAGAAATTGAAAGAAAGTAGAATTGAGAGAGAGTGAATATTTTTAGTGTAGGGGTAGAATGGGGTGGGGACCAATTTATAGTGGAAATTGCACCGGTTGGGGTGGCTGTTCAATGAAAATCGCATCTTGCAGGATGTGACTTTTGAAAATCGCACCCTATAGAACACGTTTTCTTCAAAACTCTAACGCGGTAATTAAATTTTCAACCGGCGTAATTTATTAATGCGAAAATCGCGGCCCACATAGCTCGACTTCATCTTATCGCGACGAGACGTTTGAAATTCTCGTAGAAGTCACATATTGTAGAATGCGGCTTTAATTTATTTATTTTTAATTAAACATTGAATAATATAATCTACATTGGACCGAAGTCGCACCATGTAGAACGAGATTTTGAAAATCGCATCTTGTAGAATGCTATTTACCCTGACGTGGGCCGAATTGGAGTGTTTTTCCAAATATTCCTCTAAAGGGTTATTTTTCCAGATAAATTTTCAAAAGGGAATATCTGGCTAAAATACCCATATGGTTGTAGTTTGGTTATTTTTTATAGTTCTAAATGTCATTTGATTCATAATGTAATTCAGTTTTTCTCATTTGTTTGAGAATTTTGTTTGGATATAAGTATTGAGAAAAAAATCATGAATTAAGGTGGGAGAAAAATCATTTCACTGAATAGTGATGTTGTTATAATAAATAAAAGATTGTCGAAAAGATAAGATGACTTTCAAAAGTTGTCAAAAAGAAAATGATGACTTTGGGGTTTCAAATAATTTTTTCCTCAAAGTTGTCTTTTCCCGGTGACTTTCCAAAGTTGTCATCTCTTCGTCACAGCTTTTTCATTCAAAGTGGCAATATCACTACATGGTGAAATATTTTGAACGTAATATTAGAAATACTTCTTAATAAAAAAAAGTAATATTAAAAATACTCCTAACATTCGACTAGATTGTTATATTCTCTTTTTTTTGAATCACTTTAATCTTCAATTATTTTTATTTTTATGACAAAATAGCTTTTTTTATGGATGAAATTTTTTAATCGACCAATGATACATTACTTCAAATGACATGACAAATCTATATGATAATGCACGTTGACATAATAATATATTATAGACAAAGGTATTGACTTGACAAAATGACAGAACAATCAAAAATTATTTTCATGAAATTAATGCACTGCAGTCATGTCATGCGATCAAGTCATTTTAATCTATTTATTGTTAATTGGCTAACAATTTTATTTTAATCTATATGACTAATAATTGCTTCATTCATTTAAAATTCTAAATGATCGATTTTTAAATTTATCTTTTCGACCTTAAATAATATTTTTTTTCAATTTCAACCCTTTAAAATTTTATAATTTATATTTTCTTCATGTGTTATGCACGTAAAAATTTGTATAAATTAAAAATATTTAATTGTTTATTGGTTGTAAAAAAATTAACATGATTCAAATATCATGCGTTTAAAAGATAAAACTATATTTTTAAATACAACACTTGAATTATTAACATATATTTCGTACAAAAAGTCATGTTGTACTAAATTACGAATTCTTTTAGATTCTCAAATGTTTTTTTTGGATTAATATTGACATGATATTGATTAGGATAAATATCCTATACACCGGCGGTGGAAACTGAAAGTTTCCACAAGCGCCTTAGTTTTAGGGTATAAGAAGTTAGTTTATGGTATATGGTTTAGGGATTTAGGGGTAGGTGGTTAGAATTTAGGGATAGTTGTTTCAATTTAAGGTTTAGGATTATAATTTAGGGTTTATAGGTTAAAACTTAAATCCTCACCATATTACCCTAAAAATAAACCATGCCCTATAAACCCTAAATTATAATCTTAAATTGAAACAATTATCCCTAAATTCTAAACCCCTATACCTAAACCCCTAAACCCTATACCATAAACTAACTCCCTATACCCTAAAACTAAGGCGCTTGTGGAAACTTTCAGCTTCCACCGCCAGTGTATAGGATATTAATCCTATTGATTATAGGGTAAAGTACCCAAATGGTAACTGAACTTTGTTAAAAAAAACAAAATGGTAACTAAACTTTCAAATGTTACAAAATGGCAATTAAACTTTATTTTTGTAACAAAATGGTAATTCGGCAGTTAAATACTTAATGTGATTGTTATGAAACTTTGTATAATAACACATTTAATCTTTTATTATTTACACATTCAATCAATCCAGTCCTAATTCAAAAAAAAATTCAACAAATTTAACTCTTATTATTTACAAATTCTTTCGCTTTGGTCTTATTTATAATTGGAAATAATATTCAATAAATTGATTCATTAAGAAATAACAAGGCCGGTTATAATGGGGATGATCGTGCTTTCGTAATCAAAACGAATCAAAGTTTTTTTTTAATTTGTTTAGCCATATCAATGTGAGTCTATGGCCTCTGTTTCATGTGTACTTAAAAAACTATTTAGACTGCTTCCAGTGTGGGATATATATATTTGGATTAATAAATTTGAGTGTTGTTTACACCAAAAAGAATTACTTCTGGCTTGGACACCAAAAGAAAATGTAGTTTTAAGATCAAAACTCGTTTGGAATTTAATCCAAATTTGGGGGAGTTTCCATCCACAAGGTAATAGCAGTTGCTACAAAAATCTAATTATAACCTAGAGTTACCAATTATTTCCAATTATAAATAGGATCAAATTAAAAAATGTGTAAATAATAATGGGTAAATTTATTGAAATTTATTGAAGTTTTTCAAATTAATACTAAATTGATTGAATGTGTAAATATGAAGGACTAAATGTGGTATTATACAAAATTTTATAACTGTCACGTTAAGTATTTAACGGAGAAGTTACCAGTTTGTTACAAATTATAAAATTTAATTATCATTTTGTAACATTTGAAAGTTTGGTTATCTTTTATAACAAAGTCCAGTGACCATTTTGGTACTTTATCCTTGATTATACTGAAATTTCTTTTGAATTTTCAAATGTCTTACGCTAAATAAATTAAAAGCCAATCGTTGTCGATTGAGTCTTAGTACCATTGTTATTAGGGATGTAACCACTCATGGGATAGGAGGGGTTGTTGTCCCTCCAAAACTTTTTAGTATAATGACATTTTAGGTCATTTTTAGTTTAAATTAATTAAGACATTTTTTCCTCACAATTTTTAGATTTAAATATTTAATTCGAGAAATGGTTCTCTTATAGACTATAGTATCATGAGAATTTGAGAAATATGAAAGGGTAATAAAGATACAAAAATTTTAAAAATAATTAAAGTTTATCCTTTCATTCGTAGCTGATAGTAGATTAACAAAATCAACAAGTTTAAGGGGTTGCGTTTTCATAGAAATTGAGGTGAGACAAAACTTAAACTCATAAGTTTTCATGGTTCATATATGTTGCTTTATTTTTAATTTGATTGAAAAAATAATAACATGTTAAAATTTCGGAGGAATTGCATCATGATATTATGACAGACTAAAATGTATTTGAGTTGGCTTAATTTCTCTTCTTATTATATTAAAAAAATAAAATATTAATTATAATACATTTATAGTTTTAAAAATTATTTATCCTGTAAAGATATATTAATTGTATTGTATTTATAACCTTGAAAATTATTTATTGTTAAAAAGATACATTAATTGTAGGGTAAACTACATAAATGACCACCATACTATTAGAAAATTTGTGATTTGACCACCTTACTTTTTTTTCGAAGCAATTAAACCACCATACTATTAAATTGGATGTAATTTGACCACCAGCCGTTAGAGGTTAACGGAAGGGTGACATGACAGTTAAAAAATAATGGTATAATTACACATTTGATCCTCCTTACTTATACACTATATTAATTTGATCCTAATTTTAATTTGATAAAATAAATTAATTATTTAATTATTTGGTGACACGTATCACCACCTTATTGTTGGTAATGCTTCAAGAGTTACCAAAGCTATATCCCACATTGGTTGGGAAAATAGCTAGGGAAGGGTATTTATACCCATGCTTCCTCCCTCCCTTGTTGAGTGGGAAAGAACAAGGGAAGTCCTCGCGCGCCGTCACCGCCGCCGTCCGGCCGGCTCGGCTCGGGCTCGGGCTCGGGCTCGGGCTCGGGTTCGGGTTCAGGTTCGGGTTCAGGCTCAGGTAACACGTTAGATGAGGATCCTAAAACTTATGAAGAAGCTATACGATCTATTGATGCTAGTTTCTGGAAAAGCGCTATAAAAGATGAACTAGAATCAATAATGTCTAATCATACTTGGGAATTAGTTGACTTGCCTAGAGGATTTAAAACCATTAACAGTAAATGGGTCTTTCGAAAGAAACTTAGACCAGATGGTTCTATCCAAAAGTATAAGGCAAGGCTAGTAGTCAAAGGGTTCACTCAAAGATTTGGTCAAGACTTCTTTGATACTTACTCTCCTGTCACAAAAATCTCAACGATCCGTGCATTGTTTGCACTAGCCTCCATTCACAAGTTGCAAGTACATCAAATCGATGTAAAGACTGCATTTTTGAATGGGGATCTAGATGAGGAGATCTATATGGAGCAACCTCTTGGCTTCGAGGCGCCTGGTATGGAAGGCAAAGTATGTAGACTTAAAAAGTCACTTTATGGCCTGAAGCAAGCTCCTAAACAGTGGTATGAGAAATTTCACGAAACTATTCTTAGTTTTGGTTTTATTGTGAATGGTTCGGATGCATGCGTGTATTCGAGGATGTTTGGTACTGATTGTGTCACCATAAGCTTGTATGTTGACGACATGCTGATTTTCAGTACTAACATTGAGTCCATTAACAAAACAAAAAGTTTCTCTTCCACTAAGTTTGAGATGACTGACTTGGGAGAAGTCGATGTAATCTTAGGAGTCAAAGTAATCAAATCTGAAAAGGGATTTTCTTTAAGTCAGACACACTATATTGAGAAAATGTTAAAGAAATTTGACAGTTTTGATGTCGTCCCTGTTCGAACTCCTTATGACTCTAGCATACATCTCTTTAAGAATAAAGGAAGTAACGTTTCTCAAACGGAATATGCCAAAATAATTGGCAGTTTGATGTTCTTAATGAACTATACTCGGCCAGATATTGCCTATGATGTTAGCAGACTCAGTAGATATACTCATAACCCTAGTGGTGAGCACTGGGTTGCTCTTAGACGCTTACTTAAGTACCTTAAGGGTACTATGGACTGGAGACTTGAGTTTGTTGGCTTTCCTGCTACATTAGAATGATATTGTGACGCCAACTGGGTTTCCGATAGTGATGAAGTAAGCTCTACGAGTGGGTATGTATTTACTTTGGGAGGAGCAGTAATTTCTTGGAAGTCTTCAAAACAGACTTGTATTGCTCGCTCTACTATGTAGTCAGAGTTTATAGCTCTTGACTTAGCTGGGCAAGAAGCTGAGTGGCTAAGGAGTTTGTTAGCCGATATTACGTTGTGGGGAACTCCGACTCCTCCTGTTTCCTTGTTGTGTGATTCACAAGCTGTGATTTGTGTTGCCAAGAGTCAAGTTTACAATGGTAAAAAGAGACACATTCGCATAAGGCATGAATCTGTTAGGCACTTAATAAGGAATGAAGTACTCTCTTTAGAGTATGTGAAGTCAGAAAGAAACCTAGCAGATCCGCTTACCAAAGGGTTAAGTCGGAAATTGGTCCTTGATTCGTCGAGGGGGATGGGTTTAAAGCCCATTGGTTGAGGAATTCATGGTGGATACCCAACTTAGTTATCTAAGTTCAATGTGGTCAAACGAAACCATGGAAAGACTCATAGTGTACATTTCTCACTGCCTATCCCTATGACGAATGATGTACATGTCCAGGTTGAGTACTATTACTCTTAATAAATTCATAGCCCAGGTTTTGGGTGGTCTTTGTGAGAAAGACTTGATGAATTTACCGAATCATGGTTGAATACTTATTCTTAATAAGTTCATAACACAAGTATGATTGTGTTGTCCTATTGAGAAGGACAAGATGGACTTACCGCCAGAAAGGTTGAGTTTCAAGAAACTCTTAATGAATTCAAAGTTTAAATGATCCTATTGAGAAGGACATTTTGAATTCACCGATAATGAGGTTGAATATTTATTCTTAATGATTTCTTATCCCAAGACTGGGTGGTTCATTTTAAATGGACTTGAAGAAATCACTATAAGTCTATAAGAGGTTGAGCCATTACAAATGGTTCTTAATTATTTCATAGCCCAGATTCAGGGTGGTTTATATTGAGATAAACTTGATGAAATAACCTATGTAAGTGAGAAGGATTAGCCACCTTCTGTGAAAAATGTTGGGCCGTTTTTCTAAAACACTTACTAGAATCCTGAGGGTAAGATGGCCAAATATACACTTGTGTATATATATCTTACACATCGAGAACTTCGGTGGATGAAGGAGTTAGTTGTGTGTTATGAGTTTACCCCTATCTTAGAAAGTTCAAGACTAGTTTCACTTATCTAAGAGAAGGATCGCTCATTATCACTATGTACTAGTTCAAGATACGTTCACTAGTGCTTAAGCAACTAATTCCGCTATTGCTCGTCTGAGGAGGTCTGTGTTTGAGATACATATGAATTCTTTCGCATTAGTGGGGGAATGTTGGTAATGATTCAAGAGTTACCAAAGCTATATCCCACATTGGCTGGGAAAATAGCTAGGGAAGGGTATTTATACCCATGCTTCCTCCCTCCCTTGTTGAGTGGGAAAGAAAAAGGGAAGTCCTCGCGCGCCGCCGCCGTCCGGCCGGCTCGGCTCGGGCTCGGGTAACACGTGTCATCAACACGTACGCGCACGTATATATTCTTTTTGGAGAAAATTCGTATGGAATTTTCTTATGAACAAAAGATTATATGTGAAAGAATTTTTTTTCTTATTTATAGGCTTTTGAGAAAACTGTTCCAGTCAATCAGAATTTATTTTTTAATTCATATCTGAACTGCAACGTTCAGAATAATTGTTTGATTCGAACGTTTTTATTCTAGTGCAGTTTATTTGAATTTATTCAAATATGTACAGTCTGTTTAGTGGATGAATTTAGACTGTTTTTCAGTCAAATTCAAGGTGTAAGAGCACTGTTATTGCATGGTTATTACAGAATTAAAATGGTGATTATGTGAAGTTGTTACAGCATGTTTAATACTGCTGTTATATAGATTTAATTCTGTAATTATTTGAGCAGTGAAATGTCAATTATAGACATGATATCCAGCCTATAAATAGAGGTGCTGCATGCACCATTTGAGATATCAAACACATTACAAAACATTTCGATTCTCTCTGTTTCCTTCACTGTTTGTTCGAGCAATTCCACTGTTGTTCACTCCGGAGTCGAGTGTACGGTTCCAGGAGCGTCCGTGTGCACCTCGGGGGACAGCCTGCCCGTGAAGCGACTACACTTTTCGGGGTAGTTTTGTTTCTAAGGCAGTGGCCACCATACCACGACACGGTTCACATATTTACGTTCTGTTTTTTATATTTTTCCAGTCAGTGCTAACAGCCAGTTTTGCAATTCTATTTTTACCAACACTTATTGGAGTACTTTAATTATTTTTATTTTTTTCCTAATTAATTTCTCCCTCCAATCAGATATTGAAAGCAAAGAATTGGGGCTAAGGGGATTCGGACCAAGGTTATATTGGTGGAAAGAAGCTAGGCTTGCCACTAGGCAAAGCTTACTTTTGTGATATGAAGTACCACATATAATATATGTTTATATTGTTATTAATGACTGGAAAAATTGAAAGTAACAAAATTGAGGTTGAAGAGATTCAAACCAAGGCTACATTGGTGGAAAGAAAGATGTGCTTACCACTAAGCCAAGCTTATTTTGTGATATAAAGTACAACATATAATATATCTGCTACATTACTGTTAATGCATGGAGAATGGAGGAAATGTAGTTTTAGGGAAATCGAACACAACATACTTAAGATGCATAAAAACATCTAACTCAATTAAATAAATCTAATAATTAAATTAAAGTTAGCAATATTTTGTATATATTTTAAATTATATTTAGTGCACGATTAAAATAAAAAATTTAAAGTTATATTAAATTGATTGAATTATGTTCGTGAGTTTGGATTTGCTAAATAAATTTAATATAATTTTAAATATTTTATTTTAATCGTACACTAAATATAATTTAAAATATATACAAAATATTGTTAATTTTAATTTAATTATTAGATTTATTTAATTGGATTAGATGTTTTTATGCATCATAAGTATGTTGTGTTTGAGTTCCCTAAAATCATATTTCCTCAATTTTCCATGCATTAATAGTAAAATAAAAATATATTATATGTTGTACTTAAATCATAAAAATAAGCTTGGCCTAGTGACTAGCACCTGCTTCTTTCCACCAAGGAAGCTTTGGTTTGAATCCCCTCAGCCCCAATTTTGTTACTTTTAATTTTTTCCAGGCATTAATAACAATATAAACATATACTAAATGTGGTACTTTATATTACAAAAGTAAGCTTGGCCTAGTGGCAAGCCCAACTTCTTCCCGCCAATTCAACCCTAGTTTAAATCCTCCCACCCCCAATTCTTTACTTTTATTTTTCATTCTCCAATCATGTAACACGTGTCACAACTTGGTTAGAGGGAAAAAATTAATTATTTAAATAAAATAAAAATAATTAAAGTCCTCCAATAAGGTGGCGACACGCGTCATCAAATAATTAATTAATTTTATTAAATTAAAATTAGGATCAAATTAATAGAGTGTATAAGTAACGATGACCAAATGTGTAATTATACCCTTATTTTTTAACTACCACGTTACCCTTTCGTTAACCTCAAACGACTGGTGGTCAAATTACATCCAATTTAATAGTATGATGGTTTAATTGTTTCGAAAAAAAAAGTAAGATGGTTAAATTACAATTTTTTCAATAATATAGTGGTCATTTATATAGTTTACCCTTAATTGTATTATATTTATTGTTTTGAAAAATTATATTAAAAATATATTGTATTACTACTAATTATCTCATGTGACATTTTTAGTTAGGTAAATGATCCAATAGGTGGTTGTAGCATTGCCCTTTTGGTTGGAATATAGAATTCACAGCATTTAATTCCTTGGAAATTGGTAGAGTTGAGTAGTCACAAGAATTGCAGGCTTTCCCACAGCTTAATCGGCTAATCCCAATGTGTTTTGTACGCTGCTTTTGCTCTCCACTGACACAAACTTAGGGCAGGAAAAGAGAAGAGCAAAGTTACTAGCAAGTCATGGATTAAACCATAAGCTATAACTGTCTTCACCGTGGCATGAATTTCACCAGTTTGACAAAGAGTGACTCCATTTCCAATGCTCACTTGTTGCACAAGTTGGCAACTTGGTTAGGCTTGCCATTTGGTTGCTACCCAATGTGCCACCACCAGAGTTGGTGTTAATAATCATGTATCCCCCAGTACTTTTAAAGCTTTACTTGATACATCATGTCCATGGAGATGGGTAGTTTTAGGGTGAGCCCCAAAGGTGAGTTAAAATGAGACGGATTCTTACACAAATTCTTACTCAGTTGTTCAGAATTTGTATAGTTACACAAAATTTTATTCAAGGTAAAATCTACACAACTCAAATGGTAAGAATTTAGGTTATAACATAAGAATTTGTGTAGCTACACAAAATCGTATCTAAGACAAAATCTACACTAATTCTTACTTAACTAGTAAGAATTTTGCTTCTACCGAAATTCTTATCTAATATTGCATAAATCCTTATCAAAATGATATGAATTTATGTTTGCCGCATTTTAACCACACCCTAAAGGTGCCACACCTTAGCCTTGTCCCAGTGAAGATGTGTTTTGGGTAATGTGTTTAATCTACAACTGCAATGAGTAGTGAAGGTTGAACAAGTCATTACCATAAAATTTGAAAAAAATTCGTTAGTTATTCATTTACCGATTGTATATTGTAAGCATTCTGAACTCAGAATTTTTTTTATATTAGTTATCCATTTTATTTAGGGTAATCATATTATGCACCGACAGTGAAAACTTTGTGTTTCTTCAAGTCTCTTAATTTTAAGGTTTAGGGATCCATTTTAGAGTTTAGGTTATGTGCTTAGAAATTAGGGAACACGGTTAGAACTTTGGGTTAAAATTTAGTGTTTATATGTTAAAATATAAATCCCTAACATATTACCCTAAATCTAAACCATAACTCCTAAACCCTAAATTCCAACAACAATTTCTAAATTCTAAACCTAAACCTCTAACTTTTAAACCCTAAACTAATTTTTTTTGTTAATTGTGTGAAAACATGTTTTCACCGTCAATTCATGAAAATTTTACTCTTTTATTAATTGTGTTCACCATAAAATTTTGAAACTATATACATATACTTACCTTCAAAAATATTTTTAAACCCACCATTGATGTTACAATACTGCAAGCCATACGGTATTCAAGGGGAGAAAAGATTTTGGCTACATATGTTTCATAAAATTTGGTTAAATCTTTTGTTCTTAAATTAAGCAAATATGTACTTAATTTAACCGAAAACTATACCTTAAATATTTATTTTGATAAAAAATATTTTAAATACTTAAATAAAAAATTAATGTATTTTAAATACTTATTTGTGATATAAGTGGTAAATTATTATTAAAAAATTCAATGTTTAGTGAGAGAATCAAAGTACTCGCAATCTGTGTCACTATCATTGTCTAGTCCGACCAAACGTCACCTTAATCCACGAGATCAGCACATAAGTATTTTTTTTCAATATCTTGAAGCAGCCTTCTTTGTGCTTGTCTGATTGCGTGTCGCAACGTTATTCGCCCTATAGATCCCGTATCCAGCCCTCGTGAGTCTACTCTACATGCGGGACCACCACAGTATATGCGTCTCCATCATCAAACGTCACACATTCAACCATCAAAACATACATTAATCCAGACCGTAAGGTCAAATAAACATGACTTCTAACTAGCATCATTTTATAGGAAACTAAAAACCCTAAATACAAAATTATTCCCCTGACCTTACGTTAACGTTAACCCTAAAACAATTTTACTATTTAGCCGTTGATAAAAGGATGTAACCGTTTGAAACAAAATTAATAAATTATTTATGTTTTACATGTTTTAAACTTTGCTTTTAATTGTCATATTTTTTATTAATTTTTAAATAACTGTTAAAATAAAAATTAGTGAGTTGTAGCCATTAAAATAAAATTACATATGTTTACAATTGAAGAAAACTTTTAGAAAATGAGAAATTAAGAAACTATCTTATTAAATTTTCAATTGCCACCATATATATTAACACACATCTTATTAATTTCTCAAAATACGTAATGTCGTTAAATCAAGATTTGCTATTAATTTTTAATATTAGTAATAATAATATATTTTGGGGTTCTCTTTTTTCGGGGGCTATGTGCGGTCGCACATGCCTAGAACCACCCCTGATTACCCACATGAAACTCGATGTGTATGCACGACGAGTTCGAAATAGGCTTACGTTAATCATCTAATTAACATTTAAGCAGAGATTTAAAAAAAAAATAGATCTCGTCGTGCATGCACGACGAGTTCACTGTAAGTGTGCTACCATGAAAAATATAGAACTTCAGATGTTATTTTGGTAAATATAAAATGTAAAATTACTATTTTTGGAGAAATTATATCATAGGCCCGACTCGCCACGTCATCCATGGTCCCAACCAACAAAAGCATCTATTTTATTAATTTTTTCCATATCATCTTTTTACCTAGTGAATCTACAATTAGTAAAAAATATTTTTTTTAAAATTTAATTTATAATAAATCTAAGTGAAGATTCACTCGATAAAAAAATAACATGAAAAATTTTAATGAAATAGATGATTTTTATTAGTTGAGACCATATATGACGTGACGAGCTAGGCATATGTTATAATTTCTCATATTTTGAGGTTAAAGCCTAAATAAACTTCATAAGAATGAGTTCCAGAAACTCGTCACATCTTGTTCTTAAAACATAGGTCGGGATTTGATCTTCATTCATGAAAAAAAAGTATTTTGTAGTTTTTCTTAGTAATACAACTGATAAAGTAAAAGGAAAATTCTACAACGTGCGACAAACACAACTGAACACCACTAATGTTAAACATCGTTGAACATCATTAAATTAATTAATAAAAATTTAAAATTTTAAGGACTCATCATACAATTAATAATTATTTTAAAAAATTCATTTAAATTATTTTTATATATTAAAATTTTATTTTTTAATAAGGGTAAACTATATATTTAGTACCTCACATATTTCCGTATTTCTATTGAACCCTCATTATTTAAATATTATTTCAATTTGACCCTATTCTTTATAAAAAATAATTTAACCCTTAACCCTCAACCTAAAACCCTAAACTATTAATCTCTAAACCCTCATTATTTAAAGTTTAGGGTAAACCTTAAACCCTATTCTTATTCACTCATTCCTTTTTCTATTACCTTGTTTACGCTCTCTCATTGATTACAATAACAACATATCTCAATCTTTAATCATGTCATCGGTTTGTCATCGGTTTCCTTCTTCATTCTCAGTCGAGAAGTAGATTAATTTCTTCATTTTTCGTATTATTTTGCTTCGTCCGTTCGAATTTTCTAGTTTTCCGGTTCTTGAGCCGTTCTTTATAGCGATTTTTGGTACATAAGCTGAAAACTAAATGATTTCTAGTCATAAGTGATCACATAGAGCATGGATTTGGAATTTGAACAGTTTTTGTTCTTCAAATTCATCGTTACTTGGATGTTTATCGAAGTATTCATAAATTTAGAAAAATATTTTATGTTTTTTTATTCTTTTAATCGTGTTTAATTTTAAGCCTGTGTATTTCATTTTTACGTTCAAATCATAAATGAAATTCAATATTTCAAATTCTAGCCAAACATTGCTTTTACATATTTCTGCTATGTTGCGTAAAATTTTTCTTCTTCTTGAAGTACCATAAATCGAACAAGGTTATATGATATTTAAATATATATACATTTCAATATAGGTTTAAGAGTTTAAGGGTTTAAGGGTTTAATAGTTTAGGGTTTTAGGTTGAGGGTTAAGAGTTAAATTATTTTTTATAAAGAATAGGGTCAAATTGAAATAATATTTAAATAATGAGAGTTCAATAGAAATGCGAAAATATGTGAGGTACTAAATATATAGTTTACCCTTATTAAAAAAATAAAATTTTAATATATATAAAAATAATTTAATTGAACTTTTAAAGTAAGTATTAATTATTTGATGGGTCCTTGAAATTTTAAATCTTTATTAATTAATTAAATGGTGTTCAACAGTGTTTAGCATTAGTGGTGTTCAGCGGTGTTCGTCGTACGTGGTAGACTCATCCAAAGTAAAATGATATTTTTAAAATGGGTAAATTACGTAAATTATCATTAAATTTTATTTCCAAACTTATTTTGGTCACTAAAGTTTCAAAATATTCTATTTACTCACTAAAGTTTAGATATTAAACATTTTTGGTCACTCTTCTGTTAACTTTTTGAAGGCATCCATTTACCAACGACGAAGGAACTTCTCCAATATCTTAATAATGGAAAGCTTCATCGACACGAGAAAAACAATATATTGAGAAATAAGTTTCATTCGACGATAGAGGAGGGAGATCAACAAGAGAGAAATTGAAATATTTTTGTTTTATCTGTGGACTTTAGGGATACTTTCCGACGAAATGTAGATCGGATTCGGGCTAAGGGGAGAGACGAAGCGACTGTTAAAATTTGGTATCGAACGGACACCATCTACGATGTGCGTACGACAATGGTGAATGATGGAGTGACAAAAAAACGTTCAATGTCCAAACTTCAGTGAATAAATTAAACGTTCTAAAATTTCAGTAGCTAAAATAGGTTTAACAGTAATATTTAATAATTTTTTTTACGTAATTTACCCTTTTTAGCTAATAGGAAGGGTGTTAAACTCCCAGGCTACCCTTAAAAAATCAACTGACTATTGATTTGATATTGTGTCAAATTTGTTAAATGAACTATACATTTTTTTTTGTCCTCTCAAAAAATAAGTGGAACCTCCAAAATCCAACCAGGCTTTATAAATTCTAAACAACCTTTAACCAAAACACTCAGTTGGATGATCATATTCGATTGCACCATGTATGACATTAACAATCAATTTCAAATGTAACTTCACTATGGAACGCACCATTCCTAATTCATTGACTAACGTTAAGCTTTTTCAAACGCCCCACGATGACACTAGCAAGCCATCAACATAAAATCACGAACCCATGATAGCCTACTAATTCAAAATTAACATACATGATGTATATTTCTTTTACATATCATGTCAATGTCCGCAAATTCCTAAAAATAAATTATTTAAGAAAATATCAAAAGGTTGCCCTACATTAATTAATAGGCATTTTAACCACTTTTAATCGCATTGATGTTTTCTAAGAATTGAAACATAATTAGGGGTGAGCATTTGATCAAGTCGAGTCAAAAAATTGAACCACTTTATGTTTACTATTTGGGAGTGCAATTCGCAGGGCTAACAATTGACCCAGGTGAGGGAAGGTTATAAAATGACCTTTACAAATCTAGAAATTGAAATGAGATTGTGGGCTGAATTCTTGCCCCTGAGTGATGAGAAATTTATGGAGAATAGATTATAAAGTTCGAATAATGCTTGTATTTTCACCCGACTTGGGCGCTGTGTATTTAGAAACCAAGCGATACTGCTGAGTACTGATCTGCCATAGTTACTACTACTCTTGGACTGTTCCTGCTCACTAAACTAAGATTTAGGATAAACAGAAATAAGTAAGTTGGAACAGCACCTCATTGATGTCTTAGTAAATGGGGAGCCAATTTCTCAGTAATTGCGGCAACCCCTATCCTTCACGATTGCCTCACATGAACCGCAAGCAAAGCCATGAAACACAAGATCATGCAAGTTATTTATTGTTTTAATGCTGGAATTTCTCACATTAACATAGATAACATTGTCATATAAGTCATATAAAGCACAATGGATTTTAAAACTGAAGAACTTGAATCAATTTCCTCATCTAAGTAGAAATTTCATTGTTCTAAGGCATTCAACCATAAAAGCTTGAGTTTATTCTAAAGGATTTTTACACTGAAAATAGATGACTGGTTTAACTGATTTGGGACCATCATCATCCATTTCCGGACATTGCTTCGTAAAATTGATAAGTGATCACAAACATTTCAATAATGCTATCCTGCATTTCTTGAAGAAACTTTGCACATAATCCAGGGATCAAATGTATGCAAGATGTAAGAGATGAACAAATTTGGCACTATTCTTGATAAATAAAGCTACCATGTTAGAGACGTAGCATTAACCTTGTGAGAAAACATAATAAACCAGAACCAACAAAGCCCTATATGTTATAGCAAAGAATGAAGGAGAGTATTAACATGATATATACCTGCCGATAATGTCATTTATCTTTACAAACAGAGTACCTGGAGCCAGTACCATTGAGATAGGCTTTCACTTTAGGAATACCAGGAGCAATATAAGCACAAAGTTAGCATGCTCTAGTTGGGAAGTTTGAAGTGCAATCCGAGGTTTTTCAAAATCTGCAGGAGGCCCTCTTACATACTTACACCTTGAAGACTATTGAAGCTTGAAAGCTTTTGTATTTAGGGATTTTACAGATTTGGGAATTTTCGAATAGAGAGGAAAGGTTGTAAAGCTTATCGAATATTAGCAGAATATTAGAGAAGTAAGAAACGACAAAGAAATGGTGCGTTTCATTAAAATTGAATGAATATACAAAGCAGTCTTTGACTTATATAATAGTCAAGATTCTATATCAAGATTAACAACTAATCTAACTAATTTTACAGCTAATTATAACACGTGTAAGAGGTTTGTTAGCCCCCCTCAAGTTGGAGCGTATATGTCATGTACGCCCAACTTGGAAATCAACAAATGAAAAGAGAAAGTAGGCAAGGCTTTAGTAAGACAGTCTGCAAGTTGATTTTGAGAAGAAACTGGAAGCAAAACAATGAGGCCTTGGTGAATCTTCTCCCGGATCAAGTGACAATCTAACTCAATGTGCTTCGTACGCTCGTGATGGACAGGATTTTCTGCAATTTGAATGGCAGATAAATTATCACAAAACAAATTAGCAGGCTGAAAAGATATATGAAAGGCTTGAAGAAGATAAAAAAATCCATTGAAGTTCACATGTAACAGAGGCTAAAGCACGATACTCAGCCTCACTAGAAAACCTAGATATTGTTTGCTGTTGTTTAGACTTCCATGAAATAAGAGAAGATCCTAAAATATGCAAAAACCAGTAATGGATTTCCTTGAGTCAGGGCAAGAGGCCCAGTCAGAGTCAGAGAAAGCCTGCAATTTCATGTCATTATCAGCAGCAAAGAAGAGACCTTGACCAGGAGTTCCTTTCAAATATCTCAAAATCCTATGAGCTGCTTCTAAATGAACAGTAGTAGGACAAGATAAGAACTGTGAAAGCTGCTGAACAGAGAAGGCAATATCAGGCCTAGTATTATTTAAGTAAAGCAGTTTTCCAATCAGTTTTCTATAAGCTTTAATGTCCTCTAATGGAGTACCATCTGTTTTAGATAATCTTTTAGATCCTCTAGTAACAGCAATAGGAGTACTAACAGGTTTAGATTCAAGAAAAATTGTGTCTTTAAGAAGTTCCAAGGTGTATTTCCTTTGACAAACATTAATACCAGCATTGGTTCTAGCAAATTCAAGCCCTAAAAAATATTTCAGATTTCCTAGATCCTTTATTTTAAAAGAATCATGTAAAAAATGTTTAATAGAATCAATCTGATCTTGATTAGGGCTAGTTAACAGAATATCATCCACATAAACAGCAAGAACTATAAAGTTATCATTTTCACCTTTAGTAAAAAGACTAGTGTCAGAAGGGCATTACTTAAAACCTTGAGTTATTAAAGCAAGAGTAAGTTTCTCATTCCACTGTCTACTAGCCTGCTTTAGACCATAAAGGCTCTTATTTAACTTACAGACTAAAGGGGATTCACTATGAACATAATCACTATTAACAGAAAAACCAGGGGGCATTTTCATATAGACTTCTTCATGGAGGGATCCATGAAGAAAAGCATTATTAACATCCAATTGCTGCAATTTCTAATTTTTTGATGCAGCAATAGAAACAAGAATTCTAATAGTAGTCATCTTAGTAACTGGACTAAAAGTGCTTAAAAAATCAATGCTACATTGTTGAGTATAGCCTTTAGCTACTAGTCTAGCCTTATATCTATCTAAAGATCCATCAGACTTAAACTTAGTCCTAAAAACCCATTTGCAGCCTATTGTTTTCTTATTAGGGGGTAAGGGAACTAGGTCCCATGTTTTATTAGATTCTAAAGCTAAAATTTCCTCTTGTATAGCATTCTTCCAACACTCATGTTTTATAGCCTGTAGGTCTTAGGAGCATCTATAACATCAATATTATTGATATAAGAGAGGTGTTTGGAAGATATATTCTGATAGGAAAGGACATTAGCAATAGAATGAGATGATGTATGTGGTTTGGGTAAAGTTACCTGATAATCTTGAGATTTCTGAGGTAATTTAACCTGCCTAGATGGTCTAGTAGACACAACAGGAGCATGTGGAATACACTGATTTTGCTGATCAGTAGAAAGACCATTTGGAGACTGATCTAAAAAATTAGTATCACCACGGACATGATGATCAAAAGAATTTTTACACTGTGAAGTATAGGCAGGATCATCATATATAGGAATGGAATTATGAAACACAAAAATAGGATTAGAATCAGAACTTTTGCTAAAAGGAAAAATGGACTCATTAAAAGTGACATCTCTGGAAATTATAACAGATTTTGTTTCCAAATTGTACAACTTATAACCTTTAATATGATGGGGAAAACCAAAAAAGATACATTTTACAGCTTTAGAGTGCATCTTAGTAGTTGACTTAGGTAAACAAGAAGCATAAGATAGACAACCAAAAACCTTAAGATTATCTATCTCAGGAAGAATATTGTATAAAACTTCATGTGGTGTCTTATTAGCTAAAACAGGTGTGGGTGTCAAATTAATCAAACAACCAGCATGAAGAACACAGTCAATCCAAAAAGACAAAGGCAATGAAGCATGAATTCTCAGAGACCTAGCAACAACCAACAAATGTTGGTGTTTTCTCTCTACAACACCATTCTGCTGTGGAGTGTAAACACAAAAGGTTTGATGTATTATCCCTTTGCTTTTAAAGAAATCATCCATTTTAAATTCTTGAGCATTGTCAGTTCTGAAACATTTTATCCTTTTTGAAAATTGAGTTTCAATTAAAGTGTAAAAATCAGTAATAAGTTTTCTGACTTCAAACTTACGAGTCATGGGAAAAATCCAGACATACCTACTTCTATCCTCAACAACAGTTAAGAAATAATTATGACCATATATGCTCTTAACTGGGAAAGGTCCCCAGACATCTAAATGCACAATGTCAAACAAATTTTCAGAAACAGAATTACTAACAGGAAATGGCAGGCGTTTATGTTTTGCAAGATGACAAACATCACAGGATGAAACATTACCAGAAGGAACATTTTTATTCAGTTTAGAAAAGAGAGTCATTCTTTTACTAGAACAGTGACCTAGTCTAGCATGCCATAAATGCAAAGAATGAGAGGAAGAAACATTACAGACAGTAGATGAAGGAGATACACAGGCTGAAAAATGATAAAGCCCTCTGACCAGCTTAGCTGAACCAATCTTCTTCAAGGAAAGAGGATCCTGAAGAATACATTTATTGTTAGTAAAAATAATGGATACACTTGTACTCAAGGTAAGTATACTAACAGAAATCAAGTTAAAACCAAAATGAGGTATATAAAGAACATCTTTCAGAATTATACCATTGTTTAAGGAAATATTACCAACATGTAAAACCTGAACCAAACTACCATTAGGAAGTTTAACAAATTTATCTTTAACATCATAATAACTATCAAAAATAGACAAGGAATTAGATATGTGATCTGTAGCTCCTGAGTCTATAACCCACAAAACATTATTAACAGCAGATGTAAAAGAACAATTAAGAATTGTACCTGAATCAGTACTGGCTGCAGGAACATTCTGATTGTCAAAGTCAGAAGATAGAGCATTGACAGCAGATGGAGAAGCAGAACTAAGACTAGAAATTCCTTTCTCTTGAAGTAAAGAAAGCAATCCTTCATATTGATCCTTAGTAAAGAATACAAACTGATTGTCTGACTTATGATCAACAGATGGCAAAGAATCATTTGTAATGGTATTTTCATTCTGTAAAACCTATGTTTGATTTTGATATAATTAAATTATTGAGGATTATTTTGTAAAACTTAAAATTAGTTTTTAAGTCCCTTAATAAGTTTTTAAAAACACCAACACTTTGAAACTGATTTATAAAACTCAAACTCAAAATATTTTCTAAGTGTTCCAAGGCAAAACCACTCAAAAACGTCCAGGCGTATCGATACAGCACCTAGCGTATCGATACCATTTTGCCAAACTTGGTCACTGCCAAACCCTCGTATCGATACCCCAAACCCTAGTATCGATACTCCCCTGTGTTAAAATTCAATGAGTTTGAATACGGTACCGATACGGCTAACCCCGTATCGATACGTGCTTTATAATTTTTTAAATAAGTCGGTTTAAAAAATATGACCGTTGGTGTCAGTTGGTTGGTAACCAATCTTTAAAAGTTAGTTGACCCGTATCGATACGCCTAAATTCCGTACCGATACGGAGGTTGGACAGTAAGCTAAGTTCACAAAATAGTATCGATACGGCCCTTGCTGTTTCGATACCCCGTACCGATACGCTTACATGCGTATCGATACCCCTGTATTAAATGCACACAACGGCTCTTTCTTTTCTGAGACAGGTACCGATACTCCTTCCCGCGTACCGATACTGGTAGCTGCACAAGTGCATTTATGGTGGTAAGAGAGGGTTCCAACGGCTCTAATTAAGTCCCCAACCACCCAAACGGCTAGAATTCAATGAGAAGGTATAAAAGGGACATCCAAAAGCATCAGCAACAACTATTGAACTTCAAGCAAACATCCAAGCATCAAATTCAAGCATTAGAGCAAAAATCCCAAAATTGTGTAAAATCCCAATTTGTGTTCTTCATTCTTATTTTGTAAAATTGGGTTGAGTGCTTGTATTGGGGCTATCATTTGTATTGAGAGATACCTAATTAGCCTACAAATTCCTTTGTTCTCTTGTGTGAGGGTTGGGTTGATTTTTGGGTAGAAAAATCAACCGATATTGTAAAGGGTTGCCTCCTTGTCCTAGAAAAGGGGAAGATCAATTTTAGTGAAATTGTTGCAAATCCTTAGTGAGACTAAGGTAGTGGATGTAGAGTTCATTTGGAACTTGAACCACTCTAAATTCCTTGTCCTTCAATTTTAATTTGCCAATTTCCACTACAATCCTTCAAATTTCCAATTCACCCCCCCTCTTGGTAAATATCGATCTTTCGATCCACTCAACAATTGGTATCAGAGCTTAACTCTTTGAGGATTAACAACCACAAGAGGAGATCCTTGGAAGAGTGTGATCATCAAAATATCAAGAAATGGCTTCAATCTCCGGTTCCGGCATGTACGAGTCACAATCAACCACCAAGCCTCCTTTCTTCAATGGTGACAACTACTCCTTTTGGAAGAACAAAATGAGGCTATTCATCAAGTCAAGTGACTACCTTGTATGGGATGTCATTGAGGATGGACCATACATTCCATTGAAGCAAGATGGTGAAGGCAAGATGGTGTTGAAGAAGAAAGCCGAAATGAGTGAAGAGGAGAGGAAGAAGATTCAAGTCAACGATAAAGCTCTCCACATGCTTTTTTGTGCTTTCGGTCCGGACATCTATTCAAAGGTCTCCTCCATTGAAAATGCCAAAGAAGTGTGGGACACACTTGAGACCACTTACGAAGGCACCAATGATGTCAAGGAAACTAAGATTGGACTTCTCAATCTTAGTTATGAAAATTTCAAGATGGAGCCCGATGAGACGGTGTCAAAGATGTTTGATCGATTCTCCACAATTGTCAACGGGCTAAAGGGCTATGGAGAGATCATACCGGAAGACAAGCTTGTCCGGAAGCTACTCTATTCACTTCCCGAAGCTTGGGATGGGAAGAGAACCGCCATCATCGAAGCAAAGAACTTGAAAACATTAAAGCTTGATGAGCTTGTGGGTTCTCTCCTTACTCATGAGATCATGAAGCAAGGAAGGGAAGATGAGAAAAAGAAAGAAGAGAAAAGAGTAGAGAAACTTGAAGTTGAAAAGAAGAAGAAGATGGGAATAGCTCTCAAGGCTAAAGCTTCACAACTTGATGAGAGCTCATCTAGTGATGAGGACGAACTTGAAGAATTGGCTATGATAGCCAAACGATTCTCACGATTCATGAGGTCCAACCGGGGTAGAAAAATCCAAAGAAAAATGGACTTCAAGAGCAAGAGCAAAGAAGAAGGAAAGGATCCCATCATTTGCTATGAGTGCAAACAACCCGGCCACATCCGTTCGGAGTGCCCTCAACTCAAGAAGAAGAGCTTTGAGAAGAAGAAGAAACTCAAAGCCAAACTTGCTACTTGGAGTGATGAGGAGTCATCGGAGGATGACGAACAAGAAGTGGCCAACCTTTGTCTCATGGCACTTGAGGAAGATTCCTCCTTGGTAACCTCTAACTCATCTACTTTAGATTTTTCATATGAAGAATTAAATGATGCATATGATGAGTTGCAAGAGGTATATGATGAATTAGTTGAGAAGTTTAAAGAGTCGGTCATTAAAAACAAGAAAATCATTTTAGAGCTAAATGAGAAAAATGACTCACTCACTCAAGCTAATTCTAAATTTGAGAAAAAGATTTTAGGATTAAAAGATGAACTTAAATTCTTTCAAGATGAAAATATTGATCTTAATAATCTTTTGTCTCAATGCAATAGTGAACACCAAAAGGTGTTAGGTGAGCTAAATGAGCTCAAAAAGTCCTTAAAAAATGTTGGTAGTGTCAAACATGAAGTAGGAGAATCCTCTAGAACACACCAACCTAAGAAAAGGACTAATTACTACAAACAAAGTAGCTACCCTAGACATAGTAGAGCTAAAAGAATTAGAAGTGTATGGGTTCCTAAGGAACTTGTAAAATCTAATAATATTATTGCTATGTCATCTTGGATTCCTAAGGGAACCAAGGTTTTGGGAGCTAACACTCATGGACCCAAAATGATTTGGGTACCAAAAATCAAGGTTTAATATCTTTGTTTGTAGGGGGAGCATTGCTACAAGGCCAAAGCACAAAGTCAAAACTCATGGTACCTTGATAGTGGATGCTCGAGACACATGACCGGAGACAAGAGTCGATTCATGGATTTAAAGCCAAAAAGTGGAGGAGTAGTAACATTTGGTGACAACTCCAAAGGCCACATTAAAGGTATTGGCTCCATAGGTAATCACTCTACCATTCTCATTGAAAATGTCTTATATGTCGATGGTCTTAAACATAATTTATTGAGCATAAGTCAATTGTGTGATAAAGGATTTAATGTTTTATTTGATAAAAATGGATGCAAAATTGTTGACATTAAATCTAATAATATTATGCTCATAGGTCATCGCATAGGAAACATATACATGGTGCATTTAGATGACATACATACATCTCATGCATGTTTAGTTGCTCAAAATGAAAATGATGCATGGTTGTGGCATAGGAAGCTAGGACATGCTAGCATTAGTGTTTTGGAAAAACTAGTCACTCTAAATCTAGTTAGAGGTTTGCCCAAAATTAAATTTTCAAATGACAAAATTTGTGATGCATGCTCTAAGGGTAAACAACATAAGTCTTCCTTTAAATCCATTAATGATGTTTCTACTAGTAGATGCTTACAATTAATTCACATGGATTTATTTGGGCCAATTAGGACTATGAGCTTGGGTGGTAAATCTTATGCATTCGTGTTAGTTGATGATTTTTCTAGATTTACTTGGGTTCTCTTTTTAAGTACTAAAGATGAGGCTTTGGAAAAATTCATCACATTTTCAAAATTAACCCAAAATGATCTTGAACTTAGAATTTCACACATTAGAAGTGATCATGGAACCGAGTTTCAAAATTTAGGGTTTGAAGAATTTTTGAATGAAAATGGTATTAGCCATAATTTTTCGGCTCCTCGAACTCCTCAACAAAATGGGGTAGTTGAGAGGAAAAATAGAACTTTACAAGAAATGGCTAGAACTATGCTTTGTGAAAATAATTTACCTAAATATTTTTGGGCGGAAGCCACAAACACCGCTTGTTATATTGTAAATCGAGTAATGATTAGGCCAATTTTAAAGAAAACACCTTATGAGATTTTAAAATCTAAAAAGCCTAACATTAGCTATTTTCACCCTTTTGGGTGTAAGTGTTTTGTTTTAAATAATGGAAAAGATAACTTAGGTAAATTTGATGCAAAAAGTGATGAAGCTATTTTTATAGGTTACTCTTTAACCTCTAAAGCCTATCGAGTATTTAACAAAAGAACTTTAGTAGTAGAAGAATCCATTCATGTTGTATTCGATGATAACCTCCTTCCTAGGAAGGATTCTTGTGATGATGATGATGTAGGAATCATAAATACCTTTGATGGAGGTCAAACTTCAAAGGAGGATGAGATTCAACCAAAAGAAGAAGACACACAAGATCCACCTCTTGAAGCCTTGAAGGACTTGGCTATTGAGGAAAAGGAAGTGAGCTACCCAAGGGAGTTGAACTATGTCAAAGATGGTGAAATCTTGGGTGATCCATCCAAGGGGGTAACCACTCGTTCTTCTCTTAAATTAATGAACCATGTTGCATTTATCTCATGCATAGAGCCTAAAAACATAAAAGAAGCATTGAAAGATGACTTTTGGATTATGGCTATGCAAGAAGAGTTAAATCAATTTGAGAGAAGTAATGTATGGACATTAGTTGATAGGCCTAGTAATCAATCTACAATAGGAACTAAATGGGTCTTTAGGAACAAACTAGATGAGAGTGGTAACATTGTGAGAAATAAAGCTAGACTTGTAGCACAAGGTTACACTCAAGAAGAGGGAATAGATTTTGATGAAACCTATGCACCCGTAGCTAGAATGGAAGCCATTAGGATGTTGCTTGCATATGCATGTTATCATAATTTCAAGCTTTTTCAAATGGATGTTAAAAGCGCATTTTTAAATGGTTTTATAAATGAAGAAGTGTATGTGGAACAACCACCGGGTTTTGAAGATTCAAAATTTCCAAATCATGTTTTCAAACTTACCAAAGCTCTTTATGGTTTAAAACAAGCTCCTAGAGCTTGGTATGAAAGGCTTTCAAACTTTTTAATTGAAAAAGGTTTTGAAAAAGGTAAGGTGGACACTACACTTTTCATAAAAATGTATAAAAATGACATTTTAGTAGTTCAAATTTATGTTGATGATATAATTTTTGGTTCTACTAATGAATGTCATTGTCAAGAGTTTGCTAAGCTAATGCAAGGTGAATTTGAGATGAGCATGATGGGGGAGCTCTCATTCTTTTTGGGACTCCAAATCAAGCAAAAGAAGGATGGCACCTTCATCAACCAAGCAAAATACATAAAGGATATGCTCAAGAAGTTTGGCTTGGAGAATGCAAAGCCTCAAGCCACTCCTATGAGCTCATCTACAAAGCTTGACAAAGATGAAGGAGGTAAGTGTGTTGACTCTAAACTTTATCGTTCTATGATTGGATCCTTGCTTTACCTTACCGCAAGTAGACCGGATATCTTGTTTAGTGTTTGCTTGTGTGCTAGGTTTCAAGCTAGTCCTAGAGAGTCTCACCTTATAGCCGTTAAGAGGATCTTTAGATACCTTAGAGACACTCCTTGTTTAGGCCTTTGGTATCCTAGAGACTCTACCTTCAACCTACATGCTTATTCGGATGCGGACTATGGGGGTTGCAAAATTGATAGGAAAAGTACTTCGGGAACTTGCCAATTCTTAGGTAGTATGCTCATATCTTGGTTCTCTAAGAAACAAAATAGTGTAGCCTTATCTACCACCGAAGCCGAGTACATATCCTTAGGGAGTTGTTGTGCTCAAGTCCTTTGGATGAAGCAACAACTCTTAGATTATGGAATTAAAGTTGGAACCATACCCCTAAAATGTGACAACACTAGTGCAATATGCTTAACTAAAAATCCCATCCAACACTCTAGAACCAAACATATAGAAATAAGGCATCATTTCATTAGAGATCATGTCCTTAAGGAAGATGTGGTTATAGAGTATGTAGACACCTTGAATCAATTAGCGGACATTTTTACAAAACCCTTAGACAAAGAGCGTTTTTGGTCCCTTAGGAGAGAGTTAGGTCTAGCTAGCCTATCTTGACCTTTTAGGACCTCTTTTGTGCTTAAATATGCTTGATCTTGTGAAATGTCATGTTTGTATGCTTAGACTCCAAAATTCTTCCATGCCTATAGTTAGGGGGAGTATGTTTCTGTCAAAATATGTTTAGAACTGCTCATACATCATTTGCATACTCATAGGAGAGATTAGGTTCGAGCCTTTGGTTGTTCTTTGTACCAAATATGCATTTCTGGGCTTGCAGTATCGATACAGGTATACGCGTATCGATACATGTTCTTCATTTCGTTTCCCAGAATTCTTTTCGCTTCACGCGTATCGATACGGTTCATCCCGTACCGATACAGGTCGTTTCGATACGGACCCCTCCGTTTCGATACGACTGTTCCAACGGGCATATTTGCAAAAAGACATCTTTACCCCCGTATCGATACACCATCGGGCGTATCGATACCCGACTGCGCTGATGGCTTTAATTAGCCTTTAATGAGTTCAACTTTTACCTAAATTCAAACTTTTAAAAACCTAATTAACCCTAGCCGTTTTTGCCTATAAAAAGGCACTTCCTCCTTCATATTTTTCACATCTCAACTCAAACCTAAAAGAGTTTTTCAAATCAAGCAAGGCTTTGTGCTCTCTTTCTCATCTTTGTGCAAGTTTTCTTCAACTCTTCAAGTTTCTATCAAGGTAATCACCTTTCTTTTTTTTTTTGTTTTTGTTTTTTGTTTTAAATCTGCCTTTGTTTAAATTTTTTTTTTCCTCTAATTTTTTTTCTTGCCAAAATTTCTCTTTAATTTTTTTTTACCTTGATAATTACTCAAATTGAAGAAATCTCCCTTGCTTAATTTCTCTCTTAGATCATGGCACCAAAAGAGCCATCGAGGAAGCGACAAAGGGCTAATCAAGCCGGTGAATCCTCCAACCTTGGAGTGATTGCTCGTCCTAACTACTCGACTATCTACGAGCAATCCTTTGAAAGCAATTCGGGTCTCAATCACTTTCGTCAGTATGAGAATTACAAGATCCGTGCCGAAAGGGTAATATCCATCCCTTTTCTCAATTCGGAGCGTTTCAAGTTTGAATATCTCCCCTTGCTTCATCGTTGGAATTTCATCCATTTTCTCTCTATTCCCGGTATTTTTTATCGTCTCTTGGTTTTGATTTTCTATGCTAATGCGAGATGTGTTAGTCGAAATGGGGAAGTTGTTGCAATTAACTCCTATCTTATGGGGAAGAAAATAACCCTTGATGTCGAGTCTATTTGTGAGGTTTTCAAGTTGGATGATGAAGGCCTCGATGATGAGCACCGTGGGGGGCATGTTCTAAGTGGATCCGTTACCGCCCTCAATGCTCATGACCGAATTCTACATTTGATGGTATCGTGGTGGTTTCGCCCCTCCGGAGGAAAATATTCCACCATCCGTCAAGTGGATGACTTTTGGATTCGGTGTTTCCGTGAAGCCAAACGACCAAATCTTGCTCGTCTTATGTTTGCGGAGATAGTCTATCTCGTTCAACATCGTCACACTCCTCATGTCACCTCCTTCACATACGGTACGGCTTTGAGCTATTTCTTTGTTAAAAAGGGAATTGATTGCTCATATGACATTGCAACTCCACTCACCGATCCTATTGATGAGCACTCCCTTGCTCGGGCAAAATTCTCTTTTGTTAATGGTGAATGGGTACGTCTTGCCGAGTTACCACCGGAAGTTGCCGCAATGCATGAAGCGGCTCAAGCGGCTCAAGCTCCTCAAGCTCCTCAAGCCCCTCAAGTCCAACAACCCAATATGGATGCTCTCATGACCTATCTTAATGAGCAATTCACCGGATTACGTACGGACATGAATACTCGTCTCACATCCATGGAAACTACTTTTGACACGAGGATGACGGGTTTTGAGAATCGCCTCACATCTCTTGAAAGTGGGCAAAATTCCTTGAATATCTCCATTGCCGCTTTCCATGATGAGTGGCGTAATAGTATGCGCACCAATGAGCCTTTAGGAGATGATGATGAAGAAGATGAAGACGACGAAGACGATGCTTAGACGTTTTTCTCTTGTTTGTCATGCATATCATTTAGGACTTTATATTATTTTGCACCTATGCTTTATGTTTTTAGGATTAAGTTTGTCTTAGGATTAAAACCTATGCTTTGATTTCTATTTTTGCCTTTGTTTGGATTTTAAGTATGTTGCTTTAATGAATAAATACCTATGTTGCTTATTATACCTTTGATTACTTTATGCACTTAATTGTCTCAAAGATTTTTTGATATAACAAAAAGGGGGAGAAGAAACTAGCTTACACTTTAAAATATTTTGATTTAAATTCAAAGGTTACCAAGCTTATATTAAGGGGGAGTTCTTCATGAAGATTTTTCAAAAATTTTAAGTTTTAGTTTTGTTATATCAAAAAGGGGGAGATTGTAAAACCTATGTTTGATTTTGATATAATTAAATTATTGAGGATTATTTTGTAAAACTTAAAATTAGTTTTTAAGTCCCTTAATAAGTTTTTAAAAACACCAACACTTTGAAACTGATTTATAAAACTCAAACTCAAAATATTTTCTAAGTGTTCCAAGGCAAAACCACTCAAAAACGTCCAGGCGTATCGATACAGCACCTAGCGTATCGATACCATTTTGCCAAACTTGGTCACTGCCAAACCCTCGTATCGATACCCCAAACCCTAGTATCGATACTCCCCTGTGTTAAAATTCAATGAGTTTGAATACGGTACCGATACGGCTAACCCCGTATCGATACGTGCTTTATAATTTTTTAAATAAGTCGGTTTAAAAAATATGACCGTTGGTGTCAGTTGGTTGGTAACCAATCTTTAAAAGTTAGTTGACCCGTATCGATACGCCTAAATTCCGTACCGATACGGAGGTTGGACAGTAAGCTAAGTTCACAAAATAGTATCGATACGGCCCTTGCTGTTTCGATACCCCGTACCGATACGCTTACATGCGTATCGATACCCCTGTATTAAATGCACACAACGGCTCTTTCTTTTCTGAGACAGGTACCGATACTCCTTCCCGCGTACCGATACTGGTAGCTGCACAAGTGCATTTATGGTGGTAAGAGAGGGTTCCAACGGCTCTAATTAAGTCCCCAACCACCCAAACGGCTAGAATTCAATGAGAAGGTATAAAAGGGACATCCAAAAGCATCAGCAACAACTATTGAACTTCAAGCAAACATCCAAGCATCAAATTCAAGCATTAGAGCAAAAATCCCAAAATTGTGTAAAATCCCAATTTGTGTTCTTCATTCTTATTTTGTAAAATTGGGTTGAGTGCTTGTATTGGGGCTATCATTTGTATTGAGAGATACCTAATTAGCCTACAAATTCCTTTGTTCTCTTGTGTGAGGGTTGGGTTGATTTTTGGGTAGAAAAATCAACCGATATTGTAAAGGGTTGCCTCCTTGTCCTAGAAAAGGGGAAGATCAATTTTAGTGAAATTGTTGCAAATCCTTAGTGAGACTAAGGTAGTGGATGTAGAGTTCATTTGGAACTTGAACCACTCTAAATTCCTTGTCCTTCAATTTTAATTTGCCAATTTCCACTACAATCCTTCAAATTTCCAATTCACCCCCCCTCTTGGTAAATATCGATCTTTCGATCCACTCAACACATTCCGAGAAAAACTAACAAGGTTGGCTTTACTAACATACAACCTAGACCTATAACCAGGGGGATAACCGTGCTTCTTATAACACTTATCAACATAGTGCCCTTGAATACCACAGAAAGAACAAAGGGGCCTTCGAGAAACGGCATTAGAAGGGAAAAATTTCTTTTGAAATTTTGCAGAATTATAATTTCTGTCAACAGCAAGAACATTAGACTCAAAAGGAATAGGAACAGATATCGAACGCTCATGTTGAACAATAACAGAAAAGATTTCATGAGTTTGGGGAAAAGGTTTAGTCATCAAGATTTGGGATTTAGGGATAGCAAAAGATTCATTTAACCCTCGAAGAAACCTAAGAGCGAAATCTTGATTTCAGAACTTAATAGCATCACAATAGCACGAATTCAAGGTACGTAAAGCACACAATTCATCCCAAATAACCTTCAATTGCGTGTAAAACGTGGTAACAATATTAGTACCTTGATTTAAGGAATAAAATTCCCGTTGAAGATCAGAAACTCGCATTAGGTCTCCCTGACTGAATCTGTCTCGCAAATCCGCCCAGAGTTCGTAGGCTGTGTCGAACCACAAAACGGACTGAGTAATCTCCGGACTCACCGCTCGCTGTAACCACGACAGAACGAGGTTATTACATTTGACCCACGGGAAATAGGCGTCATCGTCTTCATGAGGCTGCTTCAACGACCCGTTAACAAAAAGAAACTTGTTCTTGCTGATTAAGGCCATCCGCATGGATCTCGCCCACGAATGGTATTTTCCACTGGTAAGAAGAACGGAGGTCAGCACGAGCGACGGATTCTCGTTCGGATGTATATAATACTCGTCAGCAGGATCAATATTCTTGAAACGAGCAAACGCGGAAAATCGAACATCAGAAGAATCTCCTGATACCATATTGAAGCTTGAAAGCTTTTGTATTTAGGGATTTTACAGATTTGGGAATTTTCGAATAGAGAGGAAAGGTTGTAAAGCTTATCGAATATTAGCAGAATATTAGAGAAGTAAGAAACGACAAAGAAATGGTGCGTTTCATTAAAATTGAATGAATATACAAAGCAGTCTTTGACTTATATAATAGTCAAGATTCTATATCAAGATTAACAACTAACCTAACTAATTTTACAGCTAATTATAACACGTGTAAGAGGTTTGTTAAAGACGACTCCATCACAGAGTTAGCATGCTCTGCGCTACCATGCCGAAACCAAACCCATCGCTTACCAGAAAAGAAGCCTTTGTTTATTACCTCACCACCAACATAAAGCCAAGTATTTATCTGCTTCTCATTGTAATTAATTTTGAAAAATTAAAGATCAACATTGGGTTGAATGTATCCAACTCTGTAAGCCAGTGGCAGGAACAAGGTAGCATCTGCCTTTGCATGTCTTCTTACAGAATTGTACAAGTGATCTGGACAACAATTCAACAGTTGCCTTTGCATTGTACATCATTTTCCTTTTTTGGTTGTCCGAAACCAAACCCACCCTCAATCGTGGACTTCTCAAAACCCTGAACATGTAGCCATCATTCACCAGGATTGAAGCATGAAGGTCGCGCTTTCGGTCCACGCTCACCGCACTAATTGATTATCACAAAAATGTGCAACACACTTGGAGTTGATGGAGTTCCAGGGGAGTTTTAGAGCTTGGGTTTTTGTTGTGGAGAGCCCCCATTTAGTAGTAGTGGGGAAGCCTCTCTATTTAGAGGTGCATGGCTCCTTACACAGAGTAGATGAAGTAAGACATGTGTCAATCAAAGCGGGTAAATATTTTAATAAGTTTTCGTGATTTGGTGTCAGTGTGAATCACATGTATCATTACGCCTTAAGTTTGCTCTGTCATCTGTGGTGATCACGTGAGTAGTCACGTGATCATTGAATGTGATATTGTTTGTAGTCTTACTTGTTCGTCATAGGTTGCGAAGGGTATTGCACGATTCGCGTGCTATCTCACATGTTGTGGTCCGTAGTGATCACGTGCGTTGTCTCGTTGATCGTCAGATGTCCTTTGTGTTATACTGTTTGCAGTCTTGTTCATTCGTCGCGGGCTGTCTAGTCTTGACACATGACATCAAATATTCGTAGGTACTAATAATGTTATTTAATAAAAATATTTTCTAAAAGTCTAAAATATATTTATAAAATTATTTTTAAAAGAAGGAACTTGTGAGGATAAGATATTGATAGGAGTATAAAGGAGTCAAGGAATCGACGAGAAGAAAGAATTTACAAAAACAATGTAGTTGAAAGACGAGATTGAATAAAATGCAAAGTTAAGAGACTAAATTGATAAAATAACACATTTTGTTGAAAATATGAATTGAAGTTAAATATGTATTATGTAATAGTTTAGGAGCATTAGGTTCAAATTTGGTAAAAAATGAACTTAAAACGAAGGAAGAATTGAAGAAATGAGGAAATCATACAAAGTTGAGGGGTTAAATTGTAAGAAATAGGGAGTTTATTTTCAAAAAATATGAATTAAAACTAAATAGTTATTCTACCGTGGTTTAAGAGCATTTGATTTAAATTTGGTCATAAATGAACTTAAAAAGAACAATAAATTGAAGAAATATGGAAATCATGCAAAATTTAGGGGATAAATTGAAAAAAGATAAAATTTATTTTCAAAAATATGAATTGAATCTAGATATGTATTTTAAAATGGTTTAAGAACGTATGGTTTAAATTTGGTCAAAAATGGACCTTAAATAAATGAGGAATTGAAGAAATGGGAAATCAGAGACTAAATCACAAAACTGTAAAATTCAGTTTTTCTGTTTTTTCGAGTTGGACAAAGTCGAACTCAAAACTTTTACGAATTATTCGAGTTAACACAAATAACTTGAATAACTTAAAATTAAAAAAAATAATTTTTTTGATCCGAATTTTGCTCACTCCTTAACAATAGTTCATTAGTGATGATTGGAGATAAAAGAAAGAGAAGTAAAGTTGAGAAACTTATAACTATTGAACAGAAACAATATAAAGAAGAAGAAAAAAAGGAGAAAAACTTTATTAGAATATTATTAAATGGATATTGAAAAGAGGTTAAACATCTGAATACAATAGTCTGTTTATATAGCCCAATAGACGTGACCCATGGCTTAACTGCCTAACAAAATTTTCTCAACAGCCTTAACAGATTTTAGTCAACTAAAATATTCTGAGAGACTTATTAGAATACTCTAATATTCTCCTACTTCTACTTTACTTGAACAAAATATGAATCAATTTTCACATGCTTTATCCTAGCATGATGGGTTAAAGCCCAACTCTCCGAGTTTCTCTGAAATCAAGACCCAACTTAAAATACAGAGCAAGCAAACTAGTATTACCCACAAAACGATCGGTCTCGAGGCCAGATTTAATGACGTGGGCATGGAATTGAAGCCCGTGAATGAAAGATTGAACCTTTGTGCAGGTTTGCAATGGGGAAGCATTGAGTAATGCTTTATTCTTCGGGATTGTTTGCGTAGAAACATGTCGAGTGTTTAAGAGATGGATTGCTGGGAAAAATTGATGGAATAGGTAACTAATGGGACTAAATGTGTAATTATATAAATTTAACTTTAACGGTCACATCATCATTACGTCAGATTTTAACGGCCGGTGGTCAAAATAAGTCTATTTAAATAGTTGGGTGGTCAAATTTTGAATTATTTTAATTGGGTGGTCAAAACAGATCGCGACCAATAGTTGGGTGGTCATTGAGGTAGTTTTTTCTATTTAATTAGTTTATATTGTGATTATCTTTAATTATAACATAAATTAGAGTATATTTATGAGATGTACTTTGTGTTTTGTTTCTGATACAATATTTTTAAATTATTAAAATTGATATTTTTTCTGTAAAATTTAATTTTTTATTTTTAATTAATTATTTGAAAATAATATAAAAATAAATAGAATTAAAAAACAACATTTATTAAAAAATAAATTTAATTTTTAATTTATTAAGAATGATAGTTTTTATTTACATATTTTAATTAATGTTATTTTTATTATTTTTATATTGTTACCAAATATTTAATTAAAATTAGAAAAAACTCAAAAACTAGAAGTTATAAGTAAATTTAGAAAAAAATATATTTTCAATAATTTAAAAGTATTATATTAGAAAAAAAATTCATCTCATAAATATAATTTAATTTATGTTTTAATTAAATATAAGCACAATTTAAACTAATTAAATTTAATCTTTCGTAATAACAAATTGAAGATACTTAATAGGTTCGGTGTCAAAATTTTGGTCCTATTTCCATAATTTCTAGTTTCAATTCCCTTTACCAATGATTTTGTTAAGCTCGATGTCCTTCAATCGAATTTCTTGCTAAGTGTAGAAAATATTGATTTATGGTTGTTTTTGGTGGAAGCAAAAATTAGAAAAAATGGATAAGGATTTAGAGTAGTTCGACTTTCTAACCAAAGCCTACATTCACTACATTAACTTTCCACTAAGGATTTCTCAATTTCACTCTTGAATTTCTTCCTCTGTTCTAGGCTAAGGAAACAACCTTTACACACTCAAAATTTTCTAACTCAAAGCTTGAGTAAACCCTCTTGTACAAAGAAAAATTTAAAGCAAACAAAAAAATCGCTCTAAAAGGTATGTGTTTGCACACTAAAGCACTCACCCAAATCCTAGAACACTTGAGCATACATTGACAATTGGAGCTCACAAGTGTTTGTCTATACAAAGAATGAGAATTTAGCACTAAGACATGATTTTAATCGTAGACATGTTGGCTTGTGGATCATTAGTCTTCCATAGATGCCTAGAGGTCCCTTTTATACTTCCAATTGAGTTTGTAGTCGTTGGTGACCGTTGAGATTGAATTGGAATCGTTGGACCTTTATTTCCCGCAATAAATGTAGTTCTAGAGCTGTCTGTATCGATACGTGGGTAGCTGTATCGGTACGCTCTTCTTCAGAACTAGTCGTTAGAGTTTGATGCAGCATGTCGTATCGAAACACCTTGGGCCGTATCGAAACGCCCGTTTCGGTACTATAACACCCCAAAAATTACGCCCAAATTATAAACCCTATATTTGAAATATTCCTAATTCAGAAATCCTAATTTTTAAATCTTATTTCAAAAACTATAATCAAAATTTTAGGAATCTAAATTGAAAACCCTAGCTTAATTTGGGGATTATTTGAATTTAATTGAAATTAATGACCTAATTGGAAAAATTCAAAACTTTAGAACTTTCCTAAAATGGGGTAATTTATAGGCCCTTATTTGGTGATTTACTCATATAAATTGGTATTTAACCCTCCTAACAATCCTGCATCTTTCAGCCGCACAACACTAGAGGTGGTAATCAGGTCGTTCGGTTCGGGTCGTTCTGGTTCGAGTCTATCTAGAATCGGTTTAGATTCGGTTCGGGTCTGTGATGAGTCAAATTCGGTTCGGGTATTGGATCAGGTCAAAACCGAATCGGTTGTTTTCGGGTCGGGTCAATATCAGATCAGTTGTTTTCGGGTCGGGTCAATATCAGATCTGTCGCTTTCGGTTCAGGTCAAAATTGGGTCGTTCGAATCGCTTTCAGTTCTGGTCGATTTTGGGTCGGGTCAACATTTGAATTTTCGGGTCAATTCGGTTTGAGTTGGATTTAGGGTTTGAGGTTTAATATTTATGGTTAGTTTAGAGTTTTTGGTGTATAAGATTAATTTTGATTCAACTTGTTAATCTATGCATTTGAATTTGATTAAATATTAAATCAAAGCTTCATGTATCCATATCAAAATTTTGTGTATAATTATATTAAATCAAAGTTTATTATATGTAATAATAATAATAATAATAATAATAATAATAATAATAATAATAATAATAATAATAATGTCTGAAATGAATTAATTTATTAAACTTAGGATCTAATTGAGCTAACTAAAATCTAGAAGCATAAATCAAGGACATAATTAAAAAAATTCTAAAACTAAATGTAAAATTTCAATTAAATTAATCTAAATTATTAAGAAAAAGAGAGACAATTGATAAAAATAAAGAGGGAAAAGACAAAATTTTGGAGGGAAATAAGCCACCAATTTTTTAAGTTAGATTGAAAAAAAAAGACAATTGGTAAAAATAGAGAGGAAAAATACAAAATTTTAGAGAGAAATAAGCCACTAATTTTTTAAGCTAGAGATTAATTACTTTTTAGGTCATGTTGCATTTAAAATGTTACATTTTAGTACTAATACTCAACTTTAAGTTTTAGTTTAATTTAATTTAGTCACAAGTATCCCTATGAATTGGTCTATTATGTATTCATTCCTTTTAATGCAATCTTTGACATTTTTTCTTTGTAAATGTAGCAACCAAAAAATCACACTGACAAGGATGAAGTTAAGATTAAATATTAGGAGAGAAAATAGTATATTAAAATTCTAAATTTAAAAATTAGTAGGACAAAATTTTATTTAATTAATATTTAAACGTAAAATGACATAAAATGTTATTATACCACAACTTTGACAAGAGCAACGATCTCTTCCATAGTATAGTACAAAAAAATAATAAAACACACTTCATTTTATTATTTATTATATTGTTAAAAATAGATAACATTAAAAATAAATTATTCATTTATTTTACCTTAATTTTCGGGTTAAAATCGGATCAATATTCGGTTCAACTTTCGGTTCGGGTAGCATTCGATTTGGGTTAAATCGGTTCGGGTCCATTTCGGTTCAACAAAAAAATTTGGGTCGGTTTCGGTTTATTTCGGGTTTCGGGTCAACCTCAAATCATCATGTTCGAGTTAAAATCGTGTCTCAGTTCGAGTTTCGGATCTCGGATCAAATTTGCCAGATCTACCATTTCACCTTTTCGTTTGTGTTTTCCGGTGAGGATCCGACCACCATCCTAACGTAGTCCGTGGTCTTTACCATTTGTGTCATTGTTACCCTTGTGTAGGGATGGCAATGGATCGGATTTGGATCGGATTGTGTAGAATCTAAGTCCGAATCCATTACAATCGGACTCGGATGTTTTTTTCGGATTTGGATTCAGATTTTTTTCAAACGAATTTGGATCGGATTGTTTTTGGATCGGATTTTTTCGGATCGGATTCGGATTTGTTTCAACCGCATTTAGATCAGAGTTTTTGAATTCGGATTAAATTGTCATCCCTAGTCTTGACCTAAGTTTGAAAGGTAGATTCGTGAATTTTAGCGTATTTAGGGTATATTATTTTTTGGCCCTCTAATAATTTTATTTTAGTGCAAATCAGTCCATAATTTTATATATTTAATTTCTTACGCATTTAATTTATGCTATTTAATTCTATACTTGTTCATTTTTATCCCTTATTTGTTGACTACATTTATTTTTTTTTGTGTTTATTGTTTATGGTTTTAAATTACTTTCTATTTTAATTCATAATTTTAGCATAATATATAACTTTATTTATCGATTGCACATTACTTACTATTGCACTCATTAACTTACTTAATTTTTAGTATTTCATTGATATTTACATTTATTTGTTTCTCTATTGTATTTATTTTATTGTTTATTTATCTATGACTTGATCTTGCATTTATCTTTTTCATATTTATTTATACATGCAAATGATATAAATAGATATATTACACTATATTAAGGTTAACTAATATATATAAATCATAATAAATATTATTATTATTTAACTTATATTCTTAACACATTTATATTTTTATTATCACTTTTAATATATATATATATATATAAAAGTTAATTTTGTTTTTACCATTATTCCAAATTACCTAATATATACATTTATGTTCTCGTTTAAAAAATATATGTAATGTTTTTTTAATGTATTTAGTTTAATTTTTTTACTTTATTTATGTTGTCTTCTTGTTTTAATGTAAATATTATACATGATGTTTTGTTTTAAGGAATTAAAAGTCCTAAATGTTTTGATTCGGGCTCGGATATGGATCAGATGCGTCGGATTCGGATCGGACATAGATTTGGATCGGCTTCGGATCATATTCGGATCATATTCGGATCGGATCTTGGCATGATCCATATCCAACCCATCTCCTATTAGGACTCGGACATTTTTCTCGGATTCGGATTTTTTTCAATCGAATATGGATCGGATAAATTCTTTCGGATCGAATCGGATTCGGATCGGATTCGGATTAAATTGCCATCCCTACCCTTGTGACTTTTCGGTTAAATCCGTCTCTCAATTTTTCCTTTATCATTCGTGGTTATTGAAAGAACAATGTGAATCTGTTCGAATCACCATTGCCTTGGAACACCGGCCGGTACCTTCTCTTTTTTTAACCAAACTTGAATCTGTTAACTCAAACCCATGCTTTTAATTTTATTAGTTTAATTTATTATATGTTTTTGGTGATCATTATTTTATAATAATATTTCCTATTATATAAACAAATCAATTCTATTTTATTATGTGAAATCTGCGATTCATGTTGCTTTTAATTATGCTATTCATATTACTTTTAATATATACATTGCGTCATTGCATATAAATATTTGCTACTGTTATGATATTATATAAATATACATAAATATATATACTTTGGTTTCAATATAACTTATTAATGTCACGTTATTTTAATATGATAATTAAATAATTTCTACATGATGAAATTATAGAAGTTACCTCGACTCCGATCGTCGCTTGATTTATAGTTCGTTTAGAACCGACTCGATCCGCTAACCGTCTCGTCATTTTAAACCCGAAAATCAAGTTATATGTACTTGGTCTATAAGAGAATTTTATATTGGATTATAACATGAGTTATTATTATGTTAAAGGTGATTACGACTCTCCTAGGGAGACTGACGACCTACCACCTCCTTCGCCTGCTCGATTTAACTGTGTACGTACCACAAGGACTACACGTGAGTATTCTTTTGGATTAGTGTTTTTGTCTTAGTTTGGTGGCATAGTGATAATAGTGCTAATATCGAAATTATTCCCATAGGTTCTGATACAGCTAAACCCAGTGGTTCTGATCGTGGGAAACACATTATTAAGTAGGTTGAGTTGCTTTGGCTAATGTGTGTTCTCTTTCCGTGCTACATACTTTGATTTTGTGATTGTGATTTTACACTTGAATGAGTTTTGGCTATGTCATGATTTTACGTTATATTTTCTGTGCACATTATTTTCGGACTGTGAATAAATTATGTTTTAAAGTAAATGAACAGTAAATCCCTGATTTATTATCGGATTGTGTTAAGACTGTGAAAACTGTGATATCTTTTTACTGTGTTATCATGGGTTGAGATTGTACGAAGGAAGTTCAATGGTTTATTGCGTTGGTGACTATGTAGTGAAAGGTTATAGGAAACCTACTCTTTTTGGTGACTATGCAGTATGGGTGCATTGCATTGTGTTTTTATAAAACTGTGTTTAAACTTGCTTTGTACTTTTTAAATATTTTGTGGAAATTTATTGTTGTGAAACCGAGTTTATGATTGCATGCACTTTAGAGACACGCCGAGCTTAATAGCTGACTCCCCTTAGTTCCTTTTTCAGATTCTTAAACATAGACTTTCGGTACTTGGAGGACCACAATTTATCAGATTTATTTCAGTTTCCAGTATGGACATTTCGAATTTACAGAATTATTTTATTTTAGTTATTATTTTGAGATTTATGTAATTTCGGTTACTTATACATTTATTTGGGATTTTTTAACTGTTTTAGCATGCATGAGAATTTTTATTTGGATATTTGAATAATTTATTTTATGATGTTTTTATTTATACGACCGCGTTTTTTTTTAAAATAAAACTTATTGTGAAACGACACCGTTTTCAATAAATAACATAAATTTTGATTCCTCTAAACCTAATGATCTTACTTGAGGGGCAAGTTTTCAACCCAACTTCCTAGATTCGGCCCATAACCCTTGAGTCGGGTTTAGGGGGTTACATGTGCACCTTGTACCGTATCGGTATTGTCTGCAATTCAAATAGCCGTTGGGAGTTTTGAGCCATTGAGGCTTTTGCCACGTAGGCGTATCGAAACGACCACGATCCGTACCGATACGACCAAGGCCTGTATCGGTACGGGCTTTGGCAGTTTCAAATTGACTATAGCTGAAACCTTAAAGCGTATTGAAACGAGATATACCGCATCAATTCGGTCACACTGAAATCTTAGGTTTGGCTACTTTAAAACGTTTCAAAAATATTTTCAAAACCTTTTGAAAACTCCCCAAACATATTTTCAAGTTGTTTGGACTTAAAATCATTTTTAAAATACTTTTCAATTTGTAATCCAAAAATTGATTTGAAATAGTTTTGATGTACCCTTTGTACCGACCTTTTGATTCTTATCATTCCGGAAAATAGACTATCTCGACTTTTTAAAGTCACTATATTATGTAGAACTATTATCATTCGATTTCATAAGTTCATTGTGCCTTTAGCTTAATCATTCCGAAAAATAGACTATCTCGCAATTGGAAAGCGACAATGTTAGGACTATAAATGAGACGAGATAGATTGTGAGTTGTTCGAGTTCGACTCGATTAAAATTTAGTTAAGGTTCGACTTGATTAGACTCGAGTTCTTGACGAGCCGATCTACTTAATACTCGACTCGAAAAGCTCACGAGCTACTCGAAAATATAATATACTAAATTTTTTTATTTTTTATAATATAAAATCTAAATTCTTAAATTAAAACCCTAAACATAAGTATTAAACCCTATAATCTAAATCCTAAATTCTAAACCCAACAACCTAAACATCTAAACCCTAAATTAACACCATAAACCCTAAAATTAACAAGCTTGAGTTTACAAAACTTGTGTATCTAAGTTTTTTCTTCATAGGACTTTAAATGAGACGTGATATATGGAGAATTACTCGAGTCCAATGCGGTTAAAGATCGATCAACACGACTCGATTAGGCTCGAATCAAGCTCGAACCCGACTCGAGTTCTAAACGAGTCGAACTCTAATTTCTCATGCTTGTTAAAAATTATTCAAGCTCGAACTCGACTCAAAATCTTAACGAGCCGAGACGAGCTTAGCATTACTCGAGCTCGACTCGGCTCGTTTACACCCCCCTAGACAGTGCCGTTGCCGGAATCCCTACCTAATTCTTGATATAAAGGAAGTGTAAACTGTTTAGAGAGAATAACAAAAACCTTAAAAATTTTATTTAAAACACACACATTAAGCTACAGAGTCAGAGTTTGTAAAAACGAAAAGAAGAGCTTGGGTTCAATCGCATACATTTGGTCCATTTTGAATTTTGGGCTTTTACTGGATCCATTGAGAAATTCCTGTAAATCTGTCCGGTCATCTCGCAGTCGCAGGTCATGGCGTTTTCATCCTCACGTGCCAGTTCTCTGCTTCTTGGCCATGGAAGATGCGCCAGATTCCTATGCTATTCTTCTTCTTCATCGTTTCCAGGTGGGTATTTATAATTTTATCTGTTTTATATTTTCCCTTCACTTTTATTTTCTTGTTTGGTCAGCAAGTAAAGAAAATATACCATGGAAATTTCAGAACACATTAGTTTCATCAAAGAAATGGCTGCAACTCAACCTCCTCAGTATCTGTCTCAGCTTTTAGGAATACTCAATGCAAGAGGTAAAAATTGTTTTTTTTATGATATTGGATTTGGGTTTTCAATGAGGGTAGTATAACTATAAAGGAAAAATGTACTTGGTCTACATTTAAGAACAAAATTGTTTTTAGGAATTTCCCACCATGACAATGCGTGTTAGGCGTCGATTCGGTCTACATTTTATATTTTACAATTCAATGCTCCAATATTCGAATGGATTCCTTTGTTCCAGTAAACATTCGTCAAGAATGATGGCTTGCAACTTAGATGATAATTTTATGGGTTTTTATTTGAAATAAGACTAAATTGATTGAATCTATAAATATAGAGGACTAAACGTGCTATTATTCAAATTTCTGTAATTGCAACATTACCCATCGAGTCACCGTTTTGTAACAAAACATAAAGTTTAATCGTCATTATGTGACTTTTGAAAGTTTGGTTACCATTTGTGTACTTTACCCAAGAATTTAACTTGGCAGTTGTCACCCAAGAAACAGAGTTTATTTAGGCATTTGTTGCTCTTTAAGTGAGTTATTTAAATTGTTTACTGATCAAGGTGAAAGTTCTGATTTTGAAGTTATTTTGGCATAGAATATTGACTTTGATAGCTTGTAGTGATTCAAAACACTAAGCATTACAACAGGTGAATCGATTCTTTCTCCTGGAGCGAAACAAGGGTTAATGCCGCTAGCAATTCCATTATCCAAAAGCAGCTCAGGTACTGGTACTGTACCTGCATGGTTTTGTTAGTAATAAGAAATGCTTAAATTGATGCTGTTGCATGATTTTGTTGGTAATAGGTTCTGTGACTGCATTGCTCAGGTGGCCAACAGCTCCCACCGGGTGAGAAACTTCGAGTGTCTGATGTTTTATTAGTTGTTAATTCTCTATAGCCTGATTCAGACTCCTCTCTTCTCGCAGGATGGAGATGCCAGTGGTGGAGGTCTGTAAACATGGAGTTTGGCTTTTGGCCAAGAATGTAAGTTGTGCCCTCAGCATGACTTAGCCAATGTAACCATATCCCTGCTAGCGTCCAGGGCTGGAATTTCATTGTATTTGATATCTTTAATTTCAGGTCTTCGCTATGCTTGCATATCTCCCATACATTGTAATTTTTCCCCTCTCTTTCTCTCAAATAGGTAGACCAATTTATACACAGGATCCTGGTTGAAGAAGATGCCAATAGCTGCCAAAACAGAAGTGATGAGTTATTTCATGCTGCATCTGATGCTGGGGCTAAGCTTTATAAAAAGGGCGACTTTTCTAAATCTGGGATTACAGATATAGATGTCTATCTTTTAAGAAAGGTATCAAAACTATATATATATATATATATTCCGTTGCACTTATAATCAGATTTCAGCCACAAGCTCTATATTGTAATGGTGATGATCATTTTAGGTTGGTTTATTTCCCGATGTTCTAGAGCGCAAAGTGATGCAGCAGTTTGAGAAAGGAGACCATGTAAGCCTACTCGACCGCTCTAGCTATTAAAACAGTATTAATTTCTGCATGCAAATTAACATTGTTGTTTTTTATGTACCTGCTTGTAAAAGGTTTCAGCTTTGGTGACCGGAGAATTCTATACAAGGAAAAACCATTTTCCAGGATTTGCAAGGCCTTTTGTTTTCAATGCACAAGTTTTACTGAAGTAGAACTCCAGATACTCACTTTAGTTTTTTTTTTCCCATATATTTTCAACTCATGTTATACTAAGGTGCTCCATTGTCATTTGAGGGTTGGTCGCATTCTAGAAGCTAAAGATGCCGCGAGGGGGGCTTTAAAATCCCCTTGGTGGACTTTAGGATGCAAGTATCATGTAAGGGACCTGCAGACAATCATTTTCATGATTCTTGTCGTTTTAAAAATATAAATAGAACTTACCTTCTCATATTAAAATGTTGCTTCGTCTCCAGGAAGTTGCACGTATAGCAGAATGGGAGGATGAGCAAATTGAGTATAGAACTAAAAAGTTGACAGAAGAGGGTAGGCAAGAAGATCTAAACAGAGGAAAGCCACCTTTCCAGGTTTCTAGTTATTACCTATGATGTTTACTAAGCTGAATATAGACATTAGAGGTTTGCGCTTCTCACTTTGTGTATGATCCGTATCCTAAACGAAATCCGCAGATCGCGTTGGATGAAGCTGCCTTTTTGTTGGATTTAGCTTCTGTGGAAGGGACTTGGGATAACTCTCTGGGGCAAATTGCTGAATGTTACAAGGAGGCTGGGCTCCATGATATTGCTAGATTTGTGCAATACAAAGACTGATTCTTGAGGCATGGGAATTTTGTCTGCAATATTTGGATCTTCAAATTCCATGGTATTTTTTTAAATTTTCTTAGAAAAACATTGATTGGCCTCGTGACAAGTGTGAGCGTGTTTTGCAACGGTTGATCTTAATCTCTAACAGAGAAATTTTTTACTGCCTCTTGTTAGTCAATAAACAAAAATGAACATTCCAGATTGTTGACAAATCCAGAGTGTTTAAAAAGGCGCTACTGAGGCGCGCCTAGGCGCTAAGGCGAGGCGAGGCGAGGGTGAAACGCCTAATTAGGTCTAGGCGAGGCGACTTCAATGAGGCGCAGCAAGGCGCGCCTAAGGCGCAGAAAGGCGCCGCCTGTTCACTTTTTCTGTTCTTTTTTGGCTTTTTTTTATTTGTATTTTTATTTTTTTTATTTTTTACATACTAACTCGGGCCAAAAGTGAGACCACACAAAAATAACATTAATCAAATGAAACTTAAATTAATTTGGTTGAGTTAATGTGTAATTTGAACTTAAAGCATAACACACTATATATATATAAATTAATTAAATTGGATCAAATTTAAATTCAAATGAATTTGGTTGAGTTTTAAAAATTGAACTAAATTTAATTGAGTTTAGGGGTTTTAGTGTAGGGGGTTAGAATTTAAGGTTTATGGTTAGAATTTAGGGGTTAGGGTTAAGGTTAGAAATTAGGGTTTAGGTTTTAGGATAATATAGTTAGTGATTTAGATTTTAACCTACAAACCTTAAATTTTAACCCTAAATTCTAAATTCTATCAACAACCCATAAATTCAAAACTACTAAACTTAAACCCCTAAACCATAAATGAACTCCCTAAACCCTAAACTAAGACATTGTGTAAACAAAGTTTCTACAAGCGCTTGTACATGGATTAATTACTATTATCATATATCCTTTTGAGATTATTATATAACTAGCTTTGTGTATTTACAGTATAAAAGATTTCATATTGCATGATAAAATGCATAGTCATATGCTTTTTGATTGAAAAGTTAAAGGTAAGTAAAAGGAAGAGCTTTTGTTGAACTTATATTCCTTTTTAGAGTACTAATTTTCTTTCTTGTTTTGTACTAAAATGCAATGTCATGTGCATTTATACATTCTCCTTGATTTTTCATGTTGAAGTTGAACATTTCAAAGAATCTCATTATTCTTATTACCCAAAATTTTATTGAATGTAAAGAATTTTCAAGTGATGTTTTATGTAACTTGTATATCTTTTATTTTCAAAATGTGCGCCTTACTTCAATAAGGCGTGCGCCTCTCGCCTCTCGCATTGCGCCTCGGATATAAAACCCTTATCGCCTCGGTTCCTGCCACACTCACACATATATACAGACTACAAACAAGGTATTCACTCAAGCATCCATCGAAATGCCAGAATTTTATTCATTACCACACACAACACGAAAGAGAAACCAAAAAAAAACGTGACAAAAGCACGAGACCCTTCCTGATCACCACTTTTGTATTTACCTCTATGGCGTAAATGGAGGAGATGTTTTCTTGCTCTCGTCTATGGCGCAAATGGAAGAGATGTTTTCTTGTTCTTACTTTTTGTTTTTCTCCACAAGAGCTTTTTCCATAAACTCCCACCTTGTTTTTTGCTAGGAACAATTGCTAAAGATTTTACTGCAGCGTTGTCATCCTGGTGTTTATCTCCATTCGAAACAACTATGCTGTCTTGATGTGCTACCGTCCTGTTAGAAAGGAACAATGAATTGGGGTCGACCTTTTCTTCTGTCTTAGGAGACACAAGATCATTTGATTTGGCATTATCTTCAGCTATCATCTGATCTAGTAGAGATGACCTTTGGCTCGTCAACATCTTCCTTGACGGAGTTGGGATTGCAGTTGAAGTTGGAGTGATGGTCTCGGTTGAAGCGGGGGCAACCTTGTCAAAAGGGACTGCTTCGTTTGGAGATGTCAATGCCATCAACTGCTTCCCTAAGTTTAAAATAGTCTCTTGGCACTCGGCCAACTTTTCTGAAGCAGCTGCAATCTCCCAGTCCTGCTAGGTTGATCAAGAGTCCAAAATAATTTACATGTTACGTATCAAAGCTGTCGAAGTAATTATGTGAAACGAATTTATGTTATGTGCATATGCATGATATGAACTTACAGTTCGAAACTGATTCTCTAGCTTCTTGATTTCAGAGTTTGGGATTTCCTTTTCTGTCACACTGATGACAACAAAACATCAGCTGCATGACTCTACGCTTTAAACAAAACTGGCCATGATATTAGGTTCAGAAGGCAAAAGTTGGTATTACCTGTCAAGACATGTGATCTCCAGTTCTTCATGGCAGCAATTTTTATTCTCAGATTCCAGGTCTTGAGAATGAAACTTCTCACAAGCCTCATTTTGTTCAACTTTGGTCAACGAAAGCTGATTGTAGAGGATTTCGTTTTTCGAATGTTGCTTTTCAACTTGACCTTCAACCATTTCATCTGTTCTTCTGAAAGTATCCAACTCTGCCTGCAAGTTTGCAATGCTTTTTTCAGATTCCTGGAGTTGATTCGATAGGGAGTCACTCCTATTTGTGGTTGATTGGAGCTTATCTTCCAGGTATTTCTTTGCAGCTTCCATGTTAATCAACCCGTCTCTTAGTTTTTGATTTTCTTCTTTCATGTTAGACTCCTTTTGAAGGAAGTCATTGTTGCCATTCAGAGCAGTGAAGTGTAATTTATCCGCCCCTGCAAACTGACCGACAATTCCAACTTCTGCTTCCGTTTCACTTTGTGATTCAACAACCCCGTCGTAATTCTTCTTAATCGCATCCCTCATGCTTGAAATATCTTGAAGGGAAAAGCAATGATTAATGATCCATTCCAGAGCAGAAGTTAATTCTTGGATAAATTTGTTGAAGCCTATCTTTCCATTCAACAGCTCATGACAAGCATGCACAAATTGTTGTAAAACAGCACCAAGTTCAGAAGTTTTCCACTGGTAAACACGAACCGTGTAGCCCGATGGTTTTTCCGAGTGCTTGTGTGATGAAGAATTCTTCTCCTCGACTAAGGACTCTGGGATATTATCGTCTGCCGATGATATGCTGATCCCTTCAATAAGCTCGATTATCCTGCAAATTGATTTACTCAAATCAGGATGAAACTGCTGGTTGTTCTCATCTTCTGAGCCGATGTTAACATCATCATCCCCATTAGACAAATCCATCTTTGAAGAACCATTTGAAGGTTTCCATGAGATGTAGCCACTAACACAAGAGGGATCCAATGCTTTGGGATGGTCTAAACCCTCCCTTTTATTACAAATTTGACCAGTGTTTGGATAGTTCATGCAGGCCAAAGCTTTTGTAATATCCTCAAGTATTTCGTTGGGGCTTCGAGTTGCACGGTTTTGCTCCAAGATCACCTTAAGTATATCCAGAAGCCGATCAGTATCTTTGCAAAGCAAGGGGCTTTCAGACTTCGTTTCATTGTTCAACAAGCTATGGTCGGACTGATTGTCAGTAACAGGGACTATCTCCTTACACACTACCTCTGATGAATTTTTAGAGAGTTGATCGACAGAAACTAAAGCTAGTTTTTCCATTTCAACAAAGTCGTCCATCAGGTTTATTTCCGAAGATCCAACAGTTTTGCGTAATAACGACCCCCTTAACTGTCTATTCCTGAATTGCTCCAGTTCTGAAACTAAAGCTGAAGCCCAGGATTCTGCAGAGCTGGCTTTACCATTGCTACCGACATCAGACATTGATGCCAGAGAAACCTCATGTGGCATTGCAATATTCCTGGTTGCCTCATTGTTTGCCTCACTTTTTGATGATTCTTCAATCTGTGACTCAACCTCTGATAATTTCGAAGCTGTTCGTGCATACATGACTCTCGAGAATTGAAGTTCACTTGTTTTCTTATTAAGGGCTTCTTTGAGAGCCTTATTTTCTTCTTCCATAGCACATAACTGCTCATTTAGGATATTAATCCTCTTCCTCGGACTGTCTGAATAACTGTCAATTACGAAGTCATGCCGTGGACTTGTAGAACTTGAATTTAACTTTCTCTTACTCATTTCAATAGAGTCCTTTCCCAGCATTTCAACTTCATTTCTCATCTTAGCCAAGGCTGCAGGACCTGGCAGTCGTTTCCGGACTAGGAGACGCAACCTTTGACATTCCGATTCTAGCTTAGCAATTTTTGTCACACTTTCTAAATGTTGCTTGTGTGATGCCTCGGATGTTCGACGGTTGAATTCTCTCTCTTCGTTCCTGATCTCTAGTTCCTTCTGAAGCACTCGAACCTCGTATTTCAGAGAAGCATTATCTTTCTCTGTGGACTCTACTCTTGTCATTAGTGCATTAAACTCTGTCTCCATTTGAGCCCTTTGCTTGGTTAAATCATCAATGAGCTTTTCCTTTGCCAAGAGCGCCTTACTTAGATTAGCATTCTCAGCTCCTAATTTGGTAACCCTTTTACCAGACTCCGCCAACCGCGCCTCTAAACTCTTCTGCGATTTCTCGAACTCATTCGAGGCCTTCTTTACAGCGTCATGGATCCTTTGCTCCTGCTCTTCTCGAACAAACCGTAGCTGCTGCATGCATTCCTTGAGGGCCGCATCGAGATGAGTTAGCCTTTCTTCGCAAGCAACCCTCTTCTGCAAAGCTTCATCGCGTTCTTGCTTTAGAAGAACTGCTTCTGCTTCTACCTTTCCCTTGCCTTCATTCATATAAATCGTTGGTTAAAAAGTAGCTAAATACCCTTTAGGAGACTCGCCCACCAAAATCAGGTGTGCGACGCAGGTCGGTCCGAATTAGCTAAATAATGCAGATAATTCAAACACCAAAATTTAAAAGGATAACAGAATATACCAACAACAGCTTCCATTGCCATCTTTTCATGTTTATTCACAAGTTCATCTTTGGAATTACATTCAGAAAGTGCAGAAGAAAGCTTGTTACTTAAAATTTTCAGCTCATTCTCCAATGCTCCTCTCTCAGCAACAAGTGTCTGTATCTGAAAAAAATCGTATAAAACCCGAGTCACCAGAAAATTACATTATGAATCTTCCTCACCATATCAGCCATGGTTCCAACCAATAAAAAAACATTTTTAAAATCACCAAGAGAACTTTGGTATAACAAAACTGTTCCAAAGTAAAAACTTCCCCATAAAACAGGCATCCTAATCTGAAACTCTTGTACTTGAACATCTCATATGCATGCAAAGGAACATATTCAGATGCTTTTACAAAGCAGATTATGTGGTTGAGTGAGAATAGTATTAAATTGCCGCATTGTAACAGTTTTTAAGGTCACCACGTCACCGAACCGTATCCAGTTAGGATTTTTTTGTAAACATCGTAACGTTGGCAACATCACTGCAACTATAATTTAATACTATGAGTGGGAATAGATCAGCAAGTTTTATTTATGAGTAATAGTTGAATCTGACTTAATATGCAGTTTTGGAAATCCTGAACATCATTAAATTTAGAAACTTTATTGAAAATAATTCACCTCGTCTTCATTGTCTTTCACTGATATGTTCACTTTGTCGGTTGAAAGAATGATTTTCTCAGAAGCTTTTTTCCTCCACAGCCATGTTTTCTGGTCCATTATTCCACCAGTCCCCGGTGTTAACAATTCAAAACACCTGCATTTATAACTTACAGTGTTGATTAAAAACCGAAATCCTTCACATTACAGGTAAAACAAAGCACAAAATCGAAAATGTAACATTTTAAAACATTCAATCATTGAATTTGCATGCATAGTTGCATAGTGTTCATGCTACATACTACCAAATAGTGAAAGGGGCTGAAAAACAAATGCTTACTACTAGATTCAGAGCCGCCGTTGATCTTTTTTAACTCTGGTAATGAGTGAAATGGTAGTTTTTAACCGTGCATGGATCATCAAAGAAGAAAATTCAAGTATTGAATGGAGAGGAAATATGGGGTGTTGGAAATTCCAGTGGAACGAAGAAGAATATGATGACAATGAGATAAAACTTAAGTGACATAAAGGGAAAGAGGAAAGCTGAGTGTGTTTGGTAAACAAGAAAAAAAGTAAAATGTGGGAAAAGTGAAATTAAGGAGAAAGAAAGAATTATGCGTTTAGGGGGAGGGAGAGGGACACCCTGTTGACTGTTGCGTTGGTTGTTTACTTTCATTGAACGTTGCGGCAGGGCGGAAGTCCTTGTCTCTGTCTTTTCTTTTCCTCATGTTTCTCAAAATATAGATTATAAGGTAAAGTACACAAATGGTCAGTAAACTATCTTTAAAAATATAAAATAATTATTAAAATTTCATAAATTATATAATAGTCATTAAATTTTAGTTTTTATTATAAAATGTTCACTATGTCGTTAATTAGGAGACGTGACAGTTACGTAAAATTGTATAATAACATATTTAATCCTCAATATTTACACATTCAATCAACTTAGACATCAATAATGATGGTTAAATTAAGAATAAATTAATTAAATATGCCAATATGAAGGATTAAATGTTATATTATTCAAATCTTTGTAATTGTCACGTCAATTAACGGATCAGTGACTATTTTGTAAAAAAAACTAAAGTTTAATGCCTATTATGTAACATTTGAAAGTTTAATGATCATTTTGTATTTTTAGAGATAGTTTAGTGACCATTTGTGTACTTTACCTTAGATTATAAATTTTCCATCTTAAGTATCACTTGTTTTTTTAGAGAAGGATTAGATGAAAAATAGGTTTCCAAAGTTTTTTTTAACTTTAGGTACTAAAGTATTTTTTTTTGTAAAAATAGGTGTTCAAAGTTTTAATCGTTGCAATTTTAGGTGTCTGGTCGTTAAGGGGTGTTAAAAAATTATTAACCAATCAATGCTTGATATGTGGCACTAATTTAATTTTTTTGTTGATTTTTTTAGAAAAACCCCACAATTTTCAATTTTTCATAAAATCCTGAAAATTTGTAATTTTACAAAACAATCCTCAAATCTCTAAAAATTTCCACACCCAAAACTCAAATCGCCGCCGATCGCCGTGCTTGAGTGACGTTCGGCTGACATGTCGTTCGACGCTTTCGACGACGTCGTTTGAGGGGAAATGATCGCCTAGGTCTGGAGATCATAGGGGTGTACTCAGGCGCGGTGATCGGCGGCGAAAGCAGTGGTAATTTGGGGGTTTGGTTTGGGAAATTTTAGGGATTTGGGGGCTGTTTTGTAAAATTTTGAGATTTAAAAAAACTGAAATTTTTTTATTAAAAAATTGTTTTAAGTTTTTAATTTAAAAAAAATAAACATGTCACGTGTCAAACATTGATTGGTTAGCAATTTTTTAATACCTTTTAACGGTCAGACACCTAAAATTGCAACATTGTAAACTTTAAGCACCTAAAATTATAACGGTTAAAATTTTAGGCACCTATTTTTACAAAAAAAATACTTTAAGAACCTAAAATTCAAAAAAGATACTTTGGACACTTATTTTTCATTTAAGCATTTAGAAAAATGTTAAAAAATACAAAGTATTTGTGGAGTGAAATTCGATTTGACTAAAAAATTTCAAATTTTGAGTTGTTCGATTTTTTAAGTAAATTATTTGAGTTTATTGATTTTTTGAGCTTGAATCAAGTTGAATTTAACATTTCGAATCATTTGAATAAACCAAATTATAACTTTTTGTAAATGCCATTTGGGTCTTTAATAGTTTCAAAATATACAATTCGTCCCTCTCATTAAACTATTCTCATTTTTTATATTATTCACCTAACTTTTTTTTGGCATAAACGCCACTAACATTATATTTTGTTATTATTTTGGTCAACGCCAAATATTTAACAATGATGTTGAATTGACTTTTTCTAATTTTCATTTCGTTTTTTTCTCTCCTAATCAGTATTTTACGTGATATTTTTTAATAATTTTATTCGACCAATGAACCAATATAGCTTCTTGGGTTAACTCCGAGTTTTATACTCAACTTATACCATGTTAACACCACAAAATAAAATACTTCCACTAAAATTCCAACCTAAGTCCTTGTTGAGACAAAATTAATAGTAGCTCCAAAATAATTGCAACAAGTGTAATACCCCGAATGTTTTGTTTAGAGAAAAAAAAGAAACTTATAGTGAGAGGAATTGAGGGACCATTGGTTTAACTAAACAACCAAAACTCACTTTCATTGTTTAGTGCATAATTAAAGAAACTTAATAAAGAAAGATTCCAAGAGTAATAATAAAATCAAAGTGATTAATAAAGTATGCCCCTATTTTAAGCAAGAATATAGGTCAAAGCTTTAGTGATAATGAAGGACAAAGCAAATTAATCAAACTTGGATTAGAAGATGCAATGATACTCTAATTATAGTTTAAGCTTTTGGGGTTTAAGTTAAAATGACATGATATAATACCAAGACTCCTTTTAGTACTTATTTATATCCAATGAAAGGGGACCAAATTGTGTTATATCAAATTTTACACACTTCCATATGTTTTTTACACAAGTTTTGAATAAATTAAAAATATTTAATTATTTGTTTTAGGATATTTATTTGATACACTGGTTTAATTTCCATAAGTGTTTTAGTTGTAGGGTTTGAGGACTCAATTTAGGGGTTTAGATTTAATAGTTTAGAATTTAATGATTGTGAATAGAATTTAAGGTTTATAAGTTAAAACCTTAATCCTCAATGTGTCACCCTAAATCTTAACCCTAAACCCTAAATTCTAAACATTACCCTTAAATACCTAAACCCTTAAACCCTACACCCTAAACTAAGTCTCTAAACCCTAAAACTAAGGGTCTATGGAAATTAAAAAGTTCCATCACTAGTGTATTCAATATAAATCCTTTGTTTTATAAAAAAATGTACGACTATTAAATATATTTATAAAGATGTTACTTTCGATCGGTCTAATAGAAATTTCAGATTAATCCAAAATTTTAATATATAACAAGTAAAATTATAATGATACATTAGGCGGTTAAATTGTTAAAATATAAGTCGTAAAATAATTTACGAAAATGTGTAAAATTCATTTTTTTAATATATTGATATGATTAAATTACAGTATTTGTTTATACTTAACCCTTTGATAAAACACACACCTTGCACTCAAAGGTGTTTGAACTTAGGTCTCCTAGGATGAATATCATCATCTTTTCCATTGGAGCCACTCGTTGGGTACAAAATACACTTATACTTAATCTTACACCCTAACCCTAAACACAATTCCCTAAATATTAATTTTAAACCCTAACTCAAACATTTATTTTAAACCATAAACCTATATTTTTAGTGTGGCGACACAAATAAGGGCACCAAAGGGGCAAGAGGATTTCTATTTAATGTAAAGAACATAAATCCTCTCTCCGTTTTCGATGTCCCTTTATATGCTCCAACACTAAAAAATTAATTTCTAAACACGGGTCTTAAATTTTAAATCATAAATCTTAAACCCCTAAAAATATACTCTAAACACAATTCCATAAAACTTAATCTTAAACTCTAACTATAAATTTTTATTTTAAACGTTAAACTTTTTTTGTAATGTGGAGACACTAATAAAGGGATTTCTATATATTCTAATGTAAATGTATATATAATCAGGAGCATCTTACCTAACCTAGGCTCAAGTTTCTTCTACAAGTTCTAGTGGAAAACAGGAAAGCAAAGGAGATGGGGTAGGTTCATTTAGCACCGGAAGAAAAAGAAATGTTTAAATGATTACTTTCATTGGAGATTTAATATTGATTGATTATTTTAAAATCTTAGTTTTAATATATCAAGCCAAAAATAATCTATAGAAGATAAACCTAAAACTGATTAATAAAATAGCAGTCATTCAATACTTTGGGAATTATATGCAATTATTTTATCATTTTCTTCTCTCTATTTACTTGATTCAATTTTGAGTTAAATATATATTTGGCTCCTAATGATATTACTTTAGATTGTTCTTATAGAAATGTCAGATTGATACAATTATAATGATATATTTAGGCTTCAGCAATTAAATTGTTAAAATATTAATCGTAAAACAATTTATGAAAATATATAAAATTCACTTAATTTTATATTAATGTAAATATAGCCCTCCTTGTAATCAATGAAAGTAGGGGTGAGCGTTCGAGTGAGTCGAGTCAAAAAATTTTGAGTTATTTAAGTTGACGCGTCATATTTTACGACTTGAATTTAATTTGAAATTTTTTCGATTCGAGTCGAGTTTTCGAGTTCCTATACAAATTTAATTGTAGTTATTTACCATGTTATAGTACGGTTTGATTCCAATTTAAACGACTTTCTCTAATCATATAAGATATGCATATATATTTCTTCATATTATTTTTCACATGCATAAGTAAGATTTATAATGTTATTTAATAAAAAATATCATCTAAAATTCTAAAATATATTTATAATATTATTTTTAAATAAAGAATTTTTGGGGATAAAGTATTGATGGGTATAAATGAGTTAATGAATTGATGTAAAGAAAAAAAAATTACAAAAAAAAAATCAGTTGAATGATAAAATTGAATGAAATATAAAGTTAAAGGGCTAAATTTAAAAAAGAATATATTTGTTAAAAATATGAATTGAAGTTATATAGATATTATATAGTGTTAGTGAATCATGTGGTTTAATTTTGGTCAAAAATAGATTTAAAACGAAAGAGAAATTGAAGAAATGAGAAACATTCAAAGTTGAGGGGCTAAATTACAAAAGTAAAAAATTTAATTTAAAAATATGAAATGAAGCTAAATAGGTATTCTAGTTTCTACATTGGTTTAGGAGCATGCAGTTCAAATTTGGTCAAAATTGACTTAAAACGAAGGAGATATTGAAGAAATGAGGAAATCATACAAAGTTAAGGGGTTGAATTGAAAAAATATGAAATTTATTTTAAAAATATAAATTGAAGATAAATATGTATTCCATGCTGGTTTAGGAATATGTGGTTCAAATTTGGTCAAAATAGACTTAAAATGAAGGAGGAATTGAAGAAAAATGAAATTAATGACTAAATTGCAAAATTGTAAAATTTGGTTTTTTGGTTTTTCGAGTTGGGCAAATTTCAAACCGACTCAAAATTGAAAATTTTCAAGTTGACTCGAATAACTCGAAATTAAAAAAAAATGATTTTTTTTAGTCGAGCCGAGTTTTGCTCACCCCTAAATGAAAGCCGTAATAAAGAGCATCTTACCTAACCACGCTCAAGTTTCTTCTACAAGTTCTAATGGAAAATAAAAAAAGCAAAGGAGATGGAGTAGGTTAATTTGGCCATGTTTGACAATCAACGGATAATTTATAGCGGATTATATTAGTTGATAGTCAATAGCGAATTGTATTAGTTGACAGCGAATTGTATTATCTGATTGAATAAAAATATTTAGTAAAAATTAACTATAGGTGATAATTGTTTGATTACTTGAACAAACAAAATGACATATAATGATATGATTATATTCAGTATTTGTTTGAATAATTTATTAGTTATCAATACTTTATATCTATTATTAATAATTATATTATAAAACTTATTTTTTAATATAACATTACTAAGCATATTTGAAGAATGTATATATTAATTTCTATTTTTTATATAATTTTATTAATTATTAAATTTAAAAGTATATATTAATTTCTTATTTATGAAGTTATATTTTTAATATAATTTCATTAATTATTAAATTTAGACTAATATATTAATCTATATATTAGTTTATTATTTAAGAAATTATCCTTTTAGTTTTATTAGTTATTCAAATTTAGGTTATTTATAGAATTTTTTGTAATTATTAAAGACAAAAGAGTCTTTACGATTCTTATATCCAATCTTCTAATCCAAAAATTCTTAAAATGAACTTTTTTCACCTCATTTCGTTGTTATAATCCTCTATTTACTAAATATTTAAATTAACATATTTTACTGTTAAATCTCTAAAAATATTCAAATATTTAATTTTAATTGACCAACATTACCAATGTTTAAATGATTATATCATTGAAGATTTAATCTTAATTGATTATTTTAGCTCACAATTTTTTTTATCATTTTGGTACTTAAAATTTCAAATTATTGTTAATATTAGTTCATTTGTTAAGACAATCAATTAAATAACGTGGCACGTCGGTTATTAATGTAGAGTGTGTTATTTGGGTCAACTGTTTCGGTCGAGTAACGAACGTCACAATTATACATCTTTAATCCATGACGTTAGGTTAACCACATTGTTAACCATTTTGCTTAATGGTTATCGGTACTCTACCCCATATCAAAATAACTCCCGATGTTTGTAAAATAATTTTCCTGAGTACCAGTACTGCCTGCTCGGGTATGGGTTCTTGATCTAAGTATGGTACCAAAATCAACATCGGTGTTTCAAATAAATTCTCGGGTATCAGTACTGACCAATTAGTATTGTTATCGAATGAACCGAGTACGAGTATCGCTTGAAGACACTATCAGTATTCCCTCACATGTTCATCCAGTTCACCATCGTTATAAAATAGTATCGGTACTGAATCAACCATTACCGATACTAAAGCCTAGAAATGCATATTTTAAAATGAGTTTTATCTTGAAACCTCCCAAATCCAATGTTTTAAGGCTCTACTTAGTCCTTACAAGAAGCATTCTTAACACCACTTTTCATCCTCAAACATATAAACAATTTGAGCAAGTTATTAAGGTAATTTTCTCGTGAATTAGAAAATCAATTGAAAATTATGAAATCTAATTATGATAGTTCATTTTATCCTTTGTATACTTTTGAACACATGCTTTGGGGCTGTATTATATTTGATTAGATAATGGTTCAATTTGAACCGTTAAGGACATGAATGATTAAGTGATTTGATTGAATCTCCCTATGTTTCATACAGAATTGGATGGAACTCAGGTAATTCTAAATTATGATTAATAATTGAAGATGATAAGAGCTCCTTTACACAAACAAAAGGTAGCCAATTCCAACTGACATCAATAACCCAACAAGACAAATAAATCCCCAAATCTCTTCCTGTCTAGAAATCAAATCAAAACAAAACCAAAACTGCTCTTTATTACCCAGTACAGCAAATATTCATCAGGGAAACCAGCTTAGCCATCTGGTAAAATTCTAAATGCTCTTTCGACTTTAACCCGGGAAGCTTCTTTTCTTATTTATCCATCATCATCATCATCATCATCATCATGATGTTGATGCCCCTTTACTGCTTTGTTTAGCCACATAAATCTGCTTTACCTTTACGTACTTGTCTCCAGCAACCGATTGGTTTCTTCCTTGGAAACCCATTCTTCGATGGGTCCATTCACCCGAGCCATTCTTCTGTGAAACTCCGCTTCCTCTCTGATGACTGTACCCGGAGGAGTTACTGTAATTCTGGGAAGATGAGATATTCTTTTGCTGGGATGATGGAGCCTTGACAGTACTTCTAATACCACAGTTCTGGACATCAGTATTGCCAGCATCTGCAACTTTGGTGAGGGACAAGCTCTTAGAAACATGTGCTGAAGTGGCAGCAATGGTGGAGGTAGATGGTTCCACCAACCCTAGTTCATCAGGCAACTGGGTGATGGTTGCATCCGTCGTCACAGGAAATTTTGGATTGCTTTCAGAGAGTGTTGATGTTTGGGTCTCGAGGAATCTGTCGCTACCCAATGACTTGTCAATAGGAGGTCCCTGGCTGAACCCAGAAGGTAGTACACCTGCCTGTTGCTGCAATGACAGTGATGATGTAACAGGCTGCAGAGGTGGAGCAGGAATGTGAGACCAAAGACCTTGGACCGACGTGTCTGGAGTCGACTGAAGAAAAAGTTTCGAGATGTGCATTAGCCAGGTCAGAGGAGAACTTGGGAAATAGAGTTTTAAATTGTCAAACTGAAGAAAAATCTACGACATATCTTATCATCCAGCATTAAAAATGCACCTATTAAATAAAATTCAGTCCAAAAGCATTGATTACTACTTCTGGAACATCCATAACGGCAACTTACTTCTGAGCAGGAAACACAACTTAATTTGGGGGGGGGGGGGGGACTACGCTCCCCAAAAAATTGCAGAAGTAAGAATTCATGAAGCTGACAGTTTAATAGCTAGAGGTTTGTTGATTTTACCTGGAAAGGAGAAACATCAAACATAGCAAGTGGAGATGCCATGGGCAGAAGAGGCGACCCAGGGCCAGGTCCAAGATGCTGAATTTGAGCAGGCATGTTAGTAGAATTATGCTGTGATGCTGCCATGTTCGAATTGTTCACATCCCCTTCGCCACTTGCAGAAGAAGCAGGATTGTGCTTCCAGTCCGGTTGCTTGCCGGATGGGATGTAGGTTGCACCCATGAAACTTAGTCCAAACTGTCCAACTGGAGCAAAATGGTTATACACAAACATATGGGGTGGGCCTCGAATCCCAGGGATACCTCCAGGTGGGGGGATAAAATGGCCAGTGAATCCTGTCGCGGGATCATAGAAGGAATCTACTCCAGATGGGCATTGTTGCCAGGAACCTAGGGAACCTGAAGCCGGCGAGCTACTCTTCTGGGACTGTGATTGGCTAGATGAAGATTCCTCGTGTGGTCCAAAGGCAAAGATTGGACCCCCCATCATGGGGTTCATCTCGTAGAAGGGGAATTGTGAAGGACGGCCTCCAGGAAAATGAGAAATCATTTGGCTTGAATTCTGTGGACTAGGTAAAGGTGGCCACAAAGATATTGGTGGATTCTCAACAGAAAGATCTGCAGGAAGAGAGACACTGAGAGACTCTTCCGCCTTGGATTGACTTACTACTTGCTGACTACCATCACCTGCAAAACAAAAAAGGCAACAAAGTTATTAACATCAACACAAGCATAAACATACATGGCTCCTGTGACTACAGATTATTAGTATAACTAATTACCTGCACTGATAACATCAATGTCTGCACCCCCAAAGCCTTTATCATCTGAAACAGAAGCAGTGCAGGTACTAGTATGTTTCCCAACAATCTCGTCACTAGTAATGGCTGCAACAGCAACAGCAGAAGCAGCTGCTTCGGCTTCAGCTCCACAATCTTCCAAATGAACACAAGATTCGTTTGAGTGTTTCTTTTTCTCAAAGAAAAAGCTGCAATCATTCTCGGCAGCAGAAACATTGTGGGAGATTTGAATTTCTGATCGAGATGGTCCTGGAGGGCCAATACCGTGCGAAACAACACGAACACCAGGAGGGATAACTGTCGGAGATGTAACTACTCCTGCATAAAACGACAATTTAGAAAGAGCAACAGTAATTCCAAAAATATACATAATATCAGGAAAAAGAATACACCAACCGAATTGTATTTTCTCCCCAGCAAGCAAAGTATTTATTGGACTTGCAGCAGGAGATGACTTGTCCTTCAATAACATGCTAGGATCAGTAACGGGGCTAGCGTGATCTCCAAAAGGAGCACAAATATTAACTTGAGAAGGCTTCAATTCATCATTTTGGACCTGTGTCAGTACCTACAAGTTGCAGCCAAATCCATTTCGGACTCTCAGGTTTACCATCCAAACAATTAAAGAATGAATAGCAGCATCTAAAAGCACCATAATTCAGGATAAACTCAGACTAAAGACATCAATCAATAAATAAATAATCACACCGATGAGCTAGAAAATAAATAACAGTTCAAGTTTCCTCAAAAAAATAAATAACAGTTCAAGCAAGTTTCATAATGTTAAGTTCAATGATACTCAATATAGAATGGATATTGCACAAGAGACGTGCGTAAAATTATACATTAGTGCACCACATATGCAGAACTCCTACAATCCTAAGTTAAAGATGTTGAAGAGAAGTTGAGAAAAAGCATCCAAAAACAATAGGAAGGGATGCTAGTAAAATCAATCTGATTCTGAAGATAAAAATAACATAGACCTTGGAGCCATGCAGTCGGATCAGTCAGAATATAAAACATGGGGAGATTAGAGATCACATGAAAACTGGTGAGAAGATGCAAAAAAGGCAAATTTGAGAAATAATCAGAATCCAAAGTCTCTTGCAGATCTAGAAACAGAGGGCAACACTAAACTCCTACAGAAGTTAATATGTCAATTAATGACACCGTACCTGTTGATTAGTGCATGAGTTACCCCACGAACCCAGAGATGTCTGAACATTATCAAGAACCTTATTCTCGAGCTCAAACATGAAGCCTGATCCTAGTTTGGGTCCACAACCTGAGGCAGTTGGAAGGGAGCTTGTCTGGAGTGACCTGTAGAAAATCAGCAGATTTAGCACTTTGCATGCATAGTTTTTATTTGTACATCACAGCTTCTATATAGGTATATACTTCAGTGACTGCGTTCTTATATTGGCCTGTGCATCGTTTTTAATGGCAGGAGTACCAATTGGAGCCAAGGGTTGGGATACTGAAGTTGCAACGGATCCTGTTGATGGTTCATTATTTGACAGATACTGTTCCTCAGTGGCGACAAAATCAGGGCGGACATTTTTCGTTTCTTCGCCACTTGCTGAAGCAGTTCTATTGGAACTTGCTGAGGCAGTGGACCTTTGTGGAATTGAACGAGGTTTCCTTGGCATCTGTTAAATAAAATAAAAATATGAAGGTAAGCAACATGGTCCTATTGCACTGAACCAGCAAAAAGAAAGGGAAAGACTAACTGTGAAGTCATGAAAAAGGTTTTAGTTCAATGTGCATTACAACCTTTGCCATCCGAGACTTTGCTTTGATTTCTTTTTCTCTCTGCTCACGCCTGTCATTCAGCATTTGCCTTTTTGATCTGACCTCAATGAAGTCATCTCCATCACTGGCTGCTTCTATTCCAGGTTGCTCAAATACACACACAACGCCACTTTCCAAAGGAGGATCTACATCCTCTTCGATTTCACTCTTAAGATTACCTTCTTCAGAGTGTGGGACATTCAGATTCCGCATTAATGATTCTTTTCCCAATCTCTTTTCATTCCTGTTCCCAGAATTTATCTCCCGGAAACTGCCCAGAACTGAAGTGGAGTATTCTGATTCAGCTGTCTGCTTCGACTTATTCACGGTTTTCCTCACCCCTTTTCTTGTAGAAAATCCAGAACTCCCATTGGCACTTGACTTCTCACCCAACCCTACTTGATTCATTTGGTTTGAAGAAACCATTCCAGAAGACTGCTTATCAGAATCTTCCCTAATTTTAAACTCTGTTCGAGGACGGCGAGCCCTCCTTTGATATCCAGTAGACTCTTGGCGAGAAGTCTCAGAAGCAAGAAAAGCAGATCTTGGACCTTTAGCTGTAAAGGCATACTTTTTCCCCCTATTACTATATGTTTGTCCTCTTATCCCACTTAACTCTTCATCTTTTGGAGCTGACTGGGATGATGCCAGAACATTTTGAACGTCACCACCAGCTTGTTTACCAGACAAGGCTTTGGAGTCCCTGCAAACTGAATTCTGGTGCCCCTGATCTTCTGAAAGGAAACTTGAGTCTGACCTAGTTGTATTCTCTCCAATATTTAATATCCCCACATGACCACGTTGTGTCACAGCATTCTCTCTGCTTTCTCTGGCTGGTATGGAACTTCCCTCTTTCAACACATTCACATGTGATAAATCCCAGGACGTTGAAAGGCCTGACTGATTATCCAGAGGAGATGAAACTTCAGTTTTCATTAGATTGTTCATAGAAATGTCTTGACTGGACTGCTGAAAAGGGACTCCAGGGTTCTGGTTGAGGGATAAGTTAGCTGAAACATTTGGGTGGACAAAAGGCATAGATTGTGGAGCCAACGGCAGCATACCCTGGGAAATAGGAGATGTATACCTTAACTGACCAAACTGAAAGAGAGGAGGCTGTGATGGGTGCATTTGGTTGGGAGATTGTCCAACTCGAACCTGAGGATGCAAATTAAGAGGCATTGAACCAATCTGTATGGCAGGAACTGGGGAAGGTATTAAAGTAGGGCCTGAAAACAGCCCAAATTGGAGTTTTACAGGTACTTGAGCCTGAGTAGGAACAGAAGCAGTAGGCGTGCCACTCAGACCAGAAGATGAATGGGAAGCAGTTACGACAGAATAGGGGAGAGTATGTTCAGCCAACTCATTGGAGCTACCAGTAACATCCACATTATCCATTAGCTCACACGATTTAGGATCAGCAGTAGGTTGAACAACCAGATCCAGCATTGGCTTCTTAGTTTCCTGGAAGGTTCTAGAATTATCTAAACTCCCTTGGGAAGATGAATCCATGGACTGAAGGGGTTTTCTATCACTATTTATCCCATCAAAAGATGCCTTTTCTTCTTCAGAGCCAACAGAAATCTGTGATATTGCATATGCAGAGTCCTCCTTCCTCAAACTTTCATCAAACTCGTCATTTGGGATGCCCACCTCAACCCCTTCATTGAAGCCTAACACCAAGTTGCCCATCATGTCAGGTGACTGTTTATCCTCTAGATGCAGTTCATTTAACTCTCGAGTCAGGTCAACATTGCAATCATCTTCTTCATGCACTTCTTCTTCTTCCTGGTATCCATCTTCATCCTCATCATATTCTTCTTGCTCCTGCAACTGTTTATTGTTATCAATAGGCCATTCGTCATCTTCACCAGATGAAATAGAATTTACAGCAATCTGAACATTCTCATTCCCAGCTTCAGTGGTAAGGGGTTCAATCCCCTGCCCTGACAACTCAACCTCTTTACCCTCCTCAACTGTTAATATCGTAGAATCTCCAAACTCATCCAACTCATCATGAGAAAGATGTATTGGGGAATCTGGGGGGCTTGAAACAGATAGGGATGACTGTGAATCATCAACTTTCAGAGCTTCATTATTGGTATTATCAGTTTGACGATCTATAATTCTTCGCTGCCCAAGTTCATCTTGGCGACCACTATCATAAACTCCCTCCATGTCAAATCCACCTCTTCCAGCATGAGTAGATTGTATCTCATTTTCTAGGAATGTTGATGGACCAGGAAACGGATTCTCACCTCTATACGAGGTTTTCTGCATTGAAGACAAAGACGGAGGAGGCAAAACACGAGGCTGCCTCACAGAATATCGTGACCTCCCAAAGGAAGAAAGCCCGTCACCCTCAGGATTGTTGTAGAATCTTTCAGGGTTAGGAGGATAAATAATACCGTGGCAATGCTGCCCCCGTGCCGCATCACCATAATTCTCGGCTAAATTCTCAATGTATCCAGATTCAATCTCAGTATTTCTGCCATGGCAATCACCCTCTGCAGAAACATTCCAACTCTGAAGAACCTTTGGCTGACCAAAATCATCCATGTGGGACTCCGGAACCCTTGGCTTATGGTAAGGCCTAGAAAACATGTATGGGGGTGCTCCATAAAACTCTTTCCTTGGAAAAGGTCTACCACCAATAGATCCATCTCGCCTAGGGCTATGGTTACCATTTTCTGTCTCTTGCCCAGTGAAAGCAGAGCTGTTTCCATTTTCAAATACATCTCTCCTCCATGAACTAAAGGGCTTAGCTCTATCTGAAAATTCAGAAGCATTAAAGAAGTGAGGCCGAGAAGTCATTTCAAAGGGTCTATTTAAACCAGAAGAATCAGAAGATGTTGAAGTTGTGATTCTTTCGACCATCCTTTCAGCATCTTCCCAATCGCTCACATCTGTTGCTTTTGACATGTCTCTTTCTTTTGCCATACCTGAAATTTTCTCATCTGCTCCAGCAGAAATATTACTACCACTCTTGCCTGTGTCAGCCTGCCTCTTGGCAATCCTTTCCTCCAACTCTAAGAGTTTCTGTTTAGCAGCCTGTTTCCTCCTTTCCTCCTCCATAAGAATCCTGTGTTTTTCTTCTTCTCTGGCAATCCTCTGTTCTTCTGCCCTTCGAAAGGCTTCCAACTGCTCTTGTTCAGCTCTCCATGCAGCTTCCCTAGCTTCTTCTTCTAACCTTCTCTGCTGCTCTTCTTGTTCCCTTGCCAACTGCAGTCTATCCTCTTCTTCTCTGCGAGCTTGATCCAAAGCTCTTTCTTGTTCTTCGACAATTCGCTGCCGCTCCTGCTCTTGCATATTTTGCACTCTCTGAAGTTCAGCCTCAAATGATTCTCTGACGGGGTCATGAAAATCAGTTTGTTTAAGCACATCTTTCTTTCTCTTGATGACCCCAACAAGGTTGCTAGCAAAAGGGTCCCGTCCATCAAATCCAGTAAGGTCTTCCAAATAAGGTTTTTCATTCTTGGACAATGGCCGTTTTGCTATACCAAGGTTTAGTACAGGGTTATTAGCAAGAAATCTTTTACCACCAGAAGAAGAAGATGATTTTGACAAGGAGCTATTATAGAAAGCATCACCTTTGTATCTATTGTACTGTTCGTTGCCGTGACGGTCCCTTACATTCCTTTCTGAGACTCTACTACTAAATGAATCTGTTGTGTTGACCCAAGCTTGTCTTTCTCCATTTCCATAACCTGCATCCCTCCTTCCAATATCATACCCAGCATTTTCCCTTAAAGGTGATGAAATATATTTATTCTCCTTTTCTCTGTTCACACTTGAAGACCTTGAGCCAAAAATATTTGTGTCACTTGCAATTTCAAGAGAACCAATTCGCTCTTTAGGAAGTGGGGAAGAAACTCTCCATGAATTTCCTTCACGCCCTTCTCTGCTAGGTACTTTTGTATCTCTGCTATAAGGGTCCAATTTAGAGACTTCAGTGGAAGGAGTTTGTCCGGTTTCATTATCATGCTGTCCCCACTTGTCAAAGAGACTATGTGCTGGTCTGTGTGGCAGCACACCAGCCCTTGGCATATCAAAATCTCTATCCCAGTAGACTTCATTTTTTGAATATCCATGATCACTTCCTCGGTCTGTAAAACCCCGACCTGTATCACGCTCATCATCAGCCCAGTCAGATCTTGGATTCAAGTGAACCAATGGAAGTGGCCCCGGAAAAAAATCATCAGGCTTCCTGCCTTGCTCTAATAAACGAGAACCAATTACACCACGTCCTTCATTACCATTCTCACTCAATCCATTGCCAACAGCAATTCTTCCTGACTGCAATTGAGGACGCATATCAATAACCGAACTTGAACGAGAACCATCCCTTTGCTCATTAGACAGCTCCTCAATTGCCGATGGCTTCTGTTTCTGATTCAGACCATCCATATGTTTCTTTTCAGTCCCTGAAACAATAGGCAAAGCTGCTTGCAATGAAGGAAAATCCTCACCCCGGAACACTGTAGCTTTATCCAAAGACGGCATAGCTTGAGCTAAAGCAGACACCGAGGTAGTTGGCCCTACGACACCTGGCCTAGCCGAAGGTGGTACATAAACACCACCATTTCCCCTACTGATGCCATCATCGGTATTTGAACCATGATCAACCCCAGAATTCACATGATGACCGTGCCATCCTTCTTTCTCCTGCAAAGCAACTGTAGCAGGCTTCGTCCATCCCATCCCGGACAAAGTAGGCCTTGGTCCACTTCCGGAAATCCCACCACTGGCAGCCATGCCACCCGGGCCCAATGAATCCATTCTCTCATGCTCCTTTCTCAAGGATGGTAAATTCAACGGGGGTGGAACAGATAACTTGTGCCCAGCCTTTTGAGAGCTACGAGGCCGTGAAAGAACCACCATTCCTCCCCCTCCTCTGCCACCAGCAACGGTTCGTCCCCTGTTTGACCCATAAGAACCTGAATAATGCGAATGGTAGTGATGCTTAGATGATTGTTGGCCATAGGACTTGTTCAGGTTGACTGAAACAAAGTTATTCCCAACTCCGGAATTTGCCAGCTGAGGATCTGACCCGTCATGTTTACCCATTTGATGGAATCTGATAATCCCCGCCAAAGCATCAAATCCCTAACCCTATAATTTACTTCCTTCAACAGATCTCTCGTAGCAAATCTACGATCAGATAATAAATCGATCAAAACCCTAATACTCCCTGATCAAAATATTACGAAAAACATCAAAACGAGTTAACGAATAAACAAAATAGATCAGTTTTAAAGTAGCAAACAAATGAGACGGGAAATAATAGGTCGAGAGAGAGAGAGAAAGTTATTCTAGTTGCTGATTAGGGTTTCAGCATTGATATAAAAGCTGCGAAATTGGAAGAATCAGGAGATAAAGATAAAGGCGTACCGCCGGGAGCGCAGGTTAGAGACGACGGAAGCTAACGTACGCGTGGATTAGATTAGAAATCAAATGCCGCACCCAGTCACTCCAACACCAGAGAGAGGCAGAGAAGAATACGAGAAAACGAGCTTTTATTTCTCTTTTTGTTTTTACTTTTCTCTTCCTGTTTTTATACAATTTACAATAATAAATGAATAAAATAAAACCCTTGTTATATGCTCCTGTAAACTCACTTTAGCTTTTTTTTTTAATTTAATAATGGTCATTAAATTGTTTTAAAATTATATTTTGATTATTTAATTTTTAAATGTTACATAATAGACTTTAATTGTATAGTTTTATTACAAAACGCTCGCTGTGTTGTTAGTAGGGGTGTTGATTTCGGATATCGAATTCGATTCGAAAATTCGGATATCTAAAAAATTCGGATCATTTAAATAGTGATTCGTGTTCGATCCGAAAAAATCGGATATTCGAAAATTCGGATATCCGAATATCTGAAATTTATGAATTTATTTGATTATTTTTTTAATTTAATGGTTCTATCCATGAAAAATTTAGGTTTTCGAATATAAAAATCAATAAATTATTAAATATAACAATATTTGTATCCATGGAAATTTCAATTTTTCATATATAACAAGTAAAAATATCGAATATAATAAAATTTATACCTATAAAAAATTTGAATTTTCGGATACCGAATAATCGGATATCCGATCCGAATGTAAAACCAATATCCGTATCCGATCTGAAATTTTCAGATATCCGAATTATCCGAAAAATAAAAAACGAATCGGATATCTGAAATCTCGGATCGGATCAATGGATAATCGGATCAAATTTTTTTAAACACGCCTAGTTATTATGAATACTTGTATAAATGTTTATTTTGATCAACCAACTTTTGAATATTTTATAATAGACATGAATTCTATGGTTTTATTACAAAACGGTGATTGTATTATTAAAAATATTTATATTATAACACGTTTAGTTCTTTCACCCTTAGACATTCTGTTAATTTATCAAATTTTTAATTAAAAATAATTTAATAGCTTGAAGAAAAATAAATTGAAGAGAAGAAAAAAAAATAGAGGCCTGAATTTACAAACACTCATCAGCTATACCAAAGTTAATCTTTAATCATAAATGACAACAATTTATGTATACATATTATATATAAAGAGGTTCATATTACACTGTGTAAAAGCTTTTAAGTTTTATACGTTTTTTAGATCGTTGGATAAGTGAAACAGATGGCTGAGATTAATAGTATAATATGTGAAGATTATTATTTTGTGCTAATTTGATAAAGTTTAATAACCATTTTATAATATATCGAAAAATTTAATGATCATTTTATAATTTTTAAAAGTTTACTGACCAAAAATAAATATATGCAATATATATATAGTATTTAATATATAATAATTTCAGTTAATTAACCGATTTCAAACTAAATTAACCGATAACTAAAGTTTGAAAAAAAATATTAATCGTCAACCGATTATACCTAACATTAATCGATTGACTAACCGAAAAAAACTTCAATTCAATCAGTTAATTTGATTAAAATCAAAATGTGAACACCTCTAAACCACTCACAACCACAACCACATTGTGAAGCCGATACATTCATTATCAAAAAGTGTGTCTTCTTAGAGAAATTATATCATAGTCTAGCTTATCACATCAGCAGTAGTCCTAACTAATGAAAACTACATGATGCACCAATTTTTTTCCATGTCATTCTTTTATTATACAATAATTTTTAAAAATCTATTTTCTAAATGACATGTAAAAAAATATTAGTCAAAATTCACTATTTGAAAATATGACATAAAAAAATAGTGTAATAAATGATTTCCATTAGTTGAGACCATAATTGATATGATAAGCCAGACCATAATATTATTTTTCGTCGTTTCAATTGCTATGAACAAATGAGCTGAAAAAGGAAACCGTTTGATTCTCTCTCTTGGGTTTTCACATATGAGCTGGAAAAATAACAAAGTAACTTATGGATTTATATTTAATACCGGCGGTAAAAACTTTTAGTTTCTACAAGTGTTTTAGTTTTAGAATTTAGAGATTTTGTTTAGGGTGTGAGGCTTATGGGTTTAGGTGTAGGGGTTTAGAATTTATGGGGTAATGGTTAGAATTTAGGGGTTAGGGTTAAGATTTATAGTTTAGAGGTTAGGGTTTAAGTTTTAAGGTAATATGTTGAGGATTTAGGTTTTAACCTGTAAACCCTAAATTCTAACCCTACACACTAAATTCTATTCACAGCCACTAAATTTTAAAACTATTAAACATCCCTACACCTTAAATTTAGTCCATAAACCCTAAAACTAAAACGTTTATAGAAGCTAAAAGTTTCCACAACCTATGTATCAAATAATTATCCCTTGTCTTATTATCATTAATTTTTTAACCACAAATGACGTAATAATTAATAAAATTAATATAATAACAAATTTAGCCCTTGATTTTTATATTTCATTTTAAGCATCCAAGCGGTTATCAGACTCACCGGAGCCCTGCATTGCAAGAATAGACAATCCTGACCTGAGGGACGTTGTCCATTTCTTTTGTCTAATTAGTAAACGAAGATGCTTGGACTATTATTTGGGTCATTTTTTCTCGTTCTTGAACTGGCTGTCATGAGTTGAAACATTAGTACATGATCTTGGCAACCCAGTGTGAGTGGCCTATTTAAAATTTTAAAAAAAATTGAAAGCTTAAATTTAAAATTTTAAAATTTTTGAAGTGTTTAATTTAGAATTTTAATAAAAATTTAAAGGTTTAACTAAAATTCTCCAAAAAAAATTGAAACTTATCCAGAAGTTTTAAAAGTTTTTGAAGGGAATTTTAATAAAATTATTTAAAAAAATTTAAATATAATAATAATTTTAATTTTTTGAAGAGGCTAAATTAAAAATTTTAAAAGACTAATTTTGGCACTAAGACCCTCACTCGCTCCAATGAGCGTCCACCCCTGACAGGAAGATCCATTATGTTGAAGAAAATAAAAACCCTAAGTACAAAATCGAATAAGTTGGAAGAACAGTAGGAAATTAAAGAGAACAATCTTTCCGTATCAAAACTAAACAAAAAGAAGAGTAGTAGGAAATGACCAAGCAGCTAGACTTATGGTTCTAGACAGACGAATTATAAGCATTCATACATGTTCTCAAATATATATATATATATATATATATATATATATATATATATATATATATATATATATATATATATATATATATATATATATATATATATATATGCAAAATGGATTAAATATTTGTTTGTTTCATTAAAAACATTTCCTGAAACATATTTTAGATACCATTTTCAAGTGTTTAGGCGATGTTCTGTAAATCATTTTCTATTGTTTGGTGTATCATTCAGAAGCAAATGGTTATACAGTTGAAACTAAGGGCTCGGTCGGCAATGCTTTTTCAACGGACGTTATTGAACAGTCACTCCAAGCGTTTCAAACGAATATTTTTCGTCTGATTTGGTCCCAAACATGCGTTCTCATCTAAACTAGTGTTAAAAAATCCACCACGAATGAAGCGTAAGTGTAATGACTAATTTTGTCCGGGATAGACCCGTTTTTGTTTTTATTTTTATTTTTATAAGTAATTGGCTTCTTATATGTTACTTCTATCTATAAATAAAAAATGTGTGATACGAACTTTGTTTAACTTTAACTAGTTTATATTATATATGTATGAGATTTTTTTATTAAAACCCCCCAAAAAATTTACTAAGTGATGTATATATGTGTTGCTATCATATTATTGTTATGTTCTATTATGTTGAAAAAACCCTTAAATATTATTACTATATATTGTCTTATATTGTTCATATTATCATCCCATGTCATCCTTAGCGTTATTATTATAAATTATTATTATTATTATTATTATTATTATTATTATTATTATTATTATTATTATTATTATTATTATTATTATTATTTTGTTATTGTGTTAGAAAAAAGCAAGAAAGATTATAAACTATTAATAAAGCCCAATATAAAATAAATAAAATTCAAGTTCATTGATATCCAGTCCATTTATAACTTATATAACCTATATACATATTTAGCCCATTTTGAGCCCAAATTGATTAACCTAAACCCTAATCTGAAAATTTGTTGGCTTGTTTTCTTTTTACGTAGTCCAGTGGTGACCATTAGATCAAGGTTGAGGAAGAAGATGACAAAAATCTATTTTAATCATAAAGGGGTTTTAATTGAAAATTTATTTATTTATAATTTTTCCATTAATGAGATGGCAATCTCATACACTTTAAAATTCATGAAATTTGAATTTCAATTCAATTTGGTCCAACACAAAAATGTTTGTTTGAAATTATGAAGCCCCAATAATATAATATTATTTTAATTATAAAACCGAGACCCAAAATATTATTTTAAATATTATTTTCACCCGACCCCCGAACCCGAGTGTTACATATCATTAAGCAATAAACTGATATCTTCCGCTAAATATAAAAAATAATTAAAATTATAAATATAATATTTTCATTAAATATAAATAAAATAGTTAAAGTATGATAACAACTATATTATAATGTAAAACAGGTAGAACAAACTTAAAAATCTATAATATAACTTCTTATCATAATTATGCCTCTTAAATTTTTTTTTTACAATTAGGTCCCTAAAATTAATTTTTTTCTATAGGTCGGGTCGGGTCGGGGTCGGGTTTAGAATATTTATTTTCGGGTCGGGTCGGGTTAGATTTTTTAAAAAATTAAATCGGGTCGAGTCGGAGTCAGTTCTAAGATAATAAGTTTTGGGTCAGGTTCGGGTGAGCCAAAAAGCCGAACCGACCCGACTCGTGCCCATCCCTATTAAAACTAAAACCTTTGTGAATGATTCCCAATGAATGGCCGCTGAACCAACTTGAGGAGTATATTATATGGTTGAGAATAAGTTTAAATTAACATTGAAATTATTTGTGTTCATTTTATGAAAATATATTAATTATAACATAAAAGATAAAATGATATAAGAATATATTTATAATATAAATTTAAAAATTAATTAAAATATATTAATCTTATAAAAAATATTTCTAATTCATGTTATAAAACTAAAATATTAATGAATAATAGTAAAAAATTAATAATAAAAATGTAATAATTATAAAATAAATTATTAAATTTTATAAGAATATATGTATATAACATAAATGATAACATTAATTAAATATATTAACTTTAAAAAACTATAATTTATATTATAAAACCAAAAGATTAATGATACAACTAAATTAGAATAATATTAAAATGTCGATGGTTAATTTTTTAAAACCATGACCAAGTTATAATTATTAACCACCACGTCATTGGTTGTTAAATTTTTAACACCGATTGATCAGTTTGTTACGTTTTTAAGTTAAGTAGTCGTTTTATAACTTTTTATAGTCGAGAGACTCAACAAAAAATATCATATTATTAGAAGACTATTTATGTAGTCGACGCTCTTCATTTTACAATTCGAATCGATTAATGTCTCGTCTATTCCTCTTCATGAACGAATAAAGCTTTGGGCTTTGTATTGTGGGCACAACTACTAAGGGAATACAAATTTTAGAAAGCCTATGAGCAAACCACCAAGAGATCCAAATCAATTATCATGGGGCAGTTCCATAGAAATTTAAGACCTCACATACGAGCTCATTAGGCGGCAATTTTGGGACAAAAACTCTTTTTTAATTATTATCTATAAAAATGGCTCCCAAAAATATTTATTTGGCAAAATAACCCCCTTTCTTGCCAGGTCGGCAGACCTCGCGTTTTGTAGGACGCGAGGTACAATATCGCGTTCTGCAGAACGCGATATTTGTCGACGTGGCGTTGCTGTCCCTGTTAACGGTATAACAGTACCTCGCGTTCTGCATACGAAAATGATCGTGTCGTCCGAGGTGTTTGTCAATTCCACCGGTTATTTTGGACTTTCCCCCAGTGCATCAACGCATTCAAGCACTGCAAACCGATGGTCCAAATCGACGGCACATGGTTGTACGGAAAATATACACAGATCCTACTTCTAGCTATAGCACAGGACGGCAATCGCAAATGCGTTCCTGTTGCATTCGCAATCGTCCCGAAGGAAGATATGGAGTCTTGGACGTTCTTCCTTACGAACCTACGAAAATATGTCCTTGATCCTGTAATACGAAAAAGAAGGGATGAAGGGGTGTGTGTTATTTCTGACAGAGGCACAGCGCTGCTGTGGGCGATACAAAATTTGGGTAATTATTGGAAGCCTCCATACATTCACCACCGTTTTTGCTTGCGGCACATAGCCGCAAACTACCTGCTGAAATACAAGAATCGTGATGAACGTCAAATGGTGCTCGATATGGGTACGTCATTTATGTCATTTTCATTTACTATATTACTTGTTACTCGCTTCAATTTACGACCTTTTTTCATGTGTTTTTCGACCATAACTATTCAACTGTCATCTCGTAGGCAACTCGCACTACAAACAAGAGGTGGCTGAACTGCTCGAGGAACTGAGAGCGAGAAACAAACAGGGCGCTGAATACCTTGAAAAAATCCCAAAAGAAAAATGGCTTCGATCGTATGACGAGGGTAAACGTTATGGTCACATGACAACGAACTTGGCTGAGGCAGTGAACTCATCACTGAAGGGAGTTCGGCAGTTGCCTATCACTTCCATTGTCAAAACGACCTATTATCGTTTAGCTACCCTTTTTGCAACCTTGGGTAAGCAAGCAACTGAGTACATGGCAGGTGGACACAAAGTCCATCCAGATTTCCGCTCAAGACTGCATATTCAAGTGGCCCAATCAAGACAGGTGCAAGCAACTCTCTTCTCGTGAGAAGGACACTTGTTTCGTGTTGCAGAATTTTCCAGGCGGTTAGAAGGCATTCAGCACAACGCTTACGTTGTAGATCTGAGGAAAAAACCTGCGAGTGCGGAATATTCCAAACTTTCAAATACCCGTGCGCACACGCCATTGCTGCTTGCACTAACCAACGAATAGAATACATGGAAATGGTTGATCCGGTATACTTACTCAAAACGGTGCTTAAAGTTTACGAAAAAGAGTTTCCTCCAATCGGAAATGAGGTTGATCCAAATGCTGTTGACACTGAACTGATCATACGCCCAGGTCCAGCACTACTACGAGCCAAAGGACGTCCACCTTCTACAAGAATATATTGTGCCGAGGATTTGGTCGAACATCGAGAGAAAACCGGACAAAAGAAGCATTGTTCTATATGTCGAAATACTGGGCACACAGCTCCTAAGTGTCCTAATCGCTCAGCCCCTCGTATTAATTAATTATTTTTAATTTGTATATGCGAGTTCACACATGACAATCTAATCAATAAAGTCAGTTTACTTCTATTTATACAGTACGTCATCTTATATTTTCAATCATTCAAAAAAATATGTTATGATAGTGTTTTCGAAGCAACTATAAGTCAGTGTACAATGGACGAAAATTGACCGTGTCAGTGTCATACGATAGAGAATTTTCAGTACTACAACCACATACTCGATGTTACCTAAAAATTTAAAATTTATACGTATGAAATTCTGCTCAAACATGCCTATCGACATTAGTTGAAATACAACTTCAATCAAAAAAAGTACGCTAGCATAGGGTTTTCGAAGCCATTTTAAACCATTGTAGAATGGACGAAAATTAACCATGTTGGTATCATGCGATAGACAATTTTCAGTACTACAACCCCAAACTCGATGATCGCTAAAAATATACCATTTACACGCTCGAAATTGGGTTCGAACACGCATACTTACGCATGTTTTTGCTTGTGGTTCTGGCTGTAAATGCACAGACCTCGCGTCCTACAGAACGCGAGGTCCGTGCGATATATTCCAGCCGCCTTTTCAATTTCTCGGTTACCTCGCGTTCTGTAGAACGCGAGGTACTGTTAAACCGTTATAACGAACTGCAACGCCACGTCGACAGAAATCGCGTTCTGCAGAACGCGATATTGTACCTCGCGTCCTACAAAACGCGAGGTCTGCCGACCTGACAAGAAAGGGGGTCATTTTGCCAAATAAATATTTTTGGGAGCCATAATTAAAGATAATAATTAAAAAAGGGTTTTTCACCCAAAATTGCCTCATTAGGCGGCAGATAAAACACGACTTCAAATGCAAACAAGGTCGTACAAATCAGTGATTAGGGGTGCCTATTGAGTTGAGCAACTCGTAAATAATTCGAGCTCGATTTTATTAAAATTTGATAAATGCTTAACTTGAGTTGATTCGACTTGAAATCGAGTTTGACTCGAGATCTTAGCGAATCAAGTCGAGTAAGTTCCAACTTGACTCGATAAGTTCATGAGTAGCTCGTTATTTTTTTATATAAATTATTTTATGATATTTTGATGGTTACCTTAAAAAATTATGTTCCAAAAAGTTTCAATACTAGTTGAAATTTACCCATAAAAGTTTTGTTTCAAATTTTCAAAACGTTATACATTTCCTGATAATTAAAAAATAATTTATATTCATAAAAAATTAAATTATATTAATGATTATTCTCTTTTTCTTTTATCATTATTTTATGTACACAAGTAGAAAAGATGAAAAGTTTTCAATTTCCACTTCCCATATAAAAAATACGTTTGAAAGTTAAAACCCCGAAATTACTGACTTCATCTCTAACTCAATCATAATAGGTTCATTTATTTATCTCCTCAGACCTCACTTTTTTCCCCTCAATTTTTATATTTATATTAAGTTCTGATTGGGTTATTGCGAATATCTCCACTTCGACGAGCATTGGTAATGTGTCTGCTCCCTGGCACTTATTTTTTGCTTCATTTGCTTGGCAAATATGGAAAAGGCGTAATGAATTTTTGTTCGCGGATTCTTGTTTGACTTTAGATGATATCTTTCGTATAAGTCTTGTATGGGCATTGCATTTTGGAGGGCAAGATTATCCCCTTCATCATTTTAATGTTTCTGCAGCTGCGGATCTTGCATGGCAGCCGCCTCCTCTTGGATGGTTATGTTTGAACACAGACGTGGCAGTTTCGTGCGCAACAAAAATGGGCACTATTGGTGGCGTGATTCGCAATACAGATGGTGATTGGGTTATTGGATATTCCAAGCAAGTCGGGTCGGTGACTCCTCTTCAAGCTGAACTATGGAGCATTTTCGTTGGTATGCAGGTTGCCTGGTCCATCGGTGCTGAGCGTCTCCAGCTTCAATCGGATTGCAAGCAAGCTGTTAACCTTGCACTTTCCGCCTCCGTGTCTCATACCTCCTCTCTTGTTAGTGCCATTCACAAATTACGCAATAGAGCTTGGTACATCGATTTCATTTGGATTCCCCGCGAATGTAATCAAGTTGCCGACACACTGTCGAAGTCTACTACCTCTACGCCATACCAGCTTCATCTACTCTCGCAGCCCCCTACGACCGTTCTGCCTTTGCTTGAGCGTGATACCAATGGTCCCCCTTATGCTCGTGGTGATCGTCTTTAGTTCCTTTGTTTAGGACTCTTTTAATTCAAAAAAAAAAGAAAAATGATGTAAAAATATTAGCAAGCCTAGCGAGTTGAGTCGAGCAACGAGATTTTTTAACGAGCACGAGTCGAGCAAAATTTTATCAAGCTTAATGAGCGACGATTCGAGTCGAACATTGAGATTTTTTAGGAAGAACAAGTTGAGCACTTCTCAACTCGCGATCGACTCGCTCGATAAGCGCCCCTATAAATGACAGAACTCAATGTTATTGAGGGGCCTTTAAATTTTTCTAAATTTGAGGGCAATAATATAAATTATATGTCATTAAGAGACCAAAATATAATTTTATAAGTACCCCAACTTAAACTTTTGGTTTAAGAGTGTAAAAAGCTCTTGAACTTTTGGAAAAAAATGAACCGATGTCTTGAATTTTTTGCACCCAATTAAGACTTTGGACCAAGAAATTGAATCAATTAAGCCATTTGACCAATTTTGACTATTAAATCTGGATAGTTTTTTTCCTTTAGATATTACTAACACATGATACACTGCAGTTCTATCGTATTGCATTTACAATATTTTTATGAATTTTGTAAGTTTTTTAAAAATTTTAGAACTTTTGAAGAATTTTTTAAATAAAATGGAAAATTCTAAAAATTTCAAGTGGAAACATTGTTACATGACGCACTGCACCAACAGATCCAAAAAAAGTATGGATATTTAATGGTCAAAATTGGTCAAAAGGCTTAATTGATTCAATTTCTTGATTTAAGGGATTAATTGATTCAATTTTTTATTCAAAGACTTAATTGGGTATAAAAAAATTAGGGGCTTAATTGATTTTTTTAATTTAAAAGCTTTTTACACCATTAAACTTAAATTTTTAAATTTTTTGGGAGGAACGTGACCTTTCGGTCTCTATTAAGTAATATCCCCGTATAAAAAGGCTTAAATGAAAAATAAGTTTTTAAACTTTATCTTTTTTTGAACTTTAGATGCCTAAAGTTTCAACCGTTACAGTTTTAATTGTCTGGACGTTTACAAAAATCGTTACCCAATAAGAACGTGACACGTGGCATATTTTTATTTAGGGTTAACTACTGGATTGTCATTTATGTTTCTCCCAATACAAAGTTGGTCACCGATTTTCAAAAACGACTAGTAAGGTCACTTTCGTTTTCGATATGTAAATCTTTGGTCACTGAGACGTTTGTTGCCGTTAAATTTAAACGGGAGGTTGATCTGGCACAATAAAAAATTACCTAGATAGTCCCTAAACTAATACATTATTTCTATTTTAACCACCGAAATAAAAACCATTTGTATATTTTTATAATCAATCCTCTATATTTACAAATTTTGAAGCTTCTTAGGCCTTGTATTGAATTAGACCCATGGATCCTTGATCTGTGGGTTAAAAATGATTTCCGAATCGATCAAACAATTATAAACCAAAGGAATCTCGTCAGTTGATTTCTATTGGGTAATGCTTCTTCGAATTTGACTGAATGATCAATAAAATTCGTATAAAAATCAAACCTCTATAAAAAGAACTCATCTATCTAATACATTTTCAAATAATGTAAGATTATGCAAACTACAGCTGAATAAAAAAAAAACATTGCAAACTACATATATATTATTTAAAACATAAAGTATTATATTAGAAAATATAAGTATGCACGGCAAGCCCTGCTACTGTTCGTCTATATCGGAAATGGCCTTTATTTGGAGAAAAACTATTCAAAACACCCTTTCAAAAAATCAAATAATTAAACTACTACATAAGCTAATGAATCTGGATCCATCGGGAATGGTTCTAATAACAAAGACAATAAGAGGAATATTTTCACATGAATATGCATGAAAGTCATGCAATATCATGATATTTTACTCACTTCATTTTATTTACATTATACCAGGTACATATAAAGGGTTGTAACTGAAAAACAAAATTCAGAAAGATCTGAAACTCAGTTGGATCTAAAAGAAAGTTGATCATATAAAAATTGCAGAGAAAACAAAACTAAATCTGAAACGGAAGAAATTACAAGATTAAGCCTATTGGTTTCCTAATTATCTGCAACTTGACGAGTTCAACACCCCATTAAAGTTGCTGCACTCGAATAAGGCCTTTGCTGTCATTTCCTTGTAGAATCTCTAAATGTAATTCAAACTAATTAGCAGCTCAGTAAATATGGAGGATTAAATGTGAAATTATACAAATTGTTTTATTTTGGTGGTCAAAATAGAAGTGAAGTAATAGTTTAGGGACTATCTAGATAATTTATCTCTTTTTATTGTGCCAGATCAGCCTCCCGTTTAAGTTTAATGGCAACAAACGTGTTAGTGACCAAAAGTTTACATATCAAAAACGTAAATGATCTTACTGGTCGTTTTTGAAAATCGGTGGCCAACTCTGTACTAGGAAAACATAAGTGATCATCCTAATAGTTAACTCTTTTTATTTAGGGTAAACTATACCATTGACCACCGAACTAATTGAGGATTCCTATTTTGACCACCGAACTAACGAACTCGTCAATCAGACCACCGAACTTATTAAATCAACCTATTTCAGCCACCGCCGTTAAAAAATTAACAGAGCACTGACGTGGCAGTTAACAAACTTTTATAAAATTACACATTTGATCCTTGCTATTTACACATTCTTTCAATTTAGTCCTAATTTTAAATTAATAAAATAAATTAATTATTTAATTAAGTGATGACATGTGTCAACACCTTATTGGAGGAATTTAATTATTTATATTTGATTTTATAAATTTATTTTTCTCTTCCAATCAAGTGGTGACACGTGTCATCACTTAGTTGAATGAAAATTAAGCAAATTTTGAAGAGTAGGGGTGGGGTGGATCGAACCTACGTCAAGTGGGTTCTAAACCCTCACCTCTACCACTGCACCAAAGCTCTCTTAATGACATGAGTTGTGCTATTTAATATATATTTTATAATGCAGTAAATGTTAAGGGAAAAAAGTAAAAATGATTGAAAGGGGATTCGAACCTAGACCACTTGAGATGTGTATAATCACACAAACATTCGATTTAAAATATTCGAATATTTTTTTATATTTAAATTAATTCGAATACTTATTTAAATATTTTAAATCAAATATTTTAAATTTTTTTTTCTTTTTCATACTTTAAATACTCGTTTTAATTTAAATATTCAAATATTCGAATATTTTTTCTTTATATACTTGATTTAATATATTTGATATATATTTTATCTATACTTTAAATATGTTATAATGCATTAAATCAAATATTTTAAAGCATTTAAATATTTGATTTAATTTAAATACTTTAAAATATACTTGATTTAATATATTCGAATATTTTTTTCTTCATATACTTGATTTTACATCGAATATTTTTCATACTTTAAATATTTGATTTAATTTAAATACTTTAAATATGTTATAATGCATTAAATCGAATATTTTAAAGTATGAAAAAGAAAAAAATATTTAAATATTTGATTTAATTTAAATACTTTAAAATATTCGATTTAATGCATTATAACATATTTAAAGTATAGATAAAATATATATCAAATTTATTAAATCAAGTATATAAAGAAAACATATTCGAATATTTAAATATTTAAATTAAAACGAGTATTTAAAGTATGAAAAAGAAAAAAAAATATTTTTAAAATATTTGATTTAAATATTTAAATAAGTATTCGAATTAATTTAAATATAAAAAAATATTCGAATATTTTAAATCGAATGTTTGTGTGATTATACACATCCCAAGTGGTCTAAGTTCGAATCCCCTTTCAATCATTTTTACTTTTTTCCCTTAACATTTACTGCATTATAACATATATATTAAATAGCACAACTCATGTCATTAAAAGAGCTTTGGTGCAGTGGTAGAGGTGAGGGTTAGGAACCCACATGACGTAGGTTTGATCCACCCCACCCCCACTCTTCAATATTTGCTTAATTTTCATTCAACCATGTCACCACTTGATTGGAAGAGAAAAATAAATTTATAAAATCAAATATAAATAATTAAATTCCTCCAATAAGGTGTTGACACGTGTCATCACTTAATTAAATAATTAATTTATTTTATTAATTTAAAATTAGGACTAAATTGAAAGAATGTGTAAATAGCAAGGATCAAATGTGTAATTTTATAAAAGTTTGTTAACTGCCACGTCATCACTCCGTCAGTCCTCTGTTAATTTTTTAACGGCGGTGGCCAAAATAGGTTAATTTAATAAGTTCGGTGGTCTGATTGACGAGTTCGTTAGTTCGGTGATCAAAATAAGAATCCCCAATTAGTTCGGTGGTCAATGGTATAGTTTACCCTTTTATTTATTATTATATTAAAAAATTTAAAAAGAATATATTTTTAAAAAAGTCAAGATTTTCAAAATTTCGTAAAAGCCTCAAATCCCTAATACTCAAAACCACAAATTCTTCAAATTGTTGCCATCGTTGGACACCACCAACGTCATCGCCAGAGGCCACCGCCTATTTCTCCCCAAAACCCTTCGTCGGCAAATGTGTTAATCGTACATCGTTCGAATAGAACTATTCGCGTTCACCGTCCAATTGGTGGTTGGGAGAAAAGAGCGGTTGCCTCCAACTGTTGGAAGAAACAAGGTTAATTCGAAATAACCAATAAATTAATAAATCAAACAAAATAATAAAATAAACAAAACAATTTAATTCAAAATACAAATTCGAAATAATTAGAATCGGATGATTGAGGCCTGTGAAAACTCATTTTCCTTAAGATAGATTCGACTACTCCTTAGAGCTAGAGATCTTAGGCCGTCGGTCTCCCAGGATACAACATCGAATCATCTTCAACATCAGCACTACCGGAGAGATCACGAACAGAAACATGCCTTTGACTATCACCGAAAACATAATGCAGTTTTGAAAAAGAAAAATTTCTGAGTTGTATGTAAAGCAAAAGAAATGCATTCTATTTATAGAGGAGAATTAGGTTAAAAAAGTGGGAAACAAATATTCCGAAAATAGTGGTCATTAATTTTATATTCGATTTAATTCGAAAATCTCAGTTAATGATGCCATATTAAAATAGAACATTCTTGTGAATTGCACTCAAAACCTATTTAATATCCGAATTTAAATGGAAAGCCAAAATTTATCCTATTTAATTCGAAATATTTAAAAAGATATACCGATTATAAAGAAAGAAAAATTATTCTAAATGGGTAAAAATATTTGCTTGCAGACCCACAAAAGGCCTAACCAGTTCAAACATTTGTAATTTCATATCACCCGAGTCACGCAAGTACATCCCAACTCAAATAGGATTGATTCACACCCCCTACACACAAGGCACAATTTCCATCCAAGTTATGCAATGACTACAAAGTGAATAAGTGTATATAAATACTTTCTATTTCATTTATCTCATCAATGTGGGATTGAGGGTTTCCATTTCCTTATTCAATTCACAACTACCTGACTTTGAGTATCAATTTCTCATTCAATACTCAACCATTTTGAGCATATAAAATACCATTGTAAAGGTCTCATGGAGTAGAATAAGACCCAAAAGAATCCTTATTCGAATCTTCACTTTTACCCATTTGAAATATGGCTCAAAGTTATCATTTTCTCACATTTTCCCAACAAACGACACCAGTGGTGTCTAGCGGCGACGAAGACGACAACAATTTAGAGAATTTGTGGTTTTGAGTATTAGGGATTTGGATTATTTTTTTTGGAATTTTGAGCTTTTTTAAATTATATTCTTTTTATTTTTTAAAATAATAATAATAATAATAATAATAATAATAATAATAATAATAATAATAATAATCAAGATACGTGTCACATTCTTATTGGATAGTCATTTTTTAAACGATCTGCACTTAAAATTATAACAGTTAAAACTTTAGACACTTAAAATTATAACAGTTGAAACTTCAAGTAACTATTTTTATTATAAAAAAAACTTTTGGCCGTATAAAAACCCTCCAAAGATCCAAAACATAGCTTGCTAAACCAAGAAGTTTGGTAAGCCCAACTCCAAGGATCAATAGACTAGCAAGGTATTCTATTAAATATAACACTTTGTCTTGGTTCAAATATATATATATATATATATATATATATATATATATATATATATATATATATATATATATATATATAACACTTTGTCACCGCCTTGTGCGACCACATGACTCCCTAATATACAAAATATAAAAGGCTTAATAGCACTGCTGGCCCCTAAAATATATACTTTGTATTAAATTGTCCCTTAAAGAACTTTTCGAAATATTTTGCCCTTAAACTTTAAATTGTAACCTCACTTTTTCTCACAGTTAATTCCCATTAAAAATATTCATGACAAATCAGAACGTGTCATGTGTCACTTTATTAACAAGAAAACAATTGATTAAATAAAAAGGGCAAATTGCACATTAAGTATATCAATTTTTTTTTCAATTAAGTCCTATTTTTTATTTAACATGAAATTAACCACAATTTCTTTATAATTTAGTCTAATATTTTGAATGTAGTTATATATTTGTTCAATCTAGTCTAAAAAATCTTTATTTAACCTGATATCAACTTCAATTTCTTTCTGATTTTTATAATTTAGTCCAATATTTTTACTATGATGATATTTTTTATTTTAGTCCTAAAAATCTTTATTTAACTCGAATTTGACCCTTATTTCTTTCTAATTTTTATAGTTTAGTCCAATATTTTTAATATAATTATATTTTTGTTCAATTTAGTCCTAAAAATCTTTATTTAACCTAAAATTAACCTCAATTTATTTCTAACTTTTATAATTTAGTCCAAAATTTTAAAATAATTATAGTTATTTTCAATTTAGTCCTAAAAATCTTTATTTAACCTGAAATTAACCCAAATTTCTTTATATTTTTTATAATTTAGTCCAATATTTTAAATATATTTATATTTTTCAATTTAGCCCTAAAAATCTTTATTTAACCCAAAATTAATCCCAATTTCTTTCTAATTTTTATAATTTAGTCCAATATTTTAAATATAACTATATTATTGTTCAATTTAGTCCTAAAAATCTTTATTTAACCCAAAATTAACCAAAATTTCTTTCTAATGTTTATAATTTAGGCCACTATTTTTAATATAATTATATTTTTTTCATTAGTCCTAAAAATATTTATTTAACCCGAAATTGACCCCAATTTCTTTCTAATCTTTATTTTTTTCATTTCTTTATTAGAAAAAATAATGGTCAAATTCAGGTTAAGTAAATATTTTTAGGACTAAATTGAACAAAAATATAATTATATTTAAAATATTGGTCCAAATTATAAAAATTAGAATAAAATTGAGGTTAATTTCAAGTTAAATAAAAAATTATAAATAAACTAAACTAAAAACAATTATATAGAAAATATTTGTTAAGGTAAAGATTTTGATATAACTTTTAATGAAACATGTTTTTGGACTTAAACAAATTTGTAGAAAATAATTGAAGTCCAAATTATTTGAAAAATATGCTTGAAACTGTTTTACTGTGTTTTTGACTTGAACAAAACTTTCAAAATAATTTGTGTCAAAAACAAGCTATCTGTACCGATAGCCAACATCTCGTACCGATACGAAAAAGGTTTCGATTTTTCCAGTAAGCACTTTTTGTATCAATACGGAAGTCTCCATATTGATACCCAAGGTACTGTACCGATACCATAGTATCGTGTACTAGTACACCATGTCTACTTTGCTTGCAACGAGTCTTTCTTCTTATGGCAGGTACCGATAGGCCCAAAAGTGCATTTAATGTTGGAAATAAAGTCTCTAACGGCTCTTAACAACCCCAACAACTAGTAATGGTGTTGAGTTGATCACACAATTGCAAATGGCCAAGAGGGGGTGAATTGGTAATAAAAATTTTAGTGGGAAGAATGAGTGAAAAATAAAAATTGACACAAGTAGTTAGAGTGGTTCAAGTTCTCCAAATGAACTCTACATCCACTACCTTAGTTCCCACTAAGGATTTTCAACCAATTCACTACTTGAATTCTTCCCCTTTTCTTGGATGAGGAGGTAACCTTACGAATTTGATTAAGCTTTCTACCCAAAGCTTAATCCACTCAATTTACAAAGAGAGGTTTTGGTAAACTCAAATAATTCCTCACAAAAGATAAATGTCTACCCAAATACAATTTCAATTACCCCAAACTCACAATACAAGATAACAATGAAAAACACTAGAGTTGGGTACAAGAATTTAACTTTGAAGAGCACAAGGGTTTGGATTTTTGCTTTGATGATGCTTGTAGGTTGAATAATTGTTGTTGACCTTCAAAGGACTTCAACTTATATCTCCTCTATTAATTCTAGCCGTTTGGGTGGTTGGGGAATTGAATAGAGCCGTTGGTGGTGTTATCTCACCTCCATAAATGCAGTCTGCAACCACCCGCTTCGGAACACGGGAACCTGTTTCGAAACGGACCAAAATAGAAAGAGCCGTTGGGGTGCATTTAAGAGCCCGCATCGAAACGGTTTTTATAGTTTCGAAACACTTTTTCCACTGTCAAGGGTCGTTTCGAAACATCTTAAACTCGTTTCGAAACGCCTTAACGGTTTCTGAAAAATCAGTTAAAAACTTGCAACGGTCATATTTTTCAAATCAAATGAAGAACCGTTTCGAAACACTTGAAGTCGTTTCGATACGGGTTCTCTATGTTCTAAAGCCGTTTCGATACTTGTTTCGAAACATGGGTTGGCAGTGGTGAAAACGTTTCGATACCCGTTTCGAAACATGGGTTGACAATTTCAAAATCATTTCGAAACGCCTTAGGCCGTTTCGAAACGGTGACTCAAAAAATATTGTTTCGGCTTTAAGAACACTTAGAAAATATTTGGAAATCTTAGTTTTTAACTTAGGCATATTCTTTAAATTATATGGGGATGTTTGAGGACTTAAAAATTCGTTTTGACATTTTCAATTTAGTCCTTAGGTTCTTTAGTTATATCAAAATTAAAATATCGGTTTCACAATCTCCCCCTTTTTGATATAACAAAACCAAAGTTAGAATTTTTAAGAGTTTTGAAAATTTTGAACACATTCTAACTCCCCTTAATTTAAGATAGGTTTTTTAAGTTTTAAAAAGTTTTTAACTTTGAAATTCAAGTTTTAAAACTTAAAAACACTTTAGACATTTAAAACGAATTTTTGGCTCTTAAATTTCTTCTCCCCCTTTTTGTTAGATCAAAAATAATAAACAAGGCTCATAGAGACGAGAAAGGGTTAGTACAAATAAGCATTAAGCAATAAGCAACAATAATATTAATTCATCAAATTAAAATATCCAAAACTTAAATCTTCAACATAAAATTCAAAGCATAATCCTAAATAAGATCAAAAGCATAGGTTCCTTAAAACATAATGAAAGTAAAGATGCAAACTTAATCCTAAAATGCATAGATAATATGATATGTCATGAATGTCCTAGGCCTCGTCGTCACCATCATCATCCGAAGTCTCGTCATCGCTCTTGAATTGAGAACGGCGAAACTTCATCTATTGGCCATAGAAGGTAGAGAAGGACATGTCCATGGCTGAGTGTGAGTTCTCAAGGGATAGGAGGCGATCCTCGACACTTTGCAAGCGAGTGTTGATGGCACCAAAACCCGAAGCCATGTTAGTGTCCATGGCATTGAACCGCTCGGTAATTAAAGCCATAAGAGCTTCATTGTTTGCAACTTGAGCTTGTGGTTGAGGTTCAACGGGAGGAGGAGGAGGAGGTGCTGCTCTATCAACACGTTCCCAAGCATCGTTCACATAATGAAAACCGGATTTGCGAAGAGAGGACTCACCAATTTTGGACTTGCGGGGTTCCAGAGAGTTGTAGGTGCAATCGAGACCAATCGAGCTAAAGATGTGACTTAAGATCATGCCATAAGTAAAGGATTTCAAAGCATCGGTGTCAATAAGCTTAACATTGTTAACCATCTCGACAAATATGATCTTAGCAACATTAGGGCGCTCACCACGACGGAAACACTCAAGCCAAAAATAGTCAACTTGACGGATATGAGAATATTTACCTCCGGAGGGGCAAAGGAACCATGAAACCATCAAATGGAGGAAACGATCGTGCGCATCCAAAGTAAGCACTTGAACGGTGTTAGAACCAAAGTGACGCTCATTCTCAAGACCTATATTCTTAAGGGAAAACGTAGACTCCAAGAGAGGAATATTAACAATAAACTTTTTCCCTAAAATATAAGATTCAATCCCAACAACCTCGGTATTTGTTTCATCATTAATAAGGTGAGCATTGGAGTAAAAGATAAGTACCATGTGTTTGTAGCAAATGTCCGAGATGCTCAACAAAGGAAGAAGATCTCATTCGCTCAAACGCTCGAGGTAACGGAAAAGAAATCGCTCGGAGTTGAGGAATTCGAGATCAATCACACACTCACGACGAACTTCGTAGTCCTTGACATACTTGAAACGAGCTCGCATCTCTGGAGTTCGAAGAGATTTTTGAAAGAGCTGAGCGAGATTCGGACGCATACTCGAGTCACCGGTTTGAACGGACTTATGCTTTTTGTTAACATTCTCCGACATCCTAAAAATATTAAGCAAGGAAGTTTTAAAAAATTAAGTGTATGCATAGATTTCTAAATTCAATCCAATGATAAATTCCACTTAGGTTTTAAAAAAATTTAAAACAAAAACAAAAAAAAAATTAAAAGAAAAATAGTAAAAGAAAATACGAGTAAAAAATTTTATATTCGAATCAGAAAATTTAAGATTTTGAAATTTTTTTACAAGATATGAAAAACCCAAGCATAAAAACATATAAACTATACAAAAATAAAATTTTCTAACCTAAGATTCGAACATAAATTGAAGGAAAAAGAAAAAGAGGAAAAATACCTTAGTTTGGGATTTTGGACGAATGGATGAAAATCCTTGCACAATGTTGATGAATCTTGCTTAGACTAGTGTTTTAGAGAAAAACCTCTCAAGATTTGGTGAAAAACAAAGAGGTTTAGAGGGTTTTTATATAGAAAAATTCGAGCTAGGGTTTTTAGGGTTTGGGAGAGTTTTAATTTAAAGTAAACTTTATCATTAAAAGCCCTACTTAAAGCTGTCTGCGAAACCGTTTCGGAACGATCCTGACCGTTCCGAAACGCGAGCACGAAGGTTTGACCGTCTTTTGGACTTTAGTTGACTGTTTCGATACAGTGCTGACCGTATCAAAGCCCCGTTGACTCGTATCGAAACTTGTTTCGATACACCCCTTGGCAGTAGCCAAAACATTTCGAAACCCTTTTAAGGCGTTTCGAAACGCCCTTCTCTCAGATGTGATTTTAAAGCATACGTATCGAAACAGGTTGACCCGTTTCAATACACATGGGCCTGGAAGTGCAGATGAGGCTCTAAAAGTGTAGAAAATTGAATTTTTCGAAGGCCTAACTTGCATGAATGACATGAATGAGCAGGCAAAACATATGCAAACATAACCATACTCCCTCCTAGCTATAGGCATGGATGAAATTAGGAGTAAAAACATATAAACATGGCATTTTACAAGATCAAGCAATTTTAAGCACAAAAGAGGTCCTAAAAGGTCAAGATAGGCTAGCTAGACCTAACTCTCTCCTAAGGGACAAAAAACGCTATTTATCTAAAGGTTTTGTAAATATATCCGCTAATTGGTTCAAGGTGTCAACAAATTCTATAACAACATCATTTTTCAAAACATGATCTCTAATAAAATGATGTCGAATTTCTATGTGTTTAGTTCTAGAGTGTTGGATGGGATTCTTAGTGAGACAAATGGCACTAGTGTTGTCACACCTAAGGGGTATGGTTTCTATTTCAACACCATAATCTAAGAGTTGTTGCTTCATCCAAAGGACTTGAGCCCAACAACTCCCTAAGGATATGTACTCCGCTTCGGTGGTAGATAAGGCTACATTATTTTGTTTCTTAGAGAACCAAGATATGAGCATACTACCTAAGAATTGACATGTCCCGAAAGTACTTTTCCTATCTATCTTACATCCCCCATAATCCGCATCCGAATAGGCATGAAGGCTAAAGGAAGAATCTTTGGGATACCAAAGGCCTAAGGTAGGTGTGTCTCTAAGGTATCTAAAAATTCTCTTAATGGCAACTAAGTGTGATTCTCTAGGACTAGCTTGAAACCTAGCACACAAGCAAACACTAAACATAATATTCGGTCTACTTGCGGTAAGGTAAAGCAAAGAAACTATCATGGATCTATAAAGCTTAGAATCAACACACTTACCTCCTTCATCTTTGTCAAGCTTTATGGAAGAACTCATAGGTGTGGCTTGAGGTTTTGCATTCTCCAAGCCAAACTTTTTGAGCATATCATTCACGTACTTAGCTTGATTTATGAAGGTGTCATCTTTCCTTTGTTTGATTTGGAGCCCCAAAAAGAATGAGAGCTCCCCCATCATGCTTATCTCGAACTCACCTTGCATTAGCTTAGAAAATTCTTTACAATAACACTCATTAGTAGAACCAAAAATGATATCATCAACATAGATTTGTACTACTAAGATGTCATTGTTATATCTTTTTATGAAGAGTGTGATATCCACATTTCCTTTTTCAAAACCCTTTTCAATTAAGAAATTTGAAAGTCTCTCATACCAAGCTCTAGGAGCTTGTTTTAAACCATAGAGAGCTTTTGTAAGTTTAAACACATGGTTTGGAAATTTTGAATCCTCAAAACCCGGTGGTTGTTCAACATACACTTCTTCATTTATAAAACCATTTAAAAAGGCAGTTTTCACATCCATTTGAAAAAGCTTGAAATTATGATAACATGCAAATGCAAGCAACATCCTAATGGCTTCCATTCTAGCTACGAGTGCATATGTCTCATCAAAATCAATTCCCTCTTCTTGGGTATAGCCTTGAGCAACAAGCCTAGCCTTGTTTCTCACTATATTACCACTTTCATCTAATTTATTCCTAAAAACCCATTTTGTTCCTATAGTAGATTGATTATTAGGCCTTTCAACTAATGTCCAAACTTTACTTCTCTCAAATTGATTTAATTCCTCTTGCATGGCCAAAATCCAAAAATAATCTTTTAAAGCTTCTTTAATATTTCTAGGCTTAATGCATGAAAGAAATGCAACATGGTTCATTAATTTGAGAGAGGATCTAGTAGTTACCCCATTGGATAGATCACTCAAGATTTCACCACCTTTGACATAGTTGAACTCCCTTGGGTAAGACACCTCCTTTTCCTCAAGAGCCAAGTCCTTCAAGGCTTCAAGAGGTGGATCTTGTGTATCCTCATCTTTAGTTGGAACCTCATCCACCTTTGATGTTTGTCCTCCATCAATGGCATCAAGGATTCCTACATCATCATCATCACAAGATTCCTTCCTCGGAAGGAGGTTATCATCGAAAATAACATGTATAGACTCTTCAACTACTAGAGTTCTTTTATTAAATACACGATAGGCTTTAGAGTTTAAAGAGTACTCTAAGAAAATAACTTCATCACTTTTAGCATCAAATTTACCTAAGTTTTCTTTACCATTATTCAAAACAAAACACTTGCAACCAAAAGGATGAAAATATATAATGTTAGGCTTCTTAGATTTTAAAATCTCATAAGGTGTTTTCTTCAAAATCGGCCTAATCATCACTCGATTTATAATATAGCAAGCGGTATTTGTGGCTTCCGCCCAAAAATATTTAGGTAAATTATTTTCGCAAAACATGGTTCTAGCCATTTCTTCTAAAGTTCGATTTTTCCTCTCAACTACCCCCATTTTGTTGAGGAGTGCGAGGTGCGGAAAAATTGTGGCTAATCCCATTTTCATTTAAAAACTCATCGAAACCTAGATTTTGAAATTCGGTTCCATGATCACTTCTAATGTGCGAAATTTTAAGTTCAAGATCATTTTGAGTTATTTTAGAAAATGTGATGAATTTTTCTAAAGCCTCATCTTTTGTACTTAAGAATAGAACCCAAGTAAACCTAGAATAGTCATCTACAAGCACAAAAGCATATGATTTTCCACCCAAGCTCATTGTTCTAATAGGCCCAAAAAGATCCATATGAATCAATTGTAAACATCTACTGGTAGAGACATCATTAATGGATTTAAATGAAGTTCTATGTTGTTTACCCTTTGAACATACATCACAAATTTTATCATTAGAAAATTTAAGTTTGGGTAAACCTCTAACTAGATTAAGGGAAATTAATTTCTCTAATACACTCATGCTAGCATGTCCTAATTTTCTATGCCAAAGCCATGAGTCATGTTCATCATGTGCAACTAAGCATGTATGAGATGAATGAATGTCATCTAGATGCACCATGTATATGTTCCCTATGCGATGACCAATGAGCATTAGTTGATTTGTTTTAATGTTTACAATTTTGCAACCACTTTTATCAAATAAAACATTAAAACCCTTGTCACATAATTGACTAATGCTTAATAAATTATGTTTAAGACCGTTGACATACAAAACATTTTCAATGAAAATAGAAGAGTGATTACCAATGGAGCCTATTCCTTCAATGTGGCCTTTGGAGTTGTCACCGAAAGTTACCACTCCACCACTCTTTGGCTTTAGTTCCACAAATCTACTCTTGTCACCGATCATATGTCTTGAGCATCCACTACCAAGGTACCAAGAATTTTGGCTTGAAGCTTTAGCCTTGTAGCAATGCTCCCCCTACAAACAAAGAAATTAGGCCTTGATTTTTGGTACCCAAATCATTTTGGGTCCATGAGTGTTAGCCTTCAAAATTTTGGTTCCCTTAGGAATCCAAAAAGCAATAGCATTCATATTATCATAAATAATGAGTTCCTTAGGAACCCAAACACTCCTAACTCTTTGACCTCTAGATTGCTTATTAAAATTTCTTTGTTTAGGAATAAAGGGTTTTCTTTTTACATATTGGGATTTAGAATGATTTCCTTTTTCAAAATTGTTTTTCCCAATAGCAATAGATGTTTTAAGATTATCCACTTCCTTTGTGTGATAATCTTGAAAATCGGAAAAAAGTTTTTCAAGTTCAAGATTTTTTGTTTTAAGATCATTTGAAAGATTTACTAAAAACAAAACTTTCTTTTCCAATTCAGAGTTAGCTTTAGAAAATGTCTCATTTTGATTTTTCAAATCGAAAATGGTTTTCTTGTTTTTCAAAATGGATTCTTTGTATTTTCCTACTAACTTATCGTAAACCTCTTGCAATTCATCATAAGCATCTTGAAGTTCATCAAAAGTAAAATCAAAATTGGATAAGTTAGAATTTACCTTTGGTTCATCATCAATGGTCATGAGACATAGATTGGCCACTTCCTCCTCTTCCTCGGATGACTCATCGTCACTCCAAGTTGCTATTTGAGCTTTGAGCTTGTTCTTCTTCCCAAAGCTCTTCCTCTTCAATTGAGGTCATCTGGAACGGATGTGACCCGGCTTCTTGCATTCATAGCAAGTGATTTGGTCCTTCTCCTCTTCCTTACTCTTGCTCTTGAAGTCTTCATTTCTAATAAATTTTCTTCCACGATTGGACTTCATGAACCGAGTAAACCGTTTGGCCAACATGGCCATCTCCTCATCTTCATCTTCACTTGAATCACTTTCTTGATATGAAGCTTTTAGAGCGATTCCCACTTTCTTCTTCTCAACATCCTTCTTCTCAACCATTTTCTTCTCTTCTTCTCTTCCCCTTCTCATGATCTCATGGGTGAGTAGAGATCCAAAAAGAGCATCAAGCTTGAGAGTCTTCAAATCTCTAGCTTCAATAATAGCCGTTCTCTTGCCATCCCATGATTCCAGAAAAGAGTACAACAATTTCCTCACTAGTTTGTCTTCGAGGATGATCTCGCTGAACCCCTTCATTCCGTTGACAATGATCGAGAATCGATCAAACATCTTGGAGACACTTTCATCGGGATCCATCTTGAAATTTTCATAGCTTAGATTGAGTAGCCCAATCTTTGTCTCCTTAACATCACTAGTTCCCTCATATGTTGTCTCGAGGGTATCCCAAACCTCCTTGGCATTTTCGATTGAAGACACCTTGGAGTAGATATCCGGACCAAGTGCACAAAATATCACATGGAGAGCTTTGTCATTCACTTGCATCCTTCTTCTTTCATCATCCGTCATCTCGGCTTTTACCTTTGGGACAAGTCTTTCTCCATCTCTCTTCATAGGAATGTATGGACCTTCTTCAACCACATCCCACACCATGTAGTCGGTAGACTTGATGAAGAGCCCCATCCTATTCTTCCAATATGTGTAGTTATCCCCATTAAAGAATGAAGGCTTGGTGGTAGATTGGGACTCATAGATGTTGGAGTTGGAGGTGGATGTCATTGCTTGACAAGTTGTTGATCAAACTCTCCTAGAATCGACTCAAGAGGGTTGTAATCCTTCCAATGAGTGTAGCTCTGATACCAATTGTTGAGTTGATCCCACAATTGCAAATGGCCAAGAGGGGGTGAACTAGCAATAAAAATTTTGGTGGGAAGAATGAGTGAAAAATAAAAATTGACACAAGTAGTTAGAGTGGTTCAAGTTCTCCAAACGAACTCTACATCCACTACCTTAGTTCCCACTAAGGATTTTCAACCAATTCACTACTTGAATTCTTCCCCTTTTCTTGGATGAGGAGGTAACCTTACAAATTTGATTAAGCTTTCTACCCAAAGCTTAATCCACTCAATTTACAAAGAGAGGTTTTGGTAAACTCATATAATTCCTTACAAAGGATAAATGTCTACCCAAATACAATTTCAATTACCCCAAACTTACAATACAAGATAACAATGAAAAACACTAGAGTTGGGTACAAGAATTTGACTTTGAAGAGCACAAGGGTTTGGATTTTTGCTTTGATGATGTTTGTAGGTTGAATAATTGTTGCTGACCTTCAAAGGACTTCAATTTATATCTCCTCTATTAATTCTAGCCGTTTGGGTGGTTGGGGATTTGAATAGAGCCATTGGTGGTGTTATCTCACCTCCATAAATACAGTCTGCAACCACCCGTTTCGGAACGCGGTAACCTGTTTCGAAACGAACCAAAATAGAAAGAGCCTTTGGGGTGCATTTAAGAGCCCGTATCGAAACGGTTTTTACCATTTCGAAACACTTTTGCCACTGTCAAGGGTCGTTTCGAAACATCTTAAACTCGTTTCGAAACGCCTTAATGGTTTCTGAAAAATCAGTTAAAAACTTGCAACGGTCATATTTTTCAAATCAAATGAAGAACCGTTTCGAAACACTTGAAGTCGTTTCGATACGGGTTCTCTATGTTCTAAAGCTGTTTCGATACTTGTTTCGAAACATGGGTTGGCAGTGGTGAAAACGTTTCGATACCCGTTTCGAAACATGGGTTGACAGTTTCAAAATCGTTTCGAAACGCCTTAGGCCGTTTCGAAACGGTGACTCGAAAAACACTGTTTCGGCTTTAAGAACACTTAGAAAATATTTGGAAATCTTAGTTTTTAACTTAGGCATATTCTTTAAATTATATGGGGATGTTTGAGGACTTAAAAATTCGTTTTGACATTTTCAATTTAGTCCTTAGGTTCTTTAGTTATATCAAAATTAAAATATCGGTTTCACAAATGGTCATGAAGTCATTAGAGGGTTTAAAAGACCTCTTCAAGAAGCTATGGAATAACAAGAAACATCTTGCCAACATTCAATGTATAGAGAAAATGTTTTTGTGCTATAATTGTCATTTTTCTAGTAGAATACACTTGTGAGCATAATTATTATATTTGCTCAAGTTTTAGAATTTGGGTGAGAGCTTAGAGTTGAAAACATTCAGCCTTTTGAGGTTTCTTAGTTTGCTTCATTTGTAATCTCTTAGGGAAAGAGTGAAATCAATGTTTTGAGGTATAACCCTTGTATTTGTAAGGTTATCTCTTTGGCCTTAAAAGAAAGCAAATCTAGTAGATTTGGGAAATCCTTAGTGGGGGAGCTAAGGTAGTGGAGATAAACTTGGTTTAGAAGTCGAACCACTATAAATCCTTGTGTCCAAAATTTTTATTCTCAATTGCTTCCACCACTTTCTTTCCAAAGCCAATTCACCCCCTCTTGACGATTCAGTTGAACGTATTCCAGCCCAACATTATTAGACTAACTTATAAAGAATAGAAAGAAATTATGGTTAATTTCGGGTCAAATAAGGATTTTTAGGACTAAATTGATCAAAAATATAATTATGTTAAAAATATTGGACTAAATTATAAAAATTAGAAAGAAATGGTGGTTAGATTTGGGCTAAATAAAGATTTTTAGGACTAAAATGAAAAAAAAATCATCATATTAAAATATTGGACTAAATTATAAACATTAGAAAGAAAATGGGGTTCATTTCAGGTAAAATAAAGATTTTTAGGACTAAATTAAACAAAAATATAATTGTATTTAAAATATTGGACTAAGTTATAAAGATTAGAAAGAAATTGGGGTTAATTTTGGGTTAAATAAAGATTTTTAGGACTAAATTGAACAAAAACATCATCATATTAGAAATATTGGACTGAATTATAAAAATTAGAAAGAAATTGTGGTTAGTTTCGTGTTAAATAAAGATTTTTAGTACTAAATTGAACAGAAATATAATTATATTTAAAATATTAAACTAAATTATAAAAATTAGAAAAAAAAAACTGAGGATAATTTCGGGTTAAATAAAGACTTTTAGGACTAAATTGAAGAAAAATATAATTATATTTAAAATATGGGATTAAATTATAAAGATTGGAAAGAAAGTATGGTTAATTCGGGTTTAATAAAGATTTTTACGACTAAATTGAACCAAAATATAATTATATTTAAAATATTAAGCTAAATTATAAAAATTTAGAGAAAAAAAAACTGGGTTAATTTCAAGTTAATTAAAGATTTTTAGGTCTATATTGAACAATAATAAAAATTTGACAGACTTAACGTGTAATTTACCAATTTTATTAAAATTTGCTAATTTTTTGGTTAATAAAGGGACATATGGCACGTTCTAATTGATCCATAAATTTTTTTAACGGAAGTTAACGGTTGAGGACAACTAAAATTATAGTTTAAAATTTAGAGGGTAAAATGTCTCGAAATTTTCTAAGCGACAACTTGTGATAAGGTTTTTCTCCGAAACCGTTAAATGTGGGCCTTATCACTATTTTCTTTTTGAAAAGGGTGTTTATTAAAAGAAAAGGGGGGAATTCACGTTTTGGAAAACTTGGAGTCGCCACCGGCCACTGAGGTAGGCCGGACACCATAAAACCAGAGATTCATTTTAAAACGGGTTCGGGAGTTGGTTACGCGTGGGGTAGGGTTAGCACCCCCATCACGCCCGGAAATCGGTACCAAATTGCTTGTTGCCTTTTGATCGATAGGAATTATTAAAAATCGAAGTGAATTTAATAATTGTTCTTAAATGAAAATATGACTTAAATAACACGGGCTTTATCGAATAGTGGCATTGGGATTAATTAATCATTTAATTAAAAAGGATGACGGTACACCGGACCATAGACTAAACCGACATCAAATAAGGCTGACTGCCGTGTTAGTTTAGGGTTCGGATCCCGTACGTCACCTTTATGCATGATGCGAACATATAAGGGATGATGCGTGTTATTTTCAATTTTTATGCTTTCGCTTACCTAGAGGCGGTGAAAATTAACCTAAGTATCCGATAGACATCCATTAAGCTAGGACTGTCGTTTTCGGATACCAAGGTAAATTAATACCCCTCTCGGGTTTGATTTTTAGATCCGATTGACATACTCACATGTCGGGCCATATGATGAACGAATATATGCATGTCATAAGAATGCTTTAAATGAACATACAAAGAAAGGGCCCACATTGATAAAAGATTAAACCCAAAATATGCTTGAACAAACTATCTCTTAGGGCCCAAAAGCCCGCTTTAAAGGCACCCACATTTTAACACCATGAAGCCCAAATTAAACACTCTTTAATTATCTACTAATTAATTTAATTAAGGAGACAAATTACATTAATAATGGATTAAAAAGCATGACAACACATAGATATTTGATTCACATAATTACTCGAGGTAAACATGAAAACCTATTAACTCTAATCATTTTAGACCATAGAAACGACCCCAAAAAAACATATATTTGAAACAACGGTAATTAAGCAATACGTATCATACGGGACCCACGAAAGTCATAAAAACGGATTAACATGCATATATTCAATTTGAAAACAAAAAACAAACACATGGCATAAAGCATACATACTACCAAACAAACAAAATTAAAACAACATTAAAACATTTGAGTAAGAAAATAAATCAAACATCATACGAAACAAGTATACAAAATATGGTGACTAAATTGAAAGAAAAACAGAAGGCAGTGGCTAAATTAGAAAATACACAAAAGACTCAAAACTGTGGGGAGGACCAAATTGAACACGGGGTGAAAGGGAAGGGACTGGACGAATAATAAGACCCTAAGCAGACTCGGTCTGGGACGAAGAGACGAACTGACTCAATACCCCAGGGACCTAACATGCTATTTGACCCTGCGGAAACCTCTAAGACGCAATTAACTCGACACGGAAGGACCAAACCTGCTATTAGACCAAAAAACAAAATAAATGAACTCTATAAAACCCTACCTAATCGATCCGAACGCCCCATTTTGCCCGACTTAAAACCCTAGCCGCCCCAAAAACTCTCTGACTCTCTCTCTTTTCTCTCTCGACCTCGAACGCCGGCCGGTGCTAATCACCGTCCGGAAGACCTAAAACCATGTCCGACCAAAAAAAGACTCCTCACGAGACCCTGAAACCAGACTAAAACCAACCTACGACACAGCCCAACACTCGACTCTCGGAAACCTCCACTCCCTTTTCGAAACAAAAAAAAGAAAACCCAAAAAGACGCGATACACACCGGACCCGGGGGACAACGACGACGCAGAAGGGGAAGAGTCTCCTCGTTTTCTTTCCCGACCGAGTCACCCTTCGTGCCACGAGTGGCTTGGTTTGTTCTCGACCGAGGAAGAAAAAGGGAGAAGAGGAAGAAGGTGAAACAGAAAAGGTAAAAAAACTATTTTAATGCTTCCCGTCTTTTTCTTTTTTACATGCAATGGTGATGAGTGATATACCTGAATGGTTCTGGTTGTGGTATTGCTTTTCGTGCTTTGTTCTTGGGAGTTTCACGAATCCCTTACAATATAGCCGTCGATTCGGTTTTATAGCCGAAAAATCGACTGATTTTTACATATTGGTTAATTCAATGAAAAAAGCTCATTGGTTCGTATTGTGTTTTTGGCCGGATTCATGCAAGGCTCTGTCATTCTCTGCCATTCCGTTCTGATTTCGTCCTTCCTTTTTCTTTTTGTTTTCGATTTCTATTTTTCCTTTATTTGATGCTGACTCTCTTTTCTTCGTTGCATATTGTACGACGATCGACGTGGCCGACGGATCGGTCGTTGGAACGGGCGGGGACGACGTGGCGAGCACTCGAGGAATCTGGAGGGGCGGGTGTGAGCTTCACGCGCGCGAGTGGGGATATGAGGCGTCGCGCGTGGGCGCGTGTTGTGTCTCGTGGCATCCGGACCGTCAGATCGAGATTGTGATCTGACGGCTCAGCTTCATGGCGGCGCGGGATCATCAGATGGGCGTCTAGGGTTTCTCATGTCTTCACATCTGGACCATTGATCTGGCGCTCAGATCCGACGGTCAAATCCAGTGGCGGCTGCAAAGAAAACAAGGCAGCTGTTAGGGTTTCCTATCCGGATTCGGGCTTATATTTGTTGCTGGGCCAAACGGGCTTGTAAATTATTATTATTTGGACTGATTGTTAATAAACATTTAAATACTTTGGGTTTTTTTTTTATTATGTAACATGGACTTTAAATAAATAAATTGTGGGCTGTATGAATTGGGCTTGTTTATTTAACTTATAATCTTTTTATCAATAATAATACTATATGTAATATACATGCATGTATACATATTACATAATACAAGCAATACTAATTCACACACGCATTAAAATGATAAACACATTCAAAAAACAATCATGCATTATATGTGATTCATAAGCATATGCGTATACACTCATACACATAAACCTGCATTCATGCGCACATACTCTAAACACATAACTTACATAATAATATATAATATGACATGCACCTATATATATATATATATATGTATATATGTATATACAGTTAATGATTAAACGATAACCCATATAAGCCCACTACTATAAGATGAAATAAAAAGATGTTAGCCCGGACAAAATTAGTGATTACACAACTTAGTATAAAGTGCGTACTTTAGAGCCCAATGGTGCTATTAAGTTAATATAGAACAAATGCCTCCTAGGAAAGAAAGGGAGATTGAGAATGTAGAAAGGATGACGAAGAGAGAAAAATCACTAGAACTTGGTTTGATCGATCATTAACCCTCCGTCGAATTTAAAAAGAATGAATCATAAATCGTCGACTAATTTCATAATCTTTCACTTATAAGTGCCATCATGAATTGCCACCCCCACATGTTATACATCAATAATTTTATATTTCGAGTAGAAATTATCTGTTTTTTTAGTGTCTCTATTTATGCCACATCATTAAAAATTAGGCTTAAAATCGATGATTAAAATTTAAGGTTAGGGCTTAGGCTTAAAGTTCAGAGTATTGGATGTAGGGTGTATTTTACCAGTGCTTAAGATTTAAAGTAAATGTTTAAGATTTAATTTTTCAGTATTGAAACACAAAAAAACACCAAGATAATTTTTCTTTTTTCTATATATAATATTAAATCTTAATATTATGCATTTGATGCCATAAATGCAAGATTTCAAGTACAAGTGTACAAGTAAAAGCTATATGAATATGTTTTTGTTAGTATTTCATAACGAAGCTTAAACATTCTGGTTTACGTTGTGGTTTTCTGATGTTGAACAATTTATATGTATTGTGCATATAAATCCAAAGGAAAATGATTTTTGTTTTAATTTTCGGGTTTGAAATTTGTAAAGATAAATGGTTCATTATGTAGTACAACAGTCTAATTTAAAGTTAAAACGGTATAATTGGAAAGTTATTAAAAATTATAATATTTTTGGTTGGTGCATGTAACAATATAAGTTGGAACCAAAATATTAAAAAATACGAAACCTAAAATGTTACTCACACAACTAAAATATTATACTTTTCAATAATATTATTGATTACAACTTAAATTCTATCCAACTATGCAGTCAAAGTGTTATTGTAGGTACAACAAAAAATGTTAGATACATTTGGCTTAATCGTCAAATAGGTGCCCAGACTATACCATTTTCTCCAGTTAGGTGCCTAAACTATTTTTCGGGCCAACTAGGTACCTAACATTTCATTCTGTAACCCATTTAAGGTTTGACGTTAATTTTTTTCGTTAAAAGACACGTGTCACCTCCAGAAAATACAAAATTATATTAAAAATAAATAAAATTAATAAAAGAAAATAAAAATAAAAATGTATCATGAAAGTTTCAAACATTCCCCAAATAGTCCCCAAATCCTTAACCCCCCCTAAATCTGACAACTCCTGCAGTCGTCGGCCGCTTTGCTGGCGACGGAATGAAGCGTCCTCCCCTCACCAAACAACCTCACGCCGTTCGCCTCCCTTCTTGCAGCCGTTCGTCGCGAATCGTTTGAAAGAATCATTCGACAATTTCGTATATTCGTGTAACACCCGGGTTTAGGGGTAGGGTGAAAATAATATTTTAATATTATTTGGGCTCGGTTTTATAATTAAAATAATGTTTCGGGTTTTGTTTTCAAAATTATTAATTGTGTTGACCATGTTTTGGGAATAAACCCCAAATAGCCATGGATTATATGCTCTTGTGAATATCCTATTTCATTAAGGGCAAAATGGTCTTTGGGCCTTTAAATTTAAAACAAAACAAAACACCCCTTTTTACTATTCATTCTCTTCTTCAAAGAGAAACCAACGTGAATAGAGCTCTCCCTCTACAAAACATTATTCCATCACAAAGCTCCTCTATTTCAACTCATTTTTGAAAGGTAACACCGTTTTTGACTTCTCCTCAACTCCCTCTCTTTAAAAGTACCATTAGTTTTTATTTTTGTTGAGGTTTTGGAAATGGGGGTTTCAAAATATTTGATTAAAAATGATGCCTTTGTGTTGCTAAACCTAATATTTTGATTCAATGTTGTTATTTATGAGGTTTAGGAGTTAAATGGTTCAACATATATGAATTTCTCTTGATTTTGAGCAATTCCCGAATTTGGGTATAAATGGGGTTTTTGGAGGGTTTTGGGTGAGTTTTGGGTTGGAATTGATAGGCTATTGGTAGTGCTATGGTTAGGGGTTGATTTGGGATCGTTTGTGGGTGTAAAAGTTGTTGGGAACATGGGTTTTGGAAGAGGTTTTGGGGCTGCCCGAGTTTGGTTAAAAGTGGGGTTGTTCATGGCTTGAAACATTGTAATTTGTGTTTGAATTGTGCTCCGGGTTGGTATTTTTATGTTTGGGCTGATTTGAGGTTATTTGAATTGTATTGAGGTTGTTTAGAAGCAAGAACTTGGGTCGGTGAAGCATCGAGAGAAAATCCGGAAACTTGAGGGTGGTTGCTTGCTTGGCTTGGAGCTTGGAAGCTTAGATGAGTGGTTAAATGTTTAAAGTGGTTTTTAAATGGTTGGTTCGAGTATGTGGACTAGGTCGGGCTTGGTAGACCCACCTAGAGTTAGGATTGGGGTGGTAACCTAATCCTAAACTTGATCTAGAGCCATTGGATGAACTTGTATTTGGATGTTTATGCCTCGTATGACTTGTGATATGATTGATTTATGTATAATGTGTTATACATGTGAGATGAGGCATGATTTGTGATGCTTATGGCATGCATGGAAATGGTTCATGATTGTGATCATGGTGAGTACGTGCTAAGCACGAAATTGATTGAAATGAATAATGTGGAATGAGTTAAATGTTGGCACTAGTATGCTTGAGTACAAATGATCGATCATTAGGATGTTAGTGTGCACACATGAGTCTAAATTCGCGCCTGGCCTTGGTGGCGTTGAGTCACCAAGGAGGAGTACGAGTACGCTCGGAAATTGTGTTTATGTTTGTCGGTGATGAGTGGAATCCCATCGACGGGGCGTGAGGATGAGTGGAATCCCCTCCGCGAGACTGGTGATGAGTGTAATCCCACCGTGAGGTAAAGTGGTTGTTGGATGTGAGTTCCAACGTGTTTATCCGCGTATTCGGGTCATAGCTAGGTGCCAATATTGATTGATATGTATATCAATGTGTTGTAGAATGTGATTTCTACTTGGATGCTTATATGTGTTTACATATGTTGTGAAATAGAGCTTGATGAGCATGGCATATAATTGAATATTGTTCATGCATCTTTAACATTTGGCTCTTGAGGATCCTTGGTAATTGTGTATTTACCTTGGTTGAGATCGTGCTTGGACCCTGCATTGTCGAGGTTTGTTTTTAAAGAGCTTACCCTCACTAAGCTTTATTGCTTACGCTCTCTCTTTGTTCGACAATGCAGATCCTTAGTTCGTGGGTTGTTAGGAGCAAGAAGGGGGCCTCCAAGTGTGCTTGTGGTGCTTGTTTGGCTACCAAGTATGGACTTTTAAATTAAGATGTAATGGTCAAGCAATGGGACATGTAATCGTATTATGATGTTTTTGGATCATGTTGCTATGGTTGTTGTTTAGGAGCATGTTAGACTCCTCGTTTGTGCTTGTTAATTGGCTTATGGGATGTATGCTTTGCTTGTGACCATGTTAGTATTTTGCTACCTAGAATTGTCTAAGTGTTGGCTATGTTGAAGTCTAACACCTTTAATGATATGTACGGATGTATGGTTTTGTGATGTTGTGCCTTAGTGTTTAGCCTTGTTATAATGATGTTCAAGCATGCTTATATGTTGGTTAGCCTTAGGATTGTTGTTAGTGTGTTGTTGGAGGTTTTGGTGGGGTTTAGGCGCACCATTGTGCCTTAAATCAGCTAAAACCAGTCTGCAGACAGAGGGCGTTTCGAAACGGGCTACCCTGTTTCGATACGGTCCCTTTGTTTTTGGCCGAGCGTTTCGAAACGTGTAGGGGCCGTTTCGGTACACTTTTGCTACTGGAATTTTGAGAAATTGGCGAGATGAAGGTGTTCCGAAACGGGTCTGTGGTGTTTCGAAACGGTCAAATCTCGTTGACCACGAGAAGTTGACTAGGGAGGGTGTTTCGGAACGGTTGACCCCCGTTCCGATACGGCATCCTCGTGTAGGCTAGAAATGATGACCAGGTCAAGGCGTTTCGATACTGTAACATCCCAACAATTAGCCTAGAAGATTAGAGGTTTAATTAAATAATTAAGTGATTCATTAGATTAATTTCCTAAATATTCGAATTGAAAATAGGTTCATTAGGGACCAAATCGAATTTTAAAGTAAATGTTCAAGAAGAATTCGGTCATATTGTCCAATGACCAAACCGAACAAGAGGGAAAATATGAGGCTTGCCTGCTAAAGTTAAAATGCATGGATTAACACTTGAAATAACATGAAATCATAATATTATTAAGGAATATATATGATTAAGTGCTATAATTAAAGATGTTAATAAGGGAATTGGTTGGGACATGACTTAGTTGTCATATCTCATTAAAATTGTCCCCCTTCCCTCTCTTTTCTTTCCTTAACTGGCTACCCCAAACTAAAATCACCTAAATCATTTGTTCATTCACACCAAAATCACAAACACAAAATTTGAGAGAGAGCTTGAGAGTTTCGGTGGTGAGGAAGAAGAGCTTGCATGGCATTGAAATCCTCTTAGAAAATTCAAAGGAAAATTGAAAGTAAGTAGCTTACTCCTTTCTTAGTTCGAATATGGTAGAAATTTCAATAGATCAAATGTTTTAATGTGTTTAGAAAATCATGAAGAGGATATTATTAGATGTTATGCTGCTGGAAATTCTAAGTTCATAAGAAATCTTAAGAAATTTTAAAAAGGGGAAAGCTTATGAACATGCAAGTATTAAAGTGGACAGATTTGTTAGTTACAAGACATGCAACTTTAAAGAATTATAGAAAATCGATCAGTAGGAGTTTTAAAATGAATTTTTTATATGTTCTACCTTAACATGTCTAAAATAGTAGAAAAATTATAAAAAGGAGTTTTGATGACTGTGGTAAAATCTAGATACCCATTTCGAACAGCGTGCAAAACTGTCTAGCAATGCTCCTAGCTGGACAGTGAACTTTAGAAAATTGTAGAAAATAATCTATTAAGATTTTCGATCTGAAATTTTGATATGATGAAATTGGGCATGTTAATTGAATTTAGGAACAAATGGTGATCAATTTGGAGTCGTGTACTGAAAATGAGAAATAGATTAAGTTAGGTGGTCAGAACTGTGTATAAATGAAAAGAAGGAAAAATTAAGAACATGTGAATTATTAAAGTTGTAAAATTGGATTAAATGGAGTGGTAATAAATTGATTAACAATCTGTAGAAAGTGAAATCCACCAATTTTAGTGATCAATTTGAAGGTTTAAGTGATTAATTAAAGAAATTAGTAAAAATGGGAATTGGCCTTGTCGAACCACATTAATATAGGGACTGTTTTGAATAAAAGATAAAATTCAGCTTCAAAATTCATGAAATAAATTCTGAAAATTTTCTATTGTTGGCTTGAATGCCTTAGATCCTAGAAGTGAAAGAGTCGAGGAAGATATTACACCGGGAACGGCTGCGGATCGAGCAAAAGGCATTTGGATACAGAATTAGCTCGGCGAACAGTGAGTGAAACGACTTTAGAGTTGGGATTAGAGTCCCAACTGCCTTAATTTGATCTTTAATTATGTTAAGCATGCAATTGGACTAAATAATTATTTTAATTTAATTCGGGAAGAAGGACTAAAGGAAGTTGGTTATGATGCATGTGATATGTGAATTTTGGTGATCTATATGCTTGAATTGAGATATGATGTTTGCTATGCTGATTTCGAATTGAAATTGAGGTCTATTGGACTGTTTTAGACTATTGAATTTCTGTTTATTAGCATTGTTGATATGATGATCGAATGATCAATGTTGATTAAATTGGTTTATGCCATATATATATGTTTGATAAGCTCGATTGGAAATTGAGTTGTGATATGTGGATTGAACTATGTGACTTGAATTTAGATGATGGATATGTTGATTTGATGATGTTTAGATTGAACTGAAATTCATTATATGTTATACGTGTAATTATGAAATAATTGGAATTGAAAATTCATGATTTCAATCGAAAGGATTGAGAAGTAAATTCTGAAAATTTCTGAATAATTATACGATTGAATTTAAATGTCAATAAGCAAAGCCCTTGGTGTGTATAGTATGTCCAGGTAGTACGGCTAGCCTAGAGTCTGAGCTCAATAGGAAAATCGGTACGTTAGTGTACTCGATATTGTGGTACGTAAGTGTACCTTCTTGCTTAATGTCTGCGGACATTATGATATGTTATACGTTGACACGATTTGGTACGTGGTACCTATTATATGGTGAATTTTGATTCACAAATTCAGTTACATGTGACTTGATTACCTAGCATACTCTACTATCCAAGGCATTGCTAATTGAGTTAATAAAAAAATTAAAGTAATGAAATCCGAAATTGAATTTTTGATTGGGTGTAATTTCTTGAATTGGATGGCAGCAAGTTAAATTTGGATTATGAAATTAATTAATTATCTGCTACAATTTGCTGCTGCTTGTTAAATGTAATTGCCTGAATCGAATTTATGAAATTTGTGAAATTGGAGTGTTCGATTATGATGTTTAAGATAGCATGAATTATTGTTCTTGTTATGCTATGCAATTCGAATATGATGAATTGCTAATTTGAAAGATTAATTTTGGATTCATGACTTGTGTGTATATCAATGATATGATTATATGAAATTGCTTGTAATCGAATGAAATTATTTGCCTTACTATGCACATGTTCGAATGATTGCTAGTATGTATCAATTAGTGGTGAAATTGTTGTATTGCTTGAGCCATTCGAATGAATTAATGTGCAAAGTGAAATATAATGTATGATCATAAGTTATTAAATGGAAATCGAATAGATGAGGGTTTCCTCACTAAGTACGAGAAGTACTTACCACTCGAACCCTTCCTTCCTTCCCAAAAATTTCAGGTTCTAGCTTGTCGACCTCCACTCGTATTCTCCTCACACGAAGATTAAGTATTCCTTTCCCTATCTTTGTCGTGCTCATGTTGGGTGGCCTAGCGTTCTGCATGTTAGTTCAGTTCGGTTTAATGGTGATGTTTATGAACTACTACTTTAGTTATGTATGAACTTCTATAATACGTTTCCCTTCATTTTGATATGTATTTAAGGGGTAAATATTTGGGGTATAGATTGCCCAAGTATATGTTTGGGGCTTAATTCTTTTTGTGGGAATTTCTTTTTGTATAGGCAACCTATAGGTTTAGCCGTTATGATAACCCGGGTATATTTTGTAAAAGGGAAACTAATACTCTATGGTTGTTATTTCGGATATGATTATATATGAATGTGTTATGAATCGGTTAGTTCTATAAATTGTATTGTGTTTATAGACTATCATGAAAATTGAGTTAAAAAGGGTTATGGTACAATCGAATGATTTAAGTTATGAAAACTAGAAATTGGTATTTGTAAACCGAATTGAATTGATTAAATGGCATTCGAATGGAATTAGAACCTTAAAATAGATCTTAATTAAATTGTGTATTAAACGAATCATGGAATGATTGTAATAATTGAATTAGACTATGTATGTGATATCCGAATTGATAGATATTAATTAGGATATTCAAATGTATGAATTGGGTAGAAATTAATTGTGCCACTAAGCTATTGATCGAATGTATAAGGGATCTTACATGTGTTATATGAAATTGAGTGATTGCAATTAGAGTAATTTGAATAGATGTATTCGAATGAAAAAAAATATTACACGAATTTGATAACCCCTTCCGCTGCTAATCTGAATCAGTTATAAGTTAATATAACGCTCCTTGCCTCTAATCTGGGGTGAGGGGTGTTATAGATACACCTTTAGGGTGTTTCGAAACGGCATGTTAAATCACATAAAAATAGACTATTTTGTTTAGGTTGTTCGCGTTATTGCTTCGTGAATGCTTGTCTTCCGTTGCTGTGATCACATAAGAATTAAAGGTGCATTTAGAGAAGATTAAATTAAAAAGAAATTTTCTGGGTCGTTAACCGAGGAGGAACCTTAACGGGTTTCGCTTCAGTTTTCCCCGTCTGGCCCACTCGGACCGGTCAAGCGTCCGGACCGGGACGAGAGGGTTACACTTGTTGGTATCAGAGCCTAAGGTTACTGAGACCTTGGGCAGGTAAGTGAGGTAAGTTTAAGTTTTGAATTGATATGCACGGTGTTTGCTTGCTTTGTAAGTATGATTGCTTGTGTGACAAGTATGTTGATTGTTTTGTTTAAAAGCATGTTGTTTGAGAGTCCCATTGCTACTATTACATCGGAAAAGAATTTTAAGTGAGGAAACGTACTTGAGCACTTGGAAGCCTTGCCTTGCTAACCCAATCTTGTATATTTTGTTTGTTGTGGTTGTAGTTATCGTTTGTGAGCGATGTCTAGGTCGAGGGGTAGGCCGAGAGTGGTTCATCAGGAACCACGTGTTGCGGCTCCTGTTGAGCCGGAGGTTGGAGTTAGGGCTCAAGTGTTAGAGCATGCTGCTGGAGTTGGAGCTCCTCCACCACCTCCACCACCACCACCTCCTCCGCTGGAGTTGGAGGCAAGGATGGAGCTGAAGGAGAGGGACCTCATGGTGGCCAAGGTCCGGCCGGAATTGATATGACTCCGCTAGTGCAAGCTATAGTGGGAGCATTTCAGGCCGCAGTTGCGGGAGCTCAGGCTGCAGCTCAGCCTAGGTGTGACGAGGCTAGTCTACCTTTGGAGAGGCTCCGTAGCTTGGGGGCCGAAGAGTTCAGAGGATCTACTCTGGAGAGGTCGGAGTTATGGTTGGAGAAGACAGTTCGTATCTTAGCTCAGATGGGTTGTGTGGGCGCACGTAGATTGGGCTGTGTGATTTCCTTGCTTCAGGGTGATGCCTACACCTGGTGGGTCACCATTACTACTGGAGTTCCAGAGGCAGAGATTGATTGGGATTTGTTTGAGTCTGCATTCAGAAAGAGGTACTTGGGACCGAGGTATTTAGATGAGAAGAAGCGAGAGTTTATGTGTAACATTCCATTGTTAAAAAAATTGAAAAGGGTAGAGGTTAGGGGGAGTTGAACCCGCAACCTCCCCTTGTTTTGGCCGTTACCCAGCCGTTTGAGCTAGCAAGCTCTTAGTGCAAAGTTCCCCAAAAAATTTATTTGAACCTTTTTTTTGTGAACCTGAATTTAATAAGTCTTTGATTCCTCACCTACCAGCTTTAATGAAAACCATACCCCAATAATATTTTTCTCCTATCCCCGAACTTTTTTTTCTCCTTCATTGTTGGCAAGCTTGCAGCCGCGTCACCACTGCGCCGTCCGTGACACTGTCGCCAGCGGTGTTTTCTCCGACTCATCGTGAGTTCGCCGTTACCGGTCACGCGTGCCCTCGAGCAGTGGTGTGCGGTGGAATATCGATCGAAGTTTGGCAATTTCGTGGGCCACGTCTGTCGCGTTTCCGGCCAATCCACCGCCGTTCTTGGCTCACCGTGGGCACGGCCGAGGTCCTTGCGCCCGGATCTGCAAAACCTGAGCCTGCCGCCTCTGTTCGCCGCCGTTAAGCCCTTCGTCGGAGCTTCGACAGTTTCGAGACCCCTATTACGTTTTCCGTAACTTTCGACCTTTATCCGGCGATGTTTCAGTTGAATAATTTTGGGTTAAACGTTGTGTAATCGAAAGGCTTTCTTTCAGGTCAAAAAACGTCATTTTGAGACTTTTCCGGCGAGATTCTGATTGCCGTCGGCGACCTTTCCGATAAGGGTAAGAAACGGGTCTGACCCGACCCATGGGCTCTCCGACCCGACTCGGCTGGGTTGAATCGCCGAGTCAGCTCAATGAGTCAACTCGCTCGAGTTGACTCAGTTATCTTGACCCAGTTGACTGCTGACGTCATGCTGACTTCTGCTGACGTCACCGTTGACTTTGACCGTTGACCAAAAAGTCAAATTTTCGGAAAATTCATATTTTATGTTTTTAGACGTCCTGAGTCCGTTTTTGAAGCCCGTTTCGCAAAATTCCGACCCGAAAGCCTCTAAATTTGATCTTGAACCCAAAAAGGCTTATGCGTTTCTTGTTCAGTTTAAAGGTAGTGTGATTGAGGATTAACTGTGGATTTTGTTTAACTGAAGGTATTCACACATCTTCATATCCGCGTGGTTGTGGGATGTTGAATCCGAGTTCGAGGGTATTCGAATGTTGTATCATGAATCGACTGAGGTAGCTCGGAGTTAAGGTAATACACTACTACCCCTTGTATGCTTTATGAACATGTTGATATCCGGTTAACGCATGCATGCTTATGATGACGTATACTGTAAATTCTGCTTAAATTGAATCGGATTCGAGTAATAAGCATGGATATTGATAAGACCAAATTATCCGAATAAGATTACTAATGGGCTAACAGTATCAGAAGTTCTAATAGTTAAATTCAGTAAATCCGCAACTCAATCAACAGTGTGTAAGAATCGAGGACTAGGATACGGAGTGATAGATATTAATTATGAAATTACAAAAATGCCCTTGGAGCATAAGTATGACTAAACTACCCCTCGGATAAAGGAAATGACCTAAAATCTGCATTCGACCTGATTATGTAAATTACACTACCCAAGATGTATGGTTTAATGGAAAGACTTCGGCATCATTATGCAATACGTGTGATACAAACTTGGATAATCCCTCAAACTCTGTATAACACATGAATGAGAATTTTCTGGAAATATTGTTAAAATCCTAAGTCGATCCTTGTGACAGTAATACGTGAATTAAATGAGAATGATCGTAATGACCAAAAAGACGGTAATGCCCTCGAGCATCGAAATGTCTGATTAATTTGAATGACGTTATACCCTCAAGTTCTGTAATGAATGAATCGTCTGTAAAGGGCCAGAGAGTTAGGACGACTTAATCTCGTTTGAGTACGTGAATGATGGAGGTACCAAATGGTAGATTTATCTTAGATTAAAATAACCGAAATACCCTCATGAGTTAATCGGTAACTAGGTAACTAACGAAATTCTGGATTTTGTTAATAAGACTCAAATAGCTAAGGTTCCCTTAAGTGTTGAGAAATACGACACATGTATACCCATCGCTCACCATATTGATGTAAGGTAGGAAGATCTGCATAGATTATATGTTCGATTACTCAAAGTTAAACCGTATAGTGAAGTATGAGGGCGACTGTTCCAACATATAATATAGTCAGTGTTAAGTTCTGATGCACGCTAATTACTCACATCTGAACGTTGGTAAGTATTGTCAAGTTGGGTTACGCCGCATTAAACAAATTCTGGAGGTATGATAAATTGTTAGAGCCCACAAAGAATTATAATTTTCGTTCTGATATAATTGTGCCATAGTATAAAATTTGTCATGACAGTCAAATAACTAAAAGGCCATGATAGCCTAAATAATCGGAACATCACTGAAAATATCTAATAACTTAAAAGACTTTAATTTAGAAATTCTTGAATGTCCGGTTAGAAAACTAATGAGCAAATAAGATACCCGAGTTCTATGAACCATTGCTTATTCAATGTTGGTATAATTACCAGAATGTCCATGAACGTCGAAATGATCATAATGTCCTTGTATGCTTAAATGACTAAAGTACTCATAATATATCTGAACTCTTAAAGATCTTGAGGTATCACGTCCTGAATATCTGGGTTAAACCGTTAGTATGAACACCTTCTAATAGGGGCCGCGTTTCAGAAATTCGTTCAAATCGTCAAAAGTTTAATATGTCACATTCCGTAAATGTCAAGTATCTCCAAGAAATAATCTGTCCCACCTAGTGTGTTCTGTGTGTGCTACATTTCTGTTTTGCTTGTTTACTTGAATGTACTTATCTGATCATAGATATGTAAATGTATGAATTATGAGATAATTTCTGAATTAAGGACATGACCATTTTTATTGAAAGCATGACTATTCTGTTGAAAACATGATTCCTGTTTGAGAACATAGTTGTGTTGTATCTGATAGCATGCCTCATATTTGATCTGGAATTGAAATATCTCATTTCTGGTTGATGTGATTAAACATATGTCTACCATCTGAATTCTGATGCCTATGTATATTGGACAAACTGTACTGTTTGGGGGTATATTCTGGGGTTATGATTTGAAGTGTCTGCAGGTACAGCTCTGATCCATCTGGTAAATCTTTATGTTAAGCTCCTACGCCCACGGGCCTAGGGTAAGTCTTTCTGGACCTAAGGCATTCCCTTAGGTAGGCTCCTACGCCTCAGGCCTAGGGTAAGACCTTCTGTATGCAGTTCATGGGGAATTGCATTTTGGTGTTCGGTTAGAGGGTAGTTACCAGTAAACCCTTGTATGCACTTGAGCATTTGCATTTGAATTGTTACCTATTCTTATGATATGGTTAGTATGTAATTATGCCTGCTTGATTTGCACTTATTGGAACACACTAGACACTAAACTCTTTGTTTCATCTTCGTAACTATCAACTCGTATAATTCCCGTTTGTTACTCGAGGATGAAATAACAGAAAGGAATAGAGGACTGTCACTGCTTGAAACATAATGAAAATGTTATGCCTACCATATATCTGCATGAGCTTATAGCATCTTCTGGTAGTTTTGTATTACTGAGCTTTCCCAAGCTCATGTTGTTTTTACCATCTCAGGATAAAAGATCAGACAAGTTGCACCTATCAACGTCGGTATGAGAGTTTCTTCAGCTCGTCAGGAAGTATGGTATCTGTGTAACTAGGGGGCATGTGTGTCGTGTTTGCATTATACAAATGAGTCCGAAATTTAATTCCGCAACTTGTATCATAATTGTTTTATCGTTTTAAACGATTTCTGAAATTTTATTTTAAATCAGATATTTGATTTATGATTTTAAAGGTTTAACTATATGTTTATTTGAAATCTTATTGTGGGTCGTTCTTGTGACCCTAATGTGACTTCCTAGGATCCGTTGTAACACATATGCGGGTCTAGGGGGTTACATTATGGCCCTTACTCAGGGAGATGCTTCTGTGACAGACTATGAGATCTGTTTTGTTCGCTTGAGTCAGTACGCTCCAGAGTTGGTTCCTACTGAAGTGGAACGCTGTAACCGTTTCCGCTATGGGTTGAGCAAAGAGGTCAAGAGGTACATGTTAGCTTCTGACTACTCAGACTTTGATGTATTGGTCGCGAGGGCTAAGTACTTAGAGCACAGTTTAGGTTCGGCCAAACGATCTGGTGGTTCCAGTTCTGGTAAGAGGCATAACCACTTTGACAGTAGAGATGCCAAGAGGCATAGAGGTGGCAGACATCAGTTTGACCATAGACGTGGCGGTGGCCAACATGGTAGGGGTCATCAGGGCCATAGAGGAGGAGGGTGTTTGCCCGAGTGCACCCGATGTGGGAGACAGCACGCTGGTGAGTGTTGGGGTAACTTTCATTCTTGTTGGAACTGTGGTTCGAGGGACCACTTTAGGATGGATTGTCCGCATCAGGCGGCACAGGCACCAAACATTGCTCAGGCTCCAGCGAGAGCGAATGATTTTCAGAGAGGCCGTGGGCGTGGTCGTTGCTACTTCCAGCCTAGGGCTGATGCACCTAGGGTAGATGCTCAGAGGAACCTTGCTCATGTTGTGGCAGTGCAGCCAGAGGCTGGAGGACCATCGAGAGTTTATGCTCAGAGAGAGGCCGGGAACGACACTAATGTGATAGCAGGTAATTTTGAGTTACAGTCTATGTCTTTACTTTCTTTGGTTGATTCGGGTTCTACACATTCCTACATTTTGAGTGAGCATGCACGGAAATTAGATGTACTTGTTGAGATCTTAGATGTAGGTATGCATGTGACTAGTTCTTTTGGTGAGACAGTTGTGGTTAGACGTATGTATAAGAGATGTCCACTGAAGATTTAGGGTCATGTATTCTCTGCTGATATGATGAAACTTCCTTTCTATGGCTTCGATATTATTTTGGGTATGGACTGGTTGGTTGAGCACCGAGCTAGTGTAGATTTTGAGACGAAGAGGATTTCCTTGAAACTTTCTGATGACTACGAGGTAGTAGTAGTAGGCGAGAACATTAAGTTCTTGTCTAATGTGGTGTCAGCTCTAGAGGCCCATAGGTTGATGGACTCCGGATGTGGGGCTTATTTAGCTTATGTTATGAATCCGAATATGAGTAAAGCTAGACCGAAAGGTATTAGAACAGTTTGTGACTTTCCGGATGTGTTTCCTGAAGAGTTGTCGGGTTTACCTCCTGACAGAGATGTTGAGTTTGTGATTGAGATTGTTTCAGGGTCTAACCCAGTTTCGATAGCTCCGTATCTTATGGCTTCGAAAGAGTTGAAAGAATTGAAGAGTCAGTTGCAAGAGTTATTAGACCGTGGTTTCATTAGGCCTAGTAGTTCTCTTTGGGGTGCTCCCGTGTTATTTGTGAAAAAGAAAGATGGTAGTATGCGCATGTGTATTGACTATAGACAGTTGAATCAGCTGACCGTGAAGAACAAGTATCTGTTGCCTCGCATAGATGATTTGTTTGATCAGTTGAGAGGTGCTTCAGTGTTCTCGAAGATAGATTTGAGATCCAGGTACTACCAGTTGAAAGTAAAAGAATGTGATGTTCCGAAGACAGCTTTTAAGACTAGATATGGCCACTATGAGTTTCTTGTGATGCCGTTCGGGCTCACGAATGCACCTGCAGCATTCATGGACATGATGAACAGAATTTTTAGAGACTATCTAGACCGTTTCGTAGTTGTTTTCATTGATGACATACTTGTGTACTCGAAGACAGAAGAAGAGCATGATGAGCACTTGAGATTTGTTTTACAGAGATTGTTGAGCAATCAGTTGTATGCGAAGCTTAGTAAATATGAGTTCTGGATTCGAGAGGTTGTATTTCTTGGCCATGTTGTTTCGGCCGAAGGTATCCGTGTTGATCCGTCGAAGATTGAGGCTATTGTTGAGTGGAAACAACCTAAGTCTGTGACCGAGATTAGGAGTTTCCTAGGATTATCCGGTTACTATATGAGATTTGTTGATGGTTTCTCTAGAGTAGCTGCTCCTTTGACTAAATTATTACAAAAAAGAGTTAAGTTCGAATGGTCAGATGCAAGACAGAAGGCCTTTGAGAAATTAAAAGAAGCTTTAACAAATGCTCCAGTGTTAGTGCAACCTGTTTCAGGTAAAGAATTTGTGGTCTATAGTGATGCTTCCTACATAGGTTTAGGATGTGTTTTGATGCAAGAAAGAAGAGTTGTTGCTTATGCTTCTAGACAGTTGAAAATTCATGAGAAGAACTATCCTACTCATGATATAGAGTTAGCCGCGGTTGTGTTTGCATTGAAGATTTGGCGTCATTACTTGTATGGTGAGAAGTGTATAGTTTACACCGATCACAAGAGCTTGAAGTACTTGATGACACAGAAAGAGTTGAACTTGAGACAAAGAAGATGGCTAGAGTTGCTAAAAGATTATGATTTGACCATTGAGTACCATCCGGGTAAGGCAAATGTAGTAGCCGATGCTTTGAGTAGAAAAGTGGCCGTTGAGTTGAGAGCTATGTTTGCTAGATTGAGTGTGTCCAATGACGGTGGGTTGATCACCGAGTTGCAAGTGAAGCCTTCTTTGATTCAGTTGATTAGAGAGAAGCAGTTGCAAGATGTGACTTTTGTTCCTCATGTTCAGGACATAGCCGAAGGAAGACCGACCGAGTATAGTTTCAGTGGTGAGAGCTTGTTGTGCTTTAGAGATAGAATTGTTGTACCAGAAAATGTTGAGTTGAGACGTCAGATTCTGAGTGAAGCACATTCGAGTCCTTTTTCTATGCATCCGGGTAGTACCAAGATGTATCGTGATTTGAAAAATGATTACTTCTGGGTTGGTTTGAAGAAGGATGTAGCCGAGTATGTGAGCCGTTGTATGGTTTGTCAGAGAGTGAAGGCAGAACATCAGGTTCCTTCAGGTTTGTTACAGCCTTTAAAGATTCCGAAATGGAAATGGGAGAGGATCACCTTGGATTTTGTGTCGGGGTTACCTTTGTCTCCTTCGAAGAAGAATTTTGTTTGGGTGATTGTTGATAGGTTCACTAAGTGTGCCCACTTCTTAGCAGTGAACACTACAGATTCCTTAGACAAGTTGGCAAACTTGTACATCCGTGAGATTGTGAGACTTTATGGAGTTCTGAAGTCTATTGTTTCATATAGGGATCCTAGATTTACTTCAAGATTCTGGGGTTGCTTGCATAGTGCTCTAGGTAGCCATTTGCATTTCAGCACGTCTTATCATCCGCAGTCCGATGGGCAGTCAGAGCGAGTGATACAGATTCTAGAGGATATGCTTCGTTGTTGTGTGATTGACTTCTAGGGTTCTTGGGAGAAGCACTTACCGTTAGTTGAGTTTGCTTACAACAACAGTTATCAGTCTAGTATTCAGATGGCTCCTTATGAGGCTTTGTATGGTAGACGATGTAGGACTCCAATTTGTTGGGCTGAAACGGGTCAGAGATTGTTACCTATGCCAGATTTTCTTAAGAGGACTACCGATAAGGTGAAGTTGATTTGTGACCATTTGAAAGCAGCTTCCGATCATCAGAAGTCTTATGTGGATTTGAAGAGGAAAGAGATTGAGTACTCTGTGGGTGAGAAAGTGATTTTGAAAGTATCTCCGTGGAAGAAGGTAATGAGATTTGGCCGGAAGGGCAAGTTGAGTCCGAGGTTCATTGGTCCGTATGAGATAGTTGAGTGGATTGGGCCTGTAGCTTACCGTTTGAGGTTACCTTCTGAGTTAGAGAAGATCCATGATATTTTTCATGTGTCCATGCTTAGGAGATATAGGTCAGACCCTTATCATGTTATGCCCATTGAGGAGATAGAGCTGAATCCGGATTTGTCTTATAATGAAGAGCCTGTTGAGATACTTGCTTCTGATAGCAAGGTGTTGCGTGGTAAGACCATAGAGTTGGTCAAAGTGTTGTAGAGACATAGAGGTGTGGAAGAGGCCACGTAGGAGAGGAAAGCTGATATGGTTGAGCAGTTTCCGTATTTGTTTCCATCAGGTAATTTCGGGGACGAAATTCCTTAAGTGGGGGAGAGTTGTAACACCCGGGTTTAGGGGTCGGGTGAAAATAATATTTTAATATTATTTGGGCTCGGTTTTATAATTAAAATAATGTTTCGGGTTTTGTTTTCAAAATTATTAATTGTGTTGACCATGTTTTGGGAATAAACCCCAAATAGCCATGGATTATATGATCTTGTGAATATCCCATTTCATTAAGGGCAAAATGGTCTTTGGGCCTTTAAATTTAAAACAAAACAAAACACCCCTTTGTACTATTCATTCTCTTCTTTAAAGAGAAACCAACGTGAATAGAGCTCTCCCTCTACAAATCACTATTCCATCACAAAGCTCCTCCATTTCAACTCATTTTTGAAAGGTAACACCGTTTTTGACTTCTCCTCAACTCACTCTCTTTAAAAGTACCATTAGTTTTTATTTTCGTTGAGGTTTTGGAAATGGGGATTTCAAAATATTTGATTAAAAATGATGCATTTGTGTTGCTAAACCTAATATTTTGATTCAATGTTGTTATTTATGAGGTTTAGGAGTTAAATGGTTCAAAATATATGAATTTCTCTTGATTTTGAGCAATTCCCGAATTTGGGTATAAATGGGGTTTTGGAGGGTTTTGGGTGAGTTTTAGGGGTTGTTTTGGGTTGGAATTGATAGGCTATTGGTAGTGCTATGGTTAGGGGTTGATTTGGGATCATTTGTGGGTGTAAAAGTTGTTGGGAACATGGGTTTTGGAAGAGGTTTTGGGGCTACCCGAGTTTGGTTAAAAGTGTGGTTGTTCATGGCTTGAAACATTGTAATTTGTGTTTGAATTGTGTTCCGGGTTGGTATTTTGATGTTTGGGCTGATTTGAGGTTATTTGAATTGTATTGAGGTTGTTTAGAAGCAAGAACTTGGGTCGGTGAAGCATCGAGAGGAAATCCGGAAACTTGAGGGTGGTTGCTTGCTTGGCTTGGAGCTTGAAAGCTTAGGTGAGTGGTTAAATGTTTAAAGTGGTTTTTAAATGGTTGGTTCGAGTATGTGGACTAGGTCGGGCTTGGTAGACCCACCTAGAGTTAGTGGTAACCTAATCCTAAACTTGATCTAGAGCCATTGGATGAACTTGTATTTGGATGTTTATGCCTCGTATGACTTGTGATATGATTGATTTATGTATAATGTGTTATACATGTGAGATGAGACATGATTTGTGATGCTTATGGCATGCATGGAAATGGTTCATGATTGTGATCATGGTGAGTACGTGCTAAGCACAGAATTGATTGAAATGAATAATGTGGAATGAGTTAAATGTTGGCACTAGTATGCTTGAGTACAAATGATCGATCATTAGGATGTTAGTGTGCACACATGAGTCTAAATTCGCGCGTGGCCTTGGTGGCGTTGAGTCACCAAGGAGGAGTACGGGTATGCCCAAAAATTGTGTTTATGTTTGTCGATGATGAGTGGAATCCCATCGATGGGGCGTGAGGATGAGTGGAATCCCCTCCGCGAGACCGGTGATGAGTGTAATCCCACCGTGAGGTAAAGTGGTTGTTGGATGTGAGTTCCAACGTGTTTATCCGCGTATTCGGGTCATAGCTAGGTGCCAATATTGATTGATATGTTTATCAACGTGTTGTAGAATGTGATTTCTACTTGGATGCTTATATGTGTTTACATATGTTGTGAAATAGAGCTTGATAAGCATGTCATATAATTGAATATTGTTCATGCATCTTTAACATTTGGCTCTTGAGGATCCTTGGTAATTGTGTATTTACCTTGGTTGAGATCGTGCTTGGACCCTGCATTGTCGAGGTTTGTTTTTAAAGAGCTTACCCTCACTAAGCTTTATTGCTTACGCTCTCTCTTTGTTCGACAATGCAGATCCTTAGTCTGTGGGTTGCTAGGAGCAAGAAGGGGGCCTCCAAGTGTGCTTGTGGTGCTTGTTTGGCTACCAAGTATGAACTTTTAAATTAAGATGTAATGGTCAAGCAATGGGACATGTAATCGTATTATGATGTTTTTGGATCATGTTGCTATGGTTGTTGTTTAGGAGCATGTTAGACTCCTCGTTTGTGCTTGTTAATTGGCTTTTGGGATGTATGCTTTGCTTGTGACCATGTTAGTATTTTGCTACCTAGAATTGTCTAAGTGTTGGCTATGTTGAAGTCTAACACCTTTAATGATATGTATGGATGTATGGCTTTGTGATGTTGTGCCTTAGTGTTTAGCCTTGTTATAATGATGTTCAAGCATGCTTATATGTTGGTTAGCCTTAGGATTGTTGTTAGTGTGTTGTTGAAGGTTTTGGTGGGGTTTAGGGGCACCCTTGTGCCTTAAATCAGCTAAAATCAGTCTGTAGACAGAGGGCATTTCGAAACGGGCTACCCTATTTCGATACGGTCCCTTTGTTTTTGGCCGAGCGTTTCGAAACGGGTAGGGGCCGTTTCGGTACACTTTTGCTACTAGAATTTTGAGCAATTGGCGAGATGAAGGTGTTCCGAAACGGGTCTATGGTGTTTCGAAACGGTCAAATCTCGTTGACCATGAGAAGTTGACCAGGGAGGGTGTTTCGGAACGGTTGACCCCCGTTCCGATACGGCATCCTCGTGTAGGCTAGAAATGTTGACCATGTCAAGGCGTTTCGACACACCTTGAGGGTGTTTCGAAACAGCCTGTTAAATCACATAAAAATGGACAGTTTTGTTTAGGTTGTTCGAGTTATTGCTTCGTGAATGCTTGTCTTCCGTTGCTGTGATCACATAAGAATTAAAGGTGCATTTAGAGAAGATTAAATTAAACAGAAATTTTCTGGGTCGTTAACCGAGGAGGAACCTTAACGGGTTTCGCTTCGGTTTTCCCCGTGTGGCCCACTCAGACCGGTCAAGCGTCCGGACCGGGACGAGAGGGATACAATTCGCACGACGTCAGTTGATTTCCTGTGACGGGATGGGGGGAAATGGGCGTGATGGTATGGCGACCGATTTGGTGAGCGGCGGCATGGCAATCGGCGGCGAAATCAGCTTAAATCGGGATTTAGATTTTGGGGTTTAGTACTTTGGGAATTTGGGATGTTGTTTTGTAAAATATGGAAAATTTAAAGATTTTTTAAAAATTAATTTATTTTATTTATTTTTAATATAATTTTAGATTTTTCTGAAAGTGACATGTGTCTTTTAACGGAAAAAAATTAACGGCGAACCTTAAATGGGTTACGGAATGAAATGTTAGGCACTTAGTTGGCCCGAAAAATAGTTTAGGCACCTAATTAAAAAAAATGTATAGTCTGAGCAACTATTTGACGGTTAAGCCTATACATTTTAAATAACATTTTGATTGTGCTTTTTTTAGTCTTCCTAACAAGCTGTTTTCAAAGGCGAATCACTATGGTATATGGGAGCCAAGGGTAGCCCTTGCGCCCAAACTTTTTAAAATTTAAAGTTTGGTCCTTCTAAAATTTAAAAAAAATAATTTGGCCTTTACAAATTTTAAAAATTCTTATTATGTTTTAAAATGGTTGAATGTTTTAAATTAAGTCGTTCTCTAAAATTTAAAAAATTTCTCATTATCTCTCAATTTTTTTAAAAAAATAGTTAAACAAAATTTCTTTTTGAAAATTTAAAATTAAACCCTTCAAAATTTTTAAAGATTTTAATCTAAGCCTTCAATTTTTTTTGAATATTTCAAGTAGGCTTCCCCAAACTCTATTGTGAAGATCCACCCCGGTTATTTCGGGCGAGTCTAACGTACAACAGGTCTAGGGTGCGGCTAAGACGGTTAGTTTCGATACTTGTCCAAAAACTTAAAATGTTATAAAAAAATTTAAATATCGATACTAACAAAATAAATATAAATACCTGTCTAAAACACGAATACAACATAAAATGTTATAAAAAAATTTAACATTTTAAATTTTGGACAAATTTTAAAACTTACCGAATGAGAGTCGGACCCTAAATCCGGTTGTTTGTTATACTCGAAAGATAAGATAAAGCTTCTGGTGTTGTTGGCAAGATAGGAGACCAGAATCGAGAGTGGAGATAATAAAATCTTGTATATACCTATAAAGCCCACAAAAGTGAGTTTCAGTACACTTTCTTCAGTACACTGTGTGTTTTGGATTTAATGTGGGGGCTTCTTTGACTGGTCCTCTTTTGCAGGCACAGATTCTTGAGAATCCACCACGTGTCAAATCCCCATTAAGCTGATTTTATTTAAGTTTGGAGTCATGTGGATGACAACCATGTCCTTTTATGAGTAAAACTTCAAATCAAATCTTTTAAAAAGCAGAGAATTCTCCCCCTATCTCCTCCACTCCATGTTACTCACACCTACCATACCTCAACATCATATTTCAAACTATTTCTTTTTATCTTTCTTTTCCCATGTTTTAAAACCCTAAAAAATATGACCCTTTGACAACAAAAGCCCCCCACTCCTACACGGTATAAATAAATAGAGCATTCGATGAATTATTCGTAATTTGTTCGTATAACGTTTATTTATTAGGTTAAATAAGTAAGTATAGACAAAATTTTATGTTCGTTTACTAAGCGAACGAACACAAACTGATGTGTGTTCGGTTCGTTAATGTTCACGAACAATCTTGTTTATAAGTTTGTTTGCTTGGTTTTCTTTTTTCTTTTTCTTTTATATTCTAAATATTGGTAAAGATATAGACTAAATTGAACACATGGTGAAATTTAGAGTTCAAACTGTGAAGCCTAAGGAGCTTAAGGACTAGTGTTATAATTTCACCATGTTTGCCAATATAAAACGAACATGTTTGTGTACGTTAAACGAACATGTTCGCGAACACTAAACAAACAAACATGAACGCCTAAAAAAACAAACGAACATGAACATTATATTAATAATTTAACTGAACATAAACACCTTTAAAAACAAATAAATGAGCCCGAAAAAAATCTTATTCATTTAAACTCGGTTCATTTACACCCATACTCCCACTCCAGACCTGACCAAATTATTGACTTTTTAATTAGATTCAAACCCATGTATTGTTCTTATGTTATAGCAACAAGTAAAGAAAATGAGACAAATAAAATGTTTGATCCGGTTAATGTGATTGGTTCACAGCTGGGAAAAGGTTGGAAAAAAAGTGATAAAATATAATGAAAAGTAGGAATGGGGGAAGCTGACAGCAAGCGGGAGAAGATAGTAATACACAGGACCGACTATAAGAGGAGTACTACCCAGACCCCTAAAATTTAATATTCATGTTTTTTTTTTTAATTTTATGTTTTTAATTTATTAAATAAATTAATCTAATGCTAAAAATTTAATATTCATAACTTTTAAAATTTTATTTTTTAAACTATGAGTTTACATGTTTTTTTGAATCATTTAATGAGTGAAATGCATGATTGAGATTAACTCATTATCTTTTTTCAAGTGATAATCTTTACATATCTTACTGTTAATCTCAGTCATTCATTTCATCTATCATACGATACAAAAAAAGTGTAAAACTTAAAAACCCGTAGATTGTGTAAACAAATCATAAATAAGGGTGGCAATCATGTGTGGAATAACCGAAAACCATAAGGATCTGAACCAGCAGGTACGGGGAATAACCGAAATTTTCACCCACAGGGACAAGGACGAGAGAAATTTTATCACCGAAGCTCGAATAAGGATGCGGACGGGGATTGTTATATTTGAACCGCGAGGATAACCGAACCATACCCGTATAAATCACCGTGAGGATCCCAAAAATATTCGCAGAGATCCTCAATATTTTACAAAGTTGGATGACCATAACCTAAGTATGATCGGCTGGAGTAAGTTTGAAAATTTTTCGTAAATTTCATAAAAATAATTAGAAAGTGCTATATACATCTTTGAAAACGTGATTCAATATAGTTTTGTTTAAAATAAACGGATATCGATTTCTATATGTATTTTTTTTAAAAAAATATTTGAATATTTGAATGTTGAAAGGTCATAAAAATTTGAGAGCTGATTTCTTAGAAAAACATTTTTATCAGTGACTTTGAAAAATCACAAAAAATTCTACAAGATAAATGAGAAAGTGAGCCTTATATTTCTATAATCATACGAAATTCTAGATTCTTTTAAAACAAACAGTTCTTTATTTTGAGTTATATATTAAGAGTTATTAATTTTTGAGTGAGCAAATGTCAGAAGAAAAGACCCCAGACTGTTTTCAAAGACAACAATGATAATAGCTTTAAAAATTCGCCATAAATCATACGAGTAAATTAGAAGAGGAATTTTATATGGTTTGAAGATTATCGAATTTAGTCCCTTTTAGAACAAACAAATCATGATTTGGTACTGTAGATTATTAGTTATATATTTTCTTTTAAAGATAGTGCGTGTTGTCATGTTTCAATAGTTAATATTTTAATAATGTTTTGTAGTTTTGAAATGGTTTGTTTGTTGTTGATAAAATTAAATTTATCATTTATGTTTGTAATTTTAAAGGTAGTGCAGATTGTCATGTTTCAATAATTAATATTTTAGTCATGTTTTATAATTTTGAAATGGATTGTTTGTTGTTGATAAAATTAAATTTATCATTTATGTTTGTAGTTTTGGGGATTTAATGTTAAGTATTTGTTTTAATAAATTACATTTTATTTATTTTTTTAGGTTCGAGGATTAACCGAAAACAACGGAAATCCGTAAGAGATGTGTACGGGGATGAAATAATTACTGAAACGTTTAATAGAAATTTTCTAAAATCATACATATAAGTGTTAGAGACAGAATAAAGAATGCAAAAACGTTCCTGACCCGTCCCATTGCCGCCCCTAATCCTATCCCTATATGTACTCAATGATTCATCATTTGTGGTTGTCACTTGGTTTTACAGTGCAAGACAAAAGACCTCTATGATAGGAGGAAAAAGAGATCTGCACGTGACCACTTGATCTCCTACCATTATCCTACACCATACAACTATACATTATACAACACCAAGTAATTGGAAATTTGAATTTAGGACATTGTAAACTGCCCTTTCTTACTGTACAACTTGCTTAATTGAGGCTGTATTTATTTACACACGCTATATAATAAAGAGTTTGAGTAATGTGAAAAATAAAATAAAAATTGCAACCACCATCACAAGGGTGGTTTTGTCTGAACACTGATGCATCAGTCTCATTGATTTTAGGTATTGATCTTACTTTTAAATGATTCTCTTAATAAATAATGTTGTTCCGTCACTGATTAGAGTCATAATTTGGACAAATGATTCCCTTAGTTGCTTGGATTCAATAGAACTATTAGATTACTACGCCACTTCATGCTGAACTATGAGGACTATACATTGGGCTGCAACTTGTATGGTCATATGGTTTTGAGTTTCTTCAAGTTCAATCCGATAACGTTCAGGGTGTGAAACTTCCAAGTGCTTTGAATTCCGATGATGATCCGCTTCCGCTAGTTTGTGCTATTTTTAGGATTCACAATCGTGGTTGGTACATTGAGGTAATATAGGTTCCCCGAGAAAGCAACATGGTTGATGATGCTTAGAGATGAAGTCAAGATTTAAGATTGAAAGGTAAATCATAAATGTTTGAAAGTAGTAGGGGTAAATTCATAAATAATCTATTTTTTTTTAAATTAAATAGAACGACAAAGGTGTAAAAAAATTGAGGGTGGGGAACTATTGCCCCTCCCCACCCCATAGCTTCGCCATTGTTAATGTCTTAACCAAATTGATTACTGCTAAGAATTTTTAGACACCTGTATCTGCGGACGCCCTAACTCTTATTCTTCAGCTGGTTTATCGAGATATTTTAGATCCACTTTATACTAATTTTGTATTTGTTAGTTAAGGCATGTCTCATTTTTCATTAAAAATAGCATACATTGAGATTTAAATTCTAAATCAGCTTAAATTTAGACCCTTTTATAACCACAAATTTTCTTTTATACTAACAAAAGATTTCTAATCTTAAATGTTTATTTTTGAACTTAAGATTCAACCTAATTTATTTCCATAATCGATTGAGAAAAAATATATTATTTCCAATCCTAAAATTTTCCAAGTCAAAATCTAAAGTTCAACTAGTTGGGACTCTAATAAACACAAATAATACCCTCACTGAATATTTATACTAAAAACCCAAACCTATAATTGAGATAATTAATCCCAAAGGGTACAAAAAAGAAGTGAAAATGATTTCTTTTTGTGTCCCTTGGTCAGTATTCTTAAATTTTGTGTCCCTTCAGTGTTTTATAAATAAAATTTTCCCGCTTAGCGAAAAAATGGGCAAATTTTAATGTACAACATATATAGGGAGCGGTTAAAAATCGACAAATTTTGATACTTGTCCAAAACATAAAATGTTAGTTTTTTCTTATAACATTTTAGATTGTTTTTTCGTGTTTTTTTACAAGTATCGATACATGTCCAAAAACTTAAACTGTTATTAAAATAATATTAAATATTGATATTTATAAAATAAGTATTGAAACTTGTAAAAATATACAAAAAATTTAATCTAAAATATTATTAAAAAATATAATATTTTAAATTTTTAAACAAATTTTAAAACTTATCGTCTTTTAACTGCACCCTAAAAATGCGGCACCTTAGACCTACAAAAAGAAATACAAAATCTGAATGGGTTTTTTAAAAGAAAAAGCAAACCTGAGATCACGTGGTGCATTTGATCCGTCGGTATCGCCAGCTCATTGACTCGTATATTTATTCTGTCAAAAGAAAGAAAGATTAACACAACAAAACATACAACTTTTAGCGGGTGAGTCTAGGGTCTACCTGGGTTACGATACCACTACAATACGGCATCAATCGAAATATTATAAAATTTGAAATCAAAAACATTAATTACCAATTTGAAATGTTATAATCTAAAGTGTTATACTTTATTTTATAACATTTTATGTTGATGGTCTCACGACAATCATTTATAATAAGATTTTAAGTTGATGTTAAATATCGAATCTTATCTCTAAGTATCAATACTTGTCGCGAGACCACTAACTTAAAATATTATTAAAAAGTATAATATTTTAATTTTCGTGTTTTATAACATTTCAGTTAGTGCGACATTATATTCATATTGTAACCGTGTTGTAGGTTAGACTCCCAATTTTTTAGCTAAAAACATTAAAACTAATTTATTATTTCTTTAGCTTGTTTAAAACTCCAAAACCCTATCCCAAGCTGCTGTTGCTTTCTATGCCAGCAATGGCAACTGTTTCCACCTCCCCTAAATCTGGCTACACCACACCCATTTCTTCACATTAACACAGGGCTTTATTTATTTATTTATTTATTTATTCACTGTCTTCATAATTAATGATTCTGCATTTGATTTGACCCCAATATGAACCACAAGTTCTCTGAACTGGTAATAATAAAAAGTAGTAAAACAATTGATTTGGCTAAGTTTGTATCCAGCATCCATGCATTATGCTTATCACTGCCGTATGCTATTCTTGTGAATATATGATTCAGTCTCTTTGCACCCAAAATGTCATATGTAATGAAAATAGGACACACAAAAAAATCGTCTATCTCTCAACCATGTTCATACTTTAAAAAAGTAGGTTTTATAGTTTATGATTAGAGTTAATGGTTAGAGTTTAAGAAATTAAGAGTAAGTATATTTTTAAGGTGTAGGATTTAAGATATAGAATTTAGAGTTAAAATTTAAAATTTAATTTTGTTAATATTTTTAATATGAGACATAAAAAAGGGTATACATTGACATAAAAACAGATAAAGACCTGAAACATAATGAGTTTACGATATAACAACTTAATTTAAGTTTAAAAAACAGTAAGTTTAAAATTTTGTTCAAAATTGTTTGTATAAGTTTTAAAATTTACAGTTTTTTTAGCCTTAAATTAAACTGTTGTACAAATAAAGGATTGTTTCTTAGAACCTTCATAAAAAGCTCTCCAAGTCTGTGTTCAGATTAATGAAGCATAAGGAGATTGGTCCTAGAAAAGAGGGTAATTTATTTGTGTAGTTAATATTTTATCCATTTATGGTATAGCTTTGGAGCAAATGAAAGCTTCTTAGTAACTTCACCCTCGTCCGGTCCAAGAGAAAACAGTAAAAAAATAATGAAATAACTAAAAGATGCAGGATTTTTGTATTCAAAACTGGTCATCATTGAATGCCAATTCTGGCCAGAGAAAAACAAAAAAGAAAAATCCAATTAACATGTCAGGACAAAAAAAATCACATCATGAACATAACTTCTATGAAATCAAAAGGCTTAATAGTTAAAAAGGTATTTAATTTATATATATATTTTAATTTGGTGTCTAACGTATTTTTCAGGTCACTTTATTGCCTAACATTTTATTCTGTAATTCAGATTAATTTTTTTTCGTCAAAGGCCATTAAATTTTTTTTGTTAGCCAATTATAACATAGCACATGGCAATGTTTTTTATTTATTTAATTTCTGAATTATTTTAAAATTATGTACTTCTCAAAAAACCCAAAGTTTTAATTTCTTTCAAACAAACCCTCAAATCACATCTCCCTCAACGTCCGACATCCCCCACACACGACGGTTCACCGTTCACCACCCAAGCGTCGGATACATTATCGTTCAACAATCCCACCCTCTAACCGTCGATTCGAAGCCCAACCGGTCTTTTTTTTTTATTTTTGGATGTTCATCGACGGAGCAATCAACGGTTCATTTGCATGTTTTTAACGACGAAATCATGGGGTTTTCGGTCGTGGGGGGCGACGAAGCTAAGAGTGGCCGAAGGTGGTTGAATCAGTGGTGGGATGAGAGAAATTTAGGGCTATAAGGTTTGGATTTGGGGTTTTAGAGAAATTAAAGATTTTGGGTTTTTAATAAAATTAAAGATTTTTTTTATTTTTATAAAAATAAAAATTAAAGAAAATACCAGAATATGACACGTGTTGTGTTTTTATTGCATAACGAAAAATTTTTAGCGTTCGTTAAGAAAAACCCAATCTAAGTTACGGAATGAACCATTAGGCACCCAATAGGCCCGAAAAAACGTTAGACACTAAACTGAAAAAATGGGTATATGTTGAGCACATTTCTGACTATTAAGCCAATTCAAAAAGACATGATAGTAAAAAATACCCAAACGTTTAACTGAAAATTTTAGTTCACATTATTTTTTTAACTAATTTAACTTCTAATATTTTATTTTGAGTCAAAATAACTTATCGAGGAATGAAAATTATTATTCAACTAACGATAAACAACTTAAAATGACTTGACAGAATGACACGTTAATAGAAAAAAATAATATTATATTTATATACTTTTGTAAAATTATTTTTTTGACTAATATGACATTATTTCAAGTCATTTATCGTTGGTTAACTAACATTTTTATTTCACAGAGAGAAAATTTTAACCCAAAATAAATTATTAGGGTTAAATTAGATAAAAATAAAACTAAAATAACTATTCAGTCAAAGTTAAAACCATTAAAGAAATAACCATACATCAAGCTCCCCTTGCTCTTGCTTCCTTAGATATAAATACAAACATCTACTTGGTGAGTTGTATTAGTCTAAGAGGGTCCTGGAGACCTTATTAGGGTGTTTTCTTTCCCATTCTTTTCCATGTTTTGAAAGCTCATGGCATGCTTAGACATGTATAATTCGGAGCACAAAAGTCATCCAATGAGTCCAAGAATCTCTTTCTCAAATGATTTTGCTGAGACTCAACAGATTATGAAGCAGGAGAGGAACAGGAGAGAAGCTCCAGTGTCCTCAGACTTTGAATTCTCAGTGTCAAACTACTCCATGATGAGTGCTGATGAGCTTTTCTTCAAGGGAAAGCTGTTGCCATTTAAAGAGAATTGCAGCAATCAAATGCAAAGGACTTTGAGGGAAGAGCTTCTTGCCGGGGAAGATGATGATAACCTAACAGTAACACTGTCGCCTCCTAAGGGTTCCACAAGGTGGAAGGGGTTTCTGGGTCTCAAGAGATCCCACATCGGCTCCAAAAAAGTTGACAACAATGAAGGGTCTATGGAGAGAATGGGTGACAGAAAAAGGTCTGCTTTTGTTCATCAGGACACCCATGTTAGCAAAACTTCACAGGTGAGAAAAGAAAAGAAAACAATAAAAAAAACCAACTTTTCTTCTTCTTTTCTTTGTAAAGTACATGTTTTTTTATAGTCTATGTTCGAGATTTATAGTTCTTTCTCTTAATAATGTTGCCTCCAAAATTCGAACACGAGTTTTCTCCTTGTTTGTAAAAACAACTTTTCTTTTACCTATGAGATTTCATCTATGCTCTTTTGTTGCAGGAACTTTTGACTGAAGGAGGGCCAAATTGCAGAAATGTGGAGATTGGAACATAGCTGCATTTCTTGAGGGGGATCATAACTTGTAGAAATGTGGAGCATTTGTATTTCACTATTTTGAGGTTTGGGGGATGGTTTAAATCTTTTTTTGGGGGCTTCATTTGGGGTTTATTGTTCTTAATTTTCCATTTGTTTTTATCTGATAGGATTTGGTGTTTAGCTGTTCCTTTGTACAAAATGTTTGCGGTTTAAGAAGTTGTTGTAATGGTCAGCAATGGGTGGATCTGTATTAAGTCATGGTTTTTCTGACTCAGATCTGTTCATGAAATTTCACTGTGATTTGGATCTGTTCCTGTCTTTCTATCCTCTGGAACTTACACTAACTTGATTATTTTTAGTTTGCATTCAAGAAGGGATCCTTCAAAGAATTCATAGTATTTAAGTAGTATATTGATATGATAGGATCTACTTACGCAATATAAAAGTTTTTAACTTAAATTTTAGACCGTTGGATGGGTGAAATGAATGAGAGATTAATAGTAGGAGATGTGAAAATTATCACTGGGAAAAAAAGTAAAAATTAATCCCAGTTATTTATTTTATTCATCTAACGATATAAAAAACGTACAAAACTATGAGTTTTACCTTCTGTATAAACGGATCTTATCCTATATATATGAGAAAAACTTTAGTACACAACCTATATAAACTAAAATTTACACTTAATGGTCAAATTTAAGGGTTTAGATTGTGAGATTTAAAATTTGGCTATGTGTTAAAATATAACCACATATTTATAATATATGTGCTAGGACCACTTACAGTAAAAGTAAATTAATTTTATACATTTTTCGAACCGTTAAGCAATAATAAATAAATGAATATGTGCATTTTTTCCTGTGATAATCTTTTAATTTCTTACCGTTAATTTCAACATCTATTTATCTTTATTTGAGGGTCCAAGTTGTTTGAAATAATAATAATAATAATAATAATAATAATAATAATAATAATAATAATATAACTGCCTACAATCTCCGGACAATATCTTTGATACAAACTAGGGTTGCCATCTTGCTAGAGTAGCAGATTATGCATACATAAAGAGAAACTAAGTAGCTGCAGATATGAACCAGCAGTACATCTTTAAAGCAACCTCACCATGGAGCCTTAACTTCTTCCTCAAACCTCAGCTCATTGGTTTCTGCTGTAGATTGCAAACTCTCGATCTCGAATCCAAACGTCTTGCAGGCGTGCTTCAGCTCGCTGAGTTTTGCTTCAAGGTTTCGTATCTCATTCTCGGTCTGAGCTCGTTCTGTTTTAGCTTCAAAGTATCTCCTTGTGTCAGCAGCACCTTCTGACTCGAATGCAAGGTTTACAAGCCGCCGTAGTCGAGTTCGTAAAAATCCAACATTTATGCCCAACAACTCAAAGGCTTTCAAGGTCTTGTCCCAACTATCAAATTCATCTCGAGACGTTGTGAGCTTGCAAGCTCTTATGGCATCAGCAATTCGGACGGTTTCGGAAATGATTCCAACTTTAAATTTAAAACTTATATCCTGGATGATATTTTCATGCAGGAAAGCATTTTGACTACAGCATAGTTGGTAGTATTTATTGCGAATACCTTCCGAGAGCTCGGAATCTATAACCAAGCCATCAACCAATATGTTGTTCTCAAAACTTGTTTTGTCTTTGAATTGAATTGTTGGAACAGCTCGCTTGAAACCTTCCGAAACTACCGAACCAACTTCTTCACTATCATTTTCAGAGTACTCTGCCTGCTGCCCAATGTTACAAGCCAACCCCTGTAGGCCAGACTTCTTATTCTTCTTTCGGACAGAAGCTAGTGGTTTCGGACGTTTCCTCTTTGTACTTTTAGAGGCCGGTGGACCAGTCTCTGCATAATCTATTATTGTTTTCCAGAAATTCAGTTATAATGCAAACCTTCTGACAATTAAGAGACCTAACAAAGATGCCAATCAACTTGCCTGCATCGCTTTGTTTTGTATGAGCATCCAAATTGAGGAGGCCAAGAGCCCCATCCAGTTCATTCAAATCATTTGCCCTTATTATGTATATCTACAAAAATAAGATGATATATGTTAGAGATAAGAGTAATTACTAATATAATCAACTGAATTTTCACAATACATGCACTCGAGAGAAACATAATCTCTCTGCAAACATCGGAAGAAACCTGATGCATCGCATCCCCTTAATTAATGCAGTCTCAGGTAGTACGATTTAGGGGTGTTCATGGTTAACCAACATATTACAAGGTTAACCTGTAGGTTTTGTTCTTAGTGTAATTAAATGATAATGTGTTCATCTCATCATGGTTAACCAAAATACTACAATGATTAACCATGAACACCCCTAGTACGATTTATTGATGGGCTAGGTTAGAAACACTGTAAGCAGTTCTTTTGTTTCATCAGTATAACGATTTGGATTAAACCTAATATGAACTCCACACTAGTTCTCTATCACCTACGGTTCCTATAGAAACTTTTAAAGCTATGGTGTAGTTAGCGGAACTAAGTCTATTTCTCTCTCCATTCTCCTGTAAATCAAGCAAACTTCAAAAATAACATATGCAAGTTTTTAAAGAGTGATATAATGGCTTGATTTAGTACCATTGATCAATCTTGAGAAAACAATACATTCTGAATAGTACGATACTAAGATGTCCAATCTTCATTGCAATGTTATAGGCCAACCCCTGACCTCATAATAAGACACATACATCAGAATCTTTAAGAATCAGGTTTCATATTCACCCTAACTACATCTTCAAGAATCAGGTTTCATAATAAGTCTTTTTCAGGTTCTTAACATCTTTTCTAACAAAACCCACCATACATTCGAAAAGACTAACCATGTTAACTTGGATTTAAAATATATGAGCAATAACATCCTCAGTTAGTGCAGGAATCAGTGAGCTTTTGTTTTGCATCTGCTGGTTTATCAGCTCTTACATAACTAGTTAAAGGCAAAATCCTATCTGATCAAAACCAGTTTTCTCTAGCAAGTTAAGGCTCAAAATTAACAAAAATAATTAGAACTATTAAGCAGATCCTATCGCAATGGAGTCTCAGAATTTAATACTTTCCAGGTTTGGTAAAGTAGTAAAAGAGATCATAGTGAGAAGGGGAGAAAAAGAGGCTTCAGTCACTGCAATGTTATTAAATGTTGTTAATTTCTTAAGTTTGTGGCTGCATAAGCCTTGTTAGACTATATACAGCTTAGTATATCACATAGCCCTTACACTTTTATTCTACAAAAATAGAAGATTCACAAATTTTTGCTGCCTTGTCTGGGAAATTGAATTTGTCTAAAACACTGGTTATATTGTTCATTTGGTAGCTAAACAAAAAAAAGCTTCATTTATAAGTTTCTTGATTACATTCATATTAATACTTTATGATAAAATCCAGGAAATAATCAAAGCTTAGCAAGAGAATTACATGCTGTAATTATGAGAACATCTGTGCATGAAAAAAACTTTCATTTCATTTTTCCATTTTCCCTATCCAAAAATGTTCAAGCATGCGTTTTACCAGCATCTTTTATCAATACTAACATTATCACACAAAATTATTATAGAATATCACATTTTAGGTTGGAGGGTTGGTCTCTAATCCCAGAACTAGATCCCTCAATCATAGTGGAGACCCATCCAATTCTGAGACATGGAGAGAAAAAAACATACCTAGAACTTTTTTCTTAGTATTGAACTCCAATGACAAGTCAGGACTATCAACAGAAATATAATCACATATTGCACTTAAGCAATGTAAACCTCAAAACCTCAATAAAATAGAAGGCCAAGAAGAATAGCTAATGGAAATGTAATTCAAAACCATCACCTTGAACTTGGTTGGCTCAACTAACTGGAAGACCAAAACATCTCCCTCAAGCAAATTATTGGCACTACAAAACTGTCTCCAACCTGCACTCAATCCCGTTTTATCAGCATAGTATTTTACATAATATTTGTGCCCACCTTCGTCTTCCAAAGTGATTATAGTATCTTTCCTAGGCAAATGCATTTTACAGAACACCCCAGGAAGCCCCTATCAAAAGAAAAAAGAAATGATCACAAAAAAAGAAGAGTACACTAATACAATTATAAAGAGTGAATTCAGGCATTTGACAGCACTAACCATCCAAAAACAGCTTCCAACATGTGATCTAACCAAAGATTTTGCAAAACTGGGAAATTCAGGTTCTAGGTTTGATTGAACTTCCTCTGCACAAATCATAGCTGGAGACTTAATTTCAGGGCTGGATCTTCCATCACCAAGGCTATTTTTCAAAGAGCTTCCAGAAAGGGAAAAAAAACTAAGCATCATCAGAAAATGAATCGAAAAGCGGTAGAACTGTAAAACAGCTTATGCAGATTCCATTTCTTTTAGATACTTCACTAACCTTATTTTCATTCCCCCTGAATCTGACATTGCCTGTCCGGAAATCTATTTGTTAGTTCTTCTAATTTCCATTTAATCTGAGCTAAAAGAAAAACAATTCTTGCTTGAAATTTGAAATTTGAAATTAGAAATTCTCTGTATACGCCAACCAGTTTGACCGAGTAAAATTAATAAGTGTATCTCTATATCTTTTGACACTTTCAAAAAAATATTTGAAATTAAAAGTTAGAGAAGAAAGGGGGGAAACCCATAAACCAAAACAATCATTCAAATACCGGTGCTCTTAACAATGCATTTGGATATTTGAGACTGCAGTTGAGTCATTACACAATAAATATATAACAATTCTAAGGGGAAAATAAGAGTAAGAATAAAGGTTTTACAGGTTTGATTATGGTCTCGGATTGGCTCTTCTTTAGCTTCAGTTTTTTCTCAGTTGACGCCTTTGCCTTCTTCCTATTATTTGTCTTCTTTTCCTGCAAAAACAAGATATAATGCAATGCAGATAATTACCAATCGAGCAAAGGCAGCAGGCAGCAGGAACCTTCTTTTTTGTCGTTGGTTTTGAAGAAAAGTACAGCAGAAAGTACAAGATCTAACTTATTTCCCTATAGTTTCTACCATTTTCTTTCGAATTCCAGCTAAACAAACAGAATTAAAGAAGAAAAGAGAGAGACCGAAGAAGAAGAAGGGTTGAGCTTAGGAGCGAGGGTGAAGTGTTGTTCGCCGGCAGATTTGAGTCTCCAAACAGCAAGCGTCGTCGTTTTTTGCGGTAACTCTGAAGCTTCCTTCTTCACCCTTTGATCCATAACCAGCAATTCAGTTAGGAAGTAAGCAGGGATTCCAAAGAAGCAGATGCCTACAGTTTCCCTCCCTCTCGGTTGCAACTTGCAAGGGCTTTTTTTTCTTTTCTAAAACATTTTTCAAATTATGATGGGTAAACTACATCCAATATTAACCCCCCAAAAAATCACTCAGACATATTAATTTTGTCCTAATTCGACACGATTCAACAAATTCAAATTTTTATATTTAAAAATTCTATTAATTTAATTTTTTTTGATACTGTAAAATCAAGCGAGCTTATCAGATCAAAGTAATAGTTCGATAATTGCATTCTGCCAGAAAACAACAAGTTACTGTTAAGTTGATATTATACTAGAAAAGTAACTAATGTAACTTTTATGGGATAAACACAAGCAATTTAAGAGAAGAATACATATTAAAATGATAAATTTTTTAAATATTAAAATTTAAATTTATTGAACTATTTTGAATTAGGATCAAATTGATAGATTGTATAAGTTTTGGGACTAAAAGTGTTATTATATCATGTTGTATTAGAAGGAAAGTGGCATATTTGTACAATATGTTAATTGAATGACTTGTTTGTAACAATTTTAATCAAATGACTTATTTATAAATGAAGTGACATGTCTGTAACAATTTTTTAATTGAGTGACTTGTTTTTAACTTTTGAAAGAAAAATAACATGTTTGTTACTAAACTCATAATTAAGTGACCTTGTATGTAGTTTACCTTAAATTTCCAACCTAATTGTATTAATTTTAGGCTTAAATTAAAAAGTACAAATTGTATTTTTTTTTTTTTTGCTTTTAAGTACCTAAAGTTTTTTTAATCAAAATAGGTTTTTATTCGGTTATATTTTAAGGTTTATCCGTTCATTATAGTTAATAAAATTTGTCCAATGAATACATGACATGTAGTCTATTTTAAAAATGTTTATTTAATTTTTAAAAAGAAAATCATAATTTTTTTAATTTTCTTAAAAATGCCAAAAGTTTTCATTTTTTATAACCCCAATCTCTTCTGTCACTACAATCGACAAATGTGGCGTCAATTAAATGTCGAACGATAAATAAAAAATGAGTTCCACAAACAAGTAGATGAATGGTGACTGCGCTTCGTGGCTCTTGTGGCGATAGAAATCTCCATTGCTGCGACAATGACGACGACATAATATTTAACAATGGTAAAAAAAATTAAGGACTTAAAGTTATTTTTGAAACGAAAAATATGAGTTCTTTTTTTTTTAATTTTTTCTTTCATAAATTAGGTTTTATGTTTTACAATAAAAAATTAAAAACTTAGTCACTTGTTAAACAATGACTGAATGTTGAATTTTTTAACAACTAACCTCAACAAGTGTCTTAATGAAAAAGTCGATGATATTCATCCCATGAAACACGAGTTCAATCACAATGTTTGCAAGGTGCTTGCCTTTTGCCAAAAGATTAAGAATATCTATGAGTAGATACTACATTGTAATTATTAATGAAATGTTATTTATTTTGACTCAAAAACTTTAGGCACCTAAAGCTAAAAATTATAGTTTGGGCATTGTTTTCAATTAAACCTTAATTTTAAGGAATTATTAGTAAGGGCAAATTACCAAAATGGTCACTTTTATTTCATAAGTGTTCACTTTTGGTCAATGATTTTAAACATTTACATTTAATTCATTTATGTTATCAATTTATTACATTTTAGTCATTTACGTTTTCGATTCGTTACTTTTTGGTATAGAGCCTTTAACTCTTATTAGTTTGATAACATGGCAGGTTAGTATATATTATTTTTCATTTGACCCATAAACTTTAGATATAATACTAATTTGGCTCATGAACTTTAGATAAAAATCATTTTGAATCCTAAACTTTAGGTAAAATATCAAGTTCACCCTTGAATTCTATCAGTCTCCCGCCATTGGCAGTGACTTACCACCGTCGCCAATTTCCGCTGGTCACCACTGGTTACCTTTATCAATGAATGTTCTGAAGCTCTTCTCACTAAAAAATATCTCAAACTCAACAAATATAACCTAGAAACCTCCGAATTCCTTTAAATCATAATAATAAATTTATCATTAATATTCCTTTAGATATAAGGACACCAAAAATCTAAATCTATATGTCATAAACAAATCCATAATTTTCTTATAATGTTATTTTGTTATGTTTATAATATTAATTAGGGAAAACTACCTAAATAGTACCCCATTTATTGCCGAAATATCATTTTAATACCCCAGCTATTTTTTTTGGCAATATGGTACCTAATGTTACGTTTCGTTTTTATTTTGGTACCCCACCATTAAAAAACTAACTACGTGCTGACTAGGAGAGAGAAAATCACACGCGACAGGCTGCCACATCATTTTCTCTCTCCTAATCAGCATGCCACGTCGACTAAAATCATAAAAAGCACACGTGACATGCTGACTAGGAGAGAGAAAATGATGTGGCAGGCTGCCACGTGTGATTTCTCTCTCTCCTAGTCATCGTGTTGTTAATTTTTAACAGCGGGGTACCATTTTGAAAACGAAATATAACGTTGGGTATTATTTTACCAAAAAAATAGCTGAGATACTAAAACGATATTTGACAATAGCTAGGGTACTATTTGAGTAGTTTTCCATATTAATTATAATTTTTAATATTTATAAATTAAGATTATACATTTACAATGCTTATATATAATATCTTAGTCGTTACCTATATTGAATCCCCCACCCCCACTATTTGAAGTAATAATGGGGCAAGTAACAATCAAGAACCTTGAACTTTTAGTTTTTTCATAATATATATCATTGATATTAAATTAAATTATTTTTTTATCTCGTGCATACCCGTTTAGTCTATTTAAAATATATTTCTCATTAAAATACTATAAACGTACACATCCAATGAATCGGGGATCATGAATAATCATTCATTTTTTTAATATTGTAGAAAATAAGTTTAAATGATATCAAAATTATATTATATAATGATTTTTTGCAATTTTCGACTCTCATACTTGTTTCTGAATTTTTAGGAGGGACGAACCTATAAATTCTAAAAAATCTCATTTTAGACGAGAATATTTTTTTAGTTACGATTTTATTCACCCAAGAAGCAGAAAACGACTACAAATGCATCAATGTAACAATCAACCAATACCCCTTTACACAAACCCCAATCTAAACAGAACTTCCTATTGGTATCACCTATACACTTAATATTCTTTCCTTCTTCAGTTAAATGAGTAGTTTGAAACAAAACAACATTCTTCTGCCTCCAAATCAGATATATAAACGAATTCCATCCAAGCTCATGTGCCCACACAACATACTATTTACAATGCCGTAGTCTCTCATTGGTCTACAATCTATCATGAACATACTAATTAGTTCGATTTAATATTGTATCAAACTGGGACTAAATTGGAAACCCTAATAGTGAAATTAATAGTTTAAGTGTAACACCCTGAAATCGGTCCGATAGTTTTTCCGATAGTAGTTTTAGACAATGGAATTTACTGATTGAGAGTAGAATTGTTGAGGTAAGTTCGAATTAGTAAACTTTGTTATATGAAAGATTAATTATAGATTGAGCATGCTAGATATGAAATGGATTTATGAGAAGTATGATACATGTACTTAATTAATCGATGGTAATGTGTGAAAAATCCATAAACTTGAGATATATTTATAGCATTGTATGCTTCAATCAATTGTATGCGCATGCATGCTCATTATCATGTTGGTTAATGATAGTGATTTCAATAAATTTTGATATCTTAAAAGCATTGTCTTGGTTGTGCCTTGACACATAAACAGTGAAGTATAATTGTGACTGTATTTACGAATGACCTTGATTGTTAGTCGAGTTTCAAATGCAATTGACATGTCATAAGGTTCATAGCGCTTGTGTACGGGTTATTAGACTTTTGTTTTGGCGAGGAGGGGGATGTTGTGTATATTTTACGGACTTCAGTCATGTTGAGAAAGTGGAATAGATATGAATGTATCGTATCGATACTTGGCGAGGAGATGGGATCCGAGTATCCGTAGGACACTAGTTAACCTTCGGGCCATGATATAATAATGAGCAAATGAAATTATATACTGAATCAATAATTTGCTAAATGGATTTAATATTTGAATTATAATCATCCTTTGTTAATGAATTTTGAAGTGATACCATTTTCTATGTTGTGAAATCATGAACTAATAGATGATATCCATTACATGAATATACAGTGCATTGTTCAATGTTTAGTAACGTTTATAACGAATTCTAAACTTTGCTAAGATAACATTGTTAACCATGATATTATGATTCAGAATTTAGAGAACAAAAATAGTAGCTTGGCTAACCGGCAAAATGTGCTTACTCGAAAAGCTAGATGTTTTGAGTATATTTAGTTGCTGTTGATTTATATAATCTATGTATATTTGTATAGTTTGATAAACTATTAAGCACCTTGTGTAGTTGTGTTGAAGATTACTTCATTAAGCTACATAAGCTTATTCAATGTAGGAGATCAATAATTTTAATAGCTCGGAATTGCATTTTCGAGGGTCACAAGTCAAGTTCTGAAACTTTTCTAAGTAAGTTTTTTTTCCCTAAAACTCCTAGGATTGTGGCATGTGGGTCCTTTTGAAAATTTGAGATTGCTAGTGACTTTATATGACTTTTTTATGATATGATATATTAATAGTTTTTTTTTTCGAACAAATGATACATTAATAGTTAGTTTAATGCTCAATAATAAGGTTAAAATGACCACATGTGTGTTTATATGTCAGTTTGGCAAGTTTGAGTAATGGCGTAAATGGTATGTTGAATATTTTGCCTTTTTAGGTATTTAGTTCTGAATTTGTAATTGGTCAATACACAAATTGGATAAATTATATTATAGTCCGTCTCACTACGTCATTCATGGTCTAACCAATAAAAACCATTCATTTCAATAATTTCTTCTATATCATCTTTTTACCAAGTGACGATTCACATGGTAAAATATGTTTTTATTTTATTTACAGTAAATATGAGTGAAGATTCACTTGATAAAAAGTTGATATGAAAAATTATTGAAATATGTTGTTTTTATTAGTTGGGCTATAGATGATGTAGCGGGACGAGTCTATGATATAATTTATCCACAAATTATGTATTGGCTTAAATGTTACAATGCTAGGAGAGGTGATAATTTGCTAAAGGGCCTAATGGTTCGAATTGGTAACTTGATTAATTCTTATAGTTAAGTGAATATTTTAAAAATCTCCTTGTCTATCAATTATGTATTGGTCATTGGATGCTTTTTTTTTTAATAACTAGTAATATGGAATTATTAATTCAATAGGTTGCTTGTGGTCTAAGATTGATTTTTGGTTAGCTTATGTTTCAAGATAGCTAAGATTTGAAAAAGGCTGAACAAAGTTTCGAAACACTTCTTCGGGTTTCGAAACTTTATCTGTGGTTTTGAAACCCACAGGATGGTTTGATATCCAAATTGTTTCTGTTTGTCAAGTATTGAAACTCATTGATTAGTTTCGAAACCGTTGACCTAATGTAACACCCCGATAATCGCAATGTCAAAAAAAAAGGAAAAAAATGGGGATTTGTTTCCACGGGGAGTTGAACTCGTGGCCTTGGCCTTGTGTTCTTCAGCTCTAACCATTTGAGCTAAGAATAGTTTTGGTTCTTAGCCACCCTAAATTTTTTTAATCTATACCTGCAGGTATGAACGAAAATTAAATAACCGTTCAACTACCCCCCTTTGGCATTGAATGCTATCTGATAACAAGGAGGTTCCCAAAACTCCCTCGAGCTTTTCATCTTCCCTACACCGGTGTCCATCCAGATCTTCGTCACGGCAGCGTCGTGGCTGTCACCGCCGGTGTCATCGTGTCCTCCGCCTCACCCCGACCCCAGCCCAGCGCACCACTCGCGGTGAGCCGGCACCGTTTGCCGTGGAGATTCAATCGAGGGTTCGATTGAATATAAAACCCTTCCCGTTCAGCTTTTAATCGACTCTGGCAGCCACCGTCGGCCCGTGATATGCACCGCCACCACCGAGTTGACCGCCACGGTGCCCCGATCCCGGTGTAGTCCACCACTCGCGGCAAGAAGACGCTATCCGCCGTAGAGATCCAGACGAAGGTTGTTCGAAACCCTTGGTTTGCCGCCCCTCTTTTTTTTTCGAGATTTCGGCCGCCTCCGTCGTCGGCAAGGCACGTCGACCGTGCAGGTGGGTTCAGCGTGTCGTGGAGAGCAAAACCCGACCGACCGATCGTGTGTCCGACACCGGCAAGCCCTTCATCGGCGTCTCATCTTTTTCCGGCCGTTCGAGTGCGTTACAGGTAATTTCCGTTCGATTTCTGGCTTGTTTCGTGTTATTATTTTGTGGGTTGAAACCTTGATTTAACGATCTACCGTTTTCCGACAGAATCGCGGCCAAGGGGCGTCTCCGATGACCGATTCCGGTGACCGACCGACGAAATCATATACAAGGGTAAGTGGACCGGTTTGGTTTAAGCCCAAAACTCGACCCGACCCGTTGACTGACCCGATCCGACCCGGTGAGTCAACTCGTCCGAGTCAACTCAGTGAGTCAACTCGTCCGAGTCAACTCGCCCAAGTCAACCCAGTGAGTCAACTCGCCGAGTCAGCCTTGAACCAGTGATGTCAGCATGACGCCAGCGTTGACTTTGACTGCTGACATCAGCGTTGACTTTGACCAAAAAGTCAATTTTTCCCGAAAAGTCCTATTTTATGTTTTTCGACGTCCTGAGTCCGATTTTGATGCCCGTTTCGAGAAATTCTAACTCGAAAGCCTCCGAATTGGTCTTTGAACTCGAGTTTGCTTATGTATTTTTAATAATCAATTATGAGCAATGTGAATAAGAACTGAAAGTGGATTTTGTTTAATTGAAGGTCATATCCGCGTGGTTGTGGGATGTTGAATCCGAGTTCGAGGGTATTCGAATGTCGTATCTTGAATCGACTGTTGTAGCTCGGAGTTAAGGTAATACATTACTACCCCTTGTATGCTTTATGTACATGTTGATATCTGGTTAAAGCATGCATGCTTATGATGAGTGTTTTGTGAACTCTGCTTAAGCCGAATTCGATACGGAAAATAAGTATGAGAGTCAATAAGAGTATAATACTCGGATAAGAATATTAATAAATCATGAATGTCGAAAGTGCTAATAATAATAATACAGTTAAATCTGAAACTCTATCAATGGTGTCTAAGAACCAATGTTCAGAATGCGGAGTATGAAATGTTGGATATGAAATTACGAAAATGCCCTTGCATAAGTATGACTAAACTACCCTTATGATAAAGGAAATGACCTAAAATCTGCATTCGACCTGATTATGCAATTTACACTACCCAAGATGTATGTTTTAATGGAAAGACTTCGGCATCATTATGCAATACGTATGATACAAACTTGGATAATCCCTCAAACTCTGTATAACACATGAATGAGAATTTTCTGGAAATATTGTTGAAATTCTAAGTCGATCCTTATGACAGTAATGCGTGAATTAAATGAGAATGATCGTAATGACCAAAAAGACGGTAATGCCCTCGAGCACCGAAATGTCTAATTAATTTGAATGACGATATACCCTCAAGTTCTGTAATGAATGAATCGTCTGTAAAGGGGCGGAGGGTTAGGACGCCTTAATCTCGTTTGAGTACGTGAATGATGGAGGTACCAAATGGAAATTCAGAAAGAAATGGTAGAATGAAATTAGGAACAATTTTGGGTTAAATATATATTTTTAGTATTAAATTGAACAAAAATATAATTATATTAACAAAAATATGAGTCAAATTTGAGTTAAATAAGATTTTTAGGATTAAAATAAAAGAAAATATCATTATATTAAAAATATTTGACTAATTATAAAAAATACAAAAAAAATTGTCGTTAATTTAAGGTTAAATAAAGATGTATAGGACTAAATTGAACGAAAATATAATTATATTTAAAATATTTGACTAAATTATAAAAATTATAAAGAAATAGGGGTCAATTTCGAGTTAAATATTGATTTTTAGGACTAAAATGAACAAAAATATCATCATATTAAAAATATTAGACTAAATTATAAAAATTAGAAAGAAATTGGAGTCAATTTCAAGTTAAATAAAGATTTTTAAGACTAAATGAAATAAAAATAAAAATTTGATAGACTTAATGTGCAATTTACGTTTTTTTTATCAAAGTCGGATGGTTTTTTGTTAATAAAGTCACATGTGGCTCATTCTGATTGGCCCATAATTTTTTTTAACGGGAGTTAACTATAAGGACATATGAGGTCACAATTTAAAGTTTATGGGACAAAATGACTTAGAAAAAATGTTTAAGGAACAACACGGTATAAAGTACATACTTTAAAGGCCAATGTTGCTATTAAGCCATTTTAAAAACAAAACTAAATAAAAGGGTAAATTAGCTGTATGATCACCCAACTATGTGACTTGTCCTATTTTGACCACTCAATTAAAAAAAATAGTTCAAATTTTTGAAGTGGTCCTAATCAAGCCCTTGACAGTCAATTTTAACGGAAATGATAACATGACAGTTAATAAAAATTGGTATAGTTACACATTTAGTCCTCCATATTTACACATAATCGATTGAATCTTAATTTTAATATAAAAAATAAATTTAATCATCTAACCAGACAGTAACGCATGTCTCATCCATTCTCTTAACTATATTATTTTTAATTTAATAAATTTAACCAACCAATTATTGATTGGTCACGAAATCATGACCAGCAGAGTGGAGGGTTAGCACCACGACCACTGGGCTAAGCCCTCACAGTTGATATCATTTTGTAGGAAGCTTTATTAAAAGGTTAGTCTATTGGTTAAAAACTTAAAATTAAAGAGAAAAAAAGAGTATTGATAGGATTTGAACTGGGGAATAATCAAATAAATCACTGTTTAAAAAAAATACTAAACCACTAAACTAAGGCTGTTAATTAGATAAATATGATAGCCTATTATGGTCATGTTTGGTAATTAGCGAATAACTGATAGCGGATAACGGATTGCATTAGCTGATTTAACTAGCGGATTGTATTAGCTGATTGTATAAAAGTGTTTGGTAAAATTAATTGATAGTTGATAGCTGTTAGATTATTTAAACAAATAAAATGACATATAAGGACATATTTATATTCAATACTTGTTTGAATATTTATGAGTTATCAATAATTTGTATCTAATTATTATTAATTAGATCTATAAAATTATTTTTAATATAACTTTTCTAAACATATTGAAATGATTTATATATTAATTTATTATTTATATAATTATTTTAATATAATTCAATTAATTAATAAATTTAAATACACATATAAATATGTGATAATAAAAAAATAAATATGATTAGCTTATAAATAGGGTGAGAAAATATTTAATTTAGATTATTTTGAGATTTTTGGTAACTGGTAAGGGTAAAAAAATCTTTACAACTCTAATATCAAACATCTAATCTCAAAAGGCTCCTATTATGAGTTTTTCGAAATTAGTTGTTTCACCCCAATCCGCTCTTTCAATCTGCTATTTACCAAACAACAATATTAGAGGATTTGACTGGTCAAACCTCTAATTTTTGCTCAAACCTCTCTTTACCAAACAAGGCCTATATATGGATTAAACTACAGTTAATAAAATAATAACTATTAATTACATTAATATTTTTATTATTTATTATTAAAATAAAATATTATATTTTAAAATTTTATAATAGTTGGTTTGTTATTGTTTTATATATATATATATATATATATATATATATATATATATATTTGGATAAGTTTTTGTTTCATTTATCCAAGTAGGCCCCAAACTGTACAAAGCCTATGATTGATCATATCTACTCTATCTATACATTTGTGCTGTAAACGTATACCTAAAGTATACTTAATACAAGAAAAAATATCCTCACTGGATCTACTTTTTCCACGAAAGTGCCTAAAGTTCCTTTCCATCCAAACATTATAAACAAAAACATTCCAAGCAAGCTTCAAAATCAGAACCAACAAGGATTTACCTTTAAGGATAGTTGCAAGCCAAGTGAGCTCTTCAGACCAGCTGATACATGACTTAATGATCCGACAAGAATTCAGAATAGACAACCAGATCCTTTTAGAGAAAGGACAAGAGCAAAAAAATATGATCTCTTGTTTCCTCTTCCTCCCTACACAGTAAGCAAACATTCGCAACTATCAATCCCATTTTCTGTAAACGATCATAAGTGGGAAGACGATCTAAGATTGCCATCCAACAGATAATGGCATGCATCGAAATGTGTATAGGAAACCATACAAGCTTATGCCAATCCACTTTAGGCTTGACATCACGCAAGTGATCCCAAACCCAAGGAGAAGTAACCAACGATTAGTTTTGAATCGGAGAAAAAATAACTTGCGCCTTTGTTGTGTGTAAAAGAGTCTATCGCAATTGTAGTGCAAGTGTACACGACGCAAGTAGTAAAGTGATACGAAGTATCGAATATCGTCTCCACAGGGATTGGGCTAATATCTTCACCTTAATTCACTGCACGAAAGTAAAGGCAATAGTTTAGAAAGTTGTCACGAAAATAATAAAGAAAAACGTAAATAAAATAGTTGGAATATCAAGATAGAGAGAATGGGCTGGTATTGAATTGCTCAGTAGTGCAGGTATTGCAATGCTTAGAAAATCCAGTTCTGTCGGCGTGCCCGTCGCCGACAGCACCTGTCGCGGCGGCTGTCCGTTAGCTGTCGCGGCAGCGAACACACCAACTCCGTACTCCAAGTTTGGCAAGAATCCCAGATCTGCCTTGGCCTATCCCTAGGTCCAAGTCTGTCGATGATCACGTCTTTGATGATACCTCCCGGCGTGAATCGAAGGATGAACACCGATGTGTATGAATTCTTCCTTAGCCACTTAACCTCGCCCTATCCCTAGGCACGAGATAGTTCAACTATAAACTAGAGAACTTGCTCTTATTTCTTTCGTATACTTAACTCTCCCGATGCTAAGTAAATAGATAACCTCACAATGCTCTCCCGATGCTCTTGCAAGATATTAAAACCAAAATAAGAGAACTTGAAGTTTATTTTATTAAACTTGGAAAATCCTAAAACAAAACAACCCTTGCAACTACTTTACAAAACAACCCGTGGCCCTAGGGGTTTTTTAGAACATGTCGACGACGGGTAAACGGCGGAGGGGTTTTGGGTTATCCGTTATGGGGTCCCTCCCCTAGGTTAAAATCTATGCCCTTATATAAGCTTTGGGCTCAAGTATTCTAAGTTAACAAGGATTACAACTTTAATTAAAAGTAAGATTCTAATAAAGACTTAATCTCCAAGTATCCTACTTTTCAGCCGCCATCCTTGTTTCTAGGGATTTCCTCTCCTTGAGCTTTGGCTTGACATATCTTTTGATCCCGGGCTTGGAAAATTATTTGGTTTTCACACGACAGACGAGCAGATTTTTCTCTATCTATCGAGGTCCACTTTACTTTTCCTCTTCATAAGGTTGTTGTCATCTTGCTGTCACGACAGATCCATGGCAGCTTCGTCCTCATCGTCTGCTTGTCCAGTTTAGCTCTTCTGCTTCTCTGCCCTGCGCCCGCCTTCTTCGTCTACTATGGCAGCAACCTGCAAGATCAGCCATCTTTTAGTAGAATCCGTGCCTTTAATATATTTGTGATGTTTTGCTGTAAACTAACCTAAATGCAATGCAATGATGCTTGAATGCAGCAGAAATATGGGTTAACAAGGGTGTAAATAATAGAACTTTTACACACTCAACACACCCCCAAACTCGAGTTTTTGCTTGCCCTCAAGCAATTAAGACCTAAAAGAAAAATGAATATTTTTGTGCTGGCTTTCAAACAGTGAACTGTCCCTTACCCGTCGCTCATTCTCTGTGGCGGCAGCAACCTGTCGGAAAGATTAGGATCTGTCCGGAATCTCCCTATAGTCCTCGTGCAGTGTGTGCATGCTTGTGAACAGTTATATGCTAAGACTCTCTTAGTTTCACTAGAATATTATACTTTAGCTTGTTTAGAGTTTTTCTTACGAGACTGATTTCTTTCTTTTCCTTACTAGAGCCAGAATAAGGCACCTCTAGTTAATTTCTTTTTTTTTCTAATTTCTTCTCATTTCTACTAGAGCCAGTATTTCAGGCACCTCTAGCTAACTGTCTAGAGCCGGTGATAGGCACCTCTAGAAGTTTTTTCTCTGGTTATCTGCCTAGAGCCAGTGTTGGGCACCTCTAGGTTTCCTGAGAGGCTAGTCTCTTTTCTACTCTAAGTGCTAAGTTTTCTATTCTAGTTTGGCTAAGAGAAGTCTAAGTAGTATAACAGTCACAATGGTGTTTAAGTTTTCAGAACTATAGAAAGGCTCTAAACTTCTCCTTAAACTGTCCTAAAGATGCTGCCACGACAGAGCTGTCATGACAGGTAAGTTAACTTCACAGTTTTAAGCCAACAGTTTTAGTTTTTTTAAGAGAACTTAATTAAATAAAAGACACAACAATTAATTAAAGATGTACTAAGACTCCATTAAAATGGAGGGTTGCCACCCCCAAACTCGAGGGTTGCATTGCCCTCAATGCAAAATGACAGATAAAATGAAGGCAGGTACATCACAAAATATAGATAAGCAGGCAGCAAGAAAAGAAAAAACAAAAGACTTAGATTTTAATCGCTGTCTTCACTGCTGCTGCTGACACGGATCTGGCGGCAGCGTCTGGGCTGTGGGGGAGGCTGGACAGGTTGCTCCACGAGCTGGATGTCTGAGCTGCTGCCGCTATCCCAAGTGCTGGCGGTGGTGGTGCTGGCCTTGGGCATTAGCTTTCTGTTGGCCACGTGTTTCTGCCTCTTGACAGGCGTGAATTCCCTCTCCAAATTCCTCCTAATAGGAGGTTCCGCCTCGCTGTCATTTGAGGTCGGTCGTTTCGTTCCACGTGCGGGGCTGTCGGCCAGAGGACTCCCAGCTGCCGTCGGGGCAGGTGATGGGGTGGAAGCAGTAGAATGTGTGTGTGGGGAGGCATGTGGTGTAGGTGTGTGGACAGGGGTGGGGATGTGGAAATAGTGGGCAGGGAAAGTGGGGAAAATAACATCGGGATAATTTAAAGTATTGGTAATGAAATTTACCGTTGAGTTGGTGAAATCCCGGATGAATGTCATCAGCCCCATTTGTCTGTCTTCCACCCGATGTATGGAGGCAAGGATCTGAGCAGCTGGGTCTGTCGGAGTGGCTGCTGCGGCAGGTTCAGCGGCAGGTTCACGAGCAGGTTCCTCGGATGATTCTGCTGGGGAGGCAGCCGGGTTGAAGGAGTTGATAGGTGTTGCGACTATCAGCTCCATGAGGCTGGTAATGTTGTTATCCGTCCAGCCTCGTCCTTGGACCAGTTTATCGGTGGATGCCTCCGGGACAGCAGCGCAACGGCAGAGAGAGGTGATCATGAACGGTAAGCAGAGGCGGGAGGTTGTTCGATAAGTGCAATCCAAGACGCTTTCCCTCATATAACGACCCACGTTGATAGGCCGGTCGTGCATGATCGAATGAATGAGTGCGAGCCGCTGCTGGTTCACCGTCGTGTGATGGGAAGACGGCAGGATACGCTTCTTGATGAAAGCGTTCCATAGCTTTGCTTCTGGGAGCAGTTGCCCCCTTTTTACGGAGTTGGGGTTTTTCTTGCTCGTAGTCCACTCCGTCCCTTCTTCTGTCACCTCTGCCATGACAGCACCGTAGGCGGCAGAATTGAGGGTGTCCAAGAATTGCTGATGGGCATCGTCATTGGGACCAAAGTAGAGGCCATACATATGGTTGATACTATCGGCTGTGAATGGCACTTCTACCCCTCGAACGGTTACCGATGTTGCTGTTCTGCTGTCGATGGCGGCATAAAACTCCCTCACCAAGGTGTCATTTAATTCTGCGGGTTGTGCTGCGAACTGCTCCCATAGCTGAGTCCTTATCGCCTTCGCGATGAATGGTCGGAGCCCCATGTTTGGTGCCTTTCGGACGTAGATGAAACCCCTTTCTTCCCATAAGTCCTTGGTGGCGAAGGGCGACTGTGCTGCTGATGAAGAGGCTGAAGCAGCACTGCGGCGGGTCTGTCTAGAAGACATGTTAGTTGCAAGGGTTGTGGAAGTAAAGAAAACAAAGAAAACGAGAGGAGAAAGCAAGTAAGAATAAGCAGAAGTGGGGAAAATGAAAATGAAAACGGGGTTTTATAGCGGTCGAGTTGCTGCCCGTTTAATGATGTAACGGCAGGCGTGAATAACGGGGCGACTGTTGAGATTTGGCGTGTCTGACGCGTCTGACACGCATTTATGCGTCTGTTACGCGTCTGCCACACGCTTCTGCGTCTGCCGTGTCAGTTTGTTGACAGCCTGTCTTATCCGTGTCTGCGCGGCAGCTGGAACGACAGGCTTCAATAAATGGGCTCTGTTGGACTGATGGATGGTTGATGGGCTTGGGTCACTTCTCCTTTTCTTCTTGACTCCTTTATTTCCTAAAAACAAAAAATATAAAAACATTATTCGAATAAAAATAAATAAAAATAAACTTTAGGTTAAATTAGGGATGCCTTGTGGGGCATCTCCTAAGGTAACCACTTCCTGTATTCCTGGGGCTTCAGTCCCCTAATAATGCTTGAGGCGCTGTCCGTTGACTTTGAATTGGTGCCTGTCTTTTAATGATTGGATTGTGATGGCACCATGGGGAAAACTTGTACTACTTGGAACGGGCCGGACCATCTAGATTTTAACTTCCCTGGGAAGAGTTTCAGTCTAGAATTAAACAACAACACAAGCTGCCCTGGGCAGAACTGTCGTGGCAGCAACTTCTTGTCATGCCACTTCTTAGTTTTCTCCTTGTATATTCTTGCATTGTCGTAGGCCATTGTCCGTATTTCATCGATCTCGTTCAAATCTAACAGCCTTTTCTGGCCTGCCTTGTCCAAGTCCATATTCACTGCCTTGATTGCCCAGTATGCTTTATGCTCTATCTCGACAGGCAGATGACAGGTTTTCCCATAAATCAAACGGTATGGAGACATTCCCAATGGAGTTTTAAAAGCTGTCCTATATGCCCATAACGCATCATTTAGAAGTAAAGACCAATCTTTCCTAGTTGGCTTAACCATCTTCTCAAGAATGTTCTTAACTTCCCTATTGGATATCTCAGCTTGTCCATTCGTCTGTGGGTGGTATGCTGTCGCGATCCTGTGCTTGACACCATATTTCTTTAAGGCGGCAACAATAACCCTATTGTCAAAATGTCTCCCTTCATCACTGATAATCGCCTTAGGGATGCCAAATCTAGAAAAAAATGTTTTTGTGTAAAAACTTTTGGACTGTCTTGGCATATTCTTTTGAGTTGCGATTGCTTCTACCCACTTGGAGACATAATCCACTGCTAGGAGGATGTAAAGATTTCCACACGAAGATGGAAAAGGTCCCATAAAATCGATCCCCCAAACGTCAATGATCTCGACTTCTAGAATGTTCTGCAGTGGCATCTCGTTTCTCCTCGAGATGTTACCTGTCCGCTGGCACCTGTCACAGTTCTTGTAGAAGTCTTGTGCATCTTTATACAGTGTCGGCCAGTAGAACCCTGACTGCAGCACCTTGGCAGCAGTTTTATTGCCTCCTAAGTGACCTCCATATTGTGAAGCGTGGCAGTGATGGAGAATATCTTCTTGCTCTTCTTGTGGTACACACCTCCTTATAACCTGATCTGCACACATTTTGAAAAGAAGAGGTTCGTCCCAATAATAATGCTTAACATCATTTTGGAACCTCTTCCTGGCTTGATAAATAAGATCAGAAGGAAGTATTCCGCTAACTATAAAATTAACGAAATCAGCATACCAGGGGAGTTCAGAAGACTTACCTACCGCCATGGCTGTCGCGGCAGCGATTGCGGCAGCAAAGAGCTGCTCATCTGGGATAGTCTCCAATATGTGTGTCTCGTCTATTGGTAGACTCTGTCCCGTCTCCAACCTTGACAAGTGGTCAGCCACCTGATTTTCTGTCCCCTTTTTGTCCTTGATCTCAAGGTCGAATTCTTGTAATAGCAAGATCCACCGTATCAATCTAGGCTTTGCATCCTTCTTTGCGAACAAATACTTAAGGGCAGAATGGTCTGTGTGCACTATTACTTTCGTCCCAAGTATGTAAGAACGAAACTTGTCAATGGAGAACACCACAACTAAAAGCTCCTTTTCTGTGGTGGTATAGTTCACTTGGGCGTCATTCAATGTCTTGCTGACATAGTATATGACATGAAACAGCTTATCTCTGCGCTGCCCAAGTGCTGCCCCGACAGCATAGTCACTAGCATCACACATAATTTCAAATGGTTGTGTCCAGTCTGGTGGCTGTACTATTGGGGCTGTTACTAATTTTTTCCTTCAGAACCTTGAATGCTTCAGTACATTCATCATTGAAGTCAAAGGGTCGGTTCTGCTCCAAAAGATGGCATAGGGGCTTGGTGATTTTTGAGAAATTTGCAATGAATCTTCGATAAAACCAGCATGCCCTAAGAAACTTCTAATACCCTTGACTGTGGTCGGCGGCGGAAGCTTTTCAATCACTTCTATTTTAGCCCTGTCGACTTCTATCCCACGGCAGCTAATTTTATGGCCAAGGACTATCCCTTCATCCACCATAAAGTGGCATTTTTCCCAATTCAAAACAAGATTAGCTTTTTCACATCTTTCAAGTACCTTTTGAAGATTGCCGAGGCAGCTCTCAAAATCGTCTCCAAAGATGGAAAAATCATCCATAAATATCTCAAGGAAGTCCTCTACCATGTCGGAGAATATGGCCATCATGCACCTTTGGAAGGTGGCAGGTGCGTTACATAGTCCAAACGGCATTCTCCTAAAAGCGTACGTTCCGTAGGGGTATGTGAAAGTCGTCTTTTCTTGATCCTCCGGTGCGATAGCGATTTGATTGTAACCTGAGTAACCATCAAGAAAACAATAGTAAGGTTTACCCGCTAATCTATCAAGCATTTGATCAATAAAGGGTAAAGGAAAGTGGTCCTTTCGGGTAGCTTTGTTAAGCTTCCGATAGTCCATACAAACCCTCCAACCGGTCACAGTCCTGGTTGGGATTAACTCATTGTTCTCATTGGTCACCACGGTCATTCCTCCTTTCTTGGGAACGCATTGCACCGGGCTCACCCATTTGCTGTCGGAGATGGCGTAAATAATACCAGCATCTAACCACTTAATTATCTCTTTACGCACTACCTCCTTCATCGCATGGTTTAGCCGCCTTTGGGCATCAATAGTCGGCTTATGATCTTCCTCGAGGAGGATTTTGTGCATGCATAACGCCGGACTAATGCCTTGTATATCAGCAATCGTCCATCCAATCGCCTTTTTATGCTGCCGTAACATACCGATCAGCTGCCGTTCCTGTTCCTGCGGCAGCTTAGAAGAGATGATTACGGGAAACGTATCATTTGAACCAAGAAAAGCATATTTAAGATGCCCTGGCAGGGGCTTCAGTTCTAAGGCAGGTGGTTCAACAGTAGATGGCTTTTGGATTAATTGGTTATCCGAAGTATAATTCAAAGGTTCGAATAACTTACCTGGACGATTGTCTATCCAGTTTACCTCCTCCTGATCTTCAGTATCGGATGTATCGGAGTCAGAGGAGTTGCTGTCGTCGGTGCTGTCATCGTTGCTGTCGTAACAGGCCTGTAGGTGGCTGCCGCAGCAATGACCAAATTTAATATCGTGACAGCCGGACCTGATGCAGGGTTGGTCAAGGGTAACGTCAGTGATAGCCTTGCATTCCTCGTCCACATCAACATGTTTCATCGCTTGGAGAACATTCAACTTAATCTCTTGATCGTTCACTCGCATGGTGAGTTCTCCTTTCTCCACATCAATCAGTGATCTTCCCGTGGCTAAGAAGGGTCGCCCAAGGATGATTGGTGCGTTTTCGTCTGCCTCACAATCTAAAACAAGAAAGTCAGCAAGAAAAATAAATTTATCCACTCTTACCAAAATATCTTCAATCTTTCCCTCTGGATGAACGTAAGAGCGGTCTGCCAGCTGCAGAGTTACTGTCGTGGGCCGCGCCTTTCCAATACCTAATTTCTGAAAAACAGACTTTGGCATTAAATTAACACTAGCACCAAGATCACAAAGTGCCTTACCCACGAATTTATTTCCGATTACGCAAGGTATGATGAAGCTCCCCGGATCCTTCTTTTTCTAGGGTGGCTGCAGATGAAGAATGCTCATGCAACCTTCTGTCATCTTTACCGTTTCAAACTCCCCAAGTTTAGATTTTTTTGACATAACATCCTTGAGAAATTTAGCATAACTGGGCATTTCCCTAACGGCATCTAACAGTGGAATATTAATATGAACCTGCTTAAAAATATCATAAATCTTTTTAAGTTGAGATTCTTGCTTAGCTTGCTGTATCCGTTGAGGGAAAGGTGGCGGGGGACGGTAATCAGCAATACGTCCTTCCCACTGCATGCGAATCTGAGGACGGTAGTCATCTTTTGTCCCCTCTGTCGCGTCTGCTGTCGTGACAGGTTCATCGGCAGCAGTCTGTTTATCACCTGTCGGGGCAGCTTCCTCGGCAGGTTTGTCTAAGACTGGATCCTTTACTGCTTCAGTTTCTTTTTCCGGTCGTGGTAGTTTCTTCCCACTCCTAGTAGTAATCGCCTTACACTGCTCATGTGTGGGTGGTCTAGCATTTTCAGTATTGCTAGGAAATCCTCCATTCTGCCTCGGCTTAATATGTTGCGACACCTGACCCATTTGTGTCTCCAGAGATTTCAAAGTAGCTTCATGATTTGTCATCCTAATCTCTGTTTTATCCATGAAATTCTCTGTCTTCTTGACAAACTGATTCATATTCTCAATATAAGTACCGGTCTGAGACATAAAGGTGGCCAGAGTCTGTTCCAATATACTGCTCGTGGCAGCTGGTGGCTGCTGTTGCTGCTACGGCGGCAGGTGCGGCGGCAGATTCTGCGGCAGTTGTTGTCGCGTCAGCAATCTAGGACCTCCCTGATTCTGATTGTGAGCTTGAGGATTCAGGGCATTATTAGGGTTACTCTAGGAAAATTTGGGATCCTTCCTCCAATTGGGATTATAGTTGTTGGAATTATAATTCGGCTTGTAGTTTCCAACATACTTTCCCTCTTCTACTTGTATTGGGCACTCATCCCGACTATGATTTCCCTCACAGATATCACATACTTCCTCAACAGCAAATCCTTGTAGTCCATCATCATTCAATAACCTTTTCATTGCTTTAGTAAGGAATGCTACCTGTGATTTCATGGTGCTGTCGGCTTCATAATCCTTGACAGCAAGTACCCGTTTACCCCCTCATCTTGTAGTCGGAAACTGCTCCTCATTCTTGGCCAGATTTTTCAAAACTTGCAATGCCTCGTCCGGATCTTTATCCAATAATAATCTATTTGCTGCAGAATCAATTCGAATGCGAGTTTATAGGTTGGCAGCATTATAGAACTTAGTAACATGATTCCAGACGGGGAATCCATGCATTGGGCAGTTCCGTAGAAGAGTAGTAAATCTGTCCCAGGCCTCGTGCATCGGCTCGTCATCTTCCTGTTGAAAAGTAGCAATTTCATTACGTAATCGCTCAGATAAATGCGAAGGATTAAAACGAGATAAAAATTCACGAGATAAATCTGCCCAAGTTACGATTGAACCCGGCGTAAGTTTATTCCACCAAGTTTTAGCTCTGTCCCTCAATGAATGGGGAAATAACCGAAGCCTCAGTATCTCCGGACTAACTCCTGGTAGTCTAAACGAACCACAGATCTCCTGGAACGTCTTGAGATGCTCCCTAGCATCTTCTGTCACAGCACCACTAAACTGCCTGGCATTGTTGATCATACTAAACATGACAGGTTTAAGCTCGAAGTTATCAACATCAATGTCTGGCAGCGTGGTCTCCAGCTCTACATGATCATTCAACATGTAGTCACGGCAGGACCGTCGTCCATCTGCTGCAGGCGGGTCGCCGACAGGCGGTATACCTCCACCAGCGGGCGGATTACGGGCCATCTTCTCTAGCTGTTCCTCAAGGTACTCGTTCCTGTCTAAGAGGTGGCGAAGTTGTTTCTTGAGATTGAAGGAACGTTCAACTTCCAGATTTAATGGATATTCAGGATCTTCACCTCTTTTAGATCTGCGAATAAACAAGAAAACCTCGTGAAAAGCAAGAGTTGAAAGTACTAAAGAAAAATAGAAAAAGAAAAGTTAAAATAAAAACAAAAACAAAAACGAAAAGTGCAATAAAAGAAGGGTGTAGTTATGTTGCCAATCCCCGGCAACGGCGCCAAAAACTTGTTGCGTGTAAAAGAGTCTATCGCAATTGTAGTGCAAGTGTACACGACGCAAGTAGTAAAGTGATACGAAGTATCGGATATCGTCTCCACAGGGATTGGGCTAATATCTTCACCTTAATTCACTACACGAAAGTAAAGGCAATAGTTTAGAAATTTGTCACGAAAATAATAAAGAAAAACGTAAATAAAAGAGTTGGAATATCAAGATAGAGAGAATGGGCTGGTATTGAATTGCTCAGTAGTGCAGGTATTGCAATGCTTAGGAAATCCAGTTCTGTCGTCGCGTCCGTCGCCGACAGCACCTGTCGCGCGGCTGTCTGTTAGCTGTCGCGGCAGCGAACACACCAACTCCGTACTCCAAGTTTGGCAAGAATCCCAGATCTGCCTTGGCCTATCCCTAGGTCCAAGTCTGTCGATGATCACGTCTTTGATGATACCTCCCAGCGTGAATCGAAGGATGAACACCGATGTGTATGAATTCTTCCTTAGCCACTTAACCTCGCCCTATCCCTAGGCACGAGATAGTTCAACTATAAACTAGAGAACTTGCTCTTATTTCTTTCGTATACTTAACTCTCCCGATGCTAAGTAAATAGATAACCTCACAATGCTCTCCCGATGCTCTTGCAAGATATTAAAACCAAAATAAGAGAACTTGAAGTTTATTTTATTGAACTTGGAAAATCCTAAAACAAAACAACCCTTGCAACTACTTTACAAAACAACTCGTGGCCCTAGGGGGGTTTTAGAACATGTCGACGACGGGTAAACGGCGGAGGGGTTTTGGGTTATTCGTTATGGGGTCCCTCCCCTAGGTTAAAATCTATGCCCTTATATAAGCTTTGGGCTCAAGTATTCTAAGTTAACAAGGATTACAACTTTAATTAAAAGTAAGATTCTAATAAAGACTTAATCTCCAAGTATCCTACTTTTCAGCCGCCATCCTTGTTTCTAGGGATTTCCTCTCCTTGAGCTTTGGCTTGACATATCTTTTGATCCGGGGCTTGGAAAATTATTTGGTTTTCACACGACAGACGAGCATATTTTTCTCTATCTATCGAGGTCCACTTTACTTTTCCTCTTCATAAGGTTGCTGTCATCTTGCTGTCACGACAGATCCATGGCAGCTTTGTCCTCATCGTCTGCTTGTCCAGTTTAGCTCTTCTGCTTCTCTGCCCTGCGCCCGCCTTCTTCGTCTACTATGGCAGCAACCTGCAAGATCAGCCATCTTTTAGTAGAATCCGTGCCTTTAATATATTTGTGATGTTTTGCTGTAAACTAACCTAAATGCAATGCAATGATGCTTGAATGCAGCAGAAATATGGGTTAAAAAGGGTGTAAATAATAGAACTTTTACACACTCAACAGCCTCTTCCCGCAATTTTATAAGCTTGCGTATTATCCAACTATAATTCTACTTAGGGACTAACTGCTCAAAACAGTTACCCTTTAAGATATATTCCCGCGCCCAAACAACCTATAAAGATCCATGGTTTGCCAAAATGTTTCGAATTAATGTCATCTAGCACGCCTTAGACCAACATTTCAAATCTTTCAACCCGAATCCTCCTTCAGACTTTAAGGAACAAATCTGCTTCCAACCCACCCTTGCGCCCTTAGCTGAAGCATTACTTCCCTTCCAAAAGAACCTGGAGCACATTTGATCAACACGCTTAATTACTGCCTTTGGAATAGTAATCTGCCCACACCAAAAATTTAGGATGCTAAAAAGAACCGATTGAATCAAATGAAGACGCCCTCCGTAGCTAAGCTTTTTCCCAGACCAAAGTTGCAACTTGCCACCTATTTTATCGAGCAGTGGAACACAATATTTGGTTGTAAGCTTCCTTGAAACAAGGGGAATCCCCAAATAACGAACAGGTAATGCACCCACTTTGAATCCAGTATTCCTCACCACAGCATCAAGCAGATCTTCAGAAACACCAGAAATAAAGATCTCAGATTTAGTTGCATTCAACCGTAAACCAGAGATATCATAGAACACCTCAAGCACACTAAGCACACCAAGAATGGAATCCAAATCTCCTTTACAAAAAATCAAGAGATCATCCGCAAAGCATAAGTGAGTAAGAGAAATACGCTTACACTTTGAATGGAACTTAAACACTCCCTCCTGCACAGCAGAATTTAACAGAGCCGAAAGGACATACGTAACTAAAGCAAACAAATAGGGCGAGAGAGGGTCACCTTGCCTCACCCCTCTCTTCCCTCTAAAAAAACTCACCAAACTAACATTAAACGAAACAGAGAACCGAGATTGCATAACACATGCTTCAATCCACTGTCTATATCGTTTCTGCAGTCCAATGGACTCAAGAACTTTGCTCAGAAATCTCTAATCTATCGAATCAAATGCCTTCTGAAGATTTATTTTCAATGCACTTCTAGGAGACAAAGAATTTCTATTATAGCCCATCAGTAATTCTTGTGCAAGCAGAATGTTGTCACAATTCTCCTACCCTTGATAAATGCAGTTTGATTAAGAGCCACTGAACCTGACAAATATTCAACAAGACGAATGACTAAAACTTTAGTGATTACTTTATACACCACTGAGCAGCAGAAAATAGGTCGAAACTCCTTAGGCTTGGAAGCATTTGAAATTTTAGGAACCAATGCTATAGAAGTAGCATTAAATGCAGGAAGGAGACTTGAAGATTGAAAAAAAGAACTGGATAGCACAAGTGAAATCCTTACCCACAACATCCCAAACAGATCGAAAAAACCCTGCAATAAAGCCATCAAGACCTAGGCTTTTATCCTTCCCTTGCGCAAATAGAGCATCTTTGATTTTTTTATCAGTTACAGGCCTTGTCAAACAATCACAATCAGAGGGAGAAATAGAAACTCCAAGAAGAGCTCTCAAATCCTCAACTGTACACCCCGACACACAATTATCCTGACTACTAAACCTTCGAAAAAATTAACCATTTCAGCAGACATAGCCTCAAAAGAATCAAGACGCTGCCCTTCATCATTAAAAAGCACTCGAATTGCATTGCTTTTCTTCCGAGCCCGCACTACACTGTGAAAAAATTTAGAACTAGTATCACCTTCTTGAATCCACTACATTCTAGCTTTTTACTTCAGAAAAGATAGCTCAGCCTCCTCCAAAACTGCTAATTCAGACTGTAGCGCAGCCTCCTTAATAGTATCAACATCACGAGTAAGATTTTTCATTTGCTGCTCATCTAACTCCTTCCTCTTAGCTACAACCTTACCAGTCAAATCATCAAACTTGTCCTTATTGAAACCCTTAAGACAAAGCTTAAGACGTTTAAGTTTCAAGAAAAGAATCTGCATGGGATTCCTTTCCACCTTCTCAAGCCAAGAGCTAGTAACAATGGATTTAAAATCAGGGTGCTGGATCCAGAAATTAAAGAAACGAAATGGTTTTGGTCCATGGACAGGGTTACTCTTCGAAGGCCAAAGCAGACCAAGACAATGGTCAGATACCCCAGGCGCAAGAAATTCGACAAATGAATCAGGATAAGACTGCAACCATGCATCATTAACAAGAACATGATCCAATTTCCTAGCTAGGAAGCCCTCATCCTGTTTGTTAGTCCATGTGAAACTAGGACCACTAAACGGATGATCAAGGAGATCTAAGTCCTCCAAACAGTCCCTAAATTCTTGCATATCGGAGGAAACATAGCAGCCCAATCTCTCACAGTCAGACCTTTCCTCCGAACTAAGGAAAATGTTAAAATCCCCAGCAACCACCCAGGGAAGATTTCCTACCATAGGAGCAAGCAACCTCAACTGTTCCCACAAAGATCGCCTAGCAATAGCATCATTAGAACCATAAATTGCTGAAATAACTATCTCTTTACCACCCAGAATCAACTTCAAACTAAGAACTTGATCAGCAACATGAAAAAAAGAACCAGACAGATCCTTCTTCCACAAAATCCAAATTCGTCCATTCTCAATAACAGAATAATTATGAAGACAATTCCAATCCTCAGAGATATCCTGAATAACATCCAGAGATTTAGCCTGTTTTATTCAAGTTTCTAGAAGGCACACAACATCCACATCTAAACTACGAAGCCGCTGAAAAATTTTCCTATGTTTATGTGGGCTATTGAACCCACGCACATTCCAAAAACATATAGTCATAGAGACAATTTAGGAGGAGTACCTCCAACTGCAGCAACAACACTCTTAGGTTTAGCTTTAAGTAACTTCTCCTGCTTACGAGCCAAAACATCGTGAAGCAAGGGAGACTTAACCGGCAGAGGTTTACTTACAGGATCTGAAATCACCATGAAAGCATTTGAGGACCCAGCAATTCCTTTCCTTTTAGGTGGACGGCCACGCCCCTTCTTCTTCTTACTTTTAACAGACTCAAGCAAGGAAGGGAACCCCTCCAGTGCTGACGTACTAGAACCAGCAACATCACCTTGACCAGATTTCAAGCTTTGCTGAAACACAGATGTGACTAATTGCAATATATGTTCATGAATATCCGCATCTCCCTCAGCACTACCCAAATGCCCTACTGACTCGTTGCCCATACCTGCCTCTACTGCAACAGAAGCACTCGGAGCATCTTCCGACCCTCCTATCACACTCCCAGAACCAGCCGCAGCCACTGTGAGCACTCCAACTTCAGGAGCAGCTTTAGCTTTCCAAACCTTCTTCTCCCCTTTAGGGGCAACAGGGTAGGTCTTATCATTGTGCCCAAACACAGAGCACCTTGAACAACAAGGGGGCAACCACGGCACAATAACTCGTACTGGAACAATACTTCCATCACGCATCATTACATCAATCACCTTAGGAATAGAACTTCCCGCAGAGATCTCAACGCAAACCTTGGCATACTCCAAACGCTCAAGCTTAGCCGTGACAGTATCCATGTAGAGTGGATTACCAGTGGCACTCGAAATGTAGCTTAACCCATCCTTCGAGAACAATTTCAGGGGAACATTAAATAGCTGGAACCAGACCGGCATCTTCCCCAAATCAAAATCAAGTTTGCAAAGATTAGGTTCCCACTTACGGAGGATTAACGGCTTATGCTGGATATGCCATGGCCCCCTTCAAGAACTTTGTCCCTTGCATCTGAATCAGAAAACCGAAACACGTAAAGATTGGATCCAGCCAAGCTCACTTGAACCTGATTTCCCCAGAGCATCTCCACAATTTTCTGCATAGCACTAAAATTCGGTGCCGACCCAATAAATTGACCCACCAAGGTGTTTTTCCATGTAGAAATTCCGTCTTCAAAGACTCCAGGCGGCGGCTGAACAACCGTTGAACCGTCCTGAGCACAAAGTGGGTGAAAAACTAAACCCCGCCGTACGAGCAAACAAATTCCATCAATCCACCATCAAAACACCAGAAAAAACCCCAAGAATTTGAGAAAGAAATCGAGCGCAAGCAAAAGAGAAGAAACAATAAAGAGGATGAAGACTCGCCGGTGCAAATCTCAGGCCACATTAATGTGCGCCTGGAGAGAGAGTTTACACGACATCCCGTTGTCAGTTTTGAATTTTAATATCCCCAATTGTTTTATATTTTAGTTGCTCCAATAATTCATTTTAAATTTTAAATTCTCATTGAAAAATATATATTTTTATCTAAATTCAATTCAGAATAAGTATGGATTGAGCTTTTTAAATATACCAAATTTCTTTTTCGTAAGGTTCTGTTTAATGAATTGATTTAAAAAAAACATAAAATCGATACATGAATTTTGTTTTGATAAGCGCAATTAAAACATTTAATTCAAATCTAATATAAATAAAAAATACAGACTATAAAATAGACATGCATTAAAATGGATTGGCTCTAGTTGCTATTCAGAGGGAGAAGTTAGAACCTTAGGGTTTGTTTGGTTTTAGAGAATATAGTCCGTTTTCATTTTCATTTTTTAAAGGGTTAACTACTGGAATAGTCACTTATGTTTTCCTCCAGTATAGAGTTGATCACCGATTTTGAAAAACGACTAGTAAGGTCACTTACGCTTTCGGGGCGTAAACCTTTGGTCACTCAGCCGTTTGTTGCCGTTAAATACTGACGGATTGCTGACCTGACAACGAAAAAATAAGGGTAAATTATGACCATTAAAGTTTATCTCATGTATATTTTTGCTCCCAAATTTTAAAAAATAAACATTATAGTCACTAATAAAAATGTTTCTTTATAATTTCACTCTTTAATTTTTAAAAATTAATTTTTCAACCCTAAAACTTTACAATCAATTACTATAATAATATTATAAAGGCTTGAATGAAAAATAGGTGCCCAAAGTATACCTTTTTAAACTTAGGTCCCAAAGTATAACCATTTTCAATAACGATTCCAACCTCGCTAAAGGGCATAGACTAACCCAACATTTTAGGAAAAGCTTCTCCACCTGCGGATGAACACTATGAATCTCCCAAATGTTGCACCAAATTGACCGAGCCACTTTGCATGAGAAAAAGAGATGCATCACAGTTTCATCCTCTTCAAGGCAAAGAGTGCAAATGTTATTTCCCGCAGCAATGCAGCCCCTTTTCGATAGTTCAAACTTAGTAGGAAGACGGCCATGAAGAAGTGTTCCACATTGCTCGGCGCGGGTCCTGATCAGAAAACTGAGCAGGAGCACCACTAACATGACATAGATCCTTTGTAACATAGAACCGAGAGGAGGAATTCGCCCACCTCATACAGTCTGAGGGGAATACACCCAGACAGAAGGCATCCAGAGTACGGGTGAACACATTTCATAACTCTAATTCCCAATCAAATAAAGGCCTGCGCAGAGGCACAATCCAACGCCAAACACCGAATTCAGAAATTTGAAGCAAGGAAAAATACTATGGGAAACAACTCCATTCGGACCCATTTTCAAGTCCAAAGTCTAAGGTCTTCCCATCACCCACTTGTAGAATAACGTTTGAGGCGAACGAATCATTTTCAATCTTTGACGGGTCTAGAGGATCAATGATATCCCTTCCTATCCAACACTTATTCTGTCGCCATACATTTGTCGGCAGTAAATTTTCCCCTTGCTCATATTTAGCATTAATAAATTTTCTTCAAAAACAGTTCCATATTTCCACGGCCATTTATAGTAATAAAAATCATGTCCCTTTTCGGTGTCTCTTTCTATGTCTCGCATTAAAAATTAAGTTTAAGATTTAGAGTTTAAAATTAGGGTTTGTAGTTAGAGTTTAGGAAATTTGGGGTATTGTATATTTTTTAAGATATAGGGTGTAGGGCTTAAGATTTAAGGCTTGAAATTTAATTTTTAATATTTTTTAGTGTTGGACATAAAAAAAATACCGTGAAGGAGTAAAGAATTTTTATCTCATTTATAGAATAGTGCCTTGTTCTTCATTCTGAAATCGACTAGACCTAATCCCCGAATTCCTTGGGAAGGCACATGGTTTCTCAGCTAACCTAATGTGTTTTCCTATTATCGAAGGATCCCCAAATGAAATTAGCGACCAACTTATTAAGTTCAAGAGAGACTGAGTATGGCATCATGAACATTGATAAAAAATAAATAGGCAAGTTTGCAAGCGCTGATTTTGCCGGAGTTACTCACTCTCCAAACATGACATTTCTATAGTATCGTAGCACTGTCATATAGACAAAGAAATTGTCATGCATCTTTTTTTTCTCATACATGAGACAGTCACGCTAATCTCAATCTTGTCGAAAGAGATGCACGTTGACATAACAATGTCATATAGATAAATATGCTGACTTTACTAAACGACACGTCGGTCGAAAAATAATTTTATAAAATTGTATCGATTATAATTTTTTTTCTTCTTCTGATGACGTGTTATTCCATCAAGTCATTTCAAGTTGTTTATCGTCAGAACTGACAGTTTTCATCTACGGATGAGTCATTTTGACCCAAAATAAAACGTTGAAGGTTAAAATGCTTCGAAAAAATAAGGGTCAAAATGACTATTCAGTCAAATGTTAGGGGTATTTTAACATTATGCCTGGATAGAATACATAAATTTTAAGGACTAAAATTATTATTATTCCATATATACAATGTTAATAATGATTTTGTTAAAAAATAGTTTGATGTCTAAAATAAAAAAAGATAACAGTTCACAGGTAAAATTGGGGAAATAGTGTAGTTTGAATTTTTATTTAAGAGATAGGGGTTGTTCGGGGAAGTGCATGTAAAATTAAAAAAACTCATATTTTGTACAGTTGACAGGCGTGCAATACACAGGACCTCGCCACCTCCACATGGCGAGGTTTCCAAATACTATAAATTTTAACCTAAATTTCAAAATTTCCCTCACACAACCTCTATAGTCTATCCCTTAAATAAAAATCTAAACTACCTTATTTCTCCAAATTTGCCTAGTTCAAAGGATGATTTAGAAGAGATTTATTGTTTTGTCTCGTTCAGGCGCCCATCGAGGAAAACGAAATGAAAAGGAACAGTTTCCACGTGAGGGTTGAAGCGACTCACATGTTCTCCATGTCCCTCAGTTTTCTTTTTTGAAGCTGGCCTTGAGCTTCTTCTTATTCCTCTCAAATTTTTCTTTTACCTTTTTCACCTACTGGACTTGCAGTAAAAATATATATATGCAGTAAACAAATTGGTTTATTTACTTCACCTCATTCAAAATCAAAACCATGTGAATGTTTAAACTCAAAGTTGACTGTGTTTTTAACCTTTAATTTTTAAAATCTAATGATATTATTCAAATATGACGCAATCAATGTATACAATGACAGAGTCAAGAATCAAAATTAAGAGATAGAATAAAATTAACTATAAAAATTAAAAGGATAAAATTCAACTGAATTGGAAATTAAGGGTTTAAATAGATTAAAAAATTGCATTAAATTTTATAATATAAAAAGGATCCCAATCCATAGTCCCCCAAAACTTGTTGTAGTTCCGTCTTTGAATGTGCAACTGGACTTATCTATGTGTTAGATCAACCCTAGGTTTTAATTGGAATATTTTGTGTTAAAGTAGTGACATCAATTTCTTCAATAAAAAAGAGACATCAAATATATTTTAGGTAAATTATACATATTATTATTAAATTTTGCTTCATAACTTATTTTGGTCACTGAACTTTTAAAACGGTCAATTTATTCACTAAATTTTATTTTCTGGCCTATTTTAGTCACTCTGAATTATTTTTTAATATTTTAATATGATTTGACATATTTTATTATTATTAAATAAAAATAATTTAATATAAAAATCTCAAACCCGAAACACCCCAAACTCCAAACACTAAAAAAACCCCAAACCACTCCCACCCATTCGCCAGCGTCACCCATTACAGTTCTTCGACACTCACCAAGTTGCCAGCACAATGATGAAGGTAGAAAACGAGCAGGCGACAGCAAGGATGGAGTTTGGGTCTCGAAAATGCTTGCTCGGCTCGCATCTCATTTCCCTCTTCCGCAGGCGTACTGATCTTTCTCCCTTGCCTTGAACTATATAAGTTCCAATCTTTTCTCGTTACAATGCCAAATTTCCAGGATTTTTCTTAATAGAAAAAAAAAAGATAGTTGGTTGAATGAGTTTGGGGTTTTCTTTTTTCTTTTCCCCTGCAGCATCTTTATACCTCATATAACAATCTCGATCTTCCAAGGCAAACAAAACTAAGGTTAATTCAAATTCTAATGCTTGGAATTGGAGTTTTTGGGTTATATTTTCTCCATCGTTGTTGAGATCACAGAGTGGGAAGGAAATTGGTGGGTGAAGCTGGTGAATGGGTGGGTGATGTCTATAAAGATGACGCCGATGAGAGTGAAATTGGTTTGGAGTTTTGAGTCTTTGGTTTTTTTTTTATATACTTTTTTATTTAATAATAATAAAATTTAATTTAATTTATTTTTATATTTAATATTAACAAAATATGACAAGTTATACTAAAATATTAATAAAATAATTTAAAATGACCAAAATAGGACATAAAGTAAAATTATGTGAGTAAATTGATCGTTTTGAAAGTTTAGTAACTAAAATAGATCAATGAGCAAAGTTTAGTGATAATTTATATAATTTACCCAAATATATTTATCCAAAAGTGAACCTCAGTCATAACCACCCCCGCAACATTGTTGCTATTGTCATCTTCCCCCATATATGCAAGGCTGTTATATAAGCTGATGCAATCGTATTTGCCATGCAATGTCAAGGATGATGATGAAAAAGGCGTCACAAATATCATATTATTATGAAATAAAATAACGAAACAATAAGAAGGACAACGAGAAGAGCTATATGAGAATAAGTAAAACAAATTATATTTGTGCAATATATTCTTCGAGCTCTATATTTATAAGCATAAAATGTAATTATCATATAAAACTTTGAGTATATCAAACTCCTATTGTACCCTAGACTCCCGAAATCAAGGGCTAATTTGGGGATATTTCCCTTAGAGAATTTAATCTGAAAAGTACCCCTCTGTTCGTTACTTGGAAAAATACATCCATTTCACGTCATGTAGGACAAATTCGCATCCTGGAAAGCGAGAATTCTGAATTCGCGTTCTACAGAACGCGAATTTCTGTGCCATGTTAGTAAGAAAAAATTCGCGTTACGCAGGACGCGAATTCAACGATATAAACCCTCAACTTCTCGTAGTAAATTGGGACTTCACGCAATAAATTAGGACGGTTGGGGAACTGAATTCGCGTTCTCCAGGACGCGAATTCGGTTTAAATTCTCTCCCTACATGACGCATTTTCTCTATAAATTGGCTTAGAACGCGAATTCGAAACGGGTGCGATAATGGCGGGTTTACTGAGGTTAGATGAAGGACACACATGCAATTATCGTCGAAATAATGTAAGTTTTTTTTTAGTTTAATCGAATATGTAAATTTAATTTAGTGTTACCGGCATGATTTGAATATGTAAATAGTATTTATTTTTAGTGTAAGAAAATTAGTAAAATTCGAATGTCTTTAGATTTTACTTTTAGACTAAGAAAATTAGTTAAATTAGAATATATCTTTGGTATTTACATTTAGACTAAAAAAATTATTGCATTCGAATATGTGTTTAGTATTTAATTGTAGACTAAAAAAATTAGTGAACAGTCCGATATGTTTGTAGTAGTTAATTTTAGACATAAAAAATGATGTTGATTCGAATACATCTATAGTATTTGATTGTAGACTATAAAAAATAGTGAACATTTCGACTCCCTTTTAGTATTTAATTTTAGACATAAAAATAATGTACATTCGAATATGTGTTTAGTATTTTATTGTACACTATAAAAAATTGTGACATTCAAATATATGATTATTAATTTGTGTGCGTCTTTAATTATTTGTAGAATGGTGAAGAACGTCGGTTGGAGGTTTTTATCACCCGGATGAGGACGGAACCGTATCCTCGTCTAGCAAATTACATAGCTCAGGCCGGATTTGGGCATGTGTCGAGGATTGTTGGAGGATGTGCAAAATTAGATGTTGATTTAATCAACGCGCTTGTGGAGAGGTGGAGGCCAGAGACACATACCTTTCACTTACCTGTGGTGAGGCGACCATAACATTAGAAGATGTGTCGCATATTCTTGGCTTGCCTGTAGATGGGGAGGCTATCACCGGTTCCGCCAATGACGACTAGGAGATCTTGGGTCTGGACTTGTTAGGGGTAGCGCCAACCAAACTAGAGGGCGGATGTGTGTATCTGCGGTGGCTGCGTGAGAATTTCTCCAATTTACCCAATGACGCCAATGAAGATGTTAAGAAGGTAAAAAAAATTAATTTTGTGTTAGACAGTAGTAATGAAATTATAAATTTATTATATTTTAATATTTTTTTTCATATTGTAGGCATATGCTCGGGCGCATATCCTACAAATCATTGGGGGAATATTGGTGGCCGACAAAACCCGCAATAAAGTTCACATGTTGTGGTTGCGGCATTTACGGGATTTCGAAGAGGCCGGTAAATTAAGTTCGGGTTCGGAAGTACTTGCATTTCTGTATAGGGAGTTGTGCAGGGTCGCACGTGCTAATAGACACGACATCGGAGGATGTCTTTTGCTGCTTCAGGCTTGGGTGCGGTTTAGAATGCCATTTTTACACCCTGAGTTGTTCGCGCCAGTTGCCTATGCCTATCCACTATGTTTGCTGTAAGAAACATAATCTTAACTAAATTTTATTTATAAATTGGTTATTTTTCTAATATAATTTTTAAAATATTAAAGTTATATTTTGATGTTATGCAGGTGGTTCAATGCTTTAAGTCATGTTGGGCTTTCTAGTATAATGCATTCTATTATGCAATATATTGACAATAAATCTGCAAATGAGGTCAATATTTTAATTTTTATATTAAGTTTAATATGAATATAATTTACTTATTTTAAATGATTTCTATATTTAATTTACAGTTTTTGTGGACTCCGTATTCGGATTCGGAGATCAAAGAGTGTATGCTGATTTTTTCGCCTAAGACGGTGTCTGTTTGGACGGCTGTGGTACCTCTCATCTGGTATGCTATAGTTGAGTGGCATCCGGTCGATCGCGTCCAACGCCAGTTCGGTCGTCTTCAAACTATTCCGGTAGATCCTCCTAATTTCGACGAATTACATAGGATGACCTTACAATGGAAACTTAAGGTACAATAATTAAATTTGGTTTAATAGTTATCGATTTATACATACTTTACAATTTATAAACAATAATTTTGTTGATGTTCTGCGGTAGGTGGACTGGTCGGTGAAACATGTACAGTACATTGTACAGTGGCAGGAGAGGTATCAGCGACATGCACTGAATGAGTACAGGATGTTTGAGGAGCCAATGGTGACCAATGACTACTTTGTATGGTACTTTGGCAATGGGAAACTGTATCTCCTCACTCCGGATGAACAAGTAGCAACCGTGGAACCTGTGCAGCGCAATCGCCCCCGGACTCATCGTACGGGGGGAGCAGGTGGATCGCAACATCGAAGAAATGCTTCATCCTCTAGAGCACGGGGGCAGCTGATGTCACCGATTCGATTCGCCCCCAGGCCATCGATCCAATTCGCCCACAAGGCCCCACCCAGTTAATAATTCAGCCTCGGCCCCCGAGTTCGACGAAAGACTTTTTCACTCCTTTTGCGGAAATGATGGGTGGGTCTTCGACGTTGACTGCGTATGGTTCATTTCCTTGCATGATGGGCGGATCTTCGATGCCGATTGTTCCCTCTGCTTTTGTCCCCTTGTACTCGTTTCATGCTAGGCCTTATGATATTTCGGGCCCCGGGTTCGTTCAACAAACACATTCGCAGTCATTGTTCTATTCTAGCGGGCCCGTCGGGCCGAGTGGTACTACTGGAGACGACGACAAAGATGGTCCGAAACCAGTTGTGGTCCAACGTGGACGACGCAATCCCGCTCGAACTCGACATCCACCAAGTTGTGGTACCGGTGGATATAGGCAGTAGTCATATTTTTTTCTATGTTTTTCGAAATTAATTCCTGCAAACTTAGGACTATGTTTTTTTTATTTTAATGTTAGTTTTTGTATAAGTAATGTTAATATATATTTTCATATTGATACTTTCATGTTAAAAATTAACATTAAACACCTCAAGTTTCATAGTCTTGCAATTACATCCTACAATTCTAAAAACTACATCGAAAGGACTCAGTTCACAAAATACAAGTACGCAAGATAAATAACTTACATAACTTCATCAAAATTACATTACTAATCGTAGTCGGTACTTATGTCAGACGCTAAGTTTAGTTCCTCAATTATTTGTTCTTTCTCCTGACGTCTCTGATAATTTTGTATGAACACGTCATTCTCGTCTTGTCCAGCTAACGCATTCGTTGAAGAACTTGACTCGTCATTAAATTTCACGCTAAGCTCAATGTTTGTTCCCCCAGCACGTTGTATGCCCGAAACATCTTCAGCATATCTTTCTTATCTGATAGTGTGAGCATATAATGCTCCTCGGGGCCAGGCTCATTAATTGGTACTTTGACACGCAAGGCCTCTATTTTTGCGCTCGTCGACTCTTTAATACGTTTCGAGATCAACTCAAATAATTCATTTCTTGTGACCGTTTCACTAAAAGATGTGTAGAAGTATGTTCCACGAAAAAATACAGTAGTTGTATATCGAGCCATACCCACAATTAGATCATTTTAACCAATAGAATGTGGGTTCGACTGAGCTACATGTTGGAATGGTCTTCAGGACAAAAAAACTCGCGGAGGCTGCCATCAAGCATTACAACATTGAGCGCTCAGTTACGTCCACCGTTTGGAAGACCGAGGCCAGGAAATATATTGCAGAGTGTCCTCACAAGTTCGTCGGATGTAAATGGAGGGTTCGTGTGTCGCAATTGAAAAGGCTGAATGACTTGTGGAAAATAATGAGATATAAAGGGCCTCATACATGCTCCGTTGGGAGTCTGAGCCAAGACCATCCTAACTTGGATGTTCACGTGCTTTCTGACGCAATCCTTCCACTCGTGAAAGCAAATCCACGTGTATCCGTGCCAGTGTGTATAGCTACCATCAAATCCATTTACAAGTACACCGTCAAATACGATAAGGCACGATATGCAAAATATCGTGCCATTCAAACACTGTACGGGAATTGGGAGGAATCATACAACGATCTGCGATCATGGCTTCAAGTTATGCATGAATACAATCCAAGGATAGTTGTGGAATTGGATACTGTTCCGAAGTACCACAACGATCATGTTGTACCAGGGGAGGTCGAATTTCATCACCTTTTCTGGACGTTTCCCCAATGCGTAAAGGCTTTCCGTCACTGCAAACCTATACTCCAGATCGACGGTACATTTTTATACGGCATGTAAACACATATCTTACTAATTGCAGTTTCCCAGGATGGCAACAGAAAATGTATCCCAGTTGCTTTTGCGATTGTTGAAAAGGAAAATATCCCTTTTTGGGAGTTTTTCCTTTACAACCTCCGCAAGTATGTCCTGCGCTGGGTTTTGCGTACACATGAAGATGGCATCGCTATTATTTCAGATAGAGGCGCGAGGATTTGGGGAGTAATTCAACATTTGGGAGATTCATAGAAACCCACATATATACATCATCGGTATTGTTTGCGGCATATAGCAGCAAACTACTATAAGAGGTTCAAGAACGGCGATCAACATATAATGGTTCTCCGTATAGGTATACAACCATTTCATTTTATTATTCTACGTCCACCATTTATTATTATTACCAATTAACTATTGCATGTCTAATTCAACAGGCAACACACACCGGGTTAACCAAGTTGAAGAGCTGTTGGAGGAGTTGCAATTAAGGAATCCACAAGGGTATAACTACCTTATGGATATCCCGAAGGAGAAATTATTGTGGTGTTATGACGGGGGGTCGCCGATACGGTCATATGACAACAAACTTGGCTGAGACGATCAATTCGTCTCTTAAGGGAACACGCCATTTACCTATCACGTTCGTTGTCAAAGCAACGTATTACCGATTGGCAACCCTTTTCGCAACCCTCGGGAAACAAGCAATGAACTGGATGGCAGGTGGCCACATATTTCATCCAGATCTCTAGTAAAAAATCCAAGCGTCCATTGCGCATACAAACTCGATGGGCGCGTTGTGCTTCTCTCGTCGGGAACACATGTTTGAGGTAACAGAATTTTTGCAACCACTGCAAAGAATAACACAATACACCTATGTGGTTGATTTGCAAAAAAGAACGTGCGATTGCGGGGTGTTCTAGACGTTCAAGTTCCCGTGTTCGCATGCTTTCACAACATGTGTATCGGTTCATTTTGATGCAACGACACTCATTACTTTCGTCTACAGGCTCGAAACCATTTTCAAGGTTTACCGAAACGAGTTCCCTCCCATCGGAAATGCACGTCACCATCGTATAATCAACAACGAACTAAAGATATGCCCAGATCCCTCCCTGCGACAAAAGAAAACAGGCCGGCCAAAATCAACGAAGATTCACTGTGTCGAGGATATGGTTCCTCGAGAAAAGACTGGACAACCTAAGCGGTGCAGTAAATTTGGGAACACTAGACATGATATTAGGAAATGTCCTCTTAGGACCGGCCCCTGAATAAACTAGATCAACCTATGTGTGATGTCTTTCGTCGTATTTTAATTTAAACGATATTTTCTGCTTTGTTTTATATTTAACTTGCAATTTTAACGCATTTTTCATACATGCTATGACGACGTATTCATGATATTTTTTCTGTCGCTATAAACATATGTTACATAATTACGGAGACCAACTTAGACAAAAGCAAACAAATACTCCGACCATACATGAAAATCCAATTAAACCTCCCTATGTACCCATGTTTGCTTCTAAAAACATCATTAGATAGCATTTTTAACGCGATTTTCTAACACTTTAGGACGCAATTTTCACGCCCATTTTTGCGCCGATGTAAACATATGTTACATGACTATGCCTTCAATCTTAGACAAACGCAAAAAATTATGCGAAAGATATCGCAAAATCTATTTAAACATGCCTATGGACACATTTTTACTTGGAAAATGTTACTTTGATAGCATTTTTAACACAATTTTCTCACATTTTCGGACACCGTCTTCCTCTGAACTTTAGCACCGTTGTAAAATTAAGCTGCACATCTTTGTCTCCAAACTTAGAAAAAACCAAAAAAAATGGTCGAAAAACATCGTAAAATGCATTTAAACATACCTATACAGTAATGTTTCCTTTTAAAACATTGTAACTTGCCCATTTGCAGGCCATTTTCAAACATCTTAGTATGTTTTATACGCTCTTATCTTCACACCATCTTAAAGATATGTTTCAGTACGACATTGTTATAGTTCAAAAATTATAATGGGGTCCCCAGATAACTCGTTATTCGATCAAAAATATAGCTACCCAATCAATTTTTGTTGCTTTGAATACATCTTCCTCCTCAATTTCTCGTGTGCGGGGGGTAATAAATTGTTGAATGCGCGTCCTACAGGACGCGGATTCTGGTTTCGAATATTCAATCGTCCCGCCAATGATTGGATTCTGACATTGCATTGAAATTCACGTTCGGTAGAATGCGAATTCAGAGTTCTCGTTTTCCAGGACGCGAATGTGTCCTACATAGCGTGAAAGGGGGTATTTTTCCAAGTAACTAACAGAGAGGGTTACTTTTCAGATTAAATTCCCTAAAGGGAATATCCTCCAAATTGGCAGCGACCCTAAATGACGTGGCCCTTTTATTTCAATTATTATATTAAGTGTAAACTATTCTAGTGACCACTGAACTTTGGGGGCGTACATATTTTGGCCACCGAATTATCGAACTCGTCAATCAGATTATCTAACTTTTTAAATATACCTATTTTGACCACCACCGTTAAAAAACTAACGGAGGGGTGGCGTGACCGTTAACAGAAATTTGTAAAATTACACATTTAGTCCATGTTAATTTTAATTTAATTAAATTAAAATTAATCAACCAACCAAATGAAGACACATGTCCCATCTATTTTTTTAAATTTTAATTTATTTAATTTAACCAACCAACCAGATGGTGACACGTGTAAATAACGAGAGGAATTAAAATTGAGCAAAATATACCTAAGGGGATTTGATACCTTACCCAAATGCATGAAAAGAAACTGCTCTAGCCACTGAACCAACTTCACTTTGCTATTATAAAATACTAACATAGTTTATTAAAGGATTACTTTGTTGGTGCAAACTAAAGAGTATAAAACTAAAATGAAATGCACTTGGGAGATTTGATCTAACACCCAAACGCATGAAAAGACACTACTTTAACCACTAAGCCAACTTCATTTAGCTAATATAAAATGCTTAAAGGATTACTTTGTTGGCGTAAACTAAAGAGTATAAAAGGAATTAATAGGATTCAAACTCGAAACTAATTATATAAAACTAAAATATAAAACCACTAAATCAACCTTATAGCTTAAGAAAATGTGACTACATATAATATATGAATTGAGTAACAATTAATGAAATATTTTTTTAAATCTAATGAAATAATAAATATGAATAATTATATTGATATTTTATTATAGAAAATTAAAATATTCATGAAAATAATAATTTCTAAATTATTAAATATATTTGAAAATATATTAATAAATAGTATTTTAATAAAATAATAAATATGTTTAATTAACATATTTATTAATTTATTTTTAATATATATTTATTATTTTATTTTTTTAAGTAGATATTTTATATTTTTAATAATTAGTCCCGAGTTCGAATCCCTTTAATTTCTTTTTATACTCTTTAGTTTACACCAACTAAGTAATCCTTTAATAAACTATGTTAGTATTTCATATTAGCTAAGTGAAGTTTGCTTAGTGGCTTCTTTTCCTGCATTTGGACGTGAGATCAAATCCTCGAAGCACATTTTACTTCAATTTTTATACTCTCTAGTTTACACCAACAAAGTAATCTTTTAATAAACTATGTTAGTATTTTATATCAATAAAGTAAAGTTGGCTTAGTGGCTTGAGCAATTACCTTCCATGCATTTAGGCGTCAGATCAAATCTTCCAAAGTGCATTTGCTTTAGTTTTAATTTCTCCCATCATTTCCGACCAATCAAATAGTGACACGTGTCACCATTTGGTTGGTTGGTTAAATTTATAAATTAAATAAGTTAAAATTTAAAAAATAGATGTGACGTGTGTCGTCATTTGATTGGTTGGTTAATTTTAATTTAATTTAATTAATATTATGACCAAATTGATATAATAGATAAATAACATGAACTAAATGTGTAATTTTACAAAATTTTGTTAATGGCCACGTCACTCCTCCGTCACCCCTCGTTAGTTTTTTAAGGGTTGTGGTCAAAATAGGTCAATTTAAAAAGTTGAGTGGTCTAATTGACAAGTTCAATAGTTTAGTAGTCAAAATAGGTACGCCTCCAAAATTTGATGATGACTAGAATAGTTTAGCCTTATATTAAACTAATAACACTTGATTTGCCTGCATCTTGAGTAGTTTGTTGTTCGACTTTTATCAACTATTGATACCGTATTTAAAACACAACAAGCTTTTCCATTTTTTCTTTGAACCCTAGACGCTTATTTTTAATTTTTTTTGTCTAATCGTTGGCAACACCAGCTTTAATGTTGGTTGTCGATCGATTCATATTTATTTTTTTATTATTTATTTTATTTTTTCTTCATACATCTTGTTACGCTTTTCTCTGCCTCTATAATACGTTTTCTCTACTTTTATAGCATGTCTTTGTCTTTAGGCACGTCTCTGCCTTATGGCACGCTTCTATGGTTACTTTTACAGGTTTTTGTTGTTCTTACGGTGACCATCATGACGTTTGAAACCCCCCCGTCCCGGTCTGGTCGGATGACCGGTCCGAGTGGGCCACACGGGGAAAATCGAAGCGAAACCCGTTAAGGCTTCCCCTCGGTTAACGACCCAGAAAATTTCTTTTTAACCTTAGTCTTCTCTAGATGCATATTTAATTCCTACGTGTAGACCAACAGCGGAAGATACAAGCAACGAAACATTTACCGACCAAACAAAAGCAATCAATCCATTTTTTCTTCATTACAGCAGGCCGTTTCGAAACACCTAAAGGGTGTTCCGAAACGCCATGACCTAGTCAACGGGCTTGGGTCAACCACAAGGTGACCGTTCCGAAACAGGGGAGGCCCGTATCGGAACGACCTTGACGGTCAATATCTCGTGGTCAACGAGATTTGACCGTTTCGGAACTTGAAAGGCCCGTTTCGGAACGGCTCCATCTCGCCAATTTCTCAAAATTCCAGTAGCGAAAACGTTCCGGAACGACCCTCATCCGTTTCGAAACGGCAGGCCATTTACACAGGGGCCGTTTCGGAACACGGGGACCCGTTCCGAAACACCCCCTGTCTGCAGACTTTTCTGGGCTGTTTTGAGGCACAAGAATGCCCCAAAACACCACCAAGGCACCCTATAACTTCATAGCAAAACAACCCAAGGCTTACTAACAATACTAGCATGCTTCAACAAGGTTTAAACATGTCTAACACAAAGGCAACAATCAACACACATACATCCAATCAAACAACATCCAACCTTAAACATGGTTTCTAAGCATTTAACCAACATACAAGAGAGCAAATTAGGCATGGTTAACAACTTAAACATGGCATCACAAGCCACACAAAAGCAACATAACATAGAGTCTAAGCATGCTCTTAGCAACCAACAACAACCAACAAGTCTTACACATCCCATTGCTTAAACTATTACATGTCTTAACATTAAAACCATACTTGATGAACTTAAGTCCAAAACCACACTTGGAGACCCTCCACTTGCCCGAGCAACCCACGAACTAGGGATCTGCAATGTTGAACAAAGAGAGCGTAAGCAATGATGCTTAGTGAGGGTAAGCTCTAAAACCAAACCTCAACATCGCAGGGTCCGAGCACGATCTAGCCAAGGCAATTTACATTTACCAAGAGTCCACAAGATATAGATGCATGAGCAATATATCACATATATGCCATAATCATGAGCTCAACACTACCATACATGTAATCACATTTAAACATCCAAACAACTCATAAATCTCAACACACTGATACACATATCAATCAACATTGGCACCTAGTTAAGACCCGAATACGCGGATAGACATGTTGGAAACTCATATCCAACAACCACATTACCTCAGTGGGATTCCACTCATCACCGGTCTCGCGGAGGGGATTCCACTCATCCTCACGCCCCGTCGATGGGATTCCACTCATCACCGACTATATTCAATTACAATTCCGGGCGAACCCGTACTCCTCCTTGGTGACTCAACGCCACCAAGGCCACGCGCGACTTTAGACTCATGTGTACACACTAACATCCTAATGATCGATCATTTGTATCCAAGTTTACTAGTGCCAATATTTACTCACATCACATTACTCATTTCATAAACCTTGTGCTTAGCACATACTCACCAACAACCATCATTATGCATGTCTCAAGCATCATAAGTCCAATCTCATCTCACATGTATAAAGCAATATACATAGACATTCATATCGCAATTTATGCAAGGCATACACAACCATAAAACGAGTTCAACCAAGGCTCTAGATCAAGTTTAGGATTAGGCTACCACCCTAATCCTAACTCTAGGTGGGTCTACCAAGCCCAACCTAGTCCATATACTCGAACCAACTACTTTAAAACATTTAAAAGCAAACAACCACTCACCTAAGCTTCCAAGCCCAACGACCAAGCAAGCGACCGTTCTTCAAATTCTCGGATTCTCTTCCAAAGCTTCACCGGCGCCCAAACTCGGTTCTAATTAATCTCAAACACAAACAAAACATTCATAATCAATATCTCATCAACGGATACAACCCGGATCAACACTTCAAGCACTCAATACTCAAAACAAGTCCCAAAAACAGAATTTCCGAGCTGCCCTTAAAGCCCACCAATATCTTCCATTCCAAGCATCCAAATAACCATCAAACACACCCAAAGCAGCCCTCATATATCATACTAACATCAGCCCTCGGAAACCAACATTGAAACACCCGAAAAACCATTTCAAAACCCTCCCAAAACCCCCTTGGTACCCAATTCCGAAAATTGATTAAAATCACATGAAATTCACATATATCATACCATTTGACTTCTACATAACTTATCTAAACATATTAAATCAACACATTTACTTTAACAACATAAAGCTTCCATTTTTAATCCCACTCCCAAAAATTCCATTTTCTCAAACTCTTATGAAAACAAAAAATGAATGGTACTTTTACAAAGGGGAAGATGAGGGGAAGTCAAATTTGCTCTTACCTTTCAATTTGGAGCTGAAACGGAGAAGGAATGAGATGGAATAGTAGATTGGGGATGAGAAGCTCTATTTCACGTTGGGAAATTTGGAAGAGGAAGAAAATGAATAGTGAATGGGTTGGGGTTTTTGTTTTGTTTTAAATTTAAAGGCACAAAGACTATCTTGCCCTTAATGAAATGAATCATTCACAAGGGCACCCAACCCATGGCTATTTGGGTTGTAAATTGTAAAAACATAGTCAATCATTAAATAAATAAATTTGAAATCAAAACCCGAGTTATTATGTAATTTTATAAACCGAGCAAAATAATATTAAAATATTATTTTCACCTAACCCCTAAACCCGGGTGTTACAACTCTCCCCCACTTAAGGAAATTTTGTCCCCGAAATTACCTGGTGGAAACAGATACGGAAACTGCTCAACCATATCCGCTTTTCTCTCCCACGTGGCCTCTTCCACACCTCTATGCCTCCACAACACCTTGACCAACTCTATGGTTTTGCCACGCAACACCTTGCTATCAGAAGCAAGTACCTCAACGGGCTCTTCATTATAAGACAAATCTGGATTCAACTCTATCTCCTCAATGGGCATCACATGAGAAGGGTCGGACCTATATCTCCTAAGCATAGATACATGAAAGACATCATGGATCTTTTCTAACTCAGAAGGTAACCTCAACCGATAAGCTACAGGCCCAATCCGCTCAACTATCTCATACGGACCAATGAACCTCGGGCTCAACTTGCCCTTTCGGCCAAATCTCATTACCTTCTTCCACGGGGATACCTTCAGAAACACTTTCTCACCCACTGAGTACTCAACCTCTTTCCTCTTCAAATCTGCATAGGACTTCTGACGATCGGAAGCTGCTTTCAAACGGTCACAAATCAACTTCACTTTTTCTGTGGTTCCTTTAAGCAAGTCTGACATAGGTAACAACCTCTGACCTGTCTCAGCCCAACAAATCGGAGTCCTACACCGCCTACCATACAAAGCCTCATAAGGTGCCATCTGAATACTAGACTGATAACTGTTGTTGTAAGCAAACTCAACCAACGGCAAGTGCTTCTCCCAAGAACCCTGAAAATCAATCACACAACAACGGAGCATATCCTCTAGAACCTGTATCACTCACTCTGACTGCCCATCGGACTGTGGATGATAAGACGTGCTGAAATGCAGACGACAACCCAAGGCACTATGCAAACAACTCCAGAACCTCGAAGTAAATCTAGGATCCCTGTCTGAAACTATAGACTTTGAAACCCCATGAAGTCTCACAATCTCACGAATGTACAAGTTTTCCAACTTGTCTAAGGAATTCGTAGTGTTCACTGCTAATAATTGAGCACACTTAGTGAACCTATCAACAATCACCCAAACTGAATTCTTCCTCGAAGGAGACAAAGGCAACCCCGATACAAAATCCATGGTGATTCTCTCCCACTTCCATTCCGGAATCTTCAAAGGCTGTAGCAAACCTGAAGGAACCTGATGTTCTGCCTTCACTCTCTGACAAACCATACAACGGCTCACATACTCGGCTACATCTCTCTTCAAACCAACCCAGTAGTAATCATTCTTCAAATCTCGGTACATCTTGGTACTACCCGGATGCATAGAAAAGGGACTCGAATGTGCTTCACTCAAAATCTGACGTCTCAGCTCAACATCTTCCGGTACAACAATTCTATCTTTAAAGCACAACAAACTCTCACCACTGAAACTATACTCGGTCGGTCTTCCTTCGGCTATGTCCTGAACATGAGGAACTAGGCTCGCATCTTGCAACTGCTTCTCTCTAATCAACTGAATCAAGGAAGGCTTCACTTGCAACTCGGTGATCAGACCACCATCATCGGACACACTCAATCTAGCAAACATAGCTCTCAACTCAACGACCACTTTTCTACTCAAAGCATCGGCTACTACGTTTGCTTTACCCGGATGGTACTCAATGGTCAAATCGTAATCTTTTAACAACTCTAGCCATCTTCTCTGTCTCAAGTTCAACTCTTTATGTGTCATCAAGTACTTCAAGCTCTTGTGATCAGTGTAAACTATACACTTCTCACCATACAAATAGTGACGCCAAATCTTCAATGCAAATACCACTGCGGCTAGCTCTATGTCATGGGTAGGATAGTTCTTCTCATGAATCTTCAATTGTCTAGAAGCATAAGCAACAACTCTCCTATCTTGCATCAAAACACATCCTAAGCCTACGTAGGAAGCATTACTATAAATCACAAACTCCTTACCTGAAACAGGTTGTACTAACACTGGAGCATTGGTCAAAGCTTCTTTCAATTTTTCAAAGGCCTTTTGTCTTGCATCTGACCATTCAAACTTGGCTCCCTTTTGCAACAATTTAGTCAAGGGAGCAGCTACTCTAGAGAAGCCATCAACGAACCTCCTATAGTAACCAGCTAATCCTAGGAAACTCCTAATCTCGGTCACGGACTTAGGTTGTTTCCACTCAACAATAGCCTCAATCTTCGATGGATCAACTCGAATGCCTTCGGCCGAAACAACATGGCCAAGAAATACAACCTCTCTAATCCAGAACTCACACTTACTGAGCTTCGCATACAACTGATTGCTCAACAATCTCTGTAAAACAAATCTCAAGTGCTCATCATGCTCTTCTTCTGTCTTCGAGTACACAAGTATATCATCAATGAAGACAACCACAAATCGGTCTAGATAGTCTCTGAAAATTCTGTTCATCATATCCATGAATGCTGCTGGTGCATTCGTGAGCCCAAATGGCATCACAAGAAACTCATAGTGACCATATCTAGTCCTAAAAGCTGTCTCCGGGACATCACACTCTTTCACTTTCAACTGATAGTACCCGGATCTCAAATCTATCTTCGAGAACACTGAAGCACCCCTCAACTGATCAAACAAATCATCTATACGCGGCAACGGATACTTGTTCTTCACAGTCAACTGATTCAGCTGCCTATAATCAATACACATGCGCATGCTACCATCTTTCTTTTTCACAAACAACACTGGAGCACCCCACGAAGAACTACTAGGCCTAATGAAACCACAGTCTAATAATTCTTGCAACTGACTCTTCAATTCTTTCAACTCTTTCGGAGCCATACGATACGGAGCTATCGAAACTGGACTAGACCCTGAAACTGTCTCAATCACAAACTCAACATCTCTGTCAGGAGGCAAACCAGGCAACTCTTCAGGAAACACATCCGGGAAGTCACACACTGTTCTGATATCTTTCGGCCTAGCTTCACTCATGTCCGGATTCATAACATAAGCTAAATAGGCCCCACATCCAGAGTCCATCAACCTATGAGCCTCTAAAGCTGACACCATATTAGACAAGAACTTAATGTTCTCGCCCACTACCACAACCTCGTAGTCATCAGAAAGTTTCAAGGAAATTCTCTTTGTCTCAAAATCCACACTAGCCCGATGCTCAACCAACCAGTCCATACCCAAAATAATATCAAAACCGTAGAAAGGAAGTTCCATCATATCAACTGAGAACACATGACCCTGAATCTTCAGTGGACACCTCCTATACATACGTCTAACCACAACTGTCTCACCAAAAGAGCTAGTAACATGCATACCTACATCTAAGATCTCAACAGGAATATCTAACTTCTGTGCATGCTCACTCAGAATGTAGGAATGCGTAGAACCTGAATCAACCAAAGAAAGCAAAGACATAGACTGTAACTCAAAATTACATGCTATCACATCGGTGTCGTTCCCGGTCCCTCTCTGAGCATAGACCCTCGCTGGTCCTCCCGCCTCTGGCTGCACAGCCACAACATGAGCAAGGTTCCTTTGCGCATCTACCCTAGGTGCATCAGCCCTCGGCTGGAAGTAGCCACGACCGCGCCCACGGCCTCTCTGAAAGTCATTACCCCTCGCAGGAGCCTGAGCAATATTCGGTGCCTGAGCTGCCTGACGTGGACAGTCTCTCCTAAAGTGGTCCCTCGAACCACAGTTCCAACAAGCGTGAAAGTTACCCCAGCACTCTCCAGTGTGCTGTCTCCCACACTGTGCACACTCGGGCAAGCGCCCTCCTCCTCTATGGCCCTGATGGCCCCTACCATGGTGGCCACCGCCACGTCTCTGATCGAACTGATGTCCGCCACCTCTGTGCCTCTTAGCATCTCTACCATCAGAGTGGTTATGCCTCTTTCCAGAACTAGAACCACCAGCTCGTTTGGCTGAACCCAAACTATGCTCCAAATCCTTGGCCCTCGCGACCAACACATCAAAGTCTGAGTAGTCAGAAGCCAACGTGTACCTCTTAACCTCTTCATTCAATCCGTATCGGAATCGGTTACAGCGTTCCACTTCAGTAGGAACCAACTCTGGGGCATACTAACTCAAGCGAACAAAGCGGATCTCATAATCAGTCACAGAAACATCCCCCTGAGTAAGAGCCATAAACTCTCGCTTCTTCTCATCCAAGTACCTCGGTCCCAAGTATCTCTTTCGGAAAGCAGACTCGAAGAACTCCCAATCAATTTCTGTCTCTGGAACCCCGGTAGTGATGGTGACCCACCAGGTGTAGGCATCACCCTGAAGCAGTGAGATCACACAACCCAATCTACGTGCGCCCGCACAACCCATCTGAGCCAAAATACGAATCATCTTCTCCAACCATAACTCCGACCTCTCTGGAGTAGATCCTCTAAACTCCTCGGCTCCCAAGCTACGGAGCCTCTCCAAAGGTAAGCTAACATCATCACACCTAGGCTGAGCTGCAGCCTGAGCTCCCGCAACTGCGGCCTGGAACGCTCCCGCTATTGCTTGCACAAGCGGAGTCATATCAATTCCAGCTGGACCTTGGCCACCTTGAGGTCCATTTCCTCCGGCTCCATCCTCGCCCCCAACTCCCGGTGGAGGAGGTGGTGGTGGTGGAGGTGGTGGAGGAGCGCCAACTCCCGCGGCCCCCGGTCCCTCTATGTGAGCTCCCGCACCAACTACCGGCTCAACAGGAGCTACAACTCGTGGTTCCTGACGAACCAACCTCGGTCTACCTCTCGGTCTAGACATTGCTCTCTCAAGTATTAACTACAACCACAACAACAACACACAAGTTGGGTTAGCAAGGCAAGGCTCCCAAGTGTCCAAGTATGTTTCCTCACTTAAAAATCATTTTTCCAATGTAATAGTAGCAATGGGACCCACACACACATGCTTTAAATAAAACAATCAACATACTTGTCACATAAGTAATCATTCTTGCAAAACAAGCAAACACCGTGCAATTTAATTTAAAAACCTGAACTTACCTCACTTACCTGCCCAAGGTCTCGGTAACCTTAGGCTCTGATACCAACAAGTGTAACCCCCTCGTCTCGGTCTGGTCGGATGACCGGTCCGAGTGGGCCACACGGGGAAAACTGAAGCGAAACCCGTTAAGGCTTCCCCTCGGTTAACGACCCAGAAAATTTCTTTTTAACCTTAGTCTTCTCTAGATGCATATTTAATTCCTACGTGTAGACCAACAGCGGAAGATACAAGCAACGAAACATTTACCGACCAAACAAAAGCAAACAGTCCATTTTTTCTTCATTACAGCAGGCCGTTTCGAAACACCTAAAGGGTGTTCCGAAACGCCATGACCTAGTCAACGGGCTTGGGTCAACCACAAGGTGACCGTTCCGAAACAGGGGAGGCCCGTATCGGAACGACCTTGACGGTCAATATCTCGTGGTCAACGAGATTTGACCGTTTCGGAACTTGAAAGGCCCGTTTCGGAACGGCTCCATCTCGCCAATTTCTCAAAATTCCAGTAGCGAAAACGTTCCGGAACGACCCTCATCCGTTTCGAAACGGCAGGCCATTTACACAGGGGCCGTTTCAGAACACGGGGACCCGTTCTGAAACACCCCCTGTCTGCAGACTTTTCTGGGCTGTTTTGAGGCACAAGAATGCCCCAAAACACCACCAAGGCACCCTATAACTTCATAGCAAAACAACCCAAGGCTTACTAACAATACTAGCATGCTTCAACAAGGTTTAAACATGTCTAACACAAAGGCAACAATCAACACACATACATCCAATCAAACAACATCCAACCTTAAACATGGTTTCTAAGCATTTAACCAACATACAAGAGAGCAAATTAGGCATGGTTAACAACTTAAACATGGCATCACAAGCCACACAAAAGCAACATAACATAGAGTCTAAGCATGCTCCTAGCAACCAACAACAACCAACAAGTCTTACACATCCCATTGCTTAAACTATTACATGTCTTAACATTAAAACCATACTTGATGAACATTAGTCCAAAACCACACTTGGAGACCCTCCACTTGCCCGAGCAACCCACGAACTAGGGATCTGCAATGTTGAACAAAGAGAGCGTAAGCAATGATGCTTAGTGAGGGTAAGCTCTAAAAACAAACCTCAACATCGCAGGGTCCGAGCACGATCTAGCCAAGGCAATTTACATTTACCAAGAGTCCACAAGATATAGATGCATGAGCAATATATCACATATATGCCATAATCATGAGCTCAACACTACCATACATGTAATCACATTTAAACATCCAAACAGCTCATAAATCTCAACACACTGATACACATATCAATCAACATTGGCACCTAGTTAAGACCCGAATACGCGGATAGACATGTTGGAAACTCATATCCAACAACCACATTACCTCGGTGGGATTCCACTCATCACCGGTCTCGCGGAGGGGATTCCACTCATCCTCACGCCCCGTCGATGGGATTCCACTCATCACCGACTATATTCAATTACAATTCCGGGCGAACCCGTACTCCTCCTTGGTGACTCAATGCCACCAAGGCCACGCGCGACTTTAGACTCATGTGTACACACTAACATCCTAATGATCGATCATTTGTATCCAAGTTTACTAGTGCCAATATTTACTCACATCACATTACTCATTTCATAAACCTTGTGCTTAGCACATACTCACCAACAACCATCATTATGCATGTCTCAAGCATCATAAGTCCAATCTCATCTCACATGTATAAAGCAATATACATAGACATTCATATCGCAATTTATGCAAGGCATACACAACCATAAAACGAGTTCAACCAAGGCTCTAGATCAAGTTTAGGATTAGGCTACCACCCTAATCCTAACTCTAGGTGGGTCTACCAAGCCCAACCTAGTCCATATACTCGAACCAACTACTTTAAAACATTTAAAAGCAAACAACCACTCACCTAAGCTTCCAAGCCCAACGACCAAGCAAGCGACCGTTCTTCAAATTCCCGGATTCTCTTCCAAAGCTTCACCGGCGCCCAAACTCGGTTCTAATTAATCTCAAACACAAACAAAACATTCATAATCAATATCTCATCAACGGATACAACCCGGATCAACACTTCAAGCACTCAATACTCAAAACAAGTCCCAAAAACAGAATTTCCGAGCTGCCCTTAAAGCCCACCAATATCTTCCATTCCAAGCATCCAAATAACCATCAAACACACCCAAAGCAGCCCTCATATATCATACTAACATCAGCCCTCGGAAACCAACATTGAAACACCCGAAAAACCATTTCAAAACCCTCCCAAAACCCCCTTGGTACCCAATTCCGAAAATTGATTAAAATCACATGAAATTCACATATATCATACCATTTGACTTCTACATAACTTATCTAAACATATTAAATCAACACATTTACTTTAACAACATAAAGCTTCCATTTTTAATCCCACTCCCAAAAATTCCATTTTCTCAAACTCTTATGAAAACAAAAAATGAATGGTACTTTTACAAAGGGGAAGATGAGGGGAAGTCAAATTTGCTCTTACCTTTCAATTTGGAGCTGAAACGGAGAAGGAATGAGATGGAATAGTAGATTGGGGATGAGAAGCTCTATTTCACGTTGGGAAATTTGGAAGAGGAAGAAAATGAATAGTGAATGGGTTGGGGTTTTTGTTTTGTTTTAAATTTAAAGGCACAAAGACTATCTTGCCCTTAATGAAATGAATCATTCACAAGGGCACCCAACCCATGGCTATTTGGGTTGTAAATTGTAAAAACATAGTCAATCATTAAATAAATAAATTTGAAATCAAAACCCGAGTTATTATGTAATTTTATAAACCAAGCAAAATAATATTAAAATATTATTTTCACCTAACCCCTAAACCCGGGTGTTACAACGTTCGTTTCCGATTCATGTTTGTCGGTGGTTACGTAGAGTTTGATCCCCTTTTGGGTTGTTTGCCTGTGTAATCTATAATAGATCGTCGTTTTTTGGGAATATGCATGAAAGGTGGTTGTAGATTTTAAATTTTTTTATCTAATTCGTGTTTTGACAATTCCCTAAGTACCCTTCCTACAATAGATCATTGAAATTCTTTTTGGTGTAAAATAAAATATTCCGATCTAACTGATGCAGTGTTTACGTTTTCTTTTTAAATTTACTATTTTTATTATTTTATTATGTTCTAAAACCTTTATTAAATTATATTTATTTATCAATAAACATGTATGGTTGGTTGATGTGTGAAAAAAATAAAACCAAAATCATGTGACCCTAAATCATAACACGACAAAATTAAAACAATATCAAATTAAACAAGCAAAATAACTTTAATTTAAAATATTAATAGATCACTATATTAATATATAAATAATTAAATTTACCAGACTTTTTTTTTTGATCAGCAACATGATTTTATTTTATTGATAAATCATGTAAAAACCAATGCACCGGCCTCATTAAAAACCCCCCTAATCCTAAGTGGGGGAAAAGAGTACCCGTGCATGTGGTACATCGAAGGATTCCAAAAGGCTAAAAACCGAATAAGCTCAGTACATCCATATCCAATTAGCGCGCATTGCGCCATTCTTAGCTAGTACATCCGCAATAGAATTGGCCTCCCGAAAAATCTTATTAAAACAAATAAAAGGCATCGCCTCCCATGCATCATCAATTTGATGAAGCCAATTAGCCAATCTCCACGGTCTGCGCTCCATTCCTAAGACCCAAGCAAGTGCAACGGCTGAATCCGATTCGATCACAATCGAATACACTCCCGCACAATCAACCTCCCGCACCATTCTCATAGCATACGCAATCGCTTGCACTTCAGCCAAATTGGAATCCTCAAACCCGATAGGCCCTGCAAAGAACGCAACAACCTTGCTGTTCCCATCTCGAAGGACGCCCCCGCACCCTGCTGCACCAGGCTTTCCCCGCGATGACCCGTCGACATTGAACTTCCATGCCCCCTGTGGAGGCGGCATCCACACAATGCCCTGTCTCGGTTCCCGTTTCTGCATCCGTGACGGCCGACATAAGATGGGGCATGACCACCAAGCTGCCTCCCCCGCATGGAGTAGCTCAAATCGAGCACAAGTCCAGTGGTAAGACCGGAGTTGAACCAAGAAGAAAATCGAATGGCCTGACTCCCTTTTCTCCTTGAACATCAATTCATTACGGGCCAGCCACAACGACCACAACACACTTGCGCATCCAATAATCCACCAATATCGTACCTCCCCCTCAAAATAGCTCGTGCAACACTGATTAATAAACTCGCTGATATACCAAGGACGGACCGTCGAAACAGACCACCATTTGAAAAACATTTCCCACACCTCCCTTGCCAACTCACAATGCCCGAAAATATGATCAGCAGAATCTTCCCCATCCTCACACCATCGGCAGCTAATATTATTTACTCCCAACGGCATTCCACGATCAATCAACATACGTAAAGTAGGCAGGCGGTTCAGCATTAAAAACCAAATAAAGCATTGTATTTTCGGTATCAACGGCAATTTCCAAATCATGCTAATATCGGATGTGTCATGTAATCCAAAAGATGCCATTAATTTATGTAGAGTACTCACCGAAAACTGTCCCGCCACATCATGGATCCAAACCAGCTTGTCCATAGCCCTCGCACGAAGGGAAAAGCCACTAGTGCACGCTACCAATTCCCTTAATTGTGCATGTTCGAATACTCGCAATGGTCGCCGAAAGCATCCAACCCATTCCTCACTCGGTAAGCACAAGTAATCACAGACCCTTGCCATGTTATTGCACGCCAAGCTAAACAACCGGGGAAAAATAATCTTCAAAGGATCCGTAAGGCACCAACAATCCCTCCAAAAAAGAATACTCTTCCCATCACCCAATGTCCAAGTGAATTGTGTCGCATTCATAAATTTTTCCACATACTCGTCACTTTGTATCGCAACTATTTGTTTCCACATCGATGACATACTCATCCCGCCCCTCGAATTGAGACGCCATGCAAGGACATCGCTGCCGTATTTCGCCACGATAATCGCTTTCCAAAGTGATCCATCCGCTTGAGTATACCTCCACGCCCACTTAGCTAACATAGCTAAATTTCGGATATGGAGATTCACCACTCCTAATCCCCCAAAACGCTTCGGTTGGCAAGCTACCCTCCAATTTACCCTGCTTAGTTTCGCCTTTTCTTCCTTTCCCCCCCACAAAAAATTCCTCCGGATACGGTCTATCTTTAAAATTATCTTCTTCGGAATCAAGAAGACTCCCATGTAGTACACTGGTAGAGCTGACAAAACTGAGTTAACCAGGAGTAATCTTCCAGCAAACGACAAAGAATCACGTTTCCATCCCGGCAATTTTTGACGGAACCGCTGCACTAACGGATTCCAAATCTCTATACCTCTCGGATTCACCCCTAATGGAATTCCCAAGTATTTCATAGGAAACGATCCTAACTGACAGCCCAATATTCTCACAATTGAATTCATCTCCTCCTCCTCCACACCAATCTCGTATACACAAGATTTATCGTAATTTATTTGTAACCCCGTCACATACTCAAAACAAGTCAGGATGCGTTTGAGCTGCCGCGCATTGTCGCACTCACCTTTTATAAACAACACTGTGTCATCCGCGAATTGTAAATGCGAAACGGTCACATCTCTTGCTACTGTGATTCCCCTGATCAAACCCCGCTCTTCCGCATTGAATAAAAATTGATGCAATATCTCGGCCACTAGTACAAACAGCAACGGGGATAGAGGGTCCCCTTGCCGCAGACCCCTATGCATAGCGAATTCTTTCGTCGGGCTGCCGTTAACCAACACTGATAGTCTTGCCGTTTCAATACATGTCCGGATCCAAGTCTCCCATGTCTTTCCAAAACCCATCCGCTGCATCACACAAATCAAACAAGACCAGCTAATGCAATCGTACGCCTTGGCGAAGTCCAATTTCAGCATAATTCCTCCCTTCCCCGCTCGATCTTTCTTCATTGAATGAATAACTTCATTAGCGAGAAGAATGCCATCCAAAATCTGACGACCACGTACAAACGCAGCTTGTACATCATTCACAAGCAGCGGCAACACCGTTTGTAACCTCTGTGCAAGACATTTTGCTAGGATTTTATATATGGAATTTAGCAAACAAATTGGCCGATAGTCATTAATTCCCCTCGGCGTGTCTCGCTTCGCAATTAAAACCACAAATGTCGAATTCGCACCATGTGGTAACCTACCGGAGCTGAAAAAATCTGCCATAAACTTGATCACATCCGCCTTAAGAAATTCCCAGCCCTTTTTGAAAAATTCGAACGTAAATCCATCTGGTCCCGGTGCTTTCTCTCCCCCACAATTCCAAACTGCCTCCCGGATTTCCTCCTCATTGAATTCGACCTCTAAGGCTGCACTTTGTTCGACCGATATCTTGGCAAAGTTCACCAGCGGAAGTAATATCCCACTTGTTTTAGGCTTGGAAAAATGTTTCTTGAATTCCCTCCGGATAACAAACTTCAAACGATTTGGTTCTTTAATCCATCGACCCTCCACACAAATACCAGGAATTGCGTTATGCATTGCCCTCACCTTCGCTGCCCGATGAAAAAAACGAGTGTTGCGATCACCCTCCGCCAACCATAAAGCTCTAGACTTTTGTCGCCAGAGCGATTCTCTAAGATTCGCTAGTTTCCATAACCGGGAATATAACATTCGTCGTTCCTTCACATCACACCCACTGCCCTCCCCACTTCCAATTCGTTGATCCACCCTATCAATATTGGTCACTAAGTCACGATATTGTGCTTCCAAGTCCCCAAAACAGTTTCGATTCCATCCTTTCAGAATTCCCTTCAACATCTTTAATTTTTGAGTAATCGTTGCCGTACTACTGCCGTCCTCAAATTCTTTCCATTTTTCCTCCAACATTGCTATGTCCGACAACCATGCATTAAAGAAACGAAATGGTTTCGGACCACTGTCCTCAGCATTGCTTTCCAACACAATCGGAGAATGATCCGATAACTCCTTTGGGAGATTACGGACTACAAGCGAAGCAAACCTTTGGACCCACCCATGCGACACCAAAAAACGATCTAATCGACTACATTTTCGCCCCGGACCAAACCATGTGTATCGCTTTCCTTGCATCGGTACATCCAATAATGCCATGTTATTAACACATTCACAAAAAAGATCCATACCTCGATTTGAGTTCGCGCAACCTTGTCTCTCCTCCGGTTTCATGACCACGTTGAAATCCCCCGCCACACACCAATTTAGCGACCTCGCCTTCACCACTGATTTCAAAACCTCCCAATACGTACCCTGTTCCGACGGTGTGCATGGTGCATACACACCTATCATGCCACATTGCCAATCATCAATTATCCCACGCCCAATCAGAATCACCATATTATGTCGCACCTCTACCGTCTCCATTGCAAATCCCGTCGATTCCCATACCGCTACCACGCCTCCTGATTTCCCAATCGAAGGTGCGTAAGCAAAATCAAATATGTCCGTATACCACAATTGCCGGATTATAAACTCATCCACCAACTCCATTTTGGTCTCTTGAAGAAGAGCCAAAGTACATCGTTGTTGTCGCAAAACCCTCTGTATACTTCTACGTTTCGCTGCCGCCCCAATCCCCCGTACGTTCCACGACAACACCCTCATCCTTCGCTGCTAATTTTTTTTGTCGCGCGCCTCAAGTATGCGCGCTATATCCTTCACCACCACCTCCTCTCTACCACTCGTTACTGCCCCTATAATTTTACCCAAATCGACTGTCTCTTGCGCCTCCTTTAAAATTGATTGTTTGCGACATAAAAAGTCAGAATCGGATAAAGATCCATTCGCTATGTCCGTTGCCTCCGGTGGTATTTCCGACTTGTTTTTCCTCGGTCTGCCCCTTCCCCGTTTAGGCCCTTTGATTGTATCCCCCGACGCTATTGTGTCACTTACTTTGGCTGTAATTTCCGATAGTTGTCGCACGCGGCGGCTCTCACTGTTTAATTCTATAACCTCCGCCTTATTGACCCTAGGAATTTCCATTCTCGGCCCATCCAATTGTGGGCTGATATCTTCAATTTCTAACTGAGCTACCTGATCGCATCCCACATTCGCCAAAGTTAAATCATCAATGCTGCCAAGAACATCGCAGCTCGATCGTTCTTCCCTTTCCCTATTGATTAACGCTATGTCTTCCTCTTCCATCCAGCTCGGTGTACTCTTCACTCTCCAATCCTCCCTCTTGTTATCCTCCCAAATGTATTCAATGTATTTGCTCGTTGCCTGTTCTTGAACCTCAGCGTCTTCCTTCCCTTCATTGAGAATGGAGTTAGGAACAAACGATTCTCCCGGCGACAATTCGTCTTCATTGTAGACTGAGTTAATCTTCCATTCGACTACCTTCTCCGATTTTTCTTCCTTATCCGTCAAACTCTCAGCAAGTTCGCAACAACAATCACATTTTGGTCCGATTGCTTCTTCAATTTCCGTTACTCTTATAAGGAAAGAATTGTCGCCTTCTCTCAATTCAATTGTTTCCTCAATGTGCATGTTCCAATATGTTTCAATCTGGAATCTTGCGCGCTCAAAGCATGAAGGCGCCAATGTCTCTATATCGATACGCGCAAGTTCGCCCCAAATCGACGCTATATTCTTGAAGGTTTCTTCGGACCATAGGTGAATAGGCACTCCACTAACCGACAGCCATAACCTTCGATTTGGCATAATCAATTGCGGCGTCCAAACCATGACGTTTTCCAGCCATCTATCCAACAAACCATCCGTCAAAACCCTATCTCGAATCTCCTTGTTCTCGAACATAATAAGCATCATGGACCCAGCCGCCCGCATCAAAGAAAATCCTTCAATTTTCGCGTCGCGAATTTCTTTGGCTAAATCAGCCACTTGGATTGGATGTCGGGTATACCCTATCGCACAAGACTGAAGAATTCCCCATTTATCATCGTCAATTATCCCCATCGCCTGTTTCCGATTGTCCTCTTTAGATACCTCAATTGCAATTGCTTTGGAATTTGGTTTACTGTCCACGCGATCCTTGTGTGTAGCACTTGTGTTCGTCTGATTTCTGGCTCTCGTAGGGTTTTTATCAGATTTTTCCTTTGTGTAGTCCCCATTGTTTCCTCGCCGTGCCATATTCCCCCCACCCCTACGTGCCATTGAAACCCTGATTCTCGATCCATAGAGCCAGAACCCATCAAATCTCTCAATGATTCTATCCGCATCCGCCTTAGAATTCATTCTAACAAAGCCGAATCTTGACCCATCTCTTGCCCTTTTCTTTGGGACAAACACATCAACCACGATTCCATGGCGATCAAAGACATGCCATATACCCTTCCAGTGTAATTGAATCGGTAAATTGGCGATGAACAAGGTCCACACCCGTCGTTGCCCTTGCGAGCTGCCTTGTGCTCTCCCGTTCTCCCCTCTCATTTTAGATTTTTCCTCAACACTAGACACTTATTTCGCTTAGAAAATAATTTACCAGACTAAGTTAAGTTGAATATATAGTAGATGTAGTTATCACTTTTAAATTGAAATTATTTTTGAGAACCACCAACAAAAAACAATAATTGAACGAGATTGTGCTGATAACATGTTATGAAATAAAATAACAAAGCAATAAGAAGAATTAGAAGAAGAAGAGGTATATGAGAATAAGTAGAAGACTATGGTCTTGTTTGGTAAATAGACTCAAACATCAAAATTTTTTTTGGTGTAAAATAAAATATTCTGATCTAACTGATGCAGTGTTTACGTTTTCTTTTTAAATTTACTATTTTTATTATGTTCTAAAACCTCTATTAAATAATATTTATTTATCAATAAACATGTATGGTTGGTTGATGTGTGAAAAAAAATAAAACCAAAATCATGTGACCTAAATCATAACACGACAAAATTAAAACAATATCAAATTAAACAAGCAAAATAACTTTAATTTAAAATATTAATAGATCACTATATTAATATATAAATAATTAAATTTACCAGACTTTTTAAGTTAAGTTGAATATATAGTAGATGTAGTTATCACTTTTAAATTGAAATTATTTTTGAGAACCACCAACAAAAAATAATAATTGAACGAGATTGTGCTGATAACATGTTATGAAATAAAATAACAAAGCAATAAGAAGAATTAGAAGAAGAAGAGGTATATGAGAATAAGTAGAAGACTATGGTCTTATTTGGTAAATAGCGGTTTGAAAAAAAATTAGAGGTTTGAGGTATAATTAGAGGTTTGACTAGTCAAACCCGCTAATATTGATATTTGGTAAATAGAGGATTGAAAGAGCGGATTGGGGTGAAAAAGCTAATTTTGAAAAAGCTCCTAATATGAGCTTTTTTGAGATTAGAAGTTTGATATTATAGTTGTAATGAATCTTTTACCTTAACAACTATAAAAAATCTCCAAATAATCTAAATTAAATAATAATATTTTTTAATATAAATAATAATATTTTTAATATAAATAAGAACATATTAAATATTAGACTTATTTGTTGTTACTATTAATTTATATGGTGACATTTGTAAGTTAATTCTATTTTTTTATTATCACATATTTATATGTGCATATAAAAAATTTAATAATTATATAAATAATAAATTAATATATAAATCTTTTAAATATGTTTAAGAAATTTATATTAAAAATAATTTTTACAAATCTAATTAATATTTATTAGATACAAAATATTAATAACTGATAAATTATTCAAACAAGTCTTAAATATAATCATGTAATCCGCTAATGCAATCAGCTATCAGCTATCAGCTATTGTATTCCGCTATCAGCTATTAGCTATCCGCTAATTGCCAAACAGGACTATATTATTTTCTTAATATGAAGTGTGTACAATACATTTTTAATAGGGATGGCAACGGGGCGATGCGGGCCGAGTTTTTGGTCTCCTGACCCTGACTCAAAAATTGATATGGCATACCCGATCCCATCCCGCCCCGATTTTTTATAGACTTGTCCCGCCCGATTAGTAAGAATGATACCGGACCCTAACCCGAGCCGATCTCTAACAAAGATCTATTACAAACCCCTATTTTAATCTGGAAACCTGTTTTAGTTGTAACTTATAATACAAATAAACACAGTAATAAACTGCACCATCACAAATTTTTAAAATTTTGGTTGAAAAGAACTCAAACATCACAATCTGGAAAATTTTCAAATAATTTTTCCATTACACAATCTGGAAATTTCAATATTACACTCAAACATCAAAATTTTTTTTGGTGTAAAATAAAATATTCTGATCTAACTGATGCAGTGTTTATGTTTTCTTTTTAAATTTACTATTTTTATTATGTTCTAAAATCTCTATTAATTTATATTTATTTATCAATAAACATGTATGGTTGGTTGATGTGTGAAAAAAAAATAAAACCAAAATCATGTGACCCTAAATCATAACACGACAAAATTAAAACAATATCAAATTAAACAAGCAAAATAACTTTAATTTAAAATATTAATAGATCACTATATTAATATATAAATAATTAAATTTACCAGACTTTTTAAGTTAAGTTGAATATATAGTAGATGTAGTTATCACTTTTAAATTGAAATTATTTTTGAGAACCACCAACAAAAAACAATAATTGAACGAGATTATGCTGATAACATTTTATAAAATAAAATAACAAAGCAATAAGAAGAATTAGAAGAAGAAGAGGTATATGAGAATAAGTAGAAGACTATGGTCTTGTTTGGTAAATAGCGGTTTGGAAAAAATTAGAGGTTTGAGGTATAATTAGAGGTTTGACTAGTCAAACCCGCTAATATTGATATTTGGTAAATAGCGGATTGAAGGATTGGGGTGAAAAAGCTAATTTTGAAAAAGCTCCTAATATGAGCTTTTTTGAGATTAGAGGTTTGATATTATAGTTGTAATGACTCTTTTACCTTAACGACTATCAAAAATCTCCAAATAATCTAAATTAAATAATAATATTTTTAATATAAATAATAACATATTAAATATTGGACTTATTTGTTGTTACTATTAATTTATATGGTGACATTTGTAAGTTAATTCTATTTTTTTATTATCACATATTTATATGCGCATATAAAAAATTTAATAATTATATAAATAATAAATTAATATATAAATCTTTCAAATATGTTTAGGAAATTTATATTAAAAATAATTTTTACAAATCTAATTATGTTGTGAATAATGTGAAAACAAGAACAAGAAGAAATAGGGACAAAATAAGATGAGAGAAAAGAAAGAGATTTGTATTATTCTGAATATTGACTTGTGTACAATGCCTTCAGTAAATCATCTATTTATAGGCATAAGAAGTACATAATACATTAAACTCTAATTCATGTAGATAATAATCCTAATGATAAAATAATTCAAATCTCCTTTGATAAAGTCCTTATCATGATAGACATCCACATAGATAAATATTCATAACACTCCCCCTTGGATGTCTATGCAGATAGTGTGCCTCGTTAAGACTTTACTAAGATAAAAACCCCGTAAAAAAAAATCTTTAGTAAATGAAAAGAGTACACACATCTTTAATACGCATAACATGTTGCCTCATTAAAAACCTTTCTAGGAAAACCCAATGGGACAAAACCATGGATAAGGAAAAGAGTACAACGCGTATTTTGCTCCCCCTCATAAATACATCATATAAGATCTTTGACACGACGCAATCCGATATTATAAATTAACTTCTCAAATGGAGCAGTAGGGAGTGCCTTGGTAAATAAATCTGCCAAGTTATCACATGAACGAATCTGTTGGACATTAATGTCTCCATTCTTTTGTAGATCGTGAGTGAAGAAGAATTTTGGGGAGATGTGTTTTGTTCTATCACCCTTTATGTATCCTTCCTTAAGTTGGGCAATACATGCCGTATTATCCTCATATAAGACCGTTGGAGCTACTTTTCCAGAATGTAAACCACAATTTTCGCGAATATGATTGGTTACAGACCTTAGCCACACACATTCACGACTAGCCTCATGTATAGCCAAAATCTCAGCATGATTAGAGGAAGTAGCAGTAATTGTTTGTTTCATTGAGCGCCAAGAAATTGCTGTACCACCGTATGTAAAAACATAACCAGTCTGTGATCGAGCATTATGAGGATCAGATAAGTATCCTGCATCCGCAAAACCAACCAATTCTGTTTTGGATAGATTAGAGAAATATAATCCCATATCTTTCGTACCTTGAAGATAACGAAATATGTGTTTGACCCCATTCCAATGTCTTCGGGTTGGGTATGAACTAAATCTTGCCAACAAATTGACAGCAAACGATATGTCAGGTCGTGTGTGACTAGAAAGATACATTAATGCACCAATAGCATTTAAGTATGGCACTTCTGGACCAAGAATATCTTCATCCATCTCTCGAGGACGGAATGGATCTTTGTTAACATCAAGTGACCTAACAACCATAGGAGTGCTCAATGGATGTGCATTATGCATGTAAAATTTCTTTAACATTTTTTCTATGTATGTTGATTGATGCACAAGGATTCCATCCTTTAAGTGCTCAATATGTAATCCAAGACAGAACCTTGTTTTCCCAAGATCTTTCATTTCAAATTCTTTCTTTAAACATTCTACTGTCAATGAGATCTCTTCAGGAGTCCCAATAATATTCAAATCATCAACATACACAGCAATAATAACAAATCCAGAGCTAAATCTCTTAATAAAAATACATGGAGAAATTGGATCATTCTTATAGCCTTCTGCTAATAAGTATTCACTGAGGCGATTATACCACATGCGCCCAGATTGTTTTAATCCATAAAGGGATCTGTTCAATTTGATTGAATAATATTCTCGAGAACTTGAATTAACTGCTTCAGGCAGTTTGAAACCTTCCGGAAGTTTCATATAAATATTATTATCAAGAGGCCCATACAAATAGGCTGTAACAACATCCATTAAGCGGAAATTAAGTCTCTCTTTTATTGCCAGACTAATCAAAAATCTAAAAGTGGTTGCATCCACCACTGGGGAGTATGTTTCTTCATAATCAATTCCTGGTCTTTGTGAGAATCCTTGTGCAACCAAACGAGCTTTATATCTCGCAATTTCTCCTTTTTCATTTCTCTTTCTCACAAAAACCCATTTATACCCCACAGGTTTTACACCTTCCGGTGTACGGACTACAGGCCCGAATACTTCTCTTTTTGATAGAGATTTTAGTTCCGCTTCAATTGCCTCTTTCCATTTTGGCCAATCATCTCTTTGCTTACATTGTTCAATTGACAATGGTTCATGATCCACATTATCATTCAAAATCTCTAGTGCTATATTGCATGCAAAAGTATTATCGACGTCGATTTTGTTTCGGTTCCACTTGTTACCAGACATGACATAGTTTATTGAGATCTCATCATTATCAGGTACCTGATTCATGTCTAATGTCTCTTTTGGAGACCTTTTAATCTCTTCTCGAGATTTTTCATAATCCATCGATTCCTCGATTAGACCATCACATGATATAGCTCCTTTTCTTTTTCGAGGATTTTTATCTTTGGAACCTACTGGTCTACCACGCTTCAGGCGTGCGTTTGACTCATTAGCAACTAGAGTTTGTCCTTCTGGGACATCAATCTTAATCGGAGCATTCACAGCTGGTATATGTGACTTAGTCACTTTTTTAGGGTCAGCAAAAGCATCTGGCAATTGATTTGCTAAGTTTTGCAAATGAATTATCCTTTGAACTTCTAGTTCACATTGTTGGGTACGTGGATCAAAATGAGATAACGATAATTCATTCCAACTTATTTCTTTTCCCAGCTGTTTATTTTCTCCCCCTAATGTTGGGAAAACTGACTCATTAAAATGACAATCGGCAAATCGAGCTGTAAATAAATTCCCCGTCAAAGGCTCAAGATATTTAATTATCGAAGGGGATTCAAAACCGACATATATTCCCAACCTCCTTTGAGGACCCATCTTTGTGCGTTGTGGTGGAGCAATCGGAACATATACCGCACATCCAAAAATTCTAAGATGAGAAATATTTGGTTCCTGACCAAAAACCATTTGTAATGGGGAGATATTATGATAACTTACAGGCCTGATGCGAATCAATGATGCTGCATGTAAAATGGCATGTCCCCATACAGAAATCGGTAGTTTTGACTTCATTAGTAACGGTCTTGCAATTAATTGAAGTCGTTTGATAAAGGACTCTGCAAGACCATTTTGTGTATGAACATGCGCTACAGGGTGTTCAACACTTATTCCAATCGACATGCAAAAATCATCAAAACTCTGAGAAGTAAATTCACCAGCATTATCAAGACGAATTGTCTTTATAGGAGAATCTGGAAAATGTGCTCGTAATTTTATCAACTGAGCAAGTAACCTCGCAAATGCCAAGTTGCGGGTTGATAGCAAGGATACATGTGACCATCTAGTCGATGCATCGATTAAAACTAGAAAATATCTAAATGGTCCACAAGAAGGGTGTATAGGCCCACATATATCACCATGTATCCGTTCCAGAAAATTGATAGACTCATAATTTACTTTAGCTGGTGATGGTCGAATAATTAATTTGCCTTGAGAACAAGCATCACATGAAAAGGCATTACTTTGAAGAATCTGTTGGTTCTTCAATGAGTGACCACGTGAATTGTCGATAATTTTTCACATCATAATCGAACCGGGATGGCCTAACCGATCATGCCAAATAATAAAGTTATCAGTAAACTTATAGTTTACAATAGCATGTGCTTCAATTGCACTGATTCTTGTGTAGTACAATCCGGATGATAGTGCATGTAATTTTTCTAAAACTTTCTTATTGCCTTGAGTTATACTTGTAATATAGAGATATTCAGTATCTCCTTGACAACTACTCTCAATATGATATCCGTTATTGCGAATATCTTTAAAACTTAATAAGTTTCTTTGCGACTTTGGAGAGTATAACGCATTATGAATATGGAATAGAGTTCCATTTGGCAATAACATATTTGCTTTTCCGGAGCCTTCTATAATATTAGCACTTCCGGATATCGTACTCACATTATTCCCTTGCATTGTTAAATGGGAAAAAAATTTCTTGTGCTTAAGTATAGTATGAGTACTTGCACTGTCCGCTAAGCATAAATCGTCACCATTTTTGGCGGATTGTATTTGAGACGGAACCATATTCTTCAAAGAAAAATAAAATAAATATTACAAAAATATTCAAAATATAAATTAAATAAATAACATCCATGAATTTTATTCTTATATATATAATTCCTAATGAAATATTATATCTTTTTAACAAACTTTTCCTAAAATAATAATAAACAAAAACAAACAAAAATAAATAAATAAATAAAATCAAGTATTCTTCTCAGGGGAAATAAGGAAATCATTAACATCTATATCTGTAAAGCCATAATCGCCATTGCTAGTGCCAGTAATGCCATAATCATCTTTGCCAAGGCCATAATCATCTTTTTCATTGATATAAGCAAAATTTGTTTCAACTTTCTTTCCTTTACCATTGATTAACTGTTGGTAAAGATCCACAAGATGCTTTGGCACACGGCAAGCACGGGCCCAATGATTTAAGCTGCCACATCGATGACACATAAATTCCTCTTTCTTGGATTGATCTTTTGCACTATTGTCATCTTTATTGTTCCACTTACGGCGGGTATAGTTATTTTTGAAACGACCACCTCGCCTATGTCCTCGACCGTGACTACGACCACGACCACGCCCATAGTTATGACCACGATAGTTGGTGTAACCTTTATTTCTTCCGCTATAAAATGTCGCATTCGCTTCAGGGAATGGAGCGGAGCCAGTTGGGCGATACTCATGATTCTTCATCAATAGCTCATTGTTTTGCTCAGCCACAAGAAGGCAAGAAATTAACTCAGAATATTTCTTATAGCCTTTTTCTCGATATTGTGTCTGAAGGACAACATTGTTTGCATGAAAAGTAGAGTATGTTTTCTCTAACATATCCTCATCAGTAATAATTTGACCACATAACTTCAATTGTGAAGTAATACGAAACATAGCAGAGTTATACTCGCTTACTGATTTAAAATCTTGCAATCTCAGATGCAACCAGTCATATCGAGCTTTAGGCAGAATAACAGTTTTCTGGTGGTCATATCGTTCCTTTAGATTATTCCAAAGAATAAGAGGATCTTTCACCGTTAAATATTCTGATTTCAACCCCTCATGGAGGTGACGGCGAAGAAGTATCATGGCTTTGGCCTTATTTTGGGCAGATTCTGCATTCCCCTCTTTAATGGTATTTCCCAAACCATTAGCATCAAGATGTATTTCGGCATCTAAGATCCAGGATAAATAATTCTTTCCGGAAATATCAAGAGCCACAAACTCAATCTTTGCAAGATTTGCCATTGATGTACTATAAAAAACAAACAATCAAATTAGATTAATTATAAATTAATATATATAATCGAAAACAACAGAAAAGAAGATTTAATCCTCATACGCGGCATTGTTAAACCTGTCCACAAGGTCATTTAAAAACCTCCTTTGAGACCAGTAGCCTCGCAGAACGGGATGTCCAGCCAATTATACTCGGATTAAACCATTAAAACAAATATCATATAAATTCATTGTATATAGGCATGGTATGAATTAAAACGAACCAACATATAATTTATAATAACCAAACATGGCAAATTAAAACGAATTATTAAACAAAATAAATAACAACAAGTTAGATTAATTAAGTAAATATTATTATTTGTTATATAATAGAAGTCATAAATACCAACAAGTTAGCTTATATTAATTAAATTGATTAATAAAATATTAAACAAAATAAATAACAACACATGGATGATAACATAAGCAAGGAATTAATTATATAAGATGGAAAAAGAATATACCAGATAAATCTTTGGAGAAGCTTGATTTGTAACTGAAATCTTCTGAGCAAACTCGTGCTGATAACGTGTTGTGAATAATGTGAAAACAAGAACAAGAAGAAATAGGGACAAAATAAGATGAGAGAAAAGAAAGAGATTTGTATTATTCTGAATATTGACTTGTGTACAATGCCTTCAGTAAATCATCTATTTATAGGCATAAGAAGTACATAATACATTAAACTCTAATTCATGTAGATAATAATCCTAATGATAAAATAATTCAAATCTCCTTTGATAAAGTCCTTATCATGATAGACATCCACATAGATAAATATTCATAACAAATTAATATTTATTAGATACAAAATATTAATAACTGATAAATTATTCAAACAAGTCTTAAATATAATCATGTAATCCGCTAATGCAATCAGCTATCAGCTATTGTAATCCGCTATCAGCTATTAGCTATCCGCTAATTGCCAAACAGGGCTATATTATTTTCTTAATATGAAGTGTGTACAATACATTTGCAATAGGGATGACAACGGGGCGATGCGGGCCGAGTTTTTGGTCTCCTGACCGCGACTCGAAAATTGATATGGCATACCCGTCCCATCCCGCCCCGATTTTTTATAGACTTGTCCCGCCCGATTAGTAAGAATGATATCGGACCCCAAACCGAGCCGATCTCTAACAAAGATCTATTACAAACCCTTATTTTAATCTGGAAACCTGTTTTAGTTGTAACTTATAATACAAATAAACACAGTAATAAACTGCACCATCACAAATTGTTAAAATTTTGGTTGAAAAGAACTCAAACATCACAATCTGGAAAATTTTCAAGTAATTTTTCCATTACATAATCTGGAAATTTCAATATTACACTCAAACATCAAAATCATATGAAGCTTATACAACAAACTATTTTAATAAAACACTCAAGAGCACAATACAAAATTAAACCAAGCTAATTTAATATAACACTCAAACATCAAAAGCATATGAAGTTTAGCACAAGAAACTAATTTAATATAACACTCAACAGCATGACACAAAATTAAACGAAGCTAATTTAATATCACTCAAACATCAAAAGCATATGAAGCTTAGCACAACCTGCTAGTTAATAAATTAAACCAAACATATTGCCTGTCACATACACGACTCAAGAAACATGGTGAAGCAAATAGAATTAAATTATACAAAATATTCAAATGCTAGAATGTCCTTGAAAAAGAATGTTAAGAAACAGTGTCAGAGTAGTTAAATACAATAAAATAATCAAGCAATAATGTGTTACAAAGTTGCAGCATTTCTATGAACAAAATGCATAAGAAGTTCAGAACTCTAATATCTGAAAGTGAATTAATCACAAGAAATTTTTTTAATTAAAAATCTTAAAATCCGAAATTAAAAAGAAAAAAAAAACCTAAAATTCTTAAATTCACCGTTGAAGCTTCAAGGGAAAAATAAAAGTTGGAGTGGAAGCGTGGAGTCGCGGAGGGGAACGAGCTGAGAATCGGTCCGATGTGGTGATGTCGATCGGTTGAAGCTTGAAGCTTGAAGCCTGAAAGAGTGAAGGTCGAGAGAGATTTGGAGTGGAATGGTCTTCTGGCTTCTGCACTATGTTTTGAAAAATAAAACTGACAATTGAAAGAAATAAAATAAAATAATTTTTAAAATACATTAAATAATTAAGGGTACAATAGTAATTATGCATATCGGGCGGGGCGGGTTATTTTGATCTAAAATCTGAATCCCCCGGCCCCGACTTCATCCTTAAACAAATCCGCCCAGCCCTGCCTCGAACCCGAAAAAATAAAACAAAAATCCGATCAGGTCGGGTCAAATCGAGTACGGGTAATTTTGTTAACCCCAATTTTCAAGCTCTATATTTTTAGGTATATGAAATAACTATCATATAGAACTCTAAGTATTCAAACGCATATTTAATAAATAGAGATAGAATTGTAATTATAATGGACATTCACATAAATAAATATTTATAAAACAACTTTTTGTTTTAGTTTGTACTTACTTATTGTTGCCACGTGCCTAATAACATGTTACGTACATTTTCGGCTTAAGTAGTAAATAAGTGTTCAAATTATACTATTTTTTCTAGATAGGCGCTCAAAGTATTTTTCGGGCCAAATAGGTGCCTAACATTTTCAAAGTTTCAATTTAGGTGCCTTGCCGTTAACAATCGTTAAAAAATTCTGTTAGCCAATAAAAACATGACACATGATAGTATTAAAAATTTTCTGAATTTTGTTTTTAAAAAAATAAATCAAAAATTTTAAAATATCCTGAAATTTTTAAATAATCCTAAAATAGTCCTCAAATCCCTAAACCCCCAAATTCGGCCACTCCCACCAGTGTTGGTCGTGTTTTTAAAGACGGAATGAAGCGTCCTCTCTTCGTCAAATGACCCACACACGTTTATCATCCGTTATGTCGCCATTCATCGCGAATTATTCGAATGAACCTTTTAAAGATTTTGGCGTTACTCACGGCGCCAGTCGATTTTCGGAGACGCGGTGGTGGGGTAAATGGTCGTGATGTTATGATGATAGATGTGATGGGCGGCGGCGTGGCAATTGATGGTGAAATCATTTCAAATCGGAATTTGAAATTTTGGGTGTTAAGGATTTCAATTTTGGGAGCTATTATGTGAAATTTGTGATTATTTTGTTTTAGGCTTAAACGTCAAATAGGTGCCCAAACTATACCCTTTTTTCCAGTTAGGTGCCTAACGTTTGTTTCGGGCCACTTAGGTGCCTAACGTTTCATTCCGTAACTCATTTTAGGTTTTAGCCGTAACGGACGTTAAAATATTCTGTTAAAGGACACGTGGCATGTTTTTAGATTTTCTGATATTAAAAATAATAAAAAAATTAATTAAATTAATTAAATCCCCTAAACCCATCTTCTTCCCCATCAAACCATCCCTCCCCTTCCCATGTTCTTCTTCCCTCTCCTCTTCGCCGTTCAACCACATCTCAAAATTTTAACGAGTTTCTTTTCCCCTGTAATTAATTAGGGTTTTGGGTTTAAACTGTTTCTCCATTCAACAAAAATGTACAGGTAAGGCCATTAACTTGATGAAGTTTATGTACTTGAATACTGTTGTGCCTTAAAGAAGAGAAGATGCTACCAAACTGGAAGAAACCCCACATTATATTGACGATCCAATCATTAGTTGAATTCTTGTTTTTGTTAATTGGAACATCTAGAAGTAAAGAGGGAGGTAAGGGTATGCTGTGAAAAGAAACCGTGGAGCGTCCTCTGGAGAAACAATATCCAGTCAATGCAAAAGACTACAAGATATATGAAGAAGTTGGAGATGGTGTCAGTGCCACTGTGTACAGGGCTTTATGCATTCCACTTGATGAAATTGTTGCTATCAAGGTTCTTGATTTGGAGAAGTGCAACAATGATCTGGTAAGTATTGCGTTTCATTATTTGTTTCTAGGCAGTTGTGTACTTGTGTTTACTTGTACGCTTATCTTATGAATCCCTTAGCCTCTCTACTTCTGGGATTTTACTTTCTTTGGTGCTTTTATCATGGAAATCGAGTCCTCACTGTGTCTTCTTATTATTGCTTTTTATATCAGGATGGCTCCAGAAGTTACGCAGCAATTGCACGGTTATGATTTTAAGTGAGTTGATTGTTTTTCTGATATCTTTTCTTTCAATTTTCTTTCTTTATTCTATTTTATACCTTTTAAATCATTCTGTTTCATTTTCTTCTTTCTTGTAAACAGAGCGGACATCTGGTCTTTTGGAATAACAGCACTTGAACTTGCTCATGGCCATGCCCCGTTTTCCAAGTATCCACCAAGTATCCACCATTCGTCGTTTCCTCTTCTTCCCTTCCCCTTCACCAGTGGAGATGTGGTTCAACGGTGAAGAGGAGAGGGAAGAAGAACAGGGGGGAGAGGGACGGTTTGATGGGGGGAAGAAGATAGGGGGTTTAAGGTAATTTAACCCAGTTATTTTTATTTTTAATTAATTTAATTTATTTTTTATTATTTTTAATATCAGAAAATCTAAAAACATGCCACGTGTCCTTTAACGGAAAATTTTAACGTCCGTCACGGCTAAAACCTTAAATGGGTTACGGAATGAAACGTTAGGCACCTAAGTGGCCCGAAACAAACGTTAGGCACCTAACTGGAAAAAAGGGTATAGTTTGGGCACCTATCTGACGTTTAAGCCTTTGTTTTATTAATTTGAATTTATTTTTAAATATAATTTTGGAAATTTAAGAAGATGACACGTGACAAAAATTAACGGTAATGGGGCACATATTGAGTAACGTTGAAAACGTTAGGCACGTGTTTGACCCAAAACAAAATTTACGCACCTACCTAGAAAAAATAGTATAATTTGAGAACTTATTTGCCACTCAAGCCTACATTTTCTTATAATTTCCAAGCAATACAAATATTCTCCACTTTTTCTTTTCCGTCATCGTTGAAAGCTTTTTTTTATTTGTGTTATACTGGGATATACCGACGACGAACGTTAACAGCGAAATAAACGAATATAATGATCACAAACAAAACAAGAGAAATAAATAACATCAAAATTTACGTGAAAAAACCCAAAACAAAAAAAATCACGAGCAGATGATGAGAACTTTTACTATGACAAAGAATAAAAAAATTATAATATGTTGTGTAGAGTCCTTGTTCTACATGGTGTATATTGCGTTGTGTTTAAAACTCGAATTCTTAGTATCTATTTATAGGGATAAGTTGCTTGTTTACAAAGGAAACTTACATAGAAAGTATATGTTTTCTACCTTTAATTAATATAAAGTAAACAATATCTACTAAAAATAGGATTCTTACTTTAAATCAAATCCTAAAATAATTTGGATCACAACTTTAACACCTATTAACGGCCAGATACCTAAATTTGTAACTTTTAAAACTTCGGACACTTACTTTTACAAAATAATACTTTAAGCACCTAAAGTTCAAAAAGGATATACTTTGAACACCTATTTTTGATTTAAACCTAAATAAATAATGATAGACAACTAACACAAAATTAATATCATCCTCTACAATATTAAGGGAAAAAATGTACGAAAATGGCATAAGGAAGAGAAAAAAGAAAACGTCTACTCCTAATTAAACATAAGCTTCTTATTTATGTGAATGATGAGTCAACAGTACATGTAATTGTGAATACGAGCCTATGGTTTCAAAGGAAAAAATAATATTTATTCTAAAAAGTTTAAATTTAATCAATTTATTTACAAAATGATCGCCTTATTAAAAAGTTAAAAAAAACATAAACAATAAAAAAAACATAAGTTCTATAAAAAAATATTAATAGTTATATTTTTTTATTTACATGTCATGATGATCATGAAAGAATAGTCTTCGTATATTATTATAAGCCACCAGATGTAAAGCTAGAGAAAATGACTTGTCAAATGAAAATTGTGATTTGATTACTAATATATTATATTGATAAGATATAAGAATGATGTATGTATTTTGTATTTTGTTTGACCTTGGACTTGCGTCGGCTTAAAGGCATAATCCCTACCCTGTGAAAAAAATTAATATATATATATATATATATAAATAATTTAATTGAATTTTTAAAAGTTATATGTTGAGTCTTTAAATTTTTTAATTTTTATTAATTAGTTTAATAATATTCAGCGTTGTTCAATATTAGTGGTGTTCAGTTGTGTTCAACTTTAAAAATCGAACATTTATTATTGGTCCTATCATCTGGCTATTGATTTCTATATTCCTTTTTGGTTATTTGGTGGCTTGCTGTTCCATTTGAGTTGTCAACCCTTCTTACACGGCAGGCGTTGGTGCTTGAGCCTTGCTGGCGGTTGTCTTGTCTTGTGTGTTTATCCCATTTCTTTGCTTCATCTTTATGTTTATGTCTGCAAAATCACATCATATTCTGGGATGGATGCTACAAGCTGTATGCAAGCAAGTTGGCTAAAGGTTGTCTATGTTGTGTTTGCTTTTTGTTCTGCTCTCTTTCTCGGCGCTCTCAAAGGTTTCTTTCTCGTTTCTCTTTATGTTTTTTGGGGAATCTATGTTTTCTTTAGTTTTTTTTTGTTGCCCTCTCGGTTCCAGGGCTTGCTCTGATTAATTCGGATCACCCGTGTAGCACACTTAGTTTTGGTGGGTAAGTCTACTGGCGGGATCTTCTGTATGCACAAGGCCTCAAACAGTCGAACTCGAGGCCTGCTTAGCGCTTTGACCAACACCGTTGGTTATGTTTTCTTTAGTTTAATTCAACTTGTTGGCCGTTGTTCTTGAATCTTGATGTTTCCCAGGTTTACTTGTTGGACCTATTGCTGCTTTGATACTGATTATAGGAAATCTGGGGGTCATCCTAGGATTGTTACCACCACATATTGCATGGACAGTGTACACAATTATAAGGTTCATTTCATCAACTTCTGGAAATTTTCGGTTGCGGTTTCGGCGATCCTGTTTTTCGATCTTTCTGACCGAGGGTTCGTAATTGCAGGACTGATAGATGTGATGCACCCCTTAAAGTTGCTATATTGATTGCCTTGCCTGCTTTATTTGGTATATGGTTGGCTTTAAGCATAGCTGGAACTGTTATTGTTGGAGTTTGCTATGGCTTTTTCACTCCTTGGGTTTCATCTTTCGAAGCCTTCAGACATGACAACGAATCCAAGAGATTCTTTCACTGTGTTGTGGTAATTTGTTGTCTGAAAATTCTGTTTTCTGTTTCCTAATCACACTGGTTGATTCTGGTTCATTTTTATTACCTGTTAGGATGGAACCTTGGACACTGTCAAAGGAAGTTGCACCGTGGTCAGAGATTTCTATGATTTATGTTTCCATTCGTATCCATTGTACCTGAAGGAACTACGCGAATCCCCCGTGTCGAATGAGCTCCGAACTCTACGGTAATGCTTCTTGTACTACCGGTATTCACGGATTTAAACTGTGGTCGAGTCATGTTTAGCATGGTTAACAAATCCTTCGGAATCTGTCTCGCAGATTGATTCATGTGCCGGGGCTTATCATTGTTGGATTGTTGGGACTCATTGTGGATATTCCCTTTTTCACTATAATCGCCATCGTTAAGAGTCCATACATGTTATTCAAGGGATGGTTTCGACTAACACATGATCTGATTAGCAGAGAAGGTCCGTTCCTCGAAACGGCATGCATCCCCATTGCTGGTTTGACAATCCTTCTGTGGCCAATTGTGGTCATCGGGAGCGTATTAATGGCTATTTTTTCGAGCTTCTTCATTGGATTACACGGATCGGTCGTCGTATACCAGGTCGGTAAATGCTTTAACAATGTCCCTAGTTCGACATTTTAGCAGATGTTAAACGAAAAAAATCCGGGGCTGCACTTTGCAGGAGAGATCATTCAAGAGAGGGGTAGCATATGTGATTGCAATGGTTGCTGAATTTGATGAGTACACAAATGATTGGCTTTATCTCAGAGAAGGGACAATATTTCCCAAGTAATTTACCATTTCCAACCTTTGGGTGTGCATGTTTATTGTATAGATTGAAATCTAAGTGTTTGATGTCACAGCCAGGCCTTCGTATCGAAAGAAAAATGGATCAGAAATCGAGTATTCAGTAGGAGGACTGGGGTGGAAATTCGGTTCCACAACCGGTGAACCGCCTGCAATGCTTATGCCAAGCTTAGCTCGTTCCGTATCGGTTAGAGAGGCAATCAGGGAAGTAAGGATGGTTCAGGTTGGTTGGTTTCTCAATCTTAACAGGTTTTAATCAAATTCTATACAAGTTCTCTGTACATGTGTGTGTGTGTGTTTTTTTGACAGGTTTAGTCTATGCACTATCAAAAAGTAAGGCTAAAAAGACTGAATCTGTTTTTGAAGTTACATTCGTGTGAAAAATAACTTAGTTTTCGTAACATGTCACTCCCAATTTTTGGATTTAAAAGTTTAACCTATACTTGGCGTTCTAATGTTTGATTCTAACTCCGTCCCTGATGGCAGGTATGGACGAGTATGATGAGATCATATGAAATAAGGGGCAAGGAGCTGTTGGACGCTGAAGTGATAACTTCATTAGACCTGTTAGAGTGGTTGAAGGCAAAGAGTGGCAATGAAGCAGCCATTATTGGCGTTGGCCTCCCCTGTTTCAGTTTCTTGCAAACTCTACTCGTTTCCATCCGATCGGGCTCCGATGGTTTGTTGATGCTTGATGATGTGGAAATCAACCATCTGAACCGACCAAAAGACAAGATTCTAGATTGGTTCTTTAACCCCATTCTGGTCCTCAAAGAACAGATCAGGGTTCTAAACCTGGAAGACAGTGAAGTTAAGCTGTTGGAGAAGATGGTTCTTTTCGGCAGCAATGCACAACGCATGGATGCTTGGGACAATGGCAGTTCAGTTCCTCAAGATTCTCTCAGAGCTGCTCAAATTGAAGGCATAAGTAGAAGGTTTGAATCTTTTCACTTATTCAAAACCTAGACAATAAAATTTATACTCAGTTTTGCATGTGATTGTGGGAATGGCAGGATGATTGGAATGGGGCGAAGTATATCGAAATTGCCAACTTATAGAAGGAGATATCGCCAAGTTGTGAAGGATTTGATGGCACATGCTTGTGACAAACACGACATTGGTAGATGTAATTCCATGAGATCAACCTCAAGCCATGCCCATGAACATGTGTAAGATGATAGCTTTATAGGCAATGCATGTATAATTTATACTCCATTTTCTTTATTTGAAAAAAAAAATAAGATTAGACAAACGTTTCTCATTATATTTCAAAATTATTTCTGATGGAAATTTAGTATTAAATGAGGTAGTAGCCAACAGAAACAAATGAAATCAAAACAATGGGTAAATGTACACGCATTAAAGAATGTCGTTAGCAAAATTGAGGTGTACTTGAAAATTTAAGTCTAAAGAGGTATTTTTGCTCTCGAGTTCGATTTAAATTATCAATTTATCCTCTTGCGAGAAAATATAGTCAATTAGGTCATTCAATTTGCGAATAAATTAATCTTTTGACTAACGTTGATTGTTACAGTACTGACGTGACGTGATAATTAACGGTACCGGCGTAACAATTAATTGAAAGATCAAATTAACTGCTTTTTTACACTAAAAGTTAAATTACTAATTTTGTCAATAACAAAATTACTCCTTTAGTTAAAATTTAACAATAATGAAATTGAGGAAGTCAACAATACAAATAGAATTGGGACCCAACAAAGCAGCGTGTGTGTCGGGGGAGGGCACCAGATCCAAGAGGAATGGTTGCGTATTAAATCATCCCGAGAAACTGCAGTAAGCAAAACAACGGACGCATTCCCAACCCGAATATAAATTACTCCATCTGTTTGTTTGTTTGTTTTTTTTGGCAGTGTTTATATATATATATCTAACACTAATATTAGATTTAAATTTTAGTACTATATAATTTAGTTTTTAAGATCAAAAATTTTTTATTTAAAATTTAAGTGCAATATTTAGTTTTTTTAATATTATAACAAATAGAAGGCACAAAAAAAACGAAAAATATTTATTCTGCATTTCCATGATTTAGATAAATATGCTATATCTATATCCTTCCCTCACCCTCGTTTCCATAAGAATACCAATTTATTTTTTTCCTTCTTTATATCAAATACTCCATATCTTTTGTTTCTCTCTCTTGTTTCTATTTTTTAAAACACTATCAGCATTGTCTTAGAAGGGGAGCACCATGAGTTTCTATTAAGAGTGTTTATTTTCTACTTTTTATAATTTTAATAAATTTTTTTAGTGACAATCTTGTAAGTTAGTGGTTGTATTTTATTATTTTAGTTTGTATTTAATATATTTTCTTACCAAATAATGAAAAATAATGCGTTTGACAAAATTTGATCATGATTCTATGGTTTATTAATCAAATATTAAATTAATTGTTTAAAGTAATGGCGTATAGTTTAGGGCCCGAAAATGTCTGAAACAACTCTGAATACTTTGTAGATAAAACTTAATTAGTTTTGACATTGTACATAAAACAAGTTTTAAAAAAAGTGCATCTTATTTTTTACAATATTCAATTTAGATTAATCAACTAATAAATTAAATATATGTAGTTATAAAAATGTATGTTTATAAAGAATGAAGAGAATTAAAAAAACGGAAAAAAGGCAGGACCGTACTAAAGAGAACATAAGCAGCAGACATGAGCACATTCTGAATAAAAACACAAATTTTAGGGCTAAAAATTTCCTAAAATGAGCAAGAATATACGGAATATCGTTGTTTTAACTGTTTTTTTTTTGTTCTTCTCCTAGCTGAATATCAATAATAATAATAATAATAATAATAATAATAATAATAATAATAATAATAATAATATACCAGTTAAAATTTAACGGGCTGGTTCAAGTAATAAGTAACTTGATTTCGTTTAAGTATGTTTTGAGTTTAAGGTTTTATATATCTTACTAGGAGATTTACCCACTGAAATCAGGTGTGTGACGCAAATCGATCTGGTTTAGTAATAAGAAGACAACCAAAAATAATAATAGACCAATTAACAGCTTATCGCTTCTTCTTTTTACTCATTCTGTACATAAAATAAAAACCCTAGAAATTCAGAAACGAGTAAAACTTTAATTCATTAGTGTTACCTATGAGAAATAGCGCCTTGTCCATCTTCTCGTTTTCCTCATCTAAATAAATTACTCCTCTTCTTCTTTTTCTTTCTGGTTTGATTTTTGCTTCTTTTTCTTTCTTTCATGGATTTAATCGAACCCACAGGTAACGTCCTTCCAACGGCTCGTCCTTGACAATATCATAGTTATACCTAAAAAAAGTAAACAGAAAGAAGAAAAAATCTTTTTCAGTTTGAAAATTGGAATTGCCGTTTGTTTCCTAAGAAAGTTGTAACAGAATAGGTTTTAAAGAGAATGTGCATGAACATACTTTTCGGCGAACTGTTTTGTAACTTTTTTCTCAGCAGCAGCAAAGAATTCTTCAAGTTCAGCTTCAGTTGGCATCTTCTCCACCGTTGATCTACGGCGAGAGTCCGCCTCCGATGGCCTCGAAGTTGAATCCAGGTCTTCTAGCTCAGCTCGGTGCTCACTCGACGGTGTCGTTTCTCTCCTGCTACAATTCCCCAATTAGACATAGAACAAGGAAATGAGATTTGAGAGAATATATATATATATATGAAAAAAAATTCAAACAGAAAATGAAAAATTTAAAAATTAAATCAACCGGCGGCTTTTGAAATTCAAAATTCAAGAGACGGGGACAAAGTACAACTTCACTAGTACTACAAAAATAAAACAAAAGAAGTATAAATAAATTTCTACATAGTAATTATACGGACCTTTCTATGAAGTTGAAATCGGTGGATGTTTCAAGTTCAATGCTCTCACCCTGCAAAATTTCAAATATTCTCGAATTTATCAACAGCAATTAGAGCTGAATAAAGTATAAACTGAAATTCCTATAATTTCTTTAAAGATATACCTCCAGATCTGGAAACTGGATAATCCTTTTCTCACTTGATCCGATATTGCTTGAACAGCATGACACGTCGTCATCATCATGATCCAAGCTAGGGCTCAAACATCTGTTTTCATCCAATCGACGATGATCCACCAGAATTCTCCCGCTTCTTAGCTGAATACTCGACGTGGTAGAGGTCGTGGAAGAAGCTACTTTGAATTCAGCATCTCCGTCGCCGTTTAATCTTCTGCGTTTCTTCGGAGGTGTTCCGGTAGCCGCCACGGCTGGTGTTCCAAGTGCGACTTGGGATAGCTCCATAACTGCAATTTCTCTACACTTCCTCCTCACAATTAAAGGAGAAATAAAACTGCTTGATCTGTTTGGTAGAGTTGGATAACTCGTTTTTTCTTTGTTTTGTCGATTTGGAGAGTTCGTTTTCAGGTTTTTGTTAGTATTTGATGAAATGGTAATGGATGAGAGGGGCGGATGCATTGAACGGTGAGGATTCGTTTTGCGGTTGACGGTGGTCCATTTAACAGCTATCTCTACGGGGGCGTTTGACGGCGCCGTAACGCGGATCTGGGGAATGTAAGCGAATGCGACGAATTTGAACAAATTAGATAATGCCACGTTGGTTGATGCCCACGATGGAGGGTACGGACTTGGAATAACAGGAGGGTAATGTCTGGAAAGTCCGTTTCGGAAGTTTTATGTGTAATTATTGTTGGATTAATTAAAGTATTAATTATTTGTACGTTTCAGATGATTCTGCCATACCCCATAGCAATCCACTAAATAATTCTTATAAATATTTATAATAATATTGGGTAAAGTTTACAAATATTAATTGAACTTTAGTAAATTATTCAATTTGATAATTAAATTTTCGATTGTTTTAATGTTACCATTAAATTTTTAGTTTTATTTCAATGTTACTACGGACACTTTAACATATGTTAACAACATTTATAATATTTTGTACAATAACATATTTAGTCTTTCATGTTTGTACATTCAAACAATTTAGTCTTAAGTCAAAAAATAATTAATAAATTTAACTCTAATTATTTAAACATTATTTCAATTTACCCATAACTTTTATTAAAAATAATTTAACCCTAAACTAAAACCTTAAACTCAAAACCCTGAACCCTTAAACCCTAGACCATAACCCCTTGAACAACTACAAATTTTTTTTATTATGGACACAAAATAGCTACTAGCTCGTAAGAGTGTCAACAATTAAATCTTAAAAAGTTAAAACTAGTTCGGACATCAAGACTCGTAATCCCTAATTCTAACTGCCTATAAAGCCCAGGGGCGGTTCAAAAATTTTGGGGGCCATGTGCAACTTATTAAAATGAGGCTCTTAATTTATAATCAGTAAGAGATCGTATAAGTTTTTTTCTTCAAAAAAACATCTTAGTAGAAAATATATTATTATATTATCCTCTTGAGCAACAAAAAATCAACTTATAAACATCTGAAAATCAAACATTCTTACTTAAAAGGTGTCATTCTTTTTTCATGTTTTAAGTTTTAGATAATTTTTATATATATACACATAATTGTATATATAAATTTATAAATTTTTACAAATATTAATTTAAGTTCTCTATTTTTGGAGCCTCTCACTCTCGGGAGCCCTGTGCGGTCGCTCTTATCGCGCCTGTCCAAAACCCCCACTGATAAAACCCTATTTTTTCTTCTCTTAATCCGCTGTCTTCAATATTTATAGTCGCATTTTAAACAATATAGCTAATTTTAGCCGAGGTAGCATACGAATACAATCAACTCGAAGATAAATTCTTAAAACTGCAAAGATGTCAGCTAAATAGATCAGCTAAGACCAAGCTTAGGCTCTCACGAGTTCCATTTTATAAGGAAGACTATTTGTTTAGTTGTCCAGTCCTGCTAGATCCATGTTTCCGGTACCCATAAAAAAGAAATTTTAAATTGTTTTGAAATACAACATTCCATCACTGTGTTTTAGATTTTACAGTTCGCCGTAATGAAGAACTTTGCAAATGTTTAAGGGTTTAGAGTTTAATGTTTAAGGTATACGAGTTTAAGGTTTTAAGTTTAGTGTTTAAGGTTAAATTATTATTTGACTTAGGACTAAGTTATTTGAATGTACAAACATATAGGACTAAATATGTCATTATACAAAATATTTTAAATGTTATTAACGTTTGTTAAATGTTTGATGGTAACATTGAAACAAAACTAAAAGTTTAATGGTATCATTGAAGCAATTGAAAGTTCGATTATCAAATTGAATAATTTACTGAAGTCCAGTCATCATTTGTGAACTTTACCCAATATATTTTTTAGAGATATCTAATAAGGGATATGGGTGTAAATGAACCGAACTTGTACAAATAAGATTGTGTTCGTATTCGTTTATATATTTTTAAAGGTGTTCGTGTTCGTTCATTTAGTGTTCACGAATATGTTCATTTATATGGTTGCGAACAATTTGTTAAAGAAAATGGAGAAATTATGCCACTAGTCTTAAACTCCTTAAGTTTTACTGTTTGAACTTTAAAATTCACCTTGTGTTCAATTTAGTCCCTAACTTTACTATTATTTAAAGTGTAAAAAATAAAAGGAAAAGGGGAAACGAGTCGATAAACGAGCATATAAATGAGCCAATAATCGAGTTTGTTCTTGACCATAAACGAACATAACATACCTTTTTACGTGTTCGTTCGTTTATTAAATGAATATAAAAATTGTGTCCATGTTCGTTTATTTAGCACAATATACAAACATAAATGAATGTTATACGAACTGTTCATGAACAATTCATCGAACACTCTATTCATTTACACCCTTAACCAGGGACAAAACTATTAAAGGGTGGAAGGGACAATTGCCTCCCAACCTTTATTTTTTTTTTACATTTGTTCTTATGTAAAAAAATTAAATTTTAGGTTATTTATAAATTTATCCCTACTTTTAAACATTTATGTTTTGCCTCCGGCCTCAAATTCTAACTCTATCCCTACTTCACCAATTATTGATGATCAAAATGGGATGATTATTGACGTTTAGGGCAGTCCACCCCTTCTAACTTGGGTGGAGATCTGCGGTCAATAGTGAGTATGAAAAAAAATGGGTTCTGATTCGACTCTTGATTCTATATCTTAATTGTAGATGGTTAATTATCTCTCCTCATAATTATATTAATGGAGTTCTGACGAGAATATTAAGTCTAGACCTTGTAGGATGTGATGAGTGTGACTGTCTAACACTAATTGTTAATTAGTTAGTGTGTCAAATAAATTCGACAATTATCTTATCAAGAATATTGTAGTTTCTTGACAAGATTAGTATGAGTGTTCCGAAAATTTTCTGAATTCTATATTTGGATGAGTGCACATAAAGAAGTATTGTGCGGAAAAGTGTTATGGAGGAATTTATGGCGGAGAGTAAGGGGAATAAAAAAACAACAACAACGTAGAATATCATAACAGTGAATCCAAATTACGTTGGATTTTACTGAATCCAAATTGCGTTGGATTTTATTGAATCCACCCCGCGCTATAAGACATGGCATACATTGTCATAATTAAAGGCCATAATGGCATATCATAACAGTGAGGTCATCCATAATTTAATGCTGATGTTGACCAGGTCATTAGGATGCATACATGATACATGCATGTGCATGCATGTGCATGTGCATGGACCACTCCACTCCACAAGAATATCTACAAACATTTTTCCTTTATATTTTAACCATCTAAGGCCATTCATGTGTATACCTACATCCAATGCATAATGTAAATGATTAAGTGTTAAAAGAATTATTACATATAATAATATATATATATATTTTATAATTAAATTTAAGTATTTTTATTAAATTAAAAGCAATTCTAAATGATACAAGTTGTAAAAATTCGACTTAAAGCGTAATTTTGACCGTATAATAATTTTAAATCAACAAATTGTTTATTTTTTTAATTCCATCAGTTTAGTCGTCATAGTCTTTTTAAAACTAGCAATGCTGCCCCTCATTTTTAATTTTATCAATTTACCTTCAAATTCATGAATTTTATCAAATTGGCTCTTTGACCGTTGTTGATTAATAAAGTCGTTAAGTTTTGTGCATGTGGTCTCTATATGCTTCCACATCAGTCGTTGTTGCATATTATCTTACCATATCAATGATGACATGTCAGTTTTGATAACGTAGTAATACGAATAAATAGTTTTAGAATTATTTATTTATTTTAAAATTACATTTTTTAAATCTAAGTCATTTGTATTGTGACGTCATCAAAACGGACTTGTCATCATCTTATTAAAAGACACTAATTTATTAAAGAAAATGACAAGTGAACATACTAACTCAAACGATGTTAATTATTTAACGATGAAATGCCTGACATGGAAAAATGGCTAAATTGATTAAATGAAACAAGGGGGTATGGGTGGGAATTGGGTGTACAATAGCTGAAAATCGTGGGGATCCGAATTGACGGGATGAGGAATAATCAAAATCTTAACCCATGGGGACGAGGACGAGGAAAGTTTTATCACCGAAGCTCAAATGAGGATGGGGACGAAGATTTCTATATCCAAACCGTAGTAATAACCGAACTGTGACCGTATAAATAACTGTGGGATCCAAAAAAATATCCGCAAAGATCTTGATATTTTACAAGATTTTTAAAATATATATACACACGCTTATTTATCTATATACCTTTAATATATATCTTAATAAAAAAAACCTAACTATATTATTATCTTTAACTTTCTCTCTAACCTAACCACACTTAAGTTTCTCGACACGTTTCTATCTTAATCTTTAAATATAAGCTAAAACTCTCATCTAAATCTTCTCCAACACAACACTCTTTCAATCTTCATAATCTTGTAACTACTTTCAATCGAAGTATCCAATCTTCATATTTTAAATCGAACTGACTATTTATTTTGTTCAATAAAAATAATAGTTTTGTTTAATTTTTTTAGATGAGGATTTCCCGAAAAACGTGAGGAGGGTATGACGACGAAAAAAATCCCCGAAGCATGTAAATAGGATTTCTCAAAACTATAACCGCAAGTGCTGGGGATGGAGTGGAAAATACAAAAATTATTCCCGCCCCACCCGATTCACACTCTTACAGGAGGGGCAACATTGCTGATTTTAGAAGGCTACATGAATTAAATTGACGCAATTAAAAAGAAGGGACAACATTGCTTATTTAGAAATACTACAAGAAAAAATACTTCTTAACCCTATTAAAAATATGTCAAATCATCAAAACTGACTAGTCATCATTTTATTGAAGGATATTAATTTATTAAAGAAAACAACATGCAGACATTTTAACTTAATCGATGTTAATTATTAAATGATAAACTACCTGACATGCAAAAAAGTTAAATTGATCAAATAATAAAAAAAAATACAATATTGTTGCTTTTGGAAAACTACATAAATTAAATTATTGTAATTAAAATATAGGAACAACATTGTTAATTTAAAATTATTACGGGTTAAAATTACTCCTTATGTTGTGAATAAAATAACGAAGAACAACGAACAAGAATAAAAGATCAAAGAGATGAGAGAGAAAGAGTGAGATTTGTATTATTCTCAAATATAGAATTGTATACAATGCCTTCAATAAATCATCTATTTATAGGCACAAGAAGTACATAATACATTAAACTCTAATTAATAGAGATAATATTCCTAATAATAAATAAATCAAACTCCTTAGATAAAGTTATAATCATGATAGACATCCACATAGATAAATATTCATTACACTCCCCCTTGGATGTCTGTGAAGATAATGTGCCTCGTTAAAACCTTACTAAGATAAAACCCAGTGGGGAAAAAATTCTTTAGTGAAGGAAAAAGAGTACACACATCTTTGATACGCATATCATGTTGCCTCATTAAAAACCTTACCAGGAAAACCCATTGGGACAAAACCTCGGTTAAGGGAAAAAGAGTACAACGCGTATTTACTCCCCCTCATGCAAACATCACTGAAGATCTTTGAATCTTCATAATTTAATCTTGAATATCATTTTTCTAAAGATCGTGAGGGATGAAACTTTGGAGTAATATGTTCCATGATGTATCCACTTTCAAACTAAGATATACATCTTGCGTTATCTTCACACAAGATAGCTTTTATCATATCTTGTAAAAGTAAATCCACGTATCTTTTGGATATGTTGGGTCAATAGTCTTAGCCAAACACATTTTTTGGCTTGCCTCGTGCATAACAATTATTTCTACGACATTTGAGGAGGCATCAACGAATGTCTGAAGATCTAAATGTAATGATCTTTGTATATTCATAGATATTTCTTGACCAACTAATATATAGTGCTTCAAGACCAAGAAAAGATATAATTATCTTTATTCACATCCAACAATCTTACAACTATTGGGATACTCAATAGATATGCTCTATTCATATTGAATATTCTTTAAGATTCTTTCAGCTTATGTCTATTCATAGACAAAAGAAATATATAAAAATGCTCGATCTTCAGGTCGAGATAAACTTGATGTCAAGATTCAAGTACTTGTATTGAAAGTACTTAATGAGTTTCCAATTTGAAGCTCTTTAGGAGTTCTAAAATTATCATAATGGATCTTGATCCAAACTCCTTTATAAAATACATAAGGAAATCTGATCATTCTTATAGTATTTTCTCAATTAGTATTCACTAAGGCGATTATACCAAATGCGCCAAAATATTCATGAGACATGTCTAAATAAATTTCCTCAGAAATTTCCAAATGCTTATAGCATTTTAGATCCTTCAAGGATAAATATGGATCCACAAATAATTAGACGCATGTAAAATTTTCAAAACTGCCAAAGTAATTGCATCCACCATGAAATAATTAAAACTTTTCATAAATCATAGTTCAAGTCGTATTTACGACTACTTATTTGTGCCTCACTTGCATTACACCTTTAGGTGTTTGGACTGCTGGTCCAAATACTTCTATTTTAGAAGTTCAAAGCGTCTTTCAACATTGGCCAATTCAATATCTATACTTCTGGATATATTTTATACAAGATCCTCGATTTTTTTCGTTACTTCTATAGAAGTATTTTATGTAAAATTGTTTGTAAAATCGTTGTCGACAACTTTCCAATTTTCTGGTTCCATTCTCGTAATGACATAATTCATCGAGATCTCTTCAAGATTTCAATCTTTATTTCAGGCACCTGAAACTCTTATAGAGTTTTATTATTTGTTATGTCTTGGGTCTCTTCAGGAGCACCCGCCTCCAATATATGACCATCTCATATTACTTTCTATTTACGAGAATTTTGATCATTAGAATCATTTCAACTATCATGTTTCAGGCATGATTTACATTCTCTCGCTCTAACATGTAATTTAAACTTAGAGTATTTCAGCTGGTATATGAGACTTAATTACTCTCATTGGGTCAATAAATATGTTTGGCAGTTGACATGTAATAACATGAATTATCTTATGAATTTCTAGTTCATATACGAGGATCTAGATAATGATAATTCACTTTCCTCTATTCAGCTGATTATTATCTCCCCCTGATGTTGAGAAAAAGCATGTCATAAATGATTCTCCAATTAATGTTTAAGAATTTAAACATAAAAGGAGACTCATACTTAATATATATTCTCAACCCTTTTTATTTACCCATTTTGTGCGTTGTGGTGGAGCAATTCATATCGCAAATTCAAAAATCATAAAATGGGAAATGTATGGTTTCTGACCAAAAACCAATCATAACGGGGAGTTTATTATAACTCGTTGGCTTGATGTGTATAAGTGTTGTTATATGGAAACACCATATAAATAATAACTCTTTTGTTCTCATAGTTTAGCTATTAAATAGAAGGCATCCAATTGAAATTTTACTAAACTATATTTTTCATAATCAATAGGCTTTATAACAACTGATATAGCCTAAAATATAAACCTACTAGCTTTTCAAGACGAATAGTCTAACTGCATAATCTGAATCTTTTTAGAATCAATCTCACAAACTTCTGGTTGTAAGTCGATAAAACAATGTAGATGCATCTACTAAAATCATATAAAATTTTCCATATTTGTAGATATATGAGCCCATATTTCGTTCAGATATGCAAGACATACAGTCTTAACCTCAGTACAAGAACTTTAAGTTCTAATTCTTTTGGTAAGTGGGATCATCTATATCCTTTGAGAACAAACAACACAAGAACTTCATGTTCTTTTAGTAAGTGGAATTTAATCAATTCCTTGAAGCAACACAAAAACTTCACGTTCTTTAATAAGTGGAATTTAATCCATTCCTTTGAGAATAAGCACCACAAGAACTACATGTTCTTTTAATACATGTGCATGTAAATCTCAATAATTTCTGCACCATTATTGATCAGGATGGTCTAACCGATCATGCCAACTATATATACGTGTGTATATATCTCTGAATTTGTAAACTTCTTGTTTGCCATAACTTGTAATTCAATCTTACTCGTACATGTCTAGTACGACCATCAAAATTATTCCTTTAAATAGGAATATATTTAGCTCTTTCGGAGCTTTCAATTGAAATTATCTTTTGGTAGCAATATATAGCTCTTCTAGAGCTTTCAACTGACTTTTTGGCTACCAAAACTTATATCTATATTGGCTTATTTCAAATGCCAATTGATAACATATGTTATCTATAATTCCCAAAGGGATAGTTTGCGAACTCATATTACTCTCTTTATGACTTTGACGAGTATAACGCACTGTGAATATGGAATAAAGTTCCATTTGACAATAACATATTTGCTCAACCAGAGCCTTTTGTGATATTAGTACTTCCGGATATAATACTCACATTATTCCCTTGCATTTTAATCGAGAAATGCATAATTATGCACCTTTCAAAATGTGGTTTGTTTCATTTACTTCAGGTAATGAAAATATGTACGTTGTATCATTCACTTCGAGGAATGAAAAATATAAAATATAGCACATCATATCAAGTCGATTATCTATCAGAGATAAACTTTCAAGTGCTCTTCCGAAGCATTGAGATTTTAGTACTTTGAGAAATATTACTCATGTTTCCCCTTGCATTTAAATGGGAAAAATATTTCTTATGCTTGAGTACAATATGAGTACTTACATTATCTACTAGGCATAAATAGCCACAATTCTAGGCATAAATAGCCATAATTCATTGTATATTTTATTCTAGAAGTAATCATATTCTTCAAATAATAAATTAACATAAAGCGTAAATAAATAATATGTGAAAGAAATAAACATAAAGCAAACTAACATAAATAAATAATAAATAAAACGAATTAACATAAAAAATAAAAATAAAAATCAATTATTCCTGTTAGAGGTTATAAGGGAAATAAAATAAATGGTAAATTATTCCCTTCAAGGGTTCTGAGAAAATTAACAATATCCAATCGAGTTGGACCAATAACGCCATAATTATTTTCGCCATAAATAAATTTTGTTTATATTTTATTTCATTTATCATTCATGATTATGGGTAAAGTCCATAATACTTTGGCGTTTGACAAGTACGAAACCAATGGTTTATAACATCGCATTGGTAAAAAGATTTCACTTCCTTAGAATGTTCTTTATCATTCTTGTCATCCTTATAACTTCGCTACCAGCGGGTAGAAGTATTCTTAAAACGATTATATTTTTCATGTGTATATTCATAGCCTCGACCACGACCACAACTTTTAATGTGATTTTTTATTTATTCCATAATATAATCTCACATTCACTTTAGGGAATGGAGTAGAGCTAGTGGGCCTTTGAAACCTTTTTCACATATCCTTATCACAGAGAACAAAGATTTAATTCTCGTACGCGGCATTCTTAAACATGTCCACAAGGTCCTTTAAAAACCTCTTTTGAGACCAGTAGCCTCGCAGAACGGGATGTCCAGCCAATTATACTTGGATTATATTGAAATTATGTCTCTAACTGAATAATGATTTACCATGTTTGCATGTAACGCCCCGGTTTTGGGCTCAGAAGTTTTGGCGTTGACCGGTTTAGTCAAAGTGCTGATCGAATATATAAGAGGGAATTTAGGAAAACCTAGTTCGGGTTGCATTAAAAATATGGAAAAATATTCTAAAATCATCTTTTAATATATAAAAGTGAACTGTGAAATCAATTTTGGAAAATGAGGTTCGGAAGGTTGACATTTTGACTAGTGACCAAAATGTAATTTTTGAAAGTTGCGGGACAGTTTTATAAAGGATTGAAACTTTGAATCTTTAAGGAGCTATTATTCCAAAAAGGATTTCTCCAGATTTTTCTAAGATATTTTAAGTCTAAAATCTGATTTTAAAGATTAAGAAAAGAGAGGGAAATCATTTTAACCAAATCTTAACTAATTTTTCTATTTTCTCTCAAATTCTCTTTTCTCTCATTTTCTCTCTACCCAAACAAGATTTCCTCAGATTTCTTTCTCTGATTTTGACATCTACATCTCTCATTTTAACTCTCATTTGATTCCTAATCATCTCATCATCAAAACCTCTCATTTTGCAAATTGTTTCATCAAGCATTTTGGCTCTAAAAGGGAGAAATTCAAGTTTGGAGGTAAGAACGTCCTTCTCCTTTAAACTATCAGTTCTTTACTGAAATTCCTAAGTTCTCAATCCTTGATTCATGTTTTATTAAAGACTTTTCAATTGAGATCTTGATTTTTGGCTAAAATGCAAGATTTGGTGATTTTGGTAAAAATTTCGTGTGATCTGTTTAAGCAGGGTTTTGAGGTGTTAAAATGATGTTAAATGAATGCTAAAATGATTAGAAGTTGAGGTTTAATCAATGCAATCCCGGATAGGTTGAATTTCCTAAGTTTGGCTTGAGTTTTTGGTTGTTTTTGGAGTGTTTTTGGTGATCTGTTATACCTGGAGGTATAAGGACGTGGTTGTGATCTTTTTGCATGTTAGTTGATGTATAAAAATGGTTAGAAGTGATGGATCTTGGCTGGGTTAAGTTTTGGAAGTGTTTGGAGATGATTTCGGTTGTGTTTGGTAGCCAAATTGTTAGATTTGTGGTGAGCAGCGAGTTGTGTTGTGGTTGCTGGTGTTTTAATGCATGAGGATGCATTAATGTTCTGTTTTTATGTGCTTGAAACAGGGGAGGTTGATCCTTGAGTTTTGGAGGTGTTTTCGGAAGGTTTCGGAAGCTTGGAAAGCTTGTTGGCTAGGCTTGTTTGGTAATCGGTGAGTGAAATTGGATTTTCAGCTTTTAAACCAAAGGTTGAAGGTTTTGGGAGCTTAGTATAAGTCTAAACAACTTTGCTAAGCTCAAGTGTAAGTTTTCGGATTACTCTCTTTAAGTGGTGGCCATGTTTGATGAAATGTGAAATGATGATTTTGCATGATTTGCTACTGTTTTGGAAAGCATGTTTGAGCATGTTAATTGCTGATGTTTTAGCATGATTTATGCTGATGTTTTAAGCCATGTGTTGAAGGTGTCTCTAGGTAAGAGTGCCTTGTTTTTATGCATTGTTAAATGATGATTTAATGCTTGAAAATGCATGATGAAATGGCTTGGTTTAAATGCTTTTTAAACAGTGGATTACAAGATGTATAAAGTGTGTATTGGCAAGTGATGGTTTGTAAAAGTGAAGGTCACTAAGGTGGTTAAAAGTCCTTGAGTGAGCCTTGTTATCTAAGATCATCAAGGTGGTTAAAAGTCCTTGGATGAATCTTGTTGCGGACACTAAGGTGGTTAAAAGTCCTTAGGTGCTCCTTTCCATGGTGGTTAAAAGTCCATGGGGCCAAGGTGTTTAAAAGTCCTTGGGGCCAAGGTGTTTAAAAGTCCTTGGGGTATTTCAAGCTACGGACACAAAGGTGGTTAAAAGTCCTTGTGTGGTCCATTCATGGTGTTTAAAAGTCCATGGCCAAGGTGTTTAAAAGTCCTTGGGGTCCAAGGTGTTTAAAAGTCCTTGGGGAAAGTTGTTGAACTTGATTTCATAAATGAAATGTATCACTTGAGCCAATATGACATGTTTTGTACATGAGATGCATGAGATGCATGACTTAATGTTTATGTTGAAGCATGAGATGCTAGTTTAAATGAAATGTGGAAGCATGTTATTGCTTGATTCAAAGTATGCTTTGAGCATGTGTAAAGGTTGTTTACAAGCATGATTTACAAATGGTTTTAAATGCATTATTGAAAAGTTTTAAAAGAGCACTCCTCACTAAGCTTTGGCTTACGCTCTCTCGTTTTCTTGATTCAATAATGCAGAGCATTAGGGTGCATTGAGGGCAGCAAGAGGAGGCAAGCAAACAAGTACAAGTAAAGCTCAATGTATGAAAGTTTTACAAGTGTTTTAGCTTTTGTACGTTTTTGGCAATGGGGGACCAATGTATATGTTTTGGGAGGTGTTTAAGACTCCCTAAGTATGTTAAGTGTTGCTGTGATTGTTGGTTTTTGGATTGAATTTCTATTGCTTGCTTTTGAAGGTTTAAGGCTTGAATGTTAGCTTGTGTAGGAAGCATGACCTTAAATTTGGGCCTTTTTGCATGAGATGCTAATTTGTTGAATTGATGATGCTCTTATGTCTTAAATATGTTTAATTGCATGCTGGTAAAGTTTGGTGATGTTTGGAGCATGTTTGAGTGGTCAATTGCATGATCTAGTATGCTTGTTTGCTGGTTTTTGTGCAGGCGTTTCGGAACAGGGGTGTACCGTTTCGGAACGGGTGCCTTGCATGAACCCAGGCGTCCGAAACGGTATGCACCGTTTCGAAACGGTTTAGCCTCTGCCGAGGCCATGTTCCGGAACCCGTTTCGGAACGGCCCGTGTTTCGGAACAGGGCTAGCCTGTTTCGGAACGGTCGACCGTTAGGGGGCTGACATGGTAGTTATATGTTTCATTTTGTTTACGTTTTGGTCCTGAATCATGTTTGATCAATTGCATGAGCTGTGGATGTCCTCTTAAGCCGAAATTTCACAGAGAAGCATGAAACCTGACTAATTTCAAGATGGTAACTTTAATTTGGGTTGAGTCCCTTAATTTATCAGAATTTACAAATTGGTCCCTAAAGTTGTATTTCGTTCAATTGGGTCCCTGTTTGATCTCTGATGTTTGTGATCTTTTGATACGTTGTCTGTATGGTCACACTTAAGGTTAATGTGCATCTAGATAAGATTAAAAAGAAAAAAAAAGGGTCGTTAATCAAGGTTGACTTTCGGGTTGACTTTGGTTTTCCCCGTGTAATCTTCGTAGTTCGGGTCAACCGTCTAGACCGGGCTACGGGGGTTACATTTGGTGGTATCAGAGCTGAGTTCTCGAGTAATTGGGAATGTGTGAATGCATGATTGAAGCATGGTTTGGTTGGTATGCTTGTTGAGTGAAAGCATGTTTAGTGATATGATATGATGATGTGTATGTGATGCATGTTGTGATGATGCATGATGAGGGTACCCATTGCCAAACAAAAGCTAAAGAGATGATGTTGTTTTGAAAGAAATTGAGCTTGAATACTTAGAATTTGCTTACCTTGCTGGTCCTGATTTGTTTTTATTTTGTATTGTTATGCATGGTAAAGTATGGCACCACGTAGAGAGTTAAGGAGTAGCACGAGAGCTACGACCCCGGAGGGGAATGTGAATGATGAGCACACTGGTAGTGCTGTGATACCTCCTCCTCCACCTGGTGGTGGTGGTGCGGAGAGGGGAAGAGCTGGAGCTGGAGCTGAGGCAGCTGGTGCTGGAGCTGCAGGACCTGAAGCTGGTCAGGGGCAAGCGATACCTGATATGTCTGTGCTTGTACAAGCTATTACGGGTGCATTTCGAGCAGCAGTAGCTGGAGCTCAAAGAGCTGGGCATCAAGGAGATGCTGGTGCTAGACTACCCTTGGAACGTTTGCGCAGTCTTGGTGGGACTGAGTTTAGGGGTATGTCAGCTGAGAGGTCTGAAGCGTGGTTGGAGAGTACCAAGCGTGTCTTGGGACAAATGAGTTGCACTGATGTGCAGAAGCTGGGATGTGTGGTGTCACTGCTGCAAGGTGATGCTTATACGTGGTGGACGACCACAATCTCTGGGATGGCTGATGCTGATGTTACATGGACGTTCTTTCAGCATGCGTTCAAGAGAAGATATCTGGGAGTTAGATATCTGGATGAAAAGAAGCGTGAATTCATGTCTCTGACCCAAGGGAACATGAGTGTGGCTGAGTATGAGGTACAGTTTGTACGTCTTAGCCAGTATGCACCAGAGTTGGTACCTGATGAGCGCGAAAGGTGCGAAAGGTTCCGTTATGGTTTGGTGACGGAGGTTAAGACCTATATGTTAGCTGCTGAGTACAATGATTTCGATGTGTTGGTTAGTCGGTCCAAGGACATTGAGATGAACCTGAGTTTGTCTGCTAAGGGTGCTGGAGCTAGTTCTGGAAAGAGAGCTGCTGAGTATAGTTCCGGTGGACGGAACAAGAGAGGGCGTGATCAGAGGTTTCAGTCCTCGTCTAAGAGAGGTGGAGGTGCACCTGCTAGGGGCGGCAATGCTAGAGCTGACCCTAGTGCTTGTTGGATTTGTGGTTCCCGTGGTCACTTGAAGCGTGACTGTCCTCGTGCTGGGAGGGAGGTGCAAGCTCCTGTGATAGCAGCTGGTTATGAGTGCTGGAACTGTGGTTCTGCTGATCATCTGAGACGTGATTGTCCGAGGATGGCTGGTGGTCAAGAGCGTGCTCCTGTTGTTGCAGCGTCGCAGAGAGGTCGTGGGCGCGGCCGTGGTAATTTTCAGAGACGAGAGGAAGGTGGGCGCGGTGTAGCTCATGTTGTGGCTATTCAACCTGAGGGTGGAGGCCAAGCGAGGGTGTATGCTCAGCGCGAAGGAAGGAATGATGCTGATGTGATTGCAGGTACCTTTACTTTGCAATCCTTGTCATTGCTTTCTTTGATTGATTCTGGATCTACGCATTCATACATTCTTCGTGAGCATGCTGAGTTGCTTGGTTTGCCTGTTGAGTTTTTGGATGTTGGTGTTAGAGTCACTAGTTCTTTTGGTGAAACTGTTGTGACTCGTAAGCTTTATAAAAGGTGTCCTTTGGTTGTTCAAGAGCATGTCTTTCCTGTTGATCTTATGGAGTTGCCCTTTTATGGTTTTGATGTGATCCTTGGTATGGATTGGCTTGCTGAGCATCGTGCTGTTGTGGATTGTGAGAATAAGCGGGTTTCGCTTAGGCTTGCGGATGATTATGAAGTGGTGGTGGTTGGTGAGAATGTGAAGTTTCTTGCCAATGTTGTTTCTACCTTGGAGGCGAGCAGGATGCTGAGGCAAGGTTGTGAAGCTTTTCTGGCTTTTGTGATGAATCCTAGTTCGAAGGAGCTGAGGGTGCAGGATATCAGGGTTGTGAAGGAGTTTCCTGATGTTTTTCCTGAGGAGTTGCCTGGTTTACCTCCTAATCGCGAGGTGGAGTTTGGTATTGAGCTGTATGAGAATACCACTCCTGTGTCCATTACTCCCTATAGAATGGCACCTAAGGAGCTGAAGGAGCTGAAGACGCAGTTGCAAGAGTTGCTTGATCGTGGTTTCATTCGGCCGAGTGTTTCGCCTTGGGGTGCTCCTGTCTTGTTTGTGAAGAAGAAAGATGGCACGATGAGGATGTGCATTGATTACCGTCAGTTGAACAAGTTGACTATCAAGAATCGGTATCCTTTGCCGAGGATTGATGATCTCTTTGATCAATTTCGGGGAGCTGCTGTGTTCTCTAAGATTGACTTGAGGTCAGGGTATTATCAATTGAAGGTGAAGGATGTGGATGTGCCTAAGACAGCTTTCAGGACAAGGTATGGGCATTATGAGTTCCTTGTGATGCCGTTTGGTTTGACAAATGCTCCTGCTGCTTTCATGGACATGATGAATCGTGTTTTTCATGAATACCTGGACAAGTTTGTCGTGGTGTTCATTGATGATATCCTTGTGTACTCGCGTACTGAGGAAGAGCACGAAGAGCATTTGAGGGTTGTGTTGCAAGCTTTGTTGGAGAATCAGCTATATGCTAAGTTGAGCAAGTGTGAGTTTTGGCTTAGAGAGGTTGTTTTTCTTGGGCATGTGGTCTCAGCTGAGGGGATTCGTGTTGATCCTCAGAAGATTGAAGCGGTGATGAACTGGAAAGTTCCTAAGTCTGTTCAGGAGGTTCGTAGTTTCCTTGGTTTGGCAGGATACTACCGAAGGTTTGTGGATGGTTTTTCCAGGATTTCTGCTCCTTTGACGAAGTTGCTGCAGAAAGATGTTATGTATGAGTGGACAGAAGCGAGACAGCAAGCTTTTGAGAAGCTGAAGTTGGCTTTGACGCAAGCTCCTATCTTGATTCAGCCTGAATCAGGGAAAGAGTTTGTAGTCTACAGTGATGCATCCTATGTTGGTTTGGGGTGTGTGCTGATGCAAGGGGGTAAGGTTGTGGCTTATGCGTCGCGGCAGTTGAAGGTGCATGAGCGCAATTATCCTACGCATGATATTGAGTTGGCTGCAGTGGTTTTTGCTCTGAAGATCTGGAGGCATTATCTGTATGGTGAGAAGTGTACGGTGTACACGGATCACAAGAGTTTGAGGTATCTGATGTCTCAGAAGGAGTTGAATCTCAGGCAGCGACGTTGGTTGGAGTTGCTCAAGGATTATGATCTGACGATAGAGTATCATCCTGGAAAGGCCAATGTTGTTGCGGATGCCTTGAGTAGAAAGGTAGCTGTTGAGCTGAGAGCTATGTTTGCTAGCTTGAGTATATCGCAGGATGGTGGTCTTGTAGCTGAGTTGCAGGTGAAACCTTCGTTGGTTCAGTTGATCAAGGATAAGCAGTTGTTGGATGATTCCTTGGTGTCTCATGTTCAGGATATCGCGGAGGGTAGACCTTCGGATTTCTGTTTTAATGAGGATGGAGTGTTGTGTTTTGGTAGTCGGATAGTAGTGCCTGCAGATGCTGAGTTGAGGCATGCTATTCTAGCTGAAGGTCATAGTAGTCCTTTTGCTATGCATCCTGGTAGTACAAAGATGTATCGCGATCTTCGTGATGAGTACTATTGGGTGGGCTTGAAGAAGGATGTGGCAGAGTTCGTGAGCAAGTGTTTGGTGTGTCAGCGAGTTAAGGCTGAACATCAGGTTCCTTCTGGTTTGTTGCAACCGTTGAAAATCCCTGAATGGAAGTGGGAGAGGGTTACCATGGATTTTGTATCTGGTTTGCCTTTGTCTCCGTCGAAGAAGAATTCTGTTTGGGTGATTGTGGATCGCCTGACGAAGTGTGCACATTTCTTGCCTGTGCATACTACGTTTTCCTTGGATAAGCTGGCAGAGCTGTACGTTGCTGAGGTTGTGAGGTTGCATGGTGTGCCTAAGTCGATCGTGTCGGATAGGGATCCGAGGTTCACGTCGCGTTTTTGGCAGTGCTTGCATCAAGCTCTGGGTACAAGGTTGCATTTCAGTACATCCTATCATCCTCAGTCGGATGGCCAGTCTGAGCGAGTTATTCAGATTTTGGAGGATATGTTGAGATGTTGCGTGATAGAGTTCCAAGGTTCTTGGGAGAAGCATCTGCCTTTGGTTGAGTTCGCTTACAACAATAGTTTTCAGGCAAGTATACAGATGGCACCTTATGAGGTTCTGTATGGGAGGAGGTGTAGGACTCCTCTGTGTTGGGCTGAAACTGGTCAGAAGTTGGTTTCGATGCCTGCTTTGTTGAAAGGTACCACCGAGAAAGTGAAGCTCATATGTGAAAGGTTGAAGGCTGCTTCTGATCGGCAGAAGTCTTACGCGGATTTGAAGCGTAGGGAGATAGAGTTTGCGGTGGGTGATCGCGTGTTCTTGAAGGTTTCGCCTTGGAAGAAGGTGATGAGGTTTGGGCGGAAGGGTAAGTTGAGCCCTAGATACATTGGACCGTATGAAGTTGTTGAGCGTGTTGGTCCTGTTGCGTATCGGTTGAGGTTACCTCAGGAGCTGGAGAAGATTCATGATGTGTTCCATGTTTCTATGCTCCGGAGGTATCGATCTGATCCTTCGCATGTGTTGCCTGTGGAGGAGGTGGAATTGAATCCGGATTTGACCTATGATGAGGAACCGGTGAAGATTCTGGATTCAGATAGCAAGGTTCTTCGTGGCAAGACCATTGAGTTGGTGAAGGTGCTGTGGAAGCATCGCGGTGTTGAGGAAGCCACGTGGGAGCGGAAGGAGGATATGCTGAAGCAGTTTCCTTATCTCTTTCCTTCAGGTAAATTTCGAGGACGAAATTTCTTAAGGGGGGGAGAGTTGTAACGCCCCGGTTTTGGGCTCAGAAGTTTTGGCGTTGACCGGTTTAGTCAAAGTGCTGATCGAATATATAAGAGGGAATTTAGGAAAACCTAGTTCGGGTTGCATTAAAAATATGGAAAAATATTCTAAAATCATCTTTTAATATATAAAAGTGAACTGTGAAATCAATTTTGGAAAATGAGGTTCGGAAGGTTGACATTTTGACTAGTGACCAAAATGTAATTTTTGAAAGTTGCGGGACAGTTTTATAAAGGATTGAAACTTTGAATCTTTAAGGAGCTATTATTCCAAAAAGGATTTCTCCAGATTTTTCTAAGATATTTTAAGTCTAAAATCTGATTTTAAAGATTAAGAAAAGAGAGGGAAATCATTTTAACCAAATCTTAACTAATTTTTCTATTTTCTCTCAAATTCTCTTTTCTCTCATTTTCTCTCTACCCAAACAAGATTTCCTCAGATTTCTTTCTCTGATTTTGACATCTACATCTCTCATTTTAACTCTCATTTGATTCCTAATCATCTCATCATCAAAACCTCTCATTTTGCAAATTATTTCATCAAGCATTTTGGCTCTAAAAGGGAGAAATTCAAGTTTGGAGGTAAGAACGTCCTTCTCCTTTAAACTATCAGTTCTTTACTGAAATTCCTAAGTTCTCAATCCTTGATTCATGTTTTATTAAAGACTTTTCAATTGAGATCTTGATTTTTGGCTAAAATGCAAGATTTGGTGATTTTGGTAAAAATTTCGTGTGATCTGTTTAAGCAGGGTTTTGAGGTGTTAAAATGATGTTAAATGAATGCTAAAATGATTAGAAGTTGAGGTTTAATCAATGCAATCCCGGATAGGTTGAATTTCCTAAGTTTGGCTTGAGTTTTTGGTTGTTTTTGGAGTGTTTTTGGTGATCTGTTATACCTGGAGGTATAAGGACGTGGTTGTGATCTTTTTGCATGTTAGTTGATGTATAAAAATGGTTAGAAGTGATGGATCTTGGCTGGGTTAAGTTTTGGAAGTGTTTGGAGATGATTTCGGTTGTGTTTGGTAGCCAAATTGTTAGATTTGTGGTGAGCAGCGAGTTGTGTTGTGGTTGCTGGTGTTTTAATGCATGAGGATGCATTAATGTTCTGTTTTTATGTGCTTGAAACAGGGGAGGTTGATCCTTGAGTTTTGGAGGTGTTTTCGGAAGGTTTCGGAAGCTTGGAAAGCTTGTTGGCTAGGCTTGTTTGGTAATCGGTGAGTGAAATTGGATTTTCAGCTTTTAAACCAAAGGTTGAAGGTTTTGGGAGCTTAGTATAAGTCTAAACAACTTTGCTAAGCTCAAGTGTAAGTTTTCGGATTACTCTCTTTAAGTGGTGGCCATGTTTGATGAAATGTGAAATGATGATTTTGCATGATTTGCTACTGTTTTGGAAAGCATGTTTGAGCATGTTAATTGCTGATGTTTTAGCATGATTTATGCTGATGTTTTAAGCCATGTGTTGAAGGTGTCTCTAGGTAAGAGTGCCTTGTTTTTATGCATTGTTAAATGATGATTTAATGCTTGAAAATGCATGATGAAATGGCTTGGTTTAAATGCTTTTTAAACAGTGGATTACAAGATGTATAAAGTGTGTATTGGCAAGTGATGGTTTGTAAAAGTGAAGGTCACTAAGGTGGTTAAAAGTCCTTGAGTGAGCCTTGTTATCTAAGATCATCAAGGTGGTTAAAAGTCCTTGGATGAATCTTGTTGCGGACACTAAGGTGGTTAAAAGTCCTTAGGTGCTCCTTTCCATGGTGGTTAAAAGTCCATGGGGCCAAGGTGTTTAAAAGTCCTTGGGGCCAAGGTGTTTAAAAGTCCTTGGGGTATTTCAAGCTACGGACACAAAGGTGGTTAAAAGTCCTTGTGTGGTCCATTCATGGTGTTTAAAAGTCCATGGCCAAGGTGTTTAAAAGTCCTTGGGGTCCAAGGTGTTTAAAAGTCCTTGGGGAAAGTTGTTGAACTTGATTTCATAAATGAAATGTATCACTTGAGCCAATATGACATGTTTTGTACATGAGATGCATGAGATGCATGACTTAATGTTTATGTTGAAGCATGAGATGCTAGTTTAAATGAAATGTGGAAGCATGTTATTGCTTGATTCAAAGTATGCTTTGAGCATGTGTAAAGGTTGTTTACAAGCATGATTTACAAATGGTTTTAAATGCATTATTGAAAAGTTTTAAAAGAGCACTCCTCACTAAGCTTTGGCTTACGCTCTCTCGTTTTCTTGATTCAATAATGCAGAGCATTAGGGTGCATTGAGGGCAGCAAGAGGAGGCAAGCAAACAAGTACAAGTAAAGCTCAATGTATGAAAGTTTTACAAGTGTTTTAGCTTTTGTACGTTTTTGGCAATGGGGGACCAATGTATATGTTTTGGGAGGTGTTTAAGACTCCCTAAGTATGTTAAGTGTTGCTGTGATTGTTGGTTTTTGGATTGAATTTCTATTGCTTGCTTTTGAAGGTTTAAGGCTTGAATGTTAGCTTGTGTAGGAAGCATGACCTTAAATTTGGGCCTTTTTGCATGAGATGCTAATTTGTTGAATTGATGATGCTCTTATGTCTTAAATATGTTTAATTGCATGCTGGTAAAGTTTGGTGATGTTTGGAGCATGTTTGAGTGGTCAATTGCATGATCTAGTATGCTTGTTTGCTGGTTTTTGTGCAGGCGTTTCGGAACAGGGGTGTACCGTTTCGGAACGGGTGCCTTGCATGAACCCAGGCGTCCGAAACGGTATGCACCGTTTCGAAACGGTTTAGCCTCTGCCGAGGCCATGTTCCGGAACCCGTTTCGGAACGGCCCGTGTTTCGGAACAGGGCTAGCCTGTTTCGGAACGGTCGACCGTTAGGGGGCTGACATGGTAGTTATATGTTTCGTTTTGTTTACGTTTTGGTCCTGAATCATGTTTGATCAATTGCATGAGCTGTGGATGTCCTCTTAAGCCGAAATTTCACAGAGAAGCATGAAACCTGACTAATTTCAAGATGGTAACTTTAATTTGGGCTGAGTCCCTTAATTTATCAGAATTTACAAATTGGTCCCTAAAGTTGTATTTCGTTCAATTGGGTCCCTGTTTGATCTCTGATGTTTGTGATCTTTTGATACGTTGTCTGTATGGTCACACTTAAGGTTAATGTGCATCTAGATAAGATTAAAAAGAAAAAAAAAGGGTCGTTAATCAAGGTTGACTTTCGGGTTGACTTTGGTTTTCCCCGTGTAATCTTCGTAGTTCGGGTCAACCGTCTAGACCGGGCTACGGGGGTTACATTGCATTCACTTCAGGGAATGAAACAAATCCAATAATCACATGGAATAAACATCATGCTTGCATTCACTTCAGGGAATGCCACATCATTGATAATTGCATGGAATAAACATCATGCTTGCATTCACTTCAGGGAATGCCCTATCATGGATAATCGCATGGAATAAACATCATGCTTTGCATTCACTTCAAGGAATGCCTCCCATAAAATTTTTTGGATCAAGAAGAATTTTTGTAACTTGAAATTGGGAGAAGTCTATGGTCAAGTTTTTCAACGAAGAAGAAATATTGCTTTCGAGCGAATATACTTTATAATAATCTTCTTGTAAATTCAAAATCATCATGATTTATCGCACTTTAAAATAATAATATAAAGAATAAAAATAAAACTAAAATTTATCGATATTGATTTTCTCTCGTGGACAATAGAGACATAGCATATGACCGAGATAGCTTCTCATAGTCCCTTTATATCACATCTCTTTCCAAGCCATTTAAGCATATCATGTAAAACTCAAAACACGGTTAAAAATATTAACTTTTACCAAATAAAATGACATAAATAATAATATGAAAAATATCAAACATAATCATATAAGTAAAAGTATGAATAAGCATACCGCTAATTAACCTTTTTAGGAACAAGAGAAAACACACGTAATTTACACCAAACGCAACCTCTTCGTCTCTGTCGATTCGTCTTTTGGTTTGTGAGAAGCCACAAATTTATCTCTTTCCAATGTTCGAATAAAATCAAACATACTTCCAAATTTTCAAAAATTAAAACAAAGTTAAAATATAAAGAGAAAGACAATCGGTAACTAAAAAAATATAAGGAGAAAAAAAAACTTATATTTGGTTTATTCTATAATCGAATTATTCCTGGTAACTTCTTTTGAATTATAACGATGAAGACCTCAGTTGATTAGAGTCTCGTGCTGATAACGTGTTGTGAATAAAATAACGAAGAACAACGAACAAGAATAAAAGATCAAAGAGATGAGAGAGAAAGAGGGAGATTTGTATTATTCTCAAATATAGAATTGTATACAATGCCTTTAATGAATCATATATTTATAGGCACAAGAAGTACATAATACATTAAACTCTAATTAATAGAGATAATATTCCTAATAATAAATAAATCAAACTCCTTAGATAAAGTTATAATCATGATAGACATCCACATAGATAAATATTCATAACACCTTAAACCTATTAAAAAATATGTCAATGATTGGTAAAGCTCGAAAAATAATCTCAACCAATTTCAGGTTTGAAATAATATTTTTTTCATACGAAAATGAATAATGAAAAGGTGAAAGTTGATGAGAAGAATGGAAAAGAGGGGTGAGTCTAACGTACAACAAGTTTAAGGTACAGTTAAAAAACAATAAATTTTGGTATTTGTCTAAAAACTTAAAATATTAAATTTTTTAATAACATTTTAAGTTGATTTTTTCGTATTTTTTACAAGCATCGATACTTGTCAAAAAACACAAAAAATTTAACCTAAAATAAAAAATACAATATTTTACGTCTTTTAAATTTTTTTAAAATTTAACGTCTTTTAGCCGGAAAAAAAATGAAAATGCTCGGAAATCCATTTGCTGCCAATCTCAATGATTGGGATTGCTCGGAAACCCATACATACCCCAAGCCAAAATATGAGAATAAAGACCCACACTCTCACTTTGAAATAATTGCAAAACAACTTTGGGGTTTTGCAAACCCTTTATGGTACAAATTAGTAGGGGAAAAGGTTTAATTGAGAGCAAGACTTGCTAAAAAGCAAAAAAGAAATTGAAAAGGAATAGTTGAAGCGTGAGAAAAATAATAGAAAATACCACAAATATAACACATTTAAAAAAGAAAAAAATAAGGGCTATGCCTATGTTATAGAAACTTCGTACAAACATAAAACATAAAATTTAAAAATGCAAAGAAAAGATTTTACTTTTCATTAAAATTGACTACATCGTGAAAGAACTTAAAAATCTTTATGAATCCTTTTGTCTTTATTCAAATAAAACGCTTTACGAGGTAAAAAAAGAGTGGTGAACGAACCAAATTATCATGCAGACTGCTTCGCTACACAGTTCTGATTACATCGGCAAACAATCACCAAAGCGGATTAAACTTTCTATGACTACCGACAAACTCAAATCAGAAATCAAGTGTCGTAAAGATATCTATACGAGCACCAAACGACCGCTAAGGTATGCAAAAATTGTGCCAAATGACAAGAAAAATGTACCATAAAAGTAAGAGAAAACGTGTCACAAAAACAGAGAAAAAATGTGCCACAAAAGTAAAAGAAAATGTACTACAAAGGCAGAGGAAAAATAAACTACAATAGCAGAGATTCATATTAAAATTAAAATTAAAATAAAAATAATATAAAAATTAAAAAAATAATAAATACTAACAATCGACTATTTGTACTAAAATTGATGTCGCCGCTGGCCAAATAAAAGAAGATGAAAATTGTCTTTGTCTATATGGGGGAGGGAAAACTAAATTTTAGGTTTTTTGGTGGGGGTGTTAAAGAGAACATTTTTGAAAGTTAAAGAGGACATTTTTGAAAGCATGCCTTTCTTTTGTCAAAGAATCAACTTCATGATTTTTATTGACTTGATAACTCATCATTTTTTTAATCATTATATATTTGAAGAATGAAACGAGAAATAAAATATGACTGTCAACCATCAATAAATTTGTCATTTGAACTGTGATTTGATCTACTAGATTTTTAATTTTTGATTTGAGATTATTTATGTTGAAAGCGTTGGTGGGCACCCGATATAATTCAATTAATATTATTTCGAACCAGACCAAATTATAATTTTCTTGTTGCTGCAAGTTTACCAATACTACAAGCACGCCTTTTTTTTTACACTCAATTCACTTGTTTTTTTTTCTCATTCACATTACACACAAACTCACTCATATTTATACTAGCCTAAACCGACATAGGAATTCTCTAGACAATAATTAAATATTATTATAATTAGTCCTAGATTCTTCTACTCTTGCCGCCTTTTGTATTTCCTTAATTGTTAAGGAATCTTGAATGTTCTCCCTGCTGCCACACTAGGAAATTTGAAGCTTCATGATGTTGCTAGTACATTGCTTGCAATTTCTACTTGAATCAAGAAGCTTCCACACACACCCCTTGCCTTGCCGACATAATCACTTAAATTGGGTTTGATTTCTAACACTCCCCCTCAAACCCAACTTTCATTCCGAGCTTTTCTTTGAGCCTGTGAAATGTATCAATTTTCAATGGCTTCGTAAAAATGTCTGCTAATTGATCTTCAGTTCTACAGTAGACTAACTCTACGTTTTTGTTCTTCAGCTGCTCTCGTATAAAGTGACACTTCGTATCGATATGCTTGCTTCGACTATGGGAGACAGGATTTTTCGCGAGAGATATAGTGGACTTGTTGTCAACATAAATTGTTGTTGGTCTCTCTTGTGCAAAATTTAGTTCGTCCAAAATATTCTTCAACCAAATTGCTTGACATGTGCACGATGCAGCGGCTATATATTCTGCTTCACATGTCGAGAGAGCTACCGTTTGTTGCTTCTTTGATGACCATGAAAATGCTGCGGAGCCGATATGAAATAGATATCCAGAAGTACTCTTTCGATCATCTATGTCTCCCCCGTAATCACTGTCGGAATATCCAACTAATTTCGAATTTGGTGAATGTTTGTAGAATAATCCATGATCCGACGTACCTTTGATATATCTCAAAATTCTCTTTGCTGCAATCCAATGATCTTGTTTTGGCTTCTCCATGAATCTGCTTACCAGTCCCACAGCGTATGTTATGTCTGGTCGTGTGATAGTTAGATATCTTAAACTTCCAACAAGGCTTTTAAATAACGTCGGATTCACCGGCTCTCTTGTTGAATCAACACTTAGTTTCGTGCCTGTTTCAGCTGGAGTGGCTACCGGCTTGCAATCCTTCATTCTAAAATTACTTAAGATTTGCTCCGCGTACTTCTTTTGGGATAAGAAAATTCCTTCCACCGTTTGCTTTACCTCAACTCCAAGAAAGTATGACATCTCGCCAATATCTGTCATTTCAAATTCTTTAGTCATAGCTTTCTTGAAGTCTTGAAACATACCTGGGTTATTTCCAGTGAAGATCATGTCGTCCACGTACAAGCACACGATCATGATATCACCATCTTCATTTTTCTTTGTATATAAGGTATGTTCATACGGACTTTTTATGAACCTATTCGCATGAAAATATTCATCTATTCTTGTGTTCCATGCTCTCGGTGCTTGCTTCAATCCATATAAGGCTTTCTTCAAGCGGTAGACCTTATCTTCATATCCTTGTTTAATGTACCCAGGTGGTTGCTCGATATAAACTTCTTCTTCTAGGTAGCCATTTAGAAATGTCGACTTCACATCCATTTGATAAATCTTCCATTTGTTTTGTGCTGCAACTGCTGTGAGAAGTCTGATAGTGTCGATCCTTGCCACTGGAGTGAATACTTCATCATAATCTATTCCTTGTCTTTGCTTGTAGCCTTTGGCAACTAGTCTCGCCTTGTATTTTTCTACTTGTCCTTCTTTATTGGTCTTCGTCTTGTACACCCACTTGACTCCAATAGGATCATGTCCTTCTGGTAAACTTGTGAGCTCCCACGTATCATTTCTTTCTATCGATGCAATTTCTTCGTCCATAGCATTTTCCACTTATCATCTTCGATTGCTTCTTCGTATGTTATTGGATCACTGCTTGCAAGTAAACAGAAAAGTGAAATATTTTCAGTTTGATAATCCTTGTACCTTTCTGGTGCTCTTCTTTCTCTCGTAGATCTTCGAACTTCGGTCGGTTGTACTTCAGAATTTTGTGTTCCGATATTATTTCTTGATGAAGACGGTTCAGTCAAATTTTGTTGAGGACCTTGATCATCACCTTGTTCATCTTGATTGATGAAGTCGTCATCATCTCGATCTTCGTTAAAAAATAGTCCTTCAACTTTCTTTTCTTCTAAGTTCCATCTCCAGTGTTCTGCCTCATCGAACTCAACATCTCTTGAGATTATCAACTTTTTGGTTAAAGGATTATAGAGTCTGTACGCCTTACTTCGTTCATCATAGCCAATAAAGATACACTTCTCTCCTCTGTCATCAAGCTTCTTGAGGCATATGCGATGCATATGCGATGCATCCAAAAATCTTGAGGTGCCTAATTCCTGGTTTTTTATCGCTCCATGCTTCGTCCGGCGTCATGTTCCTCACACTCTTTGTTGGGCAACGATTTAACAGATAAACTGCACATCGAACTGCTTCAGCCCAAAAAATTCTTGGTAGATGTTTGCTCTTTACCATGCTCCTTGCCATGTCAAGAATGGTGCGATTCTTTCTTTCTGCAACTCCATTTTGTTGAGGCGTGTATCTAACTGTCAACTGGTGAATTATGCCATGCTCCTTGCAAAAGTCTTCAAATAACTTTACTGTATATTCGCCTCCTCTATCAGATCTGATTATCTTTAAGTATTGACCGCTTTGTTTTTCCGCCATTGCTTTGAATTCTTTAAATTTATCCAATGCTTCTGACTTTTGTTTAAGAACATATACCCAACATTTTCTGCTATAATCGTCAATAAAGGTCAGGTAGTACCTGTTTCCTCCAAGTGATGGTATATCAAACGGGCCGGCTATATCAGTGTGGACGATCTCCAGTGGTCTTCTGGCTCTCCATGATTTGCCAACTTCAAAACTTTGTCTGTGTTGTTTTCCTTTGATGCAGGCCTCGCACAATTGATTTGGCAGTTTGATTTCTGGCAATCCATCCACCATATTTGCTTTTGACAATAATTTCAAGCCAGAAAATCCAAGATGTCCATACCTCAAGTGCCACAGCCACGAATCGTCATTGATTGCAGTTTTCATACACTTTACTTCTCCTGACTCGATGTCAATAGTAAAGAGACGATTCCGTGTCATATTGACTTGGGCAACCAATTCTCCGTTTCTATTCTTGATTGAAAGTGAGCGATTCTTCATCTGCACTTCATATCCTTTTTCTAAAAGCTGACCAAGACTGATGATGTTGCTTTTCATAGCTGGTACATAGTAAACGTCTGATATGTATTTATTTTCTCCATTTTTCTGAGTAATCATGACTTTGCCCTTGCCTTTAACCTCTGTGTGCGAGTCGTCACCAAAAGTTACTCGTCCACGGATCGTTTCGTCCAACACCACAAAAAACTCTTTTCGACCACACATATGATTACTGGCACAATTATCGAGATACCAAATATTTTCCTTTGATTCTTCATTTCCTTTATAAGTGAGGAATACATGAGATTCTTCGGTGTTTTCTTCTTCAGTTGTTGCTACATTAATTCTTTCTTCGTACTTTGGAGCTGATCTACACTCGTAACTGTAATGACCATACTTATTACAATTATAACATTGTACCTGAGATTTATCTCCTTGTTGATATCGGCCTCTTCCTTGACCTCTATATCCTCGTCCACAACTTGGTGATTGGTAATTTTCATTTGCTTGGTTGCTAACATGTGAACGACCGCCACGTCCACGTGTTCCTCGTCCACGATATCCACCATAGTTTCCTCTGCCTCGTGTGTAGCTGCTGCTAGCTCCGCTTTCGTTGACGTGCAACTTGCTTTGTAGAACTTGCTCCAGATTTTCGGTCTCTTCATTCAACTTCATTTTCTGCTCATGGGCTTGAAGTGATCCCACAAGCTCATCGACACTCATTTGAGTTAAATCTTTTGATTCCTCAATTGCCACGACCACATAATCAAATTTTCGTACCAATGATCGTAGGATTTTCTCCATCACTCTGACCTCACCGAGTGCTTCGCCATTTGTTTTCATTTCATTTGCTACGGCTTTCACACGGCTAACATAGTCGTCTATGTTTTCCGTGGTTTTCATTTTTATCATCTCAAACTCGGCTCTGAGTGATTGAAGACGTACCTTTTTTGCTTTCTCAACTCATTGGAGTGATTTTTGCAGAGTTTCCCATGCTTGCTTCGCGGTTGTTGCTTCTGCAATTTTTTCAAAGTTAGACTCATCTACTGCTTGGAAAATGTAATATAACGCCCTTTGGTCTCTTTTACGAGCATCTCTTAGTGCTCTCTTCTCTTCGTTGGTTAGAGCTGCTTCTGCTGCTGCATTTTCTGGCTCCACATATCCTTTTACGACCATGTCCCAACAATCTTGCGAACCGAGTAGCGCCTTCATTTGAATACTCCAGTTGCCATAATTTGTCTTTGTTAATCTCGAGATTTGTGGCTGAATCATGTGCTCCATCTTCTTGTGGCGTGAACTCGAACTCGAACTTGGCTCTGATACCACTTGTTGAAAGCGTTGGTGGGCACCCGATATAATTCAATTAATATTATTTCGAACCAGACCAAATTACAATTTTCTTGCTGCTGCAAGTTTACCAATACTACAAGCACGCCTTTTTTTTTTACACTCAATTCACTTGTTTTTTTTTCTCATTCACATTACACACAAACTCACTCATATTTATACTAGCCTAAACCGACATAGGAATTCTCTAGACAATAATTAAATATTATTATAATTAGTCCTAGATTCTTCTACTCTTGCCGCCTTTTGTATTTCCTTAATTGTTAAGGAATCTTGAATGTTCTCCCTGCTGCCACACTAGGAAATTTGAAGCTTCATGATGTTGTTAGTACATTGCTTGCAATTTCTACTTGAATCAAGAAGCTTCCACACACACCCCTTGCCTTGCCGACATAATCACTTAAATTGGGTTTGATTTCTAACAATTTATGGATAGAGTGATTAAAATGATTATGCTATATGTTATATGATTTTAAATTTCGATATTTATTTTGAATATATAAATATATTTTTATTTAATAAAAAATTATAATTTTTCATTCAATTAGCCATTAGTAAGAATGAGTCTACCACGCTCGACGAACACCGATGAATAGTATTAATGCTAAACATCGCTGAATACTATTAATGTTGAACATCGCTGAACACCATTAAATTGATTAATAAAGATTAAAAATCTCAAGGACACAACATATAATTAAAAATTATTTAAAATAAATTTTCTATTAAATTATTTTTTATATATATTATATTTTTTAATTTTTAAATAATTTGATCAAATATCAATCTTAGTCAATTTAAAAAAACTCTAAATCTTGAACTCTAAACCATAAATCATAAATCTAAAATCATAAACCTTAAACCAAAAAACAAGAACAAAACAATCAAACTAAGGATTTTGATTAAACCACCGTTATAAAAAACAACAAAACAAAGGATGAGTCTACCACGTGCGACGAACATTGATGAACACCGATGAACACTATTAATTTTTTTTTTAATTTTAAAAATCTAAAAGACTAAAATTATAATTAAAACTCTCTTAAAAAATTAAAATCAAATTTAATAATTACTTTATAATATTTTTTAATAGGTTAGAATCAAATATACCCAATTCTCCTAAACCTAACAAAATCAATCTCTTAAAAAAATAGAAATCCGTTTATAATTTTTATTTTTTAAGAGATTGATTTTGTTAGGGTTTAGGAGAATTGGGTATATTTGATTCTAACCTATTAAAAAATTTTATAAAGTAACTATTAAATTTATTTTTTATTTTTTAAGAGATAATTTTAATTATAATTTTAGTCCTTTAGATTTTTAAAATTTTAAAAATATTAATGATGTTCATCGATATTTATCGTTAATGATGTTTATCAATGTTCGTTGCCCGTCGTAGAATTTTCCGAAAACAAAACACTTTTGCAGTATTTGGGTATTAAGCGTTATGAAAATAATATTTTTTAGAATTTTTCCAAGAACAGCGTGTTTGTTAGGACATGAAAATTTATTGTCTCTCGGCTTGAGCTTTTATATATTTTCTAAATTTTATATATTTAAAACATAATTCACATAATGATTAAGAAAAATAATTTATAACACTTTCCCTAAATTTTAGGAGGTATTTTAAGTTTAGGATTTTAGATTTAGGGTTTGAAGTTTAGGATTTTAGTGTTTTGGGTTTATAGTTTACAGTTTAGGATTTTTGTTTTTTAAATTGACTAAGGTTGATATTTGATTTAATTATTTTAAAAAAAATTATATATATGAAAATAATTTAATTAAAATTTTATTTTAAATAAAATTTATAATTATAAGTTGAGTCATTGAGATTTTTAATCTTTATTAATCAATTTATTAGCGTCCAACGATATTTAACGTTAATAATATTCAACGATTGTTCGTCGAACGTTGTAGAATTTTCCAACTAGTAATTATTTTTGTTTAAAAAACTACATCAGGTAATTGAATTAAATCTCATTTGTTTTACTTGAAGATAATTTTCTATCTGCTTTGCTTCTTTTTAAAGTAATATTAAAAGTCTAATGACCAATGTTGAACGCTTCCGGCGCTATTTAGCTCCCTCTCCCCGTTGTTCGTGCTGTAATTTTGGTGATGAATCCGTGGCTCACGTTCTGTGGGAGTGTGTTGTTGTAAGGCAGGCTTGGAAGCATCTCATTCCCTCGAGCCTTCATGTTACTTTCTTCGATGGGAATGTGGTAAGTTGGCTGAAGAACAATCTTCATCAGCAGCACGTACTGCCGACATCGGATACACCTTGGTATATATTGTTTGCATCCGTAATTTGGTGCATTTGGAAGAATAGGAATGACACTATCTTCAATGATAGTCCAGCGTCTCCGGAGCAACTTATAGCACGAGCTGCTGCCTGGGCCAGGTATATTAATGAAGCACAAGACTGCACTGCCCAGGCCCCTCGCTTATGCTCCCAGCCGCGAGCTTGGTGCAGACCAGAAACAGGATGGGTTTCCATGACGACGGATGGGGCCGTGTCGCACTCGTCTAACCTAGGTGCAGCGAGAGGAGTTTTTTGAGCGGATGATGGCTCGTGGTTGTTGGGATTTAACAAACGGCTGGGCGTAGTCCATCCTTTACAGGCTGAACTATGGGCGGTCCTCATAGGCCTCCGCCTCTCTAGAACAAAAGGTTTCCCTCGAGTCCTTATTCAGATTGATAACAAAGGGGCGGTTGTTCTCTTGAACCACCCTAATGCTGCTTCAGATGCAAATCCTCTCATCCGAGACATAGCCAACTTCGGGGTTTAGGAGGGGAGACTATGGTACGTTGGCTGCCGCGTGAAGGAAATAAATTAGCCGATGCTCTTGCAAAAATGGTTAGTCTCGAGGATTTCGATTTGATGATTTTTGATGAACCTCCACCTTCTATTTTATTTATTTTAGACTTTAATTTGTCGCATTTGATGTAAGCTCTTTCGAGCTATCATTTTAATTCAAAAAAAAAAAGGTAATATTAAAAGTAAATCAGACTTCATGAATTATGTCAGAAGTGGGGCAGCCCAAATGGCCTTCCTTTGAGTAAAGAGTTGGCGGTTGGCCTCATCGATTTAGACAAAGCAAACATGAAATCAATGCTAATTGGACCAGAGATGGACAGGTGTGGTAGTGTGCGTTTCTTAAAAATTTAAAATTTGTGTATAATTTTAAAATTTTTAAAAATATTTTATTAAAAATTTAATTTTACTCCCCTTAGATTTTATTAATTTGTTTTTTTTTTTAATTTTATAGATTTACTCTTTTAATATAAAATCAGGGTCCGTCCAATTACACACGTTTGTCTTCAAACGGACCGTTTTTGTCTGAGACCAGATGAATCTGCCCATCCCCTGATTTACTTTTGTAATAGTTTTCAAGGCATCACGTCGTTAATCAAGGCTGTTTATAATTTCTTTTCACTAAAACTTCTGCATATAGAATTGATAGAAAATTCTGATAAATATTTCTCTCTTGCTTTTAGTTCACTAATATGCACATTTCCATTTGCTACTTGCATTGTTAAGCCTAAAAGCAATACACATTAAAAATATAATATCGTAAACACAACGAGTGATTTCAGTGGAAAAGAAGATGAAACTCATCTTAAAAAACTCGAATTTGAGTAATTTTATTTATAAGGTATGTGTATATTATCAAAGAATAAGAAAAGTATGAACCGATGAAGTTTTCTGTACGAGAAAACTGTAAAAACCAACGAGATAATCAGAATTTCATAATATGCTAGGGTAGGTCTAGAGTGCGACATATTTAGGGTGCAGCTAAAAGACGACAAGTTTCAAAACTTGTTCTCGAACTGGAAAATGTTAGACTTCTCGATAACGTTTTTAGTTATTTTTTTAACTTTTTTTACAAGTATCGATACTTAGTTTTTTGATAAATTTTTAGTTTGGGACAAAGTATGAAAACTTACAAAATAAGTATCGATACTTGTAAAAAATCAACCGGAAATATTATAAAAAAACTCTAACATTCTTAATTTAAAAACAAAATTTAAAATTTATCGTTTTTTAACCGCGCTCTAGACCTACTTCACCTCACACTCTCCTAATATGCTACGACTGTCTTGTAATATTAGTTTCCCATGTTGGAAATTGTGTGTGACGAAAGACAAGTGGAGCATTGGATTCCCAAAATTTGTCGTCAAGAGAGGGCACTGCACAACATCACCGCATGTCACGATACCTTAAAAAACAAAATATTATTAACAGAAATTTATTGGTCTCGTTTGTATGGATGTTCAATTAGTTGGTTCGGTTTACCGACCTAATTTAATTTTTAAAATTTATTAATTAATTTTTTCCGAAAATTTTTAACTGATGTAAAAAGTTTAGTTAATTCGGTCGGTTTTTGAATTAATCAAATTTTTTATTATAAAATTTTGGGTAAATTACACAAATGGTCACTAAACTATGTCAAATGATCTTTTTATCCACCGAACTTTTAAAAGTTATAAAACAACCATTAAACTTATCGAACTATTACAAAATGGTCATTGATTTATTGCACATTATAAATTATTGATAAATATTGAAAAGTTTAATGATCATGTTTTAATAATTCAATAAATTTAAGGGTAAAATATCTAAATCATCACTCAACTTTGCGTTGTGACCTATTTTGGTCACTCAACTTTTAAAGTGCTCAATTTTAGCACTAAACTTTAAATATTGACCTATTTTGGTCACTCCACCGTTAAATCTCTAACTCTGTTATGACGTGGAAATAAAAAATAATAAACCCCCCAGAATAGTATCCTTCTTCACCGTCTCACCATCTTCTCAACCTCAAAACCCCCCTTCTTCACCATCTCGGCGTCTCCTCAACCACAATAGTTTACCTTCTTCACCATCTCTTTGCCAAATGATTTAAAAGAGAGTCCGTCTGCTAGAGAGGGGTAATTTCACTGCACAAAGTACAACCCCCCTAAAATACCCATGTTCCACGCCAATATCCAACACATTGAAACATGGATGTAGAAAAAGTTGAGCAGACCAATGTTAGATACATATTAGAATCCAACAATCACATATGAGTATAAGAAACATAGAATATAAACATTACAATAAATGACTGAAAATGCTTTGCTTTATCTATTTTTAGGACCTCATCTAAAAGAGGGGAAAGCTCTACCTTCCCATTTTGGTTTCGGCGATCGGAGCATCGGACGGTGAATCCCAACGGTCATTCGAGGTGTCTTGGTGAGGAGATCAACATACCTCAAGTTTAGGCCGAACCGATGGTGAGCGACGACGAATCGCACTCTCAAGATGAAAAGGTTTGGACTCGTTTTGGGTCATTTGAGGGTGATTTTCAGAAAAGTGAACCGATAAAAGGAAAGAGGAGAAGAAGAGGAATAGGTTGGTGATTTTGGTTCGTCAAAAAACTCACCGGAGCGGCGTAGGGTGTTACCGGAGAAGGTGAGAAAGGGGTGGGGTGAAGGTTGTCGATAAAGGCGAGGGAATAGATGGGGTGGGGTTTTATTTAATTAAATTTATTAAGATATTATTAAAAATATATTTTTTATTTTTTATTTCTACGTCATAACAGAGTTAGAGATTTAACGGTGGAGTGACCAAAATGGGTCAATATTTAAAGTTTAGTGCTAAAATTGAGCACTTTAAAAGTTGAGTGATCAAAATAGGTCATAACGTAAAATTGAGTGATGATTTAGGTATTTTACCCTAAATTTAATTATCATTTTGTGCTAATTTAATAATATTTAATGACCGTTTTATAATATATCAAAAAATTTAATGATCATTTTATAATTTTAAAAGTTAGATGACCAAAATTAATTACATCTAATATACCATAAAATATATAGTATATAAAAATTTTAGTTAATTCGATTAATTAACTGATTTCGAACCGAATTAACTAATAATCGAAATTTGAAGAAAATCATTAATCGTTAACCGTCTGAATCTAAAATTAACCGACCGATTAACTATTTTTTTTAATTTGTTCAATTAATTCGATTAAAATCGGAGTTTGAACACCCACGCTATTTTGTACCGAACTTATCATCATCCATGTAAAATTATGCTCTTCCTTTTTCTTGTGTGTTTGTGGTTGTCAAATCACGATATTTTCGTCTTATTCAAGATTTTATGCTGCAATAATCTTCTGAACCAAACTTATGAACCCAACCCATGTTATTGTTTTTAGCAGAACAAGGACTTAAGTTGAGTGTTCCAGTCGAATCAAAGCTAGGCCTCTTTTGGGTCCATTCTCAAAACGTATAAGGCTAATTTGGAATGAGAAGTAGTCAGTACATTAAATTGATTAAGCCTCAAAATTTTCTAAAAGCTTTTCATATGTCTCAACGTTCACAGAATATGGTAATTATATTATACACGAACGAAATATTATAGTTTTAGAGTTTAGGGTTTATTGATTTATAATTTAAGAATTGTGGTTAAAATTTAGAGTTTATGGTTAGAATTTAGGCTTTGCTTGGTAGAGAGAAGAAAATTAGAAAGATGGAAAAGTGAAGTGATGGAAAAATGGAAGAATAAAAAATATATATTTTTCTTTCTATCGGCGCGTTTGGCTGAGAAGAGGGAAAACTAGAAAGAAAATAATTTTATTTTCTCTCCATTGCTTGGTACGATAGAAAAGTGAGAGGAAAGAAAATTGAACTTTGAAAATTATATATGTATATATATATTGATTTTTATAATTTAGTCAAATATTTTAATATGATTATTTTTATTCAATTTAGTCCCTACAAATTTTATTTCATCTAAAATTGACCCCTATTTGTTTCTAATTTTTATAATTTAATCTAATATTTTTTCAATATAGTTTTATTTTTTTTCAATTTAATCCCTAAATATTTTATTTAATTCAAAATTGACCTATATGTACTTTTATTTTTTATAATTGAGTCAAATATTTTAAATATGGTTTTATTTTTGTCTAGTTTATTCCATAAAATTTTTATTTAATTCGAAATTGACCTATATTTATTTTAATTTTTATAATTTAGTCTATTTTAAGTTAAAATACCGTTTTAGGTCCTTTTAGACTCATTAATTCCAATTAGACTTAATGGTAAATTTTGTTGAAATTGAAAATAGAATGTTAATTGCAAAAATAAGGAGTTTATGGGTCATTTAAAAAACATTCATAAAACACAAATTCTAGTTTTTCAAAAAGTGAAATTAAACATTTCTTTAGGAAATCAGTATCATCGTTAACATGTAGAGCAAGTTTCAGGTTAATCTAAGCTAAAACGAGTCCTTAATTGCAATTATAAAACTAGTGACTAAAATGTAAAGTTTGTAATTATAAGATATTGGATTAAATTATAAAATAGAAATAAATAGAGGTCATATTCAAATTAAATAAAACTTGAGGGATTAAATTGAACAAAAATAAAACCATAGTAAAAATATTAGAAACAAATATGAGTCTATTTTGGATTAAATAAATATTTTATGGACTAAAGTGAATAAAATATTATTATATTAATAATATTGACTTTAATGATAAAATTTAAAACAAATAAAGTTAAATTTTAGATTAAATAAAATTTTTAAGGACTAAATTAAATAAAAATAAATCAAAACAAAAATATTAGATGAAACTATTTTAAATATAATTTAATAATTTTATTATTAAAGTATGATAGCTTTCATTTTTTTTTATATTTTCACTTAATTTTGGAGAGAAAACTATTTGTATAGAATGAAGGAAAGCTTCATCCCCTCCTATTTTCTCTACCAAGCAACTATTAAATTTATTTTCTTTCCAATTTTCTCTTCCCTCCATCACCCTTTCCGCTTTTTCACCCAACCAAGCAAAACCTTAAATTTTATAGTTTAAAATTTAAATCCTTAATACATTATCCTAAAACCTAATCACTAACCTCTAAACCATAAATTATAAGCATAATCTTTAAATTCTAAACCTCTAAATCTTAAACCAAATTCCTAAACCCTAAAACTAAAAAACAGTCCGTGCATGAAATATTTTTTTCCAAAGAATATATCATATTACATCTCGAAATGTACATATGTGCCAATGTGCATCCTCAACCAGCCCATAATTTGCCAGATTCTATTGTTACTTTCTGTAAAACCGCGTCGACTATAATTTTTAAAATTTTGGTGACTGTTGTTGTATACAAGTTCGATCAAAGATAGATATTTCTCCCAACCGCCTTCAAAGTAATTACACGAATTCATTAGAACAATATTCGAATTTAAAATTTTGGATATTCTTTTACAATAATTACACGAATCACTCTCTCATATTGTCCACCCGTCTACAAATGAAATGTACTCGTAAGGCTTCTTGCAAGGATTCCCAAAATTGAGATGGGAAATGAGGATCCCAATCTGAAATGATAGACATTGCAACACCATGTAGCCTCAATATTTTTTTGATGTAGATTTCTTTCAATTTGCTCATGCTAAAATCAACTCAGACTGAAATGAAGTGAGCAAATTTATAGAGTTGATCCGATAATGGTGATCTAGTTAGGAAATTCATCCCAATCCTTTCTCATTCTCATTCAGGAAATTAAGGCTAAAGGGTCAATATTGTCCATGTAGTATTCTCAAATCATCAATGTTGTACCTACTTTTTCTTTTGTAATTTCGCCCTTAAACATAAAAAACGTTAGCAATGTCCCCTTTTGACCGTCATTAACTAATGGTGCCGTTAATTTCTGTGAAGTTGGACGACAACGCACACATTAGTCCCATGTGGCATCCACGTGGCTGCTGACATGTATTAAAAAAATAAAAATAAAAATAAAAAAAAATATGAATTTTTCACTTTATACGGAATGCTTTAACCATCAAAACAAGGCCCCTCCAAACCCAACTCATCTGCTCCAAAGTACTATCTTTTCTCAACCCATCTTCTTCTTCTTCCCCTGAAACCCTTAACTATGCCATAGAACTTATCAACCACTTAGACACTCCGGATTTGCAGCTTCAGTTTTACAACTCTTTAATCTATGCCATCTCCAGTTCCTCACAAGTCATAGCATTGTACAAGGAAATGGTAACCAAAGGTATTTATCCCGACACTTATACGATTCCCTATGTTCTGAAATCGTGTGCTAAATTCCGCGCCCTTGAAGAAGGCCGACAAATTCATTGCACATTCCGTTAAGTTCGGTCTTAATTCCAATGTTTATGTTCTCAACACTCTGATGCGTCTTTATGCAGTTTGTGAGATTACTCAATATGTTAAGGAACTGTTCGATCAAAGTCCTGAAAGAGATTTGGTGTCTTGGACCACCCTTATTCAAGCTTTTGTTAAAATGGGTTTTGCCAAAGAAGCCGTTCGGGCTTACTTTGATATGCGCAGAGCAAATTTACAACTCGATAAGAGGACGCTGGTTGTCGTTCTTTCAGCTTGTTCTAGGCTAGGGGACTCGCTCGTCAGCTGTTTGAGAAAATGCCTGTGAAAAATGACGTGTGCACTGTCGTCCAACTTCACAGAAATTAACGACACCGTTAGTCAATGACGGTCAAAGGGGACATTGCTAACGTTTCTTATGTTTAAGGGCAAAATTACGAAAAAAAGTAGGTGCAACATTGCAGATTTGGGAATACTACAGGGCAATATTGACCCTTTAGCCGAAAATTAAATAGACTGAAGTAATGTAATCTCGTAGGAGCTTGATGTTCGACCTTAGCTTGTTAACAAGTCAAACACTTAAAAAGTAAATTATGTTAGGGCACTTCTCATACCGGGCCGCCGATAGACTTCACAAAGATCCATGCACATCTTGAAAGATCCAGGATAGGCATAAAAATGTACTACAATATTTGAAGGAGTCATTTAGAATCAATGAAAAAATTTAAATTCTGATCATCATCAATTCAATCCCAAATAGGTTATAAATGTTTGTCAAAATGTTGAAATTCTTTGATTCTTGTAAGGAAGGTGGATCGAATTCGAATATCGACTAGAAGACTCTCGATCTTTTGCACACAGAAGTGAGCACTCATATCCTTCAAGGCTACAAACAAGAATTCACACTTCATTTATTTTTGTTGCCTTCTCTGTTATTAAAGTTTCACCATGACTAATTCGGACCGACCTGCGTCGCACACCTGATTTTAACGGGGATTTTTTTACATACACAATATCTTGAACTTGAAACCTGCTTAAACGATACAAACTACTTATTACTTGGACCAACCCATTAATAAATTTCCGCTTTATTTTGACAAATTGAAATACACAATTATATGAAAAAGTTTACCAATATGAACATGATAATTACCATTTAAGAATTTGTGACTGAATGCATCAGCCGCAATGTTTGCCTTTTTCGGACGATAATCAATCACGGATTTGTAAACTATTTTAACCTTATTATTTCGCATTTTGTCCAAACGTTGGAACTTCAACAATTTTTTTTGTTTTATTTTATTTTGTTTTTTTAATTTTGTTTTAATTCAATGTGAGTTAAATTGAGTAAATGTGAAAGGAATTGGTATCTGTTTGGACCTTAATATTTATTTTATTTGAACACAATTCACCCTGTTGTCCATCGTTTTTTTTATTATATTCTAGATTCTCTCACTATAAGAAAATGCTTAAGCAATGTCAAAAATTTAAACTTAATTATAAAAAAATTTAAATTAAATGGTCGTTCTCTTAATAGATATTTACAATACCAGATTCGGATTAATTGACCAATAATCGGATACCGATTGAGAATACAAAGGAGTTGAATTTTCAAAAATAGGAGAGTGAAATTAGTTGAACTATACTTTGATCAAACCACCTAGAAACCAGCAATTTAAGTCTCAAACGCATGCCAACCAGATATTAGTATATCTTGTTCAACTACAAGCTCATTCTCCTCAGATATTAACGGATTTCATTTGAAGAATTTAATTGGATTGTTGGACCCACAAATTTATTTTCTTTCTGTCACCCGTAATCCCGTATTACCTTGTTCATCCATCATAATAAATCAAGAAATTAATTAAGCGTCTAATAATATTTTTAACCCTCAAACTTAAAAAAAATCTAGTTAATTTTTATATTTTTCTCATTTGATCTCAATCTTTTAATTTTTGTCAAATTGAATTAACTAATGAATAAGTAATGAGATTGTAATTGACATCAACTATTTTATTTTTTTTCTTTTCGTCAATGCTTATGTTGGTTATTTTTTCATTCCGTACCAAAAAATATTAAAATTTATTTAAATTGTAAAAAATATAAAAATCAGTACATATATGAAAAATGTATAAACGTATAAAAACTATTTAAAAGTCTACGAAGAATAGTTGGTTTAATTCAACAACAAAAAATCGAATAAGAAAAAAGATGAAAATATTTAAGAACTAAGATCACTATCTTTTAAAATGTTCAAGGATAAAAATATCATTATTTTTTTAATAAAACATACAAGTAAGCTCACACATCACTCTCCGGTCTCATCCGTATGTTGAAACTCGGATCCACCAAAAACATTGAAGATCTAATCTTTAATATGATTTTTTTAAACCTTGTTCTCTATTGCCCATCAAAGTACCAAGTATTTCTAACAAATAGGGGTCTAAGACAAATTGTCAAATCTCATTCTCGTCCTTCTATTATGTTTAAATTTAGAACTTAGTTACTCCACATTTATTTAGCATATTTGGATCTTTTACTTCTTCAATGTCTTTGGTTAGATTAAATAGTTAATAATCAATATCTATTTTGATTAAGATGTGTTATACCTATTACAATACATGACACGGCCCCTTCGCATTACGCTCCTCCGCTCACTAAGCTCTTTAGGAACACCCTTCTAAAGCCACCCACCCGACCATATTCAATGAGCACCAGACAAGTCTGCTTCCAGAGTATGACATATCGAAGTCCTCCAAATTAACCTCATCCAAAAGCTATATTGATCTTGACAAGATAAATGTCAAGTCCACCGATTCACCAGTTAAGTTTTTTTTTCTTTTGAAAATATTCAGCTAAGTCTATTGACTGGGAAATAATGTTACTCTGCCTCATCCACTATATCTTACAAGTTTTAGAATTGACACCACCATCAGACCTATCCAATATATACACAATAGGGCCTATTAGGTTCACTCAAGTTGAATCCCTCAAAAAAGTCGATCAAGACCCCATCCCTCATCATCATCATCATATTCCTCATCATTATTAACAGCGGCTCTCCGCCCAAATCAACTCTGGTGAACCGCATGAAGACCACCCACCATCATCCTATTCAACTTTTCAATAATTGGCGCGAGAAGCATGGATAACCTCCGTCCTTAGAGAATCAGTGATGTTGAAATCTGTTAGTCTTGATATACTCGATTTCCTTCAACCGATTTAACTTGCCAAGTGGTGGAGAAGTTGAGCTATTTGGGTGATTTGGTGGTGGAAGCGAAAAATAAAAGACACGAAGATTTAAAGTGGTTAGACTTTCTAACCAAAGCCTACATCCACTATCTTAGCTCCCCACTAAGTATTTCAACCAATTTCACTAAGAAATTCGTCCCCTTTTCTAGGCATAGGAGGAAACCCTTACAACAATCAAAGCTTTCTAGCCCAAAGTTTGATCAAACCCTTTTTACAAGAGATAAAGATAAGCAAACTAAAATCCCTCCTACAAGGTTAATGTTTGTACTCTTAAGCACTCACCCAAAACCTAATACACTTGAGCATACATAAACATTCAAGCTCACAAGTTCTTTGTCTATACAAGAATGACACAATTATGCACTAAGACATTTCTTTGATCATAATGTTGTTGACAATTGAAGCATTAGTCTTCCATGGATCTTGGAGGTCCCTTTTATACTCCCAAATGAGCTTCTAGCTGTTGTAGACCATTGGGATTGAATTGGAGCTGTTGGGGTCTTTATTTCCCTCCATAAATGTAATTCTAGGCAATAGGGTATCGATACTCGTGTCACTGTATCGATACAGCCTTCTTGGGAACTAGCCGTTGAGCCTGCTTCAGCATATGTGTATCGATACGCCTACGAGCGTATCGATACGCCTACAAGTGTATCGGTACAGCCTGCATTTCAAATAGCCATTGGGAAAATGACCGTTGGGAGTGGTTAAGGCGTATCAGTACGTGACTAGCCATTGGGAGGGTTTTAAAGTTTTCCCTATCGATACGAAAAAGGCGTATCGATACGAGTTTTGGCTACTGGAATTTTCCTGTAGCTGAAGCCTTAAGGGGTATCGATACGGTATTACACCGTATCGATACTATAACATTAAAAACATAGGTTTTGACTACTTTAAAATATTTTAAGTTATTCCAAAGCCTTGTAAAAACCCTTAAACATGTTTTCAAGTTGTTTGGACTTACAAAACATTTTGAAATCTTTCTCAATTTAGTCTAAATCAATTTTTCAATTATTATATCAAAATATATATCATAACAATCTCTCCTTTTTGATATAATAAAACAAATTGATTTTTTTTTGTGATTCTCCCCTTTATAAAAGAAATTTTTGAATAAGAGACATTTTTTTTTTAAATTTGAAGCTCCCCTTATTCTTATTTGAAAATTCAATTTTTCAAACTATTTATCCTCTTTTTGTTATATAAAAAAGAATTCAAAATACTTTAAGTTCAAGATAACATATGAGGTTAAAATTTTTTGACACAAATAAGAATTTTGATTTTAAAAATGCCCCCCTTACTCAAAGCACTTGAACCCAATGGAGGATGTGAAACATTCCTTCTTCAAGTGTCTTTCCTTGTGTGTATGGAGCTCCCCCTCAATGTTTGACTTTTTTATCATTCTCCATCACAACTAGAACAAGACAATCAAATAATTTTTGGTATCCAAATTGCTTTGGATCCATAAGCGTTAATAGCAAATAATTTAGCCCCTTAGAAATTCAATTTTCAATTTGATCATTTTTAGTTGAAGTAGTTAGTCCTTTTGGGACCCAAATACTTCTAAAACATTTACCATTTAAAAATCTAGGGGTACTAGATTGTCTTTGATAAAAGTTTGATTTTTTAAAATTGATTTTCTTTTCAAGCTCTTTGGAAATCAAATCTTTTTCTTCTTGAACTTTATGAAGTAAATTTTATAAATCCACACATTTTTGCTCAAACTCATTGAGTTTTGCTTCAAGTTCAACTTTGGTTTTAGAAATCAAATCATTTTGAATTTTCAACTTTGAAACCAATTTTTTATTTTTCAAAATGTGATTTTTAAACTCTAAAACCAAATCATCATAGGAATCTTGTAATTCATCAAAAGAATAAGAAGTTGAAGTATATTAATTAGAAGTTACCCTTGAATCTTCTTGGATGGCCATAAGGCAAATGTTGGCTTGTTCATTGTCAGTGGAGTCATCATTACTCCAATTAGCCACACATGCCTTCCTCTTATGGCTTGAAGAGCTTGCCCTCTTAAATATTCAAGCTCACAAGTGTTTTATCTATACAAGAATGACACAATTAGGCACTAAGACATTTCCTTGATTATAATGTTGTTGACAATTGAAGCATTAGTCTTCCATGGATGCTTGGAGGTCCCTTTTATACTCCCAAATGAGCTTCTAGCCGTTGTAGACCGTTGGGATTGAATTAGAGCCGTTGGGGTCTTTATTTCCCTCCATAAATGCAGTTTTGGGCAGTAGGGTATCGATACTCATGTCACTGTATCGATACGACCTTCTTGGAAACTAGCCGTTGAGCCTGCTTTAGCATATGCATATCGATATGCTTACGAGCGTATCGGTACGACTTGCATTTCAAATAGCCGTTGGGAAAGTGACCGTTGGGAGCGGTTAAGGCGTATCAGTGCGCGATACAACCGCATCGATACGCGACTAGTCGTTGAGGGGTTTTAAAGCTCTCCGTATCGATAAGACAAATAAGTATCGGTATGAGTTTTGGCTATTGGAATTTTCCTGTAGCTGAAACCCTAAGGGCTATCTTAGTTAAAATTTAACGAAAACTTAAACAGTAGGTGACCAAAATAGAATAGAAAAGTAATGTTAATGTCAAAATTTGAAGATAAAATAGTTTATTGAATAAAATAGGAAAAGAATAATAGTTTGGTGACTAATAGTTAGTTTAACCTTGACTTCTTTTTGGAAACTTACGCTTGACTTTGAGTTTAAAGAGGTGGTGACATTTTTCATTGTGTGATACATGATGAGTGTTAAACACGGAAATTAATTTCTTTCCCATCAAAATTCATACAAATAAGTCAAAAATCGAGGCCTTGAAGTCAAGCAAGCTTTCAATTATATATAAAAAATAATTATTTTATGCATAGGTGGTGGTGGAAAACTAAAAAAAAATCATAAAAGTTTTAGTTTTAAGGGTTATGATTTAAAATTTAGTGGTAATGATTAATATTTAGGGTTTATAAGTTAATCTCTAAACCCTAAATTCTAATTCCACACCATAAATTCTATACCCTAGAATTAAAGTATTTGTAAAAAAATTAGTTTCTACAGCCAATGTATTGGATATAAGATTTGTAAAATAAACTTAAAAGTTGAAAGAATGGGTTGAACCCCTTTCTTTCTTTTTCTCATATTAAGTGTTTCCGTTTCCATGGATTGTTTTTAAAGGAATCAATCAATTGGTAACTAGAAAAATGAATGTTGTAGTGGGATGAAAAGAAAAAAAAAAATCAATTGAATCATTTTCAATGGATTCAACATTAGAATATTTAGTTGTAGATTTCATATCGTAAATTCACCCGATCTTGTCTGATTTATATCTATCTACGGAAAATGACAAAAGCATAAAAAAAACATTGGCAATGTGAACCATGAATTTAAATTATAGTTACAGTCGTGTTATGTTTATTGTAATTGTGAACATAACATATATTATTGTGATCATTGAAATTATCGGGATCATGAATTTTTTAAAATAGATGCTATTACACATAATAATTACAAATATCACAATTTTAAATACTATTACACATAATAATTACAAATATCACAGTTTTGAATGATGTAAAATATATTATATAACAACTCTTATTTCGAATACGGACCGTTATTTAAATCTTTAGTGCGAATATTTTTAACCTATGCTAAGCGTTTGTTTGTAAAAGAATGTGATTCTATTATCTGACCGAGTATTCAGCAGATAGCTGAGCTGACAACCACTTCTATACGTCAAATCCATTTTTTTTTTTTTCTTTGTTTTCTTATTGGTTTTATTTGCTTAACCGTTTACTTTGAACTATTCTTGTTGTCAACCGTCCTTCTGTCCTCTTTCAAACTCCCAACACAAAGGAAAGAAACCCAGAATTTTAATACCAATTTTCTCATTCATTTCACGACTCCACTTCCCCTCAATTTTCCTACAAACACCCTTCTGTTTTCCCTGGGAAAAAATACCCAATTCCGAGAGGATGCTGGAGATGTGCACAAGGCCGTTGGATATGTGTTTCGGAGGAGGAGGAGGCGGAGCCGATGAGCTGCTGTGGCATATGGATTTGAAGCCGTACGTTTCAGGGGACTATTCCATAGCAGTCGTTCAAGCCAATTCCTCTTTGGAAGATCAAGGACAGGTCTTCACTTCCCCTTCCGCCACTTACGTCGGCGTCTACGACGGTCATGGCGGACCCGAAGCTTCCCGTTTCATAACCCAACACTTGTTTCCTTTTCTTCATAGTAAGTTCTTGTTTCTTGGGTTTCTTTTCAACTTTGCAGATTGAATCAAAGCAATGAAATTTTGGGTTACTTTTATAAAGAAACGAAAGTTCATTTTCCCCCCTTTTGTGTTGGTTCGATTGTGGTAGAGTTTGCATCGGAGCACGGAGGGTTATCAGCAGATGTAATAAAGAAGGCCATTGATGCTACTGAGGAGGAGTTTCTGCACTTAGTGAAGCGATCATGGCCAGCCAGGCCACAAATTGCTTCAGTTGGTTCTTGTTGTCTTGTTGGGGCAATTGCTAATGATGTTTTATATGTGGCTAATCTTGGAGATTCAAGGGCAGTGCTTGGCCGCAGTGTGCCCACAAATAGGCCGAATAATCAAGTCGTGGCTGAACGTTTATCGACTGATCATAATGTCGCCGTCGAAGAGGTTAGGAAGGAGGTTGTGGCACTCCATCCTGATGATTCTCATATTGTGGTGCATAACCATGGAGTTTGGCGAATTAAGGGCATAATTCAGGTACCGAATTCTCGAATTTACCTCGGTGTTTTGATAGTTAACACTGTGAACTTCTATGGTCTATTAGTTTCCACAAAGTTAGCAATTGCAACTCTGCCAATGTATAGATCAACCAAGCATCTTAATCTTCATTTATTTTGATTCTTTATGGATAAGCATTCAAATAACCATTTTCGATATTATGCCAATGAACAAGTTGAAAACAGTAGCAGAAAATAAGATTTAAAAAAAGAATGAATCTCAGTTTTATGTTCAAAGTAATAGATGTAATGTCATTGCCTTTGCAGCCAAACATTTGCTTGCATCTTTGTTTATTTTGTGGTAATTTTTTGAATACATAGAAAGCAAAAAGATCATTTCATGAGATTTCAGGGTCTAACTTAATTTGGTTCATCCAACCATACTTATCTGACATCTGGTTGATTCACAACCTCGAAATCTCGAATGCATATGATAAGTGGTGGATGGACATTTATATCGTATATGTGTTGCTTGTGACTTCAATGCTTTGAGCTTTCTGAGATTTTGCAATAAATTTCATCTCATGAACTGAATATCAAAAATATTTCTCTGTTTCTGGACCATTCTCATAGAAGTAAATAAGTCACATGGTATCTATTACTTTGCTACAACTTTATGACTGGAAATTTGCAGCATGTGATCTAGGCAGACTTTTACATGAACTTTTTGATCTCTTTCAGGTCTCGAGATCGATTGGAGATATGTACCTGAAAAAACCCGAGTTCATTCATCACTTTGGGTTGCCGATACCCTTAAAAAGGCCTGTAATGACAGCAGAGCCCTCTATATTAATTCGGAAGTTGAAGCCTCAAGATTTGTTCTTGATTTTTGCATCTGATGGACTTTGGGAGCAACTAAGTGATCAGGCAGCTTGTGATATTGTGCTGAAAAGTCCTAGAGTTGTAAGGCTTCCCATCCTAATAAATAGTTTAATGTTCTTCTAGTTTTATGAATTTCACATGGTTTATCACTTTGGATGTTAATAAATACGGACTCATATAATAGGGAATAGCAAAGCGACTGGTACGAGCTGCCGTTCAGGAGGCGGCAAAGAAAAGAGAAATGAGATACGCCGAAATCAAAAGGATTGAGAAAGGAGTAAGACGTCATTTCCACGATGATATCACCGTTATAGTCATATACTTGGATCATCCGTTGAGTTGTTCGAATGGTAGATTCAAGGATGAGGATTTTGTTGAGTGCACTAGCGCCCCTGTTGATATCTTCTCGCTCAATGCGGATGAAGCAGATGAGTAGCTTAGCTTTGGGACATTGATCACATCATGTTGAGGTTGGTGTACATAGTTTTGTGTCTTTCGGGGTGCCAAATCGAAGCTACTGCTTGGTTTTTCTTGCTCCCCTCATTCGTAGGAACTTACATATGCATACGACTGTATTTTTCTTTTGTACTAGAAAATACTTTCAACTCTTTATAAGATAAAAGTATAATAAAATAATGGAGGATGTAGGAGAGTATACAGTATAGTACCATAAATCAATTAAATATTATAATAATATTAGCATTTAAAGATTGTATAAGAGTATGAAAAGAAAAAAAAACATAATTATAATAACAAAGTAGGTGTAATTTAATAATTATTAAATTAATTTTAGTTTACCTCTATTATTATAATAATTAGTGTCATGGATTAATTAGATTCAAATTAAGTAATTAGTTATATTGTATATTCATTCAGAATAATCAATGAAATAATAAATTTAATAATTTTAAATATTTTAAAATATAATTAACGGAGAATGGTTCTACTTTTTCAGCCTAACACATGGTGCAGTTTCCTTTTATATGTGTTATTTTTTTAACGATATTTAGATTTTATTAAACACTATGAAAGACATTATCAATACACTACATTAAAATGAGAGAGAAAAAAAAAGACATTAGTCACTATAAATCTCATGCAAACATGCAAAGAAAAGCAAACACTTCCATGGAGGTTAGCATACTATCATAACTCAGAAACTTTTATGAATTTCATTCTTTCTAGCCAAACGAGACGTTTTACAGGATGAGAAAAAAGTGGTGAGCGAACCAAACTTTCAGGCAAATTGCTCCGCTACATAGTTCTGATTACATCAACTAACGAACCATCAAACGAGCGAGGATCAATCTTTTCTATTACCACCAACAGAATCATATCAGAAAATTACCGCTGTGAAGATCTATACGAGCACCAAACAACCGATAAGGTATGTTGAAATTGTGTCAAACAACAAATAAAACGAACCACAAAAATTAATGAAGAGCATGTCATAAAGGTAGAAAAAATACGTGATACAAAAATAAAAATTCTTATTAAAATTAAAAAAATAAAATATAAAAAAACAAAAAAAAAAACTATCGGTAGTCTATAATTAGAATTAAAATTAATACCGATGGTCGATCAGGAAACTAAAGAAGAGAGAGTTGCGGCGTAAAATTTTTTAAAGGGGAGAAAAATTATGTCTCTTTGTTTGCAAAGAATGTGTTATTGTTTCGGGGAAAATTAATACACATTTATAGATTATGAGCACCTTTAGCCACTTTTATTTTACTACTTTGAAAAAAGAGAAAGAATGAAAAGAATATTTGGTTGACTTTACTTGCATTGGGAGGAAGAATCTCTTCTGCCCACCACATGATGTCATTCTGTTTCGATCGTGTTTTGATGTTTTTGTTTTGGTTAGACAAATGTTTTTGTTTGGTTTTATCTTACTTTTCAAACATCTATCGACATGGGTGTAAATGAGGGAAACTTAAATATATAATACTATGTTTGTATTCGTTTATTTATTTTTGAATGTGTTCATATTCGATTCGTGTTTGTTTGAATTTTTAATATCGTGTTCGTCTTCAATTGTTTATTTTTGGAGGTGTTCGTGTTCGTTTGTTTAGTGTTCGCGAACATATTTGTTTATAAGCTCGGCAAAATGGTGAAATTATACCACTAGTCCTTAAGTTCATTAGGCTTCACAGTTTGAACTCCAAAGTTCACAAAATTTTTAAAAAATAATATTAAAATATTTCTAAAAAATAATTAAAAATATCTAAAAATTAGTAAAAATTATAAAATTAAAAACATCAAAAAGCTATAAAATAATAAATTATTTAAAAGTTAAAAATATTTATAAAATATTAAAAATTTTAAAACTTTAGTCAAGTTTTGACTATTTTCTTTCTTTAAGCTATTCTTGAGAGAAAGCGATGCAACAACAGTTAATTTTCAGAATTAAACTATTCACTTGGGTCATGTATTCCTTATTTCCCACTTAAACTTTGTTGCGTCTCAATTAATGTTTTTTCTTACAACATTGAAAATATATCTTTCAAAATTTCTATCCTTTCATTTTAATAATTTTAACCACATCCTTTAACTATTATGGTGAAAATTTATATACAGTGAAGAGAAACTAATAGGTAATTATTTACGTGATTTAACTATTTATACTTGTTTTCCTGTGTTGCTATATAAATTTTGTTTTTTAAAAAAAATCTTTATTTAGATCTCAAACATATAAAGAAGAGATGCTTTGATTAACATATTTTTAATAGTGTTTTTATTTTTAGTGATATTTTAATATTATTTTTAAATATTTTATTATATTATATATTTTTTATGTTATTTAAATATTTTAACTTTTAATATTTTTGTTTAAAAAATTAATTTTGTCCTCGAACTCAACTAGAAAATCAAGTTTTCCCTCAAACTCGATAAAAAAAATTTACCCCTCTGTCACGTCATCTTCACACGTGGACTACCACATCAGCACCTTCCACGTCAGCACTATAACGATCAATGTTTGCTTTCGCCGATCAAGGGGAAACAATGATATAATTGGACTAGTTCAGGGGATAAATTGATGCAAAAATATCATAGAGGAAAAATGATAATTTGAGACTAAGGACAAATGTAGCCCTTATTGTTAATATTAATGATTATGGATTAGTTTATAAAAGAAGAAAATGGAAAGGCATCGGAAGACATTTTAACCAAAAAGTTATATTGATGAAAATTTCTAGAAATGAGTTGGAAAGGAAGAAAGAAAGCTTTTGGTCCTTAAAGGACATATTAACCAATTTGCTATAGCTATGGATCTGCGTTAAACGGAAAAAGAAAGGAATGAAAGTCCTTAAAAGAAAATTATTCCAAAAGTTAAAGTAGCGGAATTTTCCATCAATTCCACCGACTAGTTTAATATTTTAATTAAGTTAAAAAGATGATATAATTGACAGATTTGTATCTTAGTTGTTAAATAGGATTGATTGTATCATAGCTGTTAATTAAGATTAGTTGTAAAACAGTTGTTAGGATTAATTAATTAGTTATTTTTATTAGTACATATATATATATATATATTGTATTATTATTATTTTTGGAATAAGAAAAGACTTATAGTTTCTCTCTCTTAAACCACGACTATCTGTTATCTCTCGTCTAACTCTCCCAAATTTTCAAATCAAGATTCTCTAAAATCTCTAAATCAAGAATTTTACAATTCAATATGATATCAGAGATTTTCTGATTCCTATTCCCCTAATTTGGCTCGAATTTTTAAGAATTCCATTCGATAAATACTACATTCATCCGAATGAAAATTCAGCCCTCGTCTTGACGTCCGCGTTGCTCAATAGTAGTAGCTACCACGGTTGGGCTCGCTCTATGAAAATGTAATTGATATCGAAGAACAAATTTTAATTCGTTGATGGTTCAATCAAAGAACCGAGAGAATAATTTTAGATTTCAATCCTAGGTGTGCAACAATTTAATTTTTTCGTGGCTTCAACGTGCGATTAGCCTAAAAATAAAGCAGAGTGTCATCTGGATTGACACTGTGTACGAGTTGTAATCTGATTTTTATGATCGTTTCAATCAAGAAGACTTGATCAGGGTATCTGATTTGCAGCAAGAATTTTATTCTTTGCCCTAATGTACCATTTTCGTAACTACTTTTCATGCCCAATTAAAAGTAATTTAGGATAAAATTTGTAACCTTAGGCCGCCGCCTGCTTGTGATTGCTTGCCTATGAAATATCGAAAAACATGATTTTGCCTTTAGGTTTCTTAGGGGTTTGAATGAACATTTTTCTGTTCTAAAGTCTCAGATATTAATGATGAAACCCTTGCTTACAATTAATGATATTATTTCTATTGTCATCAATAAAAAAAAGATTGTTAATTATGTTCTTGTTAATGATTCTAATGTGTTGGTGGTTGATAGAAACATGTGAAGAGAGAAGGTCCGAATGTTGTTAGGCATGGTTTTCTAAAAAATTCACTAGTAATTCTGGGAATCGAAGACACTTGTGTGTTTTCTGTGGTTTGTATGGACATTTTGTTAAAAAATGTTATAGGAAATATGAGCATCCACATAGGTATAAGTATAAAACTTCGTTTAGTATAGCTAATCAAGTAGATGCTTCTAATGATGAAGAAGTTTCGAATCATGATTGCATAGTTAAAGATGATGCAAGTATTGTTTCCTTTAAAAAGGAACACTATGAAAGTTTTATGACTTTGTTGCAAGAAAAGAACATTCATGTTCAGAATTTCATTCAACAGTCCAAGGTTAATGTACTTTCTTCAAGCTTTGATTCTACTCCCACTGCTAAAACATGTATTACTCTTATCTGTCCTATGTCTAATCATATTAATACTCCTTGGATTATTGACTAGGGGTGACAGATCACATAGTCAATTTTTTAGTCTTTTTCATGAATTATTCTGTTGTCCAAAATAAGTTTGTCAAGTTACTTAATGGATAACTAGTTAAAGTTTTGCATATAGGGACTATCAAAATTTGGTCTTTGTCTCTTAGTTAACTCAAGGTACCAATGTTTCTTTGCTTCTCTCACAAGATATTTGTTGTATAAATGATACCAGACTGTGGAAGATGATTAGTATAGCTAAGAAACACCACGGTTTATATTAACTTGAAGTTTAAAATTTTGCTGGGAGTTCTGATTCTGCTATCTGTAATGTTGCCAATTCTATTTCTTTAAATACATGGCATGTTAAATTAGGACACCTTTCTAACTAAAGAATGAAAAACTTTGTAAAGTTATATACTAAAATTCCTTCTGGTGTTATATCTGATTGTGACATTTGTCATTTAGCTAAGCAAAAGAGATTACCTTTTTCTGTTAGTATTTTTGCAATTGATTTTGTTTTTATCTTGTTCTCATGGATGTTTGGGTACCTTTTTCAATACAAAAAATATTTGGTCACTCTTATTTTTTTTACTATTGTTGATGATAAAAATAGATTTGTATGGATCTATCCTATGAAGTTTAAATCTGAAGTTAAAAATTTATTAATTGATTTCTATAATTTGGTGGAAACTTAATTTTCTAAGAAAATTAAGTGCATTAGAACATACAATGTAAAAGAATTTGACATGATTGTTTTTTTTCAAATCTAAGGGAATAATACATCTGACTTTTTGTACTCACACTTTACAACAAAATAGCATAGTTGAGAGAAAATATTAATATTTACTTGATGTTGCTAGGGCTTTAAGAATTCAAGCCAATTTACCTTTATCTTTCTGGATTGATTGCATTTTGTATTTTGATTTTTAATTAATATTAATCTCACTCCTGTTTTAGATGATAAGATTCCTTTTGAAGTACTATTTCAGAATAAACCAAAGTTTGATCATCTTAAAGTCTTTGGCTGCCTTGCATATGCTTCTCATTTGTCTAAAGCTAAAATTAAAATGCATCCTAAATCTATTAGATGTATTTTTTTAGATTTTCTAAAAACATGAAAGGTTACAGACTGTTTGCACTGGATATAATAAGTCAGACTATATAGGATATGACTTTAAGTTTAATAAAGAGTCCTACTTAGTTTAGACCTCTAACTCTATCTACTAGATACAAGACATACAACACTTCTAATAGAGTTTAATTCCTAAACTAACTCTTATCTTTGCGTAATCTTACACCCCCTCAAACTAGAGAATATACACTGTATAATCTTATTTTGGACAAGAATTTGTCGAAAAATGCTTTTGACAGAGGCTTTGTGAGAGTGTCTGCCACTTGTTCTTCTTAGGTATGTAGTTTAATGAAGTTGTTCCTTTAGCTAGCTTCTCTACAATGAAGTGTCTGTTAATCTCGATATGCTTTGTCATGTCATGTTGAACATGATTTTTGGTAATCTGAATAGTTGATTGATTATCACACAAAACTTCAAAATTTTCATCTTCTGTCATCCCCAATTCTGTAAGTAATTTCACCAGCCAGATTCATTCACATATTCCCAAAGCTAATGCCCTGAATTCTGCCCCCGCACTGCTTCTTGAAACCACTGTTTGCTTCTTGCTTCTCCAAGTTACCAAATTACCCAAACAAAGGAGCAGTACCCACTGATTGATCTCCTGTCATTGAGTTCTCCTTCCCATCATGCATTTGTAAAATTTTTAACAGTTCTGTCATGACTCTTTTTAAAAAATAAGCCATGTCCTGGTGTACCTTTTATGTATCTCAAAATTCTCTTTGCTGCTTCTATGTGTTCTTGCCTCGGTTCTGTCATGTGTTGACTGATGACATTTAATGGGAATGAAATGTCTGGTCTTGTGAGAGATAAATAAATCAATTTACCCACCATTCTTTGGTAAAGCACTTTGTCAGCCTCGAGACCAGGTTTTGATTTATTGAACTTCAACCCTGCGTCCCTTGGTGTATTTGCTGGTTTGCAACCCAATAGTTTTGTTTCTTTAAGTAGATCCAGAACATACTTTCATTTATTGATTATCAATCCCTTGCTGGTTCTTGCTACCTCCATGCCTAGGAAATATCTAAGTTTTTCTAGATCCTTGATTTCGAATTCCCTGCTCGAAAAATTCTTTAACTTGCTCATTTCTTCTTCATCATCTCCTGTCACAATTATGTCATCTACATAAACAATTAAGATAACCTTTTTATTAGATAAGGTTACATTAGTTAACAAGGTATGATCAGCTGAGGATTTTTTGAACCCATTATTCAATATGACCTTAGTAAATCTCTCAAACCAGGCTCTAGAGGACTGTTTGAGTCCATAGAGTGATTTAGCAAGTTTGCAAACCTTTTGAGACTGTTCATCACCCTTTACTCCAGATGGAATCTGCATATAAACTTATTCCTCAAGATTTTCATTCAGAAATGCATTTTTAATATCCAGTTGGTGTAATTTCCAGTCGTAATTTACTGCCAAACTTAGAAGAATCTGAACTGAATTTAATTTAGCAACATGAGCAAATATTTCTTTAAAATCAATCCCAATAGGTTTGAGTAAACCCTTGGAAACCAATCTTGCCTTGTGTCTTTTTATGCTACATCAGAGTTATATTTAATAGCAAATACCCATTTACAGCCAACAAACCTTTTACCTTGGGGAAGATCAGTAATAGTCCATGTTCCATTCTTCTGAAGTGCCTCGACTTCTTCTTCAATAGCCTTTTTCCATTTAGGATTTTGCGCTGCTTCTTCAAAACTGTTTGGAATCTGTTCTTCATCTAACATGTTGTAAAGGCTTTGAAAGAGGCATTAA